>CM060903.1:45049313-50049313 GCA_030737815.1 Allium fistulosum
AAACTTGACAAATATGACAACGCTCCACAAACTTCTCTACCTCTTTCCTCATCGATGGCCAAAAGTAAGATTGTGAAATCAACTGTAATGTACGGTCTCTTCCAACATGTCCTTCTTCATGTAGCTCTTTTACAATCTTCATTCTCAAACTACAATCAGGTATGCACAATCGATTTCCTTTGAACAGAAAACCATCTACCATCATGAACTCCTCCGTCTTTCCCTCCTTAACTTTATCAACAAACTTTGCAAAGTAAGGATCATTGACAAATAATTCAGGCAACATATCAAACCCCGTCACTTCAATTTTCATTGTTGTTAACAAGTGATTTCTTCTACTCAACGCATCAGCCACACGATTCGTCACTCCCGACTTGTGTTTCACAACAAATGTAAATTGTTGCAGATATGCAATCCACGATGCAGGTCTTGCTGAAATCTTGTCCTGCCCTTGCAAATGCTTTAGCGCTTCATGATCCGTATAAAGAACAAACTCTTTTTGAAATAGATAATGTCTCCAGTGTTTAATAGATTGCACAACAGCATAGAATTCCACATCATATGTACTGTATCTCATCTTTGCTCCTGACAACTTCTCGCTAAAGTATGCAATTGGACGTCCCTTCTGACTCAGCACTCCTCCAATCCCAACCTTCGATGCATCAGTATGTAATTCAAACAATAACTGAAAATCTGGTAACACTAGAATAGGTGCAGATGTCAGTAACTCCTTGATCTTCTCAAAAGCACTCCCGGCTTCCTCTGTCCATGCAAACTGTTTACCTTTCATGCAATCTGTAACAGGTGCCATCACACTACTAAAGTGTGGAATAAACCTTCGATAAAATGAAGCCAACCCGTGAAAACTACGATCTTCCGTTATCGTCTTGTGTTGTGGCCAATCTCTAATCGCTTCAACTTTACTTTGGTCAACTTGTATTCCTTTCTCTGAAACAACATACCCCAGAAATAAAACACTATGCGTCATGAACACGCATTTCTTTGTAGCAGCATAAAATTGTTCTTCACGTAGAATCATCAGCACTTCCCTCAAGTGTTGAACATGCTCTTCCATACTCCTGCTATATATCAGAATATCATCGAAATACACCACCACAGACTTCCCAATGAATGGTCTAAAAATTTGATTCATCACCCTCATGAAAGTACTTGGTGCATTTGATAAGCCAAATGGCATAACCAACCATTCGTATAGACCTTCCCTCGTCTTGAATGCTATCTTCCATTCGTCCCCTGGTCTAATGCGAATCTGATGATAACCGCTCTTCAAGTCAATCTTAGAAAAGATTACGGACCCACTGATCTGATCCAATAAATCATCAAGCCTCGGCATCGGAAATCTATATCTCACAGTAATCTTATTCAATGCTCGACTGTCAGTGCACATCCTCCACGTTCCATCCTTTTTGGGTACCAATAAAGCTGGTACAGCACAAGGACTTAAACTCTCCTGCACTCGCCCTTGTTCAAGCAATTCTTCCACTTGCCTCCGCAACTCTTCATGTTCCTTCGGACTCATTCGATAATGTGGTCTGTGTGGCAACACAGCACCTGGAACAAGATCTATCTGATGTTGTATATCCCTCAACGGTGGCAATTCCGTTGGTAACTCCTCTGGAAATACATCGTCAAATTCTTTCAAAACTGGCTTTGCTTCTTCCGGAATTTCAACCTCTTCTTTGCTCTCACGCCCAATCAATAAAAATACTTCAGGCTCCTCCTCTACTTCCTTCACAAACTCCTTCAAAGATAACAAAGTTTTGAGTTCTTCAATCTCCTCCAACTTGTTTTCCTCCTGTTGTCGCTTCTTTGGAACTAGAGTAATCTTTGTGCCTTCAAACATGAAACTGTAACTGTTGGTACGCCCATCATGTTGTACTGCTCTATCATACTGCCACGGTCTTCCCAGCAACAAATGACAGACATCCATATCTACCACATCGCACCAGATTTCATCTTTGTATTTCTTTCCAATTGAAAAATTCACACGAGCCCTTCGTCCAACCTTCACCTCTCCGCCTTTCCTTAACCAAGCTAGCTTGTATGGCTTCGGATGTTTCTCAGTCTTCAATGCCAACTTCCTCACAGCCTCGGAAGAAATTATATTATCACAGCTTCCAGCATCAATAACAAATTTACAAACTTTCCCCAGAATAGTACATGTTGACTGAAAAATATTGCTCCTCAACCAACTACAATCCTCCTCTTGTTTTGGTGTTAAACAAGACCTCTTCATCATGAGATTATAACCTTCGTCTCCCGACACTTCTTCTTCCTCCTCATCAGGTGGTGAATTGGAACATTCAGCTTCTCCATCCTCATCCTCAACCTCCGTTATCATAGCTCTCTTCTTCGGCTTTGGACATTCGCTACTTTTGTGACCAAATTCCTGACAATTGTAACATTTGAAACCGTTGTTAACCTTTGTCTTCTCAGCCTCCTTCGCTACTGGCCTACTGATAGGTTTAGAAACATTAGAATTCCCACCAACACCCTTCGCTTGATTGTTAGAATTAGTAAACACACCACTTCCTCGTCGTCCCTGTTTCTCCCAAGCCAACGCTTTCTGATGTGCTTCCACTACAGATCTGGGATCAAACATGTTAACCATATCCTGAATCTGCATTCGCAATCCCCCAATGAATCTGGATGTCAACTGTTCTTCGGTCTCCATAATGTCGTTCCTTGCAATCAGTTGATAGAATTCATCAGCATAGTCATTCACAGACTTCGTTCCTTGTCTCAAGCTTTGCAACCTCTGATACATAAGCGATTGATAATTATAAGGTAAGAATGTCGCTTTCATCAACTTCTTCATCTTCTCCCAAGATTCAATCTTTGACTTCCCCATCCGTTCACGGGTAAGTTTGGTTTGCTGCCACCACGCCAAAGCTCTACTCCTCAACCTTGTAGCAACCAACTTCACTCTACGATGTTCTGGAACTTCTTTGAAGTCAAAAATCTCTTCAACATTAGCCATCCAATCTAGAAATTCCTCCGCTTGCATACCACCTTTGAATTCAGGAATTTCAGTCTTCATCCCCGTCTCCCATTTGTGATCATACTCAGAGTAATTTCTTCCTTGTCCTCGAACACTACCACCATCATACTCCTCTTCAAAATCAGATGTATATCGTTGTTTATCTCGTCCACCCACATCTCTACTACCTTCACGTCTACCACCATCACCCCTTCTATCTACATTCCTCCATTCACGATCATTCACGTTCCTTCCACGCCTTTGATCATCATCAACACTTGTGTCTCGATTGGATTGTGGTGAGACTCTACTTCCCCCATGGTTAGATTCAGGTGAAACCCTTCTCCGATTTTGATTCATCTCCGTCATAAGCTTCTCTAACCGGCCAATTCCTTCGTTAAGCTTTTCACTAAAGTTTTCATTGATTCTTTGCTCCATCTCATCAGCCTCTTCTCTTTGATACAAAGCTTCAACGTTTTGATGTCGATTGGCTTTCCTTGGCGGCATGATTGAAATCTTTACAAACACTTCAAATTCAAACACAATTCGAACCTTGATCCAAATTGAAATGGATCGAAAACTCCCACTTTGTTGCTACTTCGCGATGAACACGATGAACACAACTTCTCCAAATGATGCAAATTTGATCTCCCACTCTTCTACTTAGCTCGGCTACTCACTTCAAGCTCGGCTATCACTTGATCTCTTCAAAACTCCAAAATGATTAGGCTCCAAGTCTCGATCTAGCTATGATTGGCTAGAACAAGCTCTGATACCAAAACTGACGCAGTAGATTAATCAAAACAATCTTCAATCGGTGAAAGTAGCAATCGATGGATTGATGGATACTGAATTGCCCGAATTCGTTGATCCGAAGATACCGAACTCTAGCTATCCCGAACTCGTTGATCGCGCACGATACCGGGTTCAAAGATCTTCAATTCTTCAAGCGTTGGTCAAGCGCACTTGATTCCGCGAATCGGCTTCTACAATCGTTGAATCGAGCGCACTCGATTAACCGAAAGAGGAGATAGGAGATTACACTCAACTACCAATTGGAATGAAAGCACAAAGCTAACAAAAGAGAATTTTATTCAAAAATCAACAACACACGACTCAACATACTCCGACTTATGACGCAGCCAAAGTATACGACTTATTACAAACAGACGACTTAAAACATAGCAGCATCTTCACGCGACTCAGGCTTGGACGACTTAGGAAATAACTACAACGACTTAACCCAGTTTCCGACTTAAAGAATCCAGTCGACTCAACTAAGTCGTAACTCGTTGCCGACTTATCACCTTCGAAGCTGACTTAACACTTGTGTATTCCCCTCCTTGAGTCGTGGGCGACTCATCTCCCTGTTAAGTCGTAGACGAGTTATAGTTGCTTCGTTAAGTCGTAAACTCGTCGCAACTTCCCCTTTGGTTTTCCCGTTGAGTTGTGGACGACTCATCACCGCCTCCTTAAGTCGCGTACGACTTACGCCTTGACGACTCATCACTACTTCCTTAAGTTGCGTACGACTTACATCTTTATCTCGTGGCGCTCCTTTAAGTCGTGGACGACTTATCTCGACTTCCTTAAGTCGGATACGACCTATGCCTTGCGCTGCATCAAATATCATCTTGAATATGTTAGGATTAACCAAAAACTTCTGAAGAAAATATTAAGGCATGTAAGAAAATATGTACAAATTTTTATTCGATTTTTATCTATGATGCTCATAAAACCGAAGAGGTGTAGTTGGATTGTAGCAGAACCCTTCCTTTATGTGTGTATCACATATTATATATTTATATGTACAACACAGATCCACTACACCATACTTTTTCTTTCCATTCCACAATCTTATTACCATTAGTACCACACTATTCACAATCAATTGAAACTTTTCGGAGATGTTTACGCAATGAACATCATGTTTACAAAAAGTGAGATGAATAAAAACCTCAAAAAAGTTTAAATGTTTAGTTAATACCAAAATATTTTTTTGACCATCGAATTTGACATATTATTTTGAATATTTTGCTATTCAAATTAGCCAAAATTTGTAAATGATCTTAAGGCATATAAGAACATATGTACAAGTATTTGTTTGATTTCAAATTGTTTATTTCAAAATATTATAAGGGTCTACATGAGGTATAGCACAGAGGGCTATAGCGAGAACCTTCCTATGTCTGTATGTGTATGTATGTATATGTGTGTGTAGGTAGGTGTATGTGTGTGGAGGGGTAGGGGGTTGTGTGGATCAAGATCCTCCTATTATCATCCTCCTTCTGTCCCCTTCGTTCTTTTTTACAAAAAACAATTTGGATCGAAGAATTTTTTGTATATGTTTACACTATGTTAACAAGATCATCCATGCAAGATTTAAATAATTTAAAACATATAACCCTTTCAAAATTACTTTTCAATCGATGGTTCAAATAAGTGTTTTTCAATGGTTCATATTGTTTTGTAGTTTTGAAGGGGTAAAATGTTTTGAAATGATCAAAATCTTGCATAAAATATCTTTTTAACACATAGAACATATCAAAAAAATTTCACATCAATTCGATTTTTCTTGCACAAAAAAGCGGAGGGGAGATGACATAGGGACAAATTTTAGGGGAACCTGATCCCTTCCCTACTTTTGTGTGCGCGCGCGTACGTTTGTGTAAATGTCTATATTGTTACATCTTTTAAATCTTGAATTAAATATTAGAGATCAATTTAAACTTTATTATTTTATAAAATCGGAACAAATCAACATTGCATGCATGAGTCAAATTATTTCCATTAAAAAATGTGTTCAAGGAATTAATTATACACAAGTGCACAAGCCAAAGTACTCCTAATAGAAAATATTGACAAGCATTTCAATCCTATCGTAAGCAAGTTTTATTTTCATCTCATTTGTACTCAACATGTAAAAAAATTTGACATGTACAATTGTTACTCTTTTTATGACAGAGTTAAGGATATGCCATTGGGAAAATTATGTAATTAGTTATATAAACTTAATTTCATACATAATCTTGTTCGAAATCAAGTATGCTTTTTTTATTTTCTTTTATATCCATTGTTACAGTTATATAAATAACGAATTAATTACATTTAACATATATGAGTAGAAAATATTTAGGAGAAGTGTTTTATCGATTGTAGTTACGAATATCTTTGTAACCATGAGTATTGGATTGAAATATAAACACTATCTCCTTAATTGTAACGACCCGATATTTTGGACCATTCGCGTCCATTATAAGTGTATAGGTAGACACTCATGCCGGAGTTGAATTGCTCAAAATACCGCGTTGTTAATTTAAATTTGGCAAAACTGAACATATACAGTAAATAGATATAATCACAGATCACAGACACAGAGTAATAAATGCAGCGGAAATAAAAGAGATAGTAGTTCATGAAGCTACTATATGAATATATAAAATACATCAGAGTTTACAACAGAAGAGTAATACGATACATCAGATACAAATCAGAATACATCACTGGAATCATCGAATACTGAAAGCAGAATAGATGGCTGGATCTTCAAGCAAAGCTCCAACTCCAATGGTGAGTCTCGAATACTGGATCACTCAGTCTGACCCGAGCGTAAAGCAAAAACACAAGACACTCGAGTCAGGATTAACATTCTTATATTAATAAATCCAACTCAAGTGAAATAGCAATTGAAATACAAGTAACTCAAAGGATGTTTGGAATAACCATCCTTTAAGGATCCGTTAAACTATCTACTATGTAGTAATGTACGCTAAGTAGATAATGTCTATCAGTAATATAAAAAGATATCAAAATAGCGTTAAGTCATGGCCCATTCCACCCTTAACACATTTTTATTCCCAAAAGCATATACAAGACCGTAGTTTCCCCAAAACCGGAAGTCACCAGAGGGAAATCCATATACTAAAGGTACAAATCAAAATCGTAGTGGTCGCGAATAGGATAATCAGTATGACAAGGTACATGAGGCGATACCAACTAGGATACTAGTAGTTGCCTGATCCGGACTGATGTTGGGCATAGCAGCTACTACCCCAACACCGCGAAACAACTCCCAAATCGAGGGGTGCACCCAAATCGAATCACAAAAGTAATAGATATGGTATCGAAGAAGTGTGTCCGCTAGAGATGGCGATCCTCAATGGCCCGGCGCGGCTCCTGTTTTAGTCATGTCAAGGGTCATCCAAAATCGTTCTCTTTCTTCAGTCAACGCGTTCATCAAAACCATCCACTTCGTTCTGGATCAACACTCCGCGTATAGTTATTAAAGTGGTTTCGGTTCAGATAGAGAGTATATCCATTACCGATCCCGGTCTCTTTAATAACTTTCGTAATTATTACACCGATTGGTCGTTTATATATTTCAAAAACCAAATCAATTTCAATTTCAAATAGAATTCGTAAATCAACATTTCATTTGTCTTTCTAAAACAATTTCCAAATTTTCGTTTCAAAACTTCCAATTTTCCGTTTCAAAATCTTATAATTCAATTTCAATTTCTATTTAAAACAATTCAAATATTGATTCAAGTTCGTATATAAGTTTCATTCCGAAATCATTTAAATAAATTCTATTTAACATTCAAATCAATTTAAACTCATTTATCGATTTCATTCAATATTCGTTAAGTTACTTTATCATTCAAAACAATTTCTATTAAATTTCCAATTCATTTAATCAATTCTTAAGTTCAACTTCATTAAAACAAAACTTACAATTTCGAATTAAACTAAATTCGTCAAATCAATTCTCCAATTACAAGTCTTACATTAATTCCAAAAATATCACATTTCATTTTTGTTAAAGAAATCCAATTTCACTTATTTACTTCCTTAAATAATTTTCCAAAACTTAATTAATAAAGAAACTCAATTTCAATTCTTTACGAAGTAAAATTCACTTATTCAAAAGTTCAATTTTTCTTATTAAAGAATTTCAATTCAATTTAATCATTTAATAATTCATTATTAAATAGTTCAAAACTTAATTATTAAATAATTTCAAAGTTTAATAATTTCAAACTTAATTATAATTTCAAACTTAATTATTAAATCATTTCAAACTTAATTCAATCATTTCTCAAATTAAACAACATTCTTTCATTGATTACATTGTTAATCTTTTGTTTCAGATTATTAAATATTACCATTTTCCTTTCATCAAAAATTCAAATTTCAACTTCATTTCAAAACCATATTTTTTATTCAAATAAAATCTTCGTTTATTCTCAAATCAAATTATTGACCAATCGGGTTTTTATTTAATTTTCTATCCTAAGTCAAAGTTCAATTTGGGTATTTATCATTTCAACCCGATTCCAATTCAATTCAAAATCAAAACATATCAAAGGGAACTTGCAGTGTGATAACTGGGATGGTGTCAAAGTAAATAAACAAGCAATAACAACAATCAATATCAATCCAATAATCAATTCAAATAATCCCGAAATAACCGTATTAATTCGCATTGTTATTTGTACGAATTAATATAATTATTTCTAGAATCTACACTATCATTTCATGTAGATTAAAGATTATTTCATTACGGTTTTCACTTGTCATCTATTACAATTTCATCCATCATCAATTTAACTACATACATTCAGTGGTTCAAGATGTAATTAAACAAATCCAACGTGTCAATAAATTTAACAGTTAAAGGGGTCATATTATACAAATGTCAGTTCATCAAATTTAACGTTTATTTATCCTATATCAAGTTCAATTTCATACTATTTATCATTTTAACATTAACAATTTAACGTCCAATATAAATATCAACAATCGATCAATTATCAGCCAAACTGTATTATCATCGCATAAATAATTAACAGATAATGGTGTCAGATGTCACAGGTGAACTGATACAGGCAATAGCATATATAACAGTGTAATTAACTAACAGCAGCATATTTCAATTATCGTTCCAATTGAAATCAAATTTAATAAATAAAAGAACGTTAATCGTGAGTGATTGCTCACCTTTCGAGGCTAGAGAAGATAGACAATGAAATTGAACTACGAATACCAAAGCAACGCTAGGTGGACACGATTCGATGAAGAAACAGGCACGACGGACAGAGCTGATAAATGGAAAATCAATGATAACAAATTAGAATCAGTTTTTTTTATTATATATATTGACAATAGATATATTATTATTGTATTATATATAAAATTTAAAAATACATATTTAAATAACCATTCTATATAAATGTTTAAAATAAAATCAAACATACATTGAAAAATATATTGCTTTGCTGACTAAGATAAATACGCGGACCCAATACTCAAAAGCAACAAGGTACATTTATGAGCTATGCAGACTTACTAAAACATACAACACATATTTATGCACACTTACGCCTCATCTATATATACGCATAAACTTAATACACCACATATAAACTAATATGCACAACAGCTACCATGCGCAAGCAACAAAGTTTTTTTTTTTACCCTTTATATATCTATTATAGAACAGATATGACTTATACAATGTGAACTTTGCATATACCAAACTTATATGATATATCACTTTATCATAGAAAGATTATACTTTAACTCAATTAAACAAAACATATACAGCTTTAAGGAAGGCAGTACGTATAAATATATACTATATAAAACGTTATATATAATAATTGTAAACTGATATATGTCACTTACTTATATAAACACTAAACATATGTAAATTTTTATTTTGAAATCTTTATACAATAAAACAAACGCAGCACTAAAAACTCACCTATACTTAACTTGCTTATGAATAATAGAAAAAAAAAACTTTGTTTTTTTTTATAAAAATATGCACAGCCAACAATATACAATATACTACCTTCATGCAAGCTTCGCCTCGGCTACAGCATGAAAGGCCATGCAAGCGAAATATAGCTTCGAGCAAAACGGAAATGAGTACCAGGATGGATGCAGAATGCGCAGAGGCTGATGGTCACGAGACCATGGTAGAGTTGCGCTGGGAGAAAAACCTAGAGGAACAATGCAAGCGGCACACTGCACGAGCTCGGAGGGGAGAGAGAGGCCGACGTGGAGAGGTTGCTGCCCTTGAGGGGAAGAGGAAGGCGGAGCAGGTGGCGGTGTCAAGCTGTGGTGGACGGTGGTTGTGGTCTCGGCTGAGTTGAGGGTGGAAAGGCGGAGATGTGGGTAGTTCCGGTCGTTGGAAGGCTCGGTGGCGGATTGTTTGTCACGGAGGTGGTTGCGGGTGTATGGCGAGTGATGGTGGAAGGAGGTACGGGAGGAGGAAGAACGGAGGTGGGATAGATGTGAGGCGTGCGGCTTGAGACAAGGAGAGAGAAGAGAAGCATGAAGGGTAGGGGATCTGAAGGAAAATGTGAATGGGGTAAGAGTAGTGAGATTTGGTGCAGGCAACATTGGATTTGTTGTTTAAGTTTCTTGAAGATAAACGTACAGAAGCATAACCCAAGGATATTTACTTCTCTCTTTTCCCCAAAACCATTGGAAAAATAATAATTCATGTTTGTGAATTTCCGAGGTATTAATGAATGTGCTCATTTATTATAAAATGGAATGCCAAAAGAAATAAGAGGGGAAGGGATGCACAGAGTCCATTGAGATAAGCAGCCTTCCGCTCATAAAGCAACGCATATATGTTTTATGTTATACTGGTTTCATAACAAGATTTAAATGAACCGAGAAAAAATGAAATGGTAACGGAAAATAAATTTAACCGATGGAAAAGTTGACAAGTCAAACGTTGAATTTTGAAATAAAAGAAAATGGTTGTTAAGTTGTAGTATGGAAAGTGAAAAGACAAAGGGAACAAAACAGGAACCGGATGACGGTACGGTTACCGTTTAACGAGCAGTTTATTATTTTCGTTGCGTATCGAATTTCAAAATACAAAAATAAATATACCGTTAAGATCAGTGCGACGAGACGATCAAAACGACATACAGATATCAGTGCTTCGATTGAATTATAAAAATTCGAATTTTCTATTAGCGGAAAGTGCAAGAAAAACACTGAAAAATAAGATCGACGGAGCCAAAGATGTCCGAATTTAGAAAAACAACAAACTAACATCTTGCTCAGAAGATGGTTTAGAATTTTTCTATGTAAAAATATTTAGGTTTCGGAAATATTTTATTTTCATCGCTTTTTAACTGATTAAATTGAAGTAAATTTACGCGCGAAATAAACTTTCATATTTTCGGACGAAAATTTACCAGTTGCTATGTTTAACTAGACGTATTCCAAATATTAAATTTTTATTTCAAAATTTTATCGTTTAAAATTTCACAAAATTTCAACTAATTACATTATTAAAATAGTTGAAATTTACGGGTCGTTACATTAATTGTTCATTCTCACGAAGTATCGAGAAAGTGATATCAATACATATGTTAACACTATTGACGTAACATCTTCCAAATGATGGATGGTGAATTCCTCATGATCGTTCGGTGCACCAAGGGGTTACGTACATATGGCTGTTTGGGAAAATCATAGAACGAATCAACGAGAGTCTTCTTGTAATGACCTGTATTTTACATATCAAAGGATCATAAAACATTATTTTTGAATTCATATTGGATCGTATTTGGCTATGGCTTTGGGTGATGTTGAGTATTAACATTTTTGACGCTTAGTAATTTTTGTTGGATTATTTTGATAATATATGTTTCAGCCTTTTCGATAGTTAAATGTATTTCATGGATATCGGTGCACCGATAGACATTGGAGAATTTGAACGAACAAGAAATGTCCTTGGATTAAGAAAAATCATACAAGCCACACAATCGAAGAATTTTCGAGATCAGATGTTCTAGCAGTGTGTATAATATAAAAATGCGAAAAATACACACTTGGGCACGATTTCAGATTCTGATCCAATTTACTTACCTTCTCCTTCATAAAACCCATTCCCACTTCCTTTCTCTTCCTCCATCATGAGTAAATGATCATTATTTTGGTCAAAATAAAACTTGGATCTCTCTATTTTCCGAAGAGCTACGCAACCATGGTCTTGGTTCAACTCAACTCTGCCTATGATGGAAGAAAAATGCATATTTGATGAATGGAGTATTTTTTAGGTGAATTGATATAGATTGGATGATATGTTGTGTTCATAGTGGAGAGAGGATCAAAAAGACGCTGGAATGGTTGTATTTTGATCTATGGTGAAGAGATATCAGAGTTGAATTGAACGATCGTCAACGATAAACTTTTTGATGATCTAACCGTATGAGAAACTGTTTATATGGGTTCGTTTGCTTTGATGAGGAGATTTTGGAAATGTGGATCATCTAAGTCGGAGATGAATGTGGAGTGGTGGAGAGCTTTAAAAGTAGGGAAAGGAATGGGTTCTCATGTTTTTTCTCTCACGGCATGCAGCAACATTGACGTCGCAAGTGTTCGGAGCTAGGGGTGATGGTCGTAGTGGTGCAATGTCATCCAGGGGTAGGTGGCGGCTTCTGGTAAGGGTGGCAGACTAGTAGTGGCACGAACGTTCCTAGATAGTGAGTTCACAAAAAAAAGGGTCGTGGGGTTGGTAGGAGGCAGTGGTAGTGATGACGTTGGGTCAAGAGGCAGAGTCGACCGTGATGCAGGCAGTGGCGTGCGGTGGTGGTGCTATGGTCGTGTGTACATAGGGATGGGTGAGGGAGAGTTACGGTAGTGGGAAGATGGAATCGAATTTGGAAAGATAGTTATGAAATATAATTAGTTTAATTTTTTACATATTAGGTTAATTAAACGATTAGCTAATATATTTAAATCAATATCTTATATCGTCCATATCTTTTGCATACGAGGTCCAATTTGGACATAGTTTCTTATGTTGCACTCGTATTTGAGCCCTCTACGACTTAGCACATGTCTTGATAGCTTTTTATTAAGGTGAGTGATATTTTCTCTCACCGTACTATGATTGTGATTATACTTTATAAAAGATGTTTTAAAATGATTTCCAACTTTGAAACGTAATTTTTAATAGATCCAAACCCACATCTGATTTTTTAAATGAATTTTAAAATGTTTTAAAATGGTTTTAATTTGGATATTATACATATTCTTATGAGTGCACTATTTTTTGAAAATCGATAGATTTAGGATATTTTTTATGTGAAATTGAAATTGGTCGATATATGTGTGTTGTACATGTTATATGTATGTCATGCTAGTTGTATATTTGCTATGTTGATTGTATATATGCTTGTTTGATTGTTTTGGTTGAAAATGCCAATCAATAGACGATACAGTATTAGGAAACATCCCGTAAAATATAGTTTTTTGCATATTGATGAATGCACAAATGATTGGAATCCGAATGGATGTGGTAAGTATGTAGAAGAGTGTTGGAATGCATATCGACCGATTTGGAGACGAAAGATGATGGACGGAGGTGGTTGCTTCAGGATTCAGGAGGATGTCGAACTTTTACACTTGGTTTGTACTTACCACTATTGATGGTAATAAACAACATTTTTAACGATGTACTAAACAAAGTGGTCGACACCGACCACTCTAGAGTGGTCGGTACCTACCACGATTGATGGTGGTCGATTTGGCTAATTTTTATGTGGAAGACGAAGAGACTTTGAGAAGTGCAAGGTGGTTAGTTCATGCTTTCGATGTTTGATTTTGATGTTATTGCTCTACGAAGAGCGATTTTCGATGATGAAGCGATGACGCAATGCTTCGATGTGAGATCTTCAGAACTTTGATATGGGATTATACGACTTACAATGGATGTCTAGAGATATTCCAATGATGTTAAATCAACGGTGGGAGTTGTGGTAATGATCCATAATGACAAGTTCGAGGAAGGGAGCTCCTGGGTAGAATGATAATGTGTTCTACTGTGGAACAATGGAATGGAATAGAATGATGAATGTTTCGATTTTGATGACGTGTGCAAAGAGATCGTTGATACTCGGAGGTTTCTAAAGTTTTCGTATATATGAGGTATATGTAGGAACTAGGCCAGCCCAAAGCGGAAGAAGTGAGTGGATGTTTTTTACCATTTTGAATCTTTATTGAGTCTATGAAGTCTAAATGTATATCAGATCCAATCTAATAAAGTTTTAACTAAAATATTATTTTATTTAACTTTTTTTTAAAAGGTCTTGAATATTTATGTTTTAATCAATATGAGATGTTTATATAAAATGGAGTATATCAAATATACTCTAATGTGTAAATATGTGTAAAGTTACATGTTATAATTAATTTATAAAAGGAAACCTTTCATTTCTCCCTCTCTTAATTTATACAGTTAATTAAGGGAAGATTTTGTAAACCTTTCATCCCTCTCTTTAATTAAATTGATTGACTTATTAAATAACATTTATGACCAAATTTATACTAGTCATAGATTTTGAGTATATCCAAATGTACTCCGGTGTAAAATGTGTAAGTGAAACATGAAAAAAAGGTGTACATAGTTAATATATACGTATATAGATGTCGAGATTTGCATTTACAACGTATACATTGCCCATTTATATGCGCAATGGTTGTCACAAAAATAATTTAAACTAATATTGGAATGTTTATATTTACATATATCAAAATTAACTTATGTATTAAATGAAATAAATAATTTAATGTTTGAATAGATTTGAAACTAAAAGGTATAAATGAATGGGTAGTGGTGCATATTAAATGGCATTAAAAGAAAAGGTAAATGACATTTAAATGGCAATTAAGGAAATGTAAACATGGAAATCTTTTAGCCTTCTTTTATTCTTTCCTTAACTTGTTTTCAAAACAATTTAAACTTATATGTATATGTGTGTATGTGTGTGTATAAATTAATTTACATATGAAATGAAATAAACCATTTAAACTATTTGAATAAATTTGACTACGCCAATAAAATAGATTCAAATTTAAGATCCAAAACATCAAATGTTTACAAGTAAATAACTTTTCAAGTTGAAAACAATAAAGTAGTCGAACATATTTAAATACGTAAAATCAATGTATATACATAAATATAATTTTGTAACATAAAAGGTGGCCTAATTAATGTCATCGCTATTTTAAAAGCATAAACTATTTAAAAAAACATTGTGTAATGTTGTCTGTGTGTATTTACCAATTAAGCCCCAATTTTTTTTTTTAAATGCAAAATTCCAACAATGATATTTACAGCATATAAAAGATTCAAATATTTATGTGTGTGTATATATATATATACATACATAAGTAGATTCAAACAATTATAGGTGCCAACATTTGCATATATAAAATCATTGTAAAATGTGAAAGATATAACTTATAGTAAAAGATGTGATGCATTATTAAAATTAAGATTAGATAATTATGTCCGCGGGTGCGTCGCAGTGGAAAGGAGGCTCGGGTTCTGGTAAAAAGACCCAGGTTCGATTCCTACCATGCGCTTCCCTATCCTATATAAATTTACCTGGGGGTATGGGGGCTTGGATCAGCGGACGACTTTACTATACCCTCCTCAGGAGTTTACCGGCCCGTCGGGTTCTCCTGGTTTTTCCAAAAGAAAAAGAAAAAAGAGATTAGATAATTATTGTAAGAAGAAGCCTAGGAAACACACCTTGAATGAGGAAATCTCCTTAAATCTCCAAATGCACGTCCGATCCTTACAAGAGATGGATGGACCACTTTTGTTTAATTATTATTTTTAATGTTTGCATTTGATTTGGAGTTGAAAATTTTTGGAAATTTTTATTATTTTTTCTACCATGGAAGGTTAGAAGGAGAGAATAGAAAAATATGAATGAGAAAGAGTGAACTGTCTGTAGGAAATGAATTAGTGAATTTGTTTTAATTTAGAGAATGGAACCTTTCCCATTCTTTAATTAAAACTTCCCTAATTAATTTCTTTGATTATCTCTCTCTCCACTCCTTTATGTTCACATGATATGGTTGAAAGTACATACTGAAAAACATAAAATTCCATAAAACACTTCATGTAATTTTCTTCTATTTAAATCCGTTTAAAATTACACCGATGTCGTATATCAATGCGCGCAAATATAACTTTTATAAATGCATTCAAATAATTACAAACAACTACCAAACATCAACTAAATTAAATGATAACTAATATATCTAAAATATTAATTAATTCACAATATTTTATAAATTAATTAAATAATGCGGTTTTTCAGGAAATTCATCGTTACGGTTGCGTGACTCAAAGGTGTAAATTCAGTCAGCGATTAATATCGAACAATTTGAAGATTAACGTTCACACGTCAACTTAGTTAGTGGTCTGACATTTTGGCTGAATTTATCCCATACACATCTTTGGTAAAATCCAATTTTACTTATTATAAGCGGTATCTAGTATTGAAAATAATTTACACCAATTCTCTTAATCAAAACTATATCAATTTGGACTTATGAATTTGATAACGGTCAAAATTCCAATATCATCCATATTCAACTTTATAGTTCAAATACAAAGTCTCGTTCTTTTGATATCGACGGAAATTTCTATCAATTAGAAAATCATCGTTAAAAATATAATCCTTATAAAAACCGCAAACGCATAGCGTACAATCGTTGTACGTATGCGAGTACGGGTCGATCCGTAGGGAAATAATTAAATTCTAATAATACTCAATCGAATTAGCCTAAACGTTTTAAAGTGATTTTAAGCTAAGAAAAATTGTAGAAAATAAAATAGAGCAAAGGTGAATAAAACTACATGATTAAGAAACAATTTAGAGGCAAATCCACTTCCAGTCATTCATATAAATCAACACAAAATTCATTTATAATCTCTCATTAAAATATTATGTAGAAATGATAGATGTGCTTAAGTATGATTTATTTGGGTTATTAATTAGCACAACTTAAATGATCAAACTCTAACACACCATTCAAATCCACTTATCAATACTCTTAAAATTGACATGAAATTAAAAATAAAATCTATTTTAAGCATGAATTATTTACTATTAATTAGTAACATAGACCATCAAATTTGATTCTAGTTTGACTTTCATTATCAAAATCACTTAGGCAAATGATCAGATAGTTTATGTTTAATATGGAGTCAAGCATAGCCTATTTGAGATGTCAACATAGACTATCAAAATTCACTAAAAATGAAAAATAAACCACCATCATTCATAATTTCCATTAAGCACATAAGAGAGATCACAAATGAAATCACTATGTTAATTTAACATGTTTCATGAGAGCTTCATTACTCCTAAATTGAATGAGTTTAGGTACTCATATTTGAAAACACGTTAACATAAAAAAAAGAAAAATGAGAGCTAATTAAAAGAAAAGAAAGCTAACTACTTGCATGAAATAAAACTAAACTAATTAAAAGAATTAAATCTATGCTACTAACATTAAACACGGGTAGCATAAAATAAGTAAGGGAGCATGAAATAAAAATAGCACGAAAAGAGAGCACAAAATAGAAATTGCATGAAAGTAAAAACAAGGCTAAGAAGCCATGGAAGAAATTTTTATTTAACTTTTATTTGTGGCTACAATTTTGCATGAAAAGAAGAAGATGATTACATGAAACATAAGGGGTATTTATACATGCTTAAAACCCTAATTCATATTTTAGGGGGCTACTTAAATGCCCTTGAGAAAATGTAACCTCCAAGTAATCATTAGAAAAATAATTAATCCCCGCTAACATACCTTTAAACCTCTATTAACATGTGCGTGTGTTTTTAATTATGGACCATATGTTAATGGATATGTGGGCTCCTCAATGTTGCATGAATTCTTTTTTTTCCTTTCTTCATTAGCCTTCAACATGTGTGCATGCATTCATCCATGAAACCTCTTCATATTTGCACTTCATTTCCTACAAATAAAATAAAATGTGCAAATAAATTTTCACAAATTAAATCATACACAAGATTGCCATTTTACCCCAAATGAAGATGAATAAATGATGATTTGAAAATAATTTAAATTTTGGTTTAAACATGTAAAATACCCTAATATGCTCATTTATTTAATTAAAAGTAGATTAAATATGGAAGTAAAAATATGCACTTTTACGTGCACATCAAATACCCCACACTTATTTTTTTATTCATCCTCGAATAAACTAAAAGTAGGATAAATCCGTTTTCGTAGGAAACACGATTGCATTGAGCGTATGCAACAAGCCGTTAAACCTTTGGGTGTCCTTAGTAGGATGAGTGTTGTCTCGTGAGGGTTTTCAGCAGATACTACCTACAAAATCCAAATGCGATATGTAGATTCTAATGCAACTATATGATGCAAGTTTCCAAAATATTTACAAATGAAGAATTTACTTTTCAATTGACACGAGTAAGTAAAATATAAGTTTTGGTCATTATCAAGAAGTTTTAGTCCTTTTACTCATCAAAACTTCTAATAAAAACTAATTTATCATCACAATTAGACTCTAGTTTTGCTAGTTGTTTCGGTTGATAACATAGCGCAACTATGAAATGGATCCTTTAGTTGATTATCAAAGTTTTGCAAAGTGGTATTTTTATTTCTTTTGAATAACAAGTCGAATCAAATAACTAAAAATAGTGCTTGGATTTTAATTGCTTGCTCTCCCTAATTTGAAAAATATTAACATTATTATTATTTACACACTTAACTCAGATAAACTGAGGCCAGATTTACCGATCATGCACTGCCTTTCGGACTTACGTGAGAAGAGTACAGAGCGTGGCAAGTGTACACACTTATGTGTGAACACATGACTCTAGGTGCTTATTGTTGTTATTTTAAATTTATTTATATCCACCAAACTCAGATAAACTGAGGTCAGATATACCAATCATGCACTGCCTTTTTGGCTTACGTGAGAAGGATACAGAGCATGGCGAGTGTACACACTTACGTGTGAACACCTGACTCTAGGAGATTCTTATTTTTATAAAAACTATTTTTTTTTGGAAAAGAGAGTGTTATACAAAATCATCTTAGCACCACTTAACTTAGAATATCAAAAATGTTATCACCTTTACTTTAAATCTACCACTCTTTTAAACAAAGGTTACAATTAGAACATACTTTATAATTATCACCCATGGACCTTCTATATACTAGTTAAACATAGTTGCTTGTAATCAAAATTTTATTTTTATTTTTGTTGAGACAAGTAATTTTTCAAAAATTTCATTTAATAACCAAAAACGTATACTTATCATATCATGTTCCTTCAAAAGTAAATCAATATTGCTAAAAAGAAAATTTTGTTTTGATTTTTTTGTTTTTGTTTTTTTGGAAAGATAATGTAGAAAATGAACCATGAAAAATCAAAATAAACATTAGACTCCCCCTCACACTTGATTTTGACTGTGTCCCCACAGTCAACACATGACAAAATAAGTGAAACAGAGAAAAATATGTACATATTTACAAGAGAGAGTTAAAATTTCTTACTAAACGTAGTGTTGCTCATGAAAAATTATGAGCTCCTCCTCTCGATCACTCACCAACTCCAAGTAAGGTATCAAACGATGACCATTGACTTTAAAAATCGAACCATTTCTAAGGTTTTCTATTTCTATGGCACCAAGTGGAAAAATAGTATGTACGATGTACGGTTCTATCCACCTTGATTTTAATTTCCCAGGGAACAAATGAAGTCGAGAGTCATACAAAAGAACTTTTTGGTTCGACGAAAATGTTTTCCTTTGGATTGACTTGTCATGAAAAACTTTTGTTCTTTCTTTGTAAATTTTCTCATTTTCATACGCGTCGTTCCTAATCTCCTCTAATTCATTGAGTGCAATTTCCTATTTTCGCCAACTTTTTCAAGATCAAAATTAATGTTCTTATTCGCCCACAATGCTTTATGTTCAAGTTCAACGGGTAAATGGCACGCTTTACCATATACAAGCCTAAAAGGAGACATCCCAAGTTTGGTTTTATATGCGGTTCTTTAAGCCCAAAGCGCATCTGTTAATTTTTGTGACCAATCTTTTCGATCTTTATTCACAATTTTCTCCAAAATTTGTTTGATTTGGCGATTTGAAACTTCAACTTGGCTACAAGTTTGAGGATGATAAGGAGTGGATAACTTGTGAGTTATCGAATATTTCTTCATTAGGATTTCAAATGAATGATTATAGAAATGGGTTCCATTATCGCTTATTATTGTGCATGGTGTTTCAAACCTCGAAAAGATGCTTTCTTTTATGAATTTCACAACTTTGTGGTCATTTGTTTTACAAGGAATGGCTTCAACCCATTTAGAGACGTAATCAACAGCAAGAAGAATGTACATATTTCCGAAAGAATTGGAAAACAGTCCCATAAAGTCAATACCCAAAACGTCAAAGATTTTGATCATAAGAATGGGGTTCAAAGGCATCATGTTTCATTGAGAGATTTTTCCTAACATTTGGCAGTGATCGCAAGTTTTACAAAACTCAAATGCATCTTTGAAAAGTGTAGGCCAATAAAAACCACATTGAAGAACCTTTTCCGCTGTTTTCTTCGGACCGAAGTGACCACCACAAGCTTAGTCATAACAAAAAGAAAGGACGCTCTTGATTTCACAATCCGGAATACAGCATCGAATGATTTAGTCGAAATAGTACTTAAACAAGTATGGATCATCCCACTAGAAGTACTTGACTTGGGAAAGAAATTTGTATTTATCTTGTTTCGACCAAAATGAAGGAATTTCCTTAGTGACTAAATAGTTCACTATGTCGGCATACCATGGATCGACGGAAACGGAAAGGAGTTGTTCATCGGGAAAGTTCTTTGATCGGTAAAGAAGGTGGTGCGTTTGGAAGACGTGACAGATGATCAGCAATGACATTGTCAGATCCTTTTTTGTCTTTAATCGTTAGGTCAAATTCTTGGAGTAACAGAATCCAACATATCAAACGAGACTTAGCATCCTTTTTAGCGAAAAGGTACCTAGGAGCGGAGTGGTCAGTGTAAACAGTGATGTGTGAGCCAGTCAAATAAGGTCGGAATTTTTCGAGCACAAAGACTACTGCTAGAAGCTCTTTTTTTAGTGGTCGTGTAATTAAGTTGAGCATCGTTTAGAGTCATACTAACGTAGTAGATTACATGAAGAATTTTGTTGATTCATTATCCTAAGACAGCACCAACCACAAAGTTAGAGGCGTCGCACATTATTTCGAAAGGAAGATCCCAGTTGGATAAGCAAATGATGGGAGCAGAAATGAGTTCATTTTTGAGATGTTCGAAAGCAGAAATACAATCAGAATTAAAGTTAAATGGAACGTCTTTTCCAAGAAGAGTTATTAGAGGTTGAGAAGTTTTACTAAAATCTTTCACAAAGCGTCGATAAAAACCAGCGTATCCAAGAAATGAACGAATGTCCTTGAAAGATTTAGGAATGGGTAGATTTGCAATTACGTCAACTTTCATTTTATCTACCTCAATGCCTTTGTTTGAAATGACATGCCCAAAGACAATGCCATGTTTGACCATGAAATGATATTTTTCCCAATTTAATGTTAAGTGTTTGTCCTTACATCGATTCAGAACCTACTCAAGATGGTGTAAGCACTAGGAAAAAGAATTTCCAAAGATGGAAAAATCATCCATAAACACTTCAAGAAAGCGTTCGATCATATCGAAAAAGATGCTGACCATGCATCTTTGAAAAGTAGCAGGAGCATTGCAAAAGCCAAAAGGCATACGTCGATACGCAAAGGTGCGAAGTGGACACGTGAAAGTCATTTTCTCTTAATCTTCGGGATCAATTAGAATTTGGTTATAACCAGAATATCCATCTAGAAAGCAATAGAATTCATGGTCGGCTAATCGTTTAAGCATTTGGTCGAAGAAAGGAAGAGGGAAGTGATCTTTACGTGCTGTAGCATTTGATTTTCGATAATCAATGCAAACACGCCAACCCGTTTGAGTATGAGCTGGAATGAGTTCGTTAGCATCATTCTTGATAATTGTAAGTCCAGACTTCTTAGGCACGACATGAATTGGGCTAACCCATGAACTATCAGAAATGGAGTATATGATTTCGTTAGCGAGGAGTTTAAGAATTTCGTCTTGCACCACATCCTTCATTTTTGGGTTAAGCTTTCGTTGCGCGTCACAAATAGGCTTGGCATCATCAACTAAGTGGATACGATGTTGAACAAGAGCGGGACTAATTCCCTTTGTATCAGTAATCAACCATCCAATTGCCTCTTTATTTTTCGATAGAATTGAAAGAAGCGAAGCTTCTTGATAAGAGAGAGAGTTGAAGATATTATGACAGGAAATGTTTTATTTTCACCTAAGTATGCGTACTTAAGGTGATCGGGAAGAGGTTTGAGTTCCAACTTAGGGGGTTACTCAATCAAAGAATTAGGTTGAAGTTCCGACTTAACAGTGAGGGGTTCAAATGGAAGCACACTTTCAATTTTGTTAGGCTCGTCTCGAAACAGTTGTTCGTATTCGATCTCGCGTTCGTGGTTTAGGTCAACTGTTTCGTTATTAAAATTTTCTTGAATGGAGCTAACCTCTAACGTTTGGTCAAGTAATTGGTTCTATTGGTTTTCAAGATTGAAGATGTTGAGATCCAAAGTCATATTTCTAAAAGAAATTTTAATCGAACCCTTTCGATAATTAATTAGGAAATTTGAAGTAACCAAGAAAGGTCGGCCAAAAATCAATGGAATTTGACTCATCGGATTGTTCACGGGTTGTGTCTCTAAAACGATGAAATCGACGGGGAATATAAATTGACCATTTTTGATGAGTATGTCCTCGATTTCTCCCATAGGTTTCTTTATTGAACGATGGCAAATTGAAGAGTTACTTTCGTCGGTTTTAGTTCACCCAAGCCAAGTTGCTGGTAAACTGAATAAGGAATCAAATTGACACTCACATCCAATTATAGTAAGCACTTATTAATCGTCTTGTCTACTATCGTGCACGAGATCGTCAGACATCCAAGATCTTTGTATTTGACGAAGATTGATTGGGACAAGACTTCACTAAGTCCGGTAGCTAAGAAAACTTTCATGGGTACATGAGTGTGTCATTTTTGAGTACATAAGTCCTTGAGAAACTTAGCGTAAGTTAGGACTTGTTGAACGATATCAAGAAGAGGAATGTTCACTTTTACTAGTTTGAAAATTTCCAACGTCTTTTCTGTTTGATCAGAGTGTCTCTTGGGTCGAAGACGATGTGGAAATGGAACACGATACTCAGTATGTCGGCCTACTTGAGTAGAAGAAGAATTTGGATTGGCATTTGATTCAATGTTTTGCTCAGTGTTTATTTCAGAATCACTTGTCTTTTTCGGAGTGTCAAGAGGAGCTTCCGGTAAACCGTTTGGATTAACAACTTGGTTATCGATTTGTTTACCGGAACGCAAAGTCATGATAGCATTCATTTGGTTTACGTTGCTATCCTGTACAACATGGGCTTGATTCGAGTTCGTGTTTTGATTTCTGGGATTCGAAACTGGCTGACTTGGTAATGTGCCCCGTCCACGTTCACTTACAGAAGTGGCTAGTAGATTCGTTTGAATTTCAAGTTTAGCAATTGATTGACTCGTATTCTGCCTGTACGAGGTTAATAAAACTTTCAAATTACTATTTGTTTGGAGGCTTTGAGTAGTTTCTTTAGCCAAAGTTTCAAGACTTTTTTCAAGTGAAGTTAATCGTTTATCGTCTTAAGGAGCAAAAGATTGTTACAGTTGATTTTGAGATGGATTCAAAAAACTTTGTTGAAAATGATTGGGTTGAAAGGGAAGATTCGAAGCAATGTTCGGAAATGCTTGAAAGTTAGGAAGGACCGAATTGGTGTTAGAATTATTTTGGTTCCATATAAAGTTAGGATGATTTCTCTAACCAAGATTGTACGTTGGAGAAAACGGGTCATTCTTAACCTTATTAAAAGCATTGAGTTGTTCTATCGAATTAGAAAACTGATCGGCTATGTGATTTAGATCGTTGCATTTATAATACATTGGTTGGGAAGCTTGGTTCATTTGCTTGGATGGGAAAACTTTGTCGAATTTATTGGTCATTGCATCGATTTTAGTTTCCAAAGCCAAAGATGATCCTATCGAGTGTGCGCTCGATCGTGAGTAAATGGATTTTTCGTTAGAACATTCCCACTGAGATGATTTTTCAGCTAAGTTTTCAAGGAATTGCAAAGCATCGTCGTGATGTTGGGCGAGAAAATTGCCTTGGCACATCGATTCAAGCATGGTTCGTGAACTATTTTCAAGTCCATCGTATAAGATTTGGAAAAGAATCCATTTTTTGAAATTATGGTGTGGACATTTTATCAGAAGCTCTTTAAATCTTTCAAAATATTTTCCGAAAGGTTCACCCATGAATTGATGATAATTGACAATTTCATTTCGGATTTTAGTTGTTTTTTTCAAGAGGTAGAACCTTTTTAAGAAAACTTTAACAAACTTTTCCCAAGTTTTGATTGAGTTCGAAGGTAAACTATACAACCATTTTTCAACGTAATCGGTAAGGGCAAATGGAAATAACCGAAGTTTGATTCCATCATCGCATAATTGTTGGAGTTTAATGGTTGCACATACTTGTTCGAATTTTGTTTGGAGGTCATCGTGTTCAAAGTTGCCAAATTTCGGGAGCGTGGAAAAATGATTGGAGTGAATTTCAGTGTGATTACCCATTGGGGCGGGTAGTGTGGTACAAGAAGGAACAGAAACTCTATCGGGAAAGATTCTATCCATGAGAGTTCGTGGAGCGTTTTCATTTGCCATCGTTGGAGGATCGTTTGTTCGAGTTAAACGATTCGTTATTGTCTCACGAGTCCAAGTACTCATTCATAAGTGAAAGATCATGGAGAGAAAGAAGTGAGAATCAAGTTAAAAGAGTGAAACAAGGTTTAGAAAATTAAATCAAGTGAAAAATTATTATTTTTTTAAAGGAAAAATATTTACCAAAATGATTTATTTTTCAAAAGGGAGATTTGATTTTTTTTGTCTTTTTTTGGATTTTCAATTTTTTTTCTTCTTTTGTTATATGTTTTTGCTTTTTTTTTGTTTTTGTTTTCAAAAAGACTTTTTTTGGATTTTTGTTTTTTCTAAAAAAAAATAACTTAAGTAAACTGCTTATTTTGGATTTTTGATTTTGTTTGAATTTTTTTTCAAAGGAAAAGATTTCTTTTTTGAATTTAAAAAAAACAAAGTTAAGTAAAGTGTATTTTTTTTTACTTTTGGATTTTGTTTTTTTATATATGCATGAACTAATGCAACTAAATGAATACAAGGACTTAATTACAAATTTTCTGTCCTTAGTAGCTCCTAACCCAAAATTGTATAATCACACTTTGTCTTAATCCAACAAAATAGTTCTTAGCCAAGTAACGGACATGAGTTATCAGTGTACCACAAATCACCGTAGCAATGCAGCTGAAGGTTTAAATACCTTCAGAGAAACAATTACTATAATATTTACGAATCACCGTAATATTTATATATGATTATTGCTCTTTCGTTGCCTAGACACTAAGAAGTTAGATTGTCGAAAGAAGACAACTTATCAAGATACAATTAAGCCCTAGGTGAGCTAGCGACACCCTTAAGTCCAATGTCTAACCGTTATTATTAGTCAATTTCTACGATGAAATACAATTTGTGGGCCAAGGAAGGGGTGACGAAATCCCTCACCTTATGTGGATTTGGGTGTTGCTCTTAGAAAAGAAAGTAAGATGAAATAAATGCAAAATAGAAATTAAACATGTATTAACAATGCAGCTATGAATGAGATTTGATTTTTTTTCTTGAATTTTTTTTTAAAATGCAAGCAACCAACAATGCAAAGAAAATAAGAACAAGTGATAAGACCTCGATACCAGAGTATGTCGTATTATTAGCAAATTTTTTTGAAAGCGACGATTTTTTTAGCGTAAGCAAGCAGAGCAAAGCAAGCGATTCCTTTTTTTTTGTGCAACCTAAAAAAGAAGTTGCAGAAGGTATACATATTTTTTTTGAAGAGAACTAGATTTTAAATAGAAGAAAAATAAAAATCAACTCAAATTGCCCAAAGCAATATATATATATATATATATATATATATATGTATGTATGTATGTATGTATGTATGTATAAGAACACAAAAACTAATACAACAACGAGACAAATACACAATAAAAACAAACAGCCCACAAAACTTAATGCAAACCCGGCCCATTAAAACAATCCCATACTTAAAAATACTTTATTCCATCTTCTCTACTTAAAACCAATTAGACAAACAACAACGAAAATAAAAATAAAATAAAAACGGAAACAAAAAGAAAATAAGAAATCGCAGATAAATTGGATGTGGTCGGATTTAGAGTGAGGGTGATTGAATGTTGACGGTGAGGGATTTCGTGTAACGACCTGACTTTATGGACGTTTTAAGCAGACACACACGTCAACTCAAACCATTCAAAAGGGCAGATTGTTATGGGGTAAATAAGAAAAAGGGAAAGAAATAAAACAAATACAGAATCTGGCAGCGGAATGATAAAATATAATAATCAAATAACAGTTCATGAAACTGTTTATAAATACATTTGACTATTCTTTTACAACACAAAAATCAGAGTTACAGAAATAGGAATAGATAAATAATAAATGCAGCGGAACAACATGATGAAGTGGAATACATATCATAAATAATAGTAGTACAAATCTTCATCTTTGTCCTCCAGAAATAAGGTCTTCAACCCTGAAATGCTCAGGCTGACCCGAGCGAATTGAAAGGACAAAACACTCGAGTCGGAACTAAAAGATCTTATGTAAGTTAAATCAACGGTAATTCAATATGAGTGGAACGGCATCAGAGATGTTTACGGGTTTTGACATCTCCTATCCAGTGTCTAACGTGAGTGCGATAACTTAAGGAATGTTGGGGATTTCCATCTCCTAAGGATCCGTTAAACTATCTACTATGTCGTATAATACGCTATAATAATATGTCTACAGTAAAGTATAAGTATTAAAATAGCATTAAGGCGTTACCCATATCCCCCTTAACACATTTTATATATTCTCATAGTCTATACAGTACCGTAACTCCCCCGTAAACTGGAGGGCTATCAGAGGGCACTTTATAGGTATGGTACAAAAAACTCGTAGAAGGCGCTCTAGGGCATGTGAACACGACACTCGAGGCAATGCCAGGGTAGATATACCAATTGCATACCCGGACTGGTGGTAACGCATAACAGCTACTACCGCCCACCTCGAACAAACTCCGAAATCAAAATCAAAGGGTGGCCACCAAATTAATCACAAAGTCAGAATAGTATCGAAGGAATGTGCCCGATAGGAGGAATGACCTCACTTGGTCAGGCATGGCTCCTGTTTTAATCACATCTAAGCTGACTCACGGGAGTCAGGGTCACGTCATACCTCATACATAAATCGTTCGCCAAACCATCCTACTTCATTTCTGGAATCTCCACTACGTACACAGTTGTTAAAGTGGTTTTCGGTATTGGCAGAGAGTATGACAATATCCGATCCCGGTCTCTTTAACAACCAAACGCTTATTTCACACTGTATGGTTCTTTTACATTTCAAAAGTCAATTCACGGTTTATATCAAAATATCATATTCAGTTTCAAATCATATCTCGTTTGGAATCATATTCATTTTCGAACTATATTCACTTTCAAAAATCATATTCACTTTGAAATCATGTTCACCTTTGAAATCATATCGTTTCCGAAATCATAATTTCTTTCAAAAATCATATTTCCTATTAGGTTAAATCCTCACTCCAAAATCATCATATTCAATTAATCATAACATTTAAATCCCAACTTAGGTTATAACATCATTTAACTGTATTTGCTTTTAAACCAGTGAATTTGGATATAAACACTTCCCTCTACATAGTCTAAAAATTTAGAAGATAGTTTAAACAAATATAAATAGTTAAATTAGTTATAAATAGTTAAAATACTCTAAAATAGTTTAGTTATAGATTAAAGATACTGTTAAATTGATTTAAGATAGTTAAATAAATTTAAACATAGATTAAATATAATTTGTAACGCTCCGAGATTTTCGACTTCCGAAAATCGACATCAATACGTCCACTATATCAACTGCCGAGCAATCGAATGCCGGAAAACCGAATTGTTATGGTTAAAAAAAGAAGAGGTAGAAGAAGACAGAAGAAAAAGAGATCAGAAAAACATAGAAACAGAAACAATATTAGAATCTCACATTCGTAGCGGAACAACATATAATAGATAAATGAATAATCTTTAAATCAAAGAACTATATCAGTTTATACATTACATCATCATCAGAGTTTACACCAACACAACACAACACTAGACAGTTATATAAACTTGTCCTCATACAGAATACACAGCGGAATAAATAATATCATATACAAATGCTACGTCTCGCCATCCAGCTCGCCTCCTGAGCTCCACAGCATCTCCTGAATCCAGAATGACTTGATAACCTGACTCTAGACTGCCCGTGTGGAAATTAGTGGGCACCCAGTGTTTAGGAAGGAAACAATAAACTCCAGGTCAGTCATGGGACTGGTGTGAGAACTTAAAACAGTTATTATCTTTAAAACAACAACAATGGAAGTAAAAGACATCCGCAATGCTTTTGGAAAATGAAACTACCATAAGGCCTCCCGCCACACACACAATGCAAACGCAGAATTGGAGGAGATTTCTCCTTATGATAGTCAAACATGCTTGCTATGCAAAATCATTCGATATTATTATTATTAGTGCATAGTGCAGAAAGCATTTCGAAAGTATATTATTAATCTTAGCCAGCATAGGCATTTCGCACTTATGCCTACTATAGCTACCATGTTCAATAGCAGGTTACCTCCACATTCCATGGCAGGTTATACAATTACAACCGTACATGGCTCATATTGATTGATTGGATTTCCAACAAATGGTCAGGCTAAGGAACTTCCTACTGCCAATGTGTACGCCTCTGGCGGGACGTCCCGAGAACTAACTAGCTCTCTGCCAACACAAGGTCGGGTTACCTCTTACACTAGGTAACTACTACACGAATATGCCACCCTCCGGTCCTTTGGGACCTTTATCCGAGGCGCCTCGATCACAAGCAACAATCACACATAGTAAATGAGATTGGAGCAACCACATAGGTTAAATACCAGGGCTCCATACCTGATACCACCCTTTTTCAGAAGGAAATGGCATACTCTAAAGGGAGCGACCCTCATAACCTTGCCGCATCATTCCTGTTTCGACCATTTCCGGGTTGTGAGGTCTGACGAAGTCTCGTCCACAAAGCTACGCTTTTTCACAAAGCCATGCTTTGATCAACAAATGATCAGCAACACACAGCAGCACTTAGCATGCCACACTACCAAATTGAGAGTATATCACTAATAACCTTCAACTACATAACCTCTTAGCTCATACGTCTCAGAGAAGGGTGTTAAGCTAAGAGAATAAATTCTCCGCCACCAAACAGAAATGTATTTGAAAGAAATTAGCTTTATATCTCAAAGTGTAATGTCAGACATGTAACCATACAAGTCTGTTCCGGGTTCGAACAGAACCGAAGGCACTTCCAAAGAAGCCCTTGCAATCCGAGTATTCACAATCCCGATTGAACTTCCCATCACAAAGAAAATCTCTATACCGTAGCTAACGGTGCAGAGACAATCGATAGGTTATCCTATCGTTTTCACAAATACCCAGTCTTCACCACCGGTCTTCAAATGTTATCCATATCGTCATATCACTTATTCGGAATGGGTTATATGACACAAAGGTCCTTTCCCGGCTAATCCGAATAGTGAGCACAATATTTAAAACATATGGATATATGGATTTCAATTAAGTCATAACTTATTACCCAAATCCTTTCCTTTAAATGGTTTAAACAAATTACCATTTTAAATCTTTAAACAAAAAGATTTACTTTACAAAGTTCACCCAGTTTCACAAAGATTCATTCACAGATTCCCAAACCAATTTCCATTTCAATTGGATTAACCCATTAAATCTTTAAATTTAGATTTAACTTATAGCTTTCAAAACTATTCACAATTCAAGTCTTTTATAATATAAAAGATACACCTTTTAAAATCTTCTTTGATTTCAAGATAAAGCTTAATCATCTTCACAAGGGTTAATTCATAGTTTTTCCAAACTATTCACAATTTCATTTCAACTTGAAATGTTTTGATACAAATTGGAAATCTTTTCACTTTATGAAAGCTATTATTATTTGAAAACAGATAGTTTTCGTTTTGGGAAAAAATGGTTACAATTACACAGTTTAAAACCGTCCAAGTATAAAACTTGAATTTAAATTTAAATTTCCAAAACCATATTTTAAATGGTTAAAAACCCATATAAACACCTTTTATAACTTGTACAATCTTTTAGACCAAAATTTCCAAGTTATTGAATTCAATTTCAAAATATTGAATTCAAAATTTAAATCAAATGATTTAAATTTCAATTTTTATTAAGTTATTTAAAATAACTTTTATTTTTGAAACTCATTTTCAAAAACTTTCAATTCCAATTCCAAAACTATTTTTGACTCAAAAATTCAATCTTTAGAATTGTTAAAAATCTGTGACTTAACTGATTTCCACGTGAAATCCACATTTGTGTGTGTATTGTGTAGTCCAAGGGTTTAACACAATAGTGCAATAACATTCAACCATCACAGATCAGAACACAGAAATATAGTTGATAAGCGGTATAAACTATAACGCTTATCTTCCATTCACATATCACAGATATATATATATATATATATATATATATATATATATCACAGATAAATAAATTATAGATCACAACACAAATCAGGATATATCACAAAGCATCGCATATCAGGGATATCAAACAATTCAACATCCAATATAATCCAACATCCATAGATAGGATTAATTTAATTATCTGATTAATTTAAAGTCGGATAAATTTCTACGTATAAAATTTTGCTAGTTATGGTAAATTAATAATCAATTAATTTCAAATTTATTTTTAAATTTATTTCAAAACACCAAATCAAATTTTCAACGAATTTCCAAATTATTTCCTTTTTAAAATAAATTTCTTTATCTCTTCAAATCTATTTAACAATCCAAATTCTAAATAAATTCTTCAACTTATAAATAATATTTTCGAAATCCATTTATTAAGCCCTTTTTCCCAAAATTTGAAATTTAATTCAATATGGTTCAAAAATAAGACTTTTATCTTTTTAAAACTCCTTTTAAATTTATCCAATTCTCAAAATAAATTTTTCGATAAATTTTCAACTTGAATTTCGAAAATCCAATTTTATTTATTTCCGGTATCCAATGATACCAAAAATATATTCGGCTAAATAATAGCCTTCACAATTTCAATTCACAATTATAATCACACGGAGATTATAAATAATCAACACACAACATTGAAATAAATTCAAATGTTTTAGGAATCCAATTGGATCCCTCCAACCTGTTTCCCTGCATCCACAGATGTTAGCACAATACCAATTCCACTTCGAAGTGGAATATCGTGGTATATGGGATTTTATAAAATATTATCCGCTATTATGCGGCGCAGTAGGGTCTCCTCCGCTATAATGCGGGAAATCAACTCCAAATACATATATAATACCAATTCCACTTCACGGTGGAATTATCGCGGTATATGTGTTTAATAAATAACCTCCGCTTAATATACGGCGTATAGGGTCTATTTCAATACAATAGATAGCAACCATCATTCAATTCACACAATCAAGCAATTTTAAATTTAACTATTTAAAATTTAAATCGAAACAATTCGATTGAGTGAGGAGTTCTCACCTTGCTTTCAAAATAGTTGCAGTGTTTTATTTCGAATAAAATTAAACGCACGTTTAATTTTACTCAAAATTTTCACTAGCTCCAATCGATTCCAAACAAGTTCCATTGTGTAGAGCTCGGCAATATAGTTCCAACGCAAGTCGTTTTGTCAAATTCCGACCTCGTATGAAAAAGTTACGCTATTTTAAAGTTTGTACGATTTAAAAAGATAACAATTTACAATTTTATTTTATTTTCAAACCATTAATTAACCTCAGCCATTGATTTCTCTTGATCACATCAGGGCCGCACCCCCCTTTTCTTCCCCAGGCATCACATTCGAACGAAACCCACTCGGCCGCCCTTAAACCCTAAATGACGCGGCCAACTACCACGCCTAGACGTCGATCAGGCAACGCCAACTCGAAGGCCATCACGAACTCCCCTATCGACGTGAATATAGATGAGCTCGGTCGCCATCTCATCATGATAAACGCGTTCGAACGTGCGACGTTCATCGTCAAATTCTCGTCGATCCATAGCTTTAAACTCGATCATAACTGTTGGATGCGAAGATCACAATGCCCCTTCGATGTTGTAGTTGAACGTTTTCTCTAATTATTCACGGATGGAAGAAATCGAGGGAAGAAGAAACAAAAATATCGGCCATTGATTGAAGAAGTGGCAGCCTGAAGAAGAAGCTAGGGTTTTTTGTGATAAAATGTGAATGATGAGGTCCTTTTATACAAAATTGCAAAACACTATTCATCTCGAAATTTTCCGAACTCCAAACGAAGCGTGCTGGCTGGCGTTTCTAAGGTTTTACCCGCGTTCCAAACACAATGGAACGTGTTTCGGGAGCTAATTCGGTCATATGTGCGAGTTACGGAAATAAACGATTTCTAGGCGTTTTGGCTTGCCCCGGACAAACCGTATATCCGATTGACACGAAATTTGAAACCTTACAATAATTTCACATTACGGATCCGATGAAACTGGTTTTATCGAAATTTGAGACTGTTAGAAAAATGGCTAATTTCACTCGTCAATTAAATATTAAAATATTCAATTTTCACAAATTTACTTTTAATTCAATTTTAAAAGTTTGCAAACATACTTATAACTTCAATATGATTTAATATAACTTTATAAATCGTTTTTAATCACATTAAACCCAATTTCCAATTATTTCTATAATTTCAAATATTAATTTATCGATTTAATTATACAAGTAAATCTCTATATTCGAATTTTAATTCATTCAGCTTACAAATTTCACTTGTTAATATTTAAAATCAATTAAATATACGAATTTCAAATGACAGAAATTCTGGGTCGTTACATAATTAAAATAGATTAAATTGCTTTAAAATAGATTAATTAGATTTAAAATAAGTTAAAATGGGTTAATTATTTTAAAATAAATTAAATGGTTTAAAATAGGTTAAAAGAGTTTAATAGTTGAAAATCATAATAATTAAAGTCTTTAAAATAATATATTTTTAAACAGTTTATATTAAAAGTTGAGTTTGAAATTAATATCAATTTAAACTATTTATTTTATTTCAACACATCTGAACCATTTCAATTTCCACATCAACAAAACCCAATTTTAAATCTTTCGATTCAAATTCTTTCCAATCCATGTTTGAAATATCAATTTAAATTATTCCAATTTCAATACATTTCAAAGTTATATTTCAAACCAATTCAATAACTCAATTTCGATAAAATTTCATTTATACTTAAAATTCAACTTTAAACCTTCAATTTAATTTCTTAAAGCAGTTCCTTTAAACCAATTCACATTTCAAAATAAAACTTGATTTTCCAATAATAATTCAATTTATATAAATCAAATTTTATTTCAAAATATCATTTAACCGGATTCGAAATCAAGGATTTAAAAATCATCTAATTATACCAATCCGGTGTCCGTATATAATTCTCTACCCCAGGGTCAAGTGATACAAATATTTATCATTTCAATCCGTAATTTAAAATTTTACGGTTATATATCGTTTCAAACCGCCATCCCGAATTTAATATAAAAATCCATAAAATTGCTCGAGTCTATCATTTCAACCCATTTTGATTTTTCCCTAATCTATAGATAATTTGGGTATGTATCATTTCAACCCATAGGGATTTTGCAGAGTAATAACAATATATAAATTAACAAAACATCTAAACATCCAAAAATAAAATTTAAACACCCATCACAATCATCATCCAGTTCAACCAATATATGAACAATTAACAAAATATCAATAATGAGTATTTAACTGGAAATTTTAAATTCCATAATAAATTAAATGACGATTTAATTCAAAATTATTCAAATTAACAGGAATAGCAATTTAAATATACCAAACAACCACAAATAAATTTCAAATCACATCATAAATTAATTTAACAAACATAAGAAATTTTAGAAGTTGTGAGTGGGTCAGAACACTCACCTTTGAATTTCAAATCGATTTGAAATTCAAATAAAGGCCTAAATTTCAACAGTATCATAATTCATCTAAACCAGTGTAAAAATGTTCGAAATTTTGATACAATCCTAGCGGAACAAACCGCGCGTGAATCCGAGTTCGTACGTAAAAGTTATTCGGATTAGAACATTGAAAATTAAAAATTAAAAAATTAAATAAACAAAAACCCTTACCTTGCCCACGTCAGCTATCACTCAAAACCCTATCAACCGTTCGCTAATCATGACCTCGAACCCCATAATCCAGCCGCCATGCTCGCGCCTGCTTGGCCAACGCCACCGCTCTACCTGCGAACCCCCCAGAACGCCGTGCCAACTCCATGTTCCTCACCTACGGCCTCGTGACCCTTCCCCATGTTCGCTCACAACGAAACATGACCCAGCCGCCGCCATAGGCATTTAACCCTAATTCAATTGTCAACGACAATCCAACCTTTGATTCGACGAACAAACTACACCGATGAACTCCCCATGTCCTCTTCACAAAATTGTACCCTTAATTTGACGATCTGACAAAGTTGATCGTGACGCGATGAACGACCGAGGCTTAATCATCCAATTCCGGCCACCCAGAAACCCAGAACGAAAAACGAACTACAAATTTGACCTGCGCTCGTCGAGAGCTTCAAATCGATATAAATCAATATATTTTGAGGAGTTTGATTTTTGATTTGCAATTGAATTTTTGAATTGGTTTTGGTTTGTCTGCCATTGAAAAGAGAGAAGCAGATAGAATTGTACGTACAGACAAATGGAATAAGAAATAGTTAGGGTTTATAATGAGCTATTTATAGGTATAGCTGAAATAGAAAAGAATGGACAAGATCAATTTGGATTAGAACGATAAACGACCCGAAAAGCCCGTTCTGCCTCCGGAACGAAAATGGGTCATCCCTTATATCAAAATAGATGCTTTCAATACTTTTAAACTCAATGGAACAAGTTTCAAGTCCTAATTCTATCATATGAAGAAGTTATGTTAAAACCAGGTTATTTCAAATTGATTTCAATTGAATTGATTTCTAGGCGTTTCGAGCCCGTACGGTCAAACGACATGTCTGATCGTTACGAAACTTGAAATCCTACAACAATTCACTGTTACAGATCCGATGAAACTGGTTCATCGAAATCCGAGTAGTGGCCAAAATGGCTATATTTCGGTTAGTTAAATAAATTAATATTAAATTAATTAAATCACCTTTTCGATTCAAATTTAATAAATCACAATTTCTATCATTTTGGCTTACTTAGTCATTTATAATCCTCTATAATAAATTTCTATATCAATTTATTATTGAATATTACATAATTTCCAGTGTTAAATTTCAATTTCAATAAGCTCGGTAATTATAAATTAAATTTGCAATAAAGTCATTTATTTGATTTTTCACTCCTGATATTAAATCAATTATCATCTTTTGGATAAAATTAACATTGGTTTATGTCTTAGTACATTAATTTTCTCCAGTTCCATCTTAATTCTCATTAACGTAATATTTAATTACATTTAATTGCAATAAATCTATTTATTATAGCTTAAATTCTAATAAATTAATCAGGCTTGATTTCGATTCTTCTTATTCACTCAATTGTCCTATTGTGAATAGAATTTATATTGGTTACATCTTATTGAATTAATATTCTTCAATTATCAATTTAATCTACATTAACTACACTAATTAAGTGAATTAATTGCAATTGATTTCCAATTTTAATTTAATAGACTAAACAAATAGGCAACATATAATAATTGCTACCATTAACCTTTAATCACACCTATAAGTTTATCTCTTACAAACAAATGTTACAATTGCTTTCATAACACTAATTACATACAATTACCATTAACAATATATTATTTCATTAGTTAATTTAAATATTTACATTTGTTTTCTTATATTCAATTTATAACGAAGTATAACATTTACATTATTTCAATTGATTGGAATTTCATTCAAGTTGCTAATAATGAACTTAAATTAACATTATTACCTATCATCTTGGTTATTACTTCATTAATAAATCCATTTTTATTTCTTTCAATATTAAATTACCAAAATCTTATTATATTAACTAATTTAAATTACCGAAAATTATGGGTCGTTACATTTCAATTTGGGTTTGAGGATGGTTTCAAATTTTGGGTGTTGGACGATTGGCGATTACAGAAGTAAGGTTGTCGATGAGGTGACTGAATTGGAAGCTTGGTTGACTCACGGTTGTGGGTTGGTGTTGTATGACATAGGTTGCTTTGCAAATTGATGTGTGGTGATGTAGTAGGGAGATGTGTAGTTTTTCTTGTTGGTTTGGTGGGTTGTGGTGATGTAGTGATTGTTCGGTCTTAGGAGCGATGATGAAGGGTGCTTGTAGTGGTGATGGGAAGAGAAGATGGAGATGCTGGGTTATGTTCTTATGATTTTTTTGTAGTGGAGATGGAGTGGGATGGTGGTTGTAGTTGCAGATAGGGGATGGGCAAGGTCTCCATGGCTGAAGTGCGGTTAATTGCTGTGGAGTGATAAGGTTTGGTGAAATTTGAGGGGAGATGGATGTGGAGTGATAAGAAATTGCAGTGGTATTGGTGGTTTGTGTAGTTTGGTGAGTTTACTGAGATGTAGAAGTAGTTCGCTAGAGAGTGTTCGGGTTTGTTGGATCGAAGTTGAAGGAGATGGACAAAAGGCAGGGAGAAGGAGGTAGAGCATTTTAGGTAAAGGTGAAGTGATGTGGCAGTGTTGTTGTTTGGTAGAAGAGGGTGATGGCAGTGCGCTTGAAGGTTGGAGGAGGTGGAGTAATGATAAGGTTGATGTGCAGGTTGGAGTGCGATGTGCAAGTAATAGCAGTTGATCTTGGTGGTTGTTGTTTAGGAATGAGGGGTTTAGTGAATGATTGTAGGTTAACTTGCAGTGAGGGAGTGATGTTGGAGTGCATGAAGTATTGTTATGTGAGGAAGGAGTATTGTTATATGGAGAGGAAGAAGTATTGCAATGAGGCAAGTGGTGAAGAATGGCTGCGATGATGTTTGCAGTAGGGAAGTAGTGTGAATGAGTTACTGTGGTAGTTGTGGATTGATTCGAAGGTTGTGTAGCAGGTCGAAGGAGGTTGGATGATGAGTGTGTGGAGTTAATATATTAAAGCATAGAGGATGGTGAATGGAGGTGAGCTGTAGAGGTTTGTGGTAAAAGGATGATTTTATGAAGTGTTTATAAAGATGGTGATACTTGTAAATGGAAGCAAGGCTGATGGCAATAGCAAATGTATTATGTGCAAGTGTAGTTCGTGCAAGACGTATGAGCAATTACTCGATGAAGCAGTGGCAGTGTGGTTATGTATGATAGTGGTCTGCTGGATTGGTGGGAATGAGGTGGTTGTTTGTTAGGGAAGTTTGTATGGTAGGGAAATTTGTTTGCTGTTGTTAAAGTGGAGAATATGTAATTTGATAGAGAAATATAAAAAGATTTGCACAATATAAACGTCAACCAGAAAACCAGTGATTAGAAAACAAAATGCATGCATAGAAGTTAATAGAGAATTGTAAATGAAAGTTTTTTTTGGAATGAAAAACAGTGTAAGCGTAACAAAAAAATTATTTTTTTATAAAATCTAAATGAAACCAAATGAAACACCAAGAGAACTACAACACATAAATGCACAATGCAGTGAATAGAAACAATGATATTATTATTATTTAAAAAAAAACTAAAATAAAACGAATGAGAAAGAAAAAGAAAAGAAAAATTAATTCGAAGAGTAAAATAGAATTAAATTACTATCCCCGGTAACGGTGCCAAAAAATTGTTGATAACGACAGAAATTTCTATCGATTAGAAAACTGTCGTTACAAATATAAACATTATAAAAACTGCAAGCGCACGATGTACAATCATAGTACGTATGCGAGTATGGGGTGATTCGCAGGGAAACAATTAAATTTTAATAATACTCAATCAAATTAGCCCAAAGTTTTGAAGTGATTTTAAGCTAAGAAAAATTGTAGAAAATAAAATAAAGCAAAGTTGAATAAAACTATATGATTAAGGAACAATTTAGAGGCAAATCCACTTCCAATCATTCATATAAATCAACACGGAATTCATTTATAATCTCTCATTAAAATATTAAGTAGAAATGATAGATGTGCTTATTATAAGTATGATTATTTGTACTATTAATTAGCACAACTTAAATTATCAAACTCTAACACACCATTCAAATTCACTTATCAAAACTCTTGAAATTGACATGAAATTAAAAATAAAACCTATTTTAAGCATGATCTATTTACTATTAGTTAGTAACATAGACCATCAAATTTTGATTCCAGTTTGACTTTCATTATCTAAATCACTTAGGCAAATGATCAAATAGTTTATGTTTAAAATGGAGTCAAGCATAGCCTATTTGAGATGTCAACATTGGCTATCAAAATTCACTAAAGAAGAAACATAAACCACCATCATTCATAATTTCCTTTGAGCATATAAGAGAGCTTCATTACCCATAAATTGAAGGGGTTTAGCTACTCGTATTTGAAAACATGTTAACATAAAATGATTTCAACATAAAAAAAGGAAAATGAGAACTAATTAAAAAAAAGAGCTAACTACTTGCATGAAAGAAAACTAAACTAATTACAAGAATTAAATCTATGCTACTAACATTAAACAAGAGAAGCATAAACTAAGTAAGGGAACATGAAATAAAAATTGCATGAAAGTAAAAACAAGGCTGAGAAGCAATGAAAGAAATTTTTATTTAACTTTGATTTGTGGCTACAATGTTGCATGAAAAGAAGAAGATGATTACATGAAACATAAGGGGTATTTATACATGCTTAAAACCCGAATTCATATTTTAGGGGACTACCTAAAATGCCCTAGAGAAAGTGTAACCTCCATGTAATCATTAGGGAAATAATTAATCCCCACTAACATGACTTTAAGCCTCCATTAACATGTGCATGTGCTTTTAATTATGGACCATATGTTAGTGGTATGTGGGCTTCTTCATGTTGCATGAATTCTTTTATTTTCCTTTCTTCATTAGCCTTCAACATGTGTGCATGCATTCTTCTATGAAACCTCTTCATATTTGCACTTCATTTCCTACAAATAAAAATAAAAATGTGCAAATAAGTTTCTCAAATTAAATCATACACAAAATTACCATTTTACCCCCAGATGAAGATGAATAAATGATGATTTGAAAACAATTTAAATTTTGGTTTAAACATTTAAAATACCTTAATATGCTCATTTATTTAATTAAAAGTAGATTAAACATGGTAGTAAAAATATGCACTTTTACATGCACATTAGGTTCAATAATTAAAATTATTATTAACTGAATTGCTCTGTCCAGATACTTTGACTTTAAGTTGACTTCAGTTGACCGTGATACTAACCTCATATAACTGAGGAGACGACCTCTCTTGAATAGTGTTTCACTCCTAATGCTTCCACTTAACGCAACTATAGTCGTTCGGTGGACGACGTGCCACGATTTAACTATAATCAAAGTGGAGTTTCCACGTTGAAGATCAACAGTATTCTCAAATCAAAGAACTATGTAATTTTATCACATTGATATTTTCTATTTGACCTTAGCTATATTAACCAATAGAAAACTATCAAGTGAGTCATTTTATAGTTATCCAATAATTATTAGTGCATAACCCCTTGGTGCCCAAGCAATTATGAGTAATACACCATCCAACATTAGGAGAGCATTATGTACTCTAGTTTTAATGGATGTATCGATATCAAGACTTGATACACATTGACTTGGAAAATTTAAAAGTATGTTTAATTTCATTATGATAAATTACTCATGGTTACAACACCTTCTGATTATTATTACAAAACATACCATTTATGGATTTTCTATTAAATATATTTTAATTAAATTAATTAATTAATTAATATAACTTAGTATATCAAATATATAATAGAAAGTAAACACCTTTTATTTTGAATAAGATTGGTTATCGAGTTAGATATATGTAACAAATTACATAATTGCCCCTATTACATTTCCCTAACTCTATCTGTATATAAGGATGATCTGGATTATGATGGTGTCTAGATCTTATGATGGTAGATTACCCTATACTCGAGGATTGTGAGTCTAGTTTGGAGCGACATTGATTCAATAACTGGGAAACCAAGACTTTTCCATTGATATCTTGCTTATGATGTTGTCATAAGAGTTATCTTATATCCAACTTACCTGAGTATGTGAGGATTGTTTGATGATTTCTATGGTTATTTTATCACCCTAGGGATGTCACATGATTTAGGTATCATTTACCGGGATACCCAACACCTAACATCATACTTAGACCCATAGTACATTTATATGTCGATGATAATAAATTAGCATATATTGCCATGTGTTAACTCTTTGGATGTAGGGGTTGGGTATGACTCTCTTTAACCCATGTCATATACACCATATCGACATTCAACTATATCCAACATACCCGAGTGATGTGAGGATTGTTTAATGATTGCTATGGTTATTTTATCACTCTAGGGATGTCACATGATTTAGGTATTGTTTACTGGGATACCCAACACCTGACATCATACTTAGACCCATAGTACACTTATATGTCGATGATAATAAATTAGCATATATTGCCATGTGTTAACTCTTTGGATGTAGGGATCGGGTATGACTCTCCTTAACCCATGTCATATATACCATATCGACTTTCATAGTATATTGAGAATGTTATCGATCACATCGGACTATTGTGACTCGAAGTTTTTTGTTTTGCTTCTTATTATCTTGAGTAACTCTTAAATGAGTAGACTAGAGAACAGGTGAGGGATGACACATTACATTGTACAGACGAACTAGCAGGAGGCCACTCTTTCATGTATACTATACTTTTGGTGCTTTTCCAATTTTTGTTGTGCGACGCTATGGAGCCTGGACAATGTTTGATTATTGTTAGAGACGGTTTATCATTTGAGTTTATTTATCAGTTGTACAAACTCTATTACCATTTCTTATAACTGTATGAATTTGTGCACTCTGCTTTTGAGGTTCAATTAATTATTACCGTCTCGCATGTTTTATATATATGTTGATCATTATATTTTATTCGATGTATTATGGGATATACGACTAGTTCTATGATTGTTTTACATTCTTTACCCCTTGTTAATTGTCCTGCATCGGTCGAATACATCTTATAGCGCATTATAGGTTATATTGGGTAACAAAGGTATTGGACAGTCGTCGCACTTCTATAATGTAACGATCCATAATTTTAGTTATTTGAATTTGGAATATTTAATTATTTTTAAATATTGGAAAGTTAATTTTATAAGTTAAATAGCCTGAATTCAAACATAGCGATTTATTTGATAATTAAATTATTAAATTTAATAATTGAAATTGTTTAAATAATTGAATCTTGGGTTTTAAGTTGGATAAAAATGATTTCAAAGCTTATTTAAATTCTATTTAACAAGAATGAAGATAGTAAAACTTTTAATGTAAATTTAAAAGTGATTAATTTGGTTTCTAAAATAATTCATTTTAATTAACGTATAAAAATAGCCTTCCGAGGCACTGTCCCGGATTTCGACGAAACCAGTGTCATTGGATCCGTAATAGTAAATTATTATATGCCGATGAAATTCGTGGTGATTAGGCGTATCGTTTGGTCGTGCGGGATCGAAACGTGTATAAACTAATTTCAGAAATTTATATAATATAATTGGGTTTTAAAAACCATCTTCTATATATAATCGAATTAGGCCTTGAGACTAGTCACATTGTGTTCGAAATAGGGGTATTAAATATAAAATGCCAGGCGACACGTCTTGTTCGGAGTTCAAGATATTTGGACGTTTTATAGCTTGATAATTTAAAATTTAAATAATATCTGTATTATTTTATAAGCACCATACCATAACCATACCTATTCACTATTTAGCCCATACCCCCTTTTTGCACGTTGGCCATACCCCCCTTCTTATAAATTGCGTTCGAATAAGATATGGTTGGTTTTTGTTTTAAAATTTTCAAATTCAAATCTTCCTCATCCAACGGCCACGGCCACATCAGCGCTAACCAAGGCACTTTCAGCCTTCGTCACCAACTAGAGAAATGACGACAACGAGGTGGTGAGTATTTCAACAGTGGGATCATCGTCTAATGATGCAAAATGCTAGAATTTGGAGTTGAACGGCGATCGAACTTTCACCAACTGCGGCGATATGATGGAGTTTTAGCCGATGGGCTCTGAAGGAAAGTCGTATAGGGTGGTCGTGGTACCTGCTGGAAAATTCTCGTGGCCAATGATCAATTGCGGTGGCAGCAAATTTGAGTTGAATGCCACGGCATTTCTGGGCCAAAATTAGGCGAGCGACGGTGACTTGAAGACCATCGACGGTGGCGATGGAGAGAGATGAGGTCGGGCTATCGGGGGTTGTAGTGTAGCGTGGTCTGGTGGAGCTCTTAACACGGTGGCTGGTCAAAGTCTGGTCGCGTTGGGTTTGAACGCACGTGATGAACAATGGAAGAAGGATGATTAGTGGCTGCTAATGTAATTGGTTTATAATTTTAGTAACTAGTGGATTAAAGTTATATTTAAAAATTGAAAAAAAAGTTATAAATTTATAACTTTTGCATGCGAGATCCAATTGAGACGTGAATTTTTGCGTTGTGCTCATAATGATGAAAGCTTCACGATGGAACTAGTTTGGACGAATTTGGAGACAGTTGAAATTTGGGCTAATATCGAACGTCGTTTGGTTTGAGTTCCAAACCAGAACGTCTCGGCAACGATAGAAATTTCGATGAGTTAAACTCTCCTTTTTGGCTAACCAGTAATATTTATAGTTGATAAAAATTGTTGAATGATTGTTTAGATAATTTATTGATTTATATTATTGGTTTGGATATATTCCCTCCCTCAAGTGGATGAGACCCTATTACATTCCCGTGTAAGACCGGATGACCCTTTGTATACAAATCCCGCCTTGAAACGGTTGATTTATATTTTATGATTATATATTGTTGTGATGTAGGGGAACATGTTGGAGGGATCCAACAGGATTCCTCACCACTGTTGATTTTTTTCACTTATATATGTGCTGATATATGTAAGTTCTGATGCAGGGAGAAAAGGTTGGCAGGATCCAATGGGATTCCTCGCTATTGTTGAATTGTTTCCATAATATTTCTTTTATTTATTGAAAAATGAACCTGGTTGTGGACACTATGGTTAAAACATTATTGTATGTTTGAAAACCAAAACCCAGCAGTGATAGAAAATCAATATCGATATTAGTTAAGTGTTGGGTAACAATTGGCCTTAAATTAGTATTTTGAAATGCTACAATTTGCCATTGAGTTGGAATTGGTTTTGAGACGGGAAATGATTTTAAATCTAAAATTGGGTTTTGGAAAAAAATATTGTTTTAAGCTATTGAATTATAAATATTATTTTAAAGTTATTTAATTATAGTAATATTATTTCAAAGTTATTTAATTATATTAGTATTGTTTTAAAGTTCTTTGTTTATAATTAATATTGTTTTAAAGAATTTATCAAAATGTTAATATTTTGAAAGGTTAATTATTTCAAGAATAAATATGATTTGAAATTAATAATAAGGATTATTAATAAGGTTTTGAAAATAAATTATTATTATTTATAAAAATGGTAAAGATTAATTTTTTTTTATTTAACAATTTTGAAATTATTAATTATTATTTTCAAGGTGTTTTAAAGTTAATAATTTTCATTTATTTATAAAGTTTATTGTTAATAATTATTATTATATAATGTTGTTTTGAAGTAAAAGATTTTAATTCTTTATAAATGTTTTCAAGACCCATAAATAGAGTTGTAAGACTTGAATTTTATAAAGGGATTTTTTTAAATGGTTTGAAGACCTAAGGGATGATTATTTCAAGGTGAAAGAGTTTTATAAATGGTTAGACATTTATAAAATGAGTTAAGAGATGAGTTCATAGGTTTGTAAGAGGATGCTTTTAAATGATAACTTGCTATGTGATAAGTGTTAGTTGATGGACTTGTTTTGTTAAAAAGTGTTTTGGGAAAATAAATAGGTTTTTTGGATTTATAAAGGATTTATAAATGATTTAGAAAATGTATAAAAAGAGTTTATAAGTGATTGGATTTTATAAAGGGATAATAAATGGTTTTTCGAAGATTTATAAAATGGTTTATAAATGGTTTTGGAGAATTGTAAAGAATTTATAAATGATTTGAGAATCGAATAAAAAGAAAATCTTTCTCAATTTTGTAAATATACGTATATTGTAAAGATAAGTATATGAGTGCATTTTCTAAGATGCGAGGTGTAATGTGTGTGAATATACTTATACCATTGAGAGAAATATATGAATATTTTCTAAGTATTGAAATATAGGGAATTTTGGATATACCTTTGTAAAAGTATTTTTATACAAGTAATTTACAAAGTGATTTTAAAGGAATGAAAGGTTTACTAAAAAGAGGCTAGCGATTGCTTATGTGCTTAACCGATGTTGTTTGTTTTCCCTATGGAATAAATCTTTGTTTGAATGTGTGTTTATTGATAGTTAAATAACCGACTATCAAGATCTTGGCCTAAATATGTAATCCTTCTTAATTTTGGTGGTACGGAAATATTCCCTACTTAACACCGAAGGATTTTAACTCGGGAAATATCTTGGAGAAACACGGGAATTATAGGGTATAGTTACCGTCGGTGGTGCTATACTGTACGTATAAACTCGTTTTCTTCTTCTAGGAAAAATGATGAGGAGATCCGTCCACTTAAACGGTTAGGGGGTGATCCCCGTTCTTGTGTTTTGTCTGATTATTCCTAAAGAATCGGTATTGAGCATTCCGGAATATCGACGATTGGATTTTGGAGCACCGAGGAAATGGAAGAGTGCACTCGTAAGAGATGACTCGAAAACCATAACCACTCCGAATCCATGTACGGTTCTATGGAGGTGTTTCATGATATATTGAGATGTTGGGAATCCATATGGGATTCCGTAAGCAGTTTGGTGGCGGTGTGTGAGCTGGAGTGCTGGACGTAGCCTCATTGGTGGCAATGACTAAAACCAGAGATAGGAGGCATGGCCAGTAGGGTTGGCAAACCCTAGGGTGCAGTCGGCTCCACCTAGACATTATTTACAGTTGCTATGCAAGCATGGGGCGATGCACTCGGTCTTAGCGAGACCAGTTATGTTTTCCTATGGTATCACTAGGGATGTATGCTACTTCAGAAGGATATCTCTGATCCTTGTGCAGGAGGACCATTTCTCGAAGTACTGAGGGCACCTCCATGCAATCCTACACAATTAGTGAATGTGTCTTATCTGTTTTTGATTATGTACCTAGTATGTTGTGATGTACACTTACGAGCATCACTGCTACTTGATTATTATTGTTTTCACCCTTAGACATTATTATAATATCAATAGATTTTCTATAGAAAAGGTTTTGGTTATCGTAAGGTAGAAACCCGTCCGTGTTTATGTGCGGCGTAGTCTTACGAGATACTTTTGATTTGAAAGAACTTTTATAATTTTAAAATCCAGTTGGGCGTGTTTTCTCACACTTGTTTTCCAGACTGACTTGGGTGTTATTTTATTATAATGCTCGGGTTAGACCGAGCATATTATAGATTTAGTTCGATGCTTTGGAGTTTCAGGAGACGAGTTGGAGGCCAGAGACGTATTCATGTATATGGTTATTTTTCACTGAAATTCATTGTTGTATTTATCAGCAAATTGTAAGGACAGGCTGTTATAACTATCCAGGCTAAAATAGGTTAATCTGATTGATGTTTGTATATACATATATTATAGTTTGACTTTTGTGTAAAGATTTTTTGTATATTATAGATTATTTGTTCCGCTGTGAGATTCTATGTTTCTTTCTTTCTCTATTCTTTCTCCTCCCTTCTTTCTTCTTCTTTTCCGCTAACAAGTGAGTTTTCCAGCATTTGATTGCTCGGCACACAATACAGTGGACGTATTAGTGTCAATTTTCGAGGGTCGAAAATCCCACTGTTACATTTGGTATCATAGCTGATGGTTAAGCAAGAACCTTGGCTTTGGTGGGGTGCTCATTAGAGATAGGGTTAGTAGCACCCTAGAATGAGTCTGAGTGTGTGTGTGTGAGCGCGTATTTGTTAGCGATATAAAAATTATTTTATATTGTATTGATTGGTCAGTAGAGTATCTTATGGATTCTGGTCAATACGAGTAATTAATGTTATTGATAGGGATCTCTAAACACTTTAACAGAGCAATTCGACATGGTATTATTTTGAATTGGGTAGATGAAATAAATTCACCTTGATTATATTTTATTTATCAAGGAATAATTTTTCAGAAATTATTATGGTTGTATATGGTGTGTTTTGTTGTGGTGAATGATAATATTTGATTATTATCATTTGTTCTTTGTGATTGAATAAAACTTGCTATTGTATAAATACATGTTTTATAAATGTGACTTATAAATGGAATGGAAATGAAATTTCATAAGTATTTTATTAATATGATTTGTAAATAAAAATGGTTTAAAAGCTGAGAATTTGAGAATTTAAATCCCATTGGTTTTTGTAAATTGTTTTTAAAGTTTTGGAGAATAATAATAATATTATTTGGAAAATATTTTTGACTAGAAATATTTTAAAATGGAATTTAAAAGAGATAAAAGTACTGAGCTCACTTCGGTCGCTGGAAAATAATTTCAATGATGACTACAGCATCATCGACGTTCATTTTCGGGTCTCCAAGAGGGGAATTGCTACCATTGGAGTTTTGTTTTGGTAAAATTACTTTTGATATAAAAATTCAAAGGTATGATTTGAATTAGAAAGAAATTATTAATAGTACTGTTTCAAAATAAATTGAAATAGGAATAAGATGTTTAAACTCTAGAAATTTACATTTAAGCGTTTTATGAAATATGATAAAATAAGTTTGATAAGTTATAAATTTTGAGAATTCGTAAGTTTAAACAATGTTTAAATTGTTGAATATTAATGTTAAGAAAGGTAAATTTGAAATTGAACTATGGGATGAAATTTAACTTAAGTTAAGTTAAATAAAATGAATTTTGGAAAGAAATTTAACCTGAGTTAGGTTGAATGAAATGATTTTTGAAACGAAATTGATTGTGATTTGAAATGAATTAGTGAATGAACTAATTAAATAAATTAGTGACTTGAATATGGTTTTGGAATGTTGGTTCATAGAATTGAATATTGAAATTGAACAATGGATTGGGTTAAATAAAATTGAATTTGATATGGGCTTAAGTTGTGAAGTGATAATAAACATGAGCAGAGTTATGACGCCCCACCCCGAGACCCACATTAGTAAAGAGAATTACTAAGTAATCATGTCTACTAATGCAGAGAATAGGGCTGGTTAAGGGTGACTCTCATGATAATGCATTAGCTAAGAGCTAAGTATGTCGATATTTTTTTCCATTACCTCATATATGGTCGACACACCTAGTCCTTAGCTAATACGATACCATGGTAGTTTTGGACCGTTTCAGAATAAATGCAATATACAAATATATATGAACATTCACAGAACAACAAACCCAGATCAGAGTATACATACACCTCCGTACATTATACATAATACAACATACATAAGTAGCATGAACTACAAAATATACATACACAACCATCCCACAAAATAATAGGTACAATGTCCAAGTCCGAACGAAGTGGTCCAAACAAATGCAAGCTAACGGATCCAAGAATGAGTGAGTTAAATCCATACCTAACTTGCAACTCGGTCTGACTCGAGTAATAAATACACGGGTCGGGTAGGCTAGAACTTATCATTAGTAAAGATAACAGTAATAGGGGGAAAGGGAGAACCATTCTGTTGTTAACAACGGAACGATATAAGTATCATCAAATCATCTCTAAGGTGAGACATCTATAGGTTCATCATGATTTCATAAGGGAATTCAATTGGTTATCTAACTATGGTTCACCTTCTATAGTTATATAAGTGAAATAGGCAAGGATTTGAACCATATAAATAATCATCATAAAACAGTCTAAAACCTCATAAATCCATCATAATAGAACTCAATGAGAGTTCAAAACATCATATTAGAAACCACCATAAAACCATCAATACATGTAAGTCTTCATCTTACTCAAGGCTATAATAAACATCCTCATAAAAAGGTGAAATCAAAACATCTAAAACTTCATGGAAAACTGTACGTGCTTACATCGTGACTAGCACTAATATTTGGTACCATAAACATCATGATGACTGGAGTCAGGTAACATAATAACATCGTGAACATCGTGATGACTATAGTCTATAATATCATAAAGACTCCCAGTCACAATGACCCGAGTAAATAACCTCATGATGATCGGAGTCGCAACTACATCGTGATGACTCCAATTGAGTACTCATGGTATATAGTACTAGTAAACATCATGAATGTGTCCCAACTTATCGGATAGGAACAAAATAGGCGTTAACGTACGTTCCATACCATACGTTCGCACCTAACGGTTTACTAGCCGTTAGTTGGTGCCATACTAGTAAAACATCATAAACATCATGAAAATATACTCTGGCTCATCCCATCGGCGAGTAAATACAATACCCTACCGTCTCATCTCATTGACGAGTACTAGTGGCATCGTGACTTGTCTCATCTCATCAACAAGTAAAAGCCATCATAATACCTCTCAACATCGTAAAATTATCATAATACAAGTAAAAACAGGAATTTAAAACAATTTTCCGAAAATGATTATTAAAACCAACATTTGAAATTTCTTTATTATAGGAAATAAATATATTTTTATTTAGAAAAATAATTTTAAAATATTATATAATATTAATTTGAAATGTCCATATATTTCAAAAATGGTTTAGTGAAAACCATTCTCGAAAACAATGAAAACTAAGAAGGATATTTCAAAACCGATAACTTGAATCCAATACGAATTCAATTCAAATTTATCCCAAAATTAATTCAATTTCCATTTAAATTTGAATTTCAAATTCTCCAAATATAGCTAGCCTACTGATAGGCATCATAGCTCCCAAAAATATCTCAAAAACAACATCAAAACTGAACGAGAATGTGAGCAAAAACGAGCTAATACAATTCTAAGGTCAATGACTGTTATTGCTGTCATTTTGCACTCAGAACAGCAACATACAACCATAATTTTGACCAAGCAAACTTCAAAATTTCAGAAAACTCAAAACATGAAGCTTGTAGTACATGATCTAAGATTTTCATAACATCTAAAATTATTGAATTTGGTTAAGAAACGAAAGAGTTATGGTTAATTCCATTTCAGATTCAAACACAAAGCAAATGTTAGTTTTGCTCTCGGGATTGCAATAGAAACACTCAATTTTGACCTAGATAACTTCAAAATTATGGAAAACACAAAACATAAAACTTGTAGTATATTATCTATGCTTTCCAGAACATCCAAAATTATTGAATTTGTTTAAGAAACGAAAGAGTTATGGTTAATTCCGTTTCAGATTCAAACACAGAGCAAATATTAGTTTTGCTCTCGGGATTGTAATAGAAACACTCAATTTTAACCCAGATAACTTCAAAATTATGGAAAAACAAAACATGAAACTTGTAGTACATCATCTAAGATTTCCAAAACATTGAAATTATTGAATTTGGTTAAGAAACGAAAGAGTTATGGCCAAAACAATTCTCAGGCCTGTGATTATTGTTGCTGTCGATTTGCTCTCGGGACAGCAACAAACAAGCACGATTTTGATCAAGAAAACATCAAAGTTTTAGAAAACTCAAATCATGAAACTTGTATCTCTATGTCTAAGCTTTCCAGAACATCCAAAATTATTGAATTTGGTTAAGAAATGCAAAAGTTATGGCAAATTTGTTTCAGCTTAAATCTCAAACAAATTTACAGAGGTGATTTTCTTATTTTTTTTTCTTTTTCTTTTGCCAAGTTCTCACAAGATTATAATTTCAGCTAGCAAATTTGTGAGCTTGCACTCACCTAAAGATTTAGCAGCAAATTCAAGGGCAAGTTGATAGCTTTGGTGATGAATTGAGGCTCTAAACACCTGTAGAAGCTGAAACAAGAACATGCAGTACAAAACAAATTGGTTATAGACAATTATATCAAGTTCTAAGAATTTCTGATGAAATCTTTTGTAGTATTGATGGAGATTACCTTGTATAATCTTTAGTTTGAAAATTTTCTCTATTTTTAGCAGCAATTTTGGGTGGAATTGGATTTATCATGAAGTGGCCATTGTTTTTCTTAATTTCTTTTTACTGTATAGAGTTTGAGAAGAAGATGAATGAGAGAAAAAAAAGTACGTACTGTTAGTTTCTCACCAGAAAATTCTAGATAGTAGGCTAATGGATCCTCCTTTCTATCCAGTTAAGCCCAAGAGAAAAATTACTTAGTGAAAATCAAAACTATGTATATGTTTTACTTATTTTAACATTATATACACACATTTTCAACATTTAAAGTCTTATAAAATACATTCATCTTATTGTATTGAAATAAAATAGTTATTGTAACAAAAATAAAAATTTATTTTAACAATAAAAAGTTATTTAAACAATAAAACACCATTTTTAACAATACTTAACAATATTTAACAATATACACAATTTTAGTGTAAAACACTATTTTTAAAGTATAACTTGATCAAAAATTATTCTCTTAGTCAAATAAATTGTAATAAATCATTCTAACACTTTTAAAACAACAAAATAATATTTTCACACAATATTTCATCTTTTATTTTAATAAAAGACATGTTTTCTTCATATTTTTCCTCTTATATTCAATAAGAGAATAATATTGGTAATAATTACCAATATTATCACATTAACTTAATTAAAATACAATAAATGATTAATTTCACTCCAAAACCTCAAAATAAAGTTTTTTTTAAACAAAACTTTATTTCCATCAATTTGGATTTATTTCAACAATTAAATGTTGAATTACATCACTTGGTAAATTTATTAACTCAAATTTACCTAAATTCCAATATTTTCCATTTTATTTAACCAAAACTCCAAACAATGAATTTTAAACCCAATATTTAACTCCAAACATATTATTTATTTTAAATAAACAATTTAAACCAAATTTATTTCTCCATTACATTCTATTTACCATATTATATTATAACTATCGTTATAATTTAATATCATCAGTAATCTCCAATACTAGGGTTGTTACAAGAGTTGTATAAAATGTTTATAAACTTAAGTAAAATTTTATGAAATGATTTATAAATGAATTTTGTATGGAGTGAATGTTGTTAAACATAAAATTTGATGAAATGGTTCTTGATTGACAATAGTATTGAAGGAATATACTAAGTAATAAATGAATGTGAATGAAACAATGTGAATAATTGAATATAGATCAATTGAATGTGAATAATTGAAAGTAAATAAAATGAAAGAGAATAAAATGAATATGATAAAAAAGGAATTTGGCATAGCTAAGAGACCAATTGAAATAAATACGTAAGTTGTACATATATTATTTTATTCGCATAACTGTTTGATCCAGATTCGAGTACATGATTTCGAGATGATTTACATCGATCCGAGTTGGAATTTTTCACTCAATTCTCGACAGTGAACATTGGGTATGGATTTTTGATCGATTCTGGAATTCTCTATCATAGAATATGGCTATGCAAGGAGAATAACAGGTTCTGATCAGGAACCGAATTTGAGTCTGCATTAGAGTGGTCATGTGAACGATACGAGTTCGAAAGTAAGATTGTGTGATCGAGCGAGCGATCGGATTTGATATTGCATATGGATGTTATATGTACATCGTATGGTTTTAGTAAAGAAAATGTTGGAAATTGAAATTGCAGAATAATATGATTATGAACTATATGATTGGATATCATTGGTAAATAAGATACATGTATAAAAGCAAGAGCTAACTTGATGCTTTTGGTTTCATAAGAAAAGTGGGTTGCCCGACTAAAAAGTACACGTTTAAGTTTTTTTTTGGTTTGAAGATTTTATGATTGAGCCACTTGGCTTTTGTATTCTTTTGTTGGTTTGGGCCCGTAAGGCAGTTTGTAGTTGTTCCGATTAGCCGCGCATAGGAGACGCTGGCGAAATTTTCTGAAAATTTAAAGAGTTAGAAAATTTTTGATGAAACTTTTGAATAACTAAAATTTGATTTTGAGTTATAACCTGAAATGATTGAATGGAATGATATTAGTTGGAATCGATGATTTGGTAAGAATTTGGTAAGTTATTTCAAGTAATTGGTTTAAAAAGTAATGGGTTTAGGCACTTTTCTTACCTTAGCAATTTAGGGGACGAAATTCTTTTAAGGAGGAAGAATGTAACGACTCAGAATTTTAGTCATTTGTATTTGGAATATTTAATTGTTTTTAAATATTGAAAAGTTATTTTTATAAGTTAAATAGGTTGAATTTCAAATATAACGATTTATTTGATAATTAAATTTAATAATTAAAATTGTTTAAATAATTGAATCTTGGGTTTTAAGTTGGATAAAAATGATTTCAAAGCTTATTTAAATTCTATTTAACAAGAATGAAGATAGTAAAACTTTTAAATTTAAAATTGATTATCTGGTTTTTAAAATAATTCATTTTAATTAATGTATAAAAACAGCCTTCCGGGGCACTATCTCGGATTTCGACGAAACAGGTGTTATTGGATCCATAATAGTGAATTATTATATGCCGATTGAATTCGTGGTGATTGGGCGTATCATTTGGTCGTGTGGATTGAAATGTATATAAATTTATTTCAGGAATTTATATAATATAATTGGGTTTGAACAGCTATCTTCTATATATGATTGAATTGGGCCTTGAGACTAGTCCCATTATGTTCGAAATAGGGGTATTACATATAGAACGCCAAGCGGCACGTCTTGTTTGGAGTTCAAAATTTTCGGACGTTTAATAGCTTGATAATTTAAAATTTAAATAATATATATATTATATTATAAGCACCATACCATAACCATACCTATTCACTATTTAGTGTAACGATCCGCAAATTTATCACTCTGATAAATTATATTTATTTTTAAATTTATTCAAATAAAAGGTTGATAATACAAATAATATTGTTTTTAGTGGTAATAAATAATAGTAATCTTATTTTGAATAGATATTTAAAAAAATATTTTCCTCGGGATTGAAATCAATAAAATGGCCGAAAACTGTTTTATCAATAACCAGCTCTATAATCGTAAAACGTCGTGCACGGAGCTGGATGCATACACTTATTTTTATAATTGAACTAGGATATGAAATAAAATCAAGTATTGTATTTTTGGAAATTAAATGTATTTATGTCATCACCAATAATGGCATCGTATTTAGATATAGATTTATGAATTTAAATTGAGATTTTAATGATTTAATAATTATTTTAATTATTCAAATAATTATTTTAAATAATGATAATTCATTTTAAATAGTTCTAAAGTGATAATAAATCATTTATAATAGTTTTATAAAGATATATATTTGATTTGAAAATATAAGAAAAAATCGATATCGCTTTATCGATATAATAGCAATTGTTGTAAATAATTGTCAATATTAATTTATATGGTTTTATAAACAAAATGTGATCATTTTAATAAGTTAAAAATGATAGGAAAATACAAATATAGGTACGTTAACTAAGAAGTAAAAATATGACCGAAATCGGCTTCCCCATTTTCAATGGTTTAACAAACGTAAGTCGTCTCAAGTCATAGCAACATTGTAAATGACACTAACACATATTTATATGCATGTATAAATATCACATACTCACATATACAAAATATAACATATATAAAAATATATATATATATATACATACACACATTTAGGAAAATATATTTTCTAAAAACTTAACCTTTAAGCATCCTAAAGTCGACTATTTTACAAACTAAGGACATACACATGGCATAGAAGTGAATGAAGTGATAGAAGCACATGGAGGAGGGGGGCAACGTGTAGAATATGATGGGAAAGAAGGAGGTGGATGCACATGGTGATGGATAATGATGATGTTTTGGATATTTTTTTACAACTCTTTAGCCTATAAATACAAGGCCATATCCTTCATACTTCTCACACTATTCTTCATATTCCTAAGCTTCTTCTTCCTCTCCATATTCTCTTTAATGGCCTCCTCCTCTAAATAAAATAATGAGCAAAAGTTATGGCAAAATATTAGCAAAATATATACACTAGTTTGCAATGTCAATCCACTTCGAAAACAAGTCAAAACACCTCCTTTCCACCCCTCTAACTCACAACCATCCACCATGGCCGAGCCCTTCCACCTCTTCTAGCTTGGGCCGTGGCCTTCTCAAGGTCTTAGGATCGATTCCATAAGCTCCAGTGTGACGGTACCGGAGCTATAGCCGATTTAAAGTTAGATCGTTCGAATCTAAGGTGAGAACTCCTAAACTATTATATTATATTTTGGATGATGATATGATGTTTGCAATAGATTTTTATTATGCTTTGATCATAAGGTTTGGTTGTTTAAATATAAATGTTAAATATATATCCAAGTCACGGAAATACACGTCGATAAGCACAAAGGAAATCACTCCTCTATATTAATGAATTGGTGTATATGGAATGTTAAGCTTCTTTAAAAATGGTTTTGTATGATTTAGAAATGTTTTATAAACATTGAAAAGTGTTTTTGTGAAATCTGAATGAGAATTGAAAATTTAGCCAAAAATAGACGCGTCGCGTAATGATAGTTCGCGATTTCGCGCCATAAAAGTCAAATGAGTGTAAAGAATGGAATATAGCTCGGAATTCTTCGAGATAAGAATTTTCCGAACTATTATATCCAAATTTTTCCAACGAAGAAAGAAATCGAGAATTCGATAAGTAAATTTTGAGATATGAGCAAAACAAGCATTTTGAAAAATCGCGGTTTTGCAGTTCGGGATCCAAAACTGGATTTCTTAGAAAATGATATTATAAAATTGTTTAAAAATGTGGAATAAATCTTATAAATCTTTTAAAATGTTTTAAAAGTGATTTTAATAATAAAAAATAATTCAAATAATAAAAAGTCATTTTGATTAATATAGCTTATAAAAGCATTTTCCGTAGCACTTTTCTATAACTTTTAAATTTTAGTTTTAAACTTAACGATTCTTTTTCAAATCTTTTATAAATATTTTCAAAAGGATAATTAAGTGTTTTAATAATGTTTTGGGGTTTTTATAGTTTATTTAAAAAGAATATAAATTTTCGATTTAAAGAAAGGCTATTACAAATTAAGTGATTTAATCTTGGCTCTAAAAGCCAACGAGTAGACTGGATTTTTTGGCTTTTTCTATTCGTGAGATCAAGATGTGAGGTGCTTAAACTAAGGAGATGTTCAGGAGAAACCAGTTGCCTGGCTCACCTGGCCTCTTCCTTGGGTGAGGGATATATAAGGTCGAAATGTCGGAAAAGAGTTAAGTACAAAAAGATTGAAATTTTCCAAATTTAAATTAAATACAACTTTGATTTTATAGAGATGATCTTATTACACTCAGTGTTAAAGCCCGAAGAGGGAACTCATACTATTCGTGGAATTTAGAAGGTGATTTCGCCGCTATTCTGCCCAAAGCATTTGTTGAATACGGGAATTGATATTGAGTAGAATTAGATGATTTCTATAGATTCTGCTCACTAATATTTACTAGTTTTGGATTAACATCCTAGATAGCATGGTTTTAACTAAATTAAAATTATGAGTTTTGAATTAAGAAATCTTTGTTAAGATTTAAATGAAATGATTTGGAAATGTATTCCTAAGTGAAAAATGAAATGATTTCGAATTATTCCCAGTTTAAAAAGGTTTAAAGTAATCAAAGGATTTGATAAGAGAGGCTTAATGATTCTTTATATACTGAAAAGAATGTTTTAGAAACATATATCTCCAAAAGATATTTTGATAAAAGAACTTAATCAATTAAAGAATGATTCCCTATTCCCAGAACATTGTTTTATCGATGATTGGATTCGAAGGAACCGGGGTCGGATTTGGGTAATTCCTATCCGAAGACCATTTTGAACCAATTTACGTGTTCGAAGTGAAGACATAGATATGATAATTGAGATTTTCGTAATGAAGGAATGATTCTTGATCATTTGGGGATAAACTCCCAATATACATATAGTAGCAATAGTCTATTCGTTATGAAATATCCAATGCAAGGACTAATCACTACTAATCCAAGGGGTAACTCCCGATACGATGTGGTAGGAGAGTGCCTTCAGTTTGTCCTATTCCTGGACAAATTGTATGGACGAATGTCTGACATTGCATTTCTAGTTACATTTGGCGGCGGAGAAGACAACTTCTCTTAGCTTAACCTCCTTTCTTGAGACATACGAGCTCAGGAGTTATACGTTTGTAGAAATCAGTTGTGTGATTAGGGAATGGCAATGTGGCATTCAAAGAGGAAAGATGATGTGCTATGTGAAAGGTAATCGTTACCTCAGGCCTCACACCTGGAAATGACGAAAACATGGTAGATGCATCAAGCTATGTGGTTCACAACCATTAGGGTATAATCATCCCCTTTTAGATATATTTATTCCTACTATAATGTCGGGTATTAAATTAATGTGGTGTATGCAAAGAGAGCTCTCGGATAGGTCGGTAACGACCGGGGTGATGAAATATTTGGTACTATCTAGGAAGAGGTTGGTCGGTCTTGTGTTGGTAGAGGACCATCAATTGGGCCTTGGTACATTCCTCCAGAGATGTACTGCCGAAAGGTAGTCCCTTCACCTGGTCATTTGTATGAAAATCTGTTCTCTAATAAGAGCATTCCATTTTGTTTGTAGAACCTAGTATGCTGGAATTTAACGATGGTAACAATTTCGGCTAAGATTAATAAGTTTACTTGTTTTTAAAGATATGTCATTAAAAATAATATCAGGTGATTTTAAGTAAAAATGATTTAGTTATCATAAGGTAAAATCCCGTTCCATATTTATGTGCGGCGTGGTCTTATGAGATACCTTTTTGGTTTTCAAAACGCGTATTTTGAGTTCTCACACCAGCCCCATGACTGACCTGGAGTTTATTTTTCCCTTTCCTTAAACTCTAGGTGCCCTAAATTTCCCAGGCAGCCTAGTAGTTAGGTTTAGTTTAGAAGAAATCTTGATGGAGTTCGAAGCATGAAGTTAGAAGATTCTTCTGAAGATTGTTATATGTTTCCCCCACACTCGTGTAATATTGTATTCTGCATTTGTAAGGATAGAAATTTATAACTGTCCATGTTTAACTCTGATAAATGTATTTAAATTTCCGCTGTAAAGATTATTTGTTGAAATAAAATATGGTATTCCATTCGTGTGTGATTCTGTTCTGTTTTTATTTTTCTTTCTTACCCTTGAGAATACGTTTCTCCGGCACTTGGATTTACAAAACGTGAATACCGAGGATGTATTAGTGTCGATTTTTGAGAGTCGAAGAAACGGGTCCCCACATTTAGCCCATATCCCATTTTTGCACGTTGGCCATACCCCCCTTCTTATAAATTGCGTTCGAATCGGATATGGTTGGTTTTTGTTTTAAAATTTTCAAATTCAAATCTTCCTCATCCAACGGCCACGGCCACATCAGCGCCACCCAAGGCATTTTCAGCCTTCGTCACCAACTAGAGAAATGACAGCGACGAGGTGGTAAGTATTTTCAATCGTGGATCATCGTCCAACGACGCGAGATGGCCAGAATTTGGAGTTGAACGATGAAATGTACTTTCACCAATTGCGGCGATGTGATGGAGTTTTAGCTGATGGGCTCTGAAGGAAAGTCGTAGAGGGTGGTCATGGTTACCTGCTAGCAAATTCTCATGGCTAATGATCAACTATGGTGGTGGCAAATTTGAGTTGAACGCCGCGGCATTTCTGGACCAAAATCAGGCGAGCGATAGCGACTTGAAGCCCATCGACGGTGGCAATAGAGAGAAATGAGGTCGGGCTATCGGGGGGTGTAGTTTGGCGTCGTCCGGTGGAGCTAAGGTAGTGCGGTGGGTGGTCAAAGTGTGGTAGAGCTGGGTTTGAACGCGCGTGAACGATGGATGAAAGATGATTAGTGGTTGCTAATGTAATTGGTTTATAATTTTAGTAACTACTGGATTAAAGCTATATTTAAAAATTGAAAAAATCATATATTTAACAACTTTTGCATGCGAGACGCGAATTTTTGCGTTGCGCTCATAATGACGAAAGCTTCATGATGGAACTAGTTTGGACGAATTTGGAGAGAGTTGAATTTTAGGCTAAAATCGAACGTCATTCGGTTTTATTTCCAAATCGGAACTCCTCGGCGACGATAGAAATTTCGGTGAGTTAAACTCACCATTCTGGCTAACCGGTAATATTTATATTTGATAAAAATTGTTGAATGATTGTTTGGATGATTTACTAATTTATATTGTTGGTTTGGATATATTCCCACCCTTGGAGCGGACGAGACCCTATTACGTTCCCGTGTAAGAGCGGATGACCCTTTTATACTAATCCCGTCTCGAAGCGATTGATTTATATCTTATGATTATATACTGTTGTGATGTAGGGGAATATGTTGGAGGGATCCAATAGGATTCTTCACCACTGTTGCTTTTATTTATATATATATATGCTGATATATATTTATATATATATGAGTTGTGATGCAGGGAGAACTAGGTTGGAGAGATCTAACGAGATTCCTCGCTATTGTTGAATTGTTTCCATAATATTTCTTTTATATGGATTATTGAATAATGAACCTAGTTATGGACACTATGGTTATAACATTGTTGCATGTTTGAAAACTAAAGGCTAGTAGTGATAGAAAATCAATATCGATATTGGTTAAGCGTTGTGTAGCTATTGGCCTTAAATTATTATTTTGAAATACTATAAATTTCCATTGAGTTGGAATTGGTTTTGAGATAGGAAATGATTTTAAATATGAAATTGGGTTTTAGAAAAAAGTATTATTATAAGTTATTTAATTATAAATACTATTTTAAAGTTATTTAATTACAGTAATATTTTTTTAAAGTTATTTAATTATAGTAATATTATTTTAAGGTTATTTAATTATATTAGTATTATTTTAAAGTTATTTGTTTATAGTTAATATTGTTTTAAAGAATATATCAAAATGTTAATATTTTGAAAGGTTAATTATTTCAAGAATAAGTATGATTTGAAATCAATAATAGGGATTATTAATAAGGTTTTAAAAATAAATTATTATTATTTATAAAAATGGTAAAGATTAATTATTTTTGTTTATTTAACAATATTTTGAAATTATTAATTATTATTTTCAAGATGTTTTAAAGTTGATAATTTTCATTTATTTATAATGTTTATTGTTAATAATTATTATTATATAATGGTGTTTTGAAGTAAAAGATTTTTAATTCTTTATAAATGTTATCGAGACCCATAAATAGAGTTGTAAGACTCGGATTTTATAAAAGGAATTTATAAAATGGTTTGAAGACTTAAGGGATGATTATTTCAAGGTGAAAGAGTTTTATAAATGGTTAGATATTTATAAAACGAGTTAAGAGATTGGTTCATAGGTTTGTAAGTGGATGTTTTTAAGTGATAACTTGCTATGTGACAAGTGTTAGTTGATGGACTTGTTTTGTTAAAAGGTGTTTTGGGAAAATAAATAGATTTTATGGATTTATAAAGGATTTATAAATGATTTTAGAAAATGTATAAAAAGAGTTTATAAGTTGCTGAATTTTATAATGGGATCATAAATGGTTTTTCGGAGATTTATAAAATGGTTTATATATGGTTTTGGACAATTGTAAGGAATTTATAAATGATTTGAGAATCGAATAAAATGAAAATCTTTCTCAATTTTGTAAATATATCGTAGAGATAAGTATATGAGTGCATTTTATAAGATGCGAGGAATAATGTGAGTAAATATACTTATACCGTTGAGATAAGTATATGAATATTTTTTAAGTATTGAAAATATAGGGATTTGTGGATATACCTATGTAAAAGTATTTTTGTACAAGTAATTTACAAAGTGATTTTAAATGAATGAAAGATTTACTAAAAGGAAGCTAGTGGTTGCTTATGTGCTTAACCGATGTTTTTTTCCTATGGAATAAATCTTTGTTTGAATGTGTGTTTGTTGATAGTTAAATAACCGACTATCAAGATCTTGGCCTAATTATGCAATCCTTCTTAATATTGGTGGTACGAAAATATTCCCTATTTAACACCGAAGGATTTTAACTCGGGAAATGTCTTGGAGAAACACGAGAATTATAGGGTACATTTATCGTCGGTGGTGCTATACTGTACGTATAAACTCGTTTTGTTCTTCTAGGAAAAATGATGACGAGATCCGTCCACTTAAACGGTTAGGGGGTGATCCCTGTTCTTATGTATTGTTTGATTATTTCCTAAAGAACCAGTATTAAGCATTGCAGAAAATCGAGGATTGGATTTTGGAGTGCCGGGAAATGGAAGAGTGCACTCATAAGAGATGACTCAAAAACCGTAACCACGCCTAATCCATATACGGTTCTATGGAGGAGTTTCATGATATATTGAGATGTTGGGAATCCATATGGGATGCCGTAATCTATTTGGCGGCGGTGCGTGAGCTGGAGCGCCGGACGTAGCCTCATCAGCGGTAATGACTAAAACCAAAGATAGGAGGCATGGCCAATAGGGTTGGCAAACCCATTGGTCTTTGCGAGACCAGTACTGTTTTTCCTATGGTACATCACTAGGGATGTATGCTTCTTCGGAAGGATATCTATGATCCTTGTGCAGGAGAATAGTTTCTTGAAATACTGAGGGCACCTCCATGGAATCCTACACAATTAGTCGATGTGCCTTATCGTTTTTTGATTATATACCTAGTATTGTTTAGATGTACACTCATGAGCATCGCAGCTACTTGATTATTTTTATTTTCACCCATAGACATTATTATAATATCAATGAATTTTCTATAGAAAAGGTTTTCATTATCGTAAGGTAAAAACCCATCTGTGTTTATGTGCGGCGTGGTCTTACAAGATACTTTTGATTTCAAAGAACTTTTATAACTTTAAAATCCAGTTGGGTGTGTTTTCTCACGCTGGTTTTCCAGACTGACTCGGGTGTTATTTTATTATAATGTTTGGGTCAGACCGAGCATATTACAGAATTAGTTGGATGCTTTGGAACTTCAGGAGCGAGTTGGAGGCCCAGAGACGTATTCACGTATATGGTTAATTTCCGCTGAAATTCATTGTTGTATTTATCAGCAAATTGTAAGGACAGGATGTTATAACTACCAGGCTGAAATAGGTTAGTATACTCTGATTGATGTCTGTATATACATATATTACAGTTTGACTTTTGTGTAAAGATTTGTTATATATTATAGATTATTCATTCTGCTGTGAGATTCTGTGTTTTTTCTCTCTCTTTTCTTTCTCCTCCCTTCTTTCTTCTTCTTTTCCCCTAACATTTGAGTTTTCCAGCATTTGATTGCTCGGCATGCAATACATACCTACTACATCAAAAAATATACATGTACGAGTCCAGTACATATAATTCCCAACATACCACAAGATATACACATAAGGCAACAAAATGACATATTTACATCTCAAAATCCTACTATTTATACTAAGCCTCCAAAACGATACCCGAAAAGCCTCAAACTGGCGAGCATGTCCCTGTAACGATGCATCCATTGAGACCAGAGTACAAAGCGCTCTCCTCATGTTGGGAAGTGTATTAATCATGACTATTGGGGGGCATAGAGAGGTTATGTTCTAATAGTTATTAAATAACTATGGATGACTCATCCTAGAGTTTTTTGTTGGTTAATAACAAGTATTTCAAACAAGAAATCTCAGAGTGATGATTTTACACAATTCTCTCGAATTGAAAATACTGTTGAGCTTCAATGTGGATACTATACTTTGATTATAGTTAACTCATGGCATGATGACCATCGAATGACCATAGTTGGGTCTAAGTTAAAGCATAGGAAGTGAAACACTATTCAATAGAGAATTCATCTCCTCGGTTGTATGATTCTAGTATCAGTATAAACCATATCCAACTTTAAGTCAATATTTCTGGCTAGAGTGGTATAGTTAACAATAAATGTTATCATTGAACCAAGGAGTTTGTTTATAGACAAACAAGGTTGAATGTGGATCATACGAGAATTTTAACTGAAACCAAACTCCATAAATCCTAAAGTGATATAGTGTTGATGAAGAGAATTAGTGTAAATAATCGGTTCTAAATGGTAACGCTTAAATTGTTAAATTGGACATTACTGATAAAAATGTATAAACAAGAAATTTGACCAAATTTTCAAACCATTAACTATGGTGATGTGGAACATTAATATTTGAATCGTACGATATTAATTGTTGACTAACTTTACATCTATGAACAGCACAATTATACTAGTGAATTCTCTGAAATACCATACGATTTAATTGATTTTGTAAATTGTTATAAATTAGTTAAATTAACTAATGTTTATGAAATATTTATTATTTATATATTTGATATACTAGGTGGTATTGGTAGTTGTCTTGATACCATTGGTAATTGATTGACTGTGTTTGTAAAACCTATATATGTATATATTGATATTTGATATCGATACGCATCTAAATACAATTCAAATAGCATTAATTGCTAAATAAGTTAGTGGCTTCAAATAGCCCATGTAGGCACATGTCATGGATGGCATAAGGCGAGTAAGGTAGTGGAGTTGTTTGAATTCTGAATCTAGATTAAGAATTAGTAAAAGGAGAAAGAGTAAAAGGAGGATAATTTGTCTCCTCCTCCTTCTCTATTTAAACAAACCCATACATTCACTATTTTCTTCTTGATTTCTCATATATTAGCCTTGGCCGAATTGATTCGATCCCCTTACCCCTTTTCCGAAACTTCCAATAGCCCATTCACATCAAATCGAAGTAAATCCGACGATACACTTGATCGTAGCGACATCCAATAATCAATTTAAGCTGAATCTAGGAAATCCCACTAATCATCGTGCATTCAAAAGCTGCTGCTTTAAGATATAATTCTTTTACATCTTACATTATATAAAAATGTAGTAGTTAAATTATATAACAATTTTATATGCGCGTCTGGTGTTCCCATTATTATATGTTGATATATCACACTGAAATATCTATATTAATTAATATTTTTATTTAAATTTTTGTATAAAATCAAATTCAAGAAAAATTAACATTACATTACGGAACTGTTACACATTATTTATATTATTTTTAAAAATTTAAATTTATTTTTAATAATCTAAAAATGCTATTTACTATTTTTAAATTATATATATATATATTATATTTAAAAATGTTCATAGAATTATATGTATAATATTTTTTGGCTTTAAATTTTTTTTTTTGAACACACACACAAATATATATATATGTATATGTATGTATGTATGTATGTATATTAATGAAATATTATTATATTTATATTTATTAGGTTTTAACAATGTTTATTCTAATATATATGTGCAAACATAGAATTTATTAAAAATATAATAAACGGTTTGGATTTTTGCTTAAAAATTGATATGTAATTTTATTGAAAATTACATATTCTTGTTATTTATACATTTTAAATAGTTTGAATATTCAATTTTTTAAATTATTTTAGGCAGTGTTAAAATTTTATATAGAATAAAAAAAATAATTAACTAAAACATATTTTAACATATTTTTATATATCCAAATTTGAATCCTAAAAAAGTTTACCTTGTCAAAATTAGATATTAATAAATTTGAATTTAAAATTTATAGACTTGGTCAAAATTTAATCAATTATCCTATAAGTCTATTTTATTTATTATATAAGTAAGTTTAGGAAATTTTATAAATATTTTATGTATATTAAACAATATTTTGAAACAACCAATGGATATATAAATGAAAAATGCATACATTATAGATGTAAATCCTAACATCTATGTTTGAACCAAAATTTGTACAAACACCTAGAAAAGTAAGTAGTAGAGATTAAAAGAAGAAAGTAAATGAAACATCTAGGAAATCAGACAAAAAACAAGCACACACAAATTAATAGTGGTTCGGCAATCTTAGCCTACGTCCACTTGAATGATTTTATTGCTTTTGCACTAGTTTTTGTGATTATAAGAGAGTGGATTGGAATATAACCCTGAATACAAGAGAGTAAGACTGTAATGGCAACGTAAGGGTCCTTAGAATGAACCATGCCTTATGTACTTAAAGGGGTAGACGACAAAATATCTCGTTGATATCTCTCCCATAGAATCTCCTCATGAAGACGAAATTATCTAAAAAAATCTCGGCCTCGGATCCCTTATGGTTGGGGATCGGTATTGATCCCTAAAGGGGGAATCAGTATCGATCCTTATAAACAATGGTATGGGATCTACGACTTCTTGCGTTGGCTCATTAATGTTGGCTTTGAGTTTCCAAGGTTGTTTTGCATTGCCGCCTAGGTTTTTTTAGTCCAAGCAATAGATCTACAGAAGGCTGAATTGCTGCTTTAGACTGCCTATGGAGATTTTCAATACAACATATAGGAATTCTGGAACAACACTTGAATCAAACTCTATGTAGATAGAGAAGAGTGCCATAGTAGTGGAGGCCACTTTGGGTGTACCCTAAGGGATCGGTACCGATCCACTATGTAGGGTGGAACACCGATCCATACTTAGCGTATTCCAGGGTATTGCACTTCTAAGCTTGTTCAACTAATGCCTTATGGTATTATCTATGCTTGGTTCCTAGACAGTTGTCGGGTCTAACTTATCCAGCCAGTCTGAATATAGCTGGGACAAAAGGTTGGATAACACTTGCCCCTTAAAGCACATCTCATTTCAAACATGATGTGCTTTGAATTAAGACAAGTTAGAATCGTTGTGAAGGATTACATTCTTCATTTTGAATGGTCGTTATCCCTCCTCTGCATCATTTCTATGGCAAGTTATGTCCATAGTGATCCATTGTGATGCACTGTTGGCATCTGACACTATAAGTACCAGAGTACAGTCTCTTGATATTTGGTTGTGCTCAGTTCCATTGAGCTAACTGATTGAGTTGGTAGATTTCGATCATCCAAACTGATTTCTTTTCTAAAAATCCCTAGTAAAAATCCAATTCCATCTATCCTGGAAATTGAATGTTAAAGTTGCACGCGCTTACGCGCGCTCACAAGCTCATGCATGCACAGTTGTCAATGGCTTTCAAGCACATTCATATGCATATAGGTCGTTGCTAACTTCCCTTAAGTGATAGTCACAAGGCCATCATTTTTCATTTCATCATTTTACTTTTTAAGTATATGGTGGGATTCGGTACCGATCCCCGTAGAGGGAATCTGGTACCGATCCCACACTTGCACATATCTCCATTTTGGACTCAAGAATATTGGGCCGCACAAGGGTATATAACCCATTCACTTAGCATTTCCTCTTCACTTTTTCATTCTATTGCCCCAAACCCTGTCACTCCTTCAGTCTCTATTAAAAACTTGAGCTCATAACACCCAAACGATTCACCTATTCTCCTCAAATTTGATATAAGCTTGGCCATCCGATCCTCGAAACAACTCGCGCCTCCCTCTTCACTGCTTCGCTCAACCGATTCGTTCAAGGTACTCCACTGAAATCAGTCTTAGAACTAGCCCCGAACCCTTTAATCTTTGAACTTAAATCCCTATAGGACTGGCTGCGTTTTAGCATACAGGTAGGTTCTGGATTATGGGGCATTGGAGAGGATGAGATAAGCATTGATTTGGTGGTTATTTCACGTTAATGGTTGGTTTGGGATCGGTCATGAGGAAATGGAGTTGAAATTTTGCATAAGGGGAAAATCCCCTAGGTATAGGATCGGTGCCGATCCCATACTTAGATAGATTTTGGTGATTCTTGCCTTGTGCTCTTGGATATGTATGAAAGCTTGGACATGCACACCATCTATAAATTGAACTTGAACTTGAATGCACACGCATGCTCATATGGACTTGAACTTGGATATACGCGTATGCCTTGAATGTTGATGACATGCTCTTATGCGCCGATAGCTGATCTCAAGACTTGGACAAAATTCTTATGTTCAACCATCGGCGCAAAAGCCGGTTGGGACTGTCAATGATGATGGTCACTCCGGTCGAACTCCCGAATCTCATCATCACTATTGTATAACTCCGAACTGTATAACACTGCACTGCACAACACCACACTTAATTACACTTAGCATAGGAAGATAGGTTAATCCATCTAACTATGACTATCTACTGAGTTTAATAGTTATGGGTTCCAGACGCTCCAAGCGTTTAGCAGCACTGATCGATGATCAAGCTTCTACACATGCTGAACCAGACGCTGAGTCGAGTTCAGCGACACTTTCTGCTCGATACACTCTAGATGACAATCGAAGCAACCCGAAAGCTCATACCTTGTACCGGCTAAATCTCCACACCCAATAGCATATAATATTATCAAACCGGCTCCTTATATGCTTGAGGATGTCGTATTCTTAGAAGATCCAGCAGATTCGACCACTTTGAAGGTTAACGAGGTATCGCTTTTCGTTGAATTTTTAAGCATGGAATCCCTTATGATGATGTATTTGTCCCATCTCATCACCAAAGGGCTCATCTCCCTCCAGAAAGGTATACCGCCTATAACAAATATATATGCCTAGCTAAAGGTGTACCACCATTTAATCCGTTCATCCATCAAATGCTCTATTTTATGAGACTTGGCTTGCTCAACTGCATCCGAACAGCAACAAATTTCTCTAGGGTACATACATGGTTTTCCTTGAATTCTTAATTCACGAACTGACCGAAGAAGATATTCGATTTATCCACAGCTTCAAGCGATGAAAAGGAAGTTTATCGTTCATTTGTCTTGAGCCGGTCAGCGGTTGTCAAGTTGTGACCATTGCTTGGAAAAAGCTTAGCTATTTTAAAAGTGAATGGTTTTATGTGCGCTGTCCACCCGGGTTTGCACTATGGTGGTTAGTAGGATGTAAGTGCTTTTCCAAACTATAATGAGAAAACTTTAATCAATTCGTATTCTAATTAACACAAGTTTCCGCATTGCGCAGATGTTCCTTCGAGACCCGATGGCGATGTTTATCAAACCGTCGTTACGACACTTAGAAACATTCCAAAGGAAGATAGGAAGATTAGGTCCTTTATTACTGATGAGCGTCTCTTGGTCTTCAACTTGCTGGAAGAGGGTCGTACCACCGACCAGGCCGGGGATGATAATGAAGTCATAGTAAGTGGCCATATTTAGCCAGAAGCATGTCATGTCAGCCCTCACATGCCCCCGTCCCTAACCAGGAAGTCGAGGAGGCTCAAGGTAACGTCGAGGAAGGTGAAGCAATAGGCGATGGTAATGAGGCTGGCGATGATGACATACATTCAAGTCACAAACTAGTGGCTGAGCAGTCTTCAAATAAGCAACCACTTGCTGCCAAGAGGATGCTCGTTATTAAGATTCATAAAGGGGAAATTTCTAAACAGCCTCCGCCAGTTACAACAGTAGAGCAGACTCCATCTCTTCCTTCTATGGATATATTTTCAAAGATGGGACCAATTCTTACCAAGTTTAGTTCCTTTGACATAGGAAACATGAGCATAGAGGGTTCTCCCCTACGTTTTGATGATGACACCATTCCTTCTAATGTGGGAGAGATTACCCATATGAGCAAGTCTCCAGTATATGGTCCATCGAGGGGTCACTAGGACACTCATGCGCACATGCACTTCCCGGCACTGTATTGCACATGTCATATACCCTTATTCTTTGAGTCTAACTTACCCTTGTTTCATCTGTAGGTTCTGTGGAGAGGAAAAAATACAGATACCGATCTCTAGAGGAAAAATCATATCAAGCACAAAGGCCCTGGTCGAGTTCGTACCAACAAGGGAGTGGTCGAGATTATCATTCAAGCCACTGCTCTAGCCTTGACAGTGATGACCGGGATAGGATTAGTTACGATAGGGATCATTTTTCACATGATTCTGCTTCTAAGAGCCGGCCTAGATCCAGATCACCTCCTCCTAGAGGTCTAGATAGGCAACCTAATCGCCATGATGAGATTCCATCGGCTGACCCTTCTCGAGCTCCACCCCTATTTCTATACATGTACAGCCCACAATGCTATCTCATTCCAGCCGGTCTTCTAAGCGTAGATATCATAAAGGTGGCTCCGAGACTCCTCATCAAAGGCCTGGTAAAGAAATCGCTATCGCCCTGGTTAACTCAGTAGAATGGCTTGCGACCAACACATGGCCGAACTGAAGGATCAATTTCCAAACATATGTTTTGACGGGCTCATATTTGTGCCTAGTCTAAAGAGAGTTCCAATGGAAGTCTAGGAAAGGACTTTGGCCTACGTGACCAACATTCATTACCAGTACAATGATTAGGAGAAAGTGGCCGAAAAGATTTCTAAGGCTTCAAGAGATAGGCTGTAGGAGATTGAGAATCAAAAGCTTATCGAGGCCGATAATGAAATAATCATGGCTGCCCTTGATGTTTAGGTCGAGAATCTTAGAAAATCTCAGGTAGAAGCAGAGTATAAAGTATAGGAGGCTATCAAAGTGCTCGAAGCTAAAAAGTCCAAGCATCTTAAGGAAATCGAGTAGGCGTATCACCAAAATTGTTAATTGGTACTTAAAAAAGATGCCAGCAGAAGGAATGCAGTTGAGCTGAAGACCAAGCTTGATCGCGAGACAAGGGAAAAAGATGAAGCACAGTAAATAGCTCAAGACTTATGCTACGAGCTTGTCACCATGAGGGAAGAGAGGGACTAAGCACTCAAACGAGCCAGGGATGTTGATGCTATTGTGAAAAGAGAAGTTAAAGCCACGGAGCAATGGGTAGAGGAGTAGTTTATGGAGAGGTTAGAGTCATTGCTTACTCAATATAATGCCAATGTGCTCAAGTTCAGAATCCTAGAGTGGCTTAAAGATGATTATCCCATACTCCATGCATGCGCCTGGGAGCAGATCATTAAGGAAGAGAATAAATTTTTCCAAGGCGCTCAGGTGGATCTGGAACAATTGGAGAAGGAGATCCTGGTGAAAGATGAACCCTAGATTTTACACGATGGCCTGCTTCTTATCCATCCGGAACTTGCTTCAACAACGCAAAAGGAAATGGGCGAAGGTTCTGGATCAGTGTAGCACAATGTTTCAACTAGTCAAACTCTTAGGACTCAAGCTCCTCATGACTCCACTGTTGATTCTGGGTATAATCTGGAGATGCCTCAGATTCGGAAATCAACTGCTCTTTCTATTATTTCAAAGGGGACCTTTGGTGGTACCGTGGCTTATCCCGAGCTCCAGACCGAAGAAGGTATCTCCTTGACTTCTCCCATATTTTAAAGAATCGATGTATCGTCGATCAACGTCGCCAATCCCTCCTTTTGTGTTTCTCTAGCTTAAGGTCGGCCCGCAATCACTCTACTTCCTCCTAAAGCTTCCCAGCCGGGGCAACATGCGCCTACGACGGAGTAAATAACCGTCACTACTGCAACAGCGATTCCCAATGCTTCTGCTGAAGGGACTCCTAGTCTCGATGAGCAAATGATTGATGCTTTACTAGGTGATGGAGCCAGTGACCTAATAGGAGCTCTATCAGATGATGACGTGGTTATTACTAAGGTTTTCAGGTCTTCATCGGGCCACACCATGGCCAGACTTGAGCAGAAAATCGAGATGGATATCCTCCTTACCACATAGATCAAGCAAGAGAGGTTGGAAGTCATTCCTCCTCATTTATTCATTGCTTTTCTAGGGAAAACCATTCACGCTCATGTATATATTCCTCCTCTCGAGGGTGCTCAGACCGTACTTACTAGGTCCTCATAGAGTACCCTAGGCTATGTTTCTCCACTTGAAAGTGCTCAAAGTGTGCCTACTAGTTCATCATAGAGTACTCCAGTCAAAAGGCCAAGGAGGCAGAGGAAGAGGAGGAAAAAGGCATGGAAAGAGCTTGAGTGATGTTTCCTTAGGCTCTGGGAAGAAGAAACAAAAGAAAAAAATGCTGAAGAAGTAGTGACGGGCTTGTCTTGTATGTATAGACTCTCTTCTGGAATGAAATAGTAGTGGTTTATTTTAGTTCGCTGGCTGGATTTGTGCGGGTTCGGCCCCCAACTTTTATTTTTTGTTTCTAATGTTAATAACACTTGTATTTAGCTTTTGAATTTCATGTGAATAACAAAAGTCCTATGTTTCGTTAAATCATTGTGTGAAAATTTTCTAATTACTTTTGAAGTACGTTTTCCATTCAATGTACTTGCAGTTTACTTCTCTTCATTATTGCTATCGGACTAAGTCCTTTGCCCATTTTGTAATTAACTGGCCTTTCGCCGCTCTGGCGAACACAAGGTCATCGTTGAAATGCCAAATTCTGAGCATCAGTTGAGATTAGTCACTTAGGACCAGCGACTTAAACATCCTCTTCCAAGATAAAGATTTCCAATAGTGCCAAACTTCAAGCCCTTGTTTAGGTTTAACTACTCAAGATCATAGTTTGTATATCCTCATCCAAGATGTTTACATTCAATCACACCTAACTCCGGGCATCGATCGAAGGCTTGAAAGTTGGATCCCCCTTTCTTCGAGCATGGATCCTCCGTTTTGCCAACTCTGGGCAATATGTTGAGAGTTGGATGGTCTTATCATGTCCATGTCCGTTTATACTCCTACCTCTAGTCCAGGACGAGAGTTGAGTGAACGATCGTATCATGCTCGCTTCGATTTGTACTCCTACCTTCAATCCGAGGATTAGAGTTAGTGTACGGACAGTCATGCTATGTCCGGTTTAAGTTGATACTCCTGCCTCCAATCCGAAAGCAAGAGTTGGTTTATGGATGGTCATGTCACATCCAATTTAGGTTTATACTTTTGCCCCCAACCCGAGGACAGGAGTTGACTAACGGATGTCTAGTCACATCCGTTTAGTTTATACTCCCGCCTCCAATCCGAGGGCAAGAGTTAGCGTGCAGATAGTCATGTCATGTCCAGCCTAAATTTAAGCTCCTATCTCTAATTCGAAGGCAAGAATTGGTTTATAGACGGTTGGGTCACATCCGTTTAGTTTATACTCCCGCACCCAATCCGAAGGCAAGAGTTGGTTGGCATCAATCTCCGGACACTAAAAGGGACTTCACGGTCCCAATCACGGGCCATAGAAGTTTAATCGGCACCTATCTCTAGGTATCTACACACCTGTATTAATCATATGCAGATTCATTCGAGTCGGTCAAGTCGAAACTCTTAAGTAATGAAGAGATAGATTTTCAAGGTGGAAAAGCTGGTTTATTTCATAAGAGGCAGAAAATGATAGAATCTATCATATTACACGACTCTAGCCAATTATTTACAGGTTTATTTATAATTGAAATAGCATCGTATGAGCTTGCTATTAAACACCCTCGGGAGTGAGATCCCGTCCATAGTTGCTAGCTTGAAAGTGTCATCTCCAAGCTTTTGCACTATCGCGTATGGTCCATATCGTCACAAAGCGAACTAGTCTGCCCGAGCTAGGGCTCAGGATGTAGTTGCTATGCATACAAACCCTTTATGCAGAGGGCCCCCTCAACATTCTTTCCATTCTCCTTTTGCCTTGCCTCCTCTAGCTCCACGACATTGCATTCACGGCCTGCTACCTGATCTCCGCGCATAATTCTCACCCCATTGTCTGTAGGGAACTTCATAGTTAAATACCAGGGAGTGATGCCCACTCTAAATTCAGCTAGAGATGGTCAGCCCAAAAATGCGTTATAAGCAGAATATGTATCCAACACCAAAAAAGGCATGAACCGCAATCGCTGGCGGTCGCCCTCACCAAGTACCACTGGTAATTCAACAAATCCTATGGCTTCAATAGCCATCTTATTGAAACCCTATATTTGAGACCTACAAGGCTTCATATATTTCTCCTCTAACATCATTTGATCACAAGCTTTCTTGAACAAGATATTTACTGAAATCCCATAGTCAACAAGCACCTTCTATACAATAGCAGGACCAATCGTGGTTGAAATCACGAGTGGGTCGATCGTCGGAGCATCCACTCTGTCAGCATCTCTATTTCGGAAAACAATATCGTCTATCATGGTTCAAGATTGTTTCGCCGGAGTTTGGTCCTTAACAACATAACAACTTTCATTCTCAGCATGTTTTATAGCTCTAGTGTATCTATCCATTTCCGCAAAGCTTTTATCGACATGATGTAGCCCACGATGATTGTGTTAATCACCAAACATCTTTCTAGATCCCTGGGTGGATTAGCACTAGGCCGAGCTTGCCTCTGCTAGGAAGATGACCCGGAGGTTAGAAGTTCGTTGCCCGCCACCCTGTGGGGCTTTCACATATTGCTGCAATTACTTTTTTCTAATCAAATCTTCAATCATGTCACACAAGTGCCTGCACTCATTGGTATTATGATCGTGAGTCTCATGGAATCTATAGAACTTGTCCGACTTCCTCTCCTTCTCTGTTAACTTCCTGGAAGCCAGCTTCCTATGTGGTTCAGTATTTTGAGTAGCCAGATAGATGTTCTCTATTGAGTTGTTCAGTTTTGTGTAATTGTCGTACGTAGGAGTCCAAAAACGATTTTGATTATCCGGCTTACGCTTCTTGGCCCCATCATTGTTCTGTTTCCAACCTTCATTCTGATTTCCAACCTTCAAGTTTACATCCCTAGATTTTTCTCCAGTTTGCTTTACAGCGACATTACTTTGTATTACCTCATCTAAATTTCCAACAACAGTCCTCTATGGGGCTTGCATGCATCCTCCCGATGTAAATATTCATTGGCTTTCTTGTAAAAAGCTTCCATTGTCGATGGTTGATTCCTTTCCAACCACTCTCTGAAATTCGAGTCAAGGTGAACTCCCCTACATAGCGCCATCAGTACCATGTCTTCCTTAGGATCTGTTACTGCTGTTATAGCTATGTGGAACCGAGTCAAAAAGTCCCTCAGCAACTCTCCTTCAGCTTGATAAATGTTGGGTAGTGACATCACATGCTTCGATCGCAAAGCGTGTAAGTGGAATTGCTCCATGAACTTTTGAGATAGCTCAGCGAAAGATGATATGGACTTTGATGGAAGCCGAGTAAACCACATCGTAGCCACCCCCTCTAAGAAAATATGGAAAGGACACTTCACAACATATGAAGCCTTAGCTGAATCCATGTGCCATTCTTATCTTAATAAGTGTTGCTTTGGATCCCTCGTAACTCCATACAACGGCATCATTGGCATATAAAATATCTGGGGGTATCTTGCGTGAAGAATGTCCTCCATGAACGGGTTCTGACTTGCATTGGTATCCCATTCATCATTGGTTCTGAATTTATTTTCACTCACCAACCTCCTAACAATATCTTCCAGATAGTCAGAGTCAACAGGTTTGACTAAACAACGGTAATCAAGTCCTGCCTTGAGTGTTCGACCTGACGAACGCTCTCGGGAAGGTGCTTCACACCTAGACTCCCCATATTTCGGGGGATCCATTCATCCAGTAGTCCCCCAATTTGATTACCTTGAGTTTTATTGTCAGCAGCAGTCCGAAACTCCATATTCTGAGCATCAACATATCATCCAGAGGGCACATCCATGTCGCCTTCCAATTGTTGAGTACCGGGCTAACCATAAAGAGGTTCGATACCGATCCCTCCTCGGAAGTCGATACTGATCGTAAAACTTATACCCTGGGTCGGCGCTCTCCTCTGGTATGATGTCCCAGCAGTATCTTGGGTCCACTTCTGCCTTCTATCTTTATGCCTTTGCTCAGCTGAAGAAGAACTCTCTAACTCTGAGATGGAATTCCTTCTACTCTGTCTACAGCTATTTTAAGTTAGTTCATTCATCAGCCTCAAGCTCTGATGCATTGTTTGATTCATCTTCTACTGACTAGCCTTGAATCTGTCTTCCTTCTCCTTCATCATCCTATTTATCTCCACTCTAGTCACAACGTTAGCTGGAGTCTGGATCTTTGTTTGCTCCACTCGATTAGCTTCATTTCTATGTTGGGGATTCTAATTCTCAACATAACTGGGGATAGCTCTTATTGTTAGGGTACGTGTTTCTTTCCTTGGTGGGGCCATGGCAGAAAGCTTCTAGTAGATCTTTGAAAATCTGAGTTGTAGAATCAAAAGGTAGAGAAATTGGATCTATCTCTTGGATATAGGAAATCCAATAATAGATGATGGACCCAATTGGCCTGAGAATATCCTACTCAATGAAAGCATAAAAATGTTTGAACCAAAATTGGTACAAACATCCAGAAAAATAAGTAGTAGAGATTAAATGAAGAAAGTAAACGAAAAATCTTGGAAATCAGACAAAAAACAAGCACACACAAATTTATAGTGGTTCAACAATCTTGGCATATGTCCACTTGAATGATTTCACTTTTACACTAGTTTTTGTGATTACAAGAGAGTGGGATCAGAACAGATCACAAAAGAGTGAGAGTGTAATGGCAGCGTAAAAATCCTTAGAATGAACCATGCCTTTTTGTGTTTATAGGGGTAGAAAACCAAATATCTCGCTGATATTTCTCCTACAGAATCTCCTTATGAAGACGAAGTACTCCAAAAAATCTTGGCCCTAGATCCCCTATAGTTGGGGATCGGTGCCGATCCCTATAAACAATGGTATGGGATCTGCGACTTCTTGTGTTAGCTCGTCTTGATGTTGGCTTTGAGTTTCCAATGTTGTTTTTCATAGTCGCCTAGGTTTTTTTAGTCCAAGCGATGGATCTACAAAATGTTGAATTACTGCTTTAGACTGCATATGAAGTTGCCAATACAACACATAGGAATTCTAGAACAACACTTGAATCAGACTCTATGTAGATAGAGAAGAGTGCCATAGGAGTGGGGGCCACTTTGGGTGTACCCTTAGAGATCAATATCGATTCCCTATGTAAGGTGGAACACCGATCCATACTTAATGTATTCCAAGGTATTGCAATTCTAAGCTTGTTCGAGAATCGCCTCATGGTCTTGTCTGTACTCGTTTCCTAGACCTTGGAATCATCTCTTTGGGCCATTTACCTTGACAATCATCGGGTCTAACTTATCTAGCAAGTCTGAATATTGCCGGGCCAAAAGACTGTATAACAATCTACATACGTAAACATTAACTATGCACACAATTCTATGTTGCACATGCATATCATATATACAAGAGTATATATTGATATACTCGATTTTATATCAATACTAATTAATTAATATACATTAATCAAACAAATATAGAAAATTAAATAAAAATTACTTTTAGTTAAATTAACTAGATTAGATCTAGTAAAACCCATTAGACTTCATATGCCAAGTATGACCCAAATAAGGAACTTTTGTAATTTACCCAGTTTACCCACTGTAGACCAGGCCAGTTCCAACAATGGTACCTAAGCCCAAATGGTCTATGCGGTCTAATTAGTCAACATTTAGGCCAACTAACCGAACCTGTTTATTTGATAGGTGCATTGAAAAGTAATATCTAGGATTGGGGTTAAATAACCAAGTATTCTTCCCTCATTGGTTACCCGCCTAACCCAATAGTGTCTAGGCATAAAGCCCAAGGTTATTTGGGCCTTGGGCTAATTTTTAAATTAAGTTTGAACGTTTAAAATATATTTCAAATTTAAATGTTAAATTTGAAATATAAAATAAAATTTTATAAAGGTCATAAATTTATTTTTTTCAAAAATATTTTGAAAAATAAAATAATTAATTTTTAATATATATATAGTTAATTTCATTAATTAAATTAAATAGAACAATTATTTAAAAGGTCAATTAATTGAACATGTGTGTGTGTATATTGATATGTAAATATAATTATTATAATTATATATTTATCTTAAATTTGTTTAAGATGAATTATATTAAAATTTTAAATTAATCTAAGTATTTAATTAAATTGTTTAATTAAATAAATAAATTTGTTAAATAAAATTAGTTAAAATGTAATTAATTAAAATGTATACATATACAAATATGTATACATAAACTAACTGTAAATGTTATAGTTAATTATTTATCTTATATAGTTTAAAATGAATAATATAAAAATTTCAAAAGTTTAAAATAAATGAAATTAATTAAACATATTTTAATTAATAAAATTAATTTAAATGATTTAAATAATAAGAATTAAAGTTAATTAAATATGATTTAATTAAACATATATAATTTTTCTTTTTCATGTCTGCTCCTGATGTCCCTCTCCTTCCCCCCTTCGTCCTCTCAACAGTACCTCCCCTTCCCAACGTCAACTCTGTCGAATCACCCCTTACCTCCGCAGTTAATCCTGTCCTTTATCAAACTTCTTCTGATCATTCGCCCCCTCCGTCCAACAATCCAGTTCCTCCTGTCTCCTCCAAGGTACCCTCTTCTCTTTGTCTATCAGCAATTGTCCCTTCGTCCTCTCCTGTCCTTGTCACCATTCCTCCGGTCATCCCCCATCATGTTCCTTCTGATCCATTTCCTTTTCAACCTGCCATTCATCCTCCAACTCATGCTGTCATCCCCCCCTCTAATCTAGGTGAACGGAAATGGACCTCACTGTTTAAGCGCAAACCCAGGAACGCTGGGAAGTACATTCCCGTTGACCTAACTCCTGTGTATGAAGATGAAGCTTTAGTGCCTCCGCTGGATGTTATTGAAGCTGGTGCTGCGATCTGGAATGGAACAATAGTTGGTTTTTTCCTTGACAAGCCACTATCGTACACAGCTGTCGTTCAGAAGCTTAAGAATATATGGAAACTAAAAGGCTCTGTCACAATTAAATCGGATGGTATAATATTCTTATTCAACTTCTCTTGTAGTGAAGACAGAAAAATAATTCTACAGAGTGATCCTATTATTATGAATAATAAGTTATTCATAATAAAACCATATGATGCAGCTATGAGTAATGTTACAGGCCTTGTCATCGTTGTACCGGTTTGGGTACATTTGTATAATCTCCCAATATTTGCATGGTCGCCCCTAGGAATTAACTGGTTCAGTAGTCATTTGGGTAAACTGTTATGTATGGATGAAATGACAGAGAAGCAAGATAGGTTGAGCTTTGCGAAGTGCTTGATTGAGGTTAGGCCGGATAAGGAGCTAGTAGATGAATTTACGGTTAAGCTGGTTGAAGGTGGACATCAGAAAATCTATGTCGAGTACCTATGGAGGCCAGATGTATGTGTTAAGTGCAAGAAGTTCGGACATAAAACTGAAGGTTGTGATAACAGTGAAAAATGTAAAGCTAGGAATGAAAGAGAAAATAGAAAAAATGAAAGAGAGGAAGACAAAGAAGATAACACAGTGATTGCCCAAGTTCACAAAAAGGTCAGACCAATCAACAAATAGAACATTAGAAAATGGCAGCGTGTTAAGAAAAAGAGAATAGTAAATACTGTGATGGAAGTTCATGAGGAACAAACAGGAGAAAGGAATGGAGAAAAAGTGAATGAAAAAGTTAGCATCGATATTCCTGCTAAAAAGAAGGCTGAGGAAATGGAGCGAGTAGAGAAGGAAAACTTGGTTAAAGAAAGGAGCGAAACTGATACAGCCAACCCTCAAGCTAATGCTAATAATTGGTTGAGGAGAAAACAAAACCGAAAGATGTGAATACTGGAGTGGAGGATATAGTTGATAATCTTTTGATATCTAATAAATTTGATGTTCTCATGGGACTAGATGAGGTGGATAATATTAGTGACATGTATTATGATAGATTGAATGTGGATGAAAAGGGTGAAGCAATAAATGTTAATACTGAGGAAGTAATGAAAAATGATGCAGTAGAGCAAGAGGTGCAAAAAGACATAAGCAACAAAAATTCAAAATAGGATAAAGTTGTTCTCTCAATTCAACTACTTGATGAGGTAGATAAAAGTGAAGGCAATATAACAAACAAAATTGGAAATAAAGACAGTGAGTCAATCTTTGAAAGTAAAAATGAAGAGGGACATAACACAAGTGCAAAGAAAAATAAAAAGAGTAAAAAAAGGAATACACAACTCATGAAGGCTGCTGATACGAGTAAGGATACGCTCATGCATGTTGATGCATGCACAACATGTACAGGTTGTTCTACCAACAAACAGACAATGAATATTCCCCACCCAGTTGCTGATAGACCACCAGAACCATTACCTCTACATGTGTACTCCAACATCAAGCCACCATCTTCTTACAAATCGCCTCCCCCATTATCTCACTCTCCTCCATCCTCACCTTTATCCTCACCATCAATTCTTAATCACTCTACTCTCGCCTCCCCCCCAACAAAAGATGGAACAACAAACAGTGAAGTGACACCACTATCAGCTACAATTCCTAACTACTTGTCCTCTTCACAAGCAGTGACTAGGAGAATGAAGATAGAAATGCTTAATGCCTGTGCTCATCAATGATGACCCATATAGGAGCATGGAATCTACGTGGGGGTCATCATGTCATCAAACTTGATCAATGTAAACAATTAATCAGTTCACACAAGTTATCAATATTAGCGATACTTGAGACTAAGTTAAATCGAGCTTTGACTGTCAAGGCAGCCAATTACATAAATCCAGATTGGAGCTTTATTCATAATCTGAATGAAGCACCATACGGTAGGATTATGATTCTTTACAATCCCCTTCATGTCCAACTAACTCCTCTCCATTCCAATTCCCAAATGATGCATTGCCATGCTCATTCTTCCTCTGATAATACTTCCTTTTATGTTACCATTGTATATGCCTCTAACTCAGCTTCTGCTAGAGCAGCATTGCTTGTAGTTATCCCAGCTTTGAGGCAGTCCTCTCATCCGTGGATTATACTTGGGGACTTCAACTGTTGTTATTCTCTCTCTGATAGAGTTGGAGGAAATCCCCTATCCCTTAATGAAATACAACCTCTTGCAGATACCCTCAACAATGCTGAGCTAATTCCGGTTAGATCTGTTGGAATGCAGTACTGATGGAATAATAAAAGAAGGCATGGTACAAGAACCTTTTCTAGGATCGATTACACTTTCTCAAACCAATCTGCATTAACCAAATGGCCTCTCCTCTTCTGCCTTCTCCCTGCTCCTCTTCTTTCGGACCACTCTCCTCAAATAATTCATCTTCGTGGAGCGGACAAGAGAGGAAAAACAAATTTTAAAATTTTTAACTCTTGGGTTGATGAACCAGACTTTAGGATGACTGCTTTTAATGCTTGGAGTAAAACTCATAATGGTAATCACTTATTTGTTTTGCAGGAAAAAATAAAAGAAATTAAAGAAGCCTTGAAGCTGTGGTCGTATATGAGATTTGGAAAAGGAGAGAAATTGAGCACTTCGATTGGAAAAAAGCTTGCTGAAGTTCAAATGGCTATGATGTCTGATGTTTCTAATGCAAACCTTTCTTCAATTGAAAATACTTTGTCCCAGCAGTACTATGAGGCGTTAACTAAAGAAAGTGATATGATAAGGCAAAAGTCCAGAATTAAATGGCATGAAAAGGGAGATAGAAATAGTGCGTACTTCCATGCTACTCTCAGGAACAAGCAACGTAGAGAAAATATCGCAACTATCAATGATATGAATGGTATGCTTAAAACATATGTTGTTGATGTTCAGGATGCCTTTGTACAAAATTTCTCTTCCATATTTGGCAATACGAACAATTTCGTTCCTTGTATTGATGAGATCCCTTCTGACATCCTACCAAGAATATCTGCAGATAACTATAACTTCCTTTGCACCGAAGTTACCACTGAAGAAATTGAACAGGCAATGTTTTCTCTAAACAGTAACTCATGTGGTGGCCTTGATGGGTTGAACGCTAAATTCTACACTTCATGTTGGTCCTTTGTTTCAACTGATGTGAGTAATGCCATAAAGCTTTTCTACAAGAAGTCCAAGCTATTCAGGTCGTACAACTACACCAATTTAGCTCTAATTCCCAAAAATAAGAACGCTCATCATGTTAATGAATTTCGTCCTATATCATGCTGTAATACCATTTATAAATGCATCTCAAAGGTAATTGCTTCGAGACTTAAGCTTGTGCTTCCTAGAATTATTAGCAAGAGTCAAGCTGCTTTCCTTCCTGGTAGGAATATTCTGGATCATATCCTTCTCTCGCATGAACTACTTAAAGGTTATAAACGTAAGAATGATACCCCGAAAGCTATGATAAAACTTGATATCATGAAGGCCTTTGATATGTTACAGTGGGACAACATCATTCGTATCATGGGCTATATGAATTTCCCGCCCCACTTTATTGCTTGGATATATGAATGTATCTCTACTCCAACATATTCGGTCATTGTCAATGGCATTGCTGCTGGTTTTTTTGGAAGTAGGCAAGGCATAAGGCAGGGAGACCCATTATCTGCATATGTCTTTATTATGGTTATGGAACTTCTAATGAGAATGATCAACAAGCTAATAAACCAAGGAAAGTTCAAGCTCCATCATGCGTGCATTGATCCTCAAATCTCAACGTTGATGTTTGCTGATGATTTAGTAGTGTTTTGTACTCTAGACATCACAACTGTCAACAATTTGATGCATACTCTTAATCAGTTTTATGCGATGACTGGATTAAAGATTAACATCTAGAAATCAGAAATCATATTGGCTAGTGTTAACATGGAACAGGTAGATGAAAGTTCTCTAGCTACTGGCCTGTCGCCTAACACTTCCACTGTTTCCTACTTGGGCCTGCCGCTTGCAACATCAAAAATAACAACTAATCAATGTCTGCCTTTTTTTGAGAGAATTACAGCTAGATTAAACTGCTGGACTACGGGAAAGCTTAGCCAAGCTGGTAGACTTACCTTAATTAAGTCGGTTATTTATGCGATGCAAGTGTACTGGGCTAGAACATTCGTTCTACCCTTTAAGTTAATTACGATGATTAGAAGTTCCTTTATGAGATTTCTATGGACGGGCAGGACAACGGGTAGATACATTGCGCCAATTAAATTAAGCAAAGTTGAGCGACCTATGAATAAAGGGGGTCTTGGTATCATTAACTTAACTCAATGGAATATAGCGGCGTTTGCAAAACATGTGGACACCTACTTTAACTATGACGACAGCCTATGGGCTGAATGGTCGCGACAAAATGTTGTCAGGCGAATGAGCTTATGGAATATGATAAAGCCACAAAACTTGAGTTGGACATGGCAAAGTATATTCAAGATTAAGGAGACTTTACTACCTCTCATTCAAATGAACTCTAACCCTATATATAGTGTGAGTTTCTGGGATGATCCATGGCTTGACAGGGGGATGATTCTTAGAAGGCAGCTCACGTACAATGAGATTCAGCAAACTGGCATTCACTTAGCAGCGAAGGTAAGGGATGTTCTATTTAATTTCCTGAGTACATATACCTTTTCTTCCAACTTGAGAATTCAGAATGTTTGGAATTCGATCAGAAGGTATACTCCGCTGTCATCTTCATCAGATAAGCTTGTATGGGGTGATAAAAAGTCTAGGTATAAAATTGGCGACGCATATGACTACTTGATGAAGAACACTGCACAGCCAAAGTGGAAATGGTGGAAGCGAACATGGAATATGGACAGTAGTCTGAGAGAAAACCTTTTGTCGTGGAAAGTGCTTAACCGTGCAATCATGACTAAGGCTAAACTTGCATGCATGTGAATGAATGTTAACATTTTTTGCTCATTCTGCTATGATCAGGTTGAGACTGTTGAACATCTCTACTTCGAATGTTCAGTAATTAAACAAGTTTGGGCTGCGGTTATGTCTAAACTCTGTAGATATGATATTTCTCTTGACAATCAGGTCGAGTGGAATATTATCCATGCAAAAACAGGCCACATGCAAAAAGATAAGAGAATTTTTTGTGCTGTTCTAAAGATTTTTATTGCAGCAATCTGGAGAGAACGTAACACTAGAGTATTTGATGCCAGCAGCGCAAAAACTGAAGCTATGTTCAAGCTTTGGATAATTCATGAGATCAAAATTTCTCTTGGTATGCTTAAATTATCATTTGATCCGCGAATAAATCAATCCTTCTAGATGAGATAACTATGATTTTTTTTATTTTAGTTTCCAGTTTTTTGTAGCACTTTGTTTTCCTCTGTTCTCTGAGCTTGCTCTGTGTTGTGTTTCTTATGGTGCTGCAATAAAATGGTCGGGGACCATCCAAACCCGTCAGCCTTGCCAAAAACAAAAAATATGATTTAATTAATAAGATACATATATACATTATATATAAGTTAATTAAGTTATATCAGTTATGAGCAAATTAAATTTATATACTATACATGTTTAAAATTATGTAAGTGGAACTCTCAAAATATATTTTGGAGTAAGTACATATGTATGGTATGTATGCTATGATTTCAGATGTGTCTAACACTTGAATCACACGAGTGTTTTATAAAAAATAAATTATTCGTTAAATTGATATCACTCAATATACATATATATCAAAGATTATGAATCTCTAATACATAATGTTGTCCACTACCATTTATATATTAATAGATTACTAACATATTCTTTAGTTGTTGAGACTACTCAAACTAGTCATGTTATATGTAGTACTATCGATGTTTTGACTAGGCGAGGTAAGATACATGTATTTATTTGCTAAACAAACTTGAGGTACATCCATTACACTTAGAAAGTCGCGAAATGGTAGGTACGAGTGAATAATCTCTCTCGATTTGCTGAACAAACTCAAGATCGAGGTCGAGATTAGAACAGACTACGATTGGGATTTTTATATGGTACAACTGATAAATAATTATCCATTTTTTATGGGCTTATGATTTGTTGAGAAAACTCAAGGTCGGAATCCCAAGGCAAGCAAGTCCTTATACCATGGTTAGGAGTATGCTCAAGGGGCAATTATGTAATCTATTATATATATCTAACTCTATAACGAATCTTCTTTGTAATAAATGTGTTTATTTTCTATTATATACTTGTTATATTGTGATAATTAATTAAGTAATTAATTTAAGCGTATTAAATAGAAATCCTTAAATGATATGTTATGTGATAATAATTATAAGGAGTTGTAACCATGAGAAAATTATCACAGTACTAAATTACATATTGTTTTAAATATTCCTAGTCAAGATGTTCCAAGAAAGGATATAGATATATTTGTTGAGACCAGAGTACGTGATGCTCTCTAAATGTTGGGCAGTGTATTACTCATGATTGCTAGGGCACCAAGGGGTTACGTACTGATAGTCATTAGATAATTATGTAATGACTCATCCGAGAGTTTCCTGTTGGTTAATAACAAAAAGGTAAAAAAAAGAAATCTTGGGGTGACGATGTTACACAGTTCTCTCGACTTGAGAATACTATTGAGATTCAATGTGGATACTTTACTTTGATTATAGTTAAATCAAGGCATGATAACCATCGAGCGATTATAGTAAGGTCCGAGTTGAAGCACTGGAGGTAAAACACTATTAAATAGAAATTTTTTCTCCTAAGTTGTATGAGGTTAGTATCATGGTAATCCATACTCAACTTAAAGTTAAAATCTCTTATTAGATTAGTACAGTTAATAATAAATGTGATTACTGAATTAAGAAGTTTGTTAATGGATAAACCAAGTTGAATGTGGATAAGACCAATACCAAATTCCATAAATCCTAAATTGATATAGTATTAATGAAGAGAATTGGTGGAATAATCATTGCCGAAAGGCACCGCTTAAATTGTAAAACTGGATTTTACTAATAAAGATGTATATGAAATAAATTTGACCAAATTGTCACTCCACTAGCTACTGTGACGTGTGAACGTTAATATTTGAGTTGTTCAATATAAGTTGTTGACTGAATTTGCACCTACAGGTCTCAACACCATATTAGTGAATTCTTCAAAATACCATACCTCATCACCCCACTACCGAGACTTCTAACATCCATTCACATCGAATCGAAGTAAACCCGGCAATACACTTTATTTTAGCGACATTCATTGATCAATTCAAGCTAAATCTAGGAGATCTAACTAATCGACGTGCATTCAAATGTTGCCTCTTTAAGGTAAAAACTCTTCTACATTTTATATTATATACATCATGCATTAGTAAGATTATACAACAAATTTATATGCGCATTTATTATCTCCCATTATTATATGATGTTATATCATAATCGAATATCTATGTTAATTAATATTGTTGCTTAAATCTTTGTATAAATATAAACTAAAAAAAATTAACATTTCATTTCGGCATGTTACATATTATATATATTATCTTTAAAATTTTAAATTGATTTTTCTTATAACAAAAGTGATACTTATATCAAGTAGAGCACTTATTATGATGTCACAAGGGCTCGAACTCATAACTTCTAGAACCTCTATCTAAAGCGCTGTACCTCTAACCACTTGAGCTAGAGGTCCTTAACAATTTAAAATTTTATTTTTGATAATGTAAAAATGCTATTTAATATTTTTAAAGTATATATATGTAAAATATTTAGAATTGTTTATAAAAAATAAAAAAAATATGTTTCGGCTTTAAGAAATTAAATTTTCAAACCTATACACATTAGTAAAATATTATTATAGTTACATTCAACAATTTTTAACAATGTTTATATATATATATATATATATTTGTAAATATTTAATGAACTAAATATATAATAAATAGTTTTAGATTTTTTTAAATACATTTTTATGGTCGAAAAGAAATAATCTTGTATAAAATATTCTAACATTAATTTAATTGAAACTTACATATTTTGATTATTTTATGCACTTTAAATAGTTTTTTTATTAAAAAAGTTATTATTATTTTAGGCAATGACAAATTTTTATGCAAATATAAAATATTTATCTTTAGTCAATTAAAATATATTTTAACATAATTTTATAGATCCAAATTTTAATTTTAAATCAGTTTACCTAGTTAAAATTAGGTATTTTAGATATTAAAATTTGAAATTAAATTGTATTGACTTGGTCAAAATCTAATCAAATATTCTAAAAGTATTTTTATTTAATATATAAATATATTTTAAAACTATATAATTATTTATATGTATATTTAAAGATTGTTTATAGATAACTAATGCGCATATAAATAGCAAATATATATGTTGTAGATATAAATCCCAAAATCTACAAACGTATACATTAACTATTAACTATGTACACATTTCTATGCTGGACATGCACATCATATGCACAAGTTTATATACTGATATACTCTATTTTATATAAACAGAACTAATTAATATACATCAAAAAATAAAGAAAATTAAATAAAATTTATTTTATTTAAATTAACTAGATTGGATCTAGTAAAACTCATTAGACCTCATAGGCCCACTATGATCCAAAAGTAGGTTTGTTTTGAAATTCACCTAATTTAACCACCGTATACTAAGCCTGTTCGAACAGGTCAAACTCGAGTACTATATAAATAATAAACGGGTCTGTATCTAGGGTAAAATGACAAAGTATATTTTAACGTGTAGGGTATCATAAACATAATACATGGATAACATATGAGCATATCAATACAACATCTAATACCAGGAGCATCCATCATCATCAATAATAATAATAAATAAGTATAACAATCATCAACTGAGCATGATCATAACATGGTAACATATCAAAGAAGTATAGTTAACATAAAAGTGGCATAAAGCTAATTAGAGCTATGACATATATGTAACACAATGATATAAATCTCAACAAATAGCACTTGGAAAGCTAAAACTCATAACCGATAGGCTCTGGGATATATACATTAAAACATATAAACAATACAACAAGATAACTCCCAATCGATGGCTCTTGGAGAGGAACACTAAGATTATCTCCCGATAACCACATATGAAGATGTACATACAATTGATCTTGAGGGTTAGGCTATCATCAAAAATCTCAATTGACAAATGAGCACATGGCAAGTCTCTAAGTCATGATGGCTTCCACCTAATAACGATCTTCTCCAAAGAGGTATAACACAATAAAGTATGTCTAAATGAACCTATCTAAGTTGATCAAATTAGAGATTGATATGCATACAACACTGCTCTAGGAGTCTTACAAGGGCACAACAATGCTCCTGTAGTCTCTTGGTTACTCCCAATTATCGTGACACATATATCCATTTGCATGTCATAGCATATTACAAGACTATGTAGTGCATTATTAACAACCCTACTTACCTTTGGTAAAAGATTGTTGGCCTAGTGTAACATTGGGACAAGAATTCTAGGAGAGTACATAACTTTCAACTTGTTAGAATCGGGCTGACCTACAATGGGTGAAAAAGGTGTATTTCAAAGAAAGTTCCCTATTTAGATCATAATGGGTCTATGAAGTCTAATGGTTTTACTAGATCAAACTAAGTTATTTAAATAAAATCAAATTTTATTTAATTTTTCCTACTTGTTAAATTAATGTATATTAACTAAATACTGTTTATATAAAATAGAGTTTATCAATATACTCTTGCGTGAATAACTTACATGTGCAACATAATAAAGTGTATATAGTTAATGTATATGCATATGGATGTTGGGATTTACATCTATAACGCATATGTTCACCATACGCATTGGTTGTCCTCGAACATTACTTAGAAAAAACATATAAATATTTAAATAATTTTGAAATTTATTTTTATATTAAATAAAATAGACCTTTAAATATCTGATTAGATTTTTGACCAAGTCGATAAAATTTAAATTCAAATTTAATATCAAAAATATAATTTTGACTTCGCAAAGTAATTATATTTAAATCTAGATATATAAAATCATTAAAAATATCTTTTAGTTATTTTAAATATATAAATATTTATATTTTATAAAACTATATTTATTACCAATAATAATAATAGTATATTTTCCAAAACACATAAACTATTTAAAATTGCATAAAAGAATTAATGTATGCATTTTGTAATAAAATAATATATATAGTCTCATCTTCATTTTTTTATTTTTCATGGTTTATTTTTTGCATTTTATTACCAAAACTCAAAACTTAAAAAAAATCTCAAAACAAATTTTCTTTTTAGCATATTGATTTACTTTTGTAGAAACACTACGGGATAAGTATTTGTTTTGGTTATTAAATTGAAATTTTTGAAAATTTATTTATCATGGGTGTTAATTATGAAGTATATCCTAATTGAAAATTTTTGTTTAAATGAGTGGTTGATTTAAAGTTAATGCGATAACATTTTTGATCTTCTAAGTTAAGTGGTGCTAAGATGATTTTGGAAAACTCCCTCTTCATAAAAAAATACATAAAAAATGGTTTTTGTGAAAATAAGAAACACCTAGAGTCATGTGTTCACACGCAAGTGTGTACACTCGCCATGCTTTGCACCCTTTTAACATAAGCACGAAAGGCAGTGTAGGATTGGTATATCTGGCCTTAGTTTGTCTGAGTTAGGTGTATGTAAATAAGTTTAATAAAAATTATCGCCTAGAATCATGTGTTCATACGCAAGTGTGTACACTCTCCACGCTCTGTACTCTTCTCACGTAAGCCCGAAATGCAGTGCATGATCGGTATATCTAGCCTCAGTTTATCCGAGTTAGGTGTGTAAATAATAATAACGTTAATACTTTTCAAAAATAGAGAGAGCGGGCAATTGAAACCGAAGCACTATTCTCACTTAGTTAATTCGACTTGTTATTCAAAAGAAATAAGAATACCACTTTGAAAAACTTTGATAATCAACTAAGGATCCATTTCGTAGTTGCACTATGTTATCAACCGAAACAACTAGCCAAACTCAAGTTTAATTGTGATGATAACTTAATTTTTGTTGGAAGTTTTGACGAGAAAAAGGACTTAAATTTCTTGATAATGACCAGAACTTATATTTAACTTATTCATGTCAATTTAAAAGTAAATTCTTCATTTGTAAATATTTCAAAAACTTGCATCCATCTCTTTGTAAATAAATCTTGCATTTAGGAGTTTTTCATGTTGCATTTGGATTTTGTGGGTAGTACCACTGAAAACCCTCATGAGACAACACTCGTCCCACTAGGGACACCTAGAGGTTTAACGGCTTGTTGCATACGCTCAATGCAATCGTGCTCCCTACGAAAGTGGATATATCTTAGTTTTTCTTTATTTGAGGATGAATAAAAAGATAAGTGTGTGGGTATTTTACTTCCATATTTAATCTACTTTTATTTTAAATAAATGTCATAATTTGGTGTATTTACATGTTTAAAACCAAAATTCAAAAATGCTTTCAAGTCATCATTCATGCATCTACATGGGGGCAAAATTGAAATTTTGTGTATATATTAATTTTGAGAATATTTATTTGCACATTTTAGTTTTATTTGTAGGAATTTGGATGGAAAAATGAAGAAACTTTCATGGAAACATGCATGCACAAGAGTTAGAAGGCAAATAAAGATGAAAAAATAAAAGAAATCATGAAATCATGGAGGACCCTACCTACCCACTTGCCATGATCTACAATTAGGAGCTAATGCACATATTAGTGGAGATTAAAAGCACATGCACATTTAATGGAGGATTAATTACATGTTGATGATAACTTGGTGGCCACACTTCCTCAAGAGCAATTTCGATAGTCCCCTAAAATATGGATTAGGGTTTTAGGCATGTATAAATAACCATCTTATGTTCATGTAATGAGTTTAATCTACTTATCATATTATGCAACTTGTAGCCACAAATAAATTGAGAAATAAAATGGCTTCTTAAGCCTTTTGATCTTCCTTCTTTTTCTACATGCATTTATTTCATTTTATGCTCATTTTTATTTACATGCTCTCTTTCCTTTTATGTTAGTAGCTTAGTTTTATTTTTATGAAAGTAGTTTAGCTCTCTTTTTATTTTAATTAGCCTGCACTTTCTTTTATTTGTTTTATGTTGAAATTTACATGTGTTGAAATGATAACACAAATGAGCAGCTAAACTCCTTCAATTTAGGGGTAATGAAGCTCTTTTAAATTATGTATATTCAACATATTTTTTCATTTATGATCTCTTTATGCTTCATGGGGAGTTGGATTTTGATTTAAGTTTATAAAGGGAATTTGATAGCCTATGTTGTAATCACAAATGGGCTATGCTTAATCCAACATAAACACAATTTACACCATCATCTAACTAAGTGATTTTGGTTATGGAATTAAAGAAGAAACAAAATTTGATGATCTATGTTACTAAACAAAATAGTAAATAGATAATACTTAAAGTAGTTTTTGCTTTGACTTCATATTCATTTTCATTACAATTGATAAGTGGTTTTAGTAGTTGTATTAAAGTTTGATGGTTAAGTTATGTTAATTAATAACAGAAATAGACCATACTTATTATAGATTATTTTTGTGTTGATTTATGTAAAAATATGAGAGTGGATTTGCCTCTAAATTGTCTTTAAATATCAAATTTTTAATCACTTTTGTTCTAGTTTAATTTTTGCTATTTTTCTTAGTTTAAACAAACTTGCAAATTTGGGTTAATTTGATTGAGTAGAATTTAAAATCAATTCAATTCCCTTCGAAACGACCCGTACTCACCACGTACTAAAATTGTACGCTGTGCGCTTGCAGTTATTTTTATTATAATATTTTTCGGCGATTTTCTAACTAATCGAAATTTGTCGTCAAACAAGTTTTTGGTGCCGTTGATGGGGATTTAGAGGCAAACATGACTTGCAAGTTTGTTTAACCAAGAAAAATAGCAAAAATTAAACTAGAACAAAAGTGATTAAAATTATGAGATTAGAAGACAATTTAGAGGCAAATCCACTCTCATATTTTTACATAATTCAACACAAAAATAATCTATGATCTCTGTATTTTGATCTAAGTAGAATTAGTGATGTATTTATCATAAGTATGATCTATTTATGTTATTAATGAACATAACTTAAACCATCAAACTTTAATACAACAACTAAAACCACTTATCAATTGTATTGAAAATGAACATAAAGTCAAAGGAAAACTATTTTAAGTATGATCTATTTAGTATTTTGTTTAGTAACATAGATATAAAATTTTGTTTCTTCTTTAATTCCATGACCAAAATCACTTAGTTAGATGATGATGTAAATTGTGTTTATGTTGGATTAAGCATAGCTCATTTGTGGTTACAACATAAGCTATCAAATTCCCTTTATAAACTTACATCAAAATCCAACTCTTCATGAAGCATTAAAGAGATCATAAATGACAAAATTTGTTGAATTTACATAATTTAAGTGAGCTTCATTACCCCTAAATTAAAGGTGTTTAGCTACTTATTTGTGTTATCATTTCAACACATGTAAATTTAAACATAAAAAAACAAAAGAAAGTGTAAGCTAATTAAAACAAAAAAAGAGCTAAACTACTTGCATAAAAATAAAACTAAGTTACCAACATAAAAGAAAAGTGAGCATGTAAATAAAAATGAGCATAAAATGAAATAAAAGCATGTAGAAAAAGAAGGAAGTTGAAAAGGCTTAAGAAGCCATTTTATTTCTCATTTAATTTGTGGCTACAAGTTACATAATATGATAAGTAGATTAAACTCATTACATGAACATAAGAGGGTTATTTATACATGCCTAAAACCCTAATCCATATTTTAGGGGACTACCCGAATTGCCCTTGAGGAAGTGTGGCCACCAAGTTATCAGTAATATGTAATTAATCCTCCATTAAATGTGCATGTGCTTTTAATCTCCACTAATATGTGCATTAGCTCCTAATTGTAGATCATGACAAGTGGGTAGGTGGGGTCCGCCATGATTTCATGAATTCTTTTATTTCTTCATCTTCATTTACCTTTTTAACTCTTGTGCATGCATGTTTCCATGAAAGTTTCTTCATATTTTCATCCAAACTCCTAAAATAAAACTAAAATATGTAAATAAATATTCTCAAAATTAATATGTACACAAAATTACCATTTTTCCCCCATGTAGATGCATGAATGCTGACTTGAAAGCTTTTTTGAAATTTGGTTTCAAACGTGTAATAACAGCTAATTATGACATTTATTTAAAATAAAAGTAGATTAAATATGAAAGTAAAAATATGCACATTTACGTGCACATCAAATACCCCCACACTTATCTTTTTATTCGTCCTCGAATAAATAATAACTAAGATAAATCCACTTCGTAGGGAGCACGATTGCATTGTGCGTATGCAACAAGCCGTTAAACCTCTAGGTGTCCCTAGTGGGACGAGTGTTGTCTCATGAGGGTTTTCAGCGGTACTACCCACAAAATCCAAATGCAACATGAAAAATTCCTAAATGCAAGATTTATTTACAAAGAGATGGATGCAAGTTTTTGAAATATTTACAAATGAAGAATTTACTTTTAAATTCACATGAATAAGTTAAATATAAGTTCTGGTCATTATCAAGAAATTTAGGTCCTTTTCCTCATCAAAACTTCCAACAAAAATTAAGTTAGCATCACAATTAAACTTGAGTTTGGCTAGTTGTTTCGGTTGATAACATAGTGCAACTACGAAATGGATCCTTAGTTGATTATCAAAGTTTTTCAAAGTGGTATTCTTATTTCTTTTGAATAACAAGTCGAATTAACTAAGTGAAAATAGTGCTTGGGTTTCAATTGCTTGCTCTCTCAATTTTTGAAAAGTATTAACGTTATTATTATTTACACACCTAACTCGGATAAACTAAGGCCAGATATACCGATCATGCACTGACTTTCGGGATTACGTGAGAAGTGTACAGAGCGTGGTGAGCGTACACACTTGCGTATGAACACATGACTCTAGGTGGTAATTTTTATTAAATCTATTTACATACACCTAACACAAACAAACTGAGGCCAGATATACTGATCCTGCACTGCCTTTCGGGCTTACATGAGAAGGGTACAGAGCATGGCGAGTGTACACACTTGCGTGCGAACACATGACTCTAGGTGTTTCTTATTTTCACAAAAACCATTTTTTATGTGTTTTTTTAATGAAGAGAGAGTTTTGCAAAATCATCTTATCACCACTTAACTTAGAAGATCAAAAACGTTATCGAATTTACTTTAAATCAACCACTATTTTAAACAATGATTTTCAATTAGGATATACTTCATAATTAACACCTATGAACCTTCCTACATACTAATTAAACCATAGTTACTTGTAATCAAACTTTATTTTTATTTTCTGTTGAGACAAATAAAATTTCAAAATTTTCAATTTAATAACCAAAAAATATACTTATCCTATAGTGTTTCTTCAAAAGTAAATCAATTTGCTAAAAAGAAAATTTATTTTAGGATTTTTTTTATTTTTTTAAGTTTTGAGTTTTGAAAAGAAAATGCAAAAAATAAACCATGAAAAATCAAAAAAGAAGATGAGACTCCCCCCACACTTGATTTTGACCGTGTCCCCATAGTCAATGCATGATATAATGAGTGTAACGGGGGAAAATATATACATATTTATAAAAGAGGGTTAACATTTCTTACTAGACGTAGTATGGCTCATGAAGAGTCATGAGCTCCTCCTCTTGATTCGTTGGCAATTCCACATGGTTTTAAGCGATGACCATTGACTTTGAAAATTGTTCCATCCCTAGGGTTTTGTATTTCTATGGCACCATGTGGAAAAACAGTTCGTACCACAAATGGTCTGGTCCATCTTGATTTTAATTTCCCAGGGGGCAAGTGAAGTCTAGAGTCATACAAAAGAACTTTCTGTTTTGGCGAAAACGTTTTTCTTAGGATAGACTTGTCACGAAAAACTTTTGTTCTTTCATTGTAAATTTTTCCTTTTCATTCGCGTCATTCCTAATCTCCTCCAACTCGTTGATTTGCGATTTTCTATTTTCGCCATCTTTTTCAAGATCAAATTTTAAGTTCTTAATTGCCCACAACGCTTTATGTTCGAGTTCCATGGGCAAATGGCACGCTTTACTATATACAAGCCTAAAAGGAGATATTCTAAGATTGGTTTTAAAAGCGGTATGGTAAGCCCAAAGCGCATCAGTGAATTTCACAAAAACTTTGTGGTAATTTGTTTTACACGGAACGACTTCCTCCCAATTCGAGACGTAGTCAAGAACAAGAAGAATGTACAAATTTCCAAAAGAGTTTGGGAACGGTCTCATAAAGTCAATACCTCAAACGTCAAAGATTTCGATCATAAGAATGGGGTTCAAAGGCATCATGTTTTGTCGAGAGATTCTTCCTATCATTTGACAGCGATCACAAGTTTTACAAAACTCGAATGCATCTTTGAAAAGCGTAGGCCAGTAAAAACCACATTGAAGTACTTTTTCCACGGTTTTCTTTAGACCAAAGTGACCGCCAATAGCTTGGTCATGACAAAACGAAAGAACACTTTTGATTTCACAATCTGGAATGCAACGTCGAATGATTTGGTCGAAACAGTATTTAAACAAGTATGGATCATCCCAATAGAAGTACTTGACTTGGGAAAGAAATTTATATTTACCTTGTTTCGACCAAATTAAAGGAATTTCCTTAGTTGCTAAATAGTTCACTGTGTCGACATACCATGGATCGATAGAAACAGAAAGGAGTTGTTCATAAGAAAAGTTCTTGTTGATCGATAAAGGAGATGGTGCATTTGGAAGACAAGACAAATAATTAGCAATGACGTTATCGGATCCTTTTTCATCTTTGATAGTAAAGTCAAATTCTTGGAATAAGAGGATCCAACGGATCAAATGAGACTTAGCATCCTTTTTAGCGAAAAGGTATCTAAGAGCGGAGTGGTCAGTGTAAACAGTAATGTATGAGCCAATCAAATAAGGTCGAAACTTTTCGAGCGCAAAGACTACCACTAGAAGCTCTTTTTCAATGGTCGTATAATTGAGTTAAGCATCGTTATGAGTCATACTAGCGTAGTAGATGAAATGAGGAATTTTGTTGATGCTTTGTCCTAAGACAGCACCAACGGCAAATTTAGAAGCGTCACACATTATTTCAAAGGGAAGATCCCAATTAGGTGAGCAAATGATGGGAGCGAAAATGGGTTCATTTTTGAGACGTTCGAAAGCAGAAACACAGTCAGAATTAAAGTCGAAAGGAACATTTTTTCCAATAAGAGTTGTAAGAGGTCGAGATATTTTACTAAGATCTTTCACAAAGCGTCGATAAAAACCAGCATGTCCTAGGAATGAATGAATGTCCTTGATAGATTTGGGAATGGGTAGATTTTGCAATTACGTCAACTTTCGCTTTATCTACCTCAATGCCTTTGTCTGAAATGACATTCCCAAGGACAATGCCATGTTTGACCATAAAATGGCATTTTCCCCAATTTAACGTTAAGTGTTTGTCCTTGCATCGTTTAAGAACCAACTCAAGAAGGTGTAAGCACTCGGAAAAAGAGTTTCCAAAGATGGAAAAATCGTCCATAAAAACTTCATGAAAGCGTTCGATGATATCGGAAAAGATGCTGACCATGCATCTTTGAAACGTAGCAAGAGCGTTGTAGAGGCCAAAAGGCATACGTCGATACACAAATGTGCCATAGGGACACATGAAAGTCATTTTCTCTTGATCCTCGGGAGCGATTGAAATTTGCTTATAACCGAAATAACCATCAAGAAAGCAATAGAATACGTGACCGGCTAATCGTTCTAGCATTTGGTCGATGAAAGGAAGAGGGAAATGATCCTTACGTATTGCAGCATTTAGTTTTCGATAATCAATGCAAACACGCCAACCCGTTTGAGTACGAGTTGGAATCAGTTCGTTTGAATCGTTCTTGATAATGGTAAGTCCAGACTTTTTAGGCACGACATGAAATGGGCTAATCCACGAACTACAGGAGATTGGTTATACGATTCCGTTATCGAGAAGTTTAAGAAGTTCATCACGAACCACATCCTTCATTTTTGGGTTAAGCCTTCATTGCACGTTACGAACAGGCTTGGCATTGTCGACTAAATGGATGCGATGTTGAACAAGAGTGGGACTGATTCCCTTTATATCGGCGATCGACCATCCAATTGCTTCTTTATTTTTCGACAGAATTGAAAGAAGGGAAGCTTCTTGATCAAGAGAGAGAGTTGAAGAGATTATGATGAGAAACGTTTCATTGTTGTGACGACCCTGAATTTTTGACATTGGAAATCAGAATATTTAATTGATTTTAAATATCTGGAAGTCAGTTTAATTTGAAATTCAAATATCAGAATGAATTTGGTAATTAAATTTTTGAATTTAATTTGCTGAAAGTTGGGTAAATTATTGAATCTTCAGTTTTGAGCTGATTAAAAATAATATGAAGACTTAAAAATTTATATTGATAATACTGAAGATAATAAAAGCTTCAGAATTGAATTTGAAATTGATTTGTTCAGTTTTGAAATTTTATTGTTTAAATCAATATTTAAAAATAGCCTTCCGAGGCACAGTCTCGGAATTCGACGAAATAAGTTTCATTAGAACCGTAATATTGTATTATTATTAGATTTCAATTTTCGTAGTGATTGGAGTTGTTGTGTGAGCGTACGATATATAAACGCGCTAATTTTTTTATCGAAATTCAATTTAATAATTGGTCCAAAAATCTATCTTCTCCATACGATCGAATTTGGACTCGAAACCTTTTCCATTGCGTTCGGAATAAGCGTATAACATTACGAACGCCTAGCGGCACGCCTTGATAGGAAGTCAAAATTTTTAGCTTCGTTTTCAAGTCGATTCGAATTTGAATTCGAATTTAATAATTATACTAGTCAACTGCAGTTAAAATTATTTCACATCAACTTATCTTTTCCATCAGTTTTATCACGGTAGCCTTCCCTTGTACGCTTCCTTTCTTCTGTATGATTCCACACGCGTCTTCTCTAAGAAAATAATAATAATAATAAAAAAAACAAATGGCTGCAGTTTCTCTTTATTTCAAAAGGAATTGAACAGAAAAAAAAATGGAGACCGAACTTTCCCTTTCTCTTCAATTTCGTTCGAAATTCCCTTCACTCTATAAAAAAATAAAAAAAGAGGCGAATTAGGGTGGGCTCGCGAATCAATCTCGAGGTCGAGCAAGGCAGCATGCGCATGGGGTGTTGCTCATCGGCACTGCGATGGTGGGCCAGGGGCTCGAGATCGAGCTAGATGGGGTTGCGCCTTCGTGCGCGTTCAGGCGAGGCGAAGTCGAAGTCTCGAGCTAGGGCTTCGGCGATACTCGATGTTTGACTGAGTGGAGGCAGTGGGTTGTCGCGATCAACTCGCGGCTGTGGAAGCGCGTGGTTGACGCGCACGTGTGGAGACTCGCACTCGCGCGAGGAGCAGTCGCGAAGCTGTCGCTGCAAAATCTATGGCAGTTTATCGTCAAGCAATTTGATTCGATTTTGGTGAGCGAGGCAGTGGTCGTTTCTGATAGGCGATGATGGGAGTTCGTTGGAGGCAGGTTAAAGGGATCAGATCGTTTTGGGTAGCTTGGAGTTTCGATCGACAGTAAGGTATAGAGTAATTTATTTATTCAAATTATATATATATAAATATATATGTATATTTGAAGGAAGAAAAAAAATCTTTACAGTAAAGGCAACATTCGTTACTGAAGAAAGATATATATTCACCTGCATTTTAAATAATTTTTATATATAGGTAAACAGAAATTATGTTATATATATAGATAGATTTTGGAAAATAATAATAATAGGAATTTTGAAGTGTTTGAAAGTTTAATTAAAAATTTGGTTTATAAAATCTATATAGACCATTTTTATAAATATATATGATTTCAAATGAGAAAAAAATAATAATAACTTATTAAATTTATTTTAGTTACTAAGAAAATTATTTAAAAGGAAATTATTTTAAAATTTAATTCTTTGATTAAGATTAAATCATTAGTTTAAATTAAATCATTAGTTAATAAAATTTTATTAAATGGAAATGAATTGTTCGATCATCTTGAATATTAATAAATTGTATAAATTGTTTTATACAAGGTCTAAAATCATCGTGAAAACAAACTGGAATGGGAAATGGATTGCAAAATAAAAGCAAAGGCGAGATCTTCTCACTCAAATTAAAATAGTTGAAATTTTAGTTATTGATTGATTGCCTGATTGTGATAGTATATAGTAGTATATATATATATATATATTTGGAGTTGATTTGCCGCATTATATAGCAGATGAGACCCTATGCGCTGCATAATAGCGGATGATATTTTATAAATCCCATATACCGCGATATTCTACCTCGAAGTGGAATGGGTATTTAATTGTTGTGCTAACATCTGTGGATGCAGGGAAACAGGTTGGAGGGATCCAACTGGATTCCTCAAATTGTATGAATTTGTTTCATATACTGTATGATGATTTATTGATAACCCGTGAATGATTATATCGATGATTAAATTTGTTGAAGGCTAAAATTTAGCCGAATGTATTTTTGGTATCGTTGGATACCAGAAATAAATAAAATTGGATTTTGGAAATTAAAGTGAAAAACTTTAAGTAAATTAATTTTAAAGAATTGAATAAACTTGAAAAATAGAATTTAACAGTAAAATGTTGATTTTTGTAGTCTTATCGAATTAATTCCAAAATATGGGAAATGATTTTAATAAATGGATTTTGAATAATATTGTTTAAAAGTTGAAGAATTTATTAAAAATGGAATTTTAAATAATTTAGAAAGAATAAAGGGATTTATTTAAAAGGTGATAAATTTCTAGAAATCAATTTGATAATTGATTTGGTATTTGAAAATAAATCTTTGGGAAATCGATATGAAAATTTATTTGGTATTGAATAAAAAATGGATTTTGTGTTGAAATAAATGTGGAAATCGATTTATAAAATGATTTGTTATTTGGAATGAACTTAGAAATTAATTTGCAAATGTTTTGTTCTATTGAAAATAGACTTGGGAATCAATTTGTAAAATTGATTTGGTATTTGAAATAAATTGAGGAATTAAATTGAAATTTGATTTAGTGATTGAAATGAATTTGAAATCAAATTTGGAATTTGATTTGGTGTTGAAATGTAAATTTGAAATCAATTTGGAATTTGATTCGGTGATTGAAATGAAATTGAGAAATCAATTTTGAATTTGATTTGGTGTTTGAAAGTGAATATTTGGAAATTTAAATTCACAATGGAATTTATAAAGAAAAAAAGGAAATAAATAATTTCGGGAATATTATCCCGCTAGTGAAAAGTAATTTGAAATTGGTTTTCAAAATGATGAAGTGTGGAAAATAATATATCTTGTAAAGATATTTTGGAATTTAATAATTTGGGAAAATTATTTAGATTGGTTGATTGTTGTGAATGTTGTTTGATAGTTAACTCACCGACTATCAATATTTGCCTTTGAAATGGCACTTGAATTTGTTTTCAAAACAAGCGTTCATTATTCGGTTTAGCCGGGAGAGGACTTTGTGTCATATAACCCATTTCGAATAATGATACGACGTTATGGATTGCAAAAACTTCTCTGGAAATATCTTCGATTCTGTTCGAACCCGGAACAGATTTGTATGGTCGTGTGTTTGACACTACACTTTGAGATATAAAGCTGATTTCTTTCAAATACATTTCTATTTGGTGGCGGAGAATTTATTCTCTTAGCTTAACACCCTTCTCTGAGACGTACGAGCTCAGAGGTTATGTAGTTGAAGGTTATCGGTGATATACTTCCAATTTGGTAGTGTGGCATGCTAAGTGTTGCTGTGTGTTGATGATAATTCGTTGATCATTTGTGATCAAAGCATGGCTTTCGTGTAAAGCGTAGCTTTGTGAACGAGACCTCATCGGACCTCACACCCCGGAAATGGTCAAAACAGGAACATGCGGCAAGGTTATGAGGGTCGCTCCCTTTAGGGTATGTCATTTCCTTCTGGAAAAAAGTGGTATCATGGTATGGAGCCCAGATGCTTTACCTGTGTGGTTGCATCAATCTTATTTACTGTGTGATTGTTGCTTTTTGATCGAGGCGCCTCGAATAAAGGTCGCAAACGACCGAGGGGTGGCATACTCGTGTAGTAGTTACCTAGTAAGAGGTAACCCGGCCTTGTGTTGGCAGAGAGCTAGTTAGTTCTCGGGACGTCCCTCCAGAGGGGTACCCATGTGGCATAGGAAGTTCCTTAGACTGACCATTTGTTGGAAATCCAAAAAAACAATACGAACCTTGTACGTTTTTAGTTGTAGAACCTGCCATTTAACATGGCAGCTATAACAGGCATAATATAATGGTACCTATGCTGGCTAAGATTAATATTATACTTTCGGAATGTTTCCACACTAGGCACTAATGATAATATTAAAAAGTGTTTTCTCGTATTAAGAATGTTTGACTATCATAAGGAGAAATCTCCCCCATGTGTGCGATTGCATTGTGTGTGTGCCGGGAGGCCTTATGGTAGTTTAATTTTCCAAAAGCATTGCGAATTTCTTTTATTTTCTTTGTGAAAATAACTGTTTTTAAGATCTCACACCAGTCCCACGACTGACCTGGAGTTTATTGTTCCCTTTCTAAACTCTGGGTGCCCATAATTTTCCACACGGGCAGCCTAGAGTCAGGTTATCAGGTCATTCTGGAACTCAGAAGTTACTGTGGAGATCTGGAGGCAAGACGTATCACTTATACTATGTATTATCCGCTGTGTATTGTGTATGTGGACAAGTTTATATAACTATCTAGTGTTGTTGTTGTAAACTCTGATGATATGATGTATTGTATAAACTGATATAGTTCTTTGTTTAAAGATTTTTTTTATTTATCTATTATATATTGTTCCGCTGCGAATGTGAGATTCTGTTGTTGTTTCTGTTTCTTTTCTTCTGTTTTTCTTCTACCTCTTCTTTTTAACCTGAAGACTCGTACTTTTGTTCCACTTTGAGCTAAATTGGGGTGAAATTTTGTCAGTTCAAAGGGGTACGGATTTGCGGGCTTTCACAGTTGGTATCAGAGCTATTGGTTAAGCGATAACCTTGGCTCTGTTGGGTGTTACTCATTAGAGATAGAGTCAGTAGTACTCTAGAATGAGTATGAATGTAATAATAGATATGAGCGCGTATTTGTTAGTGAATATAAAAAAATTGTTTTATATTGTGTTGACTTATCGGTTGATTGTTTATAGATTCTGGTCGGTGTAGTCTGGCCAACTGTAATCGATAAGGATTTCTAATCTCTTAAACAAGATAAACTGACACAGTATTGTTTTAAATAGGGTAAATGAAATAATTTTACCCAAAACTATTTTTGTATAGAAAAGAAATGTTTTTCTATGAATTATTATAGTATATGGATGCTTGGTTGTTACGAAGTGATAATATTGAATTATTATCATTATTATATGGAATTGAATAAGAAATAATGGTATAACCAAAGATTGGAGATAAATTCATTTAACAAATAAAATTTATAAATATGAATTGAAAAGATAAGGAAATGAATTCATATATGAATGGGATTTGTAAATGTAAATTGTAAATGTGATTTATATTTTGAAATAGAATTCTAGAAAAATACTTGAAAATAAATTCATTTATGGAATGAAGTTTATAAATGAGTTTTATAAATTGAAATGAGATGCTAGAGTAATTTTTGCAATACGGATTAAAGGATTTGAATTGAAATTTCAAAGGAATGAATGTGTGAATGAACAAATGAGGTTACATTTGTAAATAAATGAATTGGAATTGAAAAATGGAATGAGATTTGATTTGAATCAAGTTGAAGAAAAATCCAAACTTGGGAAAAATACAATAAAATGGATTGAATTCAAGTAAACAAATTTGATAATGTATTAATTCATGAAATAATGAATTGGAAGTTGAATTAGTTGAATTAAAATTGAGTTGTGAGCTAAATTTAAAATGATTCGAATTTGCATATAAATTCAAGTAAGTAGAAATAAATTGAAAATTTGTCTTGTTATTGACAAAGTAAATTTGAGATGAATTGAATATGGAAATTGAAATTTAAAATGAATGAGTGAATAAAACTGATTTAATTAAATTAGTAGATGGAATGGATTTGATTAAATGAAAAATCAAATCAAAGATTTAAATTGGAAAATTGTTTACAAGGAAAATATAACTTGAGTTTTGAGTTGAAATAACTTAAGCAATATTTGGATAACAGCTTGACTTAAGAAAAGAAATTATGAAATGGTTCTTGTCGAGTTTTGTGAAATGGTTTCAAATGAAATGAATGTGAACATGGAATGTAAAATGAATTGAATGAAATTAATTGGAAATGAAATAGTATAAAGTGTAAATTGAGTTGGTATCAATTTAAATTACTTATAAAATAGAATGGATATTCTATTAAATGGATATCGTCGAATTTGCATAAGAAATGGTTGTCGTTAGACGCAAATGAGATTGTATAAAATTCTATAAATTAAATGAAAGCCAATAAAATTGATTTTTGAATCAATTGAAATAGATATGAGTTTGTTCCGTTTAAAAATGAATAGAATGTAAGAAAGTGAGATGTAAATCACTTGAATTGAATGGAAATCGTATGTGAATTGGTCGTAAGCGATTAAATTTGTATTGAAACCATATAAATTGCTTATGGGAATTATTTTGAGTGCATTGCTTATGAAAACTATGTGTTTACTATTGAAAATAAGTAAAATGTTAATAGATTTTCTATATATGTTACTTACGTGTTTAAATTGAGTAAGTACAGGTTTTTGGAAGCCGTTTGGCTGCATTTGGTCGTGCAAATAGCTAAATAAATAAGCCGCTTTGCTTAAAATGCTAAATAAAGGTACGCCTACGCAATTAGAATAGGAAATATGAACTGTTTTTGTTTTTCCGACCGTGTGGGTCGATGTATATATATTTATATCTTTTGTCAAATTGCAAAAGCTCCTCCGTACAAAGGAGACTCTGCCAAAATTTTCTGAAAATTTTGGGAGTTAGAATTTTTTTGAAATTGTTGGAAATTTTCACTTAACAACAACTGATTTAAAATTGGAATTTGGGATAAGGAAAGTAAGATTCAATCTTTGAAGTTAAAGATGAATCGAATTCAAGTGAAATTTGAATGAAAATTTAACTGGAAGTAGTAAAAATGGTGATTGTTAATAAGTGGATAGAAATCAAAATATAAATGTGAATAAAAGAAAAGAAATATATAAATTGATTTTGAAAGCTATGATTGGAAATCATTGCTAGTAGTATACAGGTGTTTTAAAGGTAAAAGAAAATTTTGATTTTGATTTCAGAAGATAAATTGGAATTTGCTCGGCAAAGGTATATATTTAAATTTCTGTATGAAATTTGATGGAATTCTGATTTTGCCACTTGGCGTTTCGTTTTCTTTTGGAATTTGGGAGTCCATAGGGACATTTTGTAGTTGTACCGAGTTAGCAGCGCAAAGGAGATGCTGGCAAAAAATTTCGGAAATTTAGAGAGTTAGAAAATTTTTGAGAAATTTTGGATAATTTAAAATTTGAATTTAAATTTAAATTTGAATTGTTAAGAAAACAATATTGTTTAGAAGTTATGGAAGATTTTGGAAAGTTAGTTAAAGTAATAATGGATCTTTAATAAAAAGATTTGGGTTGACGAGTTGTTAAAACTGTTTGGTTTTAGGAAAATGATAAACGGGTTGAGGATCATTCTTCTTAGCTTGTAATTTCGAGACGAAATTCTTTTAAAGGGGGAAGAATGTGACGACCCTGAATTTTTGACATTGGAAATCAGAATATTTAATTGATTTTAAATATCTGGAAGTCAGTTTAATTTGAAATTCAAATATCAGAATGAATTTGGTAATTAAAATTGTTAATTTAATTTACTTAAAGTTGGGTAAGTTATTGAATCTTCAGTTTTGAGCTGATTAAAAATAATATGAAGACTTGGAAAATTTATATTGATAATACTGAAGATAATAAAAGCTTCAGAATTGAATTTGAAACTGTTTTGTTCAGTTTTGAAATTTTATTGTTTAAATCAATATTTAAAAATAGCCTTCCGAGGCACAGTCTCGGAATTCGACGAAACCAGTTTCACTGGATCCGTAATATTGTATTATTATCGGATTTCAATTTTCATAGTGATTGGAGTTGTTGTGTGAGCGTACGATATATAAACGCGCTGAAAATTTTATAGAAATTCAATTTAATAACTGGTCCAAAAATCTATCTTCTCCATACGATCGAATTTGGACTCGAAACCTTTTCCATTGCGTTCAGAATAGGCATATAACATTACGAACGCCTAGCGGCACGCCTTGATAGGAAGTCGAAACTTTTGGCTTCGTTTTTGAGTCGATTCGAATTTGAATTTAAATTGAATAATTATACTAGTCAACTGCAGTTAAAATTATTTCACATCAACTTATCTTTTCCATCAGTTTTATCACGGTAGCCTTCCCTTGTACGCTTCCTTTCTTCTGTATGATTCCGCACGCGTCTTCTCTAAGAAAAAAAAATTAATAATAAAAACAAATGGCCGCAGTTTCTCTTTATTTCAAAAGGAATCGAACAGAAAAAAAATGGAGACTGAACTTTCCCTTTCTCTTCAATTTCGTTCGAAATTCCCTTCACTCTATAAAAAAATAAAAAAAGAGGCGAATTAGGGTGGGCTCGCGAATCAATCTCGAAGTCGAGCAAGGCGGCATGCGCATGGGGTGTTGCTCGTCGGCACTGCGATGGTGGGCCAGGGGCTCGAGTTCGAGCTAGATGGGGTTGCGCCTTCGTGCGTGTTCAGGCGAGGCGAAGTCGAAGTCTCGAGCTAGGGCTTCGGCGATACTCGATGTTCGACTGAGTGGAGGCAGTTGGTTGTCGCGATCAACTCGCGGCTGTGGAAGCGCGTAGTTGACGCGCACGTGTGGAGACTCGCACTCGCGCGAGGAGCAGTCGCGAAGCTGTCGTGGTGGTCACTGCAAAATCTATGGCAGTTTATCGTCAAGCAATTTGATTCGATTTTGGTGAGCGAGGCAGTGGTCGTTTCTGATAGGCAATGCTGGGAGTTCGTCGGAGGCAGGTTGAAGGGATCAGATCATTTTGGGTAGCTTGGAGTTTCGATCGACAATAAGGTATAGAGTAGTTTATTTATTCAAATTTTATAAATATATATATATATACAGATTTGAAGGAAGAAAAAAAAATCTTTACAGTAAAGGCAATATTATTACTGAAGAAAGATATATATTCACCTGCATTTTAAATAATTTTTATATATAGGTAAACAGAAATTATTTTATATATATAGATAGATTTTGGAAAATAATAATAATAGGAATTTTGAAGTGTTTGAAATTTTAATTAAAAATTTGGTTTATAAAATCTATATAGACCATTTTTATAAATGTATATGATTTCAAATAAGAAAAAAAATAACTTAATAAATTTATTTTAGTTACCAAGAAAATTATTTAAAAGGAAATTAGTTTAAAATTTAATTCTTTGATTAAGATTAAATCATTAGTTAATAAAATTTTATTAAATGGAAATGAATTGTTCGATCATCTCGAATATTAATAAATTGTATAAATTGTTTTATACAAGGTCTAAAATCATCGTGAAAACAAACTGGAATGGGAAATGGATTGCAAAATAAAAGCAAAGGTGAGATCTTCTCACTCAAATTAAAATAATTGAAAGTTCAGTTATTGATTGATTGCCTGATTGTGATAGTATATAGTGTAAATGCAAAAAATGTACGCTAACACCCCGGTGTGAGTAGTAATAAAGTGAAAGCACCACCCGTTGGTACGGGAACTAAAACAAGTAGATAATTGCAGTAAAAGTAAAGAGACAGCAGTTTTATAGTGGTTCGGCTCAAAGTCGAGCCTACGTCCACTTTATCTTCTTCATTGCTGATTTGATTACAACTTTTTCAATGATTCTTCGATTACAACACGATTAAGACGAGTAGCTAGAACTTCGATGTAGAAAAGCTCCTTGAATTCATGTTGAATGATTTAGATCTTTTCCCAAAGTTCGTTGAAGCGTCTTCGGTGTTTGAAGTGTTGAAGGAGTCGAGAAAATAGCAAAGTATCGGCGTTCCAGAAATGATCCAAAAGTCCCCTTCCAGGTGGAGCAGGCGGGGTATTTATAGGAGAAAACTGGGTTTAGGTCGATGGGTTTTAGGTCGTGAGCGACCTAAGGGTCATTCCGAGCTAGCTTAAGTCGTTGGCGACTTAGTGGAATTATTCTGGGTGAGGTACTGGCTGTGAGCAACCTAACATATGCAATACAGAAGTTATCTCAGCAAAATTAGGTCGTGAGCGACCTAATAGAAGAGGCAGGTCGTGCGGCTTAATTCTGGAGTATGTTAAGTCGTTGCCTTTCCTGAGTTTCTAGGTCGCTAACTCGTTAGGTCGATAACTCGTTAGATCGCTAACTCGTTAGGTTGCTAACTCGTTAGGTTGCAGGAGACTTTCTGGAGTTAGGTCGCAGCCTCCTTATCTCGTTAGGTCGTTCTGTATTGAGCTGTCTTGTGCTATAGGTCGCTAGCTTGTTATAGATTGTTAAGTTGTGAGCCTTAGGTCGTTATGTCGTTGGGTCGTCGAAAAAAAGGTGTTAACACTTGCCCCTCGAAGTATACGCCTAGGGACTAGGTCGTGTGCTTCGACACCTTTTAACTCGTGCTATCTGAGTTGTTAAGTCGTGAGTCGGCTTGAGTTGTTAGGTCGTTTTAAGTCGATTCGAATTCCTCTTTTCCCTCCTATAAGTTATTTAACTCGCTTCGTCCTATTCACTTTACTGCTTACACCCTGCCGCCATTGCTGCATTCGAGCTCAAAGATTAACACGAAATCTTCTCTTTTTCATCTCCAATCGTCGATTCCAACAGTGAATTTAGGTAATTCCGATCATCTATTCGCCGCGTTTACCATCGATTCCTCCATAATCTATTCCATACAATTTTTGTTATCATGTCATAAGACTACACTCTGACTTACCCTCAGATTTTTGTTGAATCATTGATGATTGCTTTGAAAATGAATCGGCTTAGGGTTTCACTTAGTTATTTGGTGAATGTTTGAATTTGTGGAGTTAGTAACGATTTCTGGAAATTTGGAGGAGATGATGGGGTTTTAGGTGTTTGGAGAAGACGAGGAGATGTGAGGTTAACGGGCTAGTGGATAGCGGGTTACGCCGTGGTGGTTTGAGCGATGCAACAGGGGTGGACGCGTGGCAAGGTGTGATTGGAGAACATGACTTAGGTTTTTTAATGGGAGATAGCTTGATATCGCCGAGCTACTTCAGGAGCGACCTAGTGAATCGAACGACCTAAGAACCCTCGTGACTTAAGGGAAGCCGAATGACTTAATAAATCAGCGACCTAACTCTTTGCGACATAAAGTTTAGGTCGCGGTTACACCTGAACGAGGTATTACTTAGACAAATTTGCACTGCCTTGACCTGAAGTTTCATGCCTTGAACTCTTTGTCTTGGGCACTTTTTAACTCGTAGGAACATGACATTGCTGAACTTTCTGACTTAAACAGTGCGACTTAAGGAAGCTTCAATCTATGCTAAGTCGCTTGAGCTTGCCTACTTGCAAAAATTTACAGCACTTAACTTGAATTTTCAACTTGAACTGCCGAGATAACCTGCCTGAACTTGTTGCACTTCTTTACAAATTATATTAACTTTAATGCTAATCAACCTGTTAAACACAACATTTGCAGACGAATGGGACGAATATACTCATCATCGACTGTCCACATTGAGTGATGGATTAGATCAAAGAAATGATATTTTACTTAAGTAAAATAGTATGACTCTGATTAAAGATGAAGTGATGTGAATCGATTGATTTAAATGAAGCATCAACGCAAAATGCATACAGCTATAACTGCTTATTGCTAAATATTATCTGTATTGATACTACACTTAACTTTGATCTAATAACAAGCCTTGAAACTTCCTGAATTGACGTGCATCAATCAGTTTATTTCAAGTTTTATTTTATTTACTTGCTATTTCAATAGCTTTGCACAACACTTCACACGCTTTTAGGAAACGTGCACCTTCATATTTGAATGTCCAGTTCCTTGTGTAGAATGACTTCTCAACAAGGAGAGATATTAGAACAGATTGAAGAAGTCTTTCCGATAGCTGACCCTCTGGAGAATCCTCCGGAAAGAGTCTCAACTACTTTAACCCAACGGTTTTTCAGCCAGCTTTGTGTCCAATTTGGCATTGCTGAGACCGAAGCTTTACTTCATGGAGTAAATGATAACGCCGACATGCCGCCTCCTGGCTTTATCGCGGTCAACCGTCAGATGTGCTTGAGCGGAGCTATTCCTCCTTTCAATAACTTTCTCAGAAAGCTGCTTCTTCGGTTGACTATTTCTCCATTCCAGCTGCATCCCAATGGTTATGCCATTCTGATGGGGTTGTGTGTGTTGTTCGAGAGAACACTTAATCGCCTTCCGAGTTTTGACGAAATTTGCTACTTGTGTTCGTTCGGGAGGAATAAAGATCATCCTTCCATCACACTTATAAGGAGCGCTAGAAATCGCAAATTGATTATAGACTTGCCCGACAGCGCTCACGGGTTCTTAAATCAGTTTTTCTTCATTCGTTGCCCTCCAGGATTCTATGGCATCTGGAGAGTAGGAAGTAAGATTGTCTATCTCCATTCACTCCATTTCTGAGCCTTTCAGAATTCGGGTTGTTAAGTATTAACTTCATTTTTACTCTTGTAGCACTTCCTCCTCCTTCTAAAGACTCCAGTCACAAGTCAACTTTTAAAAGGCTAAGTGTTGTAGCCGTCGAAGAGAGGAGTATCAAATATCTTTTGAAAGATGAATTTTTACATCAATTTGGCCTTTTACATCCTTCCCGATCCCTTCAGCTTCGCGATGCCCCCTCTTCTCAACCGGAAACATCTGATGCCCCAGCCCCCACAAAAGAACTTGCGTCGAAAGAACTTGTTGCAGAGGCTTCATTGATAAAATGCTCCGGTTCTGCTGAGGGTGCAGAGTTTTCCGGCAAGTTTAAGCCTCTCCCGGTTATCGTAGTGGAGGAACTCTCCCAACGCCCCGGGAAGGTCGCCACGGAAGTTGATGAGGGGACGGAGAAGGAAAGTTCTGCCAGAAAAAGTGCTGAGCATGATGAAGAAGGCACTGCTGGTGCGACTCAATTGGCTGAGCATAATGGTGATGACATCTTCGAGGGGTTAAGTGATCTTATGGTGACATCCCATGAGCTTTTCAAAGAAGATGCCCATGTCGCTTCTGGACTCACTTCCCCAGCAATTGAAGCGTCGTCTGCACTTCGTTCACTTCCGTCAACCCAGGAATCGACTCATGCCGTGAAAGTCGATATTTCTCCCATTTTGAAGAGTGGTTTGTAGCTTGACGCGCGTAGTTTGCACGCCACACACACTTAGGATTTTTAGCAGTTACTCGCACTTGACTTCCTTTTCTGGAGATTTCTAAATTCTATCTCTTTTTCGTTTTCAGGTTCTCCAATGGGACGAAGCGGTTCATACTACGATGATTTCCGACGATATGCCAAGCGTGATTACTATGATCCCAGGCGTTATCTTCCTGCACCTAGGGAAACTGATGAAGAAAGAGCTGCCAGGAAAGCTCGTGAGGGGCAGGCTTATGAGGAGCGCTATGGCAGAAGAGGCGAGCACTATGACTCCTCCCAGAAAGACGATGATTCCCACAAAAGAAAATCTCATGACGATAGAGGGAAGAGTCATGTAGTTTAGGACCCAAGCAAGCGGGCCCGACTTAGCGAGAAATCTTCTTCTGAAGTTCCTAAAGCGCCTGCTTCTTCCGTTTCTTTAGACATCCCCTCCAGCTCTCCTGCTCTTCAGAGAACTGATATTCAATCAATATTTAATAGGCCTTCGTATCAGGTCTAGAAGCCTCCACCTACGCTTCAGAGCCGATTCCTAAATTGGTGTTTAAAAGGAGTGCGCTTCGATTTAGACCTAGTCCCAACCGATAAGCAGGCCATGTTAAGGAATCTTGATGCGGTGAGGCTTGACATTGAAAGAATGGCCAGCTGGCAAAAGCTGGTCGATGAGCTTCAAAGAGTTAACCACGCAAATCTCGAGGCTATGCTAACGATGGAAAACGACAAGTCGGAGTGGAAGAAAGTTCTTGAGCAACATGATGCGGAAATGAAAAGCATCACTGCCTACAATGAAGAGCTTGAGGCAGAAATCAAGAAACTCAAAGAAGACCTTGCTACCTCTTCCGCTTCTCATTCTCAAAAGGAAGAGGTTTTTCAAAAGCAAGTGAGAGATGCACATGCTGCCCAGAGAGATGTCGAGACGAAACTTGAGGCAGAGCGGCATGTTATTGAAAAATACCGTAAGGATACCGTTCAGCTACGGGAAAAGGTTAACTCCCAAGACCTAGAGATTGCAATGTTAAAAGCTCAACTTTCAAAAGTAGAAAAGGAGCGTGATGATGCCATGGCTGGAAAAGTGGCTGCTAAGGAATCGCATGAAACCACCAAGGCCACCATCAGCTCCACTCTTTTTGAGTTTTATGTTCTCAGTGTCTTGGGACGCGGAAGTCTTTCGTTCTTAGGCCCAAAATATGAAATTACTCTGGCCGAAGTGTGGGAGGCAGTAATTGAAATGTATAAAGATGCTGGCTATGTGGAGGATGACCTGAAGGCTTGTCATTTGGCGAGGGTCGTGCTGCCCTTGCTAGAGGGAAAGAACAGCTTGCTAGGGAGCGAGCCAAAGCAGCAGAAGGAGAGCATCTGGAGAAGGCACCTTTAGCCGACCCCACTCATCCTTCGGCTTCGGTCGACCTTGATACCATTGGATCTAGCTCTCATTCTCCACCTCCTGCAAAAGCCGAAATTAAAACCGCAATTACCTAGCCCCCCACTGTTCAAGTCGAGGAAAAGGCCCAGGACGACAATGAAGCCCAAGACTTTAATATCGATGTGATCAAGCCGACTTCTTTAGGTAACTTCAACACTGATCCAGCTCAAGTGGACTACTCATTTGCTTCACATGAGCTTGAGGATCTTCTTGCTTACTACTTAAGTCTCGACGTGCCACCGTCCCCTCTTTTTGCAGGGAATACTGATGATTTTAATTTTTCTTCTTCTGTAGAGAAAACATGAAGTGTTACACAAGCTTCACCCCCTCCCGTTGTTGCTCCTCCACCTTTTCAAGTTACTCCTCCTTCTGCTTCTCAACCGGGGTCACAAGAAGAAAAAATAGAAGCTCTTCAAGGCTTGGATGATCCGACCGCTTCGCAAGGGCAGAAGGCGGAAGAACTTGAGGAGGGCGAGAGGACCCCGGAGAAATTTTATGCCGACGACACAAAGCTATCTGAACTTATTACTCCGGGCAGCGAATCTTCTTCAAAAAAGAGAGGGAAGCGCGTGATTTCAAGGAAGAAGAAGAAAAGCACTTCTGCTAGTGAAGAGAAAGCGGAAGTAGACCCAGTTGCACCTCTTTCTCCTTCTTCCCCAACCCGTTCAAGCCGGCTCCAGAAGCTAACCATTAGGCCGGGAGAGGGCTCCAAAGGTGGCGGGAAGAAGAAGTAATGAGTTTGGCTTTACGCTTCTCATCTTGCTTTTTTGCTTTTATATAAAGGCTTGTACTGACCGGAGATTATGCGGGTACCGGCCCCTGCTTTTTGAAACCTGCACATGTATAAAAAATTTATAGTATGAAATAAAATGCTTCTATTTACTTGTACAATCTTTTGTCTGTACTTGTGAATGCATTTATTCCTTAATATTGCAGTGAGCTCGTGGTATGTTACTTGAGCATTGCTTTTATTAATGTAACTATACTACATGCCCCCCATACCACGACTCATTGCGATCTTCTCCATTTTGAGAAGACTTATACTCTTACTCTGGAGAATAATTCTTCCATTTTGAGGAAGTTTTATTCTGCTTTAGTAGAGTTATGCCTTGTATTGGAGAAGTTCTTTTTTTTTTAGAAAAAGCATGTACACTTCAACTTTCGGAGATGGCCACTTTTATTTTTGAGAAGTGGATTCCTTTTTGTGGTGAAGCGGGCTTCTGAAGAAGGCTTTTATTTTTGGACGTGCCTCGTTAGAGGGCTTTATTTGGCACTTTACCGTTGGGGGTAGAAGTGTGCCTCCGTAGAGGGCTTTGTTTGATATGCCTCTGAAGAGGGCTTTCTTAGTGTGCCTCTTGGAGAGGACTTGTGCCTCCGAAGAGGGCTCCTCCGAAGAGTTGTGCCTCCGACGAGGGCTTGTGCCTCGTTAGAGGTCTTTTGCCTCCGAAGAGTTGTGCCTCCGACGAGGGCTTGTGCCTCGTTAGAGGTCTTTCGCCTCCGAAGAGGACTCCTCCGAAGAGTTGTGCCTCGTTAGAGGTCTTTTGCCTCGTTAGAGGTCTTTTTTGTGGTGTGCCTCTAGAGAGGGCTTTGTGCCTTCGAAGACGGCTTTTGTTTTTGTGCCTCCGAAGAGGGCTTTTGTTGTTTTGCCTGAAAGTTACCTTCTCACAGTTAAATGGTCCCATGAAGCAGACGCAAGCTACCCAAATGGATGTTCGTTGCACAAACGATCGCAATCAAGTAACAAGGGCTTGGAACCTTCTATCTTAGGAAGGTGCCGCCTTGTGTGGTCCCATCAACATTCTTGGGTGAGAGAAGCATTTCGATTTGGGCGTGCCTCGTTAGAGGGCTTTTGACTCATTGGAGGTCTTTGTTTGTGTGCCTCCGAAGAGGGCTTTGTGCCTCCGGAGAGGGCTTTATTGTTTTGATTGCCAGGAAGTTGCATCTCACAGTTAAGTGGATCCACGGAGCAGACGCAAGTTACCCGACTGGATGTTTATTTGCACAAACGATCACAATCAAGTAACAAGGGCCTAGAACCTTCTATCTTGGGAAGGTGCCCCCTTGGGTGGTCCCACCAACATTCTTGGGTGAGAAACAAGATTCCATTTCGGCTGTTTTGGTCTGCTTGCCCATGTCTCTTCATCAACTGCCCTTCAGCGATTCCTTGTTATCGTCTCCAAGCACACATTCCTTTCTTTAGTAAGCTGTTTGATTTTTCCATAGAAGTGTACTTCATGGTTGAGTGAATCCACGGGGCAGACGCAAGCTACTTAACCGGATGTCTGTTTGCACAAATGATCACAGTCAATTAGCAAAGGCCTAGTGCCTTCACTTTGGGAAGGTGCCCTTTCGGTGGAATCATCAACTGTTTGTGTGAAGCACTTCTCATGTTGGAATTGAGTTTGGAATTTCTGTGGCTTGGCATTTGTTTGTTATGTGATTTGTATGAATCACTTGGTTTCGTGATGTGTTGAATAGGTAAGCTTTGCTTTGATAGCCTACAATATTAAATCGACATTTTAGCGATATATTTAAGATATTTGTGCATCGAAATAAAACAGGCATTTTATAGTAGTAGAGAACACAAGATTTATAGTGGTTCGGCCAAGAATTGGGCCTACATCCACTTTATAGTTCTTATTATCAATTTGCACTGATTTTACAATGGCTTACAATACAAGCATGATACATCCACAATCATTTTACAAATTTAAGGATTGCTTCTAAGTAAAATATGGACGCAAGTGATTGCTGTTCCAGGCTCTTGGAATTGGATCTCCTTCGACAGTTGAGAGCTTGAAAGTGCCATCAAGAAGCTTTTTGCCTATGACATATGGCCCTTCCCAATTTGGCCCAAACACTCCTGTCGCTGTCATGACCCTTTTTAGGACTAGATCCCCAATTTCAAAGCTGCGTTGGCGAACTTTAGAATTGAGGTGCCTGGCTATTCTTTGCTGATGGGCTGCGACTCTGAGCTCAGCCTCTTTTCTTTTTTCATCAAGTAAGTCAAGTGCTTCAAGTTGCAGCTTTTCATTTTCAGCTTGGTTGAAGTGAATTCTCCTGTGTGAGGGGACCTCTATTTCCACTGGAATCATTGTTTCTGATCCGTATGCCAATGAGAATGGAGTGTGCCCAGTTGCAGTTTTGTGGGTAGTTCTGTATGCCCATAGTGCTAGTGGCAGTTTATCGACCCAACCACCTTTTACTTTTTCCAGCTTTTTTTTTATGGTTGATTTGATAATTTTGTTCACTGCTTCCACTTGCCCGTTTGCCTGCGGATGAGCCACTGCTGAGAAGCTTTTTCGGATCTTATATCGCCTGCAAAAGTCCTGGAATTCTTCGCTTTCGAATTGGGTACCATTGTCTGTGATTATCTTCTGAGGCACACCATACCTGCAAATGATATTTTTAGTTACAAAATTTATCATCTTTTTAGAGGTAATAGTAGCCAATGGTTTAGCTTCAGCCCATTTAGTGAAATAATCAACAGCAACAATAGCATATTTGATTCCGGACTTGGCAATCGGCAAAGGTCCAATGAGATCGATCCCCCAAATGGCGAATGGCCATGGACTGACCATTTGTGTTAGCTCGGTGGAAGGTGCTCTTGGAATTTTTGCAAATCTCTGGCATCTGTCACACTTTCGGGAGTAGCTAGCAGTATCTCTATTAATATCTGGCCAGAAATACCCATAGCGGAGAATTTTCTTTGCAAGAGTTTGGCCACCCGAATGATCCCCATACTCTCCTCCGTGCACTTCAGCTAGAATTGTTTTATCCTCTTCCTTGGTTATACATCGGACTAATGGCATTGAGAATCATCGTCTGTACAATTGGCCATCTTGAATTACATATCTTGAGGCTTTCTTTAACAGCTTCAGACACTCTTTTGAGTTTTCTAGCAGGGAGCCGCTGAGTAGATATTCCTTGATCGGGGTCATCCACGACTCCTGCTCTTGAGATACAGCCGTAATATAGTCAATATCCATCTCATCAGTACTTGGAGCTGACAAGACTTCCACAGGGACCAATCCCAATAATTGAGCTTCGCCAGAGCTTGAATATTTCGCGAGAGAGTCTGCCTTCATGTTCTCTTCCCGTGGTATATGGTTTACTGTGTAATGATCCAAATCATCGAGAAGTTCACATGCCTTTGACAAGTAAGCAGGCAGGTTCCCTCCTTTAGTTTGAAACTCTTTCTTGACTTGACATACAATAAGCTGAGAATCACTGAAGATCTGCAATACTTTGATGTTCAGTTCTTTGGCAATCTTCAAGCCAACAATAAGAGCTTCATATTCAGCTTCATTATTTGTCGAAGGAATTCTAATCTCAATGCGTAGCACAATGATCGTCCTTCGGGGGTTTTAAGCATAACCCCAGCTCCGGAACAGTAGTCATTTCTTGCACCATCGACATATAATTTCCATCGGATCGGGAAGTCAGTAGTCACTTCTTCCTCACTGTCGCCTTTATTTGTATATTCTGCGATGAAATCTGCTAAAGTTTGTCCATTGATTGCTCTTCGAGGATGGTAGGTGATATCATATTGACTGAGTTCGATATTCCACTTCAGAAGACGTCCCGAAGTTTCAGGGCGAAATAGGACTTGTTTTAGAGGTTGATCAGTGAGGACTTTAATAGGATGAGCCTGGAAATACGGCCTCAACTTTCTGGATGCGATCAACAAACAATAGGCGAGTTTCTCTAGCTTTGAATAATTCATCTCTGCCCCAGTGAATCTTTTGCTGATGTAGTAGACCGGGCGCTGAACTTTTGGGACTTCCCGTACTAATGCTCCACTAAGAGCATGAGATGAAACTGCTAGGTATATGAAAAGATCTTCACCATTGCTGGGCTTAGAAAGTACCGGAGGCGTTTCCATATGATGGATCAGCTCGTCAAAAGCTTTTTGACATTCAGGAGTCCATTCAAAAATTTTCTTTCCTTTCTTCAGAGCATCAAAGAAGGGAATGCATTTATCAGTGGCCTTGGAAATAAATCGACTCAAAGCAACGACTTTCCCGTTGAGGCTTTGCAATTCCTTCTTTGTTCTTGGAGGTTTGACTTCTCTTAAGGCAGTGATCTGAGCAGGATTAGCTTCAATGCCCCTAGCACTTACAATGAAACCCAAGAATTTCCCGGACTCAACCCCGAATGAACATTTCAGAGGATTCAGCTTCATCCCATACTTTCGAAGGATCGCGAACATTTCTGCCAGATGATCCAAGTGGTCTACTGCCTTCTTCGATTTCACTAACATATCATCAACATATACTTCCATAGTCTTGCCAATTTGGGGCTTGAACATGGCATTAACGAGTCTCTGATAAGTTGCCCCCGCGTTCTTTAGTCCGAAGGGCATGACTTTATATCAGTAAAGACCAACATCGGTGATGAAGCTCGTGTCCTCCTGATCTGGCTCATGCATCATGATTTGATTGTATCCTGAGTAAGCATCCATAAAAGACAATAATTCGTGCCCAGTTGTTCCATCCACCAACTGATCAATCCTGGGTAACGGGAAACAATCCTTGGGGCATGCTTTGTTCAAGTCTGAAAAGTCGATGCATACTCTCCACTTTCCATTTGCTTTTTTAACCAACACCGGATTAGACACCCAATTTGGATAAGTGGATTCTCTGATGAAGCCATTTTCCATGAACCGATTTACTTCTTCTTTCAATCCTATTGACCTTTCAGGACCCTGGGTTCTTCTTTTCTGCTTTACGGGTGTGAATTTTGAATCAATATTTAAGGCATGTACTGCGATTTCTGGAGATATTCCACACATGTCAGCATGACTCCAAGCGAATACATCCAGGTTTGCTTTCAAGAATGATATTAGCATATTCTAAACTGTCACACCGAGTTGTGAACCCACATTTAGCACCTTGTTTGGATCTTTCTGGTCAACAGGTATTGGCACCGTTACTTCTACCGGCACCACTCTATTCTCCCCTACACTGGTCTTTCTAGGATCAATTTCTTTTCGCGCACCACTATGCTCACCAGTGCAGGATCCACCCCATAATTGCTACAAGGTGGGTTCTTTGATGCGGAGCGGAGCTGCCGCACCCTTACCCATCTCTCTTTTCTTCGCCTCCCGCAACTCTGTGAGATAACACTCCCGCCCAGCATTTTGGTCCCCCTTCAAAACACCAACGCCGTTATCAGTGGGGAATTTCATAGTTAGGCACCACGGGGCGAGAATAGCTTTGAATGCAGCAAGAGTTGGTCGTCCCAAGAAGGCGTTATAAGCAGAAAATTCTTCAACAATAACAAAAGTTTGCTTTCGGACCACTTTTCTTTCCCCTTCACCAAGGTCTACAAATAAGTCGACGGTTCCGATGGGCTGTTTTGGTTCTCCAGTGAACCCAACAATTTTTTGCGAAGAAGCTTGAACATCAGCCATCGGAATTTTCATTTGATCAAATGTCTTTTTAAAGAGGATATTACAAGAAGCACCGCAATCAACAAGCACTCTTCTCACAATAGTTGGTCCGATTCCGGCAGATATTACTAAAGGATCCATGGTGGGAGCCTCGATTCCCATAGAATCTCTAGCTCTGAATATGATGTCATCATGAAAAGTTCTTTGCTGTTTTGAAGGCACAACATCTTCCAAGACAAAAACAGTTTCTTCTTTCGGGGCATGTCTCAGAGCATGAGCATACCTCTCCATCTCTCCCCAACTTCTGCCTGCTGGGTGAGGACCCCCTGTGATTACATTAATAACAGGCCTTTCAGATTCCTACACCACAGCCTTTTCACCTGAGCCAGATTGACGAGCAGGAAGTTGCTGCCCTTGAGTAGATGAGGCCGAATCACCTCTGTTTCTCTTGACATACTGTTGCAGTTTATTCTCTCTCAACAGTTCTTCAATCAAGTTCTTTAGATGGCGACATTCGTTGGTGTCATGGCCAGGTTGGTTGTGGAATCGACAGAACATTCCATTAGGCACAAAATTTTTCCCGAGCTTAATCTTAGGTGGCTCAGGGTACTCGATGGCATCCTTGGTTGCGAAGAAGATGTTCTCTGGGGTATCAGTCAAAGGAGTGAAATCTGAAAGTTTAAAACGGCGGGGTTTCTTTGAATCCTTCTGCTTTTTCCCACCATTATTTTCCCTTTTTTGACCACCAGACTCTTTCTTGTTAGAAGTTTCAGCCACATTATTGTTTTCAATTTCAGCCACAACAACCCTGGCTGGTGCAGGAAGGCTTTCCAGCCGCATAAATTCGTCGGCCTTCTTATAAAACTTCTCAAGTGAATTTGGTTCCTTCATCTTCAACCACTTTCCGAATTCACTTGATTTATCGATGGCTCGCATCAAGTAAGTTAAAATCATTCGAGGTTCAGCATTATCCACTTCAGCCAAAGCTATATTGAAGCGGTTCAGGAAAGATTTGATAGATTCCCCAGGAGCTTGTTCAAGGCTGGACAATGACATTATGTCCTTAGCTTTTGAAGCATACAATCTGAATTGATCCTTGAATTTACGAGTTAAGTCAGAGAATTGATCTACAGATCGAACCGGTAGCTTTGTGAACCAAAGTAAAGCTACTCCCTCCAAATAGATAGGAAAATATCTGCATTTGATCTCATCTGTTGCCCTGGCACCTGTCATATGCAAGTCATACTTATACAAGAACTGATTAGGGTCACTTGTCCCTCGATAAGCTGGGATGGTAGGGGGAACAAACTTCTTTGGAAATTCAGCTTTTAGAATTCTTTCAGTAAACGGAGTCTTGCTTGGAGCAAACCCCCAGTCATTTTCATTTTCCTCCCTTTGCATGCTTTCTTTCATACACTGCAACAGTTTATGGGTTTCATAGCGTTTGAAAAACGCTATAACAGGCTACCATAGCGTTTCAGAGAACGCCGTGGAACCACAAGCTATGGTAGGCCGGCAGCATTACATAGTAGGAAGGAAAACGCTATAATAGCTAATAGCGTTTACAAAAGGGCATAGCGTTTGCAACCTACCATATCGTTTTTTCCTGTTATTAAACTTAAACGCTATAGGGAATATAATCCTTCATTTAACTTCTATAGCGTTTTCGAGCACATTTTATAGCGTTTCATCAAACCATGTTATAGCATTACAATGTTTTCGATAGCGTTTCATGTCATGCTTGTATAGCGTTTTTATTTTCTACTATAGCGTTTTTTATTCTATTATAGCGTTTTTATTTTCTACTATAGCGTTTTTTATTCTATTATAGCGTTTTTGATGCATAAATCTTACATCTCATATAGAGTTGCGATAGCGTTTGATGAATCAATAGCGTTTTTCAAACGCTATTCTATATAATATTAATTTTCAGCATTTGTTTCAATTTTCTTTTTATTATATTATATTATATTATATATATATATATGCACACAGATAGATATATGTATACACATTACGCGCGTGCACACACACACACACACACACACACATATATATATATATATATTAAAATGTGGATCCCAAAAATAACAAATCGAGAAGATGACAACAACTATATGTAACAATGATAACGTTGCAGTGAATTCTAATTTGGAAACATACAATCAAACCAGTGGAAAAGTTTCAAATAATTCTGCTAATATTTCAAATACTACAAGACATGGTCGCATGATAATAGTTCAAAATAGTCTAACAAATGAACACAAATACTACAAGACATGGTCACATGATAATAGCTCAAAATAGTCTAACAAATGGACACAAATACTCAGTTATGGAGACGATGATACGAAAATGGCTGCTACAGAAGATTCTTGCAAGGATCTAAACATTGCTCCAGGTTGCTTCAGTGTTAACCAAGTTCCTGCATTAAATGACAAAGTAGACAATGATAGTTCCAGGTTGAATATACTAAATTTGTAGATAATAAATGACAAAGTAGACAATGACTTGTAGGCAATGGAGTAATTATTTCTAATATTTGCAGACAATTCAACAAATATTGAACATTTTCGATTTTTTTTTCAAATTTATAAAAATTGCAAAAAATTGCAGATATTTCTGCAACTATATGGTATAGTTGCAGAAATGTCTGCAACTATATGGTATAGTTGCAGAAATGTCTGCAACTATATGGTATAGTTGCAGAAATTTCTGCAACTATTGCAAATAGTTGCAGACATTTCTACAACTATTGCAAATAGTTGCAGACATTTCTGCAACTATTGCATATCGTTTTGAACCTCCATATGACTGATTCCTATCGTTTTCAAAATATACGATGAGCAACCTTTTTCACACATGGTTGGGCATTGTGTGTCTACATTAAAATATATATTGGAAATGTAAAGAACCTGTTGACAGAAGTCAAGAGCATAGTGGAAGGAGAGCATAGTGCGTTCATGCTCAACTTTGAATCTTTTAAGGAATACACACATAGAGTAAGCATTACGATTAGTTCGTACCCGTACATATGGAATTATGCTTACTCCAAATCAAAAAAAATTAGATTAATCTACAGGTACGAACTTACACAGTACTTCAGTAAAAATCTTTTATTCCAAACAGATAAATCATTAAGCAAGGATAACTTTATCGTTCAATATAAACCAAATAATCATAGATAGAAAAAATGGAGCACAGTATAAATGAGGGTATTTATGGAAAAGAATTAAGCTGAAACAAAAATAGGGACCGGATTTATAAAGTTTCGAACGGAAGGAGTTTTTGTGTATTACGTTTGGTTTTAGAGATGTGACCCTAATTTTCACTTAATATAATGTAGGGAAGTAGTTAAATATATCTCATGGTTAATTCATATATCATTTATATAGAGAAGGAATAAGCTCATAATTATATATCTTACTGATTCAGGTATTACTCGATTATGCTAAAATATTATTAATTAATACTATGCTAACCAGCTATTGATATTGAAGGTTTTGTTAAAAGTATTACCTGCCAACCATAATAGCATGGTTACCACGGATAGTTCCAGGTTTCCCCTCTGCTTCATCTCCTTGCCATGCTCCAGATCTCAATGATCAGCCCCACCTCAGTGCTAATGCGGCTATTATTCATCCTCACACTGTTGCCTCCATTGCTGAAATTTTACTCTTAGCTTAAGGACTAGGCGATTCTCCTGCCTTCTCCACTTCTATTTGTAGAGCCTCTGCTTTGCTTTTCAGTTTATTTGAGTTCACTGCTTCTTGTATTTTCTCCTTCACTTCTTTGTTAAGCATCATTAACTATAATTCCCTATTTATGGCAGACCCAAAAAGGCAGTTGTACTTAGCAGTGACAGCAGTATTCGACTCATGGGACAGTCCAAGGGCTATAAAAGTACAGAAGCATAAATAAAATTACAGGTTTGAAAGGGACTACGGTGAATATTCAATGCATGGTGTTTGGGAACATGGGAGAAAGTTCATGTGTTCTTTTCACAAGAAATCCAAGTACATGAGAAAGAAAATTGTATGGTGAATTCCTAATAAATGCCCAGGTAAAAAAATACCCAAAGGTATTGACAAATCATTATTGTGATCAACTTCAATTCGATTTTTTTTAAACTAGACTATAATAACAGTCTAATTATATTACTAAAAACAAGTTCCAATTATACAGGGTGAAGATGTAGTTGCTGGAATCAAGACACCAGAGGACATTGAAACAATGAAACAAATAATGCCAGAAGCATATGCAGAACTTGTGGAGAATTACAGCATTCTAGAAAGCTATTATAAAGATATGATGGTGCATTTCCTCCCCAAATTTTCATGATCCAAAAGTGCAGGTTATGTGCAAGTAAAACATATAATCAGGAGATAATATTCATGATCAAAACCATATTAGGATGAACATCATAAAAGAAAGACAAAAAAGGGAAGGGAAAAAACAAGCTAACCTGAACACAGTATCCAAATTTCATATCCATTCCCCAACCATGAATTAGATCATTCTGGAAAATGAAGAGAGAGAAAAGGAAAAAGAAAAGAATTCAGCCACTTTCAAAGTTTGCCTAATCTATTTTAAACAATAAATCTCTTGTCTATTTTATTTTATTTAAATAAAATCGCAAATATAGTATGTATAGATGTATTAAGTATAAACACACACAAGCTCGCGCATGTGTTCACCATAACAGGGAGAAGCACATCCAAACTGAGGTTCATTGGCGGTGAATATCATTGATGTAACTAAGATGAAGCTCAACGTACTAAGCTCCTAACAATCAATTCTTTTACTCATTCCCACAGCTCCTAACAATCATTTGTTCTGACTATCCCAATAAGCATGTTTATCATCGAAATAAAAAATATTACAGTTTATCGGTATATATTTGAAGCAGATCGTGAAAATACCGGTGCCATGCCCTCCACCCATCTACAAATTGTATGGAGAATTATAAAAAGGTTACATTTTCAGGAAAAAAAGAAGCGCTTGCTTTAATAAAAAGACATCAATAATTTTACTTTCTTTCGTATTTTGATTCATGCCATATATAACCGACCTAATAGGCAGGGACAGCCAGTGACAAACCTAGATTATGTTTTCGGTTCACAGTCACCCTAACCAAGAAAATGAAAGAAAAACAACGAAAAATGGGGAACTGTTTTAGCTTCGAAACGAAAAATGGATAATATGTGCCCGATGCAAATCTATGTGATACCTAATCAATAGTAGCTTTGATGCCAATAAATTACACTTAATCAATAATGCTCCTTATTTAGTCTATAGCATAGTAGTTAAGGCGCTAAGGCAAAGTAGATTTTTCTAATTTAGTCATTATGAGCTTAGTTGCTAATTCAAAGTAGATTTTTCTAATTTTCTGTATTTATCTATTGGGACCAAACAGCTTAGTCGCCAAGAGGAAATATATTGTATCAACGTCTAATACTTTGGAAAGATTACTACTTATTTATCTTTATATTGTGTAATATTTGCATACTTATTTAAAAAAATTCCATGCAAGTTTTCTGTCTTTGCATTCAATTCACATTGAGAAACCATAGCAAGTCAATCAAAATAAGCTTACCAATGATTATATTCATAGACAATGTTGAAACCCCAAGAGCGACCAATATAAGAACATCAAGTCCTTCGATCAAAATTGAAAATGCAACCCAAAGATGTCTAATTCACACCTATAGAATACAAGTAATCAGTCAACAAATAGCAATTCGAAACACATAGAACAGTAAGAAACATAAGAATTTCTTAAAGATGGACAAATGATTATGATTTAAACTATAGTTCAATTTTGTAGCTTTAGTATTATTAATACCCTTACGCGACTTCCTCGTCCCAAATTAATCAGACCACTATAGGTTGAGTCGACAATCAATTAATCACCATAAGTTGCAATTTGCAAATCTAGTTTCAAAACTAAGTTGCAATTTCCAACACAGTTGCAAACTAAGTTGCATTGCAACTCAGCTTTGCAAATTGAAATGCAACTCGGTTTTGAAACTAAATTGCAAATTACAAATCAGTTGCAGTTGCATTGCAGCTCATTTTTGCAACTGAGTTGCATTTCATTTTGTAATATATCATCTTCCTGTAATTATAGGCATCAAATATCAATTTTTTAAGAGCATGATAAATATAATTAGTGTATTAATTACCTGTAACCATTGACTCATTTATACAAACATATAAAACACAAGTAAATATGACATTTACATTTAATAAGTAAAACAACAAATTAACCTTATCATCTGATAGATATACATATAACTGTTTTAAATGTGCTTCTAAATAGTTGATGGGTTCGATTTCCACTTTGTAAATTAGCAAAGCAATAGCATCATATAAAAGAATAAACTCCAAGATTATTTTGGAGTATTATCAATTATACCATAAACAACCCCTTGGTACAAAAATTTGATATCATCGGCTTTATCATGACTGGATCAAAAAATATTGATCTAATAAAATAATGCAACAACAAGAATAAGTTATATTGGCTATGTCAAAACATTAAAATTATCTTTAAGATGGTATAATTAAAATCAAATGTTAATTACCGTTAACCAACACTGATTTTGCTCTTACTATTGCAGATGATGGTGAATCCATCCTGGAAGAAAAAGCCAGAAACAAATTTTGCATAACTTACACTGTTGTTCAGCTTCTCATTTTTTTCAGAAGGTTAGGGACATATATCAAGGTATGGCCATAATTATTATCTGTTATAGCGAGTGTTGCAAGTTTGTTATTCAAATCACTCAAACCACTTCGGATGAAAAAAATGAACTCTTGTTGATTTCATTTCTTTTTTCAGGTACATGTGCAATTACAGATGTATCTACATCTAGCAGTCTTATCTAAATGGCAACATGGTATGCAAGCTTCCTTACATGTATTTAAAGGTGGAACCCAGTGCGCGAGGCTCCCGCATGATAGCGGGCTCTGGGAAGGTCGATAATGTACACAGTATTTCCCTCGCATTGCAAAGAGGCTGTTTCCGGCTTCCTCACATGTATTATTTGTGAAAATTTCTTTTCAGTTTTCAAATGACCCATTTACCTTCTAAATCAAGAAAAAGATGATATTGTAACTTATAACAAGAATACTTAAGCTATGTGTAATATTTAATAAAAATTAATATTGATTAAAGCTAAAGAACAAACTAATAATTCATGACTATTGCTAAAAATAAAAATAGAACGAAAGTCTGGTAAAATTTTGACTGTATTACTTAATTGTTTTTCTTGGTAGATGCATGATAATCTAAGAAATACAAAATTGAAATGTAAACTGTTTTTCTTATGAACACAACCAATGCTACAACCTACGGAAAAAAAGGATCGAAGATTTCAAAATAGTTGCAAAAGCCGTACCTTTGTTTAAATGACAAAGAGAAGAGAGGGAAATATATAAAACTTCAAACAAAAAATGAGGGAAACATAACCCTCTGTTCAGGTTGGTTTCTCCTCAACAAATATTTCCTATTCAATTTAATATTTGCATTTATATTGAAGGTGTCAACCTTGATTTTATCATAAAACATAATTCGTTCGAGCTAGTAAACTAAACCAAGCATGAAAGCATAAGAAAGTTGTGTACCCTCATTATGTAATCATGTAATTGTAGAATATTTCTCAGCCTGTCATGCCTATCACTTTCCAATGATAAATTTATATGAAATCTCATATCTAATTATGAAACCAATTTATCATAGCTTGACTAATCTTAATAAAAGCATTGCAAAATATAGCAAACCATGACCCTTCTTACAATAATAGACTGAAAGTTTTTTCCTCAGATAACTAATGATAGTTGCTGTAATAAATGATCAAACTAAAAATGCTAGTATGTGTTTACTTTAAATAGTTATATAGCAATGAATAAACCAATTTCCTTAAATCCATCTCAAACTTCTCTCGCTATGTATCTCCAACCTGTATCATTTTCTACTAGGAATACGCATCTTTGGTAGCTCATTTTCACAATAGGAAGCTGCAAACTATAAGTTTCATTGTCCTTAACTCCATTATATATTTTATAATATTCCTATGAAAATCATATGATTTGAATTCTATACAACTAATTAATTTCATACTTTTGAACCATTAAGAAAATACCCAACAGAAGAATCAATAGGTTTAAAGTAAATACCCAATAGAAAAAGCAACAGGATTAAAGAAAATACCTAAAATCACGGAGAACGAAACTAGGGTTTGGCCCACTAAGATCTGGACAATTGCGATTAACCGAAGATGAGGAAGCTAGGGCATGAACTTAATGTTGTGATGATTTAAATTTAGGGTTGTCCATTACAAGTTATAAGTTGTGATTTACTACGATCTGAAATCTTGGGAGTGAAATTTGCGAGCTGGGAGAGGAAGATGAGGAAGATAGGTGGGAAGTGAAATTCTAGGAGGGAAACGGATAAAAAGTAAATGAAAAGAACCCGCGTTCTGTATGGGTCTAAGTGATATGTACAGCGCTTAAGTGAAATTTAATAATAATTTGGGCCCATATGGGAAGTGTATAGCGTTTAGTAAGTATAAGTATTTTATTCCTTATTATTTAATAAGACTAAAGGCAGAAACGCTATGAATGAGTGCTATAAAAAGTCTAGTTTCTTGTAGTGATAATTTGGCGAATCATTCCTGATAAGTACTCCTCATCATTCAGAGGCATTGCCGGGCAGACGTCAGCCACTTTTTCGGAAGTTTGCCTGGGCAAACGTTCGCGAAGAGTTGGATGCGGCCTTGAACCTCCAACTTGGGGAGATGCCCCTTCGGCGGCGCCAGCTGTTCTCTGAGGAATGCTTGTCTCTTGAGAGTCATGAGCATCTTCAGCAAATGTTGTTTCATTATCTTTTGGTTATTGGTTAGCCCCAAGCAAAGCGCTTAACTTGTCCATCATCAAAGCATTTTGAGCTTCCATTTGTTGGTATAACCCAGACACAACAGCATCTAGTTCAGCCCTTGTGACTCCAACAGTAGGAGTCGCTTGATTTGAGGCGGGAGAAGTGGCGGTGTTGCCACGAGTATCTCCAAATCTAGCAGATCTACTCTTTCTTCCAGGAGCCATGATTTCAGATAAACTTATGGTTTTTAAAGAGATTCTTTCAACAAATCTTTCTGAAGCAATGATGAGAGTATTCCTGAGTACGATGCGTTCTCAGTGAAAGCACCAAAAATGTTAACGCAAAAAATGTACGCTAACACCCCGGTGTGACTAGTAATAAAGTGAAAGCACCACTCGTTGGTACGGGAACTAAAAAAAGTAGATAATTGCAGTAAAAGTAAAGAGACAGTAGTTTTTATAGTGGTTCGGCTCAAAGTCGAGCCTACGTCCACTTTATCTTCTTCGTTGCTGATTTGATTACAACTTTTTCAATGATTCTTCGATTACAACACGATTAAGACGAGTAGCTAGAACTTCGATGTAGAAAACCTCCTTGAATTCATGTTGAATGATTTAGATCTTTTCCCAAAGTTCGTTGAAGCGTCTTCGGTGTTTGAAGTGTTGAAGGAGTCGAGAAAACAGCAAAGTATCGGCGTTCCAGAAATGATCCCAAAAGTCCCCTTCCAGGTGGATCAAGCGGGGTATTTATAGGAGAAAACTGGGTTTAGGTCGTTGGGTTTTAGGTCGTGAGCGACCTAAGGGTCATTCCGAGCTAGCTTAAGTCGTTGGCGACTTAGTGGAATTATTCTGGGTGAGGTACTGGCTGTGAGCGACCTAACATATGCAATACAGAAGTTATCTCGGCAAAATTAGGTCGTGAGCGACCTAATAGAAGAGGCAGGTCGTGCGGCTTAATTCTGGAGTATGTTAAGTCGTTGCCTTTCCTGAGTTGCTAGGTCGCTAACTCGTTAGGTCGCTAACTCATTAGGTCGCTAACTCGTTAGATCGCTAACTCGTTAGGTCGCTAACTCGTTAGGTTGCAGGAGACTTTCTGGAGTTAGGTCGCAGCCTCCTTATCTCGTTAGGTCGTTCCGTATTGAGCTGTCTTGTGCTATAGGTCGCTAGCTTGTTATAGATTGTTAAGTCGTGAGCCTTAGGTCGTTAAGTCGTTGGGTCGTCGAAAAGGAGGTGTTAACATATAGTAGTATATCTATATATATTTGGAGTTGATTTCCCACATTATATAGCGGATGAGACCCTATGCGCCGCATAATAGCGGATGATATTTTATAAATCCCATATACCGCGATATTCCACCTCGAAGTGGAATGGGAATTTAATTGTTGTGCTAACATCTGTGGATGCAGGGAAACAGGTTGGAGGGATCCAACTGGATTCCTCAAATTATATGAATTTGTTTCATATATTGTGTGATGATTTATTGATAACCTGTGAATGATTATATCGATGATTAAATTTATTGAAGGCTAAAATTTAGCCGAATGTATTTTTGGTATCGTTGGATACCAGAAATAAATAAAATTGGATTTTGGAAATTAAAGTGAAAAACTTTAAGTAAATTAATTTTTTAGAATTGAATAAACTTGAAAAAAAGAATTTAACAGTAAAAAGTTGATTTTTGTAGTCTTATCGAATTAATTCCAAAATATGGGAAATGATTTTAATAAATGGATTTTGAATAATATTGTTTAAAAGTTGAAGAATTTATTAAAAATGGAATTTTAAATAATTTAGAAAGAATAAAGGGATTTATTTAAAAGGTGATAAATTTCTAGAAATCAATTTGATAATTGATTTGGTATTTGAAAATAAATCTTTGGGAAATCGATATGAAAATTTATTTGGTATTGATTAAAAAATGGATTTTTTGTTGAAATAAATGTGGAAATCGATTTATAAAATGATTTGTTATTTGGAAATGAACTTAGAAATTAATTTGCAAATGTTCTGTTCTATTGAAAATAGACTTGGGAATCAATTTGTAAAATTGATTTGGTATTTGAAACAAATGGAGGAATTAAATTGAAATTTGATTTGGTGATTGAAATGAATTTGAAATCAAATTTGGAATTTGATTTGGTGTTGAAATGTAAATTTGAAATCAATTTGGAATTTGATTTGGTGATTGAAATGAAATTGAGAAATCAATTTTGAATTTGATTTGGTGTTTGAAAGTGAATATTTGGAAATTTAAATTCACAATGGAATTTATAAAGAAAAAAAGGAAATAAATAATTTCGGGAATATTATCCCGCTAGTGAAAAGTAATTTGAAATTGGTTTTCAAAATGATGAAGTGTGAAAAATAATATATCTTGTAAAGATATTTTGGAATTTAATAATTTGGGAAAATTATTTAGATTGGTTGATTGTTGTGAATGTTGTTTGATAGTTAAATCACCGACTATCAATATTTTCCTTTGAAATGGCACTTGAATTTGTTTTCAAAACAAGCGTTCATTATTCGGTTTAGCCGGGAGAGGACTTTGTGTCATATAACCCATTCCGAATAATGATACGACGTTATGGATTGCAAAAACTTCTCTGGAAATATCTTCGATTCTGTTCGAACCCGGAACAGAATTGTATGGTCGTGTGTCTGACACTACACTTTGAGATATAAAGCTGATTTCTTTCAAATACATTTCTATTTGGTGGCGGAGAATTTATTCTCTTAGCTTAACACCCTTTTCTGAGACGTACGAGTTCAGAGGTTATGTAGTTGAAGGTTATCAGTGATATACTCCCAATTTGGTAGTGTGGCATGTTAAGTGTTGCTATGTGTTGATGATCATTCGTTGATCATTTGTGATCAAAGCATGGCTTTCGTGTAAAGCGTAGCTTTGTGGATGAGACCTCATCGGACCTCACACCCCGGAAATGGTCAAAACAGGAAAATGCGGCAAGGTTATGAGGGTCGCTCTCATTAGGGTATGTCATTTCCTTCTGGAAAAAGGTGGTATCATGGTATGTAGCCCAGATGCTTTACCTGTGTGGTTGCATCAATCTTATTTACTGTGTGATTGTTGCTTTGTGATCGAGGCGCCTCGGATAAAGGTCGCAAACGACCGGGGGGTGGCATACTCGTGTAGTAGTTACCTAGTAAGAGGTAACCCGGCCTTGTGTTGGCAGAGAGCTAGTTAGTTCTTGGGACGTCCCTCCAGAGGCGTACCCATGTGGCATAGGAAGTTCCTTAGCCTGACCATTTGTTGGAAATCTAAAAAAACAATACGAACCTTGTACGTTTTTAGTTGTAGAACCTGCCATTTAACATGGCAGCTATAGCAGGCATAATATAATGGTACCTATGCTGGCTAAGATTAATATTATACTTTCGAAATGTTTCCACACTAGGCACGAATGATAATATTAAAAAGTGTTTTCTCGTATTAAGCATGTTTGACTATCATAAGGAGAAATCTCCCCCATGTGTGCGATTGCATTGTGTGTGTGCCGGGAGGCCTTATGGTAGTTTCATTTTCCAAAAGCATTGCGAATTTCTTTTATTTTCTTTGTGAAAATAACTGTTTTTACGATCTCACACCAGTCCCACGACTGACCTGGAGTTTATTGTTCCCTTTCTAAACTCTGGGTGCCCATAATTTTCCACACGGGCAACCTAGAGTTAGGTTATCAGGTCATTCTGGAATTCAGAAGTTATGGAGATTTGGAGGCGAGCTGGATGGCGAGACGTATCACTTATACTATGTATTATCCGTTGTGTATTGTGTATGTGGACAAGTTTATATAACTGTCCAATGTTGTTGTTGTAAACTCTGATGATATGATGTATTGTATAAACTGTTATAGTTCTTTGTTTAAAGATTTTTTTTATTTATCTATTATATATTGTTCCGCTGCGAATATGAGATTCTGTTGTTGTTTCTGTTTCTTTACTTCTGTTTTTCTTCTACCTCTTCTTTTTAACCTGAAGACTTGTACTTTTGTTCCACTTTGAGCTGAATTGTGGTGAAATTTTGTCAGTTCAAAGGGGTACGGATTTGCGGGCTTTCACAATTGTCACCTAAGTATGCATACTTAAGGTGATCGGGAAGGGGTTTAAGGTCCAACCTCGGAGGTTGCTCAATCAACGAATTTGGTTGAAGTTCTGATTCAATGGTAAGTGGTTCAAACGAAAGCATGATTTAAATTTCATTAGGCTCATCTTGAAACAGTTGTTCGTATTCGGTATCGCGTTCGTTGTTAAGGTCAACTGTTTCGTTATCAAAATTTTCTTGAATGACGCTAACTTTCAGCGTTTGGTCATGTGGTTCATTCGGTTAATTTTCAAGATTGAATATGTTAAGATCTAAAGTCATGTTTACAAAATAAATTTTCATCGAACTGTTTCGACAATTGAGTAAAGCATTTGAAGTAGCCAAGAAAGGTCGGCCTAAAATCAATGGAATTTGACTCATCGGATTATTCACAGGTTAAGTCTCCAAAACGATGAAATCGACGGGGAATATGAATTGACAGATTTTGATGAGTACGTCCTCGAATTCTCCCACGGCTTTCTTTATCGAACGATTGGCAAATTGAAGAGTTACTTTTGTCGGTTTTAGTTTACCCAAGCCAAGTTGTTGGTAAACTGAATAAGGAATCAAATTGACACTCGCACCCAAATCGAGTAAGCATTTGTTAATCATTTTGTCTCCTATCATGCATGAGATCGTCGGACATCCATGATCTTTGTATTTTATGGGAATTGATTGGGACAGGACTTTGCTAAGTCCGACGGCTAAGAAAACTTTCTTGGGTACATGAATGTTGTTTTTGGGTACACAAGTCCTGAGAAACTTAGCGTAAGTTTGGACTTTTTGAACGATGTCAAGAAGCGGGATATTAACTTTGACTTGTTTAAAGATTTCCAACATATTTTCCATTTGGTCAGAGTGTTTCTTGGGTCGAAGACGATGTGGAAATGGAACACGATACTTAGTAGATGGATCTACTTGAGTAGAAGAAGAATTTGGAGTGGAATTTGATTCGATGTTTGGCTCAATGTTTTGTTCAGAATCTTTTGTTGTTTTAGAAGTGTCAAGAGAAATTTCCGGTAAATCGTTTGGATTAACGACTTGATTATCGATTTTTTTACCGAAACACAAAGTCGTGATAACATTCATTTGGTTTACATTGCTCTCTTGAACAACATGGACTTGATTCGAATTCGTGTTTTGATTTCTGGGATTTGGAATTGGCTGACTTGGGAATGTGCCTCATTCACGTTCACTTACAGAGGTGGCTAATTAACTCATTTGCATTTCAAGTTTAGCGACCGATTGGCTCGTATTCTGCATGTACAAGGTTAACAAAGTTTACAAATTACTATTTGATTGTAGATTTTGAGTGGTTGCCTTAGCCAAAGTTTCGAGACTTTTCTCAAGTGAACTTAATCGTTTATCGTCTTGGGGAGTAAAAAATTGTTGCGGTTGATTTTGATATGGACCTGCAAAATTTTGTTGAAAATGATTAGGTTGAAAGGGATGATTCGAAGTATTGTTTGCAAATGCTTGAAAATTGGGACGAGCCAAATTCGTGTTGGGATTATTTTGGTTTCAAGCAAAGTTCGGATGATTTCCCCAACAAGGATTTTACGTTGGAGAAAATGGGTCATTTTTAACCTTGTTGAAAGCGTAGAGTTGTTCAATTAAATTGGGGCATTGATCGACAATATGACTCAGATCGTTATATTTATAACATATTGGTTGGAAGCTTGGTTCATTTGATTTGATGAGAAAATGTTCTCGAATTTATTAATCATTGCATCGATCTTAGCTTCCAAAGCCAAAGATGATCATATCGAGTGTGCGCTTGATCGTGAGTAAATGGATTTTTTATTAGAACATTCCCTTTGGGATGATTTTTGGCTATGTTTTCAAGAAATTGCCAAGCATCGTCGTGATGTTAGCGAGAAAGTTGCCTTGGCACATTGATTCAAGCATGGTTCGTGAGCTGTTTTCAAGTCCATCGTATAAGATTTGGCAAAGAGTCCATTTTTCGAAGTTATGGTGTGGAAATTTTATCAAAAGCTTTTCAAATCGTTCAAAATATTTTCCAAATGGTTCACCCCTGTATTGATGAAAATTGACAATTTCGTTTCAGATTTTAGTTGTTTTTTCCAAGGGGTAGAACATTTTTAAGAAAACTTTAACGAATTCTTCCCAAGTGTTGATCGAGTTTGAGGGTAAGCTATACAACCATTTTTTAGCATAATCAGCAAGAGAAAATGGAATTAATTGGAGTTTGATTCCATCATCACAAAGTTGTTGAAGTTTAATGGTTGCGTAAACTTGTTCGAATTTCGTTAGGAAAATGTATGGGTCATCGTGTTCAAAATTGCCAAATTTTGGAAGCATGGAAATACGGTTTGAATGAATTTCGGAGTGATTACCCATAGGGGCGGGTAAAGTGATACAAGAAGGAATAGAAACTCTATCGAAAAAGATTTTATCCATAAGAGTTCGAGGGGCGTTCTCGTTCTCCATTTCAGGAGGATCGTTTGTTCGAGTTAAACGATTAGTTGTTGTGTCACGAGTCTAACGATGTGTTATTGTGTCACGAGTGCAAGTACTTATGCACTAGAAAAAGTCGAGAAGAGAAAGAAGTGAGAATTGAATTTAAGAGAAAGAAACAGAGTTTAGAGAATGAAATCAAGCGAAAAATTGTTTTTTTTGGGAAAAGCATTCACCAAAAGAAATTTATTTTCCTAAAGAGAGATTTGATTCTTATTTTTATTTTTTTGGATTTTCAAAAAAAAATTCTCTTTCTTTTATATGTTTTTTTATAGTTTTTTTAGTTTTTGAAAAGATTATTTTTTTTGGATTTTTTGTTTTCTAAAAAAACACTAACTCAAATTTTTTTTTTTTGGATTTTGACTGAAAAATTTCAAAGGAAAATATTTAAGAAGAGTTTTTTTTTTGGATTTTGGATTAAACAAGAATTAAATGTATAATTTTTTTGTTTTGGATTTTGTAGTTTTTTTTTAATTATGCATGAAGTAATGCAACTAAATGAAAGCAAGGACTTAATTAAAAAATTTCTGTCCTTAGTGGCTTCTAACCCAAAATTGTATAATCACACTTTGTCTTAATTCAACAAAATATTTCTTAGCCAGGTAATGGACAGGAGTTATCGGTGTACCATGAATCACCGTAGCAATGCAGTCGATGGTTTAAGTACCTTCAGAGACAATCACTATAATATTTACGAATCACTGTAATATTTATAAATGATTATTGCTTTGTCGTAGCCTAGACACCAAGAAATTAAATTGTTCAAAGAAGACAACTTGCCAAAGGTACAATTAAGCCCTAAATGAGCTCGTGACTCCCTTAAGTCTGAAGTCTAACCGTTATTATTAGTCAATTTCCAAGATGAAATGTAATTTGTGGGCCAAGGAAGGGTGATGAAATGCCCCCACCTTATGTGGATTTGGGTGTTGCCCTTAGAAAAGAAAGTAAGATGATATGAATGCAAAACTGAAATTAAACGTGATTTTAACAATGCAACTACGAATGAAGTTTTTGATTTTTTTTAAAATGCAAGCAACCAACAATGCAAAGCAAATAAAAACAATAGATAAGGACACGATACTAGAGCGTGCAGAATTATTAGTAATTTTTTTAAGCTGCGATTTTTTTTATAAGCAAGCAAAGCAATTATTTTTTTAGCAAGCTAATCTCCTCCTTTTGATTTCCTGCTTTTGCAACCTGGAACTAAAAACAAGATATATACTGTTTTTATTATATATTTTTGTATTTTAGACCAAGGAAGAAACTCAAAAAAATTGAAACCAAATTCACTTGCCAAAACCAAATTCACTAAATAAATGAAACCTAAAACAACTCATTTTTTTAATAAGATGGAAAAACAAAAAGGAACAAAACAATTTAAACTAAACAATTTGCAAAGGAACCAAAACAAAATAAAAATGAAAGTAAACTCATTGGCCCAATTACAAAAACTATTACCCACTTTCCAAATCAAAACCATACCCAAATTCTACAAACTAAACTTGTGGTTTGAAAGCTTGATTTGGGTTCGGTCGTAGTTTGCTAGAGGATTGGAGAAGTCGAGTTTTGGGTTTTGGATGTTTAATTTGGATTTTGAGGACGGTGAGGTGAAGTGTGGATGGTGTGGATGGAGACTGATAGTTCAGGGATGTTGTGATTTGGTTGTAGGAGTTAGGGGATTTTGAGTGATGAAACGTGAATGATGATTGAGGAAGAGGATGGTTAGGAAATCGGTGATGGCGTAGGTTGTGGTGATGGAGGAGTTTGTATTGGCAGAGGGAGGTGTAGTAGCAGGCCAGTGGTTGTTCGGTGATGGAAGTGGCAGTTTTATGGAAGGCAGTGTGGAGTAGATGTATGTGGTGATGGCAAGGTGTTAATTAGGAGTTGTTTATGGTATGTTGGTGGTATGGAGATGATGGTCTGGAGGCTGTAGATGGAGCAGCGATGTAGATGGAGCATTGAAGCCGGGACGATGAACTGGGTGATGTTGAGGGAATATGATTTGAGTTTGGTCGCTGTGATGAAGGGGAGTACGGGATGATGATATATATAAAGTAAAGTGATAAAGATGATTCAGGGGTATCGTTTGTTGCAGTAGGAAGGTGACAGTATGGAATGGTTTGAATAAGTTGTTTTGATGAAGCAGGAGGAGTGTTTTGTTGAAACAGTGGAGAAGTTTTGTATGTAGGCAGTTGTAGATGAATGTGTGGTTGTTGTAATGTGAGATGTGCATAGGGAAGTGGTGTACAGTGGCCGAGATGCACAAAGATGTAGTTATGTTTGAAGTGGGAAGTGAGAAGTAGGCAGGTAATATGTGTATAGTTTGTGCACTGTATGATGTGCAGTTGCAATGGCACAGAAAAATGGATAAAGAAGTTTGTGGATAGTGATAATGGATAGTGTGACTATGTAGGGGGTTAATGTATAGGAGCACCAGTTTGTTTTGATTGGTATGAGAAATGGCCAGAGATATGGTTTGAATTAAAGTGTGATGTAGTTGGAAGGGGCTTTGGCAAGGAAATATGGTGGCAGTTGTATGACTGGGATAGTATGTTATATGGTGACAGGGGGATGATGAATGAAGTGGAGGCAGTGGGCAGTATAGCAGAGCAATTGTTGTAGCAGTGAAGGATGAGTTGGTGCAGTGAGGTGGAATGTAAGAAGTTGGATGTTGCAGGCCTAGGGGTTGTTGTAGTTTGCTGTAGAGGTTGAGGTAAGTATGGCTGATGTAGTTTTGAGGAGGTTGTTTGTATGAGTGAAGGCAGTGGTAGATGGTTGCACATGTAGTGGGCAGTGACTGTTGGATTAGAGGTGTGTACTGTAGTGGGTTTGGGGAGGTTGTGGCAGCAATGAGGTAATTGTGAGGGTGATTGAATGTTGACTGTAGGCTATAATTATGGCAGGGATGGTTGTGAAGTATATGTGCAAATGTGCATAGTTGCAAGGAGATGAAAGTGTGGTAAGAGGAGTATGGTTGCAGGTAGAAAGATATGTGCACAGTAGATGGACAGTATTTGTAAAACAACGAAATGCAGAATTTGTAAAACAATGAAATGCAAAGTTTTTTTATATATAGTATGAAATGTAAAGAAATGTGAAATGAGCAAACAATGAAATGAAGTGTTCTACTTTTAAAAAAAATATGCAAATGCAACTAGAAAAGCAACAAGCACACACACCAAATGAAAAAAAAATCACACAAACACACAACACAAAATATTTTTTTTTAAATGCAAATTAACACACAAAATGAACACACAATAAAATCAAACAAAAATTAATTCGAAGAATAAAATTAAAATCAAATCTATTCCCCGGCAGTGGCGCCAAAAATTTGGTTGAGACGAATTTTCGATTGGTTAGAAAATCGCTGAAAAATACTGTAATAAAAATAACAGCAAGCGCACGACGTACAATTTTAGTACGTGGCGAGTACAGGTCGATCTGTAGGGAGTTGAATCGATTTTAAATTCTACTCAGTCAAATTAACCCAAATTTGCAAGTTTGTTTAAACTAAGAAAAATAGAAAAAATTAAACTAGAACAAAAGTTATTAAAAATATGAGATTAGAAGACAATTTGGAGGCAAATCCACTCTCTTATTTTTACATAAATCAACACAAAAATAAAATATGATCTCTCTATTTTGATCTAAGTAGAATTAGTGATGTATTTATCATAAGTATGGTCTATTTATGTTATTAATTAACATAACTTAAACCATCAAACTTTAATACAACAACTAAAACCACTTATCAATTGTAATGAAAATGAACATGAAGTCAAAGCAAAAACTATTTTAAGTATGATCTATTTACTATTTTGTTTAGTAACATAGATCATCAAATTTTGTTTCTTCTTTAATTCCATGACCAAAATCACTTAGTTAGATAATGATGTTAATTGTGTTTATGTTGGATTAAGCATAGCCCATTTGTGATTACAACATATACTATCAAATTCCCTTTATAAACTTACATCAAATTCCAATTCTTCATGAAGCATTAAATAGATCATAAATGACAAAATATGTTGAATTTACATAATTTAAGAGAGCCTCATTACCCCTAAATTGAAGAGGTTTAACTACTCATTTGTGTTATCATTTCAACACATGTAAATTTCAACATAAAACAAACAAAAGAAAGTGCAAGCTAATTAAAATAAAAAGAGACCTAAACTACTTGCATAAAAATAAAACTAAGTTACCAACATAAAAGAAAAGAGAGCATGTAAATAAAAATGAGCATAAAATGAAATAAAAGCATGTAGAAAAAGAAGGAAGATGAAAAGGCTTTAGAAGCCATTTTATTTCTCATTTAATTTGTGGCTACAAGTTGCATAATATGATAAGTAGATTAAACTCATTACATGAACGTAAAAGGGTTATTTATACATGCCTAAAACCCTAATCCATATTTTAGGGGACTACTCAAATTGCCCTTGAGGAAACATGGCCACCAAGGTATCATTAAAATGTAATTCATCCTCCATTAAATGTGCATGTTCTTTTAATCTCCACTAATATTTGCATTAGCTTCTAATTGTAGATCATGGCAAGTGGATAGGTGGGGTCTTGCATGATTTCATGAATTCTTTTATTTCTTCATCTTCATTTGCCTTCTAACTCTTATGTGTGCATGTTTCCATGAAAGTTTCTTCATATTTCCATCCAAATTCCTACAAATAAAACATTAATGTGCAAATAAATATTCTCAAAATTAATATATGCATAAAATTACCATTTTGCCCCCATGTAGATGCATGAATGATGACTTGAAAGCATTTTTTAAATTTGGTTTTAAACATGTAAAAACACTCAATTATGACATTTATTTAAAATAATAGATTAAATATGGAAGTAAAAATATGCACATTTACGTGCACATCATATATATATTCTATTCGGCCATGTTAAAAAATCTATTTGTAAAAATGAAACTATATATAATATTTATACATACACACACACATACATACATATATATATATATATATATATATTAATATAAACATTGTTATGATTATTAAACATAAATATAATAAAATTATATTAAACTAGACTTGGCAATTTTTTTTAAAAAAATTCATATAAATTTATACATATGTATATATAGTTTTATCAATTTTTTTAAATACATAACATAAATATATAATTAAAATAGTAAATAACAATTTTGAAGGGTTAAAAATCAATTTTCATATCTAGAAAATTAACTTTGAAAAATATATATAATGGGCAAATAATTTTTTATTTTTATTTCACACAAAGATATAAACTAAATATTAATTAACAAAGATAAATCAAGGTGATTTAATAACAGATAAGTATGAAGACAATATATGCACATGTAAAATTATTACATGATATATCTACCACAAAATATATGTGACATAAAATGTAAATGGAAATTACCTTAAAGAGGCAGCTTTTGAATTCAGGTCGATTTGTAGGATCTTCTAGATTCAACTTGAATCGATAAGATGTCATAAAGATTAAGTCTACTGTCGGATTTTCTATTATCTGATGCGTATTGCTTTAGTAATTTCAGCAAGGGGTAGGGTGCATGATATGCACGACCAAACTAGAAGGTAGAGGAAGCAAGAGAGAAAATAATGAGGGCATAGGTTTGTTTATATAGAGAAAGAGGAGGGGACAAATTCTCCACCTTTTACTACTTCTCCATTTACCAGTTCTAGATCTAGAATTCGAAACACCTCTCTCTCCCTCTAGCTTATGGTTGACTACAATATAGGCCTAGATGAGCCAACAAAACCATAAACTCATTTAGCAAGTAACGCTATTTAAATCGTATTTAAATGTGCATCGATATCTTATATCAATACCTACATATATAACTTTAATGCACGCTCTCAGCTAATTACTAAAGGCACCAAAGAATACTGATGGTACCCAGTACAACATATAAATAAATAATGTGTTATAAATATTGATTACTTTTATTATTTTATAACAATTTATAAATCAACTAAATTATGCGGTATTTCGGAGAATTCAATAATACGGTTGTGTGATTCATAAGTATAAATTCAATCAGTGGTTAATATCGAACAAATATGATATTAACGGTCATACATCACCTTGTCTAATGCGTGACACTTTGGTCGAATTATTCGCTTATACATCCTATCGGTAAAATCCAAATTTTCTATCTAAAAGGTATTTTTTAGTAACAATTATTTACAGCAATCCTCTTCATTTACACTTTATCACTTTAGGGTTTATGGAATTTTTTTTGGTTGAAATTTCAATATCATCAATACTAAACATGATTAGTTCGTAAACAAAGCCCTTGGTTCAATAATAATATCTATTATTAACTGTACTACTCTAGATAGAGATTTTGACTTTGAGTTGACTATAATTGACCATGATATTAACCTCATTCAATTTAGGCAACAAATTATTTATTTAATAGTGTTTCACTTCTAATGCTTCATCTCAGACCCGACTATAGTCGCTCGATGGTTTTCATGCAATGACTTAACTATAATCAAAGTGGAGTATCCATATTGAAGCTCAACGGTATTCTTAAGTGGAGAAAACCATGTAACATTGTCACTTTAAGATTTCATATTTGACCTTAGTTGTTATTAACCAATAGGAAACTCTCTAGTGAGTTATTTCATAGTTATCTAATAACTATCATTATGTAAACCCTTGATGCTCCTAGCAGCCATAAGTATTACATGCCCAATATTTGGAGCGCAATTACGTACTCTGGTCTCAGCAGATGTATCATTATCCTTTCTTGAAACATCTCTAACTGGAATATTTATAATTATATGTTATTTTATATTGTGATAATTTTCTTATGATTACAAATCCTTATACTTATTAACACATAACATATCTTTTTAAGATTTTCTATTTAACATACTTAAATCAATTAATTAATATATCAAAATATATAGTAGATCTATAATAGAAAATAAACACCTTTATTATGAACAAGATTGTTTATAGAATTATACATATGTAACAAACTACATAATTTCCCTAGGGCATATGCTTAACTATCTTAATCTTCTACTAGCAATTGGGATCAATTATGGAATCTTCATCCCTTCATCACTCCATCTGCTTTCTTAAAAGTGATCGACCTAGTGCCTTAGTGAATGGACATGCTATATTTTTTTAATTATCTACTTTGTTAATTAACACTCCTCCATCACCGAAAAACTTACTTTATCATGTGGAACTTTTGGAGTATGTGCCTAGGCTACTAGCGAGCTCTATGGTCTTTTACATCCAATATTGTGGCATTGTTTTCATAAGACAATGTCATGGGGTTCTCAATATTTGAAATTACCCCTAGTTTAGTTATGAATTTGTGCACACACACATACACACACGGAGCTTTTGCTACAGTGCTACTCAATTAACGAAATTAGCATTCTGGTTGAATCAGCCACAACCTTTTGTTGGGGACAATTTCAACTTAAAGCTCCTTAACTAAGATTGAACATGAATTTGGGATTGATCTATTATATTTTATATTACTTATGAAGTTTGAGTCTGAATACTCCTTCATAAGGAGTTTGATGTTTCCATAAACAATTCGCGAGTATTTCAATTAATACTCAAGAGTACCCTTAACTACCACTATAGCAATACTAATTTGGATGTGATACTTGCTCCATGTATCAAAACATAAACGAAATGCGATAGTGTAAACAATACAGTATGTATGATAATTCCTAGTGACAACGCATTATGAATCATCTTACATGCTGCATGTTAGACATTCTAATATGGTGTCTAGGTATATCATTATGGACATTCCCAACATCCTTTTATAATGATTATAAACAACGTCATTTCAAATCCTATACCCATAATTAAACAATAAAACTAAAATGGATTTTAATATAGGTACATCATTATTAATCAGTCGTACGATGTTTACTCATAGTTTAGAAATATTTTAGTACACCTTAATATTCTTTCTTATAGTCAAATGCTTCCTCTACATTTTAAGTGAAACAAAAACTATTTGATTTCTCTATCAAAATATTTTCTTAATTAAAATGTTTGTCGAATGCTACTATTGTATCAGTTCTTTGATCCTATCCAATAATCACAAACTCAGTTATCGTTCCCACTGACCTTGTGACATTTTGATTGTTATGTGCAATTAGTGTATTCAACATCATTATTTAGAATACTTGTTTCAAGATATATGTCCCAAAACTCAAATTCATACCAAGCGATAATTTATGAGAAAGCATCTGAATTAACTTAAGCATGTTGAATGATGAATCAATTATGTTAGTTTCAATAATTGAGATTTATGATTTAATACTCATCAACGTTGCTTACTATATTCCAACTGCATTAGTCTTCTTCTCGAAGACACATTTGCAGTCAATGGATCGTATCCCTTCGGGTACAACTATCAAAATCATATTGTAACGACCCACTTTTCTTTACATTCTAAGCTGACAAATAACCACACATGTCAACTCAAATTGAAAAAAAGGCGGATTGTTAGGGATGAAGAAAGAAGAAAGAAGATGAGAAGAAAACCAAAAAACAATAACACAGAATCTCACATTCGCAGCAGAACAATATATAATAGATAAATACAAATTTTTATACAAAAGAAACTATAACTGTTAATATACATAAAATCATCAGAGTGCAACAATCAACAAATCAATATGGACAGTTATTATAACTTGTCCTCACTAGTGCTGACTGTATAGCCTGAACACACAGCGGGATATAATCAAGTACATGAAATATATCTAAAATCCTCCAGCTCATCTCCTTAGCTCCATAGCATCCTAACCTGGATCTGCAATATACTCGGTCTGACCTGAGCATTATAATAAAATAACACCCGAGTCAGTCTGGAAAACCAACGTGAGAAAACACACTCAATTTGAATTTTTACTGTTATCAAAATCCTTGAAAAACAAAGGTATCTCGTAAGACAACGCCACACATACATAAGACGGGATTTTATTTACCATACGATAACCACATTTCAACATAGTTGGGCACATCTAAAACCGTACAGGCTCGTAGTGGATATTGGATTCCATACAATGACTGGACTACTGGAGTACTGCCCATCACAGTACACCTCTAGAAAAATTTACCGAGATCGTACCTAACGATCCTTGCCAACACAGGACCGGCCTACCCCTGACCTAGATAGCACCGAATATGTTTTCACCCCGGGTGTTCCCACCATATCGAGCGCTCTCTTTTCCATGCACAATCATATCCATAATTATAATATATCCAAGGGTATCTAGAAAAGTGATAACATACCCTACTTGGGTGCGACCCACTTAGTCCTGCTGCATCTCCTTTATTTTAGTCATGCTCGGTTGATGAGGCTTGAGGCTACGTATTACCTTAAGAATAACATTCATACTTGGAATGCTAACACTGCCTTCCAGGCAATGATGCAATGATAGCATTCATCCATACAAGTTGTTCCGGGTCTGAACAAACCGCAACTTCTTCAAGATCACCATCTCCATTATCTTTGAGATATCACAATTTGAAACGCACAAATCGGATCGAAGTGGTTTTCAGATAATTAAATCTGATCCCGGTCTCTTCGAAACGATTAACAAATTTGGCCAGATTTGATAGTTGGTTATTTAACTATCAAATAACATCCATAAGCAGTCACTAGGCCCATATTTTATAAATCTTTCAAAACATTCACATCAAAATATCTTCACAAAGATATATATATATTCAAATCTCTTTCAATATTTCAATATTTGGAAACAGTTTCCAATTCTTATATCCATAACAGGATATTTTTCCAACCATATCAATACTTAGGAATATTTCCAAATTCCATTTTTATAATTCATTACTTAGAAAATATTTATATATAAATCTTTTCATCGCTAAAATATTTCCAAAACATTTAATTCCAATACTTAGGGAAATATTATAAGCCTATTTCCCAAAATCATTTCTAATATCCATACATAGGAAATATTCCGTATTTAACTCACAAATCTCCGGAATTTTATTAATTCCCTTAAACAATTCCCAAAATTATTTTTATCGATTATACTTATTTAATATCCAACCAACAATTTATAACTTCTTTTATTAATTCAGATTCATTCTCGAAGTTCTCGTATCTAACAGTTTGGATATTTTCTCAAGTTTCCAAAATTTCGTTATAAGATTTTCTCTTATAAAATCACATCCATTAAATAAAACCCGATTTACAAATCCCGAGAGCATTTATAAATAACTTCAATCAATTTTCAAAACTCCATATTATAAAATAAGTATTTTTAAAGAATATTTATAAAATTTCAAACCATTTAAGTGATTATTAAAAATATCAAACACTTCTAAATAGACAACGATAACAAATTTCCAATTTATAAACAAAACTAATCGATTTACAAGCTTATCTTACAATTAGAATTCATTTTCAATTAAGATTAAATATTTGAATAATCAACTTTTCGAAATATCTAAATACTAAAAACAGTTTTTAAATTCACAGTTTAATAAATAAATAAAATCTCTTTTTAAACAAAACTTAACTTCTCAATAAAAATATAATTTTAAAATTCCAATATAACCAATTTCAATTTCATAAATCCCTCTCGATTTAACACAAATCGATTTCACTTCCAATTTCATAACCATTCTCACATTCAAAAATAGAACCCACTATTTCTTTCAATAAACGATTTTCACCTCTCAATATAGATTCACTCTATGAATTTATATTTTCCATTTATCAAATGATAATCATTTCATTTTATTTATAAACATCGTTTATAAATTTTCATAAACTCAGTCCCAGTTTATACAGGTTTATATTACAAAAATCTATTTATAAATCGGTTTCTAATTAAAATTCCATTTATAAATCTATTTCTTAAGAAATCCAAACTATATTCCAAAAACCATTCAAATCTCAATTTCAACTTCCATTTCATATTTTAAGAATCTTATTAAAAATCCCTTTGTTTTAAAATCTTCGATTTAAAATTCTCTATTTGAAACCATTTTATGAAATAACTAAATAAATATCCAAAATCAATTTATTTATTTTATCCAAATCAATTCCCTTTTAATAAATCCAAAATTTAATATAAAAATTATCAATTCCAAAATCACCTTTAAAATTTCCTTTTTAAATTCAAAAATATTATCTATGGTATTTATAATACAAAAATTTAGGTCAGTGCTACTATAACATCCAATAAATTCAAATCACATCATAATCTATCCCAGACTATTTAAACACATCATATATTACTATATATGAAATAAAAATCAACAATTTTGAGGAATCCAGTTGGATGCCTCCAACATGTTTCCCTCCAACCACAAATGTTATATAACATAAAATACCAATCCCGCTTCGAGGCGGGGTATCGCGGTAATATAGGGTCATCCGCTATTATGCGGGGCGCATAGTGTCTCATCCGCTCCAACGGTGGGAATATTCAATCCAACTAGTAATATATACTACTATATATATAATATAATATCCAACTGATAATAATTTATCAGTTCATCTAATCAACCAATAAATAATTTTTAACTATAAAATTAAAACCAGCAATCCAAATGAGTGGGATTTACTCACATTGATTTTTAATTCGCCAAAAAGTTCGTTTTTGAATTAAAATTGAACTGGCATTCAATTTTAACCCAAAATTCTAACAAGCTCCAAATTCATTCAAAACAGCTCCATTTTGAAGCTCTCGTCATCACGATCGCAACACAAAAAGTCCCGTTTCAATCGGACCTCGTATGGACAGGTTATTAAATTTATAAGTTATTGATATAATTCAATTTAAAAATTAATAAACTAATACAACATCACCAAATTACCACAATGCCCCTCTTCTTCCCTCCCAAATAAAATCTCCTGCACATGCCTGTATCAGTGCACGCCTATCCCTCTATGGCTGATGCTTCAATCCCCCGATTGTCCCTTGTTTCCTAGTGAAATCTAGATATGCCGATTCCAGCAAACTTTACTCCTCGACCTCTGAACCCTAGACCCCACGAATCCATGACTGAACCACCAAATCAAAAAGCGACCTTTGCCCCATCGCCTGATCACTGTAGCGACGTGAATCGCCTCGCCTCACCGTGCGCCACCAAAACTTGTCAAAAGCTACGATTCTCGATGACGAACTCATCTCCAATCTCCACTCCTCGAATCGACAACCACCTAAAAATCCAACCCTAGCCTTCACGACTCTGTACTGTTGAACGCCAGACAACTTCGCACCCATCACAAGACATCTCAGGGTGAAGCTCTCGCTTAAACAAGAATTTTAAAACTAGTTTTCAGATTTTTTTTTTTGTTTTGTGTTTAAGTGATTTTGATTTTTTTTAAAAGTTTTCAAATTTTTTTCTTCATCACGGCAAAGACAAGTTTAAATAAGGGGAAAGATATGGAAATCAACAAGTAGGTGCAGCTGATGGTTGGGCTGGAATTTGAATAGAGTGGCTGAAATGAAAAGTTGGAGGCTGTGGTCAAATCAACACACACACACACACACACACACACACATATATATATATATTTTATTTAAAATTCGAAAATATCTAGTTATAATTTTCGGATCCCAATCGAGGTGTGCCGCCAGGCATTCCTAATATTATAACTCTATTCTGAACGCAATGGAACAGGTTTCGAGACCCAATTCGATCGTATAGAGAAGATTGCTTTTTGAACCCAATTATTATATTAAATTTTCAATATTAATTTCAACACATTTCTATCCCGTACGACCAAACAATAACTCCAAACGCTACGAAATTTGAAATCCGATAATAATACACTATTATGGATCCAATGGAACTAGTTTCGTTGAAATCTGAGATTGTGCCCCAAAAGGCTATTTTTATATGTTAATTTAAACGAGTTATTTTTAAAATCAAATAAATCACCTTTAAATTCAACTTAAAATTTTATTTACCTTCATTCTTATTAATAGAAATTTAATAAGCCTTTGAAATTATTTTTATCTAACTTAAAACTCAAGATTCCACTATTTAACCAAATTTCAATTATTAAATTCCACAATTAAATTACCCAATAAATCGTTATATTTGAAATTCAAGTTATTAAATCTATAAATTAAGCTTTAAATATTTAAAATCAATTAAATATTACAATTTCGAATACCCAAAATTCTGGGTCATTACACATATTTTGATAAATTACTTGGAATGTATTCTAGATTTGCACATCGTGCTATATGGCAAAGTCAATATGCTTTATGGCCTATTTATAATCGAGGAATTCTTTTCTTGATATTGATATAAAACCCATAGTTTCTCTTTAATGTGCGAGAGCTCTTATTAGACATTCTAATGAGTCATGTTTATTTAGCTTGGTTAATTTTACTTCAACTTATGTAACCCGTTTTATATTTGGATATTTTTACTACTAATAATTGTTAAAAGAAATTCCTTCATCATGAAGTTGGCATTCTTGAAAAACAAGTTTCTTAGTACAATGGAATATACATTCATAAACATTTTATATGAAAGGAACTGGGCAGTCGGAAGCGGGTGAAACTGGTAGATTTTCAAAAAAATATTTGGATCTATTGGGCCTATGAAGTCTAAAGGGGATTTTAGATCCAATCTAAAATATTTTTAATTTACATGAATTTAATGTTTACATAAATTAAAGTATATCAAATATACTTTTGTAATATGTATTTGAGTGTGACTGTTACTTGTTAAATTTAATTTAGTGAAGCAAACTTTTCATTTCCATCTCTTAACTTATTCAATTAATGAGGGGATGTATGATTTTAATTAGATAAAGAAAAATTTTCATTTCTTTCCCTTTAACATAACTTACTAAGCGACATTAATAACCAAAATTATACTAGGCAAACGTTGTGAGTATGGGGCTGGCTATTTAGACACAAAATAAAACATAATTGATGACACAAAAGATCTGGACCGTTGGATCTTTTTGTCCTTACATGGGAGGTAGAAACCGGGGGCAATCCAAGGTTGGAAATACATTGTTTTACCAATTGTGTCTACATTTTGTGTTTAAATAGGTTTTCCCTGTGTAAGTGCAACATATCGTATTATGTACATAGTTAATGTGTACTTATTTGTGTGCTAGGATTAATACAACAATGGACACATTTGCCATTTATATATGCATTGGCTATCCAAAGCATCGTTTAAAATTATATATATGTATGTATGTATGTATGTCTGTGTGTGTGTGTTTAAATATATTTCAAATATATATATATGTATGTTTGTATGTATTTTTAATGAATCCTTTAAAAAATATAAATTAATTCAACCGAGTCAACTATTATGAATTCAAGGTTTATTACCAGAGATGCAATGATTTGATTTAGTAAAATAATTTAAAAATAGATCTTAATCTAGAAATCTAAATATTACCTATATGTATATGTAAATAAATTAAAGTAAGATAAAATATAGATATTTCATAAGTAATAATAATTTTCTAAAAGTATATTTTATTTGATAATAATACTATGTTGGTTTATGTTCATTTACATGTCAGTACAATTCTCCTTTATTATTAGTATGTATGCGTAATGGCCCGAAATTTTTAACATTTTGAATGAGAATATTTAATTTATTTAAATATTCATATTTGATTCAAATTTAATAAATTATAAGAAAATCAATTGTTAATAAAACGCTTAGTTTTTGTTGACATGTTTCTAATTTAATTTATAGGATTTTTCCATAATTTTCAATTTGAAATTTTTTTAAATTTTCATTTGACGTATTTTATGGAAAACTATGGTATTTTTGAAATTTTACATAGCAAGATAATTAGTGTATTTTATTGCTGTTTTGAGATCATGTCGTATTTTTATGCATGACTGTATTTTTGTTTCGTCGTTTGCAATTTGTACATGAACGAAATTCTATGTAGAGACACGCTGGAAATTAAAAAAAACATATCCTATACAAGAATATTCAACAGTTTTGACTCTACCCTCTTTCTCTTTTCTCTTATCAATTCCTATAAACAAAAGAAAATCAAACGATTCTTCAAAAAATAAAATCGCAAGCTATAATTGACTAAAAAACACAAAATTAGATCTGATGAGTTCGTAGTGATGAGATCTTCAAATCCATACAGGTTTTGTTGGAAGCGGTTGTGTTTGGAGTAGTGGTTGTTGCCACGATTGAAGCTAGGGTTTACGAATTGGTGAGATCTAGGCAACGATAGGCGAAGAGGAGGATGGAGTCGAGTTTGTCGTGCGAAGGAGCTTCGGTCGGGAGATTTTCAGAGGGTGCATTTCAGTTTTAGTGGAGTGCAACATTTTGCATAGGAGTAGGCTAGGGTTAGGTCGCATTGTGGATGGTGGGACCAAGTTTATAAAGGTGGTGATGGCCATAAAGAGAGCGTGAAGTGGAAGTCATTAGTGAAGTCGGTTTGTGGATTCATTGATCTTGGAGGGGAATGAGCGAAAGGCATGCATGGCCCTGGTGTGCACATGTGCATGTACAAGATATTTGAATTAGGGAAAAGAGGAAGGAGAAGGATTTAGGTTGAATAATTAATTTAATAAAGTAATTAAGTTATTTAATGAATAATTTAATCTTAAATCTTATAAATTGAATATCTCTCTCATATGAGGTCCAATCGAGACACGGTCTTTTTCGTTACACTTGTAGGAGTAATATTTACGCATTGAAAATGGTTTCGTCAAGTTTGGAGAATGTAACAACCCTAGAATTTTAATGATTTTAAAAATGTAATTAACTAAAAAAAAATTCTTGAAAATAATTAATAAAATTTTAGAAATGAAAATTTGATATTTGGTATGCGTATATTTAAGCATAGCAAGTGGCAGATTTTCGTTTGAAAATTTGAAATTTTTTTTGGTTGTGAAATTTTCAATTTAAATTTAAAATCAGTTAGAATTTGATCAAAATAAAATATTTTTGAAATCTGAATATTTTTACATAATAAAAACATAAATCATTTTCTGAGTGAGACATCGTAATTCGTTTCGCCGTATTTGGACCGCTCTAGCCCCGTTTATCTTATTTTCGGCGTTTTAGCAGCATTTTCGACAGCGAATATCGAGTTTTGATATGTGGGTCGTATCACTCATATCCGTGTACCATTCTGTTCATCTCATCGTGCTGATCTCCGCAGTATATTCATTAGAGAATTTCGACGTCCGGTACGTGGTGGAATCTGTGAAACGGTTAGTCGTATCGGTACCCGTTGAGCTTTTGGTTTCCTCGTGGCCATTCAATTATCTACCGGTTGAAAACAAGTAGGCATTTGCATTTAATATTCCTTGAATTCCCATACCTGACTTTTGGTTATTCCCATCGGTTGCTTTTTATATGTCCTTTGGCTTGCATTCTTTCTCTCTCTTTTTTTGTTTCGTTCTAAAATAATGTAAGTTTTATTATATATAAAAGTTTGCATATCTGAGAAATGCTTCATGCTTTCCTTCCCCTTGCTCATTATTTCTCTTATTTCATTCGGCCTCATCCCACTTCTGCCAAACAATGTCAGATCCCACCGTCCCCAAACACCTTCGTAGCCGAACAAACCAAACCTCCGGCCTTTGCTTTAGCACACGACCAGCCATTCCCCACCAGATCGAGCACAATCTCCACCTTCCCACTCCATCACGCAAGCATCTCCGACAGCCCTTGCTTCCGGTCACTGCCACGTCCATCAACCATTTACCCTCCACCGACCTGCTGCCTTCTCACCAGAGACAGCGGCCGCAACCATGATCCGCCATCTCCCTTGAACCAAGTGCAGACCCGCCTCCTTCTATATATAAAAAAAGGAATAAAGCTTTTAATTTATATTTGCATTGAGAAGAAACCTGCTTGCCTCATCATTGCCGAGACCACCCTCGCCACAAATCCTTGCTCCAGCCGTGACAGCAGCACCAACCCGCCATCGACCTTCCATCTCTACGCAAACCTCCTCACCGAACCATCCATCGCCGAGACCTCTACCGCCAGCACCACCTCCCTCTCCAAACAACCGAATCAGTTATTTTTTTCCACCTTTGCTCCGACCGAACTCAGCTCTGTCTCCCCCTGCTGCCACCTTTTCCAGAGCAGCCTATCAAAAACCACCAGCAACCGTCGAACCCGCTGCAGCAGCCTACCACCCGAACAACGACTCTGGCCATCCTTTTCTGATCTCTGGGCGTGTATATAAGTGGTACTTAGCATCTTATGACAATCTTATATAGGTATGTATACATGCTCAAAGCCCTGCTTAAACTTCAGTTTCCCTACTTTTGATCTAGCTCTTCTACTTCTATTTTTTTAAAAGGGTTATATATATTGCATGTATATATATTTTTGTTTCCTACGATATAAGCTTATATATATAAGTTTACTTATATATATATTTTAACTTTTGAATCCAGTCATTTAGATTTGCTTTTGTGCTTGTCGCAGCTCTTTGACGTGTCGTGTCTGTATCCGTGTGCATGCTCGTGTCACTGTTTCCATTCTCGTTGTTTCTCTAGCCTCGAAAGGTGAGCGATCACTCTCAATTAACATTCTTATGTTTAGTAAATTGATTTCACATGAAATGACTATTGAAACATGTTGTTAAATCGAACTGGTTAGAAATTTAATTGTTAATATGATATGTTATTACTAAGATTTGTTTATCTGTGCTAATTGACACACGACACCATCACCTGTTGTATAAATATTACATTTAAACTGTTAATTATGATATATGCCCGTCATTGATATGTTATGCTATTTTATTATTATTTTATTGTTCTCACTCTACAAGTTCCTTGTTAGTTTTGAATTTCCCTATGGGTTGAAATGATACATACCCGAACGATATTATTGATTAGGGAAAATCGTTATGGGTTGAAATGATAAACCCAAGCGATTTTATTGAATTTGAATTTTGGGATTGCGGGTTGAAATTATATATACCCGTAAATATTAATTATTGTGGATGGAATTGATAAATATTCGTATCACTTGCCATAGGATAGAGAACCATATACGGACACCGTTGGTCTATTTTTTTTGAAAAAACTAGATTTTCAAGATTTTGAAAGGAAATATATAGGTTTGAATAAATATTGATTTTTAAAATATAATATATAAATTTATTTTATATATGTGTAAAATTTAGATTTTTAAATTATATATTTGGAAATTTAAATGCTTATAAAAAGTGATTAAGTGAATATTTTAGAATTAAATATAATTGAAGTTAGATATTTAATTATTGATTTTATTTAAATTTGTAACATGAGATTTTTATTCAAATGTTATTAAGAATGATTATGCGGATAGTTTCAAATTTAAATAAAAGTAAAAGTTGAATTTTGAAATATAAATGAAATTTATCAAATTGAGTTATTGTAAAATGTTGAATATTTAAACTTTGAAACATATTGAATTGAAAGTGGTTATTTTTGTAGTTCAAACCTGGATTTTAATCAATATAAATTAAAAATGGTTTTAATGAGAATTTGAATTGAACCTTCAACCTTTAATTGAAATTATTGAACTGAGATTGATTTAAATTGAATTTTTGGAACTAAAGTTGATTTGAATTTATTTGTGAAATTGGAAGAAATAATTCTAATTTGAAACTATTTACGATATAAATTTTTAAATATATAAACTATTTTGATATATATATTATTTTTAATATATAAACTATTTTGATATATATACTATTTTTAATATATAAACTATTTAGATCTATAGCCTATTTTTAATATAAACTATTTTGATATATATACTATTTTTAATATATAAACTATTTTAATCTATAACCTATTTTTAATATAAACTATTTTAATGTATAACTATTCCAATATATAAACTACTTTCAATATTCAAACCGTTTAAGTTGGAACTGTTATGATTTAAAGTGAATAATGATTTCGGAAGTGATAATGATTTCAAAATTGAATATGATTTCGAAAGTGATATGATTTTGAAACGAATATGATATTTTGTTATGAAGTATGAACTGTTTGAAATGAAAATTACCACGGTGAGAAATAATCGTTTGGTTGTTAAGGAGACCGGGATCGGATATTGTCATACTCTCTGCCAATACTGATAACCACTTTAACAACTGTGTACGTGGTGGGAGTTCCAGAACGAAGTAGGATGGTTTGGAGAACGTCTGTACGAGATATGAACGTGGCCCTAACTCCCTCGAGTTAGCTTGATGTGGCTAAAACAGGAGCTATACCAGGCCAAGTGGGGTCGCTTCCCCTATCGGGCACATTTCTTCGATACCATTCTGTTACTTTATGATTTGATTGGGTACACCTTTGATTTAGGAGTGTGTCTCGAGGTGGGCGGTAGTAGTTGCTATGCGTTACCACCAGTCCGGGAGTGCAAACGGTAGAATCCTACACTGGCATTGCCTCGCGTGCCTTGTCACATGCCTTATCGCACCTTCTACGAGTTTGGTTTGTGTTGTACCTATGGAGTGCTCCCTAATAGCCCACCAGTTTGGTGGAGTTTACAATACTGTATAGACTACGACATTTATATAAAATGTGTTAAGGGGGATATGGGTAATGCCCTAATGCTATTTTAATATTTTACTTTACTGTAGACATTATATATGTAGCGTATTGTACTATGTATGTAGATAGTTTCACGGATCCTTAGAGGATGGGAATCCCAAACATCCTTTAAGTTATATTGCATTTCACTTGGACATTTCACTTGAGTTGATTTACTTGTATAAGAATGTTAATCCTAACTCGAGTGTTTTGTACTTTGCTTTATGCTCAGGTCAGACCGAGTGTCACAGCATTTGAGACTCACCTTTGGAGCTTGGAGCTTTGCTTGAAGATCTGTCTCTTATCTATTCAACTTTCGGTTATTTCAGTTATTTCCAGTTGTTTATGTCCAGTCTTGTCATTTGCTTATGTATTAGATATTCCTTTGTATTTGAATTTCTGTTGTATTTGCTTTAGACTCTGATGTTATATAGTAGCTTTATGAACTACTATTTATCTATTCCACTGCTTATTATTATATTACTCTATATTTGTGATTCTGTGATTGATTTATTTACCGTATACGCTAAGTTCATGCAATTATAAATTAAGAATCTGCTGTTTTGAGCAATTCAAGTCTGACATGTGTGGATGATTGTCGATTTGAATGGTTCGAAATAACGGGTCGTTACATGTGGTATCAGAGCTCTGGTTTAGGCAAAACTTAGCATATATAGTAAAAACTCTTTAGAGATAGGGTAGTAATACCCTAGAATGAGTAAAATTAATTACAGAATCATCTTCGCTCGAGCTTGAAATCCTTCGTTAGGACCATTTTTGATTTGGATTTCTTTCGAATTTTGGAACTTTACCTTTGTTCTAAAATCCATTTTTGTCCTTTCCAGTTCGTGTTCTCTAGATACTGAAGCATCCCATAGCTTTATTTCTATTGATCTCTGTAATAATTTGAGCATCTTGCAACCCCAATTTGCAACTTCATCTTTATGTGTGACTACTACCATCAGCGGTCCCGCCAACCTTAGTATGATTTGTAAAAGGGTGAAACTCCTTTACAACAGGCGTCGATTCACCGAAGATTTCTACGTCCTCGGTTTAATGTTGTTGTTTCTTGCAAAGCCCGAACCATTTCCTTAGTAGACGACCAGGGTAACTCTCTTGTGATCGAATGTCGAATGCCTCAGGATTTTGCAGGCAGTTTTATCTTTTTGCTTGATTCTCAGCCTAGTGATCTTGACTCCACCCCTGTTGTCCAAATCTTTCTGGATGTCTATTGTGAAGTCACTTCTCTTCCTCCCAAGTGGGAAATTGAATTCCCTATCGATCTTATTCCTAGAACTCGATCTTGCTACTAGTTTTCACCAGCTTCGTGCAGCCGAGGAGAGCATTCCCAAGACAGGTTTCTGAATGGAGAATGGTTTCTATGAATGGCTAGTCATGCCCGTTGGATTAACCAATGCTCCTACCTTCTTCGTTGATCTCATAAATCGCGTTTCCCGCGATATTCTTAACAAGTTTATCCCCATTTTTGTTGATGATATTCTCGTTTTTTCTAAGTCAGAGAAGGAGCATGAGTCTCATTTGAGCTTTGTTCTCCAAACTCTTAGGAGTCACCAGTTGGAAGCCAATTTTCTAAATGCCATTTCTGGAGATGAAGTCTGATTCCTTGGGCACATTGTTTTTGAAAATGGAGTCTCGGTTGACCGAGTTAAGGTCATCACCATTAATATAAGTCTATCCATCTTTCCTCTTTTGTAATTTAATTATCTTATCTTCCTTTCGAGCTTATCTTCTTAGTCTAAATTCTCTTTGATTAGGGTACCTCTAAATTTGATTCTCTATCCTTGTTCTAAAATTCATTCTTGAATCATCCTATGAGGGAGTGTATTTGTAATTAATATAAAAATGTTTATATTGTGTTATTTGAGTTGTTAAGTTTGAATTTGGGTTTTGATCGATTCGTCTGGCCAACGCTATCGATAGGAATTCCAAAACACTTGAACAAGCAAACTGACATAATATTGTTTTTGAAATTGGTAAATGAAATAATTTTATGTATGATTATATTTTATATATAAAGGTATAATTTTATGAAATTAGATTGTTAAATGAATTGGTTGTTAGAAATGATAATACTAGATTATCATTTATTGTTTTTTCAACATTCCTAAACCAATAACTATTGTTGCATGTTATAAGGAGATGAAATTTTACAACATGGTTTATAAATCTGATTTGCAAACGAAATGAATATTATATTAAGGATTTGAGAATTTAATTTTCGGTATTTTTTGAAATTTGGTCTTCAAAGTCTTTTTTTAAATATATTATTTGAAAGTTTTTTCAAATGGAAATTGTTCCCAAAGTATTTTAAAAGAAGTAGGTCAGTACTCTCCTCTTTTATCGCTGGAAAATAATTTCAGTGATGACTGCAGCATCATTGACATTCAGTTTTGAGTCTTAAAGTGAAGAGACCACTTAGTAGCTTTTATACACTTTTGTTTTGGAAAATGATTTGATTTGAATTTCTTGAGTATGCTTTATGTATAATACATATATATATACATACATACATATACATACATACATATATATATGTATGTATGTATATGTGTATCTATATATATATGTATGTATGTATATGTGTGTGTGTGTATATATATATATATTTCAATATGGTTTGAAGTGAAACCGAAAATTTAATTCTTAAGTTCTATGTTAAGTGATGGTTTCAATTATTGAAATAACGCAAATTTTTGAATAATTGGAGTGTCTAAAATGAGAAATGGAATTGAAACAACTTGAAATAGTTGAGCTAGGATAAAATTTATTTGTATACTACTCAATTAAATTCTAAAACATATATAACTTGCCTGAAATATTCAAAAAGTTTAAATGTTAATGTGAATATGTAATTGAAGGTTATACAGGAGAAATATAAGCAATAAAAATGTTCAAACTACATTTTGCTTAATAGAAATGTCGTAAATAAAAGGTAAATTTGTATAGTGCTCAATTACATTCAAATACATTAATAAGACTTAACTGGAAAAGTTTGAATGTAATAAGAACATGTAATTGAATAATATACAATATAAAGGTAAGTAATAAGATGTCCAACAATGACATTTATATGGTTTTAAATTAATTTTTGTATCTGGTACAATGTATTTCGAATCTATCTTTCCTTTTTGTTGCTTCTATTCTCCTATCTCATTCCTTTTTGGGGACGAAAAGTTTTGAGTGGGGGAGAGTGTAACGACCCTAGAATTTTAATGATTTTAATAACGTAATTAACTAAAAAAAATTCTTGAAAATAAATAATAAAATTTTAGAAATGAAAATTTGATATTTGGAATGCGTATATTTAAGCGTAGCAAGTGGTAGATTTTCGTTTGAAAGTTTAAAGTTTGTTTGGTTGCGAAAATTTCAATTTAAATTTAAAATCAGTTAGAATTTGATGAAAAAAAAATATTTTTGAAATTTGAATATTGTCACACAATAAAAATGTAAATCATTTTCTGAATGAGACGTCGTAATTCGTTTCGCCAAATTTGGACTGCTCTAGCCCCGTTTATCTTATTTTCGGCGTTTTAGCAGCATTTTCGGCAGCGAATATCGAGTTTTGATAGGTGGCTCGTATCACTAATATCTATGTACCATAATGTTCGTCTCGTCGTGCTGATCTCCACAGTATATTCATTTGTGAATTTCGGCGTCCGGTACATGGTGGAATCTGCGAAACGGTTAGCCGTATCGGTACCCGTTGAGCTTTTGGTTTCCCCATGGCCATTCAATTATCTACCGGTTGAAAACAAGTAGGCATTTGCATTTAATATTCCTTGAATTCCCGTACCTAACTTTTGGTTATTCCCACCGGTTGCTTTTTATATGTCCATTGGCTTGCATTCTTTCTTTCTTTTTTGTTCTGAAATAATATAAGTTTTATTATATATATAAAAGTTTGCATATCTGAGAAATGGTTTATGCTTTCCTTCTCCTTGCTCGTTATTTTTCTTATTTCATTCGACCTCATCCCACTTCTGCCGAACACTGTCGGAACCCACCGTCCTCAAACACCTTCATAGCCGAACAAACCCAACCTGTGCCTTTGCTTCAGCACACAAGCAGCCATTCCCACCAGATCGAGCACAATCTCCACCTTCCCACTCCATCATGCAAGCAGCTCTGCCAGCCCTTGCTTCTAGTCACTGCCACGTCCATCGGCCATTTACCCTCCACTGACCTGTCGCCTTCTCACCAGAGACAGCGGCCACAACCATGATCCACCATCTCCCCTGAACCAAGGGCAGACCCGCCTCCTTCTATATATATATAAGGAATAAAGCTTTTAATTTATATTTTCATTGAGAAGAAACCTGCTTGCCTCATCATTACCGAGACCACCCTCGCCATAAACCCTTGCTCCAGCCGTGACAGCAGCTCCAACCCGCCATTGACCTTCCATCTCCACGCAAACCACCTCACCGAACCATCCATCATCGAGACCTCTGCCGCCAGCACCACCTCCCTCTCCAAACGACTGAGTCAGCCACGCTTTTCCACCTTTGCTCCGACCGAACTCAGCTCCGTTTCTTCCCGTTGCCACCTTTTCCAAAGCAGCCTATCAAAAACCACCAGCAACCGCCGAACCCGTTGCAGCAACCTACCACCCAAACAACGACTCTGGCCATCCTTTTCTGATCTTTGGACGTGTATATATGTGGTACTTAGTGTCTTATGACAATATTATATGGGTATGTATACATGCTCAGAGCCCTGCTTAAACTTCAGTTTCACCACCTTTGATCTAGCTCTTCTTCTTTTATTATTTTTATTTAAAAAAGGGGTTATATATATATTGCATGTATATATATTTTTGTTTCCTTCGATATAAGCTTATATATATAAGTTTACTTATATATATATATATATTGAATTTTGAATCCAGTCATTTAGATTTGCTTTTGTGCTTGTCGCAGCTCTTTGATGTGTCGTGTCCGTATCCGTGTGCATGCTCGTGTCACTGTTTCAATTCTCGTTGTTTCTCTAGCCTCGAAAGTTGAGCGATCACTCACGATTAACGTTCTTATGTTTAGTAAATTGATTTCACATGAAATGACAATTGAAATATGTTGTTAAATTGAACTGGTTAGAAATTTAATTATTTAATATGATATGTTATTATTAAAATTTGTTTACCAGTGTTAATTGACACACGACACCATCACCTGTTGTATTATATTACATTTTAACTGTTAATTATGATATATGCCCGCCGTTGATATGTTATGCTATTTTATTATTATTTTATTGTTCTCACTCTGCAAGTTCCCTGTTAGTTTAGGAATTCCCTATCGGTTGAAATGATACATACCCGACCAATATTATACATTAGGGAAAATCGTTATGGGTTGAAATGATAAATCCAAGCGATTTTATTGAATTTGAATTTTGGGATTGCGAGTTGAAATGATATATACCCGTAAATATTAATTATTGCAGATTCAAATGATAAATATCCGTATCACTTGACCATTGGATAGAGAACTATATACGGACACCCTTGGTCTATTTTTTTTTGAAAAAAATGATTTCCAAGGTTTTGAAAGGAAATATATGGGTTTTAATAAATATTTATTTTTAAAGTATAATATATAAATTTATTTTATATATGTGTAAAATTTAGATTTTTAAAATTATATATTTTGAAATTTTAAATTTATAAGTTAATTTTGAATTATAAATTTTAAGATTTTACTTATAATTTTATTATTTTTAAATATATAAAATAAGATTTAATATAAAATAAATTTAATAACAATATTTAATATAAAATAAATTTAATAATAAGGTTTAATTTAATAAAATTTAATTTAATTAGTATATATATAATATGTTTGAGTTTTATTTAAAACTATATTAAAATTTTAAAAACAGATTTTATAATAACTTTAGTAAAATAAAGGTTGGAAAGGTAAATTAAGTTAATTTGTTATTTAATTGTTTGAGAATTGAATATAAATAAGAATTGATTGGAAACTTATTGATTTTGAGATTTTTGAAAGGTATGAGTTTATAACTTGGTTTAATTAAGGTTGATTAAATGAATATTTCAAATTTAAATAAAATTGAATATCTAATTTTGATTTAAATTTGTAATTTGAGATTTTTTTTAGATGCTAATAAAAAGTGATTAGGTGAATATTTTAGAATTAAATATAATTGAAGTTAGATATTTAATTATTTATTTTATTTAAATTTGTAATATGAGATTTTTATTTAAATGTTATTAAGAATGATTAAGTGTATATTTTAAAATTTAAATAAAATTAAAAGTTGAATTTTGAAATATAAATGAAATTTATCAAATTGAGTTATTGTAAAATGTTGAATATTTAAACTTTGAAACCTATTGAATTGAAAGTGGTTAAATTTGTAGTTCAAACCTAGATTTGAAATCGATATAAATTAAAAATGGTTTTAATAAGAATTTGAATTGAACCTTCAACCTTTAATTGAAATTATTGAACTGAGATTGATTTAAATTGAATTTTTGGAACTAAAGTTGATTTGAATTGATTTGTGAAATTGGAAAAAATAATTCTAATTTGAAACTATTTTCGATATAAACTTTTTAAATATATAAACTATTTTGATATATATACTATTTTTAATATATAAACTATTTTGATATATATACTATTTTTAATATATAAACTATTTTAATCTATAACCTATTTTTAATATAAACTATTATGATATATATACTATTTTTAATATATAGACTATTTTTATCTATAACCTATTTTTAATATAAACTATTTTAATGTATAACTATTCCAATATATAAACTACTTTCAATATTCAAACTGTTTAAGTAGGAACTATTATGATTTAAAGTGAATAATGATTTCGGAAGTGATAATGATTTCAAAAGTGAATATGATTTCGAAAGTGATATGATTTTGAAACGAATATGATATTTTGATATGAAGTATGAACTGTTTGAAATGAAAATGACCACGGTGTGAAATAAGCATTTGGTTGTTAAGGAAACCGGGATCAGATATTGTCATGCTCTCTGCCAATACCGAAAACCACTTTAACAACTGTGTACGTGGTAAAGATTCCAAAACGAAGTAGGATGGTTTGGCGAACGTCTGTATGAGGTATGAACGCAGCCCTGACTCCCTCAAGTCAGCTTGATGTGGCTAAAACAAGAGCTATACCGGGCCAAGTAGGGTCGCTCCCCTTATCAGGCACATTTCTTCGATACCATTTTATTACTTTGTGATTTGATTGGCTGCACCTTTGATTTGGGAGTGTGCCTCGAGGTGGGCTTTAGTAGCTGCTATGCGTTACCACCAGTCCGGAGTGCAAACGGTAGAATCCTACCCTGGCATTGCCTCGCGTGCCTTGTCACATGCCTTATCGCGCCCTCTACGAGTTTAATTTGTGTCGTACCTATGGAGTGCTCCTTGATAGCCCACCGGTTTGGTGGAGTTTATAGTACTGTATAGACTACGACATTTATAAAATGTGTTAAGGGGGATATGGGTAACACCTTAACGCTATTTTAATATTTTAGTTTACTGTAGACATTATATATGTAGCGTATTGTACTATGTATGTAGATAGTTTCACGGATCCTTATAGGATGGGAATCCCAAACATCCTTTAAGTTATATTGCATTTCACTTGAGTTGATTTACTTGTATAAGAATGTTAAACCTACCTCGAGTGTTTTGTATTTTGCTTTATGCTCGGGTCAAACTGAGTGTCATAGCATTTAAGACTCACCTTTGGAGCTTTGCTTGAAGATTTGTCTCTTATCTATTCAGCTTTCAATTATTTCAGTTATTTCCAGTTGTTTATGTTCAGTCTTTTCATTTGCTTATATATTAGAGATTCCTTTATATTTGAATTTCTATTGTATTTGCTTTAGACTCTGATGTTATATAGTGTCTTCATGAACTACTATTTATTTATTCTGCTACTTATTGTTATATTACTCTGTGTCTGTGATTCTGTAATTGATTTATTTACTGTATATGCTAATTTTTGCCAAATATAAATTAACAATCTGCTATTTTGAGCAATTTAAGTCTAACATGTATGGATGATTGTCGATTTGAATGGTTCGAAATAGCGGGTCGTTATAGAGAAAGTTTAATTTTGACCAAAAATCGAACGCAGTTCGATTTAGATCAAACCAGAATGCTTCGGCATCAATTGGAATTTCAATGAGTTAACTCATCTCTGATTGAATACTATAATGATAATAGTAGATATAAATTATTGTTCTTGTCTTCGAATGATTTATTGGTTTGGCTTGGTTGAATTTCTACTCTAAAAAGTGAATGACGTATAAAATGAAATATAGGGAATTTTGTAGAGAAATCCGAATTTCTCGCGTTGTGATTTTAAATTTCAGTTATATACCTGCTGATTTTGGTGACAGAGAGACAGTCTTTAGGCTGGAGTTTGGAAAACCAATTGCCTGCTCTCTCTAGCTATCCGGGCTGGCCCGACAGAGGGGATAGTTAATTTGATTTACTCGGTTCGCATTTTCTTATAATTAAAGAAAAGAGGCTTGGAGCAAAAAGGTTAAACAAGATTTAAAATTGGATTTTGAGGGTAAAGAGAACATTCTAGTTATATTCTATATTAAATTCTAAGGAGGGAACTTGTACTATCCACGTGAATTTAAAAGGTGATTTTACAGTTATTCGACGAATAGTACAGGTTGAATAAGGAAATTAGTAAGTATAATTAGTCCAAAATCTATGAATCCTTTTTACTCAATACTAAATGATTTGGGTTTACAGTAAACGATGTCATTAATAACATTTTTTTTGACCCATTTAAAATATGTTTTAGAAAAATGAAATCTTTATTAATTATGCTAATAATAGAATATGGAAATATTTTCCCTAAGTAATTAAAAGGAAATGATTTGGTATTTCAAAAGTTAAAAAGAGGTTTAATAATTATTTATATCTTGACAGAAATGGTTTAAAGATATATATATATATATCTAAAAGATATTTTATTTTATATAAAGATATCTTTAAAGTTAAATAATATTTTGAGTAAAAGAATAAAAGAGAATTTAACGAAAGAGGCTTAACTTTTCTATATACACATATACACATCTTTTTATCGATAATTGGCTTGGAGATACCAGGATTAGATTTGGGTTATTCCTTTCTGAAATCCTCTTCGAACCAATATACGCATTTGAAAGTGAAGACATCTTGAAGATAATGATTTTTGAAGATGGAGGTCTTCATAATGTAGGGCTGCTTGCCACTAACCTCGTAATTCCCATATTATGGACATATGGTGGCAATGGTACCTTCATTATGAAATCTTCAATGCAAGGACTGCTCGCTACTAATCCTAGGGGTGATTCCCAAATAGAATGTAGTAGGAGTACCTTCGGTTTTCTTGTTCTTGGACAACTTGTATGGACGAATGTCTAACATTGCATTTTTAAGACCACATACATTAGTTTTTACAAACGAACATCTATTTGGTGGTGTAGGAGGTAACCCCCTTTATACTTAACACCCTTCCCCTAGGCATATGAACTCGGGAGGTTGTACTTTTATGGAAACCAATTAGCGTGTCGTCAAAAATGGCAATGTGGCACTCAAAGTGGGATTTACTGTTTTGACAAAGGTAAAAATGTTACGTCAAGCCTCACACATCGGTAATGGTAAAAGCATGGTAGATGTGGCAAGGCTATGTGGGTCGCACCCATTAGGAGATGTTTATCACCTTTGTAGATTTCCCTCTATATATTGGGTTTGTTTTGTATGTTGTGGCCACGGATAGGTCGGGAACGATCGGAGTGATGACATATTCGATACTATATATGGTAGAGGTAGGCCAGTTCTCTATTGGTAGAGGGCAACGGGGCTGTGCCTCGGTACATTCCTCTAGAGATTTATTATCGAAAGGTAGTCCCTTACCCTGTCATTGTTGAATATCCATTCTCCAATATGTACTTTTACAGACTTGGTTGTTTACCTAAATATGCTGTCGAATCTAACAAATGTAACAATTCCGACTATTTTAATATGTTATTTGAAAGGATTTTCAAAACAATGTCATTAGAAATAATATCAAATGATTTGATAAAAGTGTTTTAGTTATCATAAGGTAAAAACCCGTTTGTATTTATGTACGGCGTGGTCTTATGAGATACTTATGATTTGTGTTTCTCACGCTGGTCTGTCAGACTAATCCAGGTACTTTTAATACTCGGGTCAGATCTGAGTAGTTTTATGCTTAGCTGAAGATGCTTGGAGTTTCCAGAGGAGAGCTTGAGATCTTCATCAACGTACGGATGTAGTTTACTTTTCTGTCGTGTTTGTTGTTTTTTAGCATTTGTAAGGACATGTATTTATAATAGTCCAGGCTGAGCTTAGGATAGACTCTGATATATTTATTTAAAACTTTTTCTGCTGTAAATAATATTGAAATAATATATGTTATTCCATTCGTATGAGATTCTGTTATGTCTTCTTTTTCTTTTTACCTTCAAGCATCCACATTTTTGTTCAATTTGGGTTGGACATGTGTGGTTTATTGTTAACCTAAACTGTATGGAAGTGCGGGTCGTTACAAGCCTCATTATAATATTTTGAAAAACCATTATTTGATGTTTTGGATTTAAATTTTTTTTGATTTGAAGGATGATCTTAAAAGTGACTTTGGAATTTTCTATGGTATTTAAAAATGGTTTTGTTTTTCAGCATTTATATCTATGTTACTCCAACCTTTTTGGAAATGTTTTAAAAGTATTTCGGAAGTAATTATTTTACAAAAAGGTAGATATTAAAATGAGTGTTTATTAAAAAGAAAAATGTTTGGGTTTATTAGTAACAATGTTTTTAAATTACTTTTATTTTAACCCAAATAATTATGGTTTTGGAAAATGAATTTTTTCTTAAGATTTGCAAATATACTTATGAATTGAGATAAGTATATGGGTACATTTTAAGTATTAAAAAATGTAGTGTTTTGTGAATATACTTATATTGTTGATATAAGTATATGGGAAAGTTTTCTAAGTTTTGAAAGTAAATATTTTGTGAGTATACTTATATAGTTGAGATAAGTATATCAATATTTTTCAAGTATTTGAAAAGAGTAGAGAAGATTTGTGAATATATCCTGTAAAAAGTATTTTAATACAAGAATTTACAAAGTGGTTTAATTGATGAAATAAAGTGGCTTAGTGGTTGCTTTGTGCTTAACCATGCTTGGTTAGATCTCTAGTTTAATTGATTGTTTATTTGATAGCTAAACAACCGACTATCAAATCTGGACCAGTTTTAAAATTATCATTATCGCTATCACTTGAGGAAGTATCTGAATAATGTAGTGTTGCAGCATAAGCTCTTCTCCGTTTTATGGATGAATCAGTATTTAGTGTAGTTTTCGGTTTACCGGGATATGGACAGTCTCGTTTTAAATGGTCAGGTTCATCGCAGTTATAACATCTAACTCATTTCTGCTTCCACTTCCACTTCCGCTTCCTGGATTTTTGTTGTCATTTCTTTTGAAAATATTCATCTTCCTATGTTTTAGAAATTTTATGAAATTCCTTGTCATGAAAGCAATTTCTTCCTCGTCTTCGCTGTCTGAACCCAGATTATCCATTATTGCATTAAAAGCTATAGATTTCTTCTCTATTGCTTTGCTTTCTCTCATGCCCTGTATTTGTGCTTCAAAAGACATTAGATTGCCAATTAACTCTTCAGTTTTTAGAGTGCTAATGTCATTAGCCTCTTCGATTGCACGAGTCTTTTGATCCTATTCGGGAGTAAGTGAATTGAGGAGTTTTCTAACTTGATCTTCCTTAGAAATACTTTTACCCGGTGCAATAAGTGAGGGTACTATATCTTGGATTCTAATATACATGTAAGATATAGACTCATTTGGACTCATTTCGAATAATTGAAACTGGTTTGTTAACATGGAAATTTTGGTTTGTTTTAACGTTATTTGTGCCTTCATGTGTAACTTGCCAAGTTCTCCAAATTTCAAATGCAAACTTACATACAGATACTCTATTAAATTCACTTCTATCTAGTGAACAAAATAATATATTCATAGCCTTAGAGTTACTTTGTTCAACTGCTTTTTGGTCAGCAGTCCACTGTGCAAAATTTGTCTCGGGTTCAGTATACTCAGTCTGTGTGATATTTTAAGTGTCTAAACCAATTGACTATAAATAAATTTTTATTATACATGACTAATATATGTAATTACTGCCATTAAAAAGTGAAGGTCTAGCAGTAGATTATCCTTCGACAAATGAGTTATTAACAAGTGTACTAATAGTGTTACTAATAGTACTGTTACCAGTGTTGATAGCCATTCAAACTTTTTCAAAAATCAGATGATGAATACTTTGAAAAGAAATGCTCTGATACCAAACATGAGTCAGCGGAATAGGGATCTTAAGGCTAAATTAACTCTAAAGGGGGGTGAATAGATTTTAATGGATTATATGAATATTTTTCAAATTCTTTAAGATTCTACTTGAAATGATGTAATTAACACTCATAGAAACAATCACAAAATCAAAGGGTAGATAAAAGTAAATGCAATAAAAGTAAAAGGAAAGAAAGCACCAGGATTTTATACTGGTTCGGAGTTACCCGATATCCAGTCCCGCATGGCTCCTTGTATGGATTTCTTTTCAACGAGTAAACGCAAATACAATTCGAAGCTACGAGACATACCCTCCAAAATCCAGAACTCTGGGTAGAGTCACTTGATTTTCAGGCTACAAGCATACCCACAAGATTTATGAGCTACTAAGCACACCTGTAACGACCCGTATTTTTGTTCGATGATTAAAACTATTAAATTAAATAAGATTTTTGAAATTTAATATTGTGGGAAATTAAAATTTATGATTTATTTATGAGAAAATAATTAGAATATGATTTAATAATACTGTTTGAATGTTATTCACAACTATTTTAATGTAACTTCAATAAATTGAAATAATTGTATAGTTAATTTAGTTATAAAGGTAAATAAGGATTTATATCAATGTTGTATTAAAAAGGAAAAATTATATGTAATTAATTGAAATTGGTTAATATAGAATGAATCAATATTTGGTAAGTAATTTATCAACCTTTGTTTGTAAACAATAGGTTAATAGAGATGAATTATTAATGTATAACAATTGATTGATTATCATCTTGATATCAAATTCGTTTGAAATTAATTGTAAATCAATTGAAATTAATGTAATTAAATATTGCAGTTAATATGAGTTAAGATGATAACCGTAGAATTTGAATGTAATAAAATGTAGATTAATGTTAATTGGTAATAGTTGATTCAATAATAAGAGTGAGAATCAAAATAAAAAGATTTATTGAAATTAAAATATAATTAATTGGAATTTTATTACAGTTGTAATTGAACGCTGTAATTAGTGCAATATAAAAATGTTGAATTTTGACATGGAAAATTTGTTTTAAAAGATTATTTATTTCTATGTAATTAAGAATGATTAATTGTTAACTTTTAAAAATTGAATTTGAAGGTGATTAGATTAATTTATTTAATTAAAAATCAGAGAAACAATTACAAAATCAAAGGGTAGATAAAAGTAAATGTAGTAAAAGTAAAAAGGAAAGAAAGCACTAGGATTTTATACTGGTTTGGAGTTACCCGATATCCAGTCCCGCTTGGTTCCTTGTACGGATTTGAAGGTGTCGACATACCCTTCACAAAATTGAAAAACACTTTAAAAATATTATTTTGAAAATCCGTTGCTTTGTAAAATAATTTGATACTTTGTAGAATCATTTAAATGTAGTTTATACACATTTTAATCAAAATATAACTTAATAAAACCTTGTAAAATAATTTTGAAAGATTTAATAAGAGTATTCAATTTAATGTAAATAATATATATAAAATCAATATAGTTATAAATTATAAGAAAATATCTAAAATCAAAATATAAATTTCAAAAATAAACATAACGAAGATATAAACTAAAATACCAAAAAAAAATCGATTAAAAAATACTTAAAAACTTAATATAATATCTTTGTAAATATAAAAGGTTAAGAAATTATTTTGAGAAATATTTTAAATAGTGATTGAAAAGATTATTTTGAAAACCAGGATATTTGAAAAATATTTAAAAATTATTTGAAATAGAGAGAGAGAGAGAAATCAAGAAAGTGCAGGGTTTTAACAAAAAATTTATGACTCTATAACTTATTTGAATATCTTCAAATCTTGAACATTTCAATACTCATGAGTCATAAAATATCATCATCTTGAATTCACTCTTGATAATAGCATCTTGAATCTACTCTTGATACTGTATAGTCTTCTTAATCAAAATTTATATAATACCATGCACTATATATGTGACGCCCCACCTCTATACTCACACTAGCCAAGGACACTATGGAGTAATGCCGTCAACTAGCGCGAAGAATAAGGCTGTTGAGGAGCGACCATCCGTGTAATTGCTTTGTGCGAGTACCGATATGTCAGATAGTATAACATGCATTTCATTTCAAGAGGAAATCCGACATATCAAATACAAACTCAAAGCTACCACACAGTGGCTAAGTGGACCTCGGAAACAAATATAGAATAAACATAACATAAATCAGTCACAGATGTTCATATCTCAAAGGCGGAAACAGATATGAATATAACACATAAAAGTGTACATCAGAGTAGTGGTCAAACAAGATCCACAATATCACAAAAGAATATGTATACATCTTGGAGTCTCTATCTCAAATGTATAACAACAAAAACTACAAATGTAATGTAGTTAGACAAAAGTCAGAAGGTGATTCCCGATAAGGAGTCAAGCAGAAGCACCAGTAACATCTCGGTCTGACCCGAGTATTATTTAAGAAGAAAATAATAAACGGATCAGTCTAGCTATAATTATCATTAAAGAAGTGAGATATAAGCAGAGATATAATAAGAACGTATGATAACAAGAATGTCATACTGGAATAAGTATGATTTAAACAACAACAAAATCATACAATATCTCAAAAATCTCAAAGCACCAAAAAGAATATCATATTCTTTATTTTATTCACCAAACCACAAATATTGACAAACATATTATTGCAAATCAATAAAGAGGTGAAACACAAATTCTAGAAATCATCAAGTAGAAATCCAGAAATCACAAAGGGGGGAGGCCTATCACAAACGGGAGCATGAAAACTCACCAACACGTGTATCACAAAACGGAACGCTATTCCATGGTCGCTAACCATAAATTTTGAGCCGAAGCTCCACAAACGGCCCGAAGGCCATGGGTTGCTACCCCGCCAAATTGAACCGAAGTTCCACAGAAACGGGGTTTAGTCTCCCTTGCAGACAAATAGACATCGCACATCGCTAGTCTAAATCTCAAAATGATCATCATTGATCAATAAAAGTGTCGATTACACTAAGCCAGTAAATATATGAGTTTAGCTTCATGTCCCATAACCACTAGCTTAACTTAAATATTTATGAACAAATTGTAGATTCCTACTCGAAAATTGTCACAAGTGTTTCAATCGAACAAGTCCAAAAATTAACCGATGAAGTAAACGCAAGCATTTCATACCACTTGTTTTGCTAAGCTGTTTAATTAGATTTTCTCGTACGAATGAGGTAAAGGTTTGTATATACTAATAGATTAGAAAACGGTTTTATAAACGAGCTTTGTATTAAAAATAGATTTGAAATCATCTTTGTAAAAGAGTTTTAATATTTACTACTTGTATAGAAACCTTTGTATTTAGAAGTGACAAATCACAAAATAATTGTAGAAACAATCAATCACAAAAATCCACATTCGAAGATGTGAATTAAATCCAAAGGAATCGATACCGAATCCATCAAAATGGATATTCTCAAAAATCCAGAAAAAAAAGAAGTCATCAAAGTCAGTAATAAATGATAACAATAAATCAGATAGTCATGAATCAATAAAAGTTGGATTCTCAAGCAAATCAAGAAAAATAGGCAAAATGAAGCAGGTCAGTCGACTGGCCTTCTACAGTCAGTCGACTGAACCAGAACCCGAGAGTTTTCTGGGCCTGCAGAGGTTCAGTCGACTGGCTGTAGCTGAAACTGTTTTTCAGCCTATCAAATGGAGGAACAATCTCACACCATTTGCAACCGGTCGAGCAATGAACTTTAGGGGCTTTTGCCAATCGACATCCCAGCCCTATAAGCTCTCTGAAACACCACCAAAAGCATGTTCATAAATCAAAGCTAGGATTTTCAAAGTTTTAACTTCAAAACACCAAAAATTGAAATGTTCACCAAATCAATCCAAACCAAAATCAAATGAACATTAAAGGGTGTTAGGAATTCATACTAAGCAATCAAGGTTAGTTATAGACATAGATGTGAGATAAAAATCTCACCTTTAAACCCAAAAACGATGAAGGAGAAGCTTGAAAGCAAAGGAAGATCAACTACTCTTCAACTTCCACTCTAGAAGCTTAAATCTAAGCTCAAAAGAAGAACATTTCCTAAGTTAGGTTTAGGAAATTTCTGAAATTAAAAAGAGAATGAGTTGAAGAAGGTGAAGAGGAGGCTTACTAAAGCTTTTCCAAGAGTTTGGAGCAAGACTTGAGTTTGCAAATGGAAATCTAGGGCTTGGAATTTCTAATTTCTCATTCCTCTCCCCATTTTCAGTTTTGCTTGAGTGTTTAAGAATATAGAAATGAAGTGAAGAGGAGAGGAGAGGGTTGAACTAGGTTATAGAGTGAGTTGGGGTAAAACCCAAACCCAAAGCCAATAGAAAATGTCAAAATTCAACTTACTCCAAATATATCAATGTTTATACTCAAAAAAGTCGCAAACGCCATTTTGGACTCAATGGAAGTGGTCACGAGTCCTAATTCGACTGTTTACAAAAAGTAGCTTTTCGGACTTTAATCCGATTAACGATTCTACATTTAAATAAAATATTTAAATAAATCGTAAAATATGCAGGTTGTTACAGACTCCTCTCCTTAAAGAAATTGCGTCCTCGCAATCTTTAAAAAATAAATAAGAAGTAACAACTTTAAAAGCATATAAACACAAAAAGAAGAAATTTGAAATAAAAAGTTCACCTTAAGGAGCAAGAGAGAGCAAGTCCGGATGTGTTCGCTCGATGAATTCTCTGGATTCCCAAGAGAAATCCTTAGAATTTGAGGACCATTGAACTTTCATGAGAGGAACATCTTTATTTCGAAGGCGTTTAACTTCCGAAGCAATGACACGAATAGGATGTTGCTCATAAGTCAAATTAGGCGAAACTTCAATTTCTTCAATAACACCGGGCTCAAGAATAAAATCGGAATCTCGAAGGCATTTCCGTAGTTGAGAGACGTGGAATACGTCATGAATAGCAGAAAATTGAGCCGGTAACAAAAGGCGATAAGCCACAAAACCAATGCGTTCGGTGATGGGAAATGGGCCAATATATCGAGGTGCTAATTTTCGCGATCGACTGAAACGCACAACACCCTTCATAGGTGAAACACGAATAAACAAAAAATCTCCCATAGAAAATTATAATTTCCTTCTTCGATTATTGGCATAGGATTTTTGTCTACTTTGAGCTTCTTTCATCCTATGACGAATAAGGTCAATCTTTTCTGTGGCATCACGGATAAAATCTGGACCTAAAACCAGCTTCTCACCGGCTTCAAGCCAACACGAAGGAGATCGGCATGGCCTTCCGTAAAGTGCCTCGAAAGGTGCCGTACCAATACTAGATTGGAAGCTATTATTATAGGAAAATTCAACAAGAGAAATATGATCTTCCCAACTTCCATCAAAATCAAGAACACATGCACGAAGAAGATCTTCATGAGTTTGATTCACACGCTCGGTTTGTCCATCGGACTGAGGATGATAAGCGGTGCTAAAATTAAGCTTCGTTCCCAAAGCTTTTTGAAGACCTTTCCAAAATCCACTAGTAAACAATGGATCATGATCGCTAACAATAGAAGTAGGAACTCCATGTAATTTAACAATTTCCTTAACATAGAGTTTGGCCAAAATAGGTACGGTCCGATTGGACCGAACGGGAAGAAAATGGGCGGATTTTGTATGTTTATCTACTATCACCCATAGGCTATCATGGCCCGAACGAGAACGGGGAAGACCGTCAATAAAGTCCATGGAAATTTGATCCCACTTCCATATTGGAATATCCAACGGTTGCAATAACCCACCGGGCCTTTGATGCTCGGCCTTAACGAGTTGGCAAGTCATACAATGCTTAACAAAGTTAGCAATATCAGATTTCATTCCCTCCCAATAATAAAGTCGCTTCATATCCGCGTACATTTTACTACTACCGGGATGAATGGTAAATTTAGAACGATGAGAATCATCTAATATATCTTTACGAAGATCAATAATATTTGGCACAATAAGTCTACCAAATTTTCGAATACCGCCACAAGCATCAATATCAAAGTCTTTCAAACCTTCAATATCAATTTTATCCCTACAACTTTGGCTAAGAAGAACCAATTCGTGATCATGCATTTGAGCTTAAAGAATGCGATCTAAAAGAGAACGATGAGCCTCAAGGCTACATAATACAAGAGATGAACATAAATCGGATTCACGATCTCGAATCTCATAAGTGGACAAAGTCTCGAGATCATTCCACTCGGATGTCATCATAGAAACAACCGCTTGTTGCTTACGACTAAGGGCATCAACAACAAGATTTCCTTTTCCGGGAGTATAAAGAATATCAAGATCATAAGATGCAAGAAACTCGAGCCAACGTTGTTGACGCAAATTAAGTTCCTTTTGAAAAAATAAATACTTCAAAGATTTGTGATCGGTGTAAAGAACAAATTTCTCTCCCAAAAGATAATGACGCCAAATTCTAAGGGCGAAAACAACAGCCGTGAGCTCTAAATCATGAGTGGCATATCTAGTCTCGGCAGGCTTTAATTGCCTGGAAGCTAAGCGATAACACGTTCCCGCTGCATGAGAACGGCACCTAAACCAACACGACTATCATCGGTGTAAACAATAAAGTCTTGGTTCCCATCGGAAATCACAAGAATAGGAGCATCGGAAAGGAGTTCTTTTAATTTTTGAAACGAAGCTTCACATTTGTCTGACCAAATGTATTTAACTCCCTTCTTTGTCAAACTAGTAAGAGGTACGGAAATTTTAGAAAAGTCTTTTATGAACCGACGGTAATAGCCCGCCAATCCGAGAAAGCTACGAATTTCCATCACACTCTCCGGTCTCTTCCAATTTTGAATCGCTTCGATCTTTGAAGGATCCATGGAAATTTCGGATTTAGAAATAATATGCCCCAAAAATTTCACACGAGATTGCCAAAAGTGGCATTTAGAGAATTTTGCTTTCAATTGATTTCTCCTAAGAGTTTCCAACACAATCCGAAGATGATTTTCATGCTCTTCCTCGATTTTGGAATAAATAAGAATATCATCGATAAAGATGAGAACAAATCGATCGAGGAAGTCTTTGAAAACTCGATTCATAAGGTCAACGAAATAAGCTGGAGCGTTCGTCAAACCAAATGGCATAACAAGCCATTCATAAGATCCATAACGAGTACGGAAAGATGTCAAAGGAATGCTATCCTCTGCAATACGGAGTTGATGAAAACCGGTTGCTAAGTCCAACTGTGAAAAGACTTTAGCACCACTAAGCTGATCGAATAAATCATCAATCTGAGGCAAGGGGTATTTATTCTTGATGGTCAGATCGTTAAGCTTGCGGTAGTCAACGCAAAGCCTAAGTGTACCATCAGATTTCTTCACAAAAATAGCTGAAGCTCTTCATGGAGAGGAACTAGATTGAATGAATTGCTTCGCTTCCAATTCGGATAATTGTTTGCGCATCTCCTCATTTTCTTTGTTGGACATACGATAAGGAAGTCGAGTAATAGGTAGAGCTCCTGGGATTAGATTAATTCTGAACTCAATTGCTCGCTTAGGTGGTAATCCTAGAACGGGCTCAAATATATCAGGAAATTCACAAACAATGTGAATGAGAGAAATAACATCTTCCTCATCATCATTGTCGTCGTCATGAGGATTTAGTGAATACAAGGATGCTTTCGAATTGGAATATGAATCTTTCAGAATAAGAGAAATATGCTTAACAAACCGAGGATGTCGAAGATAAATAGTCCGCTCAGGACATAGGATATGGGCTTCATAACGGTTAAGCCAATCCATTCCCAAAATCATTCTGAAACCTAGGTAACGCATGACATGCAAATCGGCATGGAAAGAGTAGTCACACAAAATAATTTCGACATCTTTACATAATAAACTGAGTGTTGCAGATCCACCAACTAGATTCGCAATCCTCAAAGAAGTCATCAAGCCAATAACATTCAAAGACAAAGCATCAACAAGTTCTTTTGATATAAAAGAGTGAGATGCTCCAGTATCGAAAAGAACTCGAATAGAAAAATCACGAAATATAATAATGCCATCAAGGATAGAATGAGAAATACATTGACCACGAGAAGTGTTAGCAGGGGCTTGTACAACATTTAACTTGCCCTCATTCTTGCTTTGCAGTTTGGGACACAAAGATATAGTATGACCCGAACTCTTGCAATAGCGGCAAGAAATAGACTTTGGGCACTTGTTTGCGTAGTGGTCCTTAGAACCACAATTGTAACATTCTCCACGACGAGGTGTAGGAGTATTTGCTACCGGTGTTGCTTGCTTTCCCTTCTTGTTGGGATTAGGCTTGAATTTAAAAGGTCTCTTCTTGTTGATGTTTGGTTTGACCTCAGCATCACTATCTTTATCAGCATCTTCGAGTCGAAGAGCAATATCAACAAGTTGGTCAAAAGAAACTTCTAATTTCAGAAGTAATGGCTTTTTGAGGCTTTTGTTCAAGCCATACACAAATCTTTGATTTTTCTTCAATGGGGTATTGATGTATTCAACCCCATATTTAGAGAGGGATTCGAAAGAAGCGACGTAGTCCGTCACGGAAGATTCACCTTGAACAAGGTCGATAAAGCGTCGAGCTAGAGATACTTTTTCAGCTTTCGGCACGAATTTCAACTCGAACCTTTCCTGGAATTGCTCCCAAGTAAGGTCCGGTTCAATAATTTCGGAGATCAGAAGCTCGTACCAGTCTAATGCTCTTTCTTGGAGCATACTAGAAGCCACTTGGACTCGATGAAGATCGATAAGATTCATATGAGAAAAGATGCGGTCGCATGTTCGAAGCCAAGCTTGGACTTCTATAACGCTCTCGGAACCTTTGAATGGCTTTCCACCTAAGTTGGTGTAATCACTGCACAAGCGTGCAAACCCCGATTTAGGGTGAGTAGGCTCCGGAATAGGTCCAGCAGCTTGAGCATTTCTCACAAGATCAAGAAGTTGCTGAGCAGACATAAATACTCCATCCTGGGGAGTAGCACTGGGTTGACCGGCGCTGGGACGGCCTGGTCTAACCATTTCTCTTCTTTAAGAAAGAAAGAAAAGAGGAAAAAGGTTATTCACTAAATGAATATCAAACAAACTTGATTGATAAAACAAGGCATCATAAAAAGAATTAGGATAGAACGGTATGAAGACTCGAATTAAATCCTATGGCACGATTCATAAGAAAGACTTAGGACAATGATCCTTGCTAGATTATTCTACATTGTTCCGAGGTTTGGCTTTGATACCATGCTGTGACGCCCCACCTCTATACTCACGCTAGCCAAGGACACTACGGAGTAATGCCATCAACTAGCACGAAGAATAAGGCTGTTGAGGAGCGACCATCCGTGTAATTGCTTTGTGCGAGTACCGATATGTCAGATAGTATAACATGCATTTCATTTCAAGAGGAAATCCGACATATCAAATACAAACTCAAAACTACCACAATGTGGCTAAGTGGACCTCGGAAACAAATATAGAAATAAACATAACATAAATCAGTCACAGATGTTCATATCTCAAAGGCGGAAACAGATATGAATATAACACATAAAAGTGTACATCAGAGTAGTGGTCAAACAAGATCCACAATATCACAAAAGAATATGTATACATCATGGAGTCTCTATCTCAAATGTATAACAACAAAAACTACAAATGTAATGTAGTTAGACAAAAGTCAGAAGGTGATTCCCGATAAGGAGTCAAGCAGAAGCACCAGTAACATCTCGGTCTGACCCGAGTATTATTTAAGAAAAAAAAAATAAACGGATCAGTCTAGCTATAATTATCATTAAAGAAGTGAGATATAAGCAGAGATATAATAAGAACGTATGATAACAAGAATGTCATACTGGAATAAGTATGATTTAAACAACAACAAAATCATACAATATCTCAAAAATCTCAAAGCACCAAAAAGAATATCATATTCTTTATTTTATTCACCAAACCACAAATATTGACAAACATATTATTGCCAATCAATAAAGAGGTGAAACACAAATTCTAGAAATCATCAAGTATAAATCCAGAAATCACAAAGGGGGGGAGGCCTATCACAAACGGGAGCATGAAAACTCACCAACACGTTTATCACAAAACGGAACGCTATTCCATGGTCGCTAACCATAAATTTTAAGCCAAAGCTCCACAAACAGCCCGAAGGCCATGGGTCGCTACCCCGCCAAATTGAACCGAAGTTCCATAGAAACGGGGTTTAGTCTCCCTCGCAGACAAATAGACATCGCACATCGCTAGTCTAAATCACAAAATGATCATCATTGATCAATAAAAGTGTCGATTACACTAAGCTAGTAAATATATGAGTTTAGCTTCATGTCCCATAACCACTAGCTTAACTTAAATATTTACGAACAAATTGTAGATTCCCACTCGAAAATTGTCACAAGTGTTTCAATCGAACAAGTCCAAAAATTAACCGACGAAGTAAACGCAAGCGTTTCATACCACTTGTTTTGCTAAGCCGTTTAATTAGATTTTCTCATACGAATGAGGTAAAGGTTTGTATATACTAATAGATTAGAAAACGGTTTTATAAATGAGCTTTGTATTAAAAATAGATTTGAAATCATTTTTGTAAAAGAGTTTTAATATTTACTACTAGTATAGAAACCTTTGTATTTAGAAGTGACAAATCACAAAATGATTGTAGAAACAATCAATCACAAAAATCCACATTCGAAGATGTGAATTAAATCCAAAGGAATTGATACCGAATCCATCAAAATGGATATTCTCAAAAATCCCGAAAAAAAAGAAGTCATCAAAGTCAATAATAAATGATAACAATAAATCGGATAGTCATGAATCGATAAAAGTTGGATTCTCAAGCAAATCAAGAAAAATAGGCAAAATGAAGCAGGTCAGTCGACTGGCCTTCTGCAGTCAGTCGACTGAACCAGAACCCGAGAGTTTTCTGGGCCTGCAGTCAATCGACTGACTACAGGGGGTCAGTCGACTGGCTGTAGCTGAAACTATTTTTCAGCCTATCAAATGGAGGAACAATCTCACTCCATTTGCAACCGGTCGAGCAATGAACTTTAGGGGCTTTTGCCAATCGACATCCCAGCTCTATAAGCTCTCTGAAACACCACCAAAAGCATGTTCATAAATCAAAGCTAGGATTTTCAAAGTTTTAACTTCAAAACACCAAAAATTGAAATGTTCACCAAATCAATCCAAATCAAAATCAAATGAACATGAAAGGGTGTTAGGAATTCATACTAAGCAATCAAGGATAGTTATAGACATAGATGTGAGATAAAAATCTCACCTTTAAACCCAAAAACGATGAAGGGGAAGCTTGAAAGCAAAGGAAGATCAACTACTCTTCCACTTCAACTCTAGAAGCTTAAATCTAAGCTCAAAAGAAGAACATTTCCTAAGTTAGGTTTAGGAAATTTCTGAAATTAAAGAGAGAATGAGTTGAAGAAGGTGAAGAGGAGGCTTACCAAAGCTTTTCCAAGAGTTTTGGAGCAAGACTTGAGTTTGCAAATGGAAATCTAGGGCTTGGAATTTCTAATTTCTCATTCCTCTCCCCATTTTCAGTTTTGCTTGAGTGTTTAAGAAAATAGAAATGAAGTGAAGAGGAGAGGAGAGGGCTGAACTAGGTTATAGAGTGAGTTGGGGTAAAACCCAAAGCCCAATAGAAAATGTCAAAATTCAACTTACTCCAAACATATCAATGTTTATACTCAAAAAAGTCGCAAACGCCGTTTTGGACTCAATGGAAGTGGTCTTGAGTCCCAATTCAACTGTTTACAAAAAGTAGCTTTTCGGACTTTCATCCGATTAACGATTCTACATTTAAATAAAATATTTAAATAAATCGTAAAATATGCAGGTTGTTAAAATATACTATATATAACTCGATAAAACATTAGTATTTATATTTTATATAATGTCTACAGTTGTTATCATCAAAAACAATACCTAAAGTACTAACAGATGAATGCTGGCATTGCATTATTGCCCGGAGGGCAGTGGTAGCATTCCAAGCGAGACTTGCTAAAAAGGTAAAATGTAACCTCACAATTAGGTAATGACTAAAATCAAGGGATATGCAACATGGCTATGTGGGTCGCACCCATTAGGGTATGTCATCACCCTTCTAGATCACTATTTATGGATTTGGTATGTGCATGAGAGCTCTCGAAAAAAGGTTGCAGAGCAACCAGGGTGATGAAATATTCGGTACTATCCAGCAAGAGGTAGGTCGGTCATGTATTGGCAAAGAGCCCATGTGAGGCCCTCAGTATATTTTTCTAGAGATGTACTGTGAAGGGTGGTATCCAGTAGCCTTATCGTCGATGGAGTCCATTTTCCAATATGTGCCTTTCGGACTTAGTTGTATACCTAATATGATGGAATGTAATTAATGTAACCATTTCGACTATGATTGAATATTTATTTTAAACCCTGGACATACATTATTATAATATCACAAAATCCCTATGAAATGGTTGGTTACCATAAGGTAAAAATCCATCCGTGTTTGTGTGCGGTGTAGTCTTATGAGATACCTTTATTTTTGAACGGCTTTAAAAAATTAAAATCCATATGATGTGTATTTCTCACTTTGATTTACCAGACTGATCCGGGCATTATTTTCTTATTATGCTTGGGTCGGCTGGAGCATGTTTTCTAGATTTAGTTTGGATGCTTTAGAGCTTCAGGAGACGAGTTGGATGCCTCTAAGTCGTATTCACATATATTTTATTTCCGCTGCATTGGTTATTTATATTTATCAGCATGTGTGAGGACAGGTTATTATAACTGTCCGGGTTGATAATATATTAGTTTACTTCGATTGATGTATGTATATTACAGTTTTCTTTTGTAAAGATATGTTGTATATTTTATATTACTTGTCACGATATGAAATTCTATTCTGCCTTTTTTTCCTTTCACCCTAATAATCTATATTTTCCACACTGGGATGCTCGGCACGTGAATATCGTAGATGTAGTGTCGAATTTTAAGGGTCGAAAAGGCGAGTGGTTATAGCATAGATATAAAATATGTAATTTTTTTAGTATGTTTTTTATTATGAAACCTTCTGTCACGATCCTGACTCGGCCTTCGAAAATCGGCACAAGTACTTCACTTGTACTCGAATGCCGCAGATTCAAACACTGAATCTGGCTCGCCGGAGCTTATAACACAGTAAGTATAACAACACAGCGGAATAAAGAAATAGATGATATCATATACAACTCCAATAAAAACAATATCCAGAATGATATACAACAATGATATCAATAATACACAGTAATATCAGAGATATGATACAATGCTACGGCGAAAATAACAATAATGGAAAAGATCACTCCAAATGATCTACAAAAGAGAATGACTCCAACAACTCCAACATCAAGCTCGAACCACAAAGATAAGCAACGTCGGTCCATGAACTCCAATAACTGAACTAGCTCCATATAATCTACTAAACCTGACTATCTGGAAAAAAACCCAACTCTAGACTGCCCGTGTGGAAAATTGTGGGCACCCAGAGTTTAGGAAGGGAACAATAAACTCCGAGTCAGTCGTGGGACTGGTGTTAGTAACAAAAACAGTTTATCTTTAAACAAACCACAAAAGAATTTTAAACATTGAAACCCGCAATGCTTTTGGAAAATGAAACTACCATAAGACCTCCCGCCACACACACAATACAAGCGCAGAATTGGAGGAGATTTCTTCTTATGATAATCAAAGATACTTACTACGCAAAACAAATCATTTTGATATTATTATTAGTGCATAGTGCAGAAAACATTTTGAAAGTATAATATTAATCTTAGCCAACATAGGCATTTTACACTATGCCTACTATAGCTACTATGTTCAATAGCAGGTTACCGCCACATTCCATAGCAGGTTATACAACTAAAACCGTACAAGGTTCGTATTGTTTCTTTGGATTTCCAACAAATGGTCAGGCTAAGGAACTTCCTATGCCACATGGGATCGCCTCTGGCGGGACGTCCCGAGAACTAACTAGCTCTCTGCCAACACAAGGCCGGGTTACCTCTGTCACTAGGTAACTACTTCACGACTATGCCATTCCCCGGTCCTTTGGGACCTTTATCCGAGGCGCCTCGATCAAACAACAATCACACAGTAAATGAGATTGGAGTATCTACATAGGTTAAATACCAGGGCTCCATACCTGATACCACCCTTTTCCAGAAGGAAATGACATACCCTAAAGGGAGTGACCCTCATACCTTGCCGCATCATTCCTGTTTTGACCATTTCCGGGTTGTGAGGTCCGAAGAGGTCTTGTCCACAAAGCTACGCTTTTTCACAAAGCCATGCTTTGATCACAAATGATCAATAAATAATCATCACACAGTAACACTCAGCATGCCACACTACCAAATTGGGAGTATATCACTGATAAATTTCAACTACATAACCTCTGAGCTCGTACGTCTCAGAGAAGGGTGTTAAGCTAAGAGAATAAATTCTCCGCCACCAACAGAAATGTATTTGAAAGAAATCTACTTTATGTAATGTCAGACATGTAACCATACAAGTCTGTTTCGGGTTCGAACAGAACCGAAGGCACTTCCAAACAAGCCCTTGCAATCCGGGTATTCACAATCCCGATCGGATTTCCCATCATTTAGGGAATCTCTATACCGGAGCAACTCAGTGCAGAGACAATCGATAGGTTATCCTATCATTCTCGCAAATACCCGGTCTTCAACACCGGTCTTCAAATGTAATCCATATACGACGTATCATTATTCGGAATGGGTTATGTGACACAAAGGTCCTCTCCCGGCTAAACCGAATAATGAGCGCAATATTTAAAAATATATGGATATTGGGATTTCAGTTAAGTCACAACTTATTACCCAAAATATTCCTTTTAAATGGTTTAAACACATTACCATTTTAAATCTTTTTAACAAATAGATTCAATTCATAAAGTTCACCCAGTTTCACAAAGATTTATTCACAGATTTTCCAAATCAATTTCCATTTCAATTGGATTAACTCGTTAAATCTTTAAAACAAAGATTTAACCGATAGCTTTCAAAACAATTCCATTTCGAATGGTTTAAACAAATCACCATTTTAAATCTGTTAAAAATAACCAGATTCAATTCATATCTTTCAAAAAGAATTCACTCATAACTTGGAAATCCATTTTTCAATTATAACTTGAAATTCCTCTAACTTAAATTAGAATTTCATTTCTTATATGAAAGCTTTTATCATTTGAAAACAAACAGTTTTCATTTTGGAAAATCTGATTCATTTATACGAGTTAAAGTCCATGGGTTAAATTCAAATTCCCAAAACCATATTTTTAAAATGGTTCAAGCCCATGTAACACATTTATAACTTGTTTAATATTTTTAAATCATAAATCTCAAACATGGAATTCAATTCCTTATTTTGAATTCAAATTCAAATTGAATCATTTAAATTTCCAAAATATTCAAAATATCTTTAAAACTCCTTTCAAAAGCTTTAACATTTAACCCAAATCCATTTCCAAAATCAATTGAAATTAAAATTTTAATTTCAAAAACATTAATTTTAAATCATCTATGACTTAACCGATTTCCATGTGAAATCCATATTTGTGTGTGTAAAGGTGTAGTCCAGGGGTTTCACACAGTATTGCAACATCATTCAATCATCACAGATTAAAATACAGAAATATAGTTGATAAGCGGTATAACGATAACGCTTATCTTTTCATTCACAGATCACAGATCACAGATATATAAATATTACAGATAATAATTTACATTCATCCCAGATAAATAGCTACAGTTCATATCACACACAAATCAGAATATGTCACACAGCATCACAGATCAGGGAATATCAAACAATTCAATCATTCAATAGAATCCAAACATTCATAAGTAAAATTAATTTAATTATCTGATTAATTTAAATCAGATGGGTCAACAATCATGGTTAATTAGCATTAATCTATTTCAAATCATTCGATTAATTGTCCTTTAATCATTGATTAATTATTAAATAATTGACCTTTAATTATTCAATTAACCTTTAGTTAATTTCCCTTAATTAATTCATAAATAAATTAATCCACCTTTAATTAATTATCATTTAATTAATTATTCTCAATTAATTGCAATAAGTGATTATTCCTAATCACTTAATCAACTTTAATTAATTAATTACTTTTAATCAATACTTAATTGACCTTGATTATGTAAGTCATTAACCTTAATCATGAAATTGATTATTTTAATTATTCAAACACCCATAAGTAATTATCCTTTTCATTAATCACCGACTTATCAAAAATATTTTTTTAACCTTCTTTTTAATTAATTATCATTAACAATCCTTAATCACAAATAAATTAGACACTTAATTATTAATTTACCAATCTTAAATTGCAAATTGATAAACCCCTAATTACTTAGTTAATTACCATTATAAATTAATTAACTCTTCTTAATTACCTTTTTAAACAATTAATAAATAATAATTCATCTCAATTAACATTTTAAAATCTTCTTTAATAACTTTGAAATCAAATTATTACCAACCTTAAAACTTTCAATGTTAATTAATTTAAAACATATTTTACATTAATTACTTAATAAAAGTATTAATTAAGATTTTAGAAAACATTGTTAAATATCAACTTAATTAATGATTTCTCAGAATCAATTCTTCACTTCAACTTTTAGACATTAATTAATTCATTAATGCTCAACTTGTTCAAGATAATTAACTTCAAATTTTGATTTTTTTTACTTGGCCTTTGAAAACCCAACCCGAGTAAATACCCAGTTTACTCGAGTTCCCACCTGAGTTTCCCACCATTTCTCCCGAGTCCCCTCTCTTTCTTCTTCTCACGCTTTTCTTCTTCCCCTTTTTTTTTCTTTCTCCCGTTAAATTTTAAGTTAAAACTTAAGTTCAAATTATAATAACAGATAAGTATGCTCATGTGCTCGAGTTCCAAACCGAAGCAACCCACCATTCTCTCGAGTATCAACTCAAGGCACTCACCTCCACAGGCTACTGACATCAAACGATATCGTGCACGTGTACATATGAACGCCGCCGCTCTGGTGAACTTTGCCACCACCAGCAAGTCGCGAATCAACCGAACATACGAAATCGAAACTTGATTCAACACCAAAACTTTGGGATCGAGATTTAACATTTCGCTTGAAAAACTGGACTAATACTTCGACCTAACATCGCCTCGTCTTCGCGACTCCAATCATCAGAACATTCACTACTCCGGCTATGGCTTCGACTACAACCAAGCTACCCTCTCCCGAAACCCCATAGCACTCGATTACCACTAGACGATGAACGAAGCGAAATTCTAACCTTCGACAAAACTAGGTTTAGAAATTTAAAATGTTCGACGCCGCTTCCACGTTGAACTGGAGCACTTCCCACCATTTTTCCCTAGCACATAGTGTTCCCCTCTACCTTCACACGAAATCCCGAGGTCCCTCAACGATGAGATCACTCGAATTCATCAAAAGAATGGAAATTCGAACAACTCGAACTGCACTCGATCTACGCAATGAGAAATTCCCATACTTAGCCCAAAAATCCTATTTTTATATAAGGATTCGAATTATGTAATTTAATCAATATTTCATGATATTCGAAATCATAAAAAAAATTGCTCTGTAAATATTTACTTTTTCATTCTGCATATTCTCTTCTTCCTTGAAACTATTTTTAAATTTTAGTTTATACTTAAACTCACACATTTGCTGTTGAACACAAAGCCTAACAATAATCTAGCGATTAGATATTTGGTTTTGATCAAGCTGGATGCTCTGAAACGAGAAGACAGAGGTGCTTTCAACATAAACAGGCATTCACTCTTCTAGATAGTTGTACACAGAGGAGGTTGATGTATGTATATGCATAATAAAGCAATTCCAGATCTCAGACTTATACGCAACAACTAAATATATTCAGTTTAATTTAAAGTTGTTTACTCACTTTGATTTCTAGGAAAGAATGAACAGAGACCTTCATGTTGACACAGCTTTGAAATTTGCAAACTGGAATCTCTTGATCTTAAATCCTATGGTTATAGCTGTGCTGGGTTGAAGTTTGTTTAAGTTTTAAAGATATTGTTATTTTCAGTTTTTTCCATTTCTTTCTTTTGTTTTAAATCTGCATCTTTGAAGCTTGATGATGTTTGATTTGATATATAGGAGAGAAGTTTACAGGGATGTATTATTTTGTACAGGTTGTATAATTTTTCTCTTGTTTGTACAATGGTTAGCAGGAATTTTTTTCATTTTGGAGGCTGATGGATAGTGTTGTGGTGGCTTCATTAATTAGCTTGTACAATATAAAATTTTATTTCCTTCGGCTGATACAATGCTACATTAATTGCCTTGTACCACTTATCTTATTTTATTTGCTTTATTTTTTTTAAGTTATACATTGCATTAGAGAAAAGTCTGGTGGCTTCTAACTTTGTAAGCCTACATATATTTCCTATATATGTATTTCTTTTATTATGCAGGTCATCATTTCTTGCAACCTGAATGTATTTTCTTTTGTTTTCTTACTTGTTTTTATGTTTACTTGTTTCATTACTTTAAAATGTAAATGAACTTCTATTTTGATTTATTGTTAAATTTTTACTTAATGTATTTACTTTATACTTTATCTTATATAATTGTATTTTATTTTTATTTTCTTTTATTATTTTTGTTTTATTACTTGGTATTATTTTGTATTGATTTACTAAGATATATATATATATTTACTTTATATTGAATAAAACTATGTATATATATTTATTTATTTGGTAATATAGATGAATTTCTATTTTAAATTTGTTATTTACATTTAGCTAATTTGTTTACTTTGTATTTTATAATTTATATAATTTATCTTATGTATTTTTTTATATTTATCTCCATCACAATTATTTATTTCTAAATTTAATACTAATTATTCTTATATTCATTTGGTAATATAAGTGAATTTCTAGATTTTAATTTGTTATTAGATTTTATCCAATGTATTTACTTTATATTTTATATCTTATATATTTTCATTTTTAAACCATTTATTTACACTTTAAATTCAAATAAAATATATATACATATATATATATATATTATTTCAAATTTACTCATATATGCTCAAATACATATATATTCACGTATATACATATATATACAATATTTTTAAATTTAGATGATTTATACAAAATTTATTTTAATTCGGGGAAACTCGCATCACTTTAATCGATTAATTTTACAAATTTTATTCAAAAATTCAATTAATTATCAATTTAAATATATATAAAATTTGAGATCGTTACAGACTTTCCCCCTTAAAAGAATTTCGTCCTCGAAATTTTCCAAGGAGATAAAAAGATAGATGAAGAATATTTCATCAAATCAAACTGAACATCTATTCTGCATTTGGCTCACCAAATCAGAATATCAATAATAGATACAATAACGAATCTATTTAACACTTCACAAAATACTCGGGTTATCCAGATCTACGAAATATACAGTGGCATTGGTTAGTTCAAAGGGATAACTAACCATTCGTAGAAACTTCTCGGAATCCCAAAGAATAGATAGATATATGGATATGATTCCAAAACTTTTAGTTTAGAAACTAAAGTATACCTATCAACCATAGCAACCAAAGCAACCAATACATCCAAACAAACAATTTTGGTCTATTTGGAGTTTATGTCCCATATTAATATATCGAATATCCTTCGTGGATCTACCAGAAACTATCGAAGAATTGAGAAAAGATGCTGAACAAAAGAGATTGGTAGAGAAAAGATTGTTTCCATGTTGTTACAGGGTATTGACCATTTATAGTCGTATTCCCCTGTCCCCTATCTCATCCTCTTCTTGCACTCATACTCACTATCAGTGGATAGTAAGAGAATTTACTGAGGCTTTCGAACAGATATCTTAAGGATACTCATTCTAGGGTATACTTCACCCTATCTCTAATGAGCTACTTAATGTGCTATACTCCTGAGCTAAAGTTTAACCCTCAGCTCTGATACCAATTGTCACGATCCTGATTCGACCTTCGAAAATCGGCACCCGTACTTCACTTGTACTCGAATGCCGCAGATTCAAACACCGAATCTGGCTCGCCGGAGCTTATAACACAGTAAGTATAACAACACAGCGGAATAAAGAAATAGATGATATCATATACAACTCCAATAAATACAATATCCAGAATGATATACAACAATGATATCAATAATACACAGCAATATCAGAGATATGATACAATGCTACAGAGGAAATAACAATAATGGAAAAGATCACTCCAAATGATCTACAAAAGAGAATGACTCCAACAACTCCAACATCAAGCTCGAACCACAAAGATAAGCAACGTCGGTCCATGAACTCCAATAACTGAACTAGCTCCATATAATCTACTAAACCTGACTATCTGAAAAAAAACCCAACTCTAGACTGCCCGTGTGGAAAATTGTGGGCACCCAGAGTTTAGGAAGGGAACAATAAACTCCGAGTCAGTCGTGGGACTAGTGTGAGTAACAAAAACAGTTTATCTTTAAACAAACCACAAAAGAATTTTAAACATTAAACCCGCAATGCTTTTGGAAAATGAAACTACCATAAGACCTCCCGCCACACACACAATGCAAGCGCAGAATTGGAGGAGATTTCTTCTTATGATAATCAAAGATGCTTACTACACAAAACAAGTCATTTTGATATTATTATTAGTGCATAGTGCAGAAAACATTTCGAAAGTATAATATTAATCTTAGCCAACATAGGCATTTCACACTATGCCTACTATAGCTACTATGTTCAATAGCAGGTTACCGCCACATTCCATAGCAGGTTATACAACTAAAACCGTACAAGGTTCATATTGTTTCTTTGGATTTCCAACAAATGGTCAGGCTAAGGAACTTCCTATGCCATATGGGATCACCTTTGGCGGGACGTCCAGAGAACTAACTAGCTCTCTGCCAACACAAGACCGGGTTACCTCTGTCACTAGGTAACTACTTCACGACTATGCCATTCCCCGGTCCTTTGGGACCTTTATCCGAGGTGCCTCGATCAAACAACAATTACAAAGTAAATGAGATTGGAGTATCCACATAGGTTAAATACCAGGGCTCCATACCTGATACCACCCTTTTCCAGAAGGAAATGACATACCCTAAAGGGAGCGACCCTCATAACCTTGCCGCATCATTCCTGTTTTGACCATTTCCGGGTTGCGAGGTCCGAAGAGGTCTCATCCACAAAGCTATGCTTTTTCACAAAGTCACGCTTTGATCACAAATGATCAATAAATAATCATCACACAGCAACACTCAGCATGCCACACTACCAAATTGGGAGTATATCATTGATAAATTTCAACTACATAACCTCTGAGCTCGTACGTCTCAGAGAAGGGTGTTAAGCTAAGAGAATAAATTCTTCGCCACCAACAGAAATGTATTTGAAAGAAATCTGCTTTATGTAATGTCAGATATGTAACCATACAAGTCTGTTCCGGGTTCGAATAGAACCGAAGGCACTTCTAAAGAAGCCCTTGCAATCTGGGTATTCACAATCCCGATCGGATTTCCCATCACTTAAGGAATCTCTATACCGGAGCAACTCAGTGTAGAGACAATCTATAGGTTATCCTATCGTTCTCGCAAATACTCGGTCTTCAACACCGGTCTTCAAATGCAATCCATATACGACGTATCATTATTCGGAATGGGTTATGTGACACAAAGGCCCTCTCCCGGCTAAACCGAATAATGAGCGAAATATTTAAAAATATGTGGATATTGGGATTTTAGTTAAGTCACAACTTATTACCCAAAATCTTCCTTTTAAATGGTTTAAACACATTACCATTTTAAATCTTTCTAACAAAAAGATTCAATTCATAAAGTTCACCCAGTTTCACAAAGATTTATTCATAGATTTTCCAAATCAATTTCCATTTCAATTGGATTAACTCGTTAAATCTTTAAAACAAAGATTTAACTAATAGCTTTCAAAACAATTCCATTTTGAATGGTTTAAACAAATCACCATTTTAAATCTGTTAAAAATAAACAGATTCAATTCATAGCTTTCAAAAAGAATTCACTCATAACTTGGAAATCCATTTTTCAATTCAAACTTGAAATTCCTTTAACTTAAATTAGAATTTCATTTCTTATATGAAAGCTTTTATCATTTGAAAACAAACTGTTTTTATTTCGGAAAATCTGATTCATTTATACGAGTTAAAGTCCTTGGGTTAAATTCAAATTCCCAAAACCATATTTTTAAAATGGTTCAAGCCCATGTAACACATTTATAACTTGTTTAATATTTTTAAATCATAAATCTCAAACATGGAATTCAATTCCTTATTTTGAATTCAAATTCAAATTGAATCATTTAAATTTCCAAAATATTCAAAATATCTTTAAAACTCCTTTTAAAAGCTTTAACATTTAACCCAAATCCATTTCCAAAATCAATTGAAATTAAAATTTTAATTTCAAAAACATTAATTTTAAATCATCTGTGACTTAACCGATTTCCACGTGAAATCCATATTTGTGTGTGTAAAGGTGTAGTCCAGGGGTTTCACACAGTAGTGCAACATCATTCAATCATCACATATTAAAATATAGAAATATAGCTGATAAGCGGTATAACAATAACGCTTATCTTTTCATTCACAGATCACATATCACAGATATATAAATATTACAGATAATAATTTACATTCATCCCAAATAAATAGCTACAGTTCATATCACACACAAATCAGAATATGTCACACAGCATCACAGATCAGGGAATATCAAACAATTCAATCATTCAATAGAATCCAAATATTCATAAGTAAAATTAATTTAATTATCTGATTAATTTAAATAAGATGGGTCAACAATCATGGTTAATTAGCATTAATCAATTTCGAATCATTCGATTAATTGTCCTTTAATCATTGATTAATCAACCTTTAATTATTAAATAATTGACCTTTAATTATTCAAATAACCTTTAGTTAATTTCCCTTAATTAATTCATAAATAAATTAATCCACCTTTAATTAATTATCATTTAATTAATTATTCTCAATTAATTGCAATAAGTGATTATTCCTAATCACTTAATCAACTTTAATTAATTAATTACTTTTAATCAATACTTAATTGACCTTGATTATGTAAGTCATTAACCTTAATCATGAAATTGATTATTTTAATTATTCAAACACCCATAAGTAATTATCCTTTTCATTAATCACCGACTTATCAAAAATATTTTTTTAACCTTCTTTTTAATTAATTATCATTAACAATCCTTAATCACAAATAAATTAGACACTTAATTATTAATTTACCAATCTTAAATTGCAAATTGATAAACCCCTAATTACTTAGTTAATTACCATTATAAATTAATTAACTCTTCTTAATTACCTTTTTAAACAATTAATAAATAATAATTCATCTCAATTAACATTTTAAAATCTTCTTTAATAACTTTGAAATCAAATTATTACCAACCTTAAAACTTTCAATGTTAATTAATTTAAAACATATTTTACATTAATTACTTAATAAAAGTATTAATTAAGATTTTAGAAAACATTGTTAAATATCAACTTAATTAATGATTTCTCAGAATCAATTCTTCACTTCAACTTTTAGACATTAATTAATTCATTAATGCTCAACTTGTTCAAGATAATTAACTTCAAATTTTGATTTTTTTTACTTGGCCTTTGAAAACCCAACCCGAGTAAATACCCAGTTTACTCGAGTTCCCACCTGAGTTTCCCACCATTTCTCCCGAGTCCCCTCTCTTTCTTCTTCTCACGCTTTTCTTCTTCCCCTTTTTTTTTCTTTCTCCCGTTAAATTTTAAGTTAAAACTTAAGTTCAAATTATAATAACAGATAAGTATGCTCATGTGCTCGAGTTCCAAACCGAAGCAACCCACCATTCTCTCGAGTATCAACTCAAGGCACTCACCTCCACAGGCTACTGACATCAAACGATATCGTGCACGTGTACATATGAACGCCGCCGCTCTGGTGAACTTTGCCACCACCAGCAAGTCGCGAATCAACCGAACATACGAAATCGAAACTTGATTCAACACCAAAACTTTGGGATCGAGATTTAACATTTCGCTTGAAAAACTGGACTAATACTTCGACCTAACATCGCCTCGTCTTCGCGACTCCGATCATCAGAACATTCACTACTCCGGCTATGGCTTCGACTACAACCAAGCTACCCTCTCCCGAAACCCCATAGCACTCGATTACCACTAGACGATGAACGAAGCGAAATTCTAACCTTCGACAAAACTAGGTTTAGAAATTTAAAATGTTCGACGCCGCTTCCACGTTGAACTGGAGCACTTCCCACCATTTTTCCCTAGCACATAGTGTTCCCCTCTACCTTCACACGAAACCCCGAGGTCCCTCAACGATGAGATCACTCGAATTCATCAAAAGAATGGAAATTCGAACAACTCGAACTGCACTCGATCTACGCAATGAGAAATTCCCATACTTAGCCCAAAAATCCTATTTTTATATAAGGATTCGAATTATGTAATTTAATCAATATTTCATGATATTCGAAATCATAAAAAAAATTGCTCTGTAAATATTTACTTTTTCATTCTGCATATTCTCTTCTTCCTTGAAACTATTTTTAAATTTTAGTTTATACTTAAACTCACACATTTGCTGTTGAACACAAAGCCTAACAATAATCTAGCGATTAGATATTTGGTTTTGATCAAGCTGGATGCTCTGAAACGAGAAGACAGAGGTGCTTTCAACATAAACAGGCATTCACTCTTCTAGATAGTTGTACACAGAGGAGGTTGATGTATGTATATGCATAATAAAGCAATTCCAGATCTCAGACTTATACGCAACAACTAAATATATTCAGTTTAATTTAAAGTTGTTTACTCACTTTGATTTCTAGGAAAGAATGAACAGAGACCTTCATGTTGACACAGCTTTGAAATTTGCAAACTGGAATCTCTTGATCTTAAATCCTATGGTTATAGCTGTGCTGGGTTGAAGTTTGTTTAAGTTTTAAAGATATTGTTATTTTCAGTTTTTTCCATTTCTTTCTTTTGTTTTAAATCTGCATCTTTGAAGCTTGATGATGTTTGATTTGATATATAGGAGAGAAGTTTACAGGGATGTATTATTTTGTACAGGTTGTATAATTTTTCTCTTGTTTGTACAATGGTTAGCAGGAATTTTTTTCATTTTGGAGGCTGATGGATAGTGTTGTGGTGGCTTCATTAATTAGCTTGTACAATATAAAATTTTATTTCCTTCGGCTGATACAATGCTACATTAATTGCCTTGTACCACTTATCTTATTTTATTTGCTTTATTTTTTTTAAGTTATACATTGCATTAGAGAAAAGTCTGGTGGCTTCTAACTTTGTAAGCCTACATATATTTCCTATATATGTATTTCTTTTATTATGCAGGTCATCATTTCTTGCAACCTGAATGTATTTTCTTTTGTTTTCTTACTTGTTTTTATGTTTACTTGTTTCATTACTTTAAAATGTAAATGAACTTCTATTTTGATTTATTGTTAAATTTTTACTTAATGTATTTACTTTATACTTTATCTTATATAATTGTATTTTATTTTTATTTTCTTTTATTATTTTTGTTTGTTTTATTACTTGGTATTATTTTGTATTGATTTACTAAGATATATATATATATATTTACTTTATATTGTATAAAACTATGTATATTTATTTATTTATTTGGTAATATAGATGAATTTCTATTTTAAATTTGTTATTTACATTTAGCTAATTTGTTTACTTTGTATTTTATAATTTATATAATTTATCTTATGTATTTTTTTATATTTACCTCCATCACAATTATTTATTTCTAAATTTAATACTAATTATTCTTATATTCATTTGGTAATATAAGTGAATTTCTAGATTTTAATTTGTTATTAGATTTTATCCAATGTATTTACTTTATATTTTATATCTTATATATTTTCATTTTTAAACCATTTATTTACACTTTAAATTCAAATCAAATATATATACATATATATATATATATATATTATTTCAAATTTACTCATATATGCTCAAATACATATATATTCACGTATATACATATATATACAATATTTTTAAATTTAGATGATTTATACAAATTTTATTTTAATTCGGGGAAACTCGCATCACTTTAATCGATTAATTTTACAAATTTTATTCAAAAATTCAATTAATTATCAATTTAAATATATATAAATTTGAGATCGTTACACCTTCTATTGTAAAATATTTTAAAATTATTTTAACATACATATACATACATACGTATGTATGTATGTATATACATATATGTATATTTATACACATATACATATGTATATGTATGTATGCATGTATCTTATAATATAAAGCCAATTTTGAATCAATAGAAACTATCATTAACAATCATTTAATTAAAAATACAAAACAACATTTTAATTATCAGATCTATATTTAGATCAAAATCAATTGAAATTATCAATGAAAATCATTAATAGAAATTATCAACATCAAATCAAAAACAATTTAATCGATAATAGGTTGTAATACTTTAAGATCTACACATGTATATTTATAAGGGACAAAAAATGCATATATAATCCATCAGATTGAATAAACCACTAGATCTACAATATCATGGAATATACAAATAAAAACTAATTGAATTTACCTTGTTGATGTTGCCTTTTGATTTGCACCTTGAATGAAAAAAGCTCCTAAATCCAATTGAATCACCTCTAGAAATTACAACAATCTGAAGCACCACTTTTGTATTTATTTAATTTGATTTTTTAGGAAATATTTGTGGCTTGAAGTCCATGAATTTTGGCCAAGGATGCTAAAAATTGAAGATGGAGGCTAGGTTTTGGTAGTAGAGTGATTAAGAGAGGCAAGTGACTGAAAAGTCAGGAATTTATAATGGGAACCTTTCTTAACCTCCTTCCTTCATTTTCTAGATCCAACCATTGGATTTCAAGACTTTTTTTTTCTTATGGCCATCTAAGAATGAGGCTAGATGGGCCCAAAATATTGCTAAACCATTAAGAAATTAATATATTTAAATCCAATATAAATGTTTTATCAATATCATATATCGATATGTACATATATAACTTTTATATACTCACTTTATCAAATACTAATGGTATTCAAGCAAATCAAAATAGAATAAATTAACAATTAATATCATAAATGCCAGTTAATTTAATTAATTTACAAAGATTATAGATTAATAAATCATCTGGGTTTTCGGAGCATTCATCATTACGGTTGTGCGACTTAAATGGTAAATTCAATCGGTGAATAATAACGAAGAATTCAAATATTAATGTTCACACATCACCTTAGCTAGTCATGTGACATTTTGGCCGAATATCGCTTACACATCTTCTCGATAAAATCCAATTTTACTATTATAAGCGATACCTGTAGTAATGATTATTTACACCAATTCTATTCGTTAAAACTGTATCACTTTGGACTTATGGAATATAATGGTCAAAATTCCAATATCTTCTATATTCAACTTTATAGTCCAAATACTAAATCCTTGATTCAACAACAACAATAATAATTAATCGAACTACTCTGATCAGAGATTTTGACTTTGAGTTGACTTCAGTTAACCGTGATACTAACCCCATATAACTGAGGAGACGAATCCTCTCTTGAATAGTGTTTCACTTCCAATACTTCCACGCGACCCAACTACAGTCGTTCGATGCATGTTGTGCCACGATTTAATTATAATCATAGTGTATCTTTCATATTAAAGATCAACAGTATTATCAAATCGAAAGGACCCGGTAAATTAGTCGCTTCGATATTTTCTTTTTGACCTTAGTTATATTAAACAATAGAAAACTAGCGAGTGAGTCATTCCATTATTATCCAATAGCTATTAGTACATAACTCTTGGTGCCCCAGCAGCTATGAATAACACACTACCCAATATTTGGAGAGCATTATGTACACTAGTCTCAGTGAATACATCGATGTCCAGTCTTGATACATCTTGACTAGGAATATTTAAAATGATATGCTTATAGTATTGTGATATAATACTCATGGTTACAGTTATTTCTAACTACTATAACAAACACATCATTTATTGGCTTTTTATTGGCTTTTTGACAGATAAACTTAAATAAACTAATTAATTATTTATAACATTTTATAACAAGTATATAACAAAAAGAAAACACCTTTTATTTTGAACAAGATTGGTTATCGAGTTAGATTTATGTAATAAATTACATAACTGCACCAAGGGCATATCCATAACTCTATCATTATAAATTGCTTTTATGTATAAAACTGGCTTAATTTTGAGTTTATGATGCTTATGTTCACAATAAATTAGACAAGTAATGTTGTTCAGTCTCGAGTTCCTTTTGAGTGGTTCACACAAGATCCCTTATGAGCAAATATTACGTATAGCCTCTCGACTAATAAAACTTGTCAACTCCTTACATAAGATATGTAGGGGTTTCTTATCAACTCTTATCTTGTATGATCTCATAAATTATGCTTTATATGAAATCAATTTAATCTTATGTGCTTACACTTAAGTACATGTCTTTATAGAAAGAAGTTAACTTCAGTCATCATCAATCTCACTTTGTCAAACAAAGTACTCCTTATCGAGATATCATTATGTATCATAGGGAGGAGTGACTTTTGAGATTGAATCTTATTCATTTTAGGTACTTTTAGAACTCTTTCCGGTATACTCACATATTTGATCAAATTGAATTGTTTTGTTTCTGTTGCATGTTATTTTTTTACTTTCATTTTATATTATTTTAACTTATTATAGATACACTACTTATGTATCAAATACACATGTCCATTTCTAAGATAATTCGTTAGTGAATTTAACAAAAGTAAATGGATCTGTATTGGTGTCATTAGGCATTGAACTACATACATCTATATGTATCAATCTGAAGAATTTACCAACTCTTTTGTCACTCCCATTGAATGGGTGTTTTTCCCTTGATTGTTTGAGATACAATTTACTAACACCATATGATTCATAATCATACAATTAAAGAAGTATTTCTCAGAGATATGGCTTAGTCTATAATTCCAAAACGATTGTAATAATTTCAAACACTTCTGTATTTTCTAATGCATCACTTTTGTTGTGAAACAAATACCATTATTATAGATTTTCCTTATAACGTATATTCATAATATTCATATTTTTTTAAAGTGGGTTAAGTTTATTTCAAACCAGGCTTTGCGACCCAAACAACACACATGTGCTCCTGCTCAAGCTAACAAAGATACAAAAATAACTTTACAGAATAATTTACTTCATTCTTCGCTTTACACTAACTTTCCAAATTAGGCTACTTCAGAAAAAAAAACTATGGCGGCTGCAGATCATCTCTTTAATCCTCTACACTCTCTCCCTTCCAACTCCAGTTTACCAGCAATCATCTTTCTAGTTCCATTAAGTTGGTTAGTTTTCTTTTTGGAATTCTCTGAATTATAAATACAATTTCTCTTGCTATCAGATTCGATAAATCTAACTCAAAATTTACTTTTCTATTGAAACCCTGGCATTTCTTTCTTTTCAGAGGTGCCACACGCAAGTTGCCAAGCTAACTTTGAAGATTTCCTTAGCAAGATACGATCCATTGCTCTAATGGTTCAGGTGAGCAATCTCTTCGTGCAGAGTTTTTACCACTTCAACATTCATGCATTTGAGTTTTTGGATGGCTCGGACTCTTTTACTGTATTTACAGTCGGAAAATAAGTGAGTATGTATTTTTGTTTCCCTTTTGCAAAAATTGCATCTGTCTTCTTATATAATACCCCATTTAAGTAGCCTATCTTTAGTAGGAAGCTTAAAGATTAATGTAACAACCCTGGTTTTGGAGATTACCTGTAAATATTAAGTTATAACGGTAGTTATGATTTAATATTGTGAAGTAAAGTAAAATTGGAGAAATTAAATTGTTTATTTTGAATAAACAACGAATTTTGGAATTTAAAATGAGAAAATGAAATTCCAAACTTTATTTTATTTGTTTGGGTTAATAATGGATGGAAAATAATTTTTATTTAGAGAAAATACAATAATTTTATTAATTATTGCCAATTACTTCTTTTAATAATTTTTAAAGGAAGTATTTGATTTTTAAAGGTGGTTTATTTAAATAAAAAGGTGAAAATTGGTTTAAAATTATATTTTGGCTATAGATTAAGCTTGGAAATGGTTTGAAATATTTTTCTAAGTGAGAAAAGTATTTTTGTTAACTTTTAAAAGTCAAAAATATAGACTTTTGCATTTTATTGCGAAAATAGTGCATTTTTGTAAAATAAGATATTTTAATAATAAAAAATGTTTTATAAAACTAAAATTATCTTTTTATATGATATAAAATATTTTATTTAATATGTATGTGAATTAACATATTTTATTTGTGTAGAAATTTGAAGAAAATACATTATTTTCATGTAACATAGTGTATATGTACATATTGGATTTAAGTGTTGTATTAATTCATTTAGCCTAATTTAGTTTCTCTAATATATTTTTGGGTCCAAAAGCCCATTAGTGCACTAAAGCCAGAAATAAAAAAAGAAGTGAGAAACGATTAGTGTACGTCCAAAATTGTTCTCATCATCGTCCTCAAGCCAGTAAAAGAAAACAACATTTTTTTTTCAAAACTCAAACTTTCAAACTCAAATTTCTTCAAAGCAAGCTATAATTTTTATCAAACTAGAGTAAATTAACAGGTAATCTAATCCTAAAACCTAAATATTTTATCCAAACCTTGTTTTTAGAAGAGTTTGTTTGTTAATAGTTTTTTTTTCTTTGCATGCATTTTTTTCTTCTTCTACAGGTGTTTGAAGGCTGAAATCAAGCCAAAGCTTCAATCTTGCAGCCAAAAATCCGAGCTTTTGCATTCATACAGCAAGGTGAGTTGTAATACTCACAAATCCTAGCTGAGCCAAGCTCAAATTTGCAAGAAATTGTAAAATTTTAGCTTTTGTTGATAAATTTTTGTAATGGTCTCTGTTTGAAATCTGTTTCATAGTCTCTTTGAAAGCCTATATCTTTTGATTCCAGCAACGAAATGCTGCTGGAATTCTTGCATTTTGTAGCTTGCATGTTGAAATTCATTTTTGCAAATTTTGGTTGAAAAATATTGTCATTTGGATGTTCAAATCAGTGGTAGAAAATCAACTCGAAAGCAGATTTTTGCCGGTAGAAATTGTTTTCTGAGTTGCTGCAAACATGGTCTGAGTCCATGTTTGAGATAACATAACTCTTTCATTTCTTACTGAAATTGCATGATTCTTTTTTTGTTTGAAAGATAAAGTTTTTTAATATAAGCATACCATATTTCAGTTCATTTCGACCTATATAGCTTATAGAAATATGCTGCCGAATTTTGATATGGAGCATGTTTTTGTCCAGATATTTACAGTGAAATCACTGTCTGGGTTCAACTTTGAGATATCATAACTTTCTCATACTTTATCTAAATTGCATAATTCTTTTTTTTTTAAAGATAAAGTTTTCTACTATATTCACACCAATTTTGAGCTCAATCCGATGCCATTTGGTGCTCTGTTTTATGCCTTGAAGTTGAACCCAGAATGGATTTTCAGACTTGGGCACATTCTTGTTGAACTGTTACAAACATGGTCTGAGTCCATGTCTGAGACAGCGGAACTTTTACATTTTCTATCGGAATTCAATGAATCTTTTTTTGTTTGAAAGATGAAGTTTTCTAATTTGTGCACACCAATTTTTAGTTCAATCAAAGGTCGTTCGGCCACATGTTTTATGTCCGAAAGTTTAACCCAGAGAAGATTTCAGACTTGGGTATTATTTTGCCCGTGTGTTTTTATGTTCTTTTTCCGTCCGACTTTTGACTTATACTTCATGTTTTTGTGATATTTTTGAAATATTTTGGGGGCTATGATGCCTATTAATTGGCTAGCCAAGTCTTGATGAATTTGAAATTCAAATTTGAATTGAATTTGAATGACAGTTTTGAGTGATTTCTTTGATTTCGAGCGCAGATTTTTCCAAACAATTTTGAAATAATTTTTAAAATAAATTTGAATTTAAAATAATTATTATGTAATGTTTTTAAATTATTTTAAGCTATAAAATCTATTTATTCTCTATAATAAGGGAATTTTCAAATATCGTCTTCAAAATTGATTTTGGAAAATGGTTTTAAAAGCTTGTTTTCTCAAATAAATTATTTTATATATAAAATACACGCTTTTGCACTATTCGAGTGAATGAGAAAAGAATTAAAAGGTTTGGTAAAACATGTGATATGGGACACGTGCGTTTATCTTATCGGTTAATTCTTGTCTTGTCTGTTTGATCGTTCTGACCTTCGGGTCGAGTTTACCGATGAGATGAGGTAAACTTTTTACTGCCTTGAGTGTGAAATTTACTGGCGACCAGTAAACTGTTTAGTGCGAACGTGTGGTATGGGACGCACGTTAACACTATTCGGGTTCCTATTCGAGAATTTGTGACACATTTGCCATTACGGCGTGCCAGTACTAGACCTTCGGGTCATTGCCATTGCGGCGTTTGCCATTGTGGTGTATTTGACTTTGAGAGGTTTGCCATTGCGGCATATTTTCCATTGCGGCGTATTTGCCATTGTGGCGTATTTTCCATTACGGCGTATTTGCCATTGCGGCGTATTTGTCATTGTGACGTTTTGCCTTCGGGCGAGGTACCTATTTGAGATAACAGTACTTGGCAAGGCTTCGGCCACATGCACGTGCAAACACTTTTGAGATGGTTTCTTTGACTATTTTCCCTAGTGTATCACCCCTTTCCGGAATTGGTCCTTTGAACCATTCGATATATCTTTGTGGCGATTACCTTTTGGGAATTTGAACTCTTGGAAGTTCTATTTTTGAGATTTGAATTGCCTACACTGGCGTTATTTGAGATTTTACTTTTGGCGTTTACTTGAGATTTTAGTCTCTTCTTTGGAGATATATTTTCCTTATGGCATGTTTGAGATGGGATCTCTTTATGCATCTTTTGGGTTTGCCAAGATGGCAGGTTTAGGTTTTCCCCTAAACCATATTTAATGTTTTATGAATGCCGATGATATGAGGCTTGCTACTTTTAGCACTTTATGGGTATTTTATCTCCTTTGAGATTATATGTTTGTGTAGTGATACCATATTGTCACATTATCCTTATGCTCATATTATCGCTTACCCTTATAAACTAATTTGTTTAGCTAGACTGACCCATGTATTTTATACTCGGGTCAGACCGAGGTGTTTCAGGTTAGGTACATTTAGACTTAGCCTATCCTGCTTCCGCATGGACTCTATTCTGCTAGCTCTTTTTGTTATAGCTTTTTGTGTAGTCCTTTTTAGTGGCTACTCTGAATTATATATTCTTTTGATCGCTTGTATATTGTGGTTACTATACCACTTGACATGTATCATATTGTATACTCTGTGATGTATCTGTATATGTATTTATATGTGATGATCTACTGTTTTGTGATGTGTTTTGCATTCAAGTTGTTGTATTTTGTTTTTATATATCCTATAGCCACCTATGGTTTTGTATTAAGTATTTATTGGATATGTCGATCCACTTGAGATAGAAAAAAATGGCATTTGTCGACGTATTCAATAGATATTTAAGACAAGACTATAGATGGTCGCTCCTATTCAGCCTTATTCTCTGCATTAGCAGACAGTATTACCCAATAATACTCTTTGTTAATGTAGGTCTCGGGGTCAGGCGTTACAATTAAGCTTTGTATGGAGTATGTGCCATTTTAGGTTATTATTTCTACTCCATATCACCTTATGTCATTGAGTACTCGGGTGATGTGTTCTAGTTTCTTCCCATGCTTCATGCAATTTGAATTCCCCTTTGGAATTGCCCTTCCAAGCCAAACGTCATTATCTTGCCCTGCATATAATAGGGTAGATTTCTTGTTTTAGATTTATGGTAACAATTTGCATGTCAGTTTTTCCGTTGCCCTCAGATATGATCGTAGCTACTTTAATGTTTGGTGTGTCATTTGGTGAGTAATAGTTTCATTCCATCCTATCATTGAAATTTTTAAAATTCAACCAACTTCTTTCCATAAATCAGTTTCATTACCATTTGCAATCTTTCTTTCGACCAAGTTTTTCAGCTACTCTCTCTTTTTTAAAATGTTTTTCCATGTAACCAAGGCATTATCATCAATTTTCATAGTCCAAAAATTATCCTTGATGTATCTAGATTTCATTCAGAATGCCCATAAATTATTTGATTCCAAGATCTTCCAAGCAAGCTTGAGGCCATAAACTTTTTTCAACTCAAACAGATTTTTTAGACAACACCACCTCTTTTTAGGTTTATAGAGTTCTTTATAGCTAACTTTATATAGTCCACCTCCTTAAATAAAGTTTGCACACACTTCATTAATTTTAGCAATTGAATAATCTAGAATTTGAAATGTTTATAACCATAATCTAACTTTAGATGTGATAATTGTGTGTATAAGTTATACTCTACCTACAAATGATAAAAGTTTAGATCTCCACCCCTACAATTTTTCTCTTACATTGTCTATTAGTTTCCCGCATTCTTTATCCGTTATTATATTGTTTGATAGTAGAACTCCAAGATATTTGGCAAGAAGAATACCCTCTTAAACCCTCAGTTCTTTTATATAACCTTGCTTATTCTTATAGAATTTATTAAAGTAGAGTTTGGTCTTTAAATTATTAACTTTCAAACATGCCCATATTTTCATATGTCTAAATATTTGATTGATATAAGAAATAGCCAAGGACTCTGCCTTGGTCACAATCAATAAATCTTCAACATAAATTAGGTGGGTGATAGCGGGTTGAATGTTGTATATAGGCAGGAATTTTTTATGATGACATGCAATTTCCATCTAAAGGGCAAACCATTCCATAGCAACTACAAATAAGTAAGTGGATAAAAGGTCTCCTTGTCTAAGTCCTCTAGTATTATGTATAAATCCTTTCTGTAATGACCCGTAATTTTATCACTTTGAATAGGAATATTTAATTAACTTTAAATATTCAACTGATTGTTTGAAATGATAAATAATCCATTTTAATTATTATATAATGATAATAAGTGATTTATAATGGTTTTATAAATATTTAAACTTAGTTTATAAAGATATATAAACTTCGTCACATTTTGGTAGTTCGACATCGTATTTTTTAAAATGGATTTTAATATTATTTAATATGGTTTTATATCTTAAATAATCTTGTTTTAATTATTTAAGATGATAAGAAATTTATTTTCAAGTTTTGATTACATAAACAAATAGTTTGATTAAAAACTGAAAATATGACCATAAATCGAATTCCGGATTTATAACGGTTTGATGAATTGAAATTATTTTAAGCTGTAGAAACCTTGTTTAACCATACACACACATGCATATATATGCACATATACATATAAATGTGTATCACAATTAGTCAAATCGAAGCCAAAAAAATCTAAACATATATACATATAAACTCCTTATGTATAAACAAATGCAACATGAAAAAGAAAACTCACCATCACTCAATCAAGAGAAGACAAACACATGGAGGGGAGTGGGCTAAGCACATATTGTGTAAGAGATATTTGTGCAAATTTTCCTATAAATAGCCAAGCACCCCTTTCATAATTTACACACGCTTCTTCTCTTCTTTTTCACTTCTTTTCTTCTCTTCTTTTAACGGACTTAGGCCATGAGCAACAAGGTGGAGAAGGAGGGCTTTAGGCCATGGGTTATGGTGGTGAAGGAGATGGATGTGTACTAGGGTGGAGGAAGGATGGTCGTGTGCAAGGAGGAGGAGGAAATGCCTTGGACGTGAGCTTAAGGTAGTGGAGGATCTAGGCCATGAGCAAGGTGAAGGAGGGAGGTGGCGGCCATGAGCTATAGGAAAGAGAGGAAGGCTTTGATGATGTTTTGATGAAGTTGGAAGTATTAGTGAAGTGTTATGATGGATTAAATGTTGGTAGGAAGTAAATGTGTTAAATAAAAGTGAGTTAATCTCACTTTGAATCACTTGACAACCATTTGTTTATATTACTTATTAATCACTTAATATTTCTTGCTATTAGTGATAATAATAGACATTAACTACTTAAAGTTATACTCTTGATCATATGCTAAAATGATTGCTTATATGGTTGTTTAATATGTTTAGATGATGATTGGTTGATTGTATAATAGTTTGGTAGTGATAGATATGATTATTATGATTTATAAGTTGAAAATCATATATGATGAGAAATGATAACTATGTGAATTAACAATACATATCATGTGAAAAATTATTCATATTATACTCAAATAATATTTATACAACATATGTTAGGCCTCTTTGTTATTAAAACAAAAAAAACGTCATTTTATAATATTGAAATTTACTTCGGAAGGTTAAAGAAATGAGAAAGTGGAGTTTTGAAATAGATTTGGAATTTGTTTTAAAAAGAAAGGAATTGAAAAGTGGACTTATGAAATTATTTCAAAAATAAAATATATGGTTTTATTTATGAAAAAAATAGTTTTAAAAGGTGGAAAATGATATAGAAATATCATATGGTTTAAAATAAAGGATTTTGAATTAAAAAGATTGGAAAAATGAATATTATACTAATATAATATTATAATAGGTGCAAAGAAGTAAAATAGATTTTAATAAGTAAAATGGTAAAATATTATTTTAAATTGGTTAATAATAGTTTATTATGCTATTAAAATGATTTAAAAGTGTTTCGGATAAGCTTTATAAAATTTGACTAAAAGGTGAAAAATAAGCCGTCGCGTTTCGGTAGTTCGCAATTTCATGACCTGAAAAGTTAAATAGATGTGTAGAATAAAATATAAGTCCGAATTCTTTAAAATAAGAATTTTCTGGACCCTTGTGGGCATGGTTTTCAAATGAAAAGGAAAAATTATGATTTCGTTTAGTAAAGTTTGAGATATGTCCAAATCAAGTTTTCAAAATCGTCGCGTTTTGGCAATTCGTAAAATATAGTTTTCAACACTTTAAAAATGGATAATTTTAATCATTAAAAATATGAAATAAATTCCATAAATATGTTAAAATATTTTAAAAGGGATTTAAGTTATAAAAATTAACATATATATATAATGTAATAAGTGATTTGATCTACAAAGCTTTAAAACCACTATTTACCAGCAATTTAACAACTAAATTTGGCAATTTTTGAATAAATGATTTAAACTTGGAATTCTCTTCCCGAATCTTTTGGAAATGTTTTCCAAATAATTATATAAGTATTTTAAAGGTTTAGAGTCGAACTAATAACCTAACAACCTTATGGGTAACAAAGAGGTAGCCCCTAGGCTGGAGTTTTGGAAACCAGTTGCCTGCGCCCTTTAGCTATCGGGACTGGCCCAACAGAGGGGATAGAAAATTTGATTTACTCATACCACATTTTCCTAAGATAAAATTAATGATTTATAAAATCATATTTTTTAAATAAAGTGATAGATTTATGAACGATGTTTTATAAATAAAGAGATATATTTATAATGGCATTTTTATAAATAAAGTAATAACATTGTTTTTAAACTATTAAAAATATGTTTTGGAAATATGAAATCTCCATTAAAATTGGAATTACTAATAATAGAATATCAAAATATTTTCTTAAGTAATTTAAAGAAAAGTGATTTGAAGATTTCTAAAAGTTCGAAGAGTTTTTAATTAACCAGAAGGATTTAACAAAAGAGGCTTAACATTTCTGTATACACATATACACTTCTTTTTATCGATAATTGGTTCAGAGAGTCCGGGATCAAATTTGGGTGATTTCTATCTGAAAACCACTTCGAACCAATATACACGTTCGAAAGTGAAGATATGTTGAAGAAGTGATTTGAAGACTATAGATCTTCATAATGTAGGGCTGCTTATCACTAACCTCTGGGGTGATTCCCATATTTTATATATGGTGGCAGTAGCACCTTCATTCTAAAATCTTTGATGTAAGAACTGCTTGCTACTAATCTGAAGGGTGATTTCCAAATAGGATGTAGTAGGAGTACCTTCGGTTTACAACTTGTATGGACGAGTGTTCGACATTGCATTTCTAAGACCACATACATTGGTTTTTACAAACGTACATATGTTTAGTGGCGTAGGAGGTAACCTCTCTTATACTTAACACCTTTTCCTGAGACTTATGAACTCGAGGGTTGTACTTTTGTGGAAACCAATTAGTGTGTCGTTGAAAACGGCAATGTGGCATTCAAAGTGGGATTTTCTATTTTGAGAAAGGTAAAACATTACGTCAAGCCTCACACATCGGTAATGGCCAAAACATGGTAGATGCGGAAGGGCTATATGGATCGCTCCCATTAGGATATAATCATCATCTTTCTAGATTACCCTATATATATTTCAGGTTTGTTGTGTATGCTGTGGCCAGGGATAGGTCAGGAACGACCGCTGTGATGGCGTATTCGGTACTATCCAAGAAGGGGTAGGCTGGTTCTGTGTTGGTAGAGGTTGGAGCCTCGGTACATTTTTCTAGAGATGTACTATATGGAAGGTAGTCTCTTACCTTCTCATTGTAGGAAATCATTCTTCTATACGTGCCTTTATGGACTTGATTGTTTACCTAAATATGCCGTTGAATTTAACAAATGTAACAATTTCGACTATTTTAATATGTTATTTGAAAGGATTTTCAAAGCAATGTCATTATAAATAATGTCAAATGATTTGACAAAAATGTTTTAGTTATCATAAGGTAAAAACATGTCCGTGTTTATGTGCGGCGTGGTCTTATGAGATACTCTTCATTCCAAAGGCTTTGTTTGACAACAAAGTCGATCTATGACACTGTCATATATATTTATAATTTGTGCCTCACGCTGGTTTGCCAAGCCTAATCTGGGTATTTTTAATACTCGGGTCAGATCCGAGTAGTTTCAGGATTAGCTGAAGACGCTTGGAGTTTCCAGAGGAGAGCTGGAGATTTTCTTCAACGTATGGACGTAGTTTACTTTTCTACCGTGCTTGTTGTTTTTCAGCATTTGTAAGGAGAGGTATTTATAACTGTTCAGGCTGCGCTTAGGATAGACTCTGATATATGTATTTAAAAGTTTTCCGCTGTAAATATTATTGAAATAATATATGTTATTTCATTCGTGTGAGATTCTGTTCTGTCTTTAATTTCTTTTTACTCCTAGCAATCCTCCTTTTTGTTTAATTTGGGTTGGACATGTGTAGTTCACTGTCAACTTGAAATGTACGGAAAGGCGGGTCGTTACACTTTCGAGATTCCATTGATCAGCACATAGTACGTAGGTGAATTGATGCATTGAGCTATGAGTGTTAACATCTTGTCTAGAATCCCCATAGATTTTAACATGCGTAATATAAAACCTCTATTCACCTTATCATAAGCTTTATAGAGGTCCACTTTCAAACACATTTTATCTACACCTTTTTTGTTAAAGTATTTCACCAACTCGTTAGCAATAAGAGAGTTTTCAACTATAATTCTATCTTTAATAAAAAGCACTCTGACGTTGTAAAATTAAGTTTGGCAACACCTTATTCGGTCCCATGCAAATGATTTTACTTAGCACTTTGTATATGACATTATAACATGTAATAGGCATGTATTCTTTAAGTTTAACTGGTTTGTGAACTTTTGGGATCAAAGAGATAAATGTATGATTTTTCTCCTAAATAAACTCACCAGTATTTATAGCTTCTTGATATGCAGCTAACATACTTAAGCTTCTTGATATCCAGTTAACATACTTTCTTTTAGGTTTACTCAATGCATGTTGAAGAAATGTTCCCATATACCATCCGGTCTAGGACTTGAGTCGTCATAAAACGAGAGCAGAGCTTATTTCAATTCCCCTTCTTGTATTCTGGATATCAACATTTACCTTCCTTCTGGCGAGATCCTGCATCTAGTGTGTATTTCAGGTATGTTTTGATTGTACTCCCAATTGTTTAGTTCTGTAAAGTAAGAAATTGCTTTTGTTTCAAGATCCTGAAGTTTCTCCATAATTTCCCCTGTTCATTCAAACAGTTAGTTAAACTGTTTTAGTTTTTCCTTCGAGACATTTTAGCATAAGAAAATTTATTGCATTCATCTCCCTCTATGAGCAACTTCCTTTTGCGTCTTGTTTTATATCTGTTGCTTGCTTTCTTAGCTCTTCCTTTAGTTCCCTTTGTAATGAAAAGTAGTCTGCATTTAGTCCCTTATGATGTGGTTCTTCATCCAGTTTATATTGCACTTCTTCAAGATCTTCTTGAATTTTTAGAACTACATCTGAAGACTTTAGTCTATTTTTGTTCCAATCTTTAAGTCCATTCTTCATGGATTTTACCAGCATCACATATCTATACATACAATTTCTAGTAGGGATTTGAACTTCTGTAAAATTTACTGCTTCTCTATATCCATCACACAAAGTCCAAAAGTGATCATATTTGAAAGGCTTCCCTTTTTGATTCTGCTCTTCATTATTGAATTGTATAAGGAGAGGACAATGGTCACTAGTGGAACTTGGAAGGACATTAACTTTAAAAAATTTAATTCGATCAAAAGTTCTATATTTCCCAATGTTCTAATCTTGATACTATTTTTTTAACCTCGCCACTTTTCCTTGTGTATTTCAGGCCCATGTGGAATGCTTTAATTAATCCACTTGCAAACATACAATCATTGAAATTCTGCAATCTGGCAAATTTTTAATGCAAGTCCACCTTTCTTTTCATCTGTTCTTAGCACTCTATTTAAATCACCAGCTATAGCCCAAGGTTTATGAATTTATTTCGAGTTATGAATAAGTTGTTTCCATAAGGTAGTTCTAATGGAGGCCCAATTAATTGCATAAACAAAAGTGAAAATTTTTTCCAGTCCCCATAGTTTTTTCAATCTAGAGTAATTTGTTGTTCATGCCGGTTAAATAAATTAACTGACCACACTTCTTTATCCCAAAGAACCATAATTCTACCCTCAGCAGTATTGGAGATATTGTGGATAATATCACATTGATCCTCCATTTGCATTTCAAACATCTCTATACTTCCCTCACTTAACTTCCTTATATGAGTGTTTAGATCTCCAATATTCCAACATGCCACTGACATTGAAGTTTAGTAGCTTTGCTCCTTGTAATAGGAGCTGAAACTACTTTAGCTATGTTCTTGATACCTTCTCATCACCTTTCTCAAACTGTTTTATGTATTCTGCATTTTGCATTGTACATTTTCCAACATTTTCTTCCTCACTATCTTCATCGGAAGTGTCAAGTTCTATATTTATTTTCTGAAGTTTTTTTTTGAAGTGGTACTTTATATACAACATGTCACTAGGACAACATATTACATGTCAATAAATGTTCAAATCACGCTACGAAAGTTTCGAACTTGTGCCCTCTCTCACCAAAGCCGAATCATTTAACCACTGGGACAATGGTGCTTGTCAAGCTTGAGGAGTGCTCAACTATCTACATATGATTGTGGGTTTGATTTTGACTCTTCACAGGCTCATCTGGAACATCTATTCCGCAAGCTTTAGGTGATGGTATGTGTAAATAATGGTTTTTAGGGGTAGTCTCTGGAGCATTTTGTATATCATTTTTTGTTGCTGTGGTATTTTTTTGGGAACTCTTTATAGGGGGTTCTGCATTACAAGTACTAGTAGATGCTGTATTGTTGCTTGGTTGTGCATAGCTAGTAGATTATGTGTTGCTGCTTTTTGGCTTTTCTACTCAATTTTTTTTTTGCATTTCTGTTATCATATTGCATTGTTGTGTGCTATGACCAAAACACTTACATTCACCACGTCTAGGTGGCGCTACTCCACATCCTGCATGTACACATTACCATGCCTGTCTATGGTTTTGACTATTTTGGGCAAATCACATGTTGCTTCTAACTTTACCAAAACCCTTGCGCAATTGATTCTTTTAACCAGTCTAGTGTTCTCATCTATGTCTAGTGGTTTTCCAATTAAGCTAGCAAGTTTGGTGATACATCTCATATTCCATAATGCTAGATTTAAGTTGTAAAGCCTGATCCAAATCGGGTATGTTGTCAACACTGCACGTTCAAAATTGAAATCTGCATCATATTTCCTCATAAAAATTAATTTACTATCCATGAACATGGGTCTTCTTTTAATATCTTTTCTTATTTGTCCTCTCTCTCAAATTTTATCAAATAAAAACCATTTTCTCTAGGGTAGACAACCCACGAATATTTAAGACTCCATACTCGTTTGATGTAAGCACTAAAATACACAAAGTAAGGCCTTTTACGCGCCATGTATACATAAATTAAGATCTTCCACATTGTGTTGGCCTCAGCATAATCTTCATCATCGGTAAATTGATATAATTTTTTCCCATCATTTATAGGTTGAAAGAAATTAACTTTGCCTTTTTTCAACCCTATTACCCAATGCTTCAACCAAATATCTGGATTTTTTCTCCAGCCCTGGATTATCTGGCTTAGTATTTTATTTTAGAGCCATGGAAAAAGTTTGTTTCCCCTTCTGTCTAACCTCCTTCCAGCCACCTCCATCATCGTCCTTCTTGTCGCCTAGGGTTTCGAGAATCTCTTTTGTTGTCGCCATTATATTATACTATTATATGAATATATGCCTTTTATGTATATTCAAAATATTCATATTAATATATATATATATATATATATATATTCAGTCAAAATGAAAAATAGTTATTATTTCATATATAATACTTGGTATATTTATGAAGATGATCTTTTGTAACTTGATGCATACACTAATAAGTGTCAAATGCCAAGTTCCTATTATTTTTGTCATTACTATAACAACATACGAAATATGAAGCTCCATTCAATCACTTATCATGATATTTTATTTCATCCACTATAACTAGTTTACAGTCAAGAGTCTTAGATCAAATATCTTGAACTCAAAGAAATAACTTTCGTAGAAAAAAAATTCTATATGAAAATACGGTTAGAATACAAATCGTATTTCTTATTCCATATTAAGTATCTACTACTATTTTATCCAATTCTCATTTCTGATGTCACTTCATAAAGCAGAGATTCCATTTCACTCTCTTCATCCCAATTATGCTTAAGTTGCATCCACTCTCATACATTTGGTTTTCTTTCCAAATGGTCGTACCATTTAAAGAATATCCTTACTACAAGACCGTATCAGAGTCTTTATAAAAGCGCATTTGGTCATCCTTAACATATAAGGATATCAAATAAATTGCACTATGATAACCTAGCTTTTAGCGGCTATATAATTGCCGTAAAATGATAAGCTAGATCATTTTGAACACAAGAGTAAACATAGAGCTAAACTAACCAACTATATCTTTCAAAACTCACAGTAGAATGAATCAAAATACTACATAGATAAAATAAACAAAAACCATCTATATACATCATAAGTCAAACATAGTCTTCATAGATACATACTCTCACAGTATTGCACAATAAATACAAAAAAATAGATAACATATGTAAACGTCTTCATAATTACCATCATTAAACACCATACACTCTAAAGCACTCTGTTAACCTATGAGGAGGGGGGCTAGACACATATGTCTAGTGAGAAAAAATATTACAAAATATGTACTGCTAATATGATTCCATAAACATCATATAAGAGCTAATACTTATTTTACCTCAACCTATCCCACCTGCATCTACAGAGTTAGTCTACCATAATAAACATATGGGTCATTGCAGTATCCCTCACCAACAACATTGCATTACCAATTTTCGTTTCCCATAAGATCAGTGTAGCTCAGCAACACTTTTTACTTAATTTCTTATATTAAGAGGCTTATATAATTCATCTAACTAATATACTGGTTTATTTTGTTGTAATTCACTCAACATAATAATGGTTTTACTATTCGATTTATCACTTTTGTTTATCATCATACGATGACCTTGAATTTATATTCAACATTTTTGCATTTACATAACATCAGCCACCAGACTTGTTAGTGACCCTTAAATTTCATATTAATATAATATCGAGTATTGTTCTCTTTTGGAAGATCACTCTTTCAAAAAAAAGAAACCTTGGAACTCACATTCTACAAAGTGGAAATTTGTAAGAAAGGAATATACTCGGTAATTAAAATTTAGGCCATGCTTCTGTTTTATTTGAAAATAGGATACGCTTTTAAATTTTAGACCCTACGTTAAGAAAAAAATCATTTCTAAAAGTCCGAAATGAAATTTATACCCTTTGCATAAAAAAATTTATAAAGAAATTTATACCCTTTGCATAAAAAAAATTTCTAAAAATCTATGAAAAACTCATACCATTTGCATAAATATTTTATCAATTAATTCAGTCTGAATTAAATCTACACCATTAATTATGAAGTTTCTTCTAGTAAACTTTTTAAACTATTTTCATTGAAAAGTAACTAACATACTATTACTTTATCATGTAAAAATTGATCAAATCTTATTTTAATTTTTCTTATCCTAAAAATACACGACATTTCATTATATTTTCTTATATATATAATAGAATGAACCCATGTTATGCACACGAATTCATGCCATCTTTACATGTAGAAAATAGATAATAAATGCACATGATAATACATGTACTCAAAGAATTCAAGCTGTTGGTCTACCTCATACCCGAAGTTGGATTCATCCCTTGATGAATTAGACTCTTGATTCATGGAGAAGGAAGTTTGGATGACAATAAAGGGTATGTCTAGAACCCAAGGTCATAATGTTTTTATTAAAAAATTTGGCATATTATTAAAATTTACATGATGAATTTATTCAATGAACTGTATTCTAGAAAACTTCAGTTAGGTGGGTCTAACTTTTTTTTAATGTTACCCTTAGGCCGATATCTCTACTTAACCGTTAAGTAAAAGTAATTCTAAAGTGTTAACTAGTAGGTCAAAAAAATGAATAATCTAACCAATAAATCACAAATGACATTCATATAAGGTAGATATATTGTCATGTAAGAATTTATTAATTATTACCACAAGAAAAATATTACGTGTGCTCTTCATAAATTAAACTTGCCTAAGCCTTTGTTTCGGCTTTCTGCAAGACACTATGGGAGCTAGGGGATTCAGTGATAAGGGGATCTACTTGATCAATCTCATCTTGAAATCTAGTGTTTTATCCACTCTAGTCAACCAGATTAAGGGAAAAAAAATTCAGTCTGAACATGATCCTCGTCAAGGTCACTCTCTCAACCTTAGTGTTTAACTTAACTGCTGACGTATTTAATGAATTTATTAACAAGCATTTAATAGAGATATCTTACCTAGAATAGGGGAGAAATAGCTTCTGATGAAGTATCTATTCTCTAATACATCGACAACATTTTGTTTTCTGCTCCCACCTCCTTACCATATTGCGTCGCTTAAATTAATTATATACCATTTCAATCTCTTATTGAGTCTTAGCACTAATTTCTATAAAAGCTCGGTATTAATGGTTAATGATTACTCAAACACGACAAGGGAGGTGGCTATTACTTTAAATTGTAAAACTATGCAATATCCTCTAAATTATCTTGGCATAACAATTAGATAAATGAAAACTAAAAAGGAGAATTCATACAATATTATTGACAAGGTAAGCAAAATCATGTCACATTGAGAAGGTAACCAAGCATGGGTAGAATGATCCTTATTAATTCGATTTTATCAGTAATTTATATTATTATCAATCTTATTTTTGATTCGCTAATTTTATGATTAACAAATTTGATAAGATCAAAAGAAACTTTTAGAGGAAAGGACATGAATGCTCAAACATATATTGTCTTATTAGTTGGGATCAAGTTTGCAAACTTAAAAACTTAAGGTGGTTTCGAAGTTGTGAATCTAAAATCTCTAAATCTCTCTCTTTTATACAAATGAATATGGAAATTTTTATATGAGGGAAAAGCAACTTGGAAAGAAATATGGGAAATTTTTACACAACAATACTAATAATTTGTATAAATCTCATAACCATCATATCTCCTTCTTTAGGAAAGATATATGTAATCTCTTTCACATCTTTAGACCAGATCTTATTGTTATCACAAATTCCAGGGACAAAACTTCATTCTGGAACGACTCTTGGACATCCCTTATTGCACTAAATTATGAACTTGTCGATCTTTTCATGGCACGTAATGAAAAGAACTCCCTTATCAAAGATATTTTAGGACCTTAAGACATATCTAAATGGAATCTTTCATTTAATTAACATCTTATACCATATATAATTAGGAATCTTAAATGCTTATAAATAAATAATATAGAACATATAAACATGGAAGAACAACAAGATACCATGGAATGGCGTTGGGATAAAAGGAAAGTGTACACATCAAAGTCAGTGTATGATTTTTTGAACTTCTCACGTATCGAATTGATATATTTTAAGCCTATATGGAAAGTTCATGCTCCATCTAAAATAAAAATACATAAGTGGATAGTACTTCATGATAAATTAAACACTATTTTTCATTAAAAACACTAGTTGTATGCTTAAATCAATAATCACAAATAACTACAACAGTAATCCATGATACTTTTGTAATAAAGCCTCAACATTTGTAATTTGAGCGTCATTACACTCAATATACAATTCTTAAAATGACTAGAATATTTAAACTTGACATAGCACTAACATTCATCTACATCTGACTTTTGGTTTAGATTTAGATTTAACATTATTCTTTTTACAAATTTTTTTATTAAATGATATTTATCCTATTGATTGTTGGATTCTCTGGAATGAAGAAAACCAACGAGTTTTCAATAACATTTATAAATGTACAACTTCTCTTTTATTTTATTATTGTTATATGATATATATTCTCTTTGGAAGGACAAGAAATCCATATTGGAAGACTCGACTTAGCCGGATCATTCACAACATTCTAATACATTTAGATGATGCTCCTCCTCTTACATTTTCAGAGCTACCTCTCCTCTTGTTATGGATTTAATACATATTTTCAATACATTTCTCATAGATCTGATTGCTCCATTACCGGTTATGGACGAGCATGTGCCACCCTCCACAACTCTAGTAGCCTTTGTTCTATCATCTTTAATTTCTCTCTGCCGTCATCATAGGTAATGACTACAAATCTGCACCACTACACTTCTCCTTCCTCTCAGCATCGACTTTTGGTCATCATAGTAGTTCTGGTTTCATCTGCATCACTGAATCATAGCAGCTCTGTCTTTTGGTCACCATGGCGCTCTCAACATTTTTCACCTTACCATTTTAGATCTATAACATACTTTACTGGACCACCATTTTTCATCTTAGCTTATCAATCCATTTTTCACCAACAACTATAAAGAAATTGCCTCAAAACAGTTCATATCAATGTCAACGATGGTGCATGATTGGTTCATGCTCCATCCAGCTCGCCGGGTTCAAACTCATTATTGTTGATCTCATGTTTGATAAACTTCAACCAGGGCATGCTCTGCCGGTGCATAATTATATTAGAAATAAACTTTGTATTTGGTTAATCCAGATTTTTCCATACAGGAACTATCTAGAACCTAGAATATATGTTAGATATTTACGGAATAATATATTTCAGAATATTTAGGAGATATTTATGGAATAATATATTTGAAATTATATGAGAGAATATTTAGAAGATATTTATGAAGAACCATTAGATTAAGTGAATATCCACCATTTATTTGAGATGTGAACTCCTATAAATAGAGGTGGATTCACTCATTTTAGATGTAAGAAAAAAGTATGAAATTTTGCGCTAAAGTTTAACAATAAAGTTTTTCTCCTTATAAGAAAAAAAAACATTTTGTTTTCTTCTCCAACCTCTTATCTATCTTCTTTTGAAATTAAATCTATTTGCTACTAAAGAAAACTTCGAACAAAGTGGTATCGGAGCTTGAAGATCCTTCTAAAAAGATAGTGAATAGCGGCGCTCCCTTCCAAATCCCAATGCTCACCAAGATCAACTATGGCAATTGGAGCTTAAGGATGATGGCTCTCCTTAGAGCACACGATATATAGGAGATGGTCGAGAAAGGCTACACCGAACAAGAGAACGAAGGTAGTCTATCTCAAACTCAAAAGGATAGTTTGAGAGACTCAAGGAAGAGAGACAAGAAGGCTCTTTGTCTAATCTATCAAGGATTAGATGGCGATACTTTTGAGAAAGTCTTAGGATTAAAGTCATCCAAAGAAGCATGAGAGAAGCTTCGAATATCTTACAAAGTAGCCGATCAAGTCAAAATGGTACATCTTCAAACTTTTAGAGAAGAGTTTGAAACTTTATATATGAAAGAAGGTGAACTTGTCTCTGATTACTTCTTAAGAGTTTTAACGGTTACTAATAACCTAAAAAGAGACGATGAGAAGTTAAATGATGTAAGGATTATAGAGAATATTCTTAAATCATTAGATCCAATCAAAGCCAACAAAGACGTGGTCGTTGTCAAGAACCAGGACGAGATCGTGGATATGGAAACGGATGAGATTAGAGGCCCAATATTGACAACAACAATGACAATAACAACTAAAGAGGAGAAAGATCAACAAGAAGTCATGGGAGAAGAAATTCAAAATCAAGGTATGATAAATCACGCATCAAATGCTACAATTATGAATTTTTTTGACATTATGCTTATGAATGTAGAGCTCCAAGCAATAATAATGTTGAAGAAAAAGCCAATTAAATTGAAGAAAGAAGTCAAGAAGATGGTACCTTACTATTGGCTTATAAGGAAAATGAAAGAGGTGAGGATAATCAATGGTACCTAGATAGCAGTGCAAACAACCATATATGCGAGAGAAGAAGCATGTTTCATGGAGCTAGATGAATCAATGAAGGGCAACATGGCATTGTAGATGAATCCAAAGTAGAGTTGAAAGGCAAAGGAAATATTCTCATTCAATTGAAGAATGGAGAGCACCAATTCATTTCCAATGTTTACTATGTGCCAAACAAGAAGAGCAACATTTTGAGCCTAGGACAACTCCTAGAGAAAGGTTATGATATTCGATTATAAGATAAAAACCTTTCTATAAAAGAAAGTGCAAGTAACTTACTTGCTAAGATGCCAATGACAAAAAATAGAATGTTCGTTCTGAGCATTAAAAATGATGTCGCACAATGTCTTAATATGTGCTATAAAGATACTTTTAGGCTTTGGCATCCTCGATTTGGGCATCTCAATTTCAGTGGATTAGAGTTACTCTCCAAGAAGAAAATGGTAAGAGGATTACCTTGCATCAGCCATCGCAATCAAGTATGCAAATGACGTCTACTTGGAAATCAATTTAAAATGAGTTTTCTAAAGGAGTTATACTCAAGAGCTAAAAAAACCATTGAAACTCATACATAGGGATGTATGTGGTCCGATCAAGCCAAGTTTACTTGGTAAGAGTAACTATTTCCTTCTTTTCATCGATGATTTTTCAAGAAAAACACGGGTGTATTTTTTGAAAGAGAAATCAGAGGTCATTGAGAACTTCAAGAAGTTCAAGGCCCATGTTGAGAAGGAAAGTAGCCATGTAATTAAAGCCATGAGATCTGACCGTAGAGGAGAGTTCACATCAAAGGAATTCCAGAAGTATTATGAAGATAATGGAATCCAACGACAGCTAACGGTGCCTAGATTCCCCTAACAAAATGGAGTAGCAGAAAGGAAGAATAGGGCAATCTTTGAGATGGCGAGGAGCATACTCAAAAGTAGGAGGCTGCCAAAGGAGTTTTGGGTGGAAGCAGTTGCATGTGCAGTTTATATGTCAAACTGACCTCCAACAAGAAGTGTGGGGGAAAAAACTATAAGAATTATGGAGTGGAAGGAAGCCTGACATTTCCTATCTAAGAGTGTTTAGAAGCATAGCTCACGTACACCTACCGGATGAGAAGTAAAGCAAGTTAGATGATAAAAGTGAGAAGTACATCTTTATTGGTTACGACACCAACCAAAAGATACAAGCTCTACAATCCCAATAAGGGAAAGATAATCATTAGTCAAGATTTCGTGTTTGATGAAGAAGGAGAATGGGATTCAAGTTCACATAACGAAGATTACAACTTCTTTCCATATTTTGAAGAAGGTGACTAGCAACAACCAAGGATGGAACAATCAAAAGAGAAGCCCACTTCTCCACTCGCTTCGATAGCCATGAGTTGTCGAAAAGACGAAAGCTCAAGTGAAAAGGCTCCATGCTTTAGAAGCCTTTAGGAAATATATGAGGTAACCGAAAATTAAGACAATCTTACTCTTTTTGTCTATTTGTGGATTATGAGCCCATGAACTTTCAAGAAGCTTGGCAAAAGAAGAGTTAGAGAAATGCTGCGGATGATGAGATAAAGGGGAGCAAGAAGAACAATACATGGGAGTTAGCTTCACTTCCATAAAGGTACAAGGCAATCGGTGTGAAGTGGGTATACAAAGTAAAGAAGAACACCAAAGAAGAATTTGAAACATATAAGGCAAGATTGGTGGCAAAAGGCTACAATCAAAGAGCCAGTATTGACTATGATGAGGTATTCGCTCTAGTCGCTCGACTAGAAACTATTAGACTAATAATTTCATTGGAAACTCAAAACAGTTGGAAGATACATCAAATGGATGTGAAATCTGCCTTCCTAAATGGAGTTCTTGAAGAAGAAGTTTACATCGAGTAACCATAAGGCTACGAAATCAAGGGAGAAGAAGACAAGGTCTTGAAGCTAAATGAGGCACTTTATGGGTTGAAACAAGGCCCAAGATCTTGGAGTGCTTGAATTGATAAGTACTTTCAAGCGAGAAATTTTATCAAGCGTCCGTATAAGCATGCACAAGTAAATTGACTAAGGAGTTCAATCCAGTATGCATGTATGTAGATTACTTGATCTTCACAGGTAACAATCCAAGTATGTTTAATGAGTTTCAGAAAGAGACGACGAAGGAGTTTGAGATGATCGATATTGGGCTTATGTCTTACTACCTTGGCATTGAAGTAAAAATAGAAGACAAAGACATCATAATCACTCAAGAAGGCTATGCTAAAGAAGTGCTGAAGAAGTTCAAGATGGCTAACTCTAACTTGGTATGCACACCAATGGAATGTGGAATCAAGTTGTCAAGGCATGAGGAAGGAGGAAATAGTGAACCCAATACTCTTTAAGAGCTTGGTTGGAAACTTGCGATACTTAACGTGCATAAGACCCGACATCCTATATGCGGTAGGAGTTGTCAGTCGATACATAGAGAACCCAACAACAACTTATTTGAAGGCAGTAAAGAGGATTCTTTGCTATGTTAAAGGGATAACAAATTTTGGCTTGTACTACAATGTTTCAGATAATTACAAGCTTATTTGATATAGCAATAGCGATTGGAGTGAAGGTATGGACAATTGAAAGAGCACATGTGGCTTCGTGTTCTACATGGGAGACTCAGCCTTCACATGGATGTCGAAGAAGTAGTCGATTTTCACTCTTTCTACATGCGAAGCAGAGTACATAGCTGTTACTCTTTGTGTTTTCCATGAAATTTGGTTACGAAACCTATTAAAGGATTTGAATTTACCTCAAGAGGAGCTGGCTAGGATTTTCGTGGACAAAAAGTCAGCAATTGCTTTGACCAAGAACCTAGTCCCTCATGATCGAAGCAAGCACATTGATATACAGTATCACTACATTAGAGAGTGTGTTGTCAAAAAGGATGTACAACTAGAATACCTGAAGACACTGACCAAGTAGTAGCTGGTATCTTCACTAAGCCTCTCAAGCACAAAGATTTTATCAAGTTGAAAAGTTTGCTTGGAGTAGCAAAATTAAGTTTATGGAAAGGGGGTTGTTGGAAATAAAGTTAGTTTTGTATTTGGTTAATCTAGATTTTTCCATATAGGAAATATCTAGAATGTAGAATATATGTTAATTATTTATGGAATAATATATGTGAAAATATTTGTGAGATATTTATGAAATAATATTTTTGAAATTATATGAGAAAATATTCAAGAGATATTTATGCAGAACCGTTAGTTTAAGTGAATCTACACCGTTTATTTGAGATATGAACTCTCATATAAATAGAGGTGGATTAACTCATTTTGAATGTAAGAAAAAAGTATGAAGTTTTGTAATAAAGTTTAACAATAAGAAAGTTTTTCTACTTCTAAGAAAAAAATTGTTTTTTCTTCTTCTTCAACCTCTTATCTATTTTCTTCTCATGTCAAATCTATTTTCTATTAAAGAAAACTTCCGACAAATTAAACCTATGCATATAGCTTGTTACGTGCTTGCAGCATGCTACAACCATGCACGCACGTTCAGATTCATATTTCCATGTTTGGTGCATGCTTCAATCAACGGTGTATGTTCAGTCCAGGTCTTGGGCTTTAGTTTCAGCTTATTTCATCCTCTATTTTCATTGTGACTTTTGCAAATACTGCTCTATCGGCCTCAATTCTCACCAACGACACTGTTCAAGATCTAACCTACTTGCTGCTTCAACTCATAAACTCAAAACCATCACTGCGGCCAAAATCCACAATGGTCATAATGCTCTAAATCTGATCTCTTTCTGCTAAAAAATACACCTGCACTTCTTATCAACTATACCATGTAAGTAGCTCAAAATGCAAACTGCATTTCTCACCAACAGCACCTGACTGAATTGCTCTCTTTTGCTAGTTGCAGCAACAGTTAAGATCACTGCATCTCTGCAACGCATAAGATCAAAACCTGATCTGCATCTCTCACCAGCAGCATTGCTTTACCAGTTTTCATTTTCTATAACATCAATGCAGCTCAGAAACACTTTTCAAGTAGCTTCTTATGTTAATAGAGTTAACAAATAGAGAAGATGCGTTTCAGATTTTATTATGAACTGACCAAATGAATTACATCAAATAATCAATTAGAAGCCTCAGCCACACAATAAATAGATACAAATGTATTAATTTATTCAACATAGCCAACTTGGACTTGATCAATACATTTCATCTTCTACTTGGCTATCCTTTCTATTGTTGGGCTGATACATGCATGTTGATACACCTGTGCATGCTGATATGTATGTGCACCTGATACAGCTGTACACTAACTCATCCCCTCAAATCAATATCTTTCTTCGTCTCTTCCTTCGATCATGCTCTTTTCTTCAGTGATAGTTAGAAGCTTTGTCAACTTAATGAAGCGGGTGGCCGAGAGTGATTTAGACAATATATCTGCTTTCTGAAACATTATAGGAATATGGTTCACCCTCAATCTTCCATTATCAATGATTTCCCTTACAAAGTGCAAATCTATTTCTATGTTCTTGGTTCGATGATGCTGAATAGGATTGGCTGATATTACTATTGCACTTTGATTATCACACCAAATTATAGGCACACTTTGATCTGCTACTCTTAAAGGATCTATCCATATTATCTCAGCTACCACTACCACAATGCTTCTGTATTCAGCTTCTACACTTGATCTTGCAACTATGGGTTGTTTTCTTGATGACCAAGAGATGATATTTTTGCCATTGTAAACACAATAGCCACTAGTTGATCTTTTATCATCGTAATCGGCTACCCAGTCAGAGTTAGCATATGCTGTGATATTAGGATCTTTGCTTTCCTATAGTGTTATTCCATAATCCAAAGTCCCTATCAGATATCTCAGGATCCGTTTAGCCGCTTCCAGTGCTCTGGTAAAGGTTCTAGCATAAATTGACAAACATTATTTACACAATATGATATTTTTGGTCTTGTGATAGTAGCATATTGGAGTGCAGCGACTATGCTTCTGTATAAGCTGGGATTTTCAAAAGGGTCTCCTTTCCTTTTAGATAATTGAAGGTTGCCAATCATTGGTGTGTGCATTGACATATCATTCGTCATCTTAGTCCTGGTAAGAATATATAATATGTACTTTCTCTAGCTCATATGTATGTGTTGGAATATGTATATAAAAAAAAGGTTGGAGACTAGAGAGAAGAAACTTGTTCTCACTAATCCACACAACTCACACACAAAGAAAAGAAACTTGTTCTCACAAATAATGTTTTATTATTATTTTTTCTTTGCTTGATTACTTGATTGCTTAATTGCTTGATTACAAAATGCGGGGAGAGCTCCTCTATTTATATTACTCAATAGAACATTCTAGATATAGAATATTCTAGAAACATGACTCATTTGACAATTCTAGAACTTTCTCTTTAGACAACTCTAGAAACATAACTATTATATAATTCTTATTTCTAGCAACAAATATAAAATTCTAGAGCTCTCTCCAAATTCTATTAAATACAAGAACATTCTAGAAACTTTGATAATAAGAAACTTCTAGAAATTAACAAATCAAGTTTAATATTTTAACACCCCCTTTAAACTTGATTTGCCCCCCTTTGAGCTAAACTTTTACGCGTACCAAGTTTCTTCTTTAACTCCTTGAAAATCTCCAACTTCTATCTTAGTCCAGTGTCATAAATTTTGAATGAGTCATATATGTTATCTTTCCATTCTATCTTAAATTTACTCTTGCAATCTTTAACCAATCCAATATCTTCGTGAAATTCATCGTTGGTCTCTTTGACTTCCGCTTTGATCTTTTCCTTTTTTATTTCTTTATTATTCTCCATTTTCATTTCTTTAAACTTTTGCTCATATTTTAAATTTCCTCCAATATCTTGATTTTCTTCACCTTGATTAACAACTTCTTCATTTTCATCTTCTTTCCTTTTGCACTTTATATCATTTGCATTATCTGTGTTGACTTTATCTTCTTCATCTTCGTCTTCTACATGTTTTTCTTCCTCTTTCACTTTCTTCTTCACCTTTACAATTTTTACTACCTTAGTAGCCTCCTTTTTCACTTCATCGATTTTTGTATGCTCTTCAGCTTCTATCCTTTTGACTTTCTCTTTGGTTACTTCTACGATCCTTGGTTGCTCTCTACCTTTCATTTGCTGAATTTTCTCCTCCATTACTTCTTTGATCATTGGCAGCTCTTTTGCAACGTTCTCCTCCGCATCATTCTTCGTTGTCTCTTTCTCTTCCTTCGCATCTTTCTCTCTCAGCTCATAGTTTTTCTTTTCGTCCTTCTCACTATTCATCTTTTCCTCTTTCTCATCAATTAGATTGTCTTTTTCTATTATTTTTGCAACATTTTTTCCATATACTTCTTTCAAACAATTCCAAGAATCTTTTGCAGAACTTTCTCCAAGAATATGATCATACGCTACTTCATCGACGTTCTCACTTATCACAACACGAGCACGATGGTCATTCCATCGTAATTTCGCAAATGCTTTTTTGTCAATTTGTGACATGCTTTCCAAATCATTCGGCCATTCATAACCATTTTCGTCGATCTTCCATAATCCCTTGGAGATTAACTCATCTTTCTTTTTAATACTCCATTCCTCAAAATTTTCTTTTGTGAGAACAAACGACGAAAGAAATAGAAATCCCATGATTTTGACCTGGCTCTGATACCACTTTGTTGGAATATGTATATTAAAAAAAAAGGTTGGAGACCAGAGATAAGAAACTTGTTCTCACTAATCCACACAACTCACACACAAAGAGAAGAAACTTGTTCTCACAAATAATGCTTTATTATTATTTTTTCTTTGCTTGATTACTTGATTGCTTAATTGCTTGATTACAAAATGCGGGGAGAGCTCCTCTATTTATATTACTCAATAGAACATTCTAGATATAGAATATTCTAGAAACATGACTCATTTGACAATTCTAGAACTTTCTCTTTAGACAACTCTAGAAACATAACTATTATATAATTCTTATTTCTAGCAACAAATATAAAATTCTAGAGCTCTCTCCAAATTCTATTAAATACAAGAACATTCTAGAAACTTTGATAATAAGAAACTTCTAGAAATTAACAAATCAAGTTTAATATTTTAACATAACAGTATGCTCTCATCTGAGGTCTTTTTTACTTCAAATCCTAAAAAGTGATGTATATCTCCCAGATTTTCAAAGAGAATTTCTCGTGCAAGCAATTGATCAATTGTTGTATCTCTTTGGTAGTATTCCCCATGATCAAGATGTCATCAACATATACTAATATGTATACTATTGATGTATCGGAGACTTAGAAACAACAAAGTATCATATTTTGCTTGACTAAATCCCAAGGCTGACAATGAGTGCCCGATCTTTCTGAACCAAACTCTTGAGGCTTGTTTAAAGCCATAGATAGCTTTGTTCAGCTTATGTATTGTCTGATCATCTTGCTTGAATCCCAGTGGTTGCTCCATAAATACCTCTTTATGTAGGTCACCATGCAGAAAAGAATTGTTCACATCAATTTGTTTACCTTCCAGTTGTAATGAAGGGCTAAGCATAAGATTATTCGTATAGTTGTGGGTTTAATAACCGATGATAATGTTTCTTCAAAATCAAATCCATGTTGTTGAGTGAAACCTATGACCACTAACCTTGCTTTATATCTCTTTAATTTTCCATTAGCATCTCTTTTGACATTGAAGATCCATCTATAGCCAACTATGTTCCTATCTTTAGGTGGTGTGAGCAGTGACCAAGTTTTGTTTTTGATAAGCGCTTTATATTCTTCGATCATAGCTTTATTCCAGTTGCTGTCAGATAATGCCTCGTCTATTGAGGATGGTTTACTGATGATCACAGTATAGGTCTTTGGCTTGAAGATCCCACACTTAGTTCTTGTCATCATGTGATGTCTGGGCATCCGTTACTTTGCTATATCAGTTACTGTTTGAGGCGATGTGTCTTTATCCTGATGTTCAGCTATTGAATCACTACTTGATTGCTCTTCCTCGTCATCATTTTGAGTGCATCTATTTGGACTGACTATTTGATCAGCACCCTCCTGTGCAATAGATTTGTCATCATTGTTATATTTAGTAACAATTTATCTCCCTGCTTAGCATCTTCAGTTCTATAGACATATAGTGGAAGACTTGGAATACTTGGATTCAAGACTTTCTTGGTGGGTCGTGAGTTAAGGTCTCTGAATGGAAAGGCTTCTTCATTGAAGATAACATGTCTTGAGACATATATTCTTCCATTAGCATCAAGACACCAGTACCCTTTCTGGTTTAAATAGTACCCCAAGAATGTACATGGCTTGGATCTGAAATCGAGTTTGTGAGTACTGTAGGCTCTAAGGTAGGGAAAGCAATGACAGCCGAAGACTCTTAATTCATTGTAGTTGGGTTTCTGATTAAATAACACTTCCAATGGGCTTTTATCTCTCGAGATTATTTTGACATTCTATTAATCGATATGAGGCAGTTGAAAAGGCTTCAGGCAAGAACTTCAATAGCAAAGAAGCTTGTGCAAGAAGTGTTAGTCCTATCTCAACCAGGCCTGTGTTTCCCGTCGGAGATATCATTTTGATCTGAATTGTATGGGCATGTCACTCTATGTTGAATACCTCTGTCCCTAAAATATTTATCAAGAGATTTATATTCAGCTCCACCATCTGATTGGCACCTTAGCAATTGTGTATTTAGTTGCCTCTTAATAAACTTAATGAAATATATCACTGTTTGTGCAGTTTCTAATTTGGTCTTGAGGAAATAAATCCATGTAAATCTATAATAGGCATCAATGAAGGATATGTAATATTTGTAGCCATAATCACAATTTGTGGGTGCTGACCCATATAGATCAGATGTGATTAACTCAAGAGGTCTAAAGTATTCAGTGCTAGATAAAGAAAAAGGAAGGTTATGGCTTTTCCCAACTTGACAGTAAGTACAAACATGAGATAGATTCATGTCAACAAACTTTACTTTGTTATCATTCATTACTTGTCCCACAATTTTGTCACATGGATGTCCTAACCTATAATACCAAATATCATATACATTTTTATTACCAGACGTATGATCATTACTTACAGAAACATCGTTGCATCTCATGTGATCTTGAATCTTCATTTGCCCACAAGTATCAAATCTATATAGTCCCTTATGTAGGTTATCCTATAGAAAAACTTTTTTTACCCTATATCTTTAATTAGGCAGGTTTTAGGATGAAACTCAATGGCTACATTATTATCAGCAGTAAGTTGAGAGGCACTCATCAAATTCTTCTTGATTTAAGGGACTCTAAGAAAATTTCTTAGATGTGAGACTCTGTTACTTTCATTACATCTAAGTATTGCATTTCCAGTTTATGATATATTTGTTGATATACCATTTCCCATATAAATAAGTTGTGTACCTTTATACTCAGAGGATCCAAGATTCACATTTGGAAGGTAGTTAGTCACATGATTTGTAGCCTCTGAATCTAGGTACTAGCTATCGTTTGTGATATCATCAGGCTTGGCTAAATCTTGAAGGTTAATCTGGCTTGTTCCTGCCCTTTCCAGAGTTGATCTTGGTTCTTGATTCAGCATAGAGAGATTGGCACTGATATTGTTGTTTCTAGGATTGAATTGACCTTTCTGTTGTGAGATGAAGAATTCTTTTTCATATCTGAAATAGCATCTTGGGGCTGTATAACCTATCCTTCTGCAAATCTAACACCTTGGTCTACCAGACCATCTACCTCCTCTTCCTCTTCCCCTTGGAAATTGGCTGCCTCCTGTATATTGAAATGTCTCATTTCTGTAGCCTTAGGGCTTATCATATTCTTTGGACTTTGAGTTGTTGGTATAATTAATTGAGAGGTCAGAACTTGTCATTGCTCTTTGTTCCAATCTGCTTTCATGGGCAACAAGAGTTGAATGAACATATTGAATGGATGGATGTTTTTCGTGAGATGAGATTACGGCTATGACTGCTTCGTATTCATCACTCGGACCATTCAAGATCATCATGATTTGTTCACTATCTGACACCTTGTGCCCAGTTCCTTCGAGGGCATTACATAGAGTTTTGATCTTTAAGAGGTATTCATGCATATTGGTTCCATTCTTCTTGATATTTTGTAATTCTCTTTTGTAGTGCATCATCTTTGTAGCATATTGTGAATTGAAGACTTGTTGAACTGTAGTCCAAGCATCATTTAATGATTTGCAACCAATCAGCTGAGGTAGGAGGCTTGTGTTGATAGAAGCAAGAAGCCAAGAGTAAACGAGTGAATCTTGTCTTTGATGAACTGTGTATTCTTGATTAGGAATCAGTTTGTCATCCGCATCAGCAATGAACTTTGGTGGTGTTGGGGCTGCTCCATCAAGGAGACTTTCAAGATCGTACACTCTAATGGTTGTTTCCACTTGGAACTTCCATAAAAGAAAGTTGCTCTCATCAAGAAGTTCGATGATTAATTGGCTTTAGGGTTTGATGAGGTTCTTGATGGAGTTGGTGGATATTTGGGAGGAGACATTAGTGGTGGGGTTTTCGTCAATGGAGCTTGATTCGGTTCCCATGGAGGATGGTGGAGAATCTTGATCAAAGAATGATGATAGAAGCCGCTAGGCAAGACAATGCTCTGATACCAAGTTAACAAATAGAGAAGATGACTTTTAGATTTTATTATGAACTGAACAAATGAATTACATCAGATAATCAATTACATGCCTCGGCCATACAATATATAGTTATCATAGTTTTGAAGACCGAACCGTGCATTGAACCATGATGCTTCATGGTCGAAGGTTCAAATGGTTGGATCGGTTGGACCGTCAAAACCACATCAAAGAAAATTTTATATATATTTCTATAATACAGGAAAAGAGACACAAGGAAGAAGGTGCAAAAAAATTTAGTCTCAGGGACAACAAGTTTGCTTTTTAGTCTGAAAGACACTTTTTAGTGTAAACTAAAAATGATAGTTACAACTATCATTCTGTGATTTACACTAAAAAGTGCCCTTCAGCTTAAAAAGCAAACTTCTTGTTCCTAAAACTAAATTTTTTTCCAACTTTTTCCTTAAGCCTAAAAACCCCTTTCTAATAAACACAAAATTATTGGACTAAAACCAAAATAAATATAAAGTTTGAAGTCAAAACGAAAATTAACCGTCAAAAAATGGAAAAAGAAATGAAGATTTAAGTGCAAAACTGACACAATTTCTATGTTATGTACACTACCCCTCTTCTTCTTCCAACGGGACCCAGCCCTAAATTTAAAAATAAAAATCACAGCAACTTAAACCTTGAAAATAATCAGCAATTAAAGATTAGACCGACGGTTCTCAATGGAATGAAGTGGTTCTAGAGGTCTAACCACGGTTTTGAGCAATTTTCGGTTTTGGAGACCTCCGGACCGCCCTGGCCAACGGCTGGCGGTTTTGACAATCGGACCGGCAGCCGGTCGGGTCTTCAAAACACTAATAGATACAGATGTATTGACTTATTCAACATAGCCAACTTGGACTTGATCAATTCATTTCATCTTCTACTGGCCTATCCTTTCTATTGTTGGGCTGATACATGCATGCTAATACACCAGCGCACGCTGATATGTATGTGGACCTGATACAGCTATACACTAACTGGATTATATAATTCAGTTAATTAATGTACTGGTTTATTTTGTTGTAATTTGCTCAGCATAACATAGGTTACTCTAGGTTTTACTGTTCAATTTATCACTTTTGTTAATAATTGATTTGATGATCTTGTGATTTATATTCAACACTTTGCATTTATGTAACATCGATCATCGTACTTGTTGAGGACCCTTAAATTTTATATTAATATAGTAAGGAGTAATGTAAGGAGAAGAACGTCAAACAAGGTTACCACCACGGTAGTAACGTCATAAATGAACTTTTAATCAAGACAAGGTGATTTTCTGTATGTTGAGATTCAACAAAATACACAGATCAATCAAATCTTTCCAATATTAGAAGCAAAAAGAGTTTACAAACAATCCAACTACCTAAGCCTGGTTTACCTGATTGTAAAAAAAAACAAAGGAGGGAAAAAAACGACTACGGACAGACCCTACCTAAAACAAAAGAAAGCAATCAAAATTTTCAGGGTAACATCTTCACCAGTCTTCCTTATATTTTCTTCCCGTTGAACTACTTTGCTTCATAAACTAATCCTTCATTGGAAGATATGCATTATCATTTTCAAACTTCCTTCTTTTTGATGCTGGAGACAAGTACAAAAGGTTGATTAGCTATTGTTAAGTTGTGGTAACAATTAAAACATTAAGTAGCATGTAATGTAAATATATCGATAAAGAATTCAAATTGAGGTAGCAGTACAAAATGGAAATTCTACTAAATCAGCTGTAACTAAACGATTATTTTAAGACCTAGACAAACTAGCAATGAAAAATCTCTACGTTTTTGTTTCACAATAAATTTGCATGCTGTACAAATTGTCATGCAATGCCTATAGGGTGAATCCATAATGCTATAGTTTCCAAGTTAACCAGGCAAATGTATCGGCATAGTAATAAAGAGAGCCTATTCAACATCAATAAAGAGGACGTGCGGAATTTATATCTGTGACATGATGTCTAGACGATATGCAAGTTTCAGAACTAACTTTTTTTGAGTCCAGAATCACATATCCTCGAGAACATATACTGTTCAGTACCAAATAAGATTTTAGTGCATTAGCAGTGACTATAGTCAAAGGAGAACTAAGAGAAACAAGACTCTTTTTCATCCAAAGTTTTGAATAATAACCATAAATAATGGTAACTGGGATAATGATAATAAGTAGCTACCATGCTCCCTGCACACTCTTCTTTGTTCCAAACACATCAGTCAGAGGAGTCTTAGATGTCAAGCAAACTCTTAAAAGATTCAATGCCTGCATTATTAAATAACAACGATGTTTAGCAAAAACAAAAGGAAAGTGGAATAATTTACACGATAAAAATACACGTTATTTTGTTTATTAGTGTGTTCAAGTTCACAGTTGGTCTTAGTGAAGAAAATTCTCATAAGGAAATCATTCTCGATGTTGTGTACATGATGTATCACCTCTATGGTCAAAAAACCATTTCCACACTTTCATAGTAAATAACATGATGCAGAAATTTCATAGTTTGTAGGGTGCAAAATAAAAGAGGTGATATAACATTATTTTGTATTAAGAACTTTATAGTGAAGGCTTACATGAACAACAAAACAACATACCTCATTTACACCGATCTCAATCTCTTTCTCCTCCAAGTCAGCAACAATGAATGTATGTTTCTTGATAGTTTGTATTATACTCGAAGGTGAACTTGTCGACAATTCCAGATCATTTGTTATCATGAACTTCACTCCCTTTTTAGCATATCCACCACCAAAATCTTTACTTGGAGTTGCTAACTTAGGATTCATTTCTGGCACTGTGATATGTTTCACTCCGTGTTCACATTCATCAGTACCTTTAGTAGCTATTCTGTGAACGTGACAGGTAGAGCAACCTGTAACTGTGCCACTACCGGCTGGCATTTCATCAATCATAGATAGGGAAGCGCTACAGCCAAAAAAGGGTGCAAGATTTGGACTTAGTAATATTGATTTTATTTTTGGTTTGACAAAATTTGCGTCAATACTTTGATATAGGTTGTCCATACAACCTAAGGATGAACATTTGTTTAAAAGCTTAACAATGGAGCCCAATGGATATGTAAGAAAGCTCAATATAAGATCTGCTAATTCTTCCCCTTTTGATTCAACAAAAAGTGCATCCTTGCTGGATTTACATACTATTATATTTGCTCTCAACCTCTTTGATTTATCATCTGTCAATCCCGTTTCTAATTTGGGAAGTAATTTGGATATAAGCTCTGAATCAGTAGTAAAGATGGGCTCTTGAAAGTAAACACCTGATAATGGAGACTTTGATATCAGGGACCTCTTGAGTAAATCTAGGAGCTAAATATAAGCAAAATGACAAGAAAAGAAGCAAAAAGGTATCAGCAACATATAAAAAATCATTAGAAATAAACACAAGACCATTTAACTAATTTTTATTTTTAAATCCAAGATATTTAACAAGAAGATTTCTATTTGTTAGAAACCACTATATCATTTAGAGAACATATTACAAGAACATTTATATTTAATTAAGGTTGCAAGTAGGTCAGCTAATTAATTTAGTAATTAGCTTTCTATCCAAATTGATTAAAAATAGTAAGCACTTTGATTTGAAAGAAATGCATAAATCAAGTAAGAATACACAAGTGAATAACTTACCAAACAACCATCAAGATCAATATTTGACTCTTCCACACCATCCAAGTCTTTGATCTTGAACTTATCCAAAACTTGAATAGCAGTAGTAAAAGAAGTAGTCATGACATTCAAATCATCAGAAATGATGTAGGTATTATTCCCTTTAACAAATATTCCATCTCCATCAGCTCCTTCCCAATCTTTACCGACAAAAGTTGAGGATAAACTCATGATTTCACCGCAACCACATTTTGCATTTGGAGATGAACTATAAAAAGGAAAACGTTTGATTGCACACTCTGGCTTCTTGCATCTGTAAAATTTGCGTGGATGATCTGAATCAACTCTCAAAATCAGGTCATTGTAATGAGACCTACTCAAGTTCAAAGGATTGAGTAACATAGATTTGCATGCTTTTGTATTGAAATATTTTTCATCAAGATTTTGTAGGCTCTTGTAAAGCATGTCCATTGAACCAATAGAAGAATTGCCGCCTAGGAGGTGGATAATAGTAGCAAGGGGCATTGTTAGAAAACTGAACAAAATATCCACAAAATCTTTGTCAGATTCTGCAAATATCACCTTTCTATTAATTTTGTCAACCGTCAGTTTCAGTTGTAATCTTTTGGAGGACGCCATTGTTTTGCTTAAAATCTTGCTTGCAAAGGAGTAAATTATAGAGATTATAGAGTGATATATATAATAATAATTGGCAAACGCATTGCATCGTGCATAGCCTAGAGACATCATGGAATCGTTAATTTATCATCAGACAATAAAAGTTTAATTTGAATAAAACTGTAACGGTAGCATAAATCTAACGAATCAAATTTTGGGAATAGACTATAAGTTATCTTAAGCATTGAATGTTATCTATTAAATAATAGTAAAGCAGAAAAAACTCAAGCTCTTTTATTAATTGCAGAAGCTTTCTCTACTCTTCTTAATTCTCTCTAGATATTTTATTTTTAAAATTTTATACTTTATCACTTTAATTCTACTAAACTTCTAGCGCCAATTTATAACCAAATACATACTTTTAAAATTTTCTATAATTATTCACAAATGTCCTTTTAGTTCTGTTTTAATATTTTATATTTAAGTGCATACATTTAAATTAATTACGTAATTTAAAATTTAAACCATTTGATAAACTCAATTAACTAATATTCAATACATCATATAAATCCTAAAATATGAACAATTTCGATCAACAAATTGGTGAACAAAATTTCCGTTTGCATACAAAGATATGTAAATTACATAACATAAATTATATACAATAACAATAATAACAAATTTATTTTATAATTCGTTTATCTCAATGAAGTTATCATGCATTACACTAAAAAATTATATTTTTAGCTTTAAACCTCTATATTTTAAATTTTCATAGTTACTTACAAACCATTCTCAATCCTCTCTTAATATTTTTTACTCGTATCCATGTATTTAGCTAATATGACATCTTTATTTTAAATCATTCAAATAAATTCAATTAAGTAATATTTATTAATTCATCTAATAAATCTTAAAATATACCGATTAAGTATGCATACAACACTCATATATATATCAGACAATAAAAGTTTAATTTGAATAAAACTGTAACGGTAGCATAAATCTAACAAATCAAATTTTGGGAATAGACTATAAGTTATCTTAAGCATTGAATGTTATCTATTAAGTAATAGTAAAGCAGAAGAAATTCAAGCTCTTTTATTAATTGTAGGAGTTTTCTCTACTCTCCTTAATTCTCTCTAGATATTTTAATTTTAAAATTTTATACTTTATCACTTTAATTCTACTAAACTTCTAGCGCCAATTTATAACCAAATACATACTTTTGAAATTTTCTATAATTATTCACAAATGTCCTTTTAGTTATGTTTTAATATTTTATATTTAAGTGCATACATTTAAATTAATTACGTAATTTAAAATTTAAACCATTTGATAAACTCAATTAACTAATATTCAATACATCATATAAATCCTAAAATATGAACAATTTCGATAGTATACCATAGCATCAACAAACTAGTGAACAAAATTTCCGTTTGCATACAAAGATATGTAAATCACATAACATAAATTATATACAATAACAATAATAACAAATTTATTTTATAATTCGTTTATCTCAATGAAGTTATCATGCATTACACTAAAAAATTATATTTTTAGCTTTAAACCTCTATATTTTAAATTTCCATAGTTACTTACAAACCCTTCTCAATTCTCTCTTAATATTTTTTACTCATATCCATGTATTTAGCTAATATGTCATCTTTATTTTAAATCATTCAAATAAATTCAATTAAGTAATATTTATTAATTCATCTAATAAATCTTAAAATATACCGATTAAGTATGCATACAACACTCATATATATATCAGACAATAAAAGTTTAATTTGAATAAAACTGTAACGGTAGCATAAATCTAACGAATCAAATTTTGGGAATAGACTATAAGTTATCTTAAGCATTGAATGTTATCTATTAAGTAATAGTAAAGTAGAAGAAATTCAAGATCTTTTATTAATTGTAGGAGCTTTCTCTACTCTCCTTAATTCTCTCTAGATATTTTACTTTTAAAATTTTATACTTTATCACTTTAATTCTACTAAACTTCTAGCGCCAATTTATAACCAAATACATACTTTTAAAATTTTCTATAATTATTCACAAATGTTCTTTTAGTTCTGTTTTAATATTTTATATTTAAGTGCATACATTTAAATTAATTACGTAATTTAAAATCTAAACCATTTGATAAACTCAATTAACTAATATTCAATACATCATATAAATCCTAAAATACGAACAATTTCGATAGTATACCATAGCATCAACAAACTGGTGAACAAAATTTCCGTTTGCATACAAAGATATGTAAATCACATAACATAAATTATATACAATAACAATGATAACAAATTTATTTTATAATTCGTTTATCTCAATGAAGTTATCATGCATTACACGAAAAAAATTATATTTTTAGCTTTAAACCTCTATATTTTAAATTTCCATAGTTACTTACAAACTCTTCTCAATTCTCTCTTAATATTTTTTACTCATATCCATGTATTTAGCTAATATGTCATCTTTATTTTAAATCATTCAAATAAATTCAATTAAGTAATATTTATTAATTCATCTAATAAATCTTAAAGTATACCGATTAAGTATGCATACAACACTCATATATATATATAAGCAAAGATGATAAATTTTTGTTTTTATTCATATATAAAGAAATATTAATCACATAACATAAAATGTAAACATAAACAATGATATTTTTTAATTTATAATTCATTTATCTCAAAAAATATTATATATGCATTACAAAATTTCGTTTTTTACAACTTTTAAATGATAAATTTATATTTTACAACAGTGAGATGCGGAAGCACGGATTACTCTAATAAAAATTAGGTTACGTAGACATTCTCATTTTCAACGTGGTATTAAAACTTACTGAATGCATAATTACTCGAACTAACGCTACAATTTTTTCTTCAAATATTGAAGTTGTAAACATGACACTTCTGCGACAACGTGAAATTTATGATTAACTACAAAGTTAAAAAAAGGGACAGTTTGGCACAGGTCCCTAATAGGTTTTAGAATACACAAAAACCCCAGTAAAAAAAAGTTTGTAAATTAGGTCTCTAGAATTAAGTTACCGAATAATGGCATACACTTATGCAATTATTCAAATAATGATTGCAAACATTTAAGCAATTATATCAAAAAATTGCAGACATTTCGACAATTATTCACTGAAAAATTGCGGAAAATTCCGCAATTATTCACCAAAAAATTGCGGAAATTTCCACAACTTTTTCAAAAATTTGCGAAAAATTCCGCAATTATTCACTAAAAAAATTGCGGAAATTTCCGCAATTATTCATCGAAAAAATTGCATAAATTTATGCAACTATTGGATATAATTGCATATATGTCTGCAATTATTCAGTGAATAATTGCATAACTATATGCAATTACTTAGTAACTTAATTCTAGGGACCTAATTTACATACTTTTATTTACTGGGGTTTTTGTGTATTTTGAAACTTATTAGGGACCTGAGCCTAATATTCACTAAAAAAATTGTTTACTAATTGAAATCTCAAATAATGAATAAAGATTCATGTGGAAATAAGTCGATCGTAAGATGTTCTTCTCAACTACACTAGGGGGAATTAATTTAAAGGACAAAAATTTGTATATTTTTAGCCTCAAGGATACGACCTCAAAACTGTAAAAACTGCTACCGATAACTGCAAACTGATACCTAAAAACTGTAAAAACCGATACCTAAAGAAAGTTGTCCTTCAGACTAAAATACTGAATGTCTGTCCTTGAGGCTAAAATGCTGAGAAATTTTGTCCTTGACAATAATTTCCTGAATGGGAGGGGAGGGACAATTACATACAAAGCTCTTTTGATTTTTTCCCTACTTTCTAACATTCAACTCCATATATTTAATTAGTTAGGTTGATCATTGATTTAAAATATTTAAATATATTCAATTAGGTAATATTCATTATTTCATTGTAAATCCTTAAAAATATATATACAATATTCATATTAATAGAAATGGAAAATTCATTTTTTTCAATCCATATATACAAAAAACACACGTATCACATAACATCAGCTATTTACATATATATAAATAGCAAACTATATATGTATGTATGTATGGATGTATGTATGTATGTATGTATGTATGTATGTATGTATGTATAGTTTGCTATTACCAAGTTAGGGCAACAATTTCGATAAAAATTTGTGGTTAGCGACCCTCTACTTGACATCTGAGTGTTGCATGTCATTTTAAATTATAAATTCCTTTATTTCAATAAATTTATCATATAATTCTTAAAAAATAATAATTTTTAACAATAATTAAATTTTAAATATTATTTTTTAACAACATTACTGTGTGCAACGCACGGGTTACACACTAGTTTAAAAGATATGTTGGAAGAGATAACCAATGTAACTCACGAGTCATGGCCTTTTAAACACGTGTACATGTGATAATGTAGTTTTGTAGTGAAATTTTGTTTTCACCTATTTAACCAATATTACACAATATTAGTGAAAATTAGAATCCATCTCATACTTTTAAACTTAATACCTCATATATTCTTCTAAAATCAAGTTTCATGAAAAATTATATCAATATTATTAGCGTAAATGTACATTTTAATTTGTAAAACAAATATATACGATCTGTGATGTAAATATTTAAGCTGTAGAATGCGCATTATTAAGGCGTAGACGACAAATTTTCATTTTACAGAACTGTACAGTTAGAATTGCAAATATTTACAATTTAAAATGTACATTTTTGTGTCTGAAACATTGATAGGTTTTTCATGAAATCTGTTTTTTAACCTAGGATGAAAGTGAATTGTAAAAATTTAGAAGGGTTTTCTCAAATAACGTCCTTTTGTATTGTACCATAGTTAATATCTTTATTATTTCCTTCCTTAATCAACTATGCTTTAATTTCTCATATCTATTCAATGTTCTATCATTGTTAATGCTATTTATTCAATTTCTTTTCCCCCCGCCTAGTTAAAGTAATTTCTATAAATTTTGATATAAAATATTCTCCATTATTTTGGATTAAATACATACTTATTCTACATATTCTATGATGCAATAAGTAATTCTAATTAACACTTATCTCTTTTCTCAATTTATAGCATACTGCATTCTCTATAACTTAAGAAATATTTTTTAGTTTTTCTCTTGCAAACTCTTCATTGTTCCGGAAAGCATGATAGCATCAACCTAGCAACTAATGGTATCTCATCTTTCTTACATGGCGAATTCTATTTAGCCACAAGAATTTGCTAAGTTGTCGGCTCTTTAATCTTTTAAAAAAATTCAGGACAATATCCGTAGAGTATATGTGTTGTGTGGTGATAACATATTTATTTATACATTTGACCTTTTATTTCAGAGTGTGTTACATGTAAAAATTCATCCAAAAACAATTTTGTTCAAATGGTCATCTATTATTTTTTCAATCAACGCATCGCGTATCAAACATATCTATTTTTGTTTGTAAAAATAATAGATGTTTATTATTATCAAAAAGAAAATAATGTCGGATATTGCAATTCATTTTTGTTTGATATTAGTAAATATATATTATATTTAATATGTTTGTTCAGTGATGTGTATTTACATGTTGTGATTTCAGTCAGAAGATTTAATTGAATTCATTCATAGATCTCATCAAATTTGGATCTTATACATACAGTGCAAAACGCTCTCAAAAGCGAGGATCTATATAAAATACAAGAATTGTAGATGCAATAATTTCTTTTCAAGTCAAATCTCAAGTACCCAAATATCTCGATGTCACTAAATTTTGGGAATGAATAAATCAACCAATCTATTCTGGACAAGTTTGGTGCACTTCTTTTGGTATATTTGAAATATGCTATTGTATATATTCCAAGACAACTAATCTTTTATTATCCAAACACAACCATTCAAAAGAAAGGTTTTCAAACAATTAATGTTTCAATAGGGATTTATGTAGAGTGCAAGACAGATCAAACAATATATTTTAAAGGATACATCCAAATTTATTTCTCAGTATATGGATTTTTATTTAATACAGAGACAAACAAATTATTTTAAGATCCATTCAAACAAGGAAAAATCTCACTGCCATCAATAAAACAAATTTAATCTTTGCCAAACCACTGACCAACCAAAACTCCAAGCATTACATCACTTCTTCTATTCCATTACATCAGCAAAACTTCTTTCAAGCTAACTACATACAACCAGAGTTCATTGCATCGCCAGAATTCATTGCATCGTCAGTAAATCAACAACACAAAGTCATTGCTCTCTGACCACAACATCAGACTTGAGGACAAGTTCATCGTCTCCTCTTCAGATCTTAGAAGGTAATCTGCATCATTCTTTAAGCATACAAGTATATCAGATCTCAGAACCGAACCTGACGCAGCACGGAAGTAGATCTGAACTAGCGCTCAAATCTATCCCGGATCTAATCACGAATTGCGGAAATACGAATCGATGAAACAAGATAAATTGATGAATTGATGATACCCAAATGCCCAAATCTGTTGATCTCTCGAGATACCGGATTCTAGCTATCTTCAACACGTTGATCGTGCACGATACCGCGTTAGAAGATCTACGATTCTTCGACGTTGATCTCACGCACGAGATTCCGTGAATCGGCTTCAAACTCGTTGATTCGAGCGCACTCGAATATCCGAAGATGGAGAAAGGAGATCACACTCAACTTCCAATTTAAAAGAGGCACAAAGCGCTCAACAAATTTTATTCAAAAATCAACTACTTTTACAAATGACAACACACCCCTATTTATAGGGAAAGTACAACACCACGCAACTCAACACAATTACACCACGACTTAACAAAGAAACAAACGACTTCACAACATACGACTTAACAACAGGCGACATAACAAAACACGAGTTACAATATACATCACATTCGCGACATAAGAAACAGCGACCTACTGGAAGCTCGCGACATAAGAACAACGACCTACTGGAAGCTCGTTCGCGAGATAAGAAACAACGACCTACTGGAAGCTCACGACATAAGAAACAGTGACCTACTAGAAGCTCGTTCGCGACATAAGAAACAGCGACCTACTAGAATTCGCGATTCAGGAAAACGACTTTGGAAATCTGGAGCGACTTAAGAAGCTTCGATTGCGACCCAAGGAGGAGCGGCTACGTTTGCGACCTTAGGAGGAGCGGCTTCGTTCACGACCTAAGGAATCTTGGAGCGGCTTCGTTCACGACCTAAGGAATCTTGGAGCGGCTTCGACCTCGCGACCTAGGGTTTCGCGACATAGGAAGCTTTGCGTTTGCGAGGTATGCGCTGCATCATCCTCCCCTGGTTGAAAAGAATTCGACCCCGAATTCACACTTTCCTCTTCTTCGACATGCTTATTCTCATGGTATGGAATCAAGTGTTTGACGTTGAAAACGTCGGCAGTCTAGATATGATCCGGTAATCTTAACCGATAAGCATTCTCGTTAATCTTCTTTACGATTTCCTAAGGGCCAATCTTTCTAGCAGCCAATTTGTTGTAAGTACCAATAGGAAATCGATCCTTAGTCAATACTGCATATACAAAATCTCCTTCTTTGAACTCAACATTTCGTCGCTTAATATCCGCGGATTGCTTATATTTCTCATTCGCCTTAAGCAATCATTCCTGCACGACCTTGTGGTACTCTTGCAATTCATTCACAAAATCACTAGCTCATTTGATCACTCCATTCTGTTGTGGTACTGTAGATAAATCTAATGGTCCCTTAGGCATTGTTGAGTAAACGACCTGGAATGGACTGAACCCAGTGCTACGATTAATTGCATGGTTGTGTGCAAACTCAGCTTGACACAGCTTGGAATCCCAACTCTTCAAATTGTCATTCACGAGGCATCTCAATAGATTACCTATGGATCTATTCACAACTTCTGTCTGTCCATCGTCTGTGGATGATAAGCACTACTGAATTTCAGCTTTGTCCCGACCATTCTCCATAGACTCATCCAAAAATGACTCAGAAAACGAGTGTCTCTATCCGATACAATAGATTCAGGCAACCCATGAAGACGATAGATCTCTCTGAAATATAATTGTGCGACATTAACTGCATCTTCCTTCTTCTTGCATGCGATAAAATGTACCATTTTTGAAAACCGATCAACCACCACGTAGATAGAAACATTGCCACGTTGCGTTCTCGGCAATCCCAATACAAAGTCCATACTAACATCCACCCATGGTTTAGTAGGTATAGGCAACGACATATATAAACCTGCATTTGTTGCGGTCCCCTTTGAAACTTGACAAATATGGCAGCTCTGAACGAACTTTTCAACCTCCTTCCTCATTGATGGCCAAAAATAACTTTGAAATCAACTGCATAGTACGGTCACGACCCACGTGTCCTTCCTCATGTAATTCTTTGATGATTTTCATTCGCAGACTGCAATCTGGAATACACAACAGATTTCCTTTGAATAGAAAACCATCAACCAGCATATATCCATCCATGTTTCCCTGCTTGACTTTGTCTAGGATCTTGGAAAAATATAAATCTGAAGTAGGCAAATCTGGAAGTAAGTCAAAACCCATCACCTCTACTCGCATGGTTGTTAGTAAATTATTCCTCCGACTCAATGCATCAACGACACGATTGGTTACTCCAGACTTGTGCTTTACGACGAATGTAAATTGCTGCAAATAAGCTATCCACGATGCATGCCTAGCTGCAATTTTATTCTGCCCTTGTAAATGTTTCAATGCTTCATGATCCGTATACAGAACAAATTCTTTGTGGAACAAGTAATGTCTCCAATGCTTTACGGCCTGCACAATAGCATAAAACTCCACATCATAAGTATTGTATCTCATCTTTGCTCCAGAAAGCTTTTCACTGAAATAGGCAATTGGATGACCCTTCTGACTCAACACTCCTCCAATTCCAACTTTGGACGCATTTGTATGTAACTCAAATAGTAACTGAAAATCTGGCAACACTAGAATCGGTGCTGATGTTAAAAGTTCCTTGATCTGTTCAAAAGCAGATCCTGCCTCTTTCGTCCATGAAAACTGCTTTCCTTTCATACAATCAGTAACAGGAGCCATCACACTACTAAAGTGCGATATAAATCTTCGATAAAATGAAGCTAACCCATGGAAACTTCTGACTTCTGTTATAGTTTTGGGCTGTGACCAATTTCTGATTGCGGCTACTTTACTCTGGTCCACTTGTATCCCTTCCTTGGACACGACATAACCCAGAAATAAAACACTCGGCGTCATGAACACGCATTTCTTCATCGCTGCATAGAACTGTTCTTGACGAAGAATAGTTAACACCTTTCGCAAGTGTTGAACGTGCTCCTCTGTGCTAGCACTATATATCAAGATATCATCAAAGTAGACTACAACAAACTTCCCGATGTAAGGTCTGAAAAGTTGATTCATTATCCTCATAAATGTACTTGGTGCATTAGATAGACCAAATGGCATGACTAGCCATTCATATAATCCTTCCCGAGTCTTGAATGCTGTCTTCCATTCATCACCTGATCTTATGCGAATCTGATGATAACCACTCTTAAGGTCGATCTTAGAAAAGATTGCAGACCCACTGATTTGATCCAATAGATCATCAAGTCTTGGCATAGGAAATCTGTATCTGGCAGTTATTTGCTTAAGTGTTCTGCTGTCTGTACACATTCTCCACGAACCATCTTTCTTTAGCACCAACAGAGCTGGTACAGCACAAGGACTGAGACTCTCTCGAACATGCCCTTGCTCAAGCAACTCCTCAACCTGTCTCCTCAACTCTTCATGCTCTTTTGGACTCATATGATAATGCGGCCTATGCGGTAAAACAACACCTAGCACTAGATCGATTTGATGTTGTATGTCTCTTAGTGGCGGTAAATCCTTGGGTAATTCCGTAGGAAAGACATCTTCAAATTCATTTAACATCGGTCTAACCTATGTAGGAATTTCAAGATCTTCACTTGTTTCATACCCAATCAACATAAACAATTCAGCACTATCTTCCACTTCTTTAACAAATTCTCTCGAAGATAATAGACTAGTTGGTTCCATTTTCTTCTCTGACTTGCTTTCACTTTTTTCACGCTTCTTAGGAACTAAGGTGATTTGAGTACCTTCGAACATGAAACTATAGCTGTTGGTGCGACCATTATTTTGTACAACTCTATCATATTGCCATGGTCTTCCCAATAGTAGATGACACACATCCATATTGACAACATCACACCATATATCATCTTTGTACTTCTTCCCAACAGAAAATGTAACAAATGCTCGTCTTCCCACTGTCACTTCTCGACCTTTCTTTAGCCAGGCCAGTTTATAAGGTCTAGGGTGTTTTTCAGTCTTCAACCCTAACTTCTTGATGGCTTCTTCAGAAATAATGTTATCGCAGCTTCCCGCATCAATAACAAATCGACAAACCTTTCCCAAGATAGTACATGTAGACTGAAAGATATTGCTCCTCAGCCAACTAGAATCATCCTCATGCTTTGGCGTTAAACAAGACCTCCTCATCATCAAGTTACACCCTTCGTCTCCTAACACAACTTCTTCATCTTCATCAAACTTCGGTGGATGAGAATAATCAATTTCAGCTTCCACATCCTCACACTCACATTCCTCTGCAACTAATGCTCTCTTCTTTGGCTTTGTACATTCATTACTTTTATGGCCAAACTCCTGACAATTATAGCACTTGATATTGTTATTAACCTTTGCTTTAGCGGCTTCATTGACAATTGGTTTATTGACTGTCTTGGAAACATTAGCACTGCTACTAGCACCCTTATTCTGGTTGTTGGAACTCGTAAACACACCACTTCCTCGTCTCCCTTGTTTCTCCGAAGCTAGAGCTTTCTGATGTGCTTCAGCAACAGATACAGGATTAAACATATTAACTACGTCTTGAATTTGCATTCGTAACCCTCCAACATATCTAGCCGTTAGCTGTTCCTCAGTTTCCATAATATCATTCCTTGCAATCAATTGATAGAATTCATCTGCATAGTCATTCACTGTCTTCGTCCCTTGTCTCAAATTCTGCAAACGTTGATACATAAGAGATTGATAATTGTACGGCAAGAAAGTCGCTTTCATCATCTTTCTCATCTTCTCCCAAGTAACAACTTTTGATTTTCCCATTCTCTCCCGAGTTAGTTTAGTTTGTTGCTACCAAGCCATAGCTCTTCCCCTTAGTCTTGTAGCAATTAATTGGACTCTGTGATTATCAGGCACATCCTTGAATTCCAAAATTTCTTCAACATTCGATAACCAATCAAGAAATTCTTCTGCTTGCATACCACCTTTGAATTCTGGAATTTCCATCTTCATACCTGACTCCCATTTACGATCATTTTTTGAATCCCGAAATTGATTTCACACTTGGCGTTGATTTCGATAATGAATACTACCTCCATCACCATCTTCCTCAAAATCAGATGTATTTCGATATCGATCCTGACCATCGACATCTCTACGACCACGCATATCCCTTCTACCCTGTCTTTCAGCATTACAATATGGTTCATTTTCAAAACCACGTTGAATTCTTCCCTCTTCATTTCGGTACCCATGGTGGTCTCGCATCGTTGAAACTGATGATTCTCTCCTATCTCGATAAGACTAGGGTGACATCCTCCTTTCTTCCGAAATCGATGGCGAAACCCTGTTTCCACCTTGGTTCAAAACTGGTGACGTTCTCCTTTGATTTTGATTCATGTCGATCATCAATTTCTCCAATTTTTCAATTCCCTCATTGAACTTTTCATTGATACGCTGCTCCATCTTCTCAGCTTCTTGTCTTCTATATAAATCTTCAACATTTTGATAGCGGTTAACACGTCTCGGAGGCATGATCAAATCTTCAATAAATTCAAACACAAACTTCACTTCGGTCCCAAAAAATCTCGAATCAAAACTCCCCAACTTGTTTGAAATCTCACGAACACCCAACGAACTTGGAAAAGTTCATCTCCTAGCTCCGATACCAAAATGACGCAGCACGGAAGTAGATCTGAACCAGCGGTCAAATCTATCCCGGATCTAATCACGAATTGCGGAAATACGAATCGATGAAACAAGATAAATTAATGAATTGATGATACCCAAATGCCCAAATCCGTTGATCTCTCGAGATACCGGATTCTAGCTATCTTCAACACGTTGATCGTGCACGATACCGCATTAGAAGATCTACAATTCTTCGACGTTGATCTCGCGCACGAGATTCCATGAATCGGCTTCAAACTCGTTGATTCGAGCGCACTCGAATATCCGAAAATGGAGAAAGGAGATCACACTCAACTTCCAATTTAAAAGAAGCACAAAGCGCTCAACAAATTTTATTCAAAAATCAACTACTTTTACAAATGACAACACACCCCTATTTATAGGGAAAGTACAACACCACGTGACTCAACACAATTACACCACGACTTAACAAACAAACAAACGACTTCACAACATACGACTTAACAACAGGCGACATAACAAAACACGAGTTACAACATACAAGTTACAATATACATCACATTCACGACATAAGAAACAGCGACCTACTGGAAGCTCGCGACATAAGAACAGCAACCTACTGGAAGCTCGTTCGTGACATAAGAACAGCGACCTACTGGAAGCTCGTTCGCGACATAAGAAACAGCGACCTACTGGAAGCTCGTTCGCGACATAAGAAACAGTAGGAAGCTCGTTCGCGACATAAGAAACAACGACCTACTGGAAGCTCGTGGCCTACTGGAATTCGTGATTCAGGAAAACGACTTTGGAAATCTGGAGCGACTTAAGAAGCTTCGATTGTGACCCAAGGAGGAGCGGCTTCATTCGCGACCTAAGGAGGAGCGGCTTCGTTCGCGACCTAAGGAATCTTGGAGCGGCTTCGACCTCGCGACCTAGGGTTTCGCGACATAGGAAGCTTCGCATTTGCGAGGTATGTGCTGCATTAGAACCATAGAGGAACCATTTCATCACCAACTCCTATATACTTCAACCATTCGTCTCTATCAACCAAAACATCAGTTGTCGGAGCTATCGGATCCATAATAACCACTGCAGGCACAACCTGTACTTGCAACTTCCCATCTCCAATCTCAAACGTCGCGTTCACCTCCAAAGCACTGCAAGCTTCAACATCAGTCACCAGAGGCCTTCATAATCCTCAACAGATGCAAGCATTTCAGGAATTCGAGTTCAACGTGGCAGAGTTTGTCTTAGCGATCTCAGATTCAAGTGGAGGCGCGAGTTCAACTGCTCAACTGCATTCACGATGACTTTACAATCGTCGACTTCAGCAAAGATTCATAGAGGCAAGCAATATTGTTCTACTGTGGCAACTTCGGCTTTCAGAACTCAACACGCAATCTGAAACGAATGGCATGACAATAAAATTAATCCGAGCATCTTCACCATTGTCTGATTCATGTAGCAGCGCAAGTTAGAAAATATATTTGGGTGGAGCGATTTTTTTGATTCGGGGAGGAAGCTTTCTTTTACTGATATTAAAAGAGAAGAGGGGGCATGTTGAAAGAGAAGGGGAGTAGCTCACGTGATATCCAAGAAGGGAGAGTGGAATTAATCTTTAATGGGAAATTTATTTTAGAGGCCCATTACTTAATTAACTCATTTCTAGATTTTTATCAAGGGCATTTGTTTATTTTGATTTTGTATTTTTTTTTAATTCAAACTCTAGATTTTCTTGATGAGCTGGGAGTGGTAGTTCAGGGATTCTGAATTCGAAGACAAAATTCAGGCAGGATAACTAAGCATAATATTAGTATATTCAAGTTAGTAGGTGGTGCGATTTTACGTTGTTGTAAGCGTTCGAATAAATAATTTTAGTAGTAACTTTGGGGGCAACATTAACCGCTCATGGGTTAGTGACCGAAGCGGGATATATTTGTGTTTTCTTTATTTTTTGTATTTACGTTTCCGCACTTTATTTTATTTGTTTATCTGCAAAAAATTTAAATACCATATTCATCTCATCTACGGTATATTGCACGATCCTAACAAAATCATCCTTATTAGATCCACTGAAACACCCTACCTCTATACCCATACTACCTAAGAGTGTTATAGAGTAACACTACCACATAATATAGAGAATATGGCGATATGGGGGTACACACATGAATATTCTCTTGGACTAACACCGGTACATATCTCATATCAAATAAAACTCATCATAGATGTACACGGTTTCAGTACAAAGCAATAAACATGTGTGCCTGCAAGACAAAACAATACACAATATATAATAACAAAACAAGGAGAATACAGAGTTAAACGCAGCGACAATATATAATAAAATGTATATATAGATCCAAATATACATCAAATATACACAGTCTATAAAAACATCTGATATAGGAATCAAGATACAACTCAAAGATATACAAAGTAATATCTTGAAATGTCTGAACTGAGTATTATAAATAACACACTGGTCAGACTATGTCTTTAACGATAAGTGGTAGGAAATATGTAAAATCAAATGGAAGGTATAATAAGAATACCAACAACGACATTAACAAATTCAAATATCTCAAGATAACATCCATTATAAATCTTCACTATTAATAATGAGAATTCCATGTATAGAAATCAACAGTGTCATTTTGAATTTCCCAAAATGTCATTTACAATTGTATAGAGAAATATAAATGACATAATTTGATCCTTGGTTGGTCAGTTGCAAATTTACAGTATAGTTGGAACTGTGTATATAAATGCATTGTATGTACTAATATCTTGCGTTAGTGCTTTCTCGTTAAGATGTTTAAACTATACTTCCTATTATATAATATATACACATCACCTAGATCATTTCTTTCTATCAAGACGCTTTAGTTTACACGTGCTTTAACGTACAAGGGTCCATATATATGTATATATCCCACTAACTTTGTTAGATGTTATTAGAACAACTTGCTTTTTCACCTTCTAGCTTATATACAACAACAATTTATATATTTTGGACGATGTGGAACTAATTAAAACAATTAGTTTTAAAGTACATTTACTTTAACGTATTTAATGTTGCAGCGTCTCATTGTCCATTTAAAGTACAACTATAAGATTGTTGCCTTTATAAATGAACAAGATGTGGATGGAATTATACGGGATGGGTTGATGTAATTTCTAGGCTTGGAGCATTGAACATGTAGCTTTCAATGACTCAAGTGCAAAATATATACATATATTGAAAACACATGCGAAGCAAGATGTGCATGTACACGTCGTGACGTAAAAAAACGCATGTACTAATAGGTATACATGTTATGTTGTACATGAACATTACTATTTAAAAGTGTGTATGTATGTATGTATGTATGTATGTATGTATGTATGCATATGCATGTATTAAGTTATAAAAGCATATATATTAAGTTGTACAAATTGTATATTGCGTTGATGAATTACAAGTTATACAAAATATATATTATTCATGACATATGAAGGATGTATATTATGCATGCAAAACAAAATGCATATATTGCTTTGGTGAATGCTAAACAAGTAAACATGTATTATACAATTTGTACAAAATGTATGTTATGTTGATGAATGCTAAACAAAATGCATGCAAAAGCTGCACAAGTAAATAATATATTATCCATGACATGCAAAAGAGGTATGCATGCCCAAATGCATGCAAAAGATGTTAAGAGATGCGATGATATATACGTGAAGGCTCTAGTCTATATTTTAATACGCGACGATAAAATAAATATTTTAAATGTGACGGTCTATATTTTAACGTGTTAGAAAAGATGAACTTTTAAGATGCGTTAGCCTACGGTTTTAGAAAATGGGAGATAGCAATTTTATAACACTTGAAATATCCTCACTCTATTTTGGAGGTAAATTTTACTTAAACAAAAAGGTGATGTTTTTAAATATTTTGATGAGATTTCAAATGGAAAGAAAAACATATTAACCCATTTTTGAATGAAGCTACTACTTTGGAAAAATAATTTATGTATAAATTGGCTTGGTATTGAACATATATTTAGTCGATTGTTGATATTTTATATGTTCATTTTATACATTAATGGGTTGTCCTCTTATTTCTTCTCTTTCATTCGCTGACGACATTGTTATCTTCTCAAACGGGGGTCGTTCCTCCGTTCGTCGTCTTCTTTGTTTCATCCACCAATACGAACGGTCCTCTGGTCAGCTTGTTAACCCTTCCAAAAGTTGTTTCGTTCGTGCTAAGGACTGTTCTTCGTCTCGATCCTCTTGGATTGAGACCTTCTCGGGCTTCAAGGAAGCTTCTTTGCCGTTACCATACCTAGGTATCGCTCTATACCGTGGTAGGAAGCTTAACTCCTTGTTCGACTGCTTAACTGACAAGGTGAGGGGCCGGATTTGTTGCTGGAATGCGGCTCTTCTTTCCCAGGCCGGTAGACTGGTTCTTATTAAGTCTGTGCTGGATTCTATGGGCACTCATGTCTTTGCGGCAATGACCCTTACATCTTCCTTCTTCCGCTCGTATCGGTCTTTGGTCTCGTCCTTTTTCTGGGGCACAAAGGACGATCGCCGTCGCCACCACTGGGTTTCGTGGGACACTATTTGTCGTCCCAAGAACGAGGGCGGTTTGGGGCTTAGGCATCCTAAAGATATTTGTGCTGCTTTTGCTTGTAAACTGTGGTACAGATTTGGTGCTAATGACTCCTTATGGGCTAACTTCCTTCATGCTAAGTACCATAGGCTGGCTGGTTCCAACTTTTCGGGAACTCCGTCTTATGCAAGTGAGACTTGGAAGCACATGCAGTCTGTGAAGACCTTCGCTGATTCTCATGGAGGTCGGGCGGGCTGGGATGGCGCTCCATTCTCCATCCTGAAAGCTTGGTCCTCGGTTAGAATTTCTTGTCCTACTCGTCCATTATTTTCCTTCATATGGGATTCTCGCTCTCCTCCTAAGGTTTCACTTCTGATGTGGCGTATCCTTCATGACGGACTGCCATTGGATGAGAATCTCAAAAGGGTAGGCATTCCTTTAGTCTCCCGTTGCAAATGCTGCTGCATCGGGAATTCTGAATCCTTGAACCATTTATTCTTCGCCAGTTCTACTGCCACTGCATGCTGGAATTACTTTGGTAACCTTTTGTCTGTCCGCGGGGTTGCCAGATCTGCTAATGATCTGTCGGCTACCTGGTGGGCGCGGAATTCTGGGAAATCTCTTCGTTCGATTATTCATCGTCTGGTTCCTTGTCTTATCTGCTGGCACATTTGATGTGCACGGAATAAGGCAATCTTCGACGACTCTCCTATGGTCCCCTCATCCATTATTCATCAAGTTAGGAATGATGTATTCCTAGCATTCCGTGGTCGACCGTTTAGGGGCAACTTGAGCTCCAATGCTCATCGTTTTGTCCGTCTTCTTTCCATTTCTTGTGCGCCGAGTTCCGCCAGACTTGGCGTCGGCTAGGTCCTCCTGGCGGATTGCTGGCGTTCATCCAGCAATCTGGTTCCCCCTCCCCCCTATTATTTTTGGTTTGATGTTTTTGCTAGTGTTTCAGGTTTAGGTTTTGTGGTGGTTCGTCTTCCTCGATGGATCGGTTGTGTCTTCGCCGCTGCCTTTGGTTGTTGTTTCTATCCCCTATGATTTCCTCAGTCGGGTAGAGCTTGTCTTCGGCTGTCTGTTTGTTGGTGTTTAGATCTTGGTTGGTTTCGGGCTTTCTATTTCTGGTGGAGGTTGGTTTATTACGGTGGTCTGGCCTACACCTTCATCGGGTGTAGCGGGATAGTCAGTTCAGTGGGTTGATGTTCCTCTTTTCTCAGGAGGGATTTTTTGTATTCTTTCGGCAGTGGAGTCTGGTGCTTTCTATTCCTTTAGTTCTCTTGTTAGGCTTGTTTCTGTACTGTTATTCTCGAAGGCATTTTTAAAATGTCTATTATATTTCTGTAAGCTCCCGGAGAAAGGCATTTTTTCTCCATCCTGTTATATATATATTCTTCCTTAAAAAAAATTATTATTGCATATATTGAATTGTTGACATGCTCTCTTATATATTATACGATATCATCTACCATTGTGACCTTTTGGATTGGAAAACAGATGACCAGTTAGGGTCGTTCTAATAGTGGGTATGGTCAAACTTAAACTCCTAATTAAGTAGAATTGCAACCAAGAGATCATGAAGAGTAAAATTGTGTTTGGATTTACGAACTTATAACGACCCGGAATTTCAAGCACTTCGTATTTAAATATTTGAATTATTTAAATATTTGAACCTTGGATTAAATGTTATTAAAATGATTTAATAAGCATTTTAACCCCCTTTTAAATCATGAGTAATGATAGTAAACTTATTTTGAAATAATGTTTACAAAAATAAATACTTTGAAAAAATATTAATAACGTGACCAAAGATCGTTTTATGGATAAAAAGGTTTTTAACCATCAGAAGTTGTTTAGATTTTTTTACATACACTTATTTTCTTAGGAATTAAAGAAAATGAAATAAAAATATTTCGTTATTTATGGAAATAAACTTTATGGATGATGTCAAGCATTAGGTAAGGGAAGGTATTTAGGAAATGAAATTTTATGGTAATATTTAACTTTTAAGCAAAATAAGAAAGGTTAAAGTTAACATGCGTAAATGAGGCTCCTTTGTAACCTTTCATGGAAGGTAAGAGGTAGTGTTGGCCTCTTGTAAAATCCTATATATATTAGAAGAGACATACCTTTAGGAAATAACCACAAAATTCCAAAACTTGAGATGAAGTAGGAAGGTTGAAAATGGTGGAAATGCTCAAGCACTAATCCACTTATTACTCTCTAACTTTTTTAAAAGTTAACCAAATCTTCCCAATTTTCTATTAAACTTTGGCTTAGGGACTAAGACATTATGAGAAGCATGATTGGCAAGTAAGAAGTGGGAGGATGTGAGAGGAAGAAGGGAGCTTGGATAGGCTTGAGCATGAAAAGAGGAAGAGGACGTGTGGCTTAGTTTGGAAGTGCTAAACGTTGGACCTTTAGGCTTGTTTGATGAAAGAGGGTGGTTTCTTTATTTCTTATGGTTTTGTGTTTGGGCTAGGCATGGATTTAAGCGAGTTATCTCACTATATCTTAAGTATGTATTGTGTATATATATGTTGTGTGCAATGTATAAAGTTAAAGTGATATTAACTAATTAAAGTTATAAACTTTAGACCCCTCTTGCTTTTGAAAGCAAACGGTAACTTTATATCATATAATATCACTTATATTAACTTCTTAAACATGTGGAATGGCCTTGACTTGATGTTTAAATGGTTTTTTAACTTATGTGTTAAACTGAAGAAAGTTTGAAAGTATTTGAAATGAGAATAGTCATTACAAGTGTACTTCGGAATCCCTTGTTTTCGGGAATATTTATAAATAAATGGAAAGATATTCTTATGAATTTCTTTTCATAGTATTTAAATACCCCAAGGGTGGTACTTACTATACAAATTTTAAGTCTTAAATCATTTATTTATGTGGTTAAAATTAGTCACAAAGATTGTGCTTCTCAATGTTGTTTTGACAAGGACTTTTAACAGCATTTACAAATGCTGTAGTAGGTCGCTTATTGTTTTAAGTGTTTAAAATGCGACGTTTTGGCTAATTTTTTCATAAATTAAATGGTTAATAAATTCTTTTCTTTATAAAATCCTTTTATGGAAGTACTTATAAATTGTATTTGAGTATGAAAAAAGAATAGATGTTTAAATATAGTTTTCATGGTTATTTGACAATTTTGAAAGTAAAATGCTGCAAATTGTAGAACATGTTTTAATCAAACTTCTAACTTAGTTATTTAAAAAAAGATATTTAAAACCTATCCACAAGTATTTCTAAAGTATTATTTTATACATATAAGTTTTGACAAAGGTGATTGACAAGGCTCAACACTAAAAGCTGAAGAGTAAACTTATATGTTTATAAGATTCAAGAATGAAGTGTCTAGGCAAGGCTTTGATGCAAGCAATGCTCTAACTTACCTGGCTTCAGTCTTGAATGAGGAACATAATAAGTTGAAATGCCAAAAACATGTTGTTGTTTAATTACTTGTTTAAAAAGGTAATTAACTTTGCTTAACGCTAAAAGCCGACAAAGTAGGCTTATCTATTTCTATGAGTTAATGATTGATGTCGGGTAAAGATAAAGCAATAGAGCTCTAGCCTTTCAGTTTCCCTCTTTAATGAGGAATGGTTAAGTACGGAATGTCGAGGATGGGTTAACAAGGTTTTATGTTACTTGTTTATGGAAATAATTAATACTTCACTTAACTCTAAAAGCCAACGAAGTTGGTTAATCTGTTTCTAAGAGTCAAAGATTGATGTCGAGTAAGAATGAAGTAGTAGAGCTCTAACCTACCTGTTTCCCTCTTGAACGAGTAATAGTTAAGTCGGGAATGTCAAAAACGAGTGAAGTATACGAACATTGATTTGTACAAACAATTGTTTTGACTAAATAATAGACTAATCGACTATCGAACTTAACTTGTTATTAAACAGATCATTAAAATGAATGTTTTAATGATAATACAAGTAAGTCAAATAGTTTTAGGTTTGTTGTGACAACATGTCAATAACATTCATCTTTAACCCTTTTTTGTTATACTTATGAATGTAAATAGATCTTTAAAAAGAATGTTTTGAAGATAAACATAAGTGAAATGGTTTTGGGTTTGTAGTAAGAAAGTTTAAGTAACATTATCCTAAACTTTTTTGAATGGATTTGTGAAAGTACTTAGATCCTTAAAATGAATATTTTGAAGGAAATTATAAGTAAGGAATATTTCTGAAAAAGATAGGAAAAGAAAAGGTTTAAAGTAAGAAATCTTGTTAGTGATTTGTGAATGTAATTATACCATTTGAGATAAGTATATGAATACCTTTTAAAGTATTGAAAGAGTACAAATGAATAGTAGAAATTAATAAATAATGTTTTATTAGATAAAATAAGTTTTACTAATAAAAGAAGTTTTAATTAATAAAAAATTAATTAAATAAAAAGGGGATCAGAAGTCGCTTTTGTGACTCAATTGTGCTTTGTGTGACTTAATCGTGTTTCGTATGTTTACTCTTTATGGAAAACCTTTAGTTGTATACTTAGCACTAAAAGCCAATATAGGCATGTCTATCTGTGGGAATTAAGACTGATGTTCGTGTAAGGATATGGCAATAGAGCTCTAACCTACCAGCTTCACTTTTGATCGAGGGATAGTGTTAGTGGAAAATATCTAAAATGTGATAAGTATACAAGACTTTGTTTCATATGCGATTGCTCTCATTATCATTGAATGACAAAATTCGTCGATTCAGTCTTGAAGAGACCGGGATCGGTAAGTGTTTTACTTACCAAAACAACTTCAAGGCTAAGATACATGTTCTATCTCTTGGAAGTGGATACGTTAGAGATGTTGGAATCCATGTTTGGTTTCGAGATCTATTCGATATTTGGAAATCCAATTTGGGGTTCGTGTTCTGTTCGAGTAATGAAAACTCGTGTGAAAGATGCCGAACGTGACCTCGACATCGGAAATGCCTAAATACTGAGTATGATGCACAATCTGGGGTTTTGATGCCCATGATGGAGTATGTCAACTCCAGATCTATAGTATGTTTATCGATTGTTTCGCACGGGAGTTGATGGTATTTGGTTCCACGTGGTTCAGGTTCGCTCATTCGAGTGTGGGCAAGTTGTGTTTACCTTACGGTATATTTTATCTAGAGATATATGACGCTTAGAAGGTATTTTCCAATTCTTGTGTATGGAGTTTGGATTCGGCTTCTCCAGAGAGATCTCTATGGAAAATCCAATATACGAACATTCCTTGTCGGGTTTTGATTGTACTCATAATATGATGTTGAATGTAACTAATGTAATCATTCCCGCTATGTTATAATATTTATATACTACACCTTAGACATTATCTATTATATCACCTTATGTACCTATAAATGGTGGTTCTTTTGAGGAAATAACCATTACGGTATTCCATGCAGTCTTAGAAGTATTGTTGTATACTGTATAGATATTTCTTGAGTTTCTCATACCGGACTTATGTCTAACGCTTGATTTTTGTTTTCCCTAAATTCATCGGGTGCTCTTTTGAGTAGTTTGAGAAAGGCAAGTTTTCGTTGATGTTCATTAGAGCTCGAGAAGACAAGCTGGATGTTTCACCTACCGTACTATTCTTATTTCCACTGCATTACTACTATATATATCAGCATTTGTGAGGACATATTGTTATAATTGTCCAGGCTAATGATAGTACTTAGGTATTGTAACTCCGAAATTTCTATATCGGAGTAACCCTTTGTACTGTTCTTTTGATATTACATATTATCGTTCCGTAATGAGATTTTGATGTTGTGTTCTCTTCTTTCTTGTTCTATTTCTTTTTCTTTTACCATAACTTTTCGTCTTTCCAACACTTGGATGCTCGGCAAACGAATACAGTGGATGTATTAGTATTGATATTCAGTGGTCGAAAAGTCGATTTGTCACACTTGGTGTTAGATCTGAAGCTTAAGCAAGAACCTTGGCTTTAATGGGTATGGCTCATTAAGGGATGGGGTAATTAATGACCTAGCATGAGTTGAGTATATTTTACATATGAGAGCGTTTTGTAATTGTTATAAATGTTTACCTTAATGGTTTTATAACTGAGAAAATTAAAGATCTTATATAGGATAAGCTTATATAAGTGAATTTCCAAAGTATATTTTAACTAATGTAGGGATTAATGATGTTCATTCGTTACTCCTTATTAATTCATTTAGTTATTCTCGACCAGTTTATGAGCACTAAATATCATTTGTTGATTGGTGATTTGTCTTGACCAATTTATGGACACTTTTACCTTTTTACTACATGGGTTGGGTAAATAGTATTATGGGTGCATTGAAATGTAAGTTTCAAAATTTGACTATACGCGTTCGTCGATAATGTTGGGTTAGAAGTTAACTTTTGTATAAAATGAATTTAGAAAAGTTGTTTTTTAAATTTGAGAAAGATGGGATATTTTTGGAATAAACATATGTGAAAAGAATTTATATTAGAAAGTGATTTTATATAAGTATAGTTTATAAAATATGGTTTATATACGAGAAGGATTTAACCGATATTTTGAGAACTTAAATCCCAATGTCTTTGAAAATGTTTTTTAAGATTTTGGAAAAATAATTGTAGTATTATTTGAAATTAAGTATTTTGGAATTTGGTTTATGAAATTGAGGTCATGGTACTTAGTAATATTTACGAAGTATTTGATACCATTTTAAAATGATTTTGGTTAAGTCCAAAAGACATGAATTGGATGTACTGAACTCGCTTCTGTCGCTTGAAAATAATTCCGGTGACGACTTCAACATCATCGATGTTCATTTTCGGGTTTCCAAGTGGGGATGCTACAGGATTGTTTTAGTAAAACTGATTTCGATTTAATTTCGAAAGTATGATTTGATATACAAAAGATAAGTGTATATATTATTATTTCAAAATGATTCGAAATAAAACCCGGTGTTTAGTTCTAAAGTTTTTCTTTGAAAAGAAGTTTGATAAGTACTTTTAATGTAGAAAAGTTTTATATGTAAGGTGCCTGAATGGTAATGGAATGCCCGGAATAAATGATGAAACCTTATCATGTTTTCCCTTTTGAGTAAAGTGTGTTTAATAAATTATTGAAATTTGTTAAGTTATTTTATGGACATATGTAGCCTATGTATTAGGATTGTATGGTATGTGCATCATATTGATATGTTGGTTGGTAGTTTTCATTTGTTAAAATGAAATGAGATATTCAATGATTCTGTACAATCGGAAACTTCCAAATCGTATAGAATTAAAACAAAAGTTTTTTGTGAAATATAAAAGTCGAGTTTATACAACACTTCAATTTGAGAAGTTAATAGGTTAAAACAGGTTTTGAATTGGTTAAGCATGATTGTTAACTAAAATAAATTTGATGTTTTGTATATACTCTTAGGAAGTAATAGGGTATTATACGAATATGAACTTAAGTTATAACTGTCTATAAACTTAAAGTTTTGGAATGATTCATAAATGATTTTAGTTTAGAGATATACTATTTGTGCATAAGAATGTGATAAAAGATATTGGTATAGTTAAGAGACCAATAGGATAAATACGTAAGTTTTACGTAGATCATTTTATTTGCATGACTACTCTTGATCCAGTATTCGAGTACATGTGAGGTAGTTTATACCGATTCGAACAAGGATTTTTTACTTGATTCTTGGCGGTAAACACTTGATACAGATTCTTGATAAGATCCTAAATTTTTCTATCATAGTATATGGTTATGTAAGGAGAACAGATGTTTCTAATCGAGGAACCTGATCGGAGTCCGCACTAAAGAGGTCAAGTGATTTATACTAGCTGAAAGTGAAATTTATGTGGTTGAGCAAGTGATCGATTTTGATATTGCATATGGATGATCCATGAACATCGTATGAGATTCAGTATGTTTTTATACTATGTTTTATTGGCTTATGGAGAGTTTAGGTGATGACTCTTCGATTTGTTATGAGGTATTGTGGATCGTCGACTAAGTAATAATCTGATGTTGTTAAGCGTAAGATACGCTTAGTAGATTGTTTATCATCCTTATGCGATGAGGCAATTTTGAACTTGAGAAAACCATGAGTTTTGTTTGCGAGTTACTGAATATTGTTAAGTATTGCTTTCTGATTGTTTCTTCGGTTGCTCGTGTTGGATTTTCGAGGATGAAATATTCTAAGTGGGGGAGAATGTAACGACCCAGAATTTTGGACACTTTGTATTTAAATATTGGAATTATTTAAATATCTTGGATTAAATGTTATTAAGAAGATATAATAAGCTTTTTAACCCCCTTTTAAATCATAAGTAATGATGATAAACTTATTTTGAAAAACTATTTACAAAATTAAATACGTTGAAAAAATATCGAAAATTGTTTTATCGATAAAAAGCTTTTTAACCATCAGAAGTTGTTCAGAATTTTTTTACATACTCTTATTTGTTTAGGAATTAAATAAAATGAAAATAAAAATATTTTTCCACTTATGAAAATAAACTTTATGGATGATGTGCATGAGGTAAGGGAAGATATTTAGAAAATGACATTTTATGGTAATGCTTAACTTTTAAGCAAAATAGGAAAGATGTAAAGTTAACATGTGTAAAGGAGGCTCCTTTGTAACATGTCATGGAAGGTAAGTGGTGGGAGGATGTGAGAGTTAGAGGGGGAGTTTAGATTGGCGGTAAGCATGGAAGGAGGAGGAGGGGTGGCTTGGTTTGGAAGCACTAATGGTTGGACCTTTAGGCTTATGTTGATGGAAGGAGGTGGTTCTTTGGTTCTTGTGGCTTTATGCTTGGGTTAAGCATGGATCTAAGTGAGTTATCTAACTATCTCTTAAGTACATATTGTGTGTATATATCTTGTGTGCAAAGTATAATGTTAAAGTGACATTAACTAATTAAAATTATAAACTTTGGATCCCTCTTGCTTTTGAAAGCAAATGATAACTTTATATTGTATAACATCACTTCTGTTACCCTCTTAAACATTTAGCATGACCTTGACTTGATGTTTAAATGGCATTTTAACTTGTGTTTTAAATTTAAGAAAGTTTGAAAGTGTTTGAAACGAGAACATTCATTATAATTTAAAGGGTTTCTAAATACTTTTCTTTATAAAATCCTTTTGTAAAAGTTCTTATAAAATGTATTTGAGTAAGAAAAAATAATAGAAGTTTAAATATAACTTTAATGGTTATTTGAGACTTTTGAAAGTAAAGCACTGCAAATTGTAAAACATGTTTTAAATCAAACCTCTAAATTAGTTACTTTCAAGTAATATTTTACATAGATATTTAAAACCTATTTACAAGTATTTCTAAATTATTATTATATATATATGAGTTTTGAAAAAGTTGATTGACTAGGCTTAACACTAAACGCCGACGGGTAAACTTATATGTTTATGAGATTGAAGAATGAAGTGTCTAGGCAAGGCTTCGACGAAACCAAGGCTTTAACTTATCTCGCCACACTCTTGAACAAAGAACAGAATAAGTTGAAATGTCAGAAAACGTGTTAATCTTGTTATTTACTTACTTGTTTAAAAAGGTAATTAAATTTGCTTAACGCTAGAAGCCGATGAAGTAGGCTTATCTATTTTTGAGAGTTAATGATTGACATCGAGTAGAGATGGAGAAATAGAGCTCTAGCCTACCAGTTTGCCTCTTGAATGAGGAATAGTTAAGTTGGGAATGTCGAAAACGGGTTAACAAGGTTCCTTGTTACTTGTTTATGGAAATCATTAATACTACACTTAACACCAAAAACCGACGAAGTAGATTTATCTATTTCTGAGAGTTAAAGATTGATGTCGAGTAGGGATAGAGTAATAAAGATCTAACCTACTAGTTTCCCTCTTGAACAGGGAATAGTTAAATCGGGAATGTTAGAAACGATTTAAGTAAACTATCAATGATTTGTATAAGCAATTGTTTTGACTAGATCTTTAAAAATAATGTTTTCATGATAATACAAGTAAGTTAAATGGTTTTGGGTTTGTTGTGACAATGTGTTAGTAACATTCATCTTTAACCCTTTATGATTATACTTATGAATGCAAATAGATCTTTAAAATGAATGTTTTAAAGATAAGTATAAGTGAAATAGTTTTGGGTTTGTTAAGTAACATTAGTCTTAAAAAAATTTGAATGGATTTGTGAAAGTACTTAGATCCTCAAAATGGATATTTTAAAGGAAATTGTAAGTAAGGAATCTTTTTAAAAAAGATAGAAAAGGCAAAGGTTTATAGTAAGATAAGCATAAGCGAAATGGTTTTGGGTTTGTAGTGACAATTTTTAAGTAACATTAGTCTTAAACCTTTTTGAATGAATACGTGTTCTACCTCTTAGAAGTGGATATGTTTGAGATGCTGGAGTCTATGTGTGGTTTCGAGATCTGTTCGAGATGTGGGCATCTAATTTGAGATTCACTTTCTGTTCGAGTTATGAAGACTCGTGTGAAAGATGCCGAACGTGGCCTCGACATCGAAAATGGCTAAAGATAGAGTATGATGCCCAATCTGGGGTTTTGCAGTCCTGCGACGGAGTATGTCAACTCTAGATCTAGAGTATGCTTATCGATTGATACGCATGGGATTTGATGATACTTGGTTCCACGTGGTTCGGGTTCGCTCGTTTGGGCGTGGGCCAGTTGTGTTTATCTTATGGTATATTTTAATAAGTGATATACGACATTCGGAAGGTGTTTTCGGATCCTTGTGCATGGACTTCGGATTTTGATTCTTCTAAGAGATCTCCGTAGAAAATTAAATATGCGAACGTTCCTTATCAAGTGTTGATTGTACTCATAACAAATTGTTGAATGTAACCATTCTAGCTATGTTATAATATTTATATCCTACACCTTAGCCGTCATCTATTTTATCATCTTATGTAGCTATTAGATGGTGGTTCTTTTGAGGGGATAACCATTATGGCATTCCAGGTGGTCTCAAAATTATTGTTATATATTGTACACATATTTCTTGAGTTTCTCATACTAGACTTATGTCAGACACTTGGTTTTTTGGTTTTCCTAAATTCCTCGTGTGGTGTTTCGAGTAGTTTGAGAAAGGAAGGTTTTCGTTGATGTTCATTGGAGCTCAAGAAGACGAGCTAGATGTTTCACCCACCGTTGTATTCTTATTTTCGCTACATTACTATTGTATATATCATCATTTGTAAGGACATGTTGTTATAACTGTCCAGCCTGATGATAGTACTTAGGTATTGTAACTCTGAAATTTCTGTAGAGTAACCCTTTGTACTGTTCTTTTGATATTATATATTATCGTTCCGTAGTGAGATTTATGATGTTGTTTTCTCTTCTTTCTTGTTCTATTTCTATTTCTTTTTATTTTACCCTAACTTTTCGTTATTTTGGCACTTGGATGCTCGACACATGAATACATTTCACATTTCATTTCATGATAGCATTTTAGATTCATTACATAATCTCACACGTAAACCACTTTTAGAGAAAATATATTTATTACAACATATTCCAAGAATGATATATGAATATGCCCTCTTTGGTGATCTGAGTCAAATACCTGGCATTTAATACAACTTACCATTACAACACAAAAGCATAATCAAACACAATGGAAAATAGATATATAGCTCCTACTAGCTAGATTGCTTCCTGCACGTCTCTAGAAGCTTATTCGTCTGAAGAGTACCTAAAAACCCTTAATCTCAACCTACTCAGATGAGTACCCAGAGTTTAAGGGGAAAGGCAAAAACTTCTAGTCAGACAAAAAGTCTGGTGTGAATAATAACTTACCATCTCAAACAAAATAGATATCTAATGAGACCGCATCATTAAGCGGAATGAGTTTTACCCTCGCTAGTATCTTAACCATAATACAATAATCATATACTGTGCACATGCATCCACAATGGTTAAAACATAACATAATATAATGATATTCAAAATAACAATATGCTCTGGATTTCCCATCCCAATTTATCGGACTATCTGTCTTAGTTTATAGTTTCTACGGTTACTACTAACCTATTAGTTTTTATGGGCTGACTAATAACCTGTTCCAATCTTATGAAATATTTGTCTGACTCCATAGTTTTCATAGGATCACTTAGAACCTATTGGTTTCTACCAATAACTTTATCCAATCATAGTTTTCATGAGATCACTGTAAACCTGTTGATTTCTACTAATAACTTATCCAATCATAATTTTCATGGGATCACTATGAAACTATTGGATTCTTTAATAACATCTCTCAAATCATAGTTTTCATTGGCTAACTATGAACTTATTGATCTCTATCAATAACATATTCCCGACATTGTATTGATGGGATTACTATGAACCTATTGGCCCTGCCAATAACACTTCTTATAACATAGTTTTCATGGGCTAACAAAGAACCTGTCTAATTGAATAATCTTTTGATCAGTTCAAGATATCCTATATTTTGGTCTACCTGACCTCCCGATGCAATTCTATTCACGCAGGAGTTAAGTAAATTTATATTCACTATTAGGTCAACATTGTTGGTTATCATGCCCTTAATACCCCAAAATACAGTTATGAGTCAACAATGAAGTGAATATGATAACAATATCATTTATAATGACTGATCAATGCACACAATAATATAAACATCCATAGTTTAATTCTTTGTAATCATTTTCTTAATGAAATACGGTTAATACCGCTAAGCCCAAAATATGTAAATTCCCCTTCTTAAAACAGTTTTATTTTACATCGAAAACAAGTCTCATTGGCATTCAAAAGATAAGGCGTGGGAACATGATCGTGTGGCATTGACGCTATAGCATAAGGTCATCGATCTTATGCTCATCGACCCCCAAGACCCTTGATGATGCTATAAAACTTTCATACTTAAATACTATGGCTACTATGCAACTTTTTTTTATAAAGTTGAAGACATGATAGGCAGGGTCATTGCCTTGGTTTGGAAAACAATCGAAGAGATGAGATGCAGCACCTTTTCAAAACATAAGTGAAGAGATGAAACTCGAAGTTGCCATGCCGCAAATTCTAGAATGTCGCCGAGATCCACATCGACCCAGTTGGAATCGCTCGATAACTATCTAAGTAGTTACCATGCGCTTCCCACTCCATCGATGTCACACTCATGGATATGGCCGTGTAACAGGCTTGATGACTATAGTAGCGGCATGGTAGTGTTGTAATTACCATGAAAACTGATTTATTTCTAATTAAAGTAAAAACTTTTCGCAACATGCTTCTTGTCCAATTTCTATTGGGTAAAACAATCCTTTACAATTTCTTTTCAGAAATCTCAATCGCACTCAATATTCATGTTCCAAAACTCTTTAAAATAATTAATTAATATCCATAATTAATTAAATTTTAAAGTATTTTTCTAGCATAATAAATTCACCATAAATCGAAATTACTTGGGAAAATCCCAAAAATTCACATAAATTCACATAAATTTAGAAATATGATATTCTTTATCATATAAAATTTTCATGTCGAAAAATCATTATTTAACGAGTTAATTGAATTAAACCCGAATTAACATGTTTTCCACCTTTAAAAATTCGTAAAATATTCCTTAGACTTAGGAAAATTATGAAAATAAAGACTCACCTCCAAATTCATCTTTTAAACATCATACTTAAAATTTATAGTATTTGGAGAAATATATCTTGGATTTAAATCTTAGAACCGAAATAATCATGTTTATAAATATTCTCATAACTTATCATTTATCAAACCTGGCAAAAACAAACATGGCATATCTTCAAATCATCAATACATATTTGGCATCAAATTCAACTCAAATCTAATATAATCACAAGACAATAAACATAAGATGGTTTAAGTTATCATCCACTTTGGTTTATAATGGATTTTGAGATTTGATTATTGCTTAATCTTCCTTGCTTTCCTTCTTGAACCTTTACTTGATTCTTGATTTTCGTGGTTTATGTGGTAGTTAATGGCTGGCCTTGCTTGAGCTCTTTGATTGTTTTGATTTTATGAAAATGAGAAGGAATAAGGGTTTAAGGGTTATGAAGTCTTATTTATTCCTATATTACCCTTTCCCTATTCAACTATATGCTTAAGTTATAAAATAGTCTTATGTATTTATTTGGTTAAGGAATGACCTACTTATATTCAAATCTCAATTCTCTTATCAATCTAATCATCATATTATTCTATTTAATTTATTTAGTTAAATCTCCTGAATAATTTTAATTAAAATTAGGGGTTTTATAGGCTCCCCTTTTTAAATAATTTCGTCCTCGAAATTCATTAAGGTTTAAATGCAAGCATATAAAACATGCAAACATCTGTAACATTACCTAATAACAATACTAGCCTATCTGACTAGCAAACAATCTATATATATCAAATATAGAACATACCCTCATAACAGATCAGGATAAGTATCTCTAATCATGTCCTCTATCTCTCAAGTATAGTCTTTCTCGTTGTCGCTCCACTAAACTTTCACCAACTTAACTATCATTTTTCTTAATCTCTTCTCATCTCTCACTGCAACACGAACTGGTTGCCTAAAAAAAGTCAGATTCGGTTCTACTACTAAATCTTCCAATGCAGTCGGAGTGATATTAGTCTCTAGATCGTCACATACTTATAATGATGAGAAACATGCAATACATTATGGACACCTGCCAAACTGCTCAGTAAATCTACTCGATATGCGAGCTTTTTGATCCTCTCTATAACTGGGAACAGTCCAATATATCTCAATGCTAACTTTCCTATCTTACCGAATCTTACCACACCCTTCATCGGTGATACTTTACTGAAAATCTTATCTCCAACTGAGAACTCGAGATCCTTATGCCTTTTGTCTACGTAACTTTTATGTCTAGAATGAGTTTCTCTCATCCTACCTTAGATTAACTCAATTTTCTCTGTTACTTCCCTCATCAGATCTGGACCTAAGACTAATCTATCTTCGATTTCCCACCAATATGCTGGCGACTCCTTCCATACAAAGCTTCAAAAGGCGCCATTCTTATACCAGTCTGATAGCTATTATTATAGGAAAACTGAATCAAGTGTAAGTGGTATTCCTATGATCTACTGAAATCTAGTACGCAAGCTCTCAACAAATCATGAGTAACTTATTGACTTTCTCTCTACCCATCTGTATAAGGGTGATAACCGGTACTCATTTTAAGCTTGGTACCTAAAACTTCTTGTAGACTCTTCAAGAACTCACTAGTAAATAATGTATCTCTGTCACTAACTATACTACTAGGAATCCCATGTAGTCTAACTATGTTCTTCATAAATAACTTAGCCAAAACAGGTGTAGTCCTAGTTGAAATGGTCGCTCTTAGTAAGTCTGTCCACTATGACCCATATTCTCTCATTTTCTCGATCCGACCTTGGCAAGCCGTCAATAAATTCCATTAATATCGAATCCTATTTCCAAAATGGTATATCTAAAGGCTTAAGAAACCCACTCGGCTTCTGATGTTCGGCTTTTACTTGCTGGCAATTCAAATAATGCTTTACCCATAAGCTAACATCCCTCTTCATACCTTCATAGAAGAAACTTCTCTTCATATCCTAATACATCTTGATTCCTCTAGGATGAACCATAAACCTAGATCGATGACATTCCCTAAGAACTTCTTTCCTTAGGTCTCCAACATTCGGAACACACAACAGTCCCTTCTTTCTCAACCATCCATTCTGGTCAAGGCTAAAATAGCCCAAAACATCAATCTCAGTTCCAACCTCAAGCCTTCTAATTTTCACGGCCAATAATGGATCATCTTTCTACTTAGAGCAATCCTTTCGACCAAAACTGGTCAAAATTCCAACAAGATAACATGGCAGTATTCTGACTAGAACTAGCAGTCATGTCAACTGCACACTACACGTAATTAATGCCTCAAGTTCCTTCCATTCTGCCAACGTAGCTAACACTACATTCTGATGTTTTTTGCTAAGAGAATCCGCTATTTTATTACCTTTCCTCGGTGTATACTCTATACCAAAATCATAAGTTGCTAAAACCTCTAACCATCTCTGCTGTTTTATATTCAACTTCTGAGAGAATAAATACCTTAAAGACTTATAATCCATGTACAACTCAAATTTTTCTCCCAAAAGATAATGTCTCCACACTTTCAACGCGAAGATCACCATTGCCAACACTAAATTGTGGATCAGATATCTTACTTCATTCGGTCTGAGCTGTCGAGAAGCGTACGCAATCATTTTACCGTTTTGCATTAACACATCTCATAATCCAGTTCCACATGCATCTATATACACTAGTAACCCTTGATTACCGTTTGGCACGACTAGCACGGGCACGTTGGTCAATAATTGCTTTAACTTAAGGAATGCTTCCTTGCATCTTTCGGACCAAACAAACTTAACGTCCTTTTTGGTTAGCTTAGTCAGGTGTGCTGCTATCCGCGAAAAATCCATGATAAATATCCAGTACCAGCCAATCCGAGAAAGCATCTTATCTTGGTCACTATCTTGGGTCTCTTCCAGCTATTAAACGCTTCAATCATAGCTGGATTAGCTAATAACCTTTCTCCTGAGACTGCATGGCCAAGAAACTTTACTTCTTTCTTCGAGAAATGAAACTTTGAAAACTTCACTTTTAGCTAATGTTGTCTCGGTGTATTTAACACTATTCTAAGATGAACCTCATGCTCTCTTTCATCCTTAGAACATATCAAAATGTCGTCCATGAATACCAATACGAACCTATCCAAGTGCTCTTGGAAAATCCGGTTCATCAAATCTATGAAGAAAGCTGGTGCATAGTTAGTCCAAATGTCATTACTAACCATTCATACGAACCATATCTCGTTCGAAATGTCGTCAAGGGAATATTGTCCTCCTCTACCCTTAGCTGATGGAACCCTGTAGCCAAATCCAATTAGGAAAATACTTTGGCTCCACTCAATTGATCGAATAAATCTTCGATTCTCGACAAAGGATACTTATTCTTTATAGTCTTCTCATTCAGCTTATGGTAATCAATACACAGCCTTAACGACCCGTCCGGTTTCTTCACGAACACCATGGCCGCTCCTCAAGGTAAACTACTTGGTTTAATAAAACTTTTCCTTCTCCTCTCTGACTAGTTATAGTCGATGATTCTTGTAGTGCCTCATCTGGTCGCAGTTGAAGCATTTCACTTCTTTTTATTAGCACCTTTCTTCCCTTTGCCAGACCAACCCTCATGAGAAAAATGTCCCTTCTTATCACAATTGTAGCAAACCAGATCCGCATTCTATTTCTTGGTAGCTCCTCCTTTCTGAGCTCCGTTCTTCTTAAAGAACTTTCTCTTCTTGCCCTAAGAATCCTGGGTCTCCACCAGCTTTTCTTTTCCAAAAGTAGAAAGCAACTCTTCATTTCGGATTGCCACCTCCACTACAACATTGCTCGGGCCTTGGAGATGTGGCATAGTCGCTCTAGCAATCTCCGGCTTCAATCCCCGAATAAACTTTGCATTCCTCTTAATGACAGTGTTAGTGATAGCATATCCATATTTGGATAGCTCATCAAACTTAGTGGCATACTAAATCACCGACATTGCTCCTTGGTTCAAGTCCATAAACTTTCTTAGCGAAATCGACTTAGCAACTTCAGACAAGAATCTTTCTTCGAATCTCCTTCGAAATTCTGCCCAAGTCAACTCTATCTCAGGCGCACCTACGGTGACTTCATTCCACCAGAACAATGCTACGCCTTACAATTGCCTTGAAGCTAGTCCCCTTTTCTGCTCATCATCCAAACCGAGATCAGCAAAGATACTCTCGCAATGCAACAGCCAATTCTCCACCTCTACAACATTCTCTGTTCCAAGAAAAGGTTTTCCTCCAAGACTGGTATAGTCCGTACTCAGCTTGGCATAATTATTGCCAGCTGGCGCCATGGGATTTCCTCCTCCTACATTCACAGCATTTCCTCTAGCTACTCATACAGCCAATCTAGCTTGCATCAAGTTAACGAAGAACTGATACATCATCCCCAAATCTACTAGTGGGGTTCCGACACTCGCATTGGCATTTGCTTTTTGGTTAGCATTTGCCTGTCGACCCTGATTTCTTCTGGTATTGGGTAGAGCATTTCCGTTAGTTAGGGTGCTTCTTCCACCTAGCTTCACTCTTCTGTTTCCTGCTTCCTTACCTTTTTTCACGTAAATCTACGTATGATCCCTAGTAAGATAAAGAAGAATGGTCTAAGAGAGAGGGGAATACATATCTATATATAGAAAAATACAAGTACATTATTATTGCGTTAACCCAAACCCCAATCTTGTTCTCTGATTCATTGGATTATGTTTCCATAAATCTCTTAGGTTTAAATTTCTTCCTTTAAGTTTATATAAACTTATGCTCTGATATCAACTTATAACATCCTACATTCTGAGGTCTAAAACTAAGTGCTATGGATGCTACAGTCATCCATGGTTATTAATTTCTGGTAACACGACTATGTTAAATACATTGATAACACCAGAAGCACATGAATATGAAATTTTCAAACATAATTTAAATACAAATTTCACATTTCATTTTATTGATAGCATTTCAGATTCATTACATATCTCACATGTAAACCACATTTAGAGAAAATATAATTTTACAACATATTCCAAGAGCGACTTATCAAGATCCCTTTTGGGTGATCAGAGTCAAATATCTAGCATTTAATACAACTTGCTATTACAACGTAAAAGCAGGATCAAACATGGCGGAAAATAAATATATAGCTCTTATAGCTAAATTGCCTCCTGCACGTCTCCAGAAGCTTATTCGTCTAAAGAGAACCTGAAAAACCCTTACTCTCAACCTACTAAAATGAGCTCCCGAGAGTTTAAGGGTAAGGACAAAAACCTTCAGGTTAGACAAAAGTCTGGTGTGAATAATAACCTACCATCTCGCACTAAATAGATACCTAATGAGACCACGCCGTTGAGTGGAACGGGTTTTCCCCCTACTAGTATCTTAACCATAATACAATAACCATATACTGTGCACATGCATCCACAATGGTTAAAACATAACATAATATGATGATATTCAAAACCGCAACATGCCTTGGATTTTCCATCCTAATTTATCTGACTATCTATCCTAGTTTATAGTTTCTAAGCTTACTATTAACCTATTAGTTTTTATGGGCTAACTAATTACTTGTTCCAATCTTACGGAGTATCTGTCCGACTTTATAGTTTTCATGGGATCACTAAGAATTTATTGGTTTCTACCAATAATTTCATCCAAACATAGTTTTCATGGGATCACTATGAACCTATTGGTTTCTACCTATAAGTTTAACTAATCATAGTTTTCATAGGATCACTATGAACCCATAGGATTCGCCAATAACATCTCTCAAATCATAGTTTAATGGGCTAATTATGAACCTATTGATCTCTATTAATAACATATTTCGGACATAGTTTTCTTGAGATTACTAAGAACCTATTAGCCCTTGCCAATAAAAATTTTATAACATAGTTTTCATGGGCTAACTAAGAACCAGTCTAACTCAATAACCTTTTGGTCAGTTTTCATGGATGCAATTCTACTCACATAGGGGTTAAGTGACTTTGTATTCACTATTGGGTCAACCTAGCTGGTTATCTTGCCCTTAATACCCCATAACACAATTATAGGTCAACAATGAAGTAAATATGATAACAATAGCATTTTTAATGACTGATCAAATGTATATAATAATATAAACATCGATACTTTAATTCCTTGTAATCATTTTCTTAATGAAATATGGTTAATACCCTTAACCCCAAAATTAAAAAGGAAATCATCTTTTTATATTCTCAAAGTTTACTGCCATTTTATAAAACCATTTTTATATTGCCATTACATGATTGAAAATAATATAAGGTTTATCGCTTTTAAAACATTTTAATTTGATCAACGTTGACATAATATCATGTCGACGTCAATACTTAAGGCTCTTCGCCTCTATCTAAAGCTTTAAAACAACATATGTTGCATCGTACGCCTTACCAATAATGATGACATCGAGCTTCATAGGCTATTCGCCCTTAATATAATAGACTTTAACTCATGCGGTATTAACCCATTTCGACCTTCATCTAGGTCAAAGATAAATACTTAAAACCATTTATAAGTTATATGACCCATTGCCAAAAATATTGGGTCGTCAACCCTTAAAACCTAGGCCTCATCGCCCTTCTTAAAACAGTTTTATATTACATCGAAAACAAGTCTCTTTGGCATTCAAAAGATAAGGTACGGGAACGTGATCATGTGGCATTGACGCTAGAGCACAAGGTCATCGATCTTAACGCTCATCGACCCCCAAGACCCTCGACGATGCTATAAAACTTTCATACTTAAATACTACGACTACTATGCTGCTTTTTTTGTAAAGTCGAAGACATGATAGGCAGGGTCATTACCTTGGTTTGGAAAACAATCGAAGAGGTGAGATGCAGTACCTTTTCAAAAGATAAGCAAAGAGATGAAACTCGATGCTGCCATGTTGCAAATTCTAGAATGTCACCGAGGTCCACTTCGACCCAGTTGGAACCGCTCGATAACTAAGTAGTTACCGTGTGCTTCCCACTCCATCGATGTCACACTCATAAATACAGCGTGTAACAGGCTTGATGACTATAGTAGCGGCATGGTAGTGTTGTAATTACCGTGAAATCTGATTTATTTTTAATAAAAGTAAAAACTTTTCACAACATGCTTCTTGTCCAATTTCTATTGGATAAAACAATCTTTTATAATTTCTTTTCAGAAATCTTGGCCGCACTCAATATTCATGTTCCAAAACATACTTTCAAATAATTAATTAATATCCATAATTAGTTAACTTTTTAAAGTAATTTTCTCGCATAATAAATTCACCATAACTCGAAATACTTGGGAAAATCCCAAAAATTCACATAAATTCAGAAATATGATATTCTTTATCATATAAAATTTTCATGCCAAAAAATCAATATTTAACGAGTTAATTAATTAAATTAAACCCGAATTGACATGTTTTTCACATTTAAAAATTCGTAAAATATTCCTTAGACTTAGGAAAATTATGAAAATAAAAAATCATCTCCAAATTAATCTTTTAAACATCATACTTAAAAATCATAGTATTTGGAGAAATATATCTTGGATTTAAATCTTAGAACTGAAATAATCATGTTTATAAATATTCTCATAACTTATCATTTATCAAACATGGCAAAAACAAACATGGCATATCATCAAATCATCAATACATATACGACATCAAATTCAACTCGAATCTAAATAATCACAAGATAATGAACATAAGATGGTTTGAGCTATTATCAACTTTGGTTTGATAATGGATTTTGAGAATCTTCCTGGCTTTCCTTCTTGAATCTCTACTTGATTCTTGATTTTGTGGTTTATGTGGTAGTTAATGGCTGGCCTTTCTTGAGCTCTTTGATTGTTTTGATTTTATGAGAATGAGAAGGAATATGGGTTTAGGGGTTATGAAGTCTTATTTATTCCTATATTACTCTTTCCCTATTCAACTATATGCTTAAGTTATAAAACAATCTTATGTATTTATTTGGTTAAGGCACAACCTTACTTATATATTCAAATCTCAATTCCCTTATCAATCTAATCATCACATTATACTATTTAATTTATCTAATCAAATCACCGGAATAATGTTAATTAAAATTAGGGGTGTTATAGTTGGACACAATACAGATGGCCATATGGTATTCATACCCTGTAGCTACTCATATCTCTAATGTAGGCCGACATGTGGCTCTTATATGCCAACATCTAACAATACGATACTTCTCATCGAGTATCACATATACACATGAGTGTATTCCCCGTTTGAGTGACATTTACTTACAATAAATAATCAAACAAACGACATCCCATACCATCGCATGTTGTTCAGATAATTATTCAAGGCTCATAAACTACACTCAATCCAAACTAGATATTTCTATATGACAAGTGTAAAGAATAAGCGGAAAAGTATTTCCGAAATTTCTTTACCAGACGGTATCACTAAACCGTTTATTCAGATTTATCTGCACATAGAAATAAGTAAAAAAATCTATATAAAAATCATTCATGATATTGGAATCAGTATAGGATTATGAGAATTTAGACATATAGAATTCATACATAAAAGTTCTAATTCGATTCAAAAATGAAATAATAATAAATTTCTACAAAGTCTTTCCATAAACAATTAAATCAAATATCTAAATATATATAAAGCACACTTTATTAATTCATAGGTAAACACATTATTTGTAAAAATAAACTTTAAAATATCTAAGGTATTAATCCGAAAATATTTCTTATTTTCAGAGACTATATAAACATTTTAAATAACTATTTAAAATAAACTATAGATTATTTTTTGATAAATTAATAATTTGAATAGAACTTTTCTTCAATAAGTTTTATATTTCTAAAATAATAAAATTTGGTAAAACCTTGATATCAAATAAGTTTCCTTATTTATATAATTACCAAGATTAAAGACTAAAACACTATAATTTACTTTAAATATATATTTTGAATCCAAAATATTTATAGGTTAAACCATAATATAATTTCAAAACATTCAATTATAAATAAATTACACAACTTTGAAGACAAACAAACAGAGTTCCGTTTGTAAATCAACATTTCCAACCAACACGATCAACATCCATTACTGATATACCTAACAATCCAAACAAACAACGATAATCATAAACAATCAATTCAACCAATTTATCATCCAATTTCACAACAAGCAGTCGGTTCAATTTATCATCCAATTTCATAACAACCATTCAATATCAACTAATATCCATCCAACTAAACTAAATAGATAGATATATGGGTTATTGTGCATAAATAATATTATGTAGACATAGTTGTGAGTGAGAAAACTCACCTAATGATGAGCCTGAACCTACAACCTCCAACCAGCTCCAATTTACATCTCCGCCTATAATTGTCGTCACTACCACTTCTCACTCACATCCCTCTTGCATGCCATTCACCAATACAACCTCGTCATCAAGCTGGTGTTTCCATTTCTGCAACTAATCCACCTTCAACACCTCATCGTGGCCAACATCATATCCTCCATCGTCGTCAGCTCAAAATCCACCTCCAACATCTCGACCTAGTTGATCACTGTTAAGAACTACATCGAATGCCTTAGCATCATCTTAGTCAACGCCAACATCACCAGCATCACCTTTATGCCCATCAACAAGTGTTTACATTCTCCATCATGCAAAACGATCTCGCGACCAGTTAGAAAATCTGGCCTCTCTCGACCATCGCCTACTTCGACTACACCCGATATGCGTTGCCAAATCGCCGTCCACATTGCGGGCCCCAACATTGAATGTCGTTCGCCGTGTCAAGCCCCATCGCCTCGCGTACAACATTTTTTTTAATTCAATCACGAATTAATTTTTTGGGCTCGGTTCTTGAATGATAAAGGAAGTGGAAGGTTCGGGCTTGAATACGAAGGAGATGGAAATTCTAAAGTAAGGGTTTGGGCCTTGTTTAATCGGGCAACATTTTAGTTCCCTACTTTGCCCAATTGCATACTCTTTCCTCTTCTTTTAATAACTTATTTAATTTATTTTCAAATTTAGTTCAATTTAGTTTTAATTGATTTATACTTCATTATACTGAATATATTTTGGTAAATATCCAATTTATTTCAGTTCTAATAAATTATTCTAAATGAATTTATTAATTTACTTTAATTTATTAAGACCAAAATCTTTTATTAAATAGAGTTTAATAAATTAATTAAAATTTTATTTTTCAAGAGATTAATTATCAAATATCGTATTCTAATATTTTTTTAATTACTTTACGTAAATTTTACAGCATAGAAAACATGATTTTTACATCCATTTACCTTCTTTCTCTCTTCCTTATCATATTCTATCTAAATTTTCCTAACCATTAAACTGTTCAACTCCAAATTCTAGTTAAAATCTTAAATATTTGGATTTAATGATGAATCTTTATGATGATAATGCCAATTGACATGAATCGGAACTAATACATTCATTATATACCTTTTTCTTTTGAATTTTTTAGTTTGAAATTGCTCATGTTACAATGGGTTGGGTGGGATTGATAGTATAATCGTGCAATGACTACATGTAGTTTGTGCACTAACCACATAGGTTTAGCGTGAGGCTAACTTCGTTACTCGCACTACCATCATGAGGTAGAGTACACATCCACATACGCCTACTATGTGGTTGCACAAACAGTCACTCACACACCCTTCCTTTGCTGTAATTTAGTCTCATCCTGAATTTGTATAGATTTGGTGGAGTGGTTATTGAATAGTGAATTTTTTTGTCGAATAGTCCTTTACTAGGTAATGAATATAATGGGTAAACTCAGTAAAAACAGGGATATAATAAATTTTCCTCATTTTATAGGGGCTACTCAGCAAGGTTTGTGTTTAAATAGAATCGGAATTCTTACATATGATATCTATAATCACTCAGCAGCCTCTCTTTTACATATTTATCTTCTGTTGGCACACTCGTATGATATTTATTTAGATAATATTTTTTGTAGAACAATGTATTTTATTAACAAAGGAGGAAATATTGTTGGATATAATGGATAGTAACACCTATTACCCGAAAGGAAATAAACTTCTCTACTATAAAAACATACGGCTGTTAACCTACCAATTACCCGACCCAACATGCCATGCCCATTTAACAACGACCAACACTTCATTAATTTGCAACTATATTCATTAAAAATTATTAAAACTCTAGATTTGAATTTTATAGTTATGGAAATAGAGTGGAAAAACCTCCTTCATTTGCCCATTGATGTTGTTCCTTCACTTTCTACTGCTTCTAAGTTTCATAGTCAACCAGGATCCACTCGATCTGCTGCTAAACTTTCTAAGCTCATCTTTGATTGCGTTGCCCACTAAAATATACTAGAAGACCCCCTTCAAATCTCTTGTTTTTGATAGCAAGATGTTTATGTCCATGAGAATGAGTTTGTATTTGATATTTTCTAGTAGGCTCTTCGACTAGATTACTCTTAGGTTATGCTCTTGCCATAATTGCCATGCTGTTGTTGTAATGGTAATATCTCTTGCTTCTTTTTATAGATTTTGCTTGTGATTTGAGTTAACATAGTTCTCAACGGTCGATCGTAAATCATGGTTGTTTGTGTTTATAAGCTACATATTCAATTTAGTATTTAACCCGACACATATATTTTTAGAGTACACACAATTAAAATCTCATGCTCTGTTGTCTCTTCATCTTTATCATATAGACTACATGTTGAGTTTTCTAAATTTTCTTACTATTGTAGACGATCCTTTGTAGGTAGTTTATTCAGTAAAGAAAAGTATGTTGTTATGGAAATCTTAGGATAGCAACTATGATTCCACACCTTATCGCACTTGTAAAGTGTTTCCTTCTGATTCTAGTCGATTCCTATAAATATTTGATTGAAAAATTGCCTTTGTTTGCTTCCATTCCCATAAAATAAGCATAAAATAAGTGTATAATAGAAGTAAGTGGCAGGTTTAGGCTTTATTATCTCGTTGCTTGTATAATAGAAGTAAGTGGCGGGTCTAGGCTGAGTAAGGTTGTGTAACGGCCCAATAGCATAAAATAAGCAATTATATAAGTGTAACTGATACACGGAATGTATTACTTGTATCAGTATTCTCAAACAACAATTCAATAAAAAAATTCAGTCAGTTTTTCATCTCTTTGCAATTTGAAATCAGAAATCCAAAAACCAACATCAATCATTATATCAAATTCTAACATGGTATCAGAGCACATCAGGCCTTACGGCATTAGCATCTGAATTCAAGATCATCAAAATCAAGTACTCACAAACCTAACGGCAGCAATTTTGAATTCAAAGTTATTCAAATCAGGATTACATCAGAAAAACTATCGTCATCTGAAATCCTCTATCCCATTAAGTGAATTCTCATCATTTGGTTAGTTATTGAATTTGCTGTTTTATGAAAAACAAGTACCATACCAAGAAATCCACCAGATTTCTGGTTGCAACAAGCATTTCATTAAGGAATCAAGCAAATTCAAAGCAAGAAAGTTCAGAACATCTGAAAAATCAATTGAAGAAAGTAGTCAAAGATAAAAAGAAAGTGATTGCCTCGCCAAGATTCATTAGAACAGAGTCATCACTTGAATCTTGGCTGCAACTAACCTGTTTCTGTCCCAGTTACAACAATCTTAAATCAGCAATTCATCTGAACCATCAAGTTTAAGTATTTGTTTCAAATTCTATCATCATGGCTAAAGGAGACATTGCTTCAGCAACTTCAGATAATATTGACAACCCCCAACAACAACCTCTCACTGATGCAACAGAGAATTTGGTCAAAACTGTCATCAATCCTCAAAGCAAGCTAATCACCATGCACCTTGAGGAAGATAACTATCTCTTATGGAAGCTACAAGTTGAAACAGCAATGCAAGGATATGGCCTTGAAGGCTTCATTCTTGGTTCCATTCCAATTCCCCCAAGATTTACCACTGATTCACAAAATAAGATGATTAGCAATCAGGAATACACAAGATTCTACAGACAAGATAGAATGATAAGTTCTTGGTTGTTATCATCAATCAATACAAAACTATTGTCATAAGTTATACGCTGCAAGTCAGCAAATGATATATGGGTTACTGTTGAAAGGATATTCAACACTCAATCTGCTACAAAGGTTATGCACTACGAAAGACAACTGCAGAACATTACTAAAGGAAATTAAGTCATGAGAATTTAATTGTCACAAGTTAATAACATTTGCATATGTTAGAAGCCGTAGGACATAAAGTATCTGAAACAGAGCAAGTACTGAGCATCTTGAATGGACTCAGTAAGGAATATGAAGCGGTTGTTGCAGTTGTATCATCTCAACCAAGTCTGCCACCTATACAGTATGTTCATGCCACACTTCTTGCTCATAAGGCAAGAATAGATCATAAGAAACCTCATGATATAGATCTAACTATCAACTACACATTCAACTCAAGGAACAAAGGATAAAATCAAAGCAAGCAAGATTAATCATATCAAAAGGGAGGCTACTCAAATAGATCCAGAGGCAGAGGCAGATGGAATAATAATAAAAACAGACCAAAGTGCCAAATATGTAAGAAAATTGGCCATACCGCTATGAAGTGTTATTTCAGGTTTAATGCCAGTTATTTACCAAACCAGAATCAAAACAATCAAAGAAATGGAAATGTTAGTGCTAATATGACTCGAACTCAGTCAGAATCTAGCACTCATACAGACAGTGGTAGTGAAATCAATCAAAGTACAATCATAAGACCAGAGCACATACATGATGAGAGCTGGTACCCAGATTCAATCACATAACAAACAATCTAGACAACTTAAACCTTGGCAACAAAGAGTATAGAGGTAAACAGTCAATATGCATGGGGAATGGTGAGTCAATTAATATTACTCACACTGGTAATGCTTGTATTAATGGTACAAGACAATTATTTCTAAATAGTTTATTGAGAGTGCCAAAAATAAAGAAAAATCTTATGAGTGTGTCACAGTTTGCAAAAGACAATAATGTATATTTTGAATTTTATCCAGATTACTGCTAGTTAAAGGTATACTGACTAATGAAAATCTTTTGTAGGGTGAAGTAGTCAAGGGATAGTATAGATTCAATCTTAAGAATAGTAGCAAGTTTGAAAGAAATCAGAAGTGTTGTAATGTGACTGAAATTGTTTAGTCAGAAAAGAATAGAAGTGTGTTTGATTTGTGGCACTATAAACTTGCTTATCCAAACACAAATGTTGTGAAACAAGTACTTGAAGAAAATAAAATTGTATTTGATGATATTCATCTGCCATATGTGTGTACTTACTATCAAATGGGTAAAATTCATATATTAGCTTTTATTGACTCTTTAACCAAGTATTCAAAACCTTTAGAATTAGTTGCCACTGATCCGTGGGGACCTGCCCCAATTTATCCAGATTATGGTTATAGGTATTATATATCCTTTATTGATGCATACTCTAGATATACATGGATATACTTTTTGAATGCTAAGTCTTAAACTTATAATGCAGTTGTACATTTCATATCCTTAGCTGAAAAACAAACTGGTAATCAAATTAAAATTATCCAGTCTGATGGAGGCACTGAATACAAAACCCTCAGTAATTTTTTCAATAAAAAAGGAATAGTTCACAAAACTACTTGTCCTTATACATCAGAACAAAATGGTCTAATAGAGAGAAAGCATAGACACATTGTTGGGACAGGGTTAACACTACTTGCACAAGCATCATTACCATTGAAATTTTGGCCTGATTCCTTTAACATTACTGTTTACTTAATTAATAGACTTCCCACAAAAGTTCACAAAGGAATCAGTCCATTAGAAAAATTATTGGGTGTTAAACCAAACTATCAAAGTCTAAAAATGTTTGGATGCCTGTGCTTTCTCTATATAAGACCATACAATAATAATAAATTGTGTTTCAGGGAAAAACCATGTACTTTTATAGGGTATGGATCAAATAAAAAAGGTTACAAATGTCTTAATGATAATGGAAAGGTTATCATTAGTAAACATGTTGTGTTCAATGAACATAGTTTTCCTTTTAGCAACGCAGGTATAAAAACAACTCAAAAGATACATACTCAAGAGTTTCTATACCTAGTATACATGTGTATAGTGATGATCTTCAACTTGAGGTGATTGAAAGGATTGTTGGAGTCCATGATCCACCACTCACTATGTCCAATCAATCGGGTCATGAATCAATGGATTCATCCAGCCATCTCAGTCAAACTCCTTCACATTCAAAGGATCAAACACAGTCAGCAAATGAAAGAGAGTCAGTTAACTCACAAATACAATAAGAGAATAACAATGATCAAACAAGTAAACAGCACCAGGCTAGAACTGGTCATCCAATGGTTACAAGATCTAAAAGTGGAATCTTTAAACCAAAACTATACATTGCTGCATCAAGTTCTGAGGAACTAGAAACTTTTGAACAAACTGTAAAGGACAAATACTGGAAGGCAGCAATGGATGAAGAATACAATGCTCTAATAAAGAACAAAACATGGGATCTTATATGTCCACCAGATAATAAGAATGTCATAGGGTGCAAGTGGACATACATATTAAAAAAGAATCCTGATGGAACAGCGTCAAGACACAAAGCAAGACTAGTAGCAAGAGGCTACACACAACAATATGGGTTTGATTTCAATGAAACCTTCTCCCCTGTGGTCAAACCAACTAACGTAAGAATTATTTTAAGTATTGCTCTATATAATCAGTGGAACATCAGACAATTTGATATCAACGATGCTTTTTTAAAAGGGACATTACAGGAAGAAATATATATATGGAGCAACTACAGGGATACAGGTAGAACCCAAATCATGTGTGCAAGCTAAAAAAGGCTATATATGGCCTTAAACATGCCCCAAGGGTCTAGTTTGATAAACTGAAAGTTACACTGACTCAACTTGGCTACCAGTCTACCAAATCAGACAATTCTCTGTTCATTAAAATTAACAATAAAGTCAGTGTCTATGTTCTAATATATGATGATGACCTTGTTATTACAAGAAATGATGAGGATGAAATCAAATATCTTGCTCAATATCTAGACAAGGAGTTCTCTATCAAGGACTTGGGTTCACTGAATGTAACAACCCTGAGATTGCAATTACCGAATGATAAATTAAAAATTATGATCTTAAGTTAATAAGGGAGCTAAACAAATTTTTGGGAATTTAAATTTGCTATTGGTTTGCAAATTAAAGTATTTTGGGTTTAAATGGGGAATTTTTAAATGTGATAATGGGTTTAATTGGCTAATGAGACAATTATATTGTTTTGATTAAAACTAGGTTGCTACTTAGGATTTTTGTTCACATGATAACCTTAGAAAATAAACTAAGTCCTAATGGTTTTTAAAACCTCTTACCATGACCCATTAGCCTACCCACTTCTATATAATATCTTAAACCCATTTCATAACCCTAACCCTCCTCCTCTTCATAATTCCTAAACCTAAATCTAAACATAACTAATGGCCTCCCTTTAGAAGATCCATCTCCTTCTCTTCATAATTAAATTAGTTTAATCTTAGAAGAAAAAAAAGAGGTAATGCAATCTCTCCTATTCTCTAATCTTTCTTAATCCTTATTTTATCTCTTCCATCTTGTGTAATCTTTGTTTTGTTTTTTTAATTTTTGGGTCCTTGAATTTTCATGATCTTATGCTTTGGGATTGAGGAATTGGCTTGCTTGATATTGTGCACACTAACTATTTGATCCATTGCTTCTTTGAGGTAATTACTATTTATTAGTAATTATTGCTAGTTATAATATTGGTGAAAAATTGATGCCAAGAACTGAAAAAAACACTCCAAAATCATCAAAATTAGTTGGTTGGAATGTTTCAGCCTGAAAACAGGCTGAAACAGTGATCTGGGTGCACCAGGGCAGGCCTGGGCTGCACCCAGGCTGCTGCAAACCCCCCAGCCCAGCCCAGGTGGGCTGCGCCGAATCCCCCCCTCCCCAGCCCAGGCGGGCTGGGGCAGAACCCCCCAGCCCGCTTGGGCTGGGGCAGAACTAGGGGTGGGCATTTAACCGACTTAACTGATTAAACCGACGTATACCGAACCGACTTAACCGATAAACACGGTTAACCGACGTCAGTGGTTAACCGACCGACCATAACCGAACATTTTCGGTTCGGTTAACGGTTAACGGTTAATGAAAATTTGGTCAGCGGTTAACCGTTTAACCGACCATTTTTTTATATAACACGACAGTTTCCAAACCCATACCCATTACCAAACCAATAACCTAAATTTTCACGCCCCAGAATAGATAGAACTGCTCTCGCCTCTCTCAACTATTCGTTAAAAAATCAATGAGAGAATCAAAACCCTAGATCTTGTGTTAATAAAGAAATCATCTTTAAACTTCATCAAAACCCTCGTTCGATAGTTCGGTACATCCGTTGTGGTCTAGTCACGATGCTGCTGAGTGCTGGCGACGCTATTGAGTGCTGGCCTTCGACTAAGGCTGTTGCAGAAAGCACGATGTCGAGGAGGAAGAGAAAGCAGGTAACTAATTGTTGATTTTGTTCTTCATATGTGCTATTGTTCTCTTGTAGTTTTATTCATCATATGGAAATATTGATCTGGATTTGAGCAGTATTGATGTTTATTACTTTTGTTTCATAAGATTTTAGTAGTGAAGTTTGTTTTTATATTTTCTTCTGAAGTGAATGGTTTAAATCGATGCTAGTTTAGTAGTTTCTATTAATGTTGGATAATTTCAATGAGTTACCGATGAACTGAAAATACCCATCAGTGCTACTGGCTACAAATGTCGATGCCAGTTTCTATTATCGTCATCCAGCAATGTTAATTATTACAAATGAACTGACAATTACAGAACCACAAACTGGTTGAATATCAGACGAAAACTGAAATAAGATGAATTAATAATTCAGATAGCCTGATGTCGATTAAGAACTTATGAAAATTATTATGTTGGTTGCAGCATTAGTAACATTGATAGTTGAGTGTCATGAAGAAGTTTGCTTATGTAGTTTCCTTCAAATCAATCTACAAAATTCTATCGTGTTACCTTTCTTTTACCGTCGTGGTGCGCCACCGCCTCTGGTCTTACTCTCGTGTTGCCTGGCTCCGTTTGAGTTGAGCTATGGTGAAGACTGGTCAGAAGAGAACACATCTGAGTTTTTATTTTGATTATTAATCTATGAAATAACTGTTCAATTTGAATTCTGATCTTGTTGGAAATATTTTTAATTAAATTCATTATGCATAGTTAGTTTAGCATAGGAAAACACCAAGCAAAAGAAAGCTTCCCAAATATTCATCAAAATGTATTACAATAAGGCATTATAATGTATTACAATCACATATTGTCTCTAATATCAAAGAGTTTGGTTTAGTTCCCCTGAAAATGAATTCGTATGTATTAGCAATGATTGGTTTATGAATACAGTTCCCCTCTAATACCTCTCATAAGTTTCTTACAATCTTTAATTGGTTGGTTAGTCTCGGTTTCTATAGAAGAAACTTATGGATTAAATATACATGGATGATTTATTAGATCTTAATTTATTGTATGTATACAGTGACTAGTTATATTTTGTTGTGGGAATAACGAGCTTGCATTTTGCTATGTATTTTCATTAGATTATTTTCTTATGTATCCTCAATAATGTCAACACAAACTTTTACCTTATGTTTCTCATGTAGTTATATTAGATTAGATTAGAAATTCAGAAACACTGGCCAAAATAAGCATGTGAAAATACAACCGATTAGATTAGCAATTTTACCATGGAGAATTTGTACTTGTACATGTGAAAATACAGGTGATTAGATTAGCAATTCAGAAACACTGGCCAAAATACTCATCTTTGTTCAAATATTTATGACTGTAGGTATATTAGTCAATCAACAACTCTCATTTATATACACAGTTTGTACAAATGAACTAACCATCTCAAATTATAAGAACTAACTATGTATAAAAATCAATTAGTATGTAAAGTAATGAAGTTTAACCAAATAATTTAGTTTATACAATTTACACAAATGTGAATTGATTTAAAATTTGGAGATGGTTAGTTTATAATAGTTAGTTAATTTATATAACTGATCCCACTTCAGAATTTTATGAATAAAGTTCCCTGTCTTGTATAAATGAACTAATCGTTATGTACTAATTGCATACAGAATTAGTTCCTTTATATAACTGATTTTGAAAAATGAGCATACAACTAATTAATTCTATGAGCATACATCTAATGAAACTGTGAGCTTGCATCTCAATGTAAGGTAGTTTTAATAGATGGATAACTGATTTTGTATGCAACTACTTAAGCTTAGATTTTATAATATTTCCAAGTGTATTATTTAATTATTTTCTTCCTTGATAGTGTATCCTCTGCTACAACTTGCTTCATGCTTGCTGGCATGCTGGTAACTGTGAGCTTGCTGACATGCTGTTAACTGCAACTTGCTCCTTTCTGTATTGTAATATTTTTTTGCCTACCTTGTAGTTTATATTCGATGTATTTCTTCTAGTTTGTACTGTATATATTGTAATTACTGAACTTTGTAGTGAACTGTACTGTATGTGCTATTGTGTTGCTGTACATTTATTTACTGTGTTTAAGCTATGATCAGTGATGAGTTGACAATGAAGTTTAATGTATTAATCATTATGTGTTGTAATGTATTGAAGTACTATGCTATAGGCAAAGAATGAAATGCGATAGGTTTAGAATGAAGTGTAATATTTATTTGCTGAGTTTGAACTGTGATGGATTGAGGATGAAGTTGAGATACTTTGAGTTTTATTTTTCTGAATCGGTTAATTTTTAGCGGCTGAATGCGGTTAACAACATGGTTAACTGAATATCGGTTAACCGGTTAACAGTGAGCAGTTAACCATTCATTATTCACAGTTAACGCGGTTAAAGTTTGGCGGTTCGGTCGGTATGAACTGGCCAAACTTATTTTTGGTTTGGTTAACCGAACCGTATAGTTTGGTCGGTTAAGTCGGTTAATTAACCGAACGGTTTGGTTAACCGACCGTGCCCACCCCTAGGCAGAACCACCCCAGCCCAGGCGGGCTGGGGCAGAACCCCCCAGCCCAGGCGGGCTGGGGCAGAACCCCCCAGCCCGCTTGGGCTGGGGCTCCCCAGCCCAGGCGGGCTAGGGCTCCCCAGCCCAGGCGGGCTGGGGCAGAATCAGACCCCAGCCCAGGCGGGCTGGGGCCTGAAGAACCCCAGCCCGCATGGGCTGGGGCCTCCCCAGCCCAGGCGGGCTAGGGCCAGGAGAACCCCCAGCCCAGGCGGGCTGGGGCTCCCCTTCCACCCAGCCCAAACGGGCTGGGCTCCCCTTTACCTCCCCAGCCCAGGCGGGCTGGGGGCTTCCCACCACATCCCAGCCCAGGCGGGCTGGGTCTGCTCCCAACTCTCCAGCCCAAGCGAGCCGGGCCTGCCTCCCCCTCCCCAGCCTAGGCGGGCTGGGCCTGCTCCCACCTCCCCAGCCCAGGCGGGCTGGGGGCTTACTCCCATTTTCTCAGCCCAGACGGGCTGGGCTTGCCTGTTTCCAGGTTTTTACCTCCACTTCGCGATGCCGCCACGATCGCATTCAAATTCGGAATTCAACGTTTTTGGTCTCGTTAGAAAGGTGGAGTTTTGAAATCCATCTCTGGAAACTTTAGGCAACATCGAATATCGTTTGGTACTTCGAATTTCGTGTCGAAGTTGAACTCTGGTCGCTGTTTGTAAACAATATGAATCTTTTTCTGGTTCCAATTTTGAGATGTCGCTGCCACTTCGTCTCAACTCGGAATCTAGAAATTCATTTTGCATCTTAAAGTAGGGATGTTGGACTACATGCCTGCAAATTTTCATGACATTTGGACACCGTTTGCTGGTCCAAATAAATTGCCGAACTTGGGTTCGCAGCTGTTTTTTTGAATGTTTACAAACACTTAGAATATTTTTCAGTGATTTTCTGGTTTTATTGATTTCTTTGAGATTTGTCTCTAGATTTCGTACACGGGTTTTATGAATCATTTTCAAAAGATTTTTCACTCCTAAATGGCTTTAGAAATTATTATATAATATTATTTTTAATTATTAAATTAATTACTCCATAATAGGAGAGTTTTCAAAAGCCGTTTTAAAGTGATTTCAAAATCAATTATAAATCCGTTTCGCACCATTATTTTCTATAATAAAAATCTCACACTCACTTTTTAGCATGTCGAGCGAAGTGGAAAGGTGCTTAAACGGTTAGGAAATCTCCGGCCTATGGAACCGTGTGTATTTTCTTTCCGATTAATCCCCGACCTATTCGATTGATCGTTTTGACCTTTGGGTCTAGTTTACCGATGGTACGAGGTGGACTTTTTATTGTTTGGAGTGTGAGCTTGCTATTGGTTAGGAAACCATTTAGTGCGAACGTGGGGTATGGGACTCATTGTTAACACTTTACGGGTTCCTCTCCAAGAAGTTTGTGACACATTAGCCTTTGGGCGACCAGTACTGGACCTCTGGGTCACCACGCCTCTGGGCAACCGTCTCTGGACACCTGCTCTATGGAGCAGTTTATTTTTCGGCATGCGCCTCTGGGCTTTTATCCTTCTGGGACGGATCTTGCCGTCTCGCGCGTTCCGCATCCGTGCGAGTGATCGATCACAACTCTACAGTACTTGGCAACAACGACTCTGGTCGGTGCACGTGCAATATTGGTATTATTTGATGATTTTTATATCCATTCGAGTACCGCCATTCGGTGTTGGTTCTATGGAACCATACGATGTAAGTGCGATTACCTTGTGGATTCACGGTGTCTCTGGACACTACTTTTCAGTGATTTTGATTTCATTCACTTTTCAGTATATCCCCATTGCTCTTTGGAGCATCGATCTTTGCTTGGGCATTGATTACAGACTCTGGTCATTCTTGGGATTATTGCCTATGGGCATCTTTTTATAGCTTTGGCTACGCCGATGATATGAGGCGATTTTATTTATTCTACACTTTGGTGTTGATTTCTCTTTGGATATTTTTATTGTTTATTGATGATTAGGGATCGTCATTATATTCATGTGGTTCATAATATACTTCTCTTTGGATAAGTACTGTTTTATTTATGTACCACATTATTATATATCTCAGTTATTACTGATTGTTTAGCTAGCCTGACCCGAGTGTTTTCGCTCAGGTCAGACCGAGTTGTTTCAGGTTAGGTCTCTGGACTTAGCTTATGTGCTTCCGCTTGGACATTATCTGCTATGCTGATAGATAGCGCTTTTATTTGTCCACTATTCCGCTACTCTGTTATTATTCAGACTTTGATATGTACATATTTTTGACTCACATGTGTGAGCAGTGGCTTTTTACCCACTTATAGTATTTGGATCTGTATTGATGATGTATTGTTCTGGGATTTTATATCTGTTATGTGATTCTGTTCTGTGATGTTTTATCATTTATTATTATGCTTTGTCCTGATAGATCTTTAGCCATTTGTAATTTCGTTATAAGTATTTACCGAATATGTCGAACCACCTGATTGAGAAAAATTTAAATAGATTCCACCTTTCGACGTATTCAGTAGATAGTTATAGCTTGATTACAAATGGTCGCTTCCACTATACTCTATTCTCCGCTTTAACAGACAGTATTACTCCCGTAATACTCTTTGTTACAGTGGGTCTCAGAGTGGGGCGTTACAGTTTGGTATCAGAGCTTGGTTTCAGGAATAAGCATAATAAACACAGAACAGATACACTTAGTACAATACATTTTAATTGGATCCGAATTAAATCAAATCCCTTCCTTGTGCCCTTAGATAAATAAGTTAGGAATATGTGTAGGAATTTATTATATTCCGTAATATTCCTTAATGAATTATCTATCTTTTAATCGTGCTTAACTCGCATCTTCATCTCGGCCTCGAGGTACGCATCCTTCCGTTCTCGAAGGTTCTATTTTATTTCACGATCAGTCTATTAGAGTTCTCTTTGATACGGGTGCCTCTCACTTATTCATATCAAAGGAGCTAGTAGATGCGTTATCCTTAGATGTTACTTGTCTGGTTTCTTCACTAAGGATTGTGAATCCCATTGGTGGATCCACGACACTTAGCTTGCTCTGTGAGAATATAGATATTGATCTTGGTGGCTTTTCTTTCCATGCAAATCTCCACGTTATGGAGTATTTGGGCTTTGATTTGATTCTTGGCATGGATTGGCTCGTTCAGCACGACGCCAAAATTATTTGTTCGGAGCGGATATTATTCATACATCACCCTGACTCGTCCTCTCCGTTAGCTATTGCTCTTCAGGATGTTGGGATTTCTGATATTACTTTATTTGCTCTTGATTCACGAGATGAGGATGTGGACATATCTCGTATTCCTGTTGTTTGGGATTTCCCCGATATATTCGAGCCAGTATCAGGCCTGCCGTCAAAGCGGGCCATTGAGTTCCGCATCGATCTCATTCCAGGCTCTCATCCATTTGGGCGTCCTCCTACGAGAATGTCTACTAAGGAGAATGAGGTTCGCTATCCTACTCATGATCTTGAGTTATCAGCTATCGTCTTTGCCTTGAAGACGTGGCGTCACTTTCTATTAGGCGAATGTTTCATTCTTTACACCGATCACAAGTCTTTGAAGTATCTTTTCAGCCAGAGAGATCTCAATATGAGGCAGCAGCGATGGCTTGAGTTTCTCACCTCATATGACTTAGACATTCAGTATACCCTGGCAAGGGTAATCGTGTGGCTGATGCACTCAATCGCAAACACTCGGCAGTAGTTTCTATGATGATAGCCGAGTGGGATATTCTTGAGACTCTTTCTATGTGTGATATTCGAAATCGAGCTCCATCTTCTGATCCTCAGATCTTGTTATTCAGCTTGGAAGCTCGACCTATTCTATTGGATCGCATTGCCCATGCTCAGCGGTAGGATCCAGACTTGTTGCGATACATTCATCTCCTTGAGTCGGGATCCAATGATGAGACATTGTTGGATTATTCTATTGATTCTCATCGATATCTTCGCAGAAAGAACCGTATTTTTGGTACCATCTGATTTATCACTTAGGCGTGACATTTCTAGACGAGTGTCATCGCACTAAGTACACTATTCATCCCGGGTCGAGTAAGATGTATGCCGACATGTGTCGTCTATTTTATTGGGAAGGCATGAAGAGCGATGTTGCAAGTTATGTAAGCCGTTGCATGACTTGTCAACAGATCAAAGCTGAGCATCAGCGTCCCTCTGGTCTTCTTCAGCCGCTAGAGATTCCATTGTGGAAATGGGATCAGATATCCATGGATTTTATTGACGGTCTACCTCGATCGAGGTCAGGCCATACTTCTATTTGGGTCATCGTCGATCGCTTGACCAAATCAGCTCATTTCATTCCTATTAAGTCCACTCGGACTGCTCCTCAGCTTGCCAAGTTATATGTGAAGGAAGTCGTTCGACTTCATGGCATTCCTAGCTCTATCGTCTGTGATCGAGACACTATCTTTACTAGTCACTTCTGGAAGTGCCTACAGTCAGCTTTGGGCTCAAAGCTAAATCTCTCGACTGCTTATCATCCTCAGACCGACGGTCAAACGGAGAGGGTGAATCGTGTTTTAGAGGATCTTTTGCGCTGTTGTATCTTGGATTTCGGAGGTAGTTGGGAGGATCACTTACCGCTTGTAGAGTTCTCCTACAACAACAGCTTTCAGTCTAGTATTGGCATGGCACCTTTCGAGGCTCTTTACGGAAGGCCATGTCGTTCTCCTGTGTGTTGGTTAGAATCTGGCAAGAAGCTCTTTCTTGGTCCAGATTCAGTTCGGGAATCTTCTGAGAAGATTATTCTTATCTGTCAGAGAATGAAAGAGGCACAGGACCGCCAGAAATCCTACGCGGACAACCGTAGGAAGCCTCTTGAGTTCTCCATTGGCGATTCTATCTTATGCGAGTCTCTCCCATGAAGGGGGTTATGCGTTTCAGCTCTACAGGGAAGTTGGCTCCTCGCTATGTCAGACCATTTCCTATTACGGAACGCATCGGCCCCATTGCTTACCGTGTGGCTCTACCTGCTCATTTCTCTGGAATACATGATGTGTTCCATGTTTCTCAGCTTCGCAAGTGTGCGCGCGACCCTGATTCTATTATCGAGCCTCATATCATGCCCGATTTGGAGATCTCACCCGATCTATCTATAGAGCAGCAACCTCTTCGTGTGCTTGATTCGGAGATCAGACGTCTTCGAAACAAAGAGGTTCCGCTTGTGAAGATTCAATGGTCGTCTAATCCTAAGGACTGCACTTGGGAGACCAGAGAATTTATCGAGCGTACTTATCCTGGTTTTCTTTCATCTTCCGACATGGGTGAGCATCTATATTTTATCTTCTGTATTCCTTTTGTGGATTAGATGTTATAGACGACTTCTATATTTAAGGAATTGCGGGGACACAATTTTCTTAAGGGGGGGAGCCTGTAACAACCCTGAGATTGCAATTACCGAATGATAAATTAAAAATTATGATCTTAAGTTAATAAGGGAGCTAAACAAATTTTTGGGAATTTAAATTTGCTATTGGTTTGCAAATTAAAGTATTTTGGGTTTAAAAGGGGAATTTTTAAATGTGATAATGGGTTTAATTGGCTAATGAGACAATTATATTGTTTTGATTAAAACTAGGTTGCTACTTAGGATTTTTGTTCACATGATAACCTTAGAAAATAAACTAAGTCCTAATGGGTTTTAAAACCTCTTACCATGACCCATTAGCCTACCCACTTCTATATAATATCTTAAACCCATTTCATAACCCTAACCCTCCTCCTCTTCATAATTCCTAAACCTAAATCTAAGCATAACTAATGGCCTCCCTTTAGAAGATCCATCTCCTTCTCTTCATAATTAAATTAGTTTAATCTAAGAAGAAAAAAAAGAGGTAATGCAATCTCTCCTATTCTCTAATCTTTCTTAATCCTTATTTTATCTCTTCCATCTTGTGTAATCTTTGTTTTGTTTTTTTGATTTTTGGGTCCTTGAAGTTTCATGATCTTATGCTTTGGGATTGAGGAATTGGCTTGCTTGATATTGTGCACACTAACTATTTGATCCATTGCTTCTTTGAGGTAATTACTATTTATTAGTAATTATTGCTAGTTATAATATTGGTGAAAAATTGATGCCAAGAACTGAAAAAAACACTCCAAAATCATCAAAATCATCAAAATTAGTTGGCTGGAATGTTTCAGCCTGAAAACAGGCTGAAACAGTGATCTGGGTGCACCAGGGCAGGCCTGGGCTGCACCCAGGCTACTGCAAACCCCCCAGCCCAGGCGGGCTGGGCCGAATCCCCCCCTCCCCAGCCCAGGCGGGCTGGGGCGGAATCAGACTCCAGCCCAGGCGGGCTGTGGCCTGGATGGACCCCAGCCCAGGCGGGCTGGGGCTCCCCTTCCACCTAGCCCAAACGGGCTGGGCTCCCCCTTACCTCCCCAGCCCAGGCGGGCTGGGGGCTTCCCACCACATCCCAGCCCAGGCGGGCTGGGTCTGCTCCCAACTCTCCAGCCCAAGCGGGCTGGGCCTGCCTCCCACCTCCCCAGCCCAGGCGGGCTGGGCCTGCTCCCACCTCCCCAGCCCAGGCGGGCTGGGGGCTTACTCTCATTTTCTCAGCCCAGACGGGCTGGGCTTGCCTGTTTCCAGGTTTTTACCTCCACTTCGTGATGCCGCCACGATCGCATTCAAATTCGGAATTCAACGTTTTTGGTCTCGTTAGAAAGGTGGAGTTTCGAACTCCATCTCTGGAAAATTTAGGCAACATCGAATATCGTTTGGTACTTCGAATTTCGTGTCGAAGTTGAACTCCGGTCGCTGTTTGTAAACAATATGAATCTAATTCTGGTTCCAACTTTGAGATGTCGCTGCCACTTCGTCTCAACTCGGAATCCAGAAATTCTTTTTGCATCTTAAAGTAGGGATGTTGGACTACATATCTGCAAATTTTCATGACATTTGGACACCGTTTGCTGGTCCAAATAAATTGCCGAACATGGGTTCGCAGCTGTTTTTTTGAATGTTTACAAACACTTAGAATATTTTTCAGTGATTTTCTGGTTTTATTGATTTCTTTGAGATTTGTCTCTAGATTTCGTACACGGGTTTTATGAATCATTTTCAAAAGATTTTTCACTCCTAAATGGCTTTAGAAATTATTATATAATATTATTTTTAATTATTAAATTAATTACTCCATAATAGGAGAGTTTTCAAAAGCCGTTTTAAAGTGATTTCAAAATCAATTATAAATCCGTTTCGCACCATTATTTTCTATAATAAAAATCTCACACTCACTTTTTAGCACGTCGAGCGAAGTGGAAAGGTGCTTAAACGGTTAGGAAATCTCCGGCCTATGGAACCGTGTGTATTTTCTTTCCGGTTAATCCCCGACCTATTCGATTGATCGTTTTGACCTTTGGGTCTAGTTTACCGATGATACGAGGTGGACTTTTTATTGTTTGGAGTGTGAGCTTGCTATTGGTTAGGAAACCGTTTAGTGCGAATGTGGGGTATGGGACTCATTGTTAACACTTTACGGGTTCCTCTCCAAGAAGTTTGTGACACATTAGCCTTTGGGCGGCCAGTACTGGACATCTGGGTCACCACGCCTCTGGGCAACCGTCTCTGGACACCTGCTCTATGGAGCAGTTTATTTTTCGGCATGCGCCTCTGGGCCTTTATCCTTCTGGGAAGGATCTTGCCGTCTCGCGCATTCCGCATCTGTGCGAGTGATCGATCACAACTCTACAGTACTTGGCAACAACGACTCTGGTCGGTGCACGTGCAATATTGGTATTATTTGATGATTTTTATATCCATTCGAGTACCGCCATTCGGTGTTGGTTCTATGGAACCATACGATTTAAGTGTGATTACCTTATGGATTCACAGTGTCTCTGGACACTACTTTTCAGTGATTTTGATTTCATTCACTTTTCAGTATATCCCCATTGCTCTTTGGAGCATCGATCTTTGCTTGGGCATTGATTACAGACTCTGGTCATTCTTGGGATTATTGCCTATGGGCATCTTTTTATAGTTTTGGCTACGCCGATGATATGAGGCGATTTTATTTATTCTACACTTTGGTGTTGATTTCTCTTTGGAGATTTTTATTGTTTATTGATGATTAGGGATCGTCATTATATTCATGTGGTTCATAATATACTTCTCTTTGGATAAGTACTATTTTATTTATGTACCACATTATTATATATCTCAGTTATTACTGATTGTTTAGCTAGCCTGACCCGAGTGTTTTCGCTCGGGTCAGACCGAGTTGTTTCAGGTTAGGTCTCTGGACTTAGCTTATGTGCTTCCGCTTGGACATTATCTGCTATGCTGATAGATAACGCTTTTATTTGTCCACTATTCCGCTACTCTGTTAATATTCAGACTTTGATATGTACATATTTTTGACTCACATGTGTGAGCAGTGGCTTTGTACCCACTTATAGTATTTGGATCTGTATTGATGACGTATTGTTCTGGGATTTTATATATGTTATGTGATTCTGTTCTGTGATGTTTTATCATTTATTATTATGCTTTGTCCTGATAGATCTTTAGCCATTTGTAATTTCGTTATAAGTATTTACCGAATATGTCGAACCACCTGATTGAGAAAAATTTAAATAGATTCCACCTTTCGACGTATTCAGTAGATAGTTATAGCTTGATTACAAATGGTCGCTTCCACTATACTCTATTCTCCGCTTTAACAGACAGTATTACTCCCGTAATACTCTTTGTTACAGTGGGTCTCAGAGTGGGGCGTTACACTGAACTACTTCCTTAATATAGAAGTCAAGAGAAAATCAAAGTCAAGAATTATCCTCAGTCAAAGGAAATACAGTCTGGAGCTACTGACCAAAACTAAGATGGACAATGCCAAACCTCAACCTACCCCAATGATAAGCCATCAACATCTATCTAAAAACATGGGAGAATACATAACAAACACTAAACAATACAAAAGTGTTGTTGGTGCTTTACAATATTTAACAATTACAAGGCCAGACATCTCTTTTAGTGTTAACAAAGTTTGTCAATTTATGCAGGAACCAAGAGATGATCACTGGAAAGTAGTAAAAAGAATATTGAGATACATAAAGGGAACAACAAATTATGGATTATCTTTGAAGAAATGCAACAATCTCAATATAACTAGCGACACCGATGCTCATTGGGGAAGAGACTCGGATTACCGAAGGTCAACTACAGGGTACTGCATATATATAGGAGATACTCCAGTGTCGTGGTGCTCAAAGAAGCAATCCACCATCTCCTTGCCAGCACAGAGGCTAAATACAGGAGCATCGCAAGTGCTACAGCGGAAATCATGTGGATATAGTCCTTATTGAATGAGTTAAACATTAAACTACAAGCCAAACCGAAATTATGGTGTGACAATCAAAGCACAGTCTACATGTTAGCTAATCCAATACTACATTCAAGAACGAAGCATACTGAGATAGACCTTTACTTCGTCAGAGAACAAATACAAAAAAGAAATTTGCATGTAAATCACTTACCATCTGCTTACCAAAGAGCTAACACACTTACCAAGGCCTTGTCAAAGCAAAACTTCATCAAGTACAAGAATGAATTGAAGGTGATAGCAATCTCTACTCATTCGAGCAAAACAGAAGAAGTTTCAGAGCATCAACGAGGAAAGTTGATAGCTTTGGCAAAGTTCAGCATATCTACCAACAAGGCTAGCAAAAAGATGGATAATGATGGAGAAAAAGCTTCGTATGACAACGAAATTGCTCAGATCTATGTGAAAAAAGCCTAGTATATTGATGAATTCACCCAGATCTGAGCAAATATCACTCAGATATGAGGAAATATGATGAATTTTGTGAGGCGGCGTAAGGAGAAGAGGATCGCCATGAAAACCTAATGTCGATTTGAGGGGGGTGTTAAGAAACGAAGTATACGAGGCTGTTATGTTATCTCGTTGACTGTATAATAGAAGTAAGTAGCGGGTCTGGGTTGAGTAAGGTTGTGTAACGACCCAATAGCATAAAATCAGCAATTATATAAGTGTAACTGATTTACAGAACGTATTACTTGTATCAGTATTCTCAAACAACAATTCAATACAAAATTTCAGTCAGGTTTTCATCTCTTTGCAATCTGAAATCAGAAATCCAAAAACAACATCAATCATTATATCAAATTCTAACAGTTTTCCCTGTGAATACTGATCTGCTGAATTGAATAGAAGAGATGTGTTGGGAAATTAGCATTAGTAAAGTCCCATCCATTCTGGTTAATAATGTTATTCATTGTGTTGTTTTGGTTATTATACAGTTCCATGTATGACCATCTAATTGGTATTGCCAAATATATACATTAATCCAGAGGTCAAACCAAAAACTTGTGTTCCTGTCGTTTGCTATTCGTCTATGTATTAGCTTACGACATTGTTTTGTGTTTCTTAGCATTAATTTCCATGTAAATGATGCATTATTTTCGAGTTTGGCTGTCCAATTTTTGGTTCATGCAGTATCTATTATGAATTCATTTTACCTACAGTCAATTTTGTATAAGGTGGTTCTAGACCAATTTTACAATGTATAATTTTTGCAGTTCCTCTAGATCTCTCAAGCCTAGACCACATTCATCCTTCATTTTATGTTTGCAAGCTTTTTCCCAATTTATTTTGTGGTGTTTTTCCATTCCATAGAAAATTCGAGCATTGCTGCTTAATTTTATATAAAATGATTATAGGGATTCGACAAATTTGCATCTCAAACTGGATGATAGGGTAGATTTTAGTCTTAATTAGCTCCAATCTACCACTAGCATTTAAGAACATGCTACTCCACGAATAAAGTATACAGTTAATTTTATCTAGTATTCCCTAAAATCAGCTCCTTTAACTTATTGGATGCTAGAGGAATTCCTAGATATTCAATGGGTAGACTTTCATTTTGTACTCCAAGGATGTGTGATTTGTCCTTAACTGTTTGTAACGACCTACCATTTCAAACCATTTAAATCGACAATAATCCACCCATATCAGACTTGAATTGCCTAAAACAATAGATTGTTAATTTATATTTGGTAAAACTAAGCACATATAGTAAATAAATCAATCACAGATCATCACAGACATAGAGTAATATAACAATAAGCAGCGGAATAAATAAATAGTAGTTCATGAAGCTACTACAAAACATCAGAGTTAAAACAAAATACAATAGAAATCCCGAATAAAAAGTCTCAATACATAAGTAAAAGACAAGTCTGAACATAAAACTGGAAATAACTAAAAGATGAATAGATATAAGACAGATCTTCAAGCAAAGCTCCAAAGGCGAGTCTCAAATGTTGTGACACTCAGTCTAACCCAAGCATAAAGCAAAATACAACACTCGATTCAAGATTAACATTCTTATGCAAGTAAATCAACTCAAGTGAAATGTCCAAGTGAAATGCAATATAACAATACGCTACATAAATAATGTCCACGATAAAGTAAAATAATAAAATACCGTTAGGGAATTACCCATATCCCCCTAACACATTTTTATTTAAATGTCGTAGCCTATACAGTACTGTAAACTCCACCAAACCGGTGGGCTATCAGGGAGCACTCCATAGGTACGACACAAACCAAACTCGTAATGGGCGCGATAAAGCATATGATAAGGCACGCGAGGTAATGCCCAGGGTAGGATACTACCGTTTTACGGATCCGGATTGGTGGTTACGCATAGTAGCTACTACCGCCCACCTCGAGACACACTCCCATAATCAAAGGTGCACCCAATCAAATCACAAAGTAATAGAATGGTATCGAAGAAGCATGCTCGATCGGAGGTGCGACCTCACTTGGCCCGGCTTGGTTCCCATTTTAGTCATATCAAGCTGACCCGAGGGGGTCAGGGCCGCGTTCATACCTCATACAGACGTTCGCCAAACCATCCTACTTCGTTCTAGAATCTCCACCATGTGCATAGTTGTTAAAGTGGTTTTCGGTATTGGCACAGAGTATGACAATATCCGATTCCGGTCTCTTTAACAACCAAACACTTATTTCACACCGTGGTCATTTTCATTTCAAACAGTTCATACTTCATATCAAAATATCATATTAATTTCAAAATCATATCACTTTCGAAATCATATTCACTTTTGAAATCATATCACTTTTGAAATCATATTCCCTTTCAAAATCATATTCACTTTAAAACATAACAGTTCCAATGTAAACAGTTTGAATATTGAAAGTAGTTTATATATATTGGAATAGTTATACATTAAAATAGTTTATGTTTAAAATAGGTTATAGACTAAAATAGTTTATATATTAAAAATAGTTTAAATATTAAAAAGAGTATACTGAAAATAGTTTCAAATTATAATTGTTTCTTCCAATTTCATAAATAAATTCAAATCAACTTTAGTTCCAAAATTCAATTTAAAACAATCTCAGTTAACGATTTCAATTAAAAGGTTAAAGTTTCAATTTAATTTCTCATTAAAACCATTTCAATTTATATCGATTTCAAATCCAGATTTGAACTATAAATTTAGACTACTTCCAATTCAATAGGTTTCAAGGTTCAAATATTCAAAAAATTTACAATAACTCAATTTGATAAATTTCATTTACATTTCAAAATTCAACTTTAATTTATTTAAATTTGAAATATTCACTTAATCATTCTTAATAAAATTTAAATAAAATCTCAAATTACAAATTTAAATCAATATTAAATATTAAATTTCAATTTTATTTAAATTTGAAAATATTCATTAATGACCTTAAATGAAAATCCAGTTATCAAGTTATAAAAATTATATCTTTAAAAATCTCAAAATCAATAAGTTCAAATAAATTCTTATTTAAATTCAATTAACATACAAATCAACTAAATTTATCTTTCTAACCTTTATTTTATTAAATTTATTACAAAAATCTATTTTAAAATATTAACATAAATTAAATACTTTATCATATAATAGATATATATAAGTTATTACAAAATCTATTTTTACATATTAATATAAATTGTAAATAAATATTTAAAACATATTATATATATATTAGTTAAATTAAATCCTTATTAAATTTTATTATATTAATTTTTATTAAATTAAATCATATTTTATATATTTTAAAAAATGATAAAGTTATAAGTAAAGTTTTATAATTTACATTTTAAAACTTAACTTATAATTTTAAAATTTTTAAAACATATAATTTAAAAAAAAATCTAAATTTAACACATATATTAAAATTAAAATATCTTTATATTATATTCTAAAATCAATACACATATATTTTCCTTTTAAACATTTAGAAATCATTTAAAATTAGATCAATGGTGTCCGTATATAATTTTCTATCCTACGGTCAAGTGATACGGATATTTATCATTTCAATCCACAATAATTTAAATTTATGGGTATATATCATTTCAACCCGCAATTCGGAAATTTCAAAATCAATAAAATTGCTTGGGTTTATCATTTCAACCCATAACGATTTTCCCTAATCTATAAGATCATCCGGGTATGTATCATTTCAACTCATAGTAATTTTCTAAACTAATAGGGAACTTGCAGAGTGATTGAAAACAGATAATTAACATCATAGCATATCAGAAATTCGCAATTATGAATCATAAATTAACATATCATAAATGTCAATATAAGTGTTATACAAAGCAACATATCATCATATACATCAAAATGAACATCACATCATATCATCATATATATCAAAGTGAGCATAGTAACATACAAAATCATATTTATATTAAGTAAACAAAAATCCTAGCTAAACAAACATTTCAAGGGTCAATTCAAGTTATATTTATTTACTTAAACATAAAATTGTTAATCGTGAGTGATTGCTCACCTTTCGAGGCTATGAAATTTGACAACACAAATAAGCTACGATCACGAACTCGACAATCGACCAATCCAAACGACAATCCCAAAGCAAAGCAAGGTGGACTCGAGATCGATAAAAACAAAATATATAATTTTTAAAAATCTAAAATTTACTCACATACTTAAAATAAAAATTTTATATTATATTTTTAAAATCAATATTCAATTTAAAACATATATTTAAAATAAAAATCTTCATATTATATTTTAAAAATCAATATTTATTACAACATATATATTAAAATCAAAATATCTATATTTATATTTTAAAAATCAATATTTAAAAAATCAATATTCTTTTTTTTAAAGAAAGAAGAGAAGGCTACTTGGGTTTGGGTATGGCTACTCACGTTGGAGAGGCTGCCTCGATTGTTGGACGGTGGCTGATAGGATGGTTGAAGGCGTGAGATGTTGTTCGGATGGAAGTGCTTGCAAGTAGTGGCTGCTCGGGGGATAATGGGGTTGTGGTCGGGTTTGCGGGCTGTGTAAGCAGAGGTGAGGCAGGGTCTGCTGCGGCTAGGGGAGGTAGAGGCGGATGAAGGTGGAAGAGGGGATAAGGCAGAGCGGCTACGTGCTTGGCGCTAGTGGGAAGATGGTGGAACAGGACAATGGTGCTAGCAGTCGGGAAATGGACATGGCGGGTGGGCTTGGGGTCGGAGTTGCAGGCGGAAGACCGAGAGGCTGTTGGGTTCGTGGAGGGTGCGGAGGGCTGTGATGTTTGAGGAGTCGGCTGGCGATGCATGGAGTTCGGCGATAGGGTGGTGGATCTGATGGAGCTGCTTATGTAGGAGAGGGAAGAGTGGTTGGCCGAGGTTGAAAGGAAGGCTAGAGTTCGGTCAATGGTAGAAGAGATGCAGGTGGCGGGTCGAAAGAAGGTTGGATAAGGGATGAGCAGTGAAACGACAAAATATATATGCCTCAGTAATAGTAATTTTTTTAAAGGAGGGGTTCGGTGGAGATGCGGCAGAAGGTTGAAGTGGGAAGGGAAGAGGCGAGCTTGGTGGCGGAGATTGGATCGGGTGAGGGTGATCGACCGCGTGGAGTTTTGGTGGGAAAGAGCCGAAGCAGCTGGGTTGCAAAAGGAAGAATGTATGGTGAAAGCAAGTTGAGGGAGATGAGTAGATCAATGCAACTAATATATATAACTTATATTACATTTTTGTTTTAAAAAGTATGAACAAAAACAACAAGAGAAAGAGGCAGAGAAATCGAACCAAAATATATTTGAAACTATAGGAATAGTAAAAGCCAACCACTGAATTCTGGGAAATATAAAAGCAAATGGCTACTGGTTTCTCCTGGACAAATGAAAAGATACAAAACCAAAAGGCTAAAAAGGGTACCGATACGGCTCACCGTTTCGCCGATTTCGCCATGTACCGGATTCCAAAATGCACAAATGAATATATTATGGAGATCAGCACGATGATACAAACAGAATGGTACATAGAAATGAGCAACATGACCATCCTATCAAAACTCGATATTCGCTGCCGAAAATGTTGCTAAAACGCCGAAAATAATATAAACGGAGCTAGAGCGGTCCAAATTTTTCGAAACAAATTATGACATCTCACTCAGAAAATGATATACATTTTATTATATAAAAATATTCATATTTCAAAAATATTTTATTTCCATCCAATTACTAATTTTTATATTTTAAAATTGAAATTTTCACAACAAAACAACTTTCATATTTTCTGATTAAAATCTAACACTTGCTACGTTTAAATAGACGCATACCAAATATCAAATTTTCATTTCCAAATTGTAATTATTTAATTTCATGAAAAATTTAGTTAATTACGTTATTTAAATCGTTAAAGTTCTCGGGTCATTACACTCTCCCCCACTTAAAACTTTTCGTCCCCGAAAAGCAATGAGATAGGAGAATAGAAGCAACAGAAAGGAATGATAGATTCAAAATACATAGTATCATATACAACAATTAATTCAAAACCATATAAATTTCATTTTGGACATCATATTACTTACATCTTATATTGTATACTATTCAATTACATGTTCTCATTACATTCAAACTTTTTCCCACGTAAGTTTAATGAATGTTTCCGAATGTAATTGAGCACTATATAAATTTACCTTTTATTTACAACATTTCTATTAAGAAAAATTTAGTTTGAACATTTTATTGCTTAAGTTTTCCCTTGTATAACCTTCAATTACATATTCACATAACATTTTAACTTTTTGAATATTTCAGGTAAGTTATATATGTATGTTTAGAATGCAATTAAGATTATACAATTAATTTTATCCTAATTCAACTATTTCAAGTTGTTTCATTCTATTTCTCATTTTAGATACTCCAATTATTCAAAAAAAAATCTTTTTTTTAATAATTGAAAACCATCACTTAACATAGAATTTAAGAGTTAAATTTCCAGTGTCACATCAAATCATCTTAAATAAATATATACATATTTTGTACATCATATCATACTCAAGAAATTCAAATCAAATCCATTTTCCAAAACAAAAGTGTAGCAAAGCTACTAAGTGGTCTCCCCACTTTGAGACTCAAAAATGAATGTCGATGATGCTGCAATCATCATCGAAATTATTTTCCAACGACATAAGAGAAGGGTACAGACTTACTTCTTTTAAAATTCTTTGGAAACAATTTCCGATCGAAAATACTTTCAAATAATATATTTTTCTAAAACCTTGAAAACCAAATTTCGAAAAGCACCAAAAATTTAATTATCAAATCCTTAATTTAAATTCATTTCATTTACAAATCAGATTATAAACCGTGTTTTAAAATTTTCATCTCCTTATAACATAAACAATAGTTAATGGTTTAGGAATGTTGATAAAACAATAAATGATAATCTAGTACTATCATTTCTAACAACCAATTCATTTAATTATCTAATTTCATAAAATTATACTTTTATATATAAAATATAATCATACCTAAAATCATTTCATTTACCAATTTTGAAAATATTATTGTGTCGGTTTGCTCTGTTCAAGTGTTTTGGAATTCTTGTCGATAGCGTCGGCCAGACGAATCGATCGAAACCCAAAATTCAAACTTAACAACTCAAACAACACAATATAAAACATTTTTATATCAATTACAAATACGCTCCCTCATATGATGATTCAAGAATGGATTTTAGAACAAGGATAGAAATTCAACTTTAGAGGGACCCTAATCGAAGAGAATTCTACCTAAGAAGATAAGCTCGGAAGGAAGATAAGATAATTAAATTACAAAAGAGGAAAGACAGATAGACTTACATTAATCACGGCGACCTTAACCGGGTCAACCGAGACTCTATTTTCAGAAAACATGTGCCCAAGGAATCAAACATCATCCCTCCAGAAATGGCATTTATAAAATTGGGCTTTCAACTGATGACTCCTAAGAGTTTCCAGTACATAGCCCAAATGAGATTCATGTTCCTTCTCTGACTTAGAAAAAACGAGAATATCATCAAGAAAACCAGGATAAACTTGTTGAGAACATCATGGAAAACGCGATTCATGAGACCGACAAAGAAGGCAGAGCATTGGTTAATCCAAAGGGGATGACTAACCATTCTTAGAAACCGTTCTATGTTCGAAAAGTTGTCTTGGGAATGCTATCCTCGGCTACAAGAAGCTGGAGAAAACCAGTAGCAAGATCGAGCTCCAGAAATAAGATAGATCCAGAATTCAATTTCCCGCTTAGGAAATAGAGAAGTGACTTCACCAAACATCAGGATAATTCCTGACTATCGGGGTGGAGTCAAGATCACTAGGCTGAGCAACAAGTGAAAAGATAAAACTGCCTATATAATCCTAAGGCAATCTACATTCGATCATAAGAGAATTACCCTGGTCGTCAACTAGAGAAACGGTTCGAGCTTTGCAAGAAATAACAGCATCATATCGCTTCAACCAATCACCCCAAGTAAGATATCAAATGCATCGAAACCCAAAACATAGAAATCTCCGGTTAACCAATGCCTGTTGTAAAGGAGTTTCACCCCTTTATAAATCATACTAAGGTTGGCGGGACCGCCGATGGGATTAGTCATGCATAAGGATGAAGTTGCCAATTGAGGTTGCAAAATAAGCTCAAATTTATTACAGAGATCAACAGAAATAAAGCTATGGGATGTTCCAGTATCAAAAGAACACGAACAGGAAAAGACAAGAATGGATTTTTAGAACAAAGGTAAAGTTCCAAAATTCAAAAGAAATCCAAATCCAGGAGGATCCTAACGAAGAATTTCAAGCTCGAATGAAGATGATTCTGTAATTAATTTTACTCATTTTAGGGTATTACTACCCTATCTCTAATGAGTTTTTTACTCCATATGCTAAGTTTTGCCTAACCAAGAGCTCTGATACCAATTATAACGACCTGCCATTTCAAACCATTCAAATCAAAAATAATCCACACATGTTAGACTTTAATTGCTTACAACAACAGATTTTTAATTTAGATTTGGCAAAACTTAGCATATACAGTAAATAAATCAATCACAGAATCACAGACACAGAGTAATACAACAATAAGTAGCGGAATAGATAAATAGTAGTTCATGAAGCTACTACAGAACATCAGAGTTAAAACAAAATACAATAGAAATCCCAAATACATAGAAGCCTCAATACATAAGAAAAAGACAAGTCCGAACATAAAACTAGAAATAACTGAAAGCTGAATAGATATAAGACAGATCTTCAAGCAAAGCTCCAAGCTTCGAAGGTGAATCTCAAATTTTGTGACACTCGGTCTGACCCGAGCATAAAGCAAAACACAAAACACTCGAGTCAGGATTAACATTCTTATGCAAGTAAATCAACTCAAGTGAAATGCAATATAACTTAAAGGATTTTGGGATTCCACGCCTTAAGGATCCGTTAAACTATCTACATCTGTGCAGTTGATGCCCCATTATTACTCCGCCATAACCCTGCTATATCTCATAGCGGATTTCTACCGCTACGATTTTTCCATATAGCACCAAATATAGCCTTTCCGCTTTAAGCCCTATTATTTCTGCTATATCCCGTTATTCCTGTTATATTCCGCTATTTCTGCTATATCTTCTTTAAAAGAAATGAATTGAAAAATGACATTTATACATTATAAAAATTATAAAATTAATTTATTTGATTGAATTTTTAGTATATTTTCAAAAATGAAAATACTCTAATATTCTCTAAATTCAATTATGTTATATAACAATTTTACGTTTATTTACAGTATATTTGCACATGTTTTTATTTAAAATTATTTATGTATTAACTATAATTCAATTAAATTTTAATTTTTCATTTAATTACCATTTATATATTTGTAAAAACATTAAGTATGAGTTTTATATACTATTTTAAAGTCAATTGCTATATCCTCGCTGTATCCCCACTATGATTTTTTGCACCTCCACCGCATTGAATCTGCCGAGCACTTTAACTGCATAGATCTACATACATAGTACAATACGCTACATATATAATGTCTACAGTAAAGTAAAATATTAAAATAACGTTAAGGAATTACCCATATCCCCCTTAACACATTTTTATTTAAATGCCGTAGTCTATATAGAACTGTAAACTCCACCAAACCGGTGGGCTATCAAGGAGCACTCCATAGGTACGACACAAACCAAACTCGTAATGGGTGCGATAAGGCATATGACAAGGCACGTGAGGCAATGCCTAGGGTAGGATACTACCATTTTGCGGATCCGGACTGGTGGTAATGCATAGCTGCTACTACCGCCCACCTCGAGACACACTTCCATAATCAAAGGTGAACCCAATCAAATCATTAAGTGATAGAATGGTATCGAAGAAGTATGCTCGATCGGAGGTGCGGCCTCTTTTGGCCCGGCGTGCCTCCTGTTTTAGTCATATCAAGCTGACCCGCGGGGTCAGGGCTGCGTTCATACCTTATACAGACGTTCGCAAAACCATCCTACTTCGTTCTGAAATCTCCACCACGTGCACAGTTGTTAAAGTAGTTTTCGGTATTGGTAGAGTATGACAATATCCGATCCCGGTCTCTTTAACAACCAAACGCTTATTTCACACCGTGGTCATTTTCATTTCAAACAGTTCATACTTCATATCTAAATATCATATTCATTTCAAAGTCATATCACTTTCGAAATCATATTCACTTTCGAAATCATATCACTGTTGAAATCATATTCCCTTTCAAAATCATATCCCTTTTGAAATCGTATTCACTTTCAAAATCGTATTCACTTTTAAAACATATTCAGTTTAAATCATAACAGTTCCAACTTAAACAGTTTGAATATTGAAAGTAGTTTATATATATTGGAATAGTTATATATTAAAATAGTTTATGTTTAAAATAGGGTATACATTTAAATAGTTTATATATTAAAAAGAGTTTATACTGAAAATAGTTTCAAATTATAATTGTTTCTTCCAATTTCACAAATCAATTCAAATCAACTTTAGTTCCAAAATTCAATTTAAACAATCTCAGTTAACGATTTCAATTAAAAGGTTAAAGGTTCAATTCAAGTTCTCATTAAAACCATTTCAATTTATATCGATTTCAAATCTAGATTTGAACTATAAATTTAAACTACTTCCAATTCAATAGGATTCAAGGTTTAAATATTCAAACAATTACAATAACACAATTTGATAAATTTCATTTACATTTCAAAATTCAACTTTAATTTATTTAAATTTGAAATATTCACTTAATCATTCTTAATAACATTTAAATAAAATCTAAAATTACAAATTTAAATCAATATAAATATTCAGTTTCAATTTTATTTAAATTTGAAAATATTCATTTAATCACCTTTAATCAAAATCCAGTTATCAAGTTATAAAAATCATATCTTTAAAAATCTCAAAATCAATAAGTACAAATAAATTCTTATATAAATTCAATTGAATTACAAGTCAACTTAACTTATCTTTCCAACCTTTATTTTATTAAAGTTATTACAAAAATCTATTTTAAAATATTAACATAAATTTAAATACTTTAACATATAATATATATAAAAAAGTTATTACAAATCTATTTTTAAATATTAATATAAATTGTAAATAAATATTTAAAACATATTATATATATATTAGTTAAATTAAATCCTTATTAAATTTTATTATATTAATTATTATTAAATTAGATATTATTATTATAAATCTAGTTTTAAATCTATTTTTAAATCTTATTTTATATATTTTAAAAAATAATAAAGTTATAAGTAAAATTTATAATTTACATTTTAAAACCTAACTTATAATTTTAAAATTTCAAAACCTATAATTTATAAAAATCTAAATTTTACACATATATTAAAATTAAAATATCATTATATTTTATTCTAAAATCAATACACATATATTTCCCTTTTAAAAATTTAGAAATCATTTAAATTAGACCAACGGTGTCCGTATATAATTTTCTATCCAATGGTCAAGTGATACGAATATTTATCATTTCAATCCACAATAATTTAATATCTACAAGTATATATCATTTCAACCCGCAATTCCAAAATTTCAAAATCAATAAAATCTCTTGGATTTATCATTTCAACCCATAACGATTTTCCTTAATCTATAAGATTGTTCGGTTATGTATCATTTCAACTTATAGTGATTTTCTAAACTAACAGGGAACTTACAGAGTGATTGAAAACAGATAATTAACAGCATAGCATATAAGGAATTCGCAATTGTGAATCACAAATTAACATACCATACATGTCAATATAAGTGTTATACAAAGCAACATATCATTATATACATCAAAATGAACATCACATCATATCATATATATATATATATAAGTGAGCATAGTAACATATAAAATCATATGTATATTAACTAAACAAAAATCCTAGCTATAACAAACATTTCAAGGGTCAATTCAAGTGATGCTTATTTACTTAAACATAAAATTGTTAATCGTAAGTGATTTCTCACCTTTTGAGGCTATGAAATTTGAAAACACAAACAAGCTACGAATTGAATCACGAACTCGACAATCGACCAATACAAACGACAATCCCAAAGCAAAGCAAGGTGGACTCGAGATCAATGAAACAAAATATATATTTTTTAAAAATCTAAATTTACTCACATATTCAAAATAAAATCTTTATATTATATTTTTAAAATCAATATTCAATTTAAAACACATATTTAAAATAAAAATATTCATATTATATTTTAAAGATTAATATTTATTACAACACATATATTAGAATCAAAATATCTATATTTATATTTTAAAAAACAATATTTAAAAATCAATATTCTTTATTTTAGAGAAAGAAGAGACGGCTACTCGTGTTCGGGTGTGGCTGCTCACGTTGGAGGGGCTGCCTCAGTTGCTGGACGGCGACTGATGGGAGTGGTCGAAGGCGTGAGCTGTTGTTCGGATGGAAGTGCTTGCAGGTGGTGGCTGCTCATGGGAAAATGGGGTTGTGGTCGGGTTTGGCGGGCTGCGCAGGCAGAGGTGAGGCAGTGTCTGCTGCGGCTAGGGGAGGTAGAGGCGAATGAAGGTGGAAGAAGGGAAAAGGCGGAGTGGCTACGTGCTTGGCACTGGTGGGAAGATGGCGGAACAAAAGGGTGGTGCTAGCAGTCAGGAAATGGGCAAGGTGGGTGGGCTTGGGGTCGGAGTTGTAGGCGGAAGACCGAGAGGCTGTTGGGTTCGTGGAGGGTGCGGAGGGCTATGATGTTTGAGGAGTCGGCTGGTGATGCGTGGAGTTCGACAATAGGGTGGTGGATCTGATGGAGCTACTTGCGTAGGAGTAGGAAGGGTGGTTGGACGAGGTTGAAGGGAAAGCTGGAGTTCGGTCAATGGTGGGAGAGATGCGGGAGGCGGGTCAAAAGAAGGTTGGATGAGGGATGAGCAAGGAAACGTCAAAATGTATATGCCTTAGTAATTGTAATTTTTTTGAAGTAGGGGTTTGGTCGAGATGCGACACAAGGTTGAAGTGGGAAGGGACGAGGCGATCTTGGGGGCGGAGATTGGATCGGGTGAGGGTAATCGACCACGTGGAGTTATGGTGGGAAAGAGCTGAAGCAGCTGGGTTGCAAAAGGAAGAATGAATGGTGAAAGTAAGTTGAGGGAGACGAGCAAATCAATGCAATTAATATATATAACTTATATTATATTTTTGTTTTCAAAAGTATTAACAGAAACAACAAGAGAAAGAGGTAGAGAAACCAAACCAGAATATTTTTGAAACTATAGGAATAGTAAAAGCCAACCATTGAATTCTCTGAAATATTAAAAGCAAATGGATACTGGTTTCTCTGGGACAAATGAAAAGACACAAAACCAAAAGGCTAAAATGGGTACCGATACGGCTAACCGTTTCACAGATTTCGCCGTGTACCGGATGTCGAGATGCACAAATGAATATACCGTGGAAATTAGCACGATGAGACGAATATAATGGTACACAGATATGAGCGACACGATCATCCTATCAAAACTCGATGTTCGCTGCAAAAAATGCTGCTAAAACGCCGAAAATAATATAAACAGAACTAGAGTAGTCCAAATTTGGCGAAAAGAATTATGACGTCTCAATTTGAAAATGATTTACATTTTATTATATAAAAATATTCAGATTTCAAAAAAAAATTATTTCCATCCAATTAACTGATGTTTATATTTTAAAATTGAAATTTTTACAACAGAATAACTTTCATATTTTCTGTTGAAAATCTGACACTTGTTACGTTTAAATAAACGCATACCAAATATCAAATTTTCGTTGCCAAATTTAAATTGTTTAATTTCATGAAAAATTTAGTTCATTACGTTATTTAAATTGTTAAATTTCTCGAGTCGTTACACTGCTACACCTTTCTCAAAATATATTCCTGTTTGGGAGGTGTTGAGGTTAAGCCTGCAAATTTTTCCATGGCGCTTAACACATTTTTAAAGAATTTGTGCTTTCTATTGTTGCTTTTGAAAACATAAGTAAATCACCTACAAAAAAACAAGTGTGTATGTAACACTGTAAAATTAATAAGAAATTAATTATTTAATAATAAAATTAAGAATATAAATTTTGTAAATGTCAGAATTTCGCAATGGATTTTTCACCATTGCATTCGTGGGAAAATTTTTGATCAACTTTCATATATAAAGTTTTGTAATCAGAGCTCAAAAAGAAAAGTTATTAACGTTTGAAGTTTTCAAATTTTGAATAATTCAAACGAACTTAAAATTTTAATTTCGATAATGTTGATGTAAAAATAATTAAATAGATGATACTTAACATTTAAGAAAACGTTAATGTTAGTTTTAAAAGGAATTAAATAAAAAGAAAACGAAAACAAATAAATTCATGTTCCCAAATAGAGATCAGTTGAGCCCCTTAGCCTGGCTGGTCGACCTCCTCACAGTGGCCAGTTGACCGCTTGGTGGTGAGTAGTCGACTGGTGATTATAGTGGCAGCTAGGGTTTTGTTAGGCACGAATGGCGCAAGATTTTACTATTTTAAACTGATTGAAATCCGACGGTTCTAGCTCCTTCTAACCATTATAAATAAAAGCTAGCCCCATCACTGTTATTCACCAATTATTTGGGAATGCTAGCGAAGCTTTATCAGTCTTCTTCCTCAACTTTTTTCAAGAATTAAAATTTAAAGAAAAAGGTAATAGGCCGATAATTATATATTCTTCTTTTACTTTTTTCTTCTCTAATCCTAAATTCCAAATCTAATTTATATACAATCCAAATGTTGCGTATTTCAAAATGAAGAAGTCTTTGTAAATACCACAGATATTGATTTTGATGACAACAACCATATAAATATTAGTACTGATGTTTTTCCAAGTTTTATAGGATATCTTGCAGAATATTATACACTTTTATATAAGAACATGATAATCGAGTTTGAAGACTAATCAGATAAAAAATTAGAGATCAAGATTCATTGATGATAAATATACTTGAAGACTCATGAGCTTAAAGACAAAGACACGAAGAGTTCAGTAGGACTATAGATTATAGCTAATAGATAATAGATTAATTTTTTAAAGTACTTGAACAGCAACTTTATGTTCTTTGAGTACACTCTTATCAAATTATTTATTTACTCATCTAAATATTTATTTTATTTTCAAAATATATTTCAACAAATATTTTACAAGAATTACATATATTAAAGTATTTAGAAACTTTGTTTAAATAATTTTACAAGAGTGTAGAATTTGACACAACTTAAAAGTTTTTTTGTTTTTAAAACATACATATAAGTATGTCGACATAGGCTACATAGGTACGTCGAGATATGTACCATTGAAGGGGCATTTTTTGAATTTTTTGAATAGTTGTGATTTTTGATTACATCTCTTCGCGAATAGACACGTCCCTTCAAGTACCACATAAAAGGGACTGGAAAATGAATTTTATAACTACGTTCTCTATATTCTTCTTACTCTAAATTCTCATTATATATTTCACAAAATTCACTTTCTATAATCTTCAAATTTATTCAAATTCAATCTTTACTCTACCATATTCATTCTCTACAATCTACTCACTCATTTGCAAGTATATTCTCATCGATTCAAAGATCAAAGTGCTATCAAAGGGCCATACAATATTTTGTATCTAATCTATTTAAATTAAATAAATGATCATATTGGGTATTTTAACTTGTTTAAACCAAAATTCAAATTATTTGAAATTGTCACATATTCATCTTCATATAGGGGCAAAATGGTCATTTTTATGCATTTATTAAATTGTGAAAATTTACTTGGAAATTTCTATGTTGTTTTGTAGGAAATTTGGTGAATTTTACAAGTGGTTACATGATGATATATGCATGCACAAGAGTGAAGAGAACAAATGAAGATGGAAATAATTCAAAGTGAAGATAATGGAGGACCCCACCTACCCACCTACCTTAATGTACAAATTAAAGGCTAATGCACATGCTTATGGAATTAATGGCTTCATGTAAACTTAAATGATGATTAGTAGAAGCTAATGATTACTTGGCCTCCACACTTTCTCAAGGGTATTTTGGGCATTTCCCAAAAATATGAATTAGGGTTTAACACATGTATAAAATCTCCTTATGTTTCATGTAACCCTCTTCTCCCTTAGTCTCTCTTTTAGGTTCTCTTACTTAGTTTTTAGCTTAGATGAAGTGGTTGCTAGGTGGAAGTATTGGCAGATGGTTGAAACTTCATCTAAGCTAAAAACTAAGTAAGAAAGCCTAAAAGTGAGACTAAGGGAGAAGAGGGTTACATGAAACATAAGGTGATTTTATACATGTGTTAAACCCTAATTCATATTTTTGGGAAATGTCCAAAATACCCTTGAGAAAGTGTGGAGGCCAAGTAATCATCAACTTCTACTAATCATCATTTAAGTGTACATGAAGCCATTAATTCCATAAGCATGTGCATTAGCCTTTAATTTGTACATTAAGGTAGGTGGGTAGGTGGGGTCCTCCATTATCTTCACTTTGAATTATTTCCATCTTCATTTGTTCTCTTCACTCTTGGGCATGCATATATCATCATGTACCCACTTGTAAAATTCACCAAATTTCCTACAAAACAACATAGAAAATTCCAAGTAAATTTTCACAATTTAATAAATGCATAAAAATGACCATTTTTCCCCTATATGAAGATGAATATGTGACAATTTCAAATAATTTGAATTTTGGTTTAAACAAGTTAAAATATCCAATATGATCATTTATTTAATTTAAATAGATTAAATATGGTGGTAAAAATATGCACATTTACGTGCACATCAGTATCCAAAATACGACTATTTATCTTTAGAATCACAACTCTTTACTACAATTTGTGTGGTTGTTCTTTTTGCTCGTTTAAATCAAGTGGGTGTGCTTATTTCCCGTTCAAATCTAGCAGGTGTGCTTGTTGCTCGATCAAATCAAATGGGTGTGCTTATTACCTGATTAATCTAGTGAGTTTACCTTGAGCTCGAAAAGTCAGAAGGGTGTATCTCATTGCCTTGAAATCGAGATTGTATTTTGGTTTGCTTGCTATCTATTTAAAGTGGGCCTTTGAAAGGAAATCTATACATATATTGTATAAGACTGGAAGTAGGATTGATTAATCCGAACCAGTATAAAAAATCATGGTGTCATCTCTCTAACATTTACTGCATTTATATATATTTGTGACTACCTGTTAATATATATCCGTATTAATTATCTCTATTTGATTTAAATTTTTGAAACAATTTAGAAAAATTCTATATAACCTATAAACACTATTTACCCCCTTCTAATGTTAAAGTAACCTTAAGATCCGTACACACTGGTATAATTTATACTACAATGTTTTCATATTTGGCATCAGAGCATTAGGTTTTCAGAAACTCATTATTTGATTTTTGAAAAGTATAAATGGCTAGTAACATTGGTAGTACACTTTTTAACACTTTTGTATAAGGACAATCAACCACTAGATTCCCACTATCTAATGGTAGTAATTATGCTTACTGGTCATGTAGTATGAATATTTATCTATAATCCAATGGTTTAGATATTTGGAATATTACAAAAAGTAAATACCTAAACTCCAAACTGAATATTCACAATGGACACCAGACCAAAAGACACAAGCAATCAATAACTCAAAGGTCATGAATATTTTATTTTGCATCTTAGATAAAAATGATTTTGATCGATTTTTTATTTATATGTCTGCCTATGAAATTTGGAGAACATTGCAAGTCACACACGATGACACTAGTAAAGTAAAACAAACTAAGATTTCCATGCTAACCAATCATTTTTCAACTTTTTAAAATGAAACCAAATGAGTCTATTTCTGACATGTACTCTAGATTTCAAGATATAGTTCATTCATTAGTATTATTAGGGAAAAATTTCATAAAAGAGGATCAAGTTAGAAAAATTCTTATTTCACTCTCTTCTGAATGGGATCAAAAGACTTTTGCAACAGAAGAAGCTAATGATATTAGTATACTGAAAATTATAGAATTAATTGGTAATATAGTGTCCTATGAAGCACAGTTGTAGGATAGAACGGAAAATAAGATGATCGAAAAGAAATCAATTACATTCAACGCAACAACTGACGATCAAGATTCAAATCACAATGATAATGATGAGGAAATTGCTCTTATGACTCGAAATTTCTGAAAATTTCTAAAATACAGAAAGATGAACAACTTTCATAAAACTGAAAATAAAAATTCCAAAAACGGACTTGTTTTTAAGTGTTACGATTATGGTGAATCTGGCCATCTACGAAGAGATTGTCCACAGCAAAAGAAAACAAAGAATTCACCAAACATTGATTCATTCAAAAAGAGAAAAAGGGTTTAAAATGCAACTTTGGATGATTCTAATACAACAGCCAGTGACAATGAACCAAACACATAAAATATCAACATGCATTTCACGGTAATGGAAGATTAGTCGATCAATCAAAGGAAACATCAAAATCGATACTTATTATATTTTATATTTTTTTGGAAATTATTAATATAGGAATAAATATATAATAATAAGCATATATGAACATAAATATATATATTTATAATATGATAAGTGTATATATATATACACGTATAATACACAAATATTTCTTTATTTTTTGAATATGGAAATTTTGGCCTATATGCTAAAATATGCCACATAAGTATGTCGACATATCAGATTGAATTTGGAGAATCTTTTCAAAATTTTAATTTTTGAAAATCCCTCTCTTTTGCATTAATTTCAAATTTTGAAAAGCCACATTTTTACCTGTTATATAACAATTCAAGTTCTATTTAATCACTCCTTCTTACCTCATCTTCTACACACGCACTTTATGTGACGACCCTGAATTTTGGACATTTGAAATTAGAATATTTAATTGATTTTAAATATTTGAAAGTTGGTTTAACTTGAAATTCAAAAATATCTATTTATTTGGTGATTAAATTGTTGAAACTAATTTATTGAAGTTAGGTAAAAAATTTGAAACTTCGGTTGTAAGTTGGTTAAAAATATTTTAAAGGCTTGGAAAAATTTATATTGATAATACTGAAGATAATGGAAGCTTCAGAATTGAATTTGGAAATGCTTTGATTCAGTTTGAATTTTTTCGTTTAAATCGATATTTGAAAATAGCCTTCCAAGGCACAGTCTCGGAATTTGACGAAACCAGTTCCATTGGATCCATAATAATGCTTTATTATCGAATTTCAATTTTAAAAGCATTTGCAGTTGTCGTTTGGCCGTACGATAAGCAAACGCGCTGAAAATTATATCGAATTTAATTTAATAACTGGGTTCAAAAAGCTATCTTCTCCATATTATCGAATTTGGACTCGGAACCTTTTCCATTGCTTTCAGCATTGGGGTTAAACATTATGAACGCCTGGCGGCACGCCTCGATTGGAGGTCGATATTTTCGGCTCGATTTCGAGTCATTTAAATTCAAATTTAAATTTAATTTGATAGTTTAACCAGTCAAGAAAAAAAATTCTGTGAATTCAACACGTAGTTATCTCTTCAAGCACGTGTCATTTTTTTTACATGTGTACGTTTCTTCTTTCGAATGAAGAAAAATAAAAATAAAAATCTCGTTCAAAACTACAGTTCAAATTTTAAGGGCCGAGCGAATCAAATGAAAATCGAATCCTCTCCAGTTCATTCAAGTAACAAATCGAAAAAAATTATTAATGGCCGCTTGTTCAATGGTCGATGCTTCCTCCAAATCAAATCAAAATTCCATCGTGGCCTTCCCTCTTTAACAAAATCGCTACATCTCGATTTCGAGCATCGCATTGGGCTCAAGCGGCAGACATGGGCGACATCGAGCTTCGCGAGTTGGAAGGGGAGGTTGCGTTCGAAACTATGGCACTATGGTTATCGCACGCGTAGGGGAGAAGGCCTAGGTGAGTTCGCCTGTGGGTCGTGGCGATGGCAAGACTGGGGTAAGTGGTGGAGGGTGGCGGTGGTGCCAGGGAAGACTCGCGATGCTCGCACACGTCTAGGGTTTGATGGAGGTGAATCGGTGGCACATCATTCGAGAACGATAGTGAGAGCACAGTAAGGTATAGTTTAACAACTTATTTACAGTGGGATATTTTCTGGTTTTACATTAAGTTGTACATTCAGAAGAAAAGAAAAGAAATAATAATAACAAAATAAATATATATGTTTTAAATATTATTTTAAATAGTGGATTAGTGATTAAATTGTTTAATTTACTAAAAGATATTTTAAAGAGAAGTAGTTAAAATAAATCATTAGTTAAGCGATTTATTAAATAAGATTAATTGTTCAATTGATTCAAATATTAATAAAAATCATAATATTGTTACAAGGTCTAGAACTGTGGAGAAAACAATTTGGAATGAAAATGGATTGCATGCATGGCTAAAGGTGAGAACTTCTCACTCAATCGAATTTTTCGATTAAATTTTGAATAGTTAAATTTAAAATTGTTGATTGAGTGCTTGGATGATAAATTATTATCAGTTGTATTGATTTAGACCCTATGCGCCGCATAATAGCGGATGATATTATATATATAAACCCATATACCACGATATTCCACCTCGAAGTGGAATTGGTATTATATATGTATATTTGGAGTGATTGATTTCCCGCATTATATAGCGGACAAGACCCTATGCGCCGCATAATAGCGGATGATATTATATAAATCACATATACCGCGATATTCCACCTCAAAGTGGAATATTGTGCTAACATCGGTGGATACAGGGAAACAGGTTGGAGGGATCCAACTGGATTCCTCACATTGTTGAACTTATTTGTATATGTTGTGATGTGATAATTTTTGAATTATTATATTGGTATGAATGATTATATTGATGATTGGAATTTATTTGAAGGCTATAGTTTAATCGAATATATTTTTGGTATTGTAGGATACCAAAAATAAATAAATTAGAATTTTGGAAATTAAAGTAGAAAAGCCTAGACCATTACAATTAAAGTATAAAAGTTGATTTTTGTAATCCTATCGAATTAATTCCAAAATATAGGAAAAGATTTTAATAAATGGATTTTGAGAAATATTGTTTAAAAGTTGAAGAATTTATTTAAAATTGGATTTTCCATAGTTTGGGAGAAATAAAAGGATTTATTTTAAAAGGGAACAAATTTTAGAAATCTATATGAAAATTGATTTGGTATTTGAAAATAAATCTTTGGGAAATCAATATGAAAATTTATTTGATGTTTGAATGAAAATTGATTTGGTATTTGGATATTTGATTTGGTGTTTGAAAGTTAATATTTGGAAATCGATTTGAAAATCGTATATCAATGGATATTTGGAAATTTAAATTCATAATGGGAATTTATAAAGGAAAGGGAAATTTGTTTTAAAAATAAATATTGGTTTATTTTTAAAAGTGTGGAAAGAAATTTACAGATTTGAAATGTAAATTTAAATAAATCGAGAAGGGTTTATTAATTGGTTTAAATGGACCATTTTGAAATAGAAAGTGTATTTTCCCTGAAAAGCCGAGTATATTGTCAAAGTAGCTTTTAAAATATAAATTAAAAGTTCTAGAGATGGTTTTAAAAGAATATTTTGGAGAAATTATTTTCTTAAGTTATTTTGAAAATCTTTAGAGTAAAGATTTATTTAATTAATTATAGAAGTGATTATTTAAAGATTTAATTGATAATTGTTTTAGAGAATGGTTATTTAAATAGTTATACTCTAGCTACTAATTTTATTTTAAAATTAGTTTGGACTTGAAGTTTTATATGAGATATTGATATAATGTTTTCATAACTAATATTTTAAAATAAAGTGTTTAAAAATAGTTTTTATTTTAAAGTGTTTTCCAAGTATATTTTGGATAAGTGATTTAAATTATTTTAAAGTATTCCTACTTGGCAGATTTTCAGTGGAAATAAATAATATCAGGAATCTTATTCCGCGATTGAAAAGTGATTTGAAATTTGGTTTCAAAGGGTTGAAATGTGAAAATATATCTTGCGAAGATATTTTGAAAATAAATAATTTAGGAAAAATTATTTAAGTTTGATGATTGTTGTGAATGTTGTTGATAGTTAAATAACCGACTATCAATGTTGGCTTTTGAAATGGCACTTAAATTTATTTTCAAAACAAGCGCTCATTATTCGGTTAAGCCGGGAGAGGACTTTATGTCATAAAACCCATTCCGAATAATGATACGACAAAATAGGATGGAAATTGAAGATGGTGTTGAAGACCGGGTATTTTCGAAAACGAAAGGATTACCTGTCGAATGTCTCTGCACCTAGTTGCTCCGGTATAGAGATTTTATCACCCTTTGTGATGGGGAGTCCGAACGTGATTAGGGATTATCCGGATGTGCAAGGGCTTTTTTGGAAGTGCCTTCGGTTCTGTTCGAACCCGGAACAAACTTGTATGGATGTGCGTTTGACGTTACACTTTGAGATGTAAAGCTAGTTTCTATCAAATACATTTCTGTTGGTGGCGGAGAATTTATCCTCTTAGCTTAACACCCTTCTCTGAGACGTACGAGCTCAGAGGTTATGTAGTTGATGGTTACTAGTGATATATTCCCAATATGGTAATGTGGCATACGAAGTGCTGCTAATCATTTGTTGATCGAAGCATGGCTTTTGTGAAAAGCTTGGCTTTGTGGACGAGACTTCATCGTACCTCACAACCCGGAATGGTCGAAACGGGAAGGATGCAGCGAGGTTGTTGTTTAGGGGTAGCGCCCTCAGGGTATGTCCATTTCCTTCTGGAAAAAGGTGGTATCATGGTATGGAGCCCAGATACTTAACTTATGTGGTTGCTGCAAATTTATTACTTTGTGGTTGTTGGTGTTGAGGATCCTCGGATAAAGGTCGGTAACGATCGGGGATGGCATACTTGTGTGTGGAGTTATCTGGTTACAGCTTCATTGCACCAGAAGCGTGAGATAACTCGGCCTTGTTTCGGCAGAGATCCAGTTAAGTTCTCGGGGCATCCCTCTAGAGGCGTACCCATGTGGCACAGGAAGTTCCTTATCCTGACCATTTGTTGGAAATCCAAAGAAATAATACGAGCCTAGTACGGTTTTAGTTGTATAACCTGCCTTTTACTTATGGTGGTGACCCGCCGTTTAATTGGTAGCTATAGTAGGCATAGTACAAAATGTCTATGCTGGCTAAGATTAATATTATACTTTCGAAATGTTTTCCACACTATGCACTAATGATAATATTAAAAAGATTTTGGGTATCAAGCATGTTTGACTATCATAAGGAAATCTCCTCCAATTCTACATTTGCATTGTGTGTGTGGTGGGAGGCCTTATGGTAGTTCCATTTTCCAAAAGCATTACGGATTTCTTTTCCTTCCTTTTGTGCAAATAACTATTTTTAAGTTCTTACACCAGTCCCATGACTGACCTGGAGTTTATTGTTCCCTTTCTAAACTCTGGGTTCCTATAATTTTCCACACGGGCAGCCTAAAGTCAGGTTATCAATTGGATCTGGATGGATTGCTGTGGAGCTCAAGAGGCGAGCTGGATGGCGAGGCGCATCACTTATATTATTATTCCGCCGTGTATTCTGTTATGAGGACAAGTTTATATAACTGTCTGATTTGTTGTAAGTGGTTGTACTCTGATGATGTATGTATAAACTGATATAGTACTTTATTTTAAAGATTATTTATTTATCTATTATATGTTGTTCCGCTGCGAAATGTGAGATTCTGTTATTGTTTCTGTTTCTTCTTCTACCTCTTTCTTCTTTAACCCTAATGATTCGGTTTTCCAACATTCAATGGTTCGACATTTGATACAGTGGGCGTATTGATGTCGACTTTCGGAAGTCGAAAAATCGGGTCGTTACATAGTGGTATCAGAGCAATTGGTTAAGTGACAACCTTGGCTCTGGTGGAGATTACTCATTAGAGATGGAGTCAGTAGTACTCTAGAATGAGTTTGAGTGTATTAATAGATATGAGCGCGTATTTGTTAGTGAATATAAAAATTGTTTTATATTGTGTTGACTTATCGGTTGAGTGTTTATAGATTCTGGTCGGTTTAGTCTAGCTAACTGTGTCGATAGGGATTTCTAAACTCTTAAACAAGGCAAACCGACACAGTATTGTTTTAAAAGAGGGTAAATGAAATAATTTTACCCAAATTATTTTTGTATATAAAAGGAATAATTTTTGTAAATTGTATAAGTATATGGATGCTTGGTTATTAGTAAGTGATAATATTAAATTATTATCATTATTATATGGAAAAAGAATAAGAAATTGAAATCAAAATCAAAGGTTAAGAAATAAAATCCGTATACAAATGGGATTTGTAAATATAAATTGTAAATGTGACTTATAATTTGAAATGAAATTCCAGAGTAATATTTGAAAATAAATTGAAAGGATTTGAAATTTGGGAATTTAAGAAATTTAAATTCTTTTGAGTTTGAAAATGGTTTTCAAAGGTTTTGGAAAAATGTTTTGAAGGGATAAAAGCACTAAACTCTTTTCGGTCGTTGGAAAATAATTCCGATGATGATCGCGACATCATCGGTGTTCATTTTCGAGTTTCCAAGAGAGGAATTGCGGCCCAATTTATTTTAAAAATTTAAGTTGTTTGCAAAACTGGGTTTTGTTTTGGAAATTCAAAAGATAATTTGAATTGATTTAAAAAAATGATTTTGAAATGTTGGAAAGACTCTGGAATTTGATAAAAATAGTTATGAAATAAAATTTATTAAGGTGGAAAATAAAATTGTGAATGAATAAATGATTTACAATTACAAGTAAATAAAAGAGAAATTGAATGTTGAAATTCATTTCGAATTTGTAAGTAAATAGAACTGGAATTGGAATTGAATTTGATTTGTGATAAACAAAGTAAAGCGGAAAATTTGTCAAGTTGGATCAAATGAAGCAAAGTATTGAAATAAATTTAGTAAGTGAAACTAATTAAAGAAATGACCAAATAAATATGGTTTGAAATAAAATTGGATTCAATATTTATGAAATGAAAGGTAAACTGAATTCATATGAAATTTGAAATCCAGTTTAATTATAAGTAGATATAAACCAAAGTGGTGAACTGAAAATAAAAATAGGAAGTATATAAAATGCTTATATGGAACTTAAGAAATAAATGGTGAAATTCTTAAGTAAAATTTGGAATTGAGAAAATATTCTAAATTAATAAGTGAATGAAGATTAAACTGGAAATAGAGAAATGGCGATTGTGAATAATTGTAACGACCCGGAATTTTCGAACCCGAAAATTCCAGATAGTTATGAAAAAGAAGAAAGAGATAGAAGAAAAGAAACAGAAACAAGTCACAGAATCTCACATTCGCAGCGGATAAAAATATAATATCATATAATACCATTTATACAAAGAAACTGTATAAGTTAAATTACACTTTAATACATCAGAGTTACTATATATACACAACCACTGGACATATAAAATCAACATGTCCAACAATAAATCACAGCGGGATACACTCCATACGTTCCTGCCATCCAGCTCGCCTCCAAGCTCCGGAACGTCCTTACCTGAAAATCTGTAATACTCGGTCTGACCCGAGCATTACATCAAAGTAACACCCGAGTCAGGCTGGAAACCAGCGTGAGTAAACCCATTTAAAATTGCAATACTAAGGTTGTAAAACTTCCTTGAAAAGCTAGGGTAACTCGTACCTTACTACGGGTTCTTATCTTATTATAGCCAAACAAATTTTTCACAAAATAATATCTAAGTACTTTTACTTAGTTTCAATGGTCCAGATTACTCAATTTATTCCGTCCCAGCCTATTCGATTTACAAATCAAATCTATAAAGAATTATAGATTACTAATCGAAGTGGTTTCAGGTATTTACTGATACTCGACCCCGGTCTCTTCGAATCCAGCGTCATCAAAATTTAAGTGATTAAAATGAATACAATTAAATCTTAAATACAGGGTATCCCAATTTCAAAGAAATTTTCCATTTATAGATAACTTCATCCATCACAGTTCAATCCCAAACACCTCATTTCACGAAATAACTCAAATGATCGGACTAGATATTACTTCAGTCATTTAATGAAATTCAGTCATCTATAAACCAAATTAATAAATCTCAAACTTACAATTAATTTAATTAAGTCGATTAAATTAATTATTTACGAATTTATTTCTCATTTCCGCATATTTAACATCAATTAATCCCCCACTTACCATCCTTTCATTATCCTTTCCATCATTTCTTATTACCTAGTTATCCTTACTAAATCAATTTCATTTAATCATCTAACCTTAATTAATCTCATCGATTAACTAACTTTTAAATTTATTCATCCCTTAATTTTTCACCTTAGTTAATTATCTTTATTTACTTACATTAATTAATCTCAAATTCCTTAAGTTAAATAATAACACTTAATTACTTATGACCTTAATAATTATAAAGTTATTTAATCCACCTAACCACTTCTTATTTAACTTATGACAAATTCCTTATCTTTATTTATTACTTATTTAACCTCAATCGAGAACATTTCGGAATCGATTTTTCTCAATTAAAATATAATTACTATAATAACCTTTAAAACTTATGGTTGCTTGAACATTCTTTTTAAAACTGTATATACCTTATTTATTTTAATCTCAATCATTTTATTCTATTCTTAACTTTTATCTGGCATTGCATGTTAAAGAATCTCGAGCATGGCCAACTTCATATACCAAAAACACACTCACCTGCTTCGAGACAATCCCGAGCAAACTTCGAATACGTCTCGATTCCACAACTTCTTCTCCCTCCTTCTATAAACAGGCTATACTCCAGGCGTATCCGAGTATCACGTACACATGCACACGAACTCTGGCCGGCTTCGAACCACCCTCCGACCATCAACACGTCGGCTATCATCCCCTGAGTCGACCCACCACCCAGATCGATGAAAACGTCACAGAAGCGAAATCGAGCCTCTCGACTAAAACTGGAACCCTTTGTCTCAAACGAAACTTCACTGTGACGTTGATCACGTCCATCGTCAACCACGTCACCTCGTCCAACGTTGCCCCTACGACCCATGAACCATTTCCCCTAGGTGCGATCGCCATCTTGTGCCCAACGCTGACGAACAGTCTTCCAAAACTTCATTGACTCGTCTGGGTCATTAAACCCTACATCGATCTCGCCTAAGGTCCACGACGAACTATAAAATCAATGAACATTTTTCTGGTGATCCCAGACCTTCCAGCAAGCTATGGCCCTAATCTCGAGGTCTAGTGACCCTCTGATCACCAGAATTTTGTTAAAACCCATATTCTGTTCATCTTGCCAATTCTCGCAATCTACTAAGTTAAAAATCATAAATTTTGTTTCAAAAATCATGGGCTTCCAAGACGAATCTAATGATGTAGAAGAATCTATGATTTATGAAATTCGAATTTATCCTATTTTAAAAGCTCTTCTGTATTTTTTTCCAGTTTCCTGGCAAATTTTAACCAATTCTTCTCAACATATTTTTGAGACCTAGTTCTAGGGTAAACAAACAAGTTCCATATAGATCTTACAGTCTAACAAGAACTTAAAAAGAAGAATTTTATTTTTCTGATATATTTGAAACCTGGACTAAGAACAGAGATGTCCCTATTTCCAAACATGCATAGTATTTCCTTTCATATATACTTATTTATATGTATAACAAACCATTTTAAATTTGCACTTCCATCAGGATAACTATAAGCTATAATTCAAATTGGGAAGTGTTTACTCACTGATCAATTAGAACAGAGAAGATACAACAACATCTTGTACAGGCAAACTACCTCTCATATCCAGGCAAAAAGGTACTTCTATTTTCCCAGTAAAACTATAAAAATGTTTTGTTGCTTTTATAATTTTTCACTTATCTATAGATTTGTCAAAAGATATTTGGATTTAAAAGTTGTAGCTTACTCACCTGATTTTCCAAAAACAGGGACAGATCCTGGAAATTATTCTGCTTTGACCTGATCATGATGTTGTTTAAATCTTTGAGTTACCAGGCTTCTAGATTGAAAACTTTAATCTAGACTTGATTTCCAAGTTTAAAATTTGGTTTTGATTTACACTGATCTCAGGTTTGAACTTGCATTTGATTGGAGACTGTCGCCTCTGCTTTGCATTGTATTTCAGGTTGAAGTTTTGATCAATTGAAAAAAATTTGAACTGAAACTTTATCTTATTTCTAGGTTCCAGATTTTTAACCTTGCTTTGATTTATTTCCTGGTTTGTCTTTGTGTTTCAGTTGTAAGGTAGAAGTTTCTTTCTCTCTCTTTTTTTTTCCTGATATTGTTCAGTTCAAAATGAAAGAAAGTGATAGGGGAAAATATACATGTAGCTTCCACCGCAAGCTCCTTTATTTTTACACTATATTTTTATTTTATTTTTCAGTCTTCGACCAGAGATCTTTTTCAAGTTGGAGGCTGAAAAGATCTAAAGTGTGCTAGCATTTATTAGGTTTGTACCAATTTGTTTATTATTTCCCTCCCTTTCATTTCAGCTGTACAAGTTGAAAAAAAAATTTTCTTCCATTGCAAGCTATACATTTATTCTTGATTGCATATGTTCACTTTATAATATACTTACTTATCTTATCTATATATTTGTTTTTATCTTTATCTTAAATATTTATTTCTATTCATATAAATCATCAATATTTAAATTATATCCAATGTAGTTTACTTATTTTTAATATTTATATTTTAAACATTATTATCCATATATTACATTTATATACATATATTTACCCATGTAAATAAGATAAAGCATTTTAAATTAAATTATAAAAGAGAGATTTTATCGTATATATTATTAAGGGATTTATTTTAAATTTTCAGAGTCAAGATTTCCTTTTCAAAATATAAATCTATATAAACAAATGGCAATTATCTTTAGAAGAGTTATTTATTTTAAAATGATCAGTCTACATTTTATTTGATTGGATTAAATATTTATTAAAATAATGTTGCCAGAAATACCGGGTCATCACAATAATTGTATAGTGGATGAAAATCAATGTGAATAAAAGAAAAGGAAATTGATAAAGCTAATAATCAATTGATAAATATATAGGATGTACGTATATTATTTTATTTGCATAGCAATTTGATCCAGAATTCGAGCATAGAATTTCGAGATAATTATATCGATCCGAGTTGGGATTTTTCACTCGATTTTCGACGACGAACCTAGATATGGATTTTTGGTTGATTTTGGAAATTCTCTATCATAGTTTACGGCTATGCAAGGAGAATGACGGTTTCTAATCAAGAAACCAGATCTGAGTCCGCACTAGGAATTCGGGTGAACGATACTACTTCGGAAGTGAAATTGTGTGATCGAGTGAGCGATCGAATTTGATATTGCATACGAATGATATAAGTACATCGTACGGGCTTGAATGAATTAAATATTGAAACTTTTGTAAATAAATGTGCAAAATGATAAGCAGGATATACAGGCGTGTTAAAGGAAAATGGAATTGGGATTTTTGATTTTGAAGATAAATTTAAATTGCTCGACAAAAGGTATGTATTTAAATTTCAATATGAAATTTGATCCTTTTTTGATCTAGCCACTTGGCCTTTTGTTTTCTTTTGAAATCTGGGGGCCCGTGGTGGCATTTTTTAGTCGTACCGAGCTATCCGCGCAAAGGATACACTAGCGAAATTTTTCGAAAATTTAAGGAGTTAGAATAAATTTTGAGAAAATTTTGGAAATTTAAAATTTAAATTTAAATTTAAATTTAAATTGTTAAGAAAACCATATTGTTTGGAACTTATGGTTGATTTTGGAAAGTTAGTTAAAGTAATAATGAGTCTTTAATAAAAAGATTTGTTTTGGAAAGTTAAAACTGTTTGGTTTTGGGAAAATAATAAACGGGTATTGGAGCATTCTTCTTAACTTGTAATTTCGGAACGAAATTTTTTAAGGGGGGAAGAATGTGACGACCCTGAATTTTGGACATTTGAAATTAGAATATTTAATTGATTTTAAATATTTGAAAGTTGGTTTAACTTGAAATTCAAAGTATCTGTTTATTTGGCGATTAAATTGTTGAATCTAATTTATTGAAGTTGGGTAAAAAAATTGAATCTTCAGTTGTAAGCTGGTTAAAAATATTTTAAAGGCTTGGAAAAATTTATATTGATAATACTGAAGATAATGGAAGCTTCAGAATTGAGTTTGGAAATGCTTTGATTCAGTTTGAATTTTTTCGTTTAAATCGATATTTGAAAATAGCCTTCCAAGGCACAGTCTCGGAATTTGACGAAACCAGTTCCATTGGATCCGTAATAATGCTTTATTATCGAATTTCAATTTTAATAGCATTCGCATTTTTCGTTTGGCCGTATGATAAGCAAACGCGCTGAAAATTATATCGAAATTTAATTTAATAACTGGGTTCAAAAAGCTATCTTCTCCATATTATCGAATTTGGACTCGGAACCTTTTCCATTGCGTTCAACATAGGGGTTAAACATTATAAACGCCTGGCGGCACGCCTCGATTGGAGGTCGATATTTTCGGCTCGATTTCGAGTCATTTAAATTCAAATTTAAGTTTAATTTGATAGTTTAACCAGTCAAGAAAAAAAATTCCGTGAATTCAACACGTAGTTATCTCTTCAAGCACGTGTCATTTTTTTACACGCGTACGTTTCTTCTTTCGAATGAGGGAAAATAAAAATAAAAATCTCATTCAAAACTACAGTTCAAATTTTAAGGGCCGAGCGAAATCAAATGAAAATCAAATCCTCTCCAGTTCATTCAAGTAACAAATTAAAAAAAATTTATTAATGGCCGCTTGTTCAATGGCCGATGCTTCCTCCAAATCAAATCGAAATTCCATCGCGGCCTTCCCTTTTTAACGAAATCGTTGCATCTCGATTTCGAGCATCGCATTGGGCTTAGGCGACAGACATGGGCGGCATCGAGTTTCGCGAGTTGGAAGGGGAGGTCGCATTCGAAACTATGGCATCAGGGTTGTCGCGCGCGTAGGGGAGCAGGCCAGGGTGAGTTCGCCTGTGGGTCATGGCGATGGCAACACTAGGATAAGTGGCGCAGGGTGGCGGTGGTGCCAGGGAAGACTCGCGATGCTCGCACACGTCTAGGGTTTGATGGAGGTGAATCGACGGCACATCATTCAAGAACGATAGTGAGAGCACAGTAAGGTATAGTTTAACAACTTATTTACAGTGGGATATTTTCTGGTTTTAAATTAAGCTGTACATTCAAAATAAAAGAAAAGAAATAATAATAACAAAATAAATATATATGTTTTAAATATTATTTTAAATAATGGATTAGTGATTAAATTGTGTAATTTACTAAAAGATTTTTTAAAGAGAAGTGGTTAAAATAATAAAAATCATATATTAATAAAAATATTAATAAAATCATATAATTGTTACAAGGTCTAGAACTGTGGAGAATACAATCTGGAATGAAAATGGATTGCATGCATAGCTAAAGGTGAGAACTTCTCACTCAATCGAATTTTTCGATTAAATTTTGAATAGTTAAATTTATAATTGTTGATTGAGTGCTTGGATGATAAATTATTATCAGTTGTATTGATTTAGACCTTATGCGCCACATAATAGCGGATGATATTATATATATAAACCCATATACCGCGATATTCCACCTCGAAGTGGAATTGGTATTATATATGTATATTTGCAGTGACTGATTTACCGCATTATATAGCGGATGAGACCCTATGCGTCGCATAATAGCGGATGATATTATATAATTCCCATATACCGCGATATTCTACCTCGACGTGGAATTGGTATTGTGCTAACATCTGTGGATACAGGGAAACAGGTTGGAGGGATCCAACTGGATTCCTCACATTGTTGAATTTATTTGTATATGTTGTGATGTGTTAATCTGTGAATGATTATATTGGTGTGAATGATTATATTGATGATTGTAATTTTTTTGAAGGCTATAGTTTAGTCGAATATATTTTTGGTATCGTAGGATACCGGAAATAAATAAAATTAGAATTTTGGAAATTATAGTAGAAAAGCCTAGACCATTACAATTAAAGTATAAAAGTTGATTTTTGTAATCCTATCGAATTAATTCCAAAATATAGGAAAAGATTTTAATAAATGGATTTTGAGAAATATTGTTTAAAAGTTGAAGATTTATTTAAAATTGGATTTTCCATAGTTTGGGAGAAATAAAAGGATTTATTTTAAAAGGGAACAAATCTTAGAAATCAATATGAAAATTGATTTGGTATTTGAAAATAAATCTTTGGGAAATCAATATGAAAATTTATTTGATGTTTGAATGAAAATTGATTTGGTATTTGAAAATAAATTTTGAAAATCAATTTGGAAATTTGATTTGGTGTTTGAAAGTGAATATTTGGAAATCGATTTGAAAATCAGATATCAATGGATATTTGGAAATTTAAATTCACAGTGGGAATTTATAAAGGAAAGGGAAATTTGTTTTAAAACTAAATATTGGTTTATTTTTAAAAGTGTGGAAAGAAATTTACAGATTTGAAATGTAAATTTAAATAAATCGAGAAGGGTTTATTAATTGGTTTAAATGGACCGTTTTGAAATAGAAAGTGTATTTTCCCTGGAAAGCCGAGTATATTGTCAAAGTAGCTTTTAAAATATAAATTAAAAGTTCTAGAGATGGTTTTAAAAGAATATTTTGGAGAAATTATTTTCTTAAGTTAGTTTGAAAATCTTTAGAGTAAAGATTTAATTAATTAATTATAGAAGTGATTATTTAAAGATTTAATTGATAATTGTTTTATAGAATGGTTATTTAAATAGTTATACTCTATCTACTAATTTTATTTTAAAATTAGTTTGGACTTGAAGTTTTATATGAGATATTGATATAATGTTTTTATAACTAATATTTTAAAATAAAGTATTTAAAAATAGTTTTTATTTTAAAGTGTTTTCCAAGTATATTTTGGATAAGTGATTTAAATTATTTTAAAGTATTCCTACTTGGCAGATTTTCAGTGGAAATAAATAATATCAGGAATCTTATTCCGCGATTGAAAAGTGATTTGAAATTTGGTTTCAAAGGGTTGAAATGTGAAAATATATCTTGCGAAGATATTTTGAAAATAAATAATTTAGGAAAAATTATTTAAGTTTGATGATTGTTGTGAATGTTGTTGATAGTTAAATAACCGACTATCAATGTTGGCTTTTGAAATGGCACTTAAATTTATTTTCAAAACAAGCGCTCATTATTCGGTTAAGCCGGGAGAGGACTTTATGTCATAAAACCCATTCCGAATAATGATACGACAAAATAGGATGGAAATTGAAGATGGTGTTGAAGACCGGGTATTTTCGAAAACGAAAGGATTACCTGTCGAATGTCTCTGCACCTAGTTGCTCCGGTATAGAGATTTTATCACCCTTTGTGATGGGGAGTCCGAACGTGATTAGGGATTATCCGGATGTGCAAGGGCTTCTTTGTAAGTGCCTTCGGTTCTGTTCGAACCCGAAACAGACTTGTATGGATGTGTGTTTGACGTTACACTTTGAGATGTAAAGCTGGTTTCTATCAAATACATTTCTGTTGGTGGCGGAGAATTTATTCTCTTAGCTTAACACCCTTCTCTGAGACGTACGAGCTCAGAGGTTATGTAGTTGATGGTTACTAGTGATATATTCCCAATTTGATAATGTGGCATACGAAGTGCTGCTGATCATTTGTTGGTCGAAGCATGGATTTTTTGAAAAGCGTAGCTTTGTGAACGAGACTTCATCGGACCTCACAACCCGGAATGGTCGAAACAGGAAGGATGCAGCGAGGTTGTTGTTTGGAGGTAGCGCCCTCAGGGTATGTCCATTTCCTTCTGGAAAAAGGTGGTATCATGGTATGGAGCCCAGATACTTAACTTATGTGGTTGCTGCAAATTTATTACTTTGTGGTTGTTGGTGTTGAGGATCCTCGGATAAAGTTCGGTAACGACCGGGGATGGCATACTTGTGTGTGGAGTTATCTAGTTACAACTTCATTGCACCAGAAGCGTGAGATAACTCGGCCTTGTGTTGGCAGAGATCCGGTTAGGTTCTCGGGGCGTCCCTCCAGAGGCGTACCCTTGTGGCCCAGGAAGTTCCTTAGCCTGACCATTTTTTGGAAATCCAAAGAAATAATATGAGCCTTGTACGGTTTTAGTTGTATAACCTGCCTTTTACTTATGGTGGTGACCCGCCGTTTAATTGGTAGCTATAGTAGGCATAGTACGAAATGTCTATGCTGGCTAAGATTAATATTATACTTTTGAAATGTTTTCCACACTATGCACTAACGATAATATTAAAAAGATTTTGCGTATCAAGCATGTTTGACTATCATAAGGAGAAATCTCCTCCAATTCTGCGTTTGCATTGTGTGTGTGGCGGGAGGCCTTATGGTAGTTTAATTTGCCAAAAGCATTGCGGATTTATTTTCCTTCCTTTTGTGCAAATAACTGTTTTTAAGTTCTCACACCAGTCCCATGACTGACCTGGAGTTTATTGTTCCCTTTCTAAACTCTGGGTGCCCATAATTTTCCACACAGGCAGCCTAGAGTCAGGTTATCAATTGGATCTGGATGGATTGCTGTGGAGCTCAAGAGGCGAGCTGGATGGCGAGGCGCATCACTTATATTATTATTCCGCTGTGTATTCTGTTATAAGGACAAGTTTATATAACTATCTGATTTGTTGTAAGTGGTTGTACTCTGATGATGTATGTATAAACTGATATAGTCCTTTGTTTTAAAGATTATTCATTTATCTATTATATGTTGTTCCGCTGCGAAATGTGAGATTCTCTTATTGTTTCTGTTTCTTCTTCTACCTCTTTCTTCTTTAACCCTAATGATTTGGTTTTTCGGCATTCGATGGTTCGGCATTTGATACAGTGGACATATTGATGTCGACTTTCGAAAGTCGAAAAATCGGGTCGTTACACTTTATTTCAAAATTCAGACCTATTCTTCACTCTGTTTCCTCCAAAACAATTCAATAATGTCTTTCTCAAGCCAAACCTCTTTATCCAAAGTCATTAGGCTTGCCAAATGAAAAGTCAACTTTTTAGTGATCCAAGAGTCCATTGAAACATATCTTAAGCATGTTACTTATGGAAAAGTATTTTTGCGAAGATTTTCTAATTTTACTGAATTTTATTTTTATGGTTTACAAGATCTTGCTTTAGAAAATGGTATTTTTGATTTAACCGATGTGACGACCCACCTTTTCAACCCTCAAAAGTTGATACAAATACATCCCCAATATTCATGTGTCGAGCATTCGAGTGCCAGAAAGATAGATGATTGGGGTGAAAGAAAAGAAAAGATAGAACAAAATATCACATCGTAAATGACTAACATATATATCATATGATCCTTACGAAATGAAAACTTTAATATTCATACAACAAATTAGAGTAAACTAAAATGTCGTTAGCCTGGAGAGTTATAACTGCCCATCCTTACAAATGCTGATAAATACAAACTAGAAATACTGTGGAAATAAAATATGTGAATAGGTCTTGGAGGCATCCAACTCGTCTCTTGAATCTCCAAGCGTCCACGGCTGAATCTAGAAATATACTCAAGTTTGACATAATCATTATAAGAAAATAACACTCAGATCTGCCTGGTAGACCAGCGTGAGAAACTCAAATCATAAGGATTTTTATATTTACCAAACCCTTAAAAAATAAAGGTATCTCATAAGACCATGCCACACACAAACATGGATTAGTTTTTACCTTATGATAACCAACCCATTTTTATTAGAAAATCTTGTGATATTATAACAATGTCTAGGGTTTAAAATAAATATATAACATAGTCGAAATGCTTACATATTACATTCCAATATTTGGGCATGGCTAAATCTATAAAGCAACCAGGGTATCACCTATCACAGTACAACTCAGAGAAAATGTATCGAGAGCCACATATAGACCCTCGGCCAAAACAGAACTGGCCTACACCTTCCTGGATAGTAACGAATATGTCATCACCCCAGTTGCAACTCACAACCGTACCGGGCCCCTAGCAATCATAAATACATAAATAGCAATCTATATTGGGTGATGACCACACACTAATGGTAGCGAATCAGATTTTCCACCGAATGTGAGGCTTAGGGCTACGTTTTACCCTTTTAGCAAACCACACTTGGAACGCTAACACTGCCTTCTAGGAAACATTGCAATGCCACCATTCCTTCATACAAGTTATTCAGGATATGAACAAACCAAAGGCACTACTTCTATTTCATCCTTTTTGGAATCATTCTTAGGATTAGTAGCAAGTAGCCCTTGCACTTCAAAGCACATCGTCTTTGATTCCCATCAACTTCATGAAATCTCCAATTCGAACGCTTATGCTAATTTGAAGTGGTTTTCGGACAACTCATACTTATTCGATCCCGATCTCACCGAACCAAAAATCGATAGTTTCAAAACTAGACATTTGATATCGATTATTTAACTATCAAATAAGCAAACAATCCAATCAGGGATTTAATTTCATATAGAAACCAAGCATGATTAAGTACATAAGTAACCACTAAGCCCCTTATAATTAATCATTTTCATTAATTGAAACCGTTTCGTAAATACTTGTATCAAAATACGTTTACAAAAGATATACATATGTATACTACTCAATCACTATTCATTTATACTCTTTCAATGATTGGAAAAATATCCACCTACTTGTCCCATCGGTATCAGTATATTCACAAAACACTACACCTTCAATACTTAGAAAATGTAACCATATGCTATCTCAATGGTATAAGTATATTCACAAAACATATATGAAAGATCTCATTTTCCAAAAGCATACTTAAAAGGGCCATAACAAATTTCATTTAAAAACATTGTTTATTATAAACCCATGTGAGGAATGCGGATCTTAAGGCTAGAATGAACACTAGAGGGGGTGAATAGTGTTTATAAGAAATTACTAAATCTTTTTGAGTTATTGTTGATTTGTACACAAATGTATGCAATATTCAGACACAGATATAATCACAGAATCAAACACAGCTGCAGAAACAAAGTAAATGCAGTAAAGGAAAGAACACACCGAATTTTATACTGGTTCGGAGTTACCCTACATCCAATCCCGCACAACTAAGTATGGATTTCCTTTCAAAAGCAATTCAAACAATTACAACCCCCGGTTTCAAGGCCACGAGGTACACCCTCCAGAATCACAATCCTCTGGGTAGAGATACTTGATTTCTGGGCAACAAGTTCGCCCAATTGATTTCCAAGGCTACAATCACACCTTTTCTCGCTTGATTGATTTCTAAGGCTACAATCACACCTTTTCTCGTTAGATAGATTACAAGGAAGCCTATAACTCTGAATAGCACTAGGATCTTGTTGAGATAGTGATAGAGAATCAAACCAAAGATTATCTAGTTAGATTCAATGTTGATTTCGGCAGAGTGATGATAGGATTTTGAATAAGAAAATGTGGAAGAAGAAGAGAAGTGAAAAACCAGAAAATCTATGTTTAAATTCGTTGAAACTAACCCCTATTTATAGAAGAACAACAGCCATGTCCATTCGTGAAAGGTTATGGCGAATAGACACTTCTTTTGAAATTCAAAATTTTGAATCTAACTGTCACTATGTCGACATGGGGTACTAGGGCATGTCGACATCCCAAAGCATTTTTTGATGATTTGATTTTCTTTGAAAATAACCTTTATCTTATATTAAAAGCTATTTAAATTTTATAAATATACTTGACTATAGATAAAATACATAGATAAATATAGAGAATAATATATATAAAATTTCACTAAAATTTTATATTTAAATCTAAGTAAATATTAAAAAGTTAAATATATTAAAAGACAGTTTAAAACAAACGAAGTTAAAAACAAGAATTTATTTAAGAACAAAATCAAAGAATATTTTAAGGCTAAAACATCTTTTTGAAAATCATTTGAAAAGATAATTTTTAAGGCTAAAACATTTTGAAAAGCAGTTTGAAAATCATTTTAAAGTAGTTTTGAAAATCATTTTGAAGTAGTTTTGCAAGCTTCTTCCTGCATAATATCTCATCATATCAGGACTCGAGAACTTGTACAAAACCAGGATGTTCGTGGGTTTGTAAGCCACTTGTCGTAGGTTTGTAAGCTAGTTGTCGTGGGTTGTAAGCCACTAAAAAGGTAGAAATGGGTTCCATCCTAAAAGAAAAATGGAGTGAATATTTCAGTACTATTGTGAAGTTTTAACAAAATTCTAGACTCAATACTTATCTTTAAATCTTGAACTCTTGATAATCTTGATATTCTTGATACTCATGAGTCTTCAATCTTGATATCTTGAATCTCTATACTGTACAGTCTTCATTCTTGGTACCTGCATGGATAAATCCTGCATATACATATATATCTAAACTATAATGTTAGTATTTATATTTTATAATCTTATTCTAAGGTTATTGTCATCAAAACCATCAACTCATGGACTAACAATCTCCCCCTTTTTGATGATGACAACCTTTGTTTATAAAATATTACTTCTATCCTAATAACTCCCCCTAAATCTAATAACTCCCCCTTAATCTATGCCTAACTACCCTATTTTATATTTCTCCCCCTTTGTCATCAACAAAAACAAACAAACTCTAAACTATATAACTCCATCTCATTCTTGTACTCAAGTACCTGCATTAATAAACTATATAATAGAGTATATTAAGAAATAACTATACTTATAGACATGATATTCAATCAACGATTATAAATATATCAATGTATATTTATACATTCATCAATCCACACCAAGTGTCAATCAAATCAATCAAAACAAACAATTTCAATCAAAGCAACAAAGTAAGCAATCAAATTAAACGTTACGAGGAACTTCCACCCATCCTTCTTCTACGAAAATAGGGTATGCTTTGATGGCATCCCAATTTTCATTGTCATTTGTGAGAGAGATAGGAGGATGTGCTTCGTTATCATCCTTCTACAGGGAAGAAATCATCCATCGAATTGCCTCGAAATGCCTTTCTTGCTCCTTGATCATCTGCATTTGACTCAATTCTAAGTGTCGCTGGTTACGAAGAATGAACGAGAGAATATTCTTGAATGAATTAAGAGTTTCTTCAAGATTCTCGGATAAGTTATGAATTGGATTAACCATTTTTGAAATTGTGAGAAGAATGAGAGATAGAATAGATAAGAAATAATATTCAATAATGAATTCTAGAAGAAATGGGTATATATAGGTGTAGAAATTCGTTTGAAATGAATAGACATATGGTAGTTATTCAAATTTCAAATTCAAAATGAAGTGTCATTTCTGACCAGTACATGTCGACATGGTCATAGAGGGTATGTCGACATAAGGCAGTGAAATTTGATGGTAATTTTGATTTTGTGAATAATTGTGTATATATATTTATATATAATATACTAACATTTATTCAAGAGATAAGATAAGCTAGATAACAGAAAGGAAATTCAATTTCATTGCATAGAAGAGTGATACAATCATTAATCATAAACACTCAAATTAAAACAAACTTAAACTAATTCGACATGATATGAAAATATAAAACTAGTTAGAGGATGATGAAGATGAAGATAATCCAAGTTTCTTGCTGACTTTGGAGAAAAACTTGTTCATCTTGGATAATATTTTGTCCAACTTCTTACTAACGGATTTTTAAGAACCCGTTGATTCTCAACAATAATCTTTTGGTTTTTGAGAAGGGTTTTGTTGGTAGAATTGGAGGGATATTCAATACTTTCTAGGGATGTTTCACCTTCTTCTTCTTCTTCTATTTCCATTTCATCCCCTTCTTCTTCTTCCTCTTCCTCCTCTTCCATTTCTTCATGATCCAAACGCTCTTCCTTTTCGACAAGAGTCTCATAAGGTTGAAAAACATATGGGATTTTCATGAGAGAAATGTTTGAGATATTAAAAACTTTGCTTGAAATAAATTCTTCTCCTTTGAAATTTACTCCGAAATAGTTGAAAATCCGATTAAGGTAAATTCCATGATATAAAGTGTTTTCGCCCATTTCAAAATTTTTAGAACGAAGTTCATCCAAAATAACTTGCGCCCAATTGATATCATAATTTCCGAAAATAGTAAAAAGTGCTTTGCACACTTTTGAAGTAGGATTGTTAAAATTTCCCGATCTTGGGGTCAAAGTGTGTTGTAAAAGAAGATTGACAATTCTTTCTTTTGGACGAAAGTTTCGGTTTTTAAATTCAAAGTTTTCATCTCCTTCAAAAATATGATGAAATGTCTCACGATCATGTTCATCAATTTGAAAACTAGAAAGATCCATTCCCATGCTTTTGCAATTGAGAATGGTACCCAAAAGATCACAATTCAAAACAATTTTATTGCCTTTGACACAACTCCAAATTTCATTATCATTTCCTTCATAAAATTCTCGATTGAGATTTGCATAGAAAATTTTAACAAGATTTGGGTAACAAACAAAATCATTTTGAGAAGAATTAACAAGACTAAGAATTTGATTGTTTGCAAAAAGAGTATCAATTTCATAAGAAGCAAAATCTTGAAAAATAGCAAACTTTCCGGGATGGACTTTTCCATAGTTAGCATAATTGATGTATGCTTTTATTGCCTCCGGATTATTGAGGAGTTGCTCTTTCAAGTTTCTGGAAAGTCTCATGGTAGAGGGGTTGCTTGAAGAAGCCATTAAAGTAGAAAGTAGAGAGCTTGGAGTTTTGAAGAGAGAGTTTGAATTTAAAAATGAAAGTGAAAAGTCATGATAAAAGATAGTGAATAAATAGATTTTTGAAAGACATGTTCTCTGGTCAAAAGATGCCTTTTCAGAGTATTGAATGAACTGAAAAGGTGAAGGGAAATTCAACCATTTGCATTCAAATTTTGAATTTCAAATTCTGGTACCTAGGTCGACATCAGGGTAGGGATCATGTCGACATATGCATGTGACTTTCTATGATTTATTTTTCCTAAGTATTCTAATATATATATACTTATTATTTTTATGTCTATATATATATATATCTGGAATATTATTAGAATTATAGTATATTCCAGAAAATATTATTATATTATTAAAAAATAATAAAAATAAAATTATAATAAAATTGTAATAATAATAAAATAATAAAAAATAAATTTAAAATTCAATCAACACACCAATTCAAAATCAATCAATCAAGCAATCAATCATCTAATTCTAAGCATGCAATTTCAATCAATTGTATTGTAAATGTGTGCCTTTTTCTGAGTCCGTTTCCTTGAATTTGTTGAAGTCGTGAACTGCCGTGAAACACAAATTTGAGTTATCTGTCTTCTGATCATCATCGCTTGAAGACGAGTCTGAGTCATCTAGAGTAGCAGTAAATGCATGCTTCCGTTTCTTTACTGAATCATTGTTTATAGGAGGATTCTGCCTTTATGGATACAGACAGTCTCTTTTGATATGGCCTAGTTCATCACAGTTGAAACATTTGACATTGTTTGGCACTGCATTCTGATTTCCAGAATTCTAATAGTTGTTTCTCTTGAGATTATTCATCTTTCTGTATTTCAGGAATTTTCGAAAATTCCTGGTCATAAATGCTATCTCTTCATCATTATCACTGTTTGAGTCTGATCCGTCGGTTAATGCATTGAATGCCATTGATTTCTTTTCAGATGCTTTGCTTACTCTTCTTCCGATCATTTGGACTTCAAACGACATTAGATTTCCAAATAATTCTTCTATCTTTAAGGTACTGATGTCATTTTCCTCTTCAATTGCAAGTGTCTTCTGATCCCATTCTGGAGTGAGAGAATTTAAAATTTTTCTGACTTGATCTTCTTCCGAAAATTCCTTTCCCAAGGATATTAAAGAATGCACAATATCCTGAAATCGACTATACATATCTGAAATAGACTCATTAGTATTCATTTTTAATAACTGAAACTGATTTGTGAGCATGAAAATTTTGGTCTATTTAACTTTGCTTGTTCCTTTGTGAGTAACTTGCAAAGTTTTCCAGATTTCATATGCAGACTTACAAACTGACACTCTATTAAATTCATTCCTATCAAGTGAACAAAACAGAATATTCATTGCTTTAGAATTATTTTGTGCAACAGTCTTTTGCTCAGTGGTCCACTGTGCAAAGTTAATTGTGGGTTCAGAATATTCACTCTGTGTGATATTCCAAGTGTCTAATCCTACAGATTGTAAATATATTTCATCCTACAGGCCCAATATGCATAGTTACTGCCACTAAAAAGTGGTGGTCTGGCAGTAGACTGACCTTCTACAAATGAACTAGTGTTAGAAATAGTACCAGTGTTGGTAGCCATTTAGAAAACTTTTCAAAATTCAGATTATGAAACTTTTGAAAACCTTGCACTGATACCAAATGTGAGGAATGCGGAATATGGATCTTAAGGCTAGAATGAACACTAAAGAGGGGGTGAATAGTGTATATAAGAAATTACTAAATCCTTTTGAGTTATTGTTGATTTGTACACAAATGTATGCAATATTCAGACATAGATATAATCACAGAATCAAACACGAATGCAGAAATAAAGTAAATGCGGTAAAGGAAAGAACACACCGGATTTTATACTGGTTCGGAGTTACCCTACATCCAGTCCCGCACAACTAAGTATGGATTTCCTTTCAAAAGCAATTCAAACAATTACAACCCTCGGTTTCAAGGCCACGAGGTACACCCTCCAGAATCACAATCCTCTGGGTAGAGATACTTGATTTCCGGGCGACAAGTTCGCCCAATTGATTTCCAAGGCTACAATCACACCTTTTCTCGCTTGATTGATTTCCAAGGCTACAATCACACCTTTTCTCACTAGATAGATTACGAAGAAGCCTATAACTCTGAATAGCACTGGGATCTTGTTGAGATAGTGATAGAGAATCAAACCAGAGATTATCTAGTTAGATTCAATGTTGATTTCGGCAGAGTGATGATAGGATTTTGAATAAGAAAATGTGGAAGAAGAATAAGAGAAGTGAAAAACCAGAAAATCTATGTTTAAATTCGTTGAAACTAACCCCTATTCATAGAAGAACAACAGCCATGTCCATTCGTGAAAGGTTATGGCGAATAGACACTTTTTTTGAAATTCAAATTTTTGAATCTAACTGTCACTATGTCGACATGGGGTACTAGGGCATGTCGACATCCCAAAGCATTTTTTGATGATTTGATTTTCTTTGAAAATAACCTTTATCTTATATTAAAAGCTATTTAAATTTTATAAATATACTTGACTATAGATAAAATACATAGATAAATATAGAGAATAATATATATAAAATTTTACTATAATTTTATATCTAAATCTAAGTAAATATATATTAAAAACTTAAATATATTAAAAGATAGTTTAAAACAAATGAAGTTAAAATTAAGAATTTATTTAAGAACAAAATCAAAGAATATTTTAAGGCTAAAACATCTTTTTGAAAATCATTTGAAAAGATAATTTTTAAGGCTAAAACATTTTGAAAAGCAGTTTTGAAAATCATTCTGAAGTAGTTTTGAAAATCATTTTGAAGTAGTTTTGCAAGCTTTTTCCTACAGCATATCTCATCATATCAGGACTCGAGAACTTGTACAAAACCAGGATGTTCGTGGGTTTGTAAGCCACTTGTCATAGGGTTGTAAGCTACTTGTCGTGGGTTTGTAACCCACTAAAAAGGTAGAAATGGGTTCCATCCCAAAAGAAAAATGGAGTGAAGATTTCAGTGCTATTGTGAAGTTTTAACAAAATTCTAGACTCAATACTTATCTTGAAATCTTGAACTCTTGATAATCTTGATATTCTTGATACTCATGAGTCTTCAATCTTGATATCTTGAATCTCTATACTGTACAGTCTTCATTCTTGGTACCTGCATGGTTAAATCCTGCATATACATATATATCTAAACTATAATGTTAGTATTTATATTTTATAATCTTATTCTAAGGTTGTTGTCATCAAAACCATGAACTCATGGACTAACAACCCAAACCACTTTTCTTTTAGTGTAAGTAAATGTATCGTATAGAAATTATACCAAGTATACTTACCACCACTTTCTGATTTCAAACTTGTTCTATCTCTCGATCAACAATGAAGTCGGATAAGTTAGGTAACTAACCTTGCCTCGATATACATTCTTAATTCTCATAGATAGAGACGAGTTTCCCTACCTCGGAATTTGGTGTTAAGTATGAAAACAATACTTTTCATTCCACCATAAATTTTAAAGATCATTTATAGAAATTGAATCTCCTACACTTGTCACATTTCTGATATCTCAACTTACTTTATCCCTTGCCTAGAAATGAAGCTAAGTAAGTCAGGGCACCAATTGCTCTGGCCTTTTCCTTAAATAAAACACTTTGATTCTAGATCTCACAGATAGAGGATCAATCTACTCATCAATTTTACGTGCCAAGTATAGGACCACTTAATTTCCATAAGAAACCGAATTCGTATAATACTTCATATACTTAACATTATTAGTCTTCGATTTCAAACTTAAATTATCATTTGGTTAACAATGAAGCTGTTCAAGATGGGGTATTGTTACCTTTCAAACCTTGACTCGATAACATTTTTACCTTTTAGGATAGGAGAAGTTTCTCTACCACAAAATTTAATGTCAAGTACAAGATTTCATAAATTCTGTATACTATTTCATTTAAAACAAAGTGTTTTTAACCAAACTTATTTTCCAATTTCCGAAATCATTTACTATAACAAGAATGTTATAATCTCTAATCTCCTTTCCTTTCTCGATAACATTTATTACAACAAGGGTATTGTAATATATGCTTCCTTCTTACTTAAAATCATATTTAAACCACTTTAAAAATATTTTAAAATCTTCATTCAAATATCACTTAAAAGCCACCACTTTTGGAAAGAACTTGACTTTGGAAATAAAGGAGTTTCCCTTTTTATAAAGTACCACTAGCTTTATTGTATCAAATAATTTTACCTTAATTACTTATATAAATTTCAAACCTTTTTTATAACAAATTAAAACAGAGTTTTAAAACTTTCATTCAAATCATAACTTAAAGCCATCACCTTTAAAAGAGAATTCGACTTTGAAGTAAATTGATTTCCTTTATATAAACAATTCATTTAAATATCTCAAAATAAATCCTTGAAATCTCAAACCTCTTTAAACATTTCTACTTTTCAACAATACATTTATAAAATACTTAAATTATAGTTCAAAAACTCTTATGCAAATATTACTAGAGAGTCTTTAAATAAAACCCAATTTTGATTTGAAAAGGAAAGAATTTTCTTTTACATAATTTAAGCCTCTTATTTAAATAACTAAAATAAATTCTTTAAAAATATATTTAAAACTTCAAACTCCCTTTCAAATACTTAAAAAACCATTATAAAACACAATTGAAAAGAATTTAAAAAATATCTATAGTAGACAACTTTTTATACTTTACTAAAAGAGGTTTTTAGACTTAAAGAAAAAGTTGAAGAAAAATTTAGTTTTAGGGACATGAAGTTTGCTTTTTAGGTTGAAGGACATTTTCTAGTGTAAACCACAGAATGATAGTTGTAAGTATCATTTTCTGTTTACACTAGAAAGTGTCCTTCAGACTAAAAAGCAAACTTGTTGTCCCTTATACTAAATTTTTTTGCGACTTCTTCCCTGTGTCTATTTTCCTGTTACTAAAATTGCAGATTTCCAAAGTGCATCCATAGCAACTATAGCTATATAGACCGTAACTTTTAAAATCTTGTTTTATAAATAAAAAAACTCCATACTTCTCTATATTCTATATTACTATAAGTATATGAAACATTTTACTTCAAAATATCCATAAGTTTGAAGTCAATTTAATATCCATTCTTGAAATTAAATTTGAAACAAAGTATTTTCCAAATGAAATCAAAAACCATTAGATTTCACTTTTCCAAATAAGGAAAGAGGCTAAGCGACTACTCTAGCACATAATCAAGTGCTAAAAATTACTTCTACATCAAAAAGAAATCAACTTTCAAGTCATATCACAATTTACGTATGCAATGGTCGAGCTACCAAGCTTCCAAGATACAAACATTTCAAATACATATATAAATGAAATGAAATCGATGGTAGTGAGGAATCCCATTGGATCCCTCTACAAAATTCAAGTTCTTCGAAATGCCTTCGCCGCGACCTATTCACTACGAAGCTCTTCTACTTTATTTGCTTTAGTCCCCTACAAAGAATGGTTATTTATGACATCTGCTTCCAATAGAAAATTAAACAATACCAAATACTATATATATACATCCATATATATCCACATAAACAATAATAATTATTTTACAACATGTCACATTATTTTAAAACTATTTCAAAGTGAGATATCTTACTTTTAACCAAGTAGATAACCAAATCCAAGCATCCAACTTCCTACCACCTCCTAGCTAGCCACCAAAGCTCCCACTTTTCCTCCTTCTCCTTGTGTCCAAAGCACCTTCCTCTCCTTAGAAGCCCACGCCAAGGCCTTCCCTTCCTCCTTAGTTACACATGTCCAAGCTTCCCCTAGCCTAGGTGCTCACGACCATAAAGGGAAATGGGGATTTGACACTCAAGTTTTGATTTTTGTGTTGATATTAGAGTGGTCTAGGGTATATCAACTTATATAAGCAGTTTAAACTAAGAAAGAGTCGGGTTTTGAGGTGTTTTTGTTTTATGAACTAAAGTTGAAGACATGAAAACGAAGTGAGTAAAGAAAATTGGAGACGAAAAATGGAAATGTGTGTAAGTGGTGTGTATATATAGTAGTATGAAAAGATGGCAATTTACCTCAACTTCCCTTTAGCCAAATGACCCTAATGCCCACCACTACCACTTAAAACATGCCTAGATCTCTCTGCCTTTCGCTCCTTAAAATGTGCCATGATTTAAATTATGTTTTATGTCATACTTTCATGTACCTTTGTCCCTTTAAGCATACTTGGTTTTTAATTAAATTTTTGTTATGGAAAGAGATGATTTATATCGTTGTTAATGTGTATACATGCTATTATTCAAGCTCCAAAATATTTACACAACTTTTATTGAATAAAAATTTGATTTTAAATAAACCATTTTCGGTTACATTTTCAATATTACTTCAAACTATTTACTTTTGTAAACAAAATTTAAAAATGAAATCCTTATCATTAGTTATTAATTACAAGAGGGTTATTTGATTATTAAAAATCATTAATTTGAATATTTAAAATCAAATTAAATATTCGTAAATCAAAACTAGAAAATTCCATATCGTTGCATTCTCCCCCCTTAAATGAATTTCGACCCTGAAATTTCATCTCATCAAATAAAGAAAGAAACAAGCCAACACAAAACCTTAACCCTTTTCAAAAGCCCATACGATGTATATAGATCATCCATACGCCATATCTGATTCGATCACTTACTCGAATACATAAGCTTTTCTTCCGAACTAGTATCGCTCACTCGACTTCTCTAGCGTGGACTCTGATCCGGCTCCTTGATTAGAAATCTTCATTCTTCATACATAGCCATATACTATGATAGAAAATCTTGGTACCATATCAAGAACCCTCATTAAGTGTTCGCCGTCAAGAATCGAATGAGAAATCCTTATCCAGATCAACATAAATCACCTTAAAGTCATGTACTCGAATCTTAGATCAAGAATCTTGCGAAGAAATGATCTAGGTGCAACTTACATACTATTCTTATTAGTTCTTACTTATACCAATTTTTTTTTTACTTCTAAAATTATATGAAAACATTTCGTTTGTTAACACACTCTTTTATCAAAATCCCTTTTTATTCGAATCCATTTTCTTTAAAGAAAATTAAGAACTAAATACCCAGTTTCTATTTCAAAACCCTTTTGAAATGCGACTATATATTTTAACCTATAGAAAATATACATATAGACAGGGTAACACTAAAACAACACTAAGGAACTAGGTCCTACCTAGTTGTATCATACATCCACATACTAAGAAGTGTAACACTTAAGAGAAGTGCTTACCATTCGAAAACATCTCATGCCAATTTTTAGTCACTTTCGAGCCACTTGAACTAGTGAACATAAAAATACTTCTTCTTTTTTGAATTACATTTTGAAATAATATTGTATATATTTCTAGATAGATAGTTTTAACAAAAATATTTATTACCGACTTGCTTTGGGTTCGTTTGGATTCAAACTCATTTCGATCGTACAATACTAAAGGGAATAATTTACTAAGTGCACTACAATGTTCGCCTAAGCAAACATCTGATCATCACTCGAAAGATTATTTAAATCATGACAAAACTATTCGAGACTCATTCCTCGAACTATCCAAAGAAAATCATCTTACTTAAAAATTTCTTAGAAAATACTTATAAATACTTTCAACAATACTATTCTTACTTTTTCCAAAAATCATTTGAAATCTTTTTCATAGACACGGGAGTTAAATCCTCAAAAATCCTCCTTTATTTATAAAATAGAATTATATTTTATAAACCAAATTTGTAAAATCATCTTCATATAAATCATTCCTTCTAGTATCAAAATAAACTTTATAATAATATTACTGCCGAACACCTTATAGTCAAATTATAAAAATTAATTCATAAGTTGTTCACTTTTAATTTAATCAAAATAATAAATACTCATAAGCTCAACGAGAAAAGTAATCAAATAGTCAATGCTTCTAAACTAGACGAGTACGACCAATCAAATAATAAATGATAATAATTGCATATTATCATTTTCTAACAAATAAACACATCATAAATAACTATATTAATATTTTTTGAAAATTATTCTTTTATATATAAAATGTAATCCTAGGTAAATTTATTTCTTTTACCAATTTCAACACAATATAAAACATTTTTATAGCACTAACAAATACACGCTCTCATACGTAATACACTTAACTAATTCTAGGGTGTTACTAACTCTATCTCTAATGAGTTTTACGCTACCAAAGCCCAAGAATTCGCTCATCCTGGCATTGATACCAAATGTAACGACCCGTATTTTCGACCCTCAAAAACGACACTAATACATCCCTGGTATTCATGTGCCGAGCATCGAGTGCCGGAAAGACAAATGGTTGGGGTGAAAGAAAAGAAAAGCCAGAACAAAATCTCATATCATAATGAGTAATATGTAATATCCAAATGATCTTTACAAAAATAAAAATTTAATAAACACACAACAAATTAGAGCAAACAAACCTATTATCAGCCTGGATAGTTACAACTGCACGTCCTTATAAATGCTGATAAATAAAAACAAGAAATTCAATGGAAATAAAATACGTGAATAAGTCTTGGATGCATCAAGCTCTGCTCCTAAAGCTCCAAGCATCCACAGCTAAATCTGGATATATACTCTGATTTGACCCGAGTATTATAAGTAAATTACACCCAAATTGGTCTGGTAAAACAGCGTAAGAAACTCAAATCATATGGATTTTTATATTTATAAAACCCTTCAAAAATAAAGGTATCTCGTAAGACCATGCCGCACGTAAACACGGTCAAGTTTACCTTACAATAACCAAACCATTTTTATTAGAAAATATTGTGGTATTATAATAATATCTAGGGTTTAAAATAAATATATAGCATAGATGAAATGCTTGCATCTCACATTCCAGTATTGGGGATGACTAAGGCCGTAAGGCACGTATTGTAGAATATATTTCACCAATGACAAGGTTACCGGGGTATAGCCTATCATAGTACATCTCTAGAGAAAATGTACCAAGAGCTACACATGGACCCCCTTCCAACACAGAACTGGCCTACCGCTTCCTGGATAGTACTGAATATGTCGTTACCCTGGTTGCATCTTACAACCGTACCAAGCACTCAACATTCATAAGTCCATAAATACCGATCTAGATCGGGTGTTTAATAACCCGGATTTTTAGGTTGATTAAATACAAAGCTAAACGGGTTTGGCTAATCTATTTGAGAAGAAAATATGAGTTTACCTCATACTACTATCCCTAAATGCAATCATGTTCACTGTTTAGTAATTGGCTAAATATAGGATTGAATTGCTCTCTATTTCTTGTGCTAATTATTAGTTAGGTTATTGAATTCTTAGTTTGTTTGGCCATCGTCTTGTGATCACCTTTAATATCCATTTGTAGTTGAACATATGTGTGCATGTGGAAAAATCAGTGCTCTAGATATCAGTACAATCACCGTCGAAGAATTCATCACCAATGGACTGTTGGGGAGGCAACCTGGAGCTTATATAGCTCCAGGTTGCGTCATCACTAGTGGACCGGTGGGGCACCACTTGTGCACCCGTGGCGTGCACATCTGGAGCTACTTCGGCTCTAGATGCCCTCCTGACTTGCTCATTCCATACCTCGTTCTTTGTCTTGTTTGCCGATGTTGTTGTGTTGTGTTTTGCATGTTTTTTTGGCCCTTTGGATGTCCATTTCCATTGATTTGTTAACCTATAAAATAGAATTGGAAATGGTTTAAGGTAGAAAATTTATGGACCAATTCATGGCTATAACCTTGTGATGATTTTGTTGTAGTAACTTCTATTGTATGCTATGGACTTTGAATCACTTTGATTCGAATGTTTGGAATTTTATAAACTTATATCTATCTATTTTATAAATATAAACACCAAATTTTATATATAAATAATTTCATAAAAGAGAGTTATTTAAGTTTACAAATATCAACCTTGTTTTCTAAATTAATCTAGTTCTTTTATAAACGGTTATATGAGTAATTATATACCTACAGTATATCTTTTTAGTAAGAAAAATTGTGGATCTTTATCATATGGTGTTGGTAAATTTATAAACTAAGTATTTTATTCACATTTGGTCACCCTTAACTAGCCTTGTTCTTCGTATTATTAGACGACGTTATTTATAATATCCTTTAATTATATGGTATCAAGATAGGTTCGTAACAGGATGATGACCATATCCTAATGGTAGAAAACCACATAGCCATGCTGCATATCCCATGTTTTAGTCATTACCAGGTATGAGGCTTGAGGCTACGTTTTACGTTTTTAGAAAATCCCACTTGGAATACTAACACTGCCCTCCGAACAATAATTCAATGCCAACATTCATCCATACAAGTTGTTCAGGATAAGAATAAATCAAAGAAACTACTTCTACTACATCCTTTTTGGAATCACCCTCAAGATTTGTAGCAAGTGGCCTTGCACTTCAAAGAACTCCGTCTTTGATTCCCATCATCTTTAGGGTACCTCAAATTCGAATGCTTATGCTAGTTCGAAGTGGTTTTCAATAACTCATATTTATCTGATCTTGGTCTCCCCGAACCAACAATCGATAGTTTCAAAACTGGCCAAGATTTGATAGTTGGTTATTTAACTAACAAATAAGCAAACATCCAATCATAGATTTAACTTCATATGGAAACCAAGCATGATTAATAACATAAGCTACCACTAAGCTCCTTTAATTAATCGTTTTCATTAAATTAAAATCGCTTTATAAATACTTGTATTAAAATACCTTTACAAAAGATATACATATGTATACTACTCATTTAATACTCTTTTAATGTATGAAAAATATCCATATACTTATTTAATCGGTATAAGTATATTCACAAAACACTACACTTTCAGTAGTTAGAAAATGTACCCATACACTATCTCTACAGTATAAGTATATTCCCAAAACATTTATGAAAGAACTCATTTTTCAAAAGCATACTTAAATGGGCCAAAACAAATGTCATCTGGAAACATTGTTTATTATAAACCCAAACCACTTTTCTTTTGGTGTAAGTAAATGGATCGTATGGAAAGTAGACCAAATATACTTACCTTCGCTTTTCGATTTCAAACTTGTACTATCCCTCGATCAATAATAACATCGGACAAGTTAGAGAACCGATGTTGCCTCGACATACATCCTTAATTCTCACATATAGAGACGAGTTTTCCTACTTCGGAATTCGGTGTTAAGTATGAAAAGAATACTTTATATACCACCATAAATTATAAAGATCATTTATAGAAGTCGAATCTCCTACACTTATCACGTTTTCGATATTTAGACTTACTCTATCCCTTACCCAAAAACGAAGCCATGTAAGTTAGGGTACTGAGTGCTCCTGGCCGTGCCTTATTTAAAACACTATGATTCTAGATCTCACAAATAGAAGATCAATCTACTCATCGACTTTTAGTACTAAGTATAAGACTAATTAATTTTCGTAAGTAACCAAATTCATATACTGAAATAATACTTCATATACTTAACATAAATCTTTGATTTCAAACTTAAGCTATCCTTTGATTAACAATGAAGCCGTTCAAGTTAAGGTGTTATTACCTTTCAAACCTTGACTCGACAACATTTTTATCTTTCAAGATAGGTAGAAGTCTCCCTACATTGAAGTTTAATGTTAAGTATAAGACTTCATAAATTCCGTATACTATTTCATTTAAAACTAATTGTTGTAAATGGAACTTCTCTTCCAATTTCACAAAACCATTTACTATAATAAGAATGTTGTTGTCTTTGATCTCCTTTCTTTTCTCGAAAACATTTATCACAATAAGGATGTTGTAATATGTTCTTCCTTCTTACTTAAATCATATTTTACTACTCTAAACATAGTTTAAAATCTTCATTCAAGTATCACTTAAAAGGTCATCACTTTTGCAAAAGAATTTCACTTTGGAAATAAAGGAGTTTCCCTTTTTATAAAGCACCACTTGCTTTATTATATTAAATACTTTTATTTTTAATTATTTATATAAATTTCAAACCTCTTTTAAAACACTTTAAAAAAAAGTTTTAAACTTACATTCAAATCATAACTTAAAGCCATCACTTTTAAAAGAAAACTCGACTTTGAAAAGTAAATGGATTTCCTTTACATAAACCACTTGTTTAAATATCTCAAAATAAATCCTTGAAATCTCAAATCTATTTTAAACATTTTTACCTTTCAAAAGTACATTTTTAAAATACTTAAATTATAATTCAAAACTCTTATACAAACATTACTTGAGAATTATTAAATAAACCCAATTTTGATTTGAAAAGATAAGATTTTTATTTTATATAATTTAATCCTCTTATTAAATAACTAAAATAAATTCTGTTAAAATATATTTAAAACTTCAAACTTTATTTCAAATACTTAAAAACCTTTATAAAACACATTTGAAAATAATTTACAAAATATCTAAAGTAGATAACCTTTTATACATTATTAAAATCATAGATTTCCAAAGTGCAACCATAGCAACTATCACTATATGGAATGTAACTTTTATAACTTTGTTTTGTAAATCAAATAACTTTTAAACTCTATTCCTTTCTATATTTTAGACCGCCATAATTATAGGAAACATTTTACTTCAAAATATCCATAAGTTTGAACCCAATTTAAAATCATTCTTGAAATTAAATTTAAACCAAGTGTTTTTTCCAATGGAAATCAAAAACTATAAGAATTAACTTTTCAAATACGGAAAGAGGTTTAATGACTACTATAGCATATCATCAAGTGCTACAAATCACTTCTACATAAAAAAGAAGTCCACTTCCAAGTCATATCACAATTTACACATGCAATGGCCGGGGTAACAAGCTTCCGACATACAAACATTTCAAATATACATATAAAAATAAAATGCAAATCAACGGTGGCGAGGAACCCCGTTGGATTCCTCTACAAAATTCAAATTCTTCTAAATTCCTTTGTCGTGATCTATTCACTATGAAGCACTTCGACTTTATTTGCTTTAGTCACGTATAAAGAATGGTTATTTACACCCATTCGCTTCCAACCGGGAATCAAATAATATCAAATACTATACATATACATACATATATATATCAACATAAACAATAATAATTATTTAACACATGTCACATTATTTTTAAAACTACTGCAAACTGAGATATCTCATTTTTAACCAAGTAGAAAATCAAATACAAGCTTTCAACTTCATACCACCTCCTAGCTAGCCACCACTCCCATCTTTCCTCCTTCTCCTTGCTTCCAAAGCCCCTTCCCCTCCTTAAAAGCTCACGGCCAAGGCCTTACCCTCCTCCAAAGCTGCTCACGTCCAAACTTCCCCCTAACATAGATGCTCACGGCCATGGAGGAAAATGCACTCAAATTTTGATTTATGTATTGATGGTAAAGTGGTCTATGGTATTACCAACTCATATAAGGATTTTGAGGTGAAAAGAGTGGGATTTTGATGTGTTTTTTATGAACTAAAGATGAAGACATGGAAAAGAAGTGGAGTAAAGGAAAATGGAGATGAAAAATGAAAATGTGTGTAATGGTGTGTATATATAAAAGTATGAAAAGATTGTAATTTACCTTCAGTACCCCCCAGCCAAATGTCCCTAATGCCCTCCACTACCCCTACTTAAAACATGACAAGATCTCTCCACCTTTTGCTCCTTAAAACATGCCACGATTTAATGCATGTTTTATGCCATACCTTTATGTATCTTTTTCCCCTTAAGTTAATTAGGTTTTAATTAAATTTTATTATGGAAAAGATGATTTATATTATTGTTAATGTGTATACACGCAACTGTTCATGTTTCAAAATGTTTACACAACTTTCATTGAATAAAAAGTTAATTTTTAATTAAATGTTTTTCGATCACATTTTCAATATTACTTCAAGCTATTTATTTTTATTAAAAAAATGAATTTCCGATCATTAGTTATTAATTACAAGAGGGTTATTTGATTATTAAAAACCATTCATATAAATGTTTAAAATTTAATTAAATATTCACAAATCAAAGCGATAAAATTTTGAGTCATTACAACTGATTTTTCTCAAAATGATTTTGATTGCTATCCCGATTTAGTTAAAATGTTTTAAGCTAATTTGAATGGAAAGTTTTGTCAAGGAGAAGAATTTCAAATTTGGAGTAATGTAAAAGATACTACTATTGTTTTAGATTGTGAAATTCTTTGTCAAAATTTTTGTTATAAAGGTAGTGGAAATAATCTCTCCACTTTCTAAATTAATTATGGCAATAGAGAAGTTATGCATGACTTTTTTCAAATGACGAAGAGTATGGTTTTATTTAAGCTTAAATCAAGACTAATGAGTCTTATTTTAAAACAAAATATTACACCGAGGAAGGAGAATTACAACAACCATACTCAAAATTGTTTTCAAAGCTCCTTTTTCTATTTCTGAAAAATATGATATAAATTAGGCTCAAGTGATTTTGGATGACTTCGTTCAAAAGAAAATTTCTATGCATGAAAACACACTTTACCATGGTATGACTTAAAAGGTGAAAATATTTTGCTTCACAAAGTTTCCAACAAAACCAACTTCTCTCTTATGCACATCCCTCTTGAATTTGATCCATATGAGTCTCTTACCGAAAAGGAAGAGAGATTAGCAAGAGAGGAAGAACAAGAAATTCTTCAAGAAAAAGTAACTGAAGATATGGAAATAAGTGAGGAGAAAGAACATGAAGAAGAAGAAGAGGAGGAAATGAATGCATCTCTTGAAAGGTTTGACAAACCATCTCGATATTCAAACAAAGAAATTCTTAAAATTCAAGAGAAGTTTCTTAATAATCAAAAGAAGCTTAATCGTTCCTTTAGTAAGAAGTTCACTAGCCTCTCAACCCAAGTTGACAAATACTTTGGGAAGATAATGAGAAAGCTTAGTGGAAATTCTTCATCTTCATCTTCATCTTCATCATTCTAGATTTACTTATCTATCCTTATGTATTCTAGTTTTTATTATATCATTATTTTGTATTTTTCATTTTATTTATGTATCCCTCAATTTTATCAATGAAATTTGTTTTGAGACTTTATTTTTGTTCTCAATCATGTTCTTTTGTTCTCTGAAATCATAAAATAAATAATATAAAATAAAAATAAAAATTAAAGACATGCGTATTTCTGCATATATGTCGACATAGGCTACACATGAATGTCAACATACTCTGAAATTTTCAAAATTTGAAATTCAAATTGATCAGTTATTTTTGGAGGGATTAGTTATTAATCCAACTTTTGAATTCTATAAAATGATTTTTTTCCAGAAAACTCAAAAAACGATTCATCTTCCTATTTTATTTCTTTCGACACATATCTTTTCATAAAAATGTATTTAAACAACAATTTTTCAAAACAAAAACTACGTGAAGATCCAGAAGAAACTCTTTAATCTTTCAAGAATGACATTTGCTTCATTCTTCACAATCAATGACACTTGGAGTTGAGTCAATTGCAAACGATTAAAGATTAGGAAAAACAATTTGATTCTCTTCGATGTTTTATTTCTAGTTTCGCCAAAGAAGTTCAAAGCAACGCGATGGAATGCTCGAACGTATAAGAAAAAGTGGATAATGAAGGTTGAGAAGTTATCAAGATAAATACTATCTTTAGATCCAAAGGATGGATCCAATTTCCCAAGAAAATTTAGGTTTTAATTTGTATTTTCAAATTATATTTATACTTTTATTTATAATATATTTTTCTATACATTTTATTTTGTATAATTAACTATGGATATAATCTATATGTAATTAATTGTACAAATGTGAATGGAATATGATGTATGGTTGAAACATATGTAATTACTATTGTATGTACATACATACATACATACATACATACATATACGTACACACACACATACTTATAGATAATTTAATACTGTTTCATAATTATTATTGATTTTGATTCCATCTATAACACTATCACATTAAATAGTATTTCATATATGTCACATTTAGGGGAAGTTTATTTTTTTTACCGATTTTTGTTGATGAAAAAGGAGGAGAAAAGTATATAATATAATATATGCATATACTAAGGGGGGTTATTCAAAATAAGGGGAGTTAACCAATTTAGGTTGAGTTACATTGCATTTTGTAATAAATATATTTACATGGTTGTCATCATAAAAAAAGATCGTTAATACTACAGATATTGAGTTTGATGACAACAGCCATATAAATATAGATACTGATGTTTTCCAAGTTGTATAAAATATTTTGTAAAATATTATACAGATTTATACAAGATAGTATAATCGTGTTTGAAAGCTGATCAGTAAAAAGACTAGAAATACAGATATTTGAAGACTCATGAGTTTAGAGACAAAGACACAAGAGTGTAGATTATAATTAATATATATTAAATTAATTTGTTAAAGTTCTTGAATAACAACTCTCTTTTCTTTGAATACTCTCTTATCAAATTATTTATTTTATTATCTAAATATTTATTTTATTGTCAAAATATATTTCTACAAATATTTTATAAGAGTTTTATATATTAAAGTATTTAGAAACACTGTTTAAATAATTTTACAAGAGTTCAGAATTTGAACACACCTTAAAAGTGTTTTTTTTCTCTCAAAACATAGACAAGTATATCGACATAGGCTACATAGGTATGTCGACATATGTACCGTTGAAGAGATGTCTTTTAAATTTTGAATAGTTGTGATTTTTGGTTACATTTCTTCATGAATAACACGTCCATTGAAACACTATATAAAAGGGGATGATTTTTTCTAATAACTACATTCTTTATATTCTTCTTACTCCAAATTCTTACTATATATTTCACAAAATCCACTTTCTATAATCTTCAAATTTATTCAAATTCAATCTCTACTTTACTATATTTATTCTCTATAATCTATTCACCGATTTGCAAGTATTCTCTCATCAATTCAAAGATCAAAGTGCTATCGAAGGGTAATAGAATATTTTTTATCCTATAACAACTAGCAAATTTATTAATTTGATAAATTACATTAATTTTTAGAATATTCAATTATAAGATTTTTTTTGCATAGATTATGATGTTTTGAACAATAAATAATAATGGTAATAAGTATTTACAAAAAAATATATACTTTGGAAAAATAGTGATAAAATGACCTAAAACCATTTTATCGATAAACAGCTCTAAAATCGTAAAACTTCGCAAATGGAGCTGGATAAATGCACTTATTTTTATTTTCTAATAAGAATATGAAATAAAATAATTTATTTTAATTCTAGAAAAAATTAAAAGTACTTATGACATCGTTAGCGATGCCCTTATATTTAATAATTTATTTATTAAATTAAACTGAGATTTAATAAGTTAATAATTATTATAATTATTCAAATAATTATTTTTAAATGATAATAATTCATTTTAAATAGTTATAAAGTGATACAAAATAATTTATAATAGTTGTCTAAAGATATATAATTGAATTGAAAAATATAAGGAAAATTGATATCGCTTTATCGGTATAATAGCAATTTTTGTAAATAATTGTTATTATTGGTTTATATGGTTTTATAATTGAAAGGCGATCATTATATTTAATTAATAATGATAAAAAATTAATTTTCAAACTTTTTTTACAAATATATGTACATTAATTATAAGTGAAAATGTGACCGGGAATCGGTTTCCCGATTTTCAACGGTTTAATAAACGAAAGTTGTTCTAAAGTTGTTGCAATCTTGTTTATATGTCATGTATGGATATATAACATACAAATACATCCACTAACATATACATGAACACATATATACATAAAAATGTACATTTGCACATATATATATACATATACATAGTGAAATATCCAAGATATTTCCATTTTCTTACTCCATAAGCATTCTAAAGTCAATGCACATGGCATAGAAGTGAATGAAAAGATGGAGCACATGGGAGGGTAGGTACCAACGTGTATGTTGATGTAAACTATGTCTTAAATAACATTGTTTTTGACCCGTTTTAAAAGTTATGATTTGAAAATCTTTGTAAAGATTTAAACAAATGATTTGAAAATATTTTCCTGAGAAAAGGATTAAATAAAATTGGAATCATTCCAAGATTCAAAAGGTTTAATTAACCAAATGATTTTATAAATGAGGCTTATTGATTCCACGTACTGTTAAGAAGATAAATTGAATAATTTAAAGTAATATATCTCTTTGAGATATTTATGAATGAATAAAAAGATGAATTAATTTGAATGATGATTGATAATCACATATGAACTTAACATATTTTTAATCGATGATTGGTTCAGAAGAACTAGGGTTAGATTTGGGTAACACCTATCTGAAAACCATTTTGAACCAATTTATATGTACAGAAGTGAAGACATGTTGAAATTGAGCATAGCCTCACGAGCCTCAAATCCCAAGAATGATACGGGATACTATTTGGTCTGAGGAATACACATTCGAGCTGTTGGTTGATGTATGTATAGTGGCGTTCAGTATCTGGACCCGTTGGGGGAAGATGTTTCTCAAGTTATTTATTTCCCTAATTATTTTAAATATAGTAGCTAGCTTGTGAAAAGTGATAATGCTACCGGATATTGGTAGTGTAGCAAGTGCAGCTCCAAGTAGCTAGCTTGAGAAAAGAGTTAGGGCGTCCGGGGACTATGGTTGCTATGCATGGATCGAAGAGAAGGCCACCAGTTCCCTATCATGTTGGAAATCCAATTCCAATACGAGCTTTATGTTCGAACCAGGTAAATTTCCATCAGATTGGAAAATAGTTGATCAAATTTAAATTTAAATTAACCGCAAGTGCACGGCGTACAATGATAATACGAGGCAAGTATGGATCGATCCACAGGGAATTGTTTAGATTTTAAAATTCTATTCAATCAAATTAACCTAGATTTGAGAGAGTGTTTAAGCAAAAAAAATGAAAATGTAAATAAACTACAAAAAGAAAATGGATAAAACTATGAGAGTTTAAAGGAAATTTAGAGGTAAATTCACACTCTTGATCACATAAATCAACACAACATGAAATTATGATCTGTCTTTTTGGTCATTAGGGAATTTAATTGGTGAGTTTATTATAAGTATGGAATATTTGTGCTATTAATTAGCCCAATATAAACCATCAAACTATAACACACCCATTAAACCACTTGCTAACTCTCATGAAAATTGCAATGAAATTGAAAATAAAATCTATTCTAAGCATGGCCTATTAACTATTGATTAGAAATATAGACCATCAAATTTTTATTTCAACTTCACTTCATTACCATAATCATATGTAGATGAAGAGATAATTTGTGTTTGTTTTTGTTTAAGCATAGCCTATTTGGTGTCAACAATATAGGCTATCAAATTCAAAGTTAAAACAACAAAATTTAACCCATTCAATCATTTTCATTAAGCACAAAAGGATATCAAAATTATCAAAGTGTTGAATCTACATGATAAGAGAGCTCCGTTACCCCTAAATTGAAGGGGTTTAGCCTCTCATATTTGTTATCATATCAACAAATGTAGCATTCAACATGAAATAAAAACAAGAAGAAAATGCAAGATAAGTAAAAGAGAGCTAATTAAAATGAAATAAATGCTATTCTACTTGTATAAGAAATGAAAATACACTACTCGCATGAAAGGAAATAAACAAGAAAAGAAAAGAGCATGTATTAAAATTGCATAAAAAAGAAAGTTACATGAAATAAAATGGCTAAGTAGCCATGAAAATGAAAAAGGGTTTTTATTGTGAGCCTCAAACTAAACTAACTAAAGAAGAGGCTAAGAGAGTAAGAGGAAGAGAGAAGTTACATGAACATATGGAGTATTTATACATGTTTTGAAACCCTAATCCTATTTTTGGGAACTACCTAAACTACCCTTGTGGAAGTGTGGCCACCAAGTTATTATTAGCATGAGATAATCCTCCATTAAGTGTGCATGAAACTTTAATGGCCATTTAGCATGTGCATTAGCTCCTAATTGTACATCAAAGTACGTGGGTAGGTGGGGTCCTCTATGTTCATGAGTTTGAATTATTTCCATCTTCATTTACTTGTCTTCTCTTACGCATGCATATTTCTTCATGAAGCCACCTGTAATTTGAATTAAAATTCCTACAACATAACACAGAAATTTCCAAATAAATTTTCTCAAATAAATATATGCACAAAAATGCCATTTTACCCCTGTATGAAGATGAATATGTGATGATTTGAAAATAATTTGAATGTTGGTTTAAACATGTTAAAATACCAAATAAGATCATTTATTTAATTTAATTAGGTTAAATATGGAAGCAAGAATATGCACATTTACGTACACATCATATACCCCCACACTTATTTTTTTATTCTTCCTCAAATAAAGAAAAACTAAGATAAATCCGTTTTCGTAGGGAGCACGATTGTATTGAGCGTATGCAACAATCCGTTAAACCTCTACGTGTCCCTGGTAGGAGAGTGTTGTCTCGTGAGGGTTTTCAGCGGATACTACCCATAAAATCCAAATGCAAAGTGAAAAATTCGTAAATGCAAGATTTATTTACAAAGATATGGATGCAAGTTTTTGAAAATATTTACAAATGAAGAATTTACTTTTAAATTGACACAAATAAGTTAAATATAGTTTTGGTCATTATCTTGAAAATTTAAGTCATTTACTCATTAAAACATCCAACAAAAATTAAGTTATCGTAACAAATAGACTATAGTTGTGGCTAGTTGTTTCAGTTGATAACATAATGTAACTATGACATAGACCCTTAGTTGGTTACCAAAGTTTATCAAAGTGATATTTTCATTTCTTTTGAATAACAAGTCAAATCAAATAGGTAAAAATAGTGCTTGGATTTCAATTGCTTACTCTCTTTTATTTGAAAATTTTATTGATATTAACAATATTTACGTATGCCTAACTCAGAAAACCGAGGCCAGATATATCACCCATGCACTGCCTTTCGGGCTTACGTGAGGGGAATTCAGAGCATGGCGAGTGAACACACAAGTGTGAACGCCTATTGACTGTAGGCGTTATTTAATGAAACAATTTTTATATACAAACACCTAACTCAGATAAACTAAGGTCAGATATACCTATCATGCACTGCCTTTTGGGCTTACGTGAGAAGAGTACAGAGCATGGTGAGTGTACACACAGAAATGTACACCTATCGACTGTAGGTGCTAAAAAAATATATACAATAAGATTTTTCTTTTTTTTTCAATTTTTTTTTTTGAAAAGCGAGTTTTACAATATCATCTTGGCATTACTTAACTTAAAAGATTTAAAATGTTACCGCCTTTACTTTAAATCAACCACTTATTAAACAAATATTTCAATTAGGATATACTTTATAATTATCACCCATGAACCTTCCTATATACTAGTTAAACCTTCGTTACTTGTAATCAAACTTTATTTTTGTTTTTTGTTGAGACAATAAATTTTCAAAAGTTTCAATTTAAGAACCAAATCCTATACTTATCCTATAATGTTTGTTTAAAAGTAAATCAAAATGCTACAAAGAAAAAAATTGGATTTTTTTAGTTTTGGAAAGAAAAGGGAAAAAATAAACCACAAAAAACCAAAAAGAAGATGAGACCCCCCTCCCACACTTGATTTTGACTGTGTCCCCACAGTTAAACCAAATGAAAGGAGAAAAATATAATAAAACATGACCTATATTTACATGAAAATGAAAGGATTATTATTTACACGATATCAGAAAATATACTGTTAAAGAGTAAATGAACCGGTCTTTCAAAGACCAATTCATTTGTCTCGTCAAGTATGAGAGACACATCTTAAGCACAGAAAATCAAACGATAAAAGATTTCAAATTTGAATGTTGATTTGAAAAAAAAATTGTTTTATTAAAAATCGAATGAGTTGTCTTATTTTCGATGATTTTCGGGGTTGGTAGAAAAATTGGTTGAAGTTCAAGTTTATTTTCATCAAATTGGAATTCAAACTTATCATTGCAAACTTCTTCAAAATTATTGATTTCAAAATCAAAATGATGATTTAACTCTTCCCCTTTGGAATTTAACAACTCATCTTCGAAAAGTCCAAAGAATACGTGTTCACTAAATTCGTCTTCCCTTGTTGAGTTATTCACAACTTAATTGCATGTATCAATTTCAAAATCCAAAGTTGTTGTATTCAAATTTTAAAAATCGGAAAAAGGAAGATCGAATATTAAATCGAGTTTCTCACCCTCAAAAGAATAGAAATCCAACTTAATTACCGTATTTTCAACAACTTCATTAAGATCGTTATTTTCAATTTCAAAAGTCGTTATTTGAAATTGTTAAATTGGGTAAAAGGTGTATTATCACTTGACTCGTCACACGTTGGGATTTGATTATGTTTCCCACGTTGTTTCATATATGTTTTTCAAACAACAAATCCATGTGATCATTGTAAATTTCATCCATTTGCTCAATACAATCCAATTTATAATTATTAACATGAGGATTTTCAATTTGAAATTGTCGAGAACAAATTTTTTTATCATTATTGAAAAAAATCCCATTGCCAAAATCATTTAAACAGTTGTTTCCAATTTCGTTTTGATTTTGAAACTCCTTTTGAAGTTTGAAATTAAATTAGCATGGGTTATACTCGGAATCATTTGAATTTTTAAGTGAACTCATATTTTGATTATTTTGAAATCCTTGACTTGAGTTATTGCACAAATATGAATTACACAACTCATTTATTCGTTGATAATGTTGTGTAGAGAGTTCAAGTAAAGATGAAATCATTTCAATGCAATTTTCAAGAGTTGAGGGTTGGTCATTATTTTGAAAATTTTGGGGTTCAAAATTCAAATTGTTTATATAATAGTTGTCAGTGAAATATCTATAAGAGTTTGATGTGAAACTATATGGATTATATTGATTTTCATAACTATAGTAAAATTCCGATGAGTAAGGAAATTCCGACATTTTCAAATGTTTTTTTTTGGATTTTTTTATAAAGGAAAACTATTTACTAAAAGGGAATTTATTTAAAAAAAGGGAAATTTGATTTTGGTTTCGTATTTTTGGATTTTCAAATTATTTTGTTTTTGAAAAGATTATTATCATTATTTTTTAAAAAAAACTAGCTTAAATTTATTTTTGGATTTTTGATTTTGATTGAAATTTTTTAAAGAAACGAATTTAAAAACCAACTTAAGAGATATTTACAATTTTTTTTAATTTTGAATTTTTTTAAATATGCATGAACTAATGCAACTAAATGAATGCAAGGGTCTAATTACAAATTATCTATCCTGAGTATCCCATAATCCAAAATTGTATAATCACACTTTGTCTTAAATCAACAAGATAGTTCTCGGCCAGGTAACAGATAGGATTTATCGGTGCACCACGAATCACCGTAGCAATGCAGCCGAAGGTTTAAGTACCTTCAGATAAATAATTCGGTATAATATTTACGAATCACCGTAATATTTATAACTGATTATTGCTCTACCGTAGCCTTGACATCAAGAAATTAAATTATTCAAAGATGACAACTTGTCAATATACAATTAAGCGTTATCGATGTCTAACCGTTATTATTAATCAAAATTCTAGGATGAAATGTAAAGCAAAAATTAAACGTGTATTAACAATGCAACTACGATGAAATTTGTTTTTGTTTTTGAATTTTATTTTTGGATTTTTGAATTTTTTATATATATAAATGCAAATGCAAGCAACCAACAATGCAGATTAAAACTAGATATTAGACCATAATACCAGAGCGTGCATAATTTATTAGCAATTTATTTTAGTAGTAGCAATTTTTTTTATAAGCAAGCAAGGAATTTATTTTTGGCAGCAGTTCTTCTCCTTCTGATTTCCTGCCTGGCAACCTGAAATTAAAAACAAGATATATACATTTTTTTTAATATCAAGAAGAAACTAAAACAAATGAAAACAAAATAGAAATGAAACTGAACCAAAACAAATGAAAGGAAAATTAAAACAAACACAATTGTTTTTATCAGTGAAGAACTAAAAAAAAATGAAACAACTTTTTTTTAAGAACTAAAACAAATTCACTAAACCACCATAAAATAAAACAAATAAAACCCAAAATAACTTGTTTTTTCGTTTTTTTAAAAGACAATTAAAAAACCTCTTAACAAAATAAACAAAACAAAACATATACAATAACCTAAATAACTAAACAAAGAAAATTATACAAAATAACTAAACAAAAATCCAACATAGGCCCAACAGCAAACCCAAAACCCGAATAACCTCCCCAGTACTCCCAGTTCTTAATTTTCTCTGTTAAAAAACACATTTCTAAGTCAAATGCGACTTGTATGCAAAACCGAAATCAGAGAGGAGGGAAAAGAAAAAAAGGAAAAAGAACGGAATCAGACGAGAAAGAAAATGCAACAAGTTAAAGGGTTGGTGGATTGCTGTTGGGGGAATTGAAGTCACGGTGATTGGGGATTTCTCATGGTGGGTTTCGATGGATTTGGAGGAGTTATACAGTGGGTGGAGTCTGAAGTTGAGTTCACGGTGGTGATTTGGAGAAATGGTGGCTGTGGTTGGGGAATTTCAGATGATGGAAAAAAGGAGGTGTTCGATTTTGGCGAGATGTTTGATTTCATGGTTGTAGTGGAATTCGATTTTAGGTGAAGAGAGTTGTTCGATTTCGGGGTTGCTCGACTGGTGATGGATGGCTTGGGGAGTCGCGATTGGTGGTTGGAATGCAGTGAAGTTGCAGTGGTTATTGTTGAAAGAGGTGGAAGGATGAAGAAGACTGCTAAGGGTCGCGGAAGGTTACATAAGGAGTTCTGGTGGGGATTTCATTGATTGGCATTTGGGTTTGTGGATTTTTGTTGCAGTCGATGTCGGGTTCGATGTGGGTTGTGACTGCAGTTCAGGTTGCAGCGGTGAGTGGGTCGTATTTTGATGGTGAGGCTGTAGGATCGGAAGAAGTTTGGTAGAGGCGTAGACAGATAGGCTTGCGGTGGCAGTAGAGACAAGTAGCAGGTAGTGAAATGTAGTATTGGCACAAGATGGTAAGTGTGGTTCAATGGCAGTGGTTCAGTTGTGATGTTGAACTGTGGTATAGAACTAGTATAGAACTGGTATGGATATGTTGATGTGAAGTGGGTATTTGGGGTTGTAGCAGCAGTTGTTGTTTACTGAGATGATGGTCAGAGGTTGAATTGCGATCGGTGGCAGAGAGAGATGTGTGTAATGAAGGTGGTTGGTAGTTTTTGTGGTAGTCTGAAATGTGTTGGCACAGTGGCTGGTGATTCAGTGAATAAAATGTGGATTAATGATTCAGTGAATAAAATGTGACGGCTGGGGCAAGCAGTGGTTTGGGGGCAGTGTGTAGAAGTTAAGCTGTGAAGTTCAAGCAGTGGTGGCTGTTTTGGTAGTTGTTGAAGGTGGATATGAAGCCGCAGTTGTGAAGATGTGGATGGTTGTGATATTTGGAGTATAATGCACAGTATGATGAGTAGTAGGTATGTGTGATTTGTGACAGTTTGATGAAGGGTAGTAATGGTGTAGTGAATCAAAAACTGGTGTGTATGAAGTGAGATAGAGATGCCAGAGGATGGTAGTTGTGTTGTATGTATGAGGAGTAGTTGTGTTGTTTTGTTGTGGTGGCATTTTAACTACTAGTGGTTGTGGCAGGCTTGAGTGGGAAGTTGAAATGATGGTTATGACTGGGTTGTTTTGTTGGTCGAGGATGGTGAAGGTACAATTTTTGTTGGTCGAGGATGGTGAATGCGGTTGTGTGAGATAGACAGTGGTGGTATATTGAGATGATTGTGGTAGTTTGTTGAATGCAAATGTTGAAATGTGGGAAAAGGCTTCGAGCATCAGTTTGTGGTTTGTTGAAGGGATGTCAATGTAACAGTGTGCAGATAGAAGGAGGAGATACGACAGTAATGAAGTGTACAGCAGAAAGGCGGAGGAACAGTGTAGTGATGCAATAGTATTGAGCAGAGGCTAGAGATGTTTTAATGTAAATGCAAAGTTATAAAAAAGAAAATGAAATTGTAAAAATAGATTGTAAATGCAAAATTGTAATGGAATAAAAAATTTCTTTTTCTAATGAAGTTGTGTGTGTGTGTGTTTTAAATAGAAATGCAAATGCAAATAAAGCTAGAAAACAAGAAATGCACAAAATCACAATGCAAACAAAAATCACACACAAACACACAACAATTTTTTTTAAATGCAATACACACACAAAAATCAAACAAAAATAATTCGAAGAATAGAAAATAAAAATTAAATTCAATTCTCCGGTAGCGGCGCCAAAAACTTGTTCGAACTGGCTAAATTTCCATCGGATTGAAAAATAGCCGATCGAATTTAAATTTAAATTAACCGTAAGTGCACGGCGTACAATGATAATATGCGGTGAGTACGGGTCGATACGCAGGGAATTGTTTAGATTTTAAAATTCTATTCAATCAAATTAACTAAGATTTGATAGTGTGTTTAAGCTAAAAAATGAAAATGTAAATAAACTACTAAAAGAAAATGGATAAAAATATGAGAGTTTGAAGGCAATTTAGAGGTAAATCCACTCTCTTGATAACATAAATCAACACAACATGAAACTATGATCTCTCTTTTTGGTCATTGGTGAATTTAATTGATATGTTTATTATAAGTATGGAATATTTGTGCTATTAATTAGCCTAATATAAGCCATCAAATTATAACACACTCATTAAACCACTTGCTAACTCTTATGAAAATTGCAATGAAATTGAAAATAAAATCTATTCTAAGCATGGTCTATTAACTATTGATTAGAAATATAGACCATCAAATTTTGATTTCTACATTCACTTCATTACCATAATCATATGTAGATGAAGATGTAATTTGTGTTTGTATTTGTTTAAGCATAGCCTATTTGGTGTCAACAATATAGGCTATCAAATTCAAAGTTAAAATAACAAAATTTAACCCATTAAATCAATTCTATTAAGCACAAAAGAGATCAAAAATTTATCAAATTGTTGAATCTACATGATAAGAGAGCTCCATTACCCCTAAATTGAAGGGGTTTAGCCTCTCATATTTGTTATCATATCAACAAATGTAGCATTCAACATGAAATAAAAACAAGAAGAAAATGCAAGCTAAGTAAAAGAGAGCTAATTAAAATGAAATAAATGCTATTCTACTTGTATAAGAAATGAAAATACACTACTCGCATGAAAGGAAATAAACAAGAAAAGAAAAGAGCATGTATTAAAATTGCATAAAAAAGAAAGTTACATGAAATAAAATGGCTAAGTAGCCATGAAAATGAAAAAGGGTTTTTATTTGTGAGCCTCAAACTAAACTAACTAAAGAAGAGGCTAAGAGATTAAGAGGAAGAGAGAAGTTACATGAACATACGGGGTATTTATACATGTTTTGAAACCTTAATCCTATTTTTGGAAACTACCTAAACTACCATTGAGGAAGTGTGGCAACCAAGTTATCATTAGAATGAGATAATCCTCCATTAAGTGTGCATGAAACTTTAGTGCCCATTTAGCATGTGTATTAGCTCCTAATTGTACATCAAAGTAGGTGAGTAGGTGGGGTCCTCCATGTTCATGAGTTTGAATTATTTCCATCTTCATTTACTTGTCTTCTCTTGTGCATGCATATTTATTCATGAAACCACTTTTAATTTGAATTCAAATTCCTACAAAATAACATAGAAATTTTCAAATAAATTTTCTCAAATTAATATATGCACAAAAATGACCATTTTGCCCCTGTATGAAGATGAATATGTGATGATTTGAAAATAATTTGAATTTTGGTTTAAACATGTTAAACTACCCAATATGATCATTTATTTAAATTAATTAGATTTAGATTAAATATGGAAGTCAAAATATGCACATTTACGTGCACATAAATAAGGCTATCGGATATTGGTAGTGTAGCAAGTGCAGTTCCAAGTAGCTAGCTTGAGAAAAGTGTTAGGGCATCCGGGGACTACAGTTATGATGCATGGATCGGAGAGAAGGCCACTAGTTCCCTATCATGTTGGAAATCAATTCCAATACGAGCTTTATGGTTTGGTTGTATTCCCAAAATATTGCTTTGCAAACATTTCAACTACCACTTTTAGTATCATATATTCTGTCCGGTATATTCCGTTGACCTAGTCCAGATATAATATAATAGTGCGGGTATTGATACTTTCTTTGTATATATATATTTATTTGAAAGTGTTTTCAAACCAATGTCATTAATGGTAATATAAAAGCTATTTTCCGTATAAAGGTATTTCGGTCATCGTAAGATAAAATCTCGTTCGTATTTATGAGCAGCATTGTCTTACAAGATACTATTCTTTTCAAATGTTTTTTTAGTACCCATCTATCTCTCTGTCATATGTTTATGGTTCGACTATCTCACATTGGTTTATCAAGCTTGATCCGAGTATTTTTAATACTCAGGTCAGATCCGAGTAGTTTCAAGTTTAGTTGAAGACACTTGGAGTTTCTAGAGGAGAGTTGGAGATCTTCATTTACGTATGGACATATTCTATTATCCACTGCATCTATTTCATTTGTTTTTATTTTTATTTTTTAGCATTTATAAGAACAGAGGGTTTATAACTGTCCAGGGTGAATCTAGATTAGACTCTGATATTGTATTCAAAATTTTCCATTGTAAAAATTATTGCTGAAATAATACATGTTATTCCATTCATGTGAGATTCTGTTCTATCTTTATTTTCTTTTTCCCTAACAATTGGGCTTTTTGGCACTTGGATTTGCGGCACGTGAATACCGATGATGTATTACTGTCAATTTTCGAGGGTCGGAAATCTTGGACATTACATTTGGTTTCAGAGCTTAGGTTGAGCGAATACCTAGGCTTTGTTGGGGGTAAGTCTCATTATAGATAGGCTTAATAATACTCTAGAATGACTGACTCATTAGAGATAGGGTTAGGAATACCCTAAAATGAGTTTTGAAAGTATTATATATATTAGTGCGCATTTTTTATTTGATATAAATATGTTTTTTGATAACTAATATGTTGAGTGCTTTATTAATTCTTGTCGGTGCAGGAATAGCTCCATGTAATCGATAAGGATTCCTAAATACTGAAACAAGGCGAATCGATACACCGTTTTAAAAGGAGTATATTTTATATATATATACAAAAATATAAATATTTATGTGATTTGGAAAATTTATAAGATGTTATCCCTTTGAAAAGTTCCAAGAATAAGGTCTTGATCTTTTTGATGATGATGGAAATAGTGTTCTAAGTATCAATCATATGTTGGCTTAGGCGAATGGTGTCGAGCACTTGGTAAATTATTCTTCTTATCATTGTACAATCAAGGCAAGTTAAATCAAGTTATTTGGATAAAAGGATTTTAAGTTAAGAAATAAAATGGTATAAAACTTCTGATGATGTTTTCGTATATCACTTGGGGGCAAGATGACTTCTCATATGACGGGTACTGAGTTTTGGTTGACTCTAAAGAAGGCACGTAGAGCAGCGCACAACATAAGGCAGAAGAGAAATTAAAAATAGGATCTTATGCCGGCATCTTCTATTACAGATGCGGTAAAGAAGGGCATTATGCAGTTATGTGTGAAATTAAACAAAAGAAGAAGAACAAGAATTCAGATCGGGATGACATAGTCTGTTTCTTGTGTAAAGAGAAAGGACATTTTCTACATAAATATCCCAGAACAAAGAAGAACCAAGAATTAAAACAAAGAAGATATTAGGTTGCTACTGATGCAAGAACCAAAGACATGAAGCCAAAGATTGTCCCAAACAGACTTGCATTTGGTGTTACCGGGGAAACACTTCACACTGTCCAAAAATGAAGGTGGCTGACTTAGGCCTCTAAGATAAAGCACCGTCTACCTCAAAGTAGACCCAAGAATAGTATGTATTGCAGGTCAAGTATCTATATATATGATAGTGGCATGTGATAGGCTGTATTCCCTAAGGAATTATCTCTAAAAGTTTGTAATATAGTCTAAGGTTAGGAATGGATGTATAAATATGATGTTAATTAATAAACTTACTTTTGGATTATCCTCTCAGTGCATTTCTTCTATCTTATATCCAATCAAATCTAATAAGATATTCGGAAATAATGAAAAAGTTCAAAGGAATAATATAAAGAAGTGTCTTTATAAAAAGTGTTTAAATTAAGAATATATTTTATAAAAGTATTATTTATAAAATAAAGTGTAATTAGCAAAAATAAAATGATGTTTGAGAAAGGTGGATTTGAGAATTCATATCCTAATGTTTTGAAAAAGTATAAACGAGAAAGTTATGTAATATAAAATAAGTTTAGAATTAAATCTACAATAAGATATAATAACAAAGAAATTTCATAAAGAGTTTGAAATAAAATTTTAATAGTATCCTTCCAAATAAAAGATAATGAATTTCTTTGGAAAAGGAGATAGAACTATTTTATATAAATGTTTTGAAGAAGGAAATGGTTTGTAATGGCATGGCATTTAAACCAAAGGATAAAAGTTTTATGAAGATATGAAAAGTTAAATAAGTATGTAAGTAGATCATTTCGTCACACGATTTTGATCTAAGAATCGAATACGAAAATTTGAGGTGTTTACACTGGTTCAAAAGTGGATTTATCACTCGATTCTTAACAGTGAACATTGATGAGGGTTTATGAGTGGGTACTTGAGTTTTCTATCATAGTTGAGAGCTATGCATGGAAAACTAAAAGTTCTAATTGGAAAGCCTGATAAGAGTCCGCACTAGTGAATCGGGGGATCAATACTAGTTCAGAAGTAAAACTATGGATTCAAATAGTAGATCAAATTGGATGATCTGTGTAAACCATACGAATGTAAGTTTAAAAATAAATATTGTGGGCAGATACCTTTGAGTTTTACTTTGATGTAATTTTGAGAACGAAATTCTTTTAAGGGGGAATGTTTGTAACGACCCGCAAAATTTATCAATTTGATAAATTATATTTATTTTTAAAATATTCAAATATAAGATTTTTTACATGGATTATTTTGTTTTGGACAATAAATAATAATGGTAAGAAGTATTTACAAAGGAAAAATATACTTTGGAAAAGTAGGGATAAAATGACCGAAATTTTTTTTTATTGATAAACAGCTCTAAAATCGTAAAACGTCGCGCACGAAGCTGGATACATATACATATTTTTAATTTTGAACAGGAATATAAAATAAAATAATTTATTTTATTTTTGGAAAAAACTAAAAGTACTTATGACATCATTAGTGATGCCTTTATATTTAATAATTGATTTATTAAATTAAATTGAGATTTAATGATTTAATAATTATTATAATTTGTAACAACCTGCCAATCTATACCACTCATGCTACAAGAAACCACACATGCCCAACCCAAATTCAACGGAAAGACAGATAGTTATGGGAAAGAAGAGGAAAGATGAAGAGAAGAGAAGAAGAAGAGAAAAGAAATTAAAACAACGTAACATCTCACAATCGCAGCGGAACAATATATAATATAATATCAATGATCTTTACAAAAGAGAAATTGTTATATACTTACATCCATCAGAGTACAACAAATCAAAATCCTCAGCCTGGACAGTTATAACAGCCTATCCTCACAATTGCTGATGATTTCAACAACAAAGCAACGGAAATAAAACGTATCCGTAAATACGACTTGAAGACCTCCAACCCGTCTCCTGAGCTCCAATGCATCCAAAGAAAATCTGTAAATATGCTCGGTATGACCCGAGCATTATAATTAAATAACACCCGAGTCAATCTGGAAAACCAGAGTGAAAAAACACACCCATTTGGATTTTTAAATTATAAAAACCTATGATAACAAAGGTATCTCGTAAGACCATGCCGCATATAAATACAAACAGATTTTTACCTTACGATAACCAAAACACTTCTATGAAATTCTCTGATATTATAATAGTGTCTACATACAAATACTTATTAATTTTAGCCGAAATTGTTACATTAATTAAATCCAGCATAATAGGCATACAACTAAAACCGTAATGACTCGTATTGGAAATCCATTATACATCCATAAAATCGTTATACATAAACCTATTTGTAAAATTCATTTATAAAACCGTAATGACTCGTATTGGAAAACCATTATACATCCATAAAATCGTTTATACAATTCCTTTTAGAAATCCATAAACCTATTTGTAAAATTCATTTATAAAAATTTAAAACCATTTATAAAACACTTTTACCCTTATTAAGCAATCTTCCTTTACAATTTTCAAAAAATGTTATAGCTTCCTTTTATAAAAACCCTATCTGTTTATAAAACTCTATTTATAAATCTCGGAAACAATTATAAATAAATTCTAATCACTTACCTTTAAACACTACTATGCACTAATAACATTATAAATGAATAAATACTAAATTTAAAACATCTTAAAATAATAGTTAATAATTTTCAAAACATTCTTAAATAAATAATAATAATTTAACTTCAACAATTTTATAAATATTAATAATTAGTTTCTAAAACTTTATTGATAATAATTTTATTTAATTTCAAACTATATTAATATTTTAAATAATTAAGTTTTCAAAATATTAAAATTTTGTTAAACAAATTTTAAACACTATTAATATAAATAAACAATTTTTAAAACGTAATTATATTTCCTTGGTAAAAATCCATACTTAATTCAACACAATCGTTTCCATATTTATAAAGCTACATTTATAAATCTCTTCTATATTATGAAACTTCCTTCCATAAAATCCCTTTATTTATGAACCCCATTCATAACTTCATTCGTTTATAAATATCACTTATTCTTTAAGTCCCATTCAAAACATAATTTCAACCATTTTAACCTTGCTTCCATAGTCATAAATTTCGTTTATAAATTTCTTTCAATTTATAAAATATCGTTTAACAATCCAAAATTTATCCTCACTTTCAAATTCCAAAATAGAGTCAATTATTTTCTAAAATGACATTCCACATCGTATAATAAATCAACCATTTGATTTATTTTTCCGAATGTATCCTATGGTAATAATTTATAAACACCATTTATAAATCTATACTTTTACTAACAAAAATATGATTTTTCAAATCTCCACTTCTTTTATAAAATACCACTTTTATAACTCATCACATTTATAATTCCATTTTAATATATGTACCCATATAAATATATATGACTTTATATAAAATAGTTAATAAATATTTATATAAAATATTACTATTTTCTTTTTTTAAAAACCATATCCTTTATTATAAAAGACGAACTTATCTTAAGATTTTAAAAAATTTTTATTTTACAATTCGAAAATCTCTATTTAAAATACATTTTTTAAAACCATTAAATTATAATATCCAAAAATCATACGTTTGGTTTTAAAATAAATTACTTCTTTAAATAATTCAATAATAAATATTTAAAACATATATAATTTCCAAAATCACTTGAAATCCCTTTTAAAATCAAATCATTATTCCATGGTATTTTAAAATACCAATATAAGGCACAGTGTAACTAAACACTCAATAAGCAAAGTTGTGTTCGTGTCATCAATTTTAGCATCCAACGGATCATATATCTCAATATATATGAAAATAAAATCAACAGTGTGAGGAATCATGTTGAATCCCTCCAACCTGTCCCCCTCCATCACATACAGTTTATAATCATAAAAATTATAAATCAACCGCTTTGAGGCAGGATTCGTATACAAAAGGTCATCCGCTCTTACACGGGAACGTAGTAGGGTCTCATCCGCTCCATGGGTGGGAATATATTCTATCTAACTAATTAGATAGTAAATCATCCAATAGTCAATAACAACCAAATATAAACATCCAATGAATAATTTTATTGAATATAATATTTTTTTGATTAACCAAAAAGGTAAGATTAACTCACTTTGATTTTAGTTCGTCATAACATTTCGTTTGAATTAAAATTAGACGATTGTCCAATTTTAATCCAAATTTCTCACTAGTTCTGAATCCATCCAATCCAATTCCATAGCATAGCCTTCATCGATACAATCGCAACTCTACTCATCATGTTCAATTTGGACCTCGTATGAACAAGCTATAGATTATTTAACGAACGAGATAATTAAATTTATTATTAATTTTAAAATTAATAAACTATTAACTAATTACTCACTCCTCTATCTCGTTCCAGGCACGAACGATAAAACCAACATCGCGACCATCAACTTGATCTTTGTTCGCTTGAGAAACTAAATTTCACATAACTAAACGTTTAACTTCGCTTGAGAAAACTCTTGAAACGTTGGCTAAAGCAACTACTCAAAGCCTTCAATCAAAAAGCAATTTGCAAAATTTATTGACCTCATATATGCAAAACGCAAACCAATCGATTGCAACACTTGAAATGTAAATGAGTCAATTAGCCACGTTTGTGAGCGAACGTGAACAAGGAACTTTTCCAAGCCAGCCTATTCCAAATCCCAGAAATCAAAACGGAAATTCAAATCAATCCCATGTTGTTCAAGATAGCAATGTCACCTAATTGAATGCTATCACAACTTTACGTTCCGGTAAACAAATCGATAATCAAGTCGTTAACCCAAAGATTAACCAGAAACCTCTCTCGATGCTTCAAACGAATCGGAACAGAACGTGGAGCCAAACGCTGAATCGAATGCCAATCAAAATTCTTCTTCTTCTACTCGAGTAGACCAGCCTACCGAGAATAGTGTTCCATTTCCACATCGTCTTCGACCAAAGAAACACTCGGATCAAATGGAAAACATGTTAGAAATTTTTAAACAAGTCAAAGTTAACATTCCACTTCTTGACATCGTTCAGTAAGTCACCACGTAAGCAAAATTTCTTAAGGACTTATGTACCCAAAAGCGACACACTCAAGTGCCCAAAAAAGTCTTCTTAGCCGCCAGTTTGAGTGAAGTCTTGTCCCAATCCATGCCCGTTAAATACAAAGATCCTGGCTGACCTACGCTTTCGTGTATAATTGGAGACAAGACGATTAACAAATGTTTGATAGACTTAGGAGCGAATGTCAACTTGATTCCATACTCCATGTACGAACAATTAGGCTTAGGTGAGCTCAAACCCACAAAAGTTACGCTTCAATTCGCCGATCGTTCCATTAAGAAGCCCGTGGGAGAAATCGAAGACGTGCTCATTCGAGTAAGGCAATTCATATTTCCCGTTAATTTTATCGTTCTCGAAACACAACCCGTGACAAATCCCGCGAGTCAAATTCCATTGATTTTAGGCCGACCATTCTTAGCCACCTCAAATGCCTTAATCAATTATCGTAATGGATCGATGAAAATCTCTTTTGGAAACATGACTTTGGATCTCAACATTTTCAATCTTGAAAGCCAATCGAACGAACCTCGTGACCAAACGTTGGAAGTTAGGGCCACTCATGAAAACATCGAAAGAGTGACACTTGATCTTAACGATGAACGCAAGGCCGAGTATGAAATTGTTTCACGAAATTCCCAACAAGATTGAATACGCTCTTCCCTTTGAATCGCTTCCAGTTGAGTTCGAATCTCAACTCAACTCTTTGATCGAAAAACTCCCGAAGTTGGACCTCAAACCACTTCTCGATCACCTTAAGTACGCATACTTAGGTGAAGATGAAACGTTGCCCATCATAATTTCCGCAACTCTCTCTCTTGATCAAGAAATCTCATTACTCTCCATTCTTTCGAAAAATAGAGAAGCAATTAGATGGTCGATTTCCGATATAAAGGGAATTAGTCCCACTCTTGCTCAACATCGCATCCATTTAATCGATGATGCCAAGCCTGTTCGTGGCACGCAACGAAGGCTTAATCCAAAAATGAAAGATGCGGTGCGTGATGAAATTCTTAAACTTCTCGACTATGGAATCATTTACCCAATCTCTGATAGTTCATGGGTCAGCCCAATTCACGTTGTACTGAAAAGTCTGGGCTAACCATTGTCAAGAACGATTCAAACAAACTTATTCCAACTCGTACTCAAACGGTTTGGCGTGTTTGCATTGACTATCAAAAACTAAATGCTGCAACACATAAAGATCACTTCCCTCTTCCTTTCTGTGATGACCCGTATTTTGGCAAAAGTTTTCATTTTATAAACTTATAAGATCTTTGATTTTATCAGTTATATTTAAAGAAAGTTTGATATAAAAATTTGAAATAGAATTTTTCGATACTATTTAGAATAAAATCTGTCTTATTGAATCGAATTAAAAGGGTTCTCTATATATATTTGATATAATATGAATAAAATATATAAATACAAATATAATATTATAAATCAAATATTTGAAGTTAAATAACAAATAAAAACAAAAACTAAGAAGTTAAAGTTGGCAACAACTTATATAAAAAAAGGAACATAAGATTGGTTCTTGTGTAATATGCAAAGGCAAACACAAAATTTTTAACAAAAATAAATACATTAGTCAAAACAATAACAATAATAATTCTACATATATATATATATATAATAAGTTTAATAAAGAAAACAAACTATTTACATAACCTGTATAATATATATGTATAGTGCAAAGAGACAAGTATTCACATCAAGTACAAAATATCTTTAGTCACAAATACAAATATCAGTAAAACAACCATAATTGGATGTATACAAATAGGGACACATGCATTTAATTGGCACAACAATTTGTCTATTCGAAAAAAAAATCAAAATCAACTCAGCCCCAAAAGAAAATATCATTGTCAAATATTTGTACCAGTATACATTTTAGTCTGGACAAAATGCCACAACTTTATGGCTTATGCTGGAAGCTTAGCTTCCTTTATACATTTATATATATGCCCTATGACATATTCACGCATAGAAAAAAAGAAGGGTATAAAACTAAAATCAAGCAAAGATTTTCTCAACCAAATCAATAGCAGATTAAAAGCAATAATAATTCAAAATCTGGAATCAAGCAAGCACTCAGGTCAATTCGAACTTCAACAAATAGCAAGTTTCAACATATCAAGTTCTTAAGTTTGGAAATTTGGATCAAAAACAAAGTAGGTATTAATCAGGGGCTGGTTCTAGTCTTCAAATATCAAGCTCCAGTTCTCTGTTCTTCATTCTGAGGTGAGTAACATTTTTATAAAAATAAATTAAGTAAATATGATTGCATGTTAACTTCTGTGGTAATTGTGTTTGTGTGAATATGTAGATGGTTCTTTGTGTATATGGATGTATTTAGTTGTGTGTGCATGTTGTTGTACATCTCTGTTTTGAATTCCAGGCTTCAGTTTTGATTTCAAAATTTTTTTTTCCTTTCTTTCTTTAATCCAATCTTTGTTTGGATTCAAGTTTAAAATAAAACTTGTTTGATTTGTCATAGAGAAGGGTTTGAAATTTGTTTAAGTTAAATTTAAATTTGAAAATATCATTGGAAATCAGAATTAACAGTATAAGCTTAAGATAAGAAAAATTTCAACTTCACAGATTCGTGAATTCAGAAACATAAATCGAATCTTTTTTCGAAAACATGATTTTTAAAACCGAAATCCAAATTTTTAGAGAAGGATCGAACGAGTAGTTCGAATATGTTCTGTGTTTGGGTTCTGAAGGAATTCAGATGATCTAGGTGATCGGAGATGGCGTGGACTTCGCTGATGGTAGTAGAGTAATAGGGAAGTTTGGGAAAATTGTCAGATAGGCAAATTGATCATCGTGGAAGCGGTGGTGGAGGATTGAAGCCTGGAAACCTAGTTTTGGGGTATGCAGCAGTTTTGATCGGCATGGTGGCTATAGGTGATCGAGTGCTTCAATATTTGGGAAGATGGTTGCTTGGGTATTGAAGAAGGGATGGACGGAGTTCCAAAGCCTCCGATGACCGGAGGAGTGAAGACGAGAAGTTTTCCAGGTTTTGAAGTTGAGACTCGAATTCGATTTCGAGCAGTAGAAGGTGAATTGATGGTTGTGGTTGGACGTGGGGTTGGTCGCCGACGTGGGGAGACCACCGGAGGTGGCTGGTGATGATCGTAGGCACGGTGCATGTGCACCGTGCACTCTTGATTCCTGAAGGTAGCTTGGGTAGAAGCAGAGGAGGGGTCTTGAGATTTACTCGGGTAGTTCTGAGTATGGCTCGAAGATTTTAGCTAGTGGACTCGAGGTAAAATTTGGTTAGCTCGGGTTAGTATAGCATCAGGTTTTATAACTGGAAACCTGTAATGTTGTTATAAATTTTGTTTAAACTGAAATTTAAAAATGAAAAGCAAGGTTATAAACTAAATTGTAAATCCAAGTTTAAAGTCTGGAATTCGAATTTAAGTTTAAAGCTCAGTTTTAAAATAAATTAAGACTTTAAACTTGAATGGTTAAATACTTTAAAAATGATTTAGTAGTTGAATTTTAAAATATAGTTTTTATAATATAAGTAGAGGTTTGAAATTTGAATATTAATCTGAATTCGAATTTCTAATACGTATTTCAGTTTTGAATATAGGAAAGTTTTTTTTAATTTAAAATGTTTAAACAATTTTGAATGTTTAAGGGTAATTCAAATTGATTTGAATTTCAATCTAAATTAGATTTTAATTAATAATTAAGAAATTAATTACTTAATGTAATTAATGGAGTTTAATGGAATAAGTTTAGATTAATTAATTAAGTTTAATTAATTTAAACATCTGATGTTTTGGTTATAGGTTAAATTACTGGAGGTAATTAATTGAAGTATGGAAGAGTTTTGGGATTAATTACTTGGTGCGATAAATATGAAGGATAATTACTTTGTGAAAGTAATTAATAATTAATTACTTAGTGTAATTAATTTAAGCATTGATTTATAAAGTCATTTAAAAATAATTAAGTGAAATGAGATAAATCAAGGATGATTAATAAATATAATTAATTATTAAAAATAAATAATTAAGGAGTTATTAGCTTATTTGATGCCGTAATTAAGGGTAGTTAATTACTGGATGTTATTAATCAATGGTGATTAATAATTAGGGTTAATAATAAATTAAGGTAGTAGTTAAAGGTTAATTTCTGTATTTGGTTAAGGATAATTAATTCGTGAAATTTATTAAGGGTTAATTACTTAAATGTAATTAAAGGATAAATAGAATGATATTGGAAGCCTTTGATTAATTGTTATCCCTAATATGTGGTTCATAATGCTATGTGATATGATATGTTTGATTTAAAAGGTGATGTTGTGGTTGTCTATTGATGATGAATTACTGTGGCATCTTGTATTTAAAATTTAATTGTATTTCACTTGAATAATTTAAGTTAAGATGACATTGGTTTCGAAGAGACCGGAGTCGGGTATTAGTAAATACCCGAAACCACTTCGATTTTTGGAAATGGATATTGATACCAATAGGCTGAAATGAAATGATTTAAGTAAACTAGACCATTTAATCTGAGTTTGAGTACTTAGGAATTGATGTGTGTGATAAGTGATGTCTATAACAACTTGTGAAGTTGTAAATGGATATAAGTGACACCGGGTTTATATAGTTATATGCTTTGTATTCCATGTTAGATGGGTTTACTCACGCTGGTTTCCAGCCTGACCCGGGTGTTACTTTGATGTAATGCTCGGGTCAGACCGAGTATTACAGATTTTCAGGTAGATACGTTCTGGAGTTCAGGAGGAGAGCTGGATGGCAAGAGCGCATAGAATATTCCACTGTATTTATATTATTGTAAATCTGAGATATGATAATTGTATATATTTAGTGACTGTATAAATGTGAAACTCTGCTGTATTAAAATGTAATCGAAAAATATAGTATTCTTTTGTAAACTGATATTTATTATTATATTTTATCCGCTGCGAATGTGAGATGTTGATGTTTCTGTTCTTCTTCTACCTCTTTCTTCTTTTTCATAACTATCTGGAATTTTCGGGATCGAAAATTCTGGGTCGTTACACTTTCATTGACCAAATGCTCGAACGTTTAGCCGGCCACGAATTCTACTGCTTCCTTGATGGTTATTCCGGCTATAACCAAATTCCAATCGCTCCCGAGGATCAAGAGAAAATGACTTTCACGTGTCCATTCGGTACATTTTCTTATCAACGTATGCCATTCGGACTTTGTAACACTCCTGCGACTTTCCAACGATGCATGGTTGGCATCTTTTATGACACGATTGAGCGCTTTCTAGAAGTTTTTATGGACGATTTCTCTATCTTTGGCGATTCTTTTTCCCAATGTTTACATCATCTCGAGTTGGTTCTAAATCAATATAAAGAAAAACATTTGACTTTGAATTGGGAAAAATGCCACTTTATGGTCAAACAAGGCATAGTCCTTGAACATATCATCTCAAATAAAGGCATTGAGGCAGTCAAAGTGAAAGTTGACGTAATTGCAAACCTACCCATTCCCAAATCTGTTAAGGACATTCGATCATTTCTAGGACATGCTAGCTTTTATCGACGCTTTGTGAAAGACTTTAGCAAAATCGCTCGTCCTTTGACGACTCTTCTCGGAAAAGGCGTTCCATTCGATTTCAACTCTCAGTGTATCTCTTCTTTTGAACATCTCAAAAACAAACTCATATCTGCTCCAATCAGTTGTGCACCCAATTTGGATCTCCCATTTGAAATAATATGCGATGCTTCTAACTTTGCGGTTGGTGCTGTCTTAGGACAACGCATCAACAAGATCCTTCACGTTATCTACTGACTCTGAACGACGCTCAACTCAACTACACAACAACTGAAAAAGAGCTTCTAGTGTCGTTTTTGCGCTCGAAAAGTGTCAACCTTACTTGATAGGTTCACACATTACTGTGTATACGGACCATTCTGTGCTTCGATATCTCTTCGCTAAAAAGGATGCTAAATCTCGTTTGATTCGTTGGATCCTTTTACTTCAAGAATTTGACCTTACAATCAAAGACAAAAAAGGATCCGATAATGTCATAGCCGATCACTTATCTCGTCTTCCGAACGCACCATCTTCTTTGCCAATCAATGAAAACTTCCCCGATGAACAACTTCTTTCAATTTATATCGACCCATGGTACGCTGATATAGTGAACTACTTAGTGACTAAAGAAACTCCCTCATCTTGGTCCAAACAGGACAAATAAATTCATGTCCTAAGTGAAATATTTCTATTGGGACGATCCATCTTGTTCAAATATTTCCCCGACCAAATCATCCGACGTTGCATTCCGGATAATGAGATCAGGAGTGTTCTTTCATTTTGTCACGATCAAGCTGCGGTGGACATTTTGGTCCTCGAAAAACTACGGAAAAGGTGCTTCAGTGTGGTTTCTATTAGCCTTCTCTTTCCAAAGACTCATTCGAATTTTGCAAAACTTGCGATCAATGTCAAATGCTTGGACGAATTTCTCGACGAGATATGATGCCTCTAAACCCCATTCTTACAATCGAAATCTTTGATATTTGGCGTATCGACTTTCTGGAACCTTTTCCTAATTCTTTTGGAAACTGTATATACTTCTCGCTGTCGATTACGTCTCAAAATGGGTCGAATTCGTTCTTGCAAAACCAACGACCATAGAATTGTTGTGAAATTTCTGGAAAAAAACATCTTTTCGAGGTTCGGCACACCTCACACAATAATCAGTGATAACAGAACCCATTTTTGCATCGTTCTTTTGAAATTTTAATGAAAAAATACTCGATAACTCACAAGTTATCCACTCCGTATCGTCCTTAGACTTGTGGCCAAGTTGAAGTTTCAAATCGACAAATAAAACAGATTTTGGAGAAAACCGTTAACAAAAATAAAAAATATTGGTCTCTAAAATTGATCGACGTGCTTTGGGCTTACCGTACTGCTTTTAAAACTAACCTTGGGATGTCCCCATTTCGTTTAGTTTACGGTAAAGCTTGCCATTTACCCATTGAAATCGAACACAAAGCGTTATGGGCAATAAAGAACTTAAACTTTGAAATTGAAAAAGCTGGCAAAAACTGAAAACTACAACTCAACGAACTATAAGAACTTAGGAACGACACGTATGAAAACGAGAAAATTTACAAAGAAAAAACAAAAGTTTTTCATGACAAGTCAATCCTAAGAAAAACATTTTCGCCTAACCCAAAAGTTCTTTTATATGACTCAAGACTTCATTTATTCCCTGGGAAACTTAAATCAAGATGGACCCGACCATTTGTGGTACGAACTGTTTTTCCACATGGTGCCGTAGAAATAGAAAACTCTAGGGATGGATCAATTTTCAAAGTCAACGGTCATCATTTGAAACCTTTCTTGGAATTGCCAAGTAACCAAGAGGAGGAGCTCATGAACCTTCATGAGCCAAGTTACGTCTAGTAAGAATGTTAACCCTCTTTTGTAAATATGTACATATTTTCCCCCATTGCACTCATTATATCATGCATTGACTGTGGGGACACAGTCAAAATTAAGTGTGGGGTGGAGTCTCATTTTCATTTTCTTTTCATTTTTTTTAAGTTTCATGGAATTTTTGAATTTTCATTTTCTTTTAACTTATAAAAAAAATCTCAAAATTTATAAATCTCAAAAACATTTTCCTTTTAGCATTTTGATTTATTTTTGAAGAAACACTATGGGATAAGTATAGGTTTTGATCAACAAATTGAAATTTTTGAAAATTTATTTGTCTTAACAAAAATGAAAAAGAAATTTGACTATAATTAACAATGGTTTAACTAGTATATAGGAAGGTTCATATGTGTTAATTATGAAGTATGTTCTAATTGAAAATCTTTGTTTAAAAAAAGTGTTAAATTTAAAGTAAAGGATATAACATTTTTATCTTCTAAGTTAAATGGTGCTAAGATGATTTTGCAAAACTCATCTTTCTAAAAAAAATATAGAAAAAAAACTATAAAAAACATTTGTATATATGTATATATTTTTAACACCTAGAGTCATGTATTAACACTCGTGTGTTCACTCGCCATGCTCTGTACCCTTCTCACGTAAGCCCGAAAGGCAGTGCACGATCGGTATATCCGGCCTCAGTTTATCCGAGTTAGGTGTATGCATATAAAAATTATTTTTAATAATGCCTACAGTCGATAAGTGTTCACACTTGTGCGTTCACTCGCCATGCTCTGTATTCTCCTCACATCAGTCCACAAAGGCAGTGCATGGATAATATATTTGGCCTCAGTTTATCTGAGTTAGGCATATGTAAATATTGCAAATATCAGTAAAATTTTCCAAAAAAAATAGAGAGAGTAAGCAAATGAAATCCAAGCACTATTTTAACTTATTTGATTTGACTAGTTATTGAAAAGAAATGAATATACCACTTTGATAAACTTTGATAATCAACAAAGGATCCATTTCATAGTTACACTGTGTTATCAACCGAAACAACGAGTTAAACGGTAGTCTATTTGTTATGATAACTTGATTTTTGTTGGAAATTTTGACAAGTAAATGACTTAAATTTTCAAGATTATGACCAAAACCTATATTTAACTTATGAGTGTCGATTTGAAAGTGAATCCTTCATTTGTAAATATTTTCAAAAACTTGCATTCATCCCATTGAAAATAAATCTTGCACTTTGTAAATATTTTCACTTTGCATTTGGATTTTGTGGGTAGTATCCGCTGAAAACCCTCACAAGACAACACTCGTCCTACTAGGGACAACCAACTGTTTAACGGCTTGTTGCATACGCTCAATGCAATCTGCTCCTTACAGAAACGGATTTATCTTAGTTTTCCTTTATTTAAGGATGAATGAAAAGATAAGTGTGGGGGTATTTGATGTGCACGTAAATGTGCATATATTTACATCCTTATTTTATCTCTTTTTATTTAAATAAACATCATATTTGGGCATTTTAACATGTTTACAACCAAAATTAAATTATTTTCAGATCATCGTATATTCATCTTCATTCAGTGTCAAAATAGTCATTTTTGTGCATGTGTCAATTTGAGAATTTTTACTTGGACAATTTGTATGATTTTTATAGGATATTTTGATTCATATATAAGAGGGATTCATGATGATATATGCATGCACAAGGAAATACAAAGGAATGAAGAGGAAATAATTCAAGTTCAAGATCATGGAGGACTCCACCCACTTACCTAAATCTACAATTAGAAGCTAATGGACAATTAAGTGGAGATTAAAGCTTCATGCACATTAAATGATGGATTAATTAGTGGCTAATGGTTGCTTGGTGGCCACACTTTCTAAAGGGCATTTTGGGAAGCTGACTAAAAATAGAATTAGGGTTTTATGCATGTATAAATAGCCCTCTTATGTACATGTAAATATCTTCTACTCTCTCATATATTTGCTTAAGATTTTAGCAAGTTGTAAAAAAAATCAAAGTGAAATAAAAATGGCTTCCAAGCCTCTTTCTCCTCTCTTTTCTACATGCTTTTCTTTGTTTTATTATTAATATTTATTTCTATGCTCTCTTTCTTTTTATGTTCATAGCTTAGATTTACATTTATACACTAGTCTAATTAATTTCCTTCTAGTGGTTAATCTTCTTTTTCTTTGTTTATTCTCTACTTTCTTTCATTTTCAATGTTGAAACTTACATGGGTTGATTTGATAACACAAATGAGTAGCTAAACCCCTTCAAGTTAGGGGTAATGAAGCTCTCAAATATTATGTAATTTCAACATTTTTATGATTTATGATCTCTTTAGCTTGTGCTTCATGAAAGTGAATTTTGATGTAAGTTTATACAAGTGGGTTTGATAGCTTATATTGCTTATGCAAATGAGCTATTCTTATTCAACATAAACACAATTTACATCAGCATTTGCTAATTAATTTTTGATTTTAAAATGAAAGTAAAATTCAAATTTTATGATATATATTACTAGTTACAATAGTAAATAGATCATACTTAAAATAGCTTTTTCTTTGGCTTCATTTTCATGAGAATTATAAGTGGTATAATTGTTGTATTATAGTTTGATGGTTTGAATTATGTTAATTAATAACATAAACAAACCATACTTATGATAAATACAATAATTATTTCACTTAATATCAAAGTTAGAGATCATAAATTATTTATTTGTTGATTTACAAAAATATGAGAGTGGATTTGCCTCTAAATTGTTCTCTAGTCTAATAGTTTTTAAATCACATTTTAATTCTAGCTTTAGCTTCTTTTTTTTGTAGTTTACAATTTCCTCTCACTTTGGTCTAATTTGATTGAATTGAAAATTTTAAAAATTCCCTGCGGATCGACCCTTACTCGCCATGTACTAAAATTATACACCGTGCCCTAGCGGTTAAATTTAATTTGAAATTTTTCGGCAAATTTCTAATCCAATAGAAATTTTGTTGTTAAACATTGAACGATTTGCTTGAGAGCGTGTGGATCGGCTAGAGAATTTTTGGTCGTTCGATTTGATTGTTTAAAAAAATGGCGAACTAAGTTTTCGCAGATGAACACAAATAATATAGGGGAGAAAAGGTATGGGCTTGAACATGCACGGATGGTAAGGTATGGGCTAGCTATGGCTGTATATATATACACACATATACATACAAACATACATATATAATTAAATTTTAAAATGTTCATTTTTAAACGTCCAAAAATCTCAAACTGCAAACTAGGCGTGCCGTCTGACGTTCTATATGTTATACCCCTATTCCAAGTACAATAGAACTAGTCTCGAGACCCAATTCGATCATATGCATAAGATAGCTTTTCAAACCTAATTATATAAATTCCTTTAATTAATTTCTATGCATTTCAATCCCGCACATCCAATTGATTTGTCCGATCGCCATGAAATTTGACGGCGTACTATAATTCAGTATTACGGATCTAATGGAACTTGTTTCGTCAAAATCCGAGACAGTGTCCCGAAAGGCTATTTTCACATTAATTAAAATGAATTATTATCAAAACTGGCTAAATCAACTTTTAATTAAATTTTAAACTATCCTCATCTCTATCAAAATAGAATTGAAATTAATGTTTAAACTCATTTTCATTCATTTCAAATTCAAAATTAAATTATTTTAAACAATTTCAATTATTCAGTCAACAATTAAATTACCAAATAAATCGCTTGAGTTTGAAATCCAAGTTATTAAACTTATAAAATTAACTTTACAATGTTTAAAATCAATTAAATATTCCAAATTCGAATTACTGAAATTTTCGATCGTTACATAATTATTTAAATAATTGTTTTTAAATGATAATAATTCATTTTAAATAGTTATAAAGTGATAATAAATAATTTATAACAGTTTTATAAGATATATATATGAATTGGAAAATATAAGGAAAATTGATATCGTTTTATTGGTTTAATAGCAATTTTTGTAGATAATTGTTATTATTGATTTATATGGTTTTATAATTGAAATGTGATTACTTTAGTTAATTAATAATGATAAATAATCTTTTTTCAATTTTTGTACAAATATATGTACATTAATTAATAAGTGAAAATGTGATCGGGAATCGGTTTCACAATTTTCAACGGTTTAACAAACGACAGTTATTCGAAAGTTGTTGCAACCTTGCATACATGTCATGTGCATAATATATCACCCAAATGCATCCATTAAAATATACATGAACATATATATACATACAAATATACATTTACACATATAGATACATATACATAGGAAATATCCAAGATATTTCCATTTTCTTACTCCTTAAGCATTTTAAAGTCAATGTACATGGCATGGAATTGAATGAAGTGATGGAGCACATGGGAGGGGGTACCAACGTGTATGGTTATGTGAAATAGAGGGTGTGGGCAAGAGGTGTTTTGGTCCATGCATATTTAGGTATTTTCCGTATTTGTTTTCTATAAATACCCCCCCCCCTCTTCTCAAAAATTCCTAACACATTCATCTACTTCTTCTCCCTTCTTCTTAAGCTTCTAAGAGACTCTCTAATGGCTTCTTGTTCATAGAAAATATATGGAGAAGTTATGAGAAAATAATGCTAAAATAGAAACATATGAAATCAATGTCAATCCACTTCAAAAATAAATACAATCACTTCCACTCCTCCTCTTATGCATTCGATCTCCACTTCCCCAAACCAAGGCCTTGATCCCCCTAGCCAAGGCCGAGCCATTTAGAAAGTAGGAGGAGGAGTTCAAGAAGCTTCGAGGCAAGAAAAAGAGAAGGAAGTGCCAATGGTTTCGTTTCAATAAAATAGGAGAAAGTTTGAAGTGCCATTGAAGCTCTGCTGGATTTTCTGGAGATTGGGAAGGAGGGAACATTTGTGATAGTGAATACTCAATGTTCACTAAATAATAAATAATCTTTATAACTATTTTTTAGTATGATAATATGACCATTTTATCTCTTAATAATTGTATGAATATTTGATAACTTGGTTAATTATATGGATATTGATATTGTTAATAACTTGGTTGTCATAAATTATGAGAAATCATAATAAAAATAGTTAACTAATAGAAAATGAATTCATAATAATATGTGCATGGAGTTTATTGAGCCTCTTAATGGTTTTGAAATATAAAAAAGTTTTGAAATGAATATTATAATAATAAAATATTATGAAATAGTTTAAAAGTGAATACAAGATTTAATATGAAATATATTTGTTTAAATGATTTAAAATGGTTTATAAATATGTTATAAACTATAAAACTCAATTTGGTGAAGTTTTAAGAAGTTGTGAAAAATAAGTCAAAATAAGGCGCATCGCGTAATTGTAGTTCGCGATTTCGCACCGTGGAATTCAAACAAGTGTAGAGAGTAGAATATAGCTCGGAATTCTTCAAGGTAAGAATTTTCTAAACTATTATATTTATAGTTTTCAATAAAAAGAAAAAAATCATGATTTTTTAGTAGATTTCGAAATATGAGCAAATCAAGTTTTCAAGAAAATCGCGCTTTGGCAGTTCAACGATCAAAGTGGCAAATGTTTTAAATATATATTTTTAAAATATTTAAAAATATGTAATAAATTCTATAAATCTTTTAAATGTTTTAAAATGGATTTGAGTTTATAAATGACTTTCCAAAGGTTAGAAAAGTCGTTTTTATTAATATAGCTTTTAAAACACTATTTGCAACACTTTTCATAGTACTTTTCAATAACTTTTGAAATATAGTTTTAAACGAAACCATTCTTTTATAAATCTTTTGTAAATGTTTTTAAATGATTAATAAATACTTTAAATGTGATTTGAAGGATTTATGAAGTGCTCAAATAAATTATTAAAAGTTAATTTAGTACGTTAAAAAGATTTAGAGTCGATCAAATAACTTGACCATCTTATGGAAGAAAAAGAGATAATGTCTAGGCTTGAGTTTGAAAAACCAGTTTCCTACTCTCCCTGGCTATCCGAACTGGCCTGAAGGGGGATATTAAATTTGATTTGCTCGGATCAAAATTTTCCAAAGTATAAAAGATATAACATTCCAAATTTAAACAACATGGATTGCATAGAGATAATCTTCCTACACATGGTGTTAAATTCCGAGGAGGGAACTTGTTATCCGTAGGAATTTAAAGGTGAATTCATAGCTATTCGACGGACATTAAATGCTGAATACGGAAATTGATATTGAGTATAATTAGTACAATTTCCATGATCCTTTTTACTCAATAATGTTTTCCAATATGAGATGTAGATAAATGACTTGGAATTAATTTCATTCCTATACTTGAAATTAATTGTTTTGAGTTTGTAGTAAATCATGTCTTAAATAACATTGTTTTTGACATGGTTTAAAAGTTATGATTTGAAAATCTTTGTAATGATTTAAATAAATGATTTGAAAATATTTTCCTAAGAAAAGAATGAAATAAAATTGGAATCATTCCAAGATTCAAAATGGTTTAATTAACCAAATGATTTGATAAATGAGGCTTAATGATTCCATATACTGTTAATAAGATAAATGGAATAATTTAAAATAATATGTCTCTTTGAGATATTTATGAATGAATAAAATGATGAATTAAATTGAATGATGATTAATAATCACAAATGAACTTAACATATTTTTAATCGATGATTGGTTTGGAGGAACTAGGATCAGATTTGGATAACTCCTATCCGAAAGCCACTTTGAACCAATGTATATGTTCAGAAGTGAAGACATGTTGAAGATGATGATTATTGAAGACCAGAGATCTTCAGAATGTAGGGATTGCTGTCACGAGTCATAGGATTTTACCCCCACGTTATATTTATATGACAGCGGTGTCTACATTCTAAAATCCTTATTATATTGAAGACCGGAGATCTTCATAGCGGAAGGACTGGACATTCTCTGGGTAACTCCTAATATTGTGACATTATTATAGCACTGGTCCTATCGTGTTTTGAAATCTTCGGATTACAAGGACTACTCTCTACTAATGGTAGTAGGAGGAGTGCCTTCGGCTTCATTCGATCCCAGAATAAATTTGTATGGACGAATGTCTGGTAGTGCATTTCTTTTCATATTAATTGATCTCTATGAACATATTATCTACTTAGTGGTGGAAAATGCAACTTCTCTTAGCTTAACACCCTTTCCTAAGACGTACAAGGTCAAGAGTTGTACGTTTGTAGAAATCAATTGAGTGATTATGGAATGGCAATGTGACATTCAAATTGGAACATGTTATGAGAAAGGAAAAGCATGGCTTTTGTGAAGCAAAACATGGCTTTGTTGAAATTGAGCATAGCCTCACGAGCCTCACATCCCAAGGATGGCACGGGACACTATTTGGTTTGAAAAACATACATCCGGGCTATTGGTTGATGTATGTATGGTGGCGTTCAGTATCTGGGCCCGTTCGGGAAGATGTTCCTCAAGGCATTTATTTTCCTATTTATTTTAAATATAGTAGCTAGCTTGTGAAAAATGATAAGGCTACTGGATATTGGTAGTGTAGCAAGTGTAGTTCCAAGTAGCTAGCTTGAGAAAAGTTATAGGACTTCTGGAGACCATGGTTGCTATGCATGGGTAGGAGAAAAGGCCACTAGTTCCATATCATGTTGGAAATCCAATTACGAGCTTTATGGTTTTGTTGTATTCCCAAAATAGTTGTAATGCTTTGCAAACATTTCAGCTACCCCTTTTGGTATCATATATTCCATTGACCTATCTGGATATACTACTATAGTCCGGGTGTTGATACTTTCTTTGTATATATATTTATTCGAAAGTGTTTTCAAACTAATGTCATTAATAATAATATAAAGGTTATTTTCCATATAAAAGTATTTTGGTCATCGTAAGGTAAAAAACCATTCGTATTTATGAACGACATAGTCTTATGAGATACTATTCTTTTCAAACTTTTTGTTCAGTACCCATCTATGTCTCTGTCATATGTTTATGGTTTGACTATCTCACGCTGGTTTATCAAGCCTAATCTGGGTATTTTTAGTACTCGGACAGATTCAAGTAATTTCAGGTTTAGTTGAAGACGCTTGGAGTTTCTAGAGGAGAGCTGGAGATCTTCATTTACGTATGAACGTATTCCATTGTCCACTGCATCTGTTGCATTTGTTTTTTTTTATTTTTTGGCATTTATATGGACAAAGAGTTTATAACTGTCCAGGCTGAATCTAGGTTAGATTCTGATATTGTATTCAAAAATTTTCGTTGTAAAGATTATTGTCAAAATAATATATGTTATTCCATTCGTATGCGATTCTGTTCTATCTTTATTTCTTTTTCCCTAACAATCGGGCTTTCCAGTACTTGGATTTGTAGCACGTGAATACCGTGGATGTATTAGTGTCGATTTTCAAGGATCCAAAATCTTACATATCCAAAGTGCAACTATTTGTATTTGGAATCATCAACCCTTCATTACTATTTGTGTGGGTGTGCTTGTTGCCAGTTAAAATCAAGTGAGTTTGCTTATTCCTCGTTTAAATCAAGGTGTGCTTGTTGCACGATCAAACTAATTGGATTTGCTTATTAACTAGTTAAATCAATTGAGTTTACCCTAAGCTCGGAAAGTCAGAAAGGTGTATCTCATTTTTTTGAAATCGATATTTTATTCTGGTTTGCTTCTTATTATTTAAAGTAAGCGTTTCAAAAGAAATCTATACACATGCTATACAGAATTGGACATAGGATTGATTTATCCAAACCAGTATAAAAACTCCTAGTGTTATCTCGCTTATTTTTACTTTACTTTTACTACAATTATATATATATATATATATATGAATCTATGACTGCCTATTAATATATATATCCGTGTTTGATTTAAAATCTTGAATTTTTTTAGAAAAATTATATATAAGTTGTAAAACACTATTCACCCCCCTCTAGTGTTAAAGTAGCCTTATGTTCCCTTAACACTAGTATAATTTATACTACACCGTTTCCCATAGTCTGAAAGAGAGATTATGAGCGAACGTGAAGCAAATCCAAATGGAAGCTGAAAATCATCTATGAGTGGAAATCCTAGTTCTTCACATTTTTAGTATTTGTTAAGTAGTAGTTTGGATTTGATTTATTCCTCGGGAAATTTTGTTCATCAAAACCCAAAAATTCCCTTAAACAAAATGTCAGCTCTTATATTTTTTGGAATCTCAATTGTTTTATACTAAAAAAGAAGAATTTGTTTTGCTATTTGCAATTAAAATTTTTATATTCTTTTCCACTTTCAACTTTTCTCTTCTGTAGCGATAAAGGATTCTTAAAATCAAATAAGTTAGGAATTGGTTTACAAAGTACAAATTCTCCTATTAGTAGTTTAAATTGCCAATTTTCGTAATTTAATATGATCCCCTTTTCATTATATATATATAAGTTAAATGGAATATAAAGGGTCTAAATTATAAGTTTTATTAGGGCTGTTTCTACCATATTAATATATATATATATATAATAATAAGTTTGGTACTTGATTCTATTTTTATGTAAGTCTATTGTTTTGTTAAGTATTGTGACGGCCCGGAATTTTGGGCTTTTTAAATTGGAATATTTTTTTTTAAATATTCAAAAGTTAAATTTTAACCTGAATTTCAAATATCAATATCTATTGGGAAAATTTAATTTTTGAATTGAACAATTAAAATTTGGTAAAATGTTGAATCGAGAGTTTTGAGCCAGTTAAAAATAATTTGATGGCTTGTAAAATTTATATTGATAAAATTGAAGATAATAAAAGTGATGGAATCAAATTTAAAGACGTTTGTTCCGTTTGAGATTTTAACGTTTAAATTGAATTTAAAAATAGCCTTCCAGGGGGGACAGTCTCGGAATTCGACGAAACTAGTTCCATTGGATCCGTAATATTGTATTATTATCGGATTTCAAATTTCAAAGTGATTGGAGTTGTTGTGTGACCGTACGATATATAAACGTATAGAATTTACTGAGACCAATTGAATTTAAATAAAATATATTCACTCTCTTTTAAATCGACAATACGTACATCCCGCACCCAAATTGTTTCCTTCGTACTCTTCTCTTCTCTAAGAAGCTATCGAACTAAAATATCTGAGAAAATTTTATACTTCGAAGTCTCGCGTTCCCTTTCTTTTTGAACAATCAAACAAAATCAGAGAGGAACGAGTTCCAGCCTTCATTTCTTTTTCCCCAAATTCAATCGTAAATAGCAGAACAAAGAAATTTGATGAACGAAATACAAACGAGAACGAAAATCGTTCTTCCTCTCCTCTATTCAATTCAAAATCCTCTCAGCTAAAAACAAATACAATGAAGGCAAGCTAATCGAACGCAACCCCTTGGCCTCATCTCGCTTTTGAATCTCGAAAACGATTTGTATTTATCGCGTCTTCTTCCTCGTGTGAACCGCAGCAAGGTCGATCGTAGGAGTCGGCATCGAATCGAGGATTAGTGGCAACGAGAGAAGCTCCTCGCGAGCACATAGGGTAGTCGGTGGCTTCGTTTTCATCTCAAGGGTGAGAGGGGTGTCGCGCGAAACTGTAGCAGTTCGCGAGGGAAGAAGGGGATCTCGCGAGAGGAGGGCAGAGGCGATGCCGCGATTTGCTTGGAAGGGGCGGATCGCTTGGTTGACGTGAGCTCGATTTATGGCATGGGCTTAGTCTCGCGATGACGAGGAGTGGTCGTGATGTTTTGGGGCAATAGAGGGTGGTCTGGAGATTAACCCACGTGTGCGATAGAGGCGATTTCGGTGCTTCTCGAGGCGGTGGGGTTGGTAGGGGACTCGTGTAGGCCAGAGTTCGTTCATTTTGGCTGTAAGGTATTTCTGTTTAGTTTTTTTATCTAATTCAACATATTCATACCTGTATAAATTTTAAAGAGATAACATATTTGTCATCTAAGTCAGTAAATTGAAAAACAAATTTTTATTGACACTAAGGAGAAAACTATATTTTAAGCGGTTTTAAAATTTTACAGTTAATTACGTTTTATGAATGGGAACAATAAATCAGTAGATTATCACAAATATTTATAAACTAGGTTTATAAAAGAAAGTAAATTCATATTTTGTTATATGCTGGAAAAAAAAGGGTAAAATACACATATATTCGGTATCCACTAGTTTAGATTAATTTTTAATAAAACTTATTTATTTATTTTAAATTGCTAAGAAATTTATTAAGGGGAATTTTATATTTGGATCAAATAGTTAGTTAACTATAACTATGGAATGGAAATAAATTTTTCAATAAAAGGAAGTAATTGGTGTAAATGGTTCATTAAATTTTTGTCCTTGAAGGAAAATATATAATTATTTATTTAAAAAGAATTTGTTTAAAATTTAAAAGTATTAGTTTAAATAAGAATCATGGGTTAATTAGATAATTAAATGGGATTGGATATTCCAATTTATTCGAATATTAATAGAAACCATCTAATGTTATACAAGGTTTAAAATCAAGGCAACGGGCCAGTTCGGAATGGATTGCATACAGCAATAAAGAGGTGAGTTAATCTCACTCAGTTAAATTTTAATTTTAATTTAATCGGTTAAATTTAAATATTTGATTGAATGAATTGCATTGATTGGATTGATATTGTTATGGATGATATGGAATATATATATAGTAGTATATACCAATAAATATATATATTGGCATATGTATATATTGGAATTGATATTCCCGCATTTATATAGTGGATGAGACCCTATGCGCCGCATAATAGCGGGTGATATTTATTTAAAACCCATATACCGCGATATTCCACCTCGAAGTGGAATTGGTATTGTGCTAACGTCTGTGGATGCAGGGAAACGGGTTGGAGGGATCCAACTGGATTCCTCAAAATATTTAATTTGTTTAAATATTTTGTGTTCTGAATATTGATATCCTGTGATGATTTGATATTGGATGTTGTGGTTGATTGAATTCCCAGTATAATAAATTTTGAAGATCTATGGAATTGAATTCTTGAATAAAATAAAGAATAAAATTTAAGTAAATTGGAATAAATTTAAAAGTGAATTTAAAATAAGATAAAATAAAGTGAATTGGAATTTTAGTAAATATGGGAAAAAGAAATTTAAATTTATGGAGGAGTAATAAAAATTTAAAACTAAGTGATACTATTTTAAAAAGAATAGAGAAATTACTTTTAATTCCAGGATTAAATCAAATTAAGGGATAAATAAGAAATTTGAAAATCTGGAATTGATATTTTAATTTGAATGGCTTAACTCAGAATTGAATAAGATTAAATCTGGAAATTAATGTATTTTGAAATAAGTGAGGTAGAGAAGGGAAATTTATTTCAAATAAAGAAAATTTGGAAACAATCGAAAATAGGTTTAAATGTTTGAAATTTATATTTAAAAGAGTAATGAGATTTTGAAAGTTTATAAACTGGGTTTATAAAATAAAGTGAAATATCAGCGGATATTTAAATATAAATTCAAGGTGTGAATTTATAAAGGAATGTAAATCCGTTTTGAAACAAACAGTGATTTATTTTAAAGAAGTGAAAGAGAAGTATTTTCTGGATAGCCAAGTACATTTGTTTAAAAGCAATTTTAAATATTTGTTTAAGATTTATTGTTATTTTAAAAAAAATCAGATTTTAGAAAATCTATTATTTCCAAATGTAAATTTCAAAGGTAAGTATTTTTCAAATCTATTATTGTAGTAAATATAAAAGTGATTTGGTAATATGTTTAAAAAGGGAAATCTGTTTATATTTTTAAAGTGGTTTTATGTTAAATATTTTTTTTAAAAAAAATGTATTTTAACTTAAGTATTTAAAGTAGTTTTCAAAGGTGTTTTATAAAGTATATTTATAATAAAGTGTTTTAAAATTATTCTAAAAATCTCAAATGGTTTTGTACTTGGCACTCCAGTGAAAATAAATATTTGGAAAATTATTCCGTGAAAGGAATATAGTTTGAAATTGTTTCCAATGGGGATTGGAAAGGGAAATAATATCTTGTGAAGATATTTTGGAAAAATAGATAATTTGGAGAAATTATTTATTATTGATGGTTGTTATGGATGTTAATTGATAGATAAACAACGACTATCAATATTGGCCAAATGCGCTGATCGTTTCGAAGAGACCGGGATCGGGTTTCCGTATACCGAGATTCTAGGTCTGGAGACTCGAATACCACTTCGATCCGGTTTGTACGTTTCGTGGGGAAACGAGGGTAATATTGATAATGGGATAGTGTTTTTAGTTCCGTTCGGACCCGGGACGGATTTGTATGGACGAATGCTTTCGGACATCGTCAGGGGACGATGGGCATTCTAAGTGAAACGTTCTGAAGGTAACGTTAACCTCAAGCCTCATCAACCGGGAATGACTGAAAATCAGAGGTTATGCAGCAAGGCTTCGTGGGTAGCGCCCACTGGAGAGTATGGTCATCCCTGTCTAGATGTCCCTTTATTTCGGCTTAGTGGTGCGGTTGCTGATCCCAACCGTGGGGTGATCATATTCGGAATTGCCCATAGGTGATTCCGGTCTTGTGTTGCAGGGGAGCGGGCGTACTCCTCGGTACTGTGATCTAGGCCACGTACTGTGACAGGTGGTACCCCAGTGCCTAGTCATTCGTTGGAAATCCATTCTTCCTACGTGCCTTGTACGAGTTTTGTTTGTATTACCCACGGTGTGGCTAGTATGCCGGAATTTAATAGATGTAACAATTTCGGCTATTTTATAAGTATTTGTAAATAGACACTATTATAATATCAGAGGATTTTATAAAAAGTGTTTTAGCTATCGTAAGGAAAAAACCCGACATGTTTATTTGTGGCGCGGTCTTACGAGATGCTTTGTTTTCAAAGGATTTTGAAACTTTAATAATAAATTTGAGTGTGATTTTCTCACGCTGGTATTCCAGACTGACTCGGGTGTTGTTTTATATGATGCTCGGGTCAGACCGAGATAAACAGGTTCAGATTTTAGCTGTGGAGCTCAGGAGACGAGCTGGATGACGAGACGTATCTCCCGTACTTGCTATATTTTTCCGCTGTGTATTCAGTTGTATGTTATGGATGATGATGTACTCTGATGATGTATTATAAACAGATTATAACGACCCGCCATTTTGGGCCATTCGCATCCATTATAAGTGTATAGGTAGACACTCATGCCAGAGTTGAATTGCTCAAAATACCGCGTTGTTAATTTAAATTGACAAAACTGAACATATACAGTAAATAAATAATCACAGAACACAGACACAGAGTAATAAGTGCAGCGGAAATAAAAGAGATAGTAGTTCATGAAGCTACTATATAAATATATAAAATACATCAGAGTTTACAACAGAAGAGTAATACGATACATCAGATACAAATCAGATACAACGGAAGAGTAACACGATACATCAGATACAAATCAGAATGCATCACTGGAATCATCGAATACTGAAAACAGAATAGATGGCTGGATCTTCAAGCAAGCTCCAACTTCAAAGGTGAGTCTCGAAAGCTGAACCACTCAGTCTGACCCGAGCGTAAAGCAAAACACAAGACACTCGAGTCAGGATTAACATTCTTATATTAATAAATCCAACTCAAGTGAAATAGCAATTGAAATACAAGTAACTCAAAGGATGTTTGGAATAACCATCCTTTAAGGATCCGTTAAACTATCTACTAGGTAGTAATGTACGCTAAGTAGATAATGTCTATCAGTAATATAAAGATATCAAAGTAGGGTTAAGCAGGGCCCATACACCTCTTAACCTGTTTATTCCCAAAAGCATATACAAGACCGTAGTTTCCCCAAAACCGGAAGTCACCAGAGGGCAATCCATATACTAAAGGTACAAATCAAAATCGTAGTGGTCGCGAATAGGATAATCAGTATGACAAGGTACATGAGGCGATACCAACTAGGATACTAGTAGTTTCCTGATCCGGACTGATGTTGGGCATAGCAGCTACTACCCCAACACCGCGAAACAACACTCCCAAATCGAGGGGTGCACCCAAATCGAATCACAAAAGTAATAGATATGGTATCGAAGAAGTGTGTCCGCTAGAGATGGCGATCCTCAATCACCCGGCGCGGCTCCTGTTTTAGTCATGTCAAGGGTCATCCAAAATCGTTCTCTATCTTCAATCTACGCGTTCATCATAACCATCCACTTCGTTCTGGATCAACACTCCGCGTACAGTTACTAAAGTGGTTTCGGTTCAGATAGAGAGTATATCCATTACCGATCCCGGTCTCTTTAATAACTTCCGTAATTATTACACCGATTGGTCGTTTATATATTTCAAAAAAAAAAACAAATCAATTTCAATTTCAAATAGAATTCGTAAATCACATTTCACTTGTTTTACAAAAACCAATTCCCATACTTTACGTTTCAAAACTTCCAAATTCACAATTTCAAAATCTTATACTTCAATTTCAATTTCTATTTAAAACAATTTCAATATTCATTTAAATTCGTATATAAGTTTTATTTCGAAATCATTTAAAATGATTTATTCAACATTCAAATCAATTTAACTTCAATTATCGATTTCATTCAATATTCATTAAGTAAATTTGTCATTCAAACAATTTCTATTAAATTTCCAATTCATTAAATCCATTACTTAAGTTCAATGCCATTATATCAAGACTTACAAATTTAATTAAGTTAAATTCGTCAAATCAAATTCTTTAAATTACAAGTCTCACATTAACTTCAAAAATATCACATTTTATTTCTTGTTAAAGAAATTCAATTTCACTTATTTACTTACTTAAATAATTTTCCAAAACTTAATTAATAAAGAAAACTCAATTTCAATTCTTTACGAAGTAAAATTCACTTATTCAAAAGTTCAATTTTTCTTATTAAAAATCCAATTCAATTAAATAATTCAATCTTATTTAATTATTAAATAATTCAAAACTTAATTATTAAATAATTTCAAAGCTTAATAATTTCAAAACTTAATTATAATTCCAAACTTAATTATTACATCATTTCAAAGTTTAATAATTTCAAACTAAATTCAATTTCAAACTTAATTTCAAAACCATATTATTTATTCAAATAAAATCTTTATTTATTTTAAATCAAATTCATTGACCAATCGGGTTTTATTTAAATTTCCCATCCTAGGTCAAAGTTCAATTTGGGTATTTATCATTTCAACCCGATTCCAATTCAATTCAAAATCAAAACATAACAAGGGAACTTGCAATGTGATAACTGGGATGGTGTCAAAGTAAATAAACAAGCAATAACAACAATCAATATCAATCCAATAATCAATTCAAATAATCCCGAAATAACCGTATTAATTCGCATTGTTATTTGTACGAATTAATATAATTATTTCTAGAATCTACACTATCATTTCATGTAGATTAAAGATTATTACATTACGGTTTTCACTTGTCATCCAATTTACAATTTCATGCATCATCCGTTTAACAATATACATTCAGGGGTTCAAGTGTAATTAAACAAATCCTACGTGTCGATAAATTTTACATTTAAGGGGGTCATATTATACAAATGTCATTTAATCAAATTTAACACATATATCAAATCTAACTATCCTACGTCAATTTTAATTTCAATTTATTTATCACCTACATCATTAACAATTTAACGTCCAATATAAACATCAAACAATCAATCATTTAACAACCAAACTGGATTATCATTGCATATATAACAGATAATGGTGTCAGATGTCACAGGTGAACTGATACAGGTAATAACAGTATATATTTCAAACAGCAGCATATTTCAATTGCCGTTTCAATTGAAATCAAATTTAATAGATAAAAGAACGTTAATCGTGAGTGATTGCTCACCTTTCGAGGCTAGAGAGATAGACAATGAAACGAGTTACGAATTTGATCACGATCTAGACCATCGAACAAATCCAAGCAATAATCTCAAAGCGAAGTAAGCTGAAAGTAGGTTCGACGGCGAAACTGAAAGGTAGATTGATAGACACGAATCAGAATCGTCTGGATAGAGACAGAGTATATATATATTATTATATAATTAAAGTCATTGTTTACCTTTAAAACACATATAACAAATATTAACATACCAAGTGTCATTTTAAATCAGCTAAGAAAAATGATAACACATATCTACAGCTTATACTTAAAATCTGAGTATATAAGATACTACAAACCTAACACTTAACTTAGAACATATTCATAAATAAAGAAAAATCAATGTATATATATCCTTGTATAAAATATACTGATTTAGTAGAATAACACCTATACGACTTATATATACATAACAACCATACCTATCTATTCTTACAAATTTTTATTTAATACCGCAACTCGAATGTACGACACTTAACAAATTCTAAATAACAAAATGTATAAACTGACATATATTAAAATAACTATAAATATATACACTTTGCAAATATATACGGCTGTAAGCTTATAGTTTAAATATTACTACAAATATAACTTTACTGTAAAACATCAATAATACAAATAAAATTTAATAGCCATATATTATACAAACTTATAGAACCATTGTATTATATTTCATAATCATTGTTTATTATAAACAAAACTTATTTACAACATTTATAACTCAAATTTTATATGTAAATATGAGAACTTACAGGACATATCATGTAACTTGCAAGACATATAACAAATGATGTATATATAGTACTGTAAATACATAATAGTATAACATATATACTATTATAAGAATCAAAAGATTAACGTATAAATAAAACAACAGAATATATACTGTAACCATATATATGCCTTGTTAAATAACTCTATAACATGCCCAAAACTTTAAACATATACGTATATAACAATTAATATATATACAATATATATCTGACAGTAACCCATAACTATTATATACATATGTATAAAATATAATATCAAATAGGTCCTGCTGTACACTTGAATATTACCTACATCAACAAGGAGGTGCGCATGCAACTTGTTGAGGAGCTCGGCTGCTCAGAATTTGACAGCGAGAGGAGAGGAGGAGGGGAGAGGAGAGGCTGGCAGTTTGGTCAGGTGAGCGGGATGATGGGTAGTGGAAGGCGGATGGTGGCCATAGGCGGAGGTTGGAGAGTGAGGTCATGGGATTGAACGTGGTGGAAGGGGAGGTGTTGTTCTCGGGTTTTGGGAAACGAAGTGGGTGGGCTCGGTGAGGCTGGTCTTGGCGTGCTGCTGCCTGGGCGGAGGGAGGATGGAGGAAAGGAGGTGGAAACGTGCGGAGGCTTTGCAGGTCTGTAGGGTGGGTTGTGGTGGAGTGTGTGCCGGAGGGTGGCGATGGGGAAGGGGAAGGAAAACTTGGTAAAATGAGAGGGGGAAGAGGAGAGCCACATTATTTTCTACTTAAATTTAGATTCTCAGAAATGAAAACGAAACGAGGAAGTGATGTTTGTGTGAAGAGAAGGAAAGTAGAAAATGTACAGTCTTAAAATGAAAAGAGAAAGCAACCTCAAATAAATTGAAACCGTGAAATAAATTTAACGCTAGGCATAGGGAAATTCAAACGCTGGAATTCAAGACAAAATTAAAATGATGACCGTTGAGTTTGAATGGACACCGGAAGCCAAAAGGCATGAAACGGTTACCGATACGGTAGGCGTTACGCAAAGTGCAACGTACACCGGAACACCGAATTTGACAATCGAATATACCGTAGAGATCGGTACGACGAGACGATCAAAACGGTATATAGAAATCAGTGGTACGATCATCCGATAAAAATCGATATCGGTACCAGAATACTGCTATTTTGCAGAAAATAAGAACGACGGAGCCAAAGATGTCCGAATTTGGAAAAACGACAAACTGAAATCTTGCTCAGAAGATGATTTAGAATTTTTCTATATAAAAATATTTGAGTTTCGAAAACGTTTTATTTTCAACGTTTTTTAACTGATTGAATTGAAGTGAATTTACGCGCGAAATAAACTTTCATATTTTCGGACGAAACTTTACCAGTTGCTATGTTTAACTAGACGTATTCCAAATATTAAATATTTATTTCAAAATTTTATTGTTAAAATTTCATAAAATTTCAACTAATTACGTTATTAAAACAGTTGAAATTTACGGGTCGTTACACAGATATAGTTTTGATTTGTGTAAAGTTCTGTTTGTATATATTATAGTTTATTCCGCTGCGATGTGAGATTCTGATGTTGATTTTTTCTGCTTTCTTCTTCTATCTCTTCTTCTTTTAACACTAATGGTTCGATTTTCCGGGGCTGGAAAGCCTAGGACGTTACAAGTATATTAGCTAACTTGTGAGTTATTATATGAAGTTAGACTTGTATGAATTGGAAGTTTTGACATTTAAAACAATAATTATATGATGAAAAATCTTCGCATGCATAGGAATATTTAGTTAGCCTAATTTATGTACATGTGTCGGTGTGTGTGTGCCTATAAATATATTATTAGCGTATAATTAATAATGTATTAACTGCATAGTATAAGTAGGTTATTAATTAGCACTAAAACCCCTTAGGAAAGAAGTTAAGAATAATTATGAAAATTATTCAATTATTAAATGCGAAATAAGGAGTTCTCCTTATATGGACTCAGTATGTAAATGAGGTGAGGTATATATGATAGTATGTTAGGAGAATAGAATTATGACTAAGTTATAGGGGATATGATGTCAATCAAAGCACATAGAAGTTTGCCTAACTAATCTGATCACTAGTAATATGACTTTAAAACTAATGTGGGACATCTTCTATAGTAAGTATTCACGGTGGATGCGAGGTTAGTACTAACTCTGTATGGTAAATCTACCCAGTTAATCTGACTACTAGCCTCAACGAATAGTCGGACTAATGTGAGATGTCACAAGTTGCGTTATGAATCATAATGCATAAGACCTGCATTTAGGTTAGAAGTATTAAGTGGTTGTTGTAGGATGCCTCCTTTATACTCAAGAAGTATTAAATGATCGATGTTATCGTTTAGGTGTGGTAGTAGGGAAATCTTGGGAGGGGTCCGCTTCGGGGTTGAAGTATTAAGTGGTTGTTAGGGTCCTCCTTTTTCCATGAAGAAGTATTAAGTGGCCTGATGAGATTTCGTACGATATCAATTAGGGAGTACCATAAAGGGATCTGCCATGGGTTAGATATTAAATGACAGGGATCTGCCTAGGATATTGATATTAAATGATCAACCTGCCTAATTCCCACTAAAAAGGTACTAAGTGGCTTGGGTACTTTTTCTCATATTGTTAGGACACGACTGACAGTAGTTTCATGGGAGTGGAAAGGACCTTTGACCTACAATTGAAGGTAAGTTATAGAGTTAGAGTAGAAGAGCATAAGTTATAGAGTTGGACTGGAAGGGCCTTCGGACTTACGGTTTGAGGTATTTCATGTAGGACATAGTTAGGATGCATAAAACATATTACTTATCTAAATGATATTGCCCAAATACTATTATGGTAAGACTTAAGATTTTTATTCATTAGACGTTGTTGTTCTGACCTTCTCCTCATTACAACACACAGGTTATGGGAGATGATGCTGATTTAAATGATGAAGGCGGAGGCGAGGACTTGTGGTAGTTGTCTATTTATTTTTTCTTTTGATATATTTTGACTTACTCGTTTTCAGACTTATTGTTTTTTTGGGATGTTGTATTTTGGATAACTGAGATGATAGGTTGTACTTTTTGAGATTTGAATTTTTATGAAATGGATACTTATTTCTAATATTATACTCTATCCTTTCCGCTGTGAGATTCTGATAGCAAAGATAAATAGCTCTGTGTATTGTTCATTGTATCAATTTTATCGACCAGCAACTAGCTTTGGAATGAATTTTAAGATTCGATGGGTATTTTATTGTGTCGAAAATTAGATCTGTTTCAGGGCGGGTTGTTATAGTGTTAGCACTTGGTCTAGTTGTATGATGGGCATAAATTACCTTGTAGATGCTCACCTTCTAGCCTTGAGGATAGATATTCCATCGACATTGCGAATACATACGGGTAAGGAGGATCACCTTGTCTGATTCCTCGATTGCTCAGAATAAAACCCTGGGAAGTGCCATTGATAAAGATAGAAAAAGTGGGAGAGGAGATACACCATTGAACGAGGGATGTAAATTATGGAGGAAAGCCCATTTTTTCATGACTTGTATAATGAATTTTTTGTTTATTTTGTCGTACGCCTTTTGGAGGTTGACTTTCATGCACATACTTTAGTTTGTTTTCCTGCTAAAGATAATTGCCATTTCGTATGCCAACAGCAAACCCTCTGGAATGTTTCTACCTGGTATAAAAGCGTTTTGGTTAAAAGAGAAGATAATTCATTAAGTCTTTCATCCTATTACAAATTAAATTTATAAAAATTTTGTATAAAACGTTACAACAGGATATAGTTATAGTTGCTTATATTGTTGACGTTTTGTGACTTTGGTACTAAAGTTATGGAAGTACGGTTTAATTCTTTTGTAAACTTCCCTTTTAAAATATATAGTTCATCGCAGTGAGCAATTTCTCCTTAATTTTCTTCCAATGATACTTTTGTGGAATTTTACATTAAAACCGTCCGGTCCGGGACTGCTATTATCGTCTATTTGAAATGTTGAGCTCCTCAGTTCCTGAATGTTAATTGGCACTAGAAGTTTCCTTTGAGAATTTTCAAATATTTTTTTTTTTTGCATATTATGTTTTGATCCACACTATGATTCCTAGTTGTACAACTCTGTATAATATATAATTGCCCCATCTATAAGTTTTTGGAAATTTTTGATTGGCTGCCCAGTTTCTCCTATAAGCTTATGCATGTTTGTTTTTCCTAGCTATCTATATGGAGTGAAAATATTTTATTGGCCAATCTCCTTGGGTGGGCCAATTTATTTTTGACTTTTGTTGTATTTCCACACCTTCTGTGCTCAACATAGAGTGTAGCGATTGCAAATTTGCCTTGTATGCATGTATTAACGCTTTATTGTGGGGATTTTCTATCATCTGAAGGTAAGTAGAATTGTTCAAATCGCTGATCTCGTCATAATGTTTTTAATACCCTGTCTGCTAGTATTCTAGTCCTTTAAACAGTATTTGCTCAGTTTGAGTTTTTGAATGAAGTTGTAGGCTGGACTTCCTGGTATACTAACAGTGATACATTTTTAATGTTGTCCTAATATCCACTTTGGTATGACCATGGATCACAATATTGGAATGGTTTATTGGTGCCTTGTTTTGTGAGTATTAAAACTGATGTGAAATGAGGAATGATCACTAGATGAACGGTTTAACACCGAAACACTTATCATAGGAACTTTTGTAAAATAGTTCAGGATGTCCCAATACTCTATCTATTTTACTATGAAGAGAAAATTTTGTACCTTCTCTCTAGGTAAAGAAGTTACCAACATATTTCAACTCCATTAAGCCTGTGGTGTGAACAAAGATTTGAATGTCGTTATTTGCATTTAGTGAATTATTTGCTATCACTCTCTCACTGTAATTAAGTATGCAGTTGAAATCTCCAACAAGGGTCCACGACAGTGAAAGATTTATGGCTTCGTCAGATAAGTTTTTCCATAACTATTCTCTTTCGATCACTAAATGCTTTGCATATATTATTGAAAGTAGGCATTTGAAACCTCCTCTATTGGTTATCAAGCAACTGCTATGTTTACCTGAGATTGAAACCATATTGATTTCCCATGTGCTCTGTTCCACGACACCAATATTCTGCCCCTGTTATTGAAATCATTATTATGTATAGCTATACATTCGTTACTATGGAGTTATGAAACTTTAACATGTTCTCGTTAGGTAGCTTATGTTCAACTAGACCCAAAATATCAACTTTAAAGGAGACATGATGTTGTTTAACATCTTGTTTCCTATTACGAAATGTATCAATGGCTATCAGAAGGTAAAGCACAAAAGCACAACCGAGTCTTCAGCTATACCCTAATCAAGAGCATCTCATCATCGTTTGATTATGAGACATCGAACGGTGAACATTCATTGCCTCTTATTGTCTCGGATCACCAACACTTGGGCTGGGCCTATTTTATTCCTTTCTGTATAAATAGGCTTGTATTCATTTTGTAAAAGTATTCAGTTCAAAAGTAAATCAGTATTATTCAAAATTACTGTAAGCATCTTGTAATACATACAAGAAATTCAATAAATCATTTCTCTTCATATTCATAATCTCTCCTCAAGTAAACTCAAAATCTTAACATGGTATCAAAGCATTCTTGCTTAACAGCACATCTCAATCAAAGTTAAGTATACTCATCAGAGAGATTTCATCATTTGAGTATTTTCTCCATCAGATTTCATCTCTTCATCTGGAGATCGGATTCAATCATCACAGTACTGTGCCTCGCCAGATTTCTATTGAAAAGTGGCTGCATCAACACCGTGCATGATCAAATCCATTAAAGCAGTAATCAAGAAATCAAAAAATCAAATCAAGAAACCAAGAAAGATTCAAAACTCAGATAAGTATCAGCCTGAAATCAATTCAGCAATTCAGTATCTGTTCGAAACCAACCAAAGCATCATCATAAATTTCAGGCCAAATCATACCTGTTTTTGATTCATCTTGACTTTCTGTTCTTTTTCTTGATCTCCTTACTGCTCTTTCATTTATCCTTTCCCTCTATCTCCTTGAATTGATCAGCAATGGCAGAAGATTCTACATCTGCTACATCAGTCAATGATGACGCCAATGTTAATGTTTCAACATCTGTGCAAGGTCTTATGAAATCTGTCATCAGCCCACAAACCCAGCTTGTCAACATTCATCTTGAAGAAGACAACTATCTTCTTTGGAAACTTCAAGTGGAAACAGCCATAGAAGGCTATGGCTTAGAAGGCTTTATTGAAGGTACACTGCCCACTCCACCAAAGTATGTCACTGATAAAGATAAGAATACTGTCATCAATCAAGAATATGTTAAGCATAATAGACAAGATAGACTCATTAGCTCTTGGCTTCTCTCATCTATTAGTGCAAATTTATTACCACAAGTAATAGGATGCAAATCTGCTAATGATATCTGGACAACCATCGAAAAGAATTTCAACAACCAGTCATCAGCAAAAGTGCTATACTTCAAGAGACAATTGCATAATATTAGAATGGATAACATGTCTATGAGAGAGTATCTTGCTAAAGTCAAGAACATAAGTGACAGGCTTGCTGCAACAGGAAATCCTGTTCAAGAAACTGAGCAAGTTTTAATTTTACTAAATGGTCTATCTGAAGAATATGAGTCTATCATTGCAGTCATATCCTCACAGAAAACAACACCACCAATTGATGAAGTTCATTCAATTCTATTAGCCCATGAAGCCAGAATTAGCAATAAAAAGGTTCAAGAACCTGATTATTCAGCCAACCTTGCCACTGGTTATAAAGGGAAAAATCAAAACAGAGAACAATCAGTTCAGAGAGGTGGTAGCTCTGCAAGAGGAAGAGGAAGAGGCAGATGGAGTAACAACAACAATAGACCTAAATGCCAAATATGTGAGAAAATTGGTCATACTGCTTTAAAATGTTATTTCAGGTTCAATTCAAATTATGGGCAAGCACAGAATCAAAAGACTGGACCAACAGCTAATATGGCACAGGTGCAAACTGAAAACAAAAGTACTGCTGAGAATGACAAATTCAACAGTCAAGATAATGATTGGTATCCAGATACTGGGGCAACAAATCACATTACAAGCAGTCTTGAAAATCTGAATCTTGGCAATAAAGAGTTTAAAGGTAATCAGTCTATCTCTATGGGTGATTGTAAGTGTATTCAAATTACTCATACTGGAAATGCCTGCCTAGATAGCAACAAACAACTATACTTGCATAATATATTAAGAGCCCCTAGAATTAAGAAGAATTTAATAAGTGTATCCCAATTTGCTAAAGACAATAATGTCTTTTTTGAATTTTACCCAAAGTATTGTCTTGTTAAAGACATACTAACTAGAAATATCATTTTACAGGGTGATGTGACAAAGGGGCTATACAAGTTAAACAATGTTAGTTGTAGCAAGGCTTTACAGCAAGACAAATGTTGCAATATGACTGAAGTTCAAAATGTGGACAATAATTCAAATTTGTTTGATCTTTGGCATTGTAAGCTTGGACACCCTAGTGTCAAAATTGTTAAACAAATTCTGAATGAAAATAATATAGATTTTAATCAAGTTTCTATACCATATGTTTGTGATTATTGTCAACAAGGTAAGAGTCATAGATTACCCTTTTCTAACTCATCTACTGTTTATAGTGAACCATTAGAATTAATTACCATTGATTTATGGGGACCATCACCAATCTTTTCAGATTTTGGTTTCAAATACTACTTATCAATTGTTGATGCATGTACTAGATATACATGGATCTATTTTTTGAAAACAAAATCTGACACTCACAATGCACTTATCAATTTCATCATCATGATTGAAAAACAAACTAACAAATCTGTTAAAACTGTTCAGTCTGATGGTGGAAGTGAATTTAAAACTCTGAAATTATTCTTCAATAAAAAGGGCATAGTGCATAGATTATCATGTCCACATACATCACAGCAAAATGGTATTGTTGAAAGAAAACATAGGCACATTGTTGAAACTGGCTTAACACTTCTTGCCAATTCTAATCTTCCTCTAAAATTCTGGCCAGAAACCTTTAGTACAGCTGTGTATTTGATTAATAGACAGCCAACTAAAGTTCTCAATAAAATAACACCACTTGAAAAATTATATGGTGTTAAGCCATATTATCACGCCTTGAAGGTGTTTGGGTGCCTATGTTATCCATGCCTTAGACCTTACAATAAAAATAAGTTAAACTTCAGGTCTAGGGCATGTACATTTCTTGGTTATGGTACTAATCAGAAAGGGTATAAGTGTCTTGATGAAACAGGTAGGATATATATAAGCAGGGATGTTGTTTTTAATGAAAATATCTTTCCATTCAAATCTCAAAACATTAGTACTACATGCAAGGTGTACAATCCAAGGACATCCATACCTGAATTATCAACTGTTCTTGACACCTGGCAATATATGGATAATGAGGGGGCTGCTGATGCTCAAGACACATCATCTCCCATTTTAGGAAGAAATGAGGAATCTGAACCTCCCAGCCATGCCAGCACCTCACCTGATCAATCATCAAGCCAAATTCAGTATGATAGAAGCAATAAAACTAATGACTCAACAAATACAGTATCAAGTACATCAAATTCAAATGAACAGGATGCTTCACCTCCAGATATAGAGCCAGTTCAGTCGGGGCATCCCATGATCACAAGATCAAAAAGGGGAATTTTCAAACCAAAAGTTTTTACTGCTCAATTCAGTGAAAGTGAGCCTGCAACTTATGATGAAGCCATCAAAAACAAGCATTGGAAAGAAGCTATGGATGAGGAATACAAAGCTCTCATCAAAAATGAAACTTGGGACTTAACCCAAGCACCAACCAACAAAAATATAGTTGGCTGCAAGTGGACATTTAGACTAAAGAAAAACCCTGATGGTAGCATAAACAAATACAAAGCTAGGCTTGTTGCCAAAGGCTTTACACAGGAGTATGGCTTTGATTTCAATCAAACCTTCTCTCCTGTTGTAAAGCCAACTACCATTAGGATTATTCTTTCCATTGCTCTAAAGAAAAATTGGAGCATTAAGCATTTAGATGTCAATAATGCCTTTCTTAATGGCATTTTAAAAGAGGAAATATTCATGCAACAACCACAAGGGTATTGCAAAAACCCAAACTATGTCTGCAAGTTGAAAAAGGCTATATATGGGCTCAAACAAGCTCCAAGAGTCTGGTTTGATAGGTTAAAAACAGCCTTAATTACATTGGGCTATAAATCTACCAAATCAGATAATTCAATGTTTACTAAGATAAATGAATCATCAACAATATATATACTTGTGTATGTTGATGATTTAATTATCACTGGAAATAACACTGCAGACATAGAACATTTAACTAATTATTTGAACCAGGAATTTTCTATCAAAAACTTGGGTAACTTAACATATTTCTTAGGTATTGAGCTGATAAGGAAATCAGACACTGAAGTTTTCCTATGTCAAAGGAAGTACATCTCTGAGCTATTAATGAAAACAAAAATGGATGGTGCTAATCCTCAACCAACCCCAATGATCTGCAACCAACACTTATCAAAATACAGGGGAGAAGCCATAGTTAATTCTAAACAATATAGAAGTGTTATAGGTGCATTACAATATGCAACTATAACACGACCTGATATTTCATTTAGTGTTAACAAAGTTTCACAATTTATGCAGAATCCTCTGAGTGAGCATTGGAAAGCTGTTAAAAGAATTTTAAGATATCTCAAGGGAACTATCAACTATGGCTTAAATTTCAAGGCTAGCTCAAATCTCAACATTACTGGCTTTGCAGATGCAGATTGGGCATCTGACCCAGATGACAGAAGGTCTACATCTGGTTTCTGCATATACATTGGGGATAACTTAGTCTCATGGTCATCAAAAAAACAACATACTGTATCAAGGTCAAGCACCGAAGCTGAGTACCGAAGCATTGCCAATGCTTCAGCTGAAATTAAATGGATTCAATCTCTTCTATCTGAACTACAATACAATGCTACCACTAAACCTACTCTATGGTGTGATAATAGAAGTGCGGTTTATATTTCTGAAGATCCAGTTCAACATGCCAGAACGAAGCATATAGAGATAGATCTTTATTTTGTTCGTGAACTTGTGCAAAGAGGAGAATTACAAGTCAATCACATACCTGGAACTTACCAAAGAGCTGATGTTTTAACTAAAGCTCTATCAGCAACTAACTTCACTAGATTTCGCTCAGATCTGAAGGTTAAAGATGAGAAAGACCTTGAATCCAAGCAAGCTAAAGTTGAAGAAACTCGCAATAAACCAGAAAGACAGCAACTTCTCTCCAACTCTCAACATCTTGACAGATCTAGCATAATACAGCTGCATCGTATCACAAGTAAAGAGATCTCTCAAGTCCGAGCTAAGGAGAAGCCTCCAGACTCATCTCAGATCAGTAAAATCGGCAAAGAAAATTCTAACCCTAACCCTAAATGTTAGGGATAGGGTTTGAGAGGGGGTATTACGAAATGTATCAATGGCTATCAGAAGGTAAAGCACAAAAGCACAACCGAGTCTTCAGCTATACCCTAATCAAGAGCATCTCATCACCGTTTGATTATGAGACATCGAACGGTGAACATTCATTGCCTCTTATTGTCTCGGATCACCAACACTTGGGCTGGGCCTATTTTATTCCTTTCTGTATAAATAGGCTTGTATTCATTTTGTAAAAGTATTCAGTTCAAAAGTAAATCAGTATTATTCAAAATTACTGTAAGCATCTTGTAATACATACAAGAAATTTAATAAATCATTTCTCTTCATATTCATAATCTCTCCTCAAGTAAACTCAAAATCTTAACATTTCCTAGCGAGGGAGTTAAGTCCCCCTTACATTCCATACTAATAGCGACATTAATCAATTGAGTTGCCCCAAGCATCTGAGCTGCTTGGAGCAATTGGGCTCTTTTTGGCTTCATGAGTTTCTTTGCCTTTGCTTTTAAGTGAGAGACAAATTATCCCTACGCCGGGTTGCTTAAAACATCTTTGTCTTATGAGTCTCGCATTTAGTGTATTTTCTTTCACTTTTGTTTTCCTTAATTGTCTAGTTCTGATTTTGTTGTGATCATTTGTGTTTGGTGATTCTGACAGGGAATTGATTAGATCTGCTGTTGTTTCTAGGCCTACTGGGGTGATTTTAGAGGATGTAGATCTACGTGGTGGGGACGTTTTCAACAAGCATGTCTGCGACTTCCTCCTATGTATATCGTCTATGAGCACCTTCTCTGCTCTGTTTGCATTATGTTGTACTTGAATGTTCTATATATTATGATTAGAGGGGCTTGTGCTTGTAGTAATATAATATGTATGTTTTCTTGCAGCTTCCAGTTGAGTGAAAATTGAGAGGTTTTGATGTTGAAAATTATATAAATAGGATTGTCACATTCTGAACGTTTATTCGTTTCAAATTCCTTTTGTTGCTTACTATTTTCTTTGCCTGCAGTGACCATGTGACATATATTGTTTGATTCTTTATTCATCCCATGAAGTAGTTCCTTATTTCTTTCTATCGATGCCGTAGGTCATGGGTAATTTTCATTATTGATTTGAGATTATGTTAGTTTGTCATTTGCGTTCATTGTTCTGTTCAGCTGCATTATAGTGTTACCTATTGCTTCTTCCTTATTGCTTTGATTTTTCTTAGGAACCCAAACCTTCTCAAAGGCACAGTATTTTTGACTAAACCCAAAATAGCTACAGTTTTGGCAAGCTATTGGCTTTCCTTCATGTTCGACAATGTAGTTGTTCGTTTTCATCTAATATGGCTACTTCTCTAGGGAAGGAGAACTTACTATATACATCTCAGCTAATACCCTTGCATAGGAAATTTTAATAATACCCTGAGTATAGTGGTCCACTTTTATTGGCTTCCCAAAAACACATGCAATGCAATTGATACATTATTCTGACCAAAACTCTGGTAGTAGACTAGGGGATCTGGTCCAAAAAGGAATCGACCGTAGGAATTCTTTATTATCATCTCTTCACGGTCATAAGCCTTCCATCGTAGAAATAAAAACCGTTGGGACTGAGCAGCGGGATAAATGAGTAAATTTCAAAAAAATAATTTCATTTTGAATCTTATGGACTATGAAGTCTAAATTTATTTAGATTTAATCTAAATTTATTTTAAATAACATCAATATTTTATTAAATTTGCAATAAAGTTTTATTTTGATATTATATCTATACTATATAATATTTAAAATAATAGATGTATGTTTTAATAGAATCTTAGAAGGTACATTTTTTAGACAATATGCTTAGTTATGTGCTAGATTGAATCTATATAATATTAATAATGAAAATGATATTATTGATTGGGATTGGGTTAAAAACAAGAAATTCACCTCTAACTCATTATATAAACTTCTCAATTATTCGGGCCTTACTATTAACACTTTTAACCTTATTTGGAAAACTTCACCACCAAAAGCTAAGATTCACATGTGGTTGATCATTTATGGGAAGTTAAATACCATTGAACTTTTAAAAAGAAAGAATTTGCCAATTGATAATAAATGTACATTTTGTAACTTGTATTTAGAAAATATTAATCATATATATTACGAATGTAAGGATACTTATTACATTCTTAATAATATTCTTAAAATTTTTAACCTTAATTTTACAGTTAATAACTAATTGTGATTTTTACTGGAATAATTTAAAATTTAAGGTTAAAAGTGAATATAGATTTTTACTACACTCTATTTACTACAATTTGTTAGTTGATTTGGTTTGAAAGAAATCAAAGATTATTATTTAATAATAATAATAGTCGTATTAATAAATTGGTAATGACAACCGCTCTATTTTATTTTAATTGGATCTCAAATTCAAAATATAAATTGGAAAAAAATAATCATTTTAAAGAATATTTTAATAAGGTTAGAAAAAGCATTGATTTATTTAAACGAAAAATAAATATTTTTAATAATAACAACTTTTGCATTAGCGTTTATTTGAATTCAAATGATGATTTTACGTATTATTCTAATGTAATTTTGATCACAGGAACATAGCGTTAGTATTATTTTATGTTTTTATTTTAGAATATAGTAGTATAAAAATTCATATTTTATACAAATATATGCCTTTTGATTTCATGATCATTGTCTCATTACATAGAAGAAAATTCAGATGTTGCTTAACGAGATTGACTTTTTTATTAGTCTTGCATGTATTATATGTGAGAAATGCGGATTATGGATCTTAAGGCTAGAATAAACACTAGAGGGGGTGCGGGTGAATGGTGTTTTAAGAATTTACTAATTCTTTTTGAGTTTATATTAATTTGAACGCAAATGTATGCAATATTCAGATACAGATATAATCACAGAATCAAACACAGATGCAAATATAAAGTAAAAACAGTAAAGGAAAGAACACACCAGATTTTATACTGGTTCGGAGTTATCCTACATCCAGTCCCACAACACAAGTACAGATTTCCTTTCAAAATCAATTCTTACCATTACACCCTCGATTTCAAGGCCACGAGGTACACCACTCCAGATTCACAATCATCTGGGTAGAGATACTTGATTTTACGGGCAACAAGTTCACCCAATTGATTTCCTAGGCTACAATCACACCTTCTCTCACTTGATTGATTTTTCAGGCTACAATCACACCTTTTCTCGCTTGATTGATTACAAAGAAGCCTATAACTCTGAATAGCACTGGGATCTTGTTGAGATAGTGATAGAGAATCAAACCAGAGATGATCTAGTTAGATTCAATGGTGATTTCGGCAGAGTAATAGTAAAAATGTATATAAAGAAATGTGGAAGAAGAAAAGGAGTGAAATCAGAAAATTATGAATATAAATTCGTTTAAAACATCCCCTATTTATAGTAGAACAACAGCCATGTCCATTCGGGAAAGGATATGACGAATAGATACTTCCTTTGAAATTCAAACTTTTGGAATCAACTGCCATCATGTTGACATGGGTACCTAGGGGTTGTCGACATGCCTAAGGTATTTTTGATAATTTGTTTTTCTTTTGAAAATAACTTCTATCTTATATTAAAACTATTTTAAACTTTATAAATATACTATGGTTAAAATACATAAATAAATATAAGGAATAATATTTTGGTATATATAAAATTTTACTATAATTTCATATTTAAATCTTAAATATAAATATTTAAAGTTAAGTACATTATAATTAAAGATAGTTTAAAACCAAGGAAAATTTTGATATTGAAAAGATTATTTTGAGGCTAAAAGTAATTAAAACCAGGATATATGTTTCTGATTTAAAAAGGAAGATTTTGAAATCATTTTGAAAACAAGATATAATTTTGTAAAACATTTGAATAAAAATTAGTGGATACAAAATGACGTTCCACTAGATTTTTCGTAGGTTTCATCCTACTTAGGGTTCCATCCCTTTAATAGGCTCGAAGTGAATTCCATTCCACGAATAAAATAGATTTTAAGATGTCAGTGCTTTTCTAGGAGTTTTAACATAATTCTAGACTCGATACTTGTCTTGTACTATTGAAATCTTGAACTCTTGATATCTTGATACTCTGTCTTCGATCTTGAGTCTCTATACTGTACAGTCTTCATTCTCAGTACCTGCATGTTTATATCCTGCATATACATATATATCTAAACTATGATGTTAGTATTTATGTTTTATAACAAGTCCTAAGGTTGTTGTCATCAAAACCATTCTTTTCAAGGACTAACAATCTCCCCCTTTTTGATGATGACAACCTTTGTTTATAAAATATTACTTCTATCCTAATAACTCCCCTAAAACTAATAACTCCCCTTTAATCTATGCCTAACTATCCTATTTCATACTTCTCCCCCTTGTCATCAACAAAAACTAACTCCAAACTATATAACTCCCTCTTATTCTAATACTATATGACATGTGATTATAATGATAGTGTTATCATAAATAATCAACACTTAATTCTGAAACTAAAACTTAGCCCTTAATAACTAACTCTCCTAACTAAGAATATATATGATAATGTGATAATCACAAATCATTTATTAATTATATAATGTTATATTTACATTTGTGTAGAAAACATAAGTAAGATTATATACAAATAACAATAACAAAGAAAGAAAAGAAACTAATGTGTATTCTTGACAATGTGAGATCTATGAATCGAGCAATTTGGGTAATGGAAACAGAAATTTCCATTTTGTTCGACTAGATTTCCATCCTTGTCAAAGCACACTTTGCCAACGCAAATAACTTTGTCGTCATCTTCAACATGCTCTTCTTCCATGGGGACTTCTTCTTCTTCCTCGTTGTCCTCTTGCACTTGAACATCTAAAGATTCTTCATTGATCAAGATGGGATTGGCGTGATTGTCCATTAGAAACTTTTGCAGGTTTCTAAGGATTTTGCCTTGCCTTTCTTGTTCTTTGGCCATTCTGATTTGGTAATTTTTCATTTTCAAAAAGTGGTGGTTGTTCAACATATACTTCCTCTTTTACAAATCCATTTAAAAAGGCACTTTTAACATCCATTTGAAATAATATGAAATTATTATGATTTGCGAAAGCAAGTAGAATCCTAATTGCTTTTAATCTTGCTACAGGAGCAAAGGTTTCATCATAATCTATTCCTTCTTCTTGACAATAACCTTGAGCGACTAACCGAGTTTTATTTCTAACGACCTCACCTTGTTCATTCATTTTATTTTTATAAACCCATTTTGTTCCAATTATAGTTTTATTTTCAGGTCTAGGAACAAGTTCCCAAACATCATTTCTAGTGAATTGATTTAGCTCTTCTTGCATAGCCAAAATCCATGAATCATCAGTTGATGCTTCTTTTGGATCTTTGGGTTCAATAGTTGATATAAAGGCTACATTGCTCATTTTACTTATTTGATATCTAGTTGTAACAACAGATTGCATATCTCCTAGTATATTTTCTATGGGATGATCTTTTAAAAGTTTAATCCTTTTATTAGGATGATTAAATTCATTATTAGTTTCAGTTGACTCTTGATTTTGAGTAATTAAATCCTCTTCATCATTTGTCTCTTCAAAATTTTTGAGATTTTCATCGAATGAAACATGCATTGTTTCTTCAATGGTGTTAGTTCTTAAATTAAAAACTCTGTATGCTTTGCTTCTATTAGAATATCCGATAAAGATACCTTTGTCGGATTTAGGATCAAATTTATCTAAGTCATCTTTTGTATTTAAAATAAAACATTTACTTCCAAAAATTCTAAATAAGATACCTTAGGTTTCTTTCCGTGAAGAAGTTCATAAGATGTCTTATCAGTTAAAGGTCTAATTAAAATTCTATTTAAAATATAACAGGCGGTAGCAACTGCTTCTGCCCAAAAATATTTTAGTAAATTACTATTTGAAAGCATAGTTCTCGCACACTCTTGAATCGTCCTATTTTTACGTTCTACTACTCCGTTTTGTTGTGGAGTTCTTGGGAATGAAAAATTTTGAGTTATCCCCTTTTTGTTCCAAAATTCCTCAAACTTTTCATTTTCAAATTCACCACCGTGATCACTACGGATGGTTATAATTTTTACAGAAAGTTGATTTTGAATCCTTTTTGTAAAGTTCTTAAAACATTCAAAAGTATCACTTTTATGTTTTAAAAATATTGTCCATGTAAATCTAGAATAATCATCTACAATTACAAAAACATATTTACTATGATTTATTGACTGGATTTGAGACGAACCAAATAAATCAAGATGAAGTAATTCAAGAAGTTTTGAAGTTGAAATCATATCTTTTAATTTAAAGGAACTTTTTCTAAGTTTTCCTAATTGACATGCATCACATAAACTATCTACTTTAAAATTCATTTTAGGGAGACCTCTTACTAGATCATGTTTTGACAGTCTAAATAAGAGTTTGAAATTCAAATGCCCAAATCTCTTATGCCAAATCCAAGGGTCACTTGTATTTGCCAAAAGACACAGGTTATTAGTTGAAACTTTCATACTAAGAATATAAATATTCTTTTTCTAATTCCCTCAAATATTATGGTTGAATTATTATCTTCAATGTGACGCTTATCTTTTTCAAATTTAATTTTATATCCTTTATCGCAAAGTTGACAAGTACTTAGCAAATTATGTTTCAGATTCTTAACTAGCAAAACATTAGTAATAATATGAGTTTTAGAGTTACCGACATTGCCGATGCCAATCACATATCCTTTTGAATTGTCTCCAAAGTTAATGTAACGACCCTACCTTATACCCACGTTATTAAAGAACATTAAAAATAATGTCGTCTAACAACACGGAGAATACAGCTGGTTAAGGGCAATCGAATGTGAATATATCTTTGTACTAACACTGACACGTCTTTATTACCTGTAGAGGATCTGAACTGAAAGAAATTTAGACATGTACAGTATTATTACAAAGAAATAAACACTTCAATTAAAAAGATTCAAAACAGTATATAATATAGATAAAACTAGATTAGAGTCACAGATCACAGCGGAATACTATACATCATATACATAATAGAATGTGAGTCTACAAAATATCAGTACTAGACCCACATAATATTTACACATATCACATCCAAAAGTACTATAGCAGGTACACAATGACTACTAGAATATATATACATGACACAAGCTCCTAATGTCAACATATACAAATATGAAGTAAACTAAAACAGTCAAAATAGTCTACTTCATTGCTAGTCCAAGATCCAAGGGTCAATGAGTCCTAGTACCTATAGAGTCTCGGCATGACCCGAGTATTTTAAAATAAACGGGTCAGGCTATATCTAATAAAGAGATGAGATAGCAATATCGTAAACAAATGACTTAAATTAAATAAGCCATAATAAAAGTATGCCAAAAGAACGATGAGAATAAGGCATAATAACCAATCACCATTTCTTTAAATCCATATCAAGTATAAAATGGAATGTCATTAAACATGGCAACAACATATTCAAAATTCTCCCGGGCCAATAAAAGATACTGAATATCTATCCCAAAATCTCCGAAGAAATAATCACCACTAATGAAATAATAATAGTAGTCAACTATCAGTGTGATACAGTGCGACACGGGGCCTAACGAAAATAAATAAATAAATAAACCCCGCCACATAGCGTAATAGTCTAACGAAAAGAAATAGACTACCAGTTAAAAACTCCGACTCCTAACGATAAGAAATAGGTAGTCGTGCTTATGACAAAACTATGTGAATTTACCTAACGAATATAAATAGGTAAACATTGTCCAACTGTAAAATAAACTGATAGGCATGCATATAACACCTGCTCAAAAATTAAAAAAAAGCAGCTGTGTCATACCATAACAAACCTAACTAAAAGAAATAGGTCAGCCTACCCCAAATTTAAGAACATATCGACTCTCAGGTCGATAAAAATGAGTTATCGTCTCTTAGGGATCTATCGCCTAAAATCCAAACACCCTAAGATAATATAACTCTAAGTGTAGCTTACTTTCACTCTAGTAATCACTAGAATCTAACTAACTGTCCCATACCAGAAGGTGAGATTCTAATATTTACTGAAAGCTAGTAAATTCCACTCAAACTCTATTTAACAAATTATGATAATAAGTGAAAAAATTGTACGAAATGTCCCATACCAATACGACAATTCAATCATTTATTAAAATTCTGTATTTCATAGAAAATCATAAAATTCCAATAAAACCCTCAAATTCATCGGAAATAAAACAAAACAAATTTTATTATTTATTATTATTATTTTAGTAGCACTTTATAATAAAAAATTTCATGGAAAGAGACATTTCAAAGCATGTACAAGTAGGTTACATAAATGAACAATACATATTGGTCAAGTCAAACTGTAGAATTAATATATCAATAACAATAGTTTATGTTTCATAACAATGTTAAAAAAAGAAACCATGTTGTACAGGCAAGGACGAAAAATATTTAAAGCAAGAATGCTTGCATTCTCATTTTTAAAGCAATACGTTTTTAATGTTTCAGAGCTTGAGATGCGTGCTCTTTTAAAAACAATATAATATTACAAGAGTAGAAAGAACAGAGACATTTTATATAAAGCTTTGAAGGAATTAAAACAAGCAAGGAAATGTGAAAAACTCTAAAACAAAGGCAGGGACGAAATTCACCAGAGCAACAAGCTGATTTGTATATACTCAAAATACACTAAAGTACATGGGCAGGGACGAAAAAATGGAAGTAAGAAAGTTTCTGCAAATTTAGAAAGATTGGTCCATATTTTCATATAATAATATTTCTAAAAAGTTGAAGTGACAGGGGCTCAAAAGCGGACTAAAGTAGCTTGCAAGAGAAATTAAAACTAGGCTTTGAAATTGAACTGACATAGGCTACAGGCAAAATGGTATGTACAGGAAAAAATTTCGAAACATGTATATATGTTTTGGAAAACGTGTACACTTTCAAGGCAACATGCTTTAGTGTGTGTGTGTTTTTCTCCAATGCAAAAGATGAGCTGACAGGGACCAAAATAATTCAAAGAAAAATGCTTTCCCATATTAGTAATTGCGTGCTCACTTTGTAACATGGCAAGGATGAAAAGCAAATGAAAACAATAATGTTTCTTGAAGTAAGAAATGCTTCTCCATATTTCAATGCAAAAAGGGACAAGTTAAAATAAGAAAAAAAATATAAGGCAAACGTACATTATAAAATGCCAGGGACGTACACCTCTAAACAAGTAAACATGGCAGGGAGTTTTGCTTTGCATTGACAGGGATGTGTGTCCTTATGCATTAAAAATACTTGAAATTTATTTTTCTAGCTTGTAGCATAGCAAGGACGTACTCAGTTCACAGGGCAGAGAGGTATGGGACGTGCAAAACAATTCAACTAACAAGGTAAATTTCGAAACCTGTCAATACTGAATTCATAAATAAAAAGTTTTCTAATCAAGTTTTCACTGATCAATTTATACCATTAGCAATCCAACCTAAAGCAGTAAACATCTCAGAAATTTTAGATATAGCAGTGTGAGATTCTTATCTCATCTTGAATTTAAAACGAAAGGAGATGAACCGAATTGGGATTAAGCTGCAAATTGAAAACTACTGCCGTCTTCTCTAACTCCTAGATTCCACATAAAAATCCAAAACAGCCCCTAATTAACAAAATTTCAGAGATTACTAACTGAATAAATTATAAAATTGATAGTATCAATAGGTAGAGGAAGAAACAAGGATTCATACCTATTAAATTTGAGATTTACTGAGTTTTGCTTGAATTCCAAAAATCAAAACTAGGGCTGAAAATTGGGTCTTCTTGCTTCTGTCATTTTGCTAGGTTTCCTGGAGAAGATACATAATGAATAAGCAGTAGTTGAAAAAATCGATTAAGGAATGAAGTGATAAAATTTACTAATGGGCTTGGATATAAGCCCAAGATCCTAAAAAAAGACTATTATAGTATTTAGTTAAATTTACACTTTACTAAACTTGTTAAACAAAAGAATTCTAATTAAAAGAATAAAATAATTAGAATCGTTTTCAATATATTTTTAAAAATCTTAAATTAAATAATATTATTACATTTTGCCAAATCAACTTAAATGAAAGTAAACTGAACATCAAATTTTAATTATTCTTTCCAAATCGCAGTGTCGAAATGTCTCGTTGCAATGTTTTAGGAACCCCTATCGATAACGTTGGCCAAACGCATCGACCAAAATTCTTAAAACTCTCAACGGACAAATTAACACAAATTGTATCATAAATTTTAAATTCAATTTTTTTTTTGAAATATTCTTTTAAAATAGATAAATTTCAAACCAATTATCCAGATTAAGTTTACTTCTAAATTTAACTCTTTAAATTAACAATTAGAATTTATTAATAAATTATTAATTAGATAATTATTAATTGGGTTGTTACAGTTAACCAGTCCTCCGTCTTTGTATATTACATCATTCAACATATCCGGATTACCAGTCATATGTCTAGAACATCCACTATTGAGTATCCATTTATTCTTTTTTATCTGCACAATTTGTACATTGTGGATTGATTCCTCAACACCCATAAAACATGTTTCCTGCACATCATAAAGATTTTGTAGACAACTTGAATTTGTATATAGATTATATGCAGACTCATGATGCAATGATGATTTGAATATTTCTAAACTAGTTTTAACAAGTTTTTCAAACATAGCCATTTTAAAAAAAAATTCAAAATTCATATTATGAAACTTTGAAAACCTGGCTCCGGTACCAAATGTGAGAAATGCGAATTATGGATCTTAAGGCTAGAATAAACACTAGAGGAGGGTGAATAGTGTTTTAAGAATTTACTAATTATTTTTGAGTTTATATTAATTTGAACACAAATGTATCAACATTCAAACACATATATAATCACAGAATCAAACACAGACGCAAATATAAAGTAAAAGCAGCAAAGGAAAGAACACACCGGATTTTATACTCGTTCGGAGTTACCCTACATCCAGTCCCGCAACACAAGTATGGATTTCCTTTCAAAATCAATTCTTACAATTACACCCTCGATTTCAAGGCCACGAGGTACACCACTCCAGATTCACAATCATCTGGGTAGAGATACTTGATTTTACGGGCAACAAGTTCACCCAATTGATTTCCTAGGCTACAATCACACCTTCTCTCACTTGATTGATTTTCCAGGCTACAATCATACCTTTTCTCGCTCGATTGATTGCAAAGAAGCATATAACTCTGAATAGCACTAGGATCTTGTTGAGATAGTGATAGAGAATCAAACCAGAGATGATCTAGTTAGATTCAATGGTGATTTCGGCAGAGTAATAGTAAAAATGTATATAAAGAAATGTGGAAGAAGAAGAGGAGTGAAATCAGAAAATAATGAATATAAATTCGTTTAAAACATCCCCTATTTATAGTAGAACAACAACCATGTCCATTCGGGAAAGGATATGACGAATAGACACTTCCTTTGAAATTCAAACTTTTGGAATCAACTGCCATCATGTCGACATGGGTATCTAGGGGTTGTCGACATGCCTAAGGTATTTTTGATAATTTGTTTTTCTTTTGAAAATAACTTCTACCTTATATTAAAACTATTTTAAACTTTATAAATATACTATAGTTAAAATACGCAAATAAGTATAGAGAATAATATTTTGGTATATATAAAATTTTACTATAATTTCATATTTAAATCTTAAATATAAATATTAAAAGTTAAGTACATTATAATTAAAGATAGTTTAAAACCAAGGATAATTTTGATATTGAAAAGATTATTTTGAGGCTAAAAGTATTTAAAACCAGGATAGATGTTTTTGATTTAAAAAGGAAGATTTTGAAATCATTTTGAAAACAAGATATAATTTTGTAAAACATTTGAATAAAACTTAGTGGATACAAAACGATGTTCCACTAGATTTTTCGTAGGTTCCATCCTACTTAGGGTTCCATCCCTTTAATAGACTCGAAGTGAATTCCATTCCATGAATAAAATAGATTTTTAGATGTCAGTGCTTTTCTTGGAGTTTTAACATAATTCTAGACTCGATACTTGTCTTGTACTATTGAAATCTTGAACTCTTGATATCTTGATACTCATGAGTCTTGAATCTTAATGTCTTCGATCTTGAGTCTCTATACTGTACAGTCTTCATTCTCAGTACCTGCATGTTTATATCCTGCATATACATATATATCTAAACTATAATGTTAGTATTTATATTTTATAACAAGTCCTAAGGTTGTTGTCATAAAAACCATTCTTTTCAAGGACTAACATTATATGTTCGTTGCTGCTATATAGTATAAATCTAGTTTTATTGCTTTTATTTTAGTGAAAATTAGTCACGCATCCTTAAAACGGAACTTAATTTCAAAGCGGGTCCCTGTCATAAAGAATATATATTCTACGTCCCTGTTTCTGTTTTCCGCTAATTTATTCCCCAAATTACCCTGCGTTTGTGCGAGCTCTAATTCTTCTTCTTATTTTTCGATTTAAATGAAAAACTGCAATTAAATTGAAGACGAATCAAGTTTTTTTTATGAAATATGATATTCTTAATATTTGCAGTTATAAATAATCGCAATAAATTTCTGCAAATATATACGATAGTTGCAGAAATTTCTGCAACTATACGCAATAGTTGCAGACATTTCTGCAACTATACGCAATAGTTGCATTTGTGCAACTATATGCAATAGTTGCAGAAATGTCTGCAACTATACGCAATAGTTGCAGAAATTTCTGCAACTATTGCAAATAGTTGCAGATAATTCTGCAATTATTTGCAATAGTTGCATTTATGCAACTATTTGCAATAGTTGCAGAAATGTCTGCAACTATACGCAATAGTTGCAGTTATTTCTGCAACTATAAGCAATAGTTGCAGAAATTTCTGCAACTATAGCAATAGTTGCAGACATTTCTGCAACTATTTGCAATAGTTGCAGTTATTTCTGCAACTATAAGCAATAGTTGCAGAAATTTCTGCAACTATACGCAATAGTTGCAGACATTTCTGCAACTATTTGCAATAGTTGCATTTCTGCAACTATTTGCAATAGTTGCAGAAATGTCTGCAACTATATGCAATAGTTGCAGATATTTCTGCAACTATACAATATAGTTGCATAAATTTCTGCAACTATACCCAATAGTTGTAGACATTTCTGCAACTATACCATATAGTTGCAGAAATATCTGCAATTTTGTGCAATTTTTATAAATTTGAAAAAAAATCGAACTGTTAAATATTTGCTGAATTGTCTGCAAATATTTGAAATAATTGCACCTTTAATACAAATATAAATTTTTGGTATCAACAATGGATCTCATTTTAAAGATCATAAAATTTGTGATTTTTTGGTGAAAACGGTATGTTGATCAGGTTTTTGTAAATAAAGTTATACACGTTTGAAAAGTTTAAAACATAAAGGGTATTTGTGTATTTTTGCGTGCGTGAATTTGAAAATAGGGAGCGGAAACGTAAATGTTGGTTGTGAAGGATGTTTTATCTATTTTAAAACTTGTTAGGGATGTGAGCCAAACTATCCCTTTATTTTAATTAATGCATATATATGTATATAAATTTTATTTATATACAAATATATGTATTATTCTTACATTTTTGTTTATTTTTCTCTACAGGTATAAGTTTAGGCTGAAGATGTTGCAGGATTGTGGGTTTGCTGTTTACAGGGTTGCTGCCTGCACGATTGTTGTCATGAGAGATTTATATGTTGGACCCGGATTGTCTGCGCTAGTTGTGATTCATTATTTCACTAGTGGAGCTTCTTGTTGATCTTATTTGTGCATTTGGACGCTCATGGCTTATATTGGGTACTTCTAACACTTCACTATCGGGTGGTGGCCTTGCCAGAGTTTGATACTGAAGTGTAAAGGGCGGTGGCATTGCCAGAGCTCATTCGAGAAGTTACCTTGAGTAGTTGATTTTTTAGCTTAGATTTTTTCGTTATTTTATGTTATGATTTATTACCTGCCAGGCATATTTGCAACTCTTTCATTTTTCATGATACATATATATGTACGAGTGTGCTCTACTGTACTTTAGAGGATCACACATTTGCCTCAAAAAGTAAGATTAACATTATTATTTATTCTTCAAGGCAACATAATCTATGTTGAAAAGATTATATTTGAATAGTTTAAAAATAAATAAAATTTATCAACGTGGTAAATTTGCGGGTCGTTACAGACTCCCATCTTTAGAAAAATTTCGTCCCCGAAATTACAGTGCAAAAACCAAAGTTGTTTGCCAAAAATATTCATTTTTAAACTTGCACTTGCACGACGTATATAGATCACGTACTTAATATTTGATTCGATCTTGTGTTCTAATGCACAACTTCACTTCCGACTAGTATTGATCCTTCGGTTCTCTAGTGCAGACTCTGATTAGGCTCAGAAACTTCAATTTTCCTTGCGTAGCTCTCAACTATGATATAAAATGTAAGGATCTGACTACAAATCATCAACAATGTTTGCCCTAAAGCGTCGATTGATAAATCCTTTTCGGATATCTAAATCCTATATTCAAATCTTTAGGCCAAATTTTTGATACAAAATAATTCATATAAAATGCATATAATTTTTATCTTTTCCACAATATTTAGAAAATCTTGGTTTAAGTTTTTAAACATTTCGTAAAGATATAGTTTTATTCTTATGAAGTTTTCTTAAGTGGTTTGTATATTTTTATTTGAACAAAATCATAAACAAAGGACAGAATTACGTTATACATGCTTAATATTTTACATTCATCACACATCATTTCTCCTTATATACTCAAGCCATTCTTAAGTCCTTCTAAACCTACTTGGGTTTTCATAATACTGATACAAACATAACTACCTTATAAGTCATACATATATATGCTACAACATAATATCAATTCTAGATAGGTGTTTCCAAATCTTCCAATCTCACATCGTAATCACTCCTCCGGGCCTGACGTCGATAGTCCACTTCCGTATCCAAAATCAAACAAGACTTCTCCATCGTCATCATTATCATCTTGTTCGTTATCGACTTCATTACCATCCTCAATCTGTGGTATCACATCCACTTTATATGACAACTATGGCTGGTTCCACGGCACATGTCCCAGTCCGGCTAGCATTTCTTGTATAATTTCTCCTTCTTCTAGTTCTTCTAAACCTTGAACTTCTTTTTCCTTGGGATCCACAAGTTCTTCCTCTTCATCCTCCATGTTTTCCCAATGAATGAGGGAATCTAACGACTTCTCGCGCCAAATAATATAGTCACCATCCATCTCCTATATGACGTTACTGTCTCTACTGCTGTTGTTTGATTCATGGGATATCATAGTGTTTGGGTCTTCTTCAGGTTCAGATTCTTCTTCCATTGGCTCTTCCTCAGAAATTTCTTCTTCCGATTCAAGTTTTGAACTTACTAGGTCAATGATCCACATTCTTTCTAAGGCCCGAGGGGTCTCTTCGTCGCTAGATACTATAATAAGTTCTAGAGTCGGGGAAGATATAGGCATTTCGACCATAGGGTAACCGTCTTTATCTAGTCAGGTGTACGGATCTAATTCTTCTCTAATAGTGGGCTTAATATTGCTAAGTGGCCATTTCCCGGGTTCCTCTTCATCACTCAAAAAAATGATTGAATCATTCTTCTTACCCCAGTTCGCTCTTGAGGTCTTCCCTTTCGAGTACTTCTCTCGTAGCTCGAGGGTTTCTACAATTATCCACAACAAACACTTAGATACTAAGCATTTTAATTATCTTAACTAAATATAATGTTAGGTTTTAAATCTAACTACAATTAAGGGTGGCAGTTTGTTAAGCACGTGATATTATTTCTTCAAACCAATACTTAGAATATTTCAAATAAAATCCTTTGAAAATTCTCTTCCCAAAGATCCTTTTTAGATAAAAGTTCTCATTATCCAAATCTTTTTCCAAAGTATTACTTTTAAATCTTTTCCCATTTTTGTTATAAAAATCTTATGGTCAAATTTTGAAATTCTAATCATATGATGTTTATACTTAGATTTTACAAATCTTGATTTCAAGCTATCATTCAAGTTATAACATATCTAACTATATATTTTAAAATATATTCTTTATATTCAAAATATAACCCTAGGTAAAATTATTTCTTTTACTATATATTTTTAAAACAAAAATCATTTTTATATCATTAGCAAATACGCGCTCTTATATAATATACTCTCAACTCATTCTAGGGTGTTACTAACCCTATCTCTAACGAGTTACTCATTCTAAGGTATTACTAACCCTATCTCTGATGAAACTTTACACCTATCAGGCTTAGGTGTTCGTTTAACCTAAGCTCTGATACCAATTATGATGATCGGGATTTTCGATCCTTGGAAATCGGCACTTCGATATTCACGTGCTATAAATTTATGTGTCGAAAAACCCGACTGTTAAGGGTAGAAAATAAATAAATAAAGAACAGAATCTTAAATGAATGGAATAGCATATATTATTTCAACATATAATCTTTACAGCGGGAATTTTAAATACATTTATTGGAGTTTAATTTAACATTAATATGGACAGTTATAAATATCTGTCCTTACAAATGCAGAATACAATAGTACACGAGTGTGGTGAAAATAGATAACAATCTTCAGAATAATCTTTTAAATCCATGCTCCGAGCTCTTTCAAAATTCTTCAAACTAAACCTATCTATTAGGATGCTTGGAAAAATAAGGCACCCAGAGCTTAAGGAAAAGAAAATAAACTCCCGGTCAGTCATGAGACTGGTGTAAGAAACTTAAAATACGAGTATTTGGAAAACAAAAGGTATCTCATAAGACCATGTTGCACATAAACACCAAACGGGTTTTTACCTTATGATAACCAAATAAACCTACGTAAAATCTAGTGATATTATATTAATGACATTCCTTAAAAAAATTCAAATAAACATATTCAAATAGATGAAATTGTTACATTATTAAATTCCTGCAGACTAGGTTCTACAATCAAGTCCGAAGGCACTTATTGGAGAATTGGATTTCCAATGAATAGCGAGGTAAGGTACTACCTCCAATACAGTGCATCTCTAGAGGGATGCACCAAGGATCAACATCTTCGAAACCTCTGCGAATTATGACCAGCTTACCTGCAGACCCATCTTGTGGCAGATAGAATCGAATATTATACCACCGCAGCCATTCCCGACCTATCTGAGAGCTCTAATACCATACACCATATATCTCTTTATCCGACGTCATAGCGGGCACAAGAGAAATCTAGAAAGGTGATATCATACCCTATTGGTAGCGAACCACTTAGCCTTAAAGCAACCCCAATTTCACAATACCCCAGGTGTGAGGCTTGAGGTAATGTTTACCTTTCTTAGAACATATTCACCTAAAATGTCACTTGCCATTTCCGACAACACACTATTGATTTCCACAAAAGTACATCCTCGGAGATCGTACATCTCAAAGAAAGGTCTTAAGTATAAGAGGGGTTACCTTCTACACCACTAAACAGATATACGTTTGTGGAGATTGTTGAATAGGCTAATTTTCTATCGTTTTAAAAAATCGCCAAAAAATTATAACAAAATAATCATAAGCGCACGGCATACAATTTTAGTATGTGGCGAGTACGGTTATCCATAGGGAATTTAAGTGATTTTAAACCCTACTCAATCAAATTTACCAAAGAGCTTGCGATTGTTTAAACTAAAAATGTAACAAAAACTAACAAAAGAGAGTGAATAAAAATATGATAGTAGAAGGCAATTTAGAAGTAATTTCCTTCTCATGATCACATAAATCAACATAATGAAATTATGATCTCTCTTCTTTTGGTCAAGTTGATGTGTTTATCATAAGTATGACCTATTTGTGCTATTAATTAGCCCAACACAAACCATCAAACTTTAACGCACCCACTAAACCACTTGTTAACTCTCATGAAAATGATAATGAAATTGAAAATAAAATCTATTCTAAGCATGATCCATTTACCATTGATTAGTAATATAGACCGTCAAAATTTGATTCTCAAATCCACTTCATTACCAACACCATATGTAGATGAAGAGGTAATTTGTGTTTATGTTTGTTTAAGCATAGCCTATTTGGTGTCAACAATATAGACTATCAAATTCAAAGCTAAACAACAAAATTTAACCACATCAACTATTGCCATTAAGCACAAAAAGAGATAAAAAACTAGCAAAATGTTGAATTTACATAATTAAGAGTGCTTCATTGCCCCTAAATTGAAAGAATTTAACTTCTTATATTTGTTGTCCTTTCAACATTTCAACAAATGTAGAGTTCAACATGAAACAAAAACAAGAGAAAGTGCAAGCTAATTAACTAAAAAGAGAATTAAACTACCTACATAAATAAATAGATCTACACTACTAACATGAAAGGAAAATGAGCATGTAAGTAAAAATGAGCATGAAAATAAAATGAAAGCAAAGAAGAAAAAGAGAAAAAAGAGGCTTAGGAAGCCATTTTATTTCTCATATAATTTGTTGCTACCACTAAACTAACTACAAGGTGGTGCAAAGAGCTTCATTACATGAAACATAAGGATTATTTATACTTGCTTGAAACCCTAATGCATATTTTTGGGGACTACCCAAAATACCACTCTAGGAAATGTGGCCTCCAAGTTATCATTAGCATGAGCATAATCCACCATTACATATGCGTGTAACTTTAATGTCGACTAATATATGCATTAGCTCCCAATTATAGATTATGGTAAGTGGATAGGTGGGGTTCTCCATGTTGCATGAAATTATTTATTTCCATCTTCATTTGTTTCCTTCTCTTGTGCATGCGTATTTCCATGAAAGTTTCTTTATATTTCCATCCGAATTCCTACAAATAAAAATAAAATATGCAAATAAATATTCTCAAAATTAATACATGCACAAAATTACCATTTTTCCTCTATATGAAGATGAATAAATGATGATTTGAAAATAATTGAAATTTTTGTTTAAACATGTTTAAATACTCTATATGCTCATTTATTTAATTAAATTAGATTAAAAATGGAAGAAAAAGTATGCACATTTACGTGCACATCAAATACTCTCACACTTATCTTTTTATTCATCCTCGAATAAACTAAAATTAAAATAAATTCGTCTTCATAGCGAGCACGACTGTATTGAGCGTATGCGACAAGCCGTTAAACCTCTAGGCGTCTCTAGTAGGACGAGTGTTGTCTCATGATGGTTTTCAGCGGATACTACCCACAAAATCCAAATGCAACATGAAAAATTCCTAAATGCAAGATTTATTTACAATGATATGAATGCAAGTTTTTGAAAATATTTACAAATGAAGAATTTACTTTCAAATTGATAGGAATAAGCTAAATATAAGTTCTGGTCATCATCATGAAATTTTAGTCATTTTTCTCGTCAAAACATCCAACAAAAATTAAGTTATCATAACAAATAGACTCTATATTGGCTAGTTGTTTCGGTTGATAACATAATATAACTATGAAATGGATCCTTAGTTGATTTTCAAAGTTTTTCAAAGTGGTATTTTCATTTCTTTTGAATAACAAGTCAAATAAGTGAAAATAATGCTTGGTTTCAATTGCTTACTCTCTCTTTATTTGTAAATTTTTTGATATTAACAATATTTACATATGCCTAACTCAAAAAACTAAGGCCAGTTATATCACCCATGCACTACCTTGCGGGCTTACGTGAGGGGAATATAGAGTATGGTGAGTGTACACATAAGTGTGTACACCTATCGACTGTAGGCGCTATTAATGACAGAATATTTATATACGTACATCTAACTCAGATATATTGAGGCCAGATATACCGATCATGCACTACCGTTCGGGCTTACGTGAAAGAGGTACAGAGCATGGCGAGTGTACACACTTGCGTGTGAACACATGACTCTAGGTGTTAATCATATATATACATATATACAATTTTTTTTGTTCCTATTTTTATGAAGAGAGAGTTTTACAATATCATTTTAGCACCATTAAACTTAGAAGATCAAAAATGTTATAGCCTTTACTTTAAATTAACCACTCTTTAACAAAGATTTCAACTAGGATATACTTCATAATTATCACCCATGAATCTTCCTATATATTAGTTAAACCATCGTTACTTATAATCAAACTTTATTTTTATTTTTATTAAGACAAATAAATTTTCAAAAAATTCAATTTAATAACCTGAATCCTATACTTATCTTATAGTGTTTCTTTAAAAGTAAATCAATATACTAAAAAGAAATCATTTGTTTTGGGTTTTTTTTTGTTTTTAGTTTTTTTAGTTTTGAGTTTTGGAAAGAAAATGTAACAAAATAAATGAAAAATATACCATGAAAAATCGAAAATGAAGATGAGACTCTCCCCACATTAGATTTTGACTGTGTCCTCACAAACAGCCCAAGTGAAAGGAGACAAATAAAAATGGAAATATGACTTATATTTACATGAAAATTAAACGGTTATTCTTTACAAGACATCAGAAAATATACTGTTAAAGAGTAAATGAAACGTTCTTCCAAAGACCAAATATGAGAGACAGAGCTTAAGAACAAAAAACCAAATCATAAAAATTTCAAAGTTGAATGTTGATTAAGAAAAACGAATGTCATTTTATTAAAAATCGCATGAGTTGTTTTATTTTCGATGATTTTTGGGGTTGATAGAACAATTGGTTGAAATTCAAGTTTATTTTCACCAAATTGAAATTCAAGACTATCATTGAAAATTTCTTCAGAATTATTGATTTCAAAATCAAAATAGTGATTTAAATTTACTACTACAGAATTCAATAACTTATCTTTGAAAAGTCCAAAAAAATTGTGTTTAAAAAATTCGTCTTCCTTTATTGAATTATTCACAACTTCATTGCATGTATCAATTTCAAAATCTAAAGTTGCTGTGTTTAGATTTTCAAAATCAGAAAAAGGAAGATCTAATTTTAAATTTGGATCCATACTCTCAAAAGAATTGAAATCCAACCCAATTACCGCATTTTCAACAACTTCATTAAGATTGTCATTTTCAATTTCAAAATTTTTTATTTAAATATCGTCAATTTTGGTAAAAGGGGGATTATTATTTGACTCGTCACTTGTTGGGATTTGATTTTGTTTCTCACGTTGTTTCATGTAAGTTTCAAACAACAAATCCATGTGATCTTTGAATTTCTTCCATTTGCTCAACAAATTCAATTTTATAATTATTAATTTGAGGATTTTCAATTTGAAATTGTTGAGAACAAAAATTGTCCACTGCACCATAATCGAGATTATTATCATTGCCAAAATTATTTAAAAAGTGGTTCACATTTCCATTTTGACTTTGAAATTCATTTTGGAGTTTGAAGTTGTATTGGCATGAGTTATAATCGAAATCACTTGAATTTAGAAGTGAATTCAAATTTTGCCATTCTGAAATCATTGACTCAAGTTATTGTACTGATATGAATTACCCAAGTTATTTATCATTTGATTTTGTTGTTCAAGTAAAGGCCAAATCATTTCAATATTCTTTTCAAGATGTGAGGGTTGGTCATCATTTTGAAAACTTTGTGGTTCAAAATTTGTATTGTTTGTACAATAGTTGTCATTAAAATATCCATAAGAATTTTGTGTGCAATTATATAGATTATAATGATTCTCACAACTATTGTAAAATCCTTATGAGTAGGGAAATTCTAACATTTTCAAAAATGTGTTTTTTTTATATTTTTGGATTTTTTAAAAGGAAAGGTATTTACCAATGAGAATTTATTTTTCAAAAGGGAGATTTGATTTATGTTTTATTTTTTGGAAAGATTTTTTTTTTGGATTTTTGTTTTTCCAAAAAAAACTAACTTAATTTTTTTTTCATTGAAAGCTTTCAAATGAAAAGATTTAAACTAAGTTAAGTAATTTTTTATAGTTTTGGATTTTGTTGTTTTTTTTAAATATGCATGAACCAATGCACTAAATGAATGCGAGGACTCAATTATAAGTTTTCTGTCCTTATTAGTTCCTAACCCCAAAATTGTATACTCACACTTTGTCTTAATTCAACAAGATAGTTCTTAGTTAGGTAACGGACATGAGTTATCGGTGCACCACGAATCACCGTAGCAATGCAACCTAAGGTTTAAGTACCTTCAAAGAAACAATCTGTAACGACCCGTATTTTTTCGATAATTAGAATATTGAATTTAATACGATTTTAGAATTTAACATTGTATGAAATTAGAAATTTATGCTTTGTTTGTAAGAAAACAATTAGAATGTAATTTAATAATGTGATTTAATGTAATTGATTACTATTTTAGTATAATTTCAATTTATTTTAATAATTGTTGAATGTAAGTTCCATTGATTGTAATAATAGATGTTAATATAAGAATGAAATAATTTAAGAAATTAATGTTGGAATATATGAAATGAACAGAAAATAGTTGTGGTATAATGAGAATTCATTTGAAATCTAATATTGAATATAAACTGCAATAAGAGTTGTTGGAATCTTTTAATTGAAAAGAAAAGACAAGTGCATTGTAATTAATAAGTTCAACATAAGAACTTACATTTTAAATTAAATTAGGATAAACATTTTAATGAAATTTAAGCTTTGATTTGAAAAGAATAAATTGTATGTTTTTCTCTAATCGGAATAACAAATCTTGAATTTGAATAAAGGATGGAGTAAATGTTTTAATGAAAGAATAACATAGTTGTTATTTGAAATTCATCTTGGAGAAGTTGATTTTCAATAAGATAAAACATTTACTTTGTAAATAGTGTATAAATTTTGTTGTATACGAAATTTTATATAACATGTTTGAATTGGTAAAAATGAAGAAAAAAAACATTGTTTTATAATTAGAATTTGTTTGAAATTAGTAATGAAATGAATTGGAATTAGATTAATTGAAATGTTTCAAGTAAAAGGAAACATAAATGAAAGTGTAATGAATGAGTTAATATAGGAACTTGCATTTTGTGTCAATATGGAATGAACATTTTGATTAAGATAATTCCATGTTTTGAGACGTATAAAAATAAAACTTTCATTTTGAATAAGTATGATTTCGAAAAAAAAAAATTTCAATTTTAGAATAATCTATATACACACACATTAATATTAAAAAATTTAAATATATTAGAGGGTTCATGGTTGTGTAAACGTTGTGGAATCAATTAGAATTACCTTGTATTAACAGCTGTACATTAATTACATAAGTTCACATATATTTATTTTTTCATTTTATATATGGTTAAAACTTGTAAATTGCATTAATGTGACCGTTACAGTAATTAAAAAAATAAAGTAAATCATTTTTATAGTGCACAAATAGATATATATTCATTAATTAATAAAATTGGTTTGAGTAACGTAATAAAATATATAGATTGATTGGTTAATTAATTGATTGAGTGATTTTTAATTGATTGATTGCTTTAATGGAGTGTGCACATATATTAACATAAAACGAATATTATAATATGGAATTAAATGACGTAAATATGTGTATATTTGGGTTTATTGATATGAATTAATTGGAGTAAGTTTTGGAATTTGGACCCCAAAGGTTTGTTTATAGGATATAGGTGGTCCCTTCATTTGCTTTACATTTATTATCACGTCGCATTCTCTCTCTTTTCATTTTCAAGTTCTCAGCGTAGGCTCCACTTGAGCATCAATTTAATTATTAGACTACTCATTCGTTTCTTATTAATTAATAATAGCATCATTTGATTTATTTCTAATTAATAGTTGCCTCATTCTTTTCATTTGTTTCTCATTGGTTCGTTTGCTCCTTTCAAGTGCTTTACCTGAAGTTTTTTTTCCTTTTCTTTTTTTAATGTAAACATCCAAATTAATATTCATGCCATCTAATTAGGCATTTACTATTCTCCGTTTCTGAATTTTATTTTATTTATGCGTTATTAGTTCTTGTAGCTTCCTTTCATTAGCAACTCTTTCTTCTGAAGCTTCATATTAAAGAATGGAAGATTTATTTTTATCTTTATTCATATATATTTATTCCTTTACTTCACCTCTTTCAATACTACCGTTTTAAGGCTGTTCATATTTTTACTTTATTTCAATTCCTAATTTGTTTATATATACTTTATTAGCTTTTCATTTGTTTCCATCTTCATTCCTGTAGCCTCATTTTATTTTTCAAATCTTATCTTCTGTAGCTTCATTTCTCCAAACAAACTTTCATCTCATTTTCTCTCTCTCTCTTTATTTTCCTCCTCCATTTTTCTTCTTCTTCAAATCTCCTTCTTCTCTTTTTTTTCTTTCAAAGCTTTTTCTTATTCTTATTCTTCAAATCTACTTCTTCTTTTTCAAAGCTTCATTTTCTTTCTCAATTCTTCGTCTTCTTTAAATTTTCTTTTTCATTTCCAAACATTCTTCTTTTTCCAAATCCTTTTCTACAAATCCAGATTTATACAAACTTCTCTCTCTTCCAAAACTTTCCATAAAAAAAGAAGAAATTAAGATAGCAAGGTAACAAATCAAAAGAAGGAAGTAGTAGTGGATCCAAATCCGACTAGTAAAGAGAAATCCATAAGGTGAGTGTTTAAACTCACTCACGAAATACTAAAATTTTACTGCAGGTTAAACCAGGTCATATAATGATAAAAAAATTTATTGTTGGTTTGGAATTTAATTAATATTTAATTTGAATGCCTAAACTTTAATATGTGATAACTAATAATTATTATGACATGTTATTGAATTGGTTGATTTGTTGAATTGGTTGATTTGAATGTTGATTGTATGTTGTGATGAATGCTATTGTGATTGAATGTGTATTTGTTCATTTATTTTGATATATCCTTGTTATCACCCTATAGTTTATTTTAATCATTTAAATTTTCATATTGATTATTTGAACACTGAATAAAGATATAAAACCCATGAATTTCATATATTTACATAAGAAAAAAATTAGTATGTTTAGATTTACTATTTGAACCATAAAAAATGATTTTTGAGAAATAAACCGTCGTTACCTTATTTGAAAGTTTTCAAAATTAAATTTTGAAACATTGGGAAGTTTTCATAGAATTGAATACTGAAACTTTGGAACATTTTTATAAATCAAATCTCTTGAACTATGAAATTTAATTGGGAATTTTTTTGTAAATTTGTAAGTTACTAGAATGGATCTACTGTGAAATCTATTGTATTTTGAATATGGAAACAATAACTTTTCCAGAAAATTTGAACTTTCAAAAATGTAGTTATCTGCATTCCTTATTTCATCTAATTTTGATTTAATTTCCATAAGATCTTTTAGTTCTGACTCGAGTGTTTTTTCTTTTCATTATGCTCGGGTCAGTCTGGGCTTTTTAGTGAATTGAAGACTATTTTCTAGAGGACGAAGATGAAGATTCAGTATATTATTGCTATTTATTATAATTATTCCGCTGCATTATTTGTTTATTCCTGCTGTATAACTCTGTTTTGTATTATAAAGTGTAATCAAAAGTTATTTGTAAAACAACTTCATGAACTGTTTATTTGGTTATTATATTTTGTCAATCCGCTGCGAGATTCTGTGTTTTGTTTTTCTTTCTTTTCTTTTATTTTCTTATTTGCTCCTTTAACAATCCTTCCTTTTGAATGGTTTGAATTACACATGTGTGGTTTATTGTCGATTTAAACCATCCAAAATGGTGGGTCGTTACATAATTAGTATAATATTTATGAATCACTGAAATATTTATAACTGACTATTACTCTGCCGTAGCCTAGACAGCAAGAATATAAATTGTCGAAAGGGAACAACTCGTCAAGATACAATTAAGCCCTAGGTGAGCTCGTGACACCCTTGAGTCCGATGTCTAACCGTTATTATTAGAAAATTATAAAATGAATGCAATTTGTGGGCCAAGGAAGGGGTGATGAAATCCCCACCTTATATAGAATTTGGTAGGGGTGGGCGTGGGTCGATTTGGTGTGGTTTGAAGTCCAAACGGCTTCCGCACCGCATCAAACGGTTAATCAAAAATACAAACCATTATACTAATCTTTTAAACGGTTCGATTTCGGTTCGGTTTGAATGTAATACGGTTCGGTTTCAGTCCGGTTTGGTTTGAACCCATATTAAATATGAAATAAGAGAATTACTTCAATGAACAATCAATTTACGAAGGCAACTTTGTGAAGATTTTGCACCTAAAGGTTAAAACACACAATGTTATACTGAAATGAAAGATTAGTTCTTAACTGTATGAATATTTGAATTTGACATTTAGCTACAAGGAAGATTTTTTGGTAGATTAACCAAACATCAACATTAATCAATGCATAATCATCAAAGAAAATGAATAGAATAAGATTATAATTAGCATTTATCCAAAAAAAATGAGATGAAAAATATTATACCAAAACTATAACTTCTTCATTTATGATATCAAATATTATTAATATAATAACATACGCTAAAAATTGAATATACATCTTTAGAATCTAAAATAAGATAGGAGTTGCTTGTATTTTTATCATAAGATTACTAGTGTAAATATTCGGTTCGGTCTGGTTTAATATGGTTGGTTCAACCGTCCAAACCGCAACCGAACCGTATCAATGCGGGTCGGTCCGGTTTGGGGTATTTGCTTTGGTTAGAAGATTCAGTGCTAGTTTTCGCACCGTTTTTGCGGTTCGGTACGGACGGTTTCCGTATAGCGGTGCGGTTTATGCCCACCCCTAGTATTTGGTGTTGCCCTTAAAAAGGAAAATAAGATGAGATGTATGCAAAACAGAATTTAAACGTGATTTAACGATGCAACTACGATTGAAATTTGTTTTTGTTTTTGAAATTTTTTTAAAATGCAAGCAACCAACAATGCAAAATAAATAAAAACAAGAGATGAGAGCATGATACCAAAGCATGTGGAATTAGTAGCAAATTATTTTAAAGCGGCGAGTTTTTTTATATAAGCAAGGAAGGCAATTTTTTATAGTAAGCACTTCTTCTCCTTATCTGCTTTGGCAATCTAAAAAGGAGCCGAATATGAATAACAAATTAAAACAAAGTAAAGCTTAAAAAAATTAACTCAATCCAATTATTTAAATCAAGCAAAACCCCTTTTTTCTTTTTTTAAAATAAGATGGAGAGAAGAGAAACAAGGGCAAAGAATTATTTTAAGGATAAAACTAAACTAAACAAATGCAAGTAAATAAATTCATTTCTTTCTCTTTTTTTCTTTTACTTTTTTTTAAAATAAAAATAAAATAAAACAAGAAGAGAATTTAACAAAGGAAAACAAAAGGATTTAAAATAAAACAAACTAATTACTAAGCCCAAACAAGCCAACTACCCAAACAAAATCACGCTTATTCTCCCAAATTAACAAACAGAGATTCACAACTTCTGTTTTTTTCTTAATTATACAAACAAATACAGATGACTTCATGCTCCATCCCAAATTCTCAAATCAGATTTCAAATTAAAACTCGTTTGGATTTCTTTTGGGGGTTGCGATTGATTTAGGTTGCTGATGGTCAAATGGGATTGTCGATGGGTTGTTCGTGGATTGTAGAGGATAGCAGAGCAGGGAAGTTCGATTGTTGAAGTGAGGTTGCGTCAATGGTAGGTATGTGAGGAGGAGCAGGGGGAGGATGGTTGTTTATATGACAGTGGGATGTTTAAATATGTGGTTGGTGTAGGCAATGGGCAAAGGAATATGTGACGGGAGAGGGGAGTTGACGGAATGCAATGGAGTGGTGATGGGGTTTGCGGCAAGCACAGGAAGTGATGGCAGTGGGATGCTGAGTTGACAGCAAGGGTTTGTGGATGATCAGTGTGGTTTGGAAGAAATGACAGAGGTAAGTAATGCACTGGCCGATGAGATGAGCAGTGAGTGGTCGAACTTTGCATTTGATAGTAGAGGGGTTTGGGGCAATTGATATGCAGATGGTTATTGTGATGGATTGATTGTGGTGAGGATGAAGTGAAGTTGTTTACAGGTGGATGAAGGGGATGGAGGAAGTAATGTGCACTGGTATTCGTGTGGTAGGCAGTGTTGTTTGAATGTGTTTGTTGAAAGTGGCAGTGAAGTTGGCACTATGATGTATGACAGTGAAATATGGTGGAGTTGTATTTGATCTACAGGCCTAATGTGGATGGGTTGTGGTGAGGTAATGTATGTTAGTAGTTGGCAGTTTGGGATTGTGTCAGTGGTTGTTTTTGGGTATGTATGTGCAGTGGTGGCTATTGCACTGGAGTTTTTGGTGAATAGGCAGAGCAGTTAAGGTGGATGGGAAATGTGTAGAGCGGTTAAGGTGATGATGAAGAAATTTGGTGAAAATGATAGTATGGTTATGACTGGTTGTATGGAGTGATGACCGGTTGTAACCGTGGTCAGAGAAGTTGTAGAAAATAGATGTTGATGGAAGTTTTTAGGTGGTTGAAGCAATTATGGTTGATGGTTAGATGGCAGTAGTTGAAATAAGTATATCTGCTTGTCGAGGATGTGTAGGCTGGTGCACATATATGTGCACAGGAGTATTGGTTTGAGAAATGGTTAGAAGTGATGAGGATGGTGGAAATATGGTTGATGTTGAAGAATAGTTATGCACTGCTGGTTGTTTGTGAGCAGCAGGGGTAGTTCTAGTGGTATGGTGGCTGTAGTGGCAGAATTTTGTTATGTGTGCAGGTAGGTTGTTATGTGTGTGGATAGGTTGTTATGAGTTGAAATGAAGTACTGTTTGCAAGTTGATGGCAGTGTAGTGTATGTTTATAGTGGTTGAAATGGGTAAGGTGATGTTGTCCGGCTGTAAGGGTCAGAGGAATGGATGTGCTGTAATGATGGTTGATGGAGGTAAGTGGTTGATGGTGATAGTTTCGAAGTGCACAGTTTGGAAGCGCCGATGTTAGTCGCAGTGAGGCAAGTATATGTGCAGGCACGGGTATGCACTGTTGGGGGTGGTTTGTATCAGTTTGATGATGGAAGGTTAAATAGTGTGAAGGGTGAAGTGTCGTTTGTGATGGGAACTGATGTTTGAAAGAGGTCAAAGGGTGTTTGAATGATTATAGGAGTGTTTTTTGGTTTGTATGTGGGTTGTGTAGATATGCACACTGACAGGGAAGTGGTTGTGAATGCTGAGTGTCTGTGAAGTGTTTGGTGGGGGACTGTGCCAGAAGTGGGAAGTAGCTGGTGATTGTAGAGGATATTGACAGAAGAGATATGGAAGTTGATGTTTGGTGAAGGGTAAATGGTAACATAGTTGAGGTATGCAATGGTTGAGTTGAAGTAATGGTTGAAGGTGATGAAGCAATGTTGGTCTGAAGGGTAATGGAATAGTGCTTACAAGATGTTATATGACAGAGGAGGTTTTGAAATTGTATGTTGACAGATGGGTTTATTTTCAGGTGCGATATGATATATGAAGTGTGGTTGTATAGCAGTGGTGAGAAGTGCAGGTAGGATAATGAAACAGTAATGGCTGAAAGCATAGGTTCAAGATGAGGTGGTGGCTGTTGCAGGCATAGAGGTAAGTATGTGAAGTGTGCAACAGAGAAGTGAGGTGACTGGTTTGAATGGAAAAGCAACAAAGAAGTGGGCAATTGAATGTGCACAGTGAATGTAAAAAAAAACAAAACAGTGGATGTAAATGTAAAACATTTACACGGTTAAATTTTTTTGTCAAACATTGAATAAAATGTAAACAAAGTTGTAATGAAATTTTTTGTTTCTGAAATGAAATTGTGGATGTTATATATATATATATATATATATATATATATATATATAATGAGTGCAAATGCAAATGAAACTAGAAAACAAGCACACAAACACAATGAACACAAAAATCACACACAAACACACAACATAATTTTTTTAAATGCAAATTTACACACAAAACAAACACATGATAAAATAAAACAACAAATAATTCGAAGACTAAAAATAAAATCAAATCAGTTTCCCAGTAACGATGTCAAAAACTTGTTACATCGGCTAATTTTCAATCGTTTTAGAAAATCGCCGAAAAATTGTAATAAAATAACCACAAGCGCACGGCGTACAGTTTTAGTACGTGGCGAGTATGGGTCGATCCATAGGGAATTGAATTGATTTTAAAATCTACTCAATCAAATTAATCAAAAAAAACTAACAAAAGAAAGTGAATAAAAATATGAGAAAAGAAGGCAATTTAGAAGTAATTTCCTTCTCATGATCATATAAATCAACATAATGAAATTATGATCTCTCTCCTTTTGGTCATTAATGAATTTACTTAATGTGTTTATCATAAGATGACCTATTTGTGCTATTAATTAGCCCAACAGAAACTATCAAACTTTAACACACCCACTAAACCACTTGTTAACTCTCATGAAAATGATAATGAAATTGAAACTAAAATCTATTCAAATCATTATCTATTTACCGTTGATTAGTAATATAGACCATCAAAATTTGGTTCTCAAATCCACTTCATTACCAACACCATATGTAGATAAAGAGGTATTTTGTGTTTATGTTTGGTTAAGCATAGCCTATTTGGTGTCAACAATATAGACTATCAAATTCAAAGCTAAACAACAAAATTTAACCACATCAACTATTGTCATTAAGCACAAAAACAGATCAAAAACTAGTAAAATGTTGAATTTACATGATTAAGAGTGCTTCATTACCTCTAAATTGAAGAAGTTTAACTTCTTATATTTGTTGTCATTTCAACAAATGTAGAGTTCAACATGAAACAAAAACAGGAGAAAGTGCAAGCTAATTAACTAAAAAGAGAATTAAACTAACTGCATAAATAAATAGATCTACACTACAAACATGAAAGGAAAAGGAGCATGTAAGTAAAAATGAGCATGAAAATAAAATGAAAGCAAAGAAGAAAAAGAGAAAAAAGAGGCTTAGGAAGCCATTTTATTTCTCATATAATTTGTTGCTACCACTAAACTAACTACAAGGTGGTGCAAAGAGCTTCATTACATGAAACATAAGGGTTATTTATACTTGCTTAAAACCCTAATGCATATTTTTGGGGACTACCCAAAATACCACTCTAGGAAATGTGGCCTCCAAGTTGTCATTAGCATGAGCATAATCCACCATTACATATGCATGTAACTTTAATGTCCACTAATATATGCATTAGCTCCTAATTATAGATTATGGTAAGTGGGTAGGTAGGGTCCTCCATGTTGCATGAAATGATTTATTTCCATCTTCATTTGTTCCCTTCTCTTGTGCATGTGTATTTCCATGAAAGTTTCTTCATATTTCCATCCAAATTCTTACAAATAAAAATAAAATGTGCAAATAAATATTTTTAAAATTAATACATGCACAAAATTACCATTTTCCCCTTATATGAAGATGAATAAATGATGATCTGAAAATAATTGAAATTTTGGTCTAAACATGTTAAAATACCTTATATGCTCATTTATTTAATTAAATTATATTAAATATGGTAGTAAAAATATGCACATTTACGTGCACACCAGAGAGCAATGCATTGTAATATTAGAAATGCAATATCAGACATTCATCTATATAAGTTGTCCAGGAACAGGACAAACCGAAGTCAAACTCCTATCATATCCTGTCGGGAATTACTCCTAGGATTAGTAGCAAGTAATTCTTTCATATGAAGATCATAGAACAATGGGAACACTGCTGTTTATTTATCTTAGGAGCTACTCTGAAATTATCAACAGCAGTCCTATCATTATGAAGATCCCCGCCTTCAATTTCATTGTCTTTAACATGACCCCACATTCAAACTCGTAAATTGGTATGAAGTGGTTTTTGCATAAGAATTGCTCAAATCCGACACCGTATCCTTTGAATTAATCATCGATAAAAAGATGTTTAAGTAAATAAGTGCTTATCATTTGATTGATTACTTTTCTCTTTATCAAAGATATCTTCTAGAGATATATATCTTTTAACCATTATTTCCAGTATATACGGAGTCATTAAACCTCTCTTTAACTGTGGAAATATTAGATCATTTTCATAATTCATATTTGAAAACATTATTGAGTTAAAAAAGGTCTATAGGAATTATACTAATTCTACACAACATCAATTTCTGTATTCAAGCTTTACTATCTATCGAATAGAGGTGAAATTGCCTTTTAAATTCACATGGATAGTACGGGTTCCCTCCTCAGAATTTAATACCAAGTTTAAGAAGATTATTTCTATGCAATCCAAGTTGTATTAAATTCGAAAAAATTAAATTTTTTATACTTGCCTCATTTTCGACATTTCGACCTTATGTATTCCTCGCCAGCCAGAAATAGGCCAGGTGAGCCAGAACACTGGTCTATCCTGAACATTTCCTTAGTTTAAGCACCTCACATATGGATCTCATGAATAGAAAAATCCAGGCTAATCATCGGCTTGTAGAGCCAAGATTAAATCACTTGATTATAACAGCTTTTCTTTAAATCATTTATTTAAATTTTTTTAAAATAAACTATAAAACCTCGTAATTATCTTTAAAATACTTAGTTATTTATTTGAAAACAATCATAGAAGATCTGGGAAAGAATGCGTAAGTTTAAAACCATATTTCAAATGTTATTAAAAGTGCTGCAAAAAGTTTTGGGAATAGTGCTTTTAAGCTTATTTGATGAAAACAACTTTTCGATCATTTAGAAATCCATTTTTTATAACTCAAATCTCCTTTAAAAAAATTTAATATATTTATAGAATTTATTTCATATTTTTAAAAAACTAAAAATATCATTTATAAAGAATTTGCCGCTTTGGTTTCCGAACTGCCAAACCATGACTATTTTGAAAACTTGTTTTGCTAATATTTCAAAATCCACTAAATGCAATCGCGAACTGTCATTCCACGACGTGTTTATTTTTGACTCAATTATTTTCATAACATGCTAAAATTCATCAAATTGGACTTTAATATTTATAAAACATTTATAAATCATTTTAAATGGGTTTAATGATTCCATATTTCTTTTATAACTTGATTCAGAAAGTGATTTCCTTGTGTAATACTGACACGTATTTAACTTGAATCATTTCAACATCAAAATAAACAAATAATCAACATCCAAACTTGATGATAAAACATCATATCACATCATTGTTATATATATATATATATCTATGTGTGTGTATGTATAGTTTCTTACCTTTATTGGTCTCTAACATTTCGAAAAATCGCTATAGCTTTGCTACGATCGAATCAGAGACTACTGAATCAAGCCTTGGACATATGAATAGGCTCGATGTAGCTTGAAAGGAGGTGGAGTGCTAGGCCTTGGTTGTAGGAGGTGATGGTCGTGGGGTTTGAGTGAGGAAAGGAGGTGATTTGCCTTGGTTTTGAATTGGCTTGCTTATGTATATATACTTATATAATTTAATTTCTTTTCGCAATATTCTTTTTCTTAATTACCTTAAGGTAGGAAGCCATGGAAAAGAGAGAATAAGGAAGAAGATGAAGTATAATAGTGTGTAAAATTATGAAGAGAACGGTGGGTATTTATAGGAAAAATTCAGAAATAAATATCTAAAAGCATAATTACTCTTTTGCCCTATGACCACACCCCTTCCATCCCCTCCAAATGCATGACAAGGCTACTCCCCCCTTGTGCTTCCATGATGATGGTGTGTAAGTGAGTTGATGTTTGCTTTTTAGGGTAGAAACTATCTTAGATATTTATACTTTTTACTATATGTAAGTTCTAATGTAAATGATAAGTATATTTGTATGTATATATGTGTTCATGTATATGTTAGGTTTGTATGTGTAGTTACGTACGTGCACAAGTGATATAAACAGGGTTGCAACAACTTCGAACAACTTCCGTTCGTTAAACCGTTGAATATCGGGAAGCCGATTCCCAGTCACATTTCCAATTTTTAACTAATTTACATATAAATATAAACAAAATTTTTGACTAATTTCTTATCATTTTTAACTAATTAAAAGTTATCTCTTTTTCCATATAAATTAGTATTAAATAATTGTTTACAAAAGGTATGGTTATATCGATAAAGCGATACGAATTTTCTTATATTTTCAAATCAAGTATATATCTTTACAAAACTAATATAAATGATTTATTATCATTATATAACCAATTAAAATGAATTATTATCATTTAGAAACAATTATTTAAATAATTATAATTATGACTAAATCATTAAATCTCAATGTAAATTCATAAATCAATTATTAAATACGATGCCATTATTACTGACGTAATAAATACATTTTATTCCAAAAAATAAAATAAATTATTTTATTTAATTTTCTTGTATGAACGGATAAATGGTATCTGTATCCAGCTTTATGCGCGACTTCTGATAATTATAGACCTGTTTATTTATAAAATAGTTTTCGGTCATTTTATCGGTATTTTTCCAAAGTATATATATATATACACACACTTCTGTAAATACTTACTCAAATAAGATTACCATTATTATTTATTGTTCAAGACAACATAATGTATGTTGAAAAGCTTATATTTGAATAAATTTACGGGACATTACAATCTTAATTTTAACATTTTTAGGATCAGAAATTAATTTATCTTAAATAAATTTCTTAGTCGTAAACCAATATTATTACTAAACACCACAATTTCATTTTGATTGCAGGCTCGATGGGATGACCCCATAACTATGATCGTTGGAAGAGATCAGCATACTCTCAGCCATCTTATTTTAGGCCTACTCGAGGTCCAGACCCCGACCGAGATAGAGAAGGGTATGAAGGATGAGAAGAATGAGACCAAAGCCACCAATCCAAGGACTCATCATCTAAACAAAAATCAAAATCTCAATCTTCTCATCACAAGAGTGTTGATGAATACCCCACCTGTAGTAAGTCGCTGCCTCATACTCCCACTTCAGCTACTGCGCCCGAGCAACATTCTGGTTCTGTCGACACCCATCGACCTTGGAAACGCCAGTCTGGCATAGAAGGTCCTGATACTTCATCCCACAAGCACGATAGACAGGCCCTTTGAGCTCCGACTACTCATAATGTCACTGCTGTTGAGCAGGTGGCTGAGCTCAAGCCCATGTTTCCTAAGTTGTGCTTTTATGAATTCAAATTTGTTCCCGCTTTGCATTCAACTCCTCCAGAGGCTAAGGACATGTAGGATCGAGTAATATACCATAGAGGGGGGTGAATAGGGTATTTAAAATGTTTCGTAGAGATGCTAATAAAATATAGAATAGAGTGCATAAACGTAAATGAAGAAAATAAAAAAACACAAGGTATACCTAGCTTCGGCCTAACGCCAACTGTTGCCCCCAAAGTTAATACTAGGGTTATATATTCAATGCTTACAACACCTGTAAACTCGCACTCTCTGCTAACCTGAATACACTAACCCTATGCCTAGTAACCCTGCCTAAGCTCAATACCCTGAGATCGGAATCCCTAGACTATATCATGTAGCCCACCTAGAAAAAACTTGAGTTCAAAGTTGACAATAGAAAAATTAAAAACAAACTAAAAATAATAATTGCCCCTAAATAACCAAAATATAATCAAATGTAAATCTTAGAAAATGAGGGGTTAAAAACAAAGTTTCCCTTTTTATAATCATGTATGAGTTCCTTCTCTTTAAAAAATTTCACGCTTGTCTTCTCTTCTTTAGAAAAATTGGAACCTTCACTTCAACAAATTTTGATCTCCTCTGGAAAAATATATCACTTCTTCTACTTGAAATCCGGATGAGTTCGTCATCGCTAGCTATAGTAACAATCGTGCTTGCATGATTACTCCAAGATGATTTGCTACCGTCATCATTTATATGTATCAAGACACGTATCAAAGCTATCCGATTGCTTTACTCGAGATGCTGCTGAAAACGTCGAACACTGATATCGATAATTTCCTAAGACAACATTGATTGCCTATTACGTTTTGGATCTAGATGTCGATGTTGTACTTGCGGCCATAACTGGAACTTGAGCCCTTCGCTTTTAGCTATAAGTTGCCACCGCTTGGAATTGATATTACTCATCGATGGCGTTCGATGCTTGACTGTTCTGCTGAGATGATCGTGGATGAGTATGAAGCCAGTTGATGCTTTTCTTGATGTATGCAATAGTTTGTGGAGATGATGAAGGAACTGTGTTGATCTGAATTTGTTGACTGTGTTGATTTGTTAAGATCGATAAGGATGATAGCTAAACAAAGCTCTTTGTTCCTTGTTTTTGATCGGATGTCAATGTAATGTTGTTTGTGAAATTTGAGGTATGAAAGTGATATTTTGATCCAATGATATAAGGTGTGAATAAAGGCTAGTTTATATAGAAGTGTTGTTGTGTGCTGAATCTTTTTTATCAATGAGGCAATATGGCTTTCCTTTGTTGAAATGGTTTCAAAAAATTTCTTACCTCTTTTGCTTTCGGTTTGAATTTTGTTCCTAGTTTTGATTGTTCTACAAATATCTTTTCCTCTTTTCAATGATTTAAAATCCATTCTAGAAGAGGAAAGAATCCAGCTAAATCTCTTGTGCTTCAAATTGGATGATTGTAGAAATATGTTTCATCGTTTTCTTTGCTGAGATTTAAGTTGACATATACATATAAATTTCTTTAGCATGAGTATATGGAATCCGTATTCATTCTTGAACCAGTCATCAACTGTTCCTGTAGATACACACCTCTAGACAAACACATCAGATATTGTGTATATTTATTAATTTCAAACGGAACTGACAATATTTCCTTTTTGATAATAATAAATACATACCATTTTACAAATAAAAATATGTGTGTTTGACAAGTACTACATGAAAATTAGGCATATGAAATACAGTGGATGATAATTTAATTGGAAATAAAATCATGCTGTGATGATTTTTAAATCGCAACACAGTTTGAAAACATTGCAACACACTCTGAAAACCAAACCAATATAAAATATATTTGTTATCATCAAACAAAATGTATACTCCACAATCTCCACCTTTTGATGATATATGGTATATGTGTTTGAGAATAAAATATTAAACCAATAATATTTCTTTCGATATTAACAGTGAAGCCACAATATTATCAAATCTTAACCGCTGTCTCCCTTTTAGTTCTCATCAAAAGTATAAATATCAAATTTACAAAATGAGAAAGTAATATTGTATAATGAAGCTCAATCAAAATATGACATTAAATACTTAATGAAAAATCAATCATTAATCATAGTAACTATATTGATCAAGGACATATCCCATGAGCGAAAAGAAAGTGACAAAATAAATATAGTTATATGAAGTAGGATTCATGTGACATAGCTCATACGATGTTACATAATTAATTGGCTTATTCTTATATGGGAATGAATGTGGCTAACAAATATTATTCAAGTTAAAAATAACTTATCCCAGACTCATCATAGATGAGATAAAGAACCTTCCACCTATGCATTGTCTAAAGGTCTCTTAGATGAGAATGAACGTTACTTGATGAGTATCGGCACACCTAATTTATAGGCATGTTGGGGGCTTAAATAGTCTGTTATCTCATATATATATATATATATATATATATATATTCATAGGCTTTCAAAAATCAAATTTTGGTATGTCAATTTAGCTAACTCATATAAGACTAAAGATAATAGTGAAAAGAGAGAAATTAAGGTGAGTCGGTAGAATATGATCATCAAATGGTAGATTTACAGATAATATGGGATATGCAATAGTCAAAAATAGACACTATAACGTATGATTGATTATCAAAAATATCATAACATCGTTATCGAGTACAAAATGCAATAACTTTAATCATCTATGTAATCAATATAAATACTTTTGAAAATCATATAAGAAAGTTCAATTGATCGTGATATGATTTCAAAAGTAATTCCTTTGTAAATACCTTAAAAATATTTTCATTTTTGTATTATTTCCTTGAACATGCAGTATGAATTTGTTATAAAGCTATTTGTGCAAAGAGGAGCACATGGTCTAAAGGTATACACATTAATATATCAGAACAAAAATCAAATGTTCGGTCTTAGAAAATTAGATCAAAAAGCTCAAAAAAAATGTCAAATGTATAATGTCAAAACTCTTCTCACAAGAAGTTTCATATCAACACTTTCAAAAATCAAAGAATTCTCAAGTCAAGGTTCTCATATCAAAACAGGTTTTTCATTGAAAATTCATGTCAAAGATCTTGCCAAAAAGTCTCATTTCAAAATATTTATAGTATGAGTAGATATGAAGAGCAAAATTAAGAAAGCAAAAAAATATTTTTGGCTTTTTCAATTTCGAAAAATATTTTTGGCTTTTTCACTTTAAAAAAAACAAAAAAGAATTCTATAAGGAAAAAGAAGTCATACCAGATGTTTGCTATGAAAGAAAAAGTTACGGTTTCAGTATGCCACTTGTTATTTGGGCTGCCAACGGTGATGAATAATATGTCACTTGTACTCTTTACATGCTGCAGTGGTGTACAATGGCGTCTCTGATTTTGTATTTGACTTTATGAGCGCTCATTATCAATGTCAGACGTGAAAATCAAGAATCGTCAAACAAGCACGCTTCATACTCCACAATATCAAACAAATTGGACTCCAACATTTGAATTTCTCACCAAGATCATCTTTGAAGTTGCATTTGTATTCATCATTTTCATCCAAAGTTAGTGGATCTCCCCTTCATTTTCCTAGGCTAAGGAATATTATAATTATCACACATTAAATGTATTGAATAACTAGAATTATGCCTCCATCGCAGTTGCTCCTTAGCCTATCTTCGTACCAACATATTAAAAGAAGAAGTGAGTGGTCAAGAAAGAGATGTACGACCACTTTTGTTTATATTTGAAATCCATGGTACCCAAATTTGTTTGTATGCCTGGCCATTAATATTGACAACTGCACCCTTAGTAACCCAAATTTGTTTTACTTGTTTATTTATGTTCCTATTTTGACAATTATTATAACTATGTCTAATACTGCCATATTTACACATTTAGGAAACACATTCTCTCCTAGCGTTGTTAGTAGTCGTTCGTTTATACATCGACAATTTTTCAAACCCAAGTCTTTTTTGTTATGCGCAATGAGTTGATTTCCTACTAAAATATTAAATGATTTATCTCCTGTGAAATTTTTTTGAATAATCAACTAGAGTTCATTAACGTTGGATATTAAAAGATTATTCTCGTTTATTAGCTTACAACAATGACTAATAACATTATCTCTTTTTTCAAAATCATTCCTCTTTAAACCGTATTTTCATTTTTGAGCTCTTTAACTTTGGTCTTAACTTCAAGCATCTCAATTTCAAAATGTTCACACTTTTCGAAGTCAAGTTTTTCAAAAACCTTGATTTTTTCAACCTTTTTTCCAATTCGTGATTTATTCAATAAAAATCAGTTTTGCTGTTTTTCGAAATCATGTTTTCAATTTCATGGGTTATGAAATTTTCTTTAGTTTCAATCAATTCCTTTTTGAAGTCCGCACATTTACCGCGTTCAAGAATTTTAAGCTTTTCAATTTCGTTTTCTAGCCTATTTAGAATCATCTCAGTTTTAACCAAATTTTCTTTTTCATTATTTTCACATTTGGAATTTTCCGACATCTTAAAAATCTCGAACTCTTTTTGTAAAACGTTTTTCTTACGAATGAGCTCATTTTCATTTTTCTTCAGAATCGGAATTTCATTGTCAAGCTTTAGAAAATTTTCATTGAAGCGAAAAAATTCATTTTTGTATTTCAAACATTTTTTGCAATTAAGATTTTCAATTTTCTTAATATTTTCAGGCTCACTTTCCAGTTTATCATTTTTTAGACATAGTATAAAATTTTCACTTTTTAAAATTTTATTTTTCAACTCAAGATTATCAACAGTTTTAGTTAATTTGTGAGACAAAAGAACTTAATCTTTAAATGCAAAATTGCTTATCTCATCTTCTGTTGAGTCGCTATCATCGTCGTCTTCACCATCATCATCTACATCTCCTTTTGTGTATCCCGCCAAAAAAAATTCTACTCTCGTATCAACTTTGCAAACTACTTCTTCATCCTTGACTTTACCATCATATTTTACATCGATAGTGCTCCAAATTTCCGGTGTAGTTAAACAATGGAGATAAGAATAGTCATAGCATTAGCATTAAGCGAACACTTATTCTCATCTAACATATCTAATCCATTTTCAATGATATCCCAAATATGAAAATCAACATATTTTAAATAAATTTCCGTCCTATATTTCCAATATGAAAATTCTGTTTTATTAAAATAAAAATAGGAGGACTGATAATGGACCGACTCCCACTAAAAAAATAATAGCTAGGGCAAGACATGATATTGGATTTTTCCTAATAACCTACTCTGATACCACTTATAGGATCGAGTAATATACCATAGAATGGGGTGAATAGTGTATTTAAAAATATTTCATAGTGAGGCTAATAAAATATAGAATAGAGTGCGGAAACGTAAATGCAAAAAATAAATAACATAAGATATACCTAGCTTCGACCTAATGCCTACTGATGCACCCAAAGTTAATAATGGGATTATATGTTCAACGCTTACAACACCAATAAACTCGCACTCTTTGCTAACTGTATATACTAACCTTATGCCTAGTAACACTGCCTGAACTAAATACCCTAAGATTAGAATCCCTAAACTATACTGCGTAGCTCAGCTAGAAAAAACTTGAGTTCAAAGTAAAAAACAAAAAAATACAAAACAAATTAAAAATAATGATTGCCCTTAAAGAACCAAAATATAGTCAAATGTAAATCCTAGAAAATAAGGGGCTAAAAAAACTTTCCCATTTTATAATCACATGTGAGTTCCTTCTCTTTAAAGCTATTCATGCTTGTCTTCTTTTCTTCAAAAAAATCAAAACCTTCACTTCAACAAATTTTGATCTCCACTACACAAAAACTGGGGATTCCCAATGAGTATAACAGTTGCAAACAATTTCAGTAACACTTATAAACGTTGCTATAGGGGTGTGAGCATTTATTTCCAATACATATAAGTGTTGGAAGATTTTTTTTCCCAACGGATATAAGCGTTGGAAGATATTTTTTCTCAATGGATATAAGCATTGGAAGATATTTTTTTCAACGGTTATAAGCGTTGGAAGATATATTTTCCAATGGGTATAAGCTTGGAAGATATTTTTTCTTAACGGTTATAAGCATTGATAATATGATATTTATAATAGATATAAGTGTTAGCAATAACAAACTAGTAACATAAATAAATAATGGTAATTTCTATATTCCAACATTACTAACTGTTGCAATAACTAATATGGTATGCATGATTATATTGTAGATTATATTTAACATGAACTAAAAAAACAATATTATCTCAATTTAGCAAATTATAACTCAATCAATATCAATAAACAACATCCATAATCATGGTAACAAAATAGAGTATCAATTAACAAAAGACAAGTTCAATACATAATTAAGTTACTAAATTTAATACATAATTAACCAATTCCATTATAATATCAAATTAGAATAACAAAAAATAAGATATAGTTCATAACTAAATTCTACAAATATTGAATACGAAACTCTGTTCAAATAACGAAGCCTCCATTTGTAAATTCACTAGCTTGTACATTCCATTTTGAGGGCCATCGTAAATTGGTGCATCTGATTCAAGAACATCAACCATCCAAATAACTTTCTCTACATTCGGTATCACCTTCCTAACAATGACAAGTTATTTGTGTTCCAATATAACCTTTAGCTACATCCATCTCTAAATCTTGTGACGATAGCACTACATATTTTTTTCTCCTTTATAGATGAATGGATATCATTATTTGAGATGGTTGGAGTGGCAATTAGATTATTGTTTATACGAGATCTTTGATTACAAAACCGATGCCTTGGAGAGGTTTTGCTGCTATAGATATTGAATATGGAACACAACATATCCAAAATTACAAAACTATGACAATTTTACATAGTTTTTGCTTACTCTTGTGGCAATAATTGGTTCTTTAGAATAATACGTCCACTTTCCTTGCAAATCCCTTTTTTACCAATGTGTTCTTGGAAACAATTCAAGTAATATCATATTAGGCATTACAAATATTACAGTTTTTGTTATTATATAATATATTATGCAGCTTAACAAAAATGCTAAGCAAATAATTATTAACCAATTAAATATAGGAAACTAACTATGGTTATTAACCAATTAAACACGCATAACAAACTATGTGAAGGAAAATCATTTAAAATGATAAATGTTAAACTTGAACACATGAAGCAATATTGTCAAGGGGGGCAATCTTGTATATATTTAGTAATTACGATCAATAATAGTACTTATTGAAAGACTATAAATTGTAAATTTGTAAACTACAATTAGATAAAATGGCTTGGATCGGTAATCAAATTATTATTAAAAATACTGCTTCATTATAATGAAAACTTCATTACACATTATTATTTAGTCCTTGTTGTTGTTTACTTTTTCATAAAATATTCCCTGCCTACTATTTTTACTGGGCCTATTTACAGTCATTCTAGATTCATGCTTATTGTACAATCAGAGGGTGCTGTAAAATTACAGTATATTCATTACATCCAACGTCATCTACTACTTATGGCAACATGATTGTTTTGATAAATCCGTTATTATTATTGTAATCCAAATGGCCTGGTGAGCATTTTAATGTTGCAATCAAAACACTTACATATGTTTCCACGACACTTGTGGTACTTCTTCAGATTTTCTTTTATGTCCAACCTTTTAGACCAACGTTCGTGAAATATTTTTTTCTGGGTTTGCTAAGACCTACAAGAAAGATCAAAGTTAACAACACATAATTAACATAACATTTTATAATCAATGACCATTTACGAAAGATATTTTCAATACCATTTTATCGTGCACTCCATGATAATGTGTTCTTTCTAGATTATGAGTGATCGGACATTTTGCTTTGTTTTTGGCATTGTTTATACATCGCTCCATATTTTCATTAATGTACTCAATATCAAGTAACTTTTCCCACCACACTTAATTTATATCCTTTGGACATCCATCAATAACTATATGTTTAGGAATTATAGTTCCATCAACCACTTAAATAACTTTCTCTACATTCAATATCACCTTCCTAAAAACAAGTCTCGAATGCCTTGCTTATATTCTTTGATATTTCTATTTGGACTTTTAATCAAATCTCTTGAACTTAGATTGGACACAAAATATGTGGTTTACCCCCTTTGAGCTATTAAAGAAAAATACTATTCATAATTAAAATGATTTAATCGTAAACAAAAGTAAATTGACACGATACGGTTTATATTTAGAATTTTTTTAACTTAACTCGGTTAAAAACGAAATTTAAACTTAAAGTGAGAGTATTGACTTAGTTTTTAACCAAGAAAACTCTGTTTGACACTGAGTTATTAACTCGGTTTTAACTTAATCAATCTAACAACTGAGTATGAAAACTCATTTTTTAGTTGAGTTTAAAAAATCATCTTTTAACAGTTATGTGACGACCCACACTCAATGTTCTCTGAATCCGACACTAAACCACACATGTCCGGCCCAAAGTGCACCAATTGCAGATAATCGTGAGAAAGAAAGAAGAGAGAAGAAGAGAAGAGAAGAAAGTGAGAAGAAGAAAACCAAACAGAACAATAACAACACAGAATCTCACATCGCTGCGGAATAACATATAATATAATATCAATGATCTTTACAAAAGAGAAACTGTAATATCATACATCAATCATATCAGAGTACAACAATCAATCACTAATCATCATCCTAGATAGATATAATAATCCGTCCTTATAATTACTGATAATTTAAATAACAAAGCAGCGAAATATAGACATATACGGGAATACGATCAGAAAACTTCCAACTCTCCTGCCGAATCTCCAAAGCATCCAAATCTACATCTGTAAATATACTCGGTCTGACCCAAGCATTGAAAGGGAAGAACGCCTGGATTAGTGTGGTAAACCAGCTTGAGAAAACACATCTCTACTAAATTTATAAAATTACCAAAACATTTTTTTCAAAACAAAAGGTATCTCGTAAGACCAACGTCCACACATAAACACAGACGGGTTTTTACCTTATGATAACCAAAGCACTTTATACGAAATCTTATTATATTATAATAGTGTTTATTTCACAAATAATATCAAATATAGCCGAAATGGTTACCCATATAGCATTTCAGGCCTAATCATTTAAGTCTCTACAAAACAAAATGGCAGGCACGTATTGGAATTGGATTTCCAACATGATAGGAACTAGTGGAAAGATCAATCTGTATCCACGGCTTACGTCCAAGACTCAGTCACCGCTATACATCCACATATATGGCTAAAAAAGGATACCCTATGCAAATAACATCCAAGGACTCAGACATCGCTATATCTTTGCCATAAGGCCCAGAACATCCGGTAACCCAAATCACTACTATCTGAAATGCGAGCATACATCTGACCACATAGTATCCCATCAAAACCGGGGTGTGAGGCTCACGAGCATACCACATCTCTGAATGCCACATTGTCATTCCACGTCACATGACTGATTTCCAGAAAAGTATAACTTCATGATCTCGTATGTCTCGGGAAAGGGTGTTAAGCTAAGAGAAGTTGCCCTCTCCGCCACTAACTGATATATGTTTATAGAAACCACTCAAATGTATTTAGAATACAATATCAGATAAACATCCATACAAGTTCGTTCCGGGACTTAACGAAACCGAAGGCACTCTCCTACTACCACTAGTAGCGAGTAGTCCTTGCAATCCAAAAAATCTCCACAACGAGGAGACCACTGCTATAAATATCTCTATAATGGGAGCGACCCAGAGAATGTCAACAAGCAATCCTCATGCTACAAAGATCCTCGGTCTTCATAAATCATCATCAACAATCTGCACTTTCAAACACATACATTGGTCCAGAGTGGTTTTCGGATAAATCTGATCCCAGACTCTCCGTACCAATATCGAAAAGTGGCTCTTAACCTCATACAGAAACTAAGTCTTGTAGACTTATCACGGTTCCAACTCTCAACTTGCTATCCTTCGGCCAAGAAGGAAGCTCGATAGATTGGAGTATTACTCCGCACTACACGAATCAACATTCTCAACACAAACGATAATCAAGCCTACACATTTGACTACGTGCTAAGTGCACGACTAGTCAGTTCCCACATCAAGTCAAGGAACCGAAACTTTGCCAATAGGCATAATCTAGTACTAAAGCAATTACTGGGCCCTTTTATAATTCTTATAAACCAAATCACTTTTCAAATATATATACTCCAAAATATCTTTAAAAAGATATATACTCAAAATCATCTCAAATATTCGATAATTGGAAAACATTTCCATATACTAGATATATATTCAAAACTTCTCAAATATTCGATAATTGGAAAACATTTCCATATACTTATCTTAACAGAATAAGCATATTCACAAATCATTCTATTTTCAACACTTAGAAAATAACATTATGTACTTAAATAAAAAATAAGTACATACACAAACCATTTTAGGAAAGCTACAACATCTTCAAAACAATTTAAACTTCATTTTTGAAAATATCATTTCAAAACTATCGCCTTAAATATTATTCATTTCAAAACATGAATATTTACTTTATAAAAATCATACTTACTAACAAAATAATTCATTTAAATTTACGAACAATGTTTATAACTTTCAATTCTCCAAAGTCCATGTATAAAACCATTTCTAAATATCAATTTGCAAATCCCACTATTTACAACTTATTCGGTTACAAATCCATTTATTTAAATATTTACAAAACTTCTTTTATATAAAATCCTTTTGTTTACAAAGTTTCATTTATAAATCTATTCTTTTAAAATCTCATTATTTACCAAAATCCGTTTATAAAACCATTTACAAATTTATTGATGTTAAATCCATTTATAAATCCATTATATAAAACGGTTTACACAAATATTGATTTCAAATCCATTTCTAATACTTATAAAATTCCATTTAGAAATCCATTACTTATTCACAAAACGTTACTTATGAATCTTATATATAAAAACTATTCAAAAACTGTATTTGAAAACATTCATAAAACTGTATATTTAAAATAACAAAACCCATACTTTCATTTTAATTTAAAATAAACTCCTTTTCATAATTCAAAAATAATTATAAACACAAATACTTCGAAATCACTTAAAATCATTTTTAAACAAAAATCACTTTGGAATCACTTTTAAAATATTTCAAAAATACTAAAAAAATGGCCCAATGCTGCTTAAGCACTAAACAAGGGGATAAACATCCAATCTGACAAATATAACATCCAAACATATCATATATCACATATATATATCAACAATAATCAACAATAATGAGGAGTCCAGTTGAATCCCTCCAATCTGTTTCCCTGCATCACAAATCACATGTTACGACATATCAATAAATATGCTTACATAAATAATCAACAATGGTGAGGATTCCTGTTGGATCCCTCCAACGTGTAACCTGTAACAAATACAGCATATAAGAAAAAATGTACAATGTCTGCTTCGAGGCAGACGCGCGTACAAAAGGTCATCCGCTTATACACGGGAACGTATAGGGTCTCATCCGCTAAAATATGCGGGAATATATCCAACGAACCAGTATATATATATAATATACATCCAAATAGTCATCAAAACGGCATAATAAAAATATTCTCACTTATAAAAAATATAAACGACACAGAGAGAGTGAGTTTTACTCACTTTGGTTGCATTCGTCGTAGCAGCGTTTTATTTCGATTAAAATTAAACGAGCTTTTAATTTTAACCAAAATTTCCAACAACTCCAAATCCATCCAAACGAGGTCTAAAATGTAGTGCTCATCGACACGAACCCAAAGCCGCTTGTTCTGTGCGAATCCGACCTGTAGAAGATATACATTTTTAAACAATCGAATATATATTTAATTCAATTTACAATTTTTTTTAAACCTGAGATAAATCAGGGCCGTCCATTTCATCATCTGCATATCTCAGCCCTCCCTTCTTTTCTTCCTCTCTCACGCTAAACCCTCTAGCTCGAAACAACTCACGCAACTAAACCCATATACGCAAACAACTTTCATCGATTGTCGCTCCCTCCTCGCTCCACCAGAAGATGATCGGACACCACCCCGTTGAAGAGCACAACACCGTGTACCACTGACAACGACCATGTCAGCTCCGTTTATCACCCCGCAGAGAAATCTGCCATGAACAGCAGCTCGAACACGAGCAGATTTTGGCCCCCTCGTCTCGAATTAGCACGATTCCACCATAGATGTTATAGAGCTCGACTTGCTCGACAATTTCGCTGTTGGAGATTTTTGATAAATATGGATGGATTGTGAGTTAATTGAGGAAGAAGATTGGAGCATTTCTGCCGTTGAATTTGAAGGTGGCGACTGGTAGTTTTAGTCTAGGATTTTGACATAGGATCTAAGGTAGAGGTCCTTATATTGACAAATATCCAAACACTATTCACCCGAGATATTTCCGAATTCCAAACGAAGTGTGCCGCCTGACGATCCTAATGTTTTACCCCTATTCCAAACACAATGGAATATGTATCGAAGCCCAATTCCATCATATACAGAAGATAGAGTTTCAAAATCAATTTATTTTAATTAATTTTCCTTTAATTAATTTATGTGCATTTCGAATTCACACGATCAAACAGTAAGTTCGATCGCCATGAAATTTTGAATTCTATAATAATATGCTATTATGGATCCAATGAAACTGGTTTCGTCGAAATCTAAGACCGTGTCAAAAATGACTATTTTTACACGTTAATTAAAATATAAAATTTCCCATTTCTATTAAATCACTTTTAAATCCAAATTAAAAGTTCTATCTTCATTCAAATTCAAATAAGATTTAAATCAGCTTTAGAAATCATTTTCATTCATTTTAAATTCTCTTTTCAACTATTTAAACAATTTCAATTATTAAATTTAACAATTTAATTATCCAATAAATCACTATATTCGAAATATGATTTATTTAACTTACAAAATTTACTTTTGAATATTTAAAATCAATTAAATATTCCAATTTTGAATGACTAAAATTCTAGGTCATTGCAAGTTAAAAACTAAGTTTAACTCTGTTTAAAAATTTAGTTTAATCGGTTTAAAAGCCTTTTGAGTTTAACTCGGTTTTTAACTGAACTCATTTGAAAACCAAGTTAAACTCGGTTTTTAAACCATTTTTTAAATTAAAACTGAGTTTTAACTCGGTTTAAAAACCAATACCAGAAATTAATCAAAGTTCCTAAATAAGAGTTATATTTATAAACTGATATATTGTATTGCAAGCATGAGAAACATCACATGGAGACAATAAATGTCTTCCTACTTAAGATATAAGTACTTTCAAAGATTAGTTCCTTCTTCGGAGGACACGACTTATTTAAATTTTAAGACTTGATATATTGAACCCAATATTTAGTAGAGAGTGTTGTTAAGTGACTCAGTCAAGTGGTCTATAAGTTAAAATAATATAAGAGACATTAGGAAACATACCAATACAGGATGAATTCAAATATCGTTGACTATAGTAATAATTATGTCACAATGAAACATTATACAAAAGTATCATTCAAGCTAGTGTAGGTTTAAGGTCGATAAATATAACATTCTTTCAATGCAGTTCGTACAAACAATTTGGTGGTTAAATTACAAACCTGACGATCATAAACCGTTTTGAGCGACTCCTCCTGATATTGATAGATAAGTAGAGTTTTTGTATCATCCTAAGCACATAGCCAAGAATAATATTGAACACGTATTAACTAAATTTAAGTAAAATAATTATACGAAAAATACATAATCCTAAAAGTAGTAATATAATACCGATTTGATATTCTTCCCATGCTTCTTGGTCTACAAACGGGTTCATCTTCTCTAGTAGTAGAGTCACTGGATGAATTGAAATCAATATAGCACAGTTAGTATAATTAGAATATCGTTCTATTTGAAGAAAATTTCATTTGGTTCAACAAGAGATTGCAAGCTCACTATTAAAAAGGTGTACTTGTATATTGTGAAGCAGTAGAAAAACTCTTCACTTGATTTATGCCTCCATCTTGATCATAAGCCTTGTTATCCCGCCTTTTGGTCAAGGCCGGGATATCCACAAATTGGCTGGAAAGGATGGATATCAGGAATGGAGATCAATTGGAAACAAAGCTACAATCGATGTCGTCAAAATTTGATTGGGCTTCAATCAAGACAGGATCGATTTTGAATGATGCACAAGGCTAGGAGAGGCTACGTTTCAAATTTCAGGTTAATTGGAGTTCGTATGCTCAAGATATGATCGATGCAATTCAAGCCTCAACTGTTCCTATCCATCAACTGAAAGTTCATGTTCGTATCCATCAAGCCTCAACTATTCGTATCCATCAACTGAAAGGTCTTGTTCGTATCCATAAAGCCTCAACTGTTCGTATCCAACAACTGAAAGGTCTTGTTCGTATCCATCAAGCCTCAACTGTTCGTATCCACCAACTGAAAGGTCTTGTTCGTATCCATCAAGCCTCAACTGTTCGTATCCACCAACTGAAAGGTCTTGTTCGTATCCATCAAGCCTCAACTGTTCGTATCCATCAACTGAAAGGTCTTGTTCATATCCATCAAGCCTCAACTGTTCGTATCCATCAAGCCTCAACTGTTCGTATCCATCAAGCCTCAACTGTTCGTATCCATCAACTGAAAGGTCTTGTTCGTATCCATCAAGCCTCAACTTTTCATATTCATCAACTGAAAGGTCTTGTTCATATCCATCAAGTGGTCACCATTTCGTATCCATCACGATCGATACGAACAGTGCAATGATGATCGATACGAACAAGGCAGAGTTGATCGATGCGAAGGAGACAGCCTTTGAAAAACACGAACTTGCATCGATCATACCTCACAATCTACAAGTCCAAATGCCGCCAAATTTTCACAGGAGCTTGCGTACAACCTAAAGAATGTTCATGATCGATCTCGACTCGATCAGGCAAGATCTTGATCGATACAAAATTCATTCGTATCGATCACGGATCGAGTCAAAATCGCATAGGATCGATTGTGTGGGCCCGTGCACGTGCCAGAAGAGGTCTCCCAGGATCTGAGCGAGATATTTGTAGCCTACGCCTATAAATAGCATCCCAAAGTCTACAGAAAAGGGACTTTTTGATTCTTCTACGTCCAGACTCTGCAGGAACCATCATTGTACTTGAAATTTGCTGTTGTAATCAGTTGTAACTCGTTGTAGTCAGCAAGCAAACATCAATAAAATCATCAACTCCAAAGTGGATGTAGGCCGAATTGCCGAACCACTATAAACTCTGTGTTCTTTACTGCTTTCCTTTTAATTTTCTAAGTGTTCTTCATTTTTAGTTCTCTACATACTTGTTATCTATAATCTGTGATTGTGAACTGGTGCTTTCATCGACAATTGGGTGTTTGTGACCAATTTTGGCGCAAACATTTTGGTGCTTTCACTGAGAACGCTAGCGCTCAGGAACTCTACAACCAGGACTTCGGATATGAAAGCTTAAAGACTTGGATCTGGAAAGCTATGGCAAGACAATCAACAAGAAGACAAAGAGCTGGAAGGAGTCAGCATGAAGGGAGCCAGCTTCCTCTGGAGCAAATCACACCTCAATCTTCATCACCCGAGACGAGATGGAGATGATGATGGAAGCTATGCAGGAAGGAATGCTGAAAAGACAAGAGGAGATGATGTAGAGCCTACTCCAACAAGCTGGACAAGCCAAAATGTAAAATCAAGAGAACGCTGCTGCAAGAGATGCTGGAGATAAAGATCAGGAGCGCAGAACAACCAGAGTTCAGAATGGAGCAGAACCGTCAAGAGCAGCACCAGAACTTGGGGGCACACATCCGGAGGACGTTGATCCAACCTCAGGCAGGATATTAGGTGGAGCTGTTCAGCATGGCTTTGGTAGAGGAATGGATGCCCGTCCAGGAGACCTGATTCCAGGATTCCCTCATGAACTCGGGGGGAGGGGGGGGGCAAGTCGGAAGCAACAGATAAGAACTACAGCTTGATGACAGTGACAGATTGGTGGAGATGGTCAGACGAGCCATGAGAGGCGGACTGGTGAATAGAGATCTGGAAGATGCGAATAGGATTCCCTTTGCTCCTATGATTAGGCAAGCCAGGAATCCACCAGAATTCAAGTTACCAACAGTGGAGATGTATGACGGGAGAACAGATCCCACTATTCACTTGACAAGGTACATGAGGCATATGGAAGTACTGGGAGCATCAGAGGAGGTCATGGCATGATGCTTCCCTTTGTATCTAACGGATATAGCGGCGTTATGGTTCAAACAGCTGGAGAATGGCTCTATTGGCACATGGACGGAGTTGATTGAAAGGTTTATGAGACAGTTTCGGGTCCACATAGCCAGACCCAAGAACGTGATGACTTTAACATCAATGAAACAATGGAAAGGAGAATCACTTAGAGATTTCTTGACCAGATTCAATGCGGTAGTGGCTTAGGTGGATCGACCTGATCCATCAATGTTTTTGATGGCAGCGGTTTTAGGAATTGCAGACAATTCGGATTTCAAGATATCATTGGAACGGGACCCACCGAGGGATCTTGGAGAGTTCTATCATGAGGCGGAGAGATTTCTAAGGCAGGAAGATGCACAGGATGAGAGAAGGGAGAGAGGCTGAAGCTTATGCGGTAAGGGATGGTGGTCCACCCAGAGAAAATCCAAACAAAGACGACAAAGGCAAAAGGAAAATGAATGATAACGGTAGCACTTCAAAAAGGCCATGGAGGGAGTCAAAGTTTTCTTCTTACGCGGATCTGACTGAAACTCTAGAAGGGATTTATTTGGACACTCGAGGGCGCCTCCAGTATCGAAGGCCAACAAGAAGGGAACCTTCTGATTACTATTTCCTAAAGTAAGAATTGTTTGGATTATTTGCTATTTCAGGAAATTATTTACCTCTTGAGATAAACCATCAATCCTTTGTAAAGTAGCATGTAGGGTCTCCACCTAAAAAGAAATTTTGTGTTATATGTGACATGGTAAAGAAAAATAAATGGACAATATAAAGGCATGTTAAATATTAAGCATTGATTATCAAGGTTCATTGGAAAAAGGAGCTTTGTATTTCCAAATGTAATTCTAGTTTCAATTGCTCAAGCATGTAAACCAATTAATAATCGGCACAAACAAAATATTTCCACTCAATCGCCTTATTTACTGATTCTCAAACAATTATTTGTGGTTAACCAATCAAATAACCATCTAAATCAGCAACTTTGTATGCAATTACACATATATTTTAGAGCTTAATGTTTTTGGTACTGACCTTCTAAGAGGATGGATTCACGGTTGTGTCTGAAGCAATGGCATTGGAAATCATTACGGTTGCGGATGGATTCACGGTTGCTTCGTATCTAAGAGAGTCGAGGTAGATTGTGAGGGAGGAGTCGAGTGGTTACAAGTAGAGTCGGTTGGTCAGAGATGCTCGAGGTGGAGTTGCCTATGAACGTGGAGTTGTGGGTGGAGGTGCAGAGGGGAAAATAATCACCGCGATATCCAATATATTTTTTCTAGTAGCCGCAGGAAAACATGTAACAATGGAGAAATTGGGTGCTAGGGCTGGGATGAAAAGAATACTCGTTTACTTTTTTGCCCCTAGCACATTTCACTTAATTTCAATTTACCCAGATTTTCCAACGGATATATGTGTTAGCAATAAAAAAATATAAATGTGTAATTTCATTCGCACATTTTTAGCTTACCAACAATTATTATTGTGATTAATCTACAACACAAATAAGTGTTGGCAATTGAAAAAAATAAGTGTTACAAAATAACTGTTATGGTGTAGTGCTCCTCTTGAAAAATAAATCACGTTTTCTACTTGAAATCGGAATGAGTTCATCAACGCTAGTTGTAGTAGTAGTCATGCTTTCCTGATTACTTCGAGATGATTTGATGCTGTCGTCGTTTAAATGTGCCGAGATCTTAAATCCAAAGTTATCATTGATTGCTTCGCTGGAGATGCTGCGGAAAACATCGAACACTGATGTTGACCTGAGACCACATCGATTACCGATGGCATTTTGGATCTAGATGTCAATGTTGTACTTGCGGCCACAACTGGAACTCGAGTCCTTAACTTTTAACTATAAGTTTCCACTGCCTGGAACTAATATCACTCATCGATAATGTTCAATGCTTGATTGATCTGCTGAGATGACCGTGGATGAGTATGAAGCATGTTGATGCTTTTCCCTATGTATGCAAGTTTTTGTGGAAATGATAAAGAAATTGCTTTGATTTGAAATTGTTAACTATCTTGATTTGTTAAAACTTAATAAGGATGATAGCTAAACAAAGCTCTTTGTTCCTTGTTTTTGATCAGATGTCAATGTAATGTTGTTTGTGAAATTTGAAGCATGGAAGTGATATTTTGATCGGTGATCTAAAGTGTGAATAAAGACTTATTTATATAAAAGTGTTGTTGTGTGTTGAATCTTTCCAATCATTGAGGCAATATAACTTTCCTTCCTTTGTTGAAATGATTTCCGAAAATTTCTTTCCTCTTTTTCTTTTGGTTTGAATTTTGTTCCTTGTTTTGATTGTTCTATAAATATCTTTTCCTCTATTAAATGATTTGAAATCCATTCTAGAAGAGGAAAGAATCCAGCTAAATCTCTTGTGCTTCAAATTGGATGATTTTAGAAATATGTTTCATCCTTTTCTTTTGCTGAGATTTAAGTTGACATATACATATAGATTTCTTTAGCATGAGGATATGGAATCAATATTCATTCTTGAAACTATCATCAAATGTATCCTGTAAGTACACAACACTAGACAAACACATTAGATATAATATATATTTATTAATATTAAACGAAAATTAATTGCAATATCTAACAATATTTATTTTTTGATAATAATAAGTATATATTATTTTACAAATAAAAATATATGTACTTAACAAGTACTGCGTGAAAATTAGGCATATGAAATACAGTGGATGACAATTTATCTGGAAATAAAATTATGTTGTAATGATTATAAAATTACAACACTCTAAAAACATTGCAGATGAAAACAAAACCAGTATAAACTATATTTATTATCCTCAAACAAAACGTATACTCCACAGGACACAGTGCTCTTTTAAGTTAATGACATCTATGTTTAGCAAAGTCCAACTCTCTATGTGACCAAGAGAATTTCTGAGGTATTGATGGAAAGGAAACACAAAACTAATTACTTAACTCTTGAAGTGATCCATGACAAAGACATCATAAAGTATTTGGACGAGGAGGTCAAGTAGTTGGGTACGAAGCTGGTCAAGATTGAGAAAATAACCAGCGACGCTTCTGAAGCCATCGAGCATTTAATTAAAGTGCACCAAGCTGAACTAGAAACTGCCTAGTAGTACTTTTTCCCTCGAAAAAGACATTTTACAGAAGGAGAAGGAGGCACTGAAAAAAGATAATGATGCTTTGGCCCTTCGTATTAAACAACTTGAGGAAGAGCTTAAGAAGTAAAAGCAGAAGAAGCTGGAATCTCAACGATACTGCGAGGAGATCATCGAGGCGCACAAAGTTAAAATAGAGGTCGACATTCAACTAGTGCAGATAAAGGCCCTCAAGGAAGAGGCTAGGGAGGCTGGCCGAACAGAGATAAAGGACGAGTTCGATCCACCACTGATATGTTACAATGCATGTCCCGATGAATCACAACTCCGCTTCCTTGGAGAGGATATCCCAAGTCGCTCGTTGAAGCCTAGGACCATATTGTACATTTGAAAAAGAAGTCCCTCGGTGATGCTGAAGTGGATGAAGAGCAACTCATGCGTGAAATCTTGCGCGATGAAGATCCCGATGTACTCAAGGCTGCTCGACTTAGTTACTCAGTGATCCAGTGTTCATCGAAAAGGGGAAAGATGGCAGTAAAGCCCCGGGATCTGGTTCCCAGGAGCCTCCTACTATTCAAGCAACTGGTGCTTTAATTTCCTATGCCTCGGAAAAGGTTGCGAGCTACGATCCAGATCATCCAGGGACGGCCAAATCTTTTGGGTTATCTTCGATTTTCGAAGGCGAAACTCCAGCTATGACCAAAGGTCAATCTGGTGAAGGTATATCTCTTACTTCTTCGACGTTCGAGAAGGTTTACATCTCATGCCTAATAGTCATGAGCTTACCTATTGGTCTTCACAAAATTGCAGGTCAGTTTGCATCCGTCCATGCTCCCGATGATGTTGGTTCCCTAGGACAGTAGGCGCTAACCATAGGTTCAACCGTGGCCATCACTATACAGGTGGCTCCCACCGATCAACCTGTTGATGCTCCTCGCTTGGATGTTGAAATCATAGAGGCCATGAATGAATAAAACACCGATGACAAGCAGGGCCAAGACAAAACTGGGATAACGTAGTGACTTGTGCCTTCGAAAACATTGGTAAACTTAGCATGAAGGAGCACATCAAAAAGGAGGAGCTAGAACTGCAAGACAAGAAGGAGAGTGCTGAAGTGGATATTACTCCACTTCAAGTTATATAGTTGGGCGACGTCACTCCTTAGGAGGTCGATCCTTCTGTATCCTAAAGTGAGATGGCATCTGTTTCTGAAAGCATCTCTCTAAGAGTAGCAAGGGTAAAAAGGGGCAAAGAGGAGAGGACGAGGTGGTAGCTCCAAAGAATCCATCCACGAAGAAGCCTAAAAAAGGAGAGATAAACTTGTACTTGCTAGGTAGCCATCGAACCGGTTTGGGTAGTTCGTAGCTAGGTAGCTAGTTTCTTTTTGTTGGCCGCAATTGTGCGGGTACGTCCCCCGTTTTTGGCTTTCAGTTTCTGAAATAAACTTGTACTTAATTTCCAAGTTTCAGTATGTGAATAAAAATTCTTTTGTTTATGTTCAGCTTTTGTATAGAACTTGTCTAAGTGTTCGAGCTATTACGTTTTCCATTCAATGTACTTGTAATTCATCGCTCATCGGTCAAGTTGCAATGCCTTTCGGTCCCCTGTTGCTTCGGGCGTTGATCCGACAAATCCATCTTAAGGTCTTTTTTCGATTGTGGCCTTAGGTCTATCAAACACTAGGTGTGAGCCACAACATGGCGCTATCATGTTCAATGGTTAAGTGATAATACTCCTACCTCCAGTCTTGGGTTGGAAAATTCAGTTAGTGGATGGTTGGGTCCAATCCATGATGGGTTTACACTCCTCCAGTCAGGTTCAGGCCAGAGTTAAAGAATAAACGGTCAAATCGCACTCATTCATTTTGCTTATACTTCTATCCGCCTCTGGGGACCAGAGTTAGTTGATGGGCCGTCAATCACACCCGTTTGCTTTTATAATCTAGCCAGACGTGGGGATTTAAGGTGTTTTAGGAAATGGTCGATTCTCATTTTCTTTGATTAATTTCCTTGCCCCCAAGTATGGGGAAAAATTCAAAGAGTGGTCGGCAGTATCACGACCACTTTTACTTCACATTCATCCCATCAAATCGAAAGATGGAGTTAGTTAACTGGTGATCGAGTCACACCCATTCTCTGCTTTATACTCAGCCCATCAAATTGTAGGCGAGATTTAATGGATGAACGGTCATGTCACATTCATTTCATTTAATTCAAGTATGGACCTAAGTATTTGGTTGGCACCAAACTCTTGGTACTTACTGGATTATATTATGCATATGTGGATGTAATTTGGTCGTATATCACAGCTATTATATTATGCAGAAACAATTGACAGATATGGAAGGAACTTGAGATTTTATTGCAAATTGAAAAAGAAGTGACAGAATTTGTCTTATTACACAGCTTTGAATTCAACTGCAAAAGCAAATTCTAAATGAAATACAACTGAATGAAACAAAACTAAGTGGAATAGCGTCGTAAATGCTCAACATTCAATGGTTTAGGAAGTTTGATGCCATCGACAGTCGTTAGCTCGATAGTTCCATCTCCAAGCTTTTGGTTGATGACACACGGTCCTTCCCATCTCGGACTCATATTTGCGGGGCATGGAAAGAACCATTTCAAGACAAGATCACTAATTTCAAAGGTCCTAGATAGGACTTCAACGTTATAGTATCGTGTGCTAGGTGTCGACGCCCAGCTGCCCTCAAATCAGCTTCTTCACGCTACTCATTGACCATATCTAGAGATTTCAAAAGGAGATCTCTGTTAATTTTGGGGTCATAATAAGTCACTCGATGAGAACGGACTACAAGTTCTATTGGAATCATGGCTTTGGAGCTGTAAGCAAGGGCGAATGGAGTATGGTTAGTCGTGGACTAATGGGTGGTTCTGTATGCCCATAATGCTAACGGGAGTTCATCAGCCCACTTGCCTCTAGCCTTTTCCAAATGCTTCTTCAGAATGAACTGTATGATTTTGTTGACAGCTTCAACCCATCTATTAGCATGAGAGTGAGCAGCTGCCGCAAATCTTTTCTCGATATGATGTCGGTGATAGAAGTCTTTGAATTTAGCACTATCAAATTGGATCCCAAAGTCGGTTATGATAATTCGGAGGAGACAAAATTGACAAATGATGTTTCGAATAACAAAATTGATTACCTTTTTTGTAGTGATCATAGCCAAAGGTTTGGCTTCAACCCATTTAGTGAAGTAATCAACTGCTACGATGGTGTACTTCATGCGACCTTTGAAAATCGGCAAGGAGGCGATGATGTCAATGCTCCAAGTAGCAAACGGTCATGACTGACCATTTGACTGATTTCTATCGGCGGGGCTCTCAGAATCCTTCAAACATCTGGCCTTGTCGCATCATCTAGCATAATTAATTGCATCTTCGATTGAAAGTTGGCCAGAAATAACCATAGTATAGTATTTTCTTTGCTACGGTTTTCCCTCCAATGTAATTGCCACACTCTCCTTCATGGACTTATCTTAATACTTTCTTGATCTCATAATTAGCGATACACCGAAGCAAAAGGACGGAGAAACCTGTAGTGTACATGACTCCTTCTTGAAGGATGTATCGTGAATCTTTATGAAGGAACTTTTGTTTTTCATTCCTCCGTTCGAGAAGGATTCCCCTTTGAAAATAGTCTTTAATCAGAGTCATCCACGTATTCTTCCACTGATCGCCCGATTTGGTCTTTAAACATCTAATTGACCGGTCTCTAGTAAGTTGCTCCAGCATTTTCCAGTCCGAAAGCCATCACAGCGTAGATGTATAATCCCAAGTTGGTAATTAAGCTGGTGTGTTCCTGGTCTGAGACGTGCATCGGGATCTAATTATATCCAAAGTACGCATCCATGAATGAAAGTAGTTTATGTCCAGTGGTGGATTCTACCAGCTGGTCGATCCTCGAAAGTGGAAAGCTACCTTTTAGGGACGCCTTGTTCTGGTCTGAGTAGTCGATGCATGTCCGCCACTTCCCTTTATCCTTTCTCACAAGAGCTAGATTGGATACCCATTTTGGGTAGAAGGCATCGCGAATAAACCCATTATTTTTAAAGTTTTTCCAACAGTGGGTTTAATAACTAATCTCCATGCTATCCACTGAGGTTCCTTGCCACTGGGCGGAGCATGTCCCCCATTGGAGTCGGATGTCCCATGCCTATCGTTCCGCAGGGCTTTAACAAACCGCTGCAACTTTCTTTCTCAAATTAACTTCTTAATAACATCATGGAGGTGGCGACACTCGTCTGTGGTATGTCCATCATTCTCATGGAATCTACAGTACTTTCTGGACTATCTTTGCTTCTTCGTTGGTTCGTTCGGAGGTGGTTTCCTGTACTACATGGTGTTACAGGTCGATAGATAACATTCTCAGGCGATGTATTCAATGGCGTGTTTGTGTCAAACGATGGGATACTCGGCTTCCCTCTCTCGAAATCCCATCTTCGGTCGCTGTTTCTATCACCGCCTTTCTTCTACTCATTTGGTTTGTCCTGAACATTGATCTGAAATTTTCCAGATCTATCCCCGAACTGCTATACTGCTACATTACTTTGTACCCCCTTGGCACTTGGGCCTGGAACATCTCTCTTTCTGGTTCACTTTGCTTCCTCCTTGCTCAAAAACTGATTTGCCTTTGCAAAGAAACGCTTTAGTGTAGAAGGAGGTTTTCCCGCTAACCAATCGCCAAACTCAAAATCGATGTCGGCACCCTTAGTCAGTGCCATGAGTATTGCATCATCATTTGGATTACTGACTTCCGTACAGCTGTATTATAACTTTTCAGAAAATCTTTCAATGACTCCCTTGGTTCCTGGACCAAGCTGGAGAATGACATTACATCCTTGGGGCGAGTCATGTGCATGCGAAAGTGCTCCAGGAACTTCTTTGTTAACTCATCAAATGAAGAGATTGACCATGGTGGTAGCTGGGTGAACCACATGGTCGCAACATCTTCTATAAAAATGAGGAAACACCTGCACTTGACTGCATCAGTGGCTCGGGCGGAGTCCATGTGTCATTCGTATTTCAAGAGATGTTGGCCGGGGTCGGTTTTCCTACATAGGCAGGTATCGTGGGCATATGGAACCTCTACCGATATTCTGCATATAGAATATTGTCGGTGAATGGAGTATGACTTTTGGAGAGTCTCCAATCATCATTTGTCAAGCCCCGACTTTCTTTTGCTAGCTGTCTCACCATAGCTGTTAAGTCCAATGGATGGAAAGTAGGTGCCAAGTGGTAGTCATGCTGCACCTCACATAAGCGACCCACTCCATACCTCCGGTCAATGTCATATTGCCTTGGCTCCTCTTGCTCTTGATCTATTCCTTGAGTAGCAGTTCTAGCATCATCTCTCAGTTGCTGCTCAACCATAATCATCTGAACACTATCACTTTGTTTGATCACGACACCTCAAGTGTAAGCTCCTCCACCTATATACCGATCCCCCCCTGATTAGAGGGTTCAGTGCTCACCCCCCATTGGGTTTGGTAATGATCGGTACCGATCAATACCGTCGGCCATGGCCAATCGCTTGATCCCGTCCCGGCGTTCTAGTTGCATATGCATCTGTTTTGCATCGTCTACTTCGATGATAGTCGTTAGATAAGGAGGAAATTTTCGATCCTGAGTATGAAGTAGGCTCCCTCCTTGTCTTTCCACATTGATCTTTCAACTGGTTCATCAGGTCGATGCTAGCCTTGATTTGCTGGTTGAGCTGCTGATGGCTATCCATCGGTTCCTTCATTTGGCGTATAAAATCAGCTTTAGTGATGTATTCAGTTGGATTCTGCACATCGGCAGCCGTCGATTGCACATTTTTATCAACTTGTTGAACAATAGCATCGTCATTGCCTTCAAAAGCATGGGAAGTAGTAGACTTTCCTCTGGCAATGACTAATAGCTTCCTTCTAGATCTTATCTAAATCTAAGTAGAAACGGAACTTGCCGGCAGAAATCTGTATCTATCTCGCGAATACAGAAATCCCTAAGTAGATGATGAGATCTAATCAAGCCGAGAACCTTTTTCTCGATGAAAGCGCCAAATTGTTTGCACCAAAAGTTGGAATAAACACCCAATAGATTATATGTAGAGTAATAAATGAAGAAATCAAAATTAAAACGGAGGAAACAAGCAGAATACAAGTAAAAAACAATAACAAACGGATTTATAGTGGTCGACGTTGAATGCCTACGTCCGCTTTGATGAAATTGCTTTAATAATCCATCGAATTTCTCGGTACAATAAGGATCATATCGAAATCCGTAATTACAATGGAGTACAAAGAAAACAACAGCGTAAAGATCCCTCAAATGAGCAATGAAACCAATATTTATAGGCGTAGACGACTGAATATCTTCATGAAAATTCACGGACAAAATCTACAAATGCAAACAAGGTTATCCAGAAAATTTCGAGCACCAATTCCCATCATGGAGCAATCGGCCCCTATCGATCAAGGTGCCCATGTAGCATGTTGCGATCGGAATGGTTGGTCCACATTGATGCTAGCTTCATGTTTCCAAAGTTGTTTACGTAGTTGCTTCCATGTTTCTTGAGATATCAATTGATTCCCATTGAGTTGAACTGCTAAGTCAAGCTGTTGATAGCCATAGTGATCTGATCCAATCCCCTGCCTAGGGTAAGGGAGAAATCCATACTTAGAATATTCCATAGATTCTATCTCTTTGTTTCACTTGAGCGTTACTTCATATTATTGTCTACACTTGATCTCTGGTCTCTATGATCGCCTCTCTAGGCTGCTTGCCTTGTCTATCATCGAGTCTAACTCGTCCAATCAATTCGAATATAGCCTGGTCAAAATGCCAGATAACATCGACTTCGGTGCTAAGTATAGGACTGAGTATATCTCTTTTTATCAAATAATACTTCTTTGTCAATATTTGTATATATATTTAAAATAGCTTTATAAATGATATATACATGTATACTACTACTTCATTATTCATTCCACTTCTTTCATTCTTTTAAATATATTCAAATACTTATCTCAAAGGCATAAGAATATCCACAAGTCATTTAACAAGATTTTCATTCAAAAATATAATCAAAAAGGTGAAAAACAAATGTCACTCTAACGTTGTAACCACAAACCCCTTTCCTCTTTTTATAAAATAAACCGTTACTTTTCTAACCTTTTTCCCAAAACATTTTATACTTATTATTATCTTTAAAATATATTTTAAAGATCAATGTATATCTACAATTTATTTAAAAATAATATACTTTTAAATAACTTCTCAAAATATTTATTATAACTAAATGTTAAATAAAACCTCATTTGACCTTTTATAAATTATTTAACTCGCTTTTTCAAACATATATATATGTACTTTTAAAATTCTTATAAATAAGTTTTAAATTTCCATATAAAATATTATATAAAAATAACTAAATTTAGAATTCATTATAAATAATTTTAAAATAAGTGCTATATATAATGAAAACCCTTTACTTTAAAAATACATGTATATTTATTAAAAATAACTTTAAAGTTGAAATTATTTTATAAAAAACTCTAAACTTGTTAGTCATCACTAAGAGCATCTCACAGAAATAATCGATTTAACTGCTATTTTTAACACATTTTAATCACTAAATTGATAAAAACAACATAACAATTATCAGTGTTGAATAGGTTCTAAAATGCTGCCGTGGGTTCAAAAAGCACTGTTGTTAAGTGTTGTTAAAATATCCTTCAAAAGAATACCCAAAAATCCATGAAATGTTAGACCGTTTTCACAAAGCTAAAATGCGATTTAAGACATGATTTTTTTACATTAAATATTTTACTCATAGGAAAAGAACAATCATGAAAATAAACCTCTAAAGGTATCTTTAAATCATCATAAAAATCACCAAAAAAGATATTTTTGAGTGCACATATAGCGACCTTTTCGCCTTCTACATTTTGTATCATTTGTTCTACATGTTCTACACTCTTGAAAACCATTTATTTGTTTTCACATGCACAAATATAGGTGTAGAGCATGACCCAAATACCAAAATATCTTTATAAATCATCACTTCAAACTCATTTAAAATCAAGGGTTACAAAGTGCACTTGTAACAACTCTTTTGCTTAAAACACTTACTTCCTCATTTACAAATCACACACAACCAACTCGAACTCATATAGACAAGATATAGGGCATGCCACATGTTATAGAGGGTAACAGAAGTGATTATTCGACCTATAAAGCTATCATGCTTTCTAGAGCATGAGGGATTCAAATATAACTATAATTAGTTATTTTCATAAATTAATATTAACACATAATTATTTACATAATATATACTTTTCAATGGTGAGTTAACTCACCTTACTCCTTGATAGCACCATGCATAAGCTCCTTAGCAAAAAAAAATTCTTACTGCTAAACAACAAAGCAAGTCAAACTTTACCCCTTTCTTTCTTACGTCTTTGCCTCTCCCCTTCACAAGAGCTCATTGGTTTTGGCACTTTTCTCCAAATATATCAACTATTACCTTCCAAATCCTTAAATTACTGGATAGCAGGTTTAATGAGAGGTCTTTGGTTAAAATTTGAGAGTTTTTTTGATAAATTTTGGATTTTATATGAACAGTTTAAAGTGGAGTCTAAGATTTTGGAAATTATTTTCCTTATGTGAATTATTCATTTAACCTTAGCTTATTTTCCTAAAGGGCAATGGGTATTTATAAGTGATACAATGGCCGTTGAAAGAGTTATTTACAACCCCATTAGCTGGTCATAAGCACCTTCCTCCCATGTGCTAGCTTCGTATCAACTTATATCCACTTTACTTAAGCAAAACTCGACCTCTCTTCTTCGTATGTCAGGCCTTACCTCATCCTATGACATCACCCATGACATAACATCAAAAATATTTTTAGTTACTCATAATGATAACATTAGTTTATGAACCATGTTGAAAAAGGTTTGAACAACTTTAATATAGCAACACAGAAATTCGAACACTTCGTCTTCGAATATCAAAACGATTTAAAATATAATTAAGTGTTATAATATGTTTTCATAATCATGTTAGACATCATTTAATTAATGAATAATTATAAAAAAATTCTTTTTAATTTTTTTTACAAAAATATATTTTTCAAAGAAAGGTCGATAATGTGACTGAATATCAGTTTATCCATAAACAACTTTTCGATAGATATAGCTCGAACTCTTTGGAACTTGTCTAATGATCAAATGAACACATTAGCAACTAATTAACTCACACCTCTTCATAGAGCATGGAAGGTTCTAGAAGTTTACATATGGATAAGAGATAATATCATGAGAAGGGTAAAACGGTAATTAGCATAGAGGAGAAGTAATGGGAGGTAAGTCTTCCATGGCATGAATGGGGGGTAAAGGAAAGCTTAAAGAGCACCATCCTAATACTATATAAGAAGGGGCATACCCTTACAAATAAATCAATTTCCTAAGCAAAACAAACTTTTCTAATGGCTTCATCTTCTTCTTTCTCTCTTATGTTCTAAATGAAATAGTTGCAAATCAACTCCAAATCACTTCAAACTTTGCCACAAGCCTTAGTAAAATACTAGAACACCTTCCACTATTCCAAAAGATGAAGAAGCAAAGCCATGCACTTCCTACTTGGAATGGCCATGAGTTATAAGGAGGTTTAGGAAGGCAAAAGCAAGGTGAAGCAAGGAGGAAGAAGAAGGTAAAGGTGATTACAAGGTTGGGCTTGGACTTTATTAGCTTGGATCATGGTTGTTGTTGGGTTAAAGGTGAGTTAAAACCTCACTTTGAATGAAAATATAACACATATGTGTTTGTGTTTGATCGTGTTTAAGTTGTTTGAATTGTTGTTGACATATGTTAAAATATTGGTTTGAATTTTTGCTTCGAAAGTAAGAGACACATGTAATCCATGTTTATGGACTTGAACAAACATGGAATAGGCTTGAATGGAATTTTATGACATATGACTAGGCCTTGAACTAAGCACATAGGCTATGGATTAACTTTGGTTTAGATTGGACTTGGATTTGGTAGTGCCTTTATAGCGATAGTCGCTATAGATGCAGTTGTGAATTGCCTTGTTTTTGGCGATTGCTATGGAACTTTGTAGAGAGATCCTTAGGGGTTTATTGCCATATTTTTAATGTCTTATATATGTTTGTAGCTGTTAAAAGATTGGATGTTAAAAAGTTAAGTAACATCTCAAAAAGTGGCCTAAACTTCACTTATGCAAAACTATCACGTTTAGCTTTGATTTTAGACTTTAAAAGGTTTGAAAAGATATTTAAATTTAAGTATTTTGTTTCATTCTTTTTACAACTGTTTAATAATTTGTATTAGAGTATTTCAAAAGTAGTTTGAGATATTTATGAATTTTTAAGGATTAGTTGTGAATTTTTAAAGAAGGGATATTTTGTTAAAATATATAGAAAACATGTTCTTTTCAAGTTTTAAGGAAAATTGTAAATTGTTAATTTCAAGTAACATTTTGAGAAAATATTTTAACTTATATACATCTCATTGTTGTGCATGCTAGTTTATAGTCACAAAATTATATTTATGATGGATTGACCTTAGGGATACAGGGTGAGGGTAGGGTAAAGTATAATCTCCTGTCCTTTGGGATGGGTTTACTTTACTTATTTATGAACGGTCCGGATAACCCCAAAGCCACATTTATTGAGAGGACCAGTTGTGCCTTAGTAGTTTCATGTTCTATATGTATATAGATTTGATATATAGTATTTTGAGATAGTTCTCCTCACACAAGGATTTATGTCTAACCCATATTTTGTCTTTGTCTTTTTATATCATAACAACTCATGGGTACACGATTAGATAGTTTGGGATTCAGATGCTTTGAGGATAGGTTTACGCGAAAACTGGAGCATTCTGCATGTGTGAAGTCAATAAAGGATATGTATACTTATTGTTAATGTAGTAAGTGGCAGACAGACTATTTTATATATGAGATTTGTGATATCAAATATTATATTCAGAATTTCATATGAATGGACTTGATGTATTCAGACATTCTATGTTGATATTTATTTATCGGTTGCTTCCACTATTGCAGTCTCTTGTATATTGTTCATCTAGTTTTGTTCATGTATATTCGGTATATTAAATGTTACCTTCCCATTGTAAGATTGTACCAATGTGCCTTGGTTTGATGTTTGGTTTTAATTTTTCTATGACGGACTGTCTTTTGTGTTATTCAAGAGTTAGACGTTGTCATTTGACATTGATTTAGAGTATTACAAATGGTGGGTCGTCAAATTAATGGTTGTATAGGTCAAATTCAAATTTGGACTTTGTGATAAACGACTAGCATATTTACCCATTAGATTGCTTGCCCAAGAGATAATTCTCTTTCCAAAGCAATATAATACTATTGAATTCTTTGCATAAGAATATGAGTTAGGTCAAATCTATGGCATAAAATTTTGATGCTTTCACTTATCAAGCTATCATATAATTTTTTCAGAATTCGAATAATCTCGCTTTACCAGGTCAAACTAAAAATGACAAGGAAGAAGAAAGTAAACTTCTAAGAGCAACAGATTGTGCATTGAAAATGTAAATAACATTGAGGTAAGACAAGCTTCAATGCCCATGACAACAAAAAAGGAAAGTGTGAATATTAAGGCCATGCAAAAACAACTTCAAATAATGCATGAGGCAATCGAGATGCTTGTCATGCAAAAATCTTCAAGGACAAAAAAGCATACGAAGGATAATTGTGACGCCCCACCCCGAGACCCACATTAACAAAGAGTATTACTGAGTAATACTATCTGCTAATGTAGAGAATAGGGCTGGTTAGGAGCGACCATCCATAGCTTTGTCTTAAACATCTATTGAGTACGTCGATTGGGTGTTCTAAATATTTTTTCTTTCTCAAATGGATCGACATATTCAATAAATGCTTAATACAAAACTACAGTGGCTAACGGATCTACCAACAAAATACAACATATCACAGATTAACAGTCACATAGATATATATACATATACACAGATACATCCTAGTACAATACAAAATGATACAACAGAAGTGGTACAAGGACCACAATATATACATTGAGTCAAAACAATAGATGCATATTAGAGTTTTACAAAGCGACTACAAAACTACAAAAAAGATGACAAGTAGATATCTAAAACGGAAGCAGCATAGCAAAGTCCTATGGCAGGTATCTAACCTGTAATAACTCGGTCTGACCCGAGTATATAAAAATACACGGGTCAGTCTAGCTTAAACAATTGATTAGCAAGATAAATGAAGTATAAGGGTAAAGGATAATGATTCTTCTCGAATGAGAAGAAGTAACACTATGAATATGTCATTACTTCGTGTGAGCTAATTTCACAAAAATATATCCTCAAAAGAGGCAAACTCAATGATAAAATCAATTAAGCACAATAATTGCCTCATATCATCGGCATAACACAAAAGCCAATATAATTGTTTCCATAAACCAAACTCCTAAATAGGATATCACAAAACTCAATATTCGCCAAAGAATGGCAATCTCGAATAATTCCCAAAATAGGAAATCCTAAATCTCAAAATACGCCAAAAGATGGCAATCACATATATCTCCTAAAAAGGAGATTATAAATCTCAAAATAAACGCCAAAGATAGCAATCAAAAATCTCAATGTATAGAACTCGATATGAGTTCAAAATCCAAAAATGTAATCGCCACATAATAATGTCTCAAATGGCTCAAAAGGACAAATAATCTCGAAAGGCGATATATTTGGAAAATCACAAATTAATTATGAAACCATAACAAAAGATAGCACATGCTTATAAAATGGCCGAAGCCCACCAAGTTTTGTCTCTCAAAATAATAAGGCGCCACGTCTCAATGGACAAACATCCTGAAGGGCAACATCTCGAAGAACAAAACATCCCGAAGGACAAACATCTCGAAGGACAAAACATCCCGAAGGACAACATCCCGAAGGACAAATGATCCGAAGGTCCAGTACTGGCAATAACTTGTGAATATGTCAAAAACTCTCAGATATGAATCTGAAAAGTGTTAACTATGCGTCCTATACCACACGTTCTCACTTATCGATTTACTAACTGCTAGCCAATGCCACAATAGAAAACAAAATCATTTAAATCAGAATAATTGCCTCATATCATCGGCATATACAACACGAAAGTCAAGGAATGTGTAGCTTCGAACGAACAACGCCGGAATTAACCGAAAAAGTAAACGCATGTGTCCCATACCACATGTTTTACTAATTTTTTTAATTCTCTTTCTCAGACGCACGAAGAGTGCAAAAATATGTATTTTATATAGAAAATACTTTGCTTTGAGAAAACTAGTTTTTAAAATAATTTTTGAAAACCGTTTGCAAAACATTTCTTTGAAATTCTCTTTATCATAGAGAATATATAATTTTAATAGCTTTAAAATAATTATGCATATTGTAAAATATTTATTTCGAAAGCTATTTTATTATAAAAAAAATCTTTCGAAAATAGTTTAGAAAACATGTACATAGAAACAACATAAAAAAAAATTCAATAAAATTATTCATAAAGTCGTCATACGGAAATTACCTAAAAGCTCACCAATCCAAAATACGGATAAGTGGAAATATTGGCTCTTCCATCTTAGGATCAAGCCAATCAAAACAACATCGAAATTTGCTTCAGCAATCTATGTAAATAAATATAGAAATTTTCAGCTGGAGCAAAACATGCTCCGATTCAAAGTTCCAAGCAAATTTTCAACTATTTACAGAAGTCTAAAAGCCTTGAAATTTTACAGGCATAGAGTTCAACAACTCTACTTTGAATAAAAAAATGAATGGATACAATCGGACAAGAAACGAGAGAGATATAATGTCACAAAGTTGGACTCATAGCCATATTTTACCGTAAACGGCTGGATCAAAACATGCTCCGATTCAAATTTCCAAGTAAGTTTTCAACTAGTTACAGAGGTCTAAAAGCATTGAAAATTTTCAATCATAGAGTTAGATAACTCTAATTTCAATAAAAAAAGAATGGATACAATCGGAAAAGAAATGAGAGAGATATAACGTCACAAAGTTGGACTCACAGCCATATTTTTACTGTAAACAACTGGAGCAAAACATGCTCTGAATCAAAGTTTGACAGCATATTTCTATAAGCTATAGAGGTCGGAATGACGTGAAATTTGACATGCATAAATTTCAACACCAATAATATCAATCCAGAAAAAGAAAACTCAAATCGGATAAGAAGTGTGAGAGATATAAGCTTTCAAAATTGGACTCACGGCCTGTTTTCACTGTAAACGGCTGGAGCAAAACAGGCTCCAAATTAAAGTTCGACAGCAGATTTTTATAAGCTACAGAGGTTGTAATGACCTGAAATTTGACATGCGTAAATTTCAACAAAAATACTATCAAGCAAAAAAAACCAGACTTAAATCGAATAAGAAGTGGGAGAGATATAAGCTTTCAAAATTGGACTCACATCCTGTTTTCACTGTAAACGGCTGGAGCAAAACAGGCTTCGAATCAAAGTTCGACAGCAGATATCTTTATGCTATAGAAGTCAGAATGACCTGAAATTTGACATGCATAAAGTTCAACAACAATACTATCAACCAAAAAAACCAGAATAAAATTGGATAAGAAGTGTGAGAGATATAAGCTCTCAAATTTGGACAGAAGCACTATTTCGATTGTAAACTTCAGAAATTAGAAAACTAAATTTACAGCGAATCAAAATCAACACAAACATCGATATTTCTACATAATCTTCATATTTTAGCTAGAAAATGTGAGAATACTCACCTTATCAAAAATTTAAGCGATTGTAACTTGCAAGCTGATGACTTTTTGGCTTGAATGTGCTTCAGGAACCTGAAAATTGATAGTATATAGGCATGCAAACAAAGAAACCCATATTACAGACAATATCAAATCACAAAATCAGAAATTGATGAATTAATCTTTGGTTTTGGAGTGATTACCTGAGTTATTAGCTTCAATTTGATTAGATACAGAAAAGAATTGGAGTAATTTGTGGATTTTTTATTTAGGTTTAGAAGAGGAAAATAGTTTCTCAGTATTCTTTCTTTCTGGTTGTGAAAATTTACTGTACGTACTTTTGATTTGAGGAGAAGAAGCTTTTCTCTGGTTAGTGTATGCAAGTGGGCTTAACCCAATAAGGAAAAGAATTAGTTTATCACTAATATATAAACACTTACATTTTTATCCAAACAACTCATATTTACAAAGTTACAACATATGTTTACATGATTTCAACTCTATAAAAATCACACAAACATGTTTTAATGTTTTTTAAAAAAATATTTTACAACAAATAAAAGATAATTTAGCCTTAAATTTTTTTTTCCATTATTAAAAACTCCAATTTTAATTAAATACACAATTTACACTAAAATTTACATAAAACAATATTTTAACAACAAAAATTTACACAAAAATTATCTTCTTGTGTAATTAAATACAATAAACCATATTAACATCATTTTTACATCAAAAATTATTTTTAAACAAAAATTCCACTTTTTATTTATATTATACAACATGTTAAATCAAATACTTCATTTAAAATTAATAAAACCAACATTTGGCAATAATTACTAAAATTATTGCATTTTATCAAATTAAAATCATAAAATGTTTATTTTTATCACTAACAACCAAAATAAAGTTTTTAAAACTTTATTTTCAACATATTACATTTAAATCCATTGTTTATTTAAATAAACAAATTACACCATCTCCAATTATTTTATTTCTTCAATATTAAATTATAACCACCGTTATAATTTAATATTACAAGTAATCACCAAAACCAGGCTTCTTAGAATAATGGTGAGGAAGTAAAATATTCCTGTAGAGACATCAATTTGGAAACAAGAATCTAGGAAAGAGCACCTTGGAGCCTAAAGGAAAAGAGATGGCCAAAGCTGCTAAGTCAATGAGGACTTCTCAAAAACCTTATCTTAATTTGGAGAAGGGGTTGAGATAAATGACCGACCAACTCAAAAGATGACAAAAGAGCCAATGAATTTTCATAGAACTCCTAAAATAAAATCAGCAAATTTTCTTTCTAAAAGAGAATAGTAACCCAGTAGGAAGAATTATGAGGATAAAGAAACTTACTGAAGGAATTTAGCCCACACGAAGGTCAAAGATATGATATATCTGAAGGGAAAGAGAATTGTGGATCCAAGTGTTAATAACAACTTCGGAGGTGCTTCATTCACTGAGAAGATAATTCAAGTTCAATTATCTTCATATACAAAATTTCTCTTTATTAAGTATGTTGACTTGACTGACCCCTACAATCATGTTTTGGCTTTTCAAAGTCAAATGGACATATATTATGCACAAGGAGCGCTGAGATGTAGAATGTTTCCAACAACTTTCTTAGAAGGTACATGCAACAACTGGTATATGCACAATTTGGTGAAAACAATGTAATCTTGTAGCGGGTTTGCTTGTTAGTTTTCAACTCATTTTTGTAGTTCGAAGGAGCCATCTATAGATGCGACTATTTTGGTTAACATTAAGCAACGACTTAGGGAAGTGTTGAGGGATTGCTTAAAAAGATTCAATGCTGAAGTCACTAAGGCCGAGAAAATCAACGGTAGAGAGAAACTTATGGCCGTATGATCTTGATTAATTAATAATACTTCATATTGGAAGGAGCTACATATCCAGTACTGTAGGAATTTTCAAGACTTCCACTTTCAAGCTGATAAATTTGCCCTATGGATAAATTTTTTAATGAAAAGAAGAAATCATAGGAAAAAGGAAGAGAGGGTAAAACAATTGGATTTCTCTATACCAAACAAGAAAGGATTGTAGGAAGAAATCCTAAATGTGAACTATGATTCCTTAACTCAACTAATTTCTTGCATCTACATTGTGACTAAAGATAAAATGGAATACCCTGCTCTAATAAAAGCTAAGAAAAATCCGGAGCCTAATAAAGGAGGTGACTATTGCGCTTTTCACAAAGCCAGTGGTTACAAAACTGATAGTTGTCGTTCTTTAGCATTGATAATTTAAACATGGTTAGGAGAGGAGCGATGAAGGAGTTTGTCATGGGGGTTAGATATTCCTAAGGCTGAACAAAATGAAAATCCAATGGCTAACAGTGCCAACGTCTATGATAGTGGTCAAATTTTAGCACGATAATTAAAGATCCCAAGGATTTAAGTAATTAGTAATTCACAATTAATGGTGAATCAACTAAACAAGATCTACCAAACAAAGGATACGTGAAGCACCTGATATGTAATGAAAATTTATGAGAGTTGGCTCAATTGAAAGGTTTTTCAGTAAGTCAAATATCAAGGGAAAAGAATGCTCAAGTAGATTCACTATAAAAGTTGGCAAGTGTTGGATCCAGGTCAAGCCCCCTTAACTTTCAAACCCTGGCCACATATTTCATGTTTGTAGCCGAAATTTATAGCCCCTATATTAGTCATTAAACCCATTTAAGCCCATGTAAAAATATTACATAATTAAATCCAAAAATAATCACCTATTATTATCATACATCGATTGATATATTTATAACTATTATAAACATATCTTGTAATATTTATTTCCCAAATCATGTCAAAATTAGTATTAATATTTCATAAATATTAATCAATTATAACAATTATAAAATAATTAAATCGTTTGGTCAACGGAGAATTCATTGTTTCGGTTGTGTGACTCATCAAATGTAAATTTAGTCAACGATTAATATCGTGCTATTTAAATATTAACGTTCATATGTCACTTAGCAGGTAGCCTGACATTTTGTCCAGATTTATTGTTTACTTGGTTTTGGTAAAATCTATTATCACTTTGTTAAGCATTGCCCAGTTGTGGCTTTTATTTACACCAATTCTCTTCGGTAAAATTATATCAATACGGACTTATGGAATTTAGTAATGGTCAAAATTCCAATGCCATTTGTATTAAACTTTATAGTCCAAGCACAAAGTATTTGGTTTAATAATAAAAATTAGTATTAACCAATATGCTCTAGCCAGAGACTTTGACTTTGAGTTGACTTTAGTTGTTTGTGGTACTAACCTTATATAACTTAGGAGACGAATTCTCTCCTGAGTAGTGTTTCACTTCTAATGCTTCCACTCGACACAACTATAGTTGTTCGATGGACGTCATGCCATGATTTAACTATAATCAAAGCGGAGCATCCACATTGAATATCAATAGTATTCTCGAGTTGAGAGAACCATATAAATTAGTTACAACGATATTTTATGTTTAATGTTAGTAATATTAACCAACAGAAAACTATCGAGTGGGTCACCCCATAGCTATCCAATAATTATTAGTATGTAACCCCTTGGTGCCCCAACAGACATGAGTAATACACTACCCAACATTTGGAAAGCTTCAAGTACAATGGTCTAAATGGATGTGTTGATATCTAATCTCCATACATCTTGACTAGGAATATTTAAAATGGTATATTTATTTTCATTGTAGTAAACTACTCACGGTTACAACTCTTTGTAACTACTATCACAAACATACCATTATGGATTTTCTATCAAATATACTTTTAATTAAATTAATTTATTAATATAACACATTATATCAAGTATATAATAGAAAGAAAACGCCTTTTATTTGAACAAGATTGGTTATCGAGTTAGATATATGTAACAAATTATATAATTGCCCCTAGGGTATACCCCTAACTCTATCAATCTTCCACTTGCACTTGCGATCAATTATGCAATCTTATTCCAACTTCTCCAATCGATTTTGTCAAACGGATCATCCCTTAGTGAACATATATGCTATTGTGTTTCAATTATCCATAATGTCAATCAACTCTCTCTGATGGTGATAAACTATTTATTAGTAGAACAATTCAGTGTATTTCTCTCGATTTCTAGTCAGCTCTAAGTTCTATTACGAACTATATCATGACATTGTTATCATATAACAATGTTGAGATTCTCAACATTTGGAATCACGCTCGGCTCAATTATAAATTGTGCATTTATATATATAATATACACTGCTTTTATTGCGGCACTATTCAAGGCAATGTACTTAGCCTTTTTTCATTGAATCGGCCACAATTTTTCATTTCGATCATTTTCAACATAAAGATTCTTAACAAGTATTTATTATTTAGATATTATACTCTATATTACTTATGAGTGTTTGAGTCTGAACACTTCTTCATAATTTGTTTGTTGTTTTTGTAAACAATTCCCTAGTATTTCAAAAATACACGGGAACGCCTCAAATAACCATTTAGTAATATCAATTTGAATTTGATATTTGCTTCATGTATCGAATACTTAACAAATCATGATATCATCGATAACATAATATATATGATAATTCCTATTACCAACGCATAAGGAATGTATCTTACATGTTCTATATTAAACATTTTAATAAGGTGTCGTTGCATATCATTTGGGACATTCCCAATATCTTTTATACTTACTATAGAAGACATTATTTACAAATCCAACGTCGAGTATCAAAACAACTAAGGCTGATTTTAACATAAGTACATCGGTAAAAATTTGCAACTTTTTGTTTATTTATAGTTTAAAAAGTCAATGTACCTTTCCATGCCCTTTCTTATGAACACACGCTTCCTTTGCATTTTGGTTAATGATTAAACTATGTGAAATTTCTATCAAAACACTTTTTCAATTTTGATACTTTTTTGACTGAAACTTTCGTATCATTCTCGAATCATATTCCAAAAATTACAAACTCGATATCGCTTCCACTGACTTCGAGACACTTTGGTCGTTATGTGTAAACGGTTTATTCTAAATCACCATTTAGGATTTTTCTTTTTTAACACAAATGTACCAAAAACATAAAGTCATGCTATGCGATAATTTTTTGCGTAAAATCTGAAATTACTAGAGCACATTGAATGGTGAATCTGTTACGCTAATTTCAAAAATTGAAATTTACGATATTATTCATATCAATGTGGCTCACTATATTCGAATTGCATTTTTTTCTTTTAAAGACATATTTGTGGACAATGGATCATATCCCTTTGGATACAACTTTTAAAATCATATTTTGATAATGTACTTAGAATCTATTTCAGATTTACGCATCATACCATATCATAGTGTAAGTACTCTTAATGGTTTAATTGATTACTGAGGATTATCTATTCTCAACATTGATAAGACACTCATAGTTTCTCTTCAATGGACAAGAATACTTATTAGACATTCTAATTTGTTATGTTCATTTAAGCTTGGTTAACTTCATTTCATCCCTTGCAATCATCTTTATCCTTGATCATATCCAAATCCATTTTATACCAATAATTTCTTTAAAAAATTCCTTCACTATGAATGGCATTTGTTGAAACAACAGTTGTTTCTCAGTGCAATGGAATGGGCATTCGTAAATTTTTTATGAATTGCCTTATATAAAACTGATTTTGCATTAGTTCACCATATTTTTATGTTCACAACATAAATTAGTCATCTACTGACTATCGTTCCTAAAATTCTCTTAGGACGATTTATATAAGATCTCTTACATACGATTATGATGTGCAGTCTTTCGACTCGCATGGCCTGCCAACTCCTTGACATAGGATATGTAGGGGTTTCTTATAAACCCTTATCTCATATGGTTTTGTAAACTATTCTTCGGATGATATTAATTTTAACCTTGTGTACAACTCTTAAATACATATCTTATAGAATGAATTTAACTAAACTTCACTCACAATTAATCCTACTTTCTCCTATGAAATTTGATTACTCCCCATCGATAGATCATTATGTATTATAGGGAGAAATGATCCTAAAACTGAACCTTTATTCATATTAGGTACATATGGAATTCTTTCTAATATACTCACTCATTCGATCAAATCAAATTAATTCTTCTGCATGTTGTGTTATTTACTTCCGTTTTATATTCTGTGAGCTTCTCACAGACTTACACATGCATATCAAATACACATGTCTATATTATGGTAACTCATCGGTGAATATAATGAAGTATGTGAAATCGTTTTGGTACTAATAGACCTACGATTACATACATCTATATGTGTCAATCCAAAGAGTTCATCAACTCTGATGATGCTCCTAGTAAATGGGTGCAAAGCCCTCAATTGTTTGAGATATAATTAACCAATATCATATGATTTATAATCATATAAAGTTATTTCTTAAAACTACAACTTAGTCTATAATTGCAAAATAATTGAAACAATTTTAGATATTTTTGTATTTCTCAATGCATCACTTTTGTTATGAAAACAAATACCATATTATAGTTTTGTTTTATAATGATATTCATAATATTCACACTCAAATATAACTATGTCTATTCTTCACTCATCACCAAAGAACGGATTTTATTTCATATATAATGTGCGATACATTTTACGAAAATAATTTTCGTAATTTGATGTAATCAATAAGTATTATATGGTATGCTCCCACTATTTCCGCCACTACTATATGGGTGCATCATTCACTTAATATAACTTATTTATTTTATATACTATAACTAGTTTACAGTGGAGAGTTTATTGATCAATTATCTTGAACTCAAAGAAATAAATCTCATAGAAAACAATTTTCTATATGAAATTACATTTCAGAATAGATATCATATTTTTTATTTCAATGTTAAGTATTATATCGTATTATTACAATTCTCATTTCAGATGTTTCTTTATGAAGCAGAAACGACCATTCACTCTCTTCGTTCCAACTATACTTTAAATCACATTTAATTTTATACATTCGTTTTCCTTTCTAAATCATCAAACCATTCAAAAGAAAACCTTTACTACAATATCATAACAAACTCTTTACAATAGTGCATTCGATTATACTTAACATTTAAGGACATCAAATATGTTGCATCTTGTGTAAATTGATTGAACTGACATTTCAGCGATCAAGTTCTTAGATCTATCTTGTAGTTTTGGTCCAGTACTATATTTGACCTAACATAATCCCTTTGAAACCAATCAAGTTGAATACTTGATCTTATAGTACTATTTATTGGCTTATTTCGAATGAACTAACTTCAATGTATCATACATTACGAACTGTGACCTTTCACCATATAACATTTACATGCGATGGTATATGGATCAAAAATCCATAGTATTGTATTACTTTTGAGTTTGGAATTCATAAAATGTGATACACGTTCTTGCCCAAATAAACACTTAAGCGACCAAATTACGAACGTAGTAAGTATTTGTAAAATTAGACACTTAGGTATAGACACGTTAATAGGCAATAATATTTTTAATAAGTATATGTCATATTTCTATTTGTCAACTTTTAATTCAGTTCATTTGTGTGTCTTAATTGATAAAAGTTTTATCAATCAATTTAAATACACAAATTTATCAATGTAGATTATTATAACATTATTTAGCATATGTTCTTACAATATTAGTAATGTTAAATGTTATCATTTCATTTCTCTAATAAGGCTACCACTAATCTTTTATGTTTCAACAAACCCTAAGCGAGACATAGAAGTCTTCCGACTTCACTAATGGGTGTTAGGACTCGTATGCCTTAGGATTCTGGCTTTGAGGAAAGCTCAAAAAATCATAGACCGATATACGATGGATAACTTCTTATCAATTGTATAACATACAACTCCTACCATGTGGTTCCTTGTCCTAGTCTCATCTTTACCTTGAGCAAAGCTCAAGAAATAAAGAGAGACTATTCACTCATACCCACCATTTCGCGATGTCCTCAATATAATGCACATACCTTGAGGAAAGCTCAACAAAGGTGTGCAGCTACCTTACCTCATCTATTCAATATATTAATAGTACTACACATAACATCTCTAGCTTGAGGAAAACTCAACAACTAATGAGTATGCAAGTAATCTATTAACGTATAAATAGTAGAGGACACTTTTATATTAAAGATTTATAATCTTTAATATATTTTATTGAGTGATATTGACTTATGAAATAATGTATTTCTTGTGAAATACCCTCATGATTAAAGCATCGGACACATCGGAAATCACGGTATACGTAAATTTATGTATGTATTTATTCGTTAAGTCTAATTAGGGTTTCTTTCTTGTTCCACCTTTAGTTTATACATTCATATCATATCACATAAGTTTTATTATCATATAACTTTTATATTCATATTAATTATATAATATTCTTGTGCATAATATTATATTAATTAAATATTATTTAATTAATTTTAGTTAATTAACCCTTTAATTAATTCTATATTAGTATTCCAATACAACTTTTATATTGGACATGTCTGCTATAACCTTTATAATATATATACTATAACATTTATAGTATAACACATATATCTTATATGTGTATATTTTTTATATAATTAATTAACCATTAGTAAAAAAATTAATTAAATTATATTAATTTCTAAAATTTATCTTATATACATACATGTATACTTATATTATCTTAGACACCTTAAAATAACATAACATATATAAATATATATAATACATGTATGTAAGATTACTTAATTAACCTAATTAATCAATTAACTTTATTAATCTTATCAATAATTTTAAATTTCAAAATTAGTATATGAATTCATTATCTTTTTAAACATTTTGAAAATTTATGTTGATTTATAAGTTTTATAATAAACATGTTTTTATTTTAAATTTAACTTTTAGATTTAAAATATTTTATTACGATTTTCAAAAAAAAAATGAAAATTAGCCATGGTCCAATTCAACTTGAGCATTTTCTATTAGGGACAATCTTTGGGCTCACTTCACCTTTCATGCCAGGTTGGTAACCAGATAAGACATGGTACTTGATTACCCAATTCTAATCCCAGAAATTACCTTTCTAGACATTGTACTAAGTGGGAAAGCTTAATTAGTTAGCCATAACAAGACTAATTTAGACCGTAGGCTATTGGGTTGTTATACCGTTATTGGATCTAGGTCAGTCTGTAGTAGAGAAAATGGGCAAATTCCAAAAAAAATCTATTTTGGATCTTTAGGGCATATGAAGTCTAAAAGTTTTATTAGAGATAAATCTGATTTTGTTTTTAATAAAATCATATTTTATTAATTATGACATTTGTTTTTAATTTAGCTAGGTGTGGAATGTGAAAGGGTACAAATATATCAAATATATTCATTTTAATTGTTTGTCAAAAATTAACTATATAACAACGTGTTATCATTAGATGACAATGTGTACACATGTAGAGAGAAATAAATGGATAGATAAACACATAGGGATAAAATGGATAACAAATAAAGGATGATTGATTAAACTTACCTTTTGGTAAACTCAATTAATGCAGCATATAAATGATAAATAATGGTTGTCATGACATTAAAATATAAACAATCAACAATAATTTTATATATGAATATGTAATTGCCATATTTAAAATTGTTCAAAAAGGAAAATCCAATTCATATTATGACAACATGAAATACGTATAATAAATTTTCTACATATACAAACATATAGATTTAATTGAGTGTATATTTGATTCAATCAAAAATACTAATTAATACAAATTAGATAATTATAGCAAATAATTTAAAATTTTGATTTATAGTCAAAACATGACAACATGAAATACATACTATAAATTTAATACATGTACAAACATATCGGTTTAATTAAGTGTATGTAATCAATCAAAAATTCTAATTAATACAAATTAGACAATACTAGCAAACAATTCAAAATTAGATTTACTCAAAAGATCCTCCCATTTGTTTAGATTTCTAGTACAGTATGAGTACCAAATATATACATATAATCTTTCAAATCTAAATGTACACTTTGAATTGTATAATTTAAAACATGAATCTAGAATTAAAACATTATCCTACTAATATATTTTAATTTAAAAAAAAAATTCAATCACACAACATAAACATACAAAATTTTCAGATCTAAAGAATTAGATTCTGAATTGAAAATTTATAATATAGATTTATATTGAAACATTGTTTTTAAACATGTACAGTTTGACAGGATAAACCCCAATTGAAAAATTTTAACATAAAAAATTTCATATCTAAAAAAATACACTTTGATTTATACATTTATAACTAAGATCAAACTTAAAACTTGTTTTATAAACCAATTTCAAATTTAATCGATTAAAACAAAATCCCAATCAAATCATTTAACAAACAAATTCAAAACAAAAAAGTTTTAAACTAAATGAGGCAAAGATATAAACATATAGGACATGACAATCAAATTTATTTACAATAAACATTACATCAAATACTAATATCTAATAAGGAAAATGTATCTTTCACCAAAGCCTTGAAGCACGCCTTGAAAAAAGAATTCTCCTAATGAAACCTTTTCCAATACAAAAGAGTGTCAATCTTTAAATTGATGACCTTCAGCAATCGAATAGTAATTGGATCTGGAATTGATTTAACTTTCATCCTTTTTTTTGGAGAGGGGGGAATTAATTTTAAGCCATTAAAACGATGGAGGAGGAGGCTAAAAAGAGATTTCTAATTAGGGTCAGAGAGCTTATATATGGATATAAAAGATGGAAAATTGGATATAAACCCATATCTCTTGCCTTCAATCTCAGCCATCCAAAATCAAGCCCCTTAACCCTCAGACCCTAGCCACCTATTTCATATTGGTAGCCTAAAATTATAACACCTATAATGGGAATTAATCCCATTTAGGTCTATGTAAAAATATTATAGAATTAAATCTAATATAATTGCTTATCAGTATTGTATATCAACTAATATATTTATAACTATTATAAACATAGCTTGTAATATTTATTTCTCAAATCACAATCAAAATTATAATTAATATTTCATAAATATTAGTCAGTATAATTAATTTATAACAATTATATACCAATTAAATCATTTGATCAAAGGAGAATTCATTTTTTCAGTTATGTGACTTGTCAGATATAAATTTAGTCAACAATATATATCTAGCTATTCAAATATTAACGTTCACATGTAATTTAGTAAGGGGTGTAACATTTTGGTCAAATTTATCTCTTACTTGGTTTTGGTAAAATCCAATTCACTTTGTTAAGCGTTACATTTTGGTTAAATTTACACTAATTATCTTCATCAAAACTATACCACTTTGGACTTATGGAATTTGGTAATGGTTAAAATTTCAATATCGTCCACATTCAACTTTATAGTCCAAACACAAATCCTTGGTTCAATAAAAACAATTATTATTAACAAAAATGCTTTGGCCAGAGACTTTGACTTTTTGTTGATTTCAGTTGACCGTGATACTAACTTCATATAACTGGGGAGATGAATCCTCTCTTGAATAGTGTTTCACTTCCAATGCTTTCACTCGACCCAACTATAGTCGTTCGATGGATGTCGTATTACGATTTAACTATAATCAAAGAAAAGCTTCGACATTGATCTTCAATAGTACTCTCAAGTTGAGAGAACCGTGTAAATTAGTCACATCAGTATTTTCTATTTGACCTTAGTTATATTAGCCAACTGAAAACTATCAAGTGGGTCATTATATGGTTATCCAATAATTATCAATACGTAACCCCTTGGTACCCCGAATAGCCATGAGTTATACACTGTCCATTATTTGGAGAGCGTTACATACTCTAGTCTCAATAGATGTATCGATATCAAGTCTCGATACATCTTGACTAAGAATATTTAAAACGGTATATTTATTTTCATTGTGATAAATTACTCATGGTTACAACACTTTGCAACTACTATCACAAAACATACCATTTATGTTTCTATCAAATATACTTTTAATTAAATTAATTTTTTTTAGCAAAGCTAGCCGGCTTTATAGTGCGTCGTACCACTGTGTGTGTGTGTGTGTGTGTGTGTGTGTAAAGAGAAACAAGTGTTCTGCACATGCATAGAACAACTAAATGGGAAATAAGGATCCCAACCACAAAGAAAATAAAGCCCAAGAGCCAGGCTAAAGTGCCTAATCTACAAACAAATAGGAATATGCACCCTCCAAGGAGGGACTGCCATAGCCAGCATCAGTAGTCGGGCCGATAACATGAACATAACCAAAGAAAAGAGTAGTTAGCTTCGGATTATAGCCTTCAGACGACGGAGAGTAAATAAACTACCTATCCCAACTGATGTCATAAAACTTACTTTTGTTCTCTTCACTTATCTCACCATCCCTAGTAAGGGTCAAGCCCTCACCCTCAATGTGATATATCATATATAAGACAATGATTTTCTCCCTCCACTTCACTGATAAAAGCATAATAAGTATTAGACTTAGGCGGGTACCTTATTTTAGAAGGAATATGTATCCAGGCCCGCTCCTTAGAATTCCAAATAATGGGATCAGACAACAAAGTAGTTCCAGGCTCTGCCATGGCCACCCCAACAGGGGCAACTGGATCAATAAAATCGGAAACAGACTCAGCTTGGGCCGAACCAAAAGGAGCATCAGGTGCAACACCCGTAGAAACAACACCATCGATCAACAAAGAAGATTCTAGCTCTGCCAGGGCCGCACCAACAGAAGCAAAGGACGGAGCAACAATAGTAGGAGTAACAACCGAAGGTGGTAAAGTGGGGGAAGCAGCAATCTTTAAAACCCACTTCTTGGTAGGAAGCCGAGGGAGAGGAACCCGAGAGGATAGTGGAACTAGGAATGTAATGGCAGACTTGGTACAAGCATCAGAAATGTGCCCAAAGGACTGACAGGACGAATAGATCTTTGGCTTCCAGCTGTAGTGAACTCTAACCTCAGCAGAAAGGCCCTCAGCAAGTTTGACTTTCAAAACAGAAGGCAAAGGCTTGGCAGGCGTAATTTCAATCAGGGCTTTGGCATACACCAATCTCTTTCTGGATACTGTATGGCTACTGTATTTGCATCATAACATATTACCTTACCTACAAGGCCCGCTAGCCAATTAATCCCGATAAAGGGCTGCAGAACAAAAGGAATGTGAGAAAAGTGGGCCAAAACAGGAATGGACAATACCTGATCCTTAGCCCTATAAACAGACAGACTCCATGTGGTAATAATAAAAGGTTTCCCCTCAATGAGAATAGGATCGGCCACCAGAATCCGTTGCCTTTCGTCACTTCGCGTGAATTTAAAGTAGAACATTGCATTATCGAAATGAACTGGTAATCCACCTTTGGGCTTCCATACCTTGTTACAACACGCCTTAACAAGCTGATAGGCAGGATTGGAGTCAAGGAAAAATCCCACCAAATGATCCTTCCAATAATCAACACCGGCCTCAATCTCTTCCACCGGAGGAATCATAACACTGTTTATCTCAACCGTATCAAAGGAACGGGGAGAATGCACACCCGCATTATTTGGAAACTTGGAGAGAAATGATGTCCACTTAGGGACAGCCCCAGTGGAGAAGCAACCTGAGAAATTGGGTTAGAACAGCAAGGAAGAATACTGGGATCAAGGAATTTATGCTGGGCATTTTCGCAAGCAGTTGTTGGGCTATTACGAGACTGGCAAGCATCAGAAGAATTGAACCCCATTGCCACAACATCAGAGATAGTACCCACTCCGGTAGCGATAGCCACTGTCGAACCAACAAGTTCAGATGAAACATGACTGCCACAGCTGAAACAACATCATCTACCCTATTTTCATTGAACTCAGATTCAACACAACCCAGATCTATCTCAACAGGCAAACAAACGTCATCACATGACCAACTATTGTGATAGGTAGCTGCTAGAAATGGAGACAGAGGATTCTTAGTCGATTTCGAAGGGCTGCCAAGCTCCAGCGAAGAGCACGGTAGCGAGTTAATATCGTTAAGAAGCCCAGAAATCGGATCGACAATAACAATATCAGGCGATGGAGGCGCAACAGCAGGAATGGAGAATGAAGCGGTTGCAACAGGTCTAACCACACAGGACAGCGGAGGAGCGACAGAGCAGAGGGCACCAGAGCGAGATAAGGATTGATCGAGATCGGGCTTCGAAAGCGATTTCGAAGTCATATGGAAGCCGCAGACGAAACAAAATCAGGTAGAAACGGACCAAAGCAAAATTATCACCAGGGAAGAAGACATTATTGGCCGCAGATGTAAATATTTTACTTTTTTAAGTATATAATAGAAATAAAACACCTTTTATTTTGATTAAGATTAGTTACCAATTATATGATTGCCCATAGGGCATACCCCTATCTAGTTAGCTAGTTAGCAAGGTGCACTTGAAGTAAAAATTATCATTTAGGTTTCCAAAAGGATCCCAATATAGCACCTAAGGTGGAGTGATCAAACAAAGAACCCTTAATAGTAACCAATCGCAAGCTCGGTAGTAGTAAGATGATGAAGAAACTCTAGGCAAAAAAGCAACCAAAAGATGATTTTTTAGAAAATGGATTCAAACGCATATACAAATATTCGAGATGACCGATATAGAAATGTTGGATGACGCTAATAATTGAATACATATAAAGACGAATATTACCAGGAGTTAGGAATGAGTCGAACAAAATAAGATACCAAACTACATCTTATACTATGATAAGTGAATACCATATGAAAATGGTATTTCTTGTCATATCTTCAATGCATAACACAAAAAATTGGAATGAAATTGCTAATGGATGTCCACGAAGTATTCTACAGAGATCAGTCTAATGTAATAAATATGGCAAAGAAAGTAAGGAATTAAGGATACTATTGGCCTCAAATGAGTGAAGACGCTTTTGCTTTCGTAAAGAGATGTGATAAATGCTATAGATTCTAAAGAATCCCTCGATTACTCCAAGTGAGTTGGTGATTGTAACCATTCTTTGGTCTTTTGACGTATGAGGCTATCAACTAATTAGACCCCTACCCATTTCGAAGGGGAGAAAGATTTGCAGTTGTAGCGATTGATTACTTTACTAATCGGGTAGAAGCCGAACCGCTACCCAACATAACTTCAAGTAGAGTTCTAAAATTTGTTATTAGGAATATTATAACTCAATTCGCACTTACAAAAAAAAATCATTGCTGGCAATGGAACCCAATTTGAAAGTGAAGAATTCCCTCATTTTTGCTAGAATAACAGAATAATAAAGAACCTTTCTGCAATGGCTCACCCAAATGCCAATGGAGTAGTAGAAGTTTTCAATAAAACTATCAAGAACATAATCAAGAAGTGATTGAATTAGGATAAAGGGAGATGGGTAGAAGAACTTCCCCTTGTTTAATGGTCATACATGACTTCAGCCAAAACAGCAACCGAGCATGCGTCGTATTCTTTAATATGGGTTTAAGGCCATGTTGTTAGTTGTAGTTGAAATTCTGTCACATCGAAGAATCTCGTATGCATATGGCCTTAGATATGAATTAAAAAAAGAATCCTAAGATTAAACAATTAGTTAAGAGGTAAGGCTGCCTAACAAACTATAGAGTATCAACAAAGAATCTCTATATACTATAACTTAAGAGCAAGAGGTAGGGCATTCCCAGATTTAGTTCTTGGAAGAGTCATGGAAAATAACATAAAACCAACAAAAGAACTATTGGGGAAAATTTGTGAAGGGCCTTTAATTATCCTTGAAATTATCCCTCTAGGAGTTTATCGGCTAAGCAGGCCAGATGGAAATGTCATAGCAAGCACATGGAATGTCGAGCATCTAAGACCACATTTTGGGAAATCAATTTAAAATTTGACAACCAATAAAGGATATTCGGATGAGAAAAATGCTCCCTGGCTAAGGAAAGATCCAAAAAAAAATAAGTTTTCAAAATGTTTCTCAAAATCTACTTTTAAAAATCTATTTTCAAATCCACCAAACTTTCCGCAGTATACTAGTTGGAGGTCAGATCAAAAGAAGACTTACAAAACAATTTCCAAACCTGATCTTCAAAAAGAATTTTTCTCAAGTCCTTATTAAGAGAATATCCACATAAAATTTACTCATACCCTTTCTGAATATAAACAAAAAGACAACCCCTGGTTTAGATGCACTATGCTTAATAATACTTCTCGTCTGACGAGGTTGGTAAGATTATTTAAGAAAAGACACACCTTACACTCGACAGCACTGACCAAGTTCCAAGGCATCCAACAAGTGAGTTGGCAAATAAGCCTTTGGTCCCACATTCTGGCTTGGCTTAAGCAACCATCTAAGAGAATACGTGTGGTCAAACAAGTCTTTGGTCATACCTTCGGGCATGGCCAAAGCAACCACTCAAGAGAACATGGGTGGTCAAAAAAGCTTTGGTCCCGCCTCTGGATCTGACCAAAGCAAGAATCCAAGAGAATACATGTAATCAAAAAACCCTTTGGTCCCATCTCCGGGCCTACCCAAAGCAACTATCCAATAGAATACGGGTAGTCAAACAAGTCTTTGGTCTTGCCATCAAGTCTGGTCAAAGCAACCATCCAAGAGGATATGGGTGGTTAAATAAGCCTTTGGCCCCCCTTTGGATCTGGTCAAATTAACCATCCAAAAGAGAGAATATGGATGACTAGCAATTAGAATCAAACGAAAGAAAAGCCATTCAGCTAAAAGCTGATGATCGGAATGGACTTTCTATCAATTAGAAAACCGCAGAATTATATCATTATAAAAATTGCTAGCGCACGACATATAATTATAGTACGTATGCATGTACGAATTGAACTCACAAGGAAAGCAAAAAAAATTAAATCACTCATTCAAGTTATCCTAAACGTTTGTAATTGTATTAACTAAAAATTGTTAAAAACAAGAGAAAAATGGAATTTAAAAATATGAGATTGGAATGCAATTTAGAGGCAAATCCCTTCTCACAATCATACAAATCCACAAAAAATGAATTTATGATCTCTCTTTTTAAATCACTTGTGAATTAGTAGATGTATTTATTATAAGTATCGCCTGATATTAATATCGACTAACACAACTTAAACCATCAATCTTTAATACATCCTCTAAATCCACTTGTCCAATCTAATTAAGATTATTATGAAATTAAAACTAAAATCTATTTTAAGCATGATCTATTTACTATGAATTAGGAACATAGTGCATCAAATTTTAATTCTAGTTTCACATTCATCACCAAAATCATATTTAGATGAAAGGGTAACTTATGTTTATGTTTGATTAAGAATAGCCTATTTTTTTTTGAATATAATTGGTTGTCAAATTCACTAATAAACAACAAATTTCCATTAAGATCAAAATTTCCATTAAGCACAAAACAAGAGATCATAAATGAAATCATTATGTTAATTTTATATGATTCATGAGAGCTTCATTACTCCTAAATTGAAGGGGTTTAGCTTCTCTTATTTGAATACATATTAACATAAATTGATATCAACATAAACATAAAGGAAAAGAAAAATAAGTAAAGAGAACAAGAGCTAACTAACATGCATAAAAAGAAACCAAGCTACTTGCACGAAATAAAAAAGAAAATAAGTAACATAAAGTAAAAGAGAATAAAAGAAAGTTGCATAAAAAAGAACAAGGCTAAGAAATAAAGAGAAGCTTTTACTTTTAAATTTTAATTATAACTCTATGCATAAAAAAAGAAGATACTTTGCATGTAACATAAAAGGATATTTATACATGTCCTAAAACCCTAATCTATTTTTAAGGAGCTACCAAAAATACCATCAACTTTGTGTGGCCACCAAGTAATTATTAAGTTTTAGTTAATCCCTCACTAACATGTGCTTTTGCTTTTAAATGTGGTCCATTAGTAAGTGGGTAAGTGTGCTCCTCCATGTTGATTTAATTCCTTCATCCCTTCATTCTTTTGGCTTCTTTCTCTTTGTGCATGCATATATCCTTGAATTTACTTCTAATTTGCACTCATTTCCTAAAAAACAAAAATAAAATGTGCAAATAGATTTTCTCCAAATAGATTTACGCATAAAATTACCATTTTACCCAAATGTAGATGAGTGATTGATGATTTGTACGTACTTTTATATTTTGGTTTATAACATTGAAAAACACCCTAGTATGCCATTTATTTTAATAAAAGAAGATTAACTATGAGAGTAAAAATATATATTTTTATATGCACATCAAATATCCCCACACTTTTCTTTTTGGTCGTTCTCAAATAAACTAAAACTAGGATAAATCCACTTTCGTAGGAAGCATGATTGCATTAAGCATATGCAACAAGCCGTTAAACCTCTACGTGTCCCCAATAGGACAAGTATTGTCTCATGAGGGTTTTCAGCGGATACTACCCACAAAATACAAATGTGATATACAAAGTTCGTAATGCAAGTTTTATTTACAAAATGGAGAATTTACTTCTAAATTGACATGAGATAGTAATATACAAGTCTTGGTCATCATTAAGAAATTTCAGTCTTTACTTTCCAAAACTTAAAACTTCCAATAAAAATTAAGTTTTCATTACATTTCAACTCTAGTTTGGTTAGTTGTTTCAGTTGATAACATAGTGCAACTGTGAAAGAAATTCTTTAATTGATTGTTAGAGTTTGCAAAGTGGTATCTTCATTTCAATTTGTATAACAAGTCAAATCAGTAAAGTCAGGACAATACTTAGATTTCAATTGCTTACTCTCTCTTATTTGAAAAAACTATTATCATTATTATTATTTACATACACCTAACTCAGAAAACTAAGGCCAGATATATCGTTCATGTATTTCCTTTCAGGCTTACGTGAGAAGAGTACAAAGCATGGCGAGTGTCCACACCTAAGTGTGTACACTTGACTCTAGGTGTTTGTTATTTTTATTTTTTATATACATACACCTAGCTCAGAAAACTGAGGCCAGATATATCATTCATGCACTGCCTTACGGGCTTATGTGAGAAGATTACGGAGCATGGCGAGTGTACACACTTATGTGTGGACACATGATTCTAGGTGTTGTTTCTTTCTGTATTTTTTTCTATTTTTTAAAAGAAGAAGAGAGAGTTATGCAAAATCATCTCAGCACCACATAACTTCAAAGATTAAAAATGTTAACGCATGTACTTTAAATCAACCATTTTTTAAACGAAGACGATAATTTAGAACGACTTCATAATCATCACCTATGAATCTCCCTACATACTAGTTACACCATAGTTGCTTGTAATTCAAACTTTTCTTTTTATTATTCATTGAGATAAGTAATTTTCCAAAAATTTCAATCTAATGACCAAAACAATATGCTTACTTTATCATGCTTATTCAAAGGTAAATTAATATGCAAAAGTTTTTGTTTTGTTTTTTGATTTTTAAGAAAATTAGAATTTTTTTGAGATTTTTTTGAAAAAAAAGGAAGGAAAATGCAATATCAAAATAAACATGAGACCCTCTCAACACTTATTTTTGACGGTATCCCCACAGTCAATCCATGATATAATGAGCATAATTGAGAAAAATATATATATTTACAAGAGAGTATTAAAATTTCATTCTAATCATAGTGTGTCTCCTAAAGAATCATGAGCTCCTCCTCTCGATCACTTGCCAATTTCAAATAAGGCTTTAAATGATGACCATTGACCTTAAAAATCGATCCATTCCTAGGATTTTCTATTTCTATAGCTCCATGTGGAAAAACAGTACATACCACGTACAGTCATGTTAATCTCAATTTTAATTTCTTAGGGAATAAATGAAGTCGAAAATCATACGAAAGAACTTTCAGATTCGGCGAAAATGTATTTTCTTAGGATTGACTTGCCGTGAAAACTTTTTTTTTCCTTGTAAATTTTTGCATTTTCGCATTTTCATATGCGTCATTCCAATCCCTTAATTCATTGAGTTGCAATTTTCTGTTTTCGCCGGCCTTTTCAAGATCAAAGTTTAAGTTCTTTATTGCCCATAACGCTTTATGTTCAAGCTCGACTGGCAAGTGACACGCTTTACCACATACTAATCGAAAAGGGGACATCCTAGGATTAGTTTTAAAAGAAGTTATAAGCCCAAAGCGCATTTGTCAATTTTTGAGACCAATCTTTCCAATTTTTATTAGCAGTTTTCTCCAAAATTTGTTTGATTTGTCAATATGAAACTTCAACTTGACCACAAGTTTGAGGATGATAAGGAATGGATAACTTGTGTGTTATCGAGTATTTCTTCATTAAATATCGAAAAGATTGATTACAAACATGGGTTCTGCTGTCACTTATTATCGTGCGAGATGTGCCAAACCTAACAAGGATGTTTTCTTTTATGAATTTCACAACTACTTTATGGTCATTTGTTTTACACTGAATGGCTTAAACCTATTTGGAAACGTAATCGACCGTAAGAAAAGTATAGATATTTCCAAAAGAGTTAGGAAATGGTCCCATAAAGTCAATTCCCTATACATCAAAAATTTCGATCGTAAGGATGGGTATCAAAGGCATCATGTTTCGTTGAGAGATTTCTCCTAACATTTGACAAGATCACATGCTTTACAAAAATCGAACGCATTTTTGAAAAATGTAGGCCAATAAAAGCCACATTGAAGCACTTTTTCCGTAATTTTCTTAGGACCGAAATATCCACCACATGCTTGATCATGATAGAACGAAAGGACGCTCTTGATTTTGCTATCCGAGATGCATCGTCGAATGATTTGGTCAGAACAATACTTAAACAAGTACAGATTGTCCCAATAGAAATATTTACTTAGGATAGAAATTCGTATTTATGTTGTTTAGATCACAACAAAGGAGTTTTCTTAGTGACAAAATAGTTTACTATATTGGCAAACCATGGATCGATAGAAACTGCAAAGAGTTGTTCATCGGAAAAATTCTCATTGATGGGCAAAGAGGATGGTGTTTTTGGAAGATGAGACAAGTGGTCGGCTATAACACTGTCACATCCTTTTTTTCTTTAATTGTAAGATCGAATTTTTAGAGTAAAACGACCCAACGAATCAAACGAGACTTAGCATCCTTTTTAGAAAAAGGTACCTAAGAGCGGAATGACAAGTGTAAATTGTTATGTGTAAGCCTATCAAATAAGGTCAAAACTTTTCTAGTGCAAAACTACGGCTAGAAGCACTTTTTTGCTTGTTGTGTAGTTGAGTTGAGCGTCGTTCAAAGTCATACTAGCGTAGTAGATTATGTGAAGGATTTTGTTGATGCGTTTTCCTAAGACAGCACCAACCACAAAGATAGAAACGTTACATATTATTTTAAAAGGAAGATACCAATTGGGTGAGCAAATGATGGAGCGAAAATGAGTTCGTTTTTAAGATATTCAAAAATAGAGACACAATTAGAATTGAAATCAAAAAGAACATCTTTGTCCAGAAGAGTAGTCAAAAGTCGAGCAATCTCCCCGAAGTCTTTTACAAAGTGTCGATAAAAGCCAGCGTGTCCTAGAAATGATCAAATGTGATTAACAGATTTGGGAACAGATAGCTTTGAAATGACATCAATTTTTGCTTTATCTACTGCAATGCCCTTATTTGAAATGACATGTACGAGGACTATGCCTTATTTGACCATAAAGTGACATTTTTCCTAATCCAAATTTAATGTTTCTCTTAACATCGATTTAGAACATACTTGAGATGATGTAAGCATTCAGAAAAAGAATATCCAAATATAGAGAAATCATCCATAAAAACTTCTTGAAAGCGTTCGATCATGTCAAAAGATGTCAACCATGCATCGTTGGAAAGTCAAAGGGGCATTACAAAGTCTGTATGGCATACATTGATAAGCAAAGGTTCCGAAAGAATGTGTGAAAGTCATTTTTTCTTGATCTTTGGAAGCGATAGGAATTTGGTTATAACTGGAATAACTATCAAGAAAATAATAGAATTCATGACAAGCTAATCGTTCAAGCATTTGGTCGATGAAAGGAAGAGGGAAATGATCTTTACGTGTTGCATAATTTAATTTTTAATAATCAATGCAAACACGTCAACCCATTTGAATACGAGTCAAAATGAGTTCATTAGCGTCATTCGTAATAACGATGATACTGGACTTTTAAGGCACGACATGAGTTGGGAAAAACTACGAACAATCGGAGATGGGATATATGATACTGTTATCAAGGAGATTAAAAAGTTATTCTTGAACCGCATCTTTCATTTTGGGGTTAAGCCTTTGTTGTGCATCACAGGTGGGTATGGCTTCATCAATCAAATGAAAGCGATTTTGAACAATTACAGGGCTAATTCCATTAATGTCAGTAATGGACCACCCAACCGCTTATTTGTTTTCCAAAAAATTTGAAAGAAGAGACGCTTCTTGGTCAAGAGAAATCTCAGTAGAAATAATGATGGGAAAAGTGTCATTTTCACTTAAGTGTGCATACTTAAGGTGAGAAGGAAGAGGTTTGAGCTCTAACCTAGAAGATTGCTCAATCAAAGAAATCAGTTGAGATTCGGACTCAACCGTGAGACGTTTAGAGGAAAGCATGTCTTCAATCTTGTTTAGCACATCTTGAAACAATTGTTTGCACTCCATCTTATGTTCGTTATTAAGGTCAATTGTTTCACTTTCGAAGTTTTCTTGAATAGCATTAACTTCCAGCACATGGTCGATTGGTTGTTCGATTGATTTACTAAATTGAACATATTAAGATCTAAGGTCATGTTACCAAAGGAAGTTTTCATTGAACCATTTCAACAATTGATCAAGGCATTCGATGTGGCAAAGAAGGGTCCCCCTAAAATCAATGGAATTTGATTTGTAGAATTGTTTATATGTTGTGTTTCGAGGACGATGAAATCGACTGGAAATATGAATGGCCCAACTTTAATAAGTACGTCCTCGATTCTTCTACGGGTTTCTTTATAGAACGATCAATGAATTAGAGGGTAACTCTTATCGGTTTAAGCTCTCCAAAGCCTAATTGTTGATACACGGAGTATGGAATCAAGTTTACACTTGCACCTATGTCTAACAAGCATTTATTAATCGTCTTGTCTTTTATCGTACACGAGATTATGGGACAACCAGAATCTTTGTATTTCACAGGAATAGACTAAGACAAAACATCACTAAGGTCGGCCACTAAGAAGACCTTTTTAGGTACTTGGGTGTGCCATTTTTGTGTGCACAAGTCCTTTAAAAATTTGGCATAGGTTGGAACTTGTTGGACGATATCTAAGAGAGGGATGTTCACTTTGACTTGTTAGAAAATTTCAAAAATCTTTTCCATTTGATAGTAATGTTTCCTAGGTCAAAGTTGATTTGGAAATGGAATTCGAAACTCTGTAGGCCGGTCTACTTAAGCTGGAAAAGAATTAGACTCGAAACTTGGATCAAGGTTTGACTCGATGTTTTGATCGGAATCGTTTATGGCTTTCAAAGTGTCGAAAGGAACTTCCAGTAAGTCGTTCGGATTGACAACCTAGTTATCAATTTGTTTACCAGATCGCAAAGCGGTGATAGTGTTCATTTGATTCACGTTGCTATCTTGAACGACATCAGCTTAGTTTGAGTTTGTGTTTGATTCCTAGGGTTTGGATCAGGTTGAATCGGGAACGCGCCTCTTTCCCATTCACTCATAGAAGTGGCTAATTGACTCATTTGCATTTCGATTTTAGCGATCGATTTACTCGTGTTTTGCATATAATAAGTTAACAAATTTTGCAAATTTTTATTCGATTGAAGAGTTTGAGTGGTCACTTTAGCCAAAGTGTCCAAACGTTTTTCAAGAGATGTCATTCGTTTGTCATCTTGAGGAATGAAAGATTGTTGCGCTTGGTTTTGAGAAGGTGGTGCAAAATTTTGTTGAAATTGATTTGGATGAAAAGGAGGATTTGAAGCATTGTTTGGAAATGCTTGAAAAGATGGTCGAACCAAATTCGCTTTTGAATTGTTTTGGTTCCAAGCGAATTTAGGATGATTTCACCAATCGATTTTGTACGTTGGAGAGAACGAATCGTTCTTAACTTTGTTAAAAGCGTTGATTTGTTCTAATGAGTAAGGACATTGATAGATGATGTGATTTGGATCATTACATTTATAACACAAGACTTGAGAAGCTTAGTTAATTCGATTAGATGAAAGAACATTGTCAAATGTGTTTATCATCACATCGATTTTTGCTTCTAAGACTAAAGATGGTCTATCGAATGTGTGCTCGATCTTGAATAGATTGATTTCTCTTTAGATCGTTCAAATTGAGATGATTTTTTGGCTAAGTTATTAAGAAATTGCCAAGCGGAATCGTGATGTAGTACTAAAACGTTTCCTTAACACATTGATTCAAGCATTGTTTGAGAGTTATTTTCAAGTCCATCATATAAAATTTGGCAAATAGTCCATTTTTCAAAATTGTGATGTGGATAATTTGTTAAAAGTTACTTGAATCTTTCAAAATATTTTTCAAAGAATTCATCCCGAAATTGATGAAAGTTTACAATTTCATTTCGAATTTTGGTTGTTTTTTCTAAGGGTAAAATTTCATTAAGGAAATTTTTACAAATTTTCCCAAGTTCAAATTAAATTCGAAGGCAAGCTATACAATCGTTTCTTAGCGTAATCGGTGAGTGCGAATAGGATTAGTCTAAGTTTGATTCCATCGTCGATAATTGTTGGAGTTTAGTAGTTGCACACACTTGTTTAAATTTTGTTAAAAAGATTTAACGATCGTCGTGTTCAAAATTGCCAAATTTTGGAAGTGTGCTAATGTGACTTGAGTGGATTTCAAAGTGATTACCTGTTGGGGTAGGTAATGTGATGCAAGAAAGGACAGAAACTCCATCGGAGAAGATTCTAACCAGGAGAGTACAAGATTGATTTTTGTTTTCCATGGTTAAAGGATCATTTGTTCGAGTTAAACGATTAGTCGATGTGTCAAGAGTCCAAACACTCATGCACAAGCAAGAAAAGATTAAGGAGAGAAGGAGGTGAAAACTAAGGATAAGAGAGTAAGAATGGGGTGATTTTTTTTAACTAAAAAATGTTCTTTCCCTCTTTTTTAAAAGAAAAGGTAAGAAATTTTTTTTACAAAAGGAAAATGTTTTTTTTGGATTATTTTGTTTTTTAATATATGCATAAAACTAATGCAACTGAATAAATGCAAAGACTTAATCAAAAAATTTCTGTCCTTAGTAGCTTCTAACTCAAAATTGAATAATCACGCTTTGATTTAATTCAACAAAATAGTTCTTAGACAGGTAATTGACAGTGGTTATCAGTGCACCACGAATCACTGTAGCAATGCAGCTGAAGGTTTAAGTACCTTCAGAGAAACAATCACCATTATATCTTACGAATCACCATAATAATTATAAATGATTATTGCTTTGCCATTGCCTTAGGCACCAAGAAATAGTTTGTTAAAAAAATCAATTTGTTAAAATACAAGTGCAATTGGTGGGCCAAGGAAGGGGTGATGAAATTCACATCTTATGTGAAGTTGGGTGTTGCCCTTGAAAAATAAAAATAAATATGATATGATACAAATAGAAATTAAATGTGAGCTAACAATGCAACTACCAATGAATTTTTGTTTTATATAAAATGCAAGCAACCAACAATGGACAAAACATAAAAACAAGAGTTAAGAACGCGATACCAGAGCATGAATAATTATTTGCAGTTTTATTTGAAAGTAGTGAATTTTTTCTTTATTACAATTTTTTTGGCAAGCCGAGCAGTTTTTAACTAGCAGTTCATGTCGTTCTGGTTTCATGCAATTTGCAACCTGAAAGTTTGAACAAGATTTTTGTTTTATATATAAGGATAGAACAAAAACAAAAGCAAAATTTCTTATCATTCACCCAAACGAAATCAAAAGCAATTTGTTTTTTCTTCGATAATAAGAATAGTAAAGAAAGAAATATTTACAGTAAAAAAATTTATTAAATTATCCCAACAAGAAGCCCAATTACCCACGCATCCCTTCTAATACCCGATTCTCTTCTCTATTAAAAAGAAGATGAAAACAAACATGAATTGACAATTAAAAAAGGAAATAGAAAAAAACGCGAATACGAAATCGCATATAAACAGGATAAAGGCTGATTCAGGTGGTTGCGAGTTTGAGGAGGAGGGCATTTGATCTTTTTCAAGGTTTCGCAACTCGCGTGAAGGTATGTCAAGTGGTGGATTTGATCACGACTGAGGGTTGCGGTGGTGATTCGGGTTTGGGTTGCACGAGTTGTGGTTGAGAATGTGGTCGCGATCATGGATTTTTATGGGGTCGCGATGTTTGTAGTTGCAGGTCTTGGGTGGTGATGTATGCAACGGTGGTTAATTGAGCAGGAGGAGTTTGTAGTTGCGAAATGAAAATCGGATTGACGGCGCGGGTTCACTTCGACGATTGAGGTTTGGGTGTTGAAGTTGCTGAGAGGTTTGTGAAGTTGCAATCAGATTAATTAGTGGTTTTGGGTAAGGAGTTGGTGGAGTTCGTGGTCGCGATTTGGTTCAATGATTGGTGAGTTTTCATGCATTTGGATATTTGAAGTTTGGTGTCTGATTTTAAGGTCGATTTGGATTTGGAGTTGGGCTGAATTGGAGATAGCGAAGCGGTTGGTGAGATGGTCAAGGCTGGTTGTGAGGTCGTGGGTTGTTAATGGGTTATATAAGCTCTCAGAGATGACGAAGGAGATAGCCAGTTCGAGGAGAATGTGGTGGAAGAGCTGGTTGATGGTTGCTTGGTGGTTGGGAGAAGGAAGAGGTGATTGTCTTTGAACTTGCAGTTGTAGGATTCGGGTGTTCAGGTGGGTAGTTAACTGGTTGCTGGAGGTGCTCGAAGTTGGATGGTGATGAAGATGATTTTCCGATTGTAGTGAGGAGGAGAAGTGAGGTTGTAGATGTGGTAGGGAGATGGGGATGGCTTGGTGAAGGATGGTTTGGATTTGTAATATAGAAACAACAGAACAAAGAACAAGTGAAAAATAGAGGTTATGCACTGCAGATTTGTAACAAATGCAATTGGAATTTTTTTAATGAAAAATAACTCAAAATAAAAGGAGAACGGAGAATAAATGCAAATGCACAGTAAAAAAATGTAGATGGTGAGGAAAAGCAACAGAGAAGAGTGAATAGTAAATAAAATGTGTAAAAGAGAGTCGAAACAATTGCTTGTAGAAAAATGTCTCAAATGTAATGTAAAAATGTGAAACCAGGCTGAAATGTGAAATGCCTATGAAATCAAACGCCTCTAATTTTTTTAAACTGAAGAAGAAATTGCAAAATAAAAGAAAATTAATTCGAAGAGTAAAATTAAAACTAAATTGCTTTCTCCAGCAACGGCATAAGAAACTTATTCGAAACGGACTTTCTATCAATTAGAAAACCGTCGAATTATATCATTATAAAAACCGCAAGTGTATGGTGTACAATCGTAGTACATATGCAAGTAGGAGTCGATCCTACAATGAAAGAATTTTTTTTTAAAATCACTCAATCAAATTATCCTAAATGTTTGAGATTGTGTTAACTAAAAATTGTTAAAAACAAGAGAAAAATGGAATTTAAAACTATGAGATTAGAAGACAATTTATAGGAAAATCCTTTCTCATGATCATACAAATAACACAAAATGAATTTATGATCTCTCTTTTTAAATCAATTATGAATTAGTTGATGTATTTATTATACGTATGGCCTAATTATGGCAATGACTAACACAACTTAAAACATCAAACTTTAATACACCATCTAAATCTGCTTGTCCAATCTAATGAAGATTATTATGAATTTAAAAATAAAATCTACTTTAAGCATGATCTATTTACTAAGAATTAGTAACATAGAGCATCAAATTTTGATTCTAGTTTCACATTCATCACCAATTTAATATTTAAATAAAAGGGTAACTTGTATCTATGTTTGATTAAGCATAGGCTATTTGTTTCGAAAAACATAGGTTGCCCAAATTCACTAACAAATAAAAAAAATTCCATTAACACCAAAATTTCCATTAAGTACAAAATAAGAGGTCATAAATGAAGCCATTATGCTAATTTAATATGATTCATGAGAGCTTCATTACCCCTAAATTGAAGGGATTTAGCTTCTCATAGTTGAATACATATTAATATAAATTGATTTCAACATAAACATAAAGGAAAAGAAAACTAAGTAAAAAGAACATGAGCTAACTTACTTGCATAAAAAGAAACCAAGCTACTTGCATGAAATTAAAGAGAGCATAAAAGAGAGTTGCATAAAAGAAAGAACAAGGCTAAGAAGCCATTAATGAGAAGCTTTTATTTTTAATTTTTTATTACAACTTTATGCATAAAAAAAGAAGATACTTTGCATGTAACATAAGAGGGTATTTATACATGTCCTAAAAACCGTAATCCATTTTCAGAGAGCCACCAAAATACCCTCAACTTTGTGTGGCCACCAAATAATCATTAAACTTTAATTAAGCCCCCACTAACATGTGCTTTTGCTTTTAAATATGGTTTATTAGTAAGTGGGTAAGTGGACTCCTCCATGTTGATTTAATTCCTTCCTTTCTTCATTCTTTTGACTTCTTTCTCTTTGTGCATTCATATATCTATGAAGCCACTTCTAATTTTTACTCAATTTCCTACAAAAATAAAATAAAATATGCAAATAAATTTTTTCTAAATTAATTCACACATAAAATTACTATTTTTCCCAAAAGTAGACAAGTGAATGATGATTTGAAAGCACTTTTATATTTGGGTTTCAAACATGTAAAAAAACCTTAATATGCCATTTATTTTAGTAAAAGAAGATTAAGTATGAGAGCAAAACTATATATTTTTACATGCACATCAGCTGATCAAAATGATATCTGGTAAATATAATTTGTAAATAAGAGAATTCATCACATTGATAAAGACAAAAACTTGACGATCGGATCAAGTTTTTAATCAAGATAGAAAATGATTATGATATACCTACGAACAAATGGCCACTTTATGAAAAATACTTCAGAAAACTATCCATGATAAGACCAAGTCAACCAAGATTAAAACCATGGGTAAAAACAACAATTTAATTTGGAAAATGAATTCTAAATAATCCTCCTTTTGAATTGTCAAGACAAACATGAATACAAGCCAAAGGGAAAGAGTAGTTCAAAAGAAAAGAACATGTTATAGCTAAGGGGCAAGATTATAGTAGAAAAATGAAGCGAAGAGTTTCCTTAAGCTAAAGCATAAGTAAAAATTCGGGGGAAGGGGGGCAAATGTCATACCCATAAATTTTAATCTACATTGGGTGTATCATGTTTAATGAAAGATGAAGCCATCGCAAGTATCTGATGAGGCTACCAAAAATATAAAAGAAGGGCCGTCACAAGTATAAAGATGAAGTTATTGCAAGTATAGAAGATGGGCTATCATAAGTAAAAATATGAAGTTATTGCATCTACACAGAGGGAGCTTCGGCACTTCTAAAGAATTATGATCTATTGCACTTCTAAAGATGGACAAGCTATCGAACTTTTAAAGAAAGATAAGTTAACGGACATCTAAAGATAGATGAGGTATCACACTTCTAAAGATAGATTAGTTATCGTAGTTCTAAAGAAGGAGGAGCTATCACACTTCTATAGATGGATGAGCTATCAAACTTTTAAAAATAGATAAGCTATCACACTTCTAAAGATAGATGAGCTATAATTCTTCTAAATTTAGATGAGCTATAGAATTTCCAAAAATAGATCGGCTATAGAACTTCTGACAATAAAGGAGTTATTGCATCACTAATGCTAATGAGCTATTGCATGTATAATTCTAAAGTATTATCGCATAACTAAAAGTGTTATCACCTATATAAAATTAAACATGAGACTGTCTAGACTATCCACACGTCAACTTTTAATTGTTCTAGACGGCCATGTCAGCATAAAAGAATGAAGAAGCAAATTGTACCATATGTAAACTCGACAACTTTTTACGTCATCATCACTTAGGGAGTCTCGATTGTCCAAGTACATACTTACCATGTGTCAAGAATCTAACGATGTCATTTTCCTATAAATAGGCAAGCCACCCCCCATACACACACACACACTTAAGAAGGGAGAATTCCTAAGTAATTTTATTCCTTATTTTTCACTTGTACTTGAAGCACTAATACTTTTCTTTTCATGTTCCTGGTTAAGATACATCAAAAACATGATATATATATATATATATATATATATATATATCCATTGCGACTAGTGTACATAATGCTTTTCATATTGTTAACGGTGAATTACTACCGATCATTGGTGATACCAAGGGTTACATACAATTAGTGTTTGAAATAATTATAGAAAAACCCAATGAGAGTTTTCTATAGGTTAAAACTTAGATAGGAGATCTCACATGATGATGTGCAGCAATCTTTTAAGTTAATAATATTATGCATCTTAAGTGTTTAAACTATATTTTGATTACGATCAATCACACAAAAAAGTTCATCGTATTAAGGCCAAAATCAGGCATAAGTTGAACCACTTAAAGCGAAGAGAGGATTTTTCTTCTTCAAATTAAAGGTCACTATCACCGTAATTGGTCGACCTGACGGAACCAATTGATTATGCTATATCCATGCCTGTTCAACGAAAGAGGCTCGAACTGCTTATGCTTACTCGAACTAGAGAGTGTCAGCGAAAATCAAAGTCTTTGACTAAAACCAATTATTAAATCCATAAGTGTTATCAGATTGAACCATGGATTTTCATGTTGGACTTCGTGTTTATCGTTGGACATTAGTAAAGTTTTGACTATTGACCATGCTCTAGATATCTAAGTGATATAGTAATGATAAAGAGAAATCGTGCACAATATATCGTTGCTTAGGAGTGTCACTTTAAAATAAAAGAGATTGGATTTTACCTAGATAGTCGTTGAGCAACCGAACTCGTGTTTATTACTGTGCTTCTGCAAAGTCCTTATAAGCATTAATATTCAAACCGCTTAAATATTATTAAGAGATGAGTTCACACTTAGGAGAGATAACCTCAACTCTCAATTTTTAATTGAATGTAAGTTATTAATAATTTATAAAAATATAAATTATTATTATGAGAAATTAATATGATTTTTGTAATTAATTAAATAATTATTTATTTATTTTTAATAATTATTAGAGGGCATAAAATTAAATAATAAAATATTTCGTTGTTATATATTTATTTAACTATTTTTTAGGCCAATACAAAATTTTAAATATAATATATAGAGTACTTTGGTAGCCAAATTTTTTTAAATTGTTTTAATATTTATGTGCCCCAAAATGTATATGGGTATGAATTAATTAAATGAATTTAATTAATTAAGTGTGATAATAATTTACATACAATGGACATATATTGAATAGTCAATCTGGATAAAATATTTTACATAATACATTATTAATGATATAAATATACCTAGATGTCTCATTCTACATATACAAAAGTTTAATTCATCTCTCCAAAATAAACTATATCTAATGGTGGACTTTGTAACTCCATCGTCGAGTAAGAGGATTATTCTCTCGTTGATGAAGCTAATAGTTCAAGACGTATACGACCAGTAGGATTATTGAGAAAAAATTTAAATTACTTTTAATAAAAAAATTAAGTTTATTATAAACAATTTTTTTAATATTTGGTAGAAAGAACAATTTTCATCGTGCGTGCATTAACGACCATTGGCAGTTTTTATATCGTCCCAAAAACTCACGAGTTGATCGAACTTAGCAATGATCAGAACGAGCATAGGTGCGTCTTCTCCCGTAATTGAAGATTCTGGTAGGGATTCATTGAAAAATTAAGGTTTTTACTAGGCAACATCAGACATGAATCTAAAGCCACTATTCAACTTGTCTCGACAAAAGGATCATTACGGTGGCGATCATGTCTTTGTAGGTGGCATCGGGCGAAGGAAATGTTTGATCAGAGGTGTTGATATAGTTAGTGAAGGAGAAAGTAAAGTTTTCTAAAACCCTTTATATATTTAATTTTTTCGTATTAATCAATATATGTATTTTTTCTAAAAGGCAAACGAGGTTTTATACTGGCCCCCTACCAGTTTTATTCAATAACGAGCTAAAGAGTGCATGAGAAAAAAGATCATACAGAGGAAAAAAATGATAATAAGGCAAAAGAAACGAAGTAGTAATTAGAGAAATATTCAGGCCCATTTAGCCCAAATATCCAACTAATAAAAAACTCCATGCAAAAGCCCGATCCAGTAGAACATAACATCTTCATACGCTTGTTAATCTCCCTCTTTATAGTAGCAATAATCTCTTTCCTGCTAGAAAATTTCTTTTCAAAAATTCTCGCATTTCTCTCGCGCTAACAAACAGCAACAAAACATTTCAAAACAACAAGCATGCGACCACCGAGCACATTCCTCCACCTCGATCTCTTGAAGATTTCGAACCACCGCTGAGTCTGATTTGTATTGTCATAGTATATCCCCGCTGCAAGAATAATAGATTTCCAGATTTGATATATCATAGTGCATTGGAAGAAAAGGTGGTCTCTACTCTGGATGGTTATTGCAGAATATATAGCAGTTGGTAGCTATGAAACCCCTGGCCATTAATTTGTCATGAGTAAGAAGAGAGTTATGTATGGTCTTCCATAATAAGAAATTATTTGTTTCAATACCAATACAATTCCAAATTCGTCGATACCAAATCGAATTTGGCCTAAAGAAGTCAGGAAGTAGATCCTTATATATAGTCAAGATTGAGTGTGCACCATGCCTAGCAGTCCATTGTACAGAGATAATGTATTTTTCTAACACGATTTTATCCCATAAGTTCCTAACCACCGTAGAGCTAGCCGAAGGCGTAACAATTTTTTAATGGTTGATGAAATGCTGAATAGTTGCATTATCAGGAATGCCCATAGAGTATTTCTGCATATTATCCAATATGTCATTCAATAACACTCCTCTGGCATCCCAAGGCGAGTGCCAAAAAGAAGTATGAATATCAGATAAAATATTATATTTGACAAGAGGAAGAATCAAATGTCTAATATTAAGAATACTCTTCCAGAACCAGCTCGCATTGGAAGGTGATGACATAGTCCAGAAGTGTTTGCCATACAAGTAATTCTTAGTTATCCATTCAACCCATAGATTAGTTTTGTCACCCAGAATGTCATTAATATGCTTAGTGGCAGCAGCTATATATGTTCCAGCACTGTAAGTTGATAATGCCTAATCCACCTTTTTTCTAGGTCTACATAGCTTATAAAAAGCAATGGGTATGGGCTTTCGAGAGTGGCAATCACCATGCCATATGAAGTGGTTCATTGCTGAGTTGATCATAGAAAGCAGCTTTTTTGGTAGAATGAAGAGGCGTGACCAATATGATGTCATTCCAAAAATAATGGATTTGACAATAGTAACTCTTTCAGCTTAATATAAGAGATGCGTAGGCCGGTGCTTTAGCTTTTCTATAATCTTTTCGTACATTGGAAGACATTGTGTAGAAGTAATTCTTGATGTTGTAACTGGGATACCTAAATATACAGAGTTGTCAGGTATCGCATGTAATCCAGACAATGATATCATGTTCTCAGTATCAACAGTAGAGAGGCCAGCAATGACGATATGTGATTTATTATTGTTAATTTGTAATCCAGTAATGTCTTGAAAGTTGAGAAGAGCTGCATTAATACTACAAATAGTATTAGCATCTAGTTTTGCCAAAATAACAATATCATCGGCAAACATAATAGATGTGATGAGTGGTTGTCTGCATTTTGGATGTGTCTTCAGCTTATGGGCAATAACAAGTGAATCGAGAATAGAGTTTAATAATTCCATAACCATAATGAATAAGTATGGGGAGACCGGATCCCCCTAGAAGACTTGAAGTAGCCAGCACAATGGCCATTAACTCTAACAGTGTAGGTAGTAGTGGATATACAAGAGTAAATCCAAGCAATATAAGTCTCAGGGAAGTTCATCCTAGTCATGATAGCGACAATAGACAGCCACTCAATCGAATCAAATGCCTTTTGTATATCTAGCTTCATCATACTAAGGGAGAAACATTCTTTTCTTTGTAGCCACGTAGTAACTCATGAGTAAGCAGAATATTATCAGTAATATTTTTGTTCATGAGAAAAGCAGTTTGATTGGGAGATATAATCTTGCTGAGAATAGGCTTAATTCCGTTAGCAAGAATCTTAGTAATACATCTGAATATCACATTGCAACATGATATAGGCCTAAAATGTGTAACATATTTTGGATCATCAATCTTAGGTAACAAAGCAATGTTAGTTGCATTTATACCACCTAGCATGGTGTTAGTGCAGAAGAAATACTGGATGGTCTTGACAAAAATTGTGTCAATGACAGCCCAAGTAGATTTATAGAAATAAGTGTTAAAACCATCAGGTCCTCCTACACTGTTTGGGTTAAGTTCAAATATAGCATCCTTGATTTCAGCATATGTAACCATATTTATAAGGCTGAGTGCATAGGTATTAGTAATCTACGGTGAACTGATATAAGCTATATCAGCAAGGACATGTTCTTTGTTTGATTTAGAAAAGCATGCGTAGAAATAATCGACAAAAGCCTTGTCAATATGATGCTCTTCGGTGTGTATAAAATCATTATGGTCTTCAACAGAAATAATATTTGATCTGGATCTCTTGATGGTGAGGGCATGATGAAAAAACTGTTGTTTTTGTTTCCTTTAAAAAAATATTCTTTTTCAAGTTTTCGTTTGGTCATGTTAATTTCATGTTGAAGTATTTCCTGTAGTTTTAGATACGAAGCCTGCTTAGCAACAGATAGTTCATTATTTCCTGGATCGTCTAGCATATCAGATTGTGCTTTGTTAAGATCCAGACGAATTTGAAAAGATTTAGAAGCACAATTCCCAAAAGTTTCCTTAGCCCATACTTTTAATTTTTGTTTGACATTCTTCAATTTCTTCTGCAAAATAAACACGGGGTTGCCATATGTTGCTTCGTTCCAACCCTGCAAGAAAACAGTATGGAATATTATATGGTTAGTCCAAAAATTTAAAAATTTAAATGAGGATTGATGCTTTGTAGGTTTCCTAATCAATATATGTATTATTTGCAAAAGAACCATATATCTTATAAACATCGTAACTTTCACATATGATCTTCATTTTTAACAATTTACGTTGTGAGTTCGTTATTAAATCATGAACACATTGACATTAATTGTTAGCTAATTATACACTTATTTAAGGTACGGTAAATTGAAAATTATTATATTAATATAACATTAGATGTTTACATGTCAACACCATTAATAAAATTAAAATATTAATACATTATCTGTTTGATTTGAATATGAGATATTTGTATCAGGACGAATCATAATCATTTAATTTATAATGTTAATTTATTAAATATTATGTTTGATATATGCTTTGAATTTGTTCAAAAATTATTTTACTAGTTATTATCATTTAGATATTAATTGCTCAAAATTAATATATATGCATATATATTTTTATTATATATGAAAATTATTTTATTATTATAAAATTGTCATTGAGTAAACGTTATTTAATTTGATAATAAATCATCTCGCTAAATATTTTAAACAAATAATAATATCTTAAATCAAATCAATCTTGTTAATAAACCGAGAATCCGTTAAAATCCAAATCTGGTTCATCCTATAGACAACAGAAATATAATTTATTTTCATCGAAAATATTCATGATAAATCTGCAACTAATGCAAAATGAATCGAAAAGGGAATTTTTTGAAATTTGACCCTTTTACCCTCTTGCTTAATGCACCGGATCCATGGGTTGCTTAGGACTTAATATGGATTGTTGGTATGTTTGCGAATGGACTAAAAAATTGTCCTTATGATTAGGATAGAGCCAAAGATCTTTTGGAGGAGAGATGCTGGGTAAGCTAGTGGGCAACACGGTTGTAGGAAGGTGTCAACATTGTGTGTTAAGTGCTCCTTGATTTCCATGGTGATTTCTATGATTCAAAAGGCGAGGTTCTGTTAGAGTGACAACAGCTAGGTTTTTTCTCTTAGAGAGACTTCAGATTGGCCCATGTATTTGTTGGGCTAGCTCTTAAACTGTTTCCTTCTATTAGGATTTTTCCTCAGGTCCCTACACAATTAGATTTTGGAAGAGATATGAAGTGAGAAAAAAAATGTCACATAAATTTCTTCAAACAAAACCTTTATTAATTCATCAAAAGGTTACAAGAAGAACCTAAAATAATTGAGAATCAATCTCAATACCAAAACCCATTTTTTTGAAAAAAACGACTCTCCTAACACATATTTATAACTACTACCAACTAATAGAAACGTAGAAGTATATTTGCTAATATATCTCCCATAATTAGTCAAATAAATAAATATACTTGACCATATATTTATTTATTTGTTTCCTTAAAAATGAAGATATTTAAGAGAAATATAAGAATATCTCCTCCTAAATAAAAAATTATACTTTTCATAGTTAATTGTTAACTAATTAATTAACTAATATATAAAACAAATATTGTGCTACATATCTTCAACACTCCACCTCGATGGAATATTTTTACGGGCTCCACCTTTGTTCGAAACAAACTTAATCAACCTTTAAACCACATAGTTATGGATGCTCTCATTTAACATGCATATCATCAATAAATCAAAATTGCTTATAATACCACAAAGGTCTCCAAGCAGACTTTGTGGTTTTCGTTGCATGCTCCACTTTGATTTAGATAAATTTGCCTCTCCAACTCTAATTTGAGAACTCCTTACATTCTCCCATGTTTTTCCAAGCAATTTATATATGTTATTGTTTCCCCGTTTTGCGCGAAGAACCTCCTTATTACCCCTCCAAACCCTTGTGACTCCATATCGAGTTGAAAAGTTGCGGCCTTTTCGTTCCAACTATCCTATTGAAGCAACATTCTTCTTAATTTCTGGGATGCGCCTAACTCATGTTAGCTTTACAGCCCTTCCATCATACATCTTCAACCTAACCGAATCAATGCCTTCAAAATGCAAATATCCACCGTCAATTAATTCCACCCTATCACTTTGCTCTTCATAATTTATAAATGCTTCCTTTTGATTATATATATATATATATATATATATGGAAATAAGCATATGAATCAAGTATCCAATCTTTGTCCTTTATCCACGTTAACGCCAAAAATGGATCAACATCCAAAGATATGTCGTGTAGAATGTGTGAGACCTTGATTTAGCATATAATAGAAGAAATAAAAGGAAAATAACAGAAATAAGAAAGAAGCGTAAGTATTTTATAGTGGTTCGGCAATCTCTGTCCTACAACCACTTTACAGCTTTGTTGCCTATTGATTTGATGTAGTTTGATCCAGATTACAAGAGAACTGAGAGAGAATAAGTCACAAGTACCGGGGTTAGGTAGATTCTAAGTTCTAGAATTTCCTATAGTTGCTGCCTTGGTGACTATTGTGTAGAGGAAGGAGTTGGAGAAGAGACAGAGCTTCCGCATAGTGATGGCAGAAATCAGATCCTGTTTTGGTTGCCTCATGGTTTTCATTTATAGTGGTAGTTGTCACTCTTGTGTTTCAGGTTTCACCTTCATCGAAAGGCTACTGTCGACACAGTCGAAACCTAGCAGATTTAAACAAATTCAAGTTCATACATTAAGTAACCTTCCCCAATGTTTCGGCTTTTGACAAGGTCGAAACCCATCCCTAAAACACTGTAGCTTGAGAATACTAATTCGAACCCAAGAAGGTTAAGCCCATAGCTATCGACAAGGTCGAAACCCCTACTTCTGATCCTTTAACCTAAGTCCAAGCCATTCAACTACTTAAGACCTCCGATTAGGTCGAAACCAACAAAGCCAAACCTTATTCAAGGTATCCCAATTGAATAAAAAGGAAAGCATTTGAGGGAGAATCCACACTGACTCAACCAGGTCGAAAGTTCATTAAGTACAAATACCAACCCTTTCGACTAAGTTGAAAGGTCGATTTGGGTAACTTTTGCCTACTGAGGCCTATTCGAAAGGAAATTCAAGAAGGATATATACTTTCCTTCCTACTCTACTTGCTTAAAAGGTAATCTTCATTCTTTAGCACAACCTTGGGGTGTTGACATGATTTTTTGTTAACATTTTTGGCGCTAGAAGGAGGGCTCGAACCTCCAACTTGGTTAAACCCCCAACACTACTATTCTCTAAACCTACTTAGCTCAATCTCAAGTTCATCAACTTTGGTCTAATCATGGCTAGAAGAATCATAAGATCTGAACAAGGATCCTCTGAACCCCATGAGATAAGGTTTCCTTCAATAATCATCAAGGATTCCAACCAAGAGAAAGAGCGAAGGTTAAGGCTAGAAGTCTTAGAATTATAAACAAGAAAAAAGCAGAATCATACAATCCTGAGAAATGGAGCATAAACCTCTTTTATGTTGGCCCCACCCCTATCTTTGCATTAGGAAAGAAAACAAATGGAAGTGACAATGTATCCCATCAAATGAGAAGAACCACAATTCCAAAGGCACCATCTTTGAGAAAGTGATAATGGATTATTACAATGCCTTTGCACATAAGTGGCCACCAACTATAGTAAGAACACTTCTAACTCAAGAAATTTAAAGGTTAGCAAAAAGAAAAGCATTCGAAGAGCATGAGACAATAAGGCCAAGGAACAAAAAGTCAAAAGGCCATCCTCAAGAATCAAGCTTCAAATCTAGACCTCCCAATGAATGCAATTTAACAACATCCATTGAGAACGTCTACTTGCAAACTAAGGATGAGCTTAACTATTAGCCATCACGAAAGAAAAAGCCAAAACATGAAAAGAATCGGGGAGGATCCTATTGCTACTACCATATGATGAATGACCATGAAATAATCACTGTAGAGCCCTGGAGGGGATGATCATAAATTTCTTTTGACAAGTTAAGATTCACGAGTTTGTAAAAAGAATTTGAGACAAAATTAACAAAGAGCTAATTTTCATAAAAAGAAAATCTACATGGTTGGGAGTGAAATGCTCCTTATATTGGGATATTACATAAGATGGTAGAAAAGCCTCTGTCCGCGCCGAGTTGGCCAGGGCAGAGCACCTCCTGGAGAGAGGACAGGTAAGCCTTTAGATGCACCATAAGATGGCCTGGTTAAAGCACCAGGCATGCCCTTGGCCGCGCCTATGGTCAGGTCAAGGCACCTCTTGGGTGCCATAAGATGGCCAGGTTAAAACACTGAACAGCCCTTATCCGTGCCATGCTATGACCAGGTTAAGGCACCTCTTGGAGGGTGGACGAAGTAAGCCTTTATCCACGCCATAAGATGGCCAGGGTAAAGCACCGAACAAGCCCCTGTCTGCACCATACAAGGGCCAAGGCAGGGCGCCTTCTGGAGGGAGGTCGAGTAAGTCTTTGGTTCTAGCCTCTAAGATGAGCTAACCAAGAGCACCAAACAACAATGGACTAAGACGTCAATGCTCAAGAAGAGGCCCATCAAACAATGGACTAAGATGTCTAAGCCCAAGAAGAGGCTCATTCAATAATGGATTGAGACGTCCAAGCCCAAGAGGAGGCACATTCAGCAATGGACTAAGATTTATAAGCCCGAAAAGAGGCTCATCAAATCGCGAACTAAGATGTTTAAGCTCGAGAATAGGCATTTCCAATTGTGGACTAAGACGTCCAAGCTCAAGAGGAAACTAATCAAATTACTTCTATACAAGACCAGAAGGGTTCAGACATCAAAGGAGTAGAACGGAGCTCCACTTATTAATACCTGAATATGGGTTTTGGGTCACTCATATTTGAATCCCATCAATTAATACCCGAATCTGGGTTTTGGGACTTTCATTTCTAAACATCATCTATTAATACCTGAATCTAGGTTTCGGGTCACTTATATCAGAATTTCATCAATTAACACCCAAATATGGGTTTCGGGACATTCATTTATGGACTTCACTTACTAATGCCCAAATCTGGGTTTCGGGTCTTTATCGATCACCGACTATCTTTGTATACCTGAATCTGGGTATCGAGACTATTACTTATTTGATCCCTAATCTGGGGTGTAAAATTTCGATAACGGATTTCTTTTTATCTATCACAAATGCCCGAAGCTGGGTCAAAAATAGTCTCAAGAAGACCATTATTATATGTTTCTGTTAATACCCGAATCTGGATCTCGGATTACTAAGTTTTCAAATTTCACTAAATCCCGATAATAGGTCTTCGAGATTCTATTACAAATATTCAGACAATGATTTCTGGATTCAATTCCTTATTATCTATCTCTCAAAAAATTACTATCTATACTCTTGTGTTAAGGCAGGATTTGTTATCAACAAATTTTAGATATTCCAGCCAAATGGTTGAAGTTAATTTCTCAAGTATCTCTCATCACGGTTAAAGATGGGATTTAAATGTTTAATATAAGCTACTTTTCATGCAATTAACAAGATGATTTGTTAATTTAAGCAAATGATATACATAGACTGGTATATCAATTTCAAGCTAATAATTAGAAATATTGTTTTCTTTATACTTTTCAGGGAAAGCAGCATAGCAAAGAGAAATGAAAGATTCAGCAAATACAGAAATAATGAATGGGCTATTAAAAGCATTTTAGAAATGACATTAAAGAACAGGATTACAAATCAGGTGATATTTACAAAAATTTTATGATTTACATAAGTCATGAAATTATTTATAGAACTATGAATTTATTCACATATATACTGAACAAGTTTATACATTTCAAAGATACAGATATATCATAAGTCTTAGGCAGCTTTGCTAAGATTCTCAGCGATTTAGGGATCAATTAGGTGACGAATTGCGGCACAGAGAACTTCTTTGAGTTTCTTTTCCTTCTTCCTGAGTTTATCCGCGTCTTCAACTAATCAATATTTGTTTTTAGAGCATGGCTGAAAGCTCTGTTTGCGCCCCTTAGGGCCTTGTTACCCCTTTCTAACTCTACGATGCATTCTGGAGGAAGTATTTGTCACATTCGAGCTTCTTAACTTTGGCGGCATACTCGTTTATATTTTGAGAACACTTCACTCTTTATGGCTCATCAAAATACTTAGCTACTTCAAACTTAACTTTCATGCACCAGTTACCTTGAAATTATCATCTATGACCGGGGGAGGGTTAATCACTGAGGGAAATCTTTGAACAACAAGAGTATTTGACCTCGTGGTTCTGGAGACCGAGGGAGTAGTACGAGGAGCCAGTAAAGCAATGCTTGATATGTTGTCTTCCATAATGAATTCCAACAATTCACACTGCGTCTGACTATCCTTCAATTTCAACTCCCAATCACCGATTTGTTGAATAAGCTTCGACATCTTATGATCGAAGTCTATTGAAGGGTTAGACTTTATCTGTGGCTTCGGCGATAGAATCGTTTCATCTTTGTTTTTTATTTTGGTCTCAAGATAAGCGATTTGGTCCTTTTGATTGCTGGCAATGGTTTCCTGAAGAAAATATCTTTTATGCCATTTCGAAGCTTCGATGTTGCCACCGAAGCGTTCCAATAAGATATCGTCACTAAGCTCACTCCTTCCACTTGATTTTAACAATTTCTCTCTTAAAACAACGCTACGTAATGATAAATCAAGGGGGAGGGCAACTGTGGATAGCTGTAGCTCATATTTATGCAAAAGAAATAAAACAAAATTAAAATAAGAATGAAGAATTTCTTTATTATTACAATAAAAGATTACAATTGAAACAATAACGAAGTCAAAAAATACAATAAACAATTGGTTAACATCTAAAGTTTAGGAACTACATTTTTAACTTTGTCTAATGAATTGGCAGAAAGATTAACTGTAGAATTAAAAGGATTATTTAGTCCTTTCGGGGTTAACACTGGGGACATTTGCTATAGTCCTACTTCCCATCTGAAGGACTATCGCGACCGCAAATTAATTTAGTATGGAATGTCCTGATTTCTTTAAGAAATTTCTCTTTCTCATCACTAAGAAAATCAAACCAAAGTCGAGGATATTCCAAGTAAAGTTTTTGTAAATCTCCATGGAAGCGGTATCTTGCTCATTTCAAAGATTTTAAAATTGATGCCTTTTCGAGATAAAATCGTCTCAATTAGACGTACTGACTTCAATGATCTCTAGAGACAAGTTTGCCAGATGAAAAATCATTCTATGATAATGCAATAAGATGAAGCTAAGCATAAAAAGCAAGATCGAAACAAATATTTAAAAATCAATACATTGTTACATTTTTTTACAATTATTCATCTAGTTAATACAAAACAGACTTAGAAAATAACTCAAATACAAATTTATTCTTATAACACTTTATCTTTTCAGAAGGGAGATCTTGGGGAATCGGTTTTACCCGTGGTAAGTTCCAACAAGCTCCAAGGTGCGAGTCAGATCCGAATTCATCCAAGTGTCTCTTATGAAAATGTATAAGTAGACCCCCACTAAATTCACCTAAGTATGAAAAATCAATTATTGAATGTCTACAATAAGCCTTTTATAAAAAGTTGATTAGAATGTCCCTTTCTTCAATCAGCATCCAAAATAGAGTGACTAACTCCTGGTTTTCTTTCAAGAAAGCGTCGTATCGGAGACGCGCTCTCTTTAATAAGGGGGAAGCCTTCTGATATTTAAAAGATGCCAGTACTGAGGCACTCCTATCGAGTCTATGATACTTATCAGAAAGTACATTATGCTCCCATATTTGCTTGTTTAACTCCCTATATAATCTATTTATTTCAGCTTGTTTTCTCTCAAGTTTTGTTTTAGAGGGGAGGGTGGGCTTCTTCCTTATCTAAAATGAATGATTTACACTATTATAACCTTTGAAGTGAAAGATATTTAAACAGAGAGTCCCATACCTATGATGTCGAGACAAAGGTCTAGGAAGCGTGCTCTTTCCCTTTAGGCTCTTCAATGTTAACGGGAGTAGGCTCATCCTCTTGAGAAACAAAAGGCCCAACAGCAGATTCAAGCGGGGGAGCTGTAGGAGGAGATGCTCTTTCTCCGAAGCTTTTGAGTTTTCATCTCCATCTTTATCAGAGGCTTCGGTGTGACCTCTGCCATCTCCACCCGAGCCTTGACCACCATCGATGTTGTCATCATCATCGTCGTCGTCATCATTATTATCATCGTCATGTTCATCACCATTATTTTTGTCGTCGCCTTCTTCCTCGGCAGCATTATTCCTATCAGCCTCATCCTCAGAGTCGGATTCAATTTCAAAGGAGGGAATGTCGAAGGAAAGAATCTTGGAGGAGTCAATTTCCTCCTCTTCTGCAACTTCAATCCCTTACTTTATTTGATCAATCTTGCCTATTACTCTATCAATGAGGGCGAGCCGAGCGAGGGGAAACTTAAATAAGGGCACTTCCTAAAGTTATCAGCATAAGTGAGCATTAGGGCTTCTTCATAAGAATTTAGCATGATTTGCCCCAGAGTAGAAGTGAGAAATTGAGATACTCGATGCTTGGCGTCGGAGATGGTATCGACAGTGAGTTTCAAAGAGTCCCTATTCTTCTTGAACTTCTCCTTCAAAGAAATGTTCTTTGTTGCTATACGAGCTTTCTCCTCATCAGAGTCTTTTAAAGTTAGCTCCATAGCAAAAAAATTGTCGGCAAGAAGTTGACAAGCCCTTCTTTATTTTAGGAGAACAGTTTCTATTCGGGCAAGAGAAGCTCTTAATCGTTCCAGTTCTGAAGTCGCTTCATCATTAGCCGTAGAAAGAAAGGACACTTGGTTCTTAAGAACAGAAATTTCCTTTTGAAATTCAGAGGACTCGACAGAATATTTCGATACTTGCTCATTCAAAACTAACCGACTCTTAGAAATATGAAAGAAGAAAACGCAATGCAAGTTAGAGATTTAGAAAAAACCAGCGATGACAAAGTTAATTGAGGAAAAACTTACTAAAAATTGTTGCTCTATCAGAGAGCGATAATGCACTGGTAAATCAAAGACAGTTGAAGGTGGGTGGATAGAGGTGAAAGACTCAGAATGTAAGGTAGACTCGGCTATCTCTTCAAAATTGATGGAGGAAGGAGAAGAAGACGATGGCTTCGAAGGAATTTGCTTTAAATAGGGTGTCGTCTCCAAATCCAGTTGCATTTGTGCGAGTGCGGTTGGAGAATCAGAAATAGAAATGCGAGAAAGAGGGTCGGTCACATTTGGAATTTTCTCCGGTTTCTCTTTAGAAGTTTCAACGATTGGGCTCTTCGGAGCTTTATCAAGAGATGGATTCTCCTCTTCCTCTATATCAACATCTTTAGCAACCTTTTTAAGTGGTTGTATTTTAGATGATTGCGCCAATTTCCTTTTGAAGGCCCTCTTGGTTTTCGTAAGAGATTCAATAATAGATAATGCTACAGAAGTCATGGGAAAAGGAGCGGCACTATCAACCGCATTGTAACTTGAGGAGCAACTAAAAATAATCCAAGCAGATTGTATGTTATCAAAATAAATTGAAAAGGCGATGTAAAAATTCATAACAAGTGCAATGTTCTTCGCATACCAGAGTGGTAAGCGCAAATGGGTGACATGGGAGAGAAAGTTGATGGATCTCCTAGAGAAAGGAAGCGTTTGCTTCGAGAGGTATGTTGAACAGATGGATGAGTGCCTAGGATCCTTTGGCATGCCGGCAGAAGAGAGTGCTTTCGTAAATTTGTAGGAGTCAACAACGTCAATCTCCTCCCAACTTGGCTTGAGGTTGCAATCAGAGATTCGACTGTTCTCTTATCATCATCATTAAGCTCATTAGCAGGGGCATCTAATAAAAGCGAAGATTAGGCAAGAGAAAACATTGAATAAGGGAAGATAATAAAAATCTAGACTTACGAGGGGAAGTGAAAGTCTCGTTGATGTTTGGAAAACACTCGACAAAGAAAAACTGGTTTTCCCAGTCTCTGAACTTATTAACCCCATCTGATATCATCTTCTTCTGGGGATTAGCTCTGTATATCTGACTGTTAAGGTTGCTAAGCTTGACCAGCCGGGTCAAGTAGTTCAACACTTCAGCGTTAAGGGAGGGAAGTCCAGATTCTAGTGCCATCATTTCCAAAGACAAGAGATAGGTATAAACATTTGGCGACAATTGGATTGGAGCAATCCCGAGATGAGAAAGGAATGTGGATAAGAACTCTAGAAAAGGCAAGAATCCTCCATGTCATATATGGATGGCGATGTAGCCAAAGAACCCCTCGGGAGGGTTGTTGATAGTATCAGTCTCTTTGGGAGGAATGACTTCAGCACCGGTAATGCCAAAGTCATTAAGGATAGCATCAACTTCGTCTTGGGTTGATATAAGAAAACGCTTGGAAGTAGCTTCAACCTTCTTCGAAGAACTCATGGTTCTGCCCTATGAAAACATTTCAGTTAAAATTTTCAAGTTTATATGAATGTAGTATTCATTCAAGAATTAGTTAAAAACCTACTTGAATAACATAAACAAAAACCAAACATGAAATGTTAAATTTTCGAAAAAATGTCTAAGTTAAAAGTTAAAGATATTGGGCTTACGTCGGAGTCGAAAGGAAAGGGATAATAACGCTCAACAAATACCTCTCGACAATGTCAAAAAGCTAAATAGGAGTATTAGTGGAGCTTTCGATAGAGTCCAAAGGAAAAGTAAGTTAAATTTAGTTACAACCTTTTAACAGTGTCGAAAGCACAAATATGTGCAATCACTGGGCTTCCGACATGGTTGAAAGAAAAGATGAGAACGTAAAGTGACACTTTGTCGAAAGCTTCACATGAGCCAAGTTGTTAAAAAGGAAGTAGTCCAAGTTAACTTAAAACTTGAACAAAAATGTACACTATAAACATTCATAAACATAGTAACAAGACCCTTCGACACTATCGAAACCTTTGACTTAGGTTTCCTTAGAGAAATACGAATGTTGTCGAAACCTAATATACTCATTGAGTTGAAAGGTTCTAAGTTAAACTCATATGCACTTAGAACATTTCGACAAAGCTGGACAAAAAAAACTCTAAGGGGTTCTGACCCATTAGATACAAAGGGATTCGAAAGGGACGAGGGAGCATTACGATTCCAAAAATTAATAATGGAAAATGGATTGCAATCGATACAAAAGGTTTCGAGTAAGTCGAAACATTTTGCTATCGAAGGGGTTACTGCACTCAGCCTAACTACATAGCCTTTCGGCAAGGTTGATTAAATTTACGCAACATCACCTTTCGACCCCATCAAAAGGGGCTAAGGAAACAAAACCAGTGTTGCCACCTCAATCCCTTTCGAAGGGGTAGAAAGGTCATTTTGTGGCGCCAATTTTTCGTTCGTACACTAGAAACTTTTAGACGAAGAAAACAGATACTTCTGTCTTTCCCAAACCCAATTGCAAATCCAAGGTTTCAAAATTTCTTAAAAACAAACGAACCAAACCCGATAAGGAGATGGAATTCAACATCAACCACTTTCAATTTCAAAATTACAAAAGAGAATTCAAATTCTTTCAAAAATAGCAGAAATCCTAAAACACTAAAGCAAATTCGAAACGAAAAAAAAACCTTATCTGTTCAGGAAACTGAATCGCAAAATTTTGTTTTAAAAAAAATAAAAAATAAATAAAATCAAACGGTCTCAGGAAATCGAATCGAGCATGTTTTTAGGAAGTTAAAGTTTGATCGGTGTAAAATCAAAATCTCGATTTTAGAATTTGGGAAATAAAAATTTAACTAAAACATGAATAACAGAGAAGAAAAATTAGCAAAACATAGATGAATCTAAATTTACGAATTAGATTCGGTGTCTACTTTGATTTTTGGAAGTAGAAAGAAAATTTGAGAATTTTTGGAATTCTTTTACTCGTACTTAAATTTTTGATTGTAGAAAAGTGAAAGGAGAAGAAGAAAAAGAAGAGCATACTTTATAAGAAAAGTCGCCAAGAGCCATCAGCCACTAGATCAAATTTGAATGGACGGCCAAGATCCACACGGGAAGGCCAAGAGGCTGGAAGGTTCTAGGTTTCGGCAAAGTTGACTTGGAAAGTCAAGTTCATCCCTTCGCAAGGGGGGAGGGCAAATGTTACTCCAAAAATCCACCTTTCTACTTGATCAAAACCAATTTAAGCAGAATTTTAAGAAGAATAGGAGAAAAAGGTTCCAGCTGGTCCTTTCGAATGAGTCGAAGAGATGCTATCGTCAAAGTCTGGAAGCTTCAGAACCTTTCAATGGTTTCGAAAGGTTTCTACAATCATGGTCCTGAAGGTTCCTACCTTTCAAAGGAGTTGAAGGAGTCAAAAGCATACTTCCGCCTTCAGTAACCACCTTTCGACTAGGTGATTCCATATGCATGAAGACCTTTCAAATGAGAAGAGGCAGTACCTTTCGAAGACAATGTAGAGTAGATATTTCCACATGCGACAGAACCATTCGAAACCAATGGTTTCGCCTTCATTCAAACTACTCGAAAGCATGCATTGTCCAGAACAACCCCTTCGAAAGCCATAATAACCCTTTCGAACTGGTCGAAGCCAATGTGATCCAGGAGGGTTTCGCATCAAATCAGAAACAAGAGCTCAGACGTAACCAACATCATCGAAACCATAGGACAATGCCTATCGACAGATTTGAAAGCACTTATACGGAAATGCAAATAAGAAAGGCGCAACCCTTCCTTTCGACAAAGGCGAAGCAAACATGAGTTATTTAGCAGCCGCCTTTCGACCCAGTCGAAAGCATCAAGGTCGAAAGGTGTTGACCTGCATCTATAAATAAGACCAAAGGGGTCAGGTTTGGGGGATCTAGGTCTTTCCAATCTAAACTTGTATTTCTTTAATCAAAAATGTTGTAACTCCAATTACAAAATTGATTTAGGGATTTGAAGCAAAAAGTCATCTTTTTCTTATGATTACGTTATTGTTTCATCAAAGTTCTTGTCAGTTTCACTCTTGTGTTTCAAGTTTCGCCTTCATCGAAAGGCCACTGTCGACACAGTCGAAACCTAGCAAATTTAAACAACTTCAAGTTCATACTTCAAGTAACCTTCCTCTGTGTTTCAGCTTTCGATAAGGTCGAAACCCATCCCCAAAACACTGTAGCTTAAGAATACTAATTCAAACCCAAGAAGGTTAAGCCCATAACTTTTGACAAGGTTGAAACCCCTACTTTTGATCCTTTAACCAAAGTCCAAGCCATTCAACTGCTTAAAACCTCCGATCAGGTTGAAAACAACAAAGGCTATTCAGTGTATCCCAATTGAATAAAAAGAAAAGCATTCAAGAGAGAATCCACACTAACTCAACTGGGTCAAATGGTCATTAAGTACAAATACAAACCCTTTCGACCTAGTCGAAAGGTCGATCTGGGTAACTTTTGTCTACTAAGGCCTATTCGAAAGGAAATTCAAGAAGGATATATTCTTTCCTTCCTACTCTACTTGCTTAAAATATAATCTTTATTCTTTAGCACAACCTTGGGGTGTTGATAAGATTTCTTGTTAATAAAACCCTTCTGTCGTTCCTACGCCTTTCGAATGGATTGAAGTCGTCAACCAATTTGAAAGGTAGTTTATATTTTAAACTTGTACTAAGCCACTTCCTAAAGCTTTCAAAAGAGTTCAGGGTTTTGAACGCAATGGCTTCGAAAGGGTTTTCAAAGCTAACCTTCGGATGTTTTACTTAATATTTGAGCTTTCGAAAGGATGGTTCCAAGGCCATCAATTTTCCCCAAACAAGTTTATATAAAGATTAAAGGTTTCGAAAGGGATACTTTCACTTTATTCACTTAGACGTAATAAGATATGTTCTAAAGTAAACCCAATGGTTTTGAAAGGGGTACTTTCAATGGTTCTGAAGATATGCTTCTATAAAGGAATGGTTTCACTTTAATACATTCGAAAGGTTTCGGAAGAGAGTTTTTAAAGTGTTTCAAAAGGTAGGTGCCTAGTGTTTTGAAAAGAAGATTTAAATGCTTTCGAAAGGAAGTTTTCTAATGGTCTCGAAAGTAAAGATAAAATGTTTCGAAAGCCTTAGTTTTCAAAACAAAGAACCCAATCTTGATTTTTAAAGGCAAAACCCATGGCATTATAAAAGAGCTTTTAAACTAGATTTTTGAAGAAGCTTTCCCTGATAGAATAATAGGTTAAATGGATTAACCATGTTTTATATGAAAATGATTTCAAGGATATTAAATCACAGATGTTGGTGATTATAATGTTAATATGTTTGCTTCTTCTTGTTTACATATTCTCTTTAATATGGAGCCATAACTATAAGTTGGGAAAAGGGGGTAAAATAACTAGCTAGGTTGACTCAGTAGTGAATATAAGTTGAATTAACTCCTGAATGAGTAGAATTGCATTCAGGAGGTCAGATAGACCAGAATGTAGGACGCCTAAATATTGATTAAAGAAGTTGTCAAATAGACAGGTTCATAGTAGACCTATAAAAACTATGATTAGAAAGAGTTATTGGCAAGGGCCAGTAGGTTTGTAGTGAACCCATGAAAACTATATCCGGTTTGAGTTATTGACATATATCAATAGGTTCCTAGTCAACCCATGAAAATTAGGATAAGAGGAAAGTTATTGGAGATACCAATAGGTTTAGGGAGAACCCATGAATGATGAAGTTATTTGCAGGGGCCAATAGGTTTATAGTGATCCCATGAAAATTATGAAACCGGATAGGGAGTCCATGAGTATTAAACCGGTTATTAGTTAGCCATGAAAACTAATAGGTTAATGGTGAGCCTAGAAATTATAACTGAGATGGATAGTCAAAATGAATGGGGATGGGTGATCCTAAATCGATTTACTTGTTTTGCATATCATCATAATATTTTGAATTGCTATGTTTTAACCATTGTAGTTGCAGAAGCACAGCATATGGTTTAATAAAATTTTAAAAGAGATACTAGTGAGGGGAAAACCCGTTCCGCTAAGCGGCGTGGTCTCACTAGACATCTAAATGGATTGAGATGGTAGATTATTACCTATACCAGGCTTTATGTCTGACTTGAAGTGTTTTCCTCTTATTCTTTCGGGTGCTAAATTGGTTTTGAGTAGTTTGGGAGTTGAGGTTTTTAGGTACCTCTTTAGACGAATAAGCTTCCGGAGACGTGAATGAGGCATGATAGCTATTTAGAGTTCTTTTCTATTTTGATTCCGGTGTGTTTTTTTGTAAAGGCAAAGATGTTTAGTTGCCTAGTTATATAATCTGATCATCCAAGGGGCATTTTTATATGTCGCTCTTGGCGTATGTTGTAATAATTATATTTTCTCTAAATGCGGTTCTCATATTGGGATTATGTAATGAATTTGAAATGCTTTGAAATGGAATGAGAAAGTTGTTTGTTGACTTTAAAATTTTTTCCGTATCCATGTGTTTCTGTTATATCAATGTATCTAACATTACCGTATTTGGTCGCGAGGATTAATAAATATGGATGACTACAGCACCGTAGCCGCTAATTTTGGGCCTCCAAGTGGGGGATGTTACAAGTTGGTATCAGAGCAAAGATTTATGAAACTTAAAAGAAATTTACGCCTAAAAGATTTTCAAAAATAATTCAATTAATCGGAAAATAATATCTAGTTTTGGGATAACGCTATAGTAACGTACTTGCATTTGATATAGATATATATGTATTCCCCTCCCTGTTAGATCGTTCTTCTGTATCTTATTAAGGCTCATATGTAGATTTATGAGAAAGAAGATATGAAGGCAGGAAACGGAAGTGGAAATCTTGGTGGAGGAAGCACCACAACCAACTGAAATGTTCGACCCTCCGGGAGGAACCCGGGTCTACAGGCTAATGCTAACCAGAATGCAGATGCCAATGTGGGTACTGGAAATCCACTAGTTTATATGGGGGCGATGTATCAGTTCTTCGTTAATATGATGCTAGCTGGAGTTGCTAGGAATGTTGGAGGAGCTAATCACGTGGCTTCCATTAGAAATAACTATGCTAAGCTGAGCAGAGACTACACTAGTCTTGGAGGGAAACTGTTTATGGGAATGGAGGATGCTATAGAAGCTGAGAATTGGCTGTTGCACTGTGAGAGAATCTTCACTTATTTGGGTTTGGATGATGAGCAGAAGAGGAGGCTGGCTTCTAGGCAGTTGCAAGGGGTAGCACTTCAGTGATGGAATAGTGTTACTGCCGGAGTTCCAAAAGAAGTGTTGACTTGGGCTAATTTTAGAAGAAGATTTGAATAGAGGTTTTTATTTGAAGTTGTTAAGTCAGCGTTGATGAGAAAGTTTGTGGATTTGGTGAAGGGAGAGATATCGGTAATTGAGTATGCTACTAAGTTTGATGAGTTGTCCCGATATGGGTATACTGCTATAGACACCGTCATCAAAAGGAATGCGAGGTTCATTCGAGGATTGAGGCCTGAGATTGCCAAGGCAACCTTGACACATACCTATGATCCTCATAATCTAGTTGTGGAGATGGCAATCCGACATGAGGAGATACTTGATATTTGTGCTAGAGAAAAGCCGGTTGAAACCTAGGATTCTTAGGGAAAGAAGAGAAAATTCTTTAAGAAGAAGGGAGCCCAGAAAGGGGAAGCTGCTAAAAAGGCAAAGGCTAATTTAGTTTGCTTTAAGTGTTACAAGAAACATCTTTATGCTCATGAATACCAGTCAGGCAAGGGGAAGAAGGTTGCAGAAAAGAAGAATGTGAAGTGCTTTAACCGTGACCCAAGTTGGGAATTATACAGTCAGGGCTTACAAGGGAAAGGTTTTTGCCATTGGACCATCATCTGCCAGGCCAACAGCAGTTGAAAAAGGAAAGACTGTGATGGAAGGTACGTTTTTGATTCAGAGTATACCAGTTAGGATACTATTTGATACCGGTGCATCACATTCATTAATAACTCAAGATTTAGTAGATAGGTTATGCTTAAAACCTACATACCTTGTTACTTCCTTAAGGGTTGCGAATTCGATAGGAGGGTATGCAACTCTAGGGATGAGATGTGACCAGTTAGAACTTGGCTTGTTAGGTCATAAGTTTGCATGCACTTTGTATGTAGATTTCGAAATCATTTTGGGTATGGATTGGTTGGGTAAGTATGAGGCCAGGATATTTTGCCAGAATGGGGAGATATCACTAAGACACCCTGATAGTCATAACCAAATTATATTCTCAGTGGAGAATTATGACCGGAGTAGTAGTGCTTTGTTAAGTGCTATGGAAATAGGAGAAGGGTTAAGTCGGGTTCGGGTAGCAAAAGAGTTTGCAGATGTTTTTGAGTCGGTTACAGGACTACCATCGAAACGAGCTATTGAGTTTCGGATAGATCTTATGCTTGGAGCTGTACCTGTGAGTAGACCACCTAGCAGGATGACACCGACAGAGATGAAGAAATTGAAGGTGAAGCTAGTGGATCTAGAAGGAAGGAATTTTATTAGACCAAGTAGTTCGCCTTGGAGAGTGGCCGCGATGTTCGTGAAGAAACCGGATGGGTCGTTGAGGATGCGTATCGACTATCGTAATTTGAACGAGAGGACGATTAAGGATAAGTAACCTTTGCCGAGAATAGATGATCTATTTGATCAGTTGTGTGGAGCCAGAGTGTTTTACCAATTGGATTTGGCGGTAGGTTTTCATCAGTTAAGAGTGGCAGAGGAAAGTATTCCTTTGATAGCATTTCAGACTAGGTATGGTTCGTGCGAGTGGTTAGTAATGTCATTCGAGTTAACAAATGCACTTGCTTTCTTCGTGGATTTGATGAACCGAGTTTTTCGGGAGTATTTGGATAGGTTCGTGTTGGTGTTTATAGATGACATTTTAGTATACTCTACGGGTGAAAGGCAGCATGAAGATCATCTTAGAGTGATGCTTGAGACGCTGAGGCAGCATCAGCTAAAGTGAAGTTTTCTAGGTGCCATTTTTGGAAGAAAGAGTTTAAGTTTCTTGGTCACATGGTTTTAGAGAAGGGATTGTCAGTTGATCTAGATAAGATTGAAGCTGTTAATAATTGGAAGAGACCAGAGATGGTGACAGAGATTAGAAGTTTCCTTGGACTAGCTTGCAATTACCAGAGATTCATCAGGGATTTCTCGTGGATAGCAGCGCCTTTGACTAAGTTAACCAAGAAGAATGTGAAGTATGTCTGGTCCGACAAATGTGAGGAAGCATTCCTTAAGTTAAAGCATTTGTTGACCAACGCACATGTGTTAATAGTTCCAGACTAAAACCAAGGGTTGGTGGTGTTTACCGATGCATGTGGAACTGGATTAGGAGCTATGTTAATGCGAAGGGTAAAGTTATTGCCTATGCTTCACGACAGCTTAGACCGCATGAAGTAAGACAGTCTACTCATGATTTGGAGTTGGTTGCGGTGATCTTCGCATTGAAAATATGGAGACATTATCTCTTAGGGAAGAGATTTGAGCTATATACAGATCGTAGGTCCTTAAGATACTTATTCTCTCAGGAGGAGTTGAATATGAGGCCGCAGAGGTGGTTGGAGTTTTTGGTTGCTTATGATTTTGGTATAGAGTATACTTCTAGGAAAGGAAAAAAAGTACCGGATGCTCTTAGCAGAAGACATCAGAATGTGGTGTTAGCCATGTTGGTAGAATGGAAGGATTTAGAAGCTTTAACTACTTGTAGTGTGTAGTTAAAATCGACTGCTAGTTCCAGTCAGAGTACCACCATGTTGTCTTGTTTGGAAGTTTGACCAGTGTTGATCGAAAGGATTGCTTCTAAATAGAAAGAGGATCCAATATTATCCGAGAAGATTAGAAGGCTTGAGGTGGGATCAGAGATCGATGATCTAAAAAAATTTGGTCTTGTCCAGAGTGGATGGTTGAGGAAGAAGGGACGATTCTGTGTTCCGAATGTTGAGAGCTTAAGGAAAGAAGTTCTTGGAAAATGTCATCGGTCCAAATTTACGATTCATCCTGGAGGAACCAAGATGTATCAAGATATGAAGAGGAGCTACTATTAGGAAGGTATGAAGAGGGATGTTGGCTTATGGGTTAGGCAATATGTAAACTGTCAACAAGTGAAAGCCGAACATCAGATCTGAGTGGATTGCTTCAACCTTTGGAGATTCCAGTTTGGAAATGGGATTCGATATCCATGGATTTTGCTGACGGGTTGCCAAGGTAAAATAGAGAAAATAAAAGTATATGGGTTACAGTGGACAGGTTGACCAAGAGTGCCCATTTCATTCCAGTTAAGTCAACCAGGACGGCCCCTATTTTAGCTATGTTGTTTATGTAGAACATAGTTAGACTATATGGGATTCCTAGTAGTATAGTCAGTGACAGAGATGCTTTGTTTACTAGTGAATTCTAGAAGATTCTTCGGGATGTATTAGGTACCAAGCTTAAGATGAGTACTGCGTATCACCGTCAGACGGATGGGTAGACATAGAGAGTGAATAAGGTACTCGAGGATTTATTGAGAGCTTTTGTATTGGACTTTGGTGGATCTTGGGAAGGTCGCCTACATTTGGTTGAGTATTCCTATAATAATAGTTATTAGACCAGTATAGGAATGGCACCTTCTGAAGCCTTATATGGAAGACCATGCAAATCACCAGCATGTTGGTTGGAAACTGGAGACAGATTGGTCTTAGGACCATATCTGGTAAGAGAGGAGACAGAGAAGATTGTATTGATCCGAGAAAGGATGCTCAGTCTAGACAGAAGAGTTACATAGATATTAGGCGTAAAGACCAAAAGCTCTCAGTTGGAGATAAGGTTTTCATTAAGGTATCACCGATGAAGGGTGTGGTACGATTTGGAAAGTCAGGGAAACTGACACCGAGATATGTTAATCCATTCCAGATTATAGGGAGGATTGGAAAGCTCTCTTATAGAGTAGAGTTGTCAAACGGTATGGTAGGTGTCCATAATGTGTTTCATGTGTCTCATCTTTGCAAGTATGTGCATGATCCAGAGACAACTATTCCTTCGACAGGGTTAGAAGATTTAATAGTAGAGTCTAATTTGACTTTTGTTAAACAACCAGTTCGGGTTGTAGCAAGAGATGAGAAAAGATTGGGGAACAAGATAGTCGAGTTGGTGAAACTTCAATGGAGTGACAACGAGAAGGACTGTACTTGGAAGACAGGAGACAGAATTAGAGATACTTATCCCGATCTGCTTTGAGGTATGTTTATGTTAGATTTATATAGATAGTTACTAGTCAAGTAGGCTAGAATGGTTGTTAGGAGTTGTTACGGATGATTGCTATGTTTAGTACTTAGTCCTTACTGAATTTCGAGGACGAAATTCTTTAAGGAGTGGAGCTTGTAACACCCTTAATTTTGATAATATTATTTAGGATATTTAATTGGATAAACTTAATAGAATAATGTAAACATTAGGGTGATAAGAGGATTGAGATTTGAATAAATAATTAAAGGTCGTGCTTAACTATCTAAATGGGCTTATGAATGGCTTATATATTAATTAATTAAAACAGCGGTATTAGGGTAATTGCCCCCTACATTTCTATCACCCTTATATTCATGTTCCCATTCACGTTTATTTTTCATTTTTCACAAAAATGTTAACCAAAAAGAGAATAGTTGGCCATTACAAAGGAGTAAGAAAAGGGAAAATCAATCAAAAGCTAAGGAATTAAAGCAAGGGGATTAATCTCAATCAAATCTCAAAGTCTTTATCCTAATTAAGGTGAATAATAATCAAAACCATCTCTATTTTTGTTTATATGATCATTTAATTTTGGATTTAAGATTAAATCCATTATGATGATTTTTTATGATAGGGTTGGATTTTAAAACATGATTGATTCACACAAGATTGTTTTATATATGCTTTTACATGGTTTTAAAGGTAAAATCGTTTAAATTGAATTTAGAATGCCATATGGAATTTATATGTTATGTAAAACATGATTTTGGAGTTGGGTTTTAATTTTCAATTTTTTTTGGCATAGCCAACGGGGTTGAATGGACCCCTACCATTTTATTGAAGCACCAAAGAGAAGTTACAAAGAAACACATGCCAAAAATTAGGCATGCACAAAGCAAACATAGAAACATGGTGCATCAAACACGGAGAGAAAACAGTACATAAAAACAAACAAGGGAAGGAGGTGAGAAACCGAAGAATACTGCAGGAATGACCCGAAGCAGTCATCACAAATAATCTAAAATTCCCGGGTCAAAGCAGAAGTTAAGCAACTTGAGCCCTTCTTTCAATTCTCTGACAATAAACTGATGAAGCTGCTGCATCGACTTACCTTTCTCCGGGGTAAATATCCTTGAATTTCTTTCTTTCCATATGGTTACAATGAATCTCTTCATCACAAAGTTAAAGACTCTTGCATTCCCTTCATGGCCTCGAGATAGCTTATGTATTTGTCTCCATTGCTGCTCAAGACCATTATTCATGGTAGCAACATTCATACCAGTTAAGATATTAGTCCACAAGGCATTAATTTGTGGACATGAGAAGAAAATATGGTCTAAAGTTTCAGGCAGCAAGTTACAGAAAGTGCAGAATATACTCACATTCATACCACGACTGAAGAGCTTGACCTTAGTAACATGGCATTATTAATGATTTTCCAGAGAGTGAAGTTGTCATTTGCACTACTATCAGTCTTCCAAATTATCTTTCCCCATTTTCAATTAGGTATTACAGAAAAGTTCAAAATTTTCCTATACATCGTTCCAATCTTAAAATTCTTACCTTTTTCAAACCAAGAGATCAGATCATCATGAGTATCATGGACAGGAATAATAAGAATTTTGTTCCAGATATCACGTATCCTATGATTAGAAGAATGTGGGAGAATAAATCTCCTGCCTTGAATCATAGAATTCACAAAGGCAGACATATGCACTCCAAACTGAGTTATTTCATTGTGAACGAGGTGTCGCTTAAGAATCAGACCACGTTCAACCCAAGGATCATCCCAAAAATGAACTTTATTATTATTGGATACGGCATACTGGAGTAGAGGAAGTACAGTTTCATGAAGATTAAATATACTCCTCCAAGTCCAGCTAGAATTTTGTGGTATGGGCATAGACCAGAAGTCACCATTATGCATCACATGAGAAAGAGACCAGTTGACCCATAAGCTTTCTTTCTTATTTAAAAAACTATCAATATGTCTGGCAAAGGCAGCCTTGTTCCAGCTTATTATATTTATAATTCCAAGCCCACCTTTTTTTAAGGGTTTTTCAGTGTGTTTGAAGGAGATAGGAGTTTGGTAATGACCATGCACTAACCCAGACCATAAGTATTTCATGAAGGCCGATCTAATCATACAAAGGAGTTTCAGAGGGAGGATGAAAGTTCTAGACCAATAAACTTGCATGGAAAATATAATTGATTTTATAAGGGTTGCCCTTCCAACTTGACTTAGTTTCCTATTGACCCAATAATCTAGCTTCGCTGTGATTCTTTCATATAGAGGTAAGCATTTGAGAGTGGTTATTTTCGCAGTGGTTAGAGGTAGCCCAAGGTAAGAAACAATCCTAGGATTAGGATGTAAGCCAGTAGCAGCATAAATGTTATGAGCTTGAGCATCACTGATACCAGCTGTCTTGATATCAGATTTTTTTTATATTAATTTTGAGGCCAGTCTTCTTATGGAAGCCGGAGAGAGAGTGTTAGTGATTGTTGAAATGGTGGTGGCATCCGGCGTGCAAAAAATTACAAGATCATCAGCAAAGAGAAGAGAAGTAACCTCAGGACTTTTGCATTTGGGGTGAGTTGTGAAGGTCTTACGGGCAACAGTTTTCCTGAGCATTTGAGTTAAGTATTCCATAACCATGATGAAAATGTAAGCAGACAAATTATCACCCTGTCTAATCCCTTGTTTACTACTAAAGAAGCCCTCACTAGACCCATTAATGGTGATAGAGAACTGAACGGAGGAGATACACTCACTAATCCAAGAAATAAATGAGAAGGAAAGTTCATATATCCTATAATTCTAACAATGGCATTCCATTGAATTGTGTCAAAAGCCTTCATAATGTCAAGTTTCAACATAGCTCTAGGTGAAAAGTTATTGCTGTTGTATCCACGGAGCAATTCATGAGATAGTAACACATTGTCCAGAATGTCTCTGCCAGGAAGAAAGGCAGCTTGGTTGGTTGAAATAATTGAAGGCGGCACTTTTTTCATTCTGGTGGCAATAATTTTAGGTATACATTTATAAATCGTGTTACAACATGAAATCGGTCTGAAGTCGTTAACAGTAGTAGGATTTTTAACCTTTGGTATCAAGGCTATGTTAGTGGAGTTAAAGGCTTTCATCATTTTAGCATTTTTGAAAAAGCATCTGACAGCCTTGCACATAATATCTCCAACAATTAGCCAACATGAAAAGTAAAAAATAAGCATTAAAGCCATCAGGACACGTAAAGGAATTTTTGTTAAGAGAAAACATGGCTTGTTTGATTTCCTTATCAATAATATCAAGGCTTAGGGATTTATGTTCTGTTGCGTTGAGTTGAGGAAGAATGGAGGGGTCAATATCATCAATGGATGGAACAAAATTCGAGGCATTACCAAAGAGGTGAGAGAAATATTGAATGAAGGCTAGACCAATACTTGCTTGGTTATGATGAAGGCCTTCATTGTCAGTGATAGTGGTGATATTTTCTTTAGTCTACTTTGATTTAAGGGAGGCATGAAAGAAGGAACTATTTCTGTCACCATCCTCCTTCCATTTAAGTCTTGCCTTTTTCCTGATCATTTTGTTTTCTATGATAAGAGCCTCAGCGTACTGAGCAGAAAGAGCAGTCTCCATGTTGGCAAGAGTAGGATTGTCAATGTCAATAAGCATACTCCTTTGTATGTCTTCAAGTTGGTGCTTTAATTGTTCAGTTATCTTGCTTCCATTACCAAACCTGGCCTTGGCCCATTGTTTAAGTGTATCTTTAGTTGCAAGAAGTTTTTTCTGCAAAACAAAAGGAGGATTGCCATGGTTAGGTTTATTCCACACAGTATTAACAATACTTTGAAAGTCAGGCTCCTCAACCCAGGAATTAAAAAAATTGAAACTTGTTTTTCCTCTCATAACAGGCCCCCCAAGGAGAAGGATTTGAGGTGAGTGGTCAGAAAGCAAGGGTGGAGGAAGCTGGTTGAGAATAGATGGCCATTTGGCAAGGGTGGGTTGATTACAAAAGGCATATTTTTGTTAATTATTTTCAAAATTTTCCAAGCTATGGAAAATTATTATGAATTAAAAGAAAATATGGTTAATTGGTTTAGAAATTTATTTCAAAAATCATATGGAGACTTTGGGTTCGAAATTTAGATATGTTAGATAACATATTAAAAGTGAATTTCTATGATTTTTTAGGATTTTTCCTAAGTGAATTACTATGGGAATTAAATTATTTTTAAAGGAGGACCTAAATGATTTATTGTTTTGCTTAATGGACGGGCTTATTTTTGAAATTAATCTTTGTTTAGATCTGGAATTATACGGCAGTTTTGTTTGGATAATAATTTGAAAAGTTTATGGAAACCAATTAAATGTTTACACATAGGCAAGTTATTTATAAAGCAATTACTTTAACTGAGATTAATCGGCCTTTACCTAGAAAACTGGGTTCCGCCACTATCAGAAGCAACCTTTCGACCCTAAGCCTCCACCGTCAATCAAGTCGAAACCTACTAGGTCGAAACCAACTAAGCTGAAACCAATACACAAGGTATCACACTGTTGGTACGTAGTGGATTGGAGAAAGGCGGAAGGCATGGTGTCGAAACCCTAGCTTCTGATGGTGTCGAAACTTTTGTTTGGCTTTCTAAAAGAAATGCACTTGCCATTTTTACAAAATGCTTTTAAAGGTGTCGAAACAAATGCTTTCGAATGGGTCTTTTAAATAGCTTTTGAAAGGGGGTTTCCACCTTATCATTTAAAGTTTAGCTTTCGAATGTGTTACTTGGTTTTTAAACTAATGCTTTCGAAAGGTGTAGTTTCAACCTAGTCGAAACCCATCTGCCGTTCCTATGCCTTTCAAATGGATTAAAGTCATCAACCAATTCGAAAGGTAGTTTATATTTTAAACCTGTACTAAGCCACCTCTAAAAGCTTTCGAAAGAGTTAAGGGTTTCGATGGCAATGGCTTCGAAATGGGATTTCGAGCTAAGCTTTAGATGTTTTGCTTAAATAATTTGAGCTTTCGAAAGGATGGTTCCGAGGCCATCAATTTTCCCTACACATGTTTATTAGATTAAAGGTTTCGAAAGGGGTACTTTCGCTTGTATTCACTTAGACCCAATAAGATTTGTTTTAAAGTAAACAACCAATGGTTTCGAAAGGGGTACTTTCAATGGTTTCGAAGATATGCTTCTACAAAGGAATGTTTTCACTTTAATACAATCAAAAGGTTTTAAAGTGTTTCGAAAGGTAGGTGCCAAGTGTTTTGAAAAGAAGATTTAAATGCTTTCGAAAGGAAGTTTTCCAATGGTCTCGAAAGTAAAGATAAAAGGTTTCGGACCCAATCTCGATTTTTAAAGGCAAAACCCATGGCAGTATAAAAGAGCTTTTAAATGATTTTAAACTGGAGTTTTTGAAGAAGCTTTCCCTGATAGAATAATAGGTTAAAGGGATTAACCATGTTTTATATGAAAATGATTCAAAGGATATTGAACCACAGATGTTTGTGATTATTATGTTAATATGTTTGCTTCTTCTTATTTACATGTTCTCTTTAATATGGAGCCATAACTGTAAGTTGGGAAAAGGGGCAAAATAACTAGTTAGGTTGACCCAGTAGTGAATATAAATTGGATTAACTCCTGAATGAGTAGAATTGCATTCAGGAGGTCAGATAGACCAAAATGTAGGATTCTAAATATTGATGAAAGAAATTGACAGATAGATAGGTTCATAGTAAACCCATGAAAACTAAGAGTTATTGGCAAGGGCCGATAGGTTTGTAGTAAACCCATGAAAACTATATCTGGTTTGAGTTATTAACAGATGTCAATAGGTTCCTAGTCAACCAATGAAAATTAGGATAAGAGGAAAGTTATTGGAGATACCAATAGATTAAGGGAGAACCCATGAATGATGAAGTTATTGGTAGGGGCCAATAGGTTCATGGCGATCCCATAAAAACTTTGAAACCGGACAGGGAGTCCATGAGTATTAATCAGGTTATTAGTCGACCCATTAAAACTAATAAGTTAATAGTGAGCCTAGAAACTATAACTAAGACGGATAGTCAAAATGAATGGGGATGGGTAATCCAGAATTGATTTACTTTTTTTGCATATCATTATAATATTTTGAATTGCTATGTTTTAACCATTGTGGATGCAGGAGCACAGTATATGGTTTTATAAAATTTTAAGTGAGATACTAGTAAGGGGAAAACCCGTTCCACTAAGCGGCATGGTCTCATTAGATATCTAAATGGCTTGAGATGGTATATTATTACTCATACCAGATTTTATGTCTAATTCGAAGTTTATGTTTTCCCCTTAAACTCTCGGGTGCTCAATTGATTTTGAGTAATTTGAGAGTTGAGGTTTTCAGGTACCTCTTTGGACGAATAAGCTTCTGAAGATGTGTAGAAGGCATGATAGATATTTAGAGTTCTTTTCTATTTTGATTTCGCTGTGTTTTGTTGTAAAGGAAAAGATGTTTAATTGCCTAGTTATATACTCTGATCATCTAAGGGTCATCTTCATATGTCGTTATTGGCGTACGTTGTAATAATTATATTTTCTCTGGACGTGGTTCTCCTATTTGGATTATGTAATGAATTTGAAATGGATGATAAAGTTGTTTGTTGAGTTTAAATTTTTTCATATCCATGTGTTTCTGTTGTATCAATGTATCTAGCATTACCGTATTTGGTCGTCGAGAATTAATAACTATGGATGACTGTTGCATCCGTAGCCGTTAGTTTTGGGCGTCCAAGTGGAGGATGTTACACTCATTCTACAGTTTACTAGAGCTAACTCTCTAACTCTTGAGATAGATAGTTTATAACTTAACGAAATTTCTGTTGCTTGCATATAATGGTTAGTGGAATACTTGCAAAAAGTTGGAGGGGATAACGAGTAACATCCATAACTTGGTGCTGAGTTAAAGCCATAGCTCGATGTCGAGTTATGAGTTATGGACTTCACTACATATTTGTGATGATTACTATCTTTCGACGCTCGAAAGTCGACATTAATACGTCCACTGTATCAACTGCCGAGCAATCGAATGCCGGAAATCCGAATTGTTATGCTTAAAAGAAGAGGTAGAAGAAGACAGAAAGAATGAAAGAACAGAAAAAACACAGAAACAATATCAGAATCTCACATTCGCAACGGAACAACAAATAATAGATAAATGAATAATCTTTAAATCAAAGAACTATATCATTTTATACATTACATCATCATCAGAGTTTACAACAACACAACACAACACTAGACAGTTATATAAACTTGTCCTCATACAGAATACACAACAGAATAAATAATATCATATACAAGTGATACGTCTCGTCATCCAGCTCGCCACTTGAGCTCCACAGCATCTCCTGAATCCAGAATGACCTGATAACCTGACTCTAGGCTGCCCGTGTGGAAAATTATGGGCACCCAGAGTTTAGGAAAGGAACAATAAACTCCAGGTCAGTCATGGGACTGGTGTGAAAACTAAAATAATTTTTATCTTGAAAACAACAACAACAAAGGAAGTGGAAAATATCCGCAATGTTTTTAGAAAATGAAACTACCATAAGGCCTCCCGCCACACACACAATGCAAACGCAGAATTGGAGGAGATTTCTCCTTGCTTACTATGCAAAACAAATCATTGGATATTATTACTAGTGCATAGTGCAGAAAACATTTCGAAAGTATAATATTAATCTTAGCCAGCATAGACATTTCGAACTATGCCTACTATAGCTACCATCTAAACATTGGTGACCACCATAAGTAAATGGCAGGTTCTACAACTAATACCGTACACGGTTCGTATTGGAAGATGGATTGCCAACAAATGGCCAGGCTAAGGAACTTCCTGCTGTTAGTGGGATCGCCTCTCGCGGGACGTCCCGAGAACTAACTAGCTCTCTACCAACACAAGGCCGGGTTACCCCTTACACTAGGTAACTACTACATGAATATGTCAACCCCCGGTCCTTTGGGACCTTTATCTGAGGCGCCTCGATCACAAAGCAACAATCACACATTAAATGAGATTGGAGCAACCACATAGGTTAAATACCAGGGCTCCATACCTGATACCACCCTTTTCCAGAAGGAGATGACATACCCTAAAGGGAGCGACCCTCATAACCTTGCCGCATCATTCCTGTTTCGACCATTTCCGGGTTGTGAGGTCCGAAGAGGTCTCGTCCACAAAGCTACGCTTTTTCACAAAGCCACGCTTTGATCAACAAATGATCAATAAATAATCATCACACAGCAACACTCAGCATGCCACATTACCAAATTGGGAGTATATCGCTGATAACCTTCAACTACATAACCTCTGAGCTCGTACGTCTGAGAGAAGGTTGTTAAGCTAAGAGAATAAATCTCCGCCACCAAACAGAAATGTATTTGAAAGAAATCAGCTTTATATCTCAAAATGTAATGTCAGACATGTAACCATACAAGTCTATTCCGGGTTCGAACAGAACCGAAGGCACTTCCAAAGAAGCCCTTGCAATCCGGATATTCACTAATCACGTCTGGACTTCCCATCACAAGAAGAGCGATATAAATCTCTATACGGTTCAAAGACATTCGACAGGTTGTCCTTTCATTTTCGAAAATACCCGGTCTTCACACCGGTCTTCAATTGCAATTCATACACGTCGTATCATTATTCGGAATGGGTTATCTGACACAAAGGTCTTTTCCCGGCTAAACCGAATAATAAGCGTTTGTTTTAAAAACAAATTCAAGTGTCATTTCAAAGGCAAATATTGATAGTCGGTGATTTAACTATCAAATAACATTCACAACAATCATCAGATTTAAATAATTTTCCCAATTTTTTTTATTTTCAAAATTTCTTCACAAGATATATATTTTTTCCACACTTCAACACTTTGAAAACAAATTTCAAATCAATTTTCATCTTTTAACTTTTGAAAATCAATTTCAAATCAATTTCCTTACGTGGAATATATTTCCAAATATTTCTTTTAAAAACCAACTTTAGAACCTTTAATTTATATTTTTAAAAGCTACTTTGGAAATATACTCGGTTTTTCAAGGAAAATACACTTCCATTTCAAAATGGTCCATTTAAACCAATTAAATAAATCCTTATCGATTTATTTCAAATTTACATTCCAAATCTGTAAATTTATTTCCACACTTTTAAAAAATAAATCAATGTTTATTTTTAAAACAAATTTCCCTTTCCTTTATAAATTCCATTTTGAATTTACATTCCCAAATATTCACTTTTTATACGATTTTCAAATCGATTTCTCAAATATTCACTTTTAACTCCAAAATCAAATTTCAAATGGATTTCCAAATTTCATCTCAACCTTAAATCAATTCCAAAATTGATTTCAAATTTTAATTTCAATAGAACAGAACATTGCAAATTTATTTCTAAGTTTAATTCCAAATAAAAAATCATTTTACAAATCGATTTCCAAATTTATTTCAACACAAAAATCCATTTTTTTCATTCAACACCAAATAATTTTTTGTATATCAATTTCCCAGAGATTTATTTTCAAATACCCAATCATTTATCAAATTGATTTCTAGAAAGTTATCACCTTTTTAATAAATTCCTTTATTCTTTCCAAACTATTTAAAATTCCATTTTTAATAAATTCTTCAGCTTTTAAACGATATTATTCAAAACTCATTAATTAATAATCTTCTTCCATAATTTGGAAATAATTTGATAAAATTTCAAAAAATCAATTTTTTTTCGTTAAATTCTTTCTTTTAAATTTATTCAACTCTTAAAAATAAATTTACTTAAAGTTTTCCACTTTAATTTCAAAATTCAATTTTATTTATTTCTGGTATCCAACGATACCAAAAATACATTCGGCTAAATTTAGCCTTCAACAATTCCAATCACAAATATAATCACACACAGATTATAAACAATCAACACACAACATTGAAACAAATTCAAATATTTGAGGAATCCAGTTGGATCCCTCCAACCTGTTGCTCTGCATCCACAAATGTTAGCACAATACCAATTCCACTTCGAGGTGGAATATCGCGGTATATGGGATTTATACAATATCCGCTATTATGCGACGCATAGGGTCTCATCCGCTATATAATGCGGGAAATCAACAACTCCAATTTATATATATTCCAATATATATATATATATAAATATATATATATATATATATTGCTATATACTACTATATGTATACTATCACAATCAAGCAATCAATCACTAACTGCAATTCAATTTTAATTTGAGTGAGAAAATCTCACCTTTGATTTTAATTTGCAGTCCATTCCAACTCATTTCCATTTCCGGCTTGTTTTCTTTCAGATATTGACCTTGTATAAACAATTTTATACATTTTATTAATATTTGAAACAATTGGACACATCAATTTTTTTTCCATTTAATAAATCTTTTCCTATATTTTTGCTAAAAATTTAATTTCAACTAACTTCCTTTTTAATAAAAATATATTTTTCCTTTATAAATTCCCACTGTTTTCCAGTTTATAAATTTTACGACAGGTTTTATAAATTTCCAAATTTTCTAATAAATCAACAGATTTTCTTTACTAGTTTTTTTTCTTTTTCTCTTTCGAAGACATAAGTAAACTGATGTTAACATAATCACTGGAAAAAAACAATTACCCCAAAATCGCGCTTTTGCGAGCAGCAACAGCCATCCCGATCGAACCTGCTCTGTCGCCAAGCCCTATCATCGTTGACCACCCACCAGAGTTAGCCTCCATCCCGCGCGTTCGAGCACGCTTGTCGAACTAGGGTTCGAACTACCTCGCCGTCGCTCCGATTCCGATCCCCCATGTGCCCACGCACGCGTACGCGCGAGCGCCTCGATGTCGCCGTGCCTATGCGAGATCGCGTCCAGTCCTTATCGTTTGACGCCAAGCGCTTGTTTTCTTAGGTCGTACCACCACGACAGGATTGCCTTCTCGAGATCGAGCTTCTGATGAAATAGAGCACGAGACTTTTTATTCGTGAAGAGGGAAAAGCTTTGATTCGTGAACAAATGAACTGCTCGATTTTTTTTTTTGATTCGAATTTTCGAATGAGACTGAGGAAATGAGAGAAAGGTGCTCGAATTTAATTTGAAGTATCGGCCATTGATTTATTTCTTCGTTCAGCCTTGGTTTTAAAATGATCGCTGAGCATTTTTCTTTTTCTTTCTTTTTTAAAAGTAACGAGGGAGACAAGAAAAGATAGTTGCGTGAGGAAGATGTCTTGCTACAAGGATTCGAAAAAGTTCAGATGTGATGGAAATTCAGCTGAGGCTGACTGGTATAATTAAATATATACTTAATTAAACTCAAATCGTCTCGAAAATCGCAACTCAAAATATCGACTTCCTATCGAGGTGTGCCGCTAGGCGTTCGTAATGTTATACGCCTATTCCGAATGCAATGGAAAATGGTTCGAGTCCAAATTCGATCGTATGGCGAAGATAGCTTTTTGGACCAGTTATAATATTAAATTTCGATATATTTTTCAGCGCGTTTGCTTATCGTACGGCCAGACAATCACTCCAAACCTTACAAAAATTGAAATCCGATAATAATACAATATTACGGATCCAATGGAACTTGTTTCGTCGAATTCCGAGACTGTGCCTCGGAAAGCTATTTTTTTAAATATCGAATTAAACGATAAAATTCAAAACTAAACAAAACAGTTTCAAATTCAATTCTGAAGCTTCTATTATCTTCAGTATTATCAATATGAATTTTCTAATCCTTGAAATTATTTTTAACAAGCTTGAAATTCCAATTTCAAAATTTTTATCAATTTCATACAATTAAATTCACTAATTAAATTGGCCAATTCATTCTGATATCTCTAATTTCAAATTAAACTATTATTCGAATATTTAAACTCAATTAAATATTCACATTTCAAATGGCAAAAATTCAGGGTCGTTACAATCTTCCTCCCTTAAAAGAATTTGGTCCCGAAATTACAAGTTAAGAAGAATGCTCCAATCCCCGTTAACTATTTTCCCAAAACCAAATAGTTTGAAACAACTTGCTAAAACAAATCTTTTATTAAAGATCTATTATCACTTCAACTAACTTTCCAAACACTTTCATAGTTTCAAGCAACTTTATTTTGCTTCACAATTCAAATTTAAATTTAAATTCAAATTGTAAATTATCCAAAATTTCTCAAAAATTTTCTAACTCTCTAAATTTATGAAAAATTTCGCCAGCGTCTCCTTTGCGCGGCTAACTCGGTACGACTACAAAATGTCCCTATGGACTCCCAATTTCCAAAAGAAAATAAAATGCCAAGTAACAAAATCAGAAACTCATCAAATTTCATAAGGAAATTCAAATACATACCTTATTGTCGAGGAATTTAAATTCACCTTCGAAATCAAAATCCAATTCCATTTCCCTATAGCATTTATAATCTCTGAATACTTTACTTAACAATAACGTCCAAATTTACTTATTGGATTCCAAATACCCATTTACTTAAGAATTTCCTCAATTCATTTCTTAAGTTCAATATAAGTATTTACATATTTCTTATATTTATTTTCACTTCACTACCAAAGTCATATATTCATTTCCATTCAACTTTCAACTTTGCATTTTCAATTCCATTTGAATTCAATTTACAATTTCAATTCTATTTGAATTCATTTTATCTTCAAAAATTCACTTAGTGAAAACTCAATATTAACTTTTTCCAAAGTTTTCAACTTCAACCAAAACAATGGTTTTCATTTTCTAGTTCCATTCCTACGTTTCCATTACAATTTGAAATATCAATTTTCCGTTAACAAAAATTTTCAAATTTTTTCAAAAATTTTCTAACTCCCAAAATTTTCGGAAAATTTTGGCGGAGTCTCCTTTGTACGAAGGAGCTTTTGCAATTTGACAAAAGATATAAATATACATACATCGACCCACACGGTCGGAAAAGCAGAAAAACATTTCATATTTCCTATTTTGTATTGCGTAGGCGTACCTTTATTAGCATTTTAAGCAAAGCAGCTTATTTATTATAATTTGCGCAACCAAATGCAGCCAAACGGCTTCCAAAAACCTGCACTTACTCAATTTAAACACGTAAGTGACATATATGGGAAATTATTAACATTCCACTTGTTTTCAATAGCAAAAACATAGTTTTTCATAAGCAACATATGTGACATCCTGGGATTTTTTGGGCAGTATTATTTTAACAAATATTTAATTTAAGTAAATAAATGCAGCTTGTTATTTAAAAAAATAAATAAATAAATAATATATATATATATATGTGTTTTGGAAGAAATTATGGTTTGGAATTTAAAATAAAGGGTTTCAAAAATATTTTAGAAATAAAATTTGTCCTATTTACATATAAATAAAGTAAACTCTACCTTATTAATATTTGATTTAAATATACGTTTAGGATATAATATAGATAATAGTGGTTAAAATCAAATAAATCATATCAATATTAAATATAAATATATAGGCTTAAGAATTATGATATTGACAAGTTTAACAATACGTAAACTTAAATTAAGTGTTGATAGTTAAGCTTACAATAGAAATAAAAGTAAAGGTTTATGTTAGAAATAAGTATATAAGTGGTTATTGTGTGTATGCAACATAAGTTAAAACTATAACAATAACTATAATGATGTTATATTAAGCACAAAGGTATAAATCAAATCCAGGGATGTATGTTTGCTGAGAAGTTAAATATGCAAGTATGGATAAGCTTGTAAACTTGAAAGGAGACATATGCATTAAATACATCCAGCTCAAGCATACAATACATCTCCTCAACCGTACAAAATGAAGTCAACCGCAAGACATAAAATCAGGCCGATATTTCTTTGAAAAAAAAATCGTGTGGGAGCCTGAAACAAAAATATCAGCTTATAGCTTGCTCTACACTTCATCCCATGTATATATACCTCCACTTACCTTCACCTTCTTCATTCATTGGATTCAGTAGGATATTCTTTCATTTCATAACTTAAAAACAAACTAAAACTAGTAGCTATTACCACTTAAAGGAATCAAAACTAAAACAGAAGGTCAAGCCTGAAGCAGAGGAAAATGCAAGCAGAGTCCCTCCTTTTTAAAACTGTGAGTAAACTACATCTTTTAAATGTTGTTCTGTTGCATGGTCTTTTGGGTGATGTGTGAATATAGGTTTGCATGGATAATTTCATATGTTAATGAATATTAAGTAAAAGAATATATGCATACCTGCTTATATATAAACATATATACCTCTGTTAATTATACAGCAGTTATCAAGCTCTGTTCAAACATATTATAATAGTGAGTAAACCAAAGCATAAACATTTTAAATTTTGATAAACGATAAATGTTTGAAGTGAGATTGTGATGCATGTTTAAAATTGTGTATACATGTTTGTTTTAGTTTTGAATCATGTTTATATAAATGAATGCTGTGTGAATGTCTGGGTATACATAAGTTCATCCCTGTTTTAGGTTCAGAGATTAAACATAGATTAAAAATTCCAACTTTTCTCACTCTAATCTCTATTAAGCTTAGAAATTTAAACAAGGTATGATTGTTCACATCTGAACTAAGATTTAAAAATATTTTTAAGTCCAATAAATAGAAATTTTATCGGGAGAAAAAATAAAAGAGCAGAGGAGCTTAAGTTTGTGTAAGAAGTAAAACAAAATCAAATACATTGATTTGTTAATTAATATATATAATCTGAATCCTCCTTTCAAAATATGATTTTCAAAACAAAAATCGCGAATTCTAGTTTGGAATTGGTGAAGCACTTCTGAGTTGACCAGAGAAGTGATTTTGGACAAGAACTGGCGACTGGATGCTTTCTGGTGATCGGAGTCTTCACGGGAGGTGGTCGGGGTGTAGGAGAGTTTGGCAAAAATGCCAAGTGAATTTCTTATCACCCATGGCGTCGGTGGTCAGCGGGTTTGTTTTTTTTACCCTAATTTTAGGTTGGGGACGGATTTGGGATGACGGCGTCATCTCTGGCGCGTCAAGTGGTTTTGGACCAGGTGCGTTGGTGGCGTGAAGGTCTGGCGAGGCTGAGGTTGGAATTTTATGACCTCTGGTGGTCAACGTTAGGTGTTCGATGTATTTTCAAGCAAGGAGGTGGTTCCTGAGATGGTTTGAATTGCCTCGATTTTGATTTGGTTTTTGGAGTAGCGAGTCGATGATAAAATTGATTGCCGTGATGATCGGTGACTTGTTGGTGATGGCCAGGGATGTCGGAAGATCGTCTACGATCTGTGCATGTACACCAGAATTTTGGGCACAGGGGTTTGAGTTTGGGAATGATGAGTTGGGGTTTGAGTTGGAACTCGAGTCAGTACTCGAATTAGTAGCGAGTCGAACCCGCAGTTGGTTGAGTGTTTTAAAGGGTTTTTCAAAACTAGTTTTAAAATTTAATTTAAATTGGTTTAGATTGCTATATGGTAAATGTTTAAAACTATTTTATTTTAAGAAGTTTTATACTTTGTTAACTAACTTTTGAAGATGCTTAAGTATTCTTTTGAATAAAAAATTTAAAGGGTAATTAAGAATAATTAAGATGAAATGTTTTAACATGTATTAATTTTAAGTAACTAATTAAGGAATAGAAGTAGTTTGGTTTAATTTACTTTGTGTAGTAATATGAGGGATAATTTCTTACTGAAAATAATTAGGAATTAATTACTTAGTGTAATTAATTTAAGACTTAATTAATTAATAAATTTGAAGCTAATTAAATAAAGTAATTAATTAAGGGTATTTAATTACTAAATGTGATTAATCAAGCTGTTTAATGAAATAAAATTTTGGATTAAATAGAAAATAATTATTAAAGAAGTAATTAAGAATCATTAATTAATAAAATTAATGAAGCAATTAAGAGTTGATTAGTTAAGGATAATTAATCAATGGAGTGATTACAGAATAATTAATTAATGTAATTAATAACGTATAATTATGTAGTGAAAAAAGGGATAAATCACTGGATGTAATTAATTAAACAGTAAATTACTTGATGGAAAGTAATTGAAGAATAATTACTTAGTGGAAGTAATTAAGTATTAATTACTCTGTATTATTGATTGAAGAATTGATAAATTCTTTAAGAAGTTAAATCAATTATTGCAAGTAATTACGGGCAGAAAATTTCTTGTGTGATTAATCAAGGATGATCAATTTGGATAATAATTAAAGAATGATTAATTTGTTGGAAATTAATTAATGTAAGAAAGTGGAATTAAGGGTGATTGAAATAATTAATTCAAGGCTGGAATGGAATGAATTAAGTAAATTGAACTATTAAATCTAAGTTTGGTACTTAGAAATTGATGTGAGAAATAAGTGTTGTCTATAACAAATTATTAATTTATGAATTGATACGAGTTATCCGGGTTTCAATTAAGTTGTATGTTTGGTATTTAATGTTAGATGAGTTACTCACGCTGGTTTCCAGCCTGACCCGGGTGTTACTTTGATGTAATGCTCGGGTCAGACCGAGTATTACAGATTTTCAGGTAAGGACGTTTTGGAGCTCGGAAGCGAGTTGGATGGCAGGAACGTATGAAGTGTTTCCGCTATGATATATTGTGGTATATTTGGACATGTTGATTATATACGTTCAGTGATTGTGTATGTTGTAACTCTGATGTATTAAAGTGTAATTTAACTGATACAGTTTCTTTGTATAAATGGTATTATATGATATTATATTTTGATCCGCTGCGAATGTGAGATTCTGTGACTTGATTTCCTGTTTCTTCTTTTTCTATCTCTTTCTTCTTTTTCATAACTATCTGGAATTTTCGGGATCGAAAATTCCGGGTCGTTACAGTTGGTATCAGAGCTAAAAGGTTAAGCGAGAACCTTGGCTCTGGTGGGTGTACTCATAAGAATTGGGTCAATAGTACCCTAGAATGAGTTGAGTGTTTATATATATACGAGAGCGTACTTGTTATTTTCATATATAAAGATTTTAAATGATTTTATGTAAGTATATATTTTGATATATATAAAGCAATATTTCTTTCTAATAAATTTTAAAGTAATTGGTTGTAAAAAAAAAATTATTGGAATTAAATAAAATAATGAGAATTAAGTGTTAATAGTAATATAACCAAATTGAAATTGAATGAAGATAAATTTAAAATGGATCCAAACTGAAATTAAAGTCCTGAATTTATAGAAATCTTTTCAGAATAAAGATAATAATAAATTGGTTCCTAAATATGATAATCTTTGTTATTATCATAAATGGTTGTTGTGTTTAGTAATGAAATGTTGTTAATGAATAAGCAAAATGAAATGTTTTAGGAAAGTAAAACATTTAGGCAAGTATGACTTATAAATTAGAACTGATGATGATATAAATTGTGAAGTTTTAAATCTGAGCCAGAATTTGAAAATTGTTTCAAAGTGATAAGGAAATAATAAATAATATTATATGAATGAAAGGGCTTGATTCAAACATGAGTTGTTTGAAAATTTAAAGGAATTTGTTTGAATTAAAAACCCAAGGTGGTTTAAAATTTAAGGATAACTTGGTATGTAAAGAAAATGTATATACGAGGAATATACATAATATCGAGGGTGGGTTGAAATAAACTCTAAATGTTGAGTTTTAAAAATTGGAATGAGATGTGTAACCTAAGGTGATAAGTTTTTGAACTTATAAGATTATTAATGTGAAGTTTAAAATTTGAAGTGGGAATTCAAATTTGAGTAAGTTTGACGGCATTAAATTGAATTTAACTTAAAGGAAGTTAAATAAGTTTGGAATAAACAACCTAAATTGGAAATTTCAAGATGAAATTGAAATTTAACTTAGGAAATTTAAATGGGTTGATTTTATAGGGAATTATATGTGATCTCAGATAGGATTGAGATCTGGAATGGGTAGGGGATGATGAATGCTTTGAATAAATTGGATGTTTATTTATCTTAATATCATCCTGTTATTATCAGTAATTATGAGACTGTGAATTTGATTGTTTAAATGAATTAAGAAATAGATTGAGGTGATATCTATTTCATTATTGAAATTAAATGGAACTAAACTTTAATTTGAAATTACTTAAGTAATTTTGATTTTAAAGATAAAAATTGAACTTGTGAAAATGAGATCACTTTGAACATTAAGATTTGAATGTTTAAAATGAACATGTAAACTGAAATGGATAAGGATTAGTTCCAAGATTGAATTTGGGTAATAAATTGAATTTTAAAGATTGAATTTTTTAAAAAGGGGTTTGAATTATTATTTGAACCTAGAAATAAGTTTATGTAGAAGTAAAGGTAAATTAAAATGGAGATTGGAAAGTTGTACAGTTTGACTCTGAGACTGTTTTCAAATAAATTGTTTAATATAAACTATTTTCTTAAGCTATTTACTATACAACCTTTCTTTTTAAAACCCAAACTATTTTATATTTATCTTACAATTATTTTGAAAACTAATTACTATTTTATATCTGTTTTACAAACTTATCACTATTTTATAACTACTTTATAATTAATTATTATTTTACAACTATTTTGAAATTATCTTACTATTTTACAACTATCTTAAAACTATTTAACTATTTTACATCTATTTTTCAACTAATAGTTATTTTACAACTACTTATCTATTTTAAACTTTTTAAGCTATTTTCTAAACTCAAGCTAGTCAGAGTGCAAACTATTTATAATTGAAGTGATAATCCAAATGAGGATTGAAGCAAAAGGTGAATAAGTGAATAAAGTCCAAGTAATGTGAATAGAAAGAAAATTGATTTAACTGATAATCAATGAAGATAAATACGTAGGATGTACGTATATTATTCTATTCGCATAGTGATTTGATCCAGATTCGAGCACAGAATTTCGAGATAATATTATCAATCCGAGTTGGGATTTTTCGCTCGATTTACGACGGCGAACCTGGATATGGATTTTTGATTGGTTCTGGATATTCTCTATCATAGTTATGACTATGCAAGGAGAATGACGGTTTCTGATCAAGAAACCAGATCTGAGTCCGCACTAGGAATTCGGGTGGACAATACTAGTTCGGAAGTGAAATTGTGTGATCGAGTGAGCGATCAAATTGACATTGCATACGAATGATATGTGGACATCGTACGGGTTTGAATGAAATTGATATTGAAAATTTATGAATAAGAATTGTAAAATGGTTTTTGGAATTGAAAGTATATTTTGTGAAATATATGATGAAGTAAAGTGGAAATTGGATATTTCTATGGTAAAAATTTACTTTATGGAAATATAAGTAATGTGGTTAATGACTTTATAAAGAGTAATCAAATTTGAATATTTGATAAACAAAGTTATATATCTGGTTATATATGGTTATATATGGTTGACTCCCCTTATTGAATCTATTGCCAGAAGAAAAAAAAAATTTCGGAAGTATTTGAAGTATAAAAAAGGAATTTATACAAGTATGAATTGAATTAAAGATTTTACAAGATTATTATATATATGTATATATAAAATTATTTGTGAAAATGATTTTGAGGAAATATTTTGGGAACCTATGGATTTTTGAAAAGGCTTTTGATTTTTGAGGTAAATCAAATTTGGAATTTGGAAAAGCCTAATTTGAGAATCATCGATTTTGAGAATCGATTTTGAGAAAGGAGCTTTATATGAGATTCATACTTGGTGTATGGTTTGGAAAATACTATATGTGTATAGTATAAAGTGTTTTGAGATTGGCTCTGGGGAAAAAGGCGCTCCCTTGAAATGAACTTCTCAGGAGTGCCATAGGGTGGCACTGCCTTGAGCCTCAAAGGGAGAGGTTCTAAAGTTGATCCTGTGAGGAGTCTGGACAAAACTAGTTCCTGAGGATTATTTGTGTAGCGAAAGTCGAGGGGCTGGTGCCTACAGAGGCATTTGGGTTAGGCTGTGACGACAGTGTAACTCGATGTCACTGCGATCTACTACAGACCATAGCGAAAGTCGTGTGAGCCGCTGAGAGCCAACAGTCTACGTTTGATTTTATATCGGTAGACTGCGACACTATGGTAACATAGCGAAAGTCGTGTGAGCCGCTGAGAACCAACAGTCTACGTTTGATTTTATATCGGTAGACTGCGACCTATTAAGAGTGGAGAAGTTTCATTTTGACAGCGAAAATCGTGTGTGCCGCTGAGAGCCAACAGTTGCATGGATTTTTGCTGTGATGGCAACGTAACCCTGGAATGTAACTGCGATCTGTTGTGGGTTCCATGGTGTAATCAGTTACATGGACTTTTGCTGCGACGGCAATGTAACCCAGGATGTAACTGAGACCATGGATGGGTGTGATGATTTCCAGAGCATTCTCACCAAAAATATTTTCTCTATTTTCAAAACTGTTTTCTATATTTTCGATAAAATTATTTTTCAGAATATTTTCACTGGGTGTTGAAAATAGGTCTACTAAGTACTTATAGATTTTCAGTTCTACGCCTGATCAACGTATGACCGAATCTCTATGAGAACGAAGATGGACTTGTTGAAATATCGAGTTATAAAAGTATTTTTATAAAAACTATTTTGGAATAATATTATATAGATATTAAAAAGGTGTTTTAGAAATGATCAAGGAATATTTATCTGATTTTAAGCATTTTCATAAACTCTGGCTTCGTTCCTTTTCGAGGACGAAAAGATTTAAGGGGGGAGGAATGTGACATCCTGGGATTTTTTGGGCAGTATTATTTTAACAAATATTTAATTTAAGTAAATAAATGCAGCTTGTTATTTAAAAAAATAAAAATAAATAAATAAATAAATAAATAATATATATATGTGTGTGTGTGTGTGTATTTTGGAAGAAATTATGGTTTGGAATTTAAAATAAAGGGTTTCAAAAATATTTTAGAAATAAAATCTGTCCTATTTACATATAAATAAAGTAAACTCTACCTTATTAATATTTGATTTAAATATACGTTTAGGATATAATCTAGATAATAGTGGTTAAAATCAAATAAATCATATCAATATTAAATATAAATATATAGGCTTAAGAATTATGATATTGACAAGTTTAACAATACGTAACCCTTAAATTAAGTGCTGATAGTTAAGCTTACAATAGAAATAAAAGTAAAGGTTTATGTTAGAAATAAGTATATAAGTGGTTATTGTGTGTATGCAACATAAGTTAAAACTATAACAATAACTATAATGATGTTATATTAAGCACAAAGGTATAAATCAAATCCAGGGATGTATGTTTGCTGAGAAGTTAAATATGCAAGTATGGATAAGCTTGTAAACTTGAAAGGAGACATATGCATTAAATACATCCAGCTCAAGCATACAATAAATCTCCTCAACCGTACAAAATGAAGTCAACCGCAAGACATAAAATCAGGCCGATATTTCTTTGAAGAAAAAAATCGTGTGGGAGCCTGAAATAAAAATATCAGCTTATAGCTTGCTCTACACTTCATCCCATGTATATATACCTCCACTTACCTTCACCTTCTTCATTCATTGGATTCAGTAGGATATTCTTTCATTTCATAACTTAAAAACAAACTAAAACTAGTAGCTATTACCACTTAAAGGAATCAAAACTAAAACAGAAGGTCAAGCCTGAAGTAGAGGAAAATGCAAGCAGAGTCCTTCCTTTTTAAAACTGTGAGTAAACTACATCTTTTAAATGTTGTTCTGATGCATGGTCTTTTGGGTGATGTGTGAATATAGGTTTGCATGGATAATTTCATATGTTAATGAATATTAAGTAAAAGAATATGTGCATATCTGCTTATATATAAACATATATTCCTCTGTTAATTATACAGCAGTTATCAAGCTCTGTTCAAACATATTATAATAGTGAGTAAACTACATCTTTTAAATGTTGTTCTAATGCATGGTCTTTTGGGTGATGTGTGAATATAGGTTTGCATGGATAATTTCATAAGTTAATGAATATTAAGTAAAAGAATATGTGCATATATGCTTATATATAAACATATATACCTCTGTTAATTATACAGCAGTTATCAAGCTCTGTTCAAACATATTATAATAGTGAGTAAACCAAAGCATAAACATTTTAAATTTTGATAAACGATAAATGTTTGAAGTGAGATTGTGATGCATGTTTAAAATTGTGTATACATGTTTGTTTTAGTTTTGAATCATGTTTATATAAATGAATGCTGTGTGAATGTCTGGGTATACATAAGTTCATCCCTGTTTTAGGTTCAGAGATTAAACATAGATTAAAAATCCCAACTTTTCTCACTCTAATCTCTATTAAGCTTGGAAATTTAAACAAGGTATGATTGTTCACATCTGAACTAAGATTTAAAAATATTTTTAAGTCCAATAAATAGAAATTTTATCGGGAGAAAAAATAAAAGAGCAGAGGAGCTTAAGTTTGTGTAAGAAGTAAAACAAAATCAAATACATTAATTTGTTAATTAATATATATAATCTGAATCCTCCTTTCAAAATATGATTTTCAAAACAAAAATCGCGAATTCTAGTTTGGAATTGGTGAAGCACTTCTGAGTTGACCAGAGAAGTGATTTTGGACAAGAACTAGCGATTGGATGCTTTCTGGTGATTGGAGTCTTCACGGGAGGTGGTCGGGGTGTAGGTGAGTTTGGCAAAATGCCAAGTGAATTTCTTATCACCCATGGCATCGGTGGTCAGCGGGTTTGTTTTTTTACCCTAATTTTAGGTTGGGGACGGATTTGGGATGACGGCGTCATCTCTGGCGCGTCGAGTGGTTTTGGACCAGGTGCGTTGGTGGCATGAAGGTCTGGCGAGGCTGAGGTTGGAATTTTATGACCTCTGGTGGTCAACGTTAGGTGTTCGATGTATTTTCAAGCAAGGAGGTGGTTCCTGAGATGGTTTGAATTGCCTCGATTTTGATTTGGTTTTTGGAGTAGCGAGTCGATGCTAAAATTGATTGCCGTGATGATCGGTGACTTGTTGGTGATGGCCAGCGATGTCGGAAGATCGTCTACGATCTGTGCATGTACACCAGAATTTTGGGCACAGGGGTTTGAGTTTGGGAACGATGAGTTTGGCTTTGAGTTGGAACTCGAGTCAGTACTCGAATTAGTAGCAAGTCGAACCCGCAGTTGGTTGAGTGTTTTAAAGGGTTTTTCAAAACTAGTTTTAAAATTTAATTTAAATTGGTTTAGATTGCTATATGGTAAATGTTTAAAACTATTTGATTTTAAGAAGTTTTATACTTTGTTAACTAACTTTTGAAGATGCTTAAGTATTCTTTTGAATAAAAAATTTAAAGGGTAATTAAGAATAATTAAGATGAAATGTTTTAACATGTATTAATTTTAAGTAACTAATTAAGGAATAGAAGTAGTTTGGTTTAATTTACTTTGTGTAGTAATATGAGGGATAATTTCTTACTGAAAATAATTAGGAATTAATTACTTAGTGTAATTAATTTAAGACTTAATTAATTAATAAATTTGAAGCTAATTAAATAAAGTAATTAATTAAGGGTATTTAATTACTGAATGTGATTAATCAAGCTGATTAATGAAATAAAATTTTGGATTAAATAGAAAATAATTATTAAAGAAGTAATTAAGAATCATTAATTAATAAAATTAATGAAGCAATTAAGAGTTGATTAGTTAAGGATAATTAATCAATGGAGTGATTACAGAATAATTAATTAATGTAATTAATAACGTATAATTACGTAGTGAAAAAAAGGGATAAATCACTGGATGTAATTAATTAAACAGTAAATTACTTGATGGAAAGTAATTGAAGAATAATTACTTAGTGGAAGTAATTAAGTATTAATTACTCTGTATTATTGATTGAAGAATTGATAAATTCTTTAAGAAGTTAAATCAATTATTGCAAGTAATTACGGGTAGAAAATTTCTTGTGTGATTAATCAAGGATGATCAATTTGGATAATAATTAAAGAATGATTAATTTGTTGGAAATTAATTAATGTAAGAAAGCGGAATTAAGGGTGATTGAAATAATTAATTCAAGGTTGGAATGGAATGAATTAAGTAAATTGAACTATTAAATCTAAGTTTGATACATAGAAATTGATGTGAGAAATAAGTATTGTCTATAACAAATTATTAATTTATGAATTGATACGAGTTATCCGGGTTTCAATTAAGTTGTATGTTTGGTATTTCATGTTAGATGAGTTACTCACGCTGGTTTCCAGCCTGACCCGGGTGTTACTTTGATGTAATGCTCGGGTCAGACCGAGTATTACAGATTTTCAGGTAAGGACGTTCTGGAGCTCGGTGGCGAGCTGGATGGCAGGAACGTATGAAGTGTTTCCGCTATGATATATTGTGGTATATTTGGACATGTTGATTATATACGTTCAGTGATTGTGTATGTTGTAACTCTGATGTATTAAAGTGTAATTTAACTGATACAGTTTCTTTGTATAAATGGTATTATATGATATTATATTTTGATCCACTGCGAATGTGAGATTCTGTGACTTGATTTCCTGTTTCTTCTTTTTCTATCTCTTTCTTCTTTTTCATAACTATCTGGAATTTTCGGGATCGAAAATTCCGGGTCTTTACAGCAACATATGTGATATTCATTCATAAGCACATATTCAAGGTTTTAACACTAGTTTGAATTTGTTTACAACCCAATCACATACCATTCCATTAAATCCAAATTGTTTCAACTCAAATTCTTACATTCAATTAATTTTCAATTAATTCACATTCACTAATTTGCATTCACATTAGTTCACTTTCAATTCAAATTCAATTACATAGCTTTTAATTTCATTATTCAATTGCATATGAATTTTTATACAACCAACTAAGTTTTCATTCAAACCATTTCAAAGTTTCACTTAAATTGAGTTATTTTCCAATATTTACTTAAGCTATTTCAATTCAAAACTCAAGTTTATCATTTATTTTTTCTTCCTCATAAACAATTTCCAATTTATTTTCTTTGATTAGTTTTCATTTATCAAATCTATTCCATTTACTAATTTAATTCAATTAGTACATTCACTTATTCATTTTAAATTTCAAATTTTCATATTCAATTCATCTCGAATTTACTTTATCAATAACAAGGAAATTTTCAATTTATTTTCTTTCTACTTACTTGAATTTATATGCAAATTCAAACCATTTTTATTCAGCTCACAACTCAACTTTAATTTAACTAATTCAACTTCCAATTCATTTATTCACAAATGTAACCTCATTTGTTTATTCACAAATTCATTTCTTTTCAATTTGAATCTCATTCCAATCAAATTTCAAATATTTTATAAGTTATTAACTTATTTACATTCCATTAATGAATTTATTTTCTCAAATATTCTTCTAGAATTCTATTCCAAATTATAAATCACATTTACAATTTATTTTACAAATCCCATTTGTATATGAATTCATTTCCTTATATTTTCAATTCATATTTATAATTTCCATTTGTTACCCCTTACACTAGGTAACTACTACATGAATATGTCAACCCCCGGTCCTTTGGGACCTTTATCCGAGGTGCCTCGATCACAAAGCAACAATCACACAGTAAATGAGATTGGAGCAACCACATAGGTTAAATACCAGGGCTCCATACCTGATACCACCGTTTTCCAGAAGGAGATGACATACCCTAAAGGGAGCGACCCTCATAACCTTGCCGCATCATTCCTGTTTCGACCATTTCCGGGTTGTAAGGTCCGAAGAGGTCTCGTCCACAAAGCTACGCTTTTTCACAAAGCCACGCTTTGATCAACAAATGATCAATAAATAATCATCACCCAGCAACACTCAGCATGCCACATTACCAAATTGGGAGTATATCGCTGATAACCTTCAACTACATAACCTTTGAGCTCGTACGTCTCAGAGAAAATTGTTAAGCTAAGAGAATAAATCTCCGCCACCAAACAGAAATGTATTTGAAAGAAATCAGCTTTATATCTCAAAATGTAATGTCAGACATGAAACCATACAAGTCTGTTCCGGGTTCGAACAGAACTAAAGGCACTTCCAAAGAAGCCCTTGCAATCCGGATATTCACTAATCACGTCCGAACTTCCCATCACAAGAAGAGCGATATAAATCTCTATACCGGAGCAATTCGATGCAGAGACATTCGACAGGTTGTCCTTTCATTTTCGAAAATACCCGGTCTTCACACCGGTCTTCAATTGCAATCCATACACGTCGTATCATTCTTCGGAATGGGTTATCTGACACAAAGGTCCTTTCCCGGCTAAACCGAATAATAAGCGTTTGTTTTAAAAATAAATTCAAGTGTCATTTCAAAGGCAAATATTGATAGTCGGTGATTTAACTATCAAATAACATTCACAACAATCATCAGATTTAAATAATTTTCCCATTTTTTTTATTTTCAAAATATCTTCACAAGATATATATTTTTTCCACACTTCAACACTTTGAAAACAAATTTCAAATCAATTTTCATCTTTCAACTTTTGAAAATCAATTTCAAATCAATTTCCTTACGTGGAATATATTTCCAAATATTTCTTTTAAAAACCAACTTTAGAACCTTTAATTTATATTTTTAAAAGCTACTTTGGAAATATACTCGGTTTTTCAAGGAAAATACACTTCCATTTCAAAATGGTCCATTTAAACCAATTAAATAAATCCTTATCGATTTATTTCAAATTTACATTCCAAATCTGTAAATTTATTTCCACACTTTAAAAAAATAAATCAGTGTTTATTTTTAAAACAAATTTCCCTTTCCTTTATAAATTCCATTTTGAATTTACATTCCCAAATATTCACTTTTTATACGATTTTCAAATCGATTTCTCAAATATTCACTTTTAACTCCAAAATCAAATTTCAAATGGATTTCCAAATTTCATCTCAACCTTAAATCAATTCCAAAATTGATTTCAAATTTTAATTTCAATAGAACAGAACATTGCAAATTTATTTCTAAGTTTAATTCCAAATAAAAAATCATTTTACAAATCGATTTCCAAATTTATTTCAACACAAAAATCCATTTTTTTCATTCAACACCAAATAAATTTTTTTATATCAATTTCCCAGAGATTTATTTTCAAATACCCAATCATTTATCAAATTGATTTCTAGAAATTTATCACCTTTTTAATAAATTCCTTTATTCTTTCCAAACTATTTAAAATTCCATTTTTAATAAATTCTTCAACTTTTAAACGATATTATTCAAAACTCATTAATTAATAATTTTCTTCCATAATTTGGAAATAATTTGATAAAATTTCAAAAAATCAATTTTTTTTCGTTAAATTCTTTCTTTTAAATTTATTCAACTCTTAAAAATAAATTTACTTAAAGTTTTCCACTTTAATTTCAAAATTCAATTTTATTTATTTCTGGTATCCAACGATACCAAAAATACATTCGGCTAAATTTAGCCTTCAACAATTCCAATCACAAATATAATCACACACAGATTATAAACAATCAACACACAACATTGAAACAAATTCAAATATTTGAGGAATCCAGTTGGATCCCTCCAACCAATTGCCCTGCATCCACAGATGTTAGCACAATACCAATTCCACTTCGAGGTGGAATATCGCGGTATATGGGATTTATAAAATATCATCTGCTATTATGCGGCGCATAGGGTCTCATCCGCTATATAATGCGGGAAATCAACAATTCCAATATATATATATTCCAATATATATATATATATATATATATATTGCTATATACTACTATATGTATACTATCACAATCAAGCAATCAATCACTAACTGCAATTCAATTTTAATTTGAGTGAGAAGATCTCACCTTTGATTTTAATTTGCAGTCCATTCCAACACATTTCCATTTCCGGCTTGTTTTCTTTCAAATATTGACCTTGTATAAACAATTTTATACATTTTATTAATATTTGAAACAATTGGACACATCAATTTTTTTCCATTTAATAAATATTTTCCTATATTTTTGCTAAAAATTTAATTTCAACTAACTTCCTTTTTAATAAAAATATATTTTTCCTTTATAAATTCCCACTGTTTTCCAGTTTATAAATTTTACGACAGGTTTTATAAATTTCCAATTTTTCAAATAAATCAACAGATTTCCTTTACTAGTTTTTTTTTCTTTTTCTCTTTCGAAGACATAAGTAAACCGATGTTAACATAATCACTGGAAAAAAAAACGATTACCCCAAAATCACGCTTTCGCGAGCAGCAACAGCCATCCCGATCGAACCTGCTCTATCGCCAAGCCCTATCATCGTTGACCACTCACCAGAGTTAGCCTCCATCCCGCGCGTTCGAGCACGCTTGTCGAACTAGGGTTCGAACTACCTCGTCGTCGCTCCGATTCCGATCCCCATGTGCCCACGCACGCGTACGCGCGAGCGCCTCGATGTCGCCGTGCCCACGCGAGATCGCGTCCAGTCCTTATCGTTTGACGCCAAGCGCCTGCTTTCCTAGGTCGTACCACCACGACGCGATTGCCTTCTCGAGATCGAGCTTTTGATGAAATAGAGCATGAGACTTTTTATTCGTGAAGAGAGAAAAGCTTTGATTCATGAACAAATGAACTGCTCGATTTTTTTTTTAATTTTGATTCAAATTTTCGAATGAGACCGAGGAAATAAGAGAGAGGGGCTCGAATTTAATTTGAAGTATCGACCATTGATTTATTTCTTCGTTCAGCCTTGTTTTTAAAATGATCGCTGAGCAATTTTCTTTTCCTTTCTTTTTAAAAAGTAACGAGGGAGACAAGAAAAAATAGTTGCGTGAGGAAGATGTCTTGCTACAGGGATTCGAAAAAGTTCAGATGTGATGGAAATTCAGCTGAGGCTGACTGGTATAATTAAATATATACTTAATTAAACTCAAATCGTCTCGAAAATCGCAACTCAAAATATCGACTTCCTATCGAGGCATGCCGCTAGGCATTCGTAATGTTATACGCCTATTCCGAACGCAATGGAAAAGGTTTCAAGTCCAAATTCGATCGTATGGAGAAGATAGCTTTTTGGACAGTTATAATATTAAATTTCGATATATTTTTCAGCGTGTTTGCTTATCGTACGGCCAAACGATCACTCCAAACCTTACGAAAATTGAAATCCGATAATAATACAATATTACAGATCCAATGGAACTAGTTTCGTCGAATTCTGAGACTGTGCCTCGGAAAGCTATTTTTTTAAATATCGAATTAAACGATAAAATTCAAAACTGAACAAAACAGTTTCAAATTCAATTCTGAAGCTTCTATTATCTTCAGTATAATCAATATGAATTTTCTAAGCCTTGAAAATATTTTTAACAAGCTTGAAATTCCAATTTCAAAATTTTTCCCAATTTCATACAATTAAATTCACTAATTAAATTGGCCAATTTATTCTGATGTCTCTAATTTCAAATTAAACTATTATTCGAATATTTAAACTCAATTAAATATTCACATTTCAAATGGCAAAAATTCAGGGTCGTTACAATATTGGTCCAACTTTTCTTTACTTATTTCTATAGTCTTTATGAACCCGCCTTTGAAGTTTCAAGTCGTTTCATCTTCGTTTTGCTTGAGATTATCCAAAGGTTGGAGTGATTGCGGGTTGACCTGAGAGTTTTGTATGTCAGACCTGAGTTATACTTGCTTGAATCCTGACCTGAGAGTTTGTATGTCCGACCCGAGTTTTATTCAAGAACGATTGCTTGGAGTCCGACTTGAGAGTTTTGTGAGTCAGACCTGAGAAAAAATAAGCCGGCACTGATTTATCCCTGTAATTCGGTATCGAATTATATCCTTAGTTTGATTTGAGTCTGACCTGAGAGTTTTGTGTGTCAGACCAAGTTATATTAAGCGACAACTGATTGGAGTCCAACCTGAGAGTTATGTGAGTTGGATCCGAAAAAATAGGTCAGCACTGCGTTATCTCTATAACTCGGTACCGAGTTATATACTTAGAAGATTGTTTCGAGTCTAACCTGAGTGTTTTGTGAGTCAAACACAAGTTATGTCATCGACAATTGCTTGGAGTCGGATCTGAGAGTTTTGTTAGTTGGACCCGAGAAAAAACAGATCGCTATCGAGTTATCCCTGTAACTCAGTATAAAGTTATGTTGCTTGGAGTCTGACCCAAGGTTTTTATAAGTCGTACCCGAGTAAAATCATAACTCGGGTTTTCCTTCATGTTCCTATGTTTTCTGCTCATTTTTTAATATTTCCTTCTTCTTGCCTTTTTATGATGTTTTCAAAGTCTTTGAATAATTTTTTCTTCATTTTGATGTTCTAACTTCCAGTTGAAATCGGCTTGGTCAAAAACCCAATTAACAATCACACAAAGGAAGTTGTCGTCAAAATCTTCACCAAAATTTACCTCTTCATTTTTGCCTTTATTAATCTTGATTTTACCTTCCTCTAATGTTTTCATCCTTTCTTTGTCCGTTTTAAGCTTGTTGTAAAATCTCAACTGGTGACCGAGGTTTTCACAGTAATAGCAGATTGTTAATAATTCGGTTAATGATTTTGATGATAATAACTTTGATAGCAATAATATACATTTATATAAAATATGGATACTAATGTTTTGCCAAGTTATATAGTATATAGTGTAGGATATTACATAGGTATTGAATCGACTATATAGTAATAAGATTCAAGAAATGGACATGAAGACTCATAAGTATAAAGACCAAGATATAAAGATCTTAAGGCTATAGTATAGTATAGTATATAAAGTCATAGAATATTGTTAAACTCCCTAGTAGCAATCTTTGATCTATACTTTCCATTTTCTTACCATTTATTTTTATAACAAAATATATTTAAAAATATTTAATGAAAGTCTTGTAATGGTTAAAATGTTTATAAACTATGTTTAAATTACTTTACAAAGTATCAAAATATTTTACAAAGCATAAGATTTTCAAAATATTTAAAAATAAAAGAGTTTTCAATTTTCAAAGGGATATATCGACGTACACCCTATGAATATATCGACATACATGCCATAAATTTGAAATTCAAATTTTGAAATGAAATGTCTATTCGTCGTAATTCTTCGTGAATGGACATATATGTTTATTCTCTATATATAGGGTGTTTCAAAATAATATTTAATAACTACTTTCTTATTATCTTCTCTCCTCTTATCTGCCAAAATTTGTAGTGAAAAATTTAGTCTAATCTTGTCAAATTCAACCGGAATCGATTCAATATTTATTGTATTGATTCTCTTCTATTTACTCTCTAATTTCAATCATCTCTCTCTCAATCAAAGGTCAAAGTTCCATCCAAAAGGCTATGAGATCCATTGTGATCAAAGATTAAGAAATTGACTTTGGAAACACCATCAAACTCTAGTTTGGTAACCTGAAAACATGAGTGGTTGTGCTTGATTATAGGATCCAAAAGGCTATGTGAGTGTAGCTTGCTCAAATCAATTGGTGTGCTTAGCTGCCTGAAAACCTGAGTGGGTGTGCTTGTATCGGAAATGTCAGTAACTCTAAACTCCTACTATTTCTAATGTTTTGCTAGTTAGGAATCTAAAACATAAATTGATTAGTATTAGTCAATTATGTGATAAGGGTTTTAAAATTAAGTTTGAAATAGATAACTGTCATATCAAAGATATTGAGTCAAACATTATCTTTGAAGGTATTAGGAAACGAAACATCAATATATGAAAGTGTCCAAATAATGTATGTCTTTCAACTGAACCTAATGACCATTTGACACAAAACATTTGGCCATTTGAATTTTAAACACCATTCTAAAGTTAATAGATATGAACTTGTTAGGGGTCTTCCTAAAATGAGTTTTAATGTCAATAATTTATGTGACGCCTGTCAATTAGGAAAACTTCGTAAAAAAAATTTAAATCTAAAGATATGATTTCCGCTTCTCATCCTCTTGAACTTCTTCATCTAGATATTTTTGGACCTTCGCAAATACAATCAATAAATCATAATAGATATGTTTTTTGTAATTATAAATGATTTCTCCATATTTGTATGGATAATTTTCTTAAAACTTAAAAGTGAAGCTTTTGAAATGTTTAAAATTTTTACTAAAAGAATTCAAAATTAAATGTCAAATAAAATTAAAATAATTTGGAGCGATCATGGAGGATAATTCGAAATCGATTATTAAGAAACCTTTTGTAATAAGAAAGGAATTTCATATAACTTTTCATTTCTAAAACTCCATATGAATTATTTTATAATAAAAAGCCTAAAGTATCTTATTTTAGAGTTTCTGGTAGTAAATGTTTTATAGTAAACACAAGATAATTTAGATAAATTTGATGCTAAATCAAATAAAGGAATTTTTATTATCTACTCTAATAGAAGTAAAGCTTACAGAGTTTTCACCACTAGAAATAACATTGTTGAAGAAACATTACATGTTTCATTTGATGAGAATTTTAAATTGATCAATTCCAGTTTTGAAGAAGAAGAAAATTTAGATAAAACTAATGAAACTACAAATAATGAAATCATTAACGATGAAAATAAAATAACAATGAAAATTTACATCCAAATAAATGAACAAAATATTTAAGGATCATCCTATAGAAAATATTCTAGAAAATATAGAATCTATTGTAAAAATAAAAATCAATTAAATAAAATGAGTAATATTGCTTTTATCTCAACTATTGAACCTAAAAATCCAAAAAAAAAGCATCACTAGATGATACCTGGATTCTTGTTATGCAAGAAGAATTGAATCAGTTTACCAGAAATGATGTTTGGGAATATTTCCAAGACCTGAAGATAAGTCTATAAGATAAACTAAATGGCTGTATAGAAATAAAATGTGAACAAGGCGAAGTTATTAGAAATAAATCACGTTTAATTGTTCAAGGTTATAGTCAAGAAGAAGGTATAGATTTTGATGAAAATTTTGCTCATGTAGCCAGATTTGAGGCTATCAGAATTTTACTTACCTTTGCAAATCATAATAGCTTTAGATTATTTCAAATAGATGTCAAAAGTGCCTTTTTAAATAGATTTATTAAAGAATGTGTCTATGTAGAACAACCTTCACTTTTTGATGATGAAAAATGACATAATCATGTGTATAAATTAATGAAAGCTTTATATGGTTTAAAACAAGCTCCTAGAGCATGGTATGATAGACTAAAATCCAATTTATTACGATGTAATTTTGAAATAGGAAAGGTAGATAATACTCCATTTATTAAGAGAAATAATAATGATATTCAACTCATAAAAATATACATGGACGATATTATTTTTGGATCAACAAATGAATAGTTAAATAAAAAAATTTAGATATAAAGACTAAGCAATTTGAAATGAGTCATATGTGATAACTAACTTTCTTTTTAGGACTACAAATAAGCTTAAATAATGGAATTTTTTTAAGTGATGAAAAAAATATGCAAAAGACTTAGTTAAGAAATTTGGTATACCAAATACTAATGAAAAACCAACTCCTATGGCAACAATGAGAAATTCAATAAAGAGGAAAACTCAAAAGATGTAGATCAAAAATTGTATAGATGTACGATATGATCATTACTCTATATAACTGTTAGTAGACTAATATAATGCATATTGTCTGTCTATGTATAAGATATCAATCTCAACCTAAAAAAATTCACCAAAAATCAATGAAAATAATATTTAAATATGTGAACAATATCCTAGACTATGGACCTTTTTATCCAAAAGAAGATTCTTTCGATTTAATTTCATATAGTGATGCTAATTATGTTGGATGCAAATAAGACCCAAAAAGTACAAGTGAAACTTGTCGCTTTCTAGGACATTCTCTTGTTTTCTGGTTTAGTAAAAAAAAATTGTACCTCTGTCCTCAACAGAAGCAGAATGTTTTTTAGCCACATTAGCATGTTCACATGTTATTTATATTCAATAAACATTGAAAGATTTTGGTTTAATTTTTTACTAAATTGCCAATATAATGTGATAACACTAGTGCAATAAATCTATCTAAAAATCCAACACATTATGCTAGAACCAAACATATAGATATAAGACATCATTTTCTGAGAGATAACGTAAATAAGGAAGTAATTTCACTCAAATTTATAAATACTAAAATCAAATAGCCATATTTCAACAAAACCATTAACTCAAACATCTTTTATTAAGCTTAGAAAAGAGTTCAGAATATGTTCTTTCTCTTAAATATAGATATAATAAATAAAAAATCAAAATAACACTACATATGTCATACCCCTACCTCATGTGCGACATATACTGGTAAACTCAAAAAACATACTTCCCTCTTAAATTCAAAATTCGAAATATAACTATATAACAACCAAATTTTGAAATAATTCTCATCTCCTCGTCTTCTTTCATCTGTAAATTCTGAATAAAAATAAGTTAATGCCTTCCTTGAGTTTCAAACGTCCAAGAGAAGAGAATACACCCTTTTTCTTTCAAACTCCCACTCTAGGCCTCTTCCAAACCATCACCATGGCCAAAGTAACCAAAATTGATGAAAATCTGAAGCATGCAGAGGTTGTTCAACTATGCCTCTTGAAGGAACAAGAGAAACAAGGCGAATTCTACGCAATCTCAAGAAATATCTATTGAATAATCCAACAAATCCAATTGTAATCGAAGAAGATACTCCTAACCTTGTCATTCATAAGCCTATGAATAATGGGAAAGAAGAAGAGGAAGAAGAGGAAGAGGAAGAAGGTGATGATGAGGTCAAATGTGTGGTCAAAGTATGATTCGATCGAGATGGAAATCATGCCGAACAAAAAGGGAACTTTTGTCTTCTCTACCCTTTCTTTCCTATCCAAAAATCTCCTATAATCAAAAGAAAACCATAGACTTATGTATAGTATGAAATATTTTGGTTTATTACGATTAGATTATGTGTAATTTAGATTGCTATTTGGATTTGTGTGTTTTAGTTTGGATTGTTTGAATTTGTATGTCTTATTTGGTTTGATTGGTTTGTATGTATGAATTGGATATGTATAGTTTGAATTACATAAATAAAATATATTTTATTACCATAATCATTATGCTTAGTGTAGAAAAGTGTACTGTTTATCATCTATTCATCATATATCATCATATATATTATTTTTTATTGATTTTAATATACAGTTTTTAAGTATTTCATTTAGGAGGAGTTTTTATTTTTTGTCCATTTTTGTTCATTACTGAGGGGGAGAAAAATATAAAACATACATATACATATACTCGGGGGGGAGGGGGGTTATCTAACTCAACGGGAGTTATACCATATTTTATATACAAGATATTAATGGTTATCATCATAAAAAATGATTGTTAATACCTCAGTTATTGATATTGATGATAATAACCTTGAGAACAACAGTATACGTTTATATAAAATACGGATACTAATGTTTTGCTAAGTTATATAATATATAGTGCAGGATAATACACAGGTATTGAATCGAAGACTGTACATTATAAAAACTCAAGAAATGGACATGAACACCCATGAGTATAAAGCCAAGATACGAAGATCTCAAGACTATGGTATAGTATATAGAGTCATTGAATATTGTTAAAGTCACTGGCAGCAATATTTGATCTCTATTTTCCATTTTCTTATCTTTTATTTTTAAAACAAAATATATTTTGAAATTATATTTAAAAATATTTTATGAAAGTTTTTTAAATGTTAAAATGTTTATAAACTATGTTTAATTATTTTATAGAGTATCAAAATATTTTATAAATAAGATTTTCAAAATATTTAAAAACAAAAGAGTTTTCAATTTTCAAAGGGATATGTTGACATATATCCTATGAGTATGTCGACATACATGCTGCAAATTTGAAATTGAAATTTTGAAATGAAGTGTATATTTGTCGTAACTCTTCACAAAATGAACATGTTTGTTTATTCAAATCTTCTCAAATTCAATCAAAATCAATTCAATCTTCATTGTATTGATTCTCTACTATTTATTCTCTGATTTCAATCATCTCTCTCAATCAAAGATCAAAGTGTTGTCCAAAAGGCTATAGGATCCATTGTAACCAAAGATCAATAAATTGTCTTGGTAAAAATCAATAACTCTAGTTATATTTTGTTGGGTGTGATTGTAGCCCATTCAAATCAACTGGGTGTGCTTGATATAACTTAAACCCGAGTGGGTGTGTTTGTAGCCCATCCAAATCAAGTGGGAATAACTTGAACCTGGAAAATCAAGAGGGTGTGTTGCGTAGCCTTGAAATCGAGATTGTATTCGGTTTGCCTTCGCCCGTTGAAAGAGAGGCATTTTGAGAAAAAAATCTGTATAATAAATTGTACGGGACTGAAAGTAGGGTTATTCCGAACTAGTATAAAAATCCTTGGTGTGATTTCTCTAATTCTCTACATTTGACTTTGTTGCATTCATAATTAATGGTGTTTTCATTTATGATTGTTCATTCTGCATTATTTAATAATAATCTTGAAACAATTTTAAAAAGATCATATAAGTTAGAAAACAGTATCCATCCCCTCTAATGTTTAATTAGCCTTAAGTTCCATGATTCTGCAACCCACAAAGATGAAATCTCTTTCCATGTTCGGTTTATTTGACCGTCTTTCCATATTTGGACGGTTACCTCTCATAGCAAGATTGACTTCTTCAAACGGATTTCTATTTTCTCTTTCTTCCTTATTCTTTTTTCTATTAGGTTCATCCTTCGCATCTCCTTGCTAAGTAAACTACTAACCACCGACCCCATTGAAACAACTCCATCTGAATTTGAGTTGTTCAATGCAACCACAAGCGTTTCCCAACTCTTTGGTAATGAACTCATCAACATCAAATTTTGTGTATCGTCATCCATTTTGTAATTTACGGCATCCAATTGGTTCACAATTTCTTGAAAATCATTAAGATGCTCTCCAATTGATCTACCTTCCTTAAGCTTTAGAATCACCAATCTTCTCATAAGAAAAGCCTTGTTTGTTGTAGATTTCTTTGCATAGATTTCTTCCAGATTACACCAGTAGATGTTTCATTAGCAACTATATGAAACACCGAATTCTTCAAAAAACATCGAATAGCCGCCACAGCCTTCTTATCCATAGTATCCCATTTTGCTGCAAATAAATTACTAGGTTTCTCTTCTTTGTTCTCTAATGGTTGATGAAGATTTTTGAGATATAGAAAATCCTCCATTTTCACCTTCCCTAACCCTCAATTTCTCTCATTAAGTTTTTCCATACTTATCTTCTCCATAACCGAACTCTCTTTAAAAAAATTAGAATTGATACCAATTGTTAAGGGTTTTCTTAGGATCCTCACATAATTAGATTTTAAAAGAGATATGAAGTTAAGAGAGAAAAACAACACACAAATTCCTTCAAAAAAAACCCTTTATTAGTTCATCAAAAGATCACAAGGAAAAACCTAAAAAATTGAGAATCGATCTTAATACCAAAACTCCTTTTTTTGAAAAAAAAAGACTTTACACACATATTTATAGCTACCACCAACCAGTAGAAACGTAGAAGCATATCTGCTAATATATCTTGCATAATTGGTTAAATAAATAAATATATTTGGCCATATATTTGATGTGCACGTAATGTGCATATTTTTACCACCATATTTAATCTATTTAAATTAAATAAATGATCATATTGGGTGTTTTAACATGTTTAAATAAAAATTCAAATTATTTTAAAATCATCACATATTCATCTTTATCCAAGGGAAAAATAGTCATTTTTGTGTACATATTAATTTGAGAAAATTTGATTGAAAAATTCTATATTATTTTGTAGGAATTCGGCTTCATATACAAGTGGTTTCATGAACTTATAAGCATGTACAAGAGTGAATACAAAGGAATGGAGATGGAAATAATTCATTTCATGGATCATGGAGGACCCCACCTACCCACCTATCTTAATGTACAAATTAGAGGCTAATGCACATGCTAATAGAGTTTAAAGCTTCATGCACACTTAAATGATGATTATTTGATGTTAATGATTGCTTGGCCTCCACACTTCCTAAGAGGGTATTTTGGGCATTCCCCAAAAAAAGTGGATTGGGGTTTCATACATGTATAAATACCCCTTATGCTTCATATAACCTCTCTTCTTTTAGGCTCTCTTCTTTTTAGTTTAGTTTAGGATCAAAATAAAAGAAAGCTCTCTTTCACTTTTCCATGGCTACTTAGTCATTTTTATTTTCAGGTAACTTTCCTTTTTTTGCAATGTTAATTAGTGCTCTCTTTTATTTGCATGCTCTTTTCCTTTCATTTTAGTAGTTAGTTTATTTTTCATGCAAGTAGAATAGCTCTTTCTTTACTTTGCTTTCATTTTCCTTTCTTTTTGTTTCATGCTAATTAGTGCTCTCTTTTATTTACATGCTCTTTTCCTCTCATGTTAGTAGTTAGTTTATTTTTCATGCAAGTAGAATAACTCTTCCTTTACTTTGCTTTCATTTTCCTTTCTTTTTGTTTCATGTTGCTTTTTACATTTGTTGAAATAATAACAAATATGATAGACTAATTCCTACAATTTAGGGATAATGAAGCTCTCTAGTATGTAGATTCAACATAATTTGGTAATCAACGCTCTCTTTTTGTGCTTTATGGAAAAATGAATGTTGATGTGATTTATTGTTTTATGTTGAATTTGATAGTCTATGTTGTTCATAACAAATAGGCTATGCTTAAACAATCACAAACAATAGTTACCTCTTCATCTACATATGATGATGGTAATCAAGTGAATGTTAAAATTAAAATTTGATGGTCTATATTTCTAATTAATAGTTAATAGGTCATACTTAAAATAGTTTTTTCTTTCAACTTTGTTGTCATTTTTATGAGTTAGTAAGTGGTTTAAGGGATGTGTTATAGTTTGATGGCTTATGTTGAGCTAATTAATAGCACAAATAGGCCATACTTATGATAAACTCGTCAATTAAACTCACTAATGACCAAAAAAGAGATCATAATTTCATAATTTGTTGAACTATGTGATCTAGAGAGTGGAAATTACCTCTAAATTGTCTTCTACTCTCATATTTTTATCACTTTCTTTTTGTTAATTATATCATTTTCTAGTTTAATTCACTCTCGATTTTGGTATAATTTGATTGAATATAAATTTAAAATCTAACAATTCCCTGCGGATACTGATGCAGCCCAGCCTGATATTCCAATTCAAGATTTGAAGCTGGAACAAGTTAACGACTCAACAAAGTCATATGAACGAGTTAAAGGGGTGAAAAGGCGGGGAAACGATGATGCAGCATGCACTGAAAAGAATCGCGAAAACCTAAGTCGCGAGGAAGAAGCTACTCCAGAACTTCTTAGGTCGTACGACGACCTAACCATAAGTCGCTCCACCATAAGTCGCTCCGCAAGTTTCAACGACCTAACCCTAAGTCGAGCTGCTCCAGAAGATCGCGAACTACCTACACCAAAAACAGTAGATCGCGAACGAAGCCACTCCTCCTTAGGTCGTTTCCAGCCTAAGTCACGAGCTCCAGAATGCTTATGTCGCGAACGACCTTCCAGTAAATCGTTGTTGCTTAAGTCGCGAAGATATTAAGTCGCCGCTTTCTTAAGTCGCGAACGAGTTTGTTATGTCGACGAAGATTCCTTAGGTCGCGAAGTCTTATGTCGCCGTTTCTTTAAGTCGCTCCTGAAGCCAAAGCTCTTAAGTCGCTCCAGTTAGGTCGTTCTTTTATGTCGTTACTTGTTAAATCGTTTGGTTGTATTTCTTAAGTCGTTATTTGTATTTTCTTAAGTCGTATTGCTTGGGTTTGAGTCATTTGTGCCTGTTGTGTCGTTAAGTCGCATGTATGTTGTATTGGTAAGTCGTAAATCGTGAATGTTAGGTCGTGAGTCGTTTGTTCTTATGTCGCCTATGTTGAGTCGTGTAACTTATGTGATGTAAACTCCTATAAATAGCGGGTGAGTTGTATCATTTGAAGGAGTTGAATTTTAAATAAAATTTGGTTTGTGCTTCTTGCCTCCATTAAAATTGGTAGTTGAGTGTTATCTCCTATCTCCACCTTCGGCATTCGAGTGCGCTCGAATCAACGATTGTTGAAGCCATCACTGAACCAAGTGCGCTTGATCAACGTTCGAAGAATTATAGATCTTCTCTCACGGCATCGTGCGCGATCAACGTGTCGAAGATTGCTAGAATCCGGTATCTTCATCATCAACGGATTTGGGCATTTGGGTATTCTTAAATTCATCAATTTATCATCGATTCACCGATTATTTCCGCTAATCGTGTGAGATCCTGGACGGATTCGATTTACATCGTCGAATTCGCTTCCTTGGCTGCATCAGTTTTGGTATCAGAGCTAGATCGTAAGAAGTTTGCATCATTTCGAGAATTTGATGTTTGGAGATCGGATTTGCATTGTTGAGAAGTTTGGTGTTCATCGTGAAGTTGCAACAAGTTGGGAGTTGCGACCAAGAGCTTGGAGGGTCGAGATTGTCCATTGATTTGTGAAAGCCGTTTATCATTTTTCGTGAAGTGTTCGTGTTAGCAGTGTGAAGTTTGAATTTTTGAAGATTTGTTTGAAGTTCAATCATGCCACCGAGAGGAGCTCAACGTCATCGCAATGTTAATGCTTTGTATGGAAGAGAAGAGGCCGATGACATGAAACAACGAATCAATGAGAAGTTGAATGAGGGGATTGGTCGATTAGAGAGAATGATGCTTGAAATGAATCAAAGTAGAAGAAGGGTTTCACCTAAATCGAGCCATGGGGGAAATAGAGTTTCACCACATTCAGATCGGGAGAGAAGAGAAGATCATGATCGTAGAAATGTTGACGATCATGATAAGAATGTTGATGATCGAAATCGAAGGGATGTTGGTGGTAGAAATGGTGGTGGTAGAGATGTTGGTGGTCATGATCAACATTGATATGCATCAGATTTTGATGAGGAGTTTGATGGTGGTAGTGTTCATGGTCGAAATCGAAGCCAAGGAAGAAATCATTCAGAGTATGATCACAAATGGGAGTCCGGAATGAAAATTGAAATTCCAGAGTTTAAGGGTGGTATGCAGGCTGAAGAATTTCTAGATTGGTTATCTAATGTTGAAGAGATCTTTGATTTCAAGGAGGTTCCGGAAGATCGTCGAGTGAAGTTGGTTGCTACTAGGTTGAGAGGGAGAGCTATGGCGTGGTGGCAACAAACCAAACTTACACGAGAACGGATGGGGAAGTCGAAGATTGTTGCTTAGGAGAAAATGAAGAAGATGATGAAGGCTACATTCTTGCCTTAGAATTATCAATCACTCATGTATCAGAGGTTGCAGAATCTGAGGCATGGGACGAAGACTGTTAATGATTATGCTGATGAGTTTTATCAACTGATTGCTTGAAATGACATTATGGAGACGGAGGAACAATTGACTGCTAGGTTTGTTAGGGGGTTGAGGATCCAGATCCAGGATATGGTAAATATGTTTGACCCTAGATCTGTGGCTGAAGCGCACCAGAAGGCGTTGGCTTGGGAGAAGCAGGGAAGACGAGGAGGTGGTGTGTTTCCAAGTTCCAATACTCAGAGCAAGGGTGCTAGTGGGAGTTCCAATGTTTCTAAAGCTGTCTGTAAACTAGATGTGAATGAAGTTGCGAAGGCAAAGGTCAACAACAGTTCAAGTGTTATAATTGCCAGGAGTGGGTCACAAGAGTAATGAATGCCCGAAACCGAAGAGGCAGCTATGATTGCTGAAGTGGAAGGTGAGGATGTTGATGAAGGTTATTCTAGTCTAGTTGAGGAGGATGAACAGGATATCGCATCAGGAGATAAAGGATGTAATCTAATGTTGAGGAGATCATGTTTGACACCGAAGCAGGAAGAGGAGGCCAGTTGGTTGAGGAGTAATATCTTTTAGTCGACATGCACTATACTGGGGAAGGTGTGTAAATTTGTGATTGACGCGGGAAGTTGTGACAATATCATTTCTACCGAAGCTGTGAGAAAGTTGAAGTTGAAGACGGAGAAGCATCCAAATCCTTACAAGTTAGCATGGTTAAGGAAAGGAGGAGAGGTGAAGGTGGACAGGCGAGTTCATGTTCCATTTTCTATTGGGAAGAAGTATAAAGATGAGATCTGGTGTGATGTGGTGGAGATGGATGTTTGTCACTTGCTTTTGGGAAGACCATGGCAATATGACCGAGCAGTGCAGGATGATGGTCGAACCAATAGCTACAGCTTTATGTTTGAGGGTACTAAGATCATTTTAGTTCCGAAGAAGAGACAGCGAGGAGAGAGCAAGTCAGAAGAGATTGAGGAGCTGAAGACTTTGTTGACTTTGAAGGAGTTTGTTGAAGAAGTAGAGGAGAGTCCAGAGGTGTTCTTGTTGATTGGACATGAAGCTACTGAATATGTTGAAGTTCCAAAGGAAGTAAAGCCAGTGTTGGTAGAATTCAGAGATGTGTTTCCTGAAGAGTTGCCAAAGGAGTTACCACCGTTGAGAGATATTCAGCATCAGATTGATCTTGTGCCAAGGGCGGCGTTACTTCACAGGCCACATTACAGGATGAGTCCTAAGGAACATGAGGAACTGAGAAGGCAGGTGGAAGAGTTGTCAGAACAAGGGCGTGTTCAGAAGAGCTTGAGTCCTTGTGCAGTGCCAGCCTTATTGGTACCGAAGAAGGATGGGACTTGGCGGATGTGTACGGACAATCGGGCTCTAAACAAGATCACTGTGAGATACAGGTTCCCTATGCCGAGGTTCGATGATTTGATTGACTAGTTGAGTGGGGCTGTTGTGTTCTCAAAGATTGACTTGAAGAGTGGATACCATCAGATTCGTATTAGACCGGGTGATGAGTGGAAGACTGCTTTTAAAACTAGGGAAGGTCTATACGAATGGCTGGTTATGCCGTTTGGCTTGTCAAATGTTCCTAGTACTTTTATGAGAGTGATGAACCAGATTTTCAGACCATTTATTGGGAAGTTCGTAGTAGTTTACTTTGACAATATTTTGATCTATAGCGGGAGTATGGAAGAGCATATCCAACATTTGCGAAAAGTGCTGTTGATTCTACGACAGGAGCAATTCTATGCAGCAACGAAGAAGTGCGTGTTCATGACGCACAGTGTTTTGTTTCTGGGATATGTTCTGTCGAAGGAGGGTATTGAAGTGGATGAAAGCAAAGTGGAAGCTGTCAGGAGTTGGCCACAACCCAAGACAATTACTGAAGTGAGGAGTTTTCATGGGTTGGTATCTTTTTATCGAAGATTCATTCCACATTTTAGCAGTGTGATGGCACCTGTAACCGATTGCATGAAAGGAAAGAAGTTCGTGTGGACAGAGGAAGCAGAGTTAGCTTTTGAGAAGATCAAGACACTTTTGACGACCGCACCCATTCTGGTACTGCCGGATTTTCAGATATTGTTCGAGTTACACACTGATGCTTCGAAGGTTGGGATTGGTGGAGTATTGAGTCAGAATGGAAGACTAGTTGCTTATTTCAGTGACAAGTTGTCTGGAGCCAAGTTGAGATATAGCACTTATGACGTGGAGTTTTACTCAATTGTTCAAGCTGTGAAGCACTGGAGGCATTATCTGTTTCAGAAGGAGTTTGTTCTTTATACGGATCATGAAGCTTTGAAACATTTGCAAGGGCATGACAAAATTTCAGCTAGACACGCTTCATGGGTCGCGTATCTGCAGCAGTTTACTTTTGTTGTAAAGCACAAATCAGGGGTGACGAATCGTGTAGCTGATGCCTTGAGCAGGAGGAATCATTTGTTGACAACGATGAAGGTTGAAGTGATAGGATTTGAACTATTGCCAGAATTGTTTGAGGAAGATCCTTACTTTGCGAAGATTGTTGAGAAAGTCAAGGATGGGAGTACTGATGAGTTTGTGTTGGTAGATGGATTCTTATTCAAGGGGAATCGATTGTGCGTACCAGATTGTAGCTTGAGAATGAAAATTGTAAAAGAGTTGCATGAAGAAGGACATGTTGGTCGGGATCGCATATTGCATTTAATTTCTCAGTCTTATTATTGGCCCTCGATAAAGCGGGAAGTTGAAAAGTTTGTTCGAAGATGTCATGCTTGTCAAGTTTCGAATGGGACAGCTACAAATGCGGGATTGTATATGCCTTTACCTGTTCCTACAAAACCGTGGGTTGATGTAAGCATGGATTTTATGTAGGGCTTGCCGAGGACTCAACGGGGAAATGACTCTATATATGTTGTGGTGGACCGTTTCTCGAAGATGGTACATTTTGTTGCTTGTAAGAAGACGGCAGATGCAGTCCATGTGGCACAGTTGTTCTTTAGAGAGATCTATCGCTTGCATGGTTTACCAGAATCTATAGTTTTGGACAGGGATACCAGATTTCTGAGTCATTTTTGGCTGAGTTTGTGGAAGATGGTGGGAACAAAGCTGAATTTCAGTAGTGCTTATCATCCACAGACGGATGGACAGACTAAAGTTGTGAACAGATCCCTAGGTAATCTATTGCGATGTCTTGTGAAGGATAATCTGAAGAGCTGGGATGTGAAGTTATGTCAAGCGGAGTTTGCTCATAATCATGCTATCAACCGTAGTACGGGTTTCAGTCCATTTCATATTGTATATTCAAGCTTGCCAAAGGGGCCGTTGGATTTAACGATAGTGCCACAACCGAAGGGGACAGTTAAGCGGGCTGCTGATTTTGTTGATGGGTTGACAGAATGCCATAGAATCGTTCAGGAACGATTGGAGAAGACAAATGAGAAGTATAAACGATCTATGGATCTAAAGCGAAGAAGTGCTGAATTTAATAAAGGAGATTTAGTATATGCTATACTAACGAAGGATCGTTTTCCAGTGGGAGCATACAATAAACTTAAAGCTCGAAAGATTGGTCCTGCAAAGATTGTGAAACGGATCAATGAAAATGCTTATAGGTTGAAGCTGCCGGAGGATGTGTACACTTCTGACGTGTTTAATGTTAAACATCTTATACCTTATTATGGAGATGAACAACCCAATTGGGAAGAACTTTTAAATTCGAGGACGAATTTTTCTCAACCAGGGGAGGATGATGCAGCCCAGCCTGATATTCCAATTCAAGATTTGAAGCTGGAACAAGTTAACGACTCAACAAAGTCGTATGAATGAGTTAAAGGGGTGAAAAGGCGGGGAAACGATGATGCAGCACACACTGAAAAGAATCGCGAAAACCTAAGTCGCGAGGAAGAAGCTACTCCAGAACTTCTTAGGTCGTACGACGACCTAACCATAGGTCGCTCCACCATAAGTCGCTCCGCAAGTTTAAACGACCTAACCCTAAGTCGAGCAACTCCAGAAGGTCGCGAACGACCTACACCAAAAATAGTAGATCGCGAACGAAGCCACTCCTCCTTAGGTCGTTTCCAGCCTAAGTCGCGAGATCCAGAATGCTTATGTCGCGAACGACCTTCCAGTAAATCGCTGTTGCTTAAGTCGCGAAGATATTAAGTCGCCGCTTTCTTAAGTCGCGAACGAGTTTGTTATGTCGCCGAAGATTCCTTAGGTCGTGAAGTCTTATGTCGCCGTTTCTTTAAGTCGCTCCTGAAGCCAAAGCTCTTAAGTCACTCCAGTTATGTCGTTCTTTTATGTCGTTACTTGTTAAATCGTTTGGTTGTATTTCTTAAGTTGTTATTTGTATTTTCTTAAGTCGTATGGCTTGTGTTTGAGTCGTTTGTGCCTGTTGTGTCGTTAAGTCGCATGTATGTTGTATTGTTAAGTCGTAAATTGTGAATGTTAGGTCGTGAGTCGTTTGTTCTTATGTCGCCTATGTTGAGTCGTGTAACTTGTGTGATGTAAACTCCTATAAATAGCGGGTGAGTTGTATCATTTGAAGGAGTTGAATTTTAAATAAAATTTGGTTTGTGCTTCTTGCCTCCATTAAAATTGGTAGTTGAGTGTTATCTCCTATCTCCACCTTCGGCATTCGAGTGCGCTCGAATCAACGATTGTTGAAGCCAATTCATGGAACCAAGTGCGCTTGATCAACGTTCGAAGAATTGTATATCTTCTCTCACGGCATCGTGCGCGATCAACGTGTCGAAGATTGCTAGAATCCGGTATCTTCGTGATCAACGGATTTGGGCGTTTGGGTATTCTTAAATTCATCGATTTATCATCGATTCACCGATTATTTCCGCTAATCGTGTGAGATCCTGGACGGATTCGATTTACATCGTCGAATTCGCTTCCTTGGCTGCATCAGATACCAATAATTGTACGCCGTGTGCTTGCGGTTATTTTTATTATAAATTTTTCGGCTATTTTCTAACTCGATAGAAAATTCGTCGTTAAACAATTTTTATTTATTTTTTTTCTTAAAAAAGGAAAATATTTAAGAGAAATATATGCATAAATATCTCTTCCTAAATCATATCTTATACGTTTTATAGTTAATTGGTTAACAAATCAATTAACTAATATATAAAACAAATATTGTGCCGCATATTTTCAACACCGTCTTGGATTACTTTTAGAACTTGACTTTGTTACATATCATTAAAATAGTGTATGCAAAGAAATGCATACAACACCATCCTGCTAGTCATGAACTATCCTAATGGCTCATCTTTCACTTTCAACGGTTACCTTAATGATCTTATTGAATGAAATGAGAATGAGTGCACTTGTCACCATTATGCTAGTGATATGTGTTTCACTTAAAACATAATTGTATCACAGATGTATATTTTTTTGAAAGAATAAAATACAAACGGGCCCAAGGCCCATAACCGAGTAATAACCATATATTAACTCAAGACAAAACAACCCTTATACATTTCGACCCTACAAACAACTTGTACAACCCTAGCCGCTAACATACTTTTCATTTTCTCTTTCTACTTCGAGAATTCTCGAACTATAAATAATTAGTGTTTTTCCAAATAAGAGGCGACCTTACAATTCCTTCCTCCATTCTCTGTGCGATCCCTTCAAAGAGGTTTCCAGAACTTCACTTTCGCATTATAATCAGCAGACATCCTCACATCGGCCGATTTATTTTTGAATTTGATCACAAATGGATTTTTGATGGCAGTGACAACCGTATATTATTCCGTTGTGGGAGATTGCATGACTCTGAGCACCTCTTATGACGACCCACATTTCGGACCTATCATGTTGCACCTGCCAAGTGCATAAGCATACACACATGTCTAACTAAATAATCCGGAATGTAGATAATCAATTGGGTTAATTAAGAAAAATAGGAAAAGAAGAAGAAAACAAACACAAAATCTCATAGCGGAACGATAAAATATAATAATCAAATAAACAGTTCATGAAGCTATTTACTAAACATTTAATTGTAATCTTTACACATTTATCAGAGTTATATATACACATCAGGGATAAATAATCAATACAGCAGAATAGCATGATGCAGGGGATAATAATAATAGCAATATACCAAATCTTCATCTTCTTCCTCCAGAGAATAATCTTCAATACGCTGAATACTCAGGACTGACCCGAGCGTAATGAAAAGACAAAACACTCAAGTCAGGACTAAAATACTCTTATGTAAGTCAAATCAATATCAATAAATATGAGTGTAACAGCGTCAGAGATGTTTACGGGATTTTACATCTCCTATCTAGTGTATAACGTGCGTGCAATAACTTAAGAGATGTTATGGGATTTTCCATCTCCTAAGGATCCGTTAAACTATTTATATATAATAGTATACGCTAAAATAGATAATGTCTATTAGTAAATAAATATCAAAATAGAGTTAAGGCTTTACATTGATCCACCTTAACGCATTTTTATAGGTAAACCAAAATAGTAATGGGCTCGCATAAGGATAAATATGACAACGCACGTGAGGCAGTACCCAAGGTAGGATTCTACTAGTTTACCCTTTCTAGCTGGTCGTAACCCATTCATGGCCGACTGCGATAATTAATCCGAACAAAAGGGTGCACCCATCGAGTACAAAATCACGATAGTAATACGAGTAATTAATGTCGCTAGAGGTAGCTAACCTCGTTGGCCAGACATAGGCTCTTGTTTTAGTCATTTTAAATATGACACAAGTGTCAAGGTTATCCATCATCGTTCTCTTACTTCATTCATGTAAACATTCGCCAATCCAAGCACTACATTTTGGATATCTTCAACTACGTACACGGTTGTCAAAGTGGTTCCAATTTTGACAGAGAGTATGCCAATAAGAGGCTCCGGTCTCTTTAACAACCAAACATCGTTTTACACACCAGTTGGTTCTTTCGCATTTCGAAAACTATTCATATTTGATATCAAAATATCATATTCCCTTCAAAAATCAATTTCATTTCGAAACATAATATTTACTTCAAAAATCATATTCAGTTCGATACGTCATTTTCACTTGAAAATATCATTTCACTCCAATATCTCGATTTTGCTTTCAAAATTTTTTCGAACTTCAATCTAGGTTATAACTTCATTTTAACCCATTTCGTATTTAAATCCAAGATTTAAATATAAACACTCCACCTTTTGACCAGCTTGAATTTTTAGAAAATAATTAAATAGTTAAAATAGTTTAATAGAAAATAGTTTGAGTATTAAAAATGGTTTATATAGTAAAATAGTTTGGAAAATCAAAATAATTTGAATATTTAAAGAAGATAGATTTTAAGCAGTTTATACTAGAATAATTCATTTGAAAATAGTTTCAAAGTCAAACCGATTCACTTTCCAAATTTTCCAATTCAAATCAGTTTCAGATTCCATTTCGATTTAATCGATTCAATCCCGATTTCAAGTCGAATTTTACTTCGATTCCCAAATAAATTCGATTTCGAATTAATTCAATTTCGCTTTCAATTCCAATCAAGTTCGATTTCAATTCCAACTTGAATAAATTTCAATTCAATCCCCATTTAATTTCAATTTCAATTCCAAATTAATTTCAAACTCCAATTTCAAATTATCTGATTCAATGATTAATTTCAACTCAATTCTCAAATTTAAACCATTTCGATTTATATAAATTTCAAGTTTGATTTTTAAAATATCGATTCAAATCACTTAAATCAAATTAACTTCAATATTCAATTTACATCCAAATCTTTAAATATAATTCAATCCCGAGCTTAATTTTTGAAATATCGTTTTATATTACTTTTACTTAGCAATATTCAAAGTTCGAATAAAAGTCCAATCTTTTAAAATAAATCAATTTCTAAAATTCAAATCATATTTCGATTTATAACTTCAAAATCTCAACTCGATTATTTAAACAATTTCTGTTATCAAATTCAAATTTCAACATTTCGAGCTCAAGTTCGAAAATAACTCGATTTCCATAAATTCGATTTTCATTTCTTAAAAAAAATCATTTAAATAATTTCAAAAATAAAAATAAAAATCATTTAGTTTAACCAATCCGGTGTCCGTATATAATTCTCTATCCTATGGCCAAGTGAATCAGTTATTTCAATTTAATTCAGAATGGATATATATCATTTCAATCGAAATAATTACGATAGGTATATATCATTTCAACCTATTTCTTAATTTATTCGAAATAATTCAATTTACAATTTTATATACTGTAAATAATAAACAGGATGATAACAGAATATATATAAAATAAATAAACATCCAATCATTCAAATATCAACCAATTTTCATCCATCACCACCAACATCCAAACAGTCAATAAAATTCACAACAATTTCATAGTTATCAATATCGGGTATTTTACTGGTGCCAGTGCCGCCGCAGCCGTCCCTGGCCTCTCCGACCAACTCGCGCCTCGCCATCGATCGCCATCGCATGCCTCAATGCGCGTTCCCCCAAGCGAAGTCGTGACTTCGTCTATCGTGCGCGATTGCTTTCTCTCTGTTTTTTTTCTTAATTTTGATCGATCCGTTCCCTTTTTTTTATATATATGAACGACTGCATTTCAATTTGAACGAGAGAAGAGGGGTGGGAGCGAGTACGGGGGAGGGCAAGTAGGATATGGTGTGAACGAATGGGAGATAAGAAAATATATATATATTATTATTTAATTTGAAAATATCTAGCCTAAGACGTTCGAAATTTCTCGAGCTCCAAACGAAGCATGCCGTCAATGGAACTAGTCTCGAGGCCTAATTCGATCGTATGAAGAAGATAGCTTTTCAAATTGAATTATTTAATTAAATTCTGAAAACAATTTCTATGTGTTTCAAGCTTGTATGGCCAAACAACAAGTTCGATCGCTACGAAACGTGAAATCCTATAATAATTCACTATTACGGATCTGATGAAACTGGCTTCGTCGAAATCCGAGACAGTGGCCAAAGTGGTTGTTTTTACTCGTTAATTAAAACATTAAATTTCCAATGTCTAATTATTCACTTTTAATCCAATTTTAAATGTTAACAATCTTCATTCATATTTAAATAAAATTTAAATCTATTTCTGATATCATTTCCATTCACATTAATTCAAAATTTTAATTATTCAAATAATTTCCAAAATTAAATTTAAACAATTTAACTATCAATAAATTACAATAATGAATCATTAAAATTTTATTTCTACCCGTTTTTATCTAATCATCACATTAAATTTATTAATTTAAAATAGCTAAAAATATCGGTCGTTACAGCTCTGGAGTGCTTGTGAACTAGATGATAGGCCTACACCAAAGGCTGATTAGGACAGAAGTTATATATGGTCATGAAACACTTCCTATTTTTCCCATGAGTTTCTTTAGAGGTTCAAGAACATGATCAAAGAGGTTTAATTGAATATTATAGATTTGGGGTTTGTCATGTGATTTTATTATGGGATCTTTCTATGTTTTTTTGTCACATGTTTCAAGCAGTAGCATGTTGCTCCTATTTTTTTGTTAGTTGAAGAGCGTAACTTGCTCTCTATTTCAATTTAATATTCTTTTCAATAAAAATAAAAATGGTAGGAAATGATCAACCGTGCAGATAAATATTGACATCAAAATAAATAAATTATATGATAGAATGGATTTTTGATTGCCTCCTTTTACTAGTTACATAGGTAAACTTGAAAATATAAATATTAGGATATAAAGACATCTCAGCTCCGATCTCCAAGATCCATGGTTTCACCATCATGCATGAGTATTGTTGTATGATTAATAAAGGTTTTTGTGCTTTAACACACTATTACGCTAACATATACAGATACATTAAAAAAATTAAAAGAAGTGCAAACACCATACACTGTAAAAAATAATGGATTTAAAGATTAAAAAGTAAAGACCGAAGTTCATTGGTCTCTAATTAAAAACCGATTAAAGACCGTAAAAATTTCAGTCTCTAAAACTTTAATTTAGAGACAGATTTTCAGTTTCTAATCAGTCTATAAAATTTGATACCGAATAAAGACCAAATTTCAATCTTTAATTCAGTTTTTAACTATGTCTCTAATCAATTTCAAAATAAAAGGTTTTATATGTTCATGTGGAGCATATACACACACGTAAATATATGTGTGTGCATACAGTTCGTAACATAATATTACATTATATACAAATATTGCTTCTCATTTTTAGGCCTTATATCAATAAACAATGGTAGTATTATCAATTAGGAAATTAGGTTGTAGGCTTCTAAGCACATGGTAATAAATTTCTATGATGGTCCTTCAGAATAATTAATTTAAAGATAAAAGGTAATGATTACATATATTTTTCAAATAAAAATGATAAATGATAAATAATAAAAGAATCATCATTCTTCTAAAGGAAAACGATAAACGATAAGTATATCTCTAGTTCTACAATGTAGACGCAATGAAGTCGAATCCTTGTGGCTGCAATTAATCGAGGTTTGAAAAATGGATATCAGGAACCTTAAAATGCTCGTGATTTCATATGCCAAAACTAACATACCAGTGCAAAACAATGAAATATTTGTAGTGGAAAAATTAGAAAGAGAACTAATGTTTCCAAATACATATTTTCGGTTTCTGATGGAACTCTGGTTTCATTTTTATGTCTTATAATATGCATGATCGATGACATTTCATTGATGCATGGCCAATTCAAAACATTTTTAACTTGGGTGCAAGTAGTAACTAGGAACTAATTTAACAAACTTCTATATTTGAATATTGATTAAATGAAGTAGATAGGATTCAACTTCGATGCCTCTAAATAAACAATTTGGTGACATTTCATTATTGCGTACGAGACATTTAATAATATTTCTAATTTTGAGTCAATTTGACATGTTTAACATAAGGTAATCGTATATCATAAACAAAAGAATTGAAGTTGAGGCAAAAGTGCTAGGAACAACAAAAAAATACATACACGAACATACATATCAAATTTATCTAATTATTAATTGTAAATAAATGGGTTAAAATTAGGTAACCATTCACCCATTTATTAACAACTTAAAATTCAAAAATATAAATTTGAAAATATAAAGTTCGAAAATAAGAATTTTAAACTGTTGAAATTTTTTACTCAGATGATTAGGAAGAAGCTTGTAACACCTCAGAAATTTACGTAAATTATAACTAGAATTTAATATAAAAAAGTAAATTTAATTAAAACAAGGGCTAAGAAGAAATTTTTCACAAAGGACCGAAATTGGCTACAAAATTTGCAACTTTGCGTCCATGGTGATTTTCTGGACGATTTTCATACATAATTTATCATGATCCGAGTTAGTGTGAGAGAGTTACAAGTATTAGAAGAATTAAACAAGAATTAAAATAGATATAACAAAAAAGGGCCAGGTCGACCCTTGATTTAGCTAGGTCGATTATGGGCGATCGACCAAATCCTAGGGACGGTCGACCCGACCCTTGTTTAATGGTGTGATTATGTGCCTTTATTGCTTCATTTGAACGACTGAGATTAAGAGCTTGCGAACGAAGAAAAGGATGATCAGTTGAGATGATTGCTAACTGAAATCTAATTGTTATTAATCCCTAAGCACCTCTATAAATTAGCTCTAAACTCTAACCCTAATCATAAATTATGGACTATATTAAACACTTGGATACTTCATCCCTTAAATGCACGTTGTAGTTCTTCATAGTGACTAACGGTTGTACTTAGAAAATTACAAGCTGCATCCCCATATTTGAACTCCGACTAGACGTATGTCGCTATTTTTTGTTCAAATTGCAATAACTTCTTTATACTAACTCCGAATTAGGCGAGACTTCGAGCAATGAACTACGACCTAAATTACAGTAAATATGGAACACTCGTACTTTATCTTTTGAACACATGCTGTAGTTCTCTCAGATTACTGATGATTGTACTTTGAAAATAACATACTACATCCCCATATTTGAACTCCGACTAGGTAGAAACTGCTATTTTTTGTTCAAATCGCAATAACTTCTTCACACTAACTCGGAATCGGACGAGACTTGGACCAATGAATTCTTGCCTAAATTACGGACAATGTGGAACACTCGGATGCTTCATCTTGTGAATGCACACTATAGTTCTTCATGGTGAATAACGGATGTACTTAAAAAATTACAGGCTGCATCCCCATATTTGAACTTTGCTAGGCAGAAATCACTATTTTTTTGTTCATAATATAGTAACTTTTTCATACTAACTCGGAATTGGGTAATATTTCGACCGATGAATTCGCGATTAAATAATGAACTATGTGGAATACTCGGATATTTCATTTGTGAACACATGCTTTAGCTCTCAAATGTGACTATCAGTTGTACTTAGCAAATAACATACTACATCCCTATATTTGAACTCCGACTAGGCACAAGCCGTTTTTATTCAATTACAGTAACTTCTTCATCCTAACTCGGAATCAGACAAGATCAGGACCGATGAACTCTTACTTGAATTACCGACAATATGGAACATTCAGGTACTTCATCTTGTGAACGCACACTGTAGCTCTCTATGACGACTAACAGTTATACTTAGAAAATAACATACTAAATTCCCATCTTTGAATTTTAATGAAAATTAGAATTAAAATTTTAAATTTTGAAATTTTGATTTTTATCGAAATTCAAAGCATAAAAATTTGAATTAGAATTATTTTATATCTTTTTTATTAATTAAATCAAGTTTAAATACTTAAATAGGTTAAAGGGGTAACCCACATATAAAACAGGTTGGGTCAGACTGAACTCTGTATTAAATGTGTCAAAAGGAATGGGTTATACATGAGTTGGATCAAAATCGACCTAGCCCATTTTGATCCTACCCAACTTGTTTGATGGGTCTACCAATTTATACCAAGCCAAAGATAAGAACATCTCAAAATATTTAATATCTAATTAAAATAATTATATATAAACCACACATATATATTTGACTATAATTGGAAATAATTAAAGAATTAATTACAGTTCATTTTCTTAATTTGGATTCTGACTAATTACAAAACCAGTTACATATTAATTCTTATGGAGAATTAATTGTAATTATATTAAATTTTCAATTTTCAAATCACATGATTAATTAATTATATGTAATTTCAAATCATGATCAAAACTGCACATAATGAATTATTGTTCTGTAGTATCCTCATATAGATCTTTACACATATAATAGTTTCTATGTAAAGCAATCTTTTACATAATTGATTTGATTTACTCGGTGGCATGCTAACAATGTACTAATTAGAATTAGTGTGAAATTAATTTTGAAAAGGTTGAATATTTAGTTGCTAATACGCTTAATTGTAAAACTATGAATTTTCCTTTTGATTATCTTGGTTTTCTGATTAGACCAACTAAACTTAAACATGATGATTGGCTTATTATTACAGATAAAATTAAAAATAGGATTTCTAATTGGAATGAGAGATTTTTATCTAAATCTAGTAGATTAGTTCTCATAAATTCTGTTTTATCTGCTCTTCCAATCTATTGGATGTCTATACATCTTTTCCCAGGTTGGGTGATTAACAAAATTGATAAAATAAGAAGGGACTTCTTATGGAGTGGGGACAACCTAATAGTAGTATTAAATGTTTAGTAATTGGGAAACAGTTTTAAATCCAAAAAGGAAGGTGGTTTAGGAGTCATTAATTTGCGTAACATGAATTTTTCTTTGCTAGGGAAATGGTTATGGAAATTTAAGGATATTAATGATAACCCTATTTGGAAAGAAATCATTTCTAAATATTACCATAATGATAGTAATAACTTATACCAAATTACACCTTTTGTTATTAACAAGTTGTCTAATTTTTGAAAATCAATTTTAAAATGTCAAGAGATTTTTAACCTTAGTACTGATACGATTGTTTATTCAGGAAATAATACTTCTTTTTGTCATGATCGTTGGATTTTTGTCATTCTTCTTAAGATAGAATTTAAGGAGCTTTACGATATTTTTAACTTTGAGAATGCTTTGATTTTAGATATTTTTTCTCCGGATAATGATCCCCCTTGGAATTTTAGTTTTAATAGAATTTTAGAAGGTACAACTCTTAGGCAACTACCTTTGCTTTATACTAGATTGAATTTATATTATATTGATAATGATAATGACAATATTATTTGGGAGTGGGATAAGGGTAAGGAATTTACTTCTAATTCGTTTTATGAATTTCTTAATTTCTTAGGCGTAACTAATAATTCTTTCAAACTAATTTGGAAAACAAATGCTCCTCCTAAATCTAAAATGCATATGTGGTTAATCATGCATAGAAAACTAAATACTATTGAATTGTTAAGGAAAAAGAATATGCAAATTGATAATAAATGTTTCTTTTGTAATTTGGAATTTGAAGACAATATGCATGTGTATTTTGATTGTGTAGACACATATTATATTCTAAATAATACTCTTAAAATCTTTAACTTTAGTCTTACAACTAAAATGACTGATTGTGACTATTATTGGAATGATTTAAGATTTGAGTTTAAAATGGAAAATAGATTTTTACTTGATTCTTTATTCATTATAAATTGTTGGTATATTTGGTTTGAGAGAAATCAAAGAATTTTTAATAATAATAATAGTCACGGTAATAAATTGATTTTTATGATATCTTCATTTTGTTTTAATTGGATCTAAAATCCAAAATTTAAATTAGCTAAAAATAATCATTTTAAGGAATATCTTAATGAGGTTAGTAATAATATTAAGTTATCTAAACATAAAAACAATATTTTTGACATTAATAATTATACCATTAACATTTTTTCAAACTTAAATGATGATTTCACTAATTATTATAATATCCTTTTGATCAAAGGAGCATAAGGATAAGTTTTAATTTCTTTTAATTTTATTTTTAGTTTTAGTTTTTTTTTAGTTTATAGATTTTTAACTTCTTTAGACAATGGATTCTTTTTTAGTCTATTTTCTAATTTTTATAGTTTTGTAATAAATTTTATTTATATACATATATATGTATTATTCTTATAATTTTCTTTAATTCCTTTTACAGATACAGGTTTTGGCCAGAAATGGTGTTAGATTCTTTTTATAGGTTCACAGGATTGCTGATGGCAGGATTTCTGTTTGCAGTGAGGAGTTCTTCTCGGTTCTTCTACATCTTTAGTGTGGCGTTCTACTTTCTAGATGATTTACTTTTACAGCAAGGCGCTCTCTCCAGTTCTTCCGAGTCTACAGAGTGGCGTTTTTCATTCTAGATCTTTCGCATCTCCAGTTCTTTCGAGTCTGCAGCGTGGTATTTCCTTCTCAGATGGTGTTGCCTTCTAGTATCATTGGCGCTGAGTCGCTTCATAGATTTTTTTTGGTACTTCTAACACCTCACTACCGGGCGGTGGCCTTGCCGGAGCTCGATATTGGGGTTTAATGGGCGGTGGTCTTGCCGGAGCTCATTCTAAGGGTACCTGAGTTCTTTTCTTTATTATTTGTACTATGATTAGCTATCTGCCAGGCATGTTAGCAGCACCTTGTCTTTAGTGATATATACATATTTACATGTGTGCTCTCCTCTATTCTAGAAGATCACGCATTTTTCTTAAAAATAATGATGATGAAAAGATCTTAAACGTTCTTCTTCGTAGATATGTCGGATCAATTGTTTCCTCGGTTATAATATTTCTTAATTTTAATGTACTTGAAGAAAATCATAAGTTGTAGATGTCATATCAATTGTGACATCAGATATAATATTAAGTAAAAAATGATGTATCTAATTTTAGTAAAATTTTCGGTATATGTATAGCAATTTATGGTGGATGAATAGAATTTGCCAATATTATAACAATATTCCCATCAAAAGGAGATTACTTTTGTAACCCGAGAATTCATTGATGGTGTTTGAAGATTTGTTAATTTTGCATTTTCCTAAGTAGTATCAGGAAGGGCTGTTAATGTTGCTAGATGTCCCTGTGTGAAATGCAATAATACAAAATATCATAATAAAGATGTTGTCATAGAATATTTGCTAACGAAAGGATTTACACCACTTTATTTACGTTGGGAATACCATGGGGAGATGGATATTGAAGAAACATTGATGCCTCAAACATCAAATGGTAATGTGAATGATGTAAACCCTTTTAGAGAAATGATTATAGATGCAATTGGTGAAAATTTATATCCATGCAAATGAAATTTTGATAATGAAAACGATGAAACGCCTAATTTTGAAACTAATAGATTCTTAGATATGTTAAAAGCTGTTGATAAGCCTTTATACAGGGGATACAAAACTGAAACAGTGTTAGCAACATGTGTGAATATGATGGTTTTGAAGTTCCAAACAAGATTGACACATGTAGGTTTTAACCATGCAAGTTTTATGATCAAAAAAAATTTCCCAAAAGATAGTAAGTTGGTTAACAATTTTTATGAGGCAAAAAAATTGTTAAAACCTTTAGGACTTGGCTATGAAAATATTGATGCTTGTCATAATTTTTCATGTTGTATTATAAAGAGAATGAAGAAAAGATGGTTTGTGATATTAGTAAAGAACTCGGATATAAGTCTGTTAATTCTGATTGTTGTGGAAAAAAAAATTGAAGTACGACTACGTAATTTTCTAATCATACCATGACTAAAATGACTATTCATGTCTTCAATGCATGCTAAAGACATGACATGGCATTATTTCAATCGTTCTACAAGTGGTAGAATGGCACATCCGGTTGACGGTGATGCATGGAAGCATTTCGATAATTGTTATCCTGACTTTGCTAATTCTCCACTAAATGTTAGACTTCGACTTCGTACAAACGGTTTTAGTCCATTTGAAACTAGATCCACTACTTATTCATGTTGGCCTGTGATTTTGGTAGTTTATAATTTACAACCATGGAAGTGTATGAAAAAACCTTTCTTGTTCTTAAACATGGTTATCCCAGGTCCCAAAAGTCCAGGAAAATTTTTGGATTTTTTCTTACAACCTTTGATTCGTGAGTTGTTTTATTTATGGCATGGTAGAATAGCCTATGCATAGATGAGAAAATTTTATTTTAAGGGCATCACTGATGTGGACAATCAGTGACTTTCCAGCATACGGAATATTTTCGTGTTGGAATACACATGGTAGATTGTCATGTCCTTATTGTATGGAGCAAACAAAGTCATTTACTCTTGAACATGGTGGAAAGCCTTTGTGGTTTGATTGCCATCGAACTTTCCTACCATTAGATCATCCATTTAGAAAACCAAAAGACAAGTTCAAGAGGAATAAAATTGAATTAGATGATGCAACTATTCAACGTTTCGGTAATGAGTTGAAAAATATTGTGTCACAGTTGTCTTATATTGAACCTGGGTTCAAATCTGGAAACAAAAAAAAATACCAGGCTTTGGTTAAGCACACAACTGGATTCGTAGTTTTGGGATCTTCCATATTGGGAGAACAATTTAATTCATCATACTATAGATGTAATGCATGTAGAGAAAAAAAAATTAATAATATATTTGAGACATTAATGGACATCGATAAAACGAATGACAATTCAAAAGCTAGACTTGATGTTGAAAAGTATTACAGCAAAACACGATGGATGAGTTTGGTTCACCATCCTAATGGTCGTTACTACAAACCCAAAGCTCCTTACTATTAAAAAACAACCAGAAAGAAGTTTGCAAGTGGGTTAAATGTATAAAATTTCCCAATGGGTACGCTTCTAACATCAAAAGATGTGTTAACGGGTTAGAAACTAGAATAAGTGGGTTCAAGAGCCATGACTGTCACATATTTATGCAAAGACTTCTTCCTACGGCCTTTAAATCGTTTGTACCAAAAAGTATCTAGGACACTTTGGTAGAGCTGAGCAATTATTTTCGTGAAATTTGTGCAAAAAGTATAGATACTCACAAAATGATTTTACAAAAAAAATGTCATTGAGATAATTTGTAAACTTAAGAAAATATTCCCTTTTGGATTTTTTTGATTCTATGGAACATTTTGTAGTTCATCTGCCATATGAGGCTAAGGTTGGTGGTCCAGTTGAATATCATTGGATGTCTCCATTTGAACGGTATGTTTTTATTATAATGTTTAAAGCTTCCTTTATATTTGTTATCAACCAATGTTCAAACAATAATTTTAATTTGGTGCAGATATCTATTTTATTTAAAACGAAAAGTAGGTAATAAAGCACACATTACGGAAGCTTATGTCATTGATGAGATTTTAAAATTCTCATCATGTTATTTCGGCCCAAATGTTGAAACAATTTGGAACCAATCTCCAAGAAATGATGATGGTGGAGAATTTATGCCCGATGGACGGTTATCCATATTCTATCATCCAGGCAAAGTCTTACCTAATCTGTTCGTTGTAAGGAAACTATCTCAATTTGAACATCATGCCATGCATAAATATTTGATTTTCAACTGTACCAAAGTGGAAGACTATGAGAAGTATGTGTATTAAGTAACCACAAACAATTTTATATAATTTTTCTTGTCAGCAAATAAATAGTAGTCGCAAATCTGTAATCTATATTTTTGAAACCCTAGCCACCGAAAGTTTTTTTCTCGGCCTTTGCCACGCCATTTCCTCTGCCTGATCAACTATTGTTGGTCTACCTCTGCCGCCTCCCTTTCCCTCCTCGTGTTGCCCGTGTGCTTCATATCCCACTATGCCATCTTCCGCCCCTGTTGACCTTCAGGCTTCCCCTCCTCCTGAACCGCCTCCCTGCCTTCCAGATCCCCTACCTGGATTCCCTCCCTTGACACCTAATGCTTCAGACGTTGTCGATGAAGACGGATTTACACAGGTTTTGTCCCGTAAATGGAAACTTCATTCAAAACCTACCCACCAACCCCGATCATCTAATTCCCTCTCTCATGAGTCTCAGACTAAGAATTTTTAGATGCCTCCTCATTAAAACGTTCGACGGTATTCCACTTCCACAAATATTTATATAGATTGTCACAATCAATCTACTAACAGACCTACTTCCAACAAATGGAATTTCTCTACTACGTCTAGTCGGGCATGGAATGAAGTCGTAAAGGGTAATAATATCCCAGTCTCTATCCCACTTAAGTTCTATCATCCACGTGAATGTAACTCTATGCAATGTGCCAAAATGTCTGCTGAGGTTGTTCAAGATGCTAGAAAACAGTGGGATAATATCATTGTTGTCTATGTTGTTGGTCCTAAGCCATATTACCCATATTTCAAAGACTATATCAATAGAGTTTGGAAACCATACGAAGACTTCTCTATCTATTCTAAGGAGAATGGATTCTATGTTATTAAATTTAACAAAAAACAAGACTGTGATAAAATATTGGAAGGAAGCCCTTACTATTATAATAAAAAATTGATGATGATGAAAAGACGGTCTCTTGGAATGCAACTTAACAAAGAACTTCTTCATTCCATCCCAATTTGGATTTGCTTTCCCAACTTACCGCTTGATTACTGGACAGAGGAAGGGATTAGTCGTTTTGCCTCAGTATTAGGTTCTCCCATTAGACTGGATAAATTCACAGAAGGTATTATAAAAATTGCCTATGCTAGAGTATTAATTGAAATTAATAACTCTTTTAAGTTCTCGAATAAAATTCCTATTCTAACCGAAAAAGATGAATCATATGGAAAGAAGTAACGTACGAATGGAAGCCCTTCATTTGCTCAAATTGTTCAAGCTTTGGACATGTTGAAATTCACTATCAATTCAACAACGTCTGGATGCCTAAAACATCCACACAAAAAATGATGATAGACAATTCGGAGCTGAGTACAGTCATGAATATTGATGATAGTTTGGATAACAATCTGATACAAAAAAAATACGGTTGATGAACAATTGGTTTCAAACAATTCTCAATAAGAAGCATTACTCATCAATAGTACATCAGATTCCACAAAGGAATTCTCAAGCAAAGTCAATTCTTACATGCCATAGAATGTCCATTCGAATCTTAAAAGTTCGAACAATAATACAGACTTGCATCAAAATTCAGAATCTAATGAAACTGCTATGGATATACATTCAACAAGTAATTGTTCGAAAGAACTTATTAGCGAGCCAACATAGGTGCTTGACGAGCCATCGAATCCAGCCCTGAGCTCTGCAACTGTTGATCAGAGTACTTAACTTCCATCTAATTCTAAAACAAGACCAACCAGGAAAACAAGGACTGAGAAAATTCCTTTTGAATTCAAAGCCACCCATAATTCTAATGTAATTGAAAATCCTGCTTGGTCCAATTTAGTTATCCAGCTGAAAGGTAAAAGTAAAAAATCAAAAAAGCAAAGACAGTGGGATCAGCTATTTCTCCCGAAGAAAATAGCAGTCCCGATAATAATATATAAATGGAGTTCCTTATATGGAACATCAGAAGTATGAACTCCTCTGTTAAGCAGTTAGAAATATTGCAAGTTATTAATAGTAATAGATTTTCGTTCATTGGCATTCTTGAAAATAAATTATCTCATGATAATATTGATAGATTTATGTCCAAAACCAATAAAAACTGAAAATATGCTCATAATTTATCTACTGGTCAGAAAAGTCGTATTCTTATTATTCGGGACTCAACTCAATGATCGAATATAATTTTACACTCTAATGACCAATACATTTCTTCTATTCTACATAATCAATGTGGCAATAGCATTTTATGCACATCGGTTTATGCTTTTAATGAAGAAATGAAGTGCATGGACCTATGGAAATATATTACAGATCAATCTAAAAGTGTTACTTTCCCTTGGATTGTGGTGGGCGATTTCAATGCTATTTTTTCCCCTAATGATATAATGAACAATGGTCTTTTAAACTCGATGGGAAAACAATAATTTATAGATTATATTTCCTCTTCTAAACTAATTGAGCCAGATTTCATGGGTAGTTTTTTTACTTGGAGAGGAGGTCAAAACTTATCTATTCACAATAAAATTGATCTGTTAACAATTTATGGATGGATAAATTTTATCATTTTGGAATCAACTTTGGTAGCCACTCCTTAAGTGACTATGCTCCTATTACGATTAATCTTATGTTAAATTATACAAAAAAGATTAGAATACCTTTAAGTATAACAACTCTTGGCATCTTCAAATGGGATACCATTCTTCTCTTCAAGATGTTATGTTGCTGCAGTTCTCTGGAAACCCCCTCCACATACTCTTATGCAAACTGAAATCTATTAAATCTGCATTGAAGAGATGGAAAAAAGAGAAAAGTAACATTTACACTGTGGTGGAGAAATTAAAAGTTGAGACTAATGAGATATATAAACAACTAGTAACTAACCCAATGAATGACAGTGTAATAGAACAGTATATCTCAAAAACTGAGAAATTACATTCCTTCATGAGAAAAATAGCAGTAGATAATAAACAAAGGATGAAAAAAAATTGGCTTATTAAAGGGGATAAACCATCAAAGTTTTTTTACAGTAAGATTAATACTCTTATCCCTAGATGAAGGAGTAAATTTATTCTTAATGATGATGGTTCTTGTCCTCAGCATCATAAAAACTTGCTCAAGAAGCCATTAGCTACTTCTCTGATCTATTCACATCATCTCAGGCATAACTTGTAAGAAAATTTTAACTGATCATGCTAGAAATACTTTATGCAAACCATTTCAGCTAGAGGAAATTAAAGTGGCTACATTCCAAATCAATGATAAGCTCCCCTGGACCTGATGGTCTTAATTCAAAATTTTACAAAGTCCACTGGGAGCAAATAAAAGGGTACTTTTGGCACAGGTCCTTATTAAGGTTCAAAATACACGAAAAGTCCTTCACTAAATTTCAGTGTAAATTAGGTCCTTGTTTTTTATTCACGATTATTGCAGAGCATGATGCAACTTTTCATAAAAGTTGCTGACATTTCCGCAACTTTTATGTACACTGTGAACATAGTGTATGAAAGTTGTTGAAATATCAGCACTTATTTATAAAAGTTGCTGACATTTCAGCAACATTTATGTACACTGTGAACACAGTGTATAAAAGTTGCTCAAATATCAGCATTTATTTATAAAAGTTGCTAACATTTCAGCAATAATGTTTCTTTGTTTCTAGAAAATAGGGACCGGATTTACAACGAAACTTTGACAGGGAAAGTTGCTGAAATATCAGCACTTATTTATAAAAGTTGCTGACATTTCAACAATAATTTTTCTTTGTTTCTAGAAAATAGGGACCGGATTTACAATGAAACTTTGATAGGGACCCGCTTTATAATATGAAAGTATGATAGGGATGCCTCCCTAATTTCCACCAAATAAAATATGATATATGAAATGCTATGAATGGTATTCTCCAATCAGGAAAAATTATCCGAGAAATCAACCATACTTTCATTTGCCTTATACCAAAAAAGCCTGAAGCGGTTGATATGACTGACTTTAGACCGATTTCACTATGCAATGTTTCTTATAAAATCCTTGCCAATCTTCTCTGTGATAGAATGAAAGAATATATGAATGGTCTTATTTCATATAATCAGAATGCTTTTATTCCTGGTAGAATAATTACTGAGAATTCCCTGCTAGCATATGAAATGGTTAGAGGATTCAACAGGAAAATTTCTAACAATCTATGTCTGAAAATTGACCTACATAAAGCCTATGATAGAATAAGTAGAGAGTTTATTCATCACATGCTGATTTCTATGGGCTTTCCTTTACTATTTGTCGATCTTATCTATGGGTGCATTTCTACTCCTTCGTTTTTGGTTTTAATTGACGGTTCCCCCTTTGGATTCATTAATAGCTCGAGAGGATTAAGACAAGGTGATCCTATCTCGCCTTATCTATTTTCTATTGCTATGAAATTCCTTAGTATTTTTCTTGATGTGGAATACTTAAAAGGTACCCTACTTCCCATATACCAAACTGAGCCAGCAATTACACATCTGCTGTATGCAGATGATATTTTAGTTTTGGCTAAAGCTACTTCAGAAAATGCTGAAAGCATTAAACACATATTTCAGGTTCTAAAAAATGCCTCTGGTCTTGATTTAAATGCAAATAAGTATACTTTGTTCTTTAGTAGAGGAGCATAAAACAAACAATCAATTGCTAATATTTTAAACATCAGCATTGGTAATCTTCCTATTGTGCACTTGGGAATCCCTCTTTCATATAACAAGTTAAAAGCAAGGGATTTTGGATGGTTAATAGACAAAATAAATAAAAAATTCAATCACTGGAATAGCAAGATGCTCAATATCAGTGGCATGACAGAATTGGTCAAAACTGTCATTTATCCTATGATTCAATTTTGGCTTCAATTCACACAATTCCCGGTGTCTATTATCCAGAAAATCAATTCCATATGTGCTAATTTTGTTTGAAAATCTAAAGCACATAAAATGAGTTGGGATGATGTCTGCAAAACTAAAAGTGAAGGTGGACTAGGTACCAGAAGAATTGATGATATTGCTAAAGCAGTTGTAGTTAAATTATTATGGAATATATACAAGCAGATTCACTTTGGGCAAAATGGATGCATAGTAAATACTGCAAAACTATTAATTTTTGGACTGCTATGATAGACAACAATGCTTCATATGTTTGGAAATCCATACTTACAACTAAGCAATATTGCAAAGGATCAACTGACGGAAAAATTGCAAATGGAGAAAACACAAATATTTGGTTTGATCCATGGCTTAATGGATCATCTCTGATTGATAAATTTAGATGGAATAGTATGGCAATCAATGGTGGATGTAATAGAAAGGTTTCCATTTTAATGTCTGGTAATAAATGGAAACATAATTTTGTTCATGTTCCTGCACAAATACATCATTCAATACACAACATTACTATCCACAATCAAATGCATCAAGATTTTTGGTTCTGGCTTCCGAACAACGGTGGTCAATTTAGCATGAAATCGGCTTGGAATCAAATCAGAGGCACGCATACTGAATAAAATTGGACAAAAATCATTTGGGATAAAGGATGTGCCCCAAAAATATCAACTTGTGATCTTCTAGCAAAAATGGACAAATTAAATACCAAAGATAGGATTAGTGGACGGAATTCTAACATTGACCGTAACTGTGTGCTATGTTTAAATCAAATCAAAGATAGAGATCGTCTTTTTTTCACTGCAATTACTCAAAACAACTACTGGAAAGCATTAGGCTTAAGTTAGAGCTTAATTTGGGTAACTCTTATGATTTTAATCAAATTTTAGAAAATATGTGCCAAAACCAGAATAATAACTCACTATTGAACCAGATTATCAACATAATTTTCCCTACTTTGGTATGGAATATATGGTGTGAAAGAAACAGTCGGGTATTCAAAGGCATCAAACTGCCTACCATAGTGAGATTAAGGATTTTAATTCAAGACTGCAAATCCTTAATCCAACATCAACTGGAATCTAAAACGATAAGTTTAGATATTAAACTTATCTTAGACGAGTTCGACATTGCCACTGATCCAAAAGCTACCCACCATCCTCCTTGAAAGCTGCTCGAGATTCTTCTACAACTCGGTGATGGTTATCTTTGTGACTTCTGATATAAGCCTCCGCCATTATTGACCTAGCTTGCGAATTTATTTTCTCAAATCCAATTTGTGAAAGTATTGAGTTTTCTCTCTCTGGATTATGGTTCTTCGATGACTTTGTGTGTCTCGATTCTTGCTACCGCCTTGTTCCACGTGTCGTTGTTTATATTGTTATTTATCTTTTCTTAATTTTTTTTGCTAAACCAAGTTGCTCGTATGGATGATTTTGAGTGTATTCCCTTTTGTTCCACGGGTTATTTTGAGTGTGCAAGAAGAGCCGACTAGTCCAACACCGTCATCTCCATCAAGCACTCATCAAGAAAATCCACAAGAAGAAAGCTCAAGTGAAAGGATGTCGAGCATGAGATCTTTACAAGAACTATACGAGGTAACACCACTTTGTGATAATATTACTTTATTTTGTCTTTTTGCAAATTGTGAGCCAATAGATTTCAAAGAAGCAAAACAAGACAAAAGATGGAGGAGTGCTATGGATGAAGAAATCAAAGCTATTGTGAAAAATGATACATGGGAGATAGCTGATTTACCTAAAGAACACAAAACTATTGGAGTAAAATGGGTATACAAAGTAAAGAAGAACGCTAAAGGAGAAGTTGAAAGGTACAAAGCTAGATTGGTAGCCAAAGGATACAAGCAAAGAGCAGGTATAGATTATGACGAGGTATTTGCTCCTGCTGCCCGTTTAGAAACTATAAAATTATTAATTTCTTTAGCGGCTTAAAACAAATGGAAAATATATCAAATGGATGTGAAATCGGCTTTCTTGAATGGTACTATAGAAGAAGAAGTTTATTTGGAGCAGCCACTTGGTTATAAAATTAAAAGACATGAAGATAAAGTTTTAAAATTGAAAAAGGCACTTTATGGTTTGAAACAAGCCCCTAGAGCATGGAATACTAGAATTGATAAATATTTTCTAGAAAATAACTTTATAAAATGCCCCCATGAACATGCTCTTTACATAAAAACAAATCAAAGTGGAGATATCTTGATTGTATGTTTGTATGTGGATGACTTAATCTTTACCGGAAATAATCCAAAAGAATTTAAGGATTTTAAGAAGGAGATGAGTTTAGAGTTTGAGATGACCGATATTGGACTCATGTCATATTATCTTGGTATCCAAGTGATTCAAAGCGAGCACGGCATATTTATTACACAAGAAGTATATGAAAAGGAAATATTGAAGACATTTAAGATGGATGGAAGTAAACCAGTTAATACCCCAATAGAATGTGGAACAAAGCTCTCAAAATATACCAAAGAAGAAGATGTGGATCCCACATTATTCAAGAGTTTGGTTGGTAGCTTAAGATACCTCACATGCACAAGACCCGATATACTTTATGGTGTTGGACTCATTAGCCGCTATATGAAAGCTCCTACAACATCACACTTGAAGACTGCAAAAAGGATTCTTTGATACATCAAAGGTACCATTGATTTTGGTTTGTTATACTCAAGTTCTAATAATTTCAAGTTGATTGGTTACAGTGACAGCGATTGGGCTGGAGATGTTGATGATCGTAAAAGTACGACTGGATTTGTCTTCTTCATGGGAGATACAGCCTTCACCTGGAGCTCAAAAAAGCAACCAATTGTGACGCTTTCCACTTGTGAAGCTGAGTATGTTGCTGCTTCAACTTGTGTTCGTCATGCTATTTGACTTCGAGATCTATTGATGGAGTTGCATATACCACAACACAATGCAACAGAAAATTACATGGATAATAAGTCAGCTATCGCTCTAGCCAAGAATCCCGTCTTCCATGAACGAAGTTCACACATCGATACACGTTATCACTTTATTCGAGAGCGGATTGCAAAAAGGAAGTACAAGCAAAGTTTATTTAACTCAAAAGAGCAAGTAGCAGACAGTTTTACAAAGGCATTAAAGAATGAAGACTTTCAAAGACTGCGGAAGATGCTTGGAGTGACAAAGTCAAGTTTACGGGAGGATGTTGAAAATTAAACTTGACTTTGGGCTAGTTTATTGGACTTAATTTGGACCACAAATAAAGAAGTAAAGCTAAAAGAGAATTCTAGAGAAAGTTAGAAAGAAATATCTAGATAGAATTATTTAGATATATGTTGTCATGGTAGAAGAGGTTCTAGAATTTTCCATTCTCAAATTGTAATAAAATAACTAGAATCTAGAGTTTTCTTATCTAAAGATATTTTTTATGAAAGTTATAGAAAACTCTAGAGAATAGTTGTATACCGTAGGATCAAACACATCTCTACCGTTCATTTGAGATGTGAATTACTATAAATAGGAGTGATGTATCTCAATTGTAAGCAAGCAAAAAATTGTAAGCAAAAGTTTGTAATAAATTACAACTTTCTCCTTTAAAATTCAATCTCTCATTTCACACTTGCTATCCAATTAATCTTCAACTTGAAAAATTGCTAACAGTTTTCGGGTACAATGCCAGGTGGATCCATACAATGATGCCTACTTCAAAGAGGAACAGATTTGGATCGATCCAGAAATGTTGACACATCTACTTCTCAACATAGTGATATTCTGCCATATGGAGAAGAGTTACAAAGAGATAATGAAGTTAACGAGCAAGATGAACAAGTTGAAGAAGACGATTCTGTAACCAATCCTACTCAAGGTTACAATCCGGCAATTGACCCTATAACAAAAAAATCTCCGTTGGAATGGAAAGGAAATCGGTGAATATTTCATTTTATTAAGGTTGAATACATTTTTCTATAAGTATATACTATTGAAGATAACATTGGTTTTTTATTAGTTTTCTCAATCAGAAGGCCTCATGTATAATTAGGAAAATATGATCTAGATGTTTTAGGGGACCGTGGTTCGAATTCAAACAGGTTCCTCTAGAAATTAAACATATACTCTTTGACGAATTCAAGGTATTTACTCCCTAAATAGCTATTGTTATTTTTCATGAAAGTAGACAGTCGGTTATATTATTGTCAGTTTTTAATGAATGATTGTATCTGTAGTTATTTTATTAAACAAGATAACAATACCTGCATAAACTCATCAAGGCTAAAATTTTTTTTATTCAATTCCAGTTCTCTTCTTTTAAATGCAACAAATTGATGCTATGAAGCTTTGCATGTATGAAACAGTTTCAAGTTACTTCGGCAAACTAGCATTTCCATTTTCCTTTGAAAATCTGTCAAATAAACAAGCTGCTAAAGAATACTTCTCCTTCTCATAACACCTATTAACAAAATCCATACATGTAACTTTATCAACACTTATATCTCCATCCAGTAATCTCATTAGAACTGCCTTTGCTACAACTATATATCCATTAGCACTCAACTTCCTAACATATATGTTCACTTTACAAACCCAATGCTTCATATTAAGTCTGACAAATAAAGATGCGACACTCTTCACATCGTCTCTTTTACAATATTCATAAGCTCATGCAGCTTGACTAAATATAATTGGAACCTAACCCTTATCCAACATCACCCATATAATGCTCGAGCCTCATCCAATATACTCTTTTTAGGTAGCCCACTTATCAAAGTTCCATATACGACAGAATCAATTCCACGACCTCTTTGAACCATTTTGTCGAATAATCACAAACCAACATTTGTTTTTCTACTGTTAAAGTAACCACATATCGTCATGCGTAAGCTTGCTTAGTACGAAAAATTTTATACGTCAACATTTTCTGGTTTGTCATGAAATTTATAAAGTGTTCTATTTTGATACCTCAAATTTGGTTTGCTTCATAAGTTAGTGCTTAACATGAACCATATTAAGAGTACTTATTAAGTTGATGAGTCCTTTTATGCAGCGACATTTCTCATATGATGAATTTCATAAGCCAAGAATACGAAGATCATGGGAGGCTAAAGCAAAAGATATCTTAAAGAAAAACTAAATCGTGCACGAGAAGAAGCAAAAAAAGCTAAGAAAACTACAAGTATACTAGAACGCAAGGATCATCCACCTGTTTGGATTCAGTCAGATATGTGGAATGAGATGATTGATATTCGTTGGGTAAAAGAGGAATATGAAGAAAAAGGAAAATAATGCAAAATAATCGTCTTACACTAAAAGAGGGGACTTGCACTCTTCATTGTGCACGCTCCGTTTCAATTGCCTCACATAATGAACAAATTGTAAGTCAATTTATTTTAACAATATTTCATTCAGTAAACGACTAACTATGCTAGTTAAATTGTACACTTCTATAGACCACCTTATTATTATGCAATTAATAATTTAAGTAAATGTAAAATGATCTAACACATTCATTTCACCATTACTAGTAATATCATCCATGATAACATTTATCACATATTCATGTAAATGAATGCAGAAAACTGTAAATGGAAAGCAACCGACGTTTCATGAGACATTTCAATATTGGCATGTTTCTGGAAATCCATCGAACACTTTGAAAAATACCAAAAAGTAGTGCATGTGTGGATAATAAATCTGCAAGACCATGGTAATCATTTTGTAGTTGAAATAATGTTGTTTCAGTAAACTAATACATTATATTTTTCTAACATGAGAACTATCCCAAAAAAAAGGCCGAGTCAGAAGAAGCAATGGATAACTTTAATCCAAAATATTGGGTGGATTAATCGGGTGGACATACGAAAGGCAAGATATATGGAGCACCTCATGTGGATGTTAGTAGTTTACATGGTGGTTCTCAATCTTCTTCAGCCAAATCTCATCAAAGGTCTACTCCGACTCAATCTTCGTCTACCCAGCAAATGCATACCCAGTTTTCATTAGAAGAAATTGTTCAACGGTGAGAACTATAAATCACTAAATACTAAATGTGTATATAATCGTTGATGCATGTATTATGTAAAAATAGGGTGTTCGAAAAGTTAAGGCAATCAACTATGCCAATGCAGTCCACTGTACATACACAGACCACTAATCCTTCGCATGTCACCGCGTCTTCGCAACCTACTGTACCAGCACCACATTCTATTTCTACTCAGTCCAGCGTGTTTACACGAACCACCATACCTACACAATCACAGCAAATGGGTTTTACTGGATTTAGTGGTACATTTCCTCATATGACAGGTGATAAAATTTTCACTTCCAACCTTTCTATATTTGATTTCAAAACAAACAAATAAACTCTTATATAGTTCATTTCTTTATTGCGCATGGGAGAAAATTTTGACAGGGAAAAGTTATAATTTGAAGATAAATTAATAATGGAGAGATGGTTTGGGAAATAATGATTTACTAAGGAGAAACCTTTGTTTAGTTTACCTTCCTTTAGCATATATTGCTTTACCTAAAATTTTCTTCCCCTAAGCAATTGTGGGCATCCCTTTAATACATCCTTTTTTATACAGATTATGCATCATTATAGCCTAACTTCACCAACTATTTAGATCATATACACATATGTATGTATGTGTATGTATATGTATATTATTAAAAGAATAAAATAATCTTTACTTATTTAACCCCCAAGATGAAATGAGTATAGAACTAACCTATTGATAGTAATAAATGTAACTGGTCTCATTTTGTTCTTGTCTTTTAATCATTTTCCAACACCCCATAGTTGAAATTTAAAAATTGACTAACCTTTTAATGTTATAAAAAGTAACCACTCTCATTTTGCTTTTGTTATTTGATTATTTTCCAACACTCGTTAATTTAATTTTAAAAGTTCATTTCTATCCATAAAACTTGTAGTATCTCATGTTAATTTTTTTTATATCCATTAACATAAATTTTAACATAATGATGATATTAATTCATTTACTGCTAAATTAAACCATACATACTTTAAATGCAAAACCTGCAATTTATATTCAGCACTATTATAACAGAATATAACTATTAATGACCAATAAGTTTTAAATCATAAATTATGTCAGTTTTAGAAAAGAAATTTATAAAAGTCAAATAAATTGTAAGTATAAACTTAAAAAATTTCCAACTAACTGCAAAATCTTGCAAAGAATATACTTAATTACAGTGGTAGTTATCACTTTTTTCATAATCTGTAGAGTTTTCTATACACAGCAAATCGAAAATTTTGTTGGAATACCAATGTTTAAAAAAAAAATCAAAGTGACGTAGAAGTCATGAAAGAGAAGGTGGCCACCACCTAATTAATAATTTATATTTTACAAAAAGAAATGCATTCACATAATCAATTCTAATTATAATTTTTTAAGTTTGGATTTTATCTTCCCATTATTTGATCTTCTCTTTAGTATTTTTAGCACAAACAAATATGGTCATTCATTTTCAATTTATTGATTTGGAATCTTAATTGCGTACGGTCACTTATATTTTACATCTTTAACATCAAACATTACGGCGTAATCTCCATTTTCAACAAACAAAAATAAGTTGAGTTAATTTCTCTTATTTTGTTTTCGTCATTTGATTTGTTTAGCGTTGCTTGTTAACTGAAACTTAGGCACTCACGATTTCTTTAAATTTGCAATGTCTTATCAATCATAGTAAATAGACTAATTAATTTCCATTTACCATACCGATGACGTTCATTTCATTTATTGACAAATTAACCTTTTAAGCTTTGAATCTTAAACTTGTAGTTTGATGTTATATCTGGGCATATGTACTTACATGACTATTAAGTCATGATTTGGAAATTATTCTCAATTTCAATTAAAGATATAATATGTACTAAATTTGCAGCTTTGAATTTTTGTTTAGTACTGTAATATTTACATATAACTATGAACAATTGTTACAACACATGAATGAGAAATTATTCTAAATTTTAAATGATAATATAATATATATAATGCTTCCTTAAATAATGACTTATGTTCTATTGTGATTTGACATATGGTTGAAATTTACTCTAGGACTTTATAAGATTACTTGATTTGATAATTTTGGTTTACCATATATTGTAAAATATTTAGGGGTGGGCATAAACTGCACCGCTATACAGAAACCGCCCTCACCGGACCGCAAAAACGGTGCGGAAACCCGCACCGAATCTTCTAACCGAAGCAGATACCCCAAACCGGACCGACTCGCATCGATACGATTCGGTTGCGGTTTGGATGATTGAACCAACCATATTAAACCGGACCGAACCGAAAATTTAGATTAGTAATCTTATGATAAAAATATAAACAACTACTATCTTATTTTAGATTCTAACGATGTACATTCTATTTTTAGCGTATGTTGTTGTTATATTAATAATAATTGCTATCATAAAGGAAGAAGCTATAGTTTTGATATAATATTTTTCATCTCATTTTTTTGGATAAATGCTAATTATAGTAGTCATTTCCTTAATGATTATGCATTGATTAATGTTGATGTTTGGTTAATCTACCAAAAAAATCTCACTTGTAGGTAAATGTCAAATTGAAATATTCATACAATTAAGAACTAATCTTTCATTTTAGTATAACATTGTGTGTTTAACCTTTAAGTGTAAAAGTTTCACATAGTTGCCTTCGTAAATTGATTGTTGATGAAAGTAATTCTCTTATTTCATATTTAGTATGGGTTCAAACCGGACCGGACCGAAATCGAACCGTATTACATTCAAACCGGACCGAAATCGAACCGTTTAAAAGATTAGTATAATTGTTTGTATTTTCGATTAACCATTTGATGCGGTGCGGAAGCGGTTTTGACTCCAAACCGCACCAAACCGACCCGTGCCCACCCCTAAAAATATTTATTGCTTTGTTAATCGAAATGAACAAGTACAGAAAATTATAAAAGCAAATTCAGCTTTGTTAAGAATAGATGGAGAAGAGTTAGTGGATCCATAATCTAAATTTGAGGTTCTATTACCTCGTTTACACTATCCCATCATACAAGTATATGTTGTTTAAATTCAGTTTATGATTTTCTCACCCTCTTCAATGAATTCAATTCCACAATGGATCTTCTTTCAAACATATTTGAGGTTCAGTTTTTAGTGCATATCAGAAATATATTTTAATCTACAGATAATATTTTCCTTCGAATATGTTAGAGCCGTTTTCAGCCATCAAACTACCTAGCATTAATTGAAGTAACAGGATTCTTAAAAAATATATGTTTGACTTGCACCTAGCACCTAGCATTATTAATTGAAATTAAGTAATAGGACTACACCTAGTAGCTAGCATCTAATATATGCACCTAGTAGCTAGCATATTTGAGTATTTGAATAATGATATATTTGACTATCTAACTATTAAGTCATGAATTGAAATTTATTCTCAATTTCAATTAATGGTATAAAACGTACACCTAGCATATTTGAAGTATATTCTTTAAGAATGTTAGGTGCAAGTATTCAAATATACAAGTAACAGGATTCTTAAAATTCATGATGCTAGGTTGCAAAAATTAAAGTATATTCAAATATATACAAGCAACGGGATTCTTGAAGAACATATATCTGACTTGCACTTGCACCTAGCATAGCTATTTGTTATTATCTCATTTCACATGTAGTGTTTCCCAGTCAAGAAGATGATGTTAGCGAGTTATCTTTTAAAATTCATTTTTTTATATCATTCATGTAACAGGTTATATGTCTGTACCATTTGGAGCACAACCATCACAGCATTTACCTATGCCTTCAAATACATTTAAAGTACAATTACCATAGCATTTACCTATGCCTTCAAATACATTTAAAGTACAATTACCATAGCATTTACCTATGCCTTCAAATACATTTGGAGCACAACCATCGCAGCATTCACATATACCTTCAAATACATTTGGGACCACTATATCATTTGGAGCACAACCATCACAGCATTCACCTATGCCTCCAATGTTAGAAATCTGTTATTAGAAACTGCAATCGTTTCATTTACTTTTAAGGTTATGCAGTTTCTAATCTTAATGCATTTGGGACCGCGGAACAAAATATGACATTTTTTGATCTAATGCAACAACAATATCCATTTATGCAAGAATTTTTGCAACCTTCTACTTATTGTCAAACGCCACACAATTTGAAAGAAAATCAATATGGTGCAGGTATAGAGTGATTGGCATTGTAGCTTTACTTGTTTGCTTTGTTTCTTTTATTTTCCTGTTGAAGTAGTATATGTACATATATAGTAGACATGCATGTTTTGTTATTTTTCTTATATGTAAATATGTTAGTAGAGATGTTCAGTTGAATATATTAATATTGGTGTTATATAGTTCATATTGTGTTTTCCATATGATATTGGATAAATTTCTTTTCTTTTGTTTGATTACCATTAATATTGCATTGTTTATTCTTCTACATATTGTATGTTGATTGTTTATGAAATATAAGTACCCATAATAAAAAGTGGTGCAATATCAGTGGTAATCATGCAAATGTGAGTGAGTGTGTGTAATTTTTTTATATTAAATAAATTGTGTGCATGTGACGCAGCGGATATAACACTCGATCACGAAATGAAGATTTCGTGTCAAATACATCGATGAAATGATACAATGATGAATTGATGGATTGATGATACCCAAGATAAATGCCCAAATCCGTTGATCTCACAAGATACTGGATTCTAGCTATCTCCAACACGTTGATCACGCATGATGCCGTGTTAAAAGATCTACGATTTTTCGACGTTGATCTCGCACACGAGATTCCGTGAATCGGCTTCAAGTCCGTTGATTCGAGCGCACTCGAATATTCGAAGATGGAAGATGAAGGAGATCACACTCAACTTCAACAAAGTGGCACAAAGCACACAAACAAATTTTATTTCAAAAATCAACAACTCATTACAAATGACAACACATCCCTATTTATAGGGTTTACACCACGCATACACGACCTATCAGACGATGCGACCTACGACTCAACTGCTGCGACTTAACAAACTACAACATCACGTCTTAACAATGCAACATACATGCGACATAAGAAATACGACTCAACCAAGTTACAACAGCAAATGACTTACGACATAACAAATACAAGTTATAATAGCTTGCGACCTAATAACAGACGACGTAGGCATAAGCGACTTAGAAAATATAACAGCTTCATGAACTTGCGACATAAACATTCTGGACGACTTAGCGAGATAATGTTTGCGACTTAACAGATGCGGCAGATGCACGCGACCTATAGAGAGGCGGCTTGATTTCTTGAGGTGTTATCTCGTAAGGTCGGCGAGTGACTTAAGGCATAGCTCGGTAGTACTAGGTCGGAACTCGTTGGGTCGTAACGACCTAAGGAATTGCGCGCTGATTGGTTTATCTTGCTAGGTCGGTCAATACGACTTGTTAGGTTGCTTATAGTTGGTGAGCGACCTAAGATAATTGTAGCGAGCGACTTATCATGGTGCGCTGTATCACTGAGTCGCTCAAGCGACTTAAGGCTTAACTCGTCAGTAGGTTGCGTTGCATCAGTATGTAAGTATAAATATATATAATTTGTGTGTATGTAAGTATAAATATACGTTTTAATTATTAATGATTTAAAGACAGAACATAGACCGATTAAAAACTACAATTGAGTAGTTAGGGTCACAATTTAAGATCGCTAAATACTGTAATTAATTAATCTTTAAAATACAGTTTCAAATTATTTGGAACCAAAATATCGGTCTCAAAACTTTCAAATTTAAGACCGACTTAAAAACGAAATTCGATTTTTAAACGTTCAGTTTCATATATTTTTTAGATTGAAATATCGGTCCCTACATTTTTAAACTGAATTTCCGATCTTCATTTTTTTAAGGCTAGAGATTTAAAAACTGAAATTTCGATCCCTGAATATAATCAAAAGACTTAAAGAATTACATTAAAGATCAAAAATTACGGTCTTTAGTTCACTATTTTTTTTTAGTGATATGAACAAAGCATTATTTTTTATCAAACGACGCATGATGATATTCGGTTACTCCTGTGTATACTACTTGTGCAACCAATAAAAGTAGTTTATAGGTGTTTTATGTTGCCTTTTACCGGAATGCACTTCATCAGATATCGCGCACACATTCGAAAACTGATTCCTTAAGAAAACAACGATCGCAAACCAAATCCACCTTAGATAAAATGTTAGTTTTGCACAAGCGACTGAACTTGCATTCTACAAAAGAAAAGGAAGGTATTTCAGAACCGTTGAGCAAAAACTAAAAAGAAGAAATAACCCACATAAACAAACTTTTAATCAGGACAGAAGCAAGCTTCTGTTAGCTGGAGATATAATTAATACATACATACATAGACATCAATCAGTTCTTGGTTTTAGAAGCAAGAAGAGTTTCAAGAAGGCGAACATCACAAACCTGCTAAACAGTTTAACATGGCTGGTACAAAATAAGCAGAAACCATTAAAAGTTTCAAACTTCAAAAACTGATTCTTCATAGGAAGTAGATCGTCGTCATTTGCAAAATCCTTCTTTTACGATGCTGAAGACAAATACGAAATGTTAATCAGCTTTTGTTAGGTTCTGGGACAATAAGTTCCAAAAATAGTATGTTCAGTATAAATATGTCAACGAACAACATAAATTGCACATTAAGGTTTAAAACGTTATGTTTCATTATACAAAAATTCTAATAAATTTGCTGCAACTAGATGCTTATCTTAGAACTCACAGATACGAAATCTTTTCCATTAGTCATGATTCCTCTCTGTTTCATAATAATTTTGCATGCAATGCAAAAATTCATGTAATATACCTGAATCTATATTTACTACAATGACGAGGTGCCCCAGTTTATGGCATAGTAATACAATCGAGCATGCGGAACACACATTGTCTAGAATAATATGGCAAAGTTTAAAACTAAAATTTATCAAAGAATAGAATCACATACCCTCTAAAACTTAAATTGCCAGTGCTAAATTTGATTTTAGTGCATTATTAGCAATGGGAAAAAGAAACGGAGGAAAACAAAATGAATTAAAATGTCTACCATGCTGCTAAATGCACATCTTCTTTGCTCCAAACACATCAGTCAAAGGGTTCTTAGATGTCAAGCAAGCTTTTAGGAGATTCAATGCCTACATTAGTATATATTAGTGAGTATTGTTGAACTAATGGAGAGTGAAAAAAAGGTAACAAGCAAATTTACCACGTTTTCACCAATCTTTACTTCTTTCTCCTCTAAGTCTGCAACAATGAATTTTCGTTTCTTGATAGTTTGCATTATACTCAGTGGTGAACTTGAAGATAATACTAGATCATTTGTTATCATGAACTTGAGTTAGATTTTGTGATGTATTAAGAAATGGAATTGAAGAAGAAAAAGATAATTTGCTTTATTGATTTTGTCACAATTGTACATGCCTATTCAGGCCTTTATATAAGAGAGTACACAGGAGGAAAAGAAAGAAAATGAACTTGGGCCTGATATCAAAGTGAGCCCGTTACTGACTTGAGCTTAGTATAATCGGGTTAGCAAACCCGTGTATTTCATTTCTCCCCCTCAAACCAATATTAGGTTTAGGGTTTCTTCAAGTCTTCTATGGCGACGCCGAAAGGCGATTCTTTCTTCTCTTGATTCTCACAGCCATTAGTTCTTATTGAAGATGCTGCTTGTTCTTCTAATGCTTTAGACTTCGCAGCAGATTTGATCCTCCTTTCGGAGTTTGATACATATCCTTCAGATCTGGTTTTAGAGAGATCCTCAAGCGACTTGCTTGCTGTAGCTATGGCTTTGTGAGAAGTACCTTTCTCTTTGCTGGAGACTATCTTCCCGAGGTCTGTCTTGCTCTCGACTTTCAGATCTGCTCGAAACCTTAAGAAATTTCTTGCAGACAGTGCCTTGGTAAGTGTGTCTGCCCGTTGGTAAGCTGAAGGTATGTGATTGATTTGCAGATTTCCTCTTTGAACTTGCTCACGAACAAAATATAGATCGATTTCGATATGTTTTGTTCGTGCGTGCAAGATTGGGTTAGCTGTCATGTATACTGTGCTTTGGTTGTCACACCATAATATTGGTTTGGCTGTTGAGTTGATTTGTAGCTCCTTTAGTAGTGATTGTAGCCAGATTATCTCTGCTGTAGCACTTGCAACACTTCTGTACTCTGCTTCCGTGCTAGATCGTGAAACAGTGGTCTGCTTTTTCGAACACCATGACACTGGGTTGTCCCCAATGTATATATAGTATCCTGTTATAGATTTTCTGTCGTCGGTGTCGGTTGCCCAGTCTGCATCTGTGTAGGCAGTGATGTTTAGATTATTGCAAGCTCTTAACTTTAGACCAAAGTTTGCTGTCCCTTTAAGATATCTGAGAATCCTTTTTACTGCTTTCCAGTGTTCATCACGTGGTTCCTGCATAAATTGGGAAACCTTGTTAACACTGAATGATATGTCTGGTCTAGTAATGGTAGTGTATTGTAGTGCTCCTACAATACTTCTGTATTGTTTGACATTTAGTATGGATTCTCCCCTGTTTTTGGATAATTGCTGATTGCTGACCATAGGAGTAGGTTGAGATTTTGCTTCATGCATCTTTGACTTGATCAGTATCTCTTTAATATAGTTTGTCTGACTTAGCATCATCTCTGTATCGGTTTTCCTGTTAACTTCAATGCCTAAAAAGTAGCTAAGCTTGCCGAGATCTTTGATAGAGAATTGTTTGTTGAGATATTGTATGATGCTTGTAATTTCAGCTGTGTCATCACCTGTTATAATCATGTCATCAACATATATTAGAACATATGTAATATGATTATTATGACTTTTCACAAATAGTGAGTTATCTGATTTGGTAGATTGGTAACCCAGAGAAGTTAGAGTACTTTTTACTCTCTCGAACCATACTCTTGGTGCCTGTTTCAAACCATATATAGCCTTGTTTAACTTGCAGACTTGGTGATTATTCTGTTTATATCCTTGTGGTTGCTCCATGTAAATTTCTTCTTGTAGAATGCCATTTAAGAATGCATTGTTGACATCTAACTGTCTTATGTCCCAATTTTTGCTTAGGGCAATAGTGAGTACCACCCTAATAGTTGTTGGCTTAACCACTGGTGAGAATGTCTCACTGAAGTCAAACCCATACTGTTGAGTATATCCCTTGGCAACTAGCCTTGCCTTGTATTTGGATATTGTTCCATCAGATTTCTTTTTCAGTTTATATGTCCATTTGCATCCTATTATATTTTTGTTTGCTGGAGGTTGCACAAGACTCCATGTTTTGTTCTTCATTAATGCTTGATATTCTTCATTCATTGCCATCTTCCAGTTTTCATTCCTGCAAGCTTGTTCAAAGGACTCTGGTTCTTCATCATTTATTGTTGCTGCATAGACTTTTGGTTTGAATATTCCTCTTTTGGATCTTGTAATCATGTGATGACTTGGTCTGATTGATATCTCAGTGTCAGTTGATGCTGAGCTATCAATCTCACCAGTGTTGTCTTGAATTTGATCTTGAGATTTGTCAATACTGATTTCTTGTCTCTGATTGCTTGATGTAGTGGGAGATTGAACAGGTATATCAGGCTGCTCTTCTGTTTCATGACCTGGTTCTGGTAACACAGTGTGTTGTGGATCAGAATCACCTGCTTCCTGGAGATTCCATGTCTCAGAATATACAGGTATATTTGAGATAGATGTTCCAGGATTATATATTTTCTGGGTAGTCTTTATATTAGCTGAAGCAAAAGGGAAAATCCTTTCATTGAACACTACATGCCTGCTAATAAATATCTTTCCTGAGCTATCTAAACATTTGTAACCCTTTTGTTTAGTTGCATAACCCAAAAATGTACATGGATGAGATCTGAAATCCAATTTGTATCTGTTATATGGTCTTAGGTAGGGAAAGCATAGACACCCAAAAGTTTTCAGACTATCATAATTGGGTTTAATTCCCATAAGTTTTTCAACTGGGCTTACTCCATTTAGTACTTTAGTAGGGAGTCTGTTAATCAGATATACTGAAGTATTAAATGAGTCAGGCCAGAACTTTAGAGATAGAGATGCCTGAGCAAGTAAAGTTATCCCTGTTTCTACTATGTGTCTATGTTTTCTCTCAACTAGACCATTTTGTTCAGATGTGTATGGACAAGTGATTCTGTGTATTATACCTCTATTTAGAAAGAATTTGTCAAGTGACTTGTATTCACTGCCACCATCACTCTGAACTGTTTTAACTTTATGACTAGTTTGTCTTTCAGCTTGGTTAATAAAGTGTATAACAGCATTGTAAGTTTCTCCCTTAGTTTTTAGAAAATATATCCATGTATATCTAGTGAAAGCATCAACAAAGGAAATATAATATTTAAAGCCATAGTCAGAACTGATGGGTGCAGGCCCCCAGAGGTCTGTTGTAACTAATTCTAGTGGCATTTTGTACTCAGTAGCTGAATTAGCAAAGGGTAACTTATGGCTTTTGCCCATTTGACAGTAAGTACAAACATATGGTAAGATAGGGTCACTAAAAGACACTTTAATTTCTTTCAAAACCTGCTTTACAACATTTGCATTAGCATGTCCCAACTTATAGTGCCACTGATCAAATACACTGTTATTATTTTCAACAGATGATACTTCACAATTATTGCTATGCTTTGTTTTCTCAACAATGCTTCTGCAGTTATCTGCAGTGAACCTGTACAACCCATTCACTGCATCACCCTGCAAAAGTTTTTCACCTGTTAGTATGTCTTTGATTAAACAGTATTTAGGGTAAAATTCAAAATACACATTATTATCATGTGCAAATTGAGAAACACTCATAAGATTTTTCTTGATTCTTGGTACTCTTAGTAAGTTGTTAAGATATAATTGCCTTTCACCTTTGATGTAGGCATTACCAATATGAGTGATCCCAATAGGTTTGCCATCCCCCATAAATATTAACTGTTTACCTCTATATTCTTTGTTGCCAAGATTTAAGTTGTCGAGATTATTTGTCAAGTGGTTGGTTGCACCTGAGTCTGGATACCATGCTTCATCTTGTATGTGGTCAGGTCTTGCCGTTTCATCTTGATGTTGATTCATGTTGCCACCACTTTGTTTGTTTGTTTCTTGTTGGGCTTGTGCCATATTTGCAGTACCATTACCATTTCTTTGATTGTTTGAGTTTTGTCCTGGTGTGAAGTTGGCATTGAACCTGAAATAACATTTGGGTGCAGTGTGCCCAATTCTCTCACAAATCTGACATTTAGGTTTGTTGTTGTTGTTGTTGTTCCATCTTCCTCTGCCTCTTCCTCTTACAGCAGTGTTGCCCCTCTGATATTGCTGATTATTATGATTTTGATTTCTGTTTTTGTTGTTTCCTGAGGCAAAGTTGATAGACATTTCATTGTCTGTTGGTTTCTTGAAATCCAATCTTCCTTCATGTGCAAGGAGGATAGAGCTGACATACTGGAGGGATGGTAAGGTTTCTTGAGAGGATATTACAGCAACCACTGACTCATATTCATCGCTTAAGCCTGTTAGAATAGTCAAGACTTGCTCAGTGTTGGACACTTTGTGTCCTGCAGCTTCGAGCATATCACATATGTTCTTGACCTTAGCCAGATAATCTCTCATCGCTTGATTTTCCTTTCTGACATTCTGCAACTGTCTTTTATAATGCATTACCCTTGCTGCAGATTGAGTGTTGAAAATTCTTTCTACTGCTAGCCAAATTTCATTAGCAGTTCTGCAGCCAATTACTTGAGGCAATAATTTGACATTTATTGATGAAAGTAACCAAGAACATATAAGACTGTCTTGTCTTTGATACTTTACATGTTCTCCATTACTTACAGTTTTGTTTTCTGAATCAGTAATAAATTTGGGAGGAACAGCAGTGGTACCAAGAATGAATCCTTCCAAACCATATCCTCTTGCTGCAGTTTCGACTTGAACCTTCCAGAGAAGATAATTATCTTCTTCAAGTTGAGCAGTGATGAGTTGTATCTGAGGACTAATTGTGGCTTTCAGAAGATTTTCTGCAGCAACAGTGGATTGTTGTGGTGGGTTGAAAGAATTATCAGAGGTTTCTGAGTTGTCATCAGCCATGATGAAGCTTCTTGAAAGGAAATGTTCAAGAAAAACTAAGATCAGAAGAAAGTGATCAAGATCTTGCTTCTGCAGAATCCAGGTATGTTGCAACCGGGTTTAGATGATGATGCTTTATCTGATAGACCAGTGGTTTGGCACTTGCCTCTTTTCTGTTTTGATGAGTTTCGTGACTTCTTGACTGATTTCTGAAATACTTCTTCGAACAAGATTTGATCAGTGAGGGAGAACAGTGCAGCCAGAGTTTTCTAGGCGAGGCACTGTTCTTTGGAGACAAATCTTTATGTTATCTAGATGATGATGATGAATCTGATAGATAACTGATCTCCAGATGATGAGACTTCTCTGATGGAGATCAGTATCTTCTTCTCCTCCTTTATTTGAAAATCTTGACGTGAATTTGCTTCCGCAAACAGCTCTGATACCAAGTTAGATTTTGTGATGTATTAAGAAATGGAATTGAAGAAGAAAAAGATAATTTGCTTTATTGATTTTGTCACAATTGTACATGCCTATTCAGGCCTTTATATAAGAGAGTACACAGGAGGAAAAGAAAGAAAATGAACTTGGGCCTGATATCAAAGTGAGCCCGTTACTGACTTGAGCTTAGTATAATCGGGTTAGCAAACCCGTGTATTTCATTTACTTGACTCCTTTTTTAGCATATCCACCACCATATTCTTTACTCGGTGTTGCTAATTTAGGATTCATTTCTGGAACTGAAATGTGTTTCACTCCATGTTCGCATTTATCAGTGGATGTAATATCAATGTGACACATATAACAACCTGGAAGTGTGCCACGACCAGTTGACATTTCATCAATAAAAGATGGGAAAGCACTACAGCCAGAAAAAGGTGCTAGCTTGGGTCTTAGCAATGTTGATTTATACTTGACAAAATCTGCATCAGCGCTTTGATACAGATTGCCCATACAGCCTAAGGATGAATATTTGTTTAAAAGCTTAACGATGGATCCCAAAGGATATGTAAGAAAGCTCAGTATAAGATCTGCTAATTCTTCCCCTTTGGATTCGGCATAAAGTACATCTTTACTGGATTTATTGACAACCAGCTTTGCTGTCAAATTAAATGATTTATCAGTCAGTCCCATTTCTGATTTCGGGATTAATAACCTGGACATGACGTTAGAATCAGTAGTAGCAATGGGATTTTGAAAGTAAACGTCTGATAATGCAGACCTTGAGACAAGCGACCTCTTGAGTAAATCCAGAATCTGAATTTACAAGGAAAAAAAAAATACATTGAGCATACATGCAGTGTAGATTACACACATTTGACAATTGCTTGATGAAATCTTGCTACTGCTGTCGATTAGTATTCCTTCATGATCACTGCACCAGGTCGAATGCTAATTTTGCATAATTCACTAGATTTTTGAATTCAACTATACTTGAATCACAGGCCAAAACATTTCACTGGACCCTATATAATATATATAGTTGCAAACTACACTTTCCAAAACAAATTAGGTATATTTTCTAATAATTAACAAAGTGAATATTATTTAGGACGAGAAATTGGTAGGTTAACTGAAAAACGTATCTAAAGAACATTTCTCATTTAAATGAACTTAAACTAAGGAGCAGTTTTATGCAAATAAACTAAAATTAACGAGCCCTTTAAAGGTAAGAATGCAGCTCTAAATATAACTCACCAAACATTTATCGAAATCAATATGCGATTCTTCAATGCCATCCAAGTCTTTGATCTTGAGCTTATCCAAGATATTTTGAATAGCAGTTAAAGAAGTCGCCGCAACATTCAAATCATCAGAAATTACATAGGTGTTGTTCGTTTTTACAAAAATCCCATCTCCTTTAGTTCCTTTCCAATCTACGGGAGAAAAATACAGAGAAAAACACATGATTTCGCCACAACCACAATTTGCATCTGGAGATGAACTAAAGAACGGATAAAGTTTCGTAGCACATTCCCCCTTCTCGCATTGGTAAAACCTTCTTGGTTCAGCTGAATCAACTCTCAAAATTAAGTCATTATAATGAGATCTACTGGAGTTCAAAGGATTGAGTATCATAGATTTGCATGCTTTTGTATTGAAATATTTCTCATCCAGATTTTTTACACTTTCATAAAGCATGTCCATTGAACCAATGGAGGATTTACCGCCTAAGAGGTGGATTACATTACCGATTGGCATGGTCAGAAAGCTGAACAATATATCCACGAAGTATTTGTCTGATTCTGCAAATACCACTTTCTTATTCTTTTTGTCTACCATTACTTTGAGTTTCAAATTCGTGGAGGAAGCCATTGTTTTGTTTTTGATATTGTCACGGAAGAAATTCACTTTGATCTAAATGTATGCAGTAACTAGTTTAAGAAGAAATAAAAAAAGCAACGGGTCATTCATGAGCAGCCTTCTCGAATAATCCAAGACCATGAATTTAATATTGAAGAATAGAAGTTTCTACTGACAGTGGAACTACTATGGAGTAGGTGGCTAATTGCATTTACAAGGGTAGCAGAATGAATTACTAAAGGTATCATTACAATAATTAAAGATGAACTGTGAATATGTGCGAAAGTTTATACAAGTTTTGTTTTATATGCACTGTATTTTGATAGCTGTATCATAATTTCTTAATTCACAGCGTGTACGCAACGGAAGCCCATTTTATGAATGTGCAATTAAACACGATAAATCTATTAAATGGAGAGATGACTAACGATTGATGAGAGCATTAAATGCGGTTCTATGCTTTTGCAGCTTTGCAAGATCTTGTACAGATATAAAGTTTTGAACAGGAGTGATTGGATGGGATAAGACGCCCACTAAAACACTTATGAGAAACAGCAAAAGGAAAACGCGACAAAATTATGAATTTACAGCGATTAAATGAATATAAAGAAGTAAAAATGCGCAGAGTTTCTTATTTATTTTTTCCTCTTAAATTGGTAAATATAATCAATCTTGATGCACCGCTTACAAAAACCGTCCACACCAGATCGTTAAAACAGTATGGAAATCTGCACCGAGTCTTCTAATCAATGAAAGTAGCAATCGATGGAGTAAAAGATACTGAATGGTCCAAATCCGTTGATCGAACGATACCGGATTCTAGCTATCTCAAACACGTTGATAGCGTACTATACCGTGTTTAAAGATCTACGATTCTTTTGACGTTGATCTAGCGCACTAGATACCGTGAATCGGCTTCAGCAATCGTTGAATCGAGCGCACTCGATTATCCGAGAGTGGAGATAGGAGATTATACTCAACTACCAATTTAGATGAAAGCACAAAGCTAACAAAACAAAATTTTATTTAAAAGCAACAACCTTTTACAAATGGCAACACATCCATATTTATAGGGAAAAAGTTACAAACACACGACTTAAGAAAACTACAACACAAAGCAAACCACACGACTTCACATTTACATTGCAAAACACACGACCCAAGCTAGGTCGTTAACGACCTAGTATTGAATGACTCAACTCACTGTTTCAGCATCATCACGCGACTTATCAAATTATCTCGCGACTTATCAAAATCATCTCGCGACTTATCAGAATTATCTCGCGACTTATCAGAATCATCTCGCGAGCTAAGAATCTTCACACGAGCTAAGAGAAGAACGGCAAAAGAAAGCTTCGCGACCTACTGGGATTTCTTCGCCGCGACCTAGGGCAGCGTGACTCAAGGAGGAGGAGCAACTTTCTTCTTTACGACCTAGGAAATCATCGCGACCTAAAGAGGAGGAGCGACCTTCTTCTTTGCGACCTAGGAAATCACGCGCGCGACCTAAGGTAAGTCGCTCGACTTGATTTTGCGCTGCATCATCCTCCCCTGGTTGGGAAAAATTCATCCTCGAATTTAAAAGTTCTTCCCCATTGGGTTGTTCATCTCCATAATAAGGTATAAGATGTTTAACATTAAACACGTCAGAAGTATAAACATCCTCTGGCAGCTTCAACTTATAAGCATTTTCATTGATCCGTTTTATAATTTCTACTGGACCAATCTTTCGGGCTTTCAACTTGTTATAAGCACCCACTGGAAAACGATCCTTCGTTAACACAGCATACACCCAATCACCTTCGTTGAACTTCACACTTCTTCTCTTTTTATCTGCAGCTCGTTTATACTTCTCATTCGTCTTCTTCAAACGTTCCTGAACGATTCTATGACAATCTTTCAACTCATCAACGAAATCTGACGCCCGTTTAATCACTCCTTTCGGTTGTGGTACTACCGTTAAATCCAACGGCCCCTTTGGCAAGCTTGAATATACCACTTGAAATGGACTGTAACCAGTGCTTCGGTTAACATCATGATTATGAGCAAACTCTGCCTGACACAACTTTAAGTCCCAACTCTTCAAATTGTCTTGTACAAGACATCGCAACAAGTTTCCCAACGATCTATTCACCACTTCTGTTTGCCCATCTGTTTGAGGATGATATGCACTACTAAAATTCAGCTTCGTTCCGACCATCTTCCACAAAATTAGCCAAAAATGACTCAGAAAACGAGTATCCCTATCCGACACAATAGATTCTGGCAATCCATGAAGTCGATATATATCTTTGAAAAATAACCGCGCGACATGAACAACATCCGCCGTTTTCTTGCAAGCAATAAAATGTGCCATTTTCGAAAATCGGTCAACCACCACATAAATAGAATCATTACCCCTTTGAGTTCGCGGTAACCCCAAAACAAAATCCATACTCACATCAACCCACGGTTTAGTAGACACAGGTAACGGCATATATAATCCTGCGTTTGTAGCGGTTCCCTTTGACACTTGACAGATATGACATCGTTCCACAAATCTCTCAACCTCTTTTCTCATCGATGGCCAAAAATAAGATTGTGAAATCAACTGTAATGTACGGTCTCTCCCCACGTGGCCTTCTTCATGTAGTTCCTTCACAATCTTCATTCTCAAACTACAATCAGGTATGCACAATCGATTTCCTTTGAACAGAAAACCATCTACCATCAAAAAATCATCCGTCTCTTCCTCCTTGACTTTACCAACAAACTTTGCAAAGTAAGGATCATCGACAAATAATTCTGGCAACATATCAAACCCCGTTACTTCAACCTTCATTGTTGTTAACAAATGATTCCTTCGGCTCAACGCATCTGCCACACGGTTTGTAACTCCAGATTTATGCTTCACCACAAATGTAAATTGTTGCAGGTATGCAATCCACGATGCATGCCTTGCTGAAATCTTCTCTTGCCCTTGTAGATGTTTTAACGCCTCATGATCAGTGTACAGCACAAACTCCTTGTGAAATAAGTAATGTCTCCAATGTTTAATCGCTTGTACAACAGCATAAAATTCCACATCATACGTACTATATCTCATCTTCGCTCCTGATAACTTCTCACTGAAATATGCAATCGGACGTCCCCTCTGACTCAACACTCCTCCAATCCCAACCTTTGACGCATCAGTGTGTAGCTCAAACAACAACTGAAAATCTGGTAATACTAGAATTGGTGCAGACGTCAGCAACTCCTTGATCTTCCCAAAAGCATCCCCTGCTTCCTCTGACCATGAAAACTGTTTACCCTTCATACAATCTGTAACATGCACCATCACACTACTAAAGTGTGGAATAAATCTTCTATAAAATGAAGCCAACCCATGAAAACTCCGAACCTCTGTTATCGTCTTGGGCTGTGGCCAATCTCTAATCGCCTCTACTTTACTCCGATCCACCTGTATCCCTTCCTCTGATACAACATACCCCAGAAATAAAACACTATGTGTCATGAACACGCATTTCTTCGTTGCAGCATAAAATTGTTCTTGTTGCAGTACCATCAGCACTTCTCTCAGATGATTCAAATGTTCCTCTGGACTTCCACTATATATCAGAATATCATCGAAATACACCACCACAAACTTCCCAATAAATGGTCTAAAAATCTGATTCATCACCCGCATAAATGTACTTGGCGCATTTGATAAGCCAAATGGCATTACCAACCATTCGTATAGACCTTCCCTAGTTTTAAAAGCAGTCTTCCACTCATCACGTGGCCTGATACGAATTTGATGATATCCGCTCTTCAAATCAATCTTCGAAAAGATAGTAGCTCCGCTCAATTGATCTAGCAAGTCATCCAACCTCGGCATTGGAAATCTATATCTCACAGTAATCTTATTCAATGCTCGACTGTCAGTGCACATTCTCCACGTCCCGTCCTTCTTCGGTACTAACAAAGCTGGCATAGCACACGGACTCAAGCTTTCCTGCTGATGTAGGCCAGAAAGTTGAAGACATAGGTCGTGTGCGACCTATGATGCTGGTAAGTCGGGTACGACTTAAGGAGGGGGCTAACGAGTTAAGACCTCGTGAAGATTTGCGGAAAATTCAAGTTTTAGGTCGCATACGATCTAACGAAACCCCTAAGTCGTTTCAGCAACTTGGGAAAGGTCGGCAACGACCTAGTGGAGATGCACGAGTTAATGAACTAGACCATGGAAATAAGTCATGGAAAGTTGTTGAAGTCTTAGGTCGTTCACGACCTAGTGAAGGTCGCTCACGACCTAAGGAGGATGGTACACGAGTTACTGGATTCAATGTGAAGGAGTGCGAACGAGCTAAAAGAATACGACCTAAGTTAGGTCGCGAGATGGAAGTTCGATCTATGATGGGTCGCGGAGTTTTGATTCGACCTAAGTTAGGTCGCGTAAACGACCTACGACATAAATTAGGTCGCGTACGACCTACGACCTAAGTAGGGTTGCCAGAATTTTAGGTCGCTCACTGCTACAGTTCGTTGAGCTGCTTATGGGATAAGTCGCATGGAGTGTTAGGTCGTTAACGACCTATACTAAGTCGCTGAAGGAAGCTGATGTTAGGTCGCGTGAGTTGTATTTTAGGTCGTGACCGATATGTGTGTTGTATTTTCTTAAGTCGTGATGTTTTTAGGTTGTGCTTTGTTAAGTCGCTGGTCTTTATAGGTCGGAAACGACCTAAGTGTTGTTGTAATTACCATTTGTTAAGTCGCAAGGTTGTGTTTTTTTCTTAGGTCGTCTGTTTAGGTCACCTGTTTTTTAGGTCGAAGGTTATAGGTCGGAAACGACCTAAGGGTTGTACGAATTTGGGTGTGTTGAGTTGTATCGCCTATAAATAGGCCATGTGTCTCATTTGTAAAGGTTGTTGATTTTTGAATAAAATTCTCTTTTGTTAGCTTTGTGCTTTCATTCAAATTGGTAGTTGAGTGTAATCTCCTATCTCCTCTCTCGGATAATCGAGTGCGCTCGATTCAACGATTGCAGAAGCCGATTCGTGGAATCAAGTGCGCTTGATCAACGCTCGAAGAATTGAAGATCTCTCCTCACGGTATCGTGCGCGATCAACGTGTCAGAGATAGCTAGAATTCGGTATCTTCGGATCAACGAATTTGGGCAATTCAGTATTCATCAATCCACCGATTACTACATTCATCGATCTACATTGTTTTGTAATATCCGCTGCGTCATTTGGTATCGGAGCAAGTTCTAGCCAATCATAGCTAGATCGAGACTTGGAGCCTAATCATTTTGGAGTTTTGAAGAGATCAAGTGAGAAGCCGAGCTAAGTAGAAGAGTGGGAGATCAAATTTGCCTCATTTGGAGAAGTTGTGTTCATCGTGTTCATCGCGAAGTAGCAACAAAGTGGGAGTTTTCGATCCATTTCATTTTGGATCAAAGTTCGAATTGTGTTTGAATTTGAAGAGTTTATAAAGTTTCAAGTATGCCACCAAGGAGAGCTAATCGACATCAAAACGTTGAAGCTTTGTATCGAAGAGAAGAAGCTGATGAGATGGAGCAAAGAATCAATGAAAACTTTAGTGAAAAGCTTAACGAAGGAATTGGACGATTAGAGAAGATGATGTTAGAGATGAATCAGAATCGGAGAAGGGTTTCACCTGAATCTAACCATGGGGGAAGTAGAGTCTCACCACAATCCAATCGAGAAAGAAGTGTTGACAATGATCAAAGGCGTGGGAGGAACGTGGATGATCGTGAACGGAGGAATGTAGATAGAAGGGATGATGGTGGTAGACGTGATGGTAGTAGAGATGTGGGTGGACGAGATAGACAACGATATACATCTGATTTTGAAGAGGAGTATGATGGTGGTAGTGTTCGAGGACAAGGAAGAAATCACTCTGAGTATGATCACAAGTGGGAGTCGGGGATGAAGACTGAAATTCCTGAATTCAAAGGTGGTATGCAAGCTGAGGAGTTTCTAGATTGGGTAGCTAATGTTGAAGAGATTTTTGACTTCAAAGAAGTTCCGGAATATCGTAGAGTGAAGTTGGTTGCTACAAGGTTGAGGGGTAGAGCTTTGGCGTGGTGGCAACAGACCAAACTTACACGTGAACGGATGGGAAAGTCAAAAGTTGAATCTTGGGAGAAGATGAAGAAATTGATGAAAGCAACGTTCTTACCTTACAATTATCAATCTTTGATGTATCAACGTTTGCAGAATTTGAGGCAGGGCACAAAGACTGTTAACGATTACGCGGATGAGTTTTATCAGCTTATTGCAAGAAATGATATTATGGAAATGGAAGAGAAGCTGACATCTAGATTCATTGGGGGATTGAGAATGCAGATCCAGGATATGGTTAATATGTTCAATCCAAGATCTGTAGCGGAAGCACATCAGAAAGCGTTGGCTTGGGAAAAGCAGGGTAGACGAGGAGGTGGTGTGTTTACTAGTTCCAACAATCAAGTGAAGGGAGTTAGTGGAAGTTCTAATGTTTCTAAAACTATCAGTAAACCGGTGATGAAGGAGGCTGAGAAGGCGAAGGTTAACAATGGTTTCAAATGTTACAATTGTCAGGAATTGGGTCATAAAAGCAATGAGTGTCCAAAGCCGAAGAAACGAACTATGATTGCTGAACTTGAAGATGAGGATGGTGATGGAGAATATTCTAGTCCAGTTGAGGATGAATAGGATATTGCGTCAGGAGATGAAGGTTGTAATCTAATGCTGAGGAGATCGTGTTTGACACCGAAGCAGGAAGAAGCTAGTTGGTTGAGGAGTAATATCTTTCAGTCGACATGTACTATACTGGGGAAGGTGTGTAAATTTGTGATTGGCGTGGGAAGCTGTGACAATATCATTTCAACCGAGGCTGTAACAAAGTTGAAGTTGAAGACAGAGAAGCATCCGAATCCATACAAGTTAGCATGGTTGAGAAAAGGAGGAGAGGTGAAAGTGGATAGACGAGTTCGTGTTCCATTCTCTATTGGGAAGAAATACAAAGATGAGATCTGGTGTGATGTAGTAGAGATGGATGTTTGCCACTTGCTTTTGGGAAGACCATGGCAGTATGATCGAGCAGTACAACATGACGGTCGGACAAACAGCTACAGTTTTATGTTTGAAGGCACGAAGATTATCTTAGTTCCAAAGAAGAGACAACAGGGAGAAAGTAAGTCAGAAGAGATTGAAGAGCTGAAAACCTTATTATCTCTGAAGGAGTTTGTTAAGGAGATTGAGGAAGAGCCAGAAGTATTCTTGTTAATTGGGCGTGAGAGCAGTGAAGAGGTTGAAATTCCAGAAGAAGCAAAGACAGTTTTGAAAGAATTTGACGATGTATTTCCAGAGGAGTTACCAACGGAGTTGCCACCGTTGAGGGATATACAACATCAGATAGATCTTGTTCCAGGTGCTGTGTTGCCACACAGACCACATTATCGAATGAGTCCAAAGGAACATGAAGAATTGAGGAGGCAAGTGGAAGAATTGCTTGAACAGGGGCGTGTGCAGGAGAGTTTAAGTCCTTGTGCTGTACCAGCTTTATTGGTACCCAAAAAGGATGGAACGTGGAGGATGTGAACAGACAGTCGAGCATTGAATAAGATCACAGTCAGATACAGATTTCCGATGCCGAGGCTTGATGATCTATTGGATCAAATTAGTGGGTATGTAATCTTTTCTAAGATTGACTTGAAGAGCGGTTATCATCAGATTCGCATTAGACCAGGGGACGAATGGAAGACAGCATTCAAGACGAGGGAAGGATTGTATGAATGGCTGGTAATGCCGTTTGGTCTATCGAATGCACCGAGTACATTCATGAGGGTGATGAACCAAATTTTAAGACCGTACATTGGAAAATTTGTGGTGGTTTACTTTGATGATATTCTGATCTACAGTGCTAGTAAAGACGAGCATGTTCAGCATTTGAAGAAAGTGTTAATTATTCTTCGTGAAGAACAATTCTATGCTGCTACAAAGAAATGTGTTTTCATGGCGAGGAGTGTTTTATTTCTGGGGTATGTTGTGTTGGAAGGAATACAGGTTGACCAAAGTAAAGTCGAAGCTATCAGAGAATGGCCGCAACCCAAGACGATAACGGAAGTTCGTAGTTTTCACGGGTTGGCTTCATTTTATCGAAGGTTTATTCCACACTTTAGTAGTGTGATGGCGCCTGTGACTGATTGTATGAAGGGTAAACAGTTTGCATGGACGGAGGAAGTCGGGGTTTCTTTTGATCGAATCAAAGAACTCTTGACGTCTGCACCAATTCTAATATTACCAGATTTTCAGCTAGTGTTTGAACTACATACTGATGCATCCAAGGTTGGGATTGGAGGAGTGTTGAGTCAGAGGGGACGTCCGATTGCATACTTTAGCGAGAAGTTATCAGGAGCAAAGATGAGATACAGTACATATGATGTGGAATTTTATGCTGTTGTGCAATCTATTAAACACTGGAGACACTATCTATTTCAGAAGGAGTTTGTTCTTTACACTGATCATGAGGCATTAAAGCATTTACAAGGGCAAGACAAGATTTCAGCGAGACATGCATCGTGGATTGCATATCTGCAACAGTTTACTTTTGTTGTTAAACATAAGTCAGGGATGACGAATCGAGTGGCTGATGCTTTGAGTAGGAGGAGTCATTTGTTGACTACACTGAAAGTTGAGGTGACAGGGCTTGATGTGTTGCCAGAATTATTTGTCAATGATCCTTACTTTGCGAAGGTGGTTGATAAAGTCAAGGAGGGAAAGACGGATGAGTTTTTGATGGTAGATGGTTTTCTGTTCAAGGGAAATCGATTGTGCATACCTGATTGTAGTTTGAGAATGAAGATTGTAAAAGAGCTACATGAAGAAGGACATGTTGGGAGAGACCATACATTACAGTTGATTTCACAGTCTTACTTTTGGCCATCGATGAGGAAAGAAGTGGAGAGGTTTGTGGAGCGATGTCATATCTGTCAGGTTTCGAAAGGAACTGCAACTAATGCTGGGTTATATATGCCGTTACCTGTACCAACTAAACCATGGGTTGATGTGATTATGGACTTTGTGTTGGGGTTGCCGCGAACACAGCATGGTAATGATTCCATTTATGTGGTGGTTGACCGGTTTTCGAAAATGGTACATTTTATTGCTTGTAAGAAGATGGCGGATGCTGTTCATGTTGCTCAGTTGTTTTTCAGAGAAATATATCGACTTCATGGATTGCCAGAATCAATTGTGTCAGACAGGGATACTCGTTTTCTAAGTCATTTTTGGCTAAGTTTGTGGAAGATGGTTGGGACGAAGCTGAATTTTAGTAGCGCTTACCATCCGCAAACTGATGGGCAAACAGAGGTGGTGAACAGATCATTGGGGAACTTATTGCGATGTCTTGTACAAGACAATATGAAAAGTTGGGATGTGAAATTATGCCAGGCAGAGTTTGCCCATAATCATGCGGTAAATCGTAGTACGGGGTTCAGTCCATTCCAGATTGTATATTCAAATTTGCCAAAGGGACCGTTGGACTTAACGGTAATACCACACTCGAAGGGGACAGTTAAGAAAGCTGTTGATTTTATTGAAGGGTTGACGGAGTGTCATAGAATCGTTCAAGAACGATTGGAAAAGGCAAATGAGAAATACAAACGATCTGCAGATCTGAAGCGAAGGAGTGTTGAATTTAATGAAGGAGATATGGTTTATGCAGTGTTAACAAAGGATCGTTTTCCAGTAGGTGCTTACAATAAGTTGAAAGCCAGAAAAATTGGTCCCGTAAAAGTCGTGAAACGAATTAATGAAAATGCTTATAAGTTGAAGCTGCCGGAAGATGTGTACACTTCTGACGTGTTCAATGTTAAGCATCTCATACCATATAGTGGGAATGAACAATCTGATGTGGAAGAATTTACAAATTCGAGGACGAATTTTTCTCAACCTAGGGAGGATGATGCAGGCCAGAAAGTTGAAGACATGGGTCGTGTGCGACCTATGATGCTGGTAAGTCGGGTACGACTTAAGGAGGGGGCTAACGAGTTAAGACCTCGTGAAGATTTGCGGAAAATTCAAGTTTTAGGTCGCATACGACCTAACGAAACCCCTAAGTCGTTTCAGCAACTTGGGAAAGGTCGGCAACGACCTAGTGGAGATGCACGAGTTAATGAACTAGACCCTGGAAATAAGTCGTGGAAAGTTGTTGAAGTCTTAGGTCGTTCATGACCTAGTGAAGGTCGCTCACGACCTAAGGAGGATGGTACATGAGTTACTGGATTCAATGTGAAGGAGTGTGAACGAGCTAAAAGAATACGACCTAAGTTAGGTCGCGAGATGGAAGTTCGATCTATGATGGGTCGCGGAGTTTTGATTCGACCTAAGTTAGGTCGCGTAAATGACCTACGACATAAATTAGGTCGCGTACGACCTACGACCTAAGTAGGGTTGCCAGAATTTTAGGTCGCTCACTGCTACAGTTCGTTGAGCTGCTTATGGGATAAGTCGCATGGAGTGGTAGGTCGTTAACGACCTATACTAAGTCGCTGAAGGAAGCTGATGTTAGGTCGTGTGAGTTGTATTTTAGGTCGTGACCGATATGTGTGTTGTATTTTCTTAAGTCGTGATGTTTTTAGGTCGTGCTTTGTTAAGTCGCTGGTCTTTATAGGTCGGAAACGACCTAAGTGTTGTTGTAATTACCATTTGTTAAGTCGCAAGGTTGTGTTTTTTTCTTAGGTCGTCTGTTTAGGTCACCTGTTTTTTAGGTCGAAGGTTATAGGTCGGAAACGACCTAAGGGTTGTACGAATTTGGGTGTGCTGAGTTGTATCGCCTATAAATAGGCCATGTGTCTCATTTGTAAAGGTTATTGATTTTTGAATAAAATTCTCTTTTGTTAGCTTTGTGCTTTCATTCAAATTGGTAGTTGAGTGTAATCTCCTATCTCCTCTCTCGGATAATCGAGTGCGCTCGATTCAACGATTGCAGAAGCCGATTCGCGGAATCAAGTGCGCTTGATCAACGCTCGAAGAATTGAAGATCTCTCCTCACGGTATCGTGCGCGATCAACGTGTCAGAGATAGCTAGAATTCAGTATCTTTGGATCAACGAATTTGGACAATTCAGTATTCATCAATCCACCGATTACTACATTCATCGATCTACATTGTTTTGTAATATCCGCTGCGTCACCTGCACATGCCCATGTTCAAGCAATTCTTCCACTTGCCTCCTCAATTCTTCATGTTCCTTCAGACTCATTCTATAATGTGGTCTATGTGGCAACATTGCTCCCGGAACAAGATCAATTTGATGTTGAATGTCTCACAGTGGCGGTAACTCCTTTGGTAACTCCTCTGGAAATACATCCTCAAATTCTTTCAATACTGGTTTCACTTCTTCTGGAATTTCAACCTTTTCACTGTTCTCACGCCCAATTAACAAGAATACTTCCGGCTCTTCCTCAACCTCCTTAACAAACTCCTTCAAAGATAATAAAGTTTTCAGCTCTTCAATCTCCTCCAGTTTGTTTTCTTCTTGTTGTCGCTTCTTAGGAACCAAAGTGATTTTAGTACCTTCAAACATGAAACTATAACTGTTGTTTCGCCCATCATGTTGCACCGCCCTATCATATTGCCACGGTCTCCCCAGCAACAAATGACAGACATCCATATCTACAACATCGCACCAAATTTCATCTTTGTATTTCTTCCCAATCAAAAATTTAACACAAGCCCTTCGTCCAACTTTCACCTCACCACCCTTCCTCAACCATGCTAACTTGTACGGTTTAGGATGTTTCTCAGTTTTTAACTCTAACTTCTTCACCGATTCTGTAGAGATAATATTGTCACAACTTCCAGCATCAATAACAAACTTGCAAACTCTTCCTAGAATAGTGCATGTAGACTGAAAAATATTATTCCTCAACCAACTACTTTCCTCCTCTTGCTTTGGGGTCAAACAACTTCTCCTCATCATCAATGAATACCCTTCATCTCCCAACAACAAGTCTTCCTCCTCCATTGGTAATGAATTAGAACATTCAGCTTCTTCCTCCTCATCCTCAGCTTCCGCAACCATCACTCGCTTCTAAGGCTTTGGACACTCATTTCTTTTATGACCCATCTCCTGGCAATTGTAGCATTTGAAACCATTGTTAACCTTCGCCTTCTCAACCTCATTCACCATTGGCTTATTGACAGACTTAGGAACATTAGGACTTCCACTAACACCCTTCACTTGATTGTTGGAATTAGTAAACACACCACCACCTCGTCGTCCCTGTTTCTCCCAAGCCAACGCTTTCTGGTGTGCTTCCGCTACAGATCTGGGATCAAACATATTTACCATGTCTTGAATCTGCATACGCAATCCTCCAACAAATCTAGCTGTTAATTGTTCCTCTGTCTCCATGATATCGTTCCTTGCAATCAGTCGATAGAATTCATCAGCATAGTCATTAACAGACTTCGTTCCTTGCCTCAAGTTTTGCAGCCTCTGATACATAAGCGATTAATAATTATAAGGTAAGAATGTGGCTTTCATCATTTTCCTCATCTTTTTCCATGATTCAACCTTTGACTTCCCCATCCGTTCAGGTGTAAGTTTGGTTTGCTGCCACCATGACAAAGCTCTACCCCTCAACCTTGTAGCAACCAACTTCACTCTACGATGTTCTGGAACTTCCTTGAAGTCAAAAATCTCCTCCACATTAGACAACCAATCCAAAAACTCCTCAGCTTGCATACCACCTTTGAATTCTGGAATTTCAGTCTACATCCCAGATTCCCACTGTGATCATACTCCGACTGATTTCTTCCTTGTCCACGTCCTCGTCCATGAACACTACCACCATCATACTCTTCTTCACAATCCGATGTATATCGATGTCGATCCTGACCACCAACATCTCTACTACCATCACGTCTACCACCAACATCCCTTCTATCTACATTCCTCCGTTCTCGATCATTCACATTCCTCTCACGTCTTCGATCATCATCATCTCTATAACAATCTCGACTCACACTTCTATGATCGTTATCAACACTTCTCTCCCGATTGGAATGTGGTGAAACTCTACTTCTCCCATGGCTCGATTCAGGTGAAACCCTTCTCTGATTTTGATTCATCTCCAACATCATCCTCTCTAATCGACCAATCCCTTCATTAAGCTTCTCATTAAAGTTTTCGTTAATTCTTTGCTCCATCTCATCGGCCTCTTCTCTCCCATACAAAGCATCAATGTTGCGATAACGGTTAGCTCTTCTCGGAGGCATGATCACTCTACGACAAATTCCAACAAAAACTTCACTTCGATCTAAAAATCTTCTAATCAAAACTACCTACTTGTTGAAATCTTCAAAAATCCCCAAACGAACAAATCTCTTCAAAATCTCAATAACCCACTTCTCCAAATGATGTAAATCTCGCACAACTCCAAAAATCTACACAAACTCCTTGCGTTCTAGCTCTGATACCAAATGACGCAGCAGCGGAATACAAAAATTGATGATACGATGAAAGTAGCAATCGATGGAGTAAAAGATACTGAATGGCCCAAATCCATTGATTGAACGATACCGGATTCTAGCTATCTCAAACACGTTGATAGCACACTATACCATGTTTAAAGATCTACGATTCTTCTGACGTTGATCTAGCGCACTAGATACCGTGAATCGGCTTCAGCAATCGTTGAATCGAGCGCACTCGATTATCCGAGAGTGGAGATAGGAGATTACACTCAACTACCAATTAGAGGAAAGCACAAAGCTAACAAAACGAAATTTTATTCAAAATCAACAACCTTTTACAAATGGCAACACATCCCTATTTATAGGGAAAAAGTTACAACACACACGACTTAAGAAAACTACAACACAAAGCAAACCACACGACTTCACATTTACATTGCAAAACACACGACCCAAGCTAGGTCGTTAAAGACCAAGTATTGAACGACTTAACTCACTGTTTCAGCATCATCACGCGACTTATCAAATTATCTCGCGACTTATCAAAATCATCTCGCGACTTATCAGAATTATCTCGCGACTTATCAGAATCATCTCGCGAGCTAAGAATCTTCACACGAGCTAAGAGAAGTACGGCAAAATAAAGCTTCGCGACTTACTGGGATTTCTTCGCCGCGACCTAGGGCAGCGTGACTCAAGGAGGAGGAGCAACTTTCTTCTCTACGACCTAGGAAATCATCGCGACCTAAAGAGGAGGAGCGACCTTCTTCTTTGCGACCTAGGAAATCATGCGCGCGACCTAAGGTAAGTCGCTCGACTTGATTTCGCGCTGCATCAGTTATATGTGCGTATCGAGTAGGGATGGCAATGGGCGGGCTAGGGTCCAAACCCAGTAGACCCGCCACTGTTTTAGCCCGCCAAGATCTGCCCCATTGGTTCATCGGGATGGATAGATCTATGATCCATTTTTGTGAGCTCTTAGTCTTAGGTCGGGTTGGGGGCTCGGTTGACACGCCCCAACCCGACCCGCACTACTTAGATTTTCTAAAATCGTTGTATTACTATAATGATGATTTGTTAATCTTTTTAGATATAGGTGATTATAATATGGATGTTAAAATGTTTCATTCAATAAGCCATAAAATTTTTATAGTATTAAGTTGTATCACTTATAATTATATACTAACATATGCATTTTTTTAAACTGTTACTGTACTCCTTATTTTTATTATCTTCAATTATCATTGCAAACAGTTTGTTGTTTGTATTTAATGTATCATTTAATGAAAATTTATTTTATTAATAAATATAAATAAACATATGTACGTTAGTACACAATTTTAAATCAATACATAGAGCCTCATCGAGTCTTGGGAAATGGCGTGTCAACCCCGACCCGTACGGGTTTCGGATCCAGAGCAAAAATCCATACCCGTATTGGGTCTACGAGGCGGGTACGGGGCGAGGGTTAAAAATCCTAAGGCATGTCTGGAGCATAAAAAAACCCACCCCAACCCACCTCACTGTCATTCCTGGTATTAGCGTGTGCGTGCGTGTTTATGTGTGTATGTGTACACTTGATACAAGCTGATTTGGGGGTGTGTGTTGAGTAATGTGTATTTGCAATGTGTTGCAGAGTGATATGGGCTTATTTAGTGGTCTGTTTGAGTTGATTGGGTCAAGTTGTATGTGTGCATGAGTGTATACATATGAATGTACATGCACCGGTCATTGTGTGTGAGAAAATTTAAAGCAATACAATTCATTTTTCCTTCATTTCAGTTGCAAGCCTTGTATATTAGTTTCTTCATTTAATCTTGTACTTAGTTTTGTCAATTGATAGATTAGATCTTTGTTCAATTTCAGTTATTCTTGTTCTTAATTTTGCAGTTATCATTCTCTATTTGTTAATTCCTACATTTCGATTCCTGTTCCTATTACCAGTAGCTTTAATTTCTAGTTTTTGTTAATCTTCGCAATTTCTTCTTGTACTTAGTTCTGCAAATTTTCATTTCTCGTTGCAATTTTATTCCAATTCAGTTCTTATTTTCCAGTTAATTCTTGCCTTTAAATTCATATATTTCAATTCCCGTCCTTTATAATTTCTGCACTATATAGTCTTGGTTCTTGTTAATACTTGTGTTTGTTCACCTTTTTGCAATTATTTTTCAATTCATATGCTGTTAAATCCTCGGTTTTCATTTTGTTTTCCATTCAATTCCACTAATTCTTGTTGTAATTCATTTGTCTACTCATACAATTGCCATCTTATCAACTTCTTTATCATCAAAACATCTCGCTACCCCATTAGAAAATACAACACGCTACCACATTATAACTTTCTTGTGCACTTCTGATATTTGTGCACATACATTTCCCATTTCCATTACATCACTTCATCAAACTACCCCATATCTCCACCAGAAACTGCTACCTTCCACCATTAGCAAAGATTCAGATCTACCATGTTCTTCCAATTTGGTATTAGAGCGATCATCAGAGGCTAACCCTAACCTTCACAAACTGATCCTCACTTCACTACCGGCAATCAAAATCCAATTACTTCACAAATACAAAATCAAGAACCTGCATGGCGTCGATGAGAGGAAATTAACAATAGAACGGCCTCTACCTTAAGAGAATTGGAGCAATCTAATCAAGATTTGAATAAAAAGTTTGAAGGAGTGCGCAATATACTCACCGTCTTGGCCCAAGAATTCAACACATCGAGAATCAGCCACCAGCAGTAATACAACCACCCCCTATGCACCACCATGAAATCCCTATTCCTCAGCCACCATCTGCATCATCACAAGATCCACATTTTCCAAACCTTTATCCTATGCAAATGCCAGCATATCCACCACTAGCCCCTCAACGTCCACTAAGAAAGCCTGCAAATACTCCAAGAAATCCTTAAAACCCTCCAAACTTCCATCAAGAACCACCACAACCTCCTTATCTACCTAGAACTCCTTACCAAAATAACTACAATCTAGACTACTATGCAAGATTTTCCCCTCTATCGTCCTTGAAACTTGACTTTCCTACCTTCTCTAATAAAGAGTGACTGACTGGTTTAGGCAAGTGGAGCAGTTTTTCATATTTCACCATAAATAGGAGATATATTGGTGGATATTGTTGGAACTAGGCCAGCCCGCAACGGAAGAAATGGGTGAATTTCAAAAAAAATACCATTTTGAATATTTATGGACCTATGAAGTCTAAATACATTTAAATCTTATCTAAATATTCTAATTTTATTTAAATTGTTAAATTGGAGATTTGTAACTCAATTCATAGTATTATAATGGATGTATCAAATACATCCATTTGTGTGAATATACATAAATATGCTGATATATGTAATAAAAACATGTAAAATGAATTTAGAGAAGGAAACATTTCATTTCCTTCTCTTACCCTATGCAATAAATAAGGTAAGATGTGTCAAAATATGAAGAGGGGGAAACTTTCCATTTCTCTCCCTCTTTAATTTTATTAATTAATATATTAAATAATATTAATTAAGCGAAAGTATTCTTTATTTATTTTTTTTGAGTGAAACGGGTGTGCAGCGCGAGGCTACACAGCCGATTAGAAGCTTATATAAATAAATATAAGTAGTCAACCAACAGGCCTGGTCGGTAGCCAAAAATAAGTTTCATAGATCAGTCATATTCGAAGTTCAACCTACCCCGAGAGGGATATATACAAAAGCAGTAGCATTGTGTACACAAGTGTCAAGACAAACAATAGAACAACCTACCATTATAGTGGATTAGTCAGCAATAGGGGCATTGTCTCTGAAGGGTAAATATTGAATGAAAGGCCTCCTATGCGCAGATCCTGTCCAAAGAGAAAACATGTAAGAGATTCGGTTACATATCCCTTCAATAGTGCATTTAGGTTTATTGAATACATGTGCATTTCTTTCTTTCCCGATGCACCAACTGTAGATAGCAATGAAGGAGTCAAGTTTTCTATCCGGAGGGTTATACTGCCAATAGTCAAAGAACGATTGGAGGACAGGGATGTGGCCGAGGAGGTTAGCACTGGTCATGGCCCAGATGTGATAGGAGAAGTCACAGGCAAAGAAGAGATGAGAGATGGATTCATCTTGCAAGGAGCACAAGGCGCAGAGAGGATCAACAGGGATATTCTTCCGCCTGAGTCTATCCTTGGTATTGATACGAGCGTGAATGAGGCACCATTGGAAAAAAAGAATGCGGGGAGGGAGCTTACATTTCCATAGTCTTGCGAAAGAGAATGATCTGCCTGGATGATTGAGGAATGAGTAACATAAGGCAACTGTAAAGCCTTTATCAGGCGATAATGCCCAGGTATAAAGGTCTGGTGTGTTGGAGAGTTGGAGTGAAAGAAGCATGTTAGAAGCTGAATTGAGCTCATTTAAGGTGATAAGGTCAAAGAGAGCTGGGTGACAGAGTCCGTACGGGCCAAGGGTTGAAGTCAACTGTCGAGATGTGGTGGGAGATATGGGAAAATAGGTTAGGGAAAGAGCGGGCGAGGGGAGATTGGTCCTGCCATATGTCTAGCCAAAAAAGACAACTACCGCCATTACCCAAAGAGACATGAAATAGAGGTTTGACACGGGTAATGGTTTGTAGGACGCCGGCCCAGAAGGGAGAAGGTTTGAGACGAGGGGTGGAATGAAGGACTAGGTGAGGGTTAGAGTGGTAATGGAGCCGAAGTATCCAGTCTTTCCAGATGAGATTGCCCGGTGTGATGATACGCCAAAGCCACTTGGATAAGAGAGCTGTGTTGAAAGAGTCGAGGTCAAAAATGCCTAGACCCCCATGATCTTGGTGCAGACAGACAGTCTTCCAATTGATCAGACATTTTGCATTATTATCGTTCCAGAGAAAGGATCTTTGAATAGCGTCAATTTTATGTATGACCCAGTTCGGTAGTTTATGAAACAACATCCAGTAAGAAGGGAGGGCTGACATGACAGATTTGAGAAGGACAAGATGGCCTGCAGATGATAGAGAATTAGCCTTCCAGGATGAAAGCCGAGATTCAATCTTTAAAATAAGCGGGATCCAGTCTAGATGGGTAAGTTTAGTGGGATGCAAGGGGATTCCAAGGTAGGTGATGGGGAAATGGCCCAAATTACAGTTGAGGAGTGAGGCGGAAGAGGGGCCGAGATGACGAGAGTTGCCAAGCATGATGATGGAGCTCTTGCTAAATTTAATGGATAGACCGGAGATTAGTTCAAAGACATATAAGAGAACTTTAAGGCAATGAATATGAGCAGGTTTAGGGGAAACCAGCAGTATGGTGTCATCTGCAAATTGAAGGTTAGAGACTGATAGGTTCGAGTTTGGGAGTTTAATGCCCGCTAGAAGGTTGTTGGATATCGCAAGCTTGACCATGCGGTTAAAAACATCAGAAATGAGGACAAAGAGGAGTGGAGATAGGGGGTCGCCTTGCCTTAAACCACGAGCTGATTTTATATGTCCACCTTGAGAGCCATTTATGGTGATTGATGAAAAACTTATGTAGAGAATGCACTTGATCCATCCACACCATGTGTCAGAAAAACCTCTATGTTTCATAAGGTCGAGCAAAAGGTTCCAGTTTACTGAATCAAAGGCTTTGGAGAAGTCAAGTTTGAGTAGGGCTCCAGGAGTGTTTGAGTAGTGACAGAAGGAGATTACTTCCTGTGTGGCCGCCACACAATCAAGGATATTGCGGCCAAGGATGAAGGCCGATTGTTAGACCCCAACGAGAGAGCCAATAGCTCCCTGGAGACGATTGGTAAGGATTTTAGTGATGATTTTGAAGGTAGTGTTGAGGAGGCTAATAGGTCTAAAGGAAGATAGGGAGATTGAACCTGGGGATTTGGGGATAAGGATGATGTTGGCATAGTTTAGACGTGCTACAGCGGCGGGATTGGCTTGAAATTCAGAGCACATCTCTATGATATCAGATTTGACAGTGCTCCAAAAGTGTTTGAAAAAAAGAGGACCAAAGCCGTCTAGACCTGGGGCTTTGTTGTCAGCCATGTCCTTCAGGGCTGACCAAATTTCATCTTCCGAGAAGGGATGGTCGATGGAAATCGGAGTGGGATTGGGGTAAAGGAGGTTCCAGTCAATGGGCGGGAGTGAAGGAGAGGATTTAGCTAGTATATTTCGGTAAAAATCTGTGAATAGACGAAGGATATCCGATTGGTCTGAAAAGACAATATTGTTATGATGGATTTCAGATATGAAGGTGGATCGGCGACGACCATTGGCAAGGCGATGGAAGAAAGCAGTGTTTTTGTCACCCTCTTCAAGCCATTTATCTTTGGAGCGTTGTTTCCAACCAATCTCTTCCTGCTTTAAAAGTCTGTCCAATTCGATCTCCAACTCGCGCAGGTGATTCGATCTTTATTATTTTAAATATAAATTAATTAAGTGTGTGATATGAAAAGTGTAAATATATCAAATATATTCATACTTTAGTTTGTATAGTAAAAATGCTAGACATAAAGTAAGTAAGATTGATTGGACATAGACAAGAATAAATATGAACAAATTAAATGAAATCACATAAGATCTAATTAGGTAGGAAATGAAAAATGGAATCATTGATTTATTCACTTTCGTTTTTACCAAATTCAATTAATATAACATTGTTTTACATGCAAGAGGTATTATGATACAATGATATAAACATCAACTAATAGTTAATGTATATATGTAATTGCCTCACATTTCAGTTAAAAGGGGTTCAGTCAGATTTAGTAATCAAAGATACAAATATTTGAAGTTCATATGTACACACACACACACACACATATATACACACACACACACACAAGCATATGTATGTAATATAAAACCAAAACTTTCTAATTAAAATTTCAATTTGGCAATTTACATTTCATTCTAAATTAACAACTTAAATTGAACTTTTAGTTTGGAAATGAAACAAGAGTTTGGAAATTTTACAAAACTATAAATTTAGAATACACACACACATACAGACCGCATAATTTAAAATTACATAAAAGTTCATTCAAAATTTTAGATCGGAAACTTTCATGCTTGCATAAGCATTATTTAAAGTGATTGTATCTAATCATTAATTATGCAACAATAGAAATTAATTTTAAAGTAAGAATTAAATTACAACTCACTTGAGATTATATATATAAATATTATAAGATAAAATTTACTAGAAATTAATTTATAATTATTGTAATGTAAAGATAACAAATGTAGGTCTGAATGAAATGGATATAATAAACATACTTTCAATTGAGAAATGGGTTATCAATTTTCATGTTGCAACATGGTCAATATAAATAATCACTCAATTCTAAGCAGATAAATATAGAGAGAATATAACTTTTATAAATCATTTCAAATATAAATAATCACTCAATTCACTCCAATGACATAAAATTTTCATAAATCATTTCATGTATTTATCTTTAAATTACATCGGTATCGTATATCAATGCACATAAATATAACTTTTATAAGGGCATTAAAATAATTACAAACAACTTCCAAACATCAAAATAATAGTAATTAATATTTCTAAAATATCAATTAGTTTAATCAATTTACAACATTTATAAATTAATTAAATCATGTTGTTTTTCAGAGAATTCATCATTACGGTTGTGCGACTCAAAGGTGAAAATTCAGTCAACTATAAATATCAAATTTTTCGAATATTAACATTCACAAGTCACTTAGAAGGTGGTGTGACATTTAGACTAGATTTATTATTTACACATCTTTTTGTAAATCCAATTTTACTTTTTATAAGCGTCACTCGATAGTGACAATTATTTACACTAATTCTCTTCATCAAAACTATCACATTAGGACTTATGAAATTTCGTAATGGTCAAAATTCCAATATCATCTACATTCAACTTTATAGTCTAAAAATAAAGTCCTTGGTTCAATAATAACAATTATTATTAATCGAACTACTTTGATCAGAGATTTGACTTTGAGTTGACTTTAGTTGACCGTGATACTAACCTCATATAACTAAGGAGACGAATCCTCTCTTGAATAGTGTTTCACCTCCAATGCTTCCGCTAGATCCAACTACAGTCATTCGATAAATATTGTACCATGATTTAACTAAAATCAAAGTGGAGCTTCATAAATTGAAGATCCATAGTATTCTCAAGTCGAGAGAACTCGTAAATTAGTCACATTGATATTCTTTGTTTGACCTTAGTTATATTAACCAAAAGAAAACAATCGAGCGATCTATTCCATGGTTATCCAATAAATGTCAGTATGTAACCCCTAGGTATCCCTAGCAGTTATGAGTAATACACTGTCCAACATTTGGAGAGTGTTACATACTCTAGTCTTGACGGAAGTATCGATATCCAGTCTCGATACATCTTAACTAAGAATATTTAAAAGGTATATTATTTTCATTGTGATAAATTACTCATAGTTACATGTAACATCCCCCTGCTTGGAGGCCCAAAACTAACGGCTACGGATGCTGCAGTCATCCATAGTTATTAATCCTCAGCGATCAAATACGGCGATACGTTGATACACAAAAACACAAGAATATGGAAAAAATTAAACAGCAAACACATTCCATATTCCATTTCAAAATATTCTAAATTGATTACATAATCCCAATACGCAGACCTCGTTTAGATAGCATATAATTAATAAAAAATATGCCAAGAGCGACATATGAAGATGCCCCCTTGGTTAATCATAGCATATAACAAGGCACTAAAACAATTTGTCTTTACAATCAAACACACAGCAGAAATAAAATAACTCTAATAACAAGCTTGCCTCTTGCACGTCCTCGGAAGCTTTATTCGTCTAAAAGAACACCTGGAAACTTTAACTCTCAACCTACTCAAAATCAATTGAGTACCCGAGAGTTTAAAGGGAAAACAAAAGGTTCAAGTCAGACATAAAGCCTGATATGAATAATAATCTACCATTCAAACCATTTAGATATTTAGTGAGACCACGCCGCTTGGCGGAATGGGTTTTCCTCTCACCGGTATCCTAAAGCATATATAAAACCATATATTGTGCTCCTGCATCCACAATGGTTAAAACTTAGTGTTTCAAAGTATTATGATGATATGCAAAACAAGTAAACCAAATCTGGATTACCCATTCCCATTCATTCTGACTATCTGTATCAATTACAGTTTTATGGGCCATTATTAACACGATAATTATTTATGGACTATCTGTCAGATTGCATAGTTTTCATGGGATCACTAAGAATCTATTGGTAACTCCAATATCTTTTCTCTTATCCTATTTTTCATGGGCTAACTAGCAACCTATTGACTAACTGTCAATATCTTAATCCGGATATAGTTTTCATGGGCTAACTATAAACCTATTGGCCCCTGCCAATAACAAATCATAGTTTTCATGGGCTGACTATTAACCTTTTTGCCTCTGCCAATATCTTAATTTAAGATTTTAACATTTCTTAAATTATATTCACTACTGGGGCAACCTAGCTGGTTATTCTGCCCTTCCCCAAAATACAGTTATGGGTTAATAACAATGTGAATAAGTATATAAAGAAGTATACAATATATAATACCAACACCTGTGGTTTATTATCTTATATATATATATATATATATTCTGGTTAAACCTTTAACCCTTATAATCAATGAAAACTTCTTCATTTCAAAACCCTTTGTTTATTTATGCCATGGTTATTCTTTTAGATTGAGATTGGGTTTATGTTTTGAAATATTAAAACATCTTTTTTGAAACCTCTGGAAGCCTCTGTTGAAAGCAAAAACCTCTTTTCAAAACATAATAAACATACCTTTCGAAGCCCTTATTAAATATTCTCTTTCGAAATCAATTATACCTTTCGATGGTATCAAAACGTTCTTTAAAACATAGCTTCGAAACAAATAAAAGTACCACTTTGAAAGCATTGGGTTTACTCTTTAAAAAAATCCTTTGGGTCAAAATGGTTATATATGAAAGTATCTCTTTCAAAACCAATTATAAAATTGTTTTGGGGAAAAAGTTGATGGTGTCGGAATCATCCAGTCCAAAGCAACAACCTTTAGATTAAAACTTTGATGGATAGATCAAAGCCCCCCTATCGACTCCATTGCCTTCAAAACCCTCAACCCCTTTCGGAAGCATTTAGGAAGCGACTTAGCTTAGGTAAAAAAAAGATAACCTTTCGAACGCATTGATGGCTTCAATATAGTCGAAAGGAAAATTAGCTGCTAGGTTTTGACCTGGTCAAAACCAATCCTTTCCAAAGCTCTTATTTAAAGAAAAAGGTACCCCTTCGAAAGCTAACAGCTTTACATAGTATGGCAACCATCTTCGAAAGCTATTTATAAAAACCCTTTCGAAAGCATATGTTTCGACTATGTCGAAGAATTTAAGTAAAACAAGGCAAGATCTTATCATTTGAAAACAAAACAGGGTTTCGACCTTATCGGAAGCATACCTTTCGACCCCAAGGCTTCCGCCTTTCTTCCAATCCACTACATACCGTTTAAGTGATACCTTGTATATTGGTTTCGACTATGTGGGATTCGACTGTGTGGGTTTCGATTGAAATGGGGCGGAGTCAATGGAGTCGAAAGGTACTTCTATTTGAGGCAGAACCTACTTTTCTAAATTAAAGGCTGAAATTTAGGCACTTTAGTAATTGCTTTATAACCACTTGCCTATTTGTAACTCTCTGATTGGTTGCCATAAAACTTTTCAAATACTCTACATTCAAAACTGCCACATTTAATCAGATCTAAATCAAAGAAATATAACGTTTAAGCCCTTCCATAAATCAAAACAACAATTACAGAAAAGTCCTTCTTTTAAAATAATTTATTTTCTCTAGCAAATAAATTAGGAAAAATCCCCAAAAATCACAGAAATTCAATTTCATCATGTAATTAATCATGTTAAAATTTCATACCCAATTTATTCCTAAAATACTCGAATTAAATTTTAAACCCAATTATATCATATTTTCCATTAAAAATTCATAATAAATTTTCTATAGCTTGGAAAATTCTGAAAATTAAAACATATCCCCAAAATCATGTTTTACTTAACAAAAAATTTTCCATGGCATTTTATAATCAATAACCCTCGGTCTTTACCTTAAAACCGTACGAATTTTACATAGGAATAAATTGTTTAAATCAAACAATTAAAACTCAAGCATATCATCCTCCAAAACATTATAGAAACGAAATTAAATCTTAAATCCGAATTCATATGATTATAAAAACAAAAGGAGATGGTATGAATTATTATTCACCATAGATATGATAAGGAATTTGAGATTTGTTGTTGATTAATCTGAGACGACTCGACCTTCTACGCCCAGAAAGTCGTGTCATCTTTAAGAAAGAAAAGGGTGAGAAATAGAAAAGATAGAGAAGAAAGAAGAAAACAACATCAGAATCTCAACAGCGGAATGAATGAAATATAATATATCACATAAGAGATTACATAGTATCATATACATCAGATTACACAGATAATACAACACATATTAGACAGATAATACATGGTTGTTGTTGAATGTTTGTTTAGGATTTTAAATGAAGTTTCACCTTAGTTTTTACTTAGCTCGAATTGAAGTGAAAAGATGATATGGGAAAGTAGCTTACAGGTTGATATATACAACAAGTTACAGGGTATCATTTTTTTATACAAAACAGTGGTAGACTTGTACAATTATCAAAGATAATTTTTAGCTTGGAGGCTGAGATCGTATATTAATGTACTAGAAAAGATATTTGCATTAGCAAGCATTGAATGCTACTGCCCTTAATATGTTTATTTCTCCTTACCAGCCTACATATCTTTTGATTTGGTTGTACTCAAGACTACATGGTTATCATATTCGAACCATTTGTCTTCATACTTATCCTATGCAAGCTTTTCTAACAAGTTATTATTTTTTTGACTATGCAGATTTTATTTTTGAAGGCTGGCAAACTTCTTTAGTGCTATGCAAATATATGTTACTGGTTTGAATGCAAATGAATGTCATTCTAACATGTTTGATTATGGTGCAGCAGCGGAATGATAAAAAGATGATTCTGTGAAAGTAGCGGTCGGTGAGTTGATGAATACTGAAACGCCCAAATTCGTTGATCCGAAGATACCAAATTCTAGCTATCCCAAACACGTTGATCGCGCACGATACCGGGTTCAAAGATCTACGATTCTTCGCACGTTGATCTAGCGCACTAGATTCCGTGAATCGGCTTCTGCAGTCGTTGAATCAAGCGCACTCGATTAACCGAAAGAGGAGATAGGAGATTGCACTCAACTACCAATTGGGTGAAAGCACAATGCTAACAAAACAAGAGTTTTATTTCAAATCAACTAAACTTTTACAAATGACCAAACATGCCTATTTATAGGCTACAACTCAACACGCCAAAAACAAACAAAATTTCAAACACTTAGGTCGTGAACGACCTACGACCTAAAAAATAGTGCGACCTAAAAACCCAGCGACTTAGTATAGGTCGTTGACGACCTAACAGATCACATTACAACACAACCACATATTACAAACCAACATACAGGACAACATAACGACTTTACAACACTTAGGTCGTACACGACCTATCAAGACCTATGACTTAAACAAACAGTTACAACAGATAAACGATCTACACAAATGAACGGCCTCTGGAGTGAGCGACCTAGGAATGAACGGCATCCCTTCATCTGCGACCTAACAGAAGCGGCTTCATAAAGTCTTCGCGACCTAAGTCTCCATGACCTAAGGCCTCACGACTTATAATGAGCGACCTATCCCTCCACATCTTTCCGCGACCTAACCTCTTGCGACCTAACTTAGGTCGGAACATTTTCCTGCGACCTATCGTAGGTCGAATCATACTTCTGCGACCTAACTTCTTGCGACCTAACTTAGGTCGGAACATTTTAGCTCGTTCGCATGCCATCATGCTGAATCTATTAACTCGTGTGTCATCTTCACTAGGTCGTGAGCGACCTAAAATTACGTTAGGTCGTGAACGACCTAAGTCTTCAACTTCCCACGACTTATCCCTTTGCTTTAACTCGTTAGGTCGTACACGACCTAAAAACAAGTTAACTCTTGGTTTTCCACTAAGTCGGTCACGACTCATAGCTTCTTTAAGCCGGTCATGACTTAACACTTCTTCGCGAATTTCCTTGTTAGCTCCCATTGTCTTAGGTCGTACACGACTCAACTCTTCTGAACGACTTAAGATTTCGTTAGGTCGGCCACGACCTAACACTTGGCCTGCATCAGATTATTTTATAGTGTATTTGTTTTATTATTTACAAAACTATAAAATTTACTTATGTATATTTGTTTTATCTCTATGTCTATCTTACCACTTAAAAACTTGTATTCCTATATGTACATTTTTATTTATTAATATCATTTAAAATAAATTACACATTTATCAATTTGAAAGGATTTATAAAAGAAATTATCTTCTTACTATAAACTACTTATTTTATAATATACACTAAAGTATCATTTGACAAACTTGTATTTAAAACTTATTATATATTTTTAAATCATATTTATCAAGCTATACTTAAAAAAAGAACAAATCTTTTTGTTAATAAATTTAAATCTAAACTAAAGCTAGAATAAGTTTTAAACTATTTAAACATTTATCTTAAGTATTTAACCCATATATTTATTTATTAAATAGCTTTAAAAAGCTTATTTTAAATAAATCATAATTCCCAAATCACTAAAATGTATATTAGAAATTTGAAAACATAATTATTAGTTGAATTTAAAACAAAGCTTTCCTATCTACAATATATACAAATATATATTCATTATAAATAGAAAATAATTTATTAGTTTTAAAAGATATAATTCACCAATAAGATATTTATTAAAAGAAAAGTATTATTTCAGATCCTATACATCAAAGATATATCAAATCAATTTAATATTTAATATAAATTATTAAATTGATATTGCTAAAAATTCCGGGTTGTCACATTCCTCCCCCCTTAAAAGAATTTCGTCCCCGAAATTTTAAAAGCAAAGGTAATTTAATAATCTATTAAAGATTTTAATCTTAAAACACAAGCATATATCAATCATATGCTAACAACCATATCAACCAAATTATCCAATCAAACAAATCTATCTATCCAGACAGAATTCTGGATAGGATTTTCTCGAGTTTCCCAAGTATAAGTACCGGGATACTCGCTCTACAGAATCTAAACAATCAATACGACCAAGCTACAGAGCTCCTACTCATCTAGATCTACAAAACTAAACAGATATCAGACTACAGACGAGTCTGACTCACAACCAAAACTTCCTAAACTGCTGGTTCCAAAACCAGAGATAGAATCTTACACGTACTCCCTCAAAGATACGTGAATTAGAGAAAATTCATCCAAAATCAAATCTTCGACTCTGAAATTCAAATCCCTCCGTCTCTTATCCACCAAACTCTTCGGACGATCCAGAGCTGCCTTCATCCCTACTGATCAGCTAAATCTCCGCTGATGCCTTTCAGAACAATCTGAATCCAAAAACAATCCAGTAGAATGATCTTCTCAAGATCAACCAAAATCAAGAACACAACCCTTACTATCATCCGTAGAAAACAACTTCTCTTTTCTAGAAAAGAAAAACAGATGCACTCCCATCTGCTTCCGCTGCACAACTCTGATCTGGGTAGATGAAAATGCTGATGACGAACATAAGCAAAAACTGGACAACACATTCCAAAAATATGGTTCAATAGATCCAAAAATAAAACTCTAAGGTTCCTCCAAAACTTGAGCCGCTTTGCTAAAAACTTCCTCCAAAAACCATCCTACTACTAAGCTGAACCATCGGTACCACTCCTGGAATCCAGTCGATACCAAACTCAATCTCCAGATGCTAACAAAACTCTGACTTCCTGAAGTCATCCAGAAAAAATCTCTGAAACACAAAAGAACTCTCAAACTATCCCAAGTCACTTTTGTGATTAATCCAGCCTAATTCCAAAGAAAAACTGTTCTCTCTTTACCAAACAGAACAGCTTACGCTTAACTAGCCAACCCAACGAAGGAACGGAACCACTCTGCTGCTTCTAAACTCCACTTCTAAGCTAGAAATCTTCTTGCCAACACACAGAACACTCCGTGCTGCACTTCTGACACCAATGCCAAGGAATTCCTAATCCAAAGCTCTTCGAGGAACTCGGACCTCAAACCAACTAGAAACATCCTGCTGAACACAGCCACAACACCGAAGCAGACTCACTTCCTTAACTTGTTCCAAAGAAACATATTCGGAGACATCCATAGTCACCGTGTCTCATCACACAGCTACTACATCTTGAGGGATCGAGATATCATGACTTGCTTCTGTCCAACCAACAGATCTAAACTCTACTCATCCAAACCTGCACTTCAAAAATGATCTCCAAATCTTAACAGATTTCCTTCAGAGACTTGGTGAAATCCTTACACCGCAAATTCACTCGAGACAGTATTAGGTCTACAGTCTCGTCAAATACACTTCCAACCTTAACAAATTCAACCATTGGTAGTCGTGTTTCACATACCACCACCCTATCTACCTTTATAACTTATATTGGAAAACCCGTACAGGTAACCCAACCGATAGGTAGAAATATATAAATATATATATCAAAAATACAAATACTCTCTCTCAAGAAAGAAATCACTTAAGAGCCTAGGTATTCACTCAACCTAGCGCTCTGATACCAACTGAGATGACCCGACCTTCTACGCCCAGAAAGTCGTGTTATCTTTAAGAAAGAAAAGGGTGACAAATAGAAAAGATAGAGAAGAAAGAAGAAAACAACATCAGAATCTCAACAGCGGAACGAATGAAATATAATATATCACATAAGAGATTACATAGTATCATATACATCAGAGTTACACGGATAATACAACACATATTAGACAGTTATAAACACCTGTCTAGTTAATACAACTCGATACAACACAAATACAACACAGAGATACCAACACAGCGGAACACTATATGTATCTACAACGCTGAAGCCTCCGGCTCCATTGCTCCTCCACAATTCGTCAAAGCTAACCTGAATCTCTTGGCTACCCGTAAAAATTTGGGTACCCGAGAGTTTAAGAAAAACAGAAGATAAACTCCGGGTCGGATATGGGTCTGGTATGAGTAACAGGTTAAAGTTGCTTAACTTTGAAAATCATTTGAAAACAAAGGTATCACGTAAGACTTCCCACACATAAACATGGAAAAGTTTTTACCTTACGCTAACCAAAACATTTGATAGGAAATCCAGTGATATTATAATAGTGTCTAGGGTTTCAAGTAAATAGAAAATAGCTGAAATTGTTACATGATTAAATTCCAGCATACTAGCCAACAAAGTGGATAATACAATCAAAACCGTAAGGGCACGTAGGGAAAATGGGTTTCCATCAATGGCAGGGCTACTGGGGTACCGCCCGTCACAGTACCTGGCCTAGATCAGCGTACCGAGGATCACTCCCGACCCCCTGCAACACAAGGCCGGAATCATCCCTTACTGGACAGTCCCAAACGAAACAACCCCGCAGTCGGTGCGCACTTCCAACTGCCACTAAGCCGAAATAAAAGGGACCTCTAGACAGGGGTATATCTCGCTCTCAAGTGGGTGCTACCCACGAAGCCTTGCTGCACCTCCCCTGTTTTAGCCATTCCCGGTTGATGAGGCTTGAGGCTACGATTACCTTTAGAGAACACATCTCTTAGAATGCTCATCGTCCACCTGACGATGTTCTGAAAGCATTCAATCCATACAAGTTCGTTCCGGGTTCGAACGAAACCGAAGGCATTATCTCGTTACACTCATATTGGAATCACCCTCAGAGTTAACGACAATAACCCTTGCACTCTGAATCTTCATCTTCACTTGAGATTCACGACCTATCGTTAAATTGGATCGATGTGGTTTTCGGACCCTCAAATATGGAAAGATCCGATCCCGGTCTCATCGAAATCCAAAACGCCATCTTTTAGGTCCAAGTTGTTTTAAGGTTTAAAACAATTTCAATTTATTATCTATATCAACACAGATAGATAATTCACATATCATCATAAATATATAATCTACATTATCCATATACTTCCAGCAAAGCAACCATATCATACAGCATTACTTATCTCATATCTGAGATTTCAAACCATTCAAGGAAATCCATATCATTCATCCATACATAAGCAATGATTCATAAACACACCATTTATAATTAATTTAAAATGAATTAAATTAATTACCTTATCTTTAATTAATTTAAAGTAGATTGAATTAATTACTTCATCATTATTAAACTTGCTTATATTACTATTAATTAATTATCAATCAATCAATTAATCATCATCCAATTATTTATTTTAAACTTAATCATCCTTGATTAATTATCTTTAATTACATTTAAGTAATTATCCTATAATTATTTTCACAAATTAATTATCTTTAACCAAATATAGAAATTAACCTTTACATTACTTCATTTATTAATTAACTAAAATTAATTACATTACTTAATTAATTACATAAATAAATTCCTTCATTTATTAATTATTTCCAAATAAATCCATTCTAAATTTCAGCATTAATTATAATAATTAATGATCTCTAATTACTATTTACTATTTAATATAATTACATCTAGTAATTAATCTTTAATTAGTTATTTCATCGATTAATTTTATTTAAGAAAAATTAATCTTCAAATCACATATATTAATCACCTTGATTAATAACATACAGTAATTAACTGTCCTAAATTAATTACTCCCAATAAACAGACTTAATTAATCCCTTGATTAATTTCAAGTAATTATACTCAAATTACTTCTATTAACAAAACATCATCCAATTAATTACATCCAGTAATTATTCATCAATTACTTTCCTATGTAATTATACCTCCAAATCATCAAGTGATTAATCCAAATTAATTAAACTAAATTAATTAACTCAAAGTAATCAAATTACTCAATTAATTAAAATGAGTAATTAACTCCTTAATTACTTCCATTAAGTAATTACACTTAAACATTTACAACGTTGATTATTAAATTAATTAATCCAACCAATTATTAAAAATCAATAACATTAATTAATTATAAAATAATCTAAATAATGACCTTCATTAACATTTATTTAATTACTTTTCTAAAATAATTAACTTACATTAATCATTATTAATTATAAGTTCAATTACCCATTCATTAATTAATTAAAGTCTAATCAATGATTCTTAATTACCTATAAATTACTTAATTCATTATTTAAACTTTAATTAATACCTTTAAACTTATAATTACAAATTTAATCAATACAAATTATCAATTATCATTCTAATTATCTTAATGGCCAATGAATTTAATCCTTAATCTTTATTACTTAAAGAAAACTCATTTTCTCGTTATTGATTAAAATTTTCACTTCTAATATGTTTGAAAACATTTATTTCACTTTTCCTTGAACTTTCATTTTAATTTCAAGTTTTAAAACGAACACCAATTGAACTTTAAATCACTTTATAAAACTAACTTTTAAAGACCCTTAAATTACAAATTAAAGCCATTCTTTGTTATGAAGGGATTTTAAATCGAATCCCCTTTAAGTTCAAAATATTTAACTTATTTAAAGTATTTAAATTATAAACTTCTTCACTTCAAAAATCTGGAATTTAAACATTTATTTAGCCTCAGTTTATCTTTGATTTCAATTTTAAAACCAACATTTAAAACTGAGTACAGGTTTAACTTTGAAACAAAAAAACTACCTGAGTCCCCCTACGCTATTTCTCGAGCCAAAACGGAGTTCATTCGAGTACGCACTCGAGAAAGAAACCAGAAAACATGCTTCCACTCTTAATAAAAAAAAACACAGCCGAGCCCATCTAATAATTGCTCCGTGCACGTGCACAGAGCCACCACTCGTCACCCAGCGCCGCCTCATCCACGAGCAGATCGGCTACCACCCACTGACCAATCCCCTACCATCGGAATTCGTCCATCATCGAAAAACAAAAAGACGAGCTCGAAACCAAACTGGAAACGCAAACCAGAAACACCACCAACCCTGGAAACTTCGCCTCTCCCCAAATTCCGACCACCTGAGGACCACCACCACCGGCCACAACTTCGTCTACCTCCCCTCTGCCAAACCCCAAGCGCACGCGACACTTGGTCGAACGGTGACGTCGTACGAACGAAATTCCACAGCACCTAAAAACTAGGTTTAGAGAAAAGAAATCAATGCCGCCACCACCACCATTGACTATCCACCACCGCGACATTTTTCCAAGGACCACTGGTCACTCCTCTACCTCTAGACAAACACTCGACATCTCCAGTCGTCGAGATCACCTACGGCAGCTCAAAAAGCCTAAAACAGACGAACCAAAACTGCTCTTCACCCCCTTCTCTAAAAATTATAAATCTTGTTTTAAAAATCATGTTTTTGTATGTAGATTCACTTTACACTCCTAAATTTTTAAAACCAGAGATTTGTTTTTAAACTTATTTGAAGTTTTACATAACTTTCTTGGTTTCCAGAGACAGTTACAGGTTGATTCAACTTTAATAAATTTTACACTTAGATTATAACCAAACAAACAACATTTGTTTACATCCTAAGTTCAAACAATTGTTAGATCAAGAGATGAAGGTTTGTTTACATATCTACTTAAAATAATAAACAACAGGCTATAGAGCATCTAAGGATACAGATATACACAGTTTTGCACAATCACATATAAACAGAATACATATTTTCACAGAGAACAACATGCTCCATATTAACTTAAGTTATATTTTAAAAAAAATGTTACTCACCAAAATTGTGAAAGAACAGAGCATCTAGATTTTTGGAAAAAGCTTTGAATTTTAAACTTGATTATGCTTTTGCTTAGTAACAGGCTTCACAATTTCAAGCTGAAACCTTTCCTCTTGATCTCTGTTTTGTTGAGTTGATGGTTGTTGTTGAATGTTTGTTTAGGATTTTAAATGAAGTTTCACCTTAGTTTTTACTTAGCTCGAATTGAAGTGAAAAGATGATATGGGAAAGTAGCTTACAGGTTGATATATACAACAAGTTACAGGGTATCATTTTTTATACAAAACAGTGGTAGACTTGTACAATTATCAGAGATAATTTTTAGCTTGGAGGCCGAGATCGTATATTAATGTACTAGAAAAGATATTTGCATTAGCAAGCATTAAATGCTACTGTCCTTAATATGTTTATTTCTCCTTACCAGCCTACATATCTTTTGATTTGGTTGTACTCAAGACTGCATGGTTATCATATTCGAACCATTTGTCTTCATACTTATCCTATGCAAGCTTTTCATAACAAGTTATTATTTTTTTTGACTATGCAGATTTTATTTTTGAAGGCTGGCAAACTTCTTTAGTGCAATGCAAATATATGTTACTGGTTTGAATGCAAATGAATGTCATTCTAACATGTTGTTTGATTATTTTATAGTGTATTTGTTTTATTATTTACAAAACTATAAAATTTACTTATGTATATTTGTTTTATCTCTATGTCTATCTTACCACTTAAAAACTTGTATTCCTATATGTACATTTTTGTTTATTAATATCATTTAAAATAAATTACACATTTATCAATTTGAAAGGATTTATAAAAGAAATTATCTTCTTACTATAAACTACTTATTTTATCATATACACTAAAGTATCATTTGAAAAAATTGTATTTAAAACTTATTATATATTTTTAAACCATATTTATCAAGCTATACTTAAAAATAAAACAAATCTTTTTGTTAATAAATTTAAATCTAAACTAAAGCTAGAATAAGTTTTAAACTATTTAAAACATTTATCTTAAGTATTTAACCCATATATTTATTTATTAAATAGCTTTAAAAAGCTTATTTTAAATAAATCATAATTTCCAAATCATTAAAATGTATAATAGAAATTTGAAAACATAATTTATTAGTTGAATTTAAAACAAAGCTTTCCTATCTACAATATATACAAATATATATTCATTATAAATAGAAAATAATTTATTAGTTTTAAAAGATATAATTCACCAATAAGATATTTATTAAAAGAAAAGTATTATTTCAGATCCTATACATCAAAGATATATCAAATCAATTTAATATTTAATATAAATTATTAAATTGATATTGCTAAAAATTCCGGGTTGTCACATAATCCTTCCTAGCCCATGATCCTTAGCTTTAGATTAATTTTCCTCCTTTCTACCTTCTTAATGGCCGACTCCAATTTAGGTTTTAGATTTGCGTTTGTGGAAAATGAAACGTGAATGGGCAATTACAAAGGAGTATAGTCGTATAAAATGAAGTGGCTATTTACTATTATGCCCATGTGTAATTTGATTAGCTTATAAACCAATATAAGCCCATTTATTTTATTATTAAGCATGGCCCTATGTATATAATTTATTCAAATCTCAATCCTTTTATCATCATTATTCTATTTAATTTGTCTAATTAAATTTTCTGAATAATGTTATCAAAAATATAGAGATGTTACAGGCTCTCCTTTAAAGAATTTCGTACTCGAAATTCAGTAAGCACTAAATATTAAACATAGCAACCATTTGTAACAACCCATAACAACCATAATAGCCTATCTGACTAGCAACTATCTATATAAATCTAATATAGACATACCCTCAAAGTAGATCAGGATAAACATCTCTAATCCTATCCTATGTCTCCCAAGTATAGTCCTTCTCGTTTTTGTTCCACTGAACTTTCACTAACTTGACTGTCTTGTTCCTTAATCTTTTCTCATCTTTAACTACAATCGGAACCAGTTGTCTAATAATAGTCAAATTAGGATCTACCACTAAGTCATCCAACCTTGTCGGAGGAATACTAGTCTCTGAATCATGCATATAATTGAGAAGATGAGACACATGAAATATATTATGGACACCTGCCATACTGCTCAGTGACTCTACTCTGTATGCGAGCTTTCCAATCCTCTCTAAAATTTGGAATGGACCAACATATCTCGGTACCAACTTCCCCGACTTTCCAAATCACACCACACCCTTCATAGGTGATACCTTAATGAAAACCTTATCTCCAACTGAGAATTCTAAATCCTTACGCCTTTTATCCGCATAACTCTTTTGTCTGGACTGAGCTTCCTTGATTCTTTCTCGGATCAAGTCAATCTTCTCTAACGCCTCTTTAACCAAATCTAGACCTAAGACTAATATGTCTCCAGTTTCCAACCAACATGCGGGTGATTTGCATGGCCTTCTATACAAAGCTTCAAAGGTGTCATTCCTATACTAGTCTGGTAACTATTATTATAGGAAAACTCAATCAAATGTAGGTGGTCCTCTCAAGATACACTAAAGTCCAATACACAAGCTCTCAGTAAATTCTTGAGTACTTTGTTGACTCTCTCTCTGTCTGCCCGTCTGTCTTAGGGTGATACGCATTACTCATATTAAGCTTGGTACCCATCACTTCCTGTAGACTCTTACATAATTCACTAGTGAACAAAGCATCTATGTCACTGACAATGCAATTAGGAACTCCATGCAGTCTAACTATGTTCTTCATGAACAATTTAGCTAAAACATGTGTCGTCCTGGTTAACTTAGCTAGAATGAAATGGACACTCTTGGTCAATCCATCCACTATAACCCAAATCAAAGAAATATAATATTTAAGCCCTTCCATATATCAAAACCAACAATTGCAGAAAATTCCTTTTAAAATAATTTATTTTTCCTAGTAAATAAATTAGAAAAAATCCCCAAAAATTACAGAAATTCAATTTCATCACGTAATTGATCATGTTAAAATTTCAGACCCAATTTCTTCATGAAATACTCGAATTAAATTTCAAACCCAATTATATCATATTTTCCATTAAAAATTTATAATAAATTTTCTATAGCTTGGAAAATTCTAAAAATTAAAACCCATATCCAAAATCATGTTTTACGTAACATAAATTTTTTCCATGGCATTCTAAAATCAATAACCCTCGGTTTTTACCCTAAAACTGTACGAATTTTATATAGGAATAAATTGTTTAAATCAAACAATTTATACTCAAGCATATCATCCTCCAAAACATCATAGAAATGAAATTAAATCTTAAATCTAAAATCATATGATTATAAAAACAAAAGGAGATGGAATGAATTATTATTCACCTTAGATATGATAAGGAATTTGAGTTTTGTTGTTGATTAATCCTTCCTAGCCTTTGATCCTTAGCTTTAGATTAATTTCATTTTTTCTACCTTTTTAATGGCCGGCTCCAATTTAGGTTTTAGATTTGCGTTTGTGGAAAATGAAAATGAAACATGAATGGGCAATTACAAAGGAGTATAGCCATGTAAAATGAAGTGGCTATTTACTAATTTGCCTTATGTAATTTGATTAGCCTATAAACCAATATAAGCCCATTTATTTTATTAGTAAGCATGACCCTATATATATAATTTATTCAAATATCAATCTTCTTATCATCATTATTTTATTTTATTTATCTAATTAATTTTTTTGAATAAAGTTATCAAAAATTTAAAGATGTTACAATACAACACTTTGTAACTACTATAACAAAACTTACAATTTATGGATTTTCTATAAAATATAATTTTAATTAAATTAATTAATTTATATAACACATTATATCAAGTATATAATAGAAAGAAAACACCTTTTTAGTTTGAACAAGATAGATTATCAAGTTAGATATCTGTAATAAATTACATAATTGCCTATAGGGCATACCCCTAACTCTATCAATCTTCCACTTATACTTGAGGTCAATAATGGATGCTTATTCCAAATTCCCCAATCGTTTTTCTCAAAACTAATTGGGTCAGTCCTTTAGTGAATGGGTATGCTTTTATGTTCTAATTATCTACTCTGGCAGTTAATTCTCTTCGACGGTGATAAATTGTTTTATCCCGTTGAACAATTCGAAGTATGTCTCTCGACTTCAAGTGAGCTCTAATTTCTATTACGAACTATATCACAACATTATTATCAATTTATGGAGTTCTTAATATTTAGAATCACCCTCGGTTCAGTTATAAATTTGTGCATTTATACATTTTATATTTGCGGTGCTATTCCAGACGATGTACATAGCCTTTTTCATTGAATTAGCCACAATCTTTCATTTGAAGCATTTCCAACTTGAAGATTCTTAGCTTAAATTTATTATTGACATATTATACTCAATATCACTTACGAATTTTGAGTCTGGACACTCCTTCATAAGGGGTTTATTATTTCTGTTAACAATTCTCTGGTATTTCATAGACACGTAAGAAAACCTCAAGCAACCATTTAGTGATGTCAATTTGGATTTGATATTTTCTCCATGTATCAAATACTTAAATAAATCACTATATCATAGATAACATAACATGTATGATAATTCCTATTGCCGATACAGAAGGAATCATTTTTACATGTTTGTTATTATACATTTTAATAAGGTGTCCTCGCATATCGTTTGGGATATTCCTAATATCTTTTGTACTTTCTTTAAAAGACATCATATACAAATCCAACATTGAGCATTAAAACAACTAAGGCCAATTTTTACACAAGTACATCGTTAACATCAACAACTTGTGGTTTACTTATAGTTTAAAAATATCAATGTATCTTTTAACTTTCGTACTTATGAGCACACGCTTCTTCTGCATTTTGATTAACAATCCAACTATTTGATATTTCTAGTAAAATATTGTGTTCAATTTTGATGCTTATAAAATGATACTTTCCATCATTCCTTGGATCATATTCAAAAACTTACAAACTCAATATCGCTTCCATTAACTTCGAGACACTTTGGTTATTATGTGTAAACAGTTTACTTTAAATCATTATTTAGAATTTTCTGTTTCAACATGTATGTACCATAACATAAAGTCATACTATACGATAATTTTGTGAGTAAAATCCGAACCTACTTAAGCACAACGATTGGTGAATCAATTTCGTTAATTTCAATAATTGAAATTACAGTATTATTCTTATCAATGTGGCTCACTACATTCCAACTACACTTTCTTAAAGGCACAATCGCGGTCGATGGATCACGTCCCTTCAAATAGGACTACCAAAATCATATTTTGATAACATACCTGGAATCCTTTTGGATTTGCACGTCATACCATATAGTAGAGTCATACTCTTAATGGCTTAATTGACAACTAGGGATTATACATTCTCAACATTGATAAGAAACTAATAGTTTTTCTTTAGTGTGCGAGAATACTCCTTAGACATTCTAATGCGATGTGTTCATTTAGGTTAGGGTAATTTCATTTCATCCCATATAATCAGTTTTATCTTTGGATCGTATCCAATTCCATTTTACTACTAATAATTTCTCAAGAAATTCCTTCACAATGAAGTTGGTATTTCTTGAAACAACAATTATTTCTCAATGCAACGAAATATGTATTCATAAACACTTTATGAATTGCCTTTTATGTAAAAATGATTTAGTTTTTAATTTATAGAACTTATGTTCAAAACATGAATATGTCATCTAATAACAAGCTCTCCCAAACTTCTTTTGAGGAGATTCATACAAGTCCCTTACGAACAATTATTATGTGCAGACTTTCGATTCCCACAACCTGCCAACTTCTTGGCTTAGTAAATGTTGGGATTTCTTATAAACCCTTATCTGGTACAATTTTCTAAACTATTATTTAGATAAAATAATATTAACCTTTCGTACTACTCTTAAATACATAACGTTATAGAATGAAATTAACTCAACTTCACTCATCATTAATCGTGCTTTGTCTAACAAAGTTCGATTATTCCTTATCGATACATCATTATATATCAAATGGAGGAGAGACTTTTGATATTTAATCTTTATTCATTTTAGATACATTCGAAATTCTTTCCAATATACTTGCCTATTCGATCAAATTAAATCATTTTATTTTATTTCATATTATTTTATTTGCTTTCATTTTGTACTTTATGATCTTATCATAGACATACCATATATATATATATATATATATATATATATCAAATACACATGTCTATGTCGGTGATAAATTATCAATGAAGATAACCAATATGTGGAACTGATTTGATATTAATAGACTTGCGATTAAACATCAACATGTATCAACCCGAAGGGTTCATCAACTCTTACGATGCTCTGACTAAATGGATGCATAGCCCTTAATTGTTTGAGATATAATTAGCCAGTATCATATGATTCATAATCATATAATAAAAAACATTTCTCAAAACTACGGCTTAGTCTACAATTCCAAAATAATTGTACATAATTTTTGATACTTCATTATTTTCTAATGCATCATTTTGTTATGAAAACAAGTACCACATTATAGTTTTATTTCTAATGAATATTCATAATATTCACATTGAAATATAACTATGTAAATTTTTTAGTCAGCACTAAAAAATAACCGTTATTTCATAAATAATGTTCATTATGTTTTAGAAAAACAATTTTCATAACTTAATGCAATCAATAAGTGTTATGTGGGATGCTCCCACCATTTTCACCATTCCTATAATAGCGTACTAAATTCGAAGATCCATTATTCACTTAATATAAATTATTTATTTCGTATACTATAGCTAGTTTACAGTGTAGAGTTCTTTGATCAAATGTCTTAAACTCAAAGAAACAATTCTCATAAAAAATAATTTTCTATATGAAATTACATTTCAAAATAGAAATCGTATTTCTTATTTCAACGTTAAGTATCAATCATTATTATCACAATTCTTGTTTCCATTGTTATTTTATGAACCATAAGTGACAATTCACTCTATTTGTCCCAACCATACCTTAAATAACATTTACTCTTATACATTTTTTTTATCTAAATGGTCAAACCATTCAAAAGAAAACCCTTACTACACTATCTTCATGAAATCTTTAAAATGCGCATTCGATTATCCTTAATATTTAAGGATATCAAATGTGTTGCACTTTACGTAAACCGATCGAACCGACATTTCAGCAATCAAGTTCTTATATACTGTAGTTTTAGCCTTATGTTACAATTAACACGATATGATCTTTTATATACTTAATCAAATTGAATAGTCAATCTCACGTACTGTTTGTTAGCTTATTTCAAATGAATTATATTCATTAAAGTATCGTATATTACGAACTATGACCATTCACCATTAATCATATATACATGATAGTACATGGATCAAATATCTATAGTCTTGCATTGCTTTTAGAGTCCGAAACTCATAGAATGCAATACATGGTCTCAACCAAACAAATACGTAAGTGACCATATTACGAAATTTCTTTTTTGATGAATAAGAAATTGTTGATAAAATAAATGAAATTACTAGTAATGAAATAACTAATGATGAAAAAAATAATAATTCCAAAAATATACATCCAAATAAGAGAAGAAAATATTTGAAAGATCATCCTATAGAAAATAAAGAATTTGTTTAAAAAAAGAAGGAATCAATTAAATAAAATGAGCAATGTCACTTTTATTTCAACTATTGAACCTAAGAATCCAAAGGAAGCATCATCAGATGATTCATGGATCCTTGCTATGTAAGAGGAATTGAATCAGTTTACAAGAAATGATGTTTGGGAATTAGTCCCAAGACCTTAAGATAAATCTATAATAGAAACTAAATGGGTATATAGGAATAAATTGAATGAACAAGGAGAAGTTGTAACAAATAAAGCACGCTTGGTCGCTTAAGGTTATTGTCCAGAAAAAGGTATAGATTTTGATGAAACCTTTGCACCCGTAGCCAGATTAGAAGCAATAAGAATCTTACTTGCTTTTGCAAATCATAATAGTTTTAAATTATTTCAAATGGATGTTAAAAGTGCTTTTTTAAAATGGTTTTATTAAAGAAGTTATTTATATAGAACAACGCCCTCTATTTGAAGATGAAATTTTTTCAAATCATGTTTATAAATTAGAGAAAACTCTATAAGGTCTAAAACAGGCCCCTAGAGCATGGTATGATAGACTTAAATCCAATTTACTACAGTCTAATTTTGAAATAGTTAAAGTAGATAGTACTCTATTTATTAAAAGAAATAACAATGATATTTAACTAATACAAATATGTGTAGACGATATTATTTTTGGTTTAACCAGCAAACAATTTATTTTCAGATAAAATGACTAGGGAATTTGATATGAGTCATATGGGAGAACCAAATTACATTTTAGGATTATAAATAAAACAATTAAGTAATGGTATTTTCATAAGTCGGGAAAATTAATATACTCACTATGGATAACTTCTTATCGGTTGTATCACATGCAACTCCTAACCCATGTTTCCTTGTCTTAACCTCATTTCGATATTGAGTTTTCTCAACAGATCGAAAAAGATTATTAGCTCATACCTGCCATATCGTGACGGCCCAAATATAGCATATGTACCTTGAGTTTTCTCAACAAATACATATGGTTATCTTATCTTGTCTATTCAATATATTAATAATACCACACATAATATCCCTAGCTTGAGTTTTCTCAACAACTAAGGAGTATGCAAGTAATTCATTAATATATATGTTAGAGGACAACATTACATTGAAGATTCATAATCTTCAATATATTATATTAAGTGATATCGACTTATGAAATAATGTATTTCTTATGAAATACCATCGTGATTTAAATGTCAGATACATTAGAAAACACGATACATTTATGTATATATTTAAGTCTATTTGGGTTTCTTTACTGTTCCACCTTTAGTTTGTGCATTCATATCGTATGAGTTTTATTGTTATATAACGTTTATATTTCATATTAATTATATGATAGTCTTATATATGATATTTTATTATTAAATCATAGTTAATTAATTAATTAACTATTTAATCAATTTGATATTAGTATTCCAGTGCAACTTTTATATTGGACATATCTACTGTAACCTTTATCATGTATACAATAACCTTTATAGTATAACACATATATCTTATATATGCATATTATTAATTAATTAATTAATTTAATTAAACAATTTTAGTTAAATCATATAAATCTCAGAAATTTATCTTATATGCATACATGTATATTTATGTTATCTTAGGCACTTTAAAATAAAATAACATATATCAACATATATAATACATGCATATAAGTATTAGTTAAATGAATCATTAATTATTATTTTAATCTTATTAATAATATTTAATTTTTGAAATTAATATCTAAATAGTTTCAAACATTTTAAACTTTTCATTACCTTTTCAAACATTGAAAATTTATGTTATATTATAACCTTTTATAATAAATATGTTTTTATTTAAAGTTAACTTCTAAATATAAAATCTTGTCTTAATTTTCAAAACTATTTTGAAAATTAGCCCAATACCCAATTCAAATTGAGCCTTTTCTATTAGAGACAACCTTTAGGCTCACTTCACCTTTTAGACCAGGTAGGTAACCAGTTAAGATATGGTACTTGATTATCCAATTCCAATAGTAGACATCACCTTTCTAGACATGGTACTAAGTGCTCAAGCTTAATTATTTAGCTCTAACATGATTAATTTAGACCACCTAGGCAATTGGACTATGATACCATTGTTGGAACTAGAACGGCCCGCCACGGAAGAAATTGGTGAATTTTAATTTTTTTTACCATTTTGAATTTTTAATGGGTTTATGAAGTCTAAATGCATTTATATCTTATCTTGATTTTTTTTTAAATAAAATCTTTACTTTATTTAAATTGTTAAATTGGAGATTTGAATGTTACTTAACTCATGGTATTAAAGTAGATGTATTAAATACATACATTAGTGAAATATATAAATATTGCTAATATATGTAATAAAAACATGTAAAATGAATTTAAAGAAAGAAACCTTCCATTTCTTTATCTTACTCTATGCAATAAATAAGGGAAGGTGTATCAAAATATAAAGAGGGAGAAATAGTTCATTTCTCTTCCTCTTTAATTAAATTAATAATATATTAAACAAAATTAATTAAGGGAAAGCTTTCTTCATTAATTTAAACCTAAATTAATTAAATATGAGATATGAAATGTGTGAATATATTTGATATATTCATACTTCAATTTTTATGACCAAAATGCTAGATATAAAGTAAGTAAGATTGATCATTGACATAGACAGAAATAAATTATAATAAATTGAATGCAATCACATAAGGATCTAATAAGGTAGGAAATGAAAAAGGAAATTTATTCACTTTCCCTTTTAATAAATTCAATTAATATAACACTATTTTACGTGCAAGAGGCATTATGATACAATGACATAAACATCAACCAGTATTTAATGTATATATGTAATTGCCTCACTTATAAATTAAAAAGTTGTAATGGACTTAGTAATTAAAGATACAAATATTTGAAGTTTATATTTACACACACACAGATACACACACACAAGCATATAATATAAAACCAAAACTTTCTAATTAAAATTTCAATTTGGCAACTTACATTTCATTCTAAATTAACAACTTAAATTAAGCTTTTAGTTTCGAAATGAAATAAGAGTTTGTAAATTTTACAAAACTATAATTTAGAAAAGATATATATAATTTAAAATTACATAAAAGTTCATTTAAAATTTTGGATCAAAACCTTTCATGCTTGCATAAACAATATTCAAAGTTATTGTATCTAGTCACTGATCATGCAACAATAGAATTAATTTTAAAATAAGAATTAAACTCACTTGAGATTGTGTATGTAAATATTATAAAATATAATTCACTAAAATTAATTTATAATTATTGTAATGTAAAAGATAACAAATGTGGATCTCAATGAAATGAACATAATAGACATACTTTTAATTGAGAAAGGAGTAATAAATTTTCATGTTACAACATAGTCAATATAAACATAAATAAATCACACAAATCCAAATATATGAATATGGAGAATATGTAGATTAATTAATTTGAAATTACCTAGAGAAGTTTCCATCAAATCACACCTTAAAAATGATGAATCGAAAGCTCTTAGATTCCGTGAAACGATCTTATTACCCAAAGCCTTGAAACACGCACTGAAAATGATTTCCTTTTAGGATGTTGCCTAAAAGTCACACCTTGAATGATTATATCTTTTTAGATCTTCAAGATCCTCATCCTATTCTTACAAAAGACGGATGTACCACTTTTGTTTTATTTTATTTGATATTTTATTTGGAATTGAAAGATTTTTGAAAATTTGATTTTTTTTGTTTTGTTTTCTGCCATGAAAAGTTAGGAGAAAGAAAGAAAAGGAACGAATGAAAAAGAATGAATTGTATGTACAAAATGAATTAGGGAATATGTTTTATTTGAAGGAATGAAACCTTTTCCCTTCTTTAACTAAAACTTCTCTAGTTAATTCTCCTGATCGTTTTGTTCTCTCCAATCCTTTCTTTTAATATGTTATGTCTTCAAAAAATTTCACAAATCTTATCATCAAATGACATAAAATTTCCATAAATCATTTCATGCAATTATCTTTAAATTACATCGATATCGTATATCAATGCACGCAAATATTACTTTTGGAAATTCACTAAAATAATTACAAAAAATTTCCAAACATCAAATAAATAAAAATTTAATATTTCTTAAATATCAATTAATTTAATAAATTTACAACATTTTATGAATTAAGTAAATCACGTGGTTTTTCAGAGAATTCATCGTTACGATTATGCAGCTCAAAGGTGTAAATTCAGTCAGCGTTTAATATCAAACTATTCGAATATTAACGTTTGCACGTCACTTAGCAGGTGGTGTGACATTTTGGCTGAATTTATCGCTTACCCATCTTTTGGTAAAATCCAATTTACTTAATATAAGCAATACCTGATAGTGACAATTATTTACAAAATTATCTTCGTTAAAACTATATCACATTAGCACTTATGGAATTTGGTAGTGGTCAAAATTCCAATATCAACTACTTTCAACTTTATAGTCCAAACACAAAGTCTTTGGTTCAATAATAACAATTAATATTAACTGAACTACTCTGGCCAGAGATTTTGACTTTGAGTTGACTTTAGTTGACCGTGATACTAACCTCATATATATAACTGAGGGGACAAATCCTTTCTTAAATAGTGTTTCACTTCCAATGCTTCCACTCGACCCAACTATAGTTATTCGATGGATGTCATACTATGATTTAACTATAATCAAAGTGAAGCTTCCACATTGAAGATTAATAGTATTCTTAAGTCCAAAGAACTGTGTAAATTAGTCACATTGATATTCTCTACTTGACCTTAGCTATATTACCAACAGAAAACTTTCGAGTGCATCATTCCATAATTATCTAACAACTATCAGTGCGTAACCCATTGGTGCACCTAACAGTTATGAGTAATACATTGCCCAAGATTTGGAGAGCGTTACATACTCTAGCCCCAATGGATGTATCGATATCCAGTCCCGATACATCTTGACTAGGAATATTTAAAATGATATTTCTATTTTCGTTGTGATAAGTTACTTATGGTTACAATACTTTTCTACTATCACAGAACATGTCATTTATGGATTTTCTACTAAATATACTTTTAATTAAATTAATTAAATAATAAAACACATTATATCAAGTATATAATAGAAAGAAAGCACTTTTAGTTTGAACAGGATTGGTAATCAAGTTAGGTATATGTAAAAAATTACATAATTATCCCTAAGCCGTACCCATAACTCTATCAGATATATGCTCTTTTTTCCTTAAAAAGGAAGCACTACAGTAGTACCCATGTTATACCAATAATGTCCCTAATCATGTAGCTTGGCCTATGTTTGAGGAAGAGATCATGGTGAGTTTAATCTTGAAGAGATGGAGAGTCCTTATGAAGCTTTGGTAGGATTAGAACAAACCACAACTGTCTTGGCATACCTTTGCAAATTTGAGTAATGTCAAGAAGCTACCGATTCCTTCCCTCCCAACTTCCTATTAGATAGATTTATTGGTGGTTTAAAGGAAGAAATCAAGTATGATATGCTTACTTTAAGGCCTGTTGATTCTAGAGAAGCAGTGTCCCTAGCCAAGATGTTTGAAAGTAAGTATCCACATATAAAGAAAAGCATCAAGAACCTTACTTCCAACCTCATCACCCTAAGAAATGCTACTGCGGTTCCTCCCAATATCCTCAAAACCCTCCCAACCCTAATCCCAATCCCAGTCAGTTGATTCAAATGAGGAAGCAAAACTTATGTTACAGATGCAAAAAAAGTTGCACGAAGATCATAAATGCAAGAGTCCCCTAGTTTATATGCTGGAAGGAATAATGCCCTTGCAAAAGATTGTCCAAAAGATAATGAAGCCCATGATGTGCCAGGTTCTGAAACTAATGTTGAGGATACTCTATCCATCACCCTACAAGTTATGTGTGGAATTCCTGCACTATCCACCATTAAAGTCAAGGGGAATGTCCATGGTAAGCTAGTCCAAACCCTTATTAATTTTGGATCCACCTACAGTTTTATCAGTGAATACTTGGCTAGAAAATTGGGTTTGAAAATTGATGAGTAATTTTTTTTGAAGTAGCCGTGGTATGGAGAGAAGCTAAATAGGTATGGAGTGTGCAACGATGTTGTACTCAAGTGTCAGGGGTGTACCATGCCATTTGATCCGCTTCTATTCCCTCTAGAAGGATGTTAGGTGGTATTGGGTGCTCAATGCACGAAAAGCATGCGTGAAGTCGCTCTTAATTTGGATCAGTTACAAATGAAACTTCAGTACAATAACAAGCCATATGTTTGGCAAGGATTGAAACTAAATGAAATGAAATTTGTTAACAAGAAGAAAATGGATAAAGAATGTACATACTACATAGGGACAACTTGCCATGATGTTGTGCTTTCAAGTTGTTTCAGCAGAAAAGCCTACCGTACTTATGCCACCAGAAATTGATGAACTCCTAAAGCAATACCTAGAAATCACATGGCCTACTCCAAGCCTTCCTCCACCAAGAACACATGACCACAAAATCCCACAGCTACCCAATTCCAAACCAGTATGCTTAAAGCCGTATAGGTGTTCATAGCGCATAAAGAATAAGTTAGAGAAGATCATCCATGAGATGTTGGAGACTGGAATTATTAGACCTAGTAACAGTCCATATTCATCCCCAGTTGTGATGGTGAGGAAGAGAGATGGAATATGAGGATACTGTATTGATTATAGAAGCTTAAATGCATAAACAGTGAAGGATAAATTCCCCATACCATTCATAAAAGACTTGTTTGATGAGTTTCATAGTTCTCAATACTTCTCTAAACTGGACTTAAGGTCAGGCTACCGTCAAATCAGGATAAATGAGTCAGGTATACACAAAACTGCCTTCGAGACACATAAGGAGCATTATAAATTTCTGGTGATGCCATTTCGATTGGTTGATGCTCCTTCCACCTTCCAATCTCTCATGAACGATGTTATAAAACAATTTTTGAAAAAAATTTATATCAATATTTTTGATGACATACTAATATGTAGTCAGATTTGGTCTGAGCATTTGGAACACCTTAAAATTACCTTTTAGGTTTTAAACCATAATCAACTGAAGATCAAGCTGTCTAAATGTCAATTTACTAGAGAAAGCACACAATACCTAGGTCATATAATCTCAAAACAGGGTATAACAGTAGATCCAAGCAAGGTTAAAGTAGTGTTGGAGTGGCCATTACCTAGAAACTTGAAGGCATTGAGGGGATTTTTAGGTCTGAGAGGCTATTACAGAAGATTCATCCAATGCTATAGGGTAATTGCGTTTTTGAGCAAAGATTTGCATGAGAAAAACGTGACATTATCCACATATTAGAAGGAACTCTTAATAACTATCATTGCAACTAAAAGGTAGGCACGGTATTTGATAGGGAGACAATTCATTATCAAGGCTGATCATCAAAGTGTAAAGTACTTATTGACTCACAAATTATCCACTAGACTTCAACATAAGTGGATGGCTAAACTGCATAGCTTTGATTATAGAGTGGAGTATAAGAGAGAAAGGAGAATGTTGTAGTTGATTCATTGTCTAGAAGAGATGGAGCAATTTTGGAAGAAGAGGACATGCAACCGATATCAGTGGTACAAACCCCTTGGCAATAAGAATCGAAACATACATTAAAATCTTCACCTTGGTACCAGCAGCAACTACCAAAAATTTAAAGGCAAGGATTACCCTTAGAAAGGTATAAAGTGGTAGATAATTTGACATTTTATAAGGGGGAGATATTTAGTGATCGCCGTTTAGAGAACCTGTTGCAACTGCTCATTAAAGAGAATCATTCATCACAATTAAGGGGACATCATGGTATTAAAGGTACTTAGAAGAAATTGAAGCAAGTCTTTTATTGGAAGAAGATAAAGAAAAATATTGAAGCATTTGTCAAGTCTTGTGATACATGTCAGAGAAGTAAATTGAAAACATTTTAATTCTAGATTTAATATTGCCTTTTCCTGAAAGAATATGGGTGGATATTTCAATGGACTTCATAACTTTCTTGCCCAAAAGTCAGAAGTATACTGTTATTTTTATGGTAGTTGATAGATCAAGCAAATATGCTCATTTCTTCCTACCGAGTCATCCAGATATAGCCAAAGAAGTAGCTAATGTATTCTTCAATGGAGTCTATAAATCACATGGCATGCCGAGGTCAATAGTTAGTGTAGAGATGCCCTCTTCACTAGTAAATTCTGGCAGGAGTTATTCAAGCTTTAGGGTTGTAGTTTGAAGTTTAGCACAATCCTCAAAGTGATGGGCAAATTGAAGTTTTAATTTAAATATTAGAAGGATATTTGGGATGTTATGTATGCCATAAACCCCAAGGTTGGGTTCAGTGGCTATGATTGGTTGAGTACTGGTATAGTACAAAGTGGAAAGCAGCCATAGACACTACACCATTTAGAGTTGTTTATGGAGTAGACCCACCTGATTTGCTATCCTATGTCCCAAATACTACTAAGATGGAGAAAGTGGAAGATAGAAACATTATGATTGAATTATTAAGGGATAGTCTAGTGATGGCCTAGCAAAGACTGAAGAAATACTCAAACATGAGGAGAACAGACAGACAGTTTAAAATTGGTGACTGGGTGTTTTTGAAGCTTTAACCATACAAGCACATATCAGCCAGGAATCAGAAAACTCATAAGCTCTCACCGAAGTTTTATGGGCCATATAAAATTGAAGAGAAGATTAGAAAGGTCGCTTATAAGTTACAGCTACCAGCTCATGCCAAGAGACACCCTATCATTCATGTATCACAACTCAAAAGAAAGGTAAGTGATGATGTAGTAATACAAGAAGATTGCGCTAAGTTTTGTGGAGAAGATAGTGGAACAACTAGAAAGAATCTTGGATAGGAGAATGGTGTGGCGACCTGACTTTTCGACTCTCGAAAATTAACATCAATACGTTCATTGTAAAGCATGCCGTCGAGTACCGGAAAGACAGATTGTTAGGGGAAAGGAAAGAAGGTAGAAGAAAGAAGGTAGAAGAAAGAAAGAACTAAACAAATACATAATTTCACAGCGGATTGAATAAAATAAAATATTAACAGCTCTTTACACAAATCAAAACTATAATATACATACCTCAAATCAGAGTACACAAATCAATAATTATCAGCCTGGACAGTTATAACAGTTTGTCCTCACAATTGCTGATAATTTCAAACAAACACTGCAGCGGAATAAACAAGTACGAGAATACGTCTCTATCATCTAGCTCGTCCCCTGAGCTCGATAGCATCCTAACCTAAATCTGTAATACTCAGTCTGACCCGAGCATTATTATAAAATAATAACACACGAATCAGTCTAGTAAACCAGCATGAGAAAACACACTCAAATTGATTTATTAAGTTATAAAACCTTTTCAAAATAAAGATATCGTAAGACCACGCCGCATATAAACACGATCGGGTTTTTGCCATACGATCACCAAACCATTTCTATAGAAAATCCAGTGATATTATAATAATGTCTAAGAGTTAAAATAATAATAATCAGGTAGTTATGATGCTCGTGCTGTGTACATCACAATAATACTAATCTAAAATCAAAACTCGATAAGGCTCGTTCGCTAATTGTGTAGGATTCCACGGAGGTGCCCTCAGTACTTCGAGAACGGTCCTCCTGCACAAGAATTAGAGTTATCCTTCCGAAGATCATACCCGTGTAGCCGGGGTATTATAGGAAAAACATAACTGGTCTTGCTAAGATCGAGTGCATCGCTTCGGCATGCCAAAAACAACTGAAGGTATCGGTATTGCTAGAAAAAGGAGCCGATTACACCCCTATGGGTTTGCCAATCCTACTGGCCATGCCTCCTATCTCTGGTTTTAGTCATTTTCGCTGATAAGGCTACGTCTGGCGTTCCAGCTCATGCACCGTCTCCAAAATAGATCACGGAATCCCATATGGATTCCCACACCACAATGACCTTGGAATCACATATAGATTCCCACATCTCAAATAGATCTTGGAATCACACATGGATTCCTACACCTAACGGTCTCGGAACCACACATGGATTTCAACATCTCAATATAACACGAAACTCCTCCATAGAACCGTATATGGTTTTGGAGTGGTAACGGTTTCGAGTCATCTCTTACGAGTACACCCTCCCGCTTCCCGGGCGCTCCATAAACCAATTGTCGATTTCTGGAATGCTCAATACCGATTCTTTAGGAAATAATCGGACAATACATAAGAGCGGGGATCACCCCCTAACCGTTTAAGTGGATGGATCTCCTTATCATTTATCCTAGAAGAACAACGAGTTTATACGTACAGTATAGCACCAACAATGGTAACTGTACCATATAATTCCCATGTTTCCCCTAGATATTTCCAGAGTTAAAACCCTTCGGTGTTAAGTAGCAAATCGTTTCCTACCAACAAAATTAAGAAGGATTACATATTTGAGCTAAGATTTGATAGTCAGTTATTTAACTATCAAATAAACAAACATTCAACCATTGATCACATTTCCTACTGAAATCACTAAGCCTTATTTAATTTGGTTTCTATAAGTCGAATCTCCTTACTAAAACATTCATATACTTATTTCATCGGAATAAGTATGTCCACAAATCCTTTCTTTCAAAAATACTTGAAAACTATTTGTAAAAATAGATATGGATCACAAGTGCCATTCGGTATCGACTATGGATCACAGCTCGATGGATCACAAGTGCCATTCGGTATCGACCATGAATCACAGCTCGATGGTTGTGTCTCTATCCCAAAAAAACCAAACTTAACTTAGGAAATCTCTGCCTTTCGATTTCCGCCATGCAAACAATCATAGATCGCAGTTTGCACAATGGTTACGTCGCTATCCCAGCGAAAACATCCCAAAATATAGGCAATCTCTGCCCTCAAATTACGCTACGAAGATATACCATTACTACCAAAAAATTCTTTATTTCATAAATATTTCCAAATCTATTTATAAAACTTCTTTATAAATTTCAAGTTTAACTTAGAGAAATATCCTTTTACAAATTTCAAACCATTTGTAAACTCCTTTTCAAATTTCAAACCACCTTCACGTTTATAAACTCCTTTAACCAATTCTTCACATACATGATTTCTTTTTATAAACAATTTATTACATAATTATAATAAATAAGATTTTAAACATCACAAAAATATCTTAACCCTTTTTGATAATATAAAATATTTTTAAAACATCTATTCATAATATAATCATTTAATCTTTAACATTTAAAATCTAATAAAATAAACTAAACTAACCTTTAAATAGAATTAATCAACTTTTAAATAAAAATTAATTAACTTTATATTAACCATTACTAATGAAATAATTATCTAGTTCTAAATCACTAAAAATAATATAATTCATTTCTTTAAACAAAATCAAATAAACAATTAACTTTAAAACATAATTAACCTAAATAAAGGATTTTATAAACATTTGAAAAATAATAATTAAATAATCAATTCGTATATATAATAATTTAATAAAACATTTTACTCCAAATTAAAGAATTTGAAGTTAACCAAAAACCATAACTTCCATATTCAGAAAGAGGCTTAACGATCACAATGGTACTTAACAAGCTACCACTAAAATCAATTTAACTTTCTAAGTTAAATTACATGCATTTACATACTAACATGCATATATCTAAATCGAATACATAATTAACAATCAATTGTTAAAGCATCAATTATCCAGTGTAAATCCACTGGCACTTAAAATAAATGTTCAAATTAATGTAATAGCAGAATGAGAATTTATTCTGCTAGCCAAGGTCATTCACAATAAAACTCCTCCATTTATTATTCAACGGTGTTTATTTGGTCAAATAGATAACACCAATATATTCCAATTCAATTTACGTTATAATTAAATAACGCAATTCGAAAACAATCCATTTATCAATTTCACACATATATGATTCAATATTGGAAACAAGCTTAAAAATAAACATCAACAGTTTAATAGCAATTCGAGATGCTATATCGTGACCATAGATCTGGTTCAACCAGTCTAATAGCGTTTCAAGATGCTATATCATCATCCTAAATTAATTTCAACAATCACCAATTTCAAAAACCCAACAATCAGAAATAAATTTCGATTACTATAAAAATATATTGATTAACCAAATGAGTGAGGTTAACTCATTATTATTTTCTGTTGTCGCTATCGCGTTCTGGTTTCGATTAAATTCGAACGCGTTTGAATTTAACTGAAAATTTTGCAAGCTCTAAATTCAACCCATTTGATCCCATAGTAAAGATCTCGTTAATACAAACCCAATGTGACTGATCGCGTTGGATTTGGACCCAAAACGAACGAGTTGTGAAATTTATAAGAATTGGAATTTTAAATTAAACAATTTATACAACTTAATTTCAATTAAATTCATTACCCAGCCCAAAAACAAAAAAACCCGGCCCATTACACCTCTTCTTGTTCCCAAACATGCTTCTCCTTCCCCCTGTATTAATGCCGTGCACGATTTCATGTACACGCATGCTAATACGCCACCCCCTAACTCCACGATTCTCACATCTAACCACGTCGTTGAACTCCCCGACAAAATCTCCATCACCCAGAAATCGCCACCTCGCCCTGGCCTTTAAGTCAAAATGCGACACCCAGGCGACTTGCACTGTGGCAACTGGTTGCGGCTCCCCAAACGATGTCGCACGCTCCCAAACTTCGCTCATGGTTGCTAATTCCCACGACGAACTCAAATCAAGGCTCCACACATCGAATCGATGATCAATTCCCCCGTAAAGGCTAACCTTAGCTACAAACATTCAGCCATGGCTACTGCTCCCACTTCAAAACAAGCTTGAACACTCCAAACCCAAACTAGATTGAAGGTCGTGCCAAGAGAAACTCGAACGAGCTTGTCTCGTGATTTTTAATTGAGTATTGAATTTGATTTAAGTTTTTGAAGTCTTCATTTTTCTTCTTCTGTAAGCAGAGTTTAAATAAACGAAGAGGGAAAAAGGAAGGTACGCTGGGGTTGGGGGCTCATAGGTCTGCTGAAGTGAAAAGAGATATTTGTGGGATGTCAAATCAATTTATATATATATATATATATATATAAATTAAAATTCCAAAATATCTAGATATTTATTTCAAACCCCAATCGAGGCATGCCGCCTGACATTCTTAATGTTATACCCCTATTTCGAACGCAATGAAACAAGTTTCGAGCCCTAACTCAATCGTATGGAGAAGATAGCTTTCCGAACCCAATTATAATATTAAATTTTCGACATCAATTTCAACGTGTTTCGATCCCGTACAACCAAACCGTAACTCCAAATGCTAAGAAATTTGAAATCCTATGATAATACAGTATTGCAGATCCAATGGAACTGGTTTCGTCGAAATTCGAAACTGTGCCCCGGAAGGCTATTTTTATATGTTAAATTTAAACGGGTCATTTTTCAAAATCGAGTAAATCACTTTAAAATCAAATTTAAAAGCTTTATTACCTTTATTCTTTATTAATAAAATTTGAATAAGCTTTGAAATTGTTTTTATCAAGCTTAAAACTCAAGATTCCACTATTTAACCAAATCTCAATTATTAAATTGCACAATTAAATTACTCGATAAATCGTTATATTTAAAATTCAAGTTATTAAATCTATAAATTAACTTTTAAATATTTAAAATCAATTAAATATTCCAATTTCAAATAACCAAAATTCTGGGTCGTTACAAATGGTCCCTAGAAACAACGATGTCATGGTGCAAATTTTGGTTAAGTGGAAGGATAGGCCGGAGGAAGAAAGATGTAACATCCAAAGGTCGGTTGCCCTGATTTTGAAGAAGGAGAGCTACTATTCATGAAAATCCGCCTTTTTTACACAGTTTCTAGTTGCATACATCTTTGAGCAAGCTGAGACCAATTGTAACTCTTTCTATTGCTGATTTGAAAATTGAGGTTGATAGCTTTTATTTGTATTCCAATTGTAATTATGTACTAGTGCGTAACCCATGCATTACACACAGTAATGTTGTTAAAAAATAGTATCTATATTTTGATTATTGTTAAAATATATTTATTACGCAATGTATGATAAATTTATTGTGATATGTTAATCATAAACTAAAATGACTTGCAACGCTCATATATAAGGTTGAGGGTTCAATACTGGTTAACTACGTATCTTTGTAAAAATTAATGTCCTAACGTGAAAAAATAATAAATTAAAATTTTAGTACCGTATAAATAATTTATGTTATGTGATGTATATTTTATATATGTATGAGTGAATAAGTAACTTCATTATTTTGTTAGTATGATTATTATATATATATACATATATATATATATCTGTGTGTGTGTGTGTTGAATTACCATTTTTTGAAAGGATTTATAAATGAATTAATTAATGTTAAATAATTGAATTTATTTGATTAACTTGAATTAATGATCCAAATAACTAATTGAATATAAGGAGTTAAGTGTAAAAAGGTTTAAAATTGAGAAGACCTTTATATAAATTTATAATTGAGAGGAGTATAGATCTTATTGTTAGTTTATCCATGTTAATTTTTTATGAACGGACATGTGAACTTTTATTTATTATTACGTTTTCATTTTTAAACAATTTTAGTCTTGTAGTTGATCATATATTTCATGTTCTTATAGGAGAGTCATGCTTCAAATTTGATAATTGCAAAATAATGTTTTGTAGTATTTAGTTGAGTTATGGATTGGGTATGGTTTGATAACACGTTGAAAGTGAGAATGTTTATATAATCCAATTTTTATCAGTGTAATCTATATGTTCACATTGTAGTGTGGTAAAATATAAATTTATAAAAACGAAATTATGTTATGTAATGTACGATTTTTTTTGAGATAAATAAATTATTAACTAAAATAGTTATTATTATTATGTATACATTTTGTGTTATGTGGTTTAAATATCTTTATATAAATATCAATCAAAATGAATTATTTTATTATTTTCCCGTATATATGAATATTGTATATATTGAAATCCACTATTTTTAAGATTTCTAAGACTACTATATGGATTAATAAATATTAGTCAATCATATTTATTTAAATAGTTTAAATTTAAGATTACACAGTTAGTTAAATATATGGATTCGAATGTAAAATATTAGAAGATAATTGAGAAGGGTTCTTACCAATTGCAAAAAATTTAAAATTTTAGGTATTTGAATTTAATAAATTTTGTAGTGCAATTTATGATAAACTCATTTGGTAAATAAATTAAAAAATAAATTTGTTATTGTCATTATATAATTTATATTATGTGATTTACATCTAAATGAATTTTTTTACCAATTTTTTGATGCACCTGTGAATTTAATTTACCAAGTTTATCGATTAGTTTAAATTTTGAATTATGTAATTATTTTAAAAGTGTGGACTATAATATAAATTTTGGAAGAGAACCATGAAAGATTTTTAAATAATTATACATTCTTTTAAAAGTAGGTATTTGAATTTAAAATAATATCAAAATTTTAGTAGAATAATCGTAAAGTGGTAAACTATAGAATATTTTTAATAAAATATCTATTTGGAGAAAATTAAGGATAATAAAGATAACTCCTAGAATCAATGAAATTGCTATAAACTCTTTTGTTTTACTATTATTTCATAGATCATGTAGTCCACTTTTGCAAGGCATCACTAAATTGATAAATGTTATACCATCACGGTAAATTAACAAGAGATTTTCGATTGGTTCATGGATCAAATCTAAAGCTTGTTTGTTTCCTTCCCTTAAATTTTATTTCATTAAGTTTGATTTCTGTTTCTCTGCAATTTAAAATGTTTTTCCATGTGAATGAATAATGCTTTCCACTAATATTGTTCAAAAATTCTTATTTTTAACATATTTTTCCATCATTTATCCAGATGTAAAGATTCTTTTTTCAAGCATTCCCAAAGTAATATGAGACAACAAACAATACTTAAATCTTTGAAGTTTCTTAGTCCTAAGCCACTTGTTTTATGTGATTTGCAAACTTTATTCCAAGTGACTTTATGAAATTTACCTCTTTATATGAAATTTGCACATATTTTCTCCATTTTATGAATTGCTTTTGATGGAATGTTGTGTGTCATGCAACCAATAGATAATGATAGATATGATGACCGTATGAGTAATTTATAATCTTTCAGCTATTGATAATAGTTTGCAAAACCATCCCTCTACTTTACTTTGAATTAAGGCATATAATCTTAAGTAATCCCTGTCATTAAACTGATTCATACTAAGCGCAACAACAAGTATTTAACTAGTAATGCTTCATCTTGAAAATTTAATATATTTGGCATTTCTATTTTTCTTGTGCATGCCTTATTGAAATATATTTTGCTATTGCATTCATTGATTTTTAGACTAGCATAATCATTCATTTCTCCAAAGATCTTTACTATAACATTTGGAGTTTGTTCACCTGCATTTAAAATTAATGACAAACCATCAGCATACAACAAGTGTGTTATGCATGGTTTAGTTCTATTAATGGTTTTTTAATTTCCAATAATTTGTTTAATTCCATTTGTAAAGAGAAAAATTCCATTGCAACAGTGAATAGGTAAGGAGGAAGAGGATCTTCTTTCTTATTCATCTTTTGCCAGGGATAAAATCACTAGGAGATCCATTAATAAATATTGAATAAGTGATATTATTACTATATTCTTTAACAAGGTTGCAAAATTATCATGAAACTCAAGCTGTTTCATCATATGCAAAATGAAATGCCTATTTTTTCTATCAAAAGCTTTGTGCAAATCAATTTTAATACAGATATTATTTTTGCTACCCTGATTAAAATTCATTATCAAAATACAGTACAAACTGATAGTCTAAGATACATATGTTAATATCAAGGACCTACAAATGGCGTTAAATAAATGGAACTGTTAATCCTAGCTAGATACATACACACACCTTAGTTAATTACATACATATGTACATACATGTATATCTTAGTTAATTAATTAATGGCCAAGTAATATATGTGTGTGTATATTAGTAACTGGATATTTTATACTAATGGAGATGTTGACATTATTACTGACATATGATTTTTATCTACATAATTATTAACTATAAACCATAATGGTTAACTACACATGTTACCATATTACTCTTCGGTTAGGTAAACTCTATTAAGGTAGTAGCAATGTTTGTACTGATACAGATTGGCAAAAAGCATCTGAAACAGCAAACTTCAAATGTTACTAGATAGCCCCACTTAACTTGACAATATCTGTTATGCAAAAATTGCACAAATGCGGAAAAATAACAAACAAGATCTAGATTTGCCAATTTGAACATCACTCAATCTAGGAACAATTATTCTATTACTCTTAAATAAATAGTAAATAACTACAAAGAAGAAAGGAGACACATGATATTTATGTCGGTTCCACTATCATCAAGATAGTGTATGTCCAATCCAAAGGAGAGAGTTTTAATTACATATGAGAAAGTTACAAGAGATTACAAGATAAGAGTTTACAAACCAAAGCGCTAAGATAGAGTTAACAAGAAGGGACACTCTATTTGGGGATCGCTGCTTGAATACCAGGATGGGTTTTGTAACGACCCGTAAATTTCAGTGGTTTTATTTATTTAATTAATTGAATTTTGTGAAATTTTAAACGATAAAATTTTGAAATATAAATTTTATATTTGGAATGCGTCTAATTAAAGATAGCAACTGGTAAATTTTCGTCCGAAAATATGAAAATTTATTTCGCGCATAAATTTACTTCAATTTAATCAGTTAAAAATTGGTGATAATAAAATGTTTTCCAAACCTAAATATTTTTATATAATAAAATTCTAAATCATTTTCTGAGTGAGACGTCATCTTTTGTTTCGTCAAATTTGGACATCTATTGCTCCGTCGATCTTATTTCTGACAGAATAGCAGCATTTCTGGTACCGGTTATCGATTTTTGATCGGATGACCGTACCACTGATATCTGTGTACCATGTTAATCGTCTCATTGTGCTGATCTCTGCGGTATATTTATTTCTATATTTTGAGGTCCGGTAGGTGACGAAAACGATGGTAACGTTCCATTGTAGCGGTACAAAATTTGTGACTTTCCGCTTTTCTTACCTTTTCAAATTCAAACGTGCTAAATCTATGGATAGCTGTACGTCCCTTTGCTTTTGAATTTATATCTAAAATTTCGGTGGAACGTTTCTTCTGCCATTTTCTCTCCTTCATTTTTGAACGGTTCATTTCTTCACGTTCACATTCAAAACTATTGGTCTACTCATCCACGTTTTTGTATACGTTCATTCCTTTCTTTTGCTTGACACCTCATTTCTCATTTCTCCTCTTATCCTCTTCTCATTCTCACTTCTCTCTCCTGCAAAACAAGATTTTACATTAAGTTTAAAACTTTTTCTTCTCCTCTTTCCCCACGTTTTCCACCCGAGACCTCATCACTCACCACTCCTCCACGTCCCGAACCACGCTTCCAGATCCGGCAGCAACCCATCAGCCACCCCGTGCTCCGCCTCAAACCTGCCTGCCTCCAACCCCACGCCAGAGAACCCCGTCACCACAATCCAGCCCTACCACCAGACCCTATGTCGCCGGTGTTCCCTCCTCCAGCCTGAAGCCCTAACCGCCTCTTTCCTGTCAGCCGAAAACCCAGCAACCCATCCCCTCATCTCCACAGCGAGCTGCTGCCTCCTCCCCTAGCTCAGCCGCAACAAGCCCATCACTGTGCTCCACCCCGTCCCATCCTCCCGACCTCTGGCCAAACTCTTCATCCGCCTCTCCTCTTTTATATTATGAGGTACATATTTATATATATATTGTTTAAATAAATATAGTATTTACTGTATAGTTGTTATTTATATGTTAGTTGAATGTCTTCATTTCTGCGTATAGTAGATACAATATGTTTCAGTTCTTTTGTTTTACAGATGTTAGTGTATATATCATATATGAATGTTTTATAAAGAAGTGTTATAGATATGCTATTTTATATATAGTTTGTGTAGACTGTTTATATAATAGGATGGTACATAAGTATTCTATATATTACAATAATATATATGTTTACTGAGACAAATTTATAAGTGATCCATATAAAAGTCTGTATACGTGTTTTCTGAAGAAAATTATATATATATTAGTTATAACAGAGATATATATGGTTGGGTATACTTATATATGTTGGCATAAATACATTGTAACATATATATTTTAATAGTTACAGTAGTATAATATAAAAGTATTTCATACGCAAGCTTTAAGTTATACAGTATAAATAATATTGTATGTGATATTGATCTTTATTTAATTTGAAGATAAATGTTTACATGATCTGTTTGAATTTCTCGTATAAGTTATATTAGTATACTTAAAAGCTGCAGGCTCTTTTCTATCTGTACATTAAAACTATATATATATGGATTTTGATCTGGGTATATGTATATAAGTGAATTTGGGGAGCCGTTGTCTTATATATATGTATACGTGTAAGTATATATATGTCAGATTTTATAAATTTATATATGCTAGTTTAAACCATCTTCTAGTTATATTATATTTTGGGTTTTTCTATTTTAAGCTTTTCAACTTGCAATTATATGTATACCACCTACTTTATACCATCTGCATATGTATGTATGAGTATAGTAGCTTTAAAATATATATTACATTATAATATATATAAGTATAATCTAGTTTGGTATTGAGTTGCATTATGTTTATGCTATTTTGGGTTTAATTTGTTCATCTTTTTGTTTGTCTTATGATCTACATATATATATATATTTTAATCTGCATAGAGTAATTGCTTATTAACTATAAATTGTGAACCGTATGCATTTATGGCTATTTTAAGTTTTGACGTGTGTATAGATATAAATTAAGAGCTATCATTTTAAAATATATATTGTATATATGTTTGATTTTATATATGGGTCTTAATTTAAATCTAGGATATTTGAAAACCATATATATATATATATATATATATATAATTTAATATATGTTTAAATTTAGAATACGATTTAGTTATATAGATAAGTTCACTTATACCAATTATCATCATCGATCCAGTTCTGATTTGACTTCATCAATTTTCATTTATCAGCTTGTCTATCAAATTCATGCCAATCCTACTTTACTTTGGAATTCGCAGCTTGTTCTGTTGTCAAACTTCTCTAACCTCGAAAGGTGAGCAATCGCTCACGATTAACGTTCTTTTATTTATTAAATTTGATTTCAATTGAAACGACAATTGGAATATGCTGCTGTTAGTTATTTACATTGTTATATATATGCTATTATCTGTATCTGTTCACCTGTGACATCTGACACCATTATCTGTTATTTATATTGTTGATATATGCCTGTTACTGTTGTTATTTTATTTTCATACCTGTTATCACTCTGCAAGTTCCCTGTTAGTATAGAATCACTATGGGTTGAAATGATACATACCCGAACGATCTGTAGAATAGGAGAAAATCGTTATGGGTTGAAATGATAAACCCAAGCGATTTTCATTGAATTGAATTTGGGATTTTGGGTTGAAAAGATATATACCCGAATATGTTTTAAATTGCGGATTGAAATGATAAATATCCGTATCACTTGACCATAGGATAGAAAATTATATACAGGCACCGTTGGTCTATATATAAACATTTTGAAAATGATTTCTATGGTTTTGAAAAGAAATATATGGTTTTTATAAATATTGATTTTTTAAAGATTTATTAAAGTTGATTTAATAAAGTTGATAAATAATATGTTAAGTATTTATTTAATATCTATATTTTTAAATATAGAATTTATAATGATTTGAAATTGATTGAAATTATATTTATTTTAAGAATTATATTTAAATAAGTTAGATTTGAAATGTATTGAATTTGAAATTTAAAGAAGTGATTTACAACTTGAACTTTGAAAGGGTGACTTAAATGGATATTCCAAACGTAAATATTTAAATGAGATATCTTGTTTATTTGAATTGTAAAAATGAAATTGTATTCAAATGTTATGGAAATGTTAAGTTAATATTTCAAAACTAAATAATTGTAAAGTGAATTTGATATATATATAAATTTATCGAATTTAGTTTTGAAATGTCGAATATTTAAAGCTTTGAAATATATCAAAACTGAAATGGCTTATTTTATGGTTCAGATGTGTATTTGAAATTGATAATTTGAAATGGTTTATTTAGAAGCTAAATCGAGTTGAAACGGATGATTTGAGATTTGATTAAAATAAATTAAATTTTTGGAAATCGAGTTAATTTGAAATCGAGTTGTGGAATTTGAGGAAACTAATTTATTTTATAACGAAATTTTAATATCTAAACTGTTTAAAAGGAAAGTGTTATGATTTCCAAAATACTGTGATTTCCAGACTATGATTTCGAAAGCATTATAACTTTGGAAAGTAATATGATTTTGAAAATGGATATTTGAAGTGAAATGATATCGTATTAAATTGGGTTTTGAAATGATAATGATTTTGGTTTAAAGTATAAACTATTTTGAAACGACCACGGTGTTATAATAACGATTGGTTGGCAAAGAGACCAGGATCGGATATGGACATACTCTCTGTCGATACCGAAAACCACTTTGACAACCGTGTACGCGGTGGAGATTCCAGAATGAAGTAGGATGGTGGCGACGTTCTTAAGGTATGTTACGTGGACCCAACTCCCGTGAGTTGGCATAAGGTGGCTAAAACAGGAGCGATCTCGGACCAGTGAGGTAGCACCTCTTCTCGGACGCATTTCTTCGATATTATACTCTTACTTGTGATTTGACTAGATGGCCATCCTCCGATTTGGGAATGTTGTTCGAGGTGGAACGGTAGTGGCTGCTATGCGTATCCATCAGTCCGTGTGCGTAATTGGTATATCTACCCTGGCATTGCCTAGTTGTGCCGTGTCACCTACCATATCGAGCTTTACTACGATTATGATTTTAAGATCCGACCGCGTTAAGGTTCTCCATCCCCTTAACGCTATTTTTCGATATGATTATACTTTACTTATTTAGACACTACTGTATATAGCGTATATTACTACATAGTAAATAGTTTAACGGACCCTTAGAGGATGGTTATCCCAAACATCCTTTAAGTTACTTGTATTTTAGTTGATATTTCACTTGAGTTGGATTTATTTATATAAGAATGTTAATCCTGACTCGAGTGTTTTGTGTTTTGCTTTACGCTCGGGTCAGACTGAGTGATACAACATTTGAGACTCACCTTTGGAGTTGGAGCTTCGCTTGGAGATCCAGCAATCTATCGATCCTGCTTTCAGTTATTCTGTTGATTCCAGTGATGTATTCAGATCTTGTATTTGATTATTGTATTGAGACATCTATGGTATTCGAGACTTCTGTTGTATCTTGTTTAACTCTGTTATATATATATAGTAGCTTCATGAGCTACTATCCTTTGTTTCCGCTGCAGTATTGTTATATTACTCTGTGTCTGTGATCTGTAATTATTTTATTTACTGTATATGTTGAGTTTTGCCAAATTTTATTTACAACACGGTATTTTGAGCAATTCAACTCCGGCACGAGTGTCTACCTATACACTTATAATGGATGCGAATGGTCCAAAATATCGGGTCGTTACAGTTTACAATGAAGTCTAACCTCAATATATATCCAGTGCAAATTCATGAGAGTCATCGATTAAATTACCAAGATATGGTAAGAAGATAACGAAGGCAATTTACAGTAGTAACAAATGGTGCAAACATAGCAAGTAATTCACTCAATCTTTTAATTAGCAAAGATGGAAATAAATAATCCCAAAGTAATGCGTTTACTAAGAAAGAAATAATATGCATAGCCTTTTGCATATATTTTATTCTGTAATACGTGCTTGTATTTATTTCCTTGCCGTCTTATGCAAATGCAATCCAATTAAACGGGTCAGGCCGAGTTGCAGGTTAGGTATGGATTTAGCTCACTCCTTCTTGGATCGGTTAGCTTGCTTTTTTTAAACCACCATGGGTACTAGTTAAGGACTAGGTGTGTCGACCATATATGAGGTAATGGAAAAAAAATCGACATACTTAGCTCTTAGCTAATGCATTATCATGAGGGTTGTCCTTAGCTAGCCCTATTCTTTGCATTAGTAGACATGATTACTTAGTAATTCTCTTTACTAATGTGGGTCTCGGGGTGGGGCGTCACAGCTTGTTATGCATTTCCATATTAAAAATAATGAACAAACGTGATTACTTTCCTTGTTACATAACTTCCTCCTCGATGCTACGAACGACCTTCTGTCTCTTTCATAGTGAAGAAAACACATAATCCTCTTCAAAATGATCTATAATTTGCATCGTAGAATCTCAACCCTCTACCTCAATTCAAATTCTCTTTTTAATATAAAATCCTTAAAAACGAACTCCACCTTCAACCAAAATGCGAGGCCCTGGTTGGTATAAGCTTTTGGCTATGGCGATTGAGTAAGTTAACTAGGAGGAAGAAGATGAGATTTGGAGTAGTGATAAAGAATTTCGGTCTTTTGCACGTGTATAGAGATATATGTGTACTCAAGACCAATGTTGATAACTCAAAAACAAGAAGAAAACTGTGATCCGTAATGGCCAAAAGTGAACAGATGAAGTAACGCCCGAATAAGACAAGATTGTATCTTTGAGTTTGTACAGAAAAATAAAGAACATTTGATTGTAGATTATCAAGAAAATCAAGAACTGTCTGGAATAAAATTGCAATTTAAAGAAAATATCAAAAATGGAAGAAGTTGATGAAAAATGACATGGTTATTGAATTGGACATAGGCAGATACAAGAGCATTTGCAACTGAGCATGAGTGAACAAGTGCAGGAGCTTATAATCTCACAAAGAATTTAAGCAAAATTATTTTGAAAGATAATATCAAGTTGTAGTTATAGAAAATAAAGATCAGAAATCTATATTGACTGATTTAATAACAGAAACATATGAGAACTTGCTAGCTACAATTTACTAAAAGGATTTAAATCAAAGAACAAGGATTATCAACACAAATTAGAAAACAACAAGAAATGGTAAATGGCAATATTCAAGAACAAGATTAATTTGCCAGGAAGACCAAGATTGACAAAATACAAGGAAACTATATTAGGCAAATGAATTAATTGGGATTAGCTAAGTAACAGAGTCAAAATGTAAAGAAATGAGAAATAATAAAATGGAAATTGAACTAAAAGAAAGAAAAATGGAGATAATCTGCTAACTAAGAACAGTAATGAACTAAAAAATGAATAGTTGCTTTAGATTTCTTCACTTACTTACAAATGCATGTACAATCATATATATAGGTTCATGCAAATTCCAAAATGGACTCAATTCATTACATAGCCCAAGACAACCCCTTGACATATTCAACATACAACCAAGTATACATGACTTCATCAACACACTGCACAAGCCAACAACAACTGATAGAAAGAATTCATCCTTCATTATGTGTGCACGTGCACACATGCATACAGTGATACACGGTAATATCTTCCTCCCCGAGCTGTGTCGTCACCATCTACAACCTCTAACATCTAACTTACATCCAGGAGCTTCACCTTTGATGATCTAGAGGCCGAACTCGGGTGAATTGGTCAAAACTTGAATTTTCAGATTTTCTGCAACTTGTACCATAGCCATCATAGAAGAATTGTTGCATCTTGGACATAGACGGCCCATTTCATCTTCATCATTAGTTTGGTGCTATGTATTTTTCGCCATGGATGCCGGAATGTCGTTGGTGTGTAAAAGGCTTCAGCAGTGATTGTGGATGCAAATTGTTTGTGGAAATGTCTCCTAGAACTTCCTGATGTAAACTATTTGCTGAAATGATTGTGTGGTTGTTACATTTCCTTTCCCCTTCGAGAACGACCTTGTCCTCAAGGTCGAGTGGTAGCAAAAGAGGTGGCCATGGTGGTTTATATGAACTTCCATTAGTAATGACATCTTCAAATGAAAAGAGTATTCTCTTATCCCCGTTAATATAAGTTGTTTTAGGAACCTCAAGTACCAAGAAATAATCATTGAACTCTTAATGGTATCAACTGATCTTATTATAATCATATTATCTATTTTTGAGAACAACCGTTGATGGTTGATAAAACACATCGCATGAATTACTTGCATGTGCATTCTTACCTACTTTCATGGTTGTTTTTTTTTCTTCTTCTTCACCTTTCAATATAGTCTTTAAAATGGCCGCTTCTTTAGAAACCATATCAAGTGATTCCATTATATTCAAATCTATGTCTCCATTCTTACATGAAGCTTGACATGAAGATATGGCTTTAGTGTCTACTTTTGATTGAAATGGGACTTTTTCCTCCACTATTTCAATTTCAGATACCAATACTATCTCATGGGCTGTTTGAATAACAACAGTGTCTTGGTCCACAGGTAGGCAACCAGCATCAGAAAACGAGTCATCTTTAGCAATCAGATCTTCAGAAATTTGAGGAATTGATGAATCATGTTCGCATACTTTTGATGAAGAGAATCCATTAGTATTTTCAATCAATGTTTTTTGTACATCTAAAGAAACTAACCCTTGGATATTATCACCAGAGAAATCAGCCAGTACACATTTAGCTGCAACAATACAAGAATTCTTCAATAGTTCATCCAAGATCATAGTGAAGAGCCCAAGTTCATTGAGATATACGTCATTATCTTCTGGATATTCATTTGTCAATTCGATGCTAATATTCCAAATTCTATAAGGAAGCCCGCTGACCTTTTTTTCTCAATCTTTGAAAGAGATGTTGCTAATAGGCTGCTTTGAAGGGAAGTGATAGTATCACCAATCATTTTGTTGATAGATTTGATGAACATAATTATGGTGCTTAACTCCATTGATTCCAAGATCTTGATTGAATGCTCTAATTCGAATATTAGCCATGATGGTGATTCATAAACTTGGGTTTGAGAGATGTTAAGGGTATTGTTAGCAGCAATTTTTGGGCTTAGGAAATGGTTTCTTGAATTGATAGGTGGGGCTGCTAGGATGGTAGTTGATGAATTTACAGTATAGGGAGTAGGAAAGGGGGTTTTTGATGGTGTATAGGGATTCTTGGTGGAGGGTATGGTGTTGGTTGAGAAAATACTGACATTTCCATATGGTAGGGATTTGGCGAATGAGGATCTTGATATGGGTAGCCGATTTCTTTTCGCCTTGTCCATTCTAGATCTTGACATGGAGGGAAGATTTGGGAATAAGTGCTGGCGAAGTATGGATCTGACTGGTTGCCAGAGGTTGCCCAATCATCAGCTCTGATACCAATATGTAAGGCCCTAGTTGGTCTAAGCTTTTGGCCGTGACAATTGAGTAAGTTAACCAGGAGGAAGAAGATGAGATCTGGAGTAGTGATAAAGAATTTCGGTCTTGTGCACGTGTATAGAGATATATGTGTACTCAAGAATAATGTTGATAATTCAAAAACAAGAAGAAAACTATGATCTGTAATGGCCAAAAGTGAACAGATGAAGTATTGGCTGAATTAGACAAGATTGTATCTTTGAGTTTGTACAGAAAAATGAATAAAAGTTGATTGTAGATTATCAAGAAAATCGAGAACTGTTTGGAATAAAATTGCAATTTAATGAAAATATCAAAAATGGAAGAAATTAATGAAAAATGGCATGGTTATTGAATTGGACATAGGCAGATACAAGAGCATTTGCAACTGAGCATGAGTGAGCAAGTGCAGGAGCTTATAATCTCACAAAGAATTTAAGCAAAATGATTTTGAAAGATAATATCAAGTTGCAGTTATAGAAAATATAGATCAGAAATCTATATTGAATGATTTAATAACAGAAACATATGAGAACTAGCAAGCTACTGTTTACTAAAAGAATTTAAATCAAATAACAAGGATTATCAACACAAATTGGAAAACAACAAGAAGTGGTAAATGGCAACATTCGAGAACAAGATTAATTTGCAAGGAAGAACAAGATTGACAAATTACAAGGAAACTATATCAAGCAAATGAATTAATTAGGATTAGCTAAGTAACAGAGTCAAAATGTAAAGAAATGAGAAAAAATAAAATGGAAATTAAACTAAAAGAAAGAAAAATGGAGATAATCTGGTAACTAAGAACAGTAATGAACTGAAATTGAATAGTTGCTTCAGATTTCTTCACTTATATACAAATGCATGTACAATCATATATATAGGTTCATGCAAATGCTTAAATGGACCCAATTCATTACATAGCCCAACACAACCCCTTAACAAATTCAACATACAACCAACTATACATGACTTAATCAACAAGCCGCACAAGCCAACAACAACCGATAAAAAGAATTCATCCTTCATTATGTGTGCACGTGCATACATGCACACAATAATACACGTTAATATCTTCCTTCCTAAGATGTGTCGTCACCATCTACAACCTCTAACATCTGACTTACATCAATGAGCTCCACCTCTAATGATCTAGAGGCCGAACTCGGGGGAATTGGTCAAAACTTGAAATTTCAGATTTCTTGCAACTTGTACCATGGCCATCATAGAGGAATTGTTACAACTTGGGCATAGACGGTCCACTTCATCTTCATCATCAGTTTGGAGCTCTGTATTTTTCGCCATGGCTGTCGGAACATCGTTGGTGGTGGAAAAGGCTTCAGCGGTGATTGTGGATGCAAATTGTTTGTGGAAATGTCTCCTAGAACTTCCTGATGTAACTGTTTGCTGAAATGATTGTGTGATTGTTACATTTCCTTTCCCCTTCAAGAATGACCTTGTCCTCAAGGTCGAGTGGTAGCAAAAGAGGTGGCCATGGTGGTTTATATGAACTTCCATTAGTAATGACATCTTCAAATGAAAAGAGTATTCTCTTATCCTCATTAATATAAGTTGTGTTAGCAACCTCAAGTACCAAGAAATAATCACTTAAACCCTTAATGGTATCACCTGATCTTATTATAATCATATTATCTATTTTGAGAACAACCGTTGATGGTGGATAAAACGCATCACATGAATTACTTGCATGTGCATTCTTACCTACTTCCTTGTTTGTTTGTTTTTCTTCATCTTCACCTTTCAATATAGTCTCCAAAAGGTCACTTCTTCAAAAATCATATCAAGTGATTCCTTTATATTCAAATCTATGTCTCCATTCTTGCATGAAGCTTGACATGAAGATATGGCTTAAGTGTCTACTTTTGATTGAAAGGGGACTTTTTCCTCCACTATATCAATTTCAGATAACAATACTATCTCATGGGATTTTTGAATAACAACAGTGTCTTAGTCTACAGGTAGGTAGCCGACATCAGAAAACGAGTCATCTTTAGCAATTAGATCTTCATAAATTTGGGGAATTGATGAATCATGTTCGCATACTTTTGATGATGAGAATCCATTAGTATTTTCAATCAACGTTTTTTGTATATCTAAAGAAACTAACCCTTGGATATTACCACCAGAGAAATCAACCAGTACACATTTAGCCGCAGCAACACAAGAATTCTTCAATAGTTCATCCAAGATCAAAGCAAAGAGCCCAAGTTCATTGAGGTATACATCATCATCTTCTGGATATTCATTTGTCAATTCGATGCAAATATTCCAAATTCTATAAGGAAGCCCACTGATCTTTTTTTCTCAATCTTTGAAAGAGATGTTGCTAATAGGCTGCTTTGAAGGGAAGTGATTGTATCACCAATTTTTTTATTGAAAGATTTGATGAAAATAATTATGGTGCTTAACTTCATTGATTCCAAGATCTTGATTGAATGCTCTAATTTGAATATTAGCCATGATGGTGATTCAAAATCTTGGGTTTGAGAGACGTTAAGGGTATTGTTAGCAGTAGTTTTTGGGCTTGGGAAATGGTTTCTTGAATTGATAGGTGGGGCTGCGGGATGATAGTTGATGAATTTACAGTATATGGAATTGGAAGGAGGGGTTCTTGATGGTGTACATGGATTCTTGGTGGAGGGTATGGTGCTAGTTGAGAAAATATTGACATTTGCATAGGGTAAAGATTTGGTGGATGAGGATCTTGATATGGGTAACCGATTTCTTTTGCCTTGCCCATTCTAGATCTTGATATGGAAGGAAGATTTGGGAATAAGTGCTGGCGAAGTAAGGATATGACTGGTTGTCAAAGTTTGCCCCAGTCATTAGCTCTGATACAAATATGTAAGGCCCTGGTTGGTCTAAGCTTTTGGCCATGGCAATTGAGTAAGTAAACTGGGAGGAAGAAGATGAGATCGGGAGTAGTGATAAAGAATTTCGGTCTTGTGCACGTGTATAGAGATATATGTGTACTTAAGAACAATGTTGATAATTAAAAAACAAAAAGAAAACTATGATCTGTAATGGCCAAAAGCTAACAGATGAAGTAATGCCTGATTTAGACAAGATTGTATCTTTGAGTTTGTACAAAAAAATGAAGAAAAGTTGATTGTAGATTATCAAGAAAATCGAGAACTATCTGGAATAAAATTGCAATTTAATGAAAATATCAAAATGGAAGAAATTGATGAAAATGACATGGTCAATGAATTAGACATAGGCAGATATAAGAGTATTTGCAACTGAGCATGAGTGAACAAGTGCTGGAGCTTATGATCTCACAAAGAATTTAAGCAAAATGATTTTGAAAGATAATATCAAGTTGCAGTTACAGAAAATACAGATCAGAAATCTATATTGAATGATTTAATAACAGAAACATATGAGAACTTGCAAGCTATAGTTTAAAAAGAATTTAAATCAAAGAATAAGGATTATCAACACAAATTGGAAAACAACAAGAAGTAAATGGCAATATTCAATAACAAGATTAATTTGCTAGGAAGAACAAGATTGATAAAATACAAGGAAACTATATCAGGCAAATGAATTAATTGGGATTAGCTAAGTAACAGAGTCAAAATGTAAAGAAATGAGAAATAATAAAATGGAAATTGAACTAAAAGAAAGAAAAATGGAGATGATCTGCTAACTAAGAACAGTAATGAACTGAAAATTGAATAGTTACTTCCGATTTCTTCACTTACTTACAAATGCATGTAAAATCATATATATAGGTTCATGCAAATGCTTAAATGGACTCAATTCATTACATAGCCCAATACAATTCCTTGACATATTCAACATACAACCAACTATACATGACTTAATCAACAAACTGCACAAGCCAACATCAACCGATAGCAAGAATTCATCCTTGATTGTGTGTGCACGTGCACACATGCACACAATGATACACGTTAATATCTTCCTCCCCGAGCTGTGTCATCACCAGCTACAATCTATGACATCTGACTTACATCCATGAGCTCCACCTCTGATGATTTAGAGGCCGAACTCGGGTGAATTGGTCAGAACTTGAATTTTCAGATTTCCTGCAACTTGTACCATGACCATCACAGAAGAATTGTTACTTCTTGGGCATAGATGGCCCACTTTATCTTCATCATTAGTTTGGTGCTCTGTATTTTTTGCCATGGCTATCGGAACATCGTTGGTGGTGGAAAAGGCTTCAGCAGTGATTGTGGATGCAAATTGTTTGTGGAAATGTCTCCTATAACTTCCTGATGTAAACGGTTTCCTGAAATGATTGTGTGGTTGTTACGAAATCTCTTAACGAGATAGATACCAAAAATGAATGCTTACCTAATAGGTTCGGCAGGGACACCCCCATTACACCTTGCTAACGAGCACAGTCTATGTCCCCCCGTCAACAAAATGTTGTGAATATCCAAAATCAAAAGAAGGTAGATACCAAAATAATTTCAAAACCACCAAGGCCAAAAAAATCCTCTCAATCATTATTTGAATCTCCTTCCTCCTATATACCTTATCTATGAAACAAAAAATTTCCCATTGAAATCAACATAAGACTCTCACATCAACGTTGAGCCATGAAACATATATAGGTTCCCAAATCTTGTTGTCCCTTCAATACACTAAACTCCTTATCACCAAAGTTCCAAGAATGAAATGCTCTTCTCTCTCAACATAGTCTCCTCCATCTTTATCTTCTGTACTACACAAAATCTTCTTTTCCATCAAAATGAGTAATAGCATACTTACCATCAGATCTACCACTCTTTCTAGAAACAATTGATGCACAATTTAAACAAATCGCCTTGCTCATATACCAATCTATTGTGCAAAAATTGCACAAATGCGGAAAAATAATATACAAGATCTTGATTTGCCACTTTGAACATCACTCAATCTAGCAACAATTATTCTATTATTCAAATAAATAGTAAATAACTATAAAGAAGAAAAGAGATGCACAATATTATGCCGGTTCCACTATCATCAAGATAGTGTATGTCTAGTCCAAATGAAAGATGTTTTATTACATATGAGAGAGTTACAAGAGCTTATAAGATAAGAGTTTACATACCAAAACCTTAAGTTATGGTTAACAAAAAGAAACATTCTGTTTGGGGATCGCTGGCTGAATGGAGGGTGGATTTACAATGAAGTCTACCCTCAATATATAGCTAGTGCTTAATATATAGCCAGTGCAAATCCACGAGAGTCGTCGATTAAATTATCAAGATATGATAAGAAGATAATGGAGGCAATTTACAATGGTAACAAATGGTGCAAACATAGCAAGTAATTCACTCATTCCTTTAATTAGCGAAGATGGAAATAAATAATCTCAAAGCAATGCGTTTACTGAGAAAGAAATAACATGCATATCCTTTTGCGTATATTTTATTCCATAACGCGTTCTTGTATTTATTTCCTTGCCATCTCATGCAATTTCCATCCAATAATTTATGCATTTCCGTATTAAAAATAATGAACAAACACGATTACTTTCTTTGTTAACATAACTTCCTCCTCGATGCTACGAACGACCTTCTGTCTTTCTTTTTTGAAACAGGTACTTTATTGACAAGAAGTAAACATATATTTCCATGATATGCCTCGTTAAAATCTTACAATCCCCCTAACCTAAATGGGTACCTTGCAAGGAAAAAGAGTATATATCACTTTCATATATTAACAGTACAAGACCACGATGATTAAACCAAGTTATTAAACAGATGGAGGAGTAAATAAACATAACACGCACTCAAAACCATCCGTAATAACAACTTGGAAAAATAGGGAATAAGGAAAAAAACAAAAATACGATTCACAAGTCAAAAAATAAAAACCAGAAGACAAAACGACACGTGGATACTGACAAAGGCTCCATCAGAACAGAGACACATCGAACGGAGCTGTGAAACATAATCGAGAGGAAAGAGACAGAAAAGCATTTTCTTAAAATATAGATCTAAAAAATGAATGGTGAATAAACTCAGAACTCCAAATTCGAAGACACTACATGCAGACAAGAACTTGGGAACCATTGTTAAAGAATCAGAGACCGGATATGTTGGAGATTCAAGGAGGTCGGAGATGGTCTAGATGATCCAAGACAATATTAAAGTTTTCAAAGATAAGTTTCGTCTCTGCATTTATCGATTGATTACTTAATCTATACTGCTTAAGGATCTTAACATCCTGAATGATTAGGTTGAGTCTAACGGCTGCTGGCATTTCAATTCCTCTGAAGACTCTATTGTTCCTCTCGCACCAGATGTTCCAAATCAGGGAAGTGAACGTTATGTTGGTAATCTGGTTTATTAGAGAGTGATTCTTCTGTCTTTTACATAGACTTTCGAAGATTTGATTCATATCACGGTTATTATTGAGATTTATGTTGACTTTCTGCATAGTACTGTCCAATAAACTGCTCGAATATGGACATTTGAAAAAGAGATGATCTCTGTCTTCTAACCGATTTAAACATAGAGCACACTTTTGATCAATATTTGTGTTCCATCTACTAATTCGATCCTTTGTATTCAATTTGTTTAATTTGGCCATAAGAGCACAAATAAACATATTAGGCCACACCCTTTGTCCCAGATAATCTTTGTCCAAATATGGTTTGCATGCTTGTTTCTAAAATGATTCCATGCAGATTTCATTGTGAATTGTCCATTGATACTAGGAGTCCAATTCCAGTAATCCTGTTCCTTTTGAGAATGTGTTTACATTGTGAATAAGTTGATGGTACTGAGTAGGAACATGGTCTGTGTGTTGTTTCCAATTGTTATTGGAAATTAACACAGAAACTTTCTTGTTATATCCACCTACAATAGACATAGCATTCCAACCTGCTTTATCTATTGAAGAAGATCCATTAATCCAAGGATCGAACCATAAATTTGTGTTGTCCCCATTAGTTATATTCCTATTTATGAGCCCTTTGCACCACTGTCTAGCTCTTAGTAAAATTTTCCAAGTATAAGAAGCAGTGGTATCCATGGGAGCAGTCCCAAAATTAACTTTTTTGCAATACTTATTTTGTAACCATTTGGCCCAGAGGGATTCACCATGAATATACTTCCACAGTAGATTAGCTGCCACTGCTTTAAATACTTCTTCAATTTTCCTTACACCAAATCCACCTTCACCTTTTGTTTTGCACACATCTTCCCAGCTCATTTTATGAGCCTTAGATTTCCATAAAAAGTTAGCACACAAGGAATTGATTCTTTGAATAACTGTTGCTAGGAATTATGTGAACTGAAACCAAAACTGCCACTACACCATTATAAGATATTAACAACGGGTAAAAACCGTTGTTAAGTCCAAAAGCAACGGGTAAAAACCGTCTTCATTACAGGAGTGGTTGAATTTAGCGACGGGAGAAAACCGTTGCTTTATGTCCAAAAGGCAACGGGTATAAACCGTTGCAAATTGTGGCAAAGGCAATGGGTATAAACCGTTGCAAATTGGGCCAAAGGCAACGGGTATTAACCGTTGCAAATTGGGCCAAATGCAACGGGTATAAACCGTTGCTTTATGGACAATAGGCAACGGGTATTAACCGTTGCTGAATGTACAGAAGGCAACGGTTAAAAACCACTGCTTATTGGACAAAGTCACACATAAAGCAACGGTTAACAACCGTTGCACATAGTGTTTGCTCCTGCTCCTACAAAATCACATATGTAACTCACTACTGCGTTACACGCATATCTCAGTATATATACCAGAATATCAATATATATCAAAATATGCCAGAATATCAAAATATTGGTACACAAGCACTATAAACATATCGCACATATACAATACATATAAAATTATCAAACTTATAATTACACTCATTGTTTTGCAAACAGAATGCTACCGTGCCGGAATATCATACTTATTACACTGCATTGTTTATTACACTACAGTACAAAGATTTCATTAATTACACTACATCGTTTTGCAAGCAGTGAAGTCTACATGGTTCATTACAGGGCAAAGCATTCCAGTTTTCAGACTTCAATGTTCAACCTGGTTCATGTGCAACTCGAAGATTAAATTCAGAGGCAGTTCAACTTCATAAATCTGGAAAGAATATTCCACTTCAAAAACAAAAAGCATCTACCTGATTCAAAAAGTCTGAAACAATTTAAAACAAAGTAGAACCCAAGCAAAGAGCAAATCAAATAATGCAAAGCAATTCAAAGCAAACAACGGTTAGGATAAAGCAAATTTGATCAAGCCTCAATTTCCAGATTTTGAAATCTTTTTCAGGTTCTCTTTCCTCTCTGTCAAACTATCCAGGTGAGCAAACCACCCTTATAAATTCTTAAAACTTGATATATCTATTTTGCATGTGATAAGTCTTGAATGTAAATTGTGAAAGGTGCTTGCATGCTTGTATTTATGTATGCATGACTGTGTGTACGATTGTGTACAGGCAACATGCCTCTGTTTATACATGACAGGTTTGATAAACCTGTCTAAAAATTCATACCACCCAAAAGAATGAATGTTAGGCTTTGATCATTAAAAGGAAATTGCTTGAAATAATGTAATTTCATATATGAAAATAATTTCAGATAAAAACAGGTGCATTGCTATTCTTATATCACAGTTATGTACACATGCTGCTAATGTTGTTACTTATCTTCTTGTTTAATCAAGAAAAGCATTAGATCTTGGGGTGCATGTTATCATCTGAACATCATTGATGTGGCTGAATTCAATTAGATTATCAACCCTCTTGTTTTTGGTCAGTCTTGAATAGACACTGGATGTAATCTGACTCAGTCCGTGTGACATAAGTATTAATTACCACTAATAGAAGTTGCATTGAATCTTGAATGCAATTCATTATCCAACTTTGAACTATTTCTATTCTATTATTTCGAATATCAAAATAAAATTGGTGAATGTTTGATTATCTTTCTAGCTCAGACTTTGAAATGCAAAGTCAATATAATGTTTTATGCTTTGTACGAGTTGGCAACACTTCTTTCAACTTGCAAATATATAATGTTATAATAATTTTTAAACACGGTTGTTTTTTAGTTTGAGAGGCATTGAAGGAGAATATAATGGGCTTCAACCTTTTTTTTTGGAAGGTAAAAGCTTTACTTCCTAGTATTTTATAAATTGTCGATTATCTTGTAAACAAGACAGACCAGGACAAAATACACATGCATTTGCATATGCAAATTTCATATACAACAAACAAAAGAAAATCAGCAATATATGCAAAGAACAAGTCAGAAATATCAATACCTCCGACTAAAGATATCGTATCAAACCCTTTTGATGGCTCACATAACCTCCGGCTCCAACATCCCCTAAGGTCTCGGTAAATTGTCGACATATTTTGGCGGTTAGCGCATCCGGCAATAAAATTTTGTCCAACAACACTTTTTCATATGTGGGTGGTACTGGTTTTCCATGAATTACTAATGCTGTGGAATCTCGGCATATAGTACCTGTTATATAAGCATTTTTGGAGTGAATATATGGAATCACATTTACAGAACTAACAAGCTCCCAAACATTTAAGAGGTGGTATATATGGGCACAAAAGCATAAGTGTGCGCATGAAATAATTTCAATGCAAGGATACGCATATATTAGAGGTAGTATATTTGCATGCTTCAGGGACACTACACACGCAAGAATAAAAGTTTTAAATCTTGGAACCATTTGCCTTCAGAAAATTATACATGCAATATATATCACGCATGCAAGAATTTCCACACAAAAATCAAAGTAAAACACACGTATAAAGCATGTAATTTGCAAAAATAACACACGCAGGTAACAAAGAAATAAACTTGCATGGTTCAGGGGCAGTGCATACGCAGGTCCAAAAGGATTTACTCGCATGCATCAGGGACAGTGCACCAGATTTTTTTAGGATGAAAACTTATATAAACAAAAAAAAACTCATGCTACCCAAAACCATTTCAAAAACATGCAGCGATGGCCCAAGTTTCATAGCATATGAACTAGACCCAAATTTTCCTAATAATGACTTAGGTTTAATGCCAGAAGTGAATTACAGAGAATTTTTTTGGCAACCAGGCAACATATATATTAAATGCGTGAGTTTCAAACTCACCTGTCTTTACTCTACAACAGCTAGCAACTCAATTTAAAAGGGTGCAGAAGTTTAAACAATATCAGCCATTAATGCTTCGCTTGAGATGCTGAAAGAAGTGGAATAAAGGATGATGAAGTGATATCTTTATTTTATTTTTACTTAAGTCAAAGAAATGAGTGCTGAGAAGTGTTTTGGGTACATATTCATTTAATGCCATGTACACAAGTACTGCTCGGCTAGCCCTTAGCTATGGTAGAGTAATGTAAAGTTCAAGTTGCTTTTGAATTAATGTTTTCACCCATTGCCTTACTTCTCTGTTAATTGTTTACTAATATGTCTCAGCAATTGTAAACGTGATAACAAACTTGTTTTATTTCTTGACTAACAGCCTCACTATTGTTCAGCTATGTTAAATGAAAAATGTAAAAATGTGTTGAGATATAACTCAACAAAATTGTGACGGTTCACTTTGTATTAAACATGTGGCAGCAAGTTATAAATTTGCTTATACGTGCAAGAAAATGCAGCACACTCTCCCGTTCACGAAGTTAAGCATTCACTAACTTTGCAACATATTATTTTCTTCAAATTTTAATAAAATAGTACCTGTTGCAATTACTTCGTCCTCGAAGTTCAGGATTTCACATCTTTGGTCGATTAACTGATTGTTCGGAGTGGCAAACTGAGAAGATGCGATTTCACTGCCTACTTGACGATTATCTTGGGCTATGCTGAGAAGACGCTCCAGTTTATCATCCATATTGTCCAGCTTCATCAATTTTTGCTCCACATTTTGCAGTCGCTGCTCATATATTCCTTGGGCATGTTTGAGCCGTTTGCATGGAATGGCAGCACTCTTAACTTGGCTAGGAGCTATATTGGTCCCAATACTTCGGCTCCTGCCCTTTACATCTTTACCAAACACTGATATAAAGACGGCTTCATCACCACCACTCGTCGTTTCCTTTTCTTTTTCAATTTTGTCCTAAAAAGTAAATACATATATATTAATAATGAAAATTTAATTTAGAGGCGTTGTTATTTGTTTAACTTACAAAGTAGGAAGATGTCGCATCTGACGTGCTGCCATCTTTTTTCTTATGCGTTTTCTCCCATACTTGAAGACGTGATACTTCTGTTCCCGGACTACTTGAATCGACCTGCATACAATGACCTAAAATTATATTTGGAACTAATGGTATATGCAATGTGATGCACCAATTCAATGACACATACCATTTCTTGAGTAATCATAGCGTGACTCTTACGTCCCGAATGATGACCATATTCAAGCATTGATCTATTTTGTTTGCCTCGCTTCCTTTTTTCTTTCGCCTCGGGTTTTGATTCGTTTCTTATGAACTCATCCCAATCATCTTGAGCAATTTTCGGTGGACAATTTCTCATTCTTTCTTCGTCAGTGATGAAATGGTCATAATGATTCTTGCGCAAATCATTCTTGTGTCTCCTAAAAGCCTCGGACATTTTTTTCATAATAAGGTCCTTTGATAGAGGATCGAGCTCATAATATTTCTGCATAACAAAAAATGCATGTAAACCATTTTTTATTTATGTATTGAAAGCATTATAAATGAACGGAGCTCATTATTACCTCCAATTGATTCCACACGTCTTCCTTGTAATTTGGCGGAACTTTTTTCCAACTTGGATATGAGATTGGCACATGATTTCTTACTAGTTTACCAATCTTCGTAGCGACCTTTGAACCATTTTTTCCGACTGGAGAACCGTAGTTGTCTATATCAATTTTCTCCCGTTTTAAAGTGGATGATTGGGAAGTTGTATCATTTGACGGTGGTGTGGCATCTTGTGACATTATGTCCTGCAAAGTCTCAAATCCTAAAATAATCCCAACAACATTATGACGTACAGTTCTTCCCCTTCCAGCCCATCCCTGTGATGCCCGATTTATGTTGGCCACCTTATTGCATGGAGTCCCCTCCATAACAAGATCAAATGCCTTATATGTCTTAATAAAATTTGCTCCAAGCGATCACAGTTAAGCTGCTGTACATCTGATATATGAACCAACGTCCCCTTATTGATTTGTTTGATCCCACCAACTTCTCACCACATTACGATTTTTGTCAGTCCGACTGACAATAATCGTAATGTGATGAGAAACTGATGGGATCAGACAAATCAGAAGGGGACGTTATTTACTATATCAGATGTACAGCAGCTTACCAGTAATCGCTTGGAGCAATTTTATTAAGTCATATAATGCATTTGATCTTGTTATGGAGGGAAGTCCATGCAATAATGTGGCTAACATCAATCGGGGATCATAGGGATGGGCGGGAAGGGGAACATTCACTTTAATGCGGCAGTGATAAAGTCTTCCTGCATCACCAAAATTTTAAACTTAAGCGGATTCAAAACAATATCTAAAATACTGACTGAAATAAATGATGCAAATACAAAAATATATTACCTTTGCACTGCTGAACTAAAGGGTGCAAATACAATATCTTGAACTTCCTGTCTACCTACAAACACAAAGAAAAAAAGAATAGTCAAGCTGATCATATGTATGTATGTGTACATGTGTGTATGTATGTGATCATATGTATGTATGTGTACATGTGTGTATGTATGTGATCATATGTAAGTACCTACAACTACAAACACAAAATGAACTCCTGCAATATATCCATCCTTATGGATCCATCAGGATATTATAATGACACTAATAAAAAATATAATGCATCTATTACTATCATTCACGCTATATTTTACATTTTACACCTTAAATAAATATTTTGTTAAGGTACAATAACTGCTCTAAAATACAAAGTTAACATATGCATTTGATAAGATCTTCTAATTTTTCATTGTCTTCAAAAGCTGATTGATAAACGGTGGGAAACTCAGTGTCATCCACATTTATGGTCAACCGTTTTGGTGTATGCAAAACCACAAACCATCCGTTATTTTTTAAATCTTTTGAGTAGAACACTTGACTCGCTTCCGATGCAAGAATAAATGGCTCATCATTCAGGCTATCTTTATTCTTCAATTTTCCCAAGTTAACTGTGATCAAGCTTGAAACAGAATCTATTTTACAACCATTGATCTTATCTTCGACCTTTACCCAATCACAATAAAAAACTGTTTGTTTGAAGTCAATGTAATCCAACTCAATTATCTGTTGAATGACTCCGTAATAAGTTGTTTCTGCTTCCTTAAAATTTTTATCCTTCCCACTCGCTCTAAATTGTGTAATTGCTCTCATGCATACACCACTATCCTGTGTTAGCTTTCGCTCTTCATAACTCTTCATAGAAAATAAAAACCCATTCACTTGGTACTTCATATAACTACGGGCATCAAACTTCGGCCCGTTAACTAACCGCCAAAGAGTTGAGTCAACATCGACGGTCTTCAACAACTACAACAAACACAATAAGTAAAAAAACATTGTCAAGGAGGTGTATGGTCAACTTGAAAATACGCTAAATATTTAATACATATACCTCCTCACGTAACCAAAAGTGAAATTTTTAATAGCTTCCCTAGATGTACCCCCGCCTCGAGTTTGAGATTTGGTGCTTTGAACATAGGAGTTATACCTCCTACGAAAAACACACAATAAATACTATATATATGAATTGATTTACAATAATAAGAATTCAGAACAAATTCATGAATTTACTTCTTCCATTCATCCAATCCGTCGTATTTATCAAGGACCCATTTACGCACTTGTTGAAATTGCACTTGAGTTAACGTTATATCTTTACCATTATCTAGTGCTATTTCATCAGCAAACTCATCATCCTCGTCTAAAAACGCTTCACGGGTATGTTTATGAGTGCCAGCACCTCCTTTTGGCATATACTCCATGTAGTAAAGACTAGCTTCTTGTACAATATATCCTTCTGCAATACACCCTTCAATATATCTTTTGTTGCGCACATATCCTTTATATGTTTTCATCAACCTATGAAGATGAATAATTGTAAAATGTAGACATCAATAGCTATTTAAATCGAATAATTATGTACATAAATAAAATTAGTAATTTACCGTTCAAATGGGTACATCCACCTATATCTAACAGGACCAGAAATCAATGCTTCATCGGTTAAATGAACCATAAGGTGAATACTGATATCAAAAAATGCAGGCGGAAAATGTTTTTCAATAACACACATTGCTTCTACCAAACTAGCCTTTGCTTTTAGAAGATGTTCCCTGTTGATCACCTTTGAGCACAAAATGTTATAAAGAGACTAATGCGGTGAATAGCATTCCGTAGATCCTTATGTTGCGGAAAACAATGCTGAAGCAATACCGGAAGTAAATGTTGCATTATGACGTGGTAATCATGTGACTTCATATTTTTTAGTTCAGGAGGGTTGATACTCACATTGTTATGGAAGTTCGAAGAGAATTTGCTCGGCACTTTCAAAATTTTCAAAACGGTGCAAAACCGTATCTTTTCTTCTTTGCTCAAAGTGAAAGTCGCATTTGGTATGGTTACTCTACTTGTTTCAGGATCTTCTATCACCCACAACTTTTGTTTTATACCCATGATTTTCAAATCCTTCCGTGCATTGATCCCATCTTTTGACATGTCTTTATGGTTCATAATTGTGTTGATCAAATGTTTCGTGACATTCATCTCCGTATGCATAACATCAATATTATGTCGGGTCAAATTTGTTTTCCAATATGGCAAATCAAAGAACTTCGACCTCCTATACCATGCAGGAACTTCTTCATCGATTGTCTTTTTCCGTTTTCGACCAATTTCCGGTATGTTTTTACCAACTTTCATTTTTATATTCGCTACCTTTTTTTCAACTTGATAACCAGTCAGTGGTTTTGGAGGACGCTTAAGTTCTTGCTCGTTGTTGAAATTTGTCTTATCGTATCGAAACTTGTGTCCGAACGGAAGAAATCTACGATGTCCCATGTAACAAATCTTCTTACTTTCAAGAAGATAAACAGATGTAGTTTCTTCTCCACAAAGAGGACATGCAAAGTAGCCGTGAGTTGTACATCCCGATAAAGTCCCAAGAGCGGGATGATCATGGATTGCACACAATACTCTAGCTCTCATTATGAACTCAGATTTCATAAATGAATCAAATGTAACGACTCCTTCCCATAACTGCTTTAACTCGTCTATCAAAGGTTCTAAATAAACATCAATATCCTTCCCCGGTTGTTTTGGCCCAGAAATCAACAGTGTTAACATTGAGAACTCTCTTTTCATGCACAAAGACGGAGGAAGGTTATATGGTACTACAATTACTGGCCAACAGCTGTAAGGGTTAGTTAAAGAAGCATTCGGACAGAAACCATCTGTTGCTATTCCAAGCGTGATATTTCGTTGTTCAGCAGCAAACGAAGAATCAAAAGAATCTGTAGTTTTCCATTGAGAAGTATCACGCGGATGACGCATTACGGTTGTACCGGACTTGGCACGACCATGCCAGGTCATCGCTTCTGCTATCCATGGTACAGTATACAGTCTTCTCAATCTAAAAATTAAAGGAAAATGTCTTAAGGTCTTTTGAGGTACTGTGGTAGCTTTTCTCTCTTCGTCGAATGATGTCTTGTATCTTGGTGCGTTGCAATTTGTACATGAAACTTTGTTCGCATTATCTTTCCAGTACAAGATGCAGTCATTAATGCATGCATCATAAGTTATGTAATTCATCCCAACTTGCTTAATGATCTTCTTCATGTCGGGGTACTTTGAAGGTAGCGTGTTACCTTCGGGGAGTAACTCCTTTATGAATTCGAGTACTGCAGTCACACCATTGTCTGAAAAGCCGTATTGGGTCTTCAAGCTATTCAGTTTCACAATGGCATACAACTTTGTAATCTCTTTTGGACAAGAAGGATACAATGGCTCTGTTGCAGTTGCACTATCAAAAAATGATTTATCCGTAAACTGCTCACCAATATTAGCATTATCATGCAACTGACTTGTAGGTTGAAAATGATGGAATCTATCTGCATCATTGATCAAATCCTCCATCCTAATATGTTCGGACTCATCAGTATTTGTGGCATGACTAACCGATTGTTGTTTTGGCTTCTCCGGTATTCTTTTCCCGTGAAAACACCACACGGTATATGATTGAACGATACCATATCTAAGCAAATGAAAATGAATGTCATTTAATTTGAATGTATCTTCATTTTTGCACCGCGTGCAAGGGCACGAATACTTTTCCTTGTTGCCACCATTTTCAGCAACAAATTTAACGAAATTTCTCACACCTTCCACATATTCTGTACTTCTTCGATTAGATTGATTCATCCATTGTTTGTCTATACTAAAAGACATACTGAAAGAAAATAACAAGAGCTAATAATAAATCATGGGTAACAATATCTTATGGCTTTCCACCAAGTTCAACTCTGATATTAACTAAACATATGAATATTCTTTTGATTTCACTTGAAATTTAACATTAGCATCAAACTGTTTCCAAAAAATTTGTCATTACAACGGCGCCATTTTGTAGCACCAGAGTAATGTCTATGCATTACCCCTATCCTGATACTTGGTTTGCGCCATTAACAACAATTTTATCCACTTACTAAATATGGTCTCATATTTAGTAAAACAAAATTCATTGCATCAACTTATACCCTAGCAGTCACTATAAGCAACTATGTCTAACTAGCATGCAGTACAATACATTACAATTTGTAAAACAAATCATATATAAATGTAAAAAGATCATCCCTTGCATAACCAATTGTTTCTTGGTTCTCTAACACTGTACACTTAAAACATCAAATATGTATTCTGATGGTTCAGATTAGAAGGTGCATCTCTACTTTGGCAAACTGTTAAAGAGTAGTAGATATTGACTATAATCAATCCCCAAAAACTTAATGAAACATCAATCCTAAAAGCAAGGGCGGCCCAAAGAATCGGTTGACCAAGCCCAATGTGAATTTTTTTGCCCCTTACTATATAACATGTCAATTTTTTTTATTTTCCTTTTCATATATAACCATAAAATCACATATAAAACTATAACATAACAAAGTACCAACTTTTTATACAAAAGTTGCCACATTAAGTGGGCTGCAATACTTATAGTCTCAAATAGTTTACAAAACAGTGTATTTAATTTTTAACGAAATGTATTAAGTTTACAAACTAGTGTATCTAGTTAAGTGTACAGGCAAATCATATTGGGTTCTGCCTAAATGTTTGCGGGTAGACATACACACACTGAAGGAAAAATAGTACATCAATGTAAGTATCAGTTCCTAAATAATTATTAGTTTTTTAGCTTCAGCTTTCAAATTTCAATTCCTAAACGATTATTTACAGAAAACTACTTGTTTATAACTAAATACTAATAAGTTATTAGCTTCAGGCGTTTTCAAGGTTAATGAAATCTAAAGCAGTAAAAGGGCGACTCAATTTTAGAAAATTAGACAACTCAAAACAAGAAATTCGCATACTTAATTAGTAGTGGCAGTATAGAGACTGTAGCAGGACTTCAAATCAGCAGTAGAAAACATCGCGTAGGAGGCAAGCTTGAGCCGACGATGGCTGATGGAATAGCCGAGTATGCAGCGATGATTATTTAGAAAGCGTTGATTTTTGAAACCCTAGTTTTTTTGGGTTCGAGCAAATCGCCAACATAGAGATTGCTATTGAGCTGTAACTGTGAAGTAAAACAGATTTTGGGTGTTGCCCAGCTCAGTTGGTTGCCCCATCCCAGGGGCTTGGTGGGCTTGCCACTGGGCCGGCTAAAAGATTGGGACGGTTAATAACCGTTGCTAATTAGCCACGGTTGAAAACCGTTGCTAATTGGAGTGAAGCGCGCCAAAAATTATGGCGCGAAAGGATGAAATTCACCGCTATCATTTGTCTCCAAAGAAGCTACGGTTAATAACCGTTCCCAATTAGCAACAAGGAAAAACCGTTGCTAGCTGAACCAAGACGGTTATTAACCGTTGCTAAATGGCAACGGTTAATAACCGTTGCCAAATGCGCGGATGGTTAGTTGCAAATCTCAGTATTTGGTGTAGTGTGCAGCATAGGATATATGACAGTTTTTATTAATTCAGCTCTACCACTGATATTTAGCATCTTACTGTGCCAATGGATGAATTTTTTTATTGATTTTTTCTATCAGCCATCCAAAATCCCTGGCTCTTAATTTATTATTAGATAGAGGAATGCCCAAATATATAATTGGCATACTTCCAATGCTGAAATTTAGAATGTCGGCTATTTGATGTTTATTTGTGACGCCTTTACTAAAAAATATCATGGATTTTTTGTTATTTAATTCCAGCCATGCTATGTTATTCAGATCTTGGAAAATATACTTAATGCATTTGGCATTCTCAATGGTAGCTTTGGTTAAGATTAAAATATCATCTGCATATATCAAATGCATAATCACTGGTTCGGTTTGGTATATGGGAATGATATTACCATTAAAGTAATCCATATCTAGATATATGGTTAGGAGTTCCATAACAATGGCAAATAAATATGGCAAGAGGGGGTCACCTTGTCTTAATCCTCTCGAGCTATCAATGAAACCATAGGGTGAACCATCTATCAAAACCGAAAACGAGGGAGTAGATATACATTCATATATAAGATCCACAAATGGACGAGGAAAACCCATCGATATCAGCATATGATGAATAAATTCTCTGTTAATTTTATCTTAAGCTTTATACAGGTCAATTTTCAGACATAAATTGCTAGATTTTTCCTATTGAATCCTCTAACCATTTCATAAGCTAGTAGGGATTTTTCTATGATTACTCTACCAGGGATGAAAGCATTTTGATTATATGAGATAAGTTCATTCATGTATTGCTTCATTCGATTACAGATAAGGTTAGCTAGAATTTTATATGAAACATTGTAAAGTGAAATCGGTCTAAAATTAGTCATATCAACTACATTCGGTTTTTTTGGGATGAGGCATATAAACGTATGATTGATTTCTCATATAATTTTCCCCGATTGAATTATACCATTCATAGCATTCCAGTTGTCATATTTGATTTGCTCCCAATGGATTTTATAAAATTTTGAATTGATGCCATCTGGTCCAGGTGAACTATTATCATTTATCTGGAATACTACAGTTTTAACTTCCTCTAGTTGAAAAGGTTTGCAAAGATTATTTTTTGCATTTTCCGATAGGATTTTCTTGCAAGTTATGTGTGGAAATTGGTATGTATGCCTTGACGATGAGAACAGTTCTGAGAAGTAGTTTATAGCTATTTGAGCAAATTTTTCTAATGTTGATGACCAAGAACTATTATCATTAAGAATGCAACTGCTCCCTCTAGTAGGTTTAAAAACATTGATTTTGGAAAAGAAAAATGCTGTTGGTTTATCTCCTTTTGTCAACTAGTTAAGCTTCATTCTTTGCTCGTTTTCAATCGCAATATTCCTCATTTTAGCATGAACCTGGTCATACTTCATATTGCACTGTTCCATAAGATTGTTGTTTAAAGGATCTTGAACTAATTGATTACAAATATCATTAGCATCTTCCTTTAATTTATCCATTTATGAATATATATTGGTTGTATTTGAGGCCCAGAATTTCAAAGCAGTCTTCACAATCTTTAATTTACAGAGAAATTTATAAAGAGCATTACTTGTAAATTATTTTCCAAAGCATGCTGTAAGGTGATCTGGTATCCCCTTTGTAGGTGCCACGAATTATTATACTTGAAAGGTATGCAACTTCTCCTTTTATTTTGAGTTGGGAGCTTGATCATGATAGGAGTGTGATCACATAGAGAGTGAATGCCAAAATTTATGCAATAATGGCAGAATTTGACAGTCCATAAGTTATTTACAAAAACCCGATCTATCTTACTATGTATAGAGAAGTGGAGACCCCCTCTCCATGTATAGTAATTTCCTGTGAATTCTGGTTCAAGAAGTTTAGAATAAAATATGCAATCTAAAAAATCTTGATCACCCGTAACATTATAGATACCATTATTCATTCTATCAATAAGAGATAAAATAGTGTTAAAATCGCCCATCAAAATCCATGGAAGTTTGACACTCATGGATTGATCTATAATATACTTCCATAGCTCTTTTCTCCTTGTTTCCTCATTAAAGTCATAAACCGTGGTACATAACACACTTAGTCCACTAGCATTATGCAAGATACAAGAGATATACTGTTCATTCGTGTGTAGAATAATATTAGACCACTGGGTAGGGTCCCAAACTATAAGAATATGACTTTTCTGCTCATCTAGAATATTATGTGAGAATTTCCATTTAGAATGAATTTTTGTCATAAATCTATCAATATTTTCTAAGGATAGTTTATTTTCAAGAATGCCAATAAAAAAGAACCTATTGCATTGCAGTAATCTAATTATTTCCAATTGTTTGGCTGGGGCATTCATACCCCTAATGTTCCAGAATAGGAACTCCATCTATTGGATGTTTTCAGGGTTGCTACTAGCTTCCAGGAGGGTAGCAGTCCCCAATAATTTTGTTTTTTTGAACTTTTATTCTTGCCTTTCAGCTGATTAACAAGGGTGTTCCATGCAGGTTGTCAACAAAGTCATAATTGGTTGTGGCTTTAAACTCGAATGAGGCTTCATCTGACCTGATTTTACGTGTATTTCTAGTTCTGGACGTTCTTAAAGAATCAGAGTTTTGGTCTATAGTATCAAGCTTCATATCCACCTCCGAAGGATCTTCGAACATTTCACTTGAGTCACAGTTGAACTCCTCTGTATCTTTATTCTTGTTTTGTGAATTCTGTTGTAATTCTAAATTCACGCCTTTCTGAACTGGATTTGTAATTATAATCGACCTGAATGTGTTCGGTTGGACATTTCTTCTTTCATCGGGTTGATTTTGAGTAGAAACGTTGTTACTTACATTATGAATATTAATGTCTTGTGATTTCTCCTTTTCTGGAATGTCTGGGGGCGTTTATGCATCAGTACGAGTTGATTTGTAAACCTGAATATTTTCTGCTTGAATCTCTATATTATCCCCATTGTTTTCAATTATCATATCATAGTTGTCCGCATTTTGTTGCAAGTTTTTCGTTTTCGCCATCCAAACTTTATTAAATTGACAGTTACTTTCGACATGACCAAAACTTGAGCAGTTCGAACATATTGATGGTTTCCATTCATAAACCACTTCTTGCCAAATTAATTTTTCATCTTCAGTTATTATAGGAATTTTACTAGGGAATTTAAAGGAATTGTTAATTTCAATTAACACTCTAGCGTAAGCGATTTTAATGATACCTTCAGTAAATTTATCCAACCTAATTGGGGAATCAAGAACCGAGGCTATACGACTTATCCCTTCTTCTGTCCAATAATCAAGGGGAAGATTAGGAAATCGTATCCAAATCAGAATTATATGAAGAAGTTCTTTATTGAGCTGCATTCCCAAAAACCACATTTTCATCATCATCAACTTTTTATTATAATAATAAGGACCCCCTTCCAAAATTTTGTCACAATCTTGTTTATTGCTGAATTTTATCACATAAAATCCATTTTCTTTAGAGTAAATCGAGAATTCATCTTCTGGCTTCCAGACTCTAATTATATAGTCTTTGAAATATGGATAATATGGTTTAGGGCCAACTACATATACCACTATGACATTGTTTCATTGCTTTTTAGCGTTATGAACAACCTCATCGGACATTTTGGCACATTGCATGGAGTTAAATTCTCGAGGTTGATAGAATTTTAACGGGATGGAGATTGGGATGTTGTTACCTTTAACCACTTCATTCCATGCCCGACTGGATGAGGTAAGGAAATTCCACCTATTGGTAGCAGATCTGTTGGCAGCTTGGGGTGGGCGGACAACATTACTATTGGTGGTATTGAGATCTTGAATTGAAGTACGAGGAGATGGTTTTACACTTTTCTGTTGAGATTCACTGTTTGAAAATACCTCAGACCGAGTTTGATAAGAATGTTTAGAATCACGCTTCCACTTACGGGAAACAACCGGAGTGAAGCCTTTGTCATCAGGAATACGTTGTTTTGTATGGCATAGAGGCGGAAAACCAGGCGGGGGTTCCATGAACGGCGGATGCGGATCAGGAGGGCGATTGGGCTGGCGATCAATAGGCGAGGAGGAGGTCATCTGGGGAGAGCCTTAGTTTGAGGCAAGGCAGATCAGAGATGGGGGTAGAGAGCAAAATCGACGGCTAGAGAAACTCCATGAGCAACTCCGGAGTGATACCTTCTGTCTCTTTAATAGTGAGGAACACATACATTGGCACTTAGATTAATTGTCATAGATTTGCCTAAGATCATTCATTGATTTCATCAGCTTCATCAGCCAGCTCATCCTCTTCAAAATAACATATAATTTGAATCGTAGAATCTCAACAGTATCATTGACTGTTTTTTATGAGGCAATTCAAAGCATTGTTGCATTTGAATACAGGAAATTGCCTTTACAAATTAATTTTACCCTCATGTATATTGCGTGTGGCAACCTACATCTACACATACAACTCAAAGCTCTGATTAGATCACACTAAAGGACTCTATCTATTCCAAGTTCATGCCATCACTGCCATTAATATTCAAATCGATTATCAGAGAGATTTGTCTACTATTGACTTGCAAAACCAAACTGGGTAAAAACAAAAGCAAAAAACATGTCCTTAACGTGTGTCATTAAATCTCTTTAATATTATTAGTTTGTTGTGTGTCATTAAATCTCTTTAATATTATTAGTTTGTTCTGTCCACAAATCTATTTAAATCTCTTCAATACTAAATTTTTTCCAATATACTATTGTTTAACATTTAACTAAAATTAATGGAAAATAAAATGGATTTTTATTTTTTCTGAAATTATTTAATTGAACTAATAGTAATCAGTTGCTCAATTTTGAGCCGTTGCACTAGTTACACAGCCCACTTAAACAATGGTTTTTGTTGGAATAATTCATCCGTGTTTTGTAACCTGAAATGTGAGAAAATTTCATTTCGTAAGCTAATGAAATAGCCCACTTAAACTAATTAACTTTTTAATCAAGACAAGGCAAATTTTAAGAAACGAACACCCAAGTTACACAGCCTAACATGGCCGATACAAAAGGGGCAAATATCATTAGATTGAAGTTTCAACAAACAAAAGACAACCTAGCATACAGACAGGCCCTACAAAATAACTGCATCCCATTGAACTGCTTGCTACGGATACTGATTCTTCTTAGCCCGTCATCATCGTTTCCAAAACTAATCCTATGATTTTTAGCCAATGCCAGACTAGCCTCCTATTTTCTGCTAGGGACCAAGACAAAATATTAATCAGCACTTCTCAGATTTTGGTAACAATAAGTCAAAAGATAAAATAGCATATCCGATAAATTATATAAATTATCCAATAAAATTTTAAAAACCTATGTTTTCATTAGTGGAAATTCAAATAAATTTGGTGTGAGCAGATCAGGGATTAACAAAACTAGCAATTCTAAAACACCAGTGACCATAGTGCGTGTATCTTCCATTTTGTTCCATGACAGCACTGCATGGAATACTAAATATCACGTAATGTATATCCTTTGTACTTGCATGGGGAATCCATAGCACTAAAATTATCATGTCAAACCCTTGTAAATATGGTTAGAAAGCATGTTAAATCGACACCATGTATAGAACCATATTAAGTTTAAGTGCATTAGCAAGGACCCAAAGTTAAATAACCGAGAACTAATTACAGAACGAGATTTGTTCTTTCTTTCATTAGTTGGACAAAATCAATGATAAAGGTAATTATTATTATAATAGTAACAATAATAATAAAATACCTACCGTGATCCATACAATTTCTTCTTCTTTGAACACATCATTCAGAGGATTCTTAGACGTCAAAGAAGCTTTTAGAAGATTCAATGCCTGCATCATTAATAGTAATAATATTTTTTAGCAAGCAAAATGGGTCCATAAAATCACATGTGCTAAACAATAGGAGTTACAAGTATAGAAAAGTACGAAGTCAAACATTAAGCTTAACAGTTTAAACATCCATATTTCTCCTCTTTAATAGCTATTACATGATGCAGATATTTCTTAACCAAGAATTCGGTGCCAACTAAACCGGGGGGAGGGGGTGGTTGTTGTTGTGGGGGTGTGTGTTGTGGTGTGCGGTGCGGTGCTGTGTGTAAGTTTAATTTGCATTAAGAATAATTTAGTGAAGGCTTACATGAACATAACAATTTACCTCATTTTCACCAATATTAGTTTCTTTCTCCTCCAAGTCTGAAAAAAGGAATTTACGTTTCTTGATAGTTTGCATTACACTCAATGGCGAACTTGGGGATAATACAAGATCATCTGTTATAATAAACTTCATTCCCGTTTTAGCATATCCACCACCAAATTCTTTACTTGGAGATGCTAACTTAGGATTCATTTCTGGCACTGTTATGTGTTTCACTCCATGTTTACATTCATCAGAACCGGAAGTAGATATCTTATCAACACGACAGATAGAACAACCTTTAAGTTTGCCTTTACCGGCACGCATTTCATCGATCAAAGATGGGACAGTGCTACAGCCAAAAAAAGGTGCCAGCTTAGGATTCAGTAGCGTTGATTCTGACTTGACAAAATCAGCATTAGCACTTTGATATAGGTTGTCTATACAACCTAAGGATGAACATTGGTTTGAAAGCTTAATAATGGATCCCAATGGATATGTAAGAAAGCTCAATATAAGATCAACCAGTTCTTCCCCTTCAGATTCAGCATAAAGTACATCTTTTTTAGATTTAGATACTATTAAATTTGCTGTCAAATTTATTGATTTATCAGTCAATCCCATTTCAGATATGGGGAGTAACTTAGACATGAACCCAGAATCAACAGTAGCAATGGGCTGTTGAAAGTAAAGGTCTGATAGTGGAGACTTTGAGATCAGGGCCCTCTTAAGTAAATCTAGAAGCTGAATACAGGGGAAAAAAAGAGTAAGTTGGGAAAATGTTGGCAAGCAAGCTTCTGGAAATTTTGACCTGCAACCCATACTGTTCATATTTTATTGACTACCAAAACTATAATGTAATTTTAACGAGCATCATGTTACATATCGACTTAAAGGTGAGAAACCTTCTCATCAACAATTTTTTCTCTCTTTTACAGTGAGAATGACAAGAAATGACTTCATGGTGGGTACGCAAAAACATAATTTACACAGATTAAACAATTCCCAAAACCTTGCTACTTTAGTCATTTGATACTCCTCCAATTTCACTGGGCCATGTTCAACAGATCTCAATAAATTCACTAGAACATAGAATTCAAAGTTACCAAAAAATTCCCTGGACCCTATAGTCGGTCAGGGAATGGACTTTCAAACTAAACTTGTCAAACAACAGCATCAAATTACTTATTCCTAACAATATAAACGTAATTTACGATAACCAAAGAAATAGCCAGGTCGATTTAAAAAGAGAAATAGCACACCTACAAAAAATTCTCCTTCCGCCTTTTTTTTAATTCTTTCCGGTATAGTTAAACCACATCATCACTGCAACCATTTACATAAGTAAATTTATAAGTGTAGCATTTCTGATGGAAAAAAAAATCACAAGAACATTCCTATTTTGGCAAACCTGATTTAATTAAAAATAATGAACATTTGAAAGGTGGATGCACATCCAAATAAAACTCACCAAACATTCATCGAGATCAACGTTTGATTCTTCAATGTCATCCAAGTCTTTGATATTGAGCTTATCTGAAATATTTTGAATAGCTGTTAAAGAGCATGACATGACATTGAGATCATCAGAAATTATATAGGCAGTATTCCCTTCAACAAAGACCCCATCTCCATCAGTTCCTTTCCAATCATTGTCAACAAATTTTCTAGCTGAATCCATGATTTCACCACAACCACATTTTGCATTTGGGGATGAACTAAAGAACGGATAAAATTTTGTAGCACACTCCTCCTTCTCGCATTGGTAAAACCTTTTTGGTTCAGCTGAATCAACTCTCAAAATTAAGTCATTATAATGAGACCTAGTAGAGTTCAAAGGATTGAGTAACATAGATTTGCATGCATTTGTATTGAAATATTTCTCATCCAGATTTTGTACACTTTCATAAAGCATGTCCATGGAACCAATGGAGGATTTACCGCCTAAGAGGTGGATTACATTACCGATTGGCATGGTCAAAAAGCTAAACAATATATCCACGAAGTCTTTGTCTGATTCTGCAAATACCACTTTCTTATTCTTTTTGTCTACCATTACTTTGAGTTTCAAATTCGTGGAGGAAGCCATTGTTTTGTTTTTGATATTATCACGGAAGAAATTCACTTTGATCTAAATGTATGCAGTAACTAGTTTAAGAAGAAATAAAAAAGCAACGTGCCATTCATGAGCAGCCTTCTCAAATAATATCAATTTCCAAGACCGTATATAAAAGTTTCTACTGACAGTGGAACTAATTTAGGTGGCTAATTGCATTTATAATGGTAGCAGAATGAATTACTAAAGGTATTATTATAATAATTAAGGATGTACGGTGAGTATGTGTAAAAGTTTTGTTTTATCTGCACTGTATTTTGATTCACAGCGTAAACGCAACAGAAGCCCATTTTATGAATTTGTAATCAAACACGATAAATCTATTAAATGGAGATATGCATATGATATCTTCTATTGGTTGATGAGAGCATTAAATGCGGTTCTATGCTTGTGGAGCTTTGCAAGATCTTATACAGATATAAAGTTTTGAATAGGAGTGATTGGATGGGATAAGACGCCGACTAAAACACTTGTGAGAAACAGCAAAAGGAAAACGAGACAAATTTATGAATTTACAGTGATAAGAAGTAAAAATGCGCAGAGTTTCTTATTTATTTTCCTCTTAAATTGGTAAATATAATAATATAAACCGTAACGCTATACGAAAACCGTTCACGTCGGTTATATTTCATTTTATATTCTAGTGGTATATATTCTATTTTCAGCTTATATTAATAATATTCGTTGTCATAAAGGAGGAAGCTATAGTTTTAGTATGATATATTTCAATTCATTTTTTGAATAACTACTAATTATAATCATATTCTAGTCATTTTACTTAATGATTATGCATTGATTAATGTTGATGATTGGTTATTCTATTAAAAAACTTACTTGTAGCTAAATGTCAAATTGAAATATTCATACAATTAGAAACTAGTCTTCAAACCGCACCAAACTGACCATCGCCCACCCTTATAATACAATGCTCAAGGCCTAGAAATTTACAACCCATTACAAAGTCAGGTCTATACCTGCAGTAGTAACCGACTTCACAAAATTTAGGGTTTCCAAGATGGAAAAATGACGAAAATCGCTATAGAAATCAAAAATCACTTTTCTACTTCTCAGATTCCTTAATTCAAGGGGATTTTTGTATTTTTTTTGAATTTCATTTTCCTCTTGTTCTTCCGAAGAACGCCGTTATTGCTTGTTGCTTTGTAAAAAGCAAAGATTGGTTGCCATTATTTTGAAGAAGGAAAGCTGTTGTTCACATGCAAAAAAGGGGTGAAAAACCAAATTCAGGTGAAGTTCACCAGGCCTTGAGATTGTCGGAGGAGGTGGTGGAGGATGTCAGTGGTTTGTCAGAGGTTTCGGTTGCTTTAAACATGGCCTGAAGAGAGGGTTATATGTGTGTATCACGTAGGGATGGCAACGGGGCGGGCTAGGGTCCAAACCCAGTAGACCCGCCCTATTTTGGCCCACCAAGATCCGCCCCATTGGGTCATTGGGACAGGTAGACGCATGACCCGTTCTTGAAAGCTCTCGGTCTTGGGTCAGGTCGGGGCTCGGCTGACATGCCCCAACTCGACCCGCACTACTTAGATTTCCTGAAATCGTTGTATTACTATAATGATGATTTGTTAATCTTTTTAGATATAGGTGATTATAATATGGATATTACAATGTTTCATTCAATAAGCCGTAAATTTTTTATAGTATTAACTTGTGTCACTTAAATTATACAATAACATATGCATATTCTTTTGAACTGTTACTGTACTCCTTATTTGTATTATCTTCGATTGCCATTGTAAACACATTGTTATCTTATTTAATGTATCATTTAGTGAAAATTTATCTAATTAATATATATAAATAAACATATGTACATTAGTATACAATTTGGAATCAATACATAAAGGCTCATCGGGTCTTCGGGTAGGGTAGGTCTACCCTGACCCGTACATGTTTCGGGTTTGGAGCAAAAATCCAAGCCCGTACCGGATCTACGGGACGGGCATGGGGCGAGGGTTAAAAATCCCAAGTCGGGTCTAGGGCATAAAATACCCACCCTAACCTACCCCATTTTCATTCCTAGTATTGGCGTGTACATGTGTGTGCATGTATGCACGTGCACATCTGATACAGGTTGATTTTGGAGTCTGTGTTGAGTAATGTGTATTGCAATGTGGTGTAGAGTGATAGGGGTTTGTTTAGTGGTTTGAGTTGATTTGGTCAAGTTGTATGTGTGTATGAGTGTATACATATGGATGTACATTCTCTCGTCATTGTGTGTGAGAAAGTCTAAAGCAGTATAATTCATTTTTCCTTCATTTCAGTTGCAAGCCTTGTATCAGTTTCTTCCTTTAATCTTGTACTTAGTTTTGTCAATTGTTAGATTAGATCTTTGTTCAATTTTAGTTTATTCTTGTTCTTAATTTTGCAATTATCATTCTTTGTTTGTTAATTCTTACATTTCAATTCATGTTCCTATTACCAGTAGCTTTAATTTCCAGTTCTTGTTAATCTCTGCAATTTCTTCTTGTACTTAATTCTGCAAATTTTCATTTCTCATTGCACTTTAATTCCAATTCAGTTCTTATTCTCCAGTTAATTCTTGCCTTTAAATTCGTATCTTTCAAATCCCGTCCTTTATAGTTTCCATGCTATATAGTCTCAGTTCTTGTTAATACTTGTGTTTGTTCATCTTTTTTACAATTATTTTTCAATTCATATGCTATTAAATCATCAGTTTAATTTTATTTTCCATTCAATTCCACCAATTCTTGCTACAATTCATTTGTCTACTCATACAACTGCCACCTTATCATTTTCTGTATCATCAAAACACCTTGCTACCTAATCAGAAAATACAATAAATCACCATATCATCACTTTCTTGTGGACTTCTAATATCTATGCACATACATTTTCCATTTCCATTACATCACTTCATCGAATCACCCCATATCTCTACCAGAAACTGCTACCTTCCACCATGAACAAAGATTCAGATCCACCATGTTCTTCCAATTTAGTATCAGAGTGGTCATTAGGGGCTAACCCTAACCCTCTCGAACCGATCCTCACTTCACTACCAACAATCAAAATCCAATTACTTTACAAATAAAAACTCAAGAACCTGCATGGCTTTGACAAGAGGAAATTAACAACAGAATGACCTATATCCTTAGAGATTTGGAGCAATTTAATCAAGATATAAAAAGTTTGAAGTAGTGTGCAATATACTCACCACCTTGGCCCAAGGAATTCAGCACATCAAGAATCAGTCACCATCTATAATACAACCACCCCTATGCACCACCATGAAATCTCTATTCCTCGGCCACGACCTGCACCACCACAAGATCCACATTTTCGAAACCTTTATCTTATGCAAATGCCAGCATATCCACCACTAGCCCCTCAACATCCACCAAGAAACCCTGCAAATGCTCCAAGAAATCCTCAAAACCCACCAAACTTCCATCAAGAACCACCACAACCTCCTTATCTACCTAGACCTCCTTACCAAAATAACTACAATCTAGGCTACTATGCAAGATTTTCCCCTCTATCATCCGTGAAACTTGACTTTGCTACTTCTCTAAGAAAGAGTGACTGACTGGTTAAGGCAAGTGGGACAATTTTTCAGATTTCACCATATAGAGGAGAGATATTGGTGGATATTGTTGGAACTGGGCCAGCCTGTAGTGGAAGAAATGGGTGAATTTCAAAAAAATTACCATTTTGGATCTATAATGGACCTATGAAGTCTAAATACATTTAGATCTTATCTAAATTTTCTTTTAAATAAAATCTTTACTTTGTTTAAATTGTTAAATTGGAGATTTGAATGTAACTCAATTCATAACATTATAATGGATGTATAAAATATATTCATTTGTGTGAATATGTAAATAGTGCTAATATATGTCATAAAAACATGTAAAATGAATTTAGAGAAGGAAACATTTCATTTCTTCTCTAACCTTATGTAATAAACAAGGGAAGATTGTCAAAATATGAAGAGGGAAAAAACTTTCATTTCTCTCCTTCTTTAATTGTATTAATTAATATATTAAATTATATTAATTAAGGGAAAGTATACTTTATTAATCTAAATCTATATTAATTAAGTGTGGGATATGAAAAGGGTAAATATATCATATATATTCATACTTCAATTTGTATGGCCAAAATGCTAGACATAAAGTAAAAAAGATTGATTGTCGACATGGACGAGAATAAATAAGAATAAATTAAATGCAATCATATAACGATCTAGTAAGGTAGGAAATGAAAAATGGAATCATTGATTTATTCACTTTCGCTTTTAACAAATTCAATTAATATAGCATTGTTTTACATGCAAGAAGTATTATGATACGATGACATAAACATCAACTAGTAATATACATATATATATTGTTAGTCCATGAGATGATGGTTTTGATGACAACAACCTTAGAATAGATTATAAAATATAAATACTAACATTACAAGTTTAGATATATATGTATATGCAGGATCTAACCATGCAGGTATCAAGAATGAAGACTGTACAGTATAGAGATTCAAGATATAGAGATAGAAGACTCATGAGTATCAAGATTATCAAGAGTTCAAGATTTCAAGGTTAAGTTTGTTTTATTAGGAATATTTGTTAAAACTCATAGAAAAGCACTGGCATCTTATTATCCAATTTATTCGTGGAATGGAATCCACTTCGAGCCCGTTAAAGGGATGGAACCCTAAGTAGGATGGAACCTACGAAAATCTAGTGGGACATTGTTTTGTATCCACTAAGCTTAATTCAAATGATTTTTCAAAATTATCTTGTTTTCGAAATGATTTCAAAACTTTCCTTTTAAAAAGATTCAAAACTCTCGATTCCGTTTTTAAAATAATTTTAGCCTCAAAACATCTTTATTTTCAGAGTCAAAATTTCTCCTGATTTTAAACTGTCTTTTCAAATAATATATTTAACTTTTAAATTATTTATACATTGATTTAAATTATAGTTAAATAATATATATATATATATATTGTTCTTTATATTTACTTATGAATTTCAACTATATTCAAGTATATTTATAAAGTTTTAAATAGTTTTTATATAAGATAAATATTATTTTTATAGAAATTCAAAACATCAAATTTGGCTGAGGGATGTCGACATGCCCATAGGCACTATGTCGACATGGTGACAGTTTTATTTAAAATTCAAATTTTCAAAAGAAGTGTCTATTCTCCATAACTCTTCATGAATGGTCATGGCTGTTGTTCTTCTATAAATAGGGGTCAGTTTTAACGAATTTTATAACATATTTTTCTGGTTTTTCACTTCTCTTCTTCTTCCACATTTCTTAATACAAAATCATACCATTACTATGCCGAAATCAACATCGAATCATACTCGATTATTTCTGGTTTTGATTCTCTCCACTATCTCTACAAGATCCAAGTGCTAATCTGAGTTATAGACTTTTTGTAATCAATTGAGCGAGAGAAGGTGTGATTGTAGCCCTGGAAATCAATTGGGTGAACTTGTTACCCCGGAAATCAAGTATCTCTACCCAGAGGATTATGATTCTGGAGGGTGTACCTCGTAGCCTTGAAACCGAGGGTTGTAATTGTTGAATTGAGTTTGAAAGGAAATCCGTACTTGGTTGTGCGGGACTGGATGTAGGGTAACTCCGAACCAGTATAAAATCCGGTGTGTTCTTTCCTTTACTGCTTTTACTTTATATTTGCATCTGTATTTGATTCTGTGTTCATATCTGTGTCTGATTAGTGTTTACATTGTTAACAAAGTAAGATAAACTCAAAAAGATTAACAAATTTCTTTAAACACTATTCACCCCCCTCTAGCCTTAAGATCCTTAATATGCATTTCTCACATTTGGTATCAGAGCTTTGTTTTCAAAAGTTTCATAATCTGAATTTTGAAAAGTTTTAAAATGGCTATTTTTGAAAAATCTGTTAAAACTAGTTTAGAATTGTTTAAATCATCATTGTTCCATGAGTCTTCATATGAATGTTATTCAAATTCTAGTTGTCTACCCAAATTTTATAATGTGCAGGAAAGATGCTTTATGGGTATTATGGAATCAATCCACAATGGACAATCTGTGCAGATCAAAAGGAATAAGTGGATACTTGATAGTGGATGCTCTAGACACATGACTGATAATCCAGATATGCTGAATAATATTATATACAAAGATGGAGGATTGGTTAACTTTGGAGACAACTCGAAAGGATACGTGATTGGCATCGGCAATGTCGGTAACTCTGAAACTCCTATTATTACTAATGTTTTGCTAGTTAAGAATCTGAAACACAATCTGCTAAGTATAAGTCAACTATGTGATAAAGGATATAAAATTAAATTTGAAAAAGATAAATGTCATATTGAAGATAATAACTCAATCATAATATTTGAGGGAACTAGGAAAAAGAATATTTATATTCTTAGTATGAAAATTTCAAATGATAACCTATGTCTTTTGGCAAATACAAGTGACCCTTGGATTTGGCATAAGAGATTTGGACATTTGAATTTCAAACTCTTATCTAGACTGTCAAAACATGATCTAGTAAGAGGTCTCCCTAAAATGAATTTTAAAGTAGATAGTTTATGTGATGCATGTCAATTAGGAAAGCTTAGAAAAAGTTCCTTTAAATTAAAAGATATGATTTCAACTTCTAAACCCCTTGAGTTACTTGATCTTGATTTATTTGGTCCATCTCAAATTCAGTCAATAAATCATAGTAAATATGTTTTTGTAATTATAGATGATTATTCTAGATTTACATGGACAATATTTTTGAAACATAAAAGTGATACTTTGAATGTTTTAAAAACTTTACAAAAAGGATTCAAAATCAATTATCTTTAAAAAATATAACTATTCGTAGTGATCACGGTGGTGAATTTGAAAATGAAAAATTTGAGGAATTCTGCAATAAGAAGGGAATAACTCACAATTTCTCATTTCCAAGAACTCCACAACATAATGGAGTAGTTGAACGTAAAAATAGAACAATACAAGAGTGTGCGAGAACTATGCTTTCAGATAGTAATTTACCAAAACACTTTTGGGCAGAAGCTGTTGCTACCACCTGTTATATTTTGAATAGAATTTTAATTAGACCTTTAACTGATAAGACACCTTATGAACTTCTTCATGGAAAGAAACCTAAGGTATCATACTTCAGAATTTTTGGAAGTAAATGCTTTATTTTAAATATAAAAGATAATTTGGATAAATTTGATCCTAAATCCGACAAAGGAATTTTTATTGGATATTCTAATAGAAGTAAAGCTTATAGAGTTTTTAATTTAAGATCTAACACCATCGAAGAAATAATGCATGTTTCATTTGATGAAAATTAAAGATTTTGAAATTACAAATGATGAAGAAGATTTAATTACTCAAAATCAGGAATCAACCGAAATTAATAATGAAATTAATCATCCTAATAAAAGGATTAAATTTTTAAAAGATCATCCTATTGAAAATATAATAGGAGATATGCAATCTATTGTTACAACTAGAAATCAACTAAGTAAAATGAGTAATGTAGCATTTATATCATCTATTGAACCCAAAAATCCTAAAGAAGCATCAACTGATGATTCATGGATTTTGGCTATGCAAGAAGAATTAAATCAATTCACTAGAAATGAAGTTTGGGAACTTGTTCCTAGACCCGAAGATAAAACTATAATTGGAACTAAATGGGTCTATAAATATAAAATGAATGAACAAGGTGAGGTCGTTAGAAATAAAGCACGATTAGTCGCCCAAGGTTATTGATGCAGCGCAATCTTTAGGTCACTCACGACCTAGTGAAGCGCAATCTTTAGGTCGCTCACGACCTAGTGAAGGTCGCTCACGAGTCAATGGATTCAGCGTTAAGGCATGCAAGTGACCTAAGGAGATAAACAAACCAGCGCGCATTTTATTAGGTCGCTCCGACCTTTGAAGAATCGACTTTAACGAGTTACGACCTAAGTTAGGTCGTGGGAAGTTAGGTCGCGGGAAGTTAGGTCGCGGGAAGATAGGTCGCTCGACCTTATATCGCTGTGAAGATAGGTCGCTGCCGTGTATAATTAGGTCGTGTGAAGAATCCTGAAGCTGGATGGACCTATGCCGCATTTTCTTCTTAGGTCGTAGGTAGTTGAGTCGCTTGAGGAGTTGTTTGTATTCTTTTCTTAAGTCGTATAACGTTCATGTATGTGTTTGTGATGTAAATACTGTAAGTCGTGTGTTGTTAGGTCGTTTACTTGTTGTAACTTGTAATTGTTAAGTCGCTTACCTGTTAGGTCGCATGGCTTTGTTTTAGGTCACATTTGTTTAGGTCGTTCACGACCTAGTGTGAGTTGTAAGCCTATAAATAGGCGGGTGGTGTCATTTGTAATAGTAAGTTGATTTTGAATAAAATTTATTTGAGTGCTTTGTGCCTCTTTTGAAATTGGTAGTTGAGTGTGATCTTGTAACAACCCGGGATTTCGCAGTGATTTATAATCGTCATTAAACGGTTAATCTGTTGGCTAATTACTATTGGAAGCTTCTAAATTGTTGAGAAATTATTGTGGGCCTTAAATAAATATTCCTTTATTTTTAGTGGCCAGCCCTTTTAAAACGTTGGCCCGATCCGTTATCATTTTTGGTTCGATCCCCTTTCTTTTTAATTCGCTCCAGCCCGATCCCCTCTTTATATTTTCGAACCCTAATTAAATCAAAGAAAACGAAAACAAAATAAAGGCATGGCGACTCGTCTTTCTTCGAATTAGGGCTTACGTGAATTCGAAGATGGCTGGCTCGAGTCTTCGATTTGCGTGAAGCTCATCGGTTGTTCGTCTCATGGAGCTCCGCTCGGCCGCATCGTGCTCGCCATAATAAAGTGAGTGACTTTTAGTTGCTCACATCTAATTCAGGCTACTATTTCTAATTGATTCGATATCCTTGATATTTGTTTGCCTGAATTTGTTTGTTTGATGATTTCTGTCTTGTTCCCTGTTGTTTACGCGAACTTGCTTTAGTTGATTTCGGCATTGATTTGCTTCTGTGACACTGTCTTCCTGCTCAAAGACTTTGGTTACACTGCAGTTGTTTTTTTTGATTTGCAACTTGATTTGGCGAAAATAATTTGGGTTTGGCATTGTCCAGACTTGAGGCTTCTGTTTCATAATTATTGAACTCGTTTTGATTCATTGTCCTTGGCATTGTTTAGAATTGTCGCGGTCATTGTATATGTTTTTGGATTGACTTTGCATTCCCTAGGTGTACTCACTTCGGTCCTTATATCTTTGATCTGTAGCCTGATTTTCACCTGTCCACTTTGGGTTGAAACTGCATCATCTTTGTAGTGGTGCATACTGTCGCTCCACTGTTTTGTCTAGTATTTGAATTTAAAGTTTTCTTATTAAACTTGGTTCGTGCACTTGGTTTCTTTGTAGTCTCTGGCATCGTTACTCGAGACAGTTTGCATACTTGTTATACGTAGCATTTGGGGTAGCCTTTGGGGTTCACTGACCACTCATGTACATTAGTTCTGTTTCACTGGTCATTACGTGTTATATACATGATGTATTTCCTTTTTCTTGGAATTTGGCAGTTTCTATTTTAGTGGTACCTGGGTATATACTACATATTCATGTGTCATTCTTCACTTGCATCTGTTCATCCCTGAGCACTTGCTGACCTGCTGCATACTTGTAGCTTGTAGTTGATTCTGGTGTAGTTGCACATTTGAGCTTATGTTCATCACTGGTCATTGATTAGTTGCTTTTGAGTTCCCTGTATTACTTTGTTCACTCGACCTTCACTTCTATACTTGTTGGTATCGTTTGAGTTCCCTGGGTCACTTTGTTCACTGGCCAAGTTCTTTACTTGATGTTACTTGATCTGTTTCACCGTTGTACCCTGATTCATTTGCCATGTGCAGTTTGTGATATATACCATCACTTGTGTACACATTTCGTATTCTCTTAGTTGAAGTTTTTCGCTGCTGCACTGCCTTGTTCTCGAATCTGATACATTGCATTGATGCCTTGTATCATTTGCATTTTGTCATTTTGCTTCACTGATGACCTTATTCTCTAATGAGGCTGATCTGCGTCTTTTCTGTTGAGTGTCGTAGTGCCATATCTTTGGTGCTCTCGCCTTCAGTTAGCTAATTCCCTGTGCCTTGCTTTGCGACATGTTGAACTTGTTTCACGTGTTGCCTCTGATCTTGTTTAGTATTGCTTTGAGTTGTTTTGTAGTGGCGAGGCAGTACACGCGTGCGTGTACTGCAGCCCTAGCAGGATTGACAGATTTGGTTGATATTTCGATTGTTAAATGGTTTCGTTGGTTAAATTTAATATTTTGAAGGGTATTTTGAGATGGTTCATTCTGATTTGAGTTAGATTCGTTTGCTTTTTGGATTCATTGATCTTATGAGCATTTCGTGGACTGTATTGGCGAGGCAGTACACGTTAGCGTGTACTGCAGCCAATCAGCATTGTTGTTTTTAAATTGGCATTTCAATTGTTTAAATTGATTTGGATTGTTGATATGTTGTTTAACACTGTATAGTGTTATATCTGCCGTTCTCCGATTCTTTTATCGAGGAGTCGGGTATACGAGATTTCTGTGACTGTCGTCTATTTGACTATTTGATTATTATTGCTTCTGTGCATTAATAACTGAGTTTGAATTAGACTGACCCGTGTATTATTTTCTTTTGAATGTAATACTCGGGTCAGACCCGAGTTATTTCAGGTTGTAGATTTTCTTCTTTGAGTTGCTGTTCAGGATATGAAGACTTTTCACATCTTCTGAAGTTGTCAATGTCATTGTATAGAACGATATGTATTCATGTATATTAGTCGATAATATACTTGTATATATAACTTCTAGAGTCGACAGTTGTAGTTGTATCATATGTATTGTGTCAACTATGTATTAACTGACATCAGTTATATATATATGAGACTCTTGTTTTTATCTGTGTTCCGCATTTATATTATCTGTGTTATTGTTATATCTAATGTCCTAAACTATTATGAACCGTCGTAGTTCATTTTATACTAGTATTGGGTGTGTCGATGGGAGTAAATAAATAATAGAAGAAAAATAAAAAGTATGTACCACTCCTATCGAGATAACCAATATTAGTGTAAGGCCAATTACGGATGGTCGCTCCTATCCAGCCTTATTCTTCGTAATAATAGACAGTATTTCCTTTAATACTCTTTGTTATTATGAGCATAGAGGTAGGGCGTCACAGTTGGTATCAGAGCTTGGGGTTTATGGACATAATATAAAACATAACTTGGATGGAACATATGTTACAACTATTGGTCGATGTTTTATCTGTGATTTGAGTCAAAACTAAAGTTTTGAAATTTTGATGAAATTTTTAAAATATCTTTATTTAAAAATAAAAGTGGAATTGTGTTTTGTTTTTTTGATAAAAATTGTGTTCTGATGATTTGATTGAATTGTGTTCTGTTTATCAGAGTGCGCAGCGGAAACAGTGAAACTGTCTTCGCTGAGTACAACTGACAATCTTTTTGATTTAAAAATCAAAATGCGAAATTGATATGAATTTCAATTGTTGTTTACATAGCTGTAATTATTTTGTTTCTTTGAGAATTTCGAATCCAAATTGAGGATTCAAAGAAATTGCAGATATGTGATTTTTGTTGAGGTTTCCGCTGGCTTTCTTTTGTACTAATCATCGATTGATTAGATTTTGCTGTTTTGAATTGTCTTCATTGAAGATACATTCGAATGATTTCTTTGTTTATATTGTAATGTGCGTGCAAATATGAATTGCACGTTACTGCGTTTATTTTACGTTGAACCGATGCTTGGTTATGAAACGTATTTTGTTGTCGTTATTTTTATAACGGGATTTTTACATCGATGCTAAATTTTGAGGCACGGTGTTTTGTCGGCATTTTGATGAATGAAAATTCACTAATATTACATTTTGATGTGAATTATTTTGATGAGATTTTGACGTTTTAAAATTAATGTCGCTTTGACTTCAGTAACATTCAAATTTTTAAAAGTAGATTTTCAAGCGGTTATTCCGCAATGCTGATTTTGAGATTCGTTCTACGATGTTTTGAGAAGTACAATTTCCTTATCGAAATTGTTACTGATTTGCTGCTTTAATCACGTGATTGGAAAATTGTTTTAAAATGAAAATGGTTTTATAAATTTTTAACAGTTTGCGTTTTCAAAAGAATGAGGAAGCGACTTAAACGATTCAGCAAAATCGAGGATTATGACCCCTTTCTTTTACTGTTTCGCTTAACTCCGGACTTGTCCAGTTGAGAATGTGAATTGTTATTTTTACAAAATAAATAAAATTGGTTTCAGGAATTTAACAGTTTGCGCTTTCAAAAGAATGAGGAAGCGATTTAAACGTTTCAGCAAAATCGAGGACTATGACCCCTTTCTTTTACCGATTCGCTTAATTCCGGACTTGTCCGTTTGAGAGTGTAAAGTATATTTTTACAAATTACACAATTTTGCACTTTCAAGGAAACGATGAAGAGATTTAAACGATTTAGCAAAAGTGCGGAGTATGGAACCAAACTTTTACTATTTCGTTTAATTCCGGACTCGTTAATTGAATATCTGTTGTTTTGATGATTTTGATGAATTTTGCACTTTCAAGGAAACGATGAAGAGAATCAAACGATTTAGTAAAACACGTGGTATGGGACATGTGCATTTGCTATTTCGGTTAATTCCGGACTCGTTAATTGAAATATTTGATGATTTCGTGTGCTTTCGAGCCACTATGAGGACCTTCGGGTCATTTGTTGGACCTTCGAGTCATTTGTTGGGCTTTCGGGCCACTCTGTGGACCTTCGGGTCAAAAACCAGTACTAGACCTTCGGGTCACTCTGCGGACCTTCGGGTCAATCTGATGGGCGCCAAAAATTATGTTGAGTACTTGGTAGGCTACGGCCACTCTGAGATGCACGTGCGGCGAATTAAAAACTCGCCATCTGATGGGATCGATCCAAGCTTTTATGTTGATTTTCTAGTCTTCTTAACTGATTTCTAAATATTTGTTGTTTCTAATTATCTGCAGGTAATTAGATATCTGATGTTATGAGATTTAATTATCGTATCGATAATTAAATATTTGAGATCCTGATTATCGTTTTTGATAATCGGATATTTGTTGTTTCTAATTATCGCTTGTGATAATTAGATATTTGTTGATATGAGTTCTGATTATCGTTTTTGATAATCAGATAATTGTTGTTTCGAATTATCACTTTAGATAATTCAATATTTGCTGATTCGAGATTTAATTATCGCTTTTGATAATTAAATATTTGTTGATTTGAGATTTAATTATCGCCTGAGATAATTAAATAATTGTTGATTTGAGATTTAATTATCGCTTTAGATAATTAAATATTTGTTGATTTTAGATTTAATTATCGCCTGAGATAATTAAATAATTGTTGATTTGAGATTTAATTATCGCTTTAGATAATTAAATATTTGTTGATTTTAGATTTAATTATCGCTTGAGATAATTAAATAATTGTTGATTTGAGATTTAATTATCGCTTTAGATAATTAAATATTTGTTGATTTTAGATTTAATTATCGCCTGAGATAATTAAATAATTGCTGATTTCGAATTTAATTATCGCTTTAGATAATTAAATATTTGTTGATTTTAGATTTAATTATCGCTTGAGATGATTAAATATTTGCTGATTTGAAATTTAATTATCGCTTTAGATAATTAAATATTGATTGATTTGAATTTGATTATCGCTTGGGATAATCAAATATTTATTGAATTTGGAATTTGATTATCGCTTGAGATAATCGAATATTTGTTGAATTTGAAATTTTGATTATCGTTTTTGGATAATCGAATATTTGTTGAATTTGAAATTTGATTATCGTTTTTGATAATCGAATATTTGTTGAATAACTAGATATTTGCAGTTGCGCTTTGTGATTTGTGTTTCATAATTATCCTTGTTGATAATTATATTTTAGTGTTCTCTAATTATCGTATCGGTAATTAGATATTGTTGTTTTATGATTTTCTGTATGTTAATTATCTAGTTGATAATTGAAGATTGCTGATAATTGCATTTATTCAGTTTTGCTGCTTTCTGATTGTCTGTGGATAGTTAGATTTTGTTGAAAAATTTGTGAATCTCTTTTATGAAATTAAAAGATTTCTTTGTCGTTTTTATTCTTGACCTATATTTTCTAGCTTAACGGGTTTATATTAAAAAAAAATTAATTATTGGTGACAACCTTAATTATGAAAATTGCGGGGACGCAATTTTTATAAGGAGGGGAGTCTGTAACAACCCGGGATTTCGCAGTGATTTATAATCGTCATTAAACGGTTAATCTGTTGGCTAATTACTATTGGAAGCTTCTAAATTGTTGAGAAATTATTGTGGGCCTTAAATAAATATTCCTTTATTTTTAGTGGCCAGCCCTTTTAAAACGTTGGCCCGATCCGTTATCATTTTTGGTTCGATCCCCTTTCTTTTTAATTCCTCAAGCCCGATCCCCTCTTTATATTTTCGAACCCTAATTAAATCAAAGAAAATGAAAACAAAATAAAGGCATGGCGACTCGTCTTTCTTCGAATTAGGGCTTACAAGAATTCGAAGATGGCAGGCTCGAGTCTTCGATTTGCGTGAAGCTCATCGGTTGTTCGTCTCATGGAGCTCCGCTCGGCCGCATCGTGCTCGCCATAATAAAGTGAGTGACTTTTAGTTGCTCACATCTAATTCAGGCTACTATTTCTAATTGATTCGAGATCCTTGATATTTGTTTGCCTGAATTTGTTTGTTTGATGATTTCTGTCTTGTTCCCTGTTGTTTACGCGAACTTGCTTTAGTTGATTTCGGCATTGATTTGCTTCTGTGACACTGTCTTCCTGCTCAAAGACTTTGGTTACACTGCAGTTGTTTTTTTTGATTTGCAACTTGATTTGGCGAAAATAATTTGGGTTTGGCATTGTCCAGACTTGAGGCTGCTGTTTCATAATTATTGAACTCGTTTTGATTCATTGTCCTTGGCATTGTTTAGAATTGTCGCGGTCATTGTATATGTTTTTGGATTGACTTTGCATTCCCTAGGTGTACTCACTTCGGTCCTTATATCTTTGATCTGTAGCCTGATTTTCACCTGTCCACTTTGGGTTGAAACTGCATCATCTTTGTAGTGGTGCATACTGCCGCTCCACTGTTTTGTCTAGTATTTGAATTTAAAGTTTTCTTATTAAACTTGGTTCATGCACTTGGTTTCTTTGTAGTCTCTGGCATCGTTACTCGAGACAGTTTGCATACTTGTTATACGTAGCATTTGGGGTAGCCTTTGGGGTTCACTGACCACTCATGTACATTAGTTCTGTTTCACTGGTCATTACGTGTTATATACATGATGTATTTCCTTTTTCTTGGAATTTGGAAGTTTCTATTTTAGTGGTACCTGGGTATATACTACATATTCATGTGTCATTCTTCACTTGCATCTGTTCATCCCTGAGCACTTGCTGACCTGCTGCATACTTGTAGCTTGTAGTTGATTCTGGTGTAGTTGCACATTTGAGCTTCTGTTCATCACTGGTCACTGATTAGTTGCTTTTGAGTTCCCTGTATTACTTTGTTCACTCGACCTTCACTTCTATACTTGTTGGTATTGTTTGAGTTCCCTGGGTCACTTTGTTCACTGACCAAGTTCTTTACTTGATGTTACTTGATCTGTTTCACCGTTGTACCCTGATTCATTTGCCATGTGCAGTTTGTGATATATACCATCACTTGTGTACACATTTCGTATTCTCTTAGTTGAAGTTTTTCGCTGCTGCACTGCCTTGTTCTCGAATCTGATACATTGCATTGATGCCTTGTATCATTTGCATTTTGTCATTTTGCTTCACTGATGACCTTATTCTCTAATGAGGCTGATATGCGTCTTTTCTGTTGAGTGTCGTAGTGCCATATCTTTGGTGCTCTCGCCTTCAGTTAGCTAATTCCCTGTGCTTTGCTTTGCGACATGTTGAACTTGTTTCACGTGTTGCCTCTGATCTTGTTTAGTATTGCTTTGAGTTGTTTTGTAGTGGCGAGGCAGTACACGCGTGCGTGTACTGCAGCCCTAGCAGGATTGACAGATTTGGTTGATATTTCGATTGTTAAATGGTTTCGTTGGTTAAATTTAATATTTTGAAGGTATTTTGAGATGGTTCATTCTGATTTGAGTTAGATTCGTTTGCTTTTTGGATTCATTGATCTTATGAGCATTTCGTGGACTGTATTGGCGAGGCAGTACACGTTAGCGTGTACTGCAGCCAATCAGCATTGTTGTTTTTAAATTGGCATTTCAATTGTTTAAATTGATTTGGATTGTTGATATGTTGTTTAACACTGTATAGTGTTATATCTGCCGTTCTCCGATTCTTTTATCGAGGAGTCGGGTATACGAGATTTCTATGACTGTCGTCTATTTGACTATTTGATTATTATTGCTTCGGTGCATTAATAATTGAGTTTGAATTAGACTGACCCGTGTATTATTTTCTTTTGAATGTAATACTCGGGTCAGACCCGAGTTATTTCAGGTTGTAGATTTTCTTCTTTGAGTTGCTGTTCAGGATATGAAGACTTTTCACATCTTCTGAAGTTGTCAATGTCATTGTATAGAACGATATGTATTCATGTATATTAGTCGATAATGTACTTGTACATATAACTTCTAGAGTCGACAGTTGTAGTTGTATCATATGTATTGTGTCAACTATGTATTAACTGACATCAGTTATATATATATGAGAATCTTGTTTTTATCTGTGTTCCGCATTTATATTATCTGTGTTATTGTTATATCTAATGTCCTAAACTATTATGAACCGTCGTAGTTCGTTTTATACTAGTATTGGATGTGCCGATGGGAGTAAATAAATAATAGAAGAAAAATAAAAAGTATGTACCACTCCTATCGAGATAACCAATATTAGTGTAAGGCCAATTACGGATGGTCGCTCCTATCCAGCCTTATTCTTCGTAATAATAGACAGTATTTCCTTTAATACTCTTTGTTATTATGAGCATAGAGGTGGGGCGTCACAGATCTCCTATCTCCACCTTCGGTATCCGAGTGCACTCGAATCAACGATTGTTGAAGCCGATTCACGGAATCAAGTGCGCTTGATCAACGTCGAAGAATCGTAGATCTTTAAACATGGTATCGTGCACGATCAACGTGTTTGAGATAGCTAGAATCCGGTATCTTTGGATCAATGGATTTGGGCCTTTGGTATTGTTCAATCCACCGATTACTACTTTTATCGTTATATCCGTTTTGATTATCCGCTGCTGCATCATTTGGTATCAGAGCTAGACTTAGCCAATCATAGCTAAGCCGAGTCTTGAAGCCAATTCTTATTGAAGAGTTCAAGCCGTACATCACTTTGGTGTTCAAGGCCGAGAGTCAAGGCCGAGCAAAGTCGAAGTGTTCAAGTTCAAATTTGTAGATCAAGACCGAGAGTTAAGTGTTAAAGTTGTGAAGATTGTTTGATTTGACAATGCCGTCGAGAAGAGCTAATCGTCATCAAAATGTTGAAGATTTGTACAAAAGAGAAGACACTGAACAAATGGAACAACGCATTAGCAACAAATTCAATGAGAAGTTGGATGAAGGTATTGGAAGATTAGAGAAATTGATGATGGACATGAATTAAGGTCAAAGGAGAAGATCGCCAGTCTCGAACCATGGAGGAAACCGAGTTTCGCCATCGGTTACGGAACGAGGAGGGTGTCACCACAATCTGATCGAGGTAGAAGAGAATCATCAGTTTCGATGAGAAGAGATCACCATGAGTATAGAGATGAAGAAAGAAGAACTCAACGTGAGTTTGAGTATGAGCCATATCGTGATGATAAAAGACATAATAGACGAGACATGCATGATCGAAGAGATGTGGATGGTCGAGATCGATATCGAAGTACACGTGATTATGACGAAGAGAGTGATAGAAGTAATATTCATTATCGAGATCGAGACCAAGTACGAAATGCATATAGGGATGTTGAAGATGATCGTCGGTGGGAATCGGGGATGAAAACTGAAATTCTAGAATTCAAGGGTAGTATGCAAGCTGAAGAATTCCTTGATTGGTTGTCTAATGTTGAAGAGATTTCTGACTTTAAGGAAGTTCCCGAGCATCGGAGAGTTAAGTTGGTTGCTACTCGTTTGAGAGGAAGAGCTATAGCATGGTGGCAGCAAACAAAACTTACACGGGAGAGGATGGGAAAGTCAAATATTGAGTCATGGGAGAAGATGAAGAAATTGATGAAAGCTACTTTCTTGCCACACAATTATCAATCTCTTATGTGTCAACGTTTACAGAATCTAAGACAGGGAACAAAGTCAGTGAATGATTATGCGGATGAATTTTATCAATTGATTGCGAGGAATGATATCATGGAGACGGAGGAACAATTGACCGCTAGATTTGTTGGAGGGTTGAGAATGCAGATTCAAGATATGGTGAATATGTTTGATCCCAGATCTGTTGTTGAAGCACATCAAAAAGCTCTAGCTTGGGAGAAGCAAGGCAGAAGAGGTGGTGGTGTGTTTACAAATTCCAACAATCAACTGAAAGGGGCTAGTAGCAATGTGAATGTTTCTAAGGCTATTGCAAAACCGGTTGTCACTGAAGTTGCAAAGTCCAAAGTCAACAGCAGTATCAAGTGCTTTAATTGTCAAGAGTTTGGCCATAAGAGCAATGAATGTCCAAAACCTAAGAAGCGAGCAATGATTGCTGAGGTTGAGGATGAGGATGTAGAGGCAGAATGTTCTAATTCACTACCGGTTGAGGAGGAAGAATTATTATGGGAGATGATGAGTATTCATTAATGATGAGGAGAAATTGCTTGACACCAAAGCAGGAGGAAGAGACTAGCTGGTTGAGGAGTAACATCTTTCAGTCAACGTGCACTATCTTGGGAAGGGTTTGCAAGTTTGTTATTAATGCAGGAAGTTGTGACAATATTATCTCTACAGAAGCTGTGAAGAAATTGGCATTAAAGACTGGGAAGCATCCGAAACCTTACAAGTTAGCTTGGTTGAGGAAAGGTGGGGAAGTGAAGGTTGGACGAAGAGCTTGTGTTAATTTTTCAATTGGGAAGAAATACAAAGATGAAATTTGGTGTGATGTTATGGACATGGATGTATGCCATTTGTTGTTGGGGAGACCGTGGCAGTATGGTAGAGCTGTGCAACATGATGGTCGTACCAATAGCTATAGTTTCATGTTTGAAGGCACAAAAATCACTTTGGTTCCCAAGAAGCGACAACAAGAAGAGAGCAAGTTGGAGGAGATTGAAGAGCTGAAAACTTTGCTATCATTGAAGGAGTTTGTTAAAGAAGTAGAAGAGGAGCCTGAAGTATTTTTGTTGATTGGACGTGAGAGTAATGAAGTGGTTGAAGTTCCTGAAGAAGTAAAGCCAGTGCTGGAAGAATTTGAAGATGTATTTCCTGAAGAGCTGCCAACGGAGTTACCACCGTTGAGGGACATTCAACATCAGATAGATCTTGTTCTAGATGCTGTGTTACCACATAGACCACATTACAGAATGAGTCCAAAGGAACACGAGGAGTTGAGAAGGTAAGTGGAAGAGTTGCTTGAACAAGGGCGTGTACATGAAAGTTTAAGTCCTTGTGCTGTACCAGCATTGTCAATGCCAAAGAAGGATGGAACGTGGAGGATGTGTACTGATAGTCGGGCACTGAACAAGATTACTGTAAGGTATAGATTTCCTATGCCTAGATTGGATGACTTGTTGGATCAACTTAGTGGAGCTGCTATCTTTTCGAAGATCGATTTGAAGAGTGGTTATCATCAAATTCAAATTCGACCAGGGGATGAATGGAAAACAGCGTTCAAGACACGTGAGGGGTTGTACGAATGGCTGGTTATGCCGTTTGGTCTTTCGAATGCACCTAGTACATTTATGCGGGTGATGAATCAGATCTTTAGACCATTTATTGGGAAGTTTGTGGTGGTGTATTTTGATGATATATTGATATATAGTGGAAGCGCAGAAGAACACTTGCATCATTTGAGAGAAGTGTTGATGATACTGCGATAGGAACAATTTTATGCTGCAACGAAGAAATGCGTGTTCATGACGCATAGTGTTTAATTTTTGGGGTATGTTATATCGGAAGGAGGTATACAGGTGGATCAGAATAAAGTTGAAGCAATCAGAAATTGGCCACAACCTAGGATGATAACAGAAGTTAGAAGTTTTCATGGTCTAGCATCATTCTACCGAAGATTTATTCCACACTTCAGTAGCGTGATGGCACCAGTGACTGATTGTATGAAGGGGAAGCAATTTTCATGGTCAGAGGAAGCAGGATTTGCTTTTGAGCGGATCAAGGAACTTTTGACGTCAGCACCAATTCTAGTATTACCAGATTTCCAGTTGTTGTTTGAATTACATACTGATGCATCTAAAGTTGGGATTGGAGGGGTGTTGAGTCAGAAAGGACGACCAATTGCATATTTCAGTGAGAAGCTATCGGGAGCAAAGATGAGATATAATACATATGATGTGGAATTTTATGCTATCGTGCAAGCTGTGAAACATTGGAGTCATTATTTGTTTCATAAAGAATTTGTTTTATATACTGATTATGAAGCGTTGAAGCATTTGCATGGACAAGACAAGATTGCAGCCAGGCATGCTTCGTGGATTGCATACTTGCAACAGTTTACATTTGTGGTGAAGCATAAGTCGGGAATTACGAATCAAGTGGCAGATGCATTGAGTCAAAGGAATCATTTGTTGACTACAATGAAGGTTGAAGTGACGGGGTTTGATGTGTTGCCAGAATTGTTTGTCGATGATCCTTACTTTGCGAAGTTTGTAGATGAAGTCAAGGAAGGAAAGACGGATGAATTTGTGTTGGTGGATGGTTTTCTTTTCAAAGGAAATCAATTGTGTATACCAGAGGGTAGTTTGCGAATGAAGATTATCAAAGAATTGCATGAGGAAGGACATGCGGGTAGAGATCGTACATTACAGTTGATTTCACAATCATATTTTTGGCCTTCTATGAAAAAAGAAGTTGAAAGATTTATGGAGAGATGTCATATTTGTCAAGTTTCCAAAGGAACAACGACGAATGCGGGATTGTATATACCATTACTTGTGCCTACTAGACCATGGGTTGTTATTAGCATGGATTTTGTTTTGGGTTTGCCGAGAACTCAACGTAGGAATGATTCCATATATGTGGTGGTAGATAAATTTTCCAAGATGGCGCATTTTATCGCTTGTAAGAAGACAGCTGATGCCGTCCGTGTTGCTCAATTATTCTTTAAAGAAGTATATCGATTACATGGGCTACCTGAATCTATTGTTTCTGATCGGGATACTAGATTTCTAAGCCATTTTTGGTTAAGTTTGTGGAAGATGGTTGGAACGAAGCTGAATTTTAGTAGCGCCTATCATCCGCAAATAGATGGGCAAACGGAAGTGGTGAATAGATCATTGGGAAACTTGTTGAGATGTCTTGTGAAAGACAATTTGAAGAGCTGGGATATGATATTATGTCAGGCAGAGTTTGCACATAATCATGCTTTTAACCGTAGTATGGGTTTCAGTCCGTTTCAAGTTGTATACTCAGCAAGTCCGAAGAGTCCATTGGATCTGACGATAGTGCCATATCAGAAGGGAGTTGTTAAGCGTGCTTGTGATTTTGTGACTAAGTTGCAGGAGTGCCACAGAACTGTTCATGAACGATTGCTTGCATCAAATGAGAAGTATAAACAACGGGCATATAAAAAGCGAAGGAGTGTAGACTTCAGAGAAGGTGATTTGGTTTACGCCGTGTTGACAAAAGATTGTTTTCCAATGGGAACGTACAATAAATTGAAAGCGTGAAAGATTGGCCCAGTAAAGATCTTGAAGAAGATCAATGATAATGCATATCAGTTGAAATTGCCAGATCATTTTCACACTGCAGACGTTTTCAACGTCAAATACCTTATTCCGTATCATGGGGATGAGCTTGTTGTGGAAGAGGAAGGTGCAAATTCGAGGTCGAATTTTTGTCAACCGGGGGAGGATGATGCAGCGCAATCTTTAGGTCGCTCACGACCTAGTGAAGGTTGCTCGCGAGTCAATGGATTCAGCGTTAAGGCATGCAAGTGACCTAAGGGGATAAACAAACCAGCGCACATTTTATTAGGTCGCTCCGACATTTCAAGAATCGACTTTAACGAGTTACGACCTAAGTTAGGTCGCCAGAAGTTAGGTCGCCGGAAGATAGGTCGCGGGAAGATAGGTCGCTCGACCTTATATCGCTGTGAAGATAGGTTGCTGCCGTGTATAATTAGGTCGCGTGAAGAATCCTAAAGCTGGATGGACCTATGCCGCATTTTCTTCTTAGTTCATAGGTCGTTGAGTCGCTTGAGGAGTTGTTTGTATTCTTTTCTTAAGTCGTATAACGTTCATGTATGTGTTTGTGATGTAAATACTGTAAGTCATGTGTTGTTAGGTCGTTTACTTGTTGTAACTTGTAATTGTTAAGTCGCTTACCTGTTAGGTCGCATGGCTTTGTTTTAGGTCGCATTTGTTTAGGTCGTTCACGACCTAGTGTGAGTTGTAAGCTTATAAATAGGCGGGTGGTGTAATTTGTAATAGTAAGTTGATTTTGAATAAAATTTGTTTGAGTGCTTTGTGCCTCTTTTGAAATTGGTAGTTGAGTGTGATCTCCTATCTCCACCTTCGGTATCCGAGTGCGCTCGAATCAACGATTGTTGAAGCCGATTCACGAAATCAAGTGCGCTTGATCAACGTCGAAGAATCGTAGATCTTTAAACACGGTATCGTGCACGATCAACGTGTTTGAGATAGCTAGAATCTGGTATCTTTGGATCAACGGATTTGGGCCTTTGGTATTGTTCAATCCACCAATTACTACTTTCATCGTTATATCCGTTTTGATTATCCGTTGCTGCATCAGTTATTGTCAAGAGAAGGTATAGATTGTGACGTAACCTTTGCTCCTATAGCAAGATTAGAAGTCATTAGGATTCTACTTGCTTTCGCAAATCATAATAATTTCAAATTATTTCAAATGGATGTTAAAAGTGCATTTTTAAATGGATTTGTAAAAGAAGTATATGTTGAACAACCACCACTTTTTGAAGATGAAAATTTACCAAACCATGTGTACAAACTTATGAAAGCTTTATATGGTCTAAAACAAGCTCCTAGAGCCTGGTATGATAGACTAAGATCTTATTTATTACAATCAAATTTTGAAATTGGTAAAATAGATAATACTCTTTTTATTAAAAGAAATAAAAATGATATTAAACTAGTTCAAGTATACGTAGATGATATCATTTTTGGTTCAACTAACTTCGAAATGAATAAAGAATTTTCTGAAATAATGACAAAAGAGTTTGAGATGAGTCATATGGGTGAATTAAACTTCTTTCTAGGATTGCAAATAAAATAGTTAGATAATGGTATTTTTATTAGTCAAGAAAAATATGCTAAAGAACTAGTCAATAAATTTGGTTTGACTACTTCGAGTGGAAAACCTACTCCCATGGCAACCAATGAATATCTAAGTAAAGAAGATCTCTCGAAAGATGTAGATCAAAAGTTGTATAGAGGAATGATCGGATCATTGCTCTATATCACTGCTAGTAGACCTGATATCATGCATAGTGTATGTCTCTGTGCAAGATATCAATGACATCCTAAAGAAACTCACTTAAAAGCTATAAAACGTATCATAAGATATATTATACACACCTATGATTATGGCTTATTTTATCCTAAAAATGATTCATTTGATTTAATATCATACTATGATGCTGACTATGCTGGATGTAAATCAGACCGAAAAAGTACAAGTAGAACTTGTCACTTTTTGGGACATTCTTTGGTTTCTTGGTTTAGTAAAAAGCAAAATACAGTTTCTTTATCAACAACTGAAGCAGAGTATATTTCTGCTGCTGTGGCTTGTTCTCAAGTAATATATATGCAACAAACCTTAAGAGATTTTGGATTAAATATCTCAAAATCACCAATTTACTGTGATAATACTAGTGCAATAAATTTATCTAAAAATCTTACTCATCATGCTCGAACTAAACATATTGATATTCGACATCATTTTCTTAGAGATAATATAACTAAAGAAGTAATTACTCTCGAATATATAAAATCTGAGAATCAAACTGCTGATATCTTAACAAAACCATTAAATGAATCTATATTTACTAAATTAAGAAGAGAATTAGGTATTTGTTCTATAACTGAAATATAAAATATATATAACAAGTATAATTAATAATTAATATTAAAATAAATCATAGAGTTAAAGTATAAGGACCATGTCGACATCCCCTAGGAAGACATGTCGACATGTAACGTTTTTATTTTATTTTAAATTTTCCCACCAAAAATCAAAAATTTAGTTATATATTCTTCTCTATTTCGAATTCTTATTCATTCTCTCTGTTTTCTCTTCATTTTCTATTCTGAAATATATAAAATAATGGCATCTTCCTCTAAATCAAACATAAAATCAACTTTCCCATTCCCCTCTCCTACTTCTGGTCCATTCCAATGCACTACTCATGCACGTATAACTAAATTGGAGGACTCAACTTCGTATGGCGAAAGAGCAAGAAAGGCAAGGAAAGATTCTTAGGAATTTACAAAAATTCCTAATGGATAACCAGGCCAACCCTATCTTGATCGATGAAGACTCTTCACTCAATCAAGAACATGAGGTCAGCAATGAAGAAGAAGAATAACCAATGGAAGAAGCACACGAGGAGGATAATGACCAAGTAGTATGCGTTAGAGAAGTGTGTTTCGACAAAAATGGGAATCTTGTCGAACAACATGGAAATTTCTGTTTCCACTATCCAAACTGTTCGATTCATAAATCTCCTATGTTCAGAAACACACATTAGTTTCTTCTCTTTCTTTCCGTTGTTATTTATGTTTTTATGTTTTTCAAACGCAAATGTAAATACAACCATACTCGTAATAAATAAAGTCGTGTTCTTATATGTGTTAGTATTATTGTGAATTCTTAGTTAGGATAGTTAATAGTTTAGGATTATATTTTTGTATTAGATTTAAGTGTTAATTATTTATGATAACACTATCATTATAATCACACGTCATAGAGTGATAAGTTTTAGGGGGAGTTGTATAGTTTGGAGTTATCTAGTTTAGAATTAGTTTTTGTTGATGACAAAGGGGGAGAAGTATAAAATAGGACAGTTAGGCATAGATTAAGAGGGAGTTATTATAAGTATTAGGATAGAAGTGATATTTTATAAACAAAGTTGTCTCATCAAAAAGGGGGAGATTGTTAGTCCATGAGATGATGGTTTTGATGACAACAACCTTAGAATAGATTATAAAATATAAATACTAACATTACAAGTTTAGATATATATGTATATGCAGGATCTAACCATGCATGTATCAAGAATGAAGACTGTACAGTATAGAGATTCAAGATATAGAGATAGAAGACTCATGAGTATCAAGATTATCAAGAGTTCAAGATTTCAAGGTTAAGTTTGTTTTATTAGGAATATTTGTTAAAACTCGTAGAAAAGCACTGGCATCTTAATATCCAATTTATTCGTGGAATGGAATCCACTTCGAGCCCGTTAAAGGGATGTAACCCTAAGTAGGATGGAACCTACGAAAATCTAGTGGGACATTGTTTTGTATCCACTAAGCTTAATTCAAATGATTTTTCAAAATTATCTTGTTTTCGAAATGATTTAAAAATTTCCTTTTAAAAAGATTCAAAACTCTCGATTCCGTTTTAAAAATAATTTTAGCCTCAAAACATCTTTATTTTCAGAGTCAAAATTTCTCCTGATTTTAAACTGTCTTTTCAAATAATATATTTAACTTTTAAATTATTTATACTTTGATTTAAATTATAATTAAATAATATATATATATATATTGTTCTTTATATTTACTTATGAATTTCAACTATATTCAAGTATATTTATAAAGTTTTAAATAGTTTTTATATAAGATAAATATTATTTTTTTAGAAATTCAAAACATCAAATTTGGCTGAGGGATGTCGACATGCCCATAGGCACTATGTCGACATGGTGACAGTTTTATTCAAAATTCAAATTTTCAAAAAAAGTGTCTATTCGCCATAACTCTTCATGAATGGTCATGGCTGTTGTTCTTCTATAAATAGGGGTCAGTTTCAATGAATTTTATAACATATTTTTCTGGTTTTTCACTTCTCTTCTTCTTCCACATTTCTTAATACAAAATCATACCATTACTCTGCCGAAATCAACATCGAATCATACTCGATTATTTCTGGTTTTGATTCTCTCCACTATCTCTACAAGATCCAAGTGCTAATTTGAGTTATAGACTTTTTGTAATCAATTGAGCGAGAGAATGTGTGATTGTAGCCCTGGAAATCAATTGGGTGAACTTGTTGCCCCGGAAATCAAGTATCTCTACCCAGAGGATTGTGATTCTGGAGGGTGTACCTCGTAGCCTTGAAACCGAGGGTTGTAATTTTTGAATTGAGTTTGAAAGGAAATCCGTACTTGGTTGTGCGGGACTGGATGTAGGGTAACTCCGAACCAGTATAAAATCCGGTGTGTTCTTTCCTTTACTGCTTTTACTTTATATTTGCATCTGTATTTGATTCTGTGTTCATATCTGTGTCTGATTAGTGTATACATTGTTAACAAAGTAAGATAAACTCAAAAAGATTAACAAATTTCTTTAAACACTATTCACCACCCCTCTAGTGTTAATTCTAGCCTTAAGATCCTTAATCCGCATTTCTCACATATATATGTAATTACCTCACTTTTAAACTAAAAAGGGTTAAATCAGATTTAGCAATTAAACATACAAATATTTGAAGTTCATATGTATACACACACATATACATACACACAAGCATATGTATGTAATATAAAAGCAAAACTTCCTAATTAAAATTTCAATTTGGTAATTTACATTTTATTCTAAATTAACAACTTAAATTGAACTGTTAGTTTGAAAATGAAACAAGAGTTTAGAAATTTTACAAAACTATAAATTTAGAATATATACATATATACAATTTAAAATTACATGAAAGTTCATTCAAAATTTTAGAACAAAACCTTACATGCTTGCATAAACAATATTCAAAGTGATTGTATCTAATCATTAATCATACAATAATAGAAAGTAATTTTAAAATAAGAATTAAATTACAACTCATTTGAGATTATGTATGTAAATATTATAAGATAAAATTCACTAGAAATTAATTTATATTTATTGTAATGTAAAAGATAACAAATGTAGATTTGAATTAAATGAACATAATAAACATACTTTTAATTGAGAAATGGGCTAACAATTTTCATGTTGCAACATAGTCGATATAAATAAATCACACAATTCCAAGCATATGAATTTAGAGAATATGTAAATGAATTAATTAGAAATTACCTTGAGAAGTTGCCATCAAATCACACCTTGAAAATGATGAATCAAAAACCCTAAGATTTCATGAACCGATCTTATTATCCAAAGCATTGAAGCACCCCTTAAAAATGAATTCCCCTTAGGATGTTGCCTAGAAGTCACACCTTGAACGATGATATCTCCTCGGATCTTCAAGATCCACATCCTATTCTTGCAAGAGATGGATGCACCACATTTGTTTAATTTTATTTGAAATTTTATTTAGCGTTGAAAGATTTTAGAAAATTTGATTTTTTTTGTTTTCTTCCATGAAAAGTTTGGAGGAGAGAAAGAAAAGAATGAATTGTATAGAATGAACTAGAGAATATGTTTTATTTGAAAGTATGAAACATTTCTCATTCTTTAATTAAAACTTCCCTTATTAATTCGTTAATTATAATGACTCATATTTTTAACTATTTTAAATTATTAAATTTAGTATAATTATTGAACAAAAATAGTTAAAAATAAAATTTTTATGATTTACTAATGTAATTTATTGAATATGAACTTAGATAAAATTTTAAATAACCAAATTCGATAAGATAAAAGATGATAACTTATATTTGTAAGTTAATTTAATGATATTGAATTGTAAGTAATTGATAATAGAAATTGAAATAATCAATGTTAAGTTAATAAAGAATCGAATGAATGTTTATTAAAATTTAAAGCATACGTTTATTTATATGAAATTGTATTTTTGATATGTATAAATTCAAGAAATAAGAAAACATTTACCTGGAAAGAAATGAATAGCTTGTTGTATATAATAATTGCAAAGATGTTGAATTTATGTAAAATGGAAGTAGCTGTTTTCTTATTTGAATTCATTCTAAAAGCAAATTTTATAAGTTAGATAACTTGGATTTCAAATATAGCGATTTATTTGATAATTAAATTGTTGAATTTAATATTGGAATTATTTAAATAGTTGAATCCTAAATTTAATATGAATGAACATGATTTCGAAAGTTGATTTAAATTTTATTTAAATAAGAATGAACATTTTTATCTTTCAACATTGAATTTAAAGTGAATAAAGTTATTTTGGGAAATACCTTGTTTTAATTAACTTGTAAAATAGTTTTTTTGGGCACTGTCTTAGATTTTGATGAAACCAGTTTCATCGGATCTGTAATAGTGAATTATTATAGAATTTCAAGTTTCATAGCGATCAGACTTATTCTTTGGTCGTGCGAGCTTGAAACGCGTATAATTTATTTTCAAAACTTTAATTAATATAATTCGATTTTGAAAAGCTATCTTCTGAGTACGATAGAATTGGCCCTGATATATGTTCCATTGTGTTGGAATAGAGATATAACATATAGAACGCCAGGCGGCACGCTTCATTTGGAGTTCAAAAATTTCACTGATGAATAGTGCCATGGAAATTTTCTATAAATAGCCATCAAGCTATCTTAATTTGCAACCCTAACTCAGCCGCCTCTTTTATAATTTCAATGGCCGAAAATAACCCATCTTCTTCCCTCGATTTCTCCTCATCCATTCATTTTTACGCCTTGGCTTCAACACGAAAGTTGTAGAGCTCGATCTCTTTTACGCATCCAATGGTGGGATCAACGATGGATGAACCCTAGGTGGCTGGGGAAAGCTTCGTTCGAACTGCGCTATAGGGAGGTTTGGGTCGCGCGTGTGGGTGGCTGAGGGCTGGCGCGACGAGAGCTCAGGTCGGCGGGGAGTGGTGCGCGAGGCGTGGTGAGTGGTCGAGCGATTCGATCGATTAGATTTAAAAAAAAGAGGAAGCGTTCGGCCTGGGAACTATGCACGTGATTAAGGGAGGAAGAAAGGTTTAGTTTTAAATTTTAAATTAGTTATGCTAATTAAATTTTAATTTATATCGAATGTTAATTAATTCGTAACTTTCTCGTACTAGGTCGGATTCGAGCGAAACAAGTTGCGTTGGATTCTTATCGAAGGTGTCTATATGGAGTGATTCGAATATCTGAAAAAATTTCAATTTCAAATAAAGGCGAGTGTTTTAAACCGCTCATCAAATACTAAAATATTCCGATGTTAGTTAGATCGAAATCATGAAGTGGTTTATTTATTGACAATTGTTTGGTAATTAATTGACATTTTAATTGAAATAAGGTTTGCACAGATAGAAATTTAAATTGACAGTGAAATTTGAAATTAAAATTGAAATTTAATTGCAAGTTAAACACCCGATATTGATAACTATTTAACTGTTGTAATATTTTGAATGATTTGGATGTTAATTGTGATGGATGGCTATTGGTTGATAATTTGGATGATTGTTTGTTTATTTATTATATATATATATATCTATTATTACCCTATATATTATTTGATAGCATGTATGTTGTTATTTGAATTATATCCGAATAAATTAAGAAATAGGTTGAAATGATGATTTGGATTGAAATGATATATTTCCATCCCTGAAATTAAAATAGAAATAACTGATCACTTGGCCATAGGATAGGAAATTATATACGGACACCAGATTGGTTAAATTAAATGGTTTTAAATTCTTGAATTTGAATTTATTTAAATGATATTGTTTTATTGAATTTAAGAGAATTGAATTAATTTCAAATTTAAGTTTTGAAATGTTGAAATCAAAATTGGTCAAAAGAAATTGTTTTAAAGAATTAAATTTGAAATGTGAAGTTATAATCGACATATGACTTGAATTATGGAAATTGAAATTGTTTAAAGATTTGAACTTTTACACGAACTTCGAATTTATCTATGTAAAAGTGATATAAATGGATATTTCAAATTTGGCTTGAAATTAAATTATTTTAAAGATTTGAACTTAAACTTTTTTTTGGCAAAGCCAGCCGGCTTTAGAGTGGGCCATGCCACTATGTATATAAATAAAGAACAGGTGTTCTGTACATGCATAGAACAGCTATAATATGGTTTTATAGTGGTTAGACCACTTAGTACAAGAATAAAAACAAAAAACAGGAGCTAGACATGATGACTAGACAACTAGAGAGGGAACGTACCCCCCCCGTCGTGACTGATATTGACGCAGCGGAATAAACAAAAACAAGGTAGATCGATGAAAGTAGCGATCGGTGGATTGATGAATACTGGAATGCCCAAATTCGTTGATCCGAAGATACCGAATTCTAGCTATCTTTGACACGTTGATCGCGCACGATACCGCGAGGAAAGATCTTCAATTCTTCGAGCGTTGATCAAGCGCACTTGATTCCACGAATCGGCTTCAACAATCGAAGATTCGAGCGCACTCGAATGTCGAAGGTGGAGATAGGAGATTACACTCAACTACCGATTTTAATTGAAAGCACAAAGCTAACAAACAAGAATTTTATTCAAAATCAACCAACCTTACAAAATGACCCAACCGGCCTATTTATAGGCGTTACAACACACGACTCAAAATATTACAACAATTAGGTCGTATACGACCTAACGACTCACGACTTAAGAGACAACGGCATACGACTTAAGAAAAATACAATAGATTACAACACAAACATCACGACTTATGACTCAAAGAAAATACAAACATCCCGACTTACGACTTACGACCTAACTTCTTCATGACTTAAGAGATAGATTGGTTCAGGACATCGGACGGTTCAAGCTTTCGCGACTTAGCGCAATCATCGGCTAAGCTTTGTTCGCGACTTATCATGAGTCGTAACTCGTATGCGGCTTAAAGAAACGGTCATCTTCATGCGACTTATAACCTGGCGACTTACGAGTTAACTTTTCTAGGTCGTATCTCGCTTCCGACTTAACCAAGTCGTAACCTGCTTCCTGCTTCTTGTTACGTCGTGGACGACCTAAAACCCTGCCATTGGATCGTGTACGACTTATCAATTCCGAACGACTTAAGCCCCAGTTAAGTCGTAGCTCCTTTTCATCTGATCTGTTAGGCCGTTCCATATAAGTCGTACGCAACCTAACATGCTCCGACGCGCCTTGAATCTGTTGCTCCCCTTTATCATCCTTGTTAAGTCGTGGACGACTTATAGCCGCTTCGTTAGGTCGTGGCTCGCTTGAATTAAGTCGCAGCTCCTGCTCATGTGACTCCTTAGGTCGCGGACGACCTATAGCTACTTCCTTAAGTCGTGTTCGACTTAGGCCTTTGAAAAATATGGGTTGCGCTGCATCATCCTCCCCAGGTTAAGAAAAATTCGACCTCGAATTTGTAAGCTCTTCCACATCGGATTGTTCATCCTTATAAAATGGTACGAGATGCTTAACATTGAACACGTCAGAAGTGTACACATCCTCCGGCAGCTTCAACTTATAAGCATATTCATTAATCCGTTTTACAACTTCTACAGGACCAATTTTTCTGGCTTTCAATTTGTTATAAGCGCCCACTGGAAAACGGTCCTTTGTTAACACAGCATACACCATATCTCCTTCATTAAATTCAACACTTCTTCGCTTCAGATCTGCTGACCTTTTATACTTCTCGTTCGCCTTCTCTAATCGCTCCTGAACGATTTTATGACATTCAGTCAACCCTTCAACAAAATCAGCAGCTCGCTTGACTGTCCCCTTTGGTTGTGGTATTACCGTTAAATCCAACGGCCCCTTCGGCAAACTAGAATATACAATCTGGAATGAACTGAAACCTGTGCTATGGTTTACCGCATGGTTATGAGCAAACTCCGCTTGACATAATTTCATATCCCAACACTTCAGATTATCTTTCACAAGACCCCTCAACAAATTTCCCAACGATCTGTTCACGACCTCGGTCTGTCCATCCGTCTGCGGATGATAAGCACTGCTAAAGTTCAACTTCGTTCCCACCATCTTCCACAAACTTAGCCATAAATGACTTAGAAATCTAGTATCCCGATCGGAAACAATGGATTCTGGCAAACCATGTAAACGATACACTTCTTTAAAGAATAACTCAGCAACATGGACGGCATCAGCTGTCTTCTTACAAGCGATGAAATGTGCCATCTTTGAAAACCTGTCCACTACAACGTATATCGAATCATTCCCCCTTTGAGTTCTCGGTAATCCCAAAACAAAATCCATACTCACATCAACCCAAGGCTTATTTGGTATAGGTAACGGCATATATAATCCCGCATTGGTTGCAGTTCCTTTCGACACCTGACAGATATGACATCGTTCCACAAACCTTTCCACTTCTTTTCTCATTGATGGCCAAAAATAAGATTGAGAAATCAGCTGTAGCGTACGGTCTCTACCCACGTGGCCTTCTTCATGTAGCTCCTTCACAATCTTCATTCTCAAACTACAATCAGGTATGCACAATCGATTTCCTTTGAACAAAAAACCACCTACCATCATAAACTCATCTGTCTCTCCCTCCTTGACTTTATCAACAAACTTTGCAAAGTAAGGATCATCGACAAATAATTCTGGCAACACATCAAACCCCGTTACTTCAACCTTCATTGTTGTTAACAAATGATTCCTTCGGGTCAACGCATCTGCCACATGGTTTGTAACTCCAGATTTATGCTTCACCACAAATGTAAATTGTTGCAGGTACGCAATCCACGATGCATGTCTCGCTGAAATCTTATCTTGCCCTTGTAAATAATTCAATGCTTCATGATCAGTGTAAAGAACAAACTCTTTCTGAAATAAGTAATGTCTCCAATGTTTAATGGCTTGTACAACAGCATAAAATTCCACATCATACGTACTATATCTCATCTTCGCTCTTGATAACTTCTCACTGAAATATGCAATCGGACGTCCCCTCTGACTCAACACTCCTCCAATCCCAACCTTGGATGCATCAGTATGTAGTTCAAATACCAACTGAAATCTGGTAATACTAGAATTGGTGCTGACGTCAAGAGTTCTTTAATTCGCTCAAAAGCGATCCCTGCTCCCTCCGTCCATGCAAACTGTTTACCCTTCACACAATCAGTCACAGGCGCCATCACACTACTAAAGTGTGGAATAAACCTTCGATAAAATGAAGCCAACCCATGAAAACTCCGAACCTTCGTTATCGTCTTGGGTTGCGGCCAATCTCTGATAGCTTCAACTTTACTTTGTCCACCTGTATTCCTTCTTTCGAAACAACATATCCCAGAAATAAAACACTATGCGTCATGAACACGCATTTCTTCGTTGCAACATAAAACTGTTCCTGTCGCAGTACCATCAACACTTCTTTCAGATGATTCAAATGTTCCTCTGGACTTCCACTATATATCAGAATATCATCGAAATACACCACCACGAATTTCCCAACAAATGGTCTAAAAATCTGATTCATCACCCGCATGAATGTACTCGGCGCATTTGATAAGCCAAATGGCATTACCAACCATTCGTATAGACCCTCCCTGGTTTTAAAAGCAGTTTTCCACTCATCACCTGGTCTGATACGAATTTGATGATATCCGCTCTTCAAATCAATCTTTGAAAAGATAGTAGCTCCGCTCAATTGATCTAGCAAGTCATCCAACCTCGGCATCGGAAATCTATATCTCACAGTAATCTTATTCAATGCTCGACTGTCAGTGCACATTCTCCACGTCCCGTCCTTCTTCGGTACTAACAAAGCTGGCATAGCACACGGACTCAAGCTTTCCTGCACACGCCCCTGTTCAAGCAATTCTTCCACTTGCCTCCTCAATTCTTCATGTTCCTTCGGACTCATTCGATAATGTGGTCTATGTGGCAACATTGCTCCCGGAACAAGATCAATTTGATGTTGAATGTCTCTTAGTGGCGGTAACTCCTTTGGTAACTCATCTGGAAATACATCCTCAAATTCTTTCAATACTGGTTTCACTTCTTCTGGAATTTCAACCTCTTCACTGCTCTCACGCCCAATTAACAAGAATACTTCCGGCTCTTCCTCAACCTCCTTAACAAACTCCTTTAAAGATAATAAAGTTTTCAGCTCTTCAATCTCCTCCAGTTTGTTTTCTTCTTGTTGTCGCTTCTTAGGAACCAAAGTGATTTTAGTACCTTCAAACATGAAACTATAACTGTTGGTACGCCCATCATGTTGCACCGCCCTATCATACTGCCACGGTCTTCCCGGCAACAAATGATAGACATCCATATCTACCACATCGCACCAGATTTCATCCTTGTATTTCTTTCCAATTGAAAAATTCACACAAGCTCTTCGTCCAACCTTCACCTCCCCGCCTTTTCTCAACCAAGCCAACTTGTACGGTTTAGGATGTTTCTCAGTTTTTAACTCTAACTTCTTCACCGCTTCTGTAGAGATAATATTGTCACAACTTCCAGCATCAATAACAAACTTACAAACTCTTCCTAGAATATTGCATGTAGACTGAAAAATGTTATTCCTCAACCAACTACTTTCCTCCTCTTGCTTTGGGGTCAAACAACTTCTCCTCATCATCAATGAATACCCTTCATCTCCCGACAACAAGTCTTCCTCCTCCACTGGTAATGAATTAGAACATTCAGCTTCTTCCTCCTCATCCTCAGCTTCCGCAACCATCACTCGCTTCTTAGGCTTTGGATACTCATTGCTTTTATGACCCATCTCCTGGCAATTGTAGCATTTGAAACCATTGTTAATCTTCGCCTTCCCAACCTCCTTCACCATTGGCTTATTGACAGACTTAGGAACATTAGGACTTCCACTAACACCCTTCACTTGATTGTTGGAATTAGTAAACACACCACCACCTCGTCGTCCCTGTTTCTCCCAAGCCAACGCTTTCTGGTGTGCTTCCGCTACAGATCTGGGATCAAACATATTTACCATGTCTTGAATCTGCATACGCAATCCTCCAACAAATCTAGCTGTCAATTGTTCCTCTGTCTCCATGATATCGTTCCTTGCAATCAGTTGATAGAATTCATCAGCATAGTCATTAACAGACTTCGTTCCTTGCCTCAAGTTTTGCAGCCTCTGATACATAAGCGATTGATAATTATAAGGTAAGAATGTGGCTTTCATCATTTTCCTCATCTTTTCCCATGATTCAACCTTTGACTTCCCCATCCGTTCACATGTAAGTTTGGTTTGCTGCCACCATGCCAAAGCTCTACCCCTCAACCTTGTAGCAACCAACTTCACTCTACGATGTTCTGGAACTTCCTTGAAATCAAAGATCTCCTTCACATTAGACAACCAGTCCAAAAACTCTTCAGCTTGCATACCTCCTTTGAATTCTGGAATTTCAGTCTTCATCCCAGATTCCCACTTGTGATCATACTCCGACTGATTTCATCCTTGTCCATGAACACTACCACCATCACACTCTTCTTCAAAATCCGATGTATATCGATGTCGATCCTGACCACCAACATCTCTACTACCATCACGTCTTCCACCAACATCCCTTCTATCTACATTCCTCCGTTCACGATTATTCACATTCCTCCCACGTCTTTGATCATCATCAACACTTCTTTCTCGATTGGAATGTGGTGAGACTCTACTTCCCCCATGGTTGGATTCAGGTGAAACCCTTCTCCGATTTTGATTCATCTCTAACATCATCTTCTCTAATCGTCAAATCCCTTCATTAAGTTTCTCACTAAAGTTTTCATTAATTCTTTGCTCCATCTCATCAGCTTCTTCTCTTCTATACAAAGCTTCTACGTTTTGGTGACGATTAGCTCTTCTCGGCGGCATGATTTGAAACTTTACAAACTCTTCAATTCTCGGCTTTGACTTTCAAAATGATGTACATGGCCTTCCTTGCTTAGCTCGGCCGAAGCTCTTCAACACTTCAAAATTCAAACACCTTTCGAACTTTGATCCAAAATGATATGGATCGAAAACTCCCACTTTGTTGCGAAAATATGATGAACACGATGAACACAACTTCTCCAAATAATGCAACTTTCAATCTCCAACACTTCTACTTAGCTCGGCTAACACTTCAACTTCGAAATTCTCGGCTCCAAGACTCGATTTAGCTATGATTGGCTAAAACAAGCTCTAATACCAAACTGATGCAGCGGATTAAACAAAAACAAGGTAGATCGATGAAAGTAGCGATCGGTGGATTGATGAATACTGGAATGCCTAAATTCGTTGATCCGAAGATACCGAATTCTAGCTATCTCTGACACGTTGATCGCGCACGATACCGTGAGGAGAGATCTTCAATTCTTCGAGCGTTGATCAAGCGCACTTGATTCCGCGAATCGGCTTCAACAATCGAAGATTCGAGCGCATTCGAATGTCGAAGGTGGAGATAGGAGATTACACTCAACTACCGATTTTAATTGAAAGCACAAAGCTAACAAACAAGAATTTTATTCAAAATCAACCAATCTTACAAAATGACCCAACCGGCCTATTTATAGGCGTTATAACACACAACTCAAAATATTACAACACTTAGGTCATATACGACCTAACGACTCACGACTTAAGAGACAACGGCATACGACTTAAGAAAAATACAATAGATTACAACACAAACATCACGACTTATGACTCAAAGAAAATACAAACATCTCGACTTACGCCTTACGACCTAACTTCTTCACGACTTAAGAGATAGAACGGTTCAGGACATCGGACGGTTCAAGCTTTCGCGACTTAGCGCAATCATCGGCTAAGCTTTGTTCGCGACTTATCATGAGTCGTAACTCGTATGCGGCTTAAAGAAACGGTCATCTTCATGCGACTTATAACCTGGCGACTTACGAGTTAACTTTTCTAGGTCGTATCTCGCTTCCGACTTAACCAAGTCGTAACCCGCTTCCTGCTTATTGTTAGGTCGTGGACGACCTAAAACCTTGCCGTTGGATCGTGTACGACTTATTAATTCCGAACGACTTAAGCCCCAGTTAAGTCGTAGCTCCTTTTCATCTGATCTATTAGGTCGTTCCATATAAGTCGTACGCGACCTAACATGCTCCGACGCGCCTTGAATCTGTTGCTCCCCTTTATCATCCTTGTTAAGTCGTGGACGACTTATGGCCGCTTCGTTAGGTCATGGCTCGATTGAATTAAGTCGCAGCTCCTGCTCATGTGACTCCTTAGGTCGCAGACACCTATAGCTACTTCCTTAAGTCGTGTTCGACTTAGGCCTTTGAAAAATATGGGTTGCGCTGCATCAGATATCCACATCAGTACCAGAGCCAATAACATGCGCGTCAAAAGGGGTATTTTGTTGTAAAAGGGGTATTTTGTAAAAGGGGTATTTTGTTGTAAAAGGGGTGTTTTGTTGTAAAAGGGGTGTTTTGTTGTAGCATGTTGAACAGCAGAAAAGTACGTAGCCAGATACGGATCAAAAGACCTCGAGAGTGGTGAGTATAGATAAATCTGGTCCCAAGTCAGATCTAAGAATTGCCACCAATTCCTAGCCCAACAATCCCAGTGGTCGTCAGAGAAAGACCATCATCCTCAGCATGATACATTAACCTCCTAGTCTCATCAGGACCACCTAAGAACATGTGATAACTATGCAACTGCGGATCATACCTCATTTTCGTCGCCTCATGAATCCAAGAATTCTCTTCTGGTTCCCATACTACAACATCATCATCGGAAACGCTAACTGCATCAATTTCTGTCTCCATAGCGAGAGAAGCAGAAACAACAGGATCAGAGGGAGGCACAGTACTAACTTTTGGAACCCATTTTATTTCCATCCTAGGGAGGGGAATCTTATCAGAAGGAGATAGAGGGGCATTCCTATAAATTTCTCCACGGTATGACCAAATGAATGACATATAGTACATATGTCAGGCTTCCAACTATAGTTAACTTTTATTTCCACCTTGTGACCTTTCTTGATTCTTAGTTTCAATATCGACGGTAATGGATTCTCAGGGATAATCTCAATCAAAGCCCTAGCATATAAAAGGTTATTGCGCGCTACAGTATTAGCATCAAAACATTTGAAATCCCCTAGCATATAAAAGGTTATTACGCGCTACAGTATTAGCATCAAAACATTTGAAATCCCCTATAAGGCTCGCTAACCAATTCAGACCAATAAGCGATTAAAGAACAGAAGGTATATCGGTGAACGTGGCCCAAACCAGAATAGAAAATATATGCTCTCTAACGCTGTCTATACCAACACTCCAAGGAGTCACAATAAAGGGTTTCCCTTTGATAATGAGAGGACTAGTGTCAAGTGCTATAAGACGATCTTCCTTAGAGCCAAATTTAAAAAAGAAAAAGGAATTTAGGAATTGGACATGAAGCGAACCTTTCAGTTTCCACGCTCGCCTACAGTGCTCTCGAACCACTGAGTAAGAAGATGTAGTATCAAGGAAAAAACCAACAAGGTGGTCAGATCAGTGGCTCTCCACCTCCGAAAGAACAGTTGGTGGAATCACGCTTATTCCATTAAAGACCTATGTGCTGAATTTCTACGGTGAGAAAGCACCACCTATCCAAGGCAATGTCTTGAACAGAGAAAACCAAACCGATTTGGAAGCAGTATTAATAGAGGCTGCACAACATTCCTTAGAGGGCACATCACCCACCGGAATCTCACAGGGTACTGACAATTGAGCAGTAACAATGGGGAGAATTGGAGCAGAGTCACATTCAATCGCTTTCCAAATCTATCATTACCGCACTAGGAGCCGCCTGCTCAACAGAAACAGTCGATGCAATATCACCCAACTGCACAAACTAAACAATTCTAGCACTAACAATACTAGCTTCATTAATCCAATTACCACCTGCCATTACCATACGCGAAATTGGAGAAGAGGGATTAACTTTAGTAATACTTGACAAAGGAAAAATGCACATGGGATTATCAATTGAAGCACCAATGAGAGATGGTGCAAGGAAATCGTTTGGGGTTGAACTCAAATTATTCACGATGGGGAGGTTGTCGAAAAGAAGCATAGGGGAGGTCAGAGACGAAGACGACACTGGGTTGACAGAAGTAGAAGCCGATAGCGATTGCAACTCCAGATTTGAAAAAGATTTGCCAGATCTGGTAATCGAAGCAGCTAGCCTAGGTTTCTCTTTTCGATTTTTGGCCATCGGAGAAGAAGCGGGGGTGTTAGTAAGAAAAGGACGGAGCGTGGGAGAGAGAAGACGATGAAGAACGAAGGCTGAATCGCCATGTGATGGAGGACATTATTTCTAAACGTTGAAGTTTGAACCTTAAACTGAACATTGAAGTTTATTTGATTTGAGTGATTCAAATCGGTAAATTGAAATTGGACTTGATATTTATAAAATTGAAATGGTTTAAAATAAGGATTGAATAGAAATTTGAACCATTGAATCGAATTTGAAGTTAAAATGAAATGTTTCGAAATTGAAGTTAATTTGAATTGAAATCAAAATTGAGTTGATTTTGAATTTAAATCGAAATTGAGTTGGTTTAAATTGGAAGATTTAAAATTGAATCAGTCTGATTGAAATTTGGAACTGAGTCCAGATTTATTAGAAATGGAAAGAAACAGTTTTAAATTTGAAACTATTTTCATTTTAAACTATTTTACTATAAACTATTTTAAAATTAATCTTTTTAAAAATTTTAAATTGTTTAAATTTTCAAACCATTTTAATATATATCCCATTAAAAACTATTTTATATCAAATTGTTTTCAATCTCAACTATTTAATCTATTTTAACTATTTAAAAAAAGTCAAACCGTTCATGTTGTGAGCTATTTATGTTCAAATCATTGATTTAAATATGAATATGGTTAAAATGTAGTTATAACCTAAGTTGGAATTCGAAATGGAAATTTGAATAAAATGATATTTTGAAGTGAATATGACATATTGAAGTAAATATGATATTTTGAAGCGAATATGATATTTTGATATCAAGTAATGATTCACTTTTGAAATGTAAAAGAATCAACCAATATGAAAACGATGTTTGGTTGTTAAAGAGACCGGAGCCGATTATTGGCATACTCTCTGTCAATGTTGGAACCGCTTTAACAACTGTGTACGTAGAGGAGACTCTAGAATTAAGTGGTTGGATTTAGTGTACGTTGCTGGATTTGAAGAAAGAGAATGATGATGGATAGCTCTGACACTTGTGTCAATGTGAAATGACTAAAACAGGACAGCTTGACATGGCCAATGAGGGTAGCTACCTCTAGCGGACATCTTTTCTTCGATTTTATTTTTGGACTTGGTCCATACTATTATCCTTGATGTTGGTTTTGATTGGTGCACCTTAATTTGGGATGACCTTCCTTTAACTCGATATGGGATGGATGGACGTGATGGGCTGTCGTGGCTACGATGCGTTACCACCAGCCCTGCGACTCGAACTAGTGGCATCCTACCTTGGACATTTCCTCACATGCCTTGTCATACTTTTATCCATATATGAGACCACTATGAGTTCGGTTTAATGTTGTCGTATCATGGCGCATCCCTATTCCTCGACGTTCTGCTGGGGTGTTATATGCAAATTGTACGACAATGCTTAAAAATGCGTTAACGGAGATTAGTGTAAGGCCTTAACGGTAGGAAATATTTATTTTATTGATTAGACATTACATATATACCTTATCTACTATATATAGATATTTTGACAGATTCGTAAGAGATGGAAAATCCTGTAACATCTCTTAAGTTATTGCACGCACGTTGTACACTGGATAGGAAATGTAAAACCCCATAAACATCTCTGACGCTATTACACTCCTGTTATATGTGATATTGGTTTGAATCATATATGGATATTTTAGTTCTGACTCGAGTGTATTGTTTTACTTTATGCTCGGTTCAGCCCTGAGTTTTCAGTGCATTGAAGATCATATTATTTTGGAGGACTAAGATGAAGATTTGGTATATTATATTACTAGTTCCACTGCATCATTTTTGTTCTGCTGCATTATTTTATTTTGTCTTTGTTGTATGTACAACCCTGATTGATGTTGTAAAAGTATAATCAAATGTATAAAGTAAACAGCTTCATGAAATGTTTATTTGATATTATATTTTGTCATTCCGATGCGAGATTTTGTGTTTGTTTTCTTCTTTTCATATTTTTCTTAATTAATCCCAATGATTATCTATGTTTCGGATTGTTTCGAGTTGGACATGTGTTGTTTATTGTTGACTTAAACGTCCCAAAAAGCAGGTCGTCGCAATTGGTATCAGAGCTTTCATTTAGCGATAACCTTAGTTTTGTGGGGTTGGATTAATTAGAGATAGGGTTAGTAATAACCTAGAATGAGTTTATTTGAGTGTGTGTGTGTGTGTGTATGAGAGCGCATACTTGTTAGTGTTATAAAATGTTTTATACTGTGTTTACTTATCTGTTGAGTTGTTTAAGAATTCTGGTAGGTACATGAGGCGCCATGTTATCGATAGGGGTTTCTAAATACTTAAACGAGGCAAGTCGACATAATATTGTTTTAAAATAGGGTTAACGAAATAATTTTACCAAAATCATATTTTGTATATAACAAGAAATAATTTTCCATAAATAACCATATAGTTTATGAAAATACGAATTTATTTATGGATGTTTGTTGTTAGGAGATGATAATATTTAGTTATCATCGTTTATTAGTGAATTAAACTAAATACGAATACTTTGTGAATTTTCACGAAGCGTTCGATAATTAGATTGAATTGAAATCTAATTACAACAAGGATTGTTTACAATAATAAAGATGCAAATTAATGAAGTGTTTTCGTAATAAGGTAATGTAATTGTATAAGTATATTTATAATATGGCTTATAAATAGAAATGATTCAAAAGCTGAGAATTTTAGAATTTAAAATCCCGTTGATTTTCAAAAATTGTTTTCAAAGTTTTCAAAAAATAATAAATATTATTTTGGAAGTGATTTTGACTAGAATAATATTTTGAAAAGGTTTTAAAAGAAATAAAAGCATTAAACTCACTTTATTCATTGAGACATAATTCTGGGGATGATTGCAGCATCATCAGTATTCATTTTCGAGTTTTTGAGTGAGAATTGCTACCAAAACAAAGTTATTTAGATTTTTAAAGGGTGTATAAAGTAAATGTGTATGATATTATTTCAAGATGTTTTGAAATGTAAAATTTTGAGATTTTCATTTAAGCTCGGTCATAATATGATCCATGTGGATTTCAAAGGTATTTGAACTTGTTTGGTAAAGTTTAAAAGTGTTTGAACTTATGCATAAAAGGTTTGGAAAATAAATAAAAAATAAACTGTTACGTTTTAGTAGTTCGTATATTATATAATTTTCGGATTATTGAATAGTGAATAAAAATGGTTTGTAAGTTTGTTTAATAATTTAGATAAGTAAAATAAATCTGAATTAGTATATACTTTTTAGGATATGAGAGTATTGTATTAATTTGAACTTGAATCAAGGAATGTTTAGTCACATAGGTAAAAGTGGTATGAAATAATTTAAACTTTAAGTTTAAATTATGAAATGAATGGATTTATAAAATAAATTGAATATGAATGAATAGATTATAAAACAAAGTTTGAAAATATTAACTTGACTAATTTTTGTTTATGGATATTTATGAACTTAAGTAATGAACTTAAGTAAAATCTAATTTTAGTTTAAGTTAAAAGAATGAATTTAAACTAAGGATTTGAGAACTTAAATCCCGGTGCTTTTGAAATTGTTTTCTAAGATTTTGAAAATAATATTAGTATTATCTAAAAATATTTATGAATGGAAGTTGTTTCAAAGGGATTTTAAAAAGGAAGTAAGTCATGTACTCCCCTCTTCTGTCGCTGGAGAATAATTTCGGTAACGACGGCCGAATCCTCGACATTCATTTTCGAGTCTCAAAGTGGGGGAGGCCACTTAGTAGCTTTGCTATGCATTTGGTTCGATAACTAATTTTGATTTAAAATTTCTAAATATGATTTGATATATATAAAAGGTATGAGTATATATATTATTTCAAAATGATTTGGAAAGAAACCCAGTGTTTAGTCCTTATATTCTCTGTAAATTAATAATTTTCACTTATTGAAATGAAATGAATTAATAAAATGATTTTGCAAATGGTCCAGAAATGATTTGATATGAAATGTGTTAGACATAAAGGTGAAATAATTGAAATTCGAATAAATTGAATGTAATTAAAATAGATGTGAATAAATTGGAAGTAAACCAATTGGATGTTAATAAAGAATGGATGTTAATAAATAATGGATGTTAATAAGAGATGATAGCGTATAAATAAACCGTTGACATTCGATAATGTAAATTGATATAGTTTGGATTAATTAGATGAATATTAATTGTTGAATAGTTTCTTTTGTTGCAAATAATTGTTATAACTGTTTTGGTTACATATGATTATTATGTTGTATATTAGTGCTTATGCCTATGGTTTGGATTAAGAATTCATGTTATATGGTCATATTAAACTCATGCATGCTTTCTATATCTTTCTATAAGCAATTAATATTCAAATTGAGTTGGGACCGGTACATATGAAGCCGTTTGGATTTGACATGCTTTTGCTCGGTTTAATATGAGTGAACTCGCTCATATTAATCATAATAAGGTATATACCTCATATTACATACTATACTCCATATTATTTTTTCGCTACGAGATGCCTCATCACTGAGATGAGATGTATGATTGTGATATATATGTGCATTTTAAATTTTTATGATCGATTCGTGCAAAGGAGACTTTGCCAATTTTTTTCATAAATTCTGGTGTTAGAAAAATTTTGAGACTTTAAAATTTTATAACTTGTTTTACAAATAACCCAATATTAGAGTGGCATAATGGAAGCATAGTAAAGGTTTTGCAAATAAGATAAAGTTTTGAAGTTGATTATTTTGAGTAAAATATATCAATTGTTAGATTCTTTACTTAATTCCATTTCGAGGACGAAAAATTTTAAGTGTGGGAGATTGTAACGACCCGTATTTTTATCTATTTTAAATTATTAAATTTAGTATAATTATTGAACAAAAATGGTCAGAAACAAAAATTTAAAGATTTATTAATGCAATTTATTGAATATAAACTTAGATAAAAATTTAAATAACAAAATTCAATAAGATAAAAGATGATAACTTTTTTTAGAGAGTTAATTAAATGATATTGGATTGTAAGTAATTAATAACAGAAATTGAAATAACTAATGTAAGTTAATAAAGATTCGAATGAATGTTTATTAAAAGTAAAAGCATAAGTTTATATGAAATTGTATTTTTGGTAAGTATAAATTTCAGAAATAAGAAAACATTTGTTTGTTAAGAAATGAATAACTTTTGTTGTATACAATAATTGCAAAGATGTTGAATTACTGTAAAATGGAAGTAGTTGCTTTCTTATTTGAATTCATTTTAAAAGCAAATTTTATAAGTTAAACAACTTGGTTTTCAAATATAGCGGTTCATTTGATAATTGAATTGTTGAATTTAATATTGGAATTATTTAAATAACTGAATCTTGAATTTAATATGAATGAAAATGATTTCAAAAGTGGATTTAAATTTTATTTAAATAAGAATGAAGATTGTTAACTTTTAAAATTAAATTTAAAGTGAATAAATTTATTTTGGGAAATAGCTTGTTTTAATTAACGTGTAAAACAGTTTTTTGGGCACTGTCTTGGATTTTGATAAAACCAGTTTCATCGGATCCGTAATAATGAAGTATTATAAGATTTCAGGTTTCACAGCGATCGGACTTATCGTTTGGTCGTGCGAGCTCGAAACGCGTAGAACTTACTTTTAGAACTTTAATTAATAAATTGAAAAGCTATCTTCTGATATGATGGAATTAGATCCTGATATATGTTCCATTGTATTCGGAATAAGGTATAACATATAAAACGCCAGGCGGCATGCTTCGTTTGGAGTTCGGAATTTTCACGGATTAATAGTGCCATGGAAGTTTTTTATAAATCGCCATCAAGCTATCTTAATTTGAAACCCTAACTCAGCCGCCTCTTTTATAATTTCAATGGTCGAAAATAACCCATCTTCTTCCCTCGATTTCTCCTCATCCATTCATTTTTACGCCTTGGCTTCAACACGAAAGTTGTAGAGCTCGATCTCTTATACGCATCCAATGGTGGGATCAACGATGGACGAACCCTAGGTGGCTGGGGAAAGCTTCGTTCGAACTGCGCTATAGGGAGGTTTGGGTCGCACGTGTGGGTGGCTGAGGGCTGGCGAGACGAGAGCTCAGGTCGGCGGGGAGTGGCGCGCGAGGCGTGGTGAGTGGTCGAGCGATTCGATCGGTTAGATTAAAAAAAAAGAGGAAGCGTTCGGCCTGGGAACTATGCACGTGATTAAGGGAGGAAGAAAGGTTTAGTTTTAAATTTTAAATTAGTTATGCTAATTAAATTTTAATTTATATCGAATGTTAATTAATTCGTAACTTTCTCGTACTAGGTCGGATTCGAGCGAAACAAGTTGCATTGGATTCTTATCGAAGGTGTCTATATGGAGAGATTCGAATATTTGAAAAAATTTCAATTTCAAATAAAGGCGAGTGTTTTAAACCGCTCATCAAATACTAAAATATTCCGATGTTAGTTAGATCGAAATCATGAAGTGGTTTATTTATTGACTGTTGTTTGGTAATTAATTGACATTTTAATTGAAATAAGGTTTGCATAGATAGAAATTTAAATTGACAGTGAAATTTGAAATTTAATTGCAAGTTAAACACTCGATATTGATAATTAGTTAACTGTTGTAATATTTTGAATGATTTGGATGTTAATTGTGATGGATGGCTATTGGTTGATAATTTGGATGATTGATTTTTATTTATTATATATATATATATCTATTATTACCCTATATATTATTTGATAGCATGTATGTTGTTATTTGAATTATATTCGAATAAATTAAGAAATAGGTTGAAATGATGATTTGGATTGAAATGATATATTTCCATCCCTGAAATTAAAATAGAAATAACTGATCACTTGGCCATAGGATAGGAAATTATATACGGACACCAGATTGGTTAAATTAAATGGTTTTAAATTCTTGAATTTGAATTTATTTAAATGATATTGTTTTATTGAATTTAAGAGAATTGAATTAATTTCAAATTTAAGTTTTGAAATGTTGAAATCAAAATTGGTCAAAAGAAATTGTTTTAAAGAATTAAATTTGAAATGTGAAGTTATAATCGACATATGACTTGAATTATGGAAATTGAAATTGTTTAAAGATTTGAACTTTTACACGAACTTCGAATTTATCTATGTAAAAGTGATATAAATGGATATTTCAAATTTGGCTCGAAATTAAATTATTTTAAAGATTTGAACCTTAAACTTTTTTTTGGCAAAGCCAGCCGGCTTTAGAGTGGGTCGTGCCACTATGTATATAAATAAAGAACAGGTGTTCTATACACGCATAGAACAGCTATAATCTGGTTTTATAGTGGTTAGACCACTTAGTACATGAATAAAAACAAAAAACAGGAGCTAGACATGATGACTAGACTACTAGAGAGGGAACGTACCCCCCCGTCGTGTACGACTTATCAATTCCGAACGACTTAAGCCCCAGTTAAGTCGTAGCTCCTTGACATCTGATCTGTTAGGTCGTTCCGTATAAGTCGTACGCGACCTAACATGCTCCGACGCGCCTTGAATCTGTTGCTCCCCTTTATCATCCTTGTTAAGTCGTGGACGACTTATGGCCGCTTCGTTAGGTCATGGCTCGCTTGAATTAAGTCGCAGCTCCTGCTCATGTGACTCCTTTGGTCGCGGACGACCTATAGATACTTCCTTAAGTCGTGTTCGACTTAGGCCTTTGAAAATATGGGTTGCGCTGCATCAGATATCCACATCAGTACCAGAGCCAATAACATGCGCGTCAAAAGGGGTATTTTGTTGTAAAAGGGGTATTTTGTAAAAGGAGTATTTTGTTGTAAAAGGGGTGTTTTGTTGTAAAAGGGGTGTTTTGTTGTAGCATGTTGAACAGCAGAAAAGTACGTAGCCAGATACGGATCAAAAGACCTCGAGAGTGGTGAGTATAGATAAATCCGGTCCCAAGTCGGATCTAAGAATTGCCACCAATTCCTAGCCCAACAATCCCAGTGGTCGTCAGAGAAAGACCATCAGCCTCAGCACGATACATCAACCTCCTAGTCTCATCAGGACCACCTAAGAACATGTGATAACTATGCAACTGCGGATCATACCTCATTTTCGTCGCCTCATGAATCCAAGAATTCTCTTCTGGTTCCCATACTACAACATCATCATCGGAAACGCTAACTGCATCAATTTCTGTCTCCATAGAGAAGCAGAAACAACAGGATCAAAGGGAGGCACAGTACTAACTTTTGGAACCCATTTTATTTCCATCCTAGGGAGGGGAATATTATCAGAAGGAGATAGAGGGGCATTCCTATAAATTTCTCCACGGTATGACCAAATGAATGACATATAGTACATATGTCAGGCTTCCAATTATAGTTAACTTTTATTTCCACCTTGTGACCTTTCTTGATTCTTAGTTTCAATATCGATGGTAATGGATTCTCAGGGATAATATCAATCAAAGCCCTAGCATATAAAAGGTTATTGCACGCTACAGTATTAGCATCAAAACATTTGAAATCCCCTAGCATATAAAAGGTTATTGCGTGCTACAATATTAGCATCAAAACATTTGAAATCCCCTATAAGGCTCGCTAACCAATTCAGACCAATAAGCGATTAAAGAACAGAAGGTATATCGGTGAACGTGGCCCAAACCAGAATAGAAAATATATGCTCTCTAACATTGTCTATACCAACACTCCAAGGAGTCACAATAAAGGGTTTCCCTTTGATAATGAGAGGACTAGTGTCAAGTGCTATAAGACGATCTTCCTTAGAGCCAAATTTAAAAAAGAAAAAGGAATTTAGGAATTGGACATGAAGCGAACCTTTCAGTTTCCACGCTCGCCTACAGTGCTCTCAACCACTGAGTAAGAAGATGTAATATCAAGGAAAAAACCAACAAGGTGGTCAGAACAGTGGCTCTCCACCTCCAAAAGAACAGCTGGTGGAATCACGCTTATTCCATTAAAGACCTATGTGCTGAATTTCTACGGCGAGAAAGCACCACCTATCCGAGGCAATGTCTTGAACAGAGAAAACCAAACCGATTTGGCACCAGTATTAACAGAGGCCGCACAACATTCCTTAGAGGGCACATCACCCACCGGAATCTCACAGGGTACTGACAATTGAGCAGTAACAATGGGGAGAATAGGAGCAGAGTCACATTCAATCGCTTTCCAAATCTATCACTACCGCACTAGGAGCCGCCTGCTCAACAGAAACAGTCGATGCAATATCACCCAACTACACAGACTAAACAATTCTAGCACTAACAATACTAGCTTCATTAATCCAATTACCACCTGCCATTACCATACGCGAAATTGGAGAAGAGGGATTAACTTTAGTAATACCTGACAAAGGAAAAATGCACATGGGATTATCAATTGAAGCACCAATGAGAGATGGTGCAAGGAAATCGTTTGGGGTTGAACTCAAATTATTCACGATGGGGAGGTTGTCGAAAAGAAGCATAGGGGAGGTCAGAGACGAAGACGACACTGGATTGACAGAAGCAGAAGCCGATAGCGATTGCAACTCCAGATTTGAAAAAGATTTGCCAGATCTGGTAATCGACGCAGCTAGCCTAGGTTTTTCTTTTCGATTTTTTGCCATCGGAGAAGAAGCGGGGGAGTTAGGAAGAAAAGGACGGAGCGTGGGAGAGAGAAGACGATGAAGAACGAAGGCTGAATCGCCATGTGATGGAGGACATTATTTCTAAACGTTGAAGTTTGAACCTTAAACTGAACATTGAAGTTTATTTGATTTGAGTGATTCAAATCGGTAAATTGAAATTGGACTTGATATTTATAAAGTTGAAATGGTTTAAAATAAGGATTGAATAGAAATTTGAACCATTGAATTGAATTTGAAGTTAAAATGAAACGTTTCGAAATTGAAGTTAATTTGAATTGAAATCGAAATTGAGTTGATTTTGAATTTAAATCGAAATTGAGTTGGTTTAAATTGGAAGATTTAAAATTGAATCAGTCTGATTGAAATTTGGAACCGAGTCCAGATTTATTAGAAATGGAAAGAAACAGTTTTAAATTTGAAACTATTTTCATTATAAACTATTTTACTATAAACTATTTTAAAATTAATCTTTTTAAAATTTTAAATTGTTTAAATTTTCAAACCATTTTAATATATATCCCATTAAAAACTATTTTATATCAAATTGTTTTCAATCTCAACTATTTAATCTATTTTAACTATTTAAAAAAAGTCAAATCGTTCATGTTGTGAGCTATTTATGTTCAAATCATTGATTTAAATATGAATTTGGTTAAAATGTAGTTATAACCTAAGTTGGAATTCGAAATGGAAATTTGAATAAAATGATATTTTGAAGTGAATATGACATATTGAAGTAAATATGATATTTTGAAGCGAATATGATATTTTGATATCAGGTAATGATTCACTTTTGAAATGTAAAAGAATCAACCGATATGAAAAACGACGTTTGGTTGTTAAAGAGACCGGGGCCGATTATTGGCATACTCTCTGTCAATGTTGGAACCGCTTTAACAACTATGTACGTAGAGGAGACTCTAGAATTAAGTGGTTGGATTTAGTGTACGTTGCTGGATTTGAAGAAAGAGAATGATAATGGATAGCTCTGACACTTGTGTCAATGTGAAATGACTAAAACAGGATAGCTTGACAGGGCCAATGAGGGTAGCTACCTCTAGCGGACATCTTTTCTTCGATTTTATTTTTGGACTCAGTCCATACTATTATCCTTGATGTTGGTTTTGATTGGTGCACCTTAATTTGGGATGACCTTCCTTTAACTCGATATGGGATGGATGGACGTGGATTATATAAAATTGTCAAGTGTGTTATTTTCAAATAATAAATATATGTATTGTTGTTATATATAAATATAATTGGTTTTATTCTTTAAATTTATCTATATACATATATATAACTAAGTATTAAAAACTAATTAATTAAGTTGAAAGCTTTTATTAGCACTTAATTATAAATACAAATTACTTACAAGACAAGTGTAAACATCCTAGAGCTTAATTTAACATGTGTTAAGTAATAAACAATTAATGTGACAAATGTTAAATATCTAAACAAGTGGCATTTCTAAACTTAGTTTTTCTTTTATTTTTATTTAAAAATCATTTTCAGCCTATATATATATCTATTGTTCTTTCCTTTCTTCCTTTTTCTATCTTTTAAAATCAAAAACTAAGAAACTCAAACCCAAACAATCTTTCTAAACAAATCTGAACCCTTCCTCAAACTAAAATATGCAAAACATCTTCCCCAAAACCACTAGCCTGCATTTTTCAAAATCATTAACTTAAGATTATTAAATAATTAATTAATGTGATTAATTTTAATAATTAATTAGATTAATTAAGGATAATCAATTATGGAAGTGGTTAAGTATATTTATTTAATAGAAGTAATTTGGATTTAATTACTTTTTGAAATTAATCAAGGGATTAATTAAAGATAATTAATTAAGGAGTAATTAATTTATTAAATGAAGTAATTAAAGATAGTTAATTACTGAATGTGGTTAATCAAGAGTGATTAATAAATATGGTTTAATTAAAGATTAATTACTTAATGTAATTAATTTAAATATAATTAATAATTAAAGTAGTAATTAAGGATCATTAATTAATATAATTAATGATGTAATTAAAGTTTGATTAATTAAGAATTAATTAATCAATAATAAGTGATTATAAAGTAATTAATTAATGTAATTAATTAAAGATTAATCTAATTAATTATAGTTAATTAATTAATGAAGTAATTAAAGGTTAATTACTATATTTGATTAAGGATAATTAATTTTTGAAATTAATTTAAGGCTAATTACTTGAATGTAATTAAAAGATAATTAATCAAGGATGATTAATTGAAATGAATAATTAGAGGATGATTAATTAATTAAATTGTGATTAATTAATGGTTAAGTAAGCAAGATTTATAGAATGAGGTAATTAATTTAATTTACTTTAAATTAATTAAAGATGAAGTAATTATTTTAATTCACTATTAAATTAATTGTAGAATGATGATTAATAAATCATTGCTTATGGATGTTGTTAGATGCTTTGCATTATTTGATATCTCTGATGAGATATGTGCTGATCTATGATGTGGATGTTTTGGTTGAATTGTAATGTGAATTATCTATTTGATAATAATGTTGATTATCTATTGTGATATTGTGAATTATCTATCTGTGTGTATATAGATAATTGAATTGAATTGTTTTAACTTTAAAACAACTTGGCCTTAAAAAAATACGTTTTGGATTTCGATGAGACCGAGATCAGGTTTCCAGATTTGGATATCCGAATACCACATCGATCCAAATTAACGATAGGTCGTGAATCTCAAGTGACGTGAAGACTCGAGGTGTAAGAACTATATACCGTTATAACTCTGAGGGTGATTCCAAAATGAGTTAACGGATATAGTAATTTCAGATTCGAGATGAAGATTCAGAGTGCAAGGGCTATGGTCGTTAACTCTGAGGGTGATTCCAAAACGAGTGTAACGAGATAGTGCCTTCGGTTTCATTCGAACCCGGAACGAACTTGTATGGATTGAATGCTTTCAGAACATCGTCAGGAGGGCAATGAGCATTCTAAGATAGATGTGTTCTATAAAGGTAATCGTAGCCTCAAGCCTCATCAACCGGGAATGGCTAAAACAGGGGAGGTGCAGCAAGGCTAAGTGAGTCGCGCTCAAGTAGGACAAGATTTCCCCTGTCTAGAGGTCCCTTCTTTTTATTCGGCTTAGTGGGCAGTTGATTCGCGACAACTGCTGGGGTTGTCTTGTTTGGGACTATCCAGTAAGGGATGGTTCCGGCTTTGTGTTGCAGGGGGTCGGGAGTGATCCTCCGTATGTTGATCTAGGCCACGTACTGTGATGGGCGGTACCCCAGTAGCCCTGCCATTGTACGGAATCCAATCTCCAATAAGTGATAACGGACTTAATTGTATAACCCACTTTGTGGCTAGTATGCTGGAATTTAATAATATAACAATTTCAGCTATATGAGTATTTATTTGAAAACCCTAAACCCTATTATAATATAACCGGATTTCCTATCAAATGTTTTGGTTAGCGTAAGGTAAAAACTTACCCATGTTTATGTGTGGGAAGTCTTACGTGATACTTTTGTTTTCAAAAGGTTTTGAAGTTAAGCAACTTTAACCATTTACTCACACCAGACCCATGTCTGACCCAAGTGTTTATTTTCTGTTTTATTAAACTCTTGGGTACTCAAATTTTTTACGAGTAGCCAAGGGATTTAGGTTAGCTTTGACGAGTTTTCTGGAGGAGCAATGGAGCAGGAGGCTTTAACGTTCGTAGATATATAGTGTTCCGCTGTGTTGGTTTCTCTGAGTTGTTTTTGAGTTGTAATAACTAGACAGGTGTTTATAACTGTCTAGGATGTGTTGTATAAGCTGTGTAACTCTGATGTATATGATACTATGTAATATCTTATGTTATTAATATAATTTATTCGTTTCGCTGTTGAGATTCTGTTGTTGTTTCATTCTTCTTCTCTATCTTTTCTCTTTTCTATCTCTTTCTTTCATCAAGATGATACGACTTTCTGTGGAGAAAAAGTCGGGTCATCACAGACGTGGTGGGCTGTCGTGGCTACGATGCGTTACCACTAGCCCTGCGACTCGAACTAGTGGCATCCTACCTTGGACATTGCCTCACATGCCTTGTCATACATTTATCCATATACGAGACCACTATGAGTTCGGTTTAATGTTGTCGTATCATGGCGCATCCCTATTCCTCGACGTTCTGCTGGGGTGTTATATGCAAATTGTACGACAATGCTTAAAAATGCGTTAACGGAGATTAGTGTAAGGCCTTAACGGTAGGAAATATTTATTTTATTGATTAGACATTACATATATAGCTTATCTACTATATATAGATATTTTGACAGATTCGTAAGAGATGGAAAATCCTGTAACATCTCTTAAGTTATTGCACGCACGTTGTACACTGGATAGGAAATGTAAAACCCCATAAACATCTCTGACGCTATTACACTCCTGTTATATGTGATATTGGTTTGAATCATATATGGATATTTTAGTTCTGACTCGAGTGTATTGTTTTACTTTATGCTCGGTTCAGCCCTGAGTTTTCAGTGCATTGAAGATCATATTATTTTGGAGGACTAAGATGAAGATTTGGTATATTATATTACTAGTTCCACTGCATCATTTTTGTTCTGCTGCATTATTTTATTTTGTCTTTGTTGTATGTACAACCCTGATTGATGTTGTAAAAGTATAATCAAATGTATAAAGTAAATAGCTTCATGAAATGTTTATTTGATATTATATTTTGTCATTCCGATGCGAGATTTTGTGTTTGTTTTCTTCTTTTTATATTTTTCTTAATTAATCCCAATGATTATCTATGTTTCGGATTGTTTCGAGTTGGACATGTGTTGTTTATTGTTGACTTAAACGTCCCAAAAAGCAGGTCGTCGCAATTGGTATCTGTAACGACCCGTATTTTGACGGATCGAAACATTGTAAAACAGTTGTCATTTGGTCGCATTGTTGATAAGTAGACCATAGTCTAAGTCCTAGGTCGTATAGTAGTTAGGTCATAGTAGGCAACCTAAGAAAGGGGAGCGACCTAAGGATTTTGGGGATAGATCGTATAGGGGATAAGTCGTGTGGTGGCTTAGGTCGTGGGGTAGGTTAGGTCGATTGGAGCGACCTAAGAGAGTTAGCGACCTATAGAATTTGGCAACCTATAGGGTGTTAGTGACCTAAGGTTTTGAGCGACTTAAAGGTTTGCAGCGACCTAAGAGAGCTAGTGAGTAGTGACCTATAGGAGTTAGCGACCTATAGGAGTTAGCGACCTAAGGGTTAGTAACCTACAGTGGTGAGCGACCTAGTGGTGAGCGACCTAGTGGTGAGCGACCTAGTGGTGAGCGAGTTAGCATGGTTAGGTCGTTAGACGACCTAAGGAGTTAGGTCGTATCCTGGCTAAGTGTTAGGTCGCGTGTGTGTTAGGTCGCAGGTGTATTAGGTCGTAGAAGCAATCTGTGTTAGGTCGCTAAGCTGCATCTTTGTTAGGTCGTAGGTCGCGAGGAAGGCATGTGTGTTAGGTCGTGGATGCGCATGCGTTAGGTCGTAGGTCGTGAGGTTTTGTTAGGTCGCATGGATGCGCATAGGCTTGGGTCTGTTAGGTCGAAGTTTTAGGTCGTAGGGTTTCTTAGGTCGTGGACGACCTAATTCCGAGTGAACGACCTAAGTTTTTCCAGCCTATAAATACACGTCCATTTCTTCATTTTTGGGATTCGGATTTCGAAGCGACGAAGTGCTGCCATTTTGAGAGCTCGACTTCTACACTTCTTCACTTCTTTTCTCCACTCTAATCTAGTGATTCCTTCCATCCAAATCGAAGATCAAATTGAAGATCCAAGAGCTTAGATTGAAGATCTACATCCATTGAAGAGAGATTTCATCGTTTGAAGCGGATTGGTGATAGATCGAGTTAGATCCTTCGCTGTCCAGATCTGAAGTGGGTTTATTTTGAGGTGTTTAGGTGATTTGGTGAGTGGTGATTATCTCTCACACGGATCCAAAGGAGTATATCGGATCGTTGGCTTGATTTTGTGTTAAAGTAGTGATTTCCATGCATTTTCTTAATCCTAAGTATAGATCCATATAGATCCATTGTTCATGATGATTTGACAACCATTTTACTACATGTTAACCTATGCAAGTTCATTCATCAAGATTATAGAGATATTGCTCATGTTTTCATGCTTGTTAGACTTTAGACTCTTTAATTACGAAATTGCCATTATTGTTGTAATTGTCTATTTAGATCATATTTGAATGCTTGATTATTTGGATTAATGTTTGACTTGATTGATTGCTATGAATTAGATGATTGATGATTTGATTTAGACAAGATGGTCGAAGATGATTCAAAAGCTAAGGGAAAGGCTCTTGAATTGGAAAAGCTGCTTGTGGCATATATAGCGGATGATGAAGCTCATATGGATAGATTTGATGATGATGTTGAGATGAAGCTTTGCTATGATGATGATGAGGCGAAGTATGATATGAGATAGCCTTGGTCTAATCCAGATCGGATCATTCCAAGCAGATTGATAACTCGGTGAAATGGTTCGAGTTTGAGGATAATGGTTTGCTCGAGAGGCGCTTGAGCTAGTATGGAAATAGTCGTCGAGGAGGATGACTAGAAGGCTGAGATCTCATCGTTGTTGAAGGTTCTAGCAAGCTCAAAGCAAGAGTACGTTGGGCAGATTCGATAGTCCCTGAAGGCTACTGATTGGTAGTCAAGTACTCTGGGCAGATTCGATAGTCCTAGGCACGGGTCACGATGACGTGCGGAGTTATGTCTAGAACCGGGGTTTCTCCATTAGCCCTTGACGGACGGATGAAAGAATGAGCCGGTCATTCAATTAACGATGATATCGAAGCAATGATAACAGTGATAGCCAGAGTCATGGATGTTTGGTTGTATCGTCATTCGGTCTCAAGAGCGGTATTTTCGGGGTGCTTATCTGATCTTGGTTTAGGCCTTGGGGGTTTGTACTTGGAAAACATCGCCCTTGACTCGAGTGATAATTGCTTTATTTAAATTGTATGCTTTGCTATGTTTGCTTCTGCTTAGTGTGTGTCTGGGGGCTATCACTGTAGAAAGAGGTGGAGTGGGAGGGTTGGATTCCTATTCCTTTTTCCTTTATGCTCTTTTGGTATGTTGTTAGTTAATTTACCGCTCACTAAGACTGTTGTCTGACTCAAGGCTTTATGTTTTAACTCTTATTGCCTTGGGCGGTTCGTCCATTTTGGGACGGGCAGACTAGGTAGCAATGACATGTGCTGTTCTTGCTTTCCACGGTGTTGATGTCGAAGACGAGCTGGAGGATTGCATATTACTTTCTTACTATATGTACTGGATGTTCCGCTGCTTGTATATTCTCTGAGTGTTATGTAGTGAGGCTTGATGTATTGACTATTCAGATGTTTGTATTCAACTATTATGAAGTTTTATTGATGAGATCTATTCTGTGAAGCTTCACTATGTATATATTCTATTGTATTTTGTCCATGCGCTGTGAGTAATACGATAGATTCTGCTGTTTTTAATTTACCCTGACAATCGTCCATGGTCGCCTGGCACACTTTGCAGCGCACTATCTCTAGGTTCGGTGCAGGGGTCATGGGCGGTCGTCACAGTATCAGAGCTTTCATTTAGCGATAACCTTAGTTTTGTGGGGTTGGATTAATTAGAGATAGGGTTAGTAATAACCTAGAATGAGTTTATTTGAGTGTGTGTGTATGAGAGCGCATACTAGTTAGTGTTATAAAATGTTTTATATTGTGTTTACTTATCTGTTGAGTTGTTTAAGAATTCTGGTAGGTACATGAGGCGCCATGTTATCGATAGGGGTTTCTAAATACTTAAACGAGGCAAGTCGACATAATATTGTTTTAAAATAGGGTTAACTAAATAATTTTACCAAAATCATATTTTGTATATAACAAGAAATAATTTTCCGTAAATAACCATATAGTTTATGAAAATACGAATTTATTTATGGATGTTTGTTGTTAGGAGATGATAATATTTAGTTATCATCGTTTATTAGTGAATTAAACTAAATACGAATACTTTGTGAATTTTCACGAAGCGTTCGATAATTAGATTGAATTGAAATCTAATTACAATAAGGATTGTTTACAATAATAAAGATGCAAATTAATGAAGTGTTTTCGTAATAAGGTAATGTAATTGTATAAGTATATTTATAATATGGCTTATAAATAGAAATGATTCAAATGCTGAGAATTTTAGAATTTAAAATCCCGTTGATTTTCAAAAATTGTTTTCAAAGATTTCAAAAAATAATAAATATTATTTTGGAAGTGATTTTGACTAGAATAATATTTTGAAAAGGTTTTAAAAGAAATAAAAGCATTAAACTCACTTTATTCATTGAGACATAATTCTGGGGATGATTGCAGCATCATCAATATTAATTTTCGAGTTTTTGAGTGAGAATTGCTACCAAAACAAAGTTATTTAGATTTTTAAAGGGTGTATAAAGTAAATGTGTATGATATTATTTCAAGATGTTTTGAAATGTAAAATTTTGAGATTTTCAGTTAAGCTCGGTCATAATATGATCCATGTGGATTTCAAAGGTATTTTAACTTGTTTGGTAAAGTTTAAAAGTGTTTGAACTTGTGCATAAAAGGTTTGGAAAATAAATAAAAAATAAACCGTTACGTTTTAGTAGTTCGTATATTATATAATTTTCAAATTATTGAAATAGTGAATAAAAATGGTTTGTAAGTTTGTTTAATAATTTAGATAAGTAAAATAAATCTGAATTGGTATATACTTTTTAGGATATGAGAGTATTGTATTAATTTGAACTTGAATCAAGGAATGTTTATTCACATAGGTAAAAGTGGTATGAAATAATTTAAACTTTAAGTTTAAATTATGAAATGAATGGATTTATAAAATAAATTGAATATGAATGAATAGATTATAAAACAAAGTTTGAAAATATTAACTTGACTAATTTTTGTTTATGGATATTTATGAACTTAAGTAATGAACTTAAGTAAAATCTAATTTTAGTTTAAGTTAAAAGAATGAATTTAAACTAAGGATTTGAGAACTTAAATCCCGGTGCTTTTGAAATTGTTTTCTAAGATTTTGAAAATAATATTAGTATTATCTAAAAATATTTATGAATGGAAGTTGTTTCAAAGGGATTTTAAAAAGGAAGTAAGTCATGTACTCCCCTCTTCTGTCGCTGGAAAATAATTTCGGTAACGACGGCCGAATCCTCGACATTCATTTTCGAGTCTCAAAGTGGGGGAGGCCACTTAGTAGCTTTGCTATGCATTTGGTTCGATAACTGATTTTGATTTAAAATTTCTAAATATGATTTGATATATATAAAAGGTATGAGTATATATATTATTTCAAAATGATTTGGAAAGAAACCCAATGTTTAGTCCTTATATTCTCTGTAAATTAATAATTTTCACTTATTGAAATGAAATGAATTAATAAAATGATTTTGCAAATGGTCCAGAAATGATTTGATATGAAACATGTTAAACATAAAGGTGAAATAATTGAAATTCGAATAAATTGAATGTAATTAAAATAGATGTGAATAAATTGGAAGTAAACCAATTGGATGTTAATAAAGAATGGATGTTAATAAATAATGGATGTTAATAAGAGATGATAGCGTATAAATAAACCGTTGACATTCGATAATGTAAATTGATATAGTTTGGATTAATTAGATGAATATTAATTGTTGAATAGTTTCTTTTGTTGCAAATCATTGTTATAACTGTTTTGGTTACATATGATTGTTATGTTGTATATTAGTGCTTATGCCTATGGTTTGGATTAAGAATTCATGTTATATGGTCATATTAAACTCATGCATGCTTTCTATATCTTTCTATAAGCAACTAATATTCAAATTGAGTTGGGACCGGTACATATGAAGCCGTTTGGATTTGACATGCTTTTGCTCGGTTTAATATGAGTGAACTCGCTCATATTAATCATAATAAGGTATATACCTCATATTACATACTATACTCCATATTATTTTTTCGCTACGAGATGCCTCATCACTGAGATGAGATGTATGATTGTGATATATATGTGCATTTTAAATTTTTATGATCTATTCGTGCAAAGGAGACGTTGCCAATTTTTTTCATAAATTCGGGTGTTAGAAAAATTTTGAGACTTTAAAATTTTATAACTTGTTTTACAAATAACCCAATATTAGAGTGGCATAGTGGAAGCATAGTAAAGGTTTTGCAAATAAGATAAAGTTTTGAAGTTGATTATTTTTAGTAAAATATATCAAATGTTAGATTCTTTACTTAATTCCATTTCGAGGACGAAAAATTTTAAGTGTGGGAGATTGTAACGACCCGTATTTTTATCTATTTTAAATTATTAAATTTAGTATAATTATTGAACAAAAATGGTCAGAAATAAAAATTTAAAGATTTATTAATGTAATTTATTGAATATAAACTTAGATAAAAATTTAAATAATAAAATTCAATAAGATAAAAGACGATAACTTATTTTAGAGAGTTAATTAATTGATATTGGATTGTAAGTAATTAATATCAGAAATTGAAATAACTAATGTAAGTTAATAAAGATTCGAATGAATGTTTATTAAAAGTAAAAGCATAAGTTTATATGAAATTGTATTTTTGGTAAGTATAAATTTCAGAAATAAGAAAATATTTGTTTGTTAAGAAATGAATAACTTTTGTTGTACACAATAATTGCAAAGATGTTGAATTACTGTAAAATGGAAGTAGTTGATTTCTTATTTGAATTCGTTTTAAAAGCAAATTTTATAAGTTAAATAACTTGGATTTCAAATATAGCGGTTCATTTGATAATTGAATTGTTGAATTTAATATTGGAATTATTTAAATAACTGAATCTTGAATTTAATATGAATGAAAATGATTTCAAAAGTGGATTTAAATTTTATTTAAATAAGAATGAAGATTGTTAACTTTTAAAATTAAATTTAAAGTGAATAAATTTATTTTGGGAAATAGCTTGTTTTAATTAACGTGTAAAACAGTTTTTTGAGCACTGTCTTGGATTTTGACAAAACCAGTTTCATCGGATCCGTAATAATGAAGTATTATAAGATTTCAGGTTTCACAGCGATCAGACTTATCGTTGGTCGTGCGAGCTCGAAACGCGTAGAACTTACTTTTAGAACTTTAATTAGTAAATTGAAAAGCTATCTTCTGAATATGATGGAATTGGATCCTGATATATGTTCCATTGTGTTCGGAATAAGGTATAACATATAAAACGCCATGCGGCATGCTTCGTTTGGAGTTCGAAAATTTCACGGATGAATAGTGCCATGGAAGTTTTCTATAAATCGTCATCAACCTATCTTCATTTGCAACCCTAACTCAGCCGCCTCCTTTATAATTCAATGGCCAAAAATAACCCATCTTCTTCCCTTGATTTCTCCTTATCTATTTATTTTAACGCCTATGCTTTAACATGAAAGTTGTAGAGCTCAATCTCCTCTATGCATCTAACGGTGGGATCGACGATCAACGAACCTAGATGGCTAGAGAAAGGCCCTGTTCGAATTGCGCTGTAGGGGGATTTTGGGTCGTGTGATGGTGGTGTGCATGGGTGGCTGAGGGCTAGCGCGGCGGCAGGGGTGGCAGCGCATGGTCAGGTCGGTGGTGAGTGGCGCGCTAGGCGTGGTGGGTGGTCGAGAGATTAGATCGATCTGATTTATAAAAAAGAGGAAGCGTTCGGTCTGGGAACTCTGCGTGTGAAGAAAGGTTTAGTTTTAAATTTTAAATTAGTTTTTTTAATTAAATTTTAATTTATATTATGTGTTAATTAATTCGTAACTTTCTCGTACGAAGTCGAATTTGAGCAAAAAAAGTTGCATTGGATTCGTATCGAAGTTGTCTACGACATGGAGTTGGATTCGAATTTGTTTGACTATGAAAATTTTTCAGTTTCAAATAAAGGTGAGTATTTTAAACCACTCACCAAATACTAAAATATTCTGATTTTAGTTAGATCGAAATCATAAAGTGATTTATTTCATTGATTGTTGTTTGGTAATTAACTGACATTTAAATTGACATATTGTTTGAATTGATAAGGATTCAAATTGACAATTAAATTTGAAATTGAAATTGAATTGCTAGTTAAACGCCCGATATTGATAACTAGTTAAATGTTGTGATATTTTGACTGATTTGGATGTTAATTGTGATGGATGGCTATTGGTTGATATTTTGGATGAATGGATGTTTATTTATTATATATATATATATATATCCTGTTATCACCCTATATATATTATTTGACAGCATATAAACTGTTATTTTAATTATATTCATATAAATTAAGAAATAAGTTGGAATGATATATACCTATGACACTTTGACTTGGATTGAAATGATATATATGCATTCTTGAAATTAAAATAGAAATAACTGGTCACTTGGCCATAGGATAGAAAATTATATACGGACACCGGATTGGTTAAATTAAATGGTTTTAAATTCTTGAATTTGAATTTATTTACATGACCTTGTTTTAAAGAATAAAAAAAATTGAATTTATGAGAATTGAATTAATTTTGAATTTTAGTTTTGAAATGTTCAAATCAAAATTGGTCAAAAGAAATTATTTTAAAGAATTAAATTTGAAATGTAAAGTTATAGTCGACATATGACTTGAATTATGGAAATTGAAATTGTTTTAAAGATTTGAACTTTTACTTTAACCTCGAATTTATCTAAGTAAAAGTGGTATAAATGGATATTTCAAATATGGGCTCGGAATTGAATTATTTTAAAGATTTAAACCTTAAATTGAACACTGAAGTTTAATTTGATTTTATTAATTTAAATCGGTAAATTGAAACTGGACTTGAAGTTTATATAAATTGAAATGGTTTAAAATAAGGATTGAATTGAAATTTGAACCATTGAATTGAATCCTTGAATCGAATTTGAAGTTAAAATGAAACGTTTCAAAATTGAAGTTAGTTCAAATTAAAATTCGAAATTGAGTTGATTTGGATTTAAATCAAATTTGAGTTTATTTAAATTGGAAGATTTGAAATTGAATCAGTTTGATCGAAATTTGGAGCTGAGTCCAGATTTATTGGAAATGGAAAGAAACAGTTTTAAGTTTGAAACTATTTTCACTATTAACTATTTTACCATAAATTGTTTTAAAATTCATCTTTTTAAAATTTTAAATTGTTTAAATTTTCAAACCATTTTAATATATATCCCATTTTCAATACTTGAACTGTTTATATCAAACTATTTTCAATCTCTTAACTATTTAAACTATTCTAACCATTCAAACTACTTTAAAAAAGAATTCAAACTATTCATGTTGGAAACTATTTATGTTTAAATCGTTGATTTAAATACGAATGTGGTTGAAGTTATAAACTAAGTTGAAATTTGAAATGGAAATTTGAATAAAATGATATTTTGAAGTGAATATAACATATTGAAGTAAATATGATATTTTGAAGCGAATATGATATTTTGATATCAAGTAATGATTCAATTTTGAAATGTAAAAGAACAAGTGTGAAAAACGACGTTTGGTTGTTAAAGAGACCGGAGTCGATTATTGGCATACTCTCTGTCAATGTTGGAACCACTTTAACAACTGTGTACGTGTAGGAGACTCTATAATGAAGTGGTTGGATTTGGTGTACGTTGCTGGATTTAAAAAAAGAGAATGATGATAGATAGCCCCGACACTTATGTTTTGAAATAATCAAAACAGGACGGCTTGACAGGACCAATGAGGGTAGCTACCTATAGCAGACATCTGTTCTTCGATTTTCTTTGTGGACTCGGTCTGCACTATTATCCTTGATATTGGTTTCGATTGGTGCACCTTGATTTGGCATGACCTCTCTTTGACTCGATATGGGGTGGATGCACGTGGTGGGTGGTCGTGGCTACGATGCGTTACCACCAGACCCATGACCCGAATTGGTAGTATCCTACCTTGGGCATTGCCTCACGTGCCTTTTCATACTTTTATCCTTATACGAGACCACTACGAGTTTGGTTTTGAGTTGTCATACCACAGCGCATCCCTATCCGCCGATGTTCTACTTGGTGTTATATGCAAACTGTACGATAATGCTTAAAAATGCGTTAAGGGGGATTAATGTAAAGCCTTAACATTAGGAAAAACATTTATTTTATTTATTAGACATTACATATATAGCGAATTCTACTATATACTGATATTTTGATGGATCCTTAAGTGATGGAATATCCAATAACATCATTTGAGTTATTGCACGCACGTTATACACTGGATAGGAGATGTAAAACCCCATAAACATCTCTGACGCTATTTCACACCTATTATATGTGATATTGATTTGACTCACATATGGATATTTTAGTTCTAACTCGAGTATATTGTTTTACTTTATGCTCTGGTCAATCCTGAGTTTTCAGTGCATTGAAGATCATATTATTCTTGAGGACGAAGACGAATATTTGGTATATTATATTACTAGTATTATTCCTCTACATCATGTTGTTCTACTACATTGTTTTATTTTGTCTCTGTTGTATGTATAACTCTGATTGATGTTGTAAAAGTATAATCAAATGTATAGTGTAAACAGCTTAGTGAACTATTTATTTGATTATTATATTTTGTCATTCCGCTGCAAGATTCTATGTTTGTTTTCTTATTTTCTTATTTTTCTTAGTTAACCTCATTGATTATCTATGTTTCGGATTGTTTTGAGTTGGACATGTGTGGTTTATTGTCGACTTAAACATCCTGAACTGCGGATCATCACATTAATTGTTTCTCTCTCCAATCCTTTCTTTTCATATGATATGCCTTCGAAGGACATAAAATTTCCACAAATTATGTCATCAAATGATATAAAATTTCCATAAATCGTTTCATGTAATTATCTTTAAACTATATCGATATCGTATATTAATACACGCAAATTTAACTTCTATAAATGTGTTAAAATAATTACGAACAACTTCTAAACAACAAATAAATAGTAATTAATCTTTCTGAAATATTAATTTAATTAATTTACAATATTTTATAAATTAATTAAATCATGTAGTTTTTTAGAGAATTCATCATTACAGTTGTGTGACTCAAAGGTGTAAGTTCAGTCAGCGATAAATATTGAACTATTCGAATATTAATGTTCACATGTCACTTAGAGGGTGGTGTAACATTTTGGCTGAATTTGTCGCTTAAACATCTTTTGGTAAAATCCAATTTTACTTATTATCAGTGATACCCGATAGTGACAATCGTTTATACCAATTCTCCTCATCAAAACTATCACATTAGAACTTATGAAATTTGGTAGTGGTCAAAATTCCAATATCGCCCACATTTAACTTTATAGTCTAAACACAAAGTCCTTGGATCAATAATAACAACTATTATTAATCGAACTGCTTTGACCAGAGAATTTGACTTTGAGTTGACTTTAGTTGACCGTAATACTAACCTCATATAACTAAGGAGACGAAACCTCTCTTGAATAGTGTTTCACCTCCACTCCACTCGACCGAACTACAGTCATTCAATAGATGTCATGTCATGATTTAACTATAATCAAAGTGAAGCTTCCATATTAAAGATCAATTGTATTCTCAAGTCGAGAGAACTGTGTAAATTAATCACATCGATATTCTCTGTTTGACCTTAGTTATATTAACCAACAGAAAACTATCGAGTGGATCATTCCGTGGTTATCCAATAAATATCAGTATGTAACCCTATGGTGCCCCTAGCAATTATGAGTAATGCACTGCATAATATTTGGAGAGCATTATGTACTCTATTCTCATCGAAAGTATCGATATCTAGTCTCGATTGATCTTAATTAATATGTAAAATGGTATATTTATTTTCATTGTGATAAATTACTCAACACTTTGTAACTACTATCACAAAACATACCATTTACGATTTTCTATTAAATATACTTTTAATTAAATTAACTAATTAATATAACACATTATATCAAGTATATAATAGAAAGAAAATGATTTTTAGTTTGAACAAGATTGGTTATCAATTTAGATATATGTAACAAATTACATAATTGCCCCCAGGGCATACCCATAACTCTACCAATCTTCCACTTATACTTAGGGACATTCCCAATATCTTTTATACCTTCTTTAAAAGACATCATATACAAATCCAACATTGAGTATTAAAACAACAAAGGCGAACTTTAACACAAGTACATCTTTAAAATCAATAACGTGTTGTTTACTTATAGTTTAAAAATATCAATGTAGCTTTTAACTTTCGTACTTATGAGCATATGTTTCCACTACATTTTGATTGACAATCAAACTATTTGATATTTCTAGCAAAATGTTGTGTTCAATTCTGACGCTTATAAAATGATACTTTTTATCATTCCTTGGATCATATTCAAAAACTTACAAACTCAATATCGCTTCCACTAACTTCGAGACACTTTGGTTATTATGTGTAAATAGTTCACTCTAAATCATTATTTAGAATTTACTATTTCAAAATGTATTTACCATAGCATAAATGTGATAATTTATTGAGTAAAATCTGAACCTACTTGAGCACATCGATTGGTGAATCAATTTCGTTAATATCAACAATTGAAATTTATGGTATTAATCTTATCAATGTGGCTCCCTACATTCCAACTGCACTTTCTTAAAGGCACAATCGCGGTCGATGGATCACATCCCTTCAGATACGACTACCAAAATCATATTTCGATAATGTACCTTCTTAAACTCGATACTCTTAATGACTTAATTAACAACCGAAGATTATCTATTCTCGACATTGATAAGAAACACATAGTTCCTCTTCAGTGTGCGAGAATACTCATTAGACATTCTAATGCGATGTGTTCATTTAGGTTAGGTTAAATTCATTCATCCTATATAATCGGTTTTACCTATGGATCGTATCCAATTCCATTTTACTACCAATAATTTCTCAAAGAAATTCCTTCACAATGAAGTTGGTATTTCTTGAAACAACAATTATTTCTCAATTCAACGGAATATGTATTCATAAACACTTCATGAATTGTCTTTTATCTAAAACTGGTTTAGTTTTTAATTTACAAAAGTTATGTTCAAAACACAAATATATCATATAATGACAACCTTTCCAAAACTTCTTTTGGGGATATTCATACAAGACCCCTTACGAAAAATTATTATGTGCAGACTTTTGATTCCCATGGCCTGCCAACTTCTTGGCCTACGATATGTTGGGGTTTCTTATAAACCCTTATCTGGTACGATTTTGTAAACTATTATTTAGAAAACAATATTATTAACCTGTTTACTACTCTTAAGTACATGACCTTATAAAAAGAAATTAACTCAACTACACTCATCATTAATTGTGCTTTGTCCAACAAAGTTCGATTACTCCTTATCGACGCATCATTATGCATCACATGGAGGAGATACATTTGAGATCGAATTTTTATTCATTTTAGGTACATTCGGAACTCTTTTCAATATACTCGCATATTCGATCAAAACGAATCATTTTATTTTATTTCACATTATTTTATATACTTTCATTTTGTACTTTATGATCTTATCATATACATACCACATATGTATCAAATACATATCTCCATGTCAGTGATAAATTATCAATGAATATAACTAGTATGTGGAACCGATTTGATATTAATAGACTTGCGATTGCATACATCAACTGTATCAATCTAAGAGTTCATCAACTCTTACGATGCTCGCACTAAATGGATGAATAGTCCATAATTATTTAAGATATAATTAGCCAGTATCATATGTTTTATAATCATATAATAAAAATTATGTCTCAAAACTACGACTTAGTCTACAATTCCAAAATAATTGTAAATGATTTTAGATACTTCATTATTTTCTAGTGCATCATTTTGTTATGAAAGCAAGTACCACATTATATTTTTATTTCATAATGACCATTCATAATATTCATAATGAAATATAACTATGTCTGTTTTTCAGTCGACACCAAAAAATAATCATTATTTCATCAATAATGTTCATTATGTTTTACAAAAACAATTTTCGTAACTTGAACCAATCAATAAGTGTTATATTGATTGCACCCATCATTTTCGCCATTCCTATAATAGCGTACTGAATTCGAAGGTTCATTATTCAATTAGCTTAGATTATTTATTTCTACTATAGCTAGTTTACAGTGGAGAGTTCCTTGATCAAACATCTTAAAATCAAAGAAATAAAACTCATAGAAAAAAAATTTCTATATGAAAATACATTTCAAAATAGAAACCATATTTCTTATTCCAACGTTAAGTATCTATCATATTATCACAATTCTCGGTTACGTTGTTTCTTTTTGAAGCAGAAGTGACCATTCACTCTCTTCCTCCCAACTGTGGCTTAAATCACTTTTACACTTATACATTCATTTTCCTTTCTAAAATGGTCAAACCATTCAAAAGAAAACCCTTACTACAATATCATAATGAACTCTTTATAAAAGTGCATTCAATTATCCTTAACATTTAAGGGAATCAAATGTGTTGCACTTTACGTAAACCGATCGAACTGACATTTCAGTGATTAAGTTCTTAGATTTATAGTGTAGTTTTAGCCTTATGTTTCAATTACCACAATACGATCTTTTATATAATTAATCAAATTAAATACTCGATCTCATAGTACAATTTAATGGCTTATTTCGAATGAACTATATTCAGTGATGCATCGTACATTACGACTGTGATCGTTTACCATTAAACATTTATATGTGATAGTATATGGATCAAATATCCAGTCTTGTATTACTTTTAGAGTTCGAAACTCATAAAATGCAATACATGGTCTCAACCAAACAAACACATAAGTGACTATATTATCAACCTATTAAGTAGTTGTAAAATTAGGCACTTGCATGGGTATAGAAAACATTGACATGCAATAAGCATTTAATAGTGAGTATATGTTATATTTCCTTTTGACAATTTTCAATTCAATTCATTTGTATATATTAATTGATAAAAAATAATATTAAATGCACAGATTTATCGTTGCAGATAATTATAACATTATTTAGCATATGTTTTACAATATTAGAAATGTTAAATGTTACCATTCTATTTTTCTAATAAGGCTCTCACTAGTGTTTTATGTTTCTCCAAACCCTAAGATGAAACATAAACATCTTTCGACTTCAGCAGTGGGTGTTAGGACTCGTCTATCTTGGTATTATGAACTTGAGTTTGCTCAACAAATCATAGCCCCAAAAATGACATGTAACTCCTTATCGGTTACATACAACTCTTAACCCATATTTCCTTGTCCTAACTTCATTTCGATCTTGAGTTTGCTCAACAAATCAAAATAGATTATTAGCTCATACCTAACATATCGTGACGGCCTAAATACAGTATATGTACCTTAAGTTTGCTTAATAAATACATATGATTATCTAACCTCGTCTATTTAATATATTAATAATACTACACATAATATCCCTAGCTTGAGTTTGCTCAACAGCTAAAGAGTATGCAAGTAATATATATACACACACACTAGAGTACAACATTATATTGAAGATTCATAATGTTCAATATATTATATTAAGTGATATTGACTTATGAAATTATATATTTCTTATGAAATACTCTCGTGATTCAAGTGTCGTACACATCAGAAGACACGATACATTTATGTATGTATTTATTCCTTAAGTTTATTTGGGTTTCTTTAATGTTCCGCCTTTAGTTTATGCATTCATATCATATGACTTTTATTGTTATATAACTTTTATATTTCATATTGCTTATACGATAGTCTTATATGTAATATTTTATTAATTAAATCATATTTAATTACTTTTAATTAATTAAATGTTTAAAATTGATATTTATACTTTAAATGTTACTTATATGATTGTTTAATATTGACACCTAAAATATTACTTATAGATAGTCTTATATATAATACCAAAAATTAGCATTTAAATCGTCAGTTTAATGGCGACATCAATTTAATGGCAACAATTCCATTCTCTGCTTCTTCTTTCGTCTGAGCTTTCCTTTACTCCTCCTTTTACTTCGTCTTTTGCCTCGTCTCTCTCTGCCTCGCCAACGCCCCGTATCTCTCTCTCTCTCTCTCTCTCTTATGCCTCAGAAGAAGAGGACAAAGCACGTCTCTTCCTTGCTAGATCTGGATGGATCCATACGCATTCTGGCGCTCTTTTTATTGCCTCTACTCCTTTTCACAGAGCAGGTGGGACTCCTCCATCTACTGCGTCTCTACCTATGCCTGCTTTGTCAAGCCCTGTTGCGCCTAACAATGTCACCGCTTGTAACTATGCACAACAAAATGTGAGTGTTCCTACCTTGGAAATGTCTGCTAGTGGTAGTCCTTTATTAAGTCTCTTGAATGATATGAACTCCCCACATTTTGTCGTTACTCAATTGCTTGGCTGTCCGTTGGTTTCTGGCGAGCACCCTCTATCTCCACTTTTAGCTAATGCTAGTATTAACACTTGGTCGAAGTCAGATGTTGGTTTGAATGTCGAATCTAAAATCGGTGATGATGAAATTGGGCACAACAAAATTGTTGATAAGTCATTGGCTGACGCCGTAGTAGGTAGGGATGAACGAGCAACCGTGGTTGAGGAGTGGGGATCAAAACTTCTAACATTGGAATGCTTCATGGCTGCACTCCAGGTGCTAGTGATAATTCCGAGCACAATGTCCCCGTAACAAGTACATCTCCATGTGGTTCATCACCCAATGAAACTAGCGTTGTTCCTGTGGAACCATCTCCTCCTAAGGCAGCTCATAAGTAGTCATATTCTAGAAGCCGACCCTATTCTCATAGATGGGAAACCATTCATTATTATAACCTGGAGTCCATCTGTTGATAGGGCTAAAGATCAGGTTTTATCTATCCCTGCTTGGGCTTACTTTTCACACATTCCATCTGTTCTTCAGCCTCTTATTGGGATTGATTGGCTAGCAGGTCTTATTGGTAAGGTGATATGTTATGATGCTAACACTATCGCCAGAAAGAGATTAGTTTATGCCAAAGCACTGATTGAAATAACTCCTACCAAATCATTACCTTCAATGTAAAATGTCAGACTAGATGAGGGCCATTTTGCTAAGGTCAGAGTTTGCTACAGTTGGAAACCAAAGATATGTACGTCCTGTCAGTCTTTGGGTATCTTTCGGATATGTGTTCTAGTCCGGCCTCCGTTGGCCTTGTTCCTCTTACTAATCAGATTCCTCATCCTCCTATCCTGATATAGGTTCTGAAGGTCCTTCCTCCCTCCACTGTTTCATCTTCTATTGATGCTTCCGTTAGTTTAGCTCCCATTATTGATGCTCTTATAGTTCCTCCCTCTGCTAGTTTGTCACATGTGGCCCAGTTTGAGGTTGCATCTACTACAATGTCTTATTTAATTATTTGGAATTCTAAAGAACAGGCCCGGATTCAAGTTCCATCTGATATGCGGTACTCGCCTAAGAATGAACTTTTTATGGAAATATCAGTGATATTGAGGGTAGGAGTCGTCGTCTTATCTATCACATTGAGGGTGAGGGTCTGTCCCTTACTAGGGTTGGCGAGATTGGTGAGATGAACAAAGGTAAGTTTTATGATGTCAACCGGAATAGGGAATTTGTTTACTCTCCTGCTTTAGAAGATTATGATCCAAATCTGGCTACACTCTTCTCTGGTTTTCCTCATGTTATTCGTCCAACGTCGGATGATGATCGTGGCTATTCCTCCTCTTCCGAGGGAGACTAGTCATGTTGTTATAGTAGTTTAGGCACTTTTATCTAGCTACTGTGTTTTTTTTATATTTTGTGGTATAGACACTATAAACCCATCTAGCTGTTATGTGCATGTGCAGCACACTTGTTTTCCCCATTTTTATACAGTGGTATCGCCCACTATAAAACCGAGTAGCTTTGCTAAATTAATAATTAAATATTTAATTAATTTGACATTAGTATTCCAATACAACTTTTATATTGGACATATCTACAATAACCTTTATAGTGTATATTATAACCTTTATAGTATAACACATATATCTTATATATGCATATTTTTATTTAATTAATTAACAATTAATTTATTTATTTAATTAAACAATTTAGTTAAATTATATAAATTTTGAAAATTTATCTTATATGCATACATATATACTTATGTTATCTTAAACACTTTAAAATAACATAACATATACCAACATATATAATACATGCATATAATTATTAATTAAATGACTCATTTAATTAATTTATTTTATTAATCTTATTAATAAAATTTTATTTTCGAAACTAATATTTAAATAGTTTCAAACATTTAAACCTTTCACTACCTTTACAAACAATTTGAAAATTTATGTTATATTATTACCTTTTATAATAAATATGTTTTTATTCTAATTTAACTTCTAAATTTAAATTTTTGTCTTAGTTTTCGAAACTATTTTGAAAATTAGCCCAAGGCCCAAATCAAATTGGGCCATTTCTATTAGGGTAACCTTTGGGCTCGCTTCACCTTTTAGAGCAGGTAAACAACCAGGTAGGATATGGTACTTGATTATCAAATTCTAATACTAGACATCACCTTTCTAAACATCGTACTAATTGCACAAGATTAATTATTTAGCTCTAACATGATTAATTTAGACTACATAGTTTATTGGACTCTTATATAATTGTTGGAACTGGACCAGCCCGCAGCGGAAGAAATGGGTGAATTTTAATTTCGTTTTACCATTTTGAATTTTTAATGGGTCTATGAAGTCTAAATACATTTAGATTTTATGAATAATTTCTTTTAAATAAAATCTTTATTTTATTTAGGTTGTTAAATTGGAGATTTGAATGTAACTTATTCATAGTATTATAATGGACGTATCAAATACATCCATTAGTATATATATATAAATAGTGCTAATATATGTAATAAAAACATGTAAAATGAATTTAGAGAAAGAAATCTTTCATTTCTTTATCTTACCCTATGCAATATATGGAAGATGTATCAAAATATGAAGAGGGAGAAACCGTTCATTTCTCTTCCTCTTTAATTAAATTAATTAATATATTAAATAACATTAATTAAGAGAAAATTTTCTTTATTAACTTAAATCTAAATTAATTAAATGTGATATGAAAAGTGTGAATATATCAAATATATTCATACTTTAATTTTTATGACCAAAATTCTAGACATAAAGTAAGTAAGATTGATTATTGACATAGACAGAAATAAATTAGAATAAATTGAATGCAATCACATGAGGATCTAATAAGGTAGGAAATGAAAAAGGAATCATTGATTAATTCACTTTCCCTTTTAACAAATTCAATTTATATAACAGTGTTTTACATGCAAAAGGTATTATGATACAATGGCATAAACATCAACTAGTAATTAATGTATATATGTAATTACCTCACTTACAAATTAAAAAGTTAAAACAGGCTTTAGTAATTGAAGATACAAATATTTGAAGTTCATATGTACACACACATATACACACACACATAAGCATATGTATGTAATATAAAACCAAAACTTCCTAATTAAAATTTCAATTTGGCAATTTACATTTTATTCTAAATTAACAACTTAAATTGTGCTTTTAGTTTGGAAATCAAACAAGAGCTCGGAAATTTTACAAAACTATAAATTTAAAAAAGATATATATAATTTAAAATTACATAAAAGTTCCATCAAAATTTTAGATCAAAACCTTTCATGCTTGCATAAAAAATATTCAAAGTGATTGTATGTAATCACTGATCATGCAACAATATAAATTAATTTTATAAAAAGAATTAAATTTCAACACACTTGAGATTGTGCATGTAAATATTATAACATATAATTCACTAGAAATTAATTTATAATTATTGTAATGTAAAACAGAACAAATGTAGATCTGAATGAAATGAACATAATAGACATACTTTTAATTGAGAAAAGGGTTTTCAATTTTCATGTTACAACATAGTCAATATAAACATAAATATATCCCACAAATCCAAGCATATGAATATGGATAATATGTAAATGGATTAATTAGAAATTACCTTGAGAAGTTGCCATCAAATCACACCTTGAAAATGATGAATCAAAAGCTCTTAGATTCCATGAATCGATCTTATTACCCAAAGCCTTGAAGCATTCATTGAAAATGAATTCCCTTTAGAATGTTGCCCAAAAGTCACACCTTGAATGATGATATCTTCTTTGATCTTCAAGATCCTCATCCTATTCTTGCAAGAGACAGATGAACCACCTTGTTTTGTTTTATTTGATATTTTATTTGGTGTTGAAAGATTTTTAGAATTATTTTTCTTCCATGAAAAGTTAGGAGGGGAGAAAGAAAGGGAATGAATGAGAAAGAATGAATTATATGTACAGATTGAATTAAAGAATATGTTTTATTTTGAAAGAATAAACTTTTCCCATTCTTTAATTAAAACTTTCCTAATTAATTCCTTTGATTGTTTCTCTCTCTTCAATCCTTTCTTTTAATATGAAATGTCTTTGAATAACATAAAATTTCCACATATAGTGTCATCAAATAAAATAAAATTTCCATACATCATTTCATGCAATTATCTTTAAATTACATTGATATCGTATATCAATGCACGCAAATATAACTTTTATAGGTGCATTAAAATAATTACAAACAATTTCCAAACATCAAATAAATAATAATTAATATTTCTTAAATATCAATTAATTTAATCAATTTACAACATTTTATGAATTAATTAAATCACGTGGGTTTTCAAAGAATTCATCGTTACAATTGTGCGATTCAAAGGTGTAAATTCAGTCAGCGTTTAATATCAAACTGTTCGAATATTAACGTTCACACGTCACTTAGCAAGTTGTGTGACATTTTGGCTGGATTTATCGCTTATACATCTTTTGGTAAATTAAATTTTACTTATTTTAAGTGACACCTAATAGTGACAATTATTTATACAAATTCTCTTCGTTAAAGCTATATCACATTAGGACTTATGACTTTGGTAACGGTCAAAATTAGAATATCGTCTATATTCAACTTTATACAAAGTCCTTAGTTGAATAATAACAATTATTATTGACTGAACTGCTCTGACCAGAGATTTTGACTTTGAGTTGACTTCAGTTGACTATGCTACCAACCTCATATAACCGAGGAGATGAATCATCTCTTGAATAGTATTTCACTTCTAATGCTTCCACTCGACCCAACTATAGTTATTCGATGGACGTCGTGCCATAATTTAACTATAATCAAAGCGAAGCTTCCATGTTGAAGATTATTAGTATTCTTAAGTTGAGACAACTGCCCCAAGCCCTGCCCCTAGCCTTCCTCCACTAAGAACACATGACCATAAAATCCCACTGCTACCCAATTCCAAAGTAGTATGCTTAAAGCCGTACATGCATTCATACCATATAAAGAATGAGTCAAAGAAGATCATCCACGAGATGTTGGAGACTAGAATTTCAGACCTAGTAACAGTCCATATTCATCTCCAGTTGTGATGGTGAGGAAGAGAGATGGCACATTGAGACTCTCTGTTGATTACAGAAGCTTAAATGCATAAACAGTGAAGGATAAGTTCCCCATACCGTTGATAAAAGACTTGTTTGATGAGTTGTATGGTTCTCAATACTTCTCTAAATTGGACTTAAGGTCAGCCTACCATCAAATGAGGATGAATGAGTCAGATACACATAAAACTACCTTCAAGACACATGAGGGGCGTTATGAATTTCCAGTGATGCTATTTGGATTAGTCAATGCTCCTTCCACCTTCCAATTTCTCATAAACGATGTTTTTAAACAATTTTTGAGGAAACATATATCAATATTTTTTGATGACGTACTAATATATAGTCAGACTTGGTTTGAGCATTTGGAAAACCTCAAAATTACCTTTTAGGTTTTAAACCATAATAAACTGAAGATCAAGCTGTTTAAATGTCAATTTACCAGAGAAACCATATAATACCTGGATCATGTCATCTCAAATCAAGGCATAGCAGTAGATTCAAGCAAGGTTAAAGTAGTGTTGGAGTGGCCATTACGTAGAAACCTGAAGGAATTGAGGGGATTTTTAGGTCTGAGAGGCAATTATAGAAGATTCATCTAAAGCTATGGGGTGATTGCCAAACCTTTAACAGACGTATTGAAGAAAAATGCATTTCAGTAGGGTGAAGAAGCTAAGCAGGCTTTTGAAAGACTCAAACCATGTTTAATTAACCCTCCCATATTAGCAATGCCTGACTCCAATCTGCCTTTTACTATTGAGTATAAGGAATGTGGACAAGGTGTAGGGGCTGTATTAACTCAAAATGGCAGACCATTGGATTTTTTTAGCAAAGCTTTGCATGGGGAAAACATGACATTATCCACATATTAGAAGGAACTCTTAGCAACTATCATTGCAACTAAAGGTAGGCACGATATTTGATGAGGAGACAATTCATTATCAAGACTGATCATCAAAGCCTAAAGTACTTATTGACTCATAAATTATCCATTGGACTTCAACGTAAGTGGATGGCTAGACTGCATAGCTTTGATTATAGAGTGGAGTATAAGAGTGGAAAGGAGAATGTTGTAGTTGATTCACTGTCTAGAAGAGAAGGAGCAATTTTGGAAGAAGACGACCTGCAACCGATATCAGTGGTACAAACCCCTTGGATATACAAGAACCAAAACATACATTACACTTGGTACCAACAGTAACTATAAAAATTCCAAGGCAAGGATTACCCTCAGAAAGGTATAAAGTGGGGGATAATTTGATATTTTAGAAGGGGAAGATATTAACTGATCAGGATTTATAAAATCTATTGCAATTGCTCATTAAAGAGCATCATTCATCACCATTAAGAGGACATTATGGTGTTATAGGTACTTAGAAGAAATTGAAGCAAGTCTTTTATTAGAAGAAAATGAACAAAAAATATCGAAGCATTTGACAAGGCTTGTGATACATGTCAGAGAAGTAAAGCTGAAAACATTTTAATCCTAGGTTTATTGCAACCATTGCCTATTCCCTAAAGAATATGGGTGGATATTTCAATGGACTTCATAACTTGCTTGCCAAAAAGTTAGAAGTATACTATTAATTTTGTGGTAGGTGATAGATTGAGAAAATATTCTCTTTTCTTCCTACTGAGTCATCCGGATACAACCAAAGAAGTAGCTAATTTATTCTTTAATGGAGTCTTTAAATTGCATGGCATGCCGAGGTCAATAGTTAGTGTAGAGATGCCCTCTTCTCTAGTAAATTCTGGCAGGAGTTATTCAAGTTTCAGGGTTGTAGTTTGAAGCTTAGCACAACCTACCATCCTCAAAGTGATGGGCAAACTGAAGTTGTAAATAAAATATTAGAAGGATATTTGGGACGTTATGTATGCCATAAACCCCAAGACTGGGTTCAGTGGTTGTCATTGGCCGAGTACTGGTATAACACAACTTGGAAACCATCCACAAGCACTACACCATTTAGAGTTGTTTATGGAATAAACCCACCTGATTTTCTATCCCGTGTCCCAAATACTGCTAAGGTGGAGAAAGTGGAAGATAGAGACATTATGATTGAAATTTTAAGGGATGGTCTATAACAACTCGCCAATCCACACAATTCAAGCTAACAATATACCACATATGTCCAACCCAAATCAAATGGAAAGATGGATAGTTATGGGAAAGAAATGGGAAAGAAGAAGAAGAGAAAGAAAACTAAAAAACAACACAGAATCTCACAATCGCAGTGGAACAATATATAATATAATCTCAATTATCTTTACAAAAGAGAAACTGTTATATACATACATCCATCAGAGTACAACAACAAATCACAATCATCAACCTGGACAGTTATAACAACCCATCATCACCATTGTTGATGATTTCAATAACAAAGGAGCGGAAAATAATCATTTACGTGAATACGAATTGAACACCTCCAACTCGTCTCCTGAGCTCCAATGCATCCAAAGCAATCTTTAAATATGTTCGGCCTGACCCAAGCATTATAATAAAATGACACCCGAATCAGTCTGGAAAACCAGCATGAGAAAACACACCCAGTTGAATTTTAAAGTCATAAAAACCTTTGAAATCAAAAGTATATCGTAAGACCACACCATACATAAACACGGATGTGTTTTTACCTTACGATAACCAAAACATTTCTATAGAAAGTCTATTGATATTATAATAATGCCTAGAGGTCAAAGTAAAATATAAATATAGCTGAAATACTTGCATCTCACGTTTCAGCATAGTTGGGCACAACTAAGTCCGTACGACGCTTATTGGAGAATGGATTCCATACGACTGGGCTACTAGGGTACCGCCCGTCATGGTGCATCTCAAGATAAAATAACACCGACGTCGAACCTATCGACCCCTGCTAACACAAATCCAGCCTACCCCTTACTAGGTAGTATTGAATATGATCACATCCCCCACCCTATTAATGGCCCCGAAGCATACAAATGAGAAATACTATCGACACTAGATAGGGATGATCATACCCTACTTGGGAGCGACCCACTTAGCCCTGCTGCATCTCCCCTATTTTAGTCATTCCCGGTTGATGAGGCTTGATGCTACGTTTTACCTTTTATATAGTACGTCCCTCTTGGAATGCTAACACTGCCTCCATACAACAATTTAATACCAGTATATATCCACACAAGTTCGTTCTAGGGCCGAACGAAACACTTGAGAGCTTTGTCTTCAATTCCATCATCTTCAAGATGTCTTCACTTTGAAATGCTTGAGTTGGATCGAAGTGGTTTTTGGATAAATTATCTGATCCCGGTCTCTTCGAAACAACTTTCGATAATTTCTGGTAAACTTAACCCCGGTTCGTTAGGAAATAAACAGTTGAAGATATGATCGGAGATCACCTCCTAACCGTTAGTGGACGTAGTTCCTAATTATTGTCCTAGGAGAACTAACGAGATTTATACGCATAGTACAACATCATCGGAGATGACTGTGCCATATAACTCACGTGTTTCTTCTAGATATTTCTAAAGTTACATTTGGGGTCCAAATTCGATAGTCGGTTATTTAACTATCAAATAACAAACATTCAATCAGGGATTTAATTCCATAGAAAAAACCCAACAATGGTTAAGCATACAAGCAACGCTAAGCCTCTTTTAATAATCTTTCATTTATTGAATTCACTTTGTAAATACTCGAATAAAAATCCTTTTACAAAGCTATATAATATATTCACCAATCCCTATTTCTCAATACTTAGAAAAAATATCTATATGCTTATCTCAATGCTATAAGTATATTCACAAAACCGAGATAGATTTCCTCTCTATAAAATTCAAAAATCATTTACAAATCCCTTACCAATCTAAAACATTTATAAAACCATTTATAAATATCATTTCTCAAGTCATTTATAAACCTTTTTATAAATATATGCACTATTTATAAGGCTCTTCTTATAAACCTATAAACCCATTTAAAATTTTCCTTTATAATTATATAAAAATTTTACAAAACTCTCTTCATACATTATAAATGATTCTCCTTTAAGTCTCCAAAACATTCTATAAAATTCTCCTATAAGCCCAAATCTGTTTATAAAACCTTATTTATAAATCTCGAAAACATTTATAAATAAATTATAATCATTTAATTTAAAACACTATTATATAATAATAAACATTATAAATAAATTAGTATTAATTTAAACATCATAAAAATAGTAATTGATAAATTTCAAAACATTTTAATAAACAATAATAAATTTATCTTTAACATTTTTATAAATAAAAATAATTAATTTCCAAGTCTCTATTGATAAATAATCATACTTTATTTCAAAACATATTAATAATTTAAATAGTAAACTTCCAGTTATTTAAAATATTAATAACCAACTTTAAAACTATAGTAGTATAAATAAATAACTTTTTAAAACATAAATATTTTTCTTTGATAAAAATCCATACTTAATCCTCCATATAATCATTTCCACATTTATAAAGCTATATTTATATATCTCTTCTATTTTATGAAACTTCCTTTCATAAAATCCCTTTATTTATGAACCTCATTTATAATTCATTCATTTATAAATCTCATTTACTCATAAAGTCTCATTCAAAACATAATTTCAGCCGTAACCTTGCCCCATAGGTATAAATTTCTTTTATAAACTTCTATCAATTTACAATATATTGTTTAACAATCCGAAATGTACCCTCACCTTCCATTCCAAAATAAAATCAACTATTTTCTAGAACATCATTGCACATCTTAAAATAAATCCATCGTTTGATTCATTTCTCCAATTTATTAAATGTTAATAGTTTCTTTTTAATTTATAAAACCCCTTTATAAATAAAATACGATTTTAAAAATCTTAATTTTATTTGTAAAATGTCACTTTATACATTATCACCTTTATAAATCTCCATCTTTATAAATAAATATTAATATTTGAATATACATATCGCTTTTTATAAAATGGCTAAAATTATTTCTATCTTCTTATTAAAACCGTAAACCTTTATTATAAAACACGGACTTATTTTCAAGATTTTTTAAAGTCTTTATTAACAGTTCAAAATCTCTATTTAAAATATCTCATAAAACATTAATTATAAGATTTAAAAATCATACCCTTTTTTATTTTAAAATAAATTTCTTCTTTAAAAATTCAAGAATAATTATAAAAACAGGTATAATTTCCAAAATAACTTTGAAATCCCCTTTAAAATCAATCACTGTTTTTATGGTATTTAAAATAAAAAAATAAGGCTCGGTGCTACTAATGCACTAAATAAGCAAAACCGTGTCCATGTCATCAATTATAGCATCTAACATATCATATATCAATTTATATGAAAATAAGTCAACAGTGTGATAAATCATGTTGGATCCCTCCAACATGTCCTCTTGCATCGCATATAGCATATAATCAAATAAAAAATCAACCGCTTCGAGGTCGGATTCATATAAAAAGGGTCATCTGCTCTTACACGGGAACGTAATAGGGTCTCATCCGCTCTAGAGACGCGAATATATCCAAACCAACAATATAAAATAGTAAATCATCCAAATAGTCAATAACAATCAACACTAAAATATCCACACATCCAATAATAATATTATTTATTATATAATATTTTCTAATTAACCAAAAAGGTGAGAATAACTCACATTGATTTTAATAGTTGCCAAAATGTTCTGTTTTGAATTACAATTGAGCAGACGTTCAATTTTAACCAAAATTCTCACTAGCACTGAATCCATCCAATCAAACTCCATAGCGTAGCCTTCATCGATATGATCGCAATACAACTCATCGTGTTCCAAACCGACCTCATATAGACAAGTAATGAATTAATGATCATATGGGATAATTAAATTATCATTAACATGATTACGTTTAAAACGTTAAACCTTCTCCATCCACCCGTCCGAGATTCCCAGGCCGTGCAAGCATTCTTCTTTTTTAAATCGATCAAAGATCGCGCAACCATAGCTCGTCGCCCCTCCACCCACGCCACCGCGGCCTTCGCCTCGTCCTCACCTGCCTCGCTCCCCTCGCCCCCTCGCTCCCGTAGCACGCACGCCGTTCGCCGAAACCCAAAAATTACACCACGAACACAGCCCAAAATCGACCACTATTACATGAATATTGACGATCCAATGGTCGTTCGCTTCATCTCAACGCCATGATCAAGTTTTATGTTGGGGTCGAAGACCATCTCAGTCTCTAGTGCTCCAAGATGATGATGGCTATACGATTGACCAAGGTTTGAATTTGAAATAGAAAAAACAAACGAACTTCTCTGATGAAGGCGGTTATATAGCAGAAGTGGGAAGTATGGTGCTAATGTGAAAAGTATAGGCAGGGACAAGGCATCACGGTGAATATATATATTATTTATATTTTTATATCCAAAAATATCCACTCGTCGCACCCGAAAATCACAAACTCCAAACGAGGGGTGCCGCCTAGCATTCGATATGTTATACCCCTTTTCCGAATGCAATGGACTTAGTCTCGAGGCCTAATTCGACCATATATAGAAGATAATTCAATTATATTAAATTAAATTCCTTTAATTAATTTATATGCATTTCTAACTTACATGATCAAATGATATGTCCAATCACCATGAAATTCAACAACATATAATAGTATACTATTACGGATCTAATGAAACTGGTTTCGTCGAAATTCGAGACAGTGCCCCGGAAGGCTATTTTTACACGTTAATTAAAAAGAGTTATTTTCAAAATAAATTTAAATCACTTTAATTTAAATTAAAAGTTACTATCTTCATTCTTATTCAAATAGAATTTAAGTCAACTTTTTAAATCTTTTTTGTCCAATCGAATCCAAGATTCAATCACTTTAAATATTTCTAAATATTAAATTCAACAACTTAATTACAAAATAAATCGCTATATTTGAAATTCAAGTTATTTAACCTATAAAATTGACTTTCTAATATTTAGAATCAATTAAATATTTCAAATTCAAATGATTAAAATTTTAAGTCATTACATAGTCCAGTGATGGCTTAATAGAGAATAAAGCAATACTCAAACATGAGGAGAACTAATGTGCACGTAAAAGTGCATATTTTTACTTCTATATTTAATTTACTTTTATTTAAATAAATGAGCATATTAGGATATTTTACATGATTATCTAAAGTGTTTTCAAATCATCATTCATTCATCTTCATATGGGGGGGAAATGGCCATTTTTTATGTATTAATTTCTGATAAAATTTACTTGCACATTTTAATGTTATTTTGTAGGAATTTGATTGATTATTGGAAGTGATTTCATGTGTGTATGCATGCGCAAGTGAAGGAAGACAAAAAAATGAACAAAAAAAAAGAAGTCATGCAACATGGAGGAACCCACCTACCCACTAACCCATGGACCACAATTAAAAGCAAATGGAGATTAAAATGCACATGCAAATATTAATGGTGGATTAGATAGAAGCTAATGATTACTTGGAAGTTACACTTCCTAAAGGACATTTTTTGTAGTCCCCTAAAATACGAATTAAATTTTTAAGCATGTATAAATACCCCTTATGTTTCATGTAACCATCTTCTTCCCTTTCATGCAAGTTGTAGCCACAAAACCAAAGATAAAATAAAAGTTTATTTCATGGCTTCTTAGCCTTATTTTCATTTTCATTCAATTTACAGTTATGCTTTCATTTATGCTCCTTTTATTCTCTTATGCTCTCTTTTAATTATAAAAATCAAAATGGCATAAATGTAATGTATATCCTTAGTACTTGCATTTTGTTCATGGATTAACAAAACTATCAATTCTAAAACACCAGTGACCATAGTGCGTGTATCTTCCATTTTGTTCCATGACAGAACTGCATGGAATACTAAATATCACGTAATGTATATCCTTAGTACTTGCATGGGGAATCCATACTACTAAAATTATCATGTCAAACCCATGTAAATATGGTTAGAGAGCAAGTAAAACCGACACCACATATAGAACCTGTTTGCGCCAAAATTAGTCAATGTCGTGAAAGCACCAGTGTATGAACACAAATCAGCAATATATAATCACAGATCTCAGATCTAAGTAATGTAAAGGATAAAAAGTGAAGAATAATGAACTTAAAACGGAGAGAAGTAGACAGAGACGCAAGATTTATAGTGGTTCGGCGATCTTGCCTACATCCACTCTGAAGTTGATGATTTTATTGATGTTCACTTGATGATTTCAATTGATTACAGCAGGTTACAGTCGATAATAATGATTTACAGCAGTGAAATTCGTTAGTAGCAGCAGCAATGGAGTTTAGAACTAGATCAGGCAGAGTCTGGGTGTTGGAGAATTCCAGAAGAAGAAGATCCCCCTTTCTGTTGGCTCTGGGGCTCTATTTATAGGTGTAGGAGGCTGATATTTCGCTCAGATCTCGGGAGACACCCTCTGGCACGTGACTAGGCCCGCGCGCCCAAGCTCGCAAAGTTTTGGTCCGATCCGTGATTGATACGAACGGATTTCGTATCGATCAAGATTGCGTCCGATGGAGTCGAAATTTGGCGTGGACATTCTTTAGCATGCATGTAGGCTTCTGTGAAAATTTCATATCATTTGGACTTGTAGATTAGGAGATATGATCGATACGAATTAGGATCTTCGGTTGGCTGTTTCGTTCGACTCCCTCATTTCGACTCGGTCTTGTTCGACTCGATCACTTTGAATCGATGGGCGCGAGTAACCTAGAAGTGACGAGTTGCCCGAGTCATCGTTGATCTTTTCCTTGCTCGCATTGAAGTCCGTTGCCCACTTCGAATCGATCAACAGCTTGTTCCTTCGCATCGATCTGTAGCACGCCTTGTTCGAATCGATGGAGGTGGTTCGTTTGTATAGATGATGGTGACTCTGTTTGCATTGATGAAAGGTGCACAGTTCGCATCGATGGTGGTAGCATCTGTTCGTATCGACTGTTGTGCTTTGCTTCGCATCGATGGATACGAAGTAGAAGTCTTCGGATGGATGCGAAGCTGACCATGGATGATCGAGTCGAAATGTGGCTCCCTGATGGTTGTGAAGCGGAGCGAGTCGAACAGAGGCCCCCTGATGGTTGTGAAGCGGAACGAGTCGAACAGATGCTCTCTGATGGACGCGAAGCGGAGCGAGTCGAAGTAGACCCTAGTGATCGATGCGGAACTGATCGAGTCGAACTCGATCGATTCGAACAGCGGCTCTGTAATGGACTCGAACTCGATCGAGTCGAATAGTGGCCAGTCTATGGATTCGAACGCGAGGCTATTGCTTATCCAATTTTGCATTGATCATAACTTGAGCATATTAACTCGGATTCACTTGAAATTTGGAACGTTGGGCTTTCACAGCTTTGCTTGTCATGTCTTTTCGATTGTAGCTCATTCCAGACTCGGACAAAATTCATCGACATCCATAGTGAACCTGTGATGTATAGTCGATATCTGGGATGAATAATCATCGATTTTAAGTCAATTTCTTGATATCTCGACTTTGCTAAAAAGTGGGATAACACTTTGCCCCCCAAAATGCGCCTTGCGGTAGGAAGGTGTGCTTTGTAATGCCATAAGCTAGATGTTCATATCCTGTTGATGACCTATAAAGAAATTGATAGTTTTATCTGACTGCGAATGACGATCGTTCGGGATCGTATGTCATTCGAGGTAGTACGTGACCGTTCGGGGTCGGATGCCGTTCGCGGCGAATGATGACCGTTCGCGGTCGGGATGCCGTTCGAGGCTATTTGTGATCGTTCGCGATCGGGTGCCGTTCGAGGCGAATTGTGACCGTTCGCGGTTGGGTGCCGTTCAAGGCGAATTGTGACCGATCACGGTCGGGTGCCGTTCGAGGCGGTTTGTGTGTGCCCGGGGGGGACTTAGTATCATTAGTGCCAGATTTCACGTTCGAGTGAGTTTTTGGACTTGTTTGTTATGACGGTTTATCGCCATCTCAGAGCATGCCTAAGGACCGTTCGCGACCCCGTGCATGTGTAAGTGGCTTAGCCGTTATGGAATCACAAATGGCATGCTTTTATCCAAAATAAGTCTTCCAACAGAAACCTTAAAAAAAATCGAGTCTAAACATGAGAAACAGAAAACAAAAGCAAAACAAGGACGTCAAAGTGCAAACACCTACATCGATGCGGTTTATAGTCTTATCAGAGCATGCCTGAGAATCGTTCGCGGTCCTGTACATGTGTAAAAAGACGAAATCACATTGGTGTGGAGTTTGCTACTTATTCGTCATTATCCCAATCAATTGATGACAAGCTGACGCCTCGATCCTGAGCCGTCCCCAGTAGGTGCAGGTGGTGGTCGCTCCCGTTCCACCGTCGTCGTTCCCCTTCTTATATACTGCGATAGCAGACCATTCCGGATATGTCCCTCAACCTCATCCTTCAAGTGTCGGCAATCGTTCGTGCTATGGCCATTCAGCTCGTGGAATAAGCAGTACTTGTCTGACCTTCTTTCATTGTTAGTCCGATCCCTTCTCATTGACTTTCGATAAGGAATCTGCCCCCTGGTGTCCTGGTAGATTTGCTTCAAAGTCCCATTCAATACCGTATAAGAGGTGAATCTCGGTTCCTTTCGTGGCCGTGTTGGTCATCATCATTATCCTTCGCCTTTCGTTTCCCTCGGTCAGTTCCTGAATCTGCCTTAGGAAGATTTTCACTCTTGACGGCATAAACATCAACTCCTTCTCCTTTTTCTCTCTTAGCATTTGCATCCTCTAATCGTAAAAATCCTTCAGCCTCATGATAAAATTCTCCTAGATCCATAGGAGGACCCTTGTTAACGAATTCTTGAACTCTGTGCCATCAGCTATGCCAGATACAGTTGCCATCAAAACCATGGATGGATCAGGTCAATCCACCGATGCTGCCGCTGCATTGAATCGCGTCAGAAATTTCCTCAAAGACTCCCCGGTTCTCTGCTTTAGTGCCGCCAAACTCATCACATTCTTGGGTCTTGAAATGTGAACCCTGAACTGCCTCATGGACCTTTCAATTAAATCGGTCCATGTTCCAATGGAACCGCTCTCCAGTTGTCTGAACCATAATGCTGCTATGTCTGCCAGGTATAGTGGGAAGCACCAGGCCATGACCTCATACGATGCCCCCAGCAATTCCATGTGCCTCATGTACTTCGTTAGATGAACCGCAGGATCTGTCCTCCCATTATACATGTCCAATGTTGGTAACTTGAACTTTGGTGGATTCCTGGCTTGTCAGATCGTGGGAGCAAAGGGACTCCTATTTACATCCTCCAGATCTATATTTACCAAACCGCCTCTCATGGCTCGTCTGACCATCTCCACCAATCTGTCACTATCTCCAAGTTGTAGTCCTTGTCCATCGTTTCCGATTTGCCCCCCGAGCTCACGAGGGATTCCTGGAATCTGCTCTCCTGGCTGAGCATTCATTTCTCTGTCAATGTCGCGTTGCGCGGTTCCACCTGGTACTCTGCCCGGGATTAGGCCAACATGCTCTGGGTTATTGCCCCCTAGCTCTGGCACTGTGCCAGATGGTCTTGCTCCGTTCTGAACTCTGGTTGCTCCTTGATTTTGCGCTCCATGCTGCCCAATTTGAAGAAGCAAGTTCTGGATCATTTCCTCTTGTCTTTTCATCATTTCCTCCATCTCATCCCTGGTGATGAAGATTGATGTCCGATTTGCGCCTGAAGAAGCCTCTTGTCTCCCTTCATGCTGACTTCTCTCTGGCCTTTGCCTTCTACTTGATTGCCTTGTCATAGCTTTTTAGTTTGAATCTCTAAGCCTTCAAACTCAACTTCCAAACGATAGAATTCCTGAATTAGCCTTCTCAGTGAAAGCACCAAAGTGTTTGCGCCAAAATTGGTCACAAACCCCAAATGTCATGAAAGCACCAGTGTATGAACACAAATCAGCAATATATAATCACAGATCTCAGATCTAAGTAATGTATAGGATAAAAAGTGAAGAATAATGAACTTAAAACGGAAAGAAGTAGACAGAGACACAAGATTTATAGTGGTTCGACGATCTTGCCTACATCCACTCTGAAGTTGATGATTTTATTGATGTTCACTTGATGATTTCAATTGATTATAGCAGGTTACATTCGATAATAATGATTTACAGCAGTAAAATTCGTTAGTAGCAGCAGCAATGGAGTTTAGAACTGGATCCGGCAGAGTCTGGGTGTTGGAGAATTCCAGAAGAAGAAGATCCCCCTTTCTGTTGGCTCTGGGGCTCTATTTATAGGTGTAGGAGGCTGATATTTCGCTCAGATCTCGGGAGACACCCTCTGGCACGTGACTAGGCCCGCGCGCCCAAGCCTGCGAAGTTTCGGTCCGATCCGTGATCGATACGCACGGATTTCGTATCAATCAAGATTGCGTCCGATGGAGTTGAAATTTGGCGTGGACATTCTTTAGCATGCACGTAGGCTTCTGTGAAAATTTCATATCATTTGGACTTGTAGATTAGGAGATATGATCGATCTTCGGTTGGCTGTTTTGTTCGACTCCCTCATTTCAACTCGGTCCTGTTCGACCCGATCACTTCGAACCGATGGGCGCGCGTAACCTGGAGGTGACGAGTTGGCCGAGTCATCGTTGATCTTTGCCTTGCTCGCATTGAAGTCCGTTGCCCACTTCGAATCGATCAACAGCTTGTTCCTTCGCATCGATCTGTAGCACGCCTTGTTCGAATCGATGGAGGTGGTTCGTTTGTATCGATGATGGTGACTCTGTTCGCATTGATGAAAGGTGTATAGTTCGCATCGATGGTGGTAGCCTCTGTTCGTATCGACTGTTGTGCTTTGCTTCGCATCGATGGATACGAAGTAGAAGTCTTCAGATGGATGCGAAGCTGACCATGGATTATCGAGTCAAAATGTGGCTCCCTGATTGTTGTGAAGCGGAGCGAGTCGAACAGAGGCCCCTTGATGGTTGTGAAGCGGAGCGAGTCGAACAGATGCTCTCTGATGGACGCGAAGCAGAGCGAGTCGAAGTAGACCCTGGTGATCGATGCGGAACTGATCGAGTCGAACTCGATCGATTCAAACAGCGGCTTTGTGATGGAATCGAACTCGATCATGTCGAATAGTGGCCAGTCTATGGATTCGAACGCGAGGCTATTGCTTATCCAATTTTGCATCGATCATAACTTGAGCATATTAACTCGGATTGACTTGAAATTTGAAACGTTGGGCTTTCACTGCTTTGCTTGTCAAGTCTTGTCGATTGTAGCTTATTTCGGACTCGGACAAAATTCGTCGACATCCATAGTGAACCTCTAATGTATAGTCGATATCTGGGATGAATAATCATCGATTTTAAGTCAATTTCTTGATATCTCGACTTTGCTAAAAACTGGGATAACAGAACCATATTAAATTTAAGTGCATTAGCAAGGACCCAAAGTTAAATAACCGAAAACTAATTATAGAACAAGATTTGTTCTTTCTTTCATTAGTTGGACAAAAACAATGATAAAGGTAACTATTATTATTATAATAATAATAACAATAATAAAATACCTACCGTGATCCATAAAGTTTCTTCTTCTTTGAACACATCATTCAGAGGATTTTTAGACGTCAAAGAAGCTTTTAGAAGATTCAATGCCTGCACCATTAATAGTAATAATATTTTTTAGCAAGCAAAATGGATCCTTTAAATCACATAGTCCTAAACAATTCGAATTACAAGCATACTAGAGTACCAAGTCAAACATTAAACTTAACAGCTTAAACATCCATCTTTCTCTTCTTTCTAGCTATTACATGATGCAGATATTTCTTAACCAAGAATTCGGTGCAAACTAAACCGGGGGGAGGGGGTGGTTGTTGTTGTGGGGGTGTGTGGTGTGGTTTCGGGGGTTGTGTGTAAGTTTAATTAGCATTAAGAATAATTTAGTGAAGGCTTACATGAACAATTTACCTCATTTTCACCAATATTAGTTTCTTTCTCCTCCAAGTATGCAACAATGAATTTACGTTTCTTGATAGTTTGCATTACACTCAATGGCAAACTTGGGGATAGTACAAGATCATCTGTTATAATAAACTTCATTCCCGTTTTAGCATTTCCACCACCAAAGTCTTTACTTGGAGATGCTAACTTAGGATTCATTTCTGGCACTATTATGTGTTTCACTCCATGTTTACATTCATCAGAACCGAAAGTAGATATCATATCAACGTCACAAATAGAACCTGTAAGTTTACCTCTACCGGCAGGCATTTCATCGATCAAAGATAGGACAGTGCTACAGCCAAAGAAAGGTGCCAGCTTAGGATTCAGTAATGTTGATTCTGACTTGACAAAATCAGCATTAGCACTTTGATATAGGTTGTCTATACAACCTAAGGATGAACATTTGTTTGAAAGCTTAAAGATGGATCCCAATGGATATGTAAGAAATCTCAATAGAAGATCAACCAGTTCTTCCCCTTCAGATTCAGCATAAAGTACATCTTTTTTAGATTTAGATACTATTAAATTTGCTGTCAAATTTATTGATTTATCAGTCAATCCCATTTCAGATATGGGGAGTAACTTAGACATGAACCCAGAATCAACAGTAGCAATGGGCTGTTGAAAGTAAAGGTCTGATAGTGGAGACTTTGAGATCAGGGCCCGCTTGAGTAAATCTAGAAGTGGTATACAATGGAGAAAAAAGTAAGTTGGAAAAATGTTGGCAAGCAAGCTTCTGGAATTTTTAACCTGCAACCCATACTGTTCATATTTTATTGACTACAAAAACTAAAATGAATCTTAAAAACCATTACATGTACTCGACTTAAAGCTAAGAAACCATTACTCCTCCGATTTCATGGGTTCTTAATAAATTCACTAGAACATAGAATTTAAAGTTACCAGAAATTTCCCTGGACCCTACAGTCGATCAGGAGATAAAATTTCAAACTAAACTTGTCAAACAACAGCATAAAATTACTTATTCCTAACGATCTAAACGTAATTTACGATAACCAAAGAAATAGCCAGGTCGATTTAAAAAGAGAAATAGCACACCTACAAAAAAATTCTCCTTCCCCATTTTTTTAAATTCTTTCCGGTATAGTTAAACCGCATCATTACTGCAACCATTTACATAAGTAATTCTTACAAGTGTAGCATTTCTCATGAAAAAAAAATTCACAAGAACATTCCTGCTTCGGCAAACTTGATTTAATTAAAAATAATGAACATTTGAAAGGTGAATGCACATTCAAATAAAACTCACCAAACTTTCATCGAGATCAACGTGTGATTCTTTAATGTCATCCAAGTCTTTGATATTGAATTATCTGAAATATTTTGAATAGCTGTTAAAGAGCATGACATGACATTGAGATCATCAAAAATTATATAGGTAGTATTTCCTTCAACAAAGACCCCATCTCCATCCGTTCCTTTCCAATCATCGTCAACAAATTTTCTAGCTAAACCCATGATTTCACCACAACCACATTTTACATTTGGGGATGAACTAAAGAACAGATAAAGTTTTGTAGCACACTCCCCCTTCTTGCATTGGTAAAACTTTTTTGGTTCAGTTGAAGCATCTCTCAAAGTTAAGTGATTATAATGAGATCTACTAGAGTTCAAAGGATTGAGTATCATAGATTTGCATGCTTTTGTATTGAAATATTTCTCATCCAGATTTTGTACACTTTCATAAAGCATTTCCATTGAACCAATGAAGGATTTACCGCCTAAGAGATGAATAACATTACCGATTGGCATGGTCAGAAAGCTGAACAGAACATGTTAAAATTCTATATTGCCTACTGAGAATAAGTTTTCTGCTGACCTGCTGCACGTGGGAAATAATTTATTTATTTTATGTTTTGTCTATTTAAATTTAATTGAAATGTTAATGGCAGAGAATGAGTCTTTGGGCAGTTAGATATGTCCAGGTCTTTCTCCTTTGTTTCAGGTTATTCTTTGTGAACGATTGGAGGATGTTCCATCGCTTATTTATATTGCAGTTTTCTTTATCTTAGTATTCGGTTTTTAATAAAGGAAAAAGCTCTAAGCATATCTCTGTGTTTCTTCCTTTTATTATTTCAGTTTTGTACTGAGTTTGCTTTGATTATAACTCAACAAGTGGTATCAGAGCCACGATGAGCGATTCTCAGTTAGTTGGCGTTGTGAAGAAACTCAACCAGCAGAATTACAACACCTGGGCCACCTGTATATCGTCGTATTTGCAGGGGCAAGATCCGTGGGAGGTGGTAAACGGGTCTGAGACAACACAACCGGAAGAGGATGCTCAAGGTGTGTTGCGAAAGTGGAAGATCAAGGCTGGAAAAGCGATGTTTGTTTTGAAGACAACCGTAGAGGAAGAGATACTTGAGCATATACGTGATTCTACAAATCCAAAGGAGGCTTGGGACGTTCTATCTGTTCTGTTCTCTAAGAAGAATGATACGAAGTTGCAATTGTTAGAGAACGAGTTGATGTCGGTGAACCAACAAGACTTATGGATCACTCAGTTCTTTCACAAGGTGAAGACCCTGTGTAGAGAGATCGGAGAACTCGACCCACAAGCCAAGGTCGGTGAACCACGTATGAAGCGAATCATAATCCACGATTTAAAGGCCGAGTTTCGAAGTTTTGTGGTTGCAATACAAGGCTGGCCTACCCAACCCTCCCTTGCCGAGTTCGAAAATCTATTGGCTAGCCAAGAGGCTTTAGCCAAACAAATGGGTGGCCTAACAGGTGTCTCTACAGTAAAGCAAGATGCAGAGGCGTTGTATGCTGAACGAGCGAGAGGTAATACAAGCAGGGTCGGAACTTTCGTGGGTCAAACCGATATCAAGAGAAAAGCCGTAGCCATAACTACAGTGAAAAGAAAACTGGTGAACCTGATCAAGGGCAGTCTTCTGGTGAACGGAAGTCATCTCGGAATGGTAAGAAATTTCCGTTTAAGTGTTATAATTGTGGTAAAAAAAGGGCATATTGCAAAGAATTGTAGGTCCAATCGAAATGAAGAAAGCAATGCTGCAACAGCATTGGATGAAGAAGGTTGGGATGCAGAGGCACATGTCGCCCAAACAGAAGAGATTTTTGCATTCACAGCCACCACTGAACGTCGTGAAAACAGTTTGGATGATTGGATTGTCAATTCGGGTTGCTCGAATCATATGACCGGAGATAATGGAAAACTGAGCAATCCAAGTAAATATAGTGGCAACCGACTTGTGGTACTGGCAGACGATTCGAAGCACTCTATCGATCACATTGGTGATGTGAATTTTCCATCAGGAGATCGAAGACAAGGTTTAACTTAAAAGACACGTATCATGTTGCGGGGATGAAGAAGAACCTGCTTTCTGTTCCTCAATTAACAGATAACGATTATTATGTTTTGTTTGGGCCCAAGGACGTCCAGATCTTCAAGGAATTTGAGACGCCATCTATTCCGATTATTAGTGGCCGGAAAACAAACACCGTGTACGTGCTAAACACAGAGTCAACCTACGTTAAAAGGGCCAAAGGCAACCAAAGCGTCGATATGTGGCACCAACGATTGGGCCATGTGGGTCTTGATAAAATGGGCTTAATATCTAACCGTGGGCTAGTTAATGGACTGCAAAAATGAAAAATTAATAAAGATGTAATATGTTATGGGTGCCAATTTGGTAGAGCGACACAATTACCTTTTCCACAAGAGTCGGGGTTCAAATCAAAGGAGTGTCTTGAATTGGTGCATTCCGACGTTTTCAGACCTGTAAAGCAACCATCGATTCAAGGTCTTCGATTCATGGTAACCTTCATCGATGACTTCTCTCGTTATGTCTGGGTGTATTTCTTGAAGGAGAAATCACAAGTGTTTGAGAAATTCAGAGAGTTCGAAGCTGATGCAGAGATGCTAACAGGGAAGACGGTTCGTGGCTTAAGGTCTGATAACGGGGGTGAATACCTCGCCTCTAACTTCAGCAACTATTTGAAACAGAAATGAATCCGGCGACAATTGACATGCTCGAATACTCCTCAACAGAACTGAGTATCTGAGCGGAAGAATAGACATCTGGGTGATGTTACAAGAAGTCTGATTCATGGAAGAAACATGCCAGGGAGATTTTGGGCAGAAGCCATGTGTACAGCTGCGTTCATTATCAACCGACTTCCATCTCAAGGTATGAACTACATCTCACCGTTGGAAAAACTAACAGGCTTGAAACCGAATGTGAACTATTTTAAGGTGTTTGGGTGTGTGTGTTATGTATTTATACCAAGTCATCTTCGTGATAAAATGGAAAAACGTGCAGTAAGGTGTGTTTTTGTTGGATATGATAATGAAAAGAAGGGGTGGCGTTGTTGTAATCCAAACAATGGAAAAATATATGTATCAAGGCATGTAATTTTTGATGAAAATTCGTCTTGGTGGTCGGAAAATAGCCAAACTCTACCTGATTCACAGCAGCTTAAAGAAGGTCTTGAATCAGCAAAAGTGCATCTAAGCATTGGAGATTCTAATGACACAGAAACAGATCCGGTTGAACCCAACAACCCAGAAACTGAAGTAACCAGTGTTGAAGACAGCAGCCAGCCAGAACCCTTACCTAGACGGTCTCAACGGGTAAGAAAACCTAATCCTAGATATGCAAATGCTAATGTTGCAATTGTTGAAAACAGGTTTATAGAACCTGATTCACTTGAAGATGCCATGAACCAAAAAGAATGGAAATTAGCAATGGAGGAGGAAATGTTAGAACTCCAACGAAATCAAACATGGGAATTGGTGCCTCAACCTACTGATGTGAGTTTGGTATCTTGCAAATGGGTTTACAAGTTGAAGAGACAAGCCGACGGGTCGGTGGAACGATTTAAGGCTCGGTTAGTTGCCCGGGGTTTTTCTCAACAGTATGGCTTGGATTATAAAGACACGTTTAGCCCCATGGCAAAGTTAACTACTATTCGGGTGCTACTGGCAGTTGCAATGACTAAGAGATGGCGTTGTGGCAAATGGACGTAAACAATGCGTTCTTGTACGGGGATCTCGATCATGTCATTTACATGACTCAACCATTGGGGTTTGAAAGTAAAGATCATCCGGAGTACGTGTGCAAATTAAAGAAGGCGATTTATGGCCTAAAGCAATCACCACGAGCCTGGTTTGGTAAAATCGGTGAGTTCCTTGAACAAAGTGGTTTCATATGACTAACTCCGATACAAGTCTCTTTGTGAAACAGGTTGACGATCGAACTGTTATAGTACTTGTTTATGTGGACGACTTGATCATAACAGGGGATCATGAAGAAGAAATTGATCAACTTAAGGCAAACCTATGTGTTCGATTTAAAATGAAAGATATTGGGCGGTTGAATCACTTCTTAGGTTTGGAAGTGAAGTATGCAGGTGATCATATCATTCTGCACCAAACTAAATACGCCAGTGAAGTGCTATGCAGATTCGAGATGACTGATTGTAAGCCGTCACAAACACCCATGGATCCTAATGTAAAGATTCGAGCTGAAGAAGGCGGGGAGTTAGAAGATTCATCGGTGTATAGAAAGATTGTGGGAAGCCTAATTTACCTTACATTAACCCGGCCCGACATTTCATTTTCGGTTGGTGTATTGAGTAGATATATGCAACATCCCAGGAAACCTCACCTTATTGCAACTCGAAGAATTCTGAAGTATGTCAAGGCAACGGTGAACTATGGGATAATGTTCAAGAGGGAGGCTGATTCGAAACTGTTTGGCTACTGTGACTCAGATTATGCAGGAGATCTTGATACTAGAAGATGTACTACGGGTTACTTGTTCATGTTTGGATCAGGTGCTATCTTATGGTGTAGTAAACGACAACCGACTGTGTCGTTGTCCACCACGGAAGCAGAATACCGAGCTGCTGCCATGGCAGCTCAGGAATGTACTTGATTAGTCCGGTTACTTGAAGAATTAAATCAAAAAGTAAACTACCCAGTTAGGTTAATGTGTGACAATGTCTCGGCGATAAAGCTTGCGAACAACCCGGTGTTTCACGCTCGTACCAAGCATATAGAAATACACTATCATTTTATTCGTGAGAAGGTGTTGAAAGGAGAAATTGAAATGGTGCAAGTTAATACTAAAGAACAAGTCGCTGACTTGCTTACAAAGAGTCTGCCTAATACAAAGCTATTGGAGTTTACTAGAGAAATGGGAATGATCCAAGTAGGCAATGAGAGGGAGTGTTAAAATTCTACATTGCCTACTGAGAATAAGTTTTCTGCTGACCTGTTGCATGTGGGAAATAATTAATTTATTTTATGTTTTGTCTATTTAAATTTAATTGAAGTGTTAATGGTAGAGAATGAGTCTTTGGGCAGTTAGATTTGTCCAGGTCTTTCTCCTTTATTTCAGGTTATTCTTTGTGAACGATTGGAGGATGTTCCATCGCTTGTTTATATTGTAGTTTTCTTTATCTTAGTATTCAGTTTTTAATAAAGGAAAAAGCTCTAAGCATATCTCTGTGTTTCTTCCTTTTATTCTTTCAGTTTTGTACTGAGTTTGCTTTGATTATAACTCAACAGAACATCCACAAAATCATGGTCGGATTCTACAAATATCACTTTCTTATTTATTTTGTCTACCATTAATTTGAGTTTCAACTTCGTGGAGGAAGCCATTCTTTTGTTTTTTATGTTGCCACAGAAGAAATTCACTTTGATCTTAATGTATTCGGTAAATAGTTTAACAAGAAATATATAAGCAACGTGTCATTCATAAGCAGCCTTCTTATATAATATCAATTTCCAAGACCATAAATTTAATCATGAAGAATAAAAGTTTCCACTGACAGTGGAACTAATATAGGTGGCTAAGAGTATTCCCAGCAGGAGGGGGAATTTCATCAGTGGTTTGAAGAACTTCAATGGGAGATATCCCCACTTGGCCAGCAGCGAGTGGGGAGTGATTTGTTTTTTTATTAAAAGAAATGACGTTAAACGGGTTTCTGAAAATCGTTTAACACCTAAACGGTTTTCAGCATGAAAAAAAAAATATTAACTCGAGAGAGTTTTTACAGTGACATTCGGTCACTATAAAAACTCTCTGAGTTTAATGGCAGCATCAAATTCTAACATTTCTAAACCTATCAAAATTTCATCTACAATCATATTCAATCACATAGAATCAATCTTCTAGCCTATTTCCTCACTTATACAATCAATTTATGTAATCAAATCCCACAATCACAAAATTCCCAAATTTTAGAGTTTGTTAATTTGGTTGATTTTTGAAGATGGAAGGTGAAAATGTTGAAGGATCTAGCTCTACATAGGTTATTCGTAGAAGAAAAACATTGAGGAGGAATCGAAGGGCTTTCGGTGGCGACGATGGCGGATATGGAGTCGGTATAGACAACACGATTTCACCGACATTTCCGTTTAGGTCGGTCACGAGTCTTCAAGAAGGGTTTCATCATATTTACAATGAAGGGAAAGAGCTCACGGTTTATATCTTTTTTGTTTCATAGTGGTAAAGCATTAATTCCTTTATATGTACAAATAATTTACATTATACTATTTTATAAATAGAATCGTGATAGAATGAGATGTCATGGAGCATTCACAACTATGTTGAAATGGTGGAAAAAACTTAATGTTCATCCTCGAATTAGAGATCCAGTGTTGAAAATATTTGGTAGATTTATGAATATCGAGTTGAAAAACTCTGATAATAGATGCATACATGCTATAGTTGAGTGATGGTGGCCGACTACGCATACATTTTTATTTCCTAGTGCGAAGATTGGCTTTACACCCATAGATTTTACGATGATGACATCCATATTCGTGGAATGAACAGACTAAGTATACCGTATAATGAGAGTTGGAGTCAATTCGCCAATGCTAGTCAATTTTTACCACTTCTTATTGAGAAATATATTAAGATTGGAAACGTTGCCAAATCTCATCTTGTTAAGTACTTTGGTGATGACTACGTAGGGGCCAATGTCAATAATCGGTCATATTGCTAATATTTGTGTTATACATGATGGGGACTCCTTTTTTTACGACAACAAATGACACGATTAGTCTTGGGTACTTGGAGTCCGTACTAGATTTGGACCTGGCTCAACAGTTTGATTGGGGTTCGGCAATTATAAGTTATCCGTACCAGAGCTTGGACTTAGCTATGATTAAGGGAGGTAATCTCACCAGCTTTGTCGAGCTGTTGTAGGTATATTAATTTATAGTACACACGAAATATTTTATCTTTACTGTTTAATTATTCTATTGCTTAATATAGTAATTTTGTGATTTGCAGTATTGGTTCTTTGAATATATGACGGTTTGTGGTTATATTGTAAAAGAATCCGTGAAGTAGTCAGCTTACCCAAGATTGAAAGCGTGGGAGAAAAAAACAGACTCATAACACAGATACTTCAACCCATCTGTTTTCTAGCATGAATTATCATATAGATCATCGACATGCCAGTCATATAAATTGGAATCCTTGGCATAATTCAGTCGCATTTGCTTTTGATGAGGTTGTACATGCACGAAACTTATCAAAGAAACAGTTGCCTCTGCTTATTCCCCCAGGAGATTTTTATGAGTTGTTTCTAGGAGAGAGGTGCTTGCGTCAGTTGACTGGATGGGCAGCTATCCCTTTAGATCCTCCCTTGCACATGACACGTAGGATGACACATGCAACTTATGCGCAGATGCAACAAGAACTATACCAAGATGACTGCAAATAATATATCTATCAAGGCCAAGACATGTACTACAACACGTATTAGAAGTCAAATGGTAAAGATGTTGGTCCATTACTAGATGCTGCAGTGCGTATAGGGAATATGGATTTTTTTGGGCCTTCTACTTTGAAGGCAGGTATTCAAGCCCCCATCGCCACGTCTTCAGAGGTCAATTATGCATCACAGTTTTATCCACAACCGCAGCAAGAAGATTGGGCAGGGGATCCTGGATGGAATATGCAATGGATAGGGCGAGATCCATTACCCATTCCCCATTTGCTTGATATACCTCCAGTTCCGTCGCACTACACCCTCGATAGTCTATGGGAGATGAACATGAGTATGCATCATTTAGCTCTTCGAGCATCACAGTACTACGAAGAAGGATTGAATATGATAAATACAGTAGTAGATGACTTTGTAAGTTATTAATTTATTGTTCAATACACGTTTTACAATTAACCTAATAGTTTATAGCTATGGTGTTTGGTCATCACATTTGCACAGAACATGGAGATTATCAGGGAATATTTTTTGATCTTGGCACTAAATCAATAGGTCGATCAAAACTTCATAAAAAACGAAAGACAATCCACCAAATGCAATAAAAACACTGAAATTGTGCTGTATGTTTAAATGGTGTTGTATGTTTAAAAACCACTGGAATTAGGTGATGGAGTTATATTAATGTATGAGTGCCTGTATACATGTTTGGTTATATGTTTGAATGCTAGTTTAGAAGTCTGATTGCAGTGCATGTATGTCTGTATGTTTGTATGCATGTTTGCTGACTTCTGTTTATATATAAAAAAATTCTGTTCCTAAATGGTAAAATGTTTACCGTTTAGTGGTTAAACGGTAATCAGAATACCATTTAAGCCCTAAATGGTGTTCAGTTTACGGTTTAGGTCAAAAGGGATTTTTGATTCTTGTTTAGTATTACAACCACTAAAAAGTCAAAAAATATATTTATAAATCAAAAAAATATTTAACCCACAGTAAACATTTCAAAAAAATAACTTTGAATCCAACTATGAATGAATAATTAAAATAAAAAAGAATCAATACTTAGATTGAATATGGCCGTAAAAAAGTTTAAATATAATTAAAATTTATAGCCTATAAAGAATATGGCCGTTAAAGAATCAAACCACTGTCAAAGATTAAAATATAATTAAAATTTATAGCCGTTGAATTCCAGGTTTGCAACGGTCATAAAAACGGATCTCAATTGTCCCAACAACTATAAAAAAGGCTATATTTTATACTTTAAATTCTTCGTATAACAATATCATTCAAATCTATACAAAAATAAAAAATGTCCCATAATAGTTGTAACGATGATAAAGTTTTTGATGAGAATCTGATGATAGATGGTTCAAACAGCAACAACCATAATGGTACGGAGGAAGTCGAACTTATTCCGATGAAGGAGACGAACTGTTTAGACAAAGAGATTTCTGTAATTATCATCGGACAGCATGACTGACAGCGATGAGTTAGAGCTAATGATGCAAGCTGTTACCGTTCAACAAGGAATGGTGCAAAAATTCTTAATGGAAGGATCCTCTAGTGGTACTCGTGATGGTAGTGTGTATGGCCGTATAGACAAAAGGAAGATGCGGGATCATAAAGCAGGTACAGTTGGTTACTTAAAGATTATTTCAACACCCCTTTTACTTACGACCATGAAGATTTTCGTCGTCGCTTTAGTATGAGTAAGAATATGTTTATGCGTATGTGTAATGGAGTTATCGGACATGATGATTATTTTGTTCAAAAACGTAATAATGTTGGAACATTAGATTGTTCACCGTATCAAAAAATCATAGGTGCTTTACGTGTTATAGCGTATGGGATAGCTCCGGATGCATTTAATGAGGTTGTCTGAATGAGTGAGAGTACAATTAGTTTAAGTCTAGAAAGGTTTTGTGTAGCTATCATTGAATTATATAGCGAGGAATATCTGCGATCTCCAACGCAAAGCGATGTCAATAAACTAAAAAATTTAGGAGCTAAAAGTGGTTTTCCTAGAATGTTAGGTAGTCTTGACTGTATGCACTGGGAATGGAAAAATTGCCCTACGGCATGGCATGGTCAGTTTGTTGGACATTATCCCAAAGCGATAATGATACTTGAAGCAGTTGCCTCACATGATCTTTGGTTTTGGCATGCGTTCTTCGGATGTCCTGGTTCCATGAACGATATTAACGTGTTACACCAATCATATTTTTTTAAGAACCTTTCACATGGAAAAGCACCTGCATGTAATTTTAGTATTGCAGGAAATTCGTATGACATGGGATACTATTTAGCATGGCATATATCCTTCGTGGGGTACGCTAGTCCAAACAATTTTAGATCCACACACAGAAAAAGAAAAATATTTTGCTAAAAGACAGGAGGCAATGAGGAAAGACGTAGAGCATGCTTTTGGGGTTCTGCAAGCAAGGTTTGCCATTGTAAAAAACCCTATCAAATTGTTTAAGCCACAGGTTTTGAGCAACGTGATGCGAGCATGTATTATACTACATAATATGATCACTGAAGAAGAAAGAGGAACGTTTCCATCTTATTTAGGTTATGATCCAGATAACACAACAACGGTTGTTGCTGATAGAAATCCAACAACCATTGAGGTGTTCTTGAGCCACTTGCGTAGAATAAGATCCAGAGAGATGCATCAAAATCTACAAGATGATCTGGTTGAACATTTATGGCATCTAAAGGGGAATGCTCCGTTGTAATCCATTCTTTAAATGCATTGTTTTGTTGTTGTAGTTCTTTAGCGTTGTTGTCATGTATACTGTATTATTTAATCAAATCTATAATGTCATTTATTGTTTAGTCACATCTCGCTATGTTATGCTTTGTTCTGTTCTAATAGTTCCATGTCCATGCATGACACTTTAATTATTGCCACAATGACATTGACAGTCATATCAATATATATTTTGTTATTCACTGTGTTTATATATACCCACTATATAAAGAGGTTCAGTGAACTTACAATTTGCAGTAAAAACAATACCCATTTCTCTTCCTACATCGTACGACTATGAAGGTCCCATGGAGCACCCAATGCCCTCTAACCCATCATCACCGAAAACTGATATTGATTTCTACATTAAAATGCAAGAAAGACACTACGAATATTTGCATGAGCACAAACGAGAGCAAGAATAACTTCGAAGACAAAATCGGGAACAAAGACGATGCGAAGAAAGGCTACGTCGACAGCAAAGACGCATTTCATTGCGTCAGCAACATCAAAACAACCAAGTGGAAAACGAACAGGAAGTTGACTCACCAATTGTAATCTGTGACTGTGGATATGCCGCTGTTGAAGACGTTATTTCGAAAGGAAATAACATTGGTCATCGTTATTTCAAATGCTATGTTTATCCAATAGGATCTGCCTTTTGGCAGTGGATTGACGAGCCGTTTCCTCGTTGAGCCGCTGACTATGCAAATGAATTAGCATATCAACTTACAACATTGCAAACTCAATCTGTTGGGTGGCAGAATGAAATCAGTATACTTAACGACCATCTTCATGGCTTAAACATTAGAAGGAAAAATTAAAATATTGGTTCGTGTATGTCCGTTTGGCAATTTTCGACAGTAAATGGTATATCCAATTGTATCCCTAGTTCCAGTATTGAAATTTGTTGTTTCAAAAAAATGATTTATATTTCGATAAATAGCTCAAACAAACATTGCAGTGTACAAATAGCGATAAATACATAATAGACTCCATAAACACTATGAGGTTGTTACTCAAATTGTAACATATAGTTGTACCATAACTCATACGCTTCGTGTCCTACGAAGTTTGTACGGTATTCAAAAAAGTAACGTGAGTCGTATGTCGAGCATAATAGTTGGAAAACGTCCTCCTCTTTCACCTCATCTATTATTTTGCAGTAATTCCTACATGATCTGCTAAATGTGTAGAATGCACTTCTTGTGGCTAGAATCCTCCATATTAATCTACAATCTGAATGACTGTTGTACTTTTCATTAAGGGTAACCCAAAAATCTTGATCTATCTCTTCTTCCATGTGATGTGTATCTTCTTGAATGTAGGCCTTTATCAATAATACGTAATCCGCTGCAGTCCATGATTCAGATGTCATTTTGAATTGTTATGGCTCAAAATGAAGTTGCATTCGTCTATATAGAAGAAAGTAAAAGAAACAATAAATAATTGGAACATTATATTCACGATAAACGATAAATGATAAAGAAGATCACTGCAAACGATAAACGATAAAGAAGATCACTATAAGCACAACAATAGATAAAGTTTAACACTATTTTCACAATAACCAATAAAGGTGAACACTGTAGACTATACATAAAAGAAAACGAGTGATAAGACTACACACTGAAGACAACAAATAAAGACTCACAATAACCAATAAAGATGAACACAGTTATCATTTTGAGTTGTATAGCCTATAAGACTATACAATGCAGAAAACAAGTGATAAGACTATACAGTGCAGAAAACAAGTGATAAGACTATACACTGTAGAAAACAAGTGATAAGACAAGACACTACAGAAATGAGGTGAGAAGACCATTTAATTTACAAAGCAAGTTGCATCAGTTTTTCCATATACATGGTGTCCAACTGGTAAATGCTTCTTACTTGGAAAAATTTATCTCTACTACATCAAAATTACAAACACAGTAATGGCCAACTCAAACAACAACAACATCTCTGACTTGTATGACGATAATCTCACAAATTTTACAAGTTTACTATCATAGCTCCACCAATGATTCCACCTCAATTTCTAACTCTACACCAAAGTCAGTATCTTAACCAATTTAACTTCACACAGCAGTATAGTACCATGTACAATTAAATTTCTCTAAACCACAACATCTGTGGTTCACAACCCATGATTTTTCCTTCAGTTACAACCCAAGATACCTCTTCAGCAGTAACTACAAGCGACAAAGGGAAAGGCAAGGTAAAACGAGCTTACAATAAACGAAAGCCCAAAGATTCTCAGGGTGAAGATTTTGTGGAAGCAAGCAATGGTAGTGGTAAGACGTGGAAAGCACATGACTGTAAGGTGCTGGCCAACGCATGGGTAAAAGCATCTGTTGTTCCATCGGGTCGATCTACTGGGAAGTTTGCTATCTAAGGATAATCGAGATATACAACGAGGATCCGAAATGCCAAATAAAGAGAATATTTGAAAGCAAAATGACAGCATGGTATAACCTGAATGGTATGTGTACCAAAAACAAAGGTATAATAGCACAAAGAGGGGATAGACTGAGAAGTGGACAATTTTTTAGAGACCTGAAAGACGATTACGATAAGATATATCGTGATACTTATAGTTGCGATTTTATTGCTCATGAAGCATTTGAAATTCTTTCAACGAAGCCGAGTTGGGCCACTCTAACTGAACCAGATAATGTGGACCTAGGAGATACCAAAGCATCAAATTTAAGAAATGTAGCTTCAAGGCTCTCGATGGATTCATCCCCTGGCAATTCAAACGATTATCCCATCGCAGTAGACGGAGAGGGGAACAGTAGCAGTCCATTGACACCGACTTTGGGAATGCTTTATGGTGGAGTTGATACTTGGCCCGAAGGAATAAAATCAAGCAAGAGGTCCTTGTTGAGAACCAAGGAGGCAAGCGACTTAGCAATGGCTAGTGATAGGCTAACTTCGCTACTAAAAGATATTTCAATTGCATCTGCCTCGAAAAAAGAAGAACGTTTGAAGCTCAAAGACAGAAGTTAAGGCTCATGGAATTGCAGGTTCAACAAGATGTAGATAGAACTAAAGCTCTACATGAAAGAACTGAATTGAAAAAGGCGCGTGAAAGACGTTTAAAGGAAAAGGAAGAGGAAGAGTATCTAGCAAAATATGTTTCTCATCTAACTGGATAGTTTCTAGAGTACGTCTTGGCCAAAAAACGTAGCATTTTGAGAGCTCAACAACTTAGGAATCAAGAAGAAGAGGTAGTTCTGGGATGTAGATGAATTCTACGGTGTTGTTTCAAGAGTGTTGTTTTCTTATTATAATTTCAACAGTTGGCTTTGATTTTTAATGTTTGTTTTTGTAGTGTGGTTTTGGGATTGACTCAAACCGAATTTGGCTATTAGTTTGTGTGTTTTTTTCTAGATTATTGAAAGAATATTTCTCACGGTTATTGTTATTTTATCGACTTCGATGAATACACATTAAAAATTTACAAAACAAACACATATATATAAATAAACAAATTAAAAAATAAAGTATATGCCTTAACAAAAGATGAACAATAAAATTTAAAAATATTCAAAACTAACAGAAACCAGAAACAAACTTAAGAAAAAAAATAAAGTAGTATACATAAGCGGGAATCTAAAACCCCTTTAGTTTAAACGGTTTTCTGTAAACTGTTTAAGCTATAAACGGTTTTCTAAAAACCGTTTAGCGCTTAAACGGTTTACAGAAAACCATTTAACGATCACCGATTTAAAAAATTGAGGGCAATCCCCACTTCCCTTTCGTCCCCATGCTTGAATTTACGCTACTGGGAAGAACAGGAGCGGGGATCAGCCCCATTTTAAAATGAATTTACTCTAATGGGAATGCTCTAATTGCATGTACAATGGTAGCAGAATAAATTACCAAAGATACTATAATTAAGGATGGACTGTGAAAGTTCATACAAGTAGTTTTGTTTTATAGTAGACAACTGCACTGTATTTTGGTAGTTATATCATAATTTCTTAATTCACAACGTGTACGGAACAAAAATCCATTTTATGAATTTTATAATTAAACACGATAACTCTATAAAAATAGGGAGATATATATGATATACTCTATTGATTGATGAGAGCATTAAACGCGGTTCTATACTTTTAGAGCTTTGCAAGATCTTGTACAGATTTAATTCTTAAATAAGAGTGATTGGATGGGATAAGACATTAATTAAAACACTTCTGAGAAACAGCGAAAAGAAAACGTGACAAAATTAAGAATTTATAGCAACTAATAGAATAGAGAGAAATAGAAACCTACAGAGATTTTTTTAAATTTAATTGGTAAATATAATATAAGGCCCTAGGCCTAGAAGTTTATAGCCCATTACACAATCGGGTCTACACCCGCAACCGACTTCACAAACTTTAGGTTTCTTTTCTAACCCTAGCCCAAAATATTGTACTGGGTAACCCTTTCAAAAGTTGGAGAGGGTGGAAATTGGTCGCAAAATCGAATACCACTTTTCACTTTCTTAGATTCCTAGTCATGCAGATTTTCATATGTTTTGAATCTCATTTTCTTCTTGTTCTTCTACAAACCATGTTATTATTTGTTGCTTCGTCTTTCTAAAGGCTGATTATGTCTTGTGTATTGCTGCTCTCACCTTTCTGTAAGTGATATATCTTATGATTAAGTTTGCTTCGATAAAAATTATCGTTGATGTTCAAAATAGTAGCTAATATACTTAAATCCTCATGATTTTGCAGAAATTGATACTCAGTAGATTATGCTTCAAAAGACAGCATTAGCCCATGGCCATATAGAGTGAGTTGTTTTCCACTAGTACTTCTTTTTTCCTTTAACTATGTTTCATCCATGCTAAGTTCATTTGGGTTTGGTGATGTGAACGACCACCTCTATGTGCAAACCTGAAGGAATCAATTCTGGGGCTATTAATTCCCCCACTGTAGATAGTAGTGATATATTTTCCATTTTGTAGGTATGCTTTCATTCATTCCTCATAGTCATCTACCTTTCATAGATTTTAAATTTGCTCGTAGTTGTTTGGATGCTTTGGTTTTTTGCTTGAATTTCTAAAGAGAAATCAAATTTCTGCTTTCATTATTTTTCAAAGTTGCAAGCTATATGTTTCTTTGTTGTTATGCAATCATGCATTCATTTCCTTCCATGAGTGATAATTTATTGTAGTGAAAATTATGCATGCTAAATCAAATTCCTTTAACTTGGTTCTGAATTTTTATTGAATGTATCGTGTGATGCTTCTTATATTCTGCAGTGTCTGAGGCTGAAAGAAATTTTAAGTTTCCTTTTGCAACTGACTATATATACTTTGATTATATGTAATCAAAGTATATATGACCATTGCTTTTTTGTTCAGTTTTGCAAAGCAAAACATTATGTTTCTCCTTTATTGTTCCATCTTGAGCACCTGGCTTTGGTTGGTAATCTATTCAATAATGCCAAGTATGCAAATTGATCCATTTTTGTATTCTATTTCAAATAACAATATAACAATCTACTTCTACTTTTTCTACTTTTATGTACTCTCAAGTGTTTTTAAAATAAAATCCACCTTTTGTACACAGTTTCTATTTCCATACATCTTTGGGTAAGCTGGGATTGATTGTAACTCTTTCTTTTGCTGATTTGAAAATTGAGGCTGTTGGTTTTTTATTTGTATTATAGTCATAATTATTCATTATGTAGTCCACTTTTGTATAGACATCACCAAATTGATAAATGTTATGCTATCCCAATAAATTAACAAGTGATTTTCCATAGATCCATATATCAAATCAAAAGCTTGTTTGTTTCTCTTCCTTAAATTTTCTTTCAGTAAGCTTGATTTCTATTTCTTTGCAATTTAAAATGTTTTTTTCATGTGGATGAATAATGATTTTCTAGCGACATTACTCAAAATTCTTATTTTAACATATTTTTCCTTCATCTATCTAGCCCATAAATATTTTCCTTCCAAGAATTCCCAAAATAATACGAGACAATAAACTATGCTAAAATCTTTGTTTCTAAGAAACAAACCTTGTGCTTTCTATAATTTGCAGACTGTATTCCAAGGACTTAATGAAATTTACCTCTCTAGATGAAATGTGCACACATTTTCTCCATTTTATGAATTGCTTTTGATGGAATGTTGTATGTTTACAACCAATATACTATGACAGCTATTATGACTATATAAATAAGTTCTAATCTTTTAGTTGTGATAACAATTTGCAATACCATCCTTCAACTCTGCCCTGGATTACGTTATATAATCTTGAGTAATCCCTATCATTAATTTGATTTATACTAAATGGCGGCTACAAGTATTTAACTGGCAGTGCTTCCTCTTGAAAATTTAACATATTCCGTATTTCTACTGCATGCGTTGCTAAAATATATTTTGCTTTTGCATTTATTGATTTTTAGACCGACATACACATTCATTTTTCCAAAAACCTTTACTATAGCATTTGCAGTTTGTTCATTTGCATTAAAATAATAATAATAAGTCATCATCATACAATAAGTGTGTTATGCATGGTTTAGTTTTATTAGTGGTTTTTTAATTTGCTTAATTTCCATATGAAGACATAAAAATTCCTTTGCAATAGTGAATAGTAAGGAGAATGAGGATTTTCTTGTAACGACAAGGAATTTCGAACGCTTTATATTTAAATATCAGAATTGTTTAATTATTTAAATTTTGGATTTAATGAAATAAAATTGGTTTAATAAGCCTATTTTACTCCTTTTAAATAATAATGGTGATGGTAAGACTTTTAAATAATAATCAATGTGATTAAACTTGTTTTAATAATAATTCTTTTTAATCAACGCATGAAACTATCATTCTTGGGCACTGTCTTAGATTTTAATGAGACTAATGTCGTTGGGTCCGGAATAATAAGTTGTTGTGCACCGACGAGTTTCATAACGATTCGACGCACTGTGTGTTCGTACGAGCTTGAAATGCATAGCGATTAATTTTAGAAATTAAAATATAATATAATTTTTTACTATAAATACCCCTTCACACTAAACCCTCTTCGTTATCTTTTCCCTCTTCACTTCAATAAACAGCCGCCACCCCTCTTCTTCTTCTTTTAGTTGTTTCTTGAGCTAAGAGCAATGGAGTTCAATAATTTTGGATCTATTGGGATCGTGTGAGTGTGCTTCAATTTCTTGTGGATCAATTTGAGTGCGGTGATGGTTGGATGTGCTCGACATCCATGGTCGAAACTAAGGTTTGAGTTCAGTGGAGATTTAGGCGGTGTTAGGTCGAGTCGACGGTGGTGTTATGCTTCTTAGGAAAAGGCGAGTTGGTTAGGAACCTCGATAGGTGGTGTGACGATGAGAGCAAAACGCAACATTATGTTTTACATTTATGAAGCAGCAGGTCATGGTGAACTGTGGAGCACTGGAGGTGATTTCGAAGGCACCATTGGACTCTGCTCGAGTAGTGGATTATTTTGGCAATAGTCAAAGGAGCTAGAGATGACCATGGAAAATTATGACCTGGGGATGTCGATTAGGGAAAGAACTATCATGATTTAAGGGAGGAAGTCGAGCATTGCCATTTTGGGTTCGGAGCAAAGAGATTGTGAAGTGGAGTTTGTCAAAATCGTCATTGCAGCATTTCATAGTGTGTAGATGGAGCTAAGAGGATAGAGGTGCACTGTGTTCTATTCATGTACATGTGCATGCACAATGAAATGATTTGGGGGAGAAAATAGATTATAGGGAGGGATTAAATTTAAACAAAGGTATTAGTTGTTAATTAAGTTAATTAATTATTAGTTTAATCTTAAACCTTATCAAAGTAGTAACTTTTGCGTATGAGATCCAATCGAGATGCCGTCTTCGCCATTGCACTCGTAACAAGATTCGCTACATCTTGATTTAGCTTAGGCTTAAGTGAGTTTACTCACTAGTTGTTTTTTATATTATTGTGTATATATTGTTGTTGTGCAAAATATAAATTAAAATAGATAACAGTGCAAGTAATTATTTTTGGATCCCTCCTTGCTTTTGAAAGCAAGTGACAATAATATATGTAGTATAATAACTCTTTTAATTCTCTAGAACATGTATCGTAGTCTGGACTTATTTACGTATTTGATATTGTTATATGAGTTGGAAATTGTGTGTGAATGGTTGAAGCAAAATTGTCACTATAAATGCACTTCGAAATCCCCTGCATTTGACATATGTTAAAATGGTTCAAATGTGAATATATTGTGCAAACATATATTTGATTATTTTTTACACCTGTATAGGTGTGTTTGACCTAAAGGAATTGATTAGGAAATGTATGGAAATTTCGGAACGATGTTGCATAAATTTGTATAGAAAAAAGGCCGTTATTGATGCACTTTGAAAATTCTATTTTAGTGAAGTATAAAATGGTTGATACTTTAGATATTTTACTAAAATCTTTTAAAGGAGTTTGTAAATGGAATTAAAATATTTTGAAAGGAAGTTTCAAGTTTGAATATGATTTTATAATCATTTATGAATAGTGAATAGCTTAAGTAAAGATTTTAAATTACAAAACTTGTTTTATGATTTTTAAATAAATTATAAAATAGATATTTTATGTAATATTTTGAGTAAGGGTTTAACCATATTATAAGTATTATAAAGAGGTTTTTGGAATTATAACACTTAGGTTATACTGAATGGATATGTAAAAATAATTGAAAAGGAATAATATCACGTTGTTTAAAAAGTAAAGACATACTGAGATCTTTAAATCGCTGTGTTTCAAAGTTAATGACAAGTACGAAAGTGATTTTTGATTTATAGTAATGATGTTTAAGCAACCATTGTTTTTAACCCATTTATCTACTTTTGAAAGGTAATATAATCTTTAAAAGGGAGTTTAGAGATAATGATTACGTGTGAAGTGTTTTGGGTTTGTTGTAAACGATGTTTTGGTAATATTCGTTTTTTAAACCCTTGAATAATATTATAAAGTGGTAAAATATTGTTAAAATATTTTGGAAGATACTTGGATCTTTAATATTGGAATTATAAAGACAATAACAAGTATAGAATCTTTTGAGAAAAGATAGAAAAATGTAAGTTTTAAAGTACAAACAGAGAAGAGGTTTATATTAACAACATGTGAGAAACATTTGTTTTAACCTCTGTGATTTAATTTTAAGGTAAGTAAAACTTGTTATTGATTTATGAATATACTTATACCATTGAGATAAGTACATGAATACTTTTAAGAGTACTGAAATGTGCAGAATTGGATAGCGAAGTTTAATTAATAAGAGAAGTTTTAATTAATAAAAGAAGTTTTATTATAGAAAAAGGAGCTTTAATAAAAGGGAAGTTTTAATTAATAGAGGATTAAATAATTAAAAAGGGTATTCAAAGTGGTATATATGACCTGATCGTGCTTGTGTGTGTTGGTCACACTTTATGTGTTACTTATGAAAGTATAGGGGACTTAGTTTCCCTTATGCGATCATTTTCTTTATTGTTGAAATTGACCAAATATAACTCTGGAAATATCTAGAAGAAACACGGGGATTATATGGTATGGTTATCTTCTGTGATGCTATACGATACGTATAAAATCGTTTTGCTCTTTTAGGACAATGATAAGGAAATCTAACCTCGTCCAGTTAGTAGGTGATCTCTGCTCTTATGTATTATCTGTTTATTTCCATAAAAACAGAGTTGATTTTACCGAAAATCGGTCGATTGGTTTTGGAGCACCCTTTAAGCGGGGGAGTGTACTTATATGAGATGACTCAAAACCATAACCACTTGGAAACCATATATAGGTTTTATGCTTTGAAAGAGGTTCATGATTGGTTCAAGATGCTGGAATCTATATGGAGATTCGAGATCTGTTTGAGATGCTCGAAAACATGTAGTTGTTCGTGATCTATTTTGGATATGTGAATCTATGTGTGATTCCGAGATCTATTAAGATATGGGAATCTATGTGTGATTCCGAGATCTATTAAGATATGAGAATCCATGCGTAGTTTCGAATTTAGTTTGAGTTGGAGACTCGTGCATCGGGATCTGTTCGAGTGGTGATTCATGTGCTGGAATGACAGACGTAGCCTTATCAGTGGATATGTAACGACCCAAAATTTTCGATCCCGAAAATTCCAGATAGTTAGGAAAAAGAAGAAAGAGATAGAAGAAGAAAAAGAAACAGAAAACACCAAAACACAGATTCTCACATTCGCAGCGGATAAAATATAATATCAAATATTATTCTTTACACAAAGAAAGTTGTATCGGTCAATTACATTTTAATACATCAGAGTTACAACATTCACAATCATTGGATAGTATGAAAACTTGTCCCCGAAATACAAACAATAATATACACAACAGAATACTCCATACGTTCCTATCATCCAGCTCGCCTCTTGAGCTCCAGAACGTTCTAACCTGAAAATATGCAATACTCGGTCTGACCCGAGCATTACATCAAAGTAACACCCGGGTCAGGCTGGAAACAAGCGTGAGTAAACCCATCTATGATGAAATATTCTATAAGAAACTTATTTAAAACCCGGGGTAACATGTTCATCACTACAAGTTCACAACTTGCTATGGTCAACATTTATTTTCAATTCCTAAGTACCTTTACTTAGTTTTAAATGGTCCAGTCATTTAAATTATTCCATTTCTGCCTATTGATTTCACAAATCAATCTTTAAAGAATCAATGTAGGTTATAAATCGAAGTGGGTTTGGGTATTTATTGATACCCGACCCCGGTCTCTTCGAATTCAATTCCATCTTAACCCAAGTTATTCAAGTGAAAGACAATTCAACTTTAAATACAAGATGTCACTTTTATACACAGAATTCATCAACGATAGATCACCATACTATCATTGTCTATCCAAACATATCATATAAGAAAACATTTCATATCAGAGATATCAACCAATTCAAGGTATTTACATCATTCAATCATTCATAAGCAAGATTGATCACTTCCAAAATTAATTCAATTTATCTCTAATTAAATTAATTACTAATCTTTAATCACTTAGATTATCCTTACTTAACATTAATTAATCACAAACCAATTGATTTATCATCCTTTAATTATCCATCTTAATTAATCATTTTTGATTAATTATCTCTTAATTACAATAAGTAATTAACTCTTAATTAATCACACAAATTAATTATTCTTTACCCATCCACATTAATCACATTGATCCTTAATTAATTACTCAAATTAATTATTCTTTAGTCAAAATTATCCTTTAATTAATCAAATTTATTAATTTATTAACCCTTAATAAATTTCTTTAATTATTTAATCAACCCTTTAATTAATTACACTAAGTAATTAAACCTTAATTACTTCCCTTAATTAATTTACCTTTAATCACTTTTATCGAGTAATTATCCTAATTATTCCATTGGTTAATTTTCCTCAATTAATTAAACTTAATCATTAATTAATTTAACCTTTAATTTTGATTAAATTAATAAATCCTCAATAGACTAATCCTTAATCCTCCAAGGTTTTAATTAACCTTAAGATAAACCATTTATCTTTATTTAATTTCTTAATTATCATATTAAAACATTTATCTTCATAATTAACTTACTTAATTAAATCATTTAATTTAAGTTTAAAATAAACTAAGCATTTTTACAAATTTAAGTTAACAAGTCATATAACCTTTTAAACCAAATAATTTTTAAACATTTACCTCTAATATTAAATCTTTGAACTTAATTAAAAACTTGTTCAATAAATTAAATTGGAAACTTGGTTTAATAACCTACTTGAAACTTGTACATCTCATATTTGTTTGATAAACTTAGTCTATTCCCTTATTAAACTGGTTAATAAAATTACCTTATTTAAACTTAACTATTACCAATGAAACCCGAGCACAACCCCACATAACCCCGAGTTAACATTCAAGCAAAAACTTTCTCTTTCCCTTAATTCCTTACTTCATTTAATCTAATCTATAATCTCCCTGGCCCAAAATCTTTTCGAGCCAAAATTTGCTTCTTCCTACATCACTTCCTACCAATACTCAACGGTACGCACTCGAGTCCATCACGAACCTTATCTCGAGCTAAACTCCATCTTCTCGAGTTCTTCTTCGAAAGCCTCATCCAACCCAGTAATGAAACCACAACCCAAGAAAATATCGTACACGTGTGTACGTGCACACGACATCAGTGTTGTTCTGACCAACTCCGGCGTCATCCCATGTTGCCGTTGATCACCCCGATCCATCCAACTACCCAGTTCCCTCACTAACCACCCTGATTTGAATTCGAGCAATTCAACACCCAACAGAAAGCACCAGGTCACTACGAACCTCCAGGATCACCACCTCAGATCATCAGAAAAATCTGATACTCCAACCAAGCCTTCGCCTCGTCTCCATCTTCCCTTTCCCCCACCTCCGGTTCACCCCGTTGCTAGCACGACGACGAGATCACCCCGCGAAAATCCCAATCCAAAAACTGAGACTAAACCCTAAAACCGTCCCGTTGCGCCTCCACGGTGTATTTGGAACCTTCAGACCATTTTTCCTGGACACCTCTACCCTCGAGCTACCTCCAACATCGAGTTCGACCTTCCACCACTCTCCGATCATCGGAAATCAATGAAATCTCATTTTCCGATCAACACACAATATTTCCCAATTCACAAACTTAAAAATCATGAAATCCATACCAAAAATCATGGTTTTCAAACACGAATCCAATTATACAGTCAAGACTTAGAATTTTGACTTGAATTTACCTTTCACTGTTTATTTCTATTTTCCAGTTAATTTCTTTCTAAATATACTAAAAAATATATTTAAACTTTAGATCTTGTTAATTCAAACATAATTTGTTTTTACATCACCAGCTATAAGAGATTAAAGAAAAAGATTTTAAATTTTTGGACTTATCTTAGCCTGTTGCATTAAGAACAGAGACATTTATATCAATATACAGACATGCATAATCAACTCATACATATAAAAAAACATGCAAGCATTTTGTACATTTATGAAATCATTTACCATAACATTATTTCAAACATTAATCACATGAATCAAAGTTTAAACAGATTTTTTTTAGAAATAATAGATTACTCACATATTAAAGAAGCAGAGGGCTTGATTTTTACTAGGAAGCTTTGAAAACTTGAATTGTTGAAGCCTGATTAGTTTTAATTGGAAAACTTGATCTTGTTTTTACTGGAATCTTTGAATTGCTGAGATGATTTAAGGCTTTCAAAACTGATCTGAAGTTGCTTGATGATTTGTTTGATTTCAGGCAGATGTTTGAATCAGTTGTTTTTTTATTTATTTCTTTTGATTTCCAAGTTTTTGAAAGTGGCTAGAAGATGAAAACCTGGTTTAATTCCTTTGATTTTTATTTTCATTACAAATTTGAAAAGAAAACATATTGGCCACTTGTAAATTGCATGGCATAAAAGTTACAATTGTCAAACAATGAATTTAGTTATTACAAATGTTAATTCTATGCATTTTAAAACTTACAAATATATAAAGCCTTATTTATAAATTCCTTATGTTAAATGATTTACTTTTGTTAATTTGGGTGTTAACATCTTAACACTTGTCTTTATTTTATTTAAAATGTTTATAAAGCTTTGGTATTTATTTTACTATTTAAAAATCTATTTATATATATATATATATAAACATCATATTATTATCATTGTTTGGAAATATTAAATTTTCCAATTTAAATAATTATACTAGGAGGATTATCAAACCAATACTTATTCAGATATATATTTCCATTACCAGAAATTTTATTTAACTTATAAATCAGTATTTCTACTAATAAATCTAGTTAATTTATCAGTTACAAATATTCCAAAACCCGGGTTATCACATTCCTCCCCCCTTTGAATCTTTTCATCCTCGAAAAGGAACGAAGCCAGAATTTATTAAAATGATTATTATCAGAAAAATTACTCTTTGATAAATTTTACTATAAACTCTTTTTATTAAGAAATTTTAAAACACTTATTTTTTTAAAAAAATCTATATATATATTGCCAAAATAGTTTTATAAAAATACTTTTTATAACTCGATGTCTCAACCTGTCCATCCTTGTTCTCATAGAAATTCGGTCACACGTTGATCAGGCGTAAGACTGAAAATCTATAAGTACTTGGTAAACCCGTTTTCAACACATAGTGAAAATACTTGGAAAATAATTTTATTGAAAATATGGAAAACATTTTTGAAATCGAGGAAATATCTTTGGTGAGAATGCTCTGGAAATCATCACCCCCATCCATGGTCGCAGTTAACCCGATGGTTACGTTGCCATCCCGACAAAATCCATAGATAACTGTAGGCACTCTGCGCCCCTCGATTACGCCATGGAACCCGCTATAGATCGCAGTTACATCCAGGGTTACGTTGCCATCACAGTAAAAGTCCAAGTAACTGTAGGCATCAACGCCCTCGAATTTCACTGCCAAAAGAATGAAACTTCTCCACTTCCACATAGGTCGCAGTCTACCGATATAAAATCAAACAAAGACTGTTGGCTCTCAGCGGCACACACGACTTTCGCTATGTTACCATAGTGTCACAGTCTACCGATATAAAATCAAACGTAGACTGTTGGCTCTCAGCGGCACACACGACTTTCGCTATGGTCTGCAGTAGATCGTAGTGACATCGAGTTACACTATCGTCACAGCATAACCCAAATGCCCATATAGGCATCAGCACCCTCGACTTTCGCTACCCAATAATCCTCGGGAACTAGTTTTGTCCGGACTCCTCACAGGATCAACTTTAGAACCCCCCTTAGGGCTCAAGGCAGTACCACCCTGTGGCACTCCTGAGAAGTTCATTTCAAGGGAGCGCCTTTTTCCCCAAAGCCATTCTCAAAACACTTTATACTATACACTTATAGTATCTTCAAATCATACCCTTTATGATTTATATTAAAATCTCCTTTACACAAAATCGATATCCCAAATCGATAGTTCCAAACTTGGCTTTCCAAATTCCCAAAACTGATTTTTTCCAAAAATCAAAAGCCTTTCCAAAATCCATAGGTTCCAAAACCTTTTCCAAAGTCATTCTCATAAAATCCCTTATATATGTAGATATAGATATATATAACTTTTAAAATCTTTGGATCACTTCATACTTGTATACATTCCCTTTTTATACTTCAAATACTTTCAAAAACCCTTTCCTTTTGGTTATATATTCAACAAGGGGAGATTTACCTTATATAACAAGGATATATAACTTTATTTATTTCAAATCAAATTTGATTACTCTTATAAAGTTATTAACCATATTACTTACTTCCATAAAGTAACTTTTTACCATAGAAATATCCAATTTCCACTTTACTTCATTATATATTTCACAAAATATACCTTTCATTTCAAAAACCATTTCACATTTCTTATCCATAAATTTTAAATATCAATTTCATTCAAACCCGTACGATGTATACATATCATCCGTATGTTATATCAATCTGATCGCTCACTCGATCACACAATTTCACTTCCGAACTAGTATTGTGCACCCGACTTCCTAGTGCGGACTCAGATCTGGTTTCTTGATCAGAAACCGTCATTCTCCTTGCATAGTCACAACAATGATAGAGAATATCCAGAACCAATCAAAAATCCATATCCAGGTTCACCGTCGAAAATCGAGTGAAAAATCCCAACTCGGATCGATATACTATCTCGAAATTCTATGCTCGAATCTGGATCAAATCATTATGCGAATAGAATAATATACGTACATCCTACTTATTTATCTTCATTGATTATTAGCCAAATCAATTTCTCCTTTGTATCCACATTCCCTTAGATTCTTATTCATTTATTCATAATTGCCTCAATCCCTATTTGGATTATCACCTCAATTCTTATCTTAGTTGGGTATTTAATCAATAACAGTTTGAACTCTGTCCAGCTTAAATTTAGAAAATAGCTTAAAAAGTTTAAAATAGATAAGTAGTTGAAAAATAATTATTAGTTTGTAAAATATCTGTAAAATAGTTAAATAATTGTAAAATAGTTGGAAAATAGTTAAATAGTTATAGAAATCTTAAATAATTGCAAAATAGTTGTAAAATAGTAATTAGTTATAAAGTAGTTAAAAACAGTAATTAGTTTATAAAACAGTTGAAAAATTATTAAATAGTTCCAAAAATAATTATAAAATAAGTATAAGATAGTTTTAGGTTTAAAAAGAAAAGTTGTATAGTAAATAGTTTGGAAAATAGATTTATATTAAAACAATTTATTTTGAAAATAATCCAGAGTCAAACTGATCAATTCCCAATCTCCAATCCCATCAATTCAATTTAAATTTCCACTTCCATTTAAATTGACTCAAATCCCAATTTAAATAACATCAATTTCCATTGAAATTGATTTAACCCCAATTCAAGTTGAATTAATCCTCAATTTCTTTCCAAACTCAAATCAAATTCCATTTGAATTTTAAGCCTGTTCAACTTTAATCTCAATTTCAATTAGTTCATATAAATTTCAAATTGAACCAATTTTAATTCATTTCAATTCCAGTTTGAATTAATCCCAATTCCCATTTGAATTTGAACTCATTCAACTTCAATTTCATTTCAAATTAATCCAATTCAAATTTTCCATTTGAAGTTTTTTTTAAACTTATCCATCTTTAGTCACAATTCCAATTAATTCAATCAAATTTAATTTGAACTAATTCAATTCAAATTTCAAATTTAAACCATTTAATTCTGTATCCAAATTTCAAAATTCCATTTTAAATTATCTTTACTTAACTTATTTCAAAGTTCAAATTAGAGTTCAAAACTTTTTAAATGATTAAATCTTTAGAATCCAATCAACCTTACTCAAATTTGAATTCTCCATTTCAAATTTTAAACTTCTTATTAATAAACTTCCCACTTAAGTTTAAAAACTTATCACATTTTCGGGAAAATTCAAAACTCAACACTTATTGTTTACTTCCAGTCAACTTTGACCTTATGTATATCCCACATATATACATATTTATTTCATTTGCACTTCGAGTTATACTTTAAATTTTAAACCATTCTTGGTTTTTAATTTCAAAACAAATTCCTTTAAAACAATTTCAAGTTTTCTGGACATAGATTTAAAACTTCACAATTTTAAATTATCTTCAATTCCAATTTATAAGTCATACTCACCTAAAAGTTTACTTCCTTAAAACATTTCATTTTGCTTAATCACTGACAACATTTCATTATTAAACACAACAACCATTTATGATAATAACCAAGATTATCATATCTAGAAACCAATTCATTATTATCTTTATTCTGATAACACTTCTACAAATTCAAGATTTTAATATCAGATTGGATCCATTTCAAACTTATCTCCATTCAATTTCAATTTGGTTGTATTACTATTACCACTTAATTCTCATTATTTTATTTGATCCCAATGATTTAACAACCAATCACCTTAATATTTATCAGAAAGAATGGTTGCTTTATATATCAAAATATAATCTTATATAAAATCATTTACCTTTTAAAATCATTTACAATCTTTATATAAGAAAAATAACAAGTACGCTCTCATATATATATATACACACTCAACTCATTTTAGGGTACTATTGACCCTATCCTTAATGAGTAAACCCTCCAGAGCCAAGGTTCTTGCTTAACCTTCAGCTCTGATACCAACTGTAACGACCCGAAATTTTCGATCCCGAAAATTCCAGATAGTTAGGAAAAACAAGAAAGAGATAGAAGAAGAAAAAGAAACAGAAAACACCAAAACACAGAATCTCACATTCACAGCGGATAAAATATAATATCAAATAATATTCTTTACACAAAGAAAGCTGTATCGGTCAATTACATTTTAATACATCAGAGTTACAACATTCACAATCATTGGACAATATGAAAACTTGTCCTCGAAAAACAAACAATAATATACATAGTGGAATACTCCATACGTTCCTGTCATCCAGCTCGCCTCCTAATCTCCAGAACGTCATAACCTGAAAATATGCAATACTCGGTCTGACCCGAGCATTACATCAAAGTAACACCCGGGTCGGGCTGGAAACCAGCGTGAGTAAACCATCTATGATGAAATATTCTATAAGAAACTTATTTAAAACCCGGGGTAACATGTTCATCACTACAAGTTCACAACTTGCTATGGTCAACATTTATTTTCAATTCCTAAGTACCTTTACTTAGTTTTAAATGGTCCAGTCATTTAAATTATTCCATTTCTGCCTATTGATTTCACAAATCAATCTTTAAAGAATCAATGTAGGTTATAAATCGAAGTGGGTTCGGGTATTTATTGATACCCGACCCCGGTCTCTTCGAATTCAATTCCATCTTAACCCAAGTTATTCAAGTGAAAGACAATTCAACTTTAAATACAAGATGTCACTTTTATACACAGCAATTCATCAACGATAGATCACCATACTATCATTGTCTATCCAAACATATCATATCAGAAAACATTTCATATCAGAGATATCAACCAATTCAAGGTATTTACATCATTCAATCATTCATAAGCAAGATTGATCACTTCCAAAATTAATTCAATTTATCTCTAATTAAATTAATTACTAATCTTTAATCACTTAGATTATCCTTACTTAACATTAATTAATCACAAACCAATTGATTTATCATCCTTTAATTATCCATCTTAATTAATCATTTTTGATTAATTATCTCTTAATTACAATAAGTAATTAACTCTTAATTAATCACACAAATTAATTATTCTTTACCCATCCACATTAATCACATTGACCCTTAATTAATTACTCAAATTAATTATTCTTTAGTCAAAATTATCCTTTAATTAATCACATTTATTAATTTATTAACCCTTAATAAATTTCTTTAATTATTTAATCAACCCTTTAATTAATTACACTAAGTAATTAAACCTTAATTACCTCCCTTAATTAATTTACCTTTAATCACTTTTATCGAGTAATTATCCTAATTATTCCATTGGTTAATTTTCCTCAATTAATTAAACTTAATCATTAATTAATTTAACCTTTAATTTTGATTAAATTAATAAATCCTCAATAGACTAATCCTTAATCCTCCAAGGTTTTAATTAACCTTAAGATAAACCATTTATCTTTATTTAATTTCTTAATTATCATATTAAAACATTTATCTTCATAATTAACTTACTTAATTAAATCATTTAATTTAAGTTTAAAATAAACTAAGCATTTTTACAAATTTAAGTTAACAAGTCATATAACCTTTTTAACCAAATAATTTTTAAACATTTACCTCTAATATTAAATCTTTGAACTTAATTAAAAACTTGTTCAATAAATTAAATTGGAAACTTGGTTTAATAACCTACTTGAAACTTGTACATCTCATATTTGTTTGATAAACTTAGTCTATTCCCTTATTAAACTGGTTAATAAAATTACCTTATTTAAACTTAACGATTACAAATGAAACCCGAGCACAACCCCACATAACCCCGAGTTAACATTCAAGCAAAAACTTTCTCTTTCCCTTAATTCCTTACTTCATTTAATCTAATCTATAATCTCCCTGGCCCAAAATCTTTTCGAGCCAAAATTTGCTTCTTCCTACATCACTTCCTACCAATACTCAATGGTACGCACTCGAGTCCATCACGAACCTTATCTCGAGCTAAACTCCATCGTTCTCGAGTTCTTCTTCGAAAGCCTCATCCAACCCAGTAATGAAACCACAACACAAGAAAATATCGTACACGCATGTACGTGCACACGGCATCAGTGCCGTTCTGACCAACTCTGACGTCATCCCATGTTGCCGTTGATCACCCCGATCCATCCAACTACCCAGTTCCCTCACTAACCACCCTGATTTGAATTCGAGCAATTCAACACCCAACAGAAAGCACCAGGTCACTACGAACCTCCAGGATCACCACCTCAGATCATCAGAAAAATCTGATACTCCAACCAAGCCTTCGCCTCGTCTCCATCTTCCCTTTCCCCCACCTCCGGTTCACCCCTTTGCTAGCACGACGATGAGATCTCCCCGCAAAAATCCCAGTCCAAAAACTGAGACTAAACCCTAAAACTGCCCTGTTGCACCTCCACGGTGTATTTGGAACCTTCAGACCATTTTTCCTGAACACCTCTACCCTCGAGCTACCTCCAGCATTGAGTTCGACCTTCCACCACTCTCCGATCATCGGAAATCAATGAAATCTCATTTTCCGATCAACACACAATATTTCCCAATTCACAAACTTAAAAATCATGAAATCCATACCAAAAATCATGGTTTTCAAACATGAATCCAATTATACAGTCAAGACTTGGAATTTTAACAATCAAATTTTGGCTTGAATTTACCTTTCACTTTTTATTTCTATTTTCCAGTTAATTTCTTTCTAAATATACTAATTTTTTTTTTAACTTTAGACCTTGTTAATTCAAACATAATTTGTTTTTACATCACCAGCTATAAGAGATTAAAGAAAAAGATTTTAAATATTTGGACTTATCTTAGCCTGTTGCATTAAGAACAGAGACATTTATATCAATATACAGACATGCATAATCAACTCATACATATAAACAGACATGCAAGCATTTTGTACATTTATGAAATCATTTACGACAACATTATTTCAAACATTAATCACATGAATCAAAGTTTAAACAGATTTTTTTAGAAATAATAGATTACTCACGGATTAAAGAAGCAGAATGCTTGATTATTACTGGGAAGCTTTGAAAACTTGAATTGTTGAAGCCTGATTAGTTTTAACTGGAAAAATTGATCTTGTTTTTACTAGAATCTTTGAATTGCTGAGATGATTTAAGGCTTTCAAAACTGATCTGAAGTTGCTTGATGATTTGTTTGATTTCAGGCAGATGTTTGAATCAGTTGTTTTTTTTATTTATTTCTTTTGATTTCCAGGTTTTTGAAAGTGGCAAGAAGATGAAAACCTGGTTTAATTCCTTTGATTTTTATTTTCATTACAAATTTGAAAAGAAAACATATTGGTTACTTGTAAATTGCATGGCATAAAAGTTACAATTGTCAAACAATGAATTTATTTATTACAAATGTTAATTCTATGCATTTTAAAACTTACAAATATATAAAGCCTTATTTATAAATTCCTTATGTTAAATGATTTACTTCTGTTAATTTGGGTGTTAACATCTTAACACTTGTCTTTATTTTATTTAAAATGTTTTATAAAGCTTTGGTATTTATTTTACTATTTAAAAATCTATTTATATATATATAAACAGCATATTATTATCATTGTTTGGAAATATTAATTTTGCCAATTTAAATAATTATACTAGGAGGATTATCAAACCAATACTTATTCATATATATATTTCCATTACCAGAAATTTTATTTAACTTATAAATCAGTATTTCTACTAATAAATCTAGTTAATTTATCAGTTACAAATATTCCAAAACCCGGGTTATCATAGGATATGACTGCAATCAGAGATATGATGCCTAGCCATGGATTTAGCTAACCTAAGGGTGTATGTGACTCTACCTTAGAGATTCCTACAGTTATGCATGCGTGAGTAGTGAACTTCGACCTCATGTTGTAGCCAACTATGTCTTTCCTATGGTACATCAGCTAGGGATGTATGACGCTTTGGGAGGATGTTTCCAATTCTTGTGCAGGAGGACCATTCATGAAGTACCGAGAACACCTTCAAGGAATCCTACACAATTAGCGAATGCACCTTAGCGGTTTTGATTGTATACGTATTATTGGTGTGATGTACACTCACATGCATCACAACTACTTGATTATTTATATTTTAAACCCTAGATATTATTATAATATCATAAGATTTCCTATAAAATAGTTTGGTTATCACAAGGTATAAACCCATTTGTGTTTATGCGTGGTGTGATCTTACGAGATACCTTTGAAAGGGTTCTAAAAATATAAAAATCCATATGATTTGAGCTTCTCATGCATGTTTACCAAACTGATTCGGGTGTTATTTCCTTATAATGCTCGGATCAGCCTCGAGTATATTTCCAGATTTAGCTGGACGCTTTGGAGCTTCATAAGACAAACTGGATGCTTCTAAGACATATTTATGTATTTATTTTTCGCTGCATTTCTTGTATGGTATTTATTAGCATTTGTGAGGAAAGGTTGTTATAACTGTTCAGGCCGATGAGATGTTAGTTTACTCTGATTAATGTATGTATATTAAACTTTTCTTTTTTGTAAAGATCTTTTGAGATATTACATATTATCGTGCCGCATGTGAGATTCTGATATTATGTTCTTCTTTCTTTTTGGTTTCTTTTTTCTTTTTCTTTTTATTTTGTCTTAACGTTCAGCCTTTCCGGCACTTGGGTGCTCGGTATGTGAAAATCGTGGATGTATTAGTGTCGACATTCGAAGGTCGAAAAATCCGTTTATTTTATTTGATATCAAAGCTAAAGGTTAAGCGAGAACCTTGGCTTTGCTGGGGTATAACTCATTAAGAGATAGGGTAATGTAATACCTTATTATGGTTGCGTGTATTATATATATAAGTGTGCATATTTGTTATTTTTATAAAAAGGTTTTGTATTGTGTTGATTGGTCTATTGAGTGCTTTATGGGTTCTGATCAATACATGTTGCTAACGTTATTGATAGGAAACTCTAAACACTAGAAAAAGACAAAACGATACAGTATTGTTTTTAAAATTGGTAAATGAAATAATTTTACCTAAGATTATATCTTTTATATAAAAGGGTAAATTTTCAAAAATTGATATAGTTATTTATGATGTGTTTGTTTATAAAGAAATAATAATATTCCATTATTATCATTTATTATTTTATAGTTGTGGTCAGCTAAGTTATGACCAATTTTACCATTTCACCGCATGGCTTTGGTAGGTAGTAATTGTAAGGACATTGAAATATACATTTTGTGAATTAAATTTCACAATTTGACAATAAGGCGTTCTGTGATAATATCGGGTTGAAATTTTAATTTTAATGAAAGTTTTTAATTATAATCTAAATAAAGATTTACATTTGTGAAATGATTTAGATAAGAAATTGACTTTAAATAATCATGGTTTATAAAGTATAATTTATAAACAAAAAGGATTTAAACTGAGAATTTAAGAACTTAAATCCCATTGTTTTTGGAAATTGTTTTCCATTGTTTGTGAATAGAAAATAATTATATTATGATTTGAAAGTATTTACGCATTGAAAAGTTTTTAAAAGGATTTTAAAGGAGATAGAAAGTACTAGACTCATTTATGTCACTGGAAAATGATTCTGGTGGTGACTACAACATCATCGACATTTATTTTCGAGTTTCAAAGTGGGGAATGCTACCATAGTAGTTTTTCTTCGTAGTTGTTTTGGTAAAACAAATTTTGAATTAAATCCGAGAATTATGATTTGATGTACAAAATTTATAAGTATATATTATTTCAAAATGATCTGAAATACAATCTAGTGGTTAGTTCCTAAGTTTTCGGTTAAGATATATTATTAACTTAAGGTTGTTTGGTTATGCATCTTGTTTGATATGTTGCTTAGTAGTTTTCAATTATTGGGATAAAACAAAATTTTCGACGATTTTGGACAGTCGGAAACTTCCAAATGGATGTAAGAAATTAGAGTTAAGTGTTTTTGTAAAAATATAAGAAGTTGAGTTCTTGTAACTCTTAAATTGAAAGATAGTAGAATTTAAACAAGTCTTAAATTAATTAAACATCTTCATTTCTTTGTTAAGTATAACATTCGATGTTATTTGGCCAACTAGTACATGACTGTACCTTAGAGTTGTCTAAGAAAAGTATACACTAGTCTTGAGTTTGGATACCAAAGTCCGACTCTTCCTATCTACTTCCCTAGCCTAAGGACGAATAAGTTTAGATGGTTGACTCACTTATAAGGTCCAAATTTATTTTGGGCATTCATCGAAATTTTTAATAAGTAAAATGAATGAGATTGTTTCATATATACTCCTAGGATGTAGTGGAGTGATATACAATATGGACTCAAGTCTTGTAAAATTCTAAAACTGAAGTCGTGGCTTATTGAAATGATTAATTTTTAACAACTAAATATTTTGTGAAATGATTCATAAATGATTTTATTATTAAATAAGGAATACTATATGGAAAATTAATGTGGTTTAAAACAAAATTTTCGATGTAGTTAAGAAACCAATTGAATGGAGTACTTAATTTGTATGTAGATCATTCTATTCGCATGAAAGTTCTTGATCTAGGATTAGAGTATATGATTTCGAGATGGTCCACATCTGTCCGAATTAGGATTTTTCACTCGATTCTTGACGGTGAACACTTGATATGAATTTTTTATTTGACCTTGAAGTTTTGCAACAACCCTGGTTTTGGAGATTTACCTGTTAATATTAGTTATAATTTAATATTAGTAGGTAAATCTCCAAAACCAGGGTTGTTACAAGTTTTCTATCACAATATATAGCTATGTAAGGAAAATGAAGCTTTCTAATCAAGGAACCTGATCAGAGTCTGCACTAGAGAGGTCAAGCGATCTGTACTAGTTTGGAAGTGAAATTTATTTGATCGAGCTAGTGATCAGATTTGATATTGCATACGGATGGTATATGTATATTGTACGGGCTTTAGCATATTTGTATGTTATGTTTTATTGGCTTGTCGAGAGTTTGAAGGGATGACTCTTCAAATGTTCTAAGGTAACATGAGTAATCGACTAAGTAATAACCTGAGGCTGTTGAACGTAAGATATGCTTAGTAGGTTATTTATCATCCTTGTGCGAGAGGGGTTTCTGAAACTAGGTGAACCATGAGTTTTGGTAGTTAATCATTGCAGTACTATGTAGTATTGTTATGTGATTGCTCTTTGGTTGCTAGTGGTTGCAATATCGTTAGGTATTGATGTGTGATTGTTGTCTTGGTTGCTTATGTCGGTATTTTAAGGATAAAATATTCTAAAGGGGAGAATGTAACGACCTGGAATTTTGAATGTTTTATAATTTACATATCAGAATTATTTAAATATTTAAATCTTGGATTTATTGTATTAAAATTGATTTAATAAGCCTATTTAACTCCATTTGAATAATAATAGTGATGGTAAAACTTTTAAATAATAATTAATGTGATTAAACGTGTTTTATAATAATTCTTTTTAAACAACGTGTGAAATTATCATCTCGGAGCACTGTCTCAGATTTTAATGAAACTAGTTTCAAAAAATGAGTTGTTGTGCAATGACGAGTTTTGTGACGATCTTATGCACTATGTGGTCGTGCGAGTTTGAAATGCATAGTGATTAATTCAAAAATTAAAATATATTAAATTTTTTTATGATAAATACTCCTTTACACTAAACCCTCTTTAATATCTTTTCCCTCTTCACTTTAGTAAACAGTCGCCACCCTTTCTTCTTCTTCTTCCAATTGTTTCTTGAGCTAGGAGCATTGGAATTCAATGATTTTTGATTCGTTAGGGTTGTGTGGCTGTGTGGCTGTGTGCTTTGGTTCCCTGTGTGTCGATTTATGCGGGTGATGGTTGGATGTGCTCGACTTCCATGGCCAAAGCTGGGTTTTGAGTTCAGTGGAGACTTAGGCGACGTTAGGTCGAGTCGATCATGGCATTGATCTTGTTAGGCGAGTTGGTTATGGGGGTCGATAGGTGGTGCGACAATGGGAGGCAAAATGTGACACTGTGCAACGATACAGAATTTCGGACACTTCGTACTTAAATATCTGAATTATTTAAATATTTGATTCTTGGATTAAAGGTTAATAAAATGATTCAATAAGTTTTTTAACGCCCTTTTAAATCATAAGTAATGACGGGAAACTTATTTTGGAAAAAAGTTTACGAAATTAAATATTTTAAAAAATATCGATAATGTGATTGAAAATCGTTCTATTGATAAACAACCTTTTAACTCTCCGAAGTTGTTCAGATTTTTTTACATACACTTATTTGCTTAGGAAATTAATAAAATGAAATATTTTTTTACCATTTATGAAAATAAACTTTTTGCATGATGTCATCAAAGATATTTAGAAAATGAGATTAAATGGAAAGTCTTAACTCTTAAGAGATGATAAAGGAGAAGTGATGGGAGGTGATCCTTCCATGTCATGAAAGGGGGTGAGAACAAGCTTATGCTATATCATTTGAAGTCCATGTAATAAAGGGCACACCCTTGTTAAATAATCACCAATTCACAAAGCTTGAAATGAATTATGAAAATAAAAAATGGTGGATGTGCTTAAGAAATAATCCACTAATTCTTCTCTATCATTTTCATGTCTTAACCAAATCATCTCCAGTCTCTTCTAAACTTTGGCTATAGGCCTTAAACATCATGGGAAGCATGATTAGCAAGTAAAATGTGGGAGAAGGTGAGAGGAAGAGGGAGATCCTGGAAGGGGCCATGAGCATTGAAGGAGGAGGGTATGTGTTGCTTTGCTTTGGAAGTGATAAAGGTAAGATCGTTGGGTTTTTAGTGATGGTGGGAGGTGGTTCTTAGTTCTTATGGCTTTATGCTTGTATTTGGCATGGATCTTAGTGAGTTATCTCACTATCTTATAATTATGTATTGTGTGTGTGTGTATGCTGTGTGTAAAGTATAAAGTTAAAGTGAGATTAATTAAGTAAAATTATAAACATTGGACCACTTTTACTTTTGAAAGAAAACGAAAAGTTTATACTATATAACATAACTTCTATTACCCTCTTAAACATGTGGTATTGCCTTGACTTAATGTTTAAATGGTTGTTTAACTTGTATGTTAAATAGAAGTAAGTTTGAAAGCGTTCGAAGCGAGAATAGTCGTTATAAGTGCACGTCTGAATCTCTTGTTTTCGGGAATTTTATAAATAAATGGAAATATATACTTAAGGGTTTCTTTCTATGGTTTTTAAGTACCCTAATGGTAGTACTTACTATAAAAATTTCAAGTCTTAAATCATTTATTTAAGTGGTTAAAACTAGTAAAAAAATTGTTTTTCTCAATGTTGTTTTAACAAGGACTTTTAACAACATTTATAAATACTATAGTAAGTCGCTTATGGTTTTAACTGTTTAAAAATGATATATAAATCTATTATTCTTCTCTAATCATTTTAGAGATGTTTTCATATATGTTTTGAAGTATATTAAAGTTGGTTTGAAGTTTAAATATATTTTTAATAATTATATATAAATTTTGGAAAAGTAAAGAAGTGGTTTAACACTAAAAGCCGATGATGTAGACTTCTATATTTATGAGAGTTAAGATTGATGTCGAGTAGGGATGGAGCAATAGTGCTCTAACCAATCGGCTTCCCTCTTGAATGGAGAATAGTAAAGTTGGAATGTCGAAAACGTGTTAATCTTGTTGTTTACTTACTTGCTTAAAGGTAATTAACTTTACTTAAGCTAAAAGTTGACAAAGTAGGCTTATCTATTTGTGAGAGTTAAGATTGATGTCGAGTAGGGACAGAGCAATAGAACTCTAACCTATCGGCTTCCCTCTTGAATGAGAAATATTTAAGTTGGGAATGTCATAAACAAGTTAATCTTGTTGTTTGCTACTTGTTTATGCAAATCATTAATATTATACTTAACACTAAAAGTCGATGAGTAAACTTGTCTATTTGTGAGATTCAAGAATGGGGTGTCTAGGAAAGGCTTTAATGCAACCAGTGTTCTAACTTACCTGGCTTTACTCTTGAACGAGGAATGGTTAAGTTGAAATGTTGGAAATGGGTTAAATATGCGAACATTGATTTGTATAACAATTTTTTTTAATTGGATAGTCAATTACTCGACCATCAAACTTAACCAAATTATCTTAGATCTTTAAAATGAATGTTTTAAAGATAATAAAAGTATGGAATGGTTTTGGATTTGTTGTGACAAGGTTTTATTAACATTCATCTTTAACCCTTTTTTATTAAACTTATGAATGTAAATAGATCTTTAAAAAAATGTTATAAAAATAAGTATAAGTGAAATGGTTTTGGGCTTGTAGTGACAATGTTTAAGAAATATTAGTCTTAAACCTTTTTGAATGGATTTGTGAAAGTACTTAGATCCTTAAAATGGATATTTTGAAGGAAATTATAAGGAATCTTTTGGAAAAAGATAGAAAAAAAGCAAAGGTTTAAAGTAAGAAACCTTGTTAATTATTTGTTAATTATATTTTTGAAATTAGTATATGAATACTTCTTGAAGTATTGAAAGAGTACAAATGAATAGTAGAAATTGATAAACGATGTTTTATTAGATAAAAGAAGTTTTATTAATAAAAAAGGTTTTAATTTATAAAAGATTAATCAAACAAAAAGAGGATTGGAAATCACTTGTGTGACTTAATCGTGCTTTGTATGACTTAATTGTACTTTGCATGTTTACTCGTTTATGGAAAACATTTAATTGTATATTTAGCACTAAACGAGGAAATAGGTTTGTCTATCTATGGGAATTAAGCCCGATGTTCGTGTAGGGATATGAGTAATAGAGCTCTATGTAGGATCGATTTCACCCTAGAGGGGGGGTGAATAGGGTGATACTATCAATTATAAAAATTATTGCGGAAGTTTAAAATAATTTTCAACACAGATTTCAGCAGAATAAACACAGCACAGATAACAGCAGAATAGTTAATGTAGAAAATAGAACGACATAGAATTTACCCAGCTTCGGCAAAACCCTGCCTACGTGCTGCCCCCAAGGTTTCTACTAGAAATTAAATAGTCCCTCGCTTACACACGTAAATTCGCGACACTCGCTATTGACTAATCTAACTCTACGCTCAAAACCCTGCCACAACTCAGCCACTGAGTTGTGAATTCCCAAACTACGCCACGTAGTTTGTCCCCTAGTCACATGATTAGTAAATACAACTATTTAAAAACAGATTTTAAATTTAAAAACAAATTAAACACTAAGAAACCCTAATTTTAAAAAATAGCTCAAGTATAATTATAAACTAAACAAGGCTGGCCCTTTTTCTTTTTATTATATCGGCCCGTTCTCTTTATTTCTTTGGCTTGTGAAAAAAATGGTGGCCTCGTATGTTCGTTTCTTCTCTGCTCTGAAATTAGGGCTTTCGATTTGGAGCGCCGCTCGATATCGTTGATTGTAGACTTCGATGCTCTTTGATTTGGCTTCAATTGCTTCTTCAATACGGCTTGCGGTCGCCTCCAGTTAGTCGAGTTCGACTGTTTGCTTCGGTATGTAATTTATCCTATTTGTGCTTTAATGATTTTCGTACTTGAACTCGATGATTAATTGCCGGTGATGATTGTGGGTTTTATATGCGTTCGATCTCCTTTATTTACGTTCGTCTGATTTTGTTTGAATTTGTCAATTACTTTGCGTTGGCCATTGATCTTCGTTTGGATGTTTGTGATGAATTCTGACCTTTTCAATTCCTATATTCTCGTTGCTTTATTACTTGATAATCACGGTTTGGGTTTCTTGACTTGGTTCGATACCTTGCTCACCATGGTTCTGACTTTGATATGTTTCTTTGAATTGTTGACATCAGTCACTTGAATTTGTTTATGCAATTCCATGACTATAGCATTGATTTCAGAAAACAAAACTGACTTTGATTTTGAAACTTTTTCAATGCTCGGCCCACTACAGTTCCATCATCTCTGTGGTATGATCTGGAGCTCGAGTTGCTTCACCATTGACTGTGATTGTGTAGTCATTGTGTACATGATGATATTCACTTGGTCTCTTTCTCTTACAGTCTGGGTTTGTTCATTGTCTTGGTTCACTGCACTGTTGCCTTTGTATACAAAACAAGTATCAAAGTGTTCCATTGAACTGGTCGACACTTTGATGCCAGACTTGTTCTTGTTTTGGTATGCCACTGTTTTATGTACTCTTAGTTCTGGTTCACTGTATTTGATCCTGTATTTGATAGCTTGCACGTATATATGTATACATGTGTGTTCACTCATGTATGTATGTATATTTGTGAGTAATGATGAATGATGCACTATTTCGTTTGTCTGATGGTATTTGGTCTTGCATATTTGTACATTGATGTTACCTCTGTCCTTTTAGCATGTATTTTGTACTGTGCATTCTTGTAGTCTTCATGTATGCTTGTTCTCGAGTCATATTTATGTCACTGGTATCACGTTTCATTTGTGTTGGGCATTGTTGCATCCATTCTTCACTTTGATATTTTTGCAGACCACTTGATCATGTTGATTCATGAGTTTTGATTCATGACACAAGCTTCAGAGATCATACGACGAGAATGCTATATGAAAGCGACAAAAAGAGAATAAGTGCATACCGTACACTACAAAGAAGATAATCTTACAATTCAGAGATTAGTATGGATATTTTATTTTATTTGAGTCTTAGAACAATGTTAAAATCATTCCTCAAATAATCACACACGCACACAAAACATTTTATATCAAAAAATATGATCACTGTGCATATAACACCAGGTCGGCCGACCGACCAGGATCCTCGGTCGACCGACTCTGTATCATATGCACAGTGACTTTCTGTTTTGTATACGTTTTTCAACTCAGCTGACCGGCCAGTTTTTCCGGTCGACCGACCAGAGAAAAACGGCTAGTTTTCTGAAGAGACGCGATCTTTTCATGAAGAGTAATGTCCTCTATTTCAAGAGGTATGGACACTACTGTTGACTAAAACTATTCATGAAAGATTACAACTCTTCTACAACTATATAAACATATTCAATTCACTTCTACAATCACCGATTCTTGTTTATATTTCTGAAATCTAATCTCTTCTCATTTCTGCAAATAAAAGCATTCACTCTTATTCAATATCACTAGAATCCTTGAATTTATTCATATACTTCGATTCTACGTGATTATCTTCCTTCTAAATCTTCACACACATACATATTCTTGAGGATTTGATTATAGGAAAGTTGTACTATCAAAAGACAATCAGTGTTATTTAGAACACATTCGTCAACAAACATTTTGTATTAAGTTGAAGTCCTCTTCGGTTGTTGAGGCGGAAAAATTCCTGTTCGGCTGCTCAGGTGTCGTATACCTATTCCTCCGGGTTAAGTGAGGGGTTTAGTTTAAATCCAGAGGGTATTCTGGGACTGGACGTAGAACGGGAAGTTCGAACCAGTATAAAAATTCCTGGTGTGCTTACTTTAATTTTTACTTTACTGTTATTACCAGTTTCCGCATTAATATACCATATTACACGATCCTTAGTACTACACGTACACTTTCATTTGGTATCAGAGCAAGGTCATCTTATAACCATCACAAAGTTATTTGATATTTACTTATTTTTAGTAATATGGCAACCACACAAATTAACGATGTTAACACTCACACTAATTCTAGTTTCACAGAAGGTCAATCGACTTCACGACCTCCACTTTTCAATGGTATAAATTATAATTATTGGTCAACTAGAATGAGAATCTATATGCAATCAAGTGGGTTTGATATCTGGAATATTATACAAAGGGAATACACAATTCCTACTGGAGAATACTCGACTTGGAGTAACACACAAAAACTAGATGCTACATCAAATGCTAAGGCTATGAATATTTTATTTTGTGCATTAGATAGAAATGAATTCAATAGAGTTAGTATGTGTACTTCCGGCTATGAAATTTGGAGAACTCTTAAAGTTTCACATGAAGGAACGAACAAAGTTAAATTGAGCAAAATTTCTATGCTGAAACATCAATTTGAAAACTTTAAAATGAGGCCAAATGAATCTATAAATGACATGTACTCTAGATTTCAGGATATTTATCATGCTCTATTGTCTCTAGAACAAAAGTTTACTGATTTTGATGTTGTTACAAAAATCTTGAATTCTTTAACGGACGAATGGGAACGAAAAGTCCTAGCTATTGAAGAAGCAACTGATTTGTCAACATTAAAACAAGAAGAATTGATAGGTAATTTAATGTCCTACGAAGTAAATTTGCAGGCAAAACGAAATGGAGCACAAGAAAAGAAAAATGTAGCATTCCAAGCAGAAAAAGATGATTCCGACTCAGATAATGAAGATATGGCAATGATCGCTAAAAATTTCAAAAAGTTCTTGAAATTCAACAGAAACAAATTCAAGGGAAACAAAAATAATTACAACAACAATTCTAATAGCAGCAAACCATCATCTTCAACAATGGAATGTTATGAATGTCACAAGAAAGGACACATGAAGAAAGATTGTCCAGATCGTAAAAAGAACAATTTCAAGAAGGACAAAAACAAATGAAAAGCTTTTTCAGTCACTTGGGACGACACTGACTCATCATCCTCATCAGAGAGTGAAAGTGATAATGAACAAGCAAATGTATGCTTCATGGCTTCGTCAGACGATGTAAGTGATTTTACTTTTGAAGATTTAATTGAAATAAATTCTGAATTAGTAAATTTAACAAAACAACTTAAAAAGAAAAATAAGGAGTTGCAAAGAAAGTTAGATAGAACAGTTTTAGAAGTAGATATGCTAAAAGATGAGAAGGTAATATTGGAAGAAGAACTTGAAATCACTCAACAACCGAATTCTAACTTATCTTCTCAAATTACGTCAATATCTGAGGAACTAGTAATTCAGAAAAATAAAAATGATGTTTTACTTTTTGAAAATAATGATTTAATATCTAAAATTAAGGATTTAGAGTTAGAAAAATCTAGTCTTAAAATAAAATTTGATGATATTTCTAAAAATGTTTCTAATTTCAATAAAGGAAGAGAAAATCTTTCTAGTATACTAGAAAACTCTCAAACTTTCAACAATAAATCTGGACTAGGATTTAAGAAACAAAATAATTATGCTAAAAGTAAAATTAATAATAAAATTAAGAAAGATATTAGGAAAACAGTTTATTCAAATACTAAAACTATTAAGATATGGATTCCAAAAACCAATAATACATTGATAAGGAATAAACATATCAAAAGTTTTATGGAAACTGTTCATAATAACAAGAATTATGTTTATAAAGGGAATTCTGAACCCGTATGGGTTTGGCTTCCTAAGATCTAACTCTTAGGACCCTAAAAAGATTGGGTACCAACTTTTTATAATTTTTGCAGGTACCACATAAAAAGAGAGGAAAATGGATTTTAGATAGCGGTTGCTCAAAACACATGACTGGAAACAAAGGAATGTTATCAAACATTATATACTCAAATGGAGGAGCAGTCACCTTTGGAGATAACTCAAAAGGGTATATCATCGGCAAAGGCAATGTCAATAGCAATGGTATATCTAATTTACCTCTCATTACTGATGTTTTATTAGTTAAAAATTTAAAACATAATTTATTAAGTATTAGTCAACTATGCGACAAAGGTTTTAATATAACTTTTTCAGAAAATAAATGTAACATTTTTGACAAAAATCACAACATTATTTTCGAAGGAAATAGAGATAAAAATATTTATATCCTAAATATGAATGTTAATAATGATTCAAATTTGTGTCTAGTAGCTAAAGAGAATGATTCTTGCCTTTGGCACAAAAGATTTTGTCACATAAATTTTAATACCATCAACAAACTTGCTAAAAATAAATTAGTTAAAGGGCTACCCGATATAAAATTCAAAACTAACATTTTTTGTGATGCATGTAAATTAGGAAAATTAACAAAATCTTCTTTTAAATCAAAGAAAGTAATATCTACAGAACAACCACTTGAACTTTTACACATGGATCTTTTTGGTCCAACTCAAGTGCAATCTATTAATCATAATAGATATGTTTTTGTTATTGTAGATGACTTCTCTAGATATACTTGGATTTTCTTTTTGAAAAATAAAAGTGATACTTTTGATAATTTTAAAGTTTTTGTTAAAAGAATTCAAAATATTAAAACTTTGAAAATTAAAAATATAAGAAGTGATCATGGAGGCGAATTTGAAAATGAAGTTTTTGAACAATTTTGTAACAAAAAGGGTATTAACCATAATTTCTCTTTTCCTAGAACACCACAACAAAATGGAGTTGTAGAAAGGAAAAATAGAACGTTACAAGAATGTGCAAGAACTTTACTAAATGGAACAACTTTATCGAAACAATTTTGGGCAGAAGCTGTAGCTACTGCTTGTTACGTACTGAATCGTGTTTCTATTCGACCATTAACTAAAAATACACCATATGAACTTCTAAATGGAAGAAAACCAAATATTTCATATCTAAAAGTTTTTGGTTCCAAATGTTTTATTTTAAATACTAAAGATCAACTAGGCAAATTCGATCCAAAATCCGATGAAGGTATATTTGTTGGATATTCGGAACGAAGCAAGGCCTATCGAATTTATAATAAACGAACTCAAATTATTGAAGAAAGTTTACATGTTTCTTTCAACGAAAATTTTAAAAATATAAATCCGAGTGTTACTATTGATTCTGATGATGAATCTACTCAGAATGAGAATATTAGTACAAATGAAAATCTTGATATTCATGAAACCAATACAAATGTAACTTCCAATTTAATAAAATCTCCACCTAGAATTTTAAAAGATCATCTTGTGCAAAATATAATTGGAGAAGTTAATACGAATGTTAAAACCAGACATCAATTAAATCAAGCTGGTCATGTTGCTTTTCTTTCTAACATAGAACCTAAGAATATAAAAGAAGCTTCAACTGATGACTACTGGATACTTGCCATGAAAGAAGAATTAAATCAATTCGAACGAAACGAAGTTTGGGAACTCGTTCCTAGACCTAGTGATCAATCAGTCATCGGTACTAAATGGGTTTTCAAAAATAAAGCAGATGAACTAGGAAATATAACAAGGAATAAAGCTAGATTAGTTGCACAAGGATATAATCAAGAAGAAGGTATTGATTACGAAGAGACGTTTGCTCCAGTCGCCCGACTTGAAGCAATACGAATATTATTAGCTTATGCATGTTTTCATAATTTTAAACTATATCAAATGGATGTTAAAAGTGCATTTTTAAATGGATTCATAAAAGAAAATGTTTTTGTTGAACAACCACCTTTGTTTAATCATGAAAAATTTCCGGATCATGTATATAAACTTAAAAAGGCGTTATACGGTTTAAAACAAGCACCACGTGCTTGGTATGATCGTCTTAAAAGTTATTTATTAGAATCTGGTTTTGAAATCGGTAAAGTAGATCAAACACTTTTTATTAAGAAAACTAATAAAGATATTTTAATAATTCAAATATATGTTGACGATATTATTTTCGGCTCGACAAATGAAAAATTATGTCAAGAATTTTCAACCATAATGACAAATGAATTTGAAATGTCTCATATGGGAGAATTGTCATATTTTCTTGGATTACAAATTAAACAAATTGAAAATGGAATTTTTATTAATCAAGAAAAATATTGTTATAATTTAATCAAACGTTTTGGTCTTGAAAATACTGCTGCCAAACCAACTCCTATGAGTACAACGGTTCATCTCGATAGAGATGAAGATGGCAAAAGTGTTGATCAAAAGTTATATCGTAGTATGATAGGTTCTTTACTTTATTTAACAGCGAGTCGCCCCGATATTATGATGAGTGTCTGTTTATGTGCTCGATTTCAAGCAAATCCCAAAGAATCACATATGAGAGCAGTTAAACGCATTATTCGTTATCTAACTAAAACCAAAGATTTCGGACTATTTTATCCGAAAGAATGTCCTTTTGAATTAGTTTCCTACAGTGATGCTGATTTTGGAGGAAGTCGGACGGATCGAAAAAGTACGAGCGGAACGTGTCACTTCATTGGACGTTCCTTAGTCTCTTGGTTTAGTAAGAAACAAAATTGTGTTTCTTTATCAACATGTGAAGCAGAATACATATCTGCTGCTTTGGCATGTGCACAAGTCGTATATATGCAACAGACATTACAAGATTTTAATTGTCATCTTGAAAAATCAATAATTTATTGTGATAATACCAGTGCAATAAACCTTTCAAAAAATCCGGTCAATCATTCCCGAACAAAACACATAGATATTCGTCATCATTTTCTTCGTGATTGTTTGGAAAAAGGATTAATAAATCTAGAATTTATCAATACTGAAAATCAAATAGCTGACATTTTTACTAAACCACTAAATGAAAGTTCTTTTATAAAACTAAGACGAGATTTAGGTATAATATCGTTTAAAGACTTATGAATAAAATAAAATTATTATAATAAAAAATATATATATATATATATATATAAAATGATGAAAAATATAAAATTATTTTTTTTGACCAGAGCGGTACTCGAACTCATGACTTCTGACTTTTATGTAAGATGTTGTAGTATAGCCACTTGGGCTATGGGTGTTTCTTGTTCCAGCTCTGTTTCTAATTTACATCATTGAAACTTGATTTCAGAATATACTATTTTTTAACTCTAAAGCATTGTATGTCATTCATTTGTAAACAGTTTTTGTTTAAAGAATTATGTGATTAAAACTAAAATCTGATTTTAGACCACTATTTTTTTAGAAAATATGGTTATATATATACATACATATGCTTATTGAATAGAGCATCAAATACAAAACAAAAACTTAAAACAAAAATGTCTTCCAATAATGATGTCTACAATTCTGAAAATTCTCATCTCTCTTATACTTCCCCGGACGACGACTATTCTGATCGTATCCCCGAAGGTGGTCCTTATCCTACATTTCCAATGCCAAATCGTGTTTTAGATTTTCCCTCTCCAGATAATGATCCCCGACACAGGTGGAAACCTTGGGAAGACTCTCATACAGGTTATACACCTGATAAAAAGAAAGGGAAAAAGGAAATGGTAGTAACTCCATCAACCAAACAAAAGATTGATGAAATTCATCACTACCAACAACAACAGATGAATATGCAAAGGGAACTTTATTACGAACAGAAAGTCACGGCAAGACGTTTAAGCTTCCTTGAAAAGATTGCCATGAAATTTTGTTCATCTAAGAAGGATGATGTTGCTGAACCTTCTTATAGAACTCCATCTCCCTCTAACCATGTTCAATCTCCAATAGCTCCAATATGGTCACCGGTAGAAAACGTTCCATCTCCAAATTCATGGGAACGTCGATGCTAATTCATCATGGCTATATTTTAGTATATATATGTTATTTTTTTATATAAGCTGTATAAATAAATATGATGTAATAACATGATTATATTTCTATAATTCTTATTTAAAAAAAAAACATACAAACAACAGCATGACATGCTTTCGGTCGACCGAAATGCCTGAACCGGTCAACTGAAGCTGTCCCAAGAGGTTTTTAAAAACAGATTTCTTCCAAGTCGGTCGACCGAAATACCTGACTCGGTCAGCCGAACGTATTTCCCGAATAACAGTAGAATATTTTTTAAACTCGGTCAACCGAATTCCCTGCACCAGTCGACCGAAGCTTTTCCTGAAAGTTTCAGCACTGTTCTGAACCTAAACTCGGTCGACCGACCTAGGTCCTTCAGTCGACCGAACGTGTTATTCTGCTAAAATAGTCTTCATTTTTTAACCCAACTCTTCACCTTTTTATCTCACCTCTTCACTTTACTCTTCCACAACAGATTTGAACCCTAGCCCCCATTACAACCTTTCTAAAACTTCTTCAAACTCTTCAAGAAAAATGGCTCCCAAAAAGAAATCTAAGACTACCGCTGGCCAATCTTCCTCAACTCCTGTAGATTCTCAAATTGCTTCTTGGTTAGTAAGTGAAAAAGCTTTAGAAAGATGGATAAAGCTTCAAGATGCAAAAATCTTTGAGGAGTCATTTGTAAGTTATCCTGATTTTACCGCCTACGGTGTTGAAAACGCCGCTCTTGAAAGTGGTCTTGATGCTTTTCTTGACCATAGGAAAAACAACTTGAAGATTAATCATATAATGGTCAAGTTATTCTTAGCAAATCTCAATCTTGTCAATCCACCTAGAAACACTGAAATTGTGTTTGGAATTCGGTATGTGGCACATCGATGTTTCTCTCCATTGATCGAATGAATCATATTTTAAATGCTCGACCGGGTGGAATCTCATTACATGATGTAGATTGTAATCCATCAACTCATGACCGCCTAAGTCACTTATTCTTTGAAGATGATGCTACCGACTTAAGGCAAACTTCATCTCTCCGACCTAAAGCACGACTTTTTCATCGATTCATGATGAAGTCTATTGTTCCAAGAGGAGGGTCGTACCACTTAGTATATCCCGAAAACTTCAAGGCGTTATATGCTATGTGTGGAAACATTCGTGTAAATTGGACACAACTTCTTATGGATGAATTCCTTACATTCAACCAAGGAAAAATGCTCCATATTTACTATGGAGAATACATAATGCGGTTGATTAACAACTTTGTCACTCATGCACCGGAATCCGAAACATCCAAAGTTCGTACCTTTGACTCACGAACAATAAAATTGATGAAGTTACCCGATGCACCATCCCAAATCACAACCTTTCAGCAATGGCGTACCATTCCACGAGAACAACTACGTCGTAGCTATTCTACTCCTCAACCCTCCACTCATTCCTCAGAACGTTTAACTCGTCAAACCTCTATCCAAAGACCACCTCCCGGTACTAGCACAGCGGCTGCCATAGATATTTTAGCCCAAAATCAACTAGCTTTGGATTCTCGCCTTCGAAAAATTGATGGACGTTTCAAAAAAATCAAAGGCTTCTTCGTAAATTTATGGGATGCCTTATCGTGCTCTTCTGAAGCCGGTGCTTCATTTGTTGCTCCTGGAAAAAGACCCGCACCAAATTTCTCTTGGTCTACATCCGAGAACACAAGTTCCAGCACATCGGCAACTCCCGCACCTACCACTCACAGACGGGGTAAGGAACCGGCTCCTCTCGATGAAAATCTTCATCCAGAACAGTGGGATACCGACGATGATGAGGAGTAATTGTAGTATTTTTTTAAATTTATTTTAACTTTCAAGACTCTCTTGTAGTTTATTTTGTTTCTTAATTAATTGTTATGTTATGTTCTAAGCAAACATCTTTAAATTATTTCTAATTAAGCTCAAAGAATGTACCATGTAAATTTAAATGTTTTTTTTGCATTACTTTAGTCTTTTATAAGTATTCCTTTTTGTCGATGACAAAGGGGGAGAAATGTATGCAAATTAACGAATTTTTGCAGAAAAGTCGCCATACATTCAGGGGGAGAACTATAATATATATGTCAATATTACTTCGTCACATAAGTATTGTCATCAATCAAAAAGGGGGAGAATGTTGATTCATGAGTTTTGATTCATGACACAAGCTTCAGAGATCATACGACGAGAATGCTATATGAAAGCGACAAAAAGAGAATAAGTGCATACCGTACACTACAAAGAAGATAATCTTACAATTCAGAGATTAGTATGGATATTTTATTTTATTTGAGTCTTAGAACAATGTTAAAATCATTCCTCAAATAATCACACACGCACACAAAACATTTTATATCAAAAAATATGATCACTGTGCATATAACACCAGGTCGGCCGACCGACCAGGATCCTCGGTCGACCGACTCTGTATCATATGCACAGTGACTTTCTGTTTTGTATACGTTTTTCAACTCAGCTGACCGGCCAGTTTTTCCGGTCGACCGACCAGAGAAAAACGGCTAGTTTTCTGAAGAGACGCGATCTTTTCATGAAGAGTAATGTCCTCTATTTCAAGAGGTATGGACACTACTGTTGACTAAAACTATTCATGAAAGATTACAACTCTTCTACAACTATATAAACATATTCAATTCACTTCTACAATCACCGATTCTTGTTTATATTTATGAAATCTAATCTCTTCTCATTTCTGCAAATAAAAGCATTCACTCTTATTCAATATCACTAGAATCCTTGAATCTATTCATATACTTCGATTCTACGTGATTATCTTCCTTCTAAATCTTCACACACATACATATTCTCGAGGATTTGATTATAGGAAAGTTGTACTATCAAAAGACAATCAGTGTTATTTAGAACACATTCGTCAACAAACATTTTGTATTAAGTTGAAGTCCTCTTCGGTTGTTGAGGCGGAAAAATTCCTGTTCGGCTGCTCAGGTGTCGTATACCTATTCCTCCGGGTTAAGTGAGGGGTTTAGTTTAAATCCAGAGGGTATTCTGGGACTGGACGTAGAACGGGAAGTTCGAACCAGTATAAAAATTCCTGGTGTGCTTACTTTAATTTTTACTTTACTGTTATTACCAGTTTCCGCATTAATATACCATATTACACGATCCTTAGTACTACACGTACACTTTCAGATCATTGTGTATCACTGCATACTGGTTTTCATTGGGTTAATGTGCACTGTGCCTCGAGTGTATACTAAGTTGTGCCTTGCTTCTGTTTTGTTGGTCTTGCCTTGTATGTTTCATTTAGAGTCTGCACTTGTCCTGTCCACTGCCCTTTTTCATATTGATCGAGCATTTTCACTTGAGACTGTATTGTCATGTTGCATTGATGATGCTTTGACCATTTTATTGCATTTGGATTTGTTTTTTGAATTATACCTGAGTTGAATCCAGCTTGTAGCTCGGATTTGACCTTGTGCTGAAAATTGTGACATTGTTTTATTGCACTTGAGTTGAACCCGTCTTTTGATTTGGGTTTGACCTGTGCTCACTTGTCCCTGTAATTGTATCAAGTGTATATATATATATATATATCGGTGTGCACGGCCTTGTGGCATGTACAGTGATACACTATGCATGTCACATTGTTCGTGTGTGATGAATTCAAATATAAATGATAACGAACAACCCAAATAACTAAGGCAAATATTATTTTCAAAATCACATTTTATTTTATATTGCAAAAATATTTTATTTTCAATTTTACTACGTCAGTATATATTTTTGCAGATTGTTCAGATGCTGGATTCAAACTGGAACGAAGTTGAAGATAAATACGAGTGTGAGTGATATGTAGTGAGGTCCTGATGTAAATATGAATTGTATTGTATTGTAACTGAAATTGTATATATATATAGTGAGAGCTTGAATTTGTACTATTCAAAATTGTAATAAATATTTGTTTGAATAAAATTTCTGTTCGAATTCAAATTCTGTGTTATTTATTTTATTCAGCAAATATCTATTTAATCTGTGAAAATAAAATAGTACAATAGCAAATACATTTAAATGAATATATATATATATATATGTTTATTAACATCAAACAAAAATCATATAGTTGCATATTCAACACTCTAACCTACCAGCTTCACTCTTGATCGAGGGATAGTAAGGGATGAAAATATCGGAAACGTGATAAGTATAGAAGACTTGATTTCCATATGTGATCGTTCTCATTATCATTGAATGACCAAGTTTGTCGATTCAATCTTGAAAAGACTGAGATCATTAAGTTTTTTACTTATCGAAAACCTCTTCAAGATTGAGATACATGTTTTATCTCTTAAAAGTGGGATTTGTTCGGGAGATGTTGAAACCTATGTGTGGTTTCGAGATCTATCCGAGATGTGGGAATCCAATTTAGGATTTGTGTTTTGTTCTAGTGATGAAGACTTGTGTGAAAGATGCTGAACGTAACCTCGACATCGAAAATGGTTAACGATATAGTAGGATGCACGACCTAGGATTTAGCTGACCCATGTCAGGATGTTGTTAACACTATATCTAGAGATACTTATCGATTGTTGGCTGACGGGAGTTAATGATTTTTTTTCACATTGTTCATGTTTATGTTTGAACGATGGGCCTTTTGTTTATACCTTAATGGTATATTTTATCTTGAGATATACGATGCTCGGAAGGTGCTTTTTGGCCCTTCTACAGGAGATTGGATCCGGCTCCATCGAAGAGATCTTCATAGAAAATCCATTATCCGAACATGCCTTATCAGTTTTGATTGTACTATTAATATGCTATTGAATATAACCAATGTATCCACTCTAGTTATGTTATAATATTTATATTCTACACCTTAGTGGTTATTTATTATATCACCTTATGTACTTATTAGATGGTAGTTCTTTTGAGGGGATAACCGTTATGGCATTCCATGCGGTCTCTAAAATAATGTTATATGCTAACTACATATTTCTTGAGTTTCTCATACCAGACTTATGTTTGACACGTGACTTTTGTTTTCCTTAAATTCCTCTTGTGCTCTTTCGAGTAGTTTAAGAAAGGAAGGTTTTCGTTGATGTTCTTTGTAGCTCGAGAAGACGAGCTCGATGTTTCAACTACCATATTATTCTTATTTCCACTGCATTACTATTATATGTATCAGCATTTGTGAGGAATTGTTTTATAACTGTTCAGGCTCATGATAGTACTTAGGTTTTCTAACTCTGTAATTTCTATATCGGAGTAACCCTTTATACTATTCTTTTGATAGTATATATTACCATTCCGTTAGTGAGGTTCTGATGTTGTGTTCTCTTCTTTCTTGTCTTTTTTTATTTTACCCTAACAATTCATCCTTCCGACACTTGGATGCTCGACATATGAATACCGTGGATGTATTAGTGTCGACAATTGGGAGTCGAAAGGGCAAATCATTACACATTGCATTTATAGTTTATGAAGCAACAAGACAAGATTAAATGTGGAGTGCCAAAGGTGATTTCGAAGGAACCATTGGACTCGGCTCGAGGAGTGGAGTGTTTTGGTGATAGTCGGAGGAGCTAGAGATGATCGTGGAAAATCGCGACCTACAGGTGTCGGTTAGGGAAAGAATTGTCACGATTTGAGGGAGGAAGTCTAGCGTTACCATTCTGGGTAAGGAGCGAAGAGATTCTAAAATGGAATTCATCGAAATCAACGTTGTAGCATTTCGTGGTGTGTAGATGAAGCAAGAAGGAGAGAGGTGCACAATGTTGTGTACAAGTACAGGTGCGTGCATAGTGAAACAATTTGGGGGAGAAAATAGACTAGAGTAAGGGATTAAATTTAAACAAAGGTATTAGCTGTTAAGTAAGTGAATGAATTATTAATTTAATCTCAAATCTTATAAAAGTAGTAAATTTAGCTTACGAGATCCAATCGAGACACTATCTTCGCCATTGCACTCATAGCGAGATCCTTTACATCTTGGTTTAGCTTGCGCTCGGGTGACTTTACTCACCAATTGTTTTGTATATTGTTGTGTATATATTGTTGTCATGCAAACTATAAATTAAAATAGATAACAATGCAAGTTATTATTTTTGGAACGCTCCTGCTTTTGAAAGCAAGTGAGAAAAATATATGTAGTCTAATCTCTCTTTTAATTCTCTATAACATGCATCATGGCCCAGACTTATTTACATGTCTGATATTATTATTTGATAGAGTTGGAAACTGCTTGTGAATGGTTGAAGCAAAATTGTCGCTATAAACACACTTTGAAATCCCGTGTATTTGACATATGTTAAATTAGTTCAAAGATGAATATATTGTGGAAATATATATTTGACTATTCTTTACACCTGTTTGGGTATGTTTGACCTAAAATAATTGGTTTGGAAATTTATGGAAATTGTGAAACGATGTCACATAAGTTTGTATAACGAAAAGGTCGCTATAGAATCACTTTGAAAATTCTATTTAATGAAGTATAAAAATGTTGGATACCTTAGATATTTTTATAAAGTCTTTTAAAGGAGTTTATAAATGGATTTTACGTATTTTGAAAGGAAGTTTGAAGTTTGAAAATGATTTTATAATCATTTATGAATGGTTTGGTGTAGAATAAATTACATGATTGCTCTCCTCTACTAATAGAAGATCACTAATTTTTCTCGAAAAAATCATTTATAAATGGTTTACGTATGGGTTTTACATTATTAAACATTATTATGATTTTTAAATAAATTATGCAATAGATATTTTAAGTAATATTTTGTGTAAATGTTTAAACCATATTATAAGTATTTTAAAGACATTTTGGGTATTATAACGCTTATGTTATAATGAATGGTTGTGTAAAAATAATTAAAAAGGTATATCACCTTGTTTAAAAAGTGAAGATGTGCTCAGATCTTTAAATGGATGTGTTTCAAAGTTAATGACATGTATAAAATTGATTTTGGGTTTATAGTAATGAAGTTTAAGCAATAATTGTTTTTAATCCATTTAATTATACTTTTGAAAGGTAATATAATCTTTAAAATAGAGTTCAAAGATAATGATTAAGTATAAAGTGTTTTGGGTTTGTTGTAAACGATGTTTTATTAACTTTTTTTTGTAAACACTTGGATAATATTTCAAAGTGGTAAAATATTGTTAAAAGATTTTGGAAGATACATAGATCTTTAATAATGGAATTTTAAAGATAATAACAAGTACAGAATCTTTTGGGAAATGATAGAAAATTATAAGTTTTGTAGTATAAAAGAGAGAAGAGGTTTATATCAACAATGTGTGAGAAACATTTGTTTTAACCTCTGTGATTTTATTTTAAAGTAGGTAAAACTTGTTATTGATTTATAAATATACTTATACTGTTGAGATAAGTATATGAATACTTTTAAGAGTATTAAAATATGTAGAAATAGATAGTGGATTTTTAATTAAAAGGTGAAGTTTAACTAATAAGTGAAGTTGTAATTAATAAAAGAAGTTTTATTAGATAAAAAGGAGTTTTACTAATAAAAGGAAAGTTTTAATTAATAAAGGATTAATTAATTAAAAAGGGGATTTGAAGTTGTATATATGACTTGATCGTGCTTGTGTGTGTTAGTCATGCTTTATGTGTTACTTGCTTATGGAAAGTATACGGGACTTAGTATCCCTTATGCAATGATTTTCTTTATTGTTGAAATTGACCAAAATATAACTCCGGAAATATCTAGATGAAACATGGGAATTATATGATACCGTTATCTTTGGTGATGCTATGTTGTCTGTATAAACTCGTTTTGCTCTTCTAGTACAAATGATAAGGAAATTCGACCCCATCCGGTTAGGAGATGATCTTCGCTCTTATGTGTTGTCGTTTTATTTTCAAAAGAACTGGTGTTGAGTTTATTGGAAATCGATCGATTGGTTTTGGAGCGCTCGGTAAGCGGGGGAGTGTACTTTTGTATGAGATAACTCGAAACCGTAAACACTCCAAAAGCATATATGGTTTTTATGCTTTGGAAGAGGTTCGCGATTGGTTTAAGATGCTGGAATCTCTATGGAGATTCAAGATCTATTAGGGATGTTTGAATACATGTAGTTGTTCGTTATCTATTCAAGATCTAGGAATCCATGTGTGATTCCGAGATCTGTTGAGATGTGAAAATCCATGTGTGATTCCGAGATTGGTTGAGACGTGGGAATCCATGTGTGGTTCCGAGATCTGTTCGAGTTAGGGACTCAGTCGAGATCTCTTCGAGTGGTGACTTGTGTGCTGGAATGTCGGTCGTAGCTTTAGCATTGGATATGACTTAAACCAGAGATAGAACGCATAGCTATCGGTTCAGCTAACCCAGGGGTGCAGGTGACTCTGCCCTAGAGATTCCTATAGTTATGCATGCATGAGTGGCTCACTTCGACCTTATGTTGTGGCCACTATGTGTTTCATATGGTACACCAGCTAGGGATGTACGACGCTTCGAGGGGATATTACCGATCCTTATGTAGGATTCTCGAAGTACTGAAGGCACCTCCATGGAATCCTACAGAATTAGCAAACGCGCCTTAGCTGTTTTGATTGTATACCTATTATTGTTGTGATGTACACTTACATGCATCACAACTACGTAATTTTTTATATTTTAAACCCTAGACATTATTATAATATCATAAGATTTTCTATAAAATGATTTGGTTATCGTAAGGTAAAACCTCATCCGTGTTTATTTCTGGCATGGTCTTACGAGATACCATTAATTTTGAAAGGCTTCTGTAAATATAAAAATCCATATGATTTGAGCTTCTCACACTAGTTTACCAGACTGATCCAGGTGTTATTTCCTTATGATGCTCAGGTCAACCTCGAGTATATTTCTAGATTTACTTGGATGCTTTGGAGCTTTACAAGACGGGCTATGTAATGACCCGGAAATTTTAACGATTTTAAATAACGTAATTAACTAAATTTTTCATGAAAATAAACAATAAAATTTTAGCAATGAAAATTTGATATTTGGAATACGTCTATTTAAACGTAGCAAGTGTTAGATTTTCATTGGAAAATATGTAAGTTTGTTTGGTTGTGAAATTGCAAATTTCAAATTTAAATCAGTTAATTTGCTAGAAATAAAACATTTTTGAAATCTAAATATTTTTTATAAGAAAAATGTAAACCATTTCCTGAGTGAGACATCATATTTCGTTTCGCCAAATTTTGACTGCTCTAGCCCCGTATATCTTATTTTCGGCATTTTAGCAACATTTTTGATAACGAATATCGAGTTTTGATAGGAGGGTCATGTCACTCATATATGTGTACCATCCTAGTCATCTCGTCGTGCTGATCTCCGCAGTATATTCATTCCTGTAATTCGATGTCCGATACACGGTGAAATCTGCGAAACTGTTAACCGTATCAGTACCCGTTATTAACCTTTTTGGTTTCCTTGTGTCTTTCCATTATCCACTGTGTAAACCAAATTGTCATTTGCCTTTAATAATTTCAGAAATCAACATTTGACCTTTGTTATTCACTGGTTTAATATATATGATGTTGTCCTTCGATTCCCACTTTCTTTCTCTGCTTTTCCCTTTTTGTTCTGTGCTCTCTCGTATTCTCTGACATTTCTAAAAATAATAATATATATGTATATATAATATAAGGTCAGCATTCTGAATTATATATATAAGTTTTGTTCTGAAACCTTCCTGCCATTCGCTTTCTATCTCTCCAATTATCATAGCTCGCCTTCCTTCTAGATTGCAACTTTTCGAACATCCATTTTTTCCTTTTTTGGCCATTGCAAGTCCTCCGCTGCCAACCCATTCCCAGCCTCGTCCTCTTCCTTCCACCGTCGGATAATACATCCCACCCAACCTTGTTCCAGGCAGCTCCCTTTATTGTATATATATATATATAAGTTTATGTATTGGTTCGCTCATATTTTGATAGCCTGCTTCTCCTACCTTTGTTCGTAACTCATCTCCAATCCTCGGCCTGGCCGCATTATCCAAGCCTGCTCACCGTCCAACCCTTCTAAACCAGACTAGATATCGATACTTTCGATGAGAATAGAGTACATAATGCTCTTCAAATATTGGGCAGTGCATTACTGATAACTGCTAGGGGCACTAAAGGGTTACATACTGATATTTATTGGATAATCATGGAATGATTCACTCGATAGTTTTCTGTTGGTTAATATAACTAAGGTCAAACAAAGAATATCAATGTGATTAATTTACACAGTTCTCTCGACTTGAGAATACAGTTGATCTTTAATGTGGAAGCTTCACTTTGATTATAGTTAAATTATGACATGACATCTATCGAATGACTGTAGTTGGGTCGAGTGGAGTGGAGGTGAAACACTATTCAAGAGAGGTTTCGTCTCCTTAGTTATATGAGGTTAGTATTACAATCAACTAAAGTCAACTCAAAGTCAAATTCTCTGGCCAAAGCAGTTCAATTAATAATAGTTGTTATTATTGAACCAAGGACTTTGTGTTTAGACTATAAAGTTAAATGTGGGCGATATTGGAATTTTGACCATTACCAAATTTCATAAGTTCTAATGTGATAGTTTTGACGAGGAGAATTGGTATAAACGATTGTCACTATCGGGTATCACTGATAATAAGTAAAATTGGATTTTACCAAAAGATGTTTAAGCGACAAATTCAGCCAAAATGTTACACCACCCTCTAAGTGACATGTGAACATTAATATTCAAATAGTTCAATATTTATCGTTGACTGAACTTACACCTTTGAGTCACACAACCGTAATGATGAATTCTCTAAAAAACTACATGATTTAATTAATTTATAAAATATTGTAAATTGATTAAATTAATATTTCAGAAAGATTAATTACTATTTATTTGTTGTTTAGAAGTTGTTCGTAATTATTTGAACACATTTATAGAAGTTAAATTTGTGTGTATTAATATACGATATCGATCTAGTTTAAAGATAATTACATGAAATGATTTATGGAAATTTTATGTCATTTGATGACATAATTTGTGGAAATTTTATGTCCTTCGAAGGCATATCATATGAAAAGAAAGGATTGGAGAGAGAAACAATTAATGTGATGATCCGCATTTCAGGATGTTAAAGTCGACATTAAACCACACATGTCCAACTCAAAACAATCCGAAACACAGATAATCAATGGGGTTAACTAAGAAAAATAAGAAAACGAACATAGAATCTTACAGCGGAATGACAAAATATAATAATCAATAAACAGTTCACTAAGCTGTTTACACTATACATTTGATTATACTTTTACAACATCAATCAGAGTTATACATACAACAGAGACAAAATAAAACAATGCAGTAGAACAACATGATGTAGAGGAATAATACTAGTAATATAATATACCAAATATTCGTCTTCGTCCTCCAGAATAATATGTTCTTCAATGCACTGAAAACTCAGGGCTGACCAGAGCATAAAGTAAAACAATACACTCGAGTTAGAACTAAAATATCCATATATCAGTCAAATCAATATCACATATAATAGGAGTGAAATAGCGTCAGAGATGTTTATGAGGTTTTACATCTCCTGTCCAGTGTATAACGTGCGTGTAATAACTCAAATGATGTTACTGGATATTCCATCACTTAAGGATCCATCAAAATATCTGTATATAGTAGAATTCGCTATATATGTAATGCCTAATAAATAAAATAAATGTTTTTCCTAACGTTAAGGCTTTACATTAATCCCCCTTAACACATTTTTAAGCATTATCATACAGTTTGCATATAACACTAAGTAGAACATCGGGGGATAGGGATGCACCATGATATGACAACTCAAAACCAAACTCTTAGTGGTCTCATATAAGGATAAAAGTATGAAAAGGCACGTGAGGCAATGCCCAAGGTAGGATACTACCAATTCGGGTCGTGGGGCTGGTGGTAACGCATCGTAGCCACGACCACCCACCGCGTGCATCCATCCCATATCGAGTCAAAGAGAGGTCATGCCAAATCAAGGTGCACCAATCGAAACCAATATCAAGAATAATAGTGTGGACTGAGTCCACAAAGAAAATCGAAGAACAGATGTCTGCTATAGGTAGCAACCCTCATTGGTCCTGTCAAGCCGTCCTGTTTTGGTTATTTCAAAACATAAGTGTCGGGGATATCCATCATCATTCTCTTTTTTAAAATCCAGCAACGTACACCAAATCCAACCAATTCATTATGGAGTCTCCTACACATATACAGTTGTTAAAGTGGTTCCAACATTGACAGAGAGTATGCCAATAATCGACCCCGCTCTCTTTAACAACCAAACGTTGTTTTTCACACTTGTTCTTTTACATTTCAAAAGTGAATCATTACTTGATATCAAAATATCATATTCGCTTCAAAATATCATATTTACTTCAATATGTTATATTCACTTCAAAATATCATTTTATCAAATTTCCATTTCAAATTTCAACTTAGTTTATAACTTCAACCACATTCGTATTTAAATCAACGATTTAAACATAAATAGTTTCCAACATGAATAGTTTGAATTCTTTTTTAAAGTAGTTTGAATAGTTAGAATAGTTTAAATATTTAAGAGATTGAAAACAGTTTGATATAAATAGTTCAAGTATTGAAAATGGGATATATATTAAAATGGTTTGAAAATTTAAACAATTTAAAATTTTAAAAAGATGAATTTTAAAACAATTTATAGTAAAATAGTTTATAGCAAAAATAGTTTCAAATTTAAAACTATTTCTTTCCACTTCCAATAAATCTGGACTCAGCTCCAAATTTCGATCAAACTGATTCAATTGCAAATCTTCCAATTTAAATCAACTCAAATTCGATTTAAATCCAAATCAACTCAATTTCGGATTTTAATTCGAACTAACTTCAATTTCGAAACGTTTCATTTTAACTTCAAATTCGATTCAAGGATTCAATTCAATGGTTCAAATTTCAATTCAATCCTTATTTTAAACCATTTCAAATTATATAAACTTCAAGTCCAATTTCAATTTACCGATTTAAATTAATAACTTCAGTGTTCAATTTAAGGTTTAAATCTTTAAAATAATTCAATTCCGAGCCCAAATTTGAAATATCCATTTATATCACTTTTACTTAGATAAATTCGAAGTTAAAGTAAAAGTTCAAATCTTTAAAACAATTTCAATTTCCATAATTCAAGTCATACGTCGATTATAACTTTACATTTCAAATTTAATTCTTTAAAATAATTTCTTTTGACCAATTTTGATTTTAACATTTCAAAACTCAAATTCAAAATTAATTCAATTCTCATAAATTCAATTTTTTTATTCTTTAAAACAAGGTCATTTAAATAAATTCAAATTCAAGAATTTAAAACCAGTTAATTTAACCAATCCAATGTTCGTATATAATTTTCTATCCTATGGACAAGTGACCAGTTATTTCGATTTTAATTTCAAGAATGGATATATATCATTTCAATCCAAGTCAAAGTGTCATAGGTATATAGAATTCCAACTTATTTCTTAATTTATTTGAATATAATTAAAATAACAGTTTATACGCTGTCAAATAATATATAGGGTGATAACAGGATATATATATATATATATATATATATATATATATATATAATAAACAAACATCCAATCATCCAAAATATCAACCAATAGCTATTCATCACAATTAACATCCAAATCAGTCAAAATATCACAACATTTAACTAGTTATCAATATCAAGTGTTTAACTAGCAGTTCAATTTCAAATTCAAATTTACTTGTCAATTTGAATCCCTATCAGTTCAAACAATATGTCAATTTAAATGTCAGTTAATTACCAAACAACAATCAATGAAATAAATCACTTTATGATCTCGATCTAACTAAAATAAAAAAAATTAGTATTTGGTGAGTGGTTTAAAATACTCACCTTTATATGAAACCGAAAAATTTTCATAGTCAAACAAATTCGAATCCAACTCCTAGTCGTAGACGACTTCGATACGAATCCAATGCAACTTTTTTTTCTCGAATTCAACTTCGTACGAGAAAGTTACGAATTAATTAACACATAATATAAATTAAAATTTAATTAACAAAACCAATTTAAAATTTAAAACTAAACCTTTCTTCACACGTAGAGTTCCCAGACCGAACGCTTCCTCTTTTTTTTAAATCAGATCGATCGAATCTCTCGACCACCCACCACGCCTCGCGCACCACTCACCGCCGACCTGACCTCGCACTGCCACCCCTGCCGCCGCGCCAGCCCTCAGCCACCCATGCACACCACCATCGCATGACCCAAAACCCCCATACATCGCAATTCGAATGGGGCCTTTCTCCGGCCATCTAGGTTCGTCGATCGTAGATCCCACCGTTAGATGCGTAGAGGAGATCGAGCTCTACAACTTTCGTGTTGAAGCCAAGGCGTTAAAATAAATAGATGAGGAGAAATCAAGGGAAGAAGATGGGTTATTTTTTGCCATTGAATTATAAAGGAGGCGGCTAAGTTAGGGTTGCAAATGAAGATAGGTTGATGACGATTTATATAATACTTCCATGGCACTATTCATCCGTGAAATTTTCGAACTTCAAACGAAGTGTGCCGCCTGGCGTTTTATATGTTATACCTCATTCCGAACACATTGGAACATATATCAGGATCCAATTCCATCATATTCAAAAGATAGCTTTTCAATTTATTAATTAAAGTTCTAAAAGTAAGTTCTACGCGTTTCAAGCTCGCACGACCAAACGATAAGTCCGATCGCTATGAAACCTGAAATCTTATAATACTTCATTATTATGGATCCGATGAAACTAGTTTTGTCGAAATCTGAGACAGTGCCCAAAAAACTATTTTACACGTTAATTAAAACAAGCTATTTCCCAAAATAAATTTATTCACTTCAATTTAATTTTAAAAGTTAACAATCTTCATTCTTATTTAAAAAAAATTTAAATCAACTTTTGAAATCATTTTCATTCATATTAAATTCAGGATTCAATCATTTAAATAATTCCAATATTAAATTCAACAATTCAATTATCAAATGAATCGCTATATTTGAAATCCAAATTATTTAACTTATAAAATTTGCTTTTAAAACGAATTCAAATAAGAAAACAACTATTTCCATTTTACAGTAATTCTACATCTTTGCAATTATTGTATACAACAAAAGTTATTCATTTCTTAACAAACAAATGTTTTCTTATTTCTGAAATATACTTATCAAAAATACAACTTCATATAAATAAACTTATGCTTTTACTTTTAATAAACATTCACATTAGTTATTTCAATTTTTTTATTAATTACTTACAATCCAATATCATTTAATTAACTTTCTAAAATAAGTTATCATCTTTTATCTTATTGAATTTTGTTATTAAATTTTTATCTAAGTTTATATTCAATAAATTACATTAATAAATCTTTAAATTTTTATTTCTGACCATTTTTGTTGAATAATTATACTAAATTTAATAATTTAAAATAGTTAAAAATATGGGTCGTTATAATCTCCCACACTTAAAAATTTTCATCCTCGAAAAGGAATTAAGTAAAGAATCTAACATTTGATATATTTTACTCAAAATAATCAACTTACAAAACTTTATCTTATTGCAAAACCTTTACCATGCTTTCACTATGCCACTCTGATATTGGGTTATGTAACGACCCGATATTTTCAACCATTCGCATCCATTATAAGTGTATAGGTAGACACTCATGCCGGAGTTGAATTGCTCAAAATACCGCGTTGTAATTAAAATTTGGCAAATCTCAGAATATACAGTAAATAAATATAATCACAGATCACAGACACAGAGTAAAATAATGCAGCGGAAGTAAAAGAAATAGTAGTTCATGAAGCTACTATATAAATATATCAGAGTACATAAGATACAATAGAAGAAATAGAGTACAACGGAAGTATAAATAAGATAACCAAGTACAAGCTGAACAGAGCAACCTAACTGAAGTCGATAGAACAAGACTAGCAGATAATCTCCAGCGATTCAAATCTCCAGAAGGTGGAAATCCAAATCTGTGAATACTCAGGCTGACCCGAGCGTAAAGCAAAACACAAACACTCGAGTTAGGACAATATATACTTATATAATATAAACCAACTCAAGTGAACTGTAATAAGGTACAAGTAACTTAAAGAATGCTTGGGACCGCCCATTCTTTAAGGATCCGTTAAACTATCTACTATGTAGTAATATTCGCTATTATAATAATGTCTAATCAGTAAAGTATAATCATATAGAAAATAGCGTTAAGGGGATGGAGAACCTTAACGCGGTCGGATCTTAAAATCATAATCGTAGTAAAGCTCGATATGGTAGGTGACACGACACAACTAGGCAATGCCAGGGTAGATATACCAATTACGCATCCGGACTAGTGGTGACGCATAGCAGCCACTACCGCCCACCTCGAACAACACTCCCAATCAAGGGTGGCCACCAAATCAATCACAAGTAATAGAATGGTATCGAAGAAGTGTGTCCGATAAGAGGTGCTACCTCCTTGGTCCGTCAATCGCTCCTGTTTTAGCCACCTTATGCCAACTCACGGGAGTTGGGTCCACGTAACATACCTTAAGAACGTCGCCACCATCCTACTTCATTCTGGAATCTCCACCGCGTACACGGTTGTCAAAGTGGTTTTCGGTATCGACAGAGAGTATGTCCATATCCGATCCCGGTCTCTTTGCCAACCAATCGTTATTATAACCTGTGGTTATAACTTTTAAAAACAATACTTTACTTCAAAATAAGATATCATTTCAAAATCATGTCTTTATCAAAATAAAGATTTATCATTTCCAAATCATTTCAATATTCTAAAATATCGTATCCTTTCAAACTTCTTTTCAAATCATTTTAATACATCAAAATATTATATCTTTTCAAACTTTATTTCAAATCATTTTTATATATCAAAATATCATACCTTTGATAGTTATACTTCGAAACCAAAATCATTTTATTTCAAAACTATGTTCATTTCAAAACAACATCATTTCCATTTCAAACATATATTCACCTTTCAGATAGTCTATACTTTCAAAGTTATAACTCTTTTGAAACAAAACATTTGAAATCATTATACTTTGAAAATCACAGCATTTTGAAATCATATATTTAAAATCATCTTTTAATTCTATACATTTACAAACTTATTAAATTCAAACCATCAAATTTCAATTCAATTAACAGTTTACCAACAAACCGTTTCAAATCTTATCAATTCCCAATATAGATTAAATCCACAAAATACAATATTCAATCTTTAGTATATTTCAAAACTTTAAATCTCCCACATTTCATAAATCCAATATCATTTAAATAAACTCAATTAATATATACTTCAAATATTCATTTATCAAATAAATTAAATAAGTCATAAATCAAGTATCATTTCAAACTCATTTCACAATATCAAAATATTATTCAAAACACCATTCATTTTTATTCATTTAAATACCATTTAAATCCATTCATTTTATTAAATTTAAATACCATTTTAAACTCACATTAGAAATCAAATTCTTCCACTTAAATATCTCTTCATTATCTTTAGAAATTTAACATTTAATTTCCCAAAATTATATCATTTTCCAGAGATTATTTTTCATTAAAATTAATTTAAAACAACAAAATATAGTTTCCGTAGCACTTATAAAATGCTACGTAAAGTTATAGTTTAAAACAGTTAATTAACAAAAGACAGCGTTAAATGCTGTAATAGATTTCTTTTAAGTTTCAATTAACTTACATGTTAAGTTTAACCACTATAGCACTTACAAAGTGCTATAATAGCCTTTATTTCAAATTAACCTTTTAGTTCATTTAAAACACTACAACATTTACAAAATGCTGTAATATCCTTTACATTACATTTCAAAATGCTGTTAAATCATATTCAGAGTTTTATTTACAATTCCACAAATAATTAACTTTTAATATAAATCATTTTAACTTATAAAATCATATATTTCACATTTAACACAATCATTTAAATACCTTTATTTCTATGATTTTATAAAGTCAAATTTCCATACAAAAATCAAATTTAATAACAATTAAATTTTCATTTCTTTAATTAAATTATTAACTTAACAACTAAGTTTAAATTTCCAAAAATATAGCTTATTTCCATTTATTTTACTTAATTAAAATTTCACTTTTAAACAAATTTCACAAAATTCAATTTAAGTTATATTTCCAAATTCAGCTTAAATGTTCATTTATTCCATATTTTAATTTATACAAAATCATTAACACCTTTAAAACATTATTATTACTTAATAAAAATCATTAAATTCATCTTTAAATCAAATTTGTCATATTTTCTTACTTTACAAAAATTCCATTTATAAACAAAATCATAAATTCCAAAATTAACTTATATTTCAAATTCTACTTCACCGTTTACTTAATTCACTTATTTAATTTGTAGAAAATCACAAATACTTTATAGAAATCATTTTAATGAAATTTAAATCAAAATACCATAATATTTACATTAAAAAAAGTATTTTAAAAATTTCAGAAAAATATATAAACCACGGGTCTGTATATAATTTTCTAGCCTAGGTCAAGTGATACGGATATGTATCATTTCAATCCGCAGTTTACAAAGAAAAACCGGGTTTTATCATTTCAAACCCGCAATCCCAAGTAATATAAATAAATAAATAAAAACCGTTCAGGCCTATCATTTCAGCCCATAACGATTTTTCCTTATTCTAAAGTCCGTTCGGGTATGTATCATTTCAACCCATAGTGATTCTAATCTACAGGGAACTTGCAGTGTGATAAACTGATATAAATAAACAGAATAGCATGAGATAACAGTAATAGATGATATAACATATGTAATAATAGGGGTAAACATTATATGATCATAATATAACAGTTACAACAGGATGATATAATTTTACAGATTCAAATGGTGTCAGTTTACTAGTTATATAAGTACACATTGTCTGGTGAGAATTACTCACTTGTTCAAGCTGGAGATGACAACCACAAATGCACAACAAAGATTTCCAGAGGCACGAGAGCACGATAATTATTTGAGTGTGGGAGAGCCAAAGCTAATTGCCTTGTCACATTCAAACCAAACAATTACAAACAACATAAGATTTCAACCCAAAAATTCAATAAACAATGCTAGAAATGGATGCATAAACAAAGTCAATGTGTTTGCACTTGCTTCCTACCACCTATGCTTCAGCTCCAGATCTGAAATGGCACGGCTAAAGGCATGGTTTGGATCAGGTATGGTCTGGAAAAGGTGCGGCTACAAGGTGATGAAGGTGAGTGGAAGTTACAAGGTGTTGAAGGCAATGGAATACCAAAGGGTTTCAAGGCAAAGTGTGGCTTTTGTTGCACCATAGGGTTCGGCCCCTTGCTGATGTGGCTTGGCCATGGTATGTGGTGGTCAGGTGGTGGCTGGAGTGTGGGCCAGAGGTGGTGGAAGGTCAGGTCAGAGGTGGTGGTGGTGGAGGTAGTGGTGGCAAAAGGTGGTAGAAGGAGGAGATGACAATTCTAGGTCATAAGTGATAGTTTGTGATGGTTTTTGGTGGATTTTGTGTAGATCTTGGACTTGGATTGGTTAGGCCTGAGGAGGAGGGTTGCTAGGATGGGTGATGGTCAGAGGAAGGGGGTCGTGGTGGTCGGCCAAAGCCTGGAGGAGGAGGAACCAAACTATGAAGGTAGAGAGCATATGCAGTTTCAATAGAAAAAACATAGAAAACAAGGAAGAAAGAAGGAATTTTTACCCAAAATTTTGAAGCCATGGCCGTGATTTTTTGGAGGAGAAAGAGAAGTGTTTGCATGAAAAAAATGAAAAGAAGTCCGCTGAAAAGAATAGGGTATGCATGGCCAAAAACATTGAAGAGAGGAGTTGAGAAAGTGAAAGGTCGGGAGGTGAAAAGCCATAGGAATTTCAATAGTTTAAAACTTTTCATATTTCCTCTAATTTCTTTTTAAGTTTTATATAACTGAAATATATATATAAACTCAGATAAAAATACAAAAATTTAGTAAATAAACAAAAATAAATTAATTAATTATTAATTATATAAAATTTAATTAAGTAAAACAGCAAAAATTGCAACTAGTCTTGAAAATATGAAAAATAAATGCAATGAACTTTGGAAAAAGTTTATGGACTTGTAAAACATTTATAAACAAAGATAATAACATAAAATAAAAATGCATTCACAAAATGAATAAATAAATTTTAATTAAATATAATTTAATTGAAGAAAATAGCAGAAAAATAGAAACTAGCCTTTAAAAATAGAAAATAAATTCAATACGCTTTGGAAAAATTATAAAATCACTTTAAATTATTTAAAAGACAAAATTATACATAAAATAAAATACTAACACATATTAGAACAAAATATGACAAATAAAATATAATTTAAAATAGACAATATTGCTAAATACATCAGTTTACACACAATATTGAAATATACATAACTTTCACAATTTTACTCCGTTTCCAACGAAACGAAAAGCGGTATCCATGGAATTAAATCTATTTTCATAATAAAAGATAAAATTTAAGAATTTGAAATATTTAAATTTAAAGTTCAAAAGTCAAAGTTTGACCAGTTTCAATAGAAATTCACTTTTCAATGAAATATCCAATTTATACTAGTTTGAACTATAAATCACTTAATAGTCAACATTTATATTTAAAATGAAATGTTTGAAATAGAACAAGTTTAAAATAATTTAAAATAAAATAAAGTCAAAAATTAAATATAGGCCAAAATCTAGGGTTGTTACACTCTCCCCCACTCAAAACTTTTCGTCCCCGAAAAGGAATGAAGTACGGGAAAACACAGGAAAGATAAAATTGAAATGAGATTAAGACAAGATGACAAAAGATTGAAATTATACCTGATAAATGTGGTTATAGGTAAGTTTAACAAGGTGGAGATGGTCTTCCCAAGATTCTCCAGAATTAGGAACACAAGTACGAAAAGATCCTCTAGAATCTGATTCACTCTTTCCGCTTGACCGACAGTGTGTGGGTGGAAAGCAGTGCTCAGATTTAAAATGAGTACCAAAGATTATAAAGATTATAGAAAGATTTCTAAGCAAAAAGATTATAGATAGATGCCTATACCAGTCTGTAGCAAGATAAGGAAAAATAAGGACAACTAACAGACAGTTTGAAAAACAAAATTAGGTAATAAGTTTGAAAAACAAAATAAGATAATAGGTTTGAAATTTCCATGGTTTCAGCTTAACTGATAATTAATTTTACACAAGTTAAATAAATCTTAACTATCTCTAATTTCATTATCTATCATCAAATTTTCTTAAACAAACAATCTCTAAAATCATGATTTGATTAAAATTAAGTGTATAACATTCAGTAAATTTAATTCTTCTTTATTCCTAATTATAATTAAATTTATCCCTCTCAAATATTTTATCACATATGTTAAATATGCTTACACTTATTATAACTGTTTTAATTTATTCCTAATTCCCTTAACATCATTTGTATTGTAAATTATTCAATTAACCTTTTAGTCTATTTACCTGTGTAAATCTTTTTATAACTAAAATTTAAGTGTATAATATTTATTATAACCACTCAAATTTTATTTATAAAAATCTTTTTATATTGTATATTATCCAATTACATTGTTAACTTCTAAAAATTAAGGTAAGTTATATTGGAATGCAATTGAGAATTATACAAATAAAACTTTCTAAAATTAATATACACTATAAACATCCTAATTCAATCATTTCAAGCTTGAATCATCTATTCAAAAATTTTGATTTTCTTTTTATACTTGAAGTTATTATTTAAGATAGAATTTAAGAATAAAATCTCTGATTCCTTTCAAACCATTTAGAGATAGATAAATGTATGTACATAATTTGTCAAATCAAATTTAAATCATATATCTATATATTTTATAAATCAATCATATTTTAGAAATTTATATCAATCAAGTTTCCCAAAACAAAGCTGTAGCAAGACTACAGAATGGTTTCTTCACTTCGAAACTCGAAAATGAACGTCGATGATGCTGCAGTCATCACCGAAATTATTTTCCAGCGACAAAGAGAAGAGCACTTAATTTTTAAATTTTTAAATCCTTTAGAGACAAAAAAAAATTTATTCAAAAATACTTTAAATAATATCCTTTTAAAAATTTTAAACACAAGGTTTGAAATCCATCGGAAATTAAACTCTTTAAATTTCTTGTTTTAAATTCATTTCAGTTCCCAAATAAATTTATAAACAACTATTTATAAATTCCTTTGTAGAGCAATAAATGATAAATCAAGTATTATCATTTTAAATAATCAACTTAAACCAATTTATTAAGTTCCATAAATTTACTTATATATTAAATTTTATTTAATTAACCAAATTTTAAAATAATATTGTATCGGTTTGTTCTGTCAAAGTGTTTTAGAAATCCTATCGATAGCGTTGATCAGACGAATCGATCGGAAACCCAAATCGACATCAACAACTCAAACAACACAATATATAATAAAATATAGATTTAAAAGTACAATTCAAAATGTTGGAGATAGTTTAGAAACAAAGACAAGATGATTAATTAACAAAATATGAAGATGGATAAGCTTAGATAAATCGCGGGCAACCTTAACCGGGTCAACCGTGACTTAATGAATAAGAGCAAATGTGGATTTTCCTGGGGTAAATCTACATCCGATCTCAAGAGATAGAGTTTGGAATAACAAAAGATATTAGCATCTAAACCAAGGATAAATATAAATCTCTGGTGAATCGATGCAAATTTGTAAAGGAGTTTTCCCCCTTTTACAAGTCATTAGAATATTGGCGAGACCACCAATTCACTATAAAGCTCATTCGAAGCGGAGTTATGGGATACTCCAGAATCAAAAGAAGATGAATAGTGAGGGATAAGAATGAATTTTAGAACCGCATGGAACGTTCCAAAAATTAAAAGGAAATTCGAATCAAGAGGAAAAGATTTAAACTCGAACGAAAGTGATTCTGTAAATAAATCTACTCTATATGCTGAGTTTTGCCTCAAAGCCAAAGCTCTGATACCAACTGTAACGACCCGATATTTTCAACCATTCGCATCCATTATAAGTGTATAGGTAGACACTCATGCCGGAGTTGAATTGCTCAAAATACCGCGTTGTAATTAAAATTTGGCAAATCTCAGAATATACAGTAAATAAATATAATCACAGATCACAGACACAGAGTAAAATAATGCAGCGGAAGTAAAATAAATAGTAGTTCATGAAGCTACTATATAAATATATCAGAGTACATAAGATACAATAGAAGAAATAGAGTACAACGGAAGTATAAATAAGATAACCAAGTACAAGCTGAACAGAGCAACCTAACTGAAGTCGATAGAACAAGACTAGCAGATAATCTCCAGCGATTCAAATCTCCAGAAGGTGGAAATCCAAATCTTTGAATACTCAGGCTGACCCGAGCGTAAAGCAAAACACAAACACTCGAGTCAGGACAATATATACTTATATAATATAAACCAACTCAAGTGAACTGTAATAAGGTACAAGTAACTTAAAGAATGCTTGGGACCGCCCATTCTTTAAGGATCCGTTAAACTATCTACTATGTAGTAATATTCGCTATTATAATAATGTCTAATCAGTAAAGTATAATCATATAGAAAATAGCGTTAAGGGGATGGAGAACCTTAACGCGGTCGGATCTTAAAATCATAATCGTAGTAAAGCTCGATATGGTAGGTGACACGGCACAACTAGGCAATGCCAGGGTAGATATACCAATTACGCATCCGGACTAGTGGTGACGCATAGCAGCCACTACCGCCCACCTCGAACAACACTCCCAATCAAGGGTGGCCACCAAATCAATCACAAGTAATAGAATGGTATCGAAGAAGTGTGTCCGATAAGAGGTGCTACCTCCTTGGTCCGTCAATCGCTCCTGTTTTAGCCACCTTATGCCAACTCACGGGAGTTGGGTCCACGTAACATACCTTAAGAACGTCGCCACCATCCTACTTCATTCTGGAATCTCCACCGCGTACACGGTTGTCAAAGTGGTTTTCGGTATCGACAGAGAGTATGTCCATATCCGATCCCGGTCTCTTTGCCAACCAATCGTTATTATAACCTGTGGTTATAACTTTTAAAAACAATACTTTACTTCAAAATAAGATATCATTTCAAAATCATGTCTTTATCAAAATAAAGATTTATCATTTCCAAATCATTTCAATATTCTAAAATATCGTATCCTTTCAAACTTCTTTTCAAATCATTTTAATACATCAAAATATTATATCTTTTCAAACTTTATTTCAAATCATTTTTATATATCAAAATAGCATACCTTTGATAGTTATACTTCGAAACCAAAATCATTTTATTTCAAAACTATGTTCATTTCAAAACAACATCATTTCCATTTCAAACATATATTCACCTTTCAGATAGTCTATACTTTCAAAGTTATAACTCTTTTGAAACAAAACATTTGAAATCATTATACTTTGAAAATCACAGCATTTTGAAATCATATATTTAAAATCATCTTTTAATTCTATACATTTACAAACTTATTAAATTCAAACCATCAAATTTCAATTCAATTACAGTTTACCAACAAACCGTTTCAAATCTTATCAATTCCCAATATAGATTAAATCCACAAAATACAATATTCAATCTTTAGTATATTTCAAAACTTTAAATCTCCCACATTTCATAAATCCAATATCATTTAAATAAACTCAATTAATATATACTTCAAATATTCATTTATCAAATAAATTAAATAAGTCATAAATCAAGTATCATTTCAAACTCATTTCACAATATCAAAATATTATTCAAAACACCATTCATTTTTATTCATTTAAATACCATTTAAATCCATTCATTTTATTAAATTTAAATACCATTTTAAACTCACATTAGAAATCAAATTCTTCCACTTAAATATCTCTTCATTATCTTTAGAAATTTAACATTTAATTTCCCAAAATTATATCATTTTCCAGAGATTATTTTTCATTAAAATTAATTTAAAACAACAAAATATAGTTTCCGTAGCACTTATAAAATGCTACGTAAAGTTATAGTTTAAAACAGTTAATTAACAAAAGACAGCGTTAAATGCTGTAATAGATTTCTTTTAAGTTTCAATTAACTTACATGTTAAGTTTAACCACTATAGCACTTACAAAGTGCTATAATAGCCTTTATTTCAAATTAACCTTTTAGTTCATTTAAAACACTACAACATTTACAAAATGCTGTAATATCCTTTACATTACATTTCAAAATGCTGTTAAATCATATTCAGAGTTTTATTTACAATTCCACAAATAATTAACTTTTAATATAAATCATTTTAACTTATAAAATCATATATTTCACATTTAACACAATCATTTAAATACCTTTATTTCTATGATTTTATAAAGTCAAATTTCCATACAAAAATCAAATTTAATAACAATTAAATTTTCATTTCTTTAATTAAATTATTAACTTAACAACTAAGTTTAAATTTCCAAAAATATAGCTTATTTCCATTTATTTTACTTAATTAAAATTTCACTTTTAAACAAATTTCACAAAATTCAATTTAAGTTATATTTCCAAATTCAGCTTAAATGTTCATTTATTCCATATTTTAATTTATACAAAATCATTAACACCTTTAAAACATTATTATTACTTAATAAAAATCATTAAATTCATCTTTAAATCAAATTTGTCATATTTTCTTACTTTACAAAAATTCCATTTATAAACAAAATCATAAATTCCAAAATTAACTTATATTTCAAATTCTACTTCACCGTTTACTTAATTCACTTATTTAATTTGTAGAAAATCACAAATACTTTATAGAAATCATTTTAATGAAATTTAAATCAAAATACCATAATATTTACATTAAAAAAAGTATTTTAAAAATTTCAGAAAAATATATAAACCACGGGTCTGTATATAATTTTCTAGCCTAGGTCAAGTGATACGGATATGTATCATTTCAATCCGCAGTTTACAAAGAAAAACCGGGTTTTATCATTTCAAACCCGCAATCCCAAGTAATATAAATAAATAAATAAAAACCGTTCAGGCCTATCATTTCAGCCCATAACGATTTTTCCTTATTCTAAAGTCCGTTCGGGTATGTATCATTTCAACCCATAGTGATTCTAATCTACAGGGAACTTGCAGTGTGATAAACTGATATAAATAAACAGAATAGCATGAGATAACAGTAATAGATGATATAACATATGTAATAATAGGGGTAAACATTATATGATCATAATATAACAGTTACAACAGGATGATATAATTTTACAGATTCAAATGGTGTCAGTTTACTAGTTATATAAGTACACATTGTCTGGTGAGAATTACTCACTTGTTCAAGCTGGAGATGACAACCACAAATGCACAACAAAGATTTCCAGAGGCACGAGAGCACGATAATTATTTGAGTGTGGGAGAGCCAAAGCTAATTGCCTTGTCACATTCAAACCAAACAATTACAAACAACATAAGATTTCAACCCAAAAATTCAATAAACAATGCTAGAAATGGATGCATAAACAAAGTCAATGTGTTTGCACTTGCTTCCTACCACCTATGCTTCAGCTCCAGATCTGAAATGGCACGGCTAAAGGCATGGTTTGGATCAGGTATGGTCTGGAAAAGGTGCGGCTACAAGGTGATGAAGGTGAGTGGAAGTTACAAGGTGTTGAAGGCAATGGAATACCAAAGGGTTTCAAGGCAAAGTGTGGCTTTTGTTGCACCATAGGGTTCGGCCCCTTGCTGATGTGGCTTGGCCATGGTATGTGGTGGTCAGGTGGTGGCTGGAGTGTGGGCCAGAGGTGGTGGAAGGTCAGGTCAGAGGTGGTGGTGGTGGAGGTAGTGGTGGCAAAAGGTGGTAGAAGGAGGAGATGACAATTCTAGGTCATAAGTGATAGTTTGTGATGGTTTTTGGTGGATTTTGTGTAGATCTTGGACTTGGATTGGTTAGGCCTGAGGAGGAGGGTTGCTAGGATGGGTGATGGTCAGAGGAAGGGGGTCGTGGTGGTCGGCCAAAGCCTGGAGGAGGAGGAACCAAACTATGAAGGTAGAGAGCATATGCAGTTTCAATAGAAAAAACATAGAAAACAAGGAAGAAAGAAGGAATTTTTACCCAAAATTTTGAAGCCATGGCCGTGATTTTTTTGGAGGAGAAAGAGAAGTGTTTGCATGAAAAAAATGAAAAGAAGTCCGCTGAAAAGAATAGGGTATGCATGGCCAAAAACATTGAAGAGAGGAGTTGAGAAAGTGAAAGGTCGGGAGGTGAAAAGCCATAGGAATTTCAATAGTTTAAAACTTTTCATATTTCCTCTAATTTCTTTTTAAGTTTTATATAACTGAAATATATATATAAACTCAGATAAAAATACGAAAATTTAGTAAATAAACAAAAATAAATTAATTAATTATTAATTATATAAAATTTAATTAAGTAAAACAGCAAAAATTGCAACTAGTCTTGAAAATATGAAAAATAAATGCAATGAACTTTGGAAAAAGTTTATGGACTTGTAAAACATTTATAAACAAAGATAATAACATAAAATAAAAATGCATTCACAAAATGAATAAATAAATTTTAATTAAATATAATTTAATTGAAGAAAATAGCAGAAAAATAGAAACTAGCCTTTAAAAATAGAAAATAAATTCAATACGCTTTGGAAAAATTATAAAATCACTTTAAATTATTTAAAAGACAAAATTATACATAAAATAAAATACTAACACATATTAGAACAAAATATGACAAATAAAATATAATTTAAAATAGACAATATTGCTAAATACATCAGTTTACACACAATATTGAAATATACATAACTTTCACAATTTTACTCCGTTTCCAACGAAACGAAAAGCTGTATCCATGGAATTAAATCTATTTTCATAATAAAAGATAAAATTTAAGAATTTGAAATATTTAAATTTAAAGTTCAAAAGTCAAAGTTTGACCAGTTTCAATAGAAATTCACTTTTCAATGAAATATCCAATTTATACTAGTTTGAACTATAAATCACTTAATAGTCAACATTTATATTTAAAGTGAAATGTTTGAAATAGAACAAGTTTAAAATAATTTAAAATAAAATAAAGTCAAAAATTAAAATATAGGCCAAAATCTAGGGTTGTTACAGGTTATTTGTAAAACAAGTTATAAAATTTTAAAGTCTCAAAAATTTTCAAACACTCGAATTTATGAAAAAATTCGGCAATGTCTCCTTTGCACGAATTAATCATAAAAATTTAAAATGAACATATATATCACAACCATACATCTCATCTCAGTGATGAGGCATCTCGTCGCGAAAAAATAATATGGAGTACAGTATGTAATCTGAGGTATATACCTTATTATGATTAATATGAGTGAGTTCACTCATATTAAACCGAGAAAAAGCATGTCAAATCCAAACGGCTTCATATGTACCGGTCCCAACTCAATTTGAATATTAGTTGCTTAAATAAAGATATAGAAAGCATGCATGAGTTTAATAGGACCATATAACATGAATTCTTAATCCAAACCATAAGCATAAGCACTAATATACAACATAACAATCATATGTAACCAAAAACAGTTATAACAATGATTTGCCACAAAAGAAACTATTCAACAATTAATATTCATCTAATTAATCCAAACTATATCAATTTACAATATCGAATGTCAACGGTTTATTTATACACTATCATCTCTTATTAACATCCATTCTTTATTAACATCCATTTGGTTTACTTCCAATTTATTCACATCTATTTTAATTACATTCAATTTATTCGAATTTTAATTATTTCATCTTTATGTTTAACACGTTTCATATCAAATCATTTCTGGACCATTTGTAAAATCATTTTATTAATTCATTTCATTTCTATAAGTGAAAATTATTAATTTACAGAGAATATAAGGACTAAACACTGGGTTTCTTACCAAATCATTTTGAAATAATATATATACTCATACCTTTTATATATATTAAATCTGTAACATCCCACCTTTTTGTATGCTTAAGCAAACATACGTGCCGACTTAAACCATACAGAAGGGTGGATTGTTATGGGGTAAACAAGAAAAAGTGGAGAAATAAAAGAAACAAAATAGAACCTTGCAGCGGAACGATAAAATATAATAATCAAATAACAGTTCATGAAGCTGTTTTACAAAACATTTGATTATACTTATACAATACATATCAGAGTTACACATACCAGAGAATGATAATAAATGCAGCGGAATACAATGGTGTAGTGTAATATAAGAAATAGTAGTAATAAAATCTTCGTCTTCATCCTCCAGAAATAGGGCCATCAAATCCTGAAATGCTCAGGCTGACCTGAGCGAATTGAAAAGACAAAACACTCGAGTCAGAACTAAAAGATCTTATGTAAGTTAAATCAATGAAATAAATATGAGTGTAAACGGCGTCAGAGATGTTTACGGGGTTTGACATCTCATATCCAGTGTCTAACGTGAGTGTAGTAACTTAAGAAATGTTCGGGATTCACATCTCTTAAGGATCCTTTAAACTATCTACTATGTAGTAATATTCGCTATATACAGTAGTGTCTAATCAGTAAAGTATAATCATATAGAAAATAGCGTTAAGGGGATGGAGAACCTTAACGCGGTCGGATCTTTAAACCAAAATCGTAGTAGGTTCGATATGGTAGGTGACACGGCACACAAGGCAATGCCATGGTAGATATACCAATTACGCACACGGACTGATGGATACGCATAGCAGCCACTACCGTTCCACCTCGAACAACACTCCCAAATCAAGGGCGGCGACCAAAAATCACAAAGTAATAGAATGGTATCGAAGAAGTGTGTCCGATAAGAGGTGCTACCTCACTGGTCCGAGATCGCTCCTGTTTTAGCCACCTTATGCCAACTCATGGGAGTTGGGTCCACGTATATACCTTAGGATCATCGCCACCATCCTACTTCATTCTGGAAACTCCATCGCATACACAGTTGTCAAAGTGGTTTTCAGTATCGACAAAGAGTGTGTCCATATCCGATCCCGGTCTCTTTAACAACCAATCGTTACTATAACACCGTGGTCATTTAAAATATATATACTTTTAAAAACACAATCATTGCCCTTTCAAAACGTATCCTTTACTTCAAAATAGTATATACTTTAAAACCAAAATATTATTACTATTTCAAACCCAAATTGTCAATGTATTATTTCCATTTCAAAACCCAATTCAATAATATATCACTTAAATAAAACCAAATTTCCAATCACTAATCTTTCTTAAATTTAGATAACTTGAAATATTCTTTTAAATCATCTTAAACCCAAACCACAATTTGAAGTCATATTTCTAAATTTTCAATTTCAATAGGTTTCAAATCCATATATTCACAGATAATTCTTAAATAAATTCTATTTCAAATAAATTCATTTTTTTCAAACCATATTACTTTCAAAGTTATAACAATTTCGAAAACCAATACTTTGAAAACAATAATACCTTAATTTCAATAAAACATTTCAATTTTGATATATTTCAAGACTTTAAATATTCCAAAATTCCCAACCAAATCTGATAATCTTATATATACCTTAATTCAATTTACAATTATCTAGTTTAGAAATATTTATTTAATAAATTTAATATCACTTAAATAAAGCTCAAACTTGAAATATTCGTAAATCAAACTTAAAACATCATCAAGTTACACATAGCTTAAATTTTAGAATTTAACTATATATAAAATAATATTTATATAATATCAAAATTTAATATTTATTAAACCGTATATTTCTTTCCAAACCATAGAAAATCACTTTAAAATATTTTATATATAGACCACGGTGCCTGTATATAATTTTCTATCCTATGGTCAAGTGATATGGATATCTATCATTTCAATCCGTAATTTAAAATAAAATTAGGGTTATATATCATTTTAAACTGCAATCCCGAGTAAAATAAAAATGCATAATAACTTGCAGTTTATACAATATAAAATATAGCATCCATTCATCCAAATATCAATAAACAACCATTTATTACAATCATCATCCAATTTAAACAAAACATCAATATTAAGCATATAAAATATAACAGGCATCAATGAATAGTTTATATTCAATAAAAATTAATAACTATTCAACTGACAGTTTATATGCAATAATAAATAAATTTAACTGGCAAATTATATGCAATAATAAAATTAAATAACAATGTAATTTAACTAAATGCTGTCTAACTGAGATGATGATTAAATATATGCCCAAACAATCATAGATAAATTTTAAATCACATCAAAATTTAATTTAACAAACATAAGAAATCTTAGAAGTTGTGAGTGGGTTAAAACACTCACCTTTTGAATCTAAATCGAATTTAAATCCGATTTAAACCCAAAATTTTGACGGTCTCCAAATCTGTCCAAACCAGCGTCAAAAGATCTGGAATTTAATTACGATCCTAACAAAAAAAATCGTGCGTGAATCGGAGCTCGTATATGGAAGTTATTCGTATTAACGCGTTTGAAAAATCAAAATTAAATTAAATTCAAAACAAAACAAACCTACCTATTACCACTTGCCATGTCAGCATTTCCTACGCACTCCTAGTGACGAATCTCACCAAACCCATGTTCCAATTTCGAAAATTGATGAAGAAATCAAAAAGGCCCAATTCAACATTTTGGGTTTCGAATTTTACACGTTTGACCGTGATTTCTGGTTGACTCAAGCGACTATTGCAAAAACAGAGACTGCGCTTAGATCTGTATCGATGAAAACTACAACATATATTTTTTTTGGAATTTTTCTTAGGACTTTGAATTTTATTTGATTTTTTTTTGAATAGAATTGGATCTAAAATTTGCATCCATTTAGGAAGAGAAAGAATTGAGGAAAATGAACGCACAAATAAATGAGAATAGATGGAGGCTAGGGTTTATAATTGGGTTTATATAGATAGGTTAGAATTAGAGTAGATGGATCTGATAAACAAACGCGCTGAACGATAATTTAAATTAACGTAATAGTTACATGTTTAATTTCAAATTAATTGCAATAAATCCAAATAAATACATAAAGCTTGATTCCCGTTTAAACACTTAACTCATTTGATTGCAATCAACCTTTTTATAGTAAATTAAATGTAACGACCCGTATTTTTACGGATCGAAACATTGTAAAATAGTTGTTATTAGACTGTTAGTATTGTTAAGTCGTCCAAAGTTTAGGTCGACTAGAGCTTAAGTCGTTTGGAAGATTAGGTCGTGTGGTAGCTTAGGTCGTGGGGTAAGTTAGGTCGAGTGAACGACCTAAGGAATTGAGGTAACCTACAGAATTTGACGACTTAGGGACTGGACGAGGTAAGGACTTAGGTCGTATAGCAGTTAGGTCGCGTAGTGGTTTAGGTCGTAGGATAGTTTGGGACGACCTAAGGAATAGGAGACCTAAGAAATAGGCGACCTAAGGAACGACGACCTAAGAGTTAGCGGTATGGGAGAGTGAGTTAACGACCTAGGAGATAAGCGAGTTAACGACTTAAGGGTTAGGTCGAGAGCGACCTAAGTGGTCTGTGTTTAGCGACCTAAGTGGTCTGTGTTTAGTTAGGTCGTGAGCAACCTTAGTTTAGGTCGTTGGACTACCTAAAAATGTTGAGTCGTGGCATTGTTAGGTCGCGGAAGCGCATTTGTCGTTAGGTCGCGCATTGTCTTAGGTCGTGGCATAGTTAGGTCGTGGCTTCTGTTAAGTCGTTAGGTCGGCACTGTTGCTAAGCCGCTTGAGTGTGTTAGGTCGTATGTCGCGCGCATATGTTAGGTCGCATATGTGGTAGGTCGCGCGCATGTGTTAGGTCGTAGTGTTTTTAGGTCATAGGTCGTGGACAGTTAGGTCGTGGATAGTTAGGTCGTGGATGACCTAAGGGGGCGGACGACCTAAGGAAATCAGCCTATAAATAGGCGGGTTTTTCTTCACTTTTTGGGATCGGGATTTCGAAGCGACGAAGTGCTGACATTTTGAGAGATCGAGTTCCACACTTCTTCACTTCTTTTCTCCACTCTAATCTTGTGATTCCTTCCATCCAAATCGAAGATCAAATCGAAGATCGAAGAGCTTAGATTGAAGATCTACATCCATCGAAGAGAGATTTCATCGTTTGAAGCGGATTTGTGATAGATCGAGTTAGATCCTTCGCTGTCCAGATCTGAAGTGTGTTGCTTTTGGGGTGTTTAGGTGATTTGGTGAGTGGTGATTATCTCTCACACGGATCCAAAGGAGTATATCGGATTGTTGGCTTGATTTGGTGTTAAAATAGTGATTTCCATGCATTTTCATAAACTTAAGTGTAGATCCATTGTTCATGATGATTTGACATCCATTTTACTACATGATAACCTATACAAGTTCATTCATCAAGTTGTAGAGATATTGCTCATGTTTTCATACTTGTTAGATTTGGACTCTTTATTTACGAAATTGCCATTATTGTTATAATTGTTATTTAGATCATGTTTGAATGTTTGATTACTTGGATTAATGATTGACTTGATTGATTGGTGTGAATTAGTTGATTGATGATTTGATTTAGACAGGATGGTCAAAGATGATTCAAAAGCTAAGGGAAAGGCTCTTGAATTGGGAAAGCTGCTCGTGGCATATGTAGTGGATGATGAAGCTTATATGGATAGATTTGATGATGATGTTGAGAAGAGGCTTTGCTATAATAAGATGAAGCGAGGCATGAGATGAGATAGCCTTGGTTTAATCCAGACGGGATCATTCCAAGCATGTTGATAACTCGGTGAAATGGTTCGGGTTTGACGATAATGGTCGGCTCGAGAGGCGCTTGAGCTAGTATGGAAATTGTTGTCGAGGAGGATGACTAGAAGGCTAAGATTTCATCGTTGTTGAAGGTTCTAGCATGCTCAAAGAAAGAGTACGCTGGGCAGATTCGATAGTCCCAAAAGACTACTGATTGGTAGTCGAGTACTCTGGGCAGATTCGATAGTCCTAGGCACGGGTCACGACGACGTGCGGAGTTATGTCTAGAACCGGGGTTTCCATTAGCCCTTGACGGACGGCTGAAAGAATGTGCCGGTCATTCAACTAACGGTGATATCGAAGCAATGATAACAGTGATAGCCAGAGTCATAGATGTTTGGTTGTATCGTCATTCGGTCTCAAGAGCAGTGTTTTCTGGGTGCTTACCTGATCTTGGTTTAGGCCTTGGGGGTTTGTATTTGGAAAACATCGCCCTTGACTCGAGTGATAATTGCTTTACTTTAAATTGCTTGCTTTGCTATGTTTGCTCCTGCTTAGTGTGTGTCTGGGGGCTATCACTGTAGAAAGAGGTGGAGTGGGAGGGTTGGATTCCTATTCCTTTTTCCTTTATGCTCTTTTGGTATGTTGTTAGTTAATTTACCGCTCACTAAGACTGTTGTCTGACTCAAGGCTTTATGTTTTAACTCTTATTGCCTTGGGCTGTTCGTCCATTTTGGGATGGGCAGACTAGGTAGCAGGTGACAGGTGCTGCTCTTAGGTTCCACGAGGGTGATGACGAAGACGAGCTGAAGGCTTGCATATTATTTTCTTACTATATGTACTGGATGTTCCGCTGCTTTGTATAATTCTCTGAGTGATATGTAGTGAGGCTTGATGTATTGACTATTCAGATGTTGTATTCAACTATTATGAAGTTTTATTGATGAGATTCTATTCTGTGAAGCTTCACTATATATATTCTCTATTGTATTTTATCCATGCGATGTGAGTAATACGACAGATTCTGCGGTTTTAACTTAACCCTGATGATCGTTCATGGCTGCCTGGCACACTTTACAGCGCACTATGTCTAGGTTTAGTGCAGGGGTCGTGGGCGGTCGTCACAATTGGTATCAGAGCATTGGTTAATCGATTTTACCCAACGCTCGCTGACGAAACTACGTATGAGAGACGTAATTGTATTTTGATGGATGATTACTATATATAATATAGTAGCTTAGAAGGATTTGAATTCCTTATGCGGTTGTTTCTCAAAGTGTATTAATCATTTCTTTTATAGATATTGAGAATGAGTCGAAGAGGGAGACCAGCTGCTAGGGAAGGCCGTGCTGCTGAGGGGCTGCTGATTATGCTGCTATGTTCGAAGCTATGATGACTTCGATCATGAGAAGGATGCCAGCTCCGGGTCCATAGGTAGACGTTGGAGTTCAAGTTCAAACTCCAAAACCGGTGGATTTTGCTAAGTTGTGTAAGGATTATACTGCTCTTGGAGGAAAGGTTTTCTTGGGAACAGAGTCAACCATTGAGGTTCAGAGATGGATAGATACTTGTAGAAGGATCTTTGGTGATTTGGGAATCGAGGATGCTACTAAAAGGAAGCTTGCATCAAGACAGCTTCAAGGGAGAGCTTCTGACTGGTGGAACTCTATCACCATTGATACTCCGGAGGAAGAAATTACTTGGGAGCAATTCCAAGCCAGATTTGAGGCTAAGTTCATTTCTACAGCTCAGAAGTCTGTTCTGTTCAAGAAGTTTGTGGAGCTCAAGCAAGGTGGAAGACCGGTTCTTGAGTATGTTTCTGAGTTTGAAGCTTTGTCCAAGTATGCTCGGTCGAATATAGAATCTTCATATCAGAAGAATGAGAAGTTTGTGATAGGCTTGGACAGTTATCTTGGGAGGCAGTTGGTGGATCATTTGGACGACCCATTTGAGAAGCTTGTAGAGAAGGCTCTCAGGCATGAGAATCTGTTTCCTAAAGAGGGATCTGTTGTTGCTGTGACCAAGGAGGAGTCTAGACCACAGCAGGGTGGAAACAAGAAGAGGAAGCAGCAGCAGCAGCAAAAGGGTAAGGATGGCCAGAAGAAGCCGAAGGGCGAAGTGACCTGCTACAATTGTCAGCAGAAGGGCCATTTCTCTAGAGATTGTAAGAATCGAAGGTGCCGGTGAAGTGTCACAACTGTGACAAGATGGGGTATGTTAAGAGGAATTGTCCAGAACCGCGGAAGGACAAGCAGATTGTGCAAGCTTATGCTTTGGGGCTGTTCCATCATCTTCGAAAGCTCCTACCGCTGAAGAGAAAGGAAAGAGTGTGGTGGTTCAGGGTACTCTTTTCATTTGTGGTTTTCCAATTAGAGTGTTATTTGATACTGGGGCGTCGCATTCTTTTGTTTGTAATGAACTTGTAGGCCGGTTGGGTTTAGAACCGGATATTGTTGATAGGCCATTAGTTGTGACTAATCCAGTTGGGGGTTCGTCTTGTTTGTGTATGCTATGCCGCGGTCTGATTGTATCGAGTCATGATTTCTCTTTTGTTTGTGATTGTTTTGTTCTGAACTTTGCGGGGTTCGGAATTATTTTGGGTATGGACTGGCTTAGGAAGTATGCGGCAAAGGTTGATTGTGAAAGGTTGGAGGTGTCAGTCGAGAATGTGGAGGGGCGAAAGGTTGTGATACGATGTAAGCATGAGGAAGGCGTCTTCATGAGCTTCATGTATTCGCTGGTTGTTCCACGGGATGGACTGTCATCTGTGCCAATCGCTAATGGATTTGAGGATGTCTTTGACGAGGTCAAAGGGTTACCGCCGCATAGAGAGATTGAGTTTCGTATCGATCTAGTTGAAGGAGCCAGACCTGTTGTGATGCCTCTTAGGTGGATGGCGCCTAGAGAACAGCAAGAGTTGAGGGTGCAAGTTGATGATCTTTTACATAAAGGATTCATTCGGCGTAGTGTGTCCGAATGGGGTGCACCAGTTGTGTTTGTAACCAAAGCGGATGGTTGCTGAGGTTGTGTGTAGATTATCATGAGCTGAATAAAGTGACTAAGAAGAACAAGTATCCATTGCCGAGAATAGACGACTTGTTTGATCAGCTTCACGAAGCTAAGGTGTTTTCTCAGATGGATTTAGCAATGGGATTTCACCAGTTAAGAGTGGCTAAGGATAGTGTGCTGAAGGCTGCTTTTAGGACACCATCCTGTTTCTTTGAGTGGCTGGTAATGCCGTTTGGATTGACCAATGCACTAGCATATTTTGTGGATCTTATGAATAGAGTGTTCAGAGATCAATTGAACAAGTTCGTACTAGTGTTCGTGGATGATATTCTGATTTATTCCAGAACTGAAGAAGAACACAAGACGCACTTGCATATTGTTTTGGAAATCTTATGAAAACATCAGCTAAGGGCTAAGTTTTCGAAGTGTCACTTCTGGAAGAGTGAAGTGAGGTTCTTAGGCCATATTATCTCTGGAAATGGAGTAGCGATTGATCCCGCCGAGATAGCAGCAATCCAGGATTGGGGTAGACCTAAGAATGCATCTGATGTGAGGAGTTTTCTTGGATTAGCAGGATATTATCGTCGATTTATCAAAGACTTCTCCAAGGTGGCTGCACCATTGACAGGATTGACGAAAAAGAACCAAGTATTCAGATGGGATGCTAAGTGTGAGCAAGCTTTCGGAATCCTGAAAGAGCGACTGACAAGTGCTCCTGTTTTGACTATTCCAAGTGGAAATGATGAGATGGTGGTTTACACCGACACATGTGGTACTGGACTTGGAGCAGTGCTGATGCAGAAGGGTAAAGTTGTCGCGTATGCCAGTCGACAACTGAAGCCGCATGAAAGGAATTATCCGACTCATGATTTGGAGTTAGCGGCAATTGTATTTGCTCTGAAGATGTGGAGACATTATCTATTGGGAGTTCGATTCGAGTTGTTTACAGATCATAAGTCGTTGAAGTATCTTTTCTCCCAAAAGGATTTGAATCTTCGGCAGCAACGATGGCTAGAGTTTTTGGCATCATATGATTTTAGTATAGCCTATACTCCGGGAAAGGGTAACGCAGTGGCAGATGCGTTAACTCGAAGACATGCAGGATTGGGAGCCATGTTTTCAGAATGGAAGAATCTCGAGTATTTAGTTGGATTTGACTTCAGGCCCAGATGTGAATTGGAATCTGAGATGTTGGCAAACTTATCGATAAGACCAACTCTTGTGGAAAGGATAGGCGAGAGCCAAAAGCAAGACGATAAGCTTGTCAAGATTATCCATGATTTGGAATCTGGATTGGATCCAGAAAAGGATAAAGGATTCGAGGTCGATCGAGAGGGTTGGCTTCGGAAGCAAGGACGACTAGTTGTTCCCGATATAGATGAATTGAGAAATGAAGTTTTGAAGGAAAGTCATCACTCGAAGTTGACCATTCATCCAGGTGGAAATAAGATGTATCGGGATATGAAGAGAACCTACTACTGGGAAGGTATGAAGAAGGATGTTGGAAATTTTATTTCCAAGTGCATGAACTACCAGTTGGTAAAAGCCGAATAGAAGAAGCCAAGTGGATTGCTTCAGCCATTGGAAGTTCCTACATGGAAGTGGGAGCAAATATCGATGGATTTTATTGATGGACTACCTAGAACAAGAACGAGAAATGAAGGGATTCGGGTCATCGTAGATCGTCTGACTAAGAGCGCAAGATTCATTCCTGTTCGATCGACTAGGACTGCATCAAAGTTGGTCGAGTTGTATGTTAAGTGGATAGTTCGATTCCATGGTATTCCAAAAAGTATAGTGAGCGATCGAGACCCATTGTTCACTAGTAGATTTTGGAAGAGCTTCCAGGAAGTTTTGGGAACCGAATTGTGTTTGAGTACAGCTTATCACCCTCAAACAGATGGTCAGACCGAGAGAGTCAATCGAGTTTTGGAAGATCTCCTTAGAGCTTGTGTTTTAGATTTCGGAGGATCGTGGGAAGATCATCTTCATTTGGTGGAATTTTCGTATAATAACAGCTACCAGTCAAGCATTGGTATGGCACCGTATGAGGCATTGTATGGAAGACCGTGTAACTCTCCGACATGTTGGTTAGAAACAGGAGAAAAGCTGATACTTGGGCCAGAGATGACTCGACAGACTTCAGATTGCATAGAGATCATTCGGCAACGAATGAAGGTAGCCAAGACCGCCAGAAAAGTTATGCCGAAAAGCGTTGTAAGGATTTGGAATTCGACGTAGGTGATATGGTTTTTGTGAAGATTTCTCCACTGAAGAATGTTATTAGATTCGGGAAGAAAGGAAAATTGACTCCGAGATTTGTTGGACCATTTACGATCATCGAGCGAATTGGAAAGCTCGCCTACAAATTGGAATTACCAGAAAAGATGTCGGGTGTGCATAATGTTTTTCATGTATCGTATCTACGGAAGTATGTGCACGACTCGAATACAGTGGTTTCTGTTGATGGCTGTGAAGACTTTGAGATTGATCCAGTCGATAAGAGACCTCGTAAACCGCTTCGTGTTGTGGAAACTGACACGAAACAGCTTAGGAGGAAGGTAGTTAGGTTTCTCAAGATACAATGGAGTGATGATGATAACGACTGTACATGGGAGGTGGAAGAGAGGATGAAGGCAGCTCATCCTGAACTCTTCAAGGTATGGCCCTAAGGTGTCGTGTCATCTAACGACATTGTAACTTGTTCTAGTTTTAGAATTCTACATGCTAAGCTAGAATTGGATGCATGGTTTGTTGATTACTATGGATGGTAGGCATGCAGAATAGTCTTTGATTGCTCCGTTGTTTGGAATTTCGGGGGCGAAATTCCTAAGGGGGAGAGAATGTAACGACCCATATTTTTACGGATCGAAACATTGTAAAACAGTTGTTATTAGACTGTTAGTATTGTTAAGTCGCCCAGAGTTTAGGTCGACTAGAGCTTAAGTCATTTGGAAGATTAGGTCGTGTGGTAGCTTAGGTCGTGGGGTAAGTTAGGTCGAGTGAACGACCTAAGGAATTGAGGTAACCTACAGAATTTGACGACTTAGGGACTGGACGAGGTAAGGACTTAGGTCGTATAGCAGTTAGGTCGCGTAGTGGTTCAGGTCGTAGGATAGTTTGGGACGACCTAAGGAATAGGCGACCTAAGAAATAGGCGACCTAAGGAACGGCGACCTAAGAGTTAGCGGTATGGGAGAGTGAGTTAACGACCTAGGAGATAAGCGAGTTAACGACTTAAGGGTTAGGTCGTGAGCGACCTAAGTGGTCTGTGTTTAGCGACCTAAGTGGTCTGTGTTTAGTTAGGTCGTGAGCAACCTAAGTTTAGGTCGTTGGACTACCTAAAAATGTTGAGTCGTGGCATTGTTAGGTCGCGGAAGCGCATTTGTCGTTAGGTCGCGCATTGTCTTAGGTCGTGGCATAGTTAGGTCGTGGCTTCTGTTAAGTCGTTAGGTCGGCACTATTGCTAAGCCGCTTGAGTGTGTTAGGTCGTATGTCACGCGCATATGTTAGGTCGCATATGTGGTAGGTCGCGCGCATGTGTTAGGTCGTAGTGTTTTTAGGTCATAGGTCGTGGACAGTTAGGTCGTGGATAGTTAGATCGTGGACGACCTAAGGGGGCGGACGACCTAAGGAAATCAGCCTATAAATAGGCGGGTTTTTCTTCACTTTTTGGGATCGGGATTTCGAAGCGACGAAGTGCTGACATTTTGAGAGCTCGAGTTCCACACTTCTTCACTTCTTTTCTCCACTCTAATCTTGTGATTCCTTCCATCCAAATCGAAGATCAATTCAAAGATTGAAGAGCTTAGATTGAAGATCTACATCCATCGAAGAGAGATTTCATCGTTTGAAACGGATTTGTGATAGATCGAGTTAGATCCTTCACTGTCCAGATCTGAAGTGTGTTGCTTTTGGGGTGTTTAGGTGATTTGGTGAGTGGTGATTATCTCTCACACGGATCCAAAGGAGTATATCAGATTGTTGGCTTGATTTGGTGTTAAAATAGTGATTTCCATGCATTTTCATAAACTTAAGTGTAGATCCATTGTTCATGATGATTTGACATCCATTTTACTACATGTTAACCTATACAAGTTCATTCATCAAGTTGTAGAGATATTGCTCATGTTTTCATACTTGTTAGATTTGGACTCTTTATTTACGAAATTGCCATTATTGTTATAATTGTTATTTAGATCATGTTTGAATGTTTGATTACTTGGATTAATGATTGACTTGATTGATTGTTGTGAATTAGTTGATTGATGATTTGATTTAGACAAGATGGTCAAAGATGATTTAAAAGCTAAGGGAAAGGCTCTTGAATTGGGAAAGCTGCTCGTGGCATACGTAGTGGATGATGAAGCTCATATGGATAGATTTGATGATGATGTTGAGAAGAGGCTTTGCTATGATAAGATGAAGCGAGGCATGAGATGAGATAGCCTTGGTTTAATCCAGACGGGATCATTCCAAGCATGTTGATAACTCGGTGAAATGGTTCGGGTTTGAGGATAATGGTCGGCTCGAGAGGCGCTTGAGCTAGTATGGAAATAGTTGTCGAGGAGGATGACTAGAAGGCTAAGATTTCATCGTTGTTGAAGGTTCTAGCATGCTCAAAGCAAGAGTACGCTGGGCAGATTCGATAGTCCCAAAAGACTACTGATTGGTAGTCGAGTACTCTGGGCAGATTCGATAGTCCTAGGCACGGGTCTCGACGACGTGCAGAGTTATGTCTAGAACCAGGATTTCCATTAGCCCTTGACGGACGGCTGAAAGAATGTGCCGGTCATTCAACTAACGGTGATATCGAAGCAATGATAACAATGATAGCCAGAGTCATAGATGTTTGGTTGTATCGTCATTCGGTCTCAAGAGCAGTGTTTTCTGGGTGCTTACCTGATCTTGGTTTAGGCCTTGGGGGTTTGTATTTGGAAAACATCGCCCTTGACTCGAGTGATAATTGCTTTACTTTAAATTGCTTGCTTTGCTATGTTTGCTCCTGCTTAGTGTGTGTCTGGAGGCTATCACTGTAGAAAGAGGTGGAGTGGGAGGGTTGGATTCCTATTCCTTTTTCCTTTATGCTCTTTTGGTATGTTGTTAGTTAATTTACCGCTCACTAAGACTGTTGTCTGACTCAAGGCTTTATGTTTTAACTCTTATTGTCTTGGGTTGTTTGTCCATTTTGGGATGGGCAGACTAGGTAGCATGTGACAGGTGCTGCTCTTAGGTTCCACGAGGGTGATGACGAAGACGAGCTGGAGGCTTGCATATTATTTTCTTACTATATGTACTGGATGTTCCGCTACTTTGTATAATTCTCTGAGTGATATGTAGTGAGGCTTGATGTATTGACTATTCAGATGTTGTATTCAACTATTATGAAGTTTTATTGATGAGATTCTATTCTGTGAAGCTTCACTATATATATTCTCTATTGTATTTTATCCATGCGTTGTGAGTAATACGATAGATTCTGCGATTTTAACTTAACCCTGATGATCGTCCATGGCTGCCAGGCACACTTTACAGCGCACTATGTCTAGGTTTAGTGCAAGGGTCGTGGGCGGTCGTCACATTAAATTCCAATATATTAAATAAACTTTATTTCCATTCTTTATATACACTAACCATCATTTAATGAAGAATTCATTTACGTTATTTCCCATTTATGACCTTAATTTATTTAACGTAACATTAAATTTACATCTATTGCAATGATTTCCAATTTAGTTGAATGAACTAATTTTATATAACTCCTAATAATTGTTGTAATACTCTCAATCCCACATTATAAGTATATTATTTCCACTCAAATATTATAGATATATACAGAGTATTGGTTTTCATTAAATCATTATTTATTATATATTTTAATTAAATAAATTCACTATTTAAATCTGTTCAAATTTATTACCAAATATCCATTTACCTTTCCCATTAAATTTGAATCCCCTTCAATTAATCTAACCAATCAAATTTCCATCCACGCTTTATTATAGACCTAAAATATGCAATTCATTATCTTGTATTAATTTTATACAATTACCATTAACTTTACATTCCATCACTATTCCATATATATTTATTCATCAATCAATTAGGGAATTTCTATAACAGTTGTTAGCTACTTTTATATTAATTAAATAAATTCAAAATAAATTAATTAAATCAAATTTACCACTTCAACTCTAAATTATCAAAAAAAATTATCAGTTTGGATTACTTGGTAAATCTAGAATCTTTTAATAAATCTCTACATTCATTTATCGTTAAAAAAATTCCAAATTCACAACATTTAGTTTTAAATTTTCAATTTATCTAGTAATTAAACTTAATTGCCCAAGAAATCCATTTATTTGGTTTTTTTAAATTCTTTTATTCACTCCATTATCACCAAGTAGATAAATTGACATTGGTTAATGGTCTAATATATTATTATTCTAGATTTTCAACTAAAACTTCACTAATGTAATATTTAACATTAAATTCCCATTTAATTGAAATAACCCAATTTCAAAATTTAACTTCAAATAAATAAACAACCTTTTATATTTCTAAATCAATTACAATAGTTTAATAATTTGAAAGTAAATTGAAAGTTGCTAAATTTATCGATTTCAGAAATTTCCCTTAATTCCATTTAAATTCAGAGATTATCTATTAAATTAATGAATCTTTAATTTGAATTAGGTGGATTAAATATTGGACTCACACTATTGCATTCATATTTTCCGTTTCACTTTTATCCATATTAACTATTTCAATTTTACTTATTGTAACACTAACAAAATTTCAATATATAACGCCGATTTATTTCCTTGTATTAACATACCTCTATCCACATTTATTATTAAAGTAACGCTTGAAATCAATAACTACATTGTAATTACTCACATTCAAATGATCGTTATTTCAAATAAATTTATCAACCAATTAATTAGGGAATTCATAATAGTTGTTATCTACCCTTATATTTATTTCCTAATAAGGTACTACCTACTCTCCTCTAATTGTGATTTGAATTCCAACCTTTATTTCATACTAAATAAAATAACAACATATAAATTGTTACCTATTTCCCTACATGCCTATATAGGTTTATTACTTAACAATCACCGTTTAAAATCCCGTGTATACACAAATTATTACTTAACATAAGTCTATTCTTTTTATTACTTTACGTTCACACTTTACTCTATAATAAACCACTAAGTAACGTTATCATCAAACCAACATTAATTAATATATTAAATGCTTACATTTATTTCTCTACATCCAATTTGTTCCAACTTAATTTATATTAATGTCATTCCCTTATGCTAACTTTTATTACCTAAATTTTCTGTTGTTGTAAGCCTTTAATATTTCCATTTAAATTAAATATAAATTCCAATTCAATCAACCCTTTCGATATGCAACTTATAATAACTGCTTACAAGTATGAATAGAATTATCATTTATTTCAACGTTTTCTAACTTTACATTAACATATTAGTTGATTCCCTTAGAAGGAAATTTATATCCAGGTATAATACTTACCCCATTTCATTTATTAACATTTATTCAAATTACTAGTAAATAGGTTTTAAATCACCACTTATGTTTTATTAGCGTTCATTTCATTATCCCTTTTTCTATAAAGTTTTTATTTCTACTAAATTAAATTTACACAACTCATTATTTCAACCAAATTAAATTCACGAAATTTACGGGTCATTACACTCTCCCCCACTCAAAACTTTTCGTCTCCGAAAAGGAAAAAGAAGGGAAAGAAGGATTAAGGAATCAATATATCATACTAAATTATTAAATTTATAAACAAATAGATTTTTACAAAATTAATTAATAAAATATACCAATTTATAACCATTAAATCTTTTTATCCCCAAATTAATAAAGTTTGGAAAACATTTTTCAAAATATTTTCTAAGTCCAAAATTTATGGAAAATTTTGGCAGAGTCTCCTTTGTACGGAGAGGCTCGGGGAAAAATATAGTATAAATATAACAATATATAACATATAATTTCCAAAATAATATATATCCCAGCACGGGAAAATGATATAATAGCGCTATAAAACGTAACCCGAGAACGTACCTATTTGTCGGGCAGTTTTACGCTTATTATTATGGAACCAAAAGCAGTAGCGATTGCTTCCATAACCTGCATTTCACTTATATAATCTAAAAGGGTTAACAATTATATAAATGAAATATTAAAGTTGTTTCAACCCTAAACAAACAAATTGATACAATCCAACAACAACTTGCAACAAGGCATACAACCATCACATAAGTCAACACACATCAATCATTCATTCATATCAAACACAATAAATAGTTGTTCGGGTTCAAAACTTCAAATTTGTACGGAATGAAAATAAACTACTAAGTGTACCCTTTTACTCAACAGTCTTAGGCGAACTAAATAGATTATTTATTCATCCAAACAATTGTAAAGTATCCTTGCCCAAACAACCATAAATTAAACAAACAACAAATTCAAACAATAGATCAAGTTCATTTATTAATTTCATCCCATATATTGTTGCTTGATTTCCTCCTCATTCAATTTATACTCATCTTCATTTAATTTATTCACATCATGTCAATTCTCTTCTTATTGCATTATATTTATTCATTCATGACTTGATTTCATTTATTTACATTCATTTATTAATAATATTCATGTTAAGTTCAGTTACTTGGCATAACAATTATAACCTTAATTATTATTAATAAGAGCAATTTATAGAACATTTCCATTACATAAGTTTACTTGTACAATTTACTATTCATTTTCTTATTAAACATTTTCAACTTTTATAAATTTTTGGTAAGTTATATTTATGCTTTTAAAGAATGAAATTGAAAGTTATACAAGTTTTCTCATTTCTTTTAATTATTTTAATGTTCAATAATTATTTCCTTTATTTCATAGGTTACAATTCAACTTTCATTTAATACCATTTATATCCTAGCATTAAATGTCTTATTTCCTTTAAAGGTTTCAATTTATTAATTACCTACATTCCAATTCACTTCAGTAATTAGGACTATTTATTAATGGAAACTTAAGAATTTAAATACCGGGTTTTATTCAAAAATCATTTTAAGATAATAGATAATATATATACTTATAATTTATATATCAAATTATATTTAAAACAATTTAAAATAAAATAATCTTGTAGTAAAACTACTACCGTGGCGTTCCCACTTCGAAACTCGAAAATGAATGTCGATGATGCGGCCGCCATCACCGAAATTATTTTCCAGTGACAGAGAGGGGAGTACAACTTATTTCTTTGCGGAATTTCTTTTAAAACATTTCTTTCAAATTATACTAAAATATTTATATCAGAAAATACTTCTAACAATATTATTATTACATTCCAAAATCAATTGAAAGAAATATTCAAAAACTCCGGAACTTAAGCTCTAAATTTCCAGTTTTCATTTATTTTATTTTCAACTTAGTTTCAACTATTATTTATATTTTCATTACCTAACACCCAATCTATAGCAACCAAATATATATCTATATAAAATATTTTACTTTATATATAGAAAATATAATAAGCAAAATTATTTCATTCACCTATATTAAAACAAATATTATGTTGGTCTGTCCTATTAAGTGTTTAGCAATCCCTATTGATGTCATAGCGTCCCATGCACCAACCAGAATTTATAAATACAAAACGGAACAGACTAACACAATATTAAAACCTTTTTATAACACTAACAAATACGCTCTCTCATATATATACGCTCAACGACTCCCATAGGGTATTACTACCCTATTAGCAAAGAGTCAAACCCCACAAAGCTAAGGTTTATCGCTAAACCAAAGCTCTGATACCAACTGTAACATCCCACCTTTTTGTATGCTTAAGCAGACACACGTACCGACGTAAACCATACAGATGGGTGGATTGTTATGGGGTAAATAAGAAAAAGTGGAGAAATAAAAGAAACAAAATAGAATCTTGCAGCGGAACGATAAAATATAATAATCAAATAACAGTTCATGAAGCTGTTTTACAAAACATTTGATTATACTTATACAATACATATCAGAGTTACATATACCAGAGAATGATAATAAATGCAGCGGAATACAATGGTGTAGTGTAATATAATAAATAGTAGTAATAAAATCTTTGTAACGACCCACCATTTTGAACCATTCGCATCCATTATAAGTGTATAGGAAGACACTCATGCCGGAGTTGAATTGCTCAAAATACCGCGTTGTTAATTTAAATTTGGCAAAACTGAACATATACAGTAAATAAATAATCACAGATCACAGACACAGAGTAATAAGTGCAGCGGAAATAAAAAGATAGTAGTTCATGAAGCTACTATATAAGTATATGAGTTACATCAGAGTTAAACCAGATACAACGGAAGAGTAATATGATACATCAGATACAAATCAGAATACATCACTGGAATCATCGAATACTGAAGCAGAATAGATGGCTGGATCTTCATGCAAAGCTCCAACTTCAAAGGTGAGTCTCGAATACTGGTACACTCAGTCTGACCCGAGCGTAAAGCAAAAACACAAGACACTCGAGTCAGGATTAACATTCTTATATTAATAAATCCAACTCAAGTGAAATAGCAATTGAAATACAAGTAACTCAAATGATGTTTGGAATAACCATCCTTTAAGGATCCGTTAAACTATCTACTATGTAGTAGTGTACGATAAGTAGATAATGTCTATCAGTAATATAAGAAGATATCAAAATAGTGTTAAGTCATGGCCCATTCCACCCTTAACACATTTTTATTCCCAAAAGCATATACAAGACCGTAGTTTCCCCAAAACCGGAAGTCACCAGAGGGCAATCCATATACTAAAGGTACAAATCAAAATCATAGTGGTCGCGTATAAATGGAATACAAGTATGACAAGGCACATGAGGCAATACCCAAGGTAGTGATACTACCGTTTGCCTGATCCGGACTGGTGAGAACGCAACGCCGCAGAGCCCGCAACACCGTGAAACAACACTCCCAAAATCAAGGGTGCACCAATCGACAACAAGTAATAAGTAGTTCGAAGAAGTGTGTCCACTTGAGGTAGCTAATCCTCCATTGGCCCGGCACGGCTCCTGTTTTAGCCATTTCCAATTTGACACAAGTGTCAAGGCTATCCATCATCGTTCTCTTTCTTCAGTCATCACGTACATCATTCCAACCACTTCATTCTGGATCAACACTCCGCGCATAGTTATTAAAGTGGTTTTCGGTTTAGATAGAGAGTATATCCATAACCGACTCCGGTCTCTTTAATAACTTTCGTAATTATTACACCGATTGGTCATTTAATATATTTCAAAACCAAATCAAATTCAACTCAATTAGAATTTGTAAATCAACATTTCATTTGTCTTGCTAAATCAATTTCCAATATTCACGTTCAAAACTTCATAATTACCATTCAAAATCCTATAATTCAATTACAACATCTATTTAAAACCATTCAAATATTGATCCAAGTTCGTATATAATATAAGTTTCATTTCGAAATCAATTAAATAAATTTTATTTAACATTCAAATCAATTTAAACTCATTCATCGATTTCATTCAATATTCGTTAAGTTACTTTATCGTTCAAAACAATTTCTATTAAATTTCCAATTCATTAAATCAATTCTTAAGTTCAACTTCCTTATATCAAAACTTACAAATTTAATTAAATTAAATTCGTTAAATCAATTTTTTTTAACTTTCAAGTCTTACATTAATTTCAATAAATCACATTTTATTTCTTGATAAAGAAATTCAATTTCACTTATTTACTTTCTTAAATAATTTTCCAAAACTTAATAAATAAAGTAACTCAATTTCAATTATTTACGAAGTAAAATTCACTTATTCAAAAGTTTAATTTTCTTATTAAAGAATTTCAATTCAATTTAATCATTAAATAATTTAATCTTATTTAAGTATTAAATAATTCAAAACTTAATTATTCAATAATTTCAAAGTTTAATAATTTCAAACTAAATTTTAATTTCAAACTTAATTATTAAATCATTTCAAAGTTTAATAATTTCAAACTTAATTCAATCATTTCTCGAATTAAACAACATTCTTTCATCAATTACATTTTTAATATTTTGTTTCAGATTATTATATATTAACATTTTCCTTTCATTAAAATTCAAAATTCAACTTCATTTCAAAACCATAATATTTATTCAAATAAAATCTTCGTTTATTTTTAAATCAAATTATTGACCAATCGGGTTTTATTTAATTTCCTATCCTAAGTCAAAGTTCAATTTGGGTATTTATCATTTCAACCCGATTCCAATTCAATTCAAAATCAAAGCATAACAAAGGGAACTTGCAGTGTGATAACTCGGATGGTGTCAAAGTAAATAAACAAGCAATAACAACAATCAATAACAATCCAAAAATCAATTCAAATAATCCCGAAATAACCGTATTAATTTGCATTGTTATTTGTACGAATTAATATAATTATTTCTAGAATCTACACTATCATTTCATGTAGATTAAAGATTATTACATTACGGTTTTTCACTTGTCATCCATTTACAATTTCATACATCATCAATTTAACAACATACATTCAGTGGTTCAAAGTGAAATTAAACAAATCCTACATGTCAATAAATTTAACAGTTAAAGGGGTCATATTATACCAATGTCATTTAATCAAATTCAACACATATCAAATCTCACTATCCTACGTCAATTTCAATTTCAAATTATTTATCACTTACATCATTAACAATTTAACGTCCAATATAAACATCAAACGATCAATCATTTAACAACCAAACTGGATTATCATTGCATATATAACAGATAATGGTGTCAGATGTCACAGGTGAACTGATATAGGCAATAGCATATATAATAGTGTAAATAACTAATGGCAGCATATTTCAATTGTCGTTTCAATCGAAATCAAATTTAATAAATAAAAGAACGTTAATCGTGAGTGAGTGCTCACCTTTCGAGGCTAGAGAAATTTGAAACAAAACCAGCTACGAATTGGATCACGATCTAGGGAATCGAACCATCCAAACAACAATCTCAAAGTGAAGTAAGCTGGAAGCGAATTTGACGAACAAAGAGGCTGATAGATAAGAATCGATGAGAAACGAATCAGAATCAATTTGATAGACAGCAACACTATAAATATTATCATTATTTTTATTTCCATGAAATTATAAATTTGAACACATATTATTAAAATAATATATATAACTAAAATCATTGTTGTTTTTTTTTCACAAATATTTAAAACCAAAACGCTTACCAATCAATATACGACTTATACTGTATGGATATACATCAAAGTACTGACATTTTATATGACTTAGTAGCCGACATATATTTTTTTCTTCTAACGTTCAATATAACTCACGTGCTTATTATTTTTAAAAGTTGGTATAAACTGACATAGCTACATATGTATAAGTGGCGAAAACTTTCTTCATATAAGCTGACATATGCATATAACCAGACGCATAACTCTATGTATATAAAATATACTAAACCTATGCATTATATTTCTTTTAAACAATGTCGAAATGATATAGTATAAAACAAAAGATTCCGTATATATGTACAGAACGACCAAAATATATCATTTTAATATAACTTAAACTAACAGAATATATAAACAATATATATATAATACGTATCTAACATATAATATAATTTATAACAGAAACAACCCACCATTCTAACCAAGTACTGTCCCTTATATATATACTAGCAGCATAACTATCAACCTATATAATATATATATGCTTTCCTTCGAAAAATATAAATACTATACAATCAATAACCTTATATATTATAAACAACCTATATTTTGATATCAATATAAATTTAATTTAATATAGTTATCCATCATATCAAAACTATCACGTTATAACCAAACATACATATGTATGTCAGACATATATATCCTTTACTGTAAAATAAAATCTATACAACAGAAAAAACAATACTTATGTGTATAAATAAGAACTAACATATTTATAAATATAATGATGTATATTCGAACTAGCTACATATATATTTATATAAACTAGCTTATCAGTAATATATATATACCTTTTATATAAAATATGCACAGGATGGTATAACACATATATTACAAACTTAGAAATATATCAGATTAAGTAGATGGTAATATAAAGTAAACAGGATAATAAATATACCGCAAAACTTGGGAGCACAGCTATATATATATATGATATACGTACGATGATATACATAAGTAATAGTGTTAGTAAAACTTTCATATATATATATAACTACCTATATATGCAATATATAATAAAACAACATACCTACAAAACTAAGAAAGTGGCTGCTTCATGACGTGGCAGATCTCGGCAAGGTGGGATGGCGGCAAGGGGAAGAGGGCAGGCACGAGGTGGCTCGGCCTTGGGTTTTAGTGCACGACAAAGGGAGATCTCAGTGGTCATGGAGGAAATCAAGGTGGCCGATGGTGATGGGAGCTGGGTCATGTCGGCTGTCAGTGTGAAGGTGAAGCTATGTGCAGTTGATGGTGAGAAAGCTTCGATAAGGTGTTCGGCTTGCAAGTGGGAGGGGAGGGCACGAGAAAGGGAACCGATGTTGGATCACGTGGGAAATTTTTTTGGTCACGAGCAAAATGTGCGTGGGAGAGGAAGAAGAAAAGGGGAGACTTATTGTGAATGCTAAAAAGAGGAGAGGAAGTGATAAGTTAGGCAACCCAAAAGTTGCAGAGAACAAATATGCAAATGGAACTAACTGATGGAAACAAAAGGTCACTTAAACTATTGAAATGAATGCACAAAAAAACACGCATTGAATTCTGTAATTTTCAACACCCATTGGTTTTCACCAGAATGATTACCAGAAACGCAAAAGACTCCACAAAGAGTACCAATACGGAAGGCGTTTCGCAAAGTGTAACGTACGCCGAACTCCGAATTTGAAAATCGAGTACACCGTAAAGATCAGCACGACGAGACGATCAAAACGGTATACAAACGTCGGTAATTTGATTGAATTATAAAAATTCGGATTTTCTACCGACAGAAAATGCAAGAAAAATGCAGAAGAATAAGATCGACGGAGCTAAAGAAGTCCGAATTTTGAAAAACGAAAAATGACGCCTTACTCAGAAGACGATTTAGAATTTTTCTATGTAATATTTAGGTTTCAAAAACATTTTATTTCCATCACTTTTTAACTGATTAAATTGAAGTGAATTTACGCACGAAATAAACTTTCATATTTTCGAACGAAAATTTACCAGTTGCTATGTTTAACTAGACGTATTCCAAATATTAAATTTTTATTTCAAATTTTTATCATTTAAAATTTCACAAAATTTCAACTAATTACGTTATTAAAACAGTTGAAATTTACGGGTCGTTACAATCTTCGTCTTCGTCCTCCAGAAATAGGGCCATCAAATCCTAAAATGCTCAGGCTGACCCGAGCGAATGAAAAGACAAAACACTCGAGTTGGAACTAAAAGATCTTATGTAAGTTAAATCAATGAAATAAATATGAGTGTAAACGGCGTTAGAGATGTTTACCGGGTTTGACATCTCCTATCCAGTGTCTAACGTGAGTGCAGTAACTTAAGAAATGTTCGGGATTCACATCTCTTAAGGATCCGTTAAACTATCTACTATGTAGTAATATTCGCTATATATAGTAGTGTCTAATCCGTAAAGTATAATCATATAAAAAATAGCGTTAAGGGGATGGAGAACCTTAACGCGGTCGGATCTTTAAACCAAAATCGTAGTGGGTTCGATATGGTAGGTGACACGACACACAAGGCAATGCCAGGGTAGATATACCAATTACGCACACGGACTGATGGATACGCATAGCAACCACTACCGTTTGTAACGACCCGTATTTTTACGGATCGAAACATCGTAAAAACAGTCATCATTTAAGTCGCAGTGTTGATAAGTCGTTCTGAGTCTAAGTCCTAGGTCGTAAACGACCTAAGTGATAAGTCGTGACCGACTTAAGTGGTATAGGCGACCTAAGGAAGTGTAGTTGGCGACCTAAGTATTCTGGAGTTAGGTCATAGGGGGAGATAGGTCGTGTCATAACTTAAGTCGTGGGGTAGAGTTAGGTCGGCAACGACCTAAGAAACTAGGCGAGTTAGCAACTTAAGGTGTTATCATAGTTAGGTCGTGAGCGACCTATCAGATGTTGTGAGCGACCTAAGGAATGGGATGACTCATAGAAGCTGGCGACCTAGTAGACTGGATAGGTTTAGGTCGTAGACGACCTAAGAGATAAGAGCTAATGACTTAAGAGTTTTGGCGAACTAAAGACCCAAGGGGTCATTAAGTCGTTAGGTCGGAACCATTGCTAGGTTGCGTCTTAGTTATGTCGTAAGTCGTATCACCTGTTAGGTCGCGCGTAGTTAAGTCGTAGGTCGTATTCCAGTTGACTCGTTAAGGCGGTATTGTTGCTGAGTCGAGTGTGTGCTAAGTCGTTTGGTCGTATAAGTGCGCATGAGCTTAAGTCGTAGGTTGCTAGGTACGTTAAGTCGTAGACGACTTAGGAGTTGAGTCATAACCTAGTTATCTGTTAAGTCGGAGGCCCTGCTAAGTTATAAGTCGTAGACTAGTGGGTTTTGATAAGTCGTAGGTTGGCATAGCAGTTAAGTCGTAGGTCGTCTGGGGTGTTAAGTCGGAGAGGAAGTTAAGTCGGAGACGATTTATAGAGGCAGACGACCTAAGATTTCAGCTATAAATACTCGTCCATTTCTCACTTTTTGGGATCCGGATTTCGAAGCGACGAAGTGCTGCCATTTTGAGAGCTCGACTTCTACACTTCTTCACTTCTTTTCTCCACTCTAATCTAGTGCTTCCATCCATCCAAGTTGAAGATCAAATTGAAGATTCAAGAGCTTAGATTGAAGATCTACATCCATTGAAGTGAGATTTCATCGTTTGAAGCGGATCGGTGATAGATCGAGTTAGATCCTTTGCTGTCCAGATCTGAAGCGTGTTGATTTGGGGTTGTTTAGGTGATTTGGTGAGTGGTGATTATCTCTCACATGGATCCAAAGGAGTATATCGGATCGTTGGCTTGATTTGGAGTTAAAATAGTGATTTCCATGCATTTTCCTAATCATATGTGTAGATCCATGTAGATTCATTGTTCATGATGATTTGACATCCATTTTACCACATGTTAACCTATGCAAGTTCATTCATCAAGTTTATAGAGATATTGTTCATGTTTTCATGCTTATTAGACTTTCAACTCTTTAATTACAAAATTGCCATTATTGTTATAATTGTCTACTTAGATCATATTTGAATGCTTGATTGCTTGGATTAATGTTTGATTTGATTGATTGCTATGAATTAGATGATTGATGATTTGATTTAGACCGAAGATGATTCAAAAGCTAAGGGAAAGGCTCTTGAATTGGGAAAGCTGCTCGTGGCATATGTAGCGGGATGATGAAGCTCTTATGCGTAGATTTGATGATGTGATGTTGAGATGAGGCTTTGCGAGGATGTGATGAAGCGAGGCACCATGTGATGAAGACTTGGTTTAATCCAGACGGGATCATTCCAAGCATGTTGATAACTCGGTGAAATGGTTCGAGTTGAGGATAATGGATGGATATGAGAATAGTCATCAAGGAGGATGACTAGGAGGCTTGGGTCTCATCGTTGTTGAAGGTTCTAGCATGCTCAAAGCAAGAGTACATTTGGGCAGATTCGATAGTCCCAACGACTAACTGTTGATGGTCGAGTACTCTGGGCAGATTCGATAGTCCTAGGCACGGGTCACGATGACGTGCAGAGTTATGTCTAGAACCGGGGTTACCATTAGCCCTTGACGGACGGCTGAAAGAATGTGCCGGTCATTCAATTAACGGTGATATCGAAGCAATGATAACAGTGATAGCCAGAGTCATGGATGTTTGGTTGTATCGTCATTCGGTCTCAAGAGCAGTGCTTTCTGGGTGCTTATCTGATCTTGGTTTAGGCCTTGGGGTTTGCGCTTGGAAAACATCGCCCTTGACTCGAGTGATAATTACTTTACTTTAAATTGTATGCTCTGCTATGTTTTCTTCTGCTTAGTGTGTGTCTGGGGCTATCACTGTAGAAAGAGGTTGGAGTGGAAGGGTTGTATTCCTATTCCTTTTCCTTTATGCTCTTTTGGTATGTTGTTAGTTAATTTACCGCTCACTAAGACTGTTGTCTGACTCAAGGCTTTATGTTTAACTCTTATTGCCTTGGGCTGTTCGTCCATTTTGGGACGGGCAGACTAGGTAGCAGGTGACAGGTGCTGTTCTTGCTTTCCACGATGCTGATACCGAAGACGAGCTGAAGGGTTGCATATTATCTTCTTACTGTAACGACCATGACTTTCTCTCCATAGAAAGTCGTATCGCTAATAAGAAAGAAAGGGGTGAGAAGTAGAAAAGAGAAGAAGAGAAAAGAAACAAACACAAATACTCACAGCGGAAACGAACAAAATATATTATATCACATAAATATTACATAGTATCATATACAACACTTATCAGAGTTACACAGATTCACATCATATACTAGACAGTTATAAACATCTGTCTAGTTATTACAACTCAAATACAAGACAAGACACTATCACAGATATCAACACAGCGGAATACTCTATCTACGAACGCCGAAGCCTCCTGCTCCATTGCTCCTCCAGAATTCGTCAAGGCTAACCTGAATCCCTTGGCTACTCGTAAAAATTTGAGTACCCAAGAGTTTATAAAACAGAAATAAACAACTTGGGTCAGACATGGGTCTGGTGTGAGTAACAGGTTAAACTTGTTTAACTTCAAAACCTTTTTGAAAGAAAAGGTATCACGTAAGACTTCCCACAAATAAACATGGGTAAGTTTTTACCTTACGCTAACCAAAACATTTGATAGGAAATTCGATTGTATTATAATAGGGTCTAGGGTTTTCAAGTAAAATACAGAAATAGCTGAAATGCTTACATCTCACATTCCAACATAGTTGGGCACAACTAATACGTACGGCACTTATTGGATTTTGGATTCCATACAATGGCAGGGCTACCGGGGTACCGCCCGTCACAGTACGGGGCCTAGATCACCGTACCGAGGATCACTCCCAATCCCCTGCAACACAAAGCCGGAACCATCCCTTACTGGATAATCCCGAATAAAATCACCCCACAGATGGCCGTCGCCAACTGCACCACTAAGCCGAAATAAAAGAAGGAACTTCTCTAGACAGGGATGACCTTACTCTCAGTGGGTGCTACCCACGAAGCCTTGCTGCACCTCCCCTGTTTTAGCCATTCCCGGTTTGTGAGGCTTGAGGTCACGATTACCTTAGAAAAGAACACATCACTTAGAATGCTCATCGTCCACCTGACGATGTTCTGAAAGCATTCAATCCATACAAGTTCGTTCCGGGTTCGAACGAAACCGAAGGCATTATCTCGTTACACTCGTTTTGGAATCACCCTCAGAGTTAACGACAATAACCCTTGCACTCTGAATCTTCATCTTCACTTGATTCATGACCTATCGTTAATTTGGATCGATGTGGTATTCGGGTCTCCAGACCTGGAAATCCGGTATACGGAAACCCGATCCCGGTCTCATCGAAATCCAAAGCGTATCTTTTAAGGCCAAGTTGTTTTAAGGGTTAAAACAATTCAATTCATTATCTTTATACACATAGAAAGATAATTCACAATAGATAATCAACATTATTAGATAACAGATAATCCATATTATCATCACAATTCAACTATACATCCATATCACATAGCATATATCTCATCAGAGATATCAATCAAATGCAAAGCATTCAGTATTATCATCCATCCATAAGTAATGATTTATATCATCTCTAATTAATTTAAAGTGAATTAAATTAATTACTTCATTTTATAAATCCTTCTTACTTAACCATTAATTAATTATATTCAATTAATTAATTATTCTCTAATTACCTTTTTCAATTAATCATCTTTGATTAATTATCTTTTAATTACCTTCAAGTAATTTATCCTTAATTAATTACTCAAAGTAATTATCCTTAACCACTTATTGTAATTAACCTTTAATTACATCATTAATTAATTAACTAAAATTAATTAAGTTAATCAACTATAATTAATTACATTAATCCTTAATTAATTACATTGATTAATTACTTCATTTATTAATTATTACTTAATTAATCAATTCTTACTTTCATCATCAATTATATTAATTTATGATCCTTAATTACAATTTAATTATTAATTACTCAATTAAATTAATTACATTAAGTAATTAATCTTTAATTAAACAACATTTATTAATCACCTTGATTAATCTTTAATCAGTAATTAACTACCCTTAATTACCTTCACTAACTAAATTAATTACTTCCTTAATTAATTTCTTAATTAATCCCTTGATTAATTTCACAAAATAATTTAATCCAATTTACTTCCATACTTAAATCATCTTAAATCAATTACATATAGTAATTACCATTAATTACTTCATTGATTACATTTAAATAATTATACTTATCAAATCATCCAATGATTAATTTAAATTAATTAAACTTAATTAATTAACTTAAACAAATCATATTAAACTCAATTAATTATATTAAGTAATAAATTCCTTAATTACTTCCATTTAGTAATTACACTTAAACATTTTCACAAATGATTATCTTTAATTAATTAATCTAATTAATTATTAAAATAAATCACATTAATTAATTATTAAATAATATTAAGTTACTGATCTTCATCTATTATTAACAATTCTTAATTTCTTTCCTTAAGAAATTAAACTTAGATTAATCAATGTTAATTACAATTTAATTTATCCTTAATAACCAATTAATTAACCACTAATTATTTAATTAATTTAAGTTTTTAACCGTAACTTAATTAACCTTTAATTACCTGATTTATTAACATTTAACCATTAATTTAAAATCTAGTCTTATCAAATTAATGATCTTTAATTACAATTAATTTTTCCTAATTAATAATTAACTTAAACCTTAATTAATTGGTTTAAAACTCATAATTACTTAATTAATCCAACTATAAATTAAATTTATTAATCCATTTTAATTAACTTAATAATTTAAATGAATCGTAAATCATTAAATCCTAATTAACTTTAAGATAAACATTACTCTTACTTATGATTGAATTATCATTAACAAACATTCTAAAAACAATTTACCTTTAAACTTACCAATACATTCCATTTTAAATTTTGCAATCATACTTAAAAACTGATTTAAAACTTAGTTTAATCTTTGTTTTACATTTACCTATTCATTTTTAAATTTTAAAAAGCTGACAGATTTCAAAACTTGTAACCATACATTTCCAAAACTTTATTTCATTTCAAAGCTAGGATGCAAATTTAGATTTTGAATCCAGATTTAAACTTAGAATTAAAACATTGTTTAAATCTTTATTTACAAATTTTTAAACCATTATAACATTTTAAACAGACAAATTTAAAGAAAACCTGTAACTACACATTTCCCGAGCTATCCCTGAAATGCTTCGAGCCAAACCCCAAAATACTTCGAGCAACTCAAAATTCGACTCGAGTAAAAAAAAACAGAACCCATTCCTGCTCAAACATCTTCATCAACCCAGATATGCACCGTGCACATGCACAGTTCCTCCGACCATCTCCGGTCAACACCACACCATCGAGCAAGACGGCGACCACCCTCTCACCAGAATCCGATCATCACATCGAAGTTACAAACTCGAAATCAAATTCTAGTTTAAAAACCAAAACTGGAACAACTACTAAAGCCTGGAATAGATCTCGTGCTCCCCTCTCCGATCATCTGAAAGCCTGACCCTCCGGCCACCACCTCGTCAACATCCCAACTTCCAAATCCCTAAGCCCAGTGGAACTCGAACCACCAGAGTATTCGTGATGGCAACATTTCCGATCAACCTTAAAACTAGGGCTACAAACTTCAAAGGTCAACCACCATCGCCACCATCCCTTGGCCGCCTACCTGATATTTTTCCTAGAACCTTCGTTCGCTCCTCCATCACCATCCAAAATTCCGACCACTCCGATCATCTAGATCAACCAGAACAACCCAGAATACACAATTCAAACAAACCAAAACTGCTCTCCCCTCCTCTATTTAAAAATCATGATTTTAACTTTAAAAATCATGTTAAGGTATGAGGATTTAGATTATATACCTGAATTCACGAATTAGGAAGTTTGAATTTTAACTTATTTAAGGCTTTGTTCAAGTATCTTGATTTTCCAAAGACAGTGCCAGGATTATTTTAACTTAATTTTTAAACATAAATCCATCTTAAACAAATTACTTTTGTTTAAACATAAGTTCCTAACTAAGATCAGATTAAGTGGTAAAGTATTTTTTTACCAAAATCTTAGTTTTAAAAAAAAAAAACATCAAGCACAGGCAGACAAATTCACGGCATATATAAGTTCATATACATTCACAGTCATATATAGATACAGTAATGCATTTAAAATTATACACACAAGTATACTAATCAATCATGCAACCAGATCTTCTTAAGTTAAGAAATTTGAAGTTACTCACCTTTTTAAAAGCAGAGAACAGAGCTTCCAGCTTAAATTTGAAAAGCTTTTGAATCTTTTAAAACTGGAATGCCCTAGCTTCTGGACTTTGATTTAAAACTTGAATTGCCCTTTTTGAAAACTTGAATTCTAGCTTTAGTTTGAAATTTTCTCAGTTGCATGCAGACTATACTCTTTATTTCCAGATTTTTCTTGCTTCCAGAAAAGAAATTGCAGGTTTTGTTTTGATTCCAGATTTACAAATGTGGCTAAAAAGCTTTGTCTTTGATTTGAATATGAATTACAGGATATTTGAGAAAGATGATTATGGTTTGAAGAATACAGGCTTTGCCTTCAAAACAGAGAAGGTTGCTTGATGATCTCTGCTTTGATTTTGAAACTGAATTACAGGTTATTGATTTTGAAAATGCAGGCTAGTGGTTTGAGGAAAATAGTTTACAGGTTTTGTTTTGAAGAAGAAATGTAAAAATTTTAGAACGGAAGAATGAATCCAGATCTTCTCTTTACAATATTTTGTTTATTAAATTTTTAGAGAAAATAAAACCTTGCCACTTGTTAACTTTATAAGTTAGACAATTGTCCAACTTGTTTCATATGTTTTACAAGTGTTAACACAATACATAATTATGTCTAAACCCTTATTAATAAAAGTAATTATGTTTTTCTATTTATGTAAATGTGAATTATTATTTATTTATGTTAAGATTATTTAACTTAAAGAGGTATTAAAAAGAAAGCTTATTTAAAACTATATATAATTAATCATTTTAGTCTTATACTTATTAAAAGAAAACAAGATAAAAATAAATCTTTTATTAAATCTTGTTTAAACTATCATATTTTAGAAATAATAATTATCTTATAATTTGAAAACAATTGAATTAATCTTTAACTTTTAAAAGATATTAAATTTAAATCAAAGCTTTTAAAATTACAATATCCATTCATACATCAATTATCAACAATATCAAATTATAACATATACATACATATATATTACAATTTGAAAAATTCATCTTTTATTTAAAACAAAAGATATTTCCATTCACAATATATATCAAATATATATATATATTATAAATAGAATAAAACTTTATTAGCTTTAACAAACAAATCTTATCAATATTGTCAGATTAAGTATTTATTATCTTTTAAAAGATTAAATTACCAATTTTAAATTAAAATTATATAGGATAATTATCAATCCAATTTAATTATTAATAAAGATTATTAAATTTATATTGCCCAAAATCCCGGGATATCACACTTACTATATGTACTGGGTGTTTCGCTGTTTGTATTTTCTCTGAGTGTTGTAGTGAGGCTTGATGTATTTTGATGACTTGACTATTCAGATGCTTGTATTCAACTATTATGAAGTTTTATTGATGAGATTCTATTCTGTGAAGCTTCACTATGTATATGTTCTATTGTATTTTGTCCATGCGCTGTGAGTAATACGATAGACTCTGTTGTTTTAATTTTACCTTGGCAATCGTCCATGGTCGCCTGGCACACTTTACAGCGCACTACCTCTGGGTTCGGTGCAGGGGTCATGGGCGGTCGTCACACCGTTCCACCTCGAACAACACTCCCAAATCAAGGGTGGCCACCAAAAATCACAAAGTAATAGAATGGTATCGAAGAAGTGTGTCCGATAAGAGGTGCTACCTCACTGGTCCGAGATCGCTCCTGTTTTAGCCACCTTATGCCAACTCACGGGAGTTGGGTCCACGTATATACCTTAGGATCGTCGCCACCATCCTACTTCATTCTGGAAACTCCACCGTGTACACAGTTGTCAAAGTGGTTTTCGGTATCGACAAAGAGTGTGTCCATATCTGATCCCGGTCTCTTTAACAACCAATCGTTATTATAACACCGTGGTCATTTAAAATATATATACTTTAAAAAACACAATCATTGCCCTTTCAAAACGTATCCTTTACTTCAAAATAGTATATACTTTAAAACCAAAATATTATTACTATTTCAAACCCAAATTGTCAATGTATTATTTCCATTTCAAAACCCAATTCAATAATATATCATTTAAATAAAACCAAATTTCCAATCACTAATCTTTCTTAAATTTAGATAACTTGAAATATTCTTTTAAATCATCTTAAACCCAAACCACAATTTGAAGTCATATTTCTAAATTTTCAATTTCAATAGGTTTCAAATCCATATATTCTCAGATAATTCTTAAATAAATTCTATTTCAAATAAATTCATTTTTTTCAAACCATATTACTTTCAAAGTTATAACAATTTCGAAAACCAATACTTTGAAAACAATAATACCTTAATTTCAATAAAACATTTCAATTTTGATATATTTCAAGACTTTAAATATTCCAAAATTCCCAACCAAATCTGATAATCTTATATATATCTTAATTCAATTTACAATTATTTAGTTTAGAAATATTTATTTAATAAATTCAATATCACTTAAATAAAGCTCAAACTTGAAATATTCATAAATCAAACTTAAAACATCATCAAGTTACACATAGCTTAAATTTTAGAATTTAACTATATATAAAATAATATTTATATAATATCAAAATTTAATATTTATTAAACCGTATATTTCTTTCCAAACCATAGAAAATCACTTTAAAATATTTTATATATAGACCACGGTGCCTGTATATAATTTTCTATCCTATGGTCAAGTGATACGGATATTTATCATTTCAATCCGCAATTTAAAATAAAATTACGGTTGTATATCTTTTTAAACCGCAATCCCGAATAAAATAAAAATGCATAATAACTTGCAGTTTATACAATATAAAATATAACATCCATTCATCCAAATATCAATAAACAACCATTTATTACAATCATCATCCAATTTAAACAAAACATCAATATAAAACATATAAAATATAACAAGCATCAACGAATAGTTTATATTCAATAAAAATTAATAACTATTCAACTGACAGTTTATATGCAATAATAAATAAATTTAACTGCCAAATTATATGCAATAATAAAATTAAATAACAATGTAATTTAACTAAATGCTATCTAACTGAGATGATGATTAAATATATGCCCAAACAATCATAGATAAATTTTAAATCACATCAAAATTTAATTTAACAAACATAAGAAATCTTAGAAGTTGTGAGTGGGTTAAAACACTCACCTTTTGAATCTAAATCGAATTTAAATCCGATTTAAACCCAAAATTTCGACGGTCTCCAAATCTGTCTAAACCAGCGTCAAAAGATCTGGAATTTAATTACGATCCTAACAAAAAAAATCGTGCGTGAATCGGAGTTCGTATGTGGACGTTATTCGTATTAACGCGTCCGAAAAATAAAAATAAAAATTAAATTAAATTCAAAACAAAACAAACCTACCTATTACCACTTGCCACGTCAGCATTTCCTGCGCACCCCTAGTGACGAATCTCACCAAACCCATGTTCCAATTTCGCAAATTGATGAAGAAATCAAAAAGCCCCAATTCAACCTTTTGGGTTTCGAAATTTACACGTTTGACCGTGATTTCTTGTTGACTCAAGCGACTATTGCAAAAACAGAGACTGCGCTTAGATCTGTATCGATGAAAATTACAACATATTTTTTTTTGGAATTTTTCTGAGGACTTTGAATTTTTTTTGATTTTTTTTTTGAATATAATTAGATCTGAAATTTGCATCCATTTAGGAAGAGAAAGAATTGAAGAAAATGAACGCACAAATAAATGAGAATAGATTGAGGCTAGGGTTTATAATTGGGTTTATATAGATAGGTTAGAATTAGAGTAGATGGATCTGATAAGCAAACGCGCTGAACGATAATTTAAATTTACGTAATAATTACATGTTTAATTTCAAATTAATTGCAATAAATCCAAATAAATACATAAAGCTTGATTCCCGTTTAAACACTTAACTCATTTGATTACAATCAACCTTTTTATAGTAAATTAAATTCCAATATATTAAATAAACTTTATTTCCATTCTTTATATACACTAACCATCATTTAATGAAGAATTCATTTACGTTATTTCCCATTTATGACCTTAATTTATTTATCGTAACATTAAATTTACATCTATTGCAATGATTTCCAATTTAGTTGAATGAACTAATTTTATATAACTCCTAATAATTGTTGTAATACTCCCAATCCCACATTATAAGTATATTATTTCCACTCAAATATTATAGATATATATAGAGTATTGGTTTTCATTAAATCATTATTTATTATATATTTTAATTAAATAAATTCACTATTTAAATCCGTTCAAATTTATTACCAAATATCCATTTACCTTTCCCATTAAATTTGAATCCCCTTCAATTAATCTAACCAATCAAATTTCCATCCACACTTTATTATAGACCTAAAATATGCAATTCATTATCTTGTATTGATTTTATAAAATTACCATTAACTTTACATTCCATCACTATTCCATATATATTTATTCATCAATCAATTAGGGAATTTCTATAACAGTTGTTAGCTACTTTTATATTAATTAAATAAATTCAAAATAAATTAATTAAATCAAATTTACCACTTCAACTCTAAATTATCAAAAAAAAATATCAGTTTGGATTACTTGGTAAATCTAGAATCTTTTAATAAATCTCTACATTCATTCATCGTTAAAAAAAATTCCAAATTCACAACATTTAGTTTTAAATTTTCAATTTATCCAGTAATTAAACTTAATTGCCCAAGAAATCCCATTATTTGGTTTTTTTAAATTCTTTTATTCACTCCATTATCACCAAGTAGATAAATTGGCATTGGTTAATGGTCTAATATATTGTTATTCTAGATTTTCAACTAAAACTCCACTAACGTAATATTTAACATTAAATTCCCATTTAATTGAAATAACCCAATTTCAAATTTTAACTTCAAATAAATAAACAACTTTTTATATTTCTAAATCAATTACAATAGTTTAACAAATTTGAAAGTAAATTGAAAGTTGCTAAATTTATCGATTTCAGAAATTTCCCTTAATTCCATTTAAATTCAGAGACTATCTATTAAATTAATGAATCTTTAATTTGAATTAGATGGATTAAATATTGGACTCACACTATTGCATTCATATTTTCCGTTTCACTTTTATCCGTATTAACTATTTCAATTTTACTTATTGTAACACTAACAAAATTTCAATATATAACGCCGATTTATTTCCTTGTATTAACATACCCCTATCCACATTTATTATTAAAGTAACGCTTGAAATAAATAACTACATTGTAATTACTCACATTCAAATGATCGTTATTTCAAATAAATTTATCAACCAATTAATTAGGGAATTCATAATAGTTGTTATCTACCCTTATATTTATTTCCTAATAAGGTACTACCTACTCTCCTCTAATTGTGATTTGAATTCCAACCTTCATTTCATACTAAATAAAATAACAACATATAATTTGTTACCTATTTCCCTACATGCCTATATAGGTTTATTACTTAACAATCACCGTTTAAAATCCCGTGTATACACAAATTATTACTTTACATAAGTCTTTTCTTTTTATTACTTTACGTTCACACTTTACTCTAAAATAAATCACTAAGTAACGTTATCATCAAACCAACATTAATTAATATATTAAATGCTTACATTTATTTCTCTACATCCAATTTGTTCCAACTTAATTTATATTAATGCCATTCCCTTATGCTAACTTTTATTACCTAAATTTTCCGTTGTTGTAAGCCTTTAATATTTCCATTTAAATTAAATATAAATTCCAATTCAATCAACCCTTTCGACATGCAACTTATAATAACTGCTTACAAGTATGAATAGAATTATCATTTATTTCAATGTTTTCTAACTTTACATTAACATATTAGTTGATTCCCTTAAAAGGAAATTTATATCCAGGTATAATACTTACCCCATTTCATTTATTAACATTTATTCAAATTACTAGTAAATAGGTTTTAAATCACCACTTATATTTTATTAGCGTTCATTTCATTATCCCTTTTTCTATAAAGTTTTTATTTCTACTAAATTAAATTTACACAACTCATTATTTCAACCAAATTAAATTCACGAAATTTACGGATCGTTACAAAATCATATCTAGAAATTTTAAATCAAAATCAATTATCAAACCAAATGCATAACAAAGCTACTAAGTGGCCTCCCCTACTTTGTGACTCGAAAATGAATGTCGAGAATTCGGCCGTCGTTACCGAAATTATTTTCCAGCGACATAAGAGGGGAGTACAAGACTTACTTCCTTTTTAAAATCCCTTTGAAACAACTTCCATTCATAAATATTTTTAGATAATACTAATATTATTTTCAAAATCTTAGAAAACAATTTCAAAAGCACTGGGATTTAAGTTCTCAAATCCTCAGTTTAAATTCATTCTTTTAACTTAAACTAAAATTAGATTTTACTTAAGTTCATAAATATCCATAAACAAAAATTAGTCAAGTTAATATTTTCAAACTTTGTTTTATAACCTACTCATTCATATTCAATTTATTTTATAAATCTATTCATTTCATCAGTTAAACTTAAAGTTTAAATTATTTCTTACCACTTTTACCTATGTGAATAAACATTACTTGATTCAAGTTCAAATTAATACAATACTCTCATATCCTAAAAAGTATATACCAATTCAGAATTATTTTACTTATCTAAATTATTAAACAATATTCCAAACCATTTTTATTCACTATTTCAATAATTCAAAAATTATATAATATACGAACTACTAAAACGTAACGGTTTATTTTTTATTTATTTTCCAAACCTTTTATACACAAGTTCAAACACTTTTAAACTTTACCAAACAAGTTCAAATACCTTTGAAATCCACATGGATCATATTATGACCTAGCTTAGCTGAAAATCTCAAAATTTAAACAAATTTTTTTACATTTCAAAACATCTTGAAATAATATCATACACATTTACTTTATATACCCTTTAAAAATCTAAATAACTTTGTTTTGGTAGCAATTCTCACTCAAAAACTCGAAAATGAATGCTGACGATGCTGCAATCATCCCCAAATTATGTCTCAATGAATAAAGTGAGTTTAATGCTTTTATTTCTTTTAAAACCTTTTCAAAATATTATTCTAGTCAAAATCACTTCCAAAATAATATTTATTAATTTTTGAAAACTTTGAAAACAATTTTTGAAAATCAACAGGATTTTAAATTCTAAAATTCTCAGCTTTTGAATCACATTACCTTATTACGAAAATACTTCATTAATTTGCATCATTATTATTGTAAACAATCCTTGTTGTAATTAGATTTCAATTCAATCTAATTATCGAACGCTTCGTGAAAATTCACAAAGTATTCGTATTTAGTTTAATTCACTAATAAACGATGATAACTATATATTATCATCTCCTAACAACAAACATCCATATATAAATTCGTATTTTCATAAACTATATGGTTATTTATGGAAAATTATTTCTTTTTATATATAAAATATGATTTTGGTAAATTTATTTCGTTAATCCTATTTTAAAACAATATTATGTCCACTTGCCTCGTTTAAGTATTTAGAAACCCCTATCGATAATATGGCGCCTCATGTACCTACCAGAATTCATAAACAACTCAACGGATAAGTAAACACAATATAAAACATTTTATAACAATAACAAGTATGTGCTCTCATACACACACACACACACTCAAAGAAACTCATTCTATGGTATTACTAACCCTATCTCTAATTACTCCAACCCCACAAAACTAAGGTTATCGCTAAATGAAAGCTCTGATACCAATTGCGACGACTTGCTTTTCGGGAGGTTTAAGTCAACAATAAACAACACATGTCCAACTCAAAACAATCCGAAACACAGATAATCATTGGCATTAATTAAGAAAAATAAGTAAAGAAGAAAACAAACATAAAATCTCGCAGCAGAATGACAAAATATAATATCAAATAAACATTTCATGAAGTTGTTTACTCTATACATTTGATTATACTTTTACAACATCAATCAGGGTTGTACATACAACAGAGATAAAATAAAACAATGAAGCAGAACAAAAATGATGCAGAGGAACTAGTAATATAATATACCAAATCTTCATCTTAGTCCTCCAAAATAATACGATCTTCAATGCACTGAAAACTCAGGGCTGAACCGAGCATAAAGTAAAACAATACACTCGAGTCAGAACTAAAATATCCATATATGAGTCAAACCAATATCACATATAATAGGAGTGTAATAGCGTCAGAGATGTTTATGGGGTTTTACATTTCCTATCAAGTGTACAACGTGCGTGCAATAACTTAAGAGATGTTACAGGATTTTCCATCTCTTACAAATCTGTCAAAATATCTATATATAGTAGATAAGCTATATATGTAATATCTAATCAATAACATAAATATTTTCCTACCATTAAGGCCTTACATTAATCTCTGTTAACGCGTTTTTAAGCATTGTCGTACGATTTGCATATAACACCCCAGCAGAACGTCGAGGAATAGGGATGTGCCATGATGATACGACAACACTAAACCAAACTCATAGTGGTCTCGTATATGGATAAAAGTATGACAAGGCATGTGAGGCAATGCCCAAGGTAGGATGCTACTGGTTCGAGTCGCAGGGCTGGTGGTAACACATCGTAGCCACGACAACCCACCGCGTCCATCCATCCCATATCGAGTTAAAGGAAGGTCATCCCAAATTAAGGTGCACCAATCGAAACCAACATCAAGGATAATAGTATGGACCGAGTCCAAAAAGAAAATCGAAGAAAAGATGTCTGTTAGAGCTAATTACTTAATTCTCCTCCCTCTTCCCTCGAAGTGCAAAATTGTGTGTTTTATATAGAAATTAAGTTGAAGAAAACGAGTTTTAGGAACTTTTCGAAATCGCTTTAGAAATTGCCTTTGAAATTCTCTTATTATAGAGTATATAATTTTTATACTAAACAATAATATATAATAATAATTTCAAAAGCCCATTTCTAAAGCGATTTCAAAACGTTCCTAAAACTCATTTTCTTCAACTTAATTTCTATATAAAACTCACAATTTTGCACTTCGAGCGAAGAGGGAGGAGAATTATGTGATTAGATAGCTACCCTCATTGACCCTGTCAAGCCGTCCTGTTTTAGCCATTTCACATTGACACAAGTGTCGGAGCTATCCATCATCGTTCTCTTTCTTCAAATCCAGCAACGTACACTAAATCCAACCACTTAATTCTAGAGTCTCCTTTACGTACACGGTTGTTAAAGCGGTTCCAACATTGACAGAGAGTATGCCAATAATCGGCCCCGGTCTCTTTAACAACCAAACGTCGTTTTTCACAACGGCTGATTCTTTTACATTTCAAATGTGAATCATTACTTGATATCAAAATATCATATTCGCTTCAAAATATCATATTTACTTCAATATGTCATATTTACTTCAAAATATCATTTTATTCAAATTTCCATTTCGAATTCCAACTTAGGTTATAACTACATTTTAACCATATTCATATTTAAATCAACGAATTGAACATAAATAGCTCACAACATGAACGGTTTGAATTTTTCTTTTAAATAGTTAAAATAGATTAAATAGTTGAAATTGAAAACAATTTGATATAAAATAGTTTTTAATGGGATATATTAAAATGGTTTGAAAATTTAAACTGTTTAAAATTTTGAAAAGATGAATTTTAAAATAGTTTATAGTAAAATAGTTTATAATGAAAATAGTTTCAAATTTAAAACTATTTCTTTCCATTTCTAATAAATCTGGACTCGGTTCCAAATTTCAATCAAACTGATTCAATTTTAAATCTTCCAATTTAAACCAACTCAATTTCGATTTAAATTCAAATCAACTAAATTTCGATTTCAATTCAAATTAACTTCAATTTCGAAATGTTTTATTTTAACTTCAAATTCAATTCAATGGTTCAAATTTCTATTCAATCCTTATTTTAAACCATTTCAATTTTATAAATATCAAGTCCAATTTCAGTTTACCGATTTGAATCACTCAAATCAAATAAAACTTCAATGTTCAGTTTAAGGTTCAAACTTCAACGTTTAGAAATAATGTCCTCCATCACATAGCGATTCAGCCTTCGTTCTTCATCGTCTTCTCTCTTCCACGCTCCATCCTTTTCTTCCTAACTCCCCAACTTCTTCTCCGATGGCCAAAAATCAAAAAGAGAAACTTAGGCTAGCTGCGTCGATTACCAGATCTAGCAGATCTTTTTCAAATCTGGAGTTGCAATCGCTATCGGCTTCTACTTCGGTCAACCCAGTGTCACCTTCGTCTCTGACCTCCCCTATGATTCTTGTCGACAGCCTCCCCAGCGTGAATAATTCGAGTTTAACCCTAAACGATTTCCTTGCACCGTCTCTCATTGGTGCTTCAATTGATAATCCCATGTGCATTTTTCCTTTGTCAGGTATTACTAAAGTTAATCCCTCTTCTCCTATTTTGCGTATGGTAATGGCAGGTGGTAATTGGGTTAATGAAGCTAGTATTGTTAGTGCTAGAATTATCGAGTCTGTGCAGTTGGCTGATATTGCATCGACTGTTTCTGTTGAGCAAGCGGCTCCTAGTGCGGTAGTGATAGATTCTAGGAAGCGATTGAATATGACTCTGCTCCTATTCTCCCCATTGTTACTGCTCAATTGCCAGTACCCTGTGAGATTCCGGTGGGTGATGTGCCCTCTAAAGAATGTTGTGCGGCCTCTGTTAATACTGCTGCCAAATCGGTTTGGTCTTCTCTATTCAAGACATTGCCTCAAATAGCTGGTGCTTTCTCACCGTAGAAATTCAGCACATGGGTCTTTGAAGAAATAAGCGTGATTCCACCAGCTGTTCTTTGGGAGGTGGAGAGCCACCGATCTGACCACCTTGTTTGTTTTTCCTTGATATTACATCTTCTTACTCAGTGGTTCGAGAGCACTGTAGGCCAGCATGGAAATTGAAAGGTTCGCTTCATGTCCAATTCCTAAATTTCTTTTTCTTTTTTAAATTTGGCTCCAAGGAAGATCGTCTTATAGCACTTGACACTAGTCCTCTCATTATCCAAGGGAAACCATTTATTGTGACTCCTTGGAGTGTTGGTATAGACAGTGTTAGAGAGCATATATTTTCTATTCTGGTTTGGGCCACGTTCACCGATATACCTTCTATTCTTTAACCGCTTATTGGTCTAAATTGGTTAGCGAGCCTTATAGGTGATTTCAAATGTTTTGATGCTAATACTTTAGCGCGCAATAAACTTTTATATGCTAGGGCTTTGATTGAGATTATCCCTGAGAATCCATTACCGTCGATATTGAAAGTAAGAATCAAGAAAGGTCACAAGGTGGAAATAAAAGTAACTACAGTTGGATGCCTGACATATGTACTATATGTCATTCATTTGGTCATACTGTGGAGAAATGTTATAGGAATGCCCCTCTATCTCCTTCTGATAAGATTCCCCTCCCTAGGATGGAAATAAAATGGGTTCCAAAAGTTAGTACTGCGCCTCCCTCTGATCCTGTTGTTTCTACTTCTCCCGCTGTGGAGACAGAAATTGATGCAGTTAGCGTTTCTGATGATGATGTTGTAGTATGGGAACCAGAAGAGAATTCTTCGATTCATGAGGCGACGGAAATGAGGTATGATCCGCAGATGCATAGTTATCACATGTTCTTAGGTGGTCTAGATGAGACTAGGAGGTTAATGTATCATGTTGAGGCTGATGGTCTTTCTCCGACGACCACTGGGATTGTTGGTGCTAGGAATTGGTGGCAATTCTTAGATTCGACTTGGGACCGGATTTATCTATACTCACCTCTCTCGAGGTCTTTTGATCCGTATATGGCTACGTACTTTTCTACTGTTCAGCATGTTATTGGCTCTGGTATTGATGTGGATATCAGTCACGACAGGGGGGAGGGTACGTTCCCTCTCTAGTTGTAACGACCCCGAATTTTAATTACATTTAATTGATAATTAAATGAATTTTTGAATTAAAATTTGTAAAATTAAATGATAAAGTGATGCGAGTTTCCCTGGACTCAAATAAATTTGGTATAAATCATTTAATCTTTAAAAATTGTATATATATGTATATATGTGAATGTGTATATATTTGGGTATATATGAGTCAATTTGAAATTATAAAATATTGTGTATATATATATTTTGATTTGAAATTAAATTGTAAATAAATGTTTTAAGAAAAGAAAAATATATAAGATATAAAAATATAAGGTAAATACATTGGGTAAAATCTAATAACAAATTAGAATCTAGAGATTCACTTATATTACCAAATGAATATAAGAATAATTAGCGTTTACGTTAGAAATAAATGATTGAGATAGAAATAGGAATGCGAATACATAAGATAGATTAGAGAAAAATATATATATTAAATAAATTAGTTAAATTATGACAACATATTAAATATGGAAGTATATTCAAAAATAATAAAAGAATATGAATGAAAGATAAGTTATACAAATATATAGTAATTCATTAAATAAAATTTAAACAACAAATTTAAAATAGAAATTTATTTATAAAGACAAGTTAAAAAGAAAACAATACATTCAATTATATTACAAAGCAATAGACCAAAACAAATAAAATGTATTCAAGTATACAAATGAAAGAAGACAGTAAAAACAAGCAAAAAGATAAGTATGTAGGCTTAGACAACAAGAAGAAAAATCTAAATATCTTTGTACAAACAAATGAACTAAGTACAAGGCAATTAATATGACACCACAACAAGATCATACCAGCCACCACCATTTCAAATACTTTGTACAGTTGAGAAGAAAGAAAAATAAAATGGTACAAGCCAATTAATGCACGCACGAAATGTTATCACTTCAGCCTCCAAAGAAAAATATCTTTGATCTTATATTGTACAAACAAGAAAAATATTACCCTGTACAACATATTTTAATCAACTTGTACAAAAATAATACCTCAACCTGTAACCTTCTTTTCTTATATATCAATTTCTTCATTTCAAATTCGTTCATTTCAAAACTGAGATAGTATCACTTTGTAAACAAACAAACTTCAATCTAAAACAAAACAAACCAGATCAAAGTTAGTAGTAGCTTCCCAGATTTTCAAAAGACTTCAGCTTGTTTCAACTCAGTTTAAAAGCAAATCAAACATCAACAACTAAGCTTCAGTTTCCACTCAATTATATCAAGTAGCAGATCAAAATTCAGATCAAAAACAAATGCCAGCTTTCAAATTCAACTTTGCATTTCTAGGCTGTCTCTGTTCTTCTTCCAAAAACATCCAAGTGAGCAAACTCATCTTTGAACCAATTTTTCTTGATATCTGTGGTGATGGTAGCTTGATAGTTATGATCAATGATTGAATGTTGTTGTGGAAAATATTTGAATATGTTTACCTGTGATCCATATATGTCTGCATGTCTGGAAACAGAAAGAAGCTTGCTTTTGTTCATTCATTCCAGATCTTAAACTTAGTTTAAAAATTCCTGCTGCATGATGTATGTGACAGCTCTGTTTCCAGATTTATGTTCTGGTTTTGATTTAAATTCAAAACCCCTTTGTTTAATCTCTGTTAAAAACTTAAGTTTCAAAAGGAACTGGTATGTTCCATCACAAAATTTAGTAGAAATTGATTTAAGTTAAATAAATTGGAAATATCACTAGGAATCAAGAAAAGAAAACTAAGCAAACTTAATATAAGAAAAAAAAATTCAAATATCTTAATTTATAAATTCAAGAATGTAAACTGTCTTCTTATCCTAGAACATGATTTTTGAAGCTAAAATCATAATTTAAAATGATGGGATGAGTGTGCAGTTCTGTGATGAACTGGATATGGAAATATGGGGTTTTCTGGTGATCTAGTTGCTCTGGAGGTCTGGGATTTTTAGTGATGGTGGAGGAGAGATCAGTGTTGAAGGCAAAACTGGTGAGTGGTGTTGAACTTCGTCGAGGAGGCAGGGGTGGCGAATTGTCTCCTGTAACCCTAGTTTTAACTAGGCAATTTGATTTGGTCGGCACGGCCTGTAGGAGTGATAGAGTTCAACTGGTTTTAGGAGTCGGAAGCTTGGTCGTAGATGAGAGCATGGCCGGAGTTGCAGAGTTACTGGTGGTCGGAGGGACGTGAACGAGGCGATTTCATGATGGTCGTTTGGTCCAGTTTCATGTCAGACTGCTCGATCTCGAATTCGAAACAACGATGGAGTTCATGTGACCGAGAGTTGATATATGAGCGATCGTCGACTTGTTCGACGTTGCGGCGTCGACTGGAGCTCGTCTGAACTCTGGTGCACGTGCACGAGTGTCTTCAAGTATCTGGTGTCAGTGGGTTTGGAGAAGAAAGAGATGGCTCGGGGTTTTGTTCGTGTAGAATCGCGTTCGACTCGAAGCAAGGTGGTTTGCGTGATTACTCGAGAGTGTCTCGGGATTTTTGATGTTTTACTCGGGTCTGGAAAGTTTGTGTTGAAAACAGCTTTTAAATTTTTAAAATTTGAACAAGTTTCGAATTCCAGTTTTAAATCAAGATTTTTAAAGATTTGATCTTTAAGTTAAAGTATGTTTAAATTTGGTTTGAGTTTGGAAAAAAATGGTATTGGAATGATTATTTTTAAAAGTTTAAATAATAATTAAAGTAAGATAAATGGTTTATCTTAAGTTTATTAAGACCTTGAGTAATTAAAGATTAATTTATTATGTGATTAATTAAAGGTTAATTTAAGATTGATTAAGGTTAAGTTAATTACACGATTAAGGTTAATTGATAAATTAAGGTAATTAATTCAAGGACAATTAACTAAGAATTAATTAATTTATGCGATTTATTAAAGGTTGATTTATTAATTAAGATTAATTAATATAAGTAATTAAAGGTAATTAATTATGTGAAGATAATTACTTAATTAAAAGTAATTAAATAATTAAAATTGATTAATTAAATGATTAAAGGATAATTAATCAAAATGATTTGTAATTAATTAATGTTGATTAACCAGGATTAGTAATTCATAAGAAATTAATCTGATCTGAATTAATCAGACAATTAACTGATCTTACTTATGAATATTTGGATTATATTGAATGTTGAATTGTTTGATATCCCTGATATGTGATGCTTTGTGATATACCCTGATTTATGTTGTGATCTGTAATGTAATTTATTTATCTGGGATGACTGCATTTATTATCTGTGATATATATCTGTGATCTGTGAATGAACGATAAGCGTTATAGTTTATATCGCTTATCAATTATATTTCTGTATTTGATCTATGATAATTGAATGTTGTTGCACTATTGTGTGTGAAACCCTGGACCACACTTATACACACACAAATATGGATTTCACGTGGAAATCGGTTAAGTCACAGATGATTTACTTTGATATTTTTGAAATTGAAATTTTAATTTCAATTGATTTTGGAAATGGATTGGGTTTAAAGTGAAAAGCTTTTGAAATGGAATTTCAGAGATAAAAGTTATTTTGAATAACTTAATCGAGTTTTTGAAAATTTAAATAATTTGATTTAAATTTGAATTCAAATTTGAAATTGAATTCTATGATTTGAAACTAGGGATTAAAGATACTGTACAAGTTATATATATGTTAAACCATTTTAAAGGTATTGATTTGAGAATTTTAATTTAATTCAAGGGTTTTAACTCGTGTAAATATAGCTGGATTTTTTCCGAAAAACGAAAACTACTTGTTTTCAAATAATAGTAGCTTTCATTTTAAGAAAGGATTTCCAAATTGTGTTGAAAGGTTTCAAGTTTGAAATGGAATTGAAATGTTTTGAAAACTATGAAATGAGTCTTTAATTCAAAGACCGGACGAGTTAATCCAACTTGAAATAGAATTGTTTTGAAAGACTATGAATGAATCTTTGGAAACGAGTTTTGAAAGCTATAATTTAAATCTTGATTTAAAGATTTAACGAGTTAATTCAATTGAAATGGAAATTGTTTTGAAATCCATAAATGAATCTTTGTGAACGGGGTAAACTTTGTGAATTGGATCTTTTTGTTAAAAGATTAAAAGTGTGGAAATTGTTTAAACCATTGAAGGTTTTTGAAATGAATCTTTTTGTTTAAAAGATTGGAAATGGTAATTTGTTTTAACCATTTGAATGAATCTTTTTATTTAAAAAGATTGGAAATGGTAATTTGTTTTAACCATTCGAATGAAAAGTTTTGGGCTTTAAGCTGTGATTTAACTAAGACCCCAGTATCCATATGATTTTTAATTGCGCTCTTTATTCGGTTTAGCCGGGAGATGACCTTTGTGTCATATAACCCATTCCGAATAGTGATACGACGTATATGGATAGCATTTGAAGACCGATGGTGAAGACCGGATATTTTCGAAAACGAAAGGACAACTCGTCGAATGTCTCTACATCGACTGGCCCCGGTATAGAGATTTTAGCACCCTTTGTGATGGGAAGTCCGGACGTGATTAGAAATTATCCGGATTTGCAAGGGCTTCTTTGGAAGTGCCTTGGGTTCTATTCGAACCCGGAACAGACTTGTATGGATGTTTGTCTGACGTTACACTTTGAGATGTAAAGCTGGTTTCTATCAAATACATTTCTGTTGGTGGCAGAGAATTTATTCTCTTAGCTTAACACCCTTCTCTGAGACGTACGAGCTCAGAGGTTATGTAGTTGATGGTTACTAGTGATACATTCCCAATTTGGTAATGTGGCATACGAAGTGTTGTTGATCATTTGTTGGTCAAAGCGTGGCTCTGTGAAAAAGCGTGGCTTCGTGAAAAAGCGTGGCTTTATGAAAAAGCGTGGCTTTGTGAAAAAGCATGGCTTTGTGAAAAAGAGTGGCTTTGTGAAAAAGCGTAGCTTTGTGGATGAGACTTCGTCGAGCCTCACAACCCGGTAATGGTTGAAACAGGAATGTTGCGGCAAAGGTTTGTAGGGGTAGCGCCCCTAGGGTATGTCATTTCCTTTTGGATAAAAGGTGATATCATGGTATGGAGCCCAGATATTTTACCTATGTTGATGCTGCAAATTTATTATACTTTGTGGATGTTGCTTTGTGATCGAGGGCCCTCGGATAAAGGTCGGTGACGACCGGGGGATGACATAGCTCGTGTGTTAGTTACCTAGTTACAGCTGTACAGCGTGAGGTAGCGTCAGTTTGTTAGTTACCTAGTCACAGCTGTACAGCGTAAGGTAGCGTCGGCCTTGTGTTTGCAGAGATCCGGTTAGGTTCTCGGGGCGTCTTTCCAGAGGCGTTTCCATTTCGGTAAGGAAGTTCCTTAGCCTGACCATTTGTTGGAAATCCAAAGAAACAATACAAACCCTGTATGGTTTTTGTTGTAGAACCTGCCATTTACTTATGGTGGTCACCACTGTTTAGATGGTAGCTATAGTAGGCATACAATAATGGTTGTATGCTGGCTAAGATTTATATTATATTTTCGAAATGGCTTTCTACACTATGCACTAATAATAATATCAAAAGAGTTTTCTTTTGCGTAGTGAGCATGTTTGACTATCATAAGAAGAAATCTCCTCAAAGTCTGCGATTGCATTGTGTGTGTGGCGGGAGGGCTTATGGTTGTTTCATTTTTCAAAAGCATTGCGGATTTCAATGTTAAGATTCTTTTGTGGCTTGTTTAAAGATAAACTGTTTTTGTTGCTCACACCAGTCCCATGACTGATCCGGAGTTTATTGTTCCCTTCCTAAACTCTGGGTTCCCACAATTTTCCACACGGGCAGTCTAGAGTTGGGTTTCTCAGATATTCAAGTTGAGTAGATTATCTGGAGCTAGTCAGTCCTTGGACGACTGACCTTGCTTTCCGCTAGCTATGAGCATTCTATTGGAGATATTCTATCCGCTGCTGGTGTTATCTATTTTCTTTCCACTGCTATTTCTTGTATCATATCTCTGATGTATATTGATATCTGTTGTATCATATTGTTTCAGATTTTTGTATCTGACATTGTATCAATGTTATATATATTGATATATTCTTTTTCTTCCGCTGTGTTGTTATACTTAATGGTGTTATAAGCTCCGGCGAATCGGATTTGAACGGTCGAATCTGCGGCATTCTAGTACAATGTGAAGTACAGATGTCGATTTTCGAACGCGAAAAATCTGAGACGTTACATTTGGTATCAGAGCTGAGGGTAAAACTTTAGCTCAGGAGTATAACACATTAAGTAGCTCATTAAAGATAGGGTGAAGTATACCCTAGAATGAGTATCTCTAAGATATCCGTCCGTGTGCCTCAGTAAATTCTCTTACTATTCACTGATAGTGAGTATGAGTGCAAGAAGAGGATGAGATAGGGGACAGGGGAATACGACTATAAATGGTCAATACCCTGTAACAACAGTGGAAACAATCTTTTCTCTATTAATCTCTTTTGTTCAAACATCTCTTCTCAATTCTTCGATAATTTCTGGTAGATCCAGGAAGAAGATTTGATATATTAATATGGGACATAAACTCCAGATGGGCCAAAATTGTTTGTTTGGATGAATTGGTTGCTTTGATTGCTATGGTTCATAGGTATACTTTAGTTTCTAAATTTAAAAGTTTTGAAATTGTATCCATATATCTATCTATTTTTTTTGGGTCCGGATATATTCTACGAATGGTTAGTTATCACTTCGAACTAACCGATGCCCTTGCATATTTCGTAGATCTGGATAACCCGAGTACCTTGTGAAGTGTTAGAACAGATTCGTTCTCGTATCTATTGTTGATATTCTGATTTGGTAAGCCAAATGCAGAATAGACGTTCAGTTTGAGTTGATGAAATATTTTTCATCTATCTTTTTGTCTCCTTGGTAATTTCGAGGACGAAATTCTTTTAAGGGGGGAAATCTGTAACGACCCTGAATTTTAATTACATTTAATTGATAATTAAATGAATTTTTGAATTAAAATTTGTAAAATTAAATGATAAAGTGATGCGAGTTTCCCCAGACTCAAATAAATTTGGTATAAATCATTTAATCTTTAAAAATTGTATATATATGTATATATGTGAATGTGTATATATTTGGGTATATATGAGTCCATTTGAAATTATAAAATATTGTGTATATATATATTTTGATTTGAAATTAAATTGTAAATAAATGGTTTAAGAAAAGAAAAATATATAAGATATAAAAATATAAGGAAAATACATTGGGTAAAATCTAATAACAAATTAGAATCTAGAGATTCACTTATATTACCAAATGAATATAAGAATAATTGGCGTTTACGTTAGAAATAAATGATTGAGATAGAAATAGGAATGCGGATACATAAGATAGATTAGAGAAAAATATATATATAAATAAATTAGCTAAATTATGACAACATATTAAATATGGAAGTATATTCAAAAATAATAAAAGAAAATTTAAAATAAAATATATTCTCACTTATTTTACAAAATAATAAGAAATGATTGAAAGATAAGTTATACAAATATATAGTAATTCATTAAATAAAATTTAAACAACAAATTTAAAATAGAAATTTATTTATAAAGACAAGTTAAAAAGAAAACAATACATTCAATTATATTACAAAGCAATAGACCAAAACAAATAAAATGTATTCAAGTATACAAATGAAAGAAGACAGTAAGAACAAGCAAAAAGACAAGTCTGTAGGCTTAGACAACAAGAAGAACAATCTAAATATCTTTGTACAAATAAATGAACTAAGTACAAGGCAATTAATATGACACCACAACAAGATCATACCAGCCACCACCATTTAAAATACTTTGTACAACTGAGAAGAAAGAAAAATAAAATGGTACAAGCCAATTAATGCACGCACGAAATGTTATCACTTCAACCTCCAAAGAAAAAGATCTTTGATCTTATATTGTACAAACAAGAAAAATATTACCCTTTACAACATATTTTAATCAACTTGTACAAAAATAATACCTCAACATGTAACCTTCTTTTCTTATATATCAATTTCTTCATTTCAAATTCGTTCATTTCAAACTGAGATAGTATCACTTTGTAAACAAACAAACTTCAATCTAAAACAAAACAAACCAGATCAAAGTTAGCAGTAGCTTCCTAGATTTTCAAAAGACTTCAGCTTGTTTCAACTCGGTTTAAAAGCAAATCAAACATCAACAACTAAGCTTCAGTTTCCACTCAATTATATCAAGTAGCAGATCAAAATTCATATCAAAAACAAATGCCAGCTTTCAAATTCAACTTTGCATTTCCAAGTTGTCTCTGTTCTTTTCCAAAAACATCCAGGTGAGCAAACTCATCTTTGAACCAATTTTTCTTGATATCTGTGGTGATGGTAGCTTGATAGTTATGATCAATGATTGAATGTTGTTGTGGAAAATATTTGAATATGTTTACCTATGATCCATATATGTCTGCATGTCTGGAAACAGAACAAAGCTTGCTTTTGTTCATTCATTCCAGATCTTAAAACTTAGTTTAAAAATTCCTGCTATATGATGTATGTGACATCTCTGTTTCCAGATTTATGTTCTGGTTTTGATTTAAATTCAAAACCCCTTTGTTTAATCTCTGTTAAAAACTTAAGTTTCAAAAGGAACTAGTATGTTCCATCACAAAATTTAGTAGAAATTGATTTAAGTTAAATAAATTGGAAATATCACTAGGAATCAAGAAAGGAAACTAAGCAAACTTAATATAAGAAAAAAAATCAAATATCTTAATTTATAAATTCAAGAATGTAAACTGTCTTCTTATCCTAGAACATGATTTTTGAAGCTAAAATCATAATATAAAATGATGGGATGAGTGTGCAGTTCTGTAATGAACTGGATATGGAAATATGGGGTTTTCTGGTGATCTAGTTGCTCTGGAGGTCTGGGATTTTTAATGATAGGGGAGGAGAGATCAGTGTTGAAGGCAAAAATGGTGAGTGGTGTTGAACTTCGTCGAGGAGGCAGGGGTGGCGAATTGTCTCCTGTAACCCTAGTTTTAACTAGGCAATTTGATTTGGTCGGCACGGCCTGTAGGAGTGATAGAGTTCAACTGGTTTTAGGAGTCGGAAACTTGGCCGTAGATGAGAGCATGGCCGGAGTTGCAGAGTTACTGGTGGTCGGAGGGACGTGAACGAGGCGATTTTGTGATGGTCGTTTGGTCCAGTTTCATGTCAGACTGCTCGATCTCGAATTCGAAACAACGATGGAGTTTATGTGACCGAGAGTTGATCTATGAGCGATCGTCGACTTGTTCGACGTTGCGGCGTCGACTGGAGCTCGTCTGAGCTCTGGTGCACGTGCACGAGTGTCTTCAAGTATCTGGTGTCAGTGGGTTTGGAGAAGAAAGAGATGGCTCGGGGTTTTGTTCGTGTAGAATCGCGTTCGACTCGAAGCAAGGTGGTTTGCGTGATTACTCGAGAGTGTCTCGGGATTTTTGATGTTTTACTCAGGTCTGGAAAGTTTGTGTTGAAAACAGCTTTTAAATTTTTAAAATTTGAACAAGTTTCGAATTCCATTTTTAAATCAAGATTTTTAAAGATTTGATCTTTAAGTTAAAGTATGTTTAAATTTGGTTTGAGTTTGGAAAAAAATGGTATTGGAATGATTATTTTTAAAAGTTTAAATAATAATTAAAGTAAGATAAATGGTTTATCTTAATTTTATTAGGACCTTGAGTAATTAAAGATTAAATTATTATGTGATCATTTAAAGGTTAATTTAAGATTGATTAAGGTTAAGTTAATTACATGATTAAGGTTAATTGATAAATTATGGTAATTAATTCAAGGATAATTAATTAAGAATTAATTAATTTATGCGATTTATTAAAGGTTGATTTATTAATTAAGATTAATTAATATAAGTAATTAAAGGTAATTAATTACGTGAAGATAATTACTTAATTAAAAGTAATTAAATAATTAAAATTGATTAATTAAATGATTAAAGGATAATTAATCAAAATGATTTGTAATTAATTAATGTTGATTAACCAGGATTAGTAATTCATAAGAAATTAATCTGATCTGAATTAATCAGACAATTAACTGTTCTTACTTATGAATTTTTGGATTCTATTAAATGTTGAATTGTTTGATATCCCTGATATGTGATGCTTTGTGATATACCCTGATTTATGTTGTGATTTGTAATGTAATTTATTTATCTGGGATGACTGCATTTATTATCTGTGATATATATCTATGATCTGTGAATGAACGATAAGCGTTATAGTTTATATCGCTTATCAATTATATTTCTGTATTTGATCTATGATGATTGAACACTATTGTGTGTGAAACCCTGGACCATACTTATACACACACAAATATGGATTTCACGTGGAAATCGGTTAAGTCACAGAAGATTTACTTTGATATTTTGGAAATTGAAATTTTAATTTCAATTGATTTTGGAAATGGATTGGGTTTAAAGTGAAAAGCTTTTGAAATGGAATTTCAGAGATAAAAGTTATTTTGAATAACTTAATCGAGTTTTTGAAAATTTAAATAATTTGATTTAAATTTGAATTCAAGTTTGAAATTGAATTCTATGATTTGAAACTAGGGATTAAAGTCACTGTACAAGTTATATATGGGTTAAACCATTTTAAAGGTATTGATTTGGGAATTTGAATTTAATTCAAGGGTTTTAACTCGTGTAAATATAACTGGATTATTTCCGAAAATGAAAACTACTTGTTTTCAAATAATAATAGCTTTCATTTTAAGAAAGTATTTCCAAATTGTGTTGAAAGGTTTCAAGTTTGAAATGGAATTGAAATGTTTTGAAAACTATGAAATGAGTCTTTAATCAAAGACCGGACGAGTTAATCCAACTTGAAATAGAATTGTTTTGAAAGACTATGAATGAATCTTTGGAAACGAGTTTTGAAAGCTATAAGTTAAATCTTGATTTAAATATTTAACGAGTTAATTCAATTGAAATGGAAATTGTTTTGAAATCCATAAATGAATCTTTGTGAACGGGGTAAACTTTATGAATTGGATCTTTTTGTTAAAAGATTAAAAGTGTGGAAATTGTTTAAACCATTGAAGGTTTTTGAAATGAATCTTTTTGTTTAAAAGATTGGAAATGGTAATTTGTTTTAACCATTTGAATGAATCTTTTTATTTAAAAAGATTGTAAATGGTAAAAAATTTTAACCATTCGAATGAAAAGTTTTGGGCTTTAAGATGTGATTTAACTGAGACCCCAGTATCCATATGATTTTTAATTGCGCTCGTTATTCGGTTTAGCCGGAAGATGACCTTTGTGTCATATAACCCATTCCGAATAGTTATACGACGTATATGGATAGCATTTGAAGACCGGTGGTGAAGACCGGATATTTTCGAAAATGAAAGGACAACTCTTCGAATGTCTCTACATCGACTGGCCCCGGTATAGAGATTTTAGCACCCTTTGTGATGGGAAGTCCGGACGTGATTAGAAATTATCCGGATTTGCAAGGGCTTCTTTGGAAGTGCCTTCGGTTCTGTTCGAACCCGGAATAGACTTGTATGGATGTGTGTCTGACGTTACACTTTGAGATGTAAAGCTGGTTTCTATCAAATACATTTCTGTTGGTGGCGGAGAATTTATTCTCTTAGCTTAACACCCTTCTCTGAGACGTACGAGCTCAGAGGTTATGTAGTTGATGGTTACTAGTGATACATTCCCAATTTGGTAATGTGGCATACGAAGTGATGTTGATCATTTGTTGGTCAAAGCGTGGCTTTGTGAAAAAGCGTGGCTTTGTGAAAAAGCATGGCTTTGTGAAAAAGCGTGGCTTTGTGGACGAGACTTCGTCGAGCCTCACAACCCGGTAATGGTCGAAACAGGAAAGTTGCGGCAAAGGTTTGTAGGGGTAGCGCCCCTAGGGTATGTCATTTCCTTTTGGATAAAAGGTGATATCATGGTATGGAGCCCAGATATTTTACCTATGTTGATGCTGCAAATTTATTATACTTTGTGGATGTTGCTTTGTGATCGAGGGCCCTCGGATAAAGGTCGGTGATGACCGGGGGATGACATAGCTCGTGTGTTAGTTACCTAGTTATAGCTGTACAGCGTGAGGTAGCGTCAGTATGTTAGTTACCTAGTCACAGCTGTACAGCGTGAGGTAGCGTCGGCCTTGTGTTTGCAGAGATCCGGTTAGGTTCTCGGGGCGTCTTTCCAGAGGCGTTTCCATTTCGGTAAGGAAGTTCCTTAGCCCGACCATTTGTTGGAAATCCAAAGTAACAATACAAACCCTGTACAGTTTTTGTTGTAGAACCTGCCATTTACTTATGGTGGTCACCACTGTTTAGATGGTAGCTATAGTAGGCATACAATAATGGTTGTATGCTGGCTAAGATTTATATTATATTTTCGAAATGGCTTTCTACACTATGCACTAATAATAATATCAAAAGAGTTTTCTTTTGCGTAGTGAGCATGTTTGACTATCATAAGAAGAAATCTCCTCAAAGTCTGCGATTGCATTATGTGTGTGGCGGGAGGTCTTATGGTTGTTTCATTTTTCAAAAGCATTGCGGATTTCAATGTTAAGATTTTTTTGTGGCTTGTTTAAAGATAAACTGTTTTTGTTGCTCACACCAGTCCCATGATTGATTTGGAGTTTATTGTTCTCTTCCTAAACTCTGGGTGCCCACAATTTTCCACACGGGCAGTCTAGAGTTGGGTTTCTCAAATATTCAGGTTGAGTAGATTATCTGGAGCTAGTCAGTCCTTGGACGACTGACCTTGCTTTCCGCTAGCTATGGATTGGAGCATTCTATTGGAGATATTCTATCCGCTGCTGGTGTTATCTATTTTCTTTCCACTGCTATTTCTTGTATCATATCTCTGATGTATATTGATATCTGTTGTATCATATTGTATCAGATTTTTGTATCTGACATTGTATCAATGTTATATATATTGATATATTCTTTTTCTTCCGCTGTGTTGTTATATTTAATGGTGTTATAAGCTCCGGCGAATCGGATTTGAACGGTCGAATCTGCGGCATTCTAGTACAATGTGAAGTACGGATGTCGATTTTCGAACGCGAAAAATCTGAGACGTTACATATGGTATCAAAGCTGAGGGTAAAACTTTAGCTCAGGAGTATAACACATTAAGTAGCTCATTAGAGATAGGGTGAAGTATACCCTAGAATGAGTATCTCTAAGATATCCGTCCGTGTGCCTCAGTAAATTCTCTTACTATTCACTGATAGTGAGTATGAGTGCAAGAAGAGGATGAGATAGGGGACAGGGGAATACGACTATAAATGGTCAATAACCTGTAACAACAGTGGAAACAATCTTTTCTCTATTAATCTCTTTTGTTCAAACATCTCTTCTCAATTCTTTGATAATTCCTGGTAGATCCAGGAAGAAGATTTGATATATTAATATGGGACATAAACTCCAAATGGGCCAAACTTGTTTGTTTGGAAGAAAATTGTTTGTTTGGATGAAACTAGAAATCCTATAATAATTCACTATTACGGATCCGATGAAACAGGTTTCATCATAATCCAAGACAATGCCCAAAAAAACTATTTTAAACGTTAATTAAAACAAGGTATTTACCAAAATAACTTTATTCACTTTAAATTCAATTTTAAAAGATAAAAATCTTCATTCTTATTTAAATAAAATTTAAATCAACTTTCGAAATCATGTTCATTCATATTAAATTCAGGATTCAATTATTTAAATAATTCCAATATTAAATTCAATAATTTAATTATCAAATAAATCGCTATATTTGAAATCCAAGTTATCTAACTTAAAAAATTTGCTTTTAAAATGAATTCAAATAAGAAAACAACTACTTCCATTTTACATAAATTCAACATCTTTGCAATTATTGTATACAACAAGTTATTCATTTCTTTCCAAATAAAAGTTTTCTTATTTCTTGAATTTATACATATCAAAAATAAATTTTCATATAAATAAACGTATGCTTTTAATTTTAATAAACATTCATTCGATTCTTTATTAACTTAACATTGATTATTTCAATTTCTATTATCAATTACTTACATTTCAATATCATTAAATTAACTTTCTAATATAAGTTATCATCTTTTATCTTATCGAATTTTGTTATTTAAATTTTTATCTAAGTTCATATTCAATAAATTACATTAGTAAATCATTAAATTTTTATTTCTATCTATTTTTGTTCAATAATTATACTAAATTTAATAATTTAAAATAGTTAAAAATATGAGTCATTATAATTAACGAATTAATTAGGGAAGTTTTAATTAAAGAATGAGAAATGTTTCATACTTTCAAATAAAACATATTCTCTAGTTCATTCTATACAATTCATTCTTTTTCTTTCTCTCCTTCTAACTTTTCATGGAAGAAAACAAAAAAAATCAAATTTTCTAAAATCATTCAACTCTAAATAAAATTAAACAAATATGGTGCATCCATCTCTTGCAATAATAGGATGTGGATCTTGAAAATCCGAGGAGATATCATCATTCAAGGTATGACTTCTAGGCAACATCCTATGGGGAATTCATTTTTAAGGGGTGCTTCAAGGCTTTTTTATTTGTTCGGCTATTCTAATTTGTGATATACTTTCAATGTTAACCCTAGATAATTCATCGTTCCTTTCCATTGTCTTTCCAAAATCCAGCTATTTTCAGACCAAGAAAATCGTAAATACTGAAATAATAGGAAATTTTGTTTATTTCTATTCAATTTCTCAATCATTTTCTTCTAAAAATCTCTGTAACTTGATTGATTGTATATTTTCGTGATTTCTAAAATCCCTAATGCTGAAATAAGGTCTAACAATACAATATCTATTACTTTCTACCTGTTTACAATTTTAAAAATGAGTTGTTTGAGATTTGACTTTTTTATATATTTATAATTTATTTAGAGTAAGTCAAATGGTTTGCAAATTGGAACTAGTATAAGCAAACTTGTCACTATCAATTGTGTTACTGCATAAACCAATTAGGATGAAATATTAAACTTTGTTTCAACATTTATCTTTGATTCCACATTTAGAAAACCAAGCTAAGTTATACTATTTGCTCTTTGTTTCAACATTTAGAATGAATTATTAAACTACTTTATCCCAACTTGCTACCAGTGTAAGCAAATTTGTCTTTTAATATTTAACTTTTTTTTATTTTAGGTGATGCTGATATGAGTAACAAGTAACCTCAGCAAGAAATGATCAACGATGATGACAATCAAGTTGTGGAAGATGGAGATGGAGAACAAACAAATCATAAAGCTAAGGATGCTGCCAAGGAGATTTCAGAGAAAATAGGAAAGAGAAGTTTGGCTTGAGTTTGAAAGACATACAGAGGAAACTAAAGATGGAACAATTATAAGGTATGGTATGAGTAGGTTTGTCAATTTCCAGCGCGACCCGAAATACAACCCGAAGATTACACGAAAATTAGCAGGTTAACTCGACCCGGTTAAGTTAGCGGGTCATTTTCGGGTCAACCCGAATTTGACCCGTTTATAAACAAGTGGGTTTCGGTTGACTCGTGAACCCGAATTTGACTCGTTTATAACTCGTTTATACTTATATGGGTTGACCCAACCCGTGAACCCGAATTTGACCCATTTATAACCCGTTTACAACCTGTTTATAACCCATTTATACATTATATGAGTTGACCCGACCCGTTTATGACCTGACCCAACCCAACCCGGTTATAAACGGGTTACATGGGTCGGGTCGGGTCAACTCATTTATAATCGGGTTGGGTTCGGGTTGAGCTATTTCTGACCTGTTTAATAAACTGGTTGACCTGACCCATTTAAAATCAACCCGAACCCGACTTGACCCGACCCGACCCATTGACAGCCCTGGGTATATGTATCTATTGTAAACAAAAGATAACCATTACAAAAGATGGATGTATAACTACATTTAAAAGTCATTTAATTAGATGTTGTGTTCGAATTGCTAGACAAAAGCTACAAAAAATTTTGGGGAAAGAAATTTTGAAAGAAAAAACATCCGAGGATAAAGATTTGATTAGGAAATTAGCTCTTTATAAATATGACAAGGCAAAGATTATAGAAATAATAGCTACAATGGTTATCGTGCATGAATATCCATTTAGGATGGTTGAACATGAATTTTTTATATTATATTCTCAAATGTTGAATCTTGAATTTGAGCAAATTTCACGGTTAACCATTAAAAGTGAATGTATGAAAGTATATGAAAATAAGGAGAAGAAACTAAAAGAGACGCCAAGGAGTGTGGGAAGAGTAAGTTTAACAATCGACTTGTGGACATTAAATCAAACTATATGATATATGTGCCTTAGATGTCATTTTTTGGACTAAATTGTAAACTACAAAAGCGTATTCTAAACTTTGGCAGTCTAGCACCACCACATACCTACCTTGCTATTACTGATGCTATTTTTGCATACCTTATAGATTGGGGAATAGAGAATAAAATTTCTTCAATTACACTCGACAATGCATCATCTAATTATTTAGCTATGAGAACATTAAAAGAAAGCTTTTCATTAAAGTGTACACTTTATTTCAAAGGGAAGATCTTCCATATTAGATGTTTTGCATAAATTTTGAACTTAATGGTGCAAGATGGATTGAGTGAAATAAAAGGTATGTTACAAAATATCAGAGAAAATGTGAAACATTTGAAATTGTCTTCCCAACGACTTAGCATGTTTGTAGATATAGTTAAGTAGCTACAACTTCCATTCTCTAAACGCTTAATCCTTGATGTTTTATACTCGTTGGAATTCAACATAGAAATGCTAGAGCGTGCGATTGAATTTAAGAAAGAATTTTCTATGTATCAAGAGAGAGATCCATCTTACACTTGGCTTTCTTCTACACTGAATTGGGAGAAAACCGAATCAGTATGTAAAATTCTAGAAATCTTTAGCGAGGGCTTTTCGTGTTTTTTCTTGTACTTCATATTTAACTTCAAACTTGTTTCTTCCTGAACTTTGGAAGAGTAAACACATATTGAATGATAAGTTGGTGGAGATTAAAAATTGTTTTTATATGAGTGAAATGGTGAATAAAATGAAGATAAAGTTTGCACAAATACTAGTGTGACTTCAATCTTTTAATGTCAATTACTGTTGTCCTAGACACTAGAGACATAATGAAACTACTTGAATTTTGCTTTCCACAGATTTATCCAGCAGCTGAATCAGACTAAAATATGAAATATACCGCTTCTTCTTTGTAAGATCTATATTCTAAGTATGTTTTTAATAAGGCATTGAATATTAATTCTGGTAGAAAAAGTGATAACAACAATGATTCTAACAGTAGACAAATTACAAAGAGTAGATTTGAATTCAAAATATGGGCCGAAGAGTGTGATATTATAGAACCATTTGAATCAGAGTTGGATGTATGTTTAAAGGAACCTTGTTATAAATATAATGGATTAGATGATAAATTTAATATCTAGGATCGTTGGAAATTCAATGCTTCAAAATATAAAATATTATCAAGAATGGCCCATGATATACTTTCATTCCAATAAGTAATGTTGCTTCTGAATCTGCATTTAATGCTGGCGGTAGAGTTCTTGATCAGTTTTGAAGTTCTTTGAAGTCTAAGACGGTTGAAGCTTTGAAATGTAATGGGATTGGCTGTGATCCAACTATGCATTGAAAGATGTAAAATATATCTCCGTCTTCTGTCAGTATAATATTTAGAAATTTCTTATCTATTGAATTGTAATCATTGTATTGCCATAAAACATAGCAATTTTATAACGTGCTCTACTCTATTTTTTGATAAGGTGCAACGTGAAGAAGATACCCAGTACAACAAATTTGACTGAATGGAATTGAAAACAAGCTACACTGAACATCAAAAGTAAAAACATTGCGATTTGATTATAAAACATCCCAAACTAATGGTCTCTTTATTGCAAAGCTCAAGAAACTTTCTTTATAGTAGTCAAGGTTAGTTCTTTAGTCTAGTAATTACTATAATCACCATATCATAGTGTTGAATTTTCACTTATGAATTTTTTTCCTTATACTATGATTGGGAGCTTTATTTTTAATTATTAGATGCTTCTTGTCGATTTGCAACATTGATATTTATGCTGAGCTTACCCTTAGACCATATATTCAGTTTTTTAACAAGTGATAAAAAAATATTTTATCTGAAAAATATACGATTGCATCAAAGAAGGAAGTTTATTAGATAAGTGGCTTCTGATAGTATGAATGATTTCTTCTCATGTTCTAAATGTTGTTAGTTAGAATCCTTGCTAACGAATGAAGGACTTAGTTTTTCTTTTGTTGGGATTCAACTTTGTTCTATGTTTACTTCATTTATTTATTCCATTGGAAATTGGAATTAAAACCTTACAATTATAAAATTATATTAAAAAGGGGATTCGAAGTCGTTTATATGTCTTGATTGTGTTTGTGTGTGTCGATCATGCTTTATGTGTTACTTTCTTTTGGAAAATATATGGGACTTAGTTTCCCTTGTACAATTATTCTCATTATTGTTGAAATTGACCAAAATATAGCTCATGAAATATCTAGAATAAACATGGGAATCACACGGTATATTTATGTCTGGTGATCCTATATTGTATGTATGAACTCATTTTGCTCTTCTAAGACAAATGTTAAGGAAATCTGATCCTAATCGGTTAGAAGGTAATCTCCGCTCTTATATATTATCTATTTATTTTCAAAAGAACAAAAGTTGAGTTTAACGAAAATTGATCAATTGGATTTTAGAGCACCCGATAAGCGGAGGAGTGTACTTATATGAGATAACTCGAAACCATAACCACACCAAAACCACATATGTGTTCTATGCTTTGGAAGATGTTCGGGATTGGATCAACATGCTAGAATCTTCTAGAGATTCGAGATCTATTTGAGATGCTCGAATGTATGTAATTGTTCGTGATCTATTCAGGATGTGGGAATCCATGTGTGATTCCGAGATCTATTGAGATATGGAAATCCATATATGGTTCTAAGATCCGTTCGAGTTATGGCTCGTGTGGTGAGATGCTGAACGTGACTTTGCCATCGGTAATGATTGAAACTAGAGGTAGGAGGCATACCCTATGGTGTTTAGCTAACTGTTCGACAGCCAATTCTCCATCAGATTAGAAAATATCCGATTAAATTTAAATTAAAAATAATCGCAAGCGCACGACATATAATTTTAGTACGTGGCGAGTACGGGTCGATCCGCAGGGAATTGCATTGATTTTAAAATTTCTATTCAGTCAAATTAACCAAAGAGTTCGAAAATTGTTTTAAGCTGGAAACAAATGCAAAAACTAACTACTACAAAAGTGAATGAAAACTATGAGATTAAAAGACAATTTAGAGATAAATCCACTCTCATCATCACATAAATCAACACAACATGAAATTATGATCTCGCTTTTGGTCATTAGTGAATTTAGTTGATATGTTTATCATAAGTTTGGCCTATTTGTACTATTAATTAGCCCAACATAAACCATCAAACTTTAATATACCCACTAAACCACTTTTTAACTCTCATGAAAATGACAATGAACTTGAAAATAAAATCTAATCTAAGCATGATCTATTAACTATTGATTAGAAATATAGACCATCAAATTTGATTTTAATATTCACTTCATTACCATAATAATATGTAGATTGTTAGCACCAAAATTGGTCACTAACCTCGTTGAAAAAGATTGTGTAGAGATGTAAGTGATGAAGTTAAATTAAACAAGGAAGAATATGCTAATTTAAATGCAGAAAGTAAGAACACCGGATTTATAGTGGTTCAGCGTAACTGCCTACATCCACTTTGAGTTTTGATCTTTATTTCTTTCATAAGTAGTTGAATACAGATACAATCCATATATTAATGACTTGAATACAAGTTTGAGTTAAAAAGAGGAGAGTATAAAAAATGGCAGAGTCTCCCCATTGTTCTCCCAAAAAAGGATCCATTTCACTGTGACCCTGCCCCTCTATTTATAGACAAATATGGGTTGGACTTCCCAGGTGGGCTTGGTGGCCGAACACTCTAGCCCAAGTGTAGTGGTCGCTGTATGCCGAACCAAGTAGACCGAACACGTTGACGCCGAACCACCTTCTCAATGTCGAACGATACGTTTGATGGGTGGGAAGTGCAGAACAGTTGTCGGTCGAAGCCGAACGTGCCTTCTGGCTGAACGATGCTTCTTAGCCGAACGATCCTTTGGCCGAACGATGCTTCTTAGCCGAACGATCCTTTGGCCGAACGATTCTTCTTAGCCGAACGATCCTTTGGCCGAACGATGCTGCCATGTAGAGTAGCTATATACGCCGAACGTCTTCTAACGCCGAGTACCACTGGATGCCGAGTACTATGAGACGCTGAGTACTACGCCGAGTACTATGAGATGCCGATCACTAGTTGACACCAAGTCGTCCTGTACGCCGAGTACTCAGTTGCCTGGTCAAATCTCCAGGAAACACTTGCCCCCCAAAGTGTGTCGTGTGAAGCAACACAACACGCTTTGAATCAGCGAGTATCCCTTGTCTTTAGAAAGAAATCCACCATGTTTCTTGAATAGTCATTATCCTCCAATTTATCCTCCCAAGGTGTTGTATCCTTCTTTGGTCATCGTGATGCTTGGTCGATTCCCAATATTATAAATACAGGGTTGTGGTTCATTAGTGGCCATACATGACTGATTCTGCAGAGCTAATAAGCTTCGGCTATCTGATCTAGTCTTTTCTTAATAACCCTTAGTGAGAATTCAATTTCTGTTGATTTCAAGAAGTCGAACTTTTAAGGATGTACACATGCACGTTCGGGTACATGTTCTTGCCATTGGCTCTCGGATGCGTTTTATATGCTCATAAGTCGTCACCAACTCCGTCTAGTTTAATTGCAATTCAATCGCGATTCCTTGTTTGTATTTTCTGTGAAATAAGGGTTGCAATCGGCCACTTGAGGAGTTTTCCAAACCTCTCTTTAGTACCGACTCTATGATTTGGCTCACAGCTTCAACCTGTCCATTTGCAGTTATAATGGATCATGGAAGGTCATAAGGACAGATGACGTTACGGATAAAGAAGTTGATTATTTTCTTCATCTTGGTCATGGTTAGAGTTCTTCATCTGCCCATTTGGTGACGTAATCAACTGCTATGGTGGTGTATTTCGCACCATCTTGAGGATCGACAAGAAGATGATTTCAGTGCCCCCAAGTGGCAAACGGCTATGAACTAGCCATTTGACTAATTTCCATCGGCGGGGTTCCCGAATTTTTTGCAAACATCTTGCACTCGACACATTGTCTAACGTGATCAACCGCTTCTGGGTTGATAGTTGGCCAGTAATACCTGTAGCAGAGTATCTTCTTTATCATGGTTTTCCCCCTGATGTTATTACCGCGTTCTTCTTCATAGACTTTGCTCAAGATATCATCATGGGCGATATGCCGAAGCATGGGGATGGATAAACTCCTTTTGACACACGACTTATTCTTAGATGATTTGGCGTGAAGCTTTGAGGAGGATCTGTCGTTTTCCATTCCTCCGTTCAATAAGAATTCTTTATTGTAGATAGTCTTTGATAGGAGTCAACCATGACACCTTTTCATTTTGTTCACTGAGTTCATGTGTAATGATGTAATACGTGAAGTCGGTTAGTAGCTCTTGGACTTGGCCGAGATAAGGAGCAAGACAATGCCCCCTAGCAAGATCAACTTCCTTAAATTTGTATACTACCAATCAAGAATCATAAAAGATATGTAAATTTTTCACTTCAAATCCTCTAGCAGATTTGAGGCTGGCAGTCAAGGCTTCATACTAAGCATCGTTGTTTGTTACAGGTAAATCGAGTTTTAGGACGTAGCAGATTGATCGTTCCTCAGGAGTCATTATCATGATTCCTATGCCATAACACTGATCATTGGGTGCTCCATCCGCGTACATTTTCCATCTTATGGTTGGTTCTCTGCTACTCTTTGAATAGTCATCTGAGGTAGTGAATTTGGGTGTGAGGTCTGCTAATTTCCGTCCTTGGATAGCCCTTCGTGGGAAATAAGTGATATCGAATTAGCTTAGTTCGATATTCTATCTAAATAGTCTTTCAGACGTCTCAGGTCATCGTATGCCCTGTCGCAACGGCTGGTGGGCATAGGCGTTGATGGGGTGAGCCTAAAAGTAAGAGTGGAGCTTTCATGAAGAAATTAATAGAGATTGTTCTAGCTTTTGTAGCTTCGGGCTGATATCCAATGCATGGCTCGCGATAGTTAATGAAATCACATATGCATGTCAGAATGGGTCCAAGGGAACATATCATCATTTATTCAGAAAAATCCAACTAATTCTTCTATCATCACTGCACTGAGCTGTGATCCGATATTCAGCACCCGGAATGGGTCGCCTTGGCTGGTTGTAATGTCGACCGTCAGCTTAGCAGGTGCCATCCTAGATTCTTTGAGTAAAGATGTAACTATTTTGCATAACATTCAATGTGAAATATGGTTGGGACTGGCAATGTTGATGGTTACTCTGGTCGAATCCTAGAGTCTTGTCATGAGTTGTTAAGTCAAATAATGAAGGGCTCTGAAGGCTCTAATTGATTATCTGCAAATGGCCAAAGATCAGGCTTAAAAGCTCGTTGAAGGAAATGTCGAGTAGGGGCCAGCCTCTAGTTGCGTGCAACTACATAGCTGGATCTTGCTATGAGTTTGAATTTGCTTGTATATTCGAGTAACGCATTTTCTATTCAATTCATTCATGATCCTTCACTCGACCTTCGGGTTGGAGTGACAGTCAGTTGCCCACAAGCTTTGGCATCGATTTAATGATTCTATCTCTAGGCATCCTTTCGGTCGTTGCCTTGAGTAGCTGTAAGCACTATATATAAGTTTTAATACTGAGCTATCGTGGCCAGTTTTTGGATGATCATGCGTCTTCTTCCAGTCTCGGGTTGATAAATGTACTGCATGGACGGTTGAGTCTCGTCCTAGCTATGTTTATGTTTTCACCTAAACTCCAAAGACATAGAGGTGATTGGTGAATAGTCGGTTCACATTCATCTTGCTTCTCGCTCGTGCCCCCAGGTCTGGGACATATACCGATAAGTAGGAAGGCCAGCCACGCCCACTTTAGCTTTACTCTCTTTCCCGTTGAATCGTGGGATCATGTCAGTCGATGGGAGACTAGGTCTCGCCTATCTTGGATTTTATCGTGGTTTTTCATTCCAAGAGGAATACTTTGATGCCACGTAAGTTTCAGGGTGTAATTTGGACAGTGGATGGTCATCCACGTCCACTTTGGTTCATGCTCTGCAATCAGATCTTGGGGTAAAGTTGGCTACAAATGCAGTCGGGTTATGCTCATCCAGTTTCATACTCCTCCTGACGAATCGAACGAGGGTGCTGGAGAATTTTTGACCAAGTATTCGTGGTTTACCCTCCTTTCCATACTCTGGGGGTCATAGTTTTTCAAAAAACATCCGAGTCACATTCGTATGTGCTTGGTGCGGATCGACATTGACCCTTGGTCTGAGGTATGATATAGTAGGTTGCTCGTAGCTTTGGATGCCGTTTCGATTGGTTCTGTATTGAGGCCTCCCTGTAGTCGCTGTCTCAAGTTATAAAGAACACCATGCAGGGCTATAGTAAGCTGTCGTATTCGGCTTTTTAGTGTTTTGTACCCCTGCCCCCAGCATTGATTTGGCCAGGTCACTAGTTGGATGGTCGAACTCCATCCTCAGCGGTTTAATAATCCTCCTGTCGATTCCAGGCCGAAGTTTACGGAATAGAAAATGGTCGGAATCCACTCGTCTATTTATCGATGTTTATACACCACTCTGCATTATGGTGACTTAGTGTTATTCTCCCCCCGGTTGACTCGCACCCAATTTGTGTTCATGCTTCGGTCCACGCTCCGGGGACTTAGAGATTTGTCGAATGGTTTACGCTTTAGTCCACAGTTCGAGACGCAGAGATTTTCGTCAACTCGTTTATACTCTAGTTCGCACTCTGGGAACTTAGAGTAATCTGGTCCGCTTCTGGGATTTAGGGATTTTTTGAAGTCGTCTATAATCTAGTCCATGCTTTGGGGACTGAGAGTACTGTAGTCCGCACTCTAGGGACGTAGAGATTTTTGAGTCATTTATACTCTAGTCCGCACTCAGGGACTTAGAGTACTTTAGTCCACATTCTGTCTCCCGTTCTAGAGGGTGAGACCCCCTGGATGGCTGAGAGTTTGCCTAAACCTGGTAGATAATCCTTCTCTTTAAGATTCTCTTTGAGATTTCGAAAGTCATTATTCTTTATGCGGGACTATTGCATTCCAATGCTTGTTTTCCACGATTTTGTGCAGGCCGTTCTGACCCCGAGCCCACTCCGAGGAGCGATGTCGCCAAGGAAGTGGAGGAGAAAACAAGTGAAGCCACTCACGTAGGGGGGCTTCTGGTCCAGACGCTCAGGTGATCGGAGCGCTTGATGAAGACAAGCCTGAAACCTCCTCTCCTACTGATGGGGGTTATAAAGTAGAAATTACAGGCGCCTCTGAGCACACATCCGAATTGAGCATGGAGGAGCGGCTCGGGAAAGAGAAGGAGGAGACGGTCAAGGTCATAGTAGAGTCCCGAGTTGTGGACTTGGACGATCCTTTGAACAAGCCGTTGAAGGTCATCCTTCCTGGCAGGTCCAAGCCCATGGAAGGCCCCTGTGCTCCTTCAGTTGCTACCCCTCTATCAAAGAAGAGTACCAAGGGTAAATGCTCTGGAGAGGAGAAGTTGAAGAAGCACAAGAAGTGATTACTATCCTCGTTCACCGAGAGTTAGTTTAAGTCATGTAATTATTTTCATCTATTTTCTTAGTCCTTGTAAATAGAATGTTGACTCTGAACGTTGGAGGGGTTGTAACAGAAACTCATTTCTGAATAAGGTTTAGTTCCTTTTTCTGTCTTACAAAAGACTCTTATCGTTCAGTTTTCTTTGTGATTGTGATTTTAATCCAAGCAGTTGTGAGTAACATAGACTTCTCAGTCCATCTTCACATAACTCGGAAACTCTTCGGGAGTCGTTGAACTTCCATTCTGTGCTTCGAGCACTTAGAATACCTTCTAGCCCGTATGTCAGGGATTTGACAAATTCAAGTTATTTGTGTCATAGTTCATATTCAGGGAACTTGGAGATCCGATTCGCTTATATTCGAGTCCACGCTCTGGGGACTTAGAGTACTCCAGTCCGCACTCCGGGGACTTGGAGGTTTTAGTCGTTTATACTATAGTCCGCGCTCTGGGGACTTAGAGTACTCCAGTCCGCACTTAGAGGACTTGGAGGTTTTAGTCGTTTATACTCTAGTCCGCGCTCTGGGGACTTAGAGTACTCCAGTCCGCACTCCGGGGACTTGGAGGTTTTAGTCGTTTATACTCTAGTCCGCGCTCTGGGGACTTAGAGTACTCCAGTCCGCACTCTGGGGACTTGGAGGTTTAAGTCGTTTATACTCTAGTCCGCGCTCTGGGGACTTAGAGTACTCCAGTCCGCACTCCGGGGACTTGGAGGTTTTAGTCGTTTATACTATAGTCCGCGCTCTGGGGACTTAGAGTACTCCAGTCCGCACTTCGAGGACTTGGAGGTTTTAGTCGTTTATACTCTAGTCCGCGCTCTGGGGACTTAGAGTACTCCAGTCCGCACTCCGGGGACTTGGAGGTTTTAGTCATTTATACTCTAGTCCGCGCTCTGGGGACTTAGAGTACTCCAGTCCGCACTCTGGGGACTTGGAGGTTTAAGTCGTTTATACTCTAGTCCGCGCTCTGGGGACTTAGAGTACTCCAGTCCGCACTCCGGGGACTTGGAGGTTTTAGTCGTTTATACTCTAGTCCGCGCTCTGGGGACTTAGAGTACTCCAGTCCGCACTCTGGGGACTTGGAGGTTTAAGTCGTTTATACTCTAGTCCGCGCTCTGGGGACTTAGAGTACTCCAGTCCGCACTCTGGGGACTTGGAGGTTTTAGTTGTTTATACTCTAGTCCGCGCTCTGGGGACTTAGAGTACTCTAGTCCGCACTCTGGGGACTTGGAGGTTTTAGTCGTTTAAACTCTAGTCCGCGCTCTGGGGACTTAGAGTACTCCAGTCCGCACTCTGGGGACTTGGAGGTTTTAGTTGAGAGCAGTCGTATTTCCACTCTTTAATTTGTATTCATCTACTGTATCGAGGCTAATGTCGTCGAATGAACAATCGAACCACGTTTGCTCGCGGGATGGGATTCTACCCCCCAGGATGAGGGACGGAATTTGAAAAATGGATGATCGATTCTCATCCGCTTGGTGATTATAGCTCTTCCAATCAAGTCAAGGAAGGAGGTATATGACAGATGGTTGAATCACATCCATGTTGGGTTAGATAGCCAAATCTCTTACAATTTGCTCCGTATCTCCTTCTAGAAAATAAGGATAATAGATTGTTGAGTAGACAAAGTAAGTTGCATATGTTCCAAGGTGCAGTCGTGTCCATATATTGACAGTGATGGTTAGCGAGTACGCAGTCTACCATAGCTACTTCAAGTTGGGCTTTCGAACAACCTTTCGTGTTCAGGGTAGGATTTGATGTGTAGATGATCAAATCACGTCCACTTTTGATGGATCCCGGCGTCACTGAGCTTCATGAGGTGTATCTGTATTTTGTCGAACTTTGTTCTATGACTCGATTGGAGTGGATGATCGGGCCATATTCATTCCAAGCAGTTTAGGTCTCCAAGTCAAATGTGGAGGTTGATGGATGGATGGTCGGTTGTTCGAATCGATCATAAGTTGAGCATACGAACTCGGATCGTCTTGAAACTTGGAACATTGGCTTCCCTGGCTTTGATTGTTATGTCTTGTTAATCGTGGCTCGATCCAGACTCGGACAAAATCCATCGATATCCATAGTGAGCCTTTGTGTAACCGATCTCCAAGACGAACTGTCACTGGTTTCTAATCAAGTTCTTGGTGTCACGGCCTTGCCAAAAGGCGGGATAACATTTGCCCCCCAAAGGACGTCTTGTGTAAACATGACGTGCTTTGAAAAACAGTAGTCTTTCTTGCTGAATATTTCCGTTCAGTTGATTGCTTGACAGTCGTCTCTTAATCGTTTCGTTGCAACCTTCTTTTAGACAAATGTTCAACTAGCATGCTTTGCTTTGGTTCTGCCCCCAGTTTCAGGGATGAGTATGGAGTTTATGTATGTTTATACTCCGTCACGCACTCTGGGAGTACGGAGTTGAGTAGATGTTTATACTCCGTCTTGCATTCTGGAAATACGGAGTTGATTAATGTTTATACTCCGTCTCGCACTCTGGGAGTACGGAGTTGAGTAATGTTTATACTCCGTCTCGCACTCTGGGAGTACGGAGTTGATTAATGTTTATACTCCGTCTCACACTCTGGGAGTACGGAGTTAAGTAGATGTTTATACTCCGTCTCGCACTCTGGGAGTACGGAGTTGTGCGAAGGATCGTCGTGTATCAACCCATTTTTAGCCTTGATGTGATGGCTTGCCCCCGAGCTCGAGTTTCACTTAGCGAGTGGCTGGTCGTATCGCAGCCGCTCTCTACTTGAATAAATTCCACTTGCAGGATGGAATTCAGCTCTCCGTGCATCGTGATGTTGTACATTGTATTTAATCCATAGCCCCAAATCAAAGGCATATGGTTGATGATGAGCAATAGAATTATTCTCGTCCAGATGTAACTCCACACGTCCGATCATGGTCTGCGTAGATTGGTTGGCAACCAAATTTGAGTACCTGGACACCTGCATCGTTTTGAAAGTAGTTTAGTTCAAGCTAGTCATAGTTCATAGAACAATCGAAATAGAGATGGAAATGGAAATGATTCAAAGAAGATTATGGTAAATCTCATCGATATGTGAAGCAGCATCGTGTGCTCGCTATTCGACTCCGCCCCTGGCTCCTTTCAAAGGGATGTTGGCCGTCAACCGTCCAATTGATAATCATAGCCTATTAATAGGCATTAGATATTCGCTGCCCGCCATTCTACAGGACTTGTACATACTATTGAAGCTTTCCTTTCCAGGTCATCTTTTCGATCATACCTCGGAGGTGTTTGTGATCGCTCGTGTTAGGACCAGTGAGCATCTGGGAATATATAACATTCCCCTGATTTTGAGGTTGTCAATTGAATCTTTCAAAGAGCATATGAACTGAATTCTGAAGTCTTGTTTCGGCTACTGGGATCTACATCCTTAGCCAACGGGCCTTCATTGTTATCGTTCTTAGTCTGCTCCACTCCTCCTCACTTTAGTTCTGATTCATTTTGTAGAAGAAACGATCCATAGTCGTAGGAGGCTCTTTAGCTAACTAGCTGCCAAAATATATCCGGAGGTCGACTTTCCTCAAACGCGATCAGTTTGATACCCTTGTTAGTATTTGGAATAAATTGCTTAGAGCATTGGTTTGCTTGGGGTTATTAAATTCGAAGTGCTGGGTCAGCGAAGAATGGTGCTTGGAGTCATCTTGGCGTTTGCTAGAGTCATATCATCTATGTTCTCCAACCTTTGGGAGTACCGTTTGAATAGCGGTTGCTTGTCTGTTCCCTTGATGCCGTTCATAAGCTGCCGCTAGATCCCCTATGCCCTGGTCGATCATGGGATGTCAGGGAAGTCGATAGAATGTTCCTTTACTAAGTTGAGTTTTGAACTCAATATCCGGAGGCACTGCGCTGCGGCTAGGGATGTCAGGGAAGTGGATAGAATGTTCCTTTACTAAGCCTCTTTTTTGGAAATTTGGGTCGTACCCGAAAAAGATTCTTTTTTTTTTTGAAAATAAGGGTCGTGCTCGATCCATATATTTTTTGTATATGGACTAGTCAGATTGTTTTTTGAGAGAGAGATCGGTATACAGTGCATGGATCGGTCTGGATACTTCGTTCGGCACAGAAGTACCGTTCGGTCATACAGAAGTACCGTTCGGCCATACAGAAGTACCGTTCGGCATTGGGGCGTTCGGCATGACAAAGTTGCTTGGCATATAAGATTGTTCGGCATTCCACACTGTTCGGCATTCAGGAACGCCCGACACTCAGGAGCGTTCGGCATTAGAGAGCGCTCGGCATTCAGGAAAGTTCGGCATTAGAGAGCGCTCGGCATTCAGGAACGCCCGGCACTCAGGAGCGTTCGGCATTAGAGAGCGCTCGGCATTCAGGAAAGTTCGGCATTAGAGAGCGCTCGACATTCAGGAACGCCTGGCACTCAGGAGCGTTCGGCATTAGAGAGCGCTCGGCATTCAGGAAAGTTCGGCATTAGAGAGCGCTCGGCATTCAGGAACGTTCGGCATCCTGATGTCACTCGGCCTAGAGGTATGGATCGGCCTGGAGGTATGGATCGACATTCGGATGTCGCTCGGCCTGGAGGTATGGTTCGGCCTGGAGGTATGGATCGGCATTCGGATGTCGCTTGGCCTAGGGGTATGGTTCGGCCTGGAGGTATGGATCGGCATTCGGATGTCGCTCGGCCTGGAGGTATGGTTCGGCCTAGAAGAGCGTTCGTCCTACCCCTTTTCTGGAGCGTTCGGCATACGCCTTTTCTGGAGCGTTCGGCGTACGCCTTTTCTGGGGCGCTCGGCATACGCCTTTTCTGGGGCGATCGGCATAAGCCTTTTCTGTAGTGATCGGCCGAATCGCCTTCAGAGGAGGGTCTGCCTTCATTCAACTTGAGTGCAGACTTCAACGTCCAATCCCCAGATCTTGCGTACATCAGTGAATCCAATCTACGGCTATCAACTTCCTTTAGATTTCTTTCAAATCTGAGTAGAATAGGAAGTTTTCTAGTAAACAACTGGATCTATCTCGCGAATATGGAAATCTACTAGTAGACGATGAGATCCAATCAAGCTGAGAATTCAATTCTCGGTGAAAGCACCAAAGTGTTAGCACCAAAATTGGTCACTAACCTCGTTGAAAAAGATTGTGTAGAGATGTAAGTGATGAAGTTAAATTAAACAAGGAAGAATATGCTAATTTAAATGCAGAAAGTAAGAACACCGGATTTATAGTGGTTCAGCGTAACTACCTACATCCACTTTGAGTTTTGATCTTTATTTCTTTCATAAGTAGTTGAATACAGATACAATCCATATATTAATGACTTGAATACAAGTTTGAGTTAAAAAGAGGAGAGTATAAAAAATGGCAGAGTCTCCCCATTGTTCTCCCAAAAAAGGATCCATTTCACTGTGACCCTGCCCCTCTATTTATAGACAAATATGGGCTGGACTTCCCAGGTGGGCTTGGTGGCCGAACACTCTAGCCCAAGTGTAGTGGTCGCTGTATGCCGAACCAAGTAGACCGAACACGTTGACGCCGAACCACCTTCTCAATGTCGAACGATACGTTTGATGGGTGGGAAGTGCAGAACAGTTGTCGGTCGAAGCCGAACGTGCCTTCTGGCTGAACGATGCTTCTTAGCCGAACGATCCTTTGGCCGAACGATGCTTCTTAGCCGAACGATCCTTTGGCCGAACGATTCTTCTTAGCCGAACGATCCTTTGGCCGAACGATGCTGCCATGTAGAGTAGCTATATACGCCGAACGTCTTCTAACGCCGAGTACCACTGGATGCCGAGTACTATGAGACGCTGAGTACTACGCCGAGTACTATGAGATGCCGATCACTAGTTGACACCAAGTCGTCCTGTACGCCGAGTACTCAGTTGCCTGGTAAAATCTCCAGGAAACATAGATGAAGAGGTAATTTGTGTTTGTGTTTGTTTAAGCATAGCCTATTTGGTATCAACAACAGAGGATATCAAATTCAAAGCTAAAACAACAAAAAATTTACCCATTCAAACATTGTCATTAAGCACAAACAGAGATAAAAAAATTATCAAAATGTTGAATCTACATAGTTAAGAGAGCTTCATTACACCTAATTTGAAGGGGTTTAGCCTCCCATATTTGTTATCATTTCAATAAACGTAGAGTTCAACATGAAACAAAAACAAGAAAAAAAATGCAAACTGATTAAAAAGAAAGCTAATTAACATAAAACAAAAGCTAATGTACTTGTATAAATAAATCTAAATTACTAACATGGAAGGAAAGAAAGCATGTAAATAGAAAAGAGAATAAATTAAAATTGCACAAACAGAAAATTACATGAAAAAACAAAATGGCTAAGTAGCCATGAAAAAAAAAGATTTTTTGTTTATTTTTGAGCCTAAAACTAAACTAACTAAAGGGAGGCTAAGAGCTTAATCACATGAACATATGATGAATTTATACAAGCCTAAAACCCTAATGCATATTTTAGGGGACTACCCAAAATACCTTTGAGGAAGTGCGGCCTTCAAGTTGTCATTAGCATGAGCATAATCCACCATTACATGTGCATATAACTTTAATCTTCATTAGCATGTACATTAGCTCCTAATTGTACATTATGGTAAGTGGGTAGGTGGGGTCTTCCATGTTGCATGAAATGAATTATTTCATCTTCATTTGTTTTCTAACTCTTGTGCATGCATATCTTCCATGAAGCCTCTTGTAATTTCCACTCAAATTCCTACAAACAAAAATAAAATGCACAAATAAATATTCTCAAAATTAATATATGTACAAAAATGACCATTTTGCCCCTATATGAAGAAGAATAAATGATGATTTGAAAATAATTTGAATTTTGGTTTAAATATGTTAAAATATCCTATATGCTCATTTATTTAATTAAATTAGATTAAATATGGTAGTAAACATATGCACATTTACATGCATATCAAATACCCCCACACTTATCTTTTTATTCATCCTCGAATAAACTAAAACTAAGATAAATCCCTTTTCGTAGGGAGCATGATTGCATTGAGCTTATGCAACAACCGTTAAACCTCTAGGTGTCCCTAGTAGGACGATTGTTGTCTCGTAAGGGTTTTCAGCGGATACTACCCACAAAATCCAAATGCAACTTGAAAAATTCCTAAATGCAAGATTTATTTACAAAGATATGAATGCAAGTTTTTGAAAATATTTACAAATGAAGAATTTACTTTCAAATTGACACGTGAAATATAAATTTTGGTCATCGTCCTGAAATTTTAGTCATTTTACTTGTCAAAATTTCCGATAAAAACTAAGTTATCATCACAAGTAAACCCTAGTTTGGCTAGTTGCGCCGGTTGATAACTCAGTGCAACTATGAAATAGATCCATAGTTGATCATCAAAGTTTTTCAAAGTGGTATTTTCATTTTCTTTTGAATAACAAGTCAAATCACATAAGTGAAAATAGTGCTTAGATTTCAATTTCTTACTCTCTCTTATTTGAAAATTTTATTGATTTTAACAATATTTAAATATGCCTAACTAAGAAAACCGAGGCCAGATATATTACCCATGCACTGCCTTTCCGGCTTACGTGAGGGTAATACAGAGCATGGCGAGTGAACACACAAGTGTACACACCTATCGACTGTAGGCATTATTAATAAAAGAATTTTTATATACATACACCTAACTTAGATAAACTGTTGCCAGATATGCCTCTCATGCACTACCTTTCAGGCTTACATGAGAAAGGTACAGAGCATGGCGAGTGTACATATTTGCGTATGAACACATGACTCTAGGTGTTAAAAAATATATACATATTTACAAATATATTTTATTTGTTTTTTTATTATATATATTTATATGTTTTTTTTTTGTTTTTTTTAAAGAGAGGGTTTTGCAAAATCATTTTAGCACCATTTAACTTAGTAGATCAAAAATGTTATATTCTTTACTTTAAATCCACCACTTTTTTAAACAAAGATTTTCAATTAGGATATACTTCATAATTATCACCCATGTGTTCTCACAATAGAACGATAATATATAACTCAATATCAGAATCCCACAACAGAACGATAATATATAACATCAAAAGAAAAGTACAAAGGGTTACTCCGAATATAGAAATTTAAGAGTTACTATAACATAAGTACTATCATCGGTCCGAATAGTTATAACTATTTGTCCTTACAATGTTGATTCCTATAATACAGAAATGTAGCGGAAATAAAAATACTATGGTAGGAAATCATCTAGCTCTTCTCCATAAGCTCAAAGCTTCCAAAGCTAAATCTAGAAACATACACGGGGCTGACCCGAGCATTATAAGAAAATAACATCCACACCAGTCAGGTAAACCAGCGTGAGAAAACTCATGAAACATGAATCATATAATAGTAACCATTGAGACCGCATGGATTCCCATCATGCTTTTTCCTCTAAGAAACCAACCATTAATTAAGTTTAATATAGTGATATGATCAATAATGTCTAGGCTATAGGATATAATCATATATAATATCCGTGATGCTTACATCGGACATACCACAACATATTTAGTTACATTTAAAACTGCTAAGGTACATTCACATAACTGATTTTTCTTTGGTAATTCCTTCGAGGAAGCCGAATCCAATCTCCTGCACAAGGGTCAAATAGTACCTTCCAAGCGTCGTATACCTCTAGATAAAAATACCATTAAGATAAACACAAGCGGCCCATCGTCCTAACATAAACATGAACAACGTGAACCAAATATTATCAACTTCTGCCGGCCAACAATCGATAAGTATATCTAGATATAGAGTTGATGATACCCTAACAAGGGTCACTAAACCCTAGGTTGTGAGGCCTACTCTGTGTTTAGACATTTTCGATGTCGAGGTTACGTTCGGCATCTTTCACACGAGTCTTCGTTACTCGCACAGAACACGAACCTCCAATTGGATTCCCACATCTCGAATGGATCATGAATTAATACATGGATAAAAGCATCTAAAACAGATCTTGAATCTCCATGTAGATTCCCTTTTCAACCGCTTCAAAAACATAGAATTTGTACGCTAGTTTTTAAGTGGTATTTGGTATGTAAAAACTTACCAATCCTGGACTCTTCCAAACCAATCGATGAATTTCTGGTTAACTCAATTTCGGTTCTTTCAAAAGTAAGTGAAAGCAAGAGGTGTTTCATACCAATACTCCTTCCCCAAGGTTCTCATTGGTATGAAATCTTGAAGCCTTTCGATTACTTCTTAAGTTAATATTAGGTCAAGTTTGATAACCAACTAGTCAATTGTTTAGTCAAAAGAATTACTTATACAAATCAATATTTGCAACGACCAGCCTTTTTGACCATCAAAAGTGGACACCGAATACTACCACTATGTTCAAACGTCGAGCATCCAATCGACAAAAGGGTAGATTGTTTGGGTGAGTTAAAAGAAAATAACAGAGAATAGAGTAAAAAAGAATCTCACAGCGGAATTGAAAACATATAATATAATAAGGACAGTAAAATTTGTCACTCCCAAAAATATAGAGTATATCAGAGTTAAAAACAAACCGTATCAGTTGGAAGTTAAAAAATCCCGACCTTACAATTGCTGATATGGATACTATATAATACAATAGAAAATAAAACACCACGATAGGTGAATCTCTAGCTCCTCTCCAAGATTTCCATAACACCAAAGCCAACCTAAGAAAATACTCGGTCTGTCCTAAGAATTATAATAAAATTATGCCTGCATCAGTCTGGAAATACCAGCGTGAGAAAACTCAAATAATGGGGAATATATAAAAGTTCAATGAGACCACACCGCTATAGCAGAACATGTTTTTACCTCACAAAAATAACATCCGTGTAGGAAAGAGCAGAGCTAAGTAACATGAAACAAATCCCAATAAGAATGGGCATAAATAGTATTAAAAACCAGACTTGAAAGAATGAAGATAATCCGACAAAAATCGAAACTGAGCAGAATGGATAAAACGAGCTAACAGTCCAAACTTGACAGAATGGACAAAAACAATAATTAAACACCACGAAGAGTGGGTGACTCTTCCCATTGCAATTAAATAAAAATAGATTCAAAGGTTCGAATCAAAGAAAGAAAAATTTCCAACAAATGACTAGGAGGGTGCATCCCCCTTAAAAGAAGTATACCTCTAGAAATATACTTGAAAAACTCAGGAACTCCAAGTCATACCCCGCCAAACCTTACCGGGAATATTTCACATCTAAATCATAACCATTTTAAGGTGAAAGTACACCAAAATCTAGATGAGATGTGAAAATACCCTAATGGGAGCAACCCCACATAACTTGGCCCCTAAAAACATGCGCTATGGTTTAGTCATTTCCGACAAAGAATAATAAAGCTCAAAGAGCAGCAAATCATTTTTAAGGTGATGATACACCATAAAGAAAGCCGAATCTGATAATCAATAAATCAACTATCTGGGATAATTAAAATGATCGTATATGGAAATTAAATGTCATATATTTAACACTACTCTTTGATTCTAAACAAGTGTTATCCCTCGATTTAAAATGAGGCCAAACAAGTTAAGGTAGTGTTACCTCTAGGCATCTCCTTGATGACATTTTTAACCTTTAAGATGGAAATGAGTCTAAGCCACAACGTTTAGCGTTAAAAGTATGACAAATTCTTTCCATATAAGCGATAGCGATTACGGAACTACTTTTCCATAACCGAAATCGAACTTTACTTTTAAAAACTGAACTTGTGCTTGATTTCCATATTACAATATTGGTAAAAACACTTTGGAAATAATGTTTAAAAACATTCTTTCAAAAGACAAACTTATAATACTAAGTATATTAAAACAACAGTAAAAAACAAATGTCATTAAAGCATCGTTTACTATAAACCCAAACCATTTACACTTAGCTTTATTTATAAATAATTCCTTTTAAAAGATTTTCTCATTTAAAACCATCATTTTTAAATTTAAAACAATATTTGTTATCCCAAAAGAAAAAAACAATTTAAATACCTTTATAAATTTAGACCAATATTAATTATTCCAAAGGAAAATTAATCGCATTTATAATCTCTTTTAAATAAACAAATCCTTAATCTTTAATAAAATAGTTACTAATTTCCAAACACTTTTATATCATCGGTAAATTAACTTTAAAACTTTTATTAAATTAGTTTACTAACTTTAAAACACTTTCATCAAATTACTTAATTCACTCTAATCACTTTTTTATTAAATTAATCTATTTTAAATATTATTAATTAAAAGATTTATTGAATTCAAACAATCATTAATTCAAATAAGTAGTTAATCTCAAACATCATTAACTAAAATGCTAAATAAATTTTAAATACCATTAATTAAAAACAATTAATTAAGTTCAAAAAATCATAAATTAATTAGATTGATTAAATTCAAACATCATTAGTTGAAATGATAAATTAAAACATCATTTGTTAAAATGATTAATTAACTATAAAACATTATTTATTTAGAATGATTAAACAAATTTCAAATATCATTAGTTAAAATAATTAATTAAATTTAAGAAAATTGTTAGTAAGAATGATTAATTAAAGTTTAAAATCATTAATTAAAATGACTTAATTAATATTCAAATCTCATTAAATCCAATAGATTAACAAATTTCAAGCATGATTGATTAAAATGATTATATCCAAAATTATGATGATTAATTAAAATCAAATATCATAAATTAAAATAATTAATAAATTCAAATATCATTACTTAAAATGATTAATTACTTTTAAATATCATTAATTAAAATGATTATTAATTTCAAATATCATTAATTAAAATGATTAATTAAACTCCATTATCATATATTAAAATAATTAATTAAACTCAAATAATCATTAGTTAAGATGAATAATTAAATCCAATCTCATTTAAATTAAAAGAAAAATTAATTTTAGACATCATTAATTAAATTGGTTAATTAATTTCAAAATCATTACTTGAAATGATTATTAATTTAAAATTATCATTAACCAAAATGATTAATGAATTTTAAATTTTTTTGAAAAACAAGCTCAATTTCAAAACACACATGACAGGGTTTTGGGGATGAAAGTCAATAAATGTCGGTATAGCGGAAGTCGCTATAACGGCATTTAAACAATTTTAAATGGAATATTAAGATTTATTTCAATTAAACATCAATATAACAACATAATGATGTAAATAAATACTTATTGGCGATAAACACGTCAGGGTCTCTCTACAAATTTTCCCCGCAAAACAATGGTTATGGAAAATATATATGATCATATGGGTCTATAGCAATCAAATTGATATGTTATCCATTTTCCAAACGAAAATTCAAATAAACAATCAATCAAACAATTTAACTAACATCCAAGCAATCAATAATAGTTTACAACATCATAGATATGATATAGTAAGATTTGAATGTGATTTAAACTCACATTGATTCCAATTTTTGCCAAAGCATTCCGATTTGGACTAAAACCGAACGGGCGTTCGATTTTAGCCAAAAATTCCACTAGCTCCAAATTTCTTCAAACCAACTCCATTGTGTAGCCACCATCGCGACAAGTCCAACACAAAAGATGGTGTTCGAATCCGACCTCCTATGAGTGAGAAACACATTTTATAAGTTTTCGGATTTAAATAACTAAATTAAATCACTAATTACATAGTTTAAATAATCAAACCTCCACTTACTCTAATCCATCTTCTCCCTCTTTTCCTAATTACATTCATGTACAGGATAACACAACCTACCATGGTTGTGCATACAAATGCAAAGATATGGAGCTTCGGACCTCCGTTTGATGAACCGTTTCCTCCGTTGGCTCTCTCTCTCGAACCACGCTTGCCCATCATGATGATGCCACGTCCGCATCTCCCCCTCAAAATCCATCCTCCACATCCCCTAAAGCCCCCTTAATAATGCATTCACACTCCCTTGATCGCGTATGCCAAAAAAACCCGAAGATGCTAATTCCTATGCTGAATCCAAATCCAAGTTTCAATCCATCAATCGATGATTAATCTTTCCTAAATCACTAACCCTGGTTCATAGCTTCTCACGTCGGACCCTCCTCCACACTTTCGCACTCAAAAACAATACCATGGAATCAAATCTCTAACTGATATGAATCCAATGAATTAAGAATCATGATTTTTAATGGAGCATACATTTTTATTTTGAATTTTAAAATTTAGATTTACAAAGAGGAAGCTCATTTTTAGTTTACAGAGAAGTGTTTTATAAGGGAGGATGCGTATGGCTGTAACATGAGAGGGTTTGGAGGCTGGGTATGGCCAAAATGTAGGAGTATGGTTGAAGCAAGGGACTAAAATATAGGGTGTATTTTATTTTATATCAAAATACCGGGCCTTATATACTCTGAAAATCTCGAACTCCAAATTGAGGCGTGTCAACTGGCATTCTATATAAATACCCCAATTTCCAAACTTAGTGGAACTAGTTTCGAGACCTAATTCCAAAGTATATGGAAGTTAGCTTTTTAAATCAAATTATATTTAAAATTAATCGCTATGTGTTTCGTGTTCGCACGACCAAACGGTATGTCCAATCGTTATGAAACACGGCAACATTCAACAAATTTATTATTCCAGATCTAATGTCATTTGTTTTGTCAAAATCCGAGACAGTGCCTCGGAATGATAATTTCACATATTTAAATATCATTTTATATATTCAATCCAATTATCGATATTTATCCTGTCTATTTATTATTGCAAATAAATTGACAAATTGAATTCTCTAACATTATTTACTAATTAAAAGGATTTAAATAAAGTTATTAAATACCTTCAACTAATGTTTAATTCACAATTCAAATATTAAATCAACATATTTGAATTCAATTTATTAAATTCCAAAAATATTATAATTTAAATATTTAAACTTAATTAAACATTTAGAATTAAATGACCAAAATTTTGGGATGTTACATTCTCACCGCTTAAAAGAATTTCGTTCTCGAAATTCCCAAAGAAGAAAATGTTTCCAAACCTTTAAGTTTTAAATCTATTAATTAAAATGGGTTATTAAACTTATTAATTAAATCTCAAAATTTTACGAAAAATTTCGGCAGCATCTCCTTTGTACGGCTCGATCAGAACAACTATAAATTACCTCTATGGGTTCCAATCTAACCAAAGAAAACAAAATCCAAGTGGCTTCCCATAATCGGGGAATAAAATCAACAACTAATTTAAATTTCTAAATTTATCACATACCTTTTTGCATTTTATATATATATATTTTTTGCAAGAAATTTATAATATTGATCCAAATGCAGGTGCCCAAGAAATCGAGTGGAAATCTGTTGCTTACTTGTACTTGCAAAATCGAAAAGAGAATTAGGCTGACAAGATGATGCAGCGCACAAATCCAGAATCACGAAACATAAGTCTCAAACAAGAAGATCCCCTAAATCGCGAAACATACCTGAATTGTGAAGCTCTGATTCGCGAAAGCCTGATAGGTCGTACGCCTTAAGTCGCCAGCGACTTATTTCCAGCGAGTCGCCCCTTCTTCGAGAATCGAGCGAAGCCCTAAGTCACACGCGCGAAGCTTCAGAAGGTCGCGTTGGTTTCCAGCCTAGGTCGCCGCATTCCTTAAATCACGAACGAGAAAATTCCAAGATAGTGTTGGAACCTGCCTTCTTCGATTTTAATGCGACAACTATATATTTCAATCTATATACTATAATGTCAAATATTCTTGCAGGAATCTACAAGAGAAGCTATTATCATATCATCAACAAGATTAAAGTTCTCAAAATTCTATTTAGATATCTTTGTACAATCTCTGATATGATGATGAAACACACACACACACAAATATACTTTTGAAAATCATGCTTTAAAATAAATATCTTTAATTATTTAAAAGATATAAAAAGGTATTTTCAAAATTATATAATATCTCAAGTTCAAAAGTGCTAAAATAAAGGAAGGAACAAAACAATACAGAATTAGACGTCTGTATCTTAATTCAGACGTCTGACATCAATATTAGACGTCTAAAAGTAATATAACAGACGTCTGAACTCTATGCATTAGTGCTTCTATTTCTATATGAAATAGACGTCTGTCAATTTAATAACAGACGTCTGTCATCCTAGACAGACGTCTGAATTAAAAGATAGACGTCTGAAATGACTGTTTTTTTCTTTCTTTTATTTTTTGAATTTCAAACTTTATTCAGACATCTGTCACTTTTCTCTCAGACATCTGAACTTGACGAACTGAAGCATCTCTTCATGAAATATCAAAATCTGAAGAGTTGTCTTCTTCACCAAGAGTTGCACTTCTTCAAATAGTTGCAACTATTAAATTAAGACTATTCAATACTATAAATAGAGATGAAAATTCACTATTTCAATTACCAATTCTTTCTATCTATTCTGATCTTATATTGTTATAATATCAAGTGATTTTCAATTCTCTACTTCCTATCTTTGCACATTCAAATCATCATATCAAGAAGATTATAGGAAGGGTGTACTACATTGACTATATCTGTGTTATTCAAAGAACACACAAGTCAAGAAACAATTTTCCAAATTGTATTTTGAAGTCCTATTCGGTTGCTTAGGCGGAAAAGTCCTGTTCGGTTGCTCAGGCGGTGTAATACCTGTTCCTCCGGGTTAAGTGAGGGTTGTTAGAGAAATTCCAGAAGGAGTCTGGGACTGGACGTAGAACGAGAAGTTCGAACCAGTATAAAAATCCCTGGTGTCATTTTTATTACTGCCATTTACTTATATTTATAATTCCGCACTTGCTAGTCGTAATTTAACTATATTATCGATCCATATAGACTTTCATTTGGTATCAGAGCAAGGTCATCACATAACTATAACATAGTTATCTGATATATTTTTTAATATGGACAATAACACTAGCAACAGTTTTACTGAGGGACAAGCCACTACACGACCACCATTGTTTAACGGATTAAATTATAGTTATTGGTCAACTAGAATGAGAATTTTTATGCAAGCAAGTGGATTTGAAACCTGGAATATCATTCAAACTGAATATCATATTCCTACTACAGAGTATGCTACATGGTCTAATACCCAAAAATTAGATGCTACTGCAAACGCAAAAGCAATGAACATGTTATTTTGCGCTTTAGACAAAAATGAATTCAATCGAGTCAGTATTTGTAAAACTGGATTTGAAATTTGGAATACACTTAAGGTTACACATGAAGGAACGAATAAAGTAAAACAAAGCAAGACTTCTATGCTTAAAAACCAATTTCAAAATTTTAGAATGAAGCAAGGAGAAAGTATTAGTGAAATGTACTCTAGATTCCAGAATATTTATCACTCACTTTTAGCTTTAGAAGTTACTTTTACTGAATCTGATGTTGTATCAAAAATCCTTAACTCTTTAACTGATGAATGGGAACGAAAAGTCTTAGCTATCGAGGAAGCTAATGATATTTCAACCATCAAAACAGAAGAGTTAATAGGAAATCTAATGTCCTATGAAGTAAATTTACAGGCAAGACGAGCACAAGCATAGGACAAGAAAACTATCGCTTTTCAAGCAGAAAAAGAAGACTCTGAATCAGAAGATGATATGGCATTTATAGCTAAGAATTTCAAAAAGTTTTTAAAATTCAAAAAGGGAAATAAATTTGGAAATAATAAGGGCTTTAATAAGCCATCAAGCTCATCTCTTGAATGCTACGAATGTCACAAGAAGGGCCACATAAAGAAAGATTGTCCTGATCGGAAGAAAGAGAATAATCTCAAAAAGGACAAATATAAAAAGAAACAAGCCTTCTCAGTTACATGGGATGATACAGAATCTTCTTCGTCAGACAGTGATAATGACAGTGATTCAGAACAAGCCAACGTTTGTTTTATGGCAACAAATGATGATGTAAGTGATCTAACTTTTGACGATTTAATAGAAATAAACTCTGAATTGTTAGATAAATGTTAGCACCAAAATTGGTCACTAACCTCGTTCAGAAATATTATGTAGAGATATAAGTGATGAAAGCAATTAAACAGAGAAGACAATCCTAATTCAAGTGCAGAAAGTAAGAACACCAAATTTATAGTGGTTCGGCGATAATTGCCTACGTCCACTTTGCTCAACTTTATTGATTTCCTTTATGATTGATTGATTACAAATACAATTCGTGAATCAAATGCTTGAATGAAGGTGTTTGAGTAGAGAAGATGAGTCTTGAAAATGGCAGAGTCTCCCCGTATTTGCTCTCCAAAAAAGGATCCCTTTCACTGTGACCCTGCCCCTCTATTTATAGGCAAAGATGGGCTGGACTTCCCAAGTGGGCTGATTGCCGAACGTTCCAGCCCGAGTACAGTGGTCGCCGTATGCCGAGCAAGGTTCGCCGAACGAGTTCCGCCGAACCATTCCTTCTATGCCGAACGGTGTGCTGGTTAGTTGTGTTGAACGTCTCCTGGATGACGAGTATTACGCCGAACACCATAGGATGCCGAGTACTCTTGTATGCCGAGCAGCCTTGATTCCGAGCGACCTTGTATGCCGAGCAGCCTTGATTCTGAGCGACCTTGTATGCCGAACAGCCTTGATGCCGAACAGCCTTGATGCCGAGTACTCTGGCATGCCGACCAGTCTTGTATGCCGAGCAGCCTTGATGCCGAGTACTCTGGTATGCCGAGCAGTCTTGCATGCCGAGCAGTCTTGATGCCGAACAGCCTTGATGCCGAGTACTGTGGTACGCCGAGCAGTCTTGATGCCGAGCACTTATGGGATGCCGAACACTAGTTGACGCTGAGCATGGGTTGTTGCCGAGTGCCAGTTGATGCCGAACACTACTTGATGCCGAGTACCCTTGCTGCCGAGTACTACGCCGAGTAGTCTCGATGCCGAACACTGCTGAGTATTATGCCGAACACTCCTGGACACCGGATACTAAGGACGCCGAGTACTACGCCGAGTACACATGGATGATGGTTGCTTCGCCGAACATTCCTGGATGCCGGACACTCTCTGATGCCGAGCACTAGTTGCCTGGTCAAATCCCCAGGAAACAATAAACTTAGAATCCTAAAGAGTAAATATAAAGATTCTTTAGGAAGATTAAATAGAACTGAAATAGAAACTGACATGTTAAAAGATGAAAAGAAAATATTAGAGGAAGAATTAGTAAAATCTCAAGAATCTTATGTTAATATAACATCTCAATTTACTGATTTAAGCAGTGAAATGGAAAGACAGAAATATGAGAATGTTAAATTAGCAAAAGAGAATTATGATTTAAACTCTAATATTAAAACACTTAATATAGAAGTATCAAATCTTAAAACAAAACTGGAAAATATTTCTAAAAACGTTTCTAAATTTAACAGTGGAAGAGAAAGTCTCTTTAAAATAATTGAGAACTCTCAAACCTGTTCAAATAAAAAGGGGTTAGGATATAAAAAACCGTTACAAAAGCATTCTAAAAATAATGGTTCTTTATATACTAATTTTAAGAAAAACGAATCTATATCTACTCAAAAATCTTCTTCAAAATTTATTCATCCAAAATCAATTATGATTTGGGTTCCAAAAACTAATAATAATTTAATTAGGAAAAACTACATTAAATCCTTCATTATGCCTGTACATAAGAATGAAAATTTTATTTTTAAAGGGAACTCTAAACCCAACTGGGTTTGGCTTCCTAAGATTTAACCCTTAGGACCCTATAGAGGAAGTGGGTACCAATAGAATTTCAATATTTTTTGCAGGTACCGATTAAGAAAAGAGAAAAATGGATTCTAGACAGTGGTTGCTCAAAACACATGACAGGCGACAAAAATATGTTAACTAACATTATCTACTCAGATGGAGGATCTGTCACTTTTGGAGATAATTCCAAAGGTTACATCATCGACAAAGGCGATGTGAGCAATGACGGTACATCTAAATTACCTCTTATTACAAATGTCTTATTAGTTAAAAATTTAAAACATAACTTACTAAGTATTAGTCAATTATGTGATAAAGGTTTTAACATAGTATTTTCTGAAAATAAATGCAATATTTTTTATCATAACAAAAATATTATTTTCGAAGGAGTAAGAGATCGTAATATTTATATTTTAAATATGAAAATAAATCATAATACAAATATGTGCTTATTAGTCAAAGAAAATGATCCTTGGCTATGGCATAAAAGATTTTGCCATATAAATTTCAAAGCTATTAATAAATTATCCAAAAACAATTTGGTAAAAGGATTACCTAAAATGAATTTTAAGGTAAATAGCATTTGTGATGCTTGTCAACTAGGAAAGCTAACTAAATCTTCTTTTAAATCCAAGAAGATCATCTCAACACTGCAACCTCTTGAATTGTTGCATCTAGACTTATTTGGACCAACTCAGACTCAATCTATTAATCACAATAGATATGTTTTTGTAATAGTTGATGACTTCTCTAGATATACTTGGACTTTATTTATGAAAAACAAAAGTGATACTTTTGAAAATTTCAAAATCTTTGCTAAACGTATTCAAAATATTAAAAATCTAAAAATTAAAAACATTAGAAGTGATCATGGAGGAGAATTTGAAAATGAAATGTTTGAGAAGTTTTGTAATAAGAAAGGAATATTTCATAACTTTTCATTTCCAAGAATGCCTCAACAAAATGGAGTTGTTGAACGTAAAAATAGAACACTTCAAGAATGTGCTAGGACTTTATTGAATGGAACCACTCTTCCAAAACAATTTTGGGCAGAAGCCGTTGCTACTGCTTGTTATGTCCTAAATCGTGTCTCTATTCGACCTTTAACTAAACATACTCCATATGAACTCTTCATCGGTAGAAAACCTAATGTATCTTACTTTAAAAATTTTGGTTCTAAATGTTTTACCTTAAATACAAAAGATCAATTAGGTAAATTTGATCCAAAATCGGATGAATGTATATTCATCGAATATTCAGAACGAAGCAAAGCATATAGAATCTATAATATAAGAACTAAATCTATTGAAGAAACACTTCATGTATCATTTGATGAAAATTTCAAAATTAAAACAAATGATGATGAAGACATTGTAATAAATTCAAACTCTACTTTTGACAACAATACACCTGACAATATCACTTCTATAAATCAAATTGAAACTGAATTAAAATCCCCACCAAGAATTTTAAAAGATCATCCAATTCAAAATATAATAGGGGAAATTGATGAAAGAGTTAAAACAAGAAATCAACTAAATCAAATGGGTCATATAGCTTTTCTCTCTAATGTAGAACCTAAAAATATTAAGGAAGCCTCAACTGATGATTATTGGATTATTGCGATGCAATAAGAACTAAACCAATTCGAAAGAAATAACGTTTGGGATTTAGTTCCATGACCGAATGATCAAACAGTTATTGGCACTAAATGGGTTTTTAAAAATAAAGCTGATGAAAATGGTAATATCACTAGAAATAAAGCTAGATTAGTTGCACAAGGATATAATCAGGAAGAAGGAATTGACTATGAAGACACATTTGCTCCTGTCGCAAGATTAGAAGCAATACGAATCCTATTAGCCTATGCTTGCTTTCATGATTTCAAATTATATCAAATGGATGTTAAAAGTGCTTTTTTAAATGGATTTATTAAAGAAAATGTTTATGTTGAACAACCTACCTTGTTTATACACGAAGAATTTCCAGAACATGTTTATAAACTTAAAAAGGCTTTATACGGTTTGAAACAAGCACCTCGTGCTTGGTATGATCGTTTAAAAAGTTATTTAATCAATTCTGGTTTTGAAATTGGAAAGGTTGATCAAACTCTTTTTATTAAGAAAAAGAAACATGATATTTTAATTGTTCAAATTTATGTAGATGATATTATCTTTGGATCAACTAATGATAAATTATGTCAAGAATTTTCTAAAATAATGACAAATGAATTTGAAATGTCTCACATGGGAGAATTAACATATTTTCTTGGACTTCAAATTAAACAAGTTAATAATGGCATTTTTATAAATCAAGAAAAATATTGTAATAATTTAATCAAACGCTTTGGTATGGAAAATACTTCTGCCAAACCAACTCCTATGAGTACAACCATACATCTTGAAAAAGATGAAAATGGCAAGAGTGTAGACCAAAAATTATATCAAAGTATGATTGGATCTTTATTATATTTAACCGCTAGTAGACCCGATATAATGATGAGCGTTAGTTTGTGTGCACGATTTCAAGCCGATCCTAAAGAATCACATATTAGAGCAGTGAAACGTATTTTACGTTATCTCAACAAAACCAAAGATTTTGGACTATTTTATCCGAAAGAATGTCCTTTTGAATTAGTGTCATATAGTGATGCTGATTTTGGAGGAAGTCGGACGGATAGAAAAAGTACAAGTGGGACTTGTCACTTCATTGGACGGTCTCTAGTATCTTGGTTCAGTAAGAAACAAAATTGCGTATCACTTTCTACTTGTGAAGCAGAATATATATCTGCAGCTTTGGCATGTGATCAAGTAATTTATATGCAACAAACTCTTCAAGATTTTGGTTTTAACTTATGTAAATCTACAATCTTCTGTGATAACTCTAGTGCTATTAATTTATCTAAAAATCCAGTAAATCATTCACGGACAAAACATATTGATATTCGTCATCATTTTCTTCGTGATAATATTGAAAAAGATATAATCAATCTAGAATTCGTATCTTCGGAAAATCAATTAGCAGATATTTTTACCAAACCATTAAATGAAAACACTTTTGTAAAATTGAGACGAGAACTTGGAATTATCTCTCTCAAAAATTTATGAAGTTTACTTCAACTCAATTTTGTTTTTATTTAAAGGTTAATATAAAAAAAAACTTGTTTCTATCCACACATATTGTTTCTGGTTAAAATTAAATTATTCTTCTTTTAATCTTAACCATTCATTATTTAGCCTTCAGTTTTCTATAAATTCCTTCTTTTCGAAGAAAATTGTCATTCAGTTTATTTATTTTTTTCAAAGGTGAAAGCAAAAATTCAATTATGCTTTTTAACTTTGCATTATTCATATATACCATGGCTGGTTCATCTTCAGATGAGCCTTCCTATTCATCTGAATATTCGTCAATTAATTTTGAAACACCTAGTTCTGGGTCTTCCGAACTTCCGACTCCAACTCCAGCTTATATTCCGATATGTCCACCACAAAGTCATCATACGGGGTATACGCCAGAAAATAAACGCACGCGAAGAAATTTATTTCCATCTCCACCTACTAAGGAAAAGATAGATGACTTACATCACTATCAGAGGGAAACACTTAATCTTCAGCGAGAAATGTATTTTGAGCAAAAGAGTCATGGTAGACGACTCAGTTTTCTTGAACGGTGTGCTGCAAAAATATGTGGTTCATCTCCTATCAACACAAATGCACATATTCATTCACCTCAATGTCCTCATGTATCCCCAAATTCATGGGATCGTCAGCCTCAATGGTCTCCCATTAAACAGTCTGATGAACAAAATCAACACGAATCATCCAAAGGGAAGTCTCCGAAGTCTCCAAAAACTCCAAAGACTCCTAAGTAGATAATATATATATGACTGTATGTTGATTTGGTTATTCATATTTGCTTTGTTCTTATCAAAATAAATAAATAATTGAATATTTTTTTCTTTTCTTTAAACTAAGCAAAAACATTCATCATCAGACATACAGACGTTTACATTTTTTCAACAGACGTCTGTAAAACAACTTCTTTTACTGTTTTCAGCCACACAGACGTCTGAATCATTTATCACAGACGTCTAAATCAAGTATAAATTTTCTGCTTTACAATTAGCCGTCTGTTTAAAAATAACAGACGTCTGTTCTCCAATATAGACGTCTAACATAAAATTTCCAGACGTCTGAATTTAGTTCAAAATGTTTTTTACTCTCTGTTTCATTTTAAACCGTCTGAGCCGTCTGTCACTATTTTTTAGACATCTGTCATACTTCTTAGCCATCTGTTATAAATATTTAGACGTCTAATCTTCTCTTCATTGATTCTAATCTACAGAACCTCAGACGTCTGTATATTTTTTAGACGTCTGAAACCCTGTTAAGAAGAAAACAATAAATCGTACCAACGGTTTCTCTTCTTCATCACGTCTATTTTCTCTCAAACTCAAAGTTCAAAACCCTAGCCTTCTTCAATTTAAACAAATGGCGCCCAAATCAAAGAAACAAAAAGGAGATTCTTCTCAACAAGCTCCTCATATTCTCCCTTCGGAAGATCAAATTGCAGCTTGGTTATACCACGAACCCCGAAGTATGGCTCGTTACAAACATCTATCTTCTCTACCATCATTTCATGGTATTTTTCATGATCTTGATCATTTTCCTACGTACAAACTTAGGCTCTATACTGATAGATCTCAGATTACAAGTCTTATTGATTTCAAAGATAATCAAGTCAACATTTGTAGACTTAGTGTCTTATTATTTCTTGCAAATGTTAACAATCCAAAAATTAGACTTCATCGAGATAAAGGAACGCTTTGGACAAGCGTATTTGGAAACATTCTACAAATAACTCCTTTTGACATTGGATGAGTTTTAAAATGTAGCTCGGATGGGGTCGACTTAGATGACTTTAAGTTAGAAGGAGAGGAACTTAAACAAATAGAATATTATCTTTTTGAACCTGAAAAGTCCACAAATAGATCAAATCATCTTCGTCCTCGACCTCGACTATTGCTTAGAATGCTAATAAAAACAATTTTTCCCCGGCAAGGAAGCCATGAGGTCATTTATGATGATGAAGATAAGGCGCTTCAATCAATATTATCAAATACACAAATCAATTGGGCACAATACTTTTATGATGCATTTCGTACTTATCACGACTCCAAGAAGCGTTCAATTGTCTATGCTCCTTATATTACTCGAATTCTATCTGACTTGTCTATTCAAAGTCCGTCAATTGAATTTGAAAAGATCAAGGTATCCAACATTCGCTTCTTTAGTTTGATGGGATTACCGAAATCTCCTCCGACATTTCCAACATATAATGATTATCAAGCGGAACAACTAGCTTTACAAAAAGAAAAAGGAAAAACAAAAGTAGGCAGTTCCGGACATGATGGAGATGAAGGAGATACTGAACAAGAAAGGGATGATGAAGAAAGGGAAGATGAAGCTTTTGAGCAAGCTTTTATCCAAAGTTCAAACCCGGAAAATTACGAGATTGAACTAATTTCTGGTACTTCACGCACTTATACTAAAAATGAAAAGCTCAAATCTGACATCACTATCTCTAAAAATCAAAAGAAAATTTCTCAACAAATAGCACAAGGCTTTTCTTCCATCAATTCTAGATTCAATGATTTAGATGCCAAAGTCGAAGAGAATGCACGAGAATTGAAAAATGTCAAGACAATTCTTCGTCAATTATGGAAAAAGTCTCATGGATCTTCTCCTCCTTCTTCTCCAACTTGAGGAGAATGGTGAATGAAGATGGTTTTCTTTTGGTTTGTCTTTTGGTTCAAACAAACTTCACTTTCATAAAAAATTCTGTTTTTTTTGTGATGTTTAAAACTACTAAGTTGATTGTATAATTTTATCTGTCTCTCTTAGTCCACTGTGTTGGGTAAACAAATGCTCTGTCTTAAACATTGATTTGTTATTATCATTTTGGTACATGCTTGGTTTGTTTACATTTCTTAATTATTTTGTTATTCACGGCTTTGTTATTTCTTTTTATCTAAACACCCCCAACAACTCTTTTTGTTAATGACAAAGGGGGAGAAATAATAACATTTCTGCTATATAATATGGTCATATTGACAGGGGGAGCAAAAGGTTTGGTTATACTAACCATTGAATTATATAGTTGTCATCATCAAAAAGGGGGAGAATATTGGAACTTGCCTTCTTCGATTTTAATGCGACAACTATATATTTCAATCTATATACTATAATGTCAAATATTCTTGCAGGAATCTACAAGAGAAGCTATTATCATATCATCAACAAGATTAAAGTTCTCAAAATTCTATTTAGATATCTTTGTACAATCTCTGATATGATGATGAAACACACACACACACAAATATACTTTTGAAAATCATGCTTTAAAATAAATATCTTTAATTATTTAAAAGATATAAAAAAGGTATTTTCAAAATTATATAATATCTCAAGTTCAAAAGTGCTAAAATAAAGGAAGGAACAAAACAGTACAGAATTAGACGTCTGTATCTTAATTCAGACGTCTGACATCAATATTAGACGTCTAAAAGTAATATAACAAACGTCTGAACTCTATGTATTAGTGCTTCTATTTCTATATGAAATAGACGTCTGTCAATTTAATAACAGACGTTTGTCATCCTAGACAAACGTCTGAATTAAAAGATAGACGTCTGAAATGACTGTTTTTTTCTTTCTTTTATTTTTTGAATTTCAAACTTTATTCAGACATCTGTCACTTTTCTCTCAGACATCTGAACTTGACGAACTGAAGCATCTCTTTATGAAATATCAAAATCTGAAGAGTTGTCTTCTTCACCAAGAGTTGCACTTCTTCAAATAGTTACAACTATTAAATTAAGACTATTCAATACTATAAATAGAGATGAAAATTCACTATTTCAATTACCAATTCTTTCTATCTATTCTGATCTTATATTGTTATAATATCAAGTGATTTTCAATTCTCTACTTCCTATCTTTGCACATTCAAATCATCATATCAAGAAGATTATAGGAAGGGTGTACTACATTGACTATATCTGTGTTATTCAAAGAACACACAAGTCAAGAAACAATTTTCCAAATTGTATTTTGAAGTCCTATTCGGTTGCTTAGGAGAAAAAGTCTTGTTCGGTTGCTCAGGCGGTGTAATACCTGTTCCTCCAGGTTAAGTGAGGGTTGTTAGAGAAATTCCAGAAGGAGTCTGGGACTGGACGTAGAACGAGAAGTTCGAACCAGTATAAAAATCCCTGGTGTCATTTTTATTACCGCCATTTACTTATATTTATAATTCCGCACTTGCTAGTCGTAATTTAACTATATTATCGATCCATATAGACTTTCAGATAGGTCGCGAACGACCTATCTCTAAGTCGCAAAACTCCAGTGTCGTGATTCCAATGTCGTAGGTCGCAAATGCGTAAGTCGCGAGAAGAGTAGGTCGCGAGCTCCAATTCCAGTAAGTCGTGAATGTCACTTCGCCTTCGTATGTCGCTCCATTTAAAGTCACAAGCAAATTACTTAAGTCGCTGAAGTTAGGTCGCTCCAGAGAAGGTCGCGTGTGCTGTTCTTTAGGTCGCTGAGTGTTTTGTTTAGGTCGTTGTTGTTAATTTTAGGTCGTGAAGGCCTTGTAATGTGTTGTGATGTAATGTGTTGTGTTGTATTTGTTTATTTTTAGGTCGCAAGTGTTAGGTCGTTTCCGACCTATGTGTTGTCAAGTGTTGAGTAGTGTTGAGTTGTAAGCCTATAAATAGGCGGGTGGTGTCAATTGTAATAGGTTGTTGATTTTGAAATAAAATTTGGTTTGTGCTTCTTGCCTCCATTAAAATCGGTAGTTGAGTGTTATCTCTTATCTCCACCTTTGGCATTCGAGTGCGCTCGAATCAACGATTGTTGAAGCCAATTCACGGAATCAAGTGCGCTTGATCAACGTTCGAAGAATTATAGATCTTCTCTCACGGCATCATGCGCGATCAACGTGTCAAAGATAGCTAAAGTCCGGTATCTTCGTGATCAACGGATTTGGGCATTTTGGTATCATTAATCCATCGATTCATATTGCTCCATCTAATCGTTTCATCGATTAGTTTGACACGAAATCTTCATTTCGTCGTCATTCATTATTTTCGCTGCGTCATTTGGTATCAGAGCGAGACTTAGCAAATCATAGCTAAGACAAGTCTTTGGAGCCAATTCTTATTGAAGAGTTAAAGTCGAGGGTTAGAAGTTGAAGTTGTGCATCACTTTGTGTTGAAGAGTCAAGGCCGTGCATCACTTTGTTGTTCAAAGCCGAGAGTTAAAGCGGAGAAAAGTGAAGTGTTCAAGTTCAGGTTTGTTCAAGGCCGAGAGTTAAAGTGTTGGAGCTAGAAGCGAGCTTGTTCAAGTTTGTGCGAGATTTTGTTCAAGTCGTGAGCTAGGAGACGAACTTATCCAAGTTCGTTGGGCGTCAATTTGGAGATTTGAAGTTTTGGAGTTCAAATTAAGTTGTTTGTTTATTTGGGGTGTTCGTGAGATTTCAAACAAGTGGTGAAGTTTGATTCGAAATTTTTTTTGGATCAAAGTGAAGTTTGTGTTTGAATCTGTTGAAGATCTGATCATGCCTCCGAGATGTGTTAACCGTCATCATAGTGTTGCAGATTTGTATGGGAGTGAAGATCCTGAACAGATGGAACAACATATCGATGAAAGGTTCAATAAGGGTTTCGAGAGAGTGGAGAGAATGAAGTCTGATATGAATCAAAATCAAAGGAGAGTGTCGCCATGTTATGATAGAGAAAGAATAGAATCAGCTTTGTCGATAAATCGAGACCGTGGAATTCGAGACAATCGTGATTATCAGAATGGAGAAAGAAGAGCTTATCGTGGTTACGAGCATGAGCCATATTGTGATTATGAAAGATGTCGAGTAGAGGAAAGAAGAAGTAGAGAGGACGTGCATGGTCATAGAAGAGTCAATGTTCAGAATCGACATCGAAGCTCATCTAAGTTTGAAGAAGATAGTTATGGTGATAGTGTTCACTTTCGATATCCAGGTCAAGGGCAAAATCGATATAGGAATGTTGAAGAGAATGGTCATACACGAGAATCAAGGAAGGATATGGAGATTCCATAATTCCGAGGAGGTCTACAAGTAGAGGAATTCTTGGATTGGTTATCAACGGTTGAAAAGATTTTTAAACTCAACAACGTGTCTAAGGATCGTCAAGTTAAGTTAGTTGCTACCAGATTGAAAGGAAGAGCTATGGATTGGTGGCAACAAACTAAATCAACCAAAGAGAGAATGAGGAAATCCAAAGTTGTCACGGGGGATAAGATGAAAAGGATGATGAAGGCAAATTTCTTACCCTACAATTATCAAACTCGTGGGAACCAACAGTTGCAGAAGTTGAGTCAAGGGAGTCGAGGAAAGGGTGTGGTTACAAACCCCAGCAATCAGAATAAATGCGTTAATTGCAGTATAAATGTTTCTAAGAGAGTCAACAAACCAGTTGTACATGAAATCACGAAGACAAATGTTGATAACCGAATTAAGCGCTATCATTATCAGGAGTCTATCCTTAGAAGTAATGAATGTACGGAGGCCAAGATGAAAGCCTTAGTTGTCGAAGAATGTGAAAATGAGGATGTGGATGATTCTACTGAAAGCGAACCAGAAAGGGAAGAGGAACCGACTAATCCATTATCTTTCAGCGAGAGTGTTGAAGAAGCGGAATGTAGTGCTGAATCATTGGTTAGGTATGAGGCAAGTAAAGAGCTTAAAACTCCTGAGGAGGTTAAACCAATGTTAGAAGAGTTTGAAGAGGTCGGTCCTACAGAATCGTTTGAAGAATTAAAACCGAAATTTGACAACGATGAAGGAGTTTTGTCAGGAGATGAAGGATGTAACTTATTGAGGAGGACTACTGAATTTGACTTTTATCAACCGCCGAAATTTGATGATGATGAAGAAATTGAGTCAAAGTATGTGGATGTAGAAGTTGATTATTCTTCACCGCCCAAGATGGATGTCGATAGTATGGAAGAAGAAATTGTGTTCGGAGTTGAGGGAAATAACTTGATGATGGAGGATTCTTGTTTAACACCTGAGCTTATGGACGAGAGCCCGCTAAGTGTTAATTCCATAATCTCCGAGAAGCCCGAACAAAGTGAGAGTGAAACAGAAGAGAAGGCAGAATCTGATAGTTTATTATCTTTGAAAAAGTTCGTCCATGAAATGGAAGATAGTGATGAATTATCAACGTTAATTGAATCTGGGGAAAGTTCTGATTTTGAGACACCTGAGGAGGTTGAAGTCTTTGAAGAGTGGGAGGATGAGATTTCTAAGGAACTGTCTGAAGAAACTAGTATTGTATTTTTGGAAGGGTCTGTCGGAAAGGTGAAAAGTAATAATGAATTGTTTGTGTTGACCGAGCAAGGAACGAGTAAAGATCTTGATGTTTTTGAGGAAGTTGGATCAGAATTCGATGAATCTGAAGACGAATATCCTGAGGAATTAACCGAAGAGTTACCATCACTACAGGACATTCAGCATCAAACTGAACTAGTACCAGATGCTATTTTACTGCAGGAATCGTATGATCTTGTGAATCTGAAAGAACAGGAAGAGTTGAAAAGACAAGAGGAAGAAAATGATTGTCAGTGGGAGTTATCTGATCATGTCCGCACTACTGATGTTATCAACATCAACTGCTTGGAACCATTTCATGAAAAAAGTGTGTCAAAGAAGAAGCGAGTGGGAATTCATTTCAATCAGGGAAAACTGTTGCAACACATCAAGGAAAGATTCTAAATAATGATTCATCTGAACGAAATAAGGAGAAACAAGAATCTGGGCATGAGTCATCACACTTTTTCAGTCGTAACTACCTAAGTCATTTCGCGATTTTAAACTTCCTTATATCGTCTCGCATTTTTGTCACGTTTTGGTTCTATATCACACCGTCCTATTGGCACAAGCATCATGATGTCATCTCTCTTAGATCACTTCCTTATGCCGCCTGCCTAATGCCACGTCTGATTTATGCCATGCGTTCCTTATGGCGAGCAGCATCTTCAAAGGGTCAAGACAAGATCAATCTCAAGAATAGTTATCACCAGAACCGCACCAGACCAGATAATGAATGGAAGACAGTGTCTCGAAGAAGAAGAAAGTGTGAATTCGGGACGAATTCTTTTCAACCAGGCGAGGATGATGCAGCGCGCAAATCCAGAATCACGAAACATAAGTCGCAAACAAGAAGATCCCCTAAATCGCGAAACATACCTGAATTGCGAAGCTCTGATTCGCGAAAGCCTGATAGGTCGTACGCCTTAAGTCGCCAGCGACTTTATTTCCAGCGAGTCGCCCCTCCTCCGAGAATCGAGCGAAGCCCTAAGTCACACGCACGAAGCTTCAGAAGGTCGCGTTGGTTTCCAGCCTAGGTCGCCGCATTCCTTAAATCACGAACGAGCAAATTCTAAGATAGGTCGCGAACGACCTATCTCTAAGTCGCGAAACTTTAGTGTCGCGATTCCTATGTCGTAGGTTGCAAATGCGTAAGTCGCGAGAAGAGTAGGTCGCGAGCTCCAATTCGAGTAAGTCGCGAATGTCACTCCGCCTTCGTATGTCGCTCCATTTTAAGTCGCAAGCAAATTACTTAAGTCGCTGAAGTTAGGTCGCTCCAGAGAAGGTCGCGTGTGCTGTTCTTTGGGTCGCTGAGTGTTTTGTTTAGGTCGTTGTTGTTAATTTTAGGTCGTGAAGGCCTTGTAATGTGTTGTGATGTAATGTGTTGTATTGTATTTGTTTGTTTTTAGGTCGCAAGTGTTAGGTCGTTCCCGACCTATGTGTTGTCAAGTGTTGAGTTGTAAGCCTATAAATAGGCGGGTGGTGTCAATTGTAATAGGTTGATGATTTTGAAATAAAATTTGGTTTGTGCTTCTTGCCTCCATTAAAATCGGTAGTTGAGTGTTATCTCCTATCTCCACCTTTGGCATTCGAGTGCGCTCGAATCAATGATTGTTGAACCCAATTCACAGAATCAAGTGCGCTTGATCAACATTCGAAGAATTGTAGATCTTCTCTCACGGCATCGTGCGCGATCAACGTGTCGAAGATAGCTAAAGTCCGGTATCTTCGTGATCAACGGATTTGGGCATTTTGGTATCATTAATCCATCGATTCATATTGCTCCATCTAATCGTTTCATCGATTAGTTTGACACGAAATCTTCATTTCGTTGTCATTCGTTATTTCCGCTGCGTCACACTACCAATTTTAATGGTGGCACAAGAGCACACTAAAGAAATTTTATTCAAATCGCTTAAAAATCTCGAGAACCCAATTCTCCAAATGATGTAAATCTCGCACAAACTCCTTGCGATCTAGCTCTGATACCAAAATGGCGTAGCGGAAATAACGGATGACGATGAAATGAAAATTTCGTGTCAAACTAATCGATGAAATGATTAGATGAAGCAATATGAATCGATGAATTAATGATACCAAATGCCCAAATCTGTTGATCATGAAGATACCGGACTTTAGCTATCTTTGACACGTTGATCGCGCACGATGCCGTGAGAGAAGATCTACAATTCTTCGAACGTTGATCAAGCGCACTTGATTCCGTGAATTGGCTTCAACAATCGTTGGTTCGAGCGCACTCGAATGCCGAAGGTGGAGATAGGAGATAACACTCAACTACCAATTTTAATGGTGGCACAAGAGCACACAAAAGAAATTTTATTTAAATTCTATAACCCTTTTACAATGACATCACATCCCTATTTATAGGCTTTACAACACAACACTCGACTTAAGAAAATTACAACACAAGTGACTCACAAAACAAATGACCTAACAACAAACATCTCGAATGACTTAACAAATACACCCGACCTAACAAAATATAGTAAACGACTTAAGAAAACATCACAACAGTACACGACTTGGTCGAGCGACCTAAAACAAACAGCGGCATAAGAGATTCTTCTCGGGACCTAACCTGGAGCGACTCAAGGAATGGCAGCGACCTAAAAATGGCTTCTGGAAATCTTCACGCGACTTAACAATTCACGACCTAAGAAAAATCAGCAGCTTGCAACCTATCATCAACGACCTATCAACGCACGCGACCTAGTGATCTTTGCGACATAAGAAGTTGAATGACCCACGACCTAAAGTAGCATCGCGACCTACTGGAGGCACTCGTCGTGATTCGTGACATAGGGTTTCGATCGACGACCTACGGGAAAGTCGCTCGCGAGCTAGGATAGGTCGTCTACGACCTAAGGAATTATGCACTGATTCTTCCTCTCATTCTAGGGCTTCGCCACCAATGTAGAGCACTCGCGATGTCGAGGTACGCGCTGCATCATCCTCCCCAGGTTGAGAGAAATTCGTCCTCGAATTTAAAAGTTCTTCTCCATCGGGTTGTTCATCTCCATAATAAGGTATAAGATGTTTAACATTAAACATTTAGAAGTATATACATCCTCTGGCAGCTTCAACTTATAAGCATTTTCATTGATCCGTTTTATAATTTCTACTGGACCAATCTTTCGAGCTTTCAACTTGTTATACGCACCCACTGGGAAACGATCCTTCGTTAACACAGCATACACCCAATCACCCTCGTTGAACTCCACACTTCTTCACTTTTTATCTACAGCTCATTTATACTTCTCATTCGTCTTCTCCAAACGTTCCTGAACGATTCTATGACAATCTTTCAACTCATCAACGAAATCTGACGCCCGCTTAATTACTCCTTTCGGTTGTGGCACTACCGTTAAATCCAACGGCCCCTTTGGCAAGCTTGAATATAGAACTTGAAATGGACTGTAACCAATGCTTCAGTTAACGGCATGGTTAGGAGCAAACTCTGCCTGACACAACTTCATATCCCAACTTTTCAAATTATCTTGCACAAGACATCGCAACAAGTTTCCCAACGATCTATTCATCACTTCCGTTTGCCCATCTGTTTGAGGATGATAGGCGCTACTAAAATTCAGTTTCGTTCCAACCATCTTCCACGGACTCAACCAAAATGACTTAGAAATTGCGTATCTCGGTCAAAAACAATGGATTCAGGGAGCCCATGTAGTCGATACACTTCTTTAAAGAACAATTGAGCAACACGGACTGCATCAGCGGTCTTTTTACAGGCTATAAAATGTGCCATTTTCGAAAACCTGTCCACTACAACATATATTGAATCATTCCCTCGCTGAGTTCTTGGCAATCCCAAAACAAAATCCATGCTGATATCAACCCATGGTCTAGTAGGCACGGGTAATGGCATATACAATCCCACATTCGTCGCTGTCCCTTTGGAAACTTGACAAATATGACATCTCTCCACAAATCTTTCAACTTCTTTTCTCATAGAAGGCCAAAAGTATGATTGCGAAATCAACTGCAATGTACGATCTCTTCCCACATGACCCTCTTCATGCAATTCTTTCACAATCTTCAACCTCAAGCTACAATCCGGAATACACAATCGATTTCCTTTGAACAAGAATCCATCTTTCATCACAAAATCATCAGAACTCCCTTCCTGTACTTGATCCAGCACTTTCTCAAAATAAGAATCTGAAATAAGCAACTCTGGCAACAAATCAAATCCCACTACTTCCACTCGCATAGTTGTCAGCAAATGATTTCTACGGCTCAATGCATCGGCAACTCGGTTAGTAACTCCTGATTTGTGCTTCACAACGAAAGTAAACTGTTGTAAATAAGCAACCCACAAAGCATGCCTTGCTGAAATTTTATCTTGCCCCTGCAAATGTTTCAAAGCTTCATGGTCAGCGTATAGCACAAATTCTTTATGAAATAGATAGTGTCTCCAATGCTTTATGGCTTGGACTATAGCATAGAATTCCAAGTCATAAGTACTGTATCTCGTTTCAGTTCCCGTCAGTTTCTCACTAAAGTAGGCAATAGGATGACCCCTTTGACTCAACGTTCCCCCAATTCCAACCATCGAGGCATCAATATGTAGTTCAAATAACAACTGAAAATCTGGCAATACTAGAATTGGTGCTGACGTCAAAAGCTCTTTGATCCGCTCAAAAGCTAATCCTGCTTCTTCCGTCCACAAAAATTGTTTTCCCTTCATACAATCAGTAACTGGTGCCATCACGCTACTGAAGTGTGGATTGTATCTTCGGTAGAATGATGCTAAACCATGAAAACTCCTCACTTCTGTTATTGTCTTAGGCTGTGGCAAATTTCGAATAGCTTCAACTTTACTCTGATCAACTTGAATACCATCCTTCGACATAATATAGCCCAAGAATAGAATACTTGTAGTCATGAAGGTACACTTCTTCGTTGCAGCGTAAAATTCCTCACGTCGTAAAACCAACAACACTTCCCGCAAATGCTATAGGTGTTCTTCAGTGCTTCCACTGTAGATCAAGATGTCATCAAAATATACCACTACGAACTTCCCAATGAATGGTCGAAAAATCTGGTTCATGACTCTCATGAATGTACTCGGAGCATTTGACAAGCCAAACGGCATCACCAACCATTCGTACAGACCCTCCCGAGTTTTAAATGCAGTCTTCCACTCATCACCCGGTCTAATACGAATCTGGTGGTATCCACTTTTCAAGTCAATCTTCGAAAACACAACAGCACCACTCAACTGATCCAACAGATCATCCAGTCTCGGCATAGGAAATCGATATCTCACTGTAATCTTATTCAATGCTCTACTATCTGTGCACATTCTCCACGTTCCATCCTTCTTTGGCACCAACAAAGATGGTACTGCACAAGGACTCAAACTCTCCTGAACACGCCCTTGTTCCAGTAATTCCTCTACCTGTCTTCTCAACTCCACGTGTTCTTTTGGACTCATCCGATAGTGCGGTCTAAGAGGCAAGGCAGCACCTGGCACCAAGTCAATCTGATGCTATATGTCTCTGAGCGGTGGTAACTCTTTCGGCAACTCCTCTGGAAACACATCTTTGAATTCCTCCAAAACTGGCTTCACTTCCTCTGGAACTTCAGTAACTTCACTAATTTCATGCCCAATTAACATAGAAACTTCAGGGATCTCATCTACCTCTTCCATGAATTCCTTAAGGGACAACATAGTCTTCAATTCCTCAATCTCCTCTAGCTTATTCTCATTCTGCTGTCGCTTCTTCGGAACTAAAGTGATTTTCGTGCCCTCGAACAAGAAACTGTAGCTATTTGTTCGACCATTATGTTGTACCTCCAGATCGTACTGCCACGGCCTTTCCAACAGTAAATGGCAAACATCCATGTCAACCACGTCACACCAAATCTCATCTTTGTATTTCTTCCCAATAGAAAACGGAACATGAGCTCGCCTCTCTACCTTCACTTCTCCTCCTTTCCTTAACCAAGCAAGTTTATAAGGACTAGGATGTTTCTCCATTTTCAACTTCAACTTCGATCTAAAAATCTTCAAATCAAAACTACCCACTTGTTGAAATCTTCAAAAAAAATCACCAAACGAACAAATCTCTTCAAAATCTCGAGAACCCAATTCTCTAAATGATGTGAATCTCGCACAAACTCCAAAAATCTATGCAAACTCCTTGCGATCTAGCTCTGATACCAAATGACGCAATGGAAATAACGGATGACAACGAACTGAAGATTTCGTGTCAAACTAATCGATGAAACGATTAGATGAAGCAATATGAATCGATGAATTAATGATACCAAACGCCCAAATCCGTTGATCACGAAGATACCGGACTTTAGCTATCTTCGACATGTTGATCGCGCACGATGCCGTGAGAGAAGATCTACAATTCTTCGAACGTTGATCAAGCGCACTTGATTCCGTGAATTGGCTTCAACAATCGTTGATTCGAGCGCACTCGAATGCCGAAGGTGGAGATAGGAGATAACACTCAACTACCAATTTTAATGGTAGCACAAGAGCTCACAAAAGAAATTTTATTCAAATTCAACAACTCTTTTACAATGACATCACATCCCTATTTATAGGCTTTACAACACAACACTCGACTTAAGAAAATTAGAACGCAAGTGACTCACAAAACAAACGACCTAACAACAAACATCTCGAACGACTTAACAAATACACCCGACCTAACAAAATATAGTAAACGACTTAAGAAAACATCACAACAGTACATGACTTGGTCGAGCGACCTAAAACAAACAGCAACATAAGAGATGCTTCTCGCGACCTAAGCTGGAGCGACTCAAGGAATGGCAGCGACCTAAAAATGGCTTCTGGAAATCTTCACGCGACTTAACAATTCGCGACCTAAGAAAAATCAGCAGCTTGCGACCTATCATCAACGACCTATCAACGCACGCGACCTAGTGATCTTCGCGACATAAGAAGTTGAATGACCCACGACCTAAAGTAGCATCGCGACCTACTGGAGGCACTCGTCGCGATTCGCGACATAGGGTTTCGATCGATGACCTATGGGAAAGTCGCTCGCGAGCTAGGATAGGTCGTCTACAACCTAAGGAATTCTGCACTGATTCTTCCTCTCGTTCTAGGGCTTCGCCACCAATGTAGAGCACTCGTGATGTCGAGGTACGCGCTGCATCATCGTAAAGTGAAGTTGGTTGCTACTAGTTTGAGGGGGAGAGCTATGGCGTGGTGGAAACGAAGTTGCTCGCGACTTAAGATTAGGTCGGGTTTTGATGGAGCTTCGAGATGTTTGTTGTTAGGTCGTTTGTTTTGTGAGTCACTTGTGTTGTAATTTTCTTAAGTCGAGTGTTGTGTTGTAAAGCCTATAAATAGGGATGTGATGTCATTGTAAAAGGGTTGTTGAATTTGAATAAAATTTCTTTTGTGTGCTCTTGTGCCACCATTAAAATTGGTAGTTGAGTGTTATCTCCTATCTCCACCTTCGGCATTCGAGTGCGCTCGAATCAACGATTGTTGAAGCCAATTCACGGAATCAAGTGCGCTTGATCAACGTTCGAAGAATTGTAGATCTTCTCTTACGGCATCGTGCGCGATCAACGTGTCGAAGATAGCTAAAGTCCGGTATCTTCGTGATCAACGGATTTGGGCGTTTGGTATCATTAATTCATCGATTCATATTGCTTCATCTAATCGTTTCATCGATTAGTTTGACACGAAATCTTCATTTCGTTGAAGCAACGGAAATAACGGATGACAACGAAATGAAGATTTCGTGTCAAACTAATCGATGAAACGATTAGATGGAGCAATATGAATCGATGGATTAATGATACCAAAATGCTCAAATCCGTTGATCATGAAGATACCGGACTTTAGCTATCTTCGACACGTTGATCGCGCACGATGCCGTGAGAGAAGATCTACAATTCTTCGAACGTTGATCAAGCGCACTTGATTCCGTGAATTGGCTTCAACAATCGTTGATTCGAGCGCACTCGAATGCCAAAGGTGGAGATAGGAGATAACACTCAACTACCGATTTTAATGGAGGCAAGAAGCACAAACCAAATTTTATTTCAAAATCAACAACCTATTACAATTGACACCACCCGCCTATTTATAGGCTTACAACTCAACACTTGACAACATATAGGTCGGGAATGACCTAACACTTGCGACCTAAAAACAAACAAATACAATACAACACATTACATCACAACACATTACAAGGCCTTCACGACCTAAAATTAACAACAACGACATAAACAAAACACTCAGCGACCTAAAGAACAGCACACGCGACCTTCTTTGGAGCGACCTAACTTCAGCGACTTAAGTAATTTGCTTGCGACTTAAAATGGAGCGACATACGAAGGCGGAGTGACATTCGCGACTTACTGGAATTGGAGCTCGCGGCCTACTCTTCTCATGACTTACGCATTTGCGACCTACGACATAGGAATCGCGACACCGGAGTTTCGCGACTTAGAGATAGGTCGTTCGCGACCTATCTTGGAATTTGCTCGTTCGTGAATTAAGGAATGCGGCGACCTAGGCTGGAAACCAACGCGACCTTCTGAAGCTTCACGCGTGTGACTTAGGGCTTCGCTCGATTCTCGGAGGAGGGTCGACTCGCTGGAAATAAGTCGCTGGCGACTTAAGGCGTACGACCTCTCAGGCTTTCACGAATCAGAGCTTCGCAATTCAGGTATGTTTCGCGATTTAGGGGATCTTCTTGTCTGCGACTTATGTTTCGTGATTCTGAATTTGCGCGCTGCATCACAAAAGCAATATGATGTAACTCTACATGCATAAACTGACCTAATATAAATCTACATGCACCAACAACCATATCTCAATCATATGCAATAAAAAACAAAGAATATTCTATAATAGATGCAATGCATCCAATTATTTCAAAAGATAAATTTATAACTAAATGCCCCGGTTTATAAATTCAAAAATTTATTTTCAAATTTCTCAGACGGGAACTAAATCAAAGATCAAAAATCAAAATGACAAGGAAGGGAATCCTCCCAAGTGAAACTCTGGAATCAAAACAACAAGGTGCATCCAGTGGTATTCTGGTTCCTCCAAAAACAACAACTAGAGTGAATAAAGGTTATTTCTTTTCCAAAATCTCCAAAATCATTTTTTTCCAAAATCACTAGGATTTAGGGCCTAATAACAACAATTAAAAATCCTTTGTCTATAATTTTAAACTTTATAAACAATGGTATATAAAATCACACAATCAATCAATTAAATTCAATCAAATCAATCAAATTTTGTGAAGGAATAAACTAACACTAACAGTTAATCAAATTCCATAAGGGAAAGCCTATCACTTAACATTGTTTTCGAAAAATCAAATGACTAACAAACAAATCTTAACTTAGGTTAAAAACTTCTCGATTGTCCAATAATATAGACAATTATCTAAGCGTATGTTTTGCTCATTAGCCTTTGGTTATTGCTTCGAAGATTATCCAAACCCACTTAGACAAAATGGAAAACATACTCTAAATTTATTTGTTTCTTAACTACATTAATTTTTTTCTAAATCACTTATATTTCCACTTAGTATTTTATTCAGCATTAAAATTATTTATGAATTATTTCATAAATTTTCAACTAAGTTTAAAAATATTTATAAAGTCATTTCTTTATAAAATATCAAACAATAACTTATTCCACTTTATTTGCTTATGCAATACTCTTCTATATTCTAAAAGTACATATAAATTTTATTTTTCTTTTCACAATTTAGGTGAAGATATAATCAAAATTTTGGTCTTTTAAAACTGAGTCAATCTCTCGACCTAACTTAGAGTGTTAAAATGGAAGGTATTTTTAGGTGGCCCAATCAACAAATTATTTACACTACTTAGATGTTTTAAACAAATATATGGTTTTAATAAAATAATGTTTATCAAAACCTTCCTATCCAATTCATCCCAATTTTACCTGTGTTAAATTATCCCTATTATCTAAAGGTAAAATCTCATTTATCAAAACAATCTCATATCATAAATACTTTTTATTTTGCTAGAAATTCCCTTTTAGGGAACTTAAAAATTGAATACTTGGTTTTTTAGCCTTCAAAACTCTTCTTTGAAATCATACTACGTATATTTTTATATATAATAATTGCAAATGATTTATTTGTTAAAACTCACTCTGGGTTCATTCGTATTTGATCTCATTTCGATCGCATAATGACAAAGAGAATAATTTACTAAGTCCTCCACAACGTTCGCCAAAGCAAACATCCGATCATCACTTAAAAGATTACTCAGATTACCACAAATTTAATCGAGACGATTTCCTCCGAATTATCCTAAAGAAAATGCATTCCATTTAAAATTTTACTTTCCATAATATTTTTGCTTTCAATTACTTCCAAAAATAATACTATTTCATATCTCAGAATACTTTTGAAATTATTTTCACAAATTCCAGGATTTAGATTCAAAAATCCCTTTTAAAAACATTTTATAAACTAAATTTATATAAAATTTCCTATATATAAAATCATCTTATATTTTAACAACTCTTCTCTATTATGGTAGAATTTTCTCAATTATCTAAAGGTCTTATCCTACCATTTAGATTATATTAAACGACTTTTTATTAAACTTTAATCCTTAACCCACCATTTTGAAAGGGTGAATTTTAACTTAATATTTTCTCCGAACACCTTACAGTCAAATTGTGAAAATTAATTCACAAGGGGGTTAATTTGTAAATTCAAACAACAAATTCTTATCGATAATCTAAGCATAAAAAATCAATGATCAACAAATGGCAATCAACGCTTCTAATTTAATCGAACATGACCGGTCAAACAATAGTGATAATAGATAAATATTATCACATTCAAACAAACACACTCTATAACTATATCAAGTTTTGAAAATTATTCCTTTATGTATAAAATATCATCCTAGGAAAAATATTTCAATTGCCAAATTTCTCAAAAATCAATATCATGTTCGTTAGCCTTGTTCGAGTGTTTAGAAATCTCTATCTATTCTGTGGCGTCCTACGTCTCAACCAGAATTCATAAAAACTCAATAGACCAATTAACATAATACGTTCTTATAACATTAACAAATATGCTCTCGAATATGTATAATACTCTCAAACTCATTTCAAGGTATTACTAACTTTATCTCTAATGAGTTATACCCTACCAAAGCAAAGGTTCTCGCTTAACCTTCAACTTTGATACCGAACTAAATCGACCCACTGTTTTGACCATCGAAAGTCGACACCAAATACTACTACTAAGTTCAAATGTCAAGCATCCAATTGAAAAAAGGGCAGATTCTTAGGGTAAATAAAATGAAAAGAACAGAGAACAGTGAGAAAAAATCTCACCGCAGAATCGACAACATATAATATAACAAGGATAGTAAAAACTATCACTCCAAAAATACATAGTATATTAGAGTTAAAAACAAACCTTATTAGCTGAACTGTTATAAAATCCCGACCTTACAATTAATGATATGGATACTATATAATACAACGGAAAATTAAACACCACGATAGGTGGACCTCCAACTCCTCTCTATGGTTTTCATAATACCAAAGCTAACCTGGTAAAATACACGGTCTAACCCGAGAATTATAACCAAATAACGTCCGGATTAGTCTGGAAATACCAGCAAGAAAACTCAAATAATGAGGAACATATAAAAATTCAATGAGACCACGCCGCTAACACATAATGGGTTTTTACCTTACAAGAAACATCCATACAGGAAAGAGGAGTGCTAAGCAGCAGGAAACAAATTCAAAAAAGAATGGGCATAAATAGTAAACCAGACTTCAAAGAATGAAGATAGTCTGAGAAAAATCCAAACTGGACAGAATAGATGAAATAAGATAACAATCCAAACTTGACAAAATGGACAAAACTAATAATTAAACACCGTGAAGAGTGGTTGACTCTTCCCGTTGCAATTAAAGAAAAATAGATTCAAAGGTTCGAATCAAATAAGTAAAGGAAAATTTCCAACAAATGAGTAGGAGGGTGCATCCCTCTTAAAAGAAATATACTTGAAAACCCCGAGAACTCCAAGTCGGACCCCGCCAAACCTTACCGAGAATCCGAATATTTAACATTTAAGTCATAACAATTTTAAGATGACAGTACACCAAAATCTAGATGAGATCTGAAGATACCCAAATGGGAGCAACCCCACATAACTTGGCCCCCAAAAAAACGCGCTTAGGTTTATTTATTTCCGACAAAGGATAACAAAGCTCAAAGAGCGGAAAATTGTTTTTAAGGCGACGATACACCATGAAGAAAGATATATCCGATAATCAATAAATCAACTATCAGGGATAATTAAAATGATCATATATGGAAATTAAATATCATATATTTCACACTACTTGTTGATTCCGAACAAGTGTTATCCCTCAATTGAAAATTAAGCCAGGCAAGTTGAGGTGGTGTTACTGCTAGGCATCGCCTTGATGACAATTTTAACCTTCAAGATAGAAACAAGTTCAAGCCTTAGCATTTAGCGTTAAAAGTATGACTAAATTCTTTCCATATAAACAATATCGATTACGAAACTAATTTTCCGTAACCGAAATCGAACTTTACTTTTAAAAATTGAACTTGTGCTTGATTATCATATTGCAATATTGGTAAAAACACTTTGGAAATACTCGTTAAAAATATTCTTTCAAAAGACAAACTTATAATACAAGTGTATTAAAACAAGGGTAGAAAAAATGTCATTAAAACATTATTTAGTATAAACCCAAATAATTTACACTTAGCTTTATTTATAAATAATTTCTTTAAAGGATTTTCTCATTTAAAATCATCATTTATAAATTTAAAATAATATTTATAATCCCAAAAGAAAATAAAACAATTTATATACCTTTATAAATTTAGAACAATATTAATTATCCCGAAAGAAAATTAATCACATTTATAATCCCTTTAAATAAACAAATCTGTTATCTTTAATGAAGTAGTTACTTATTTTCGAACACTTTTATATCATCAGTAAATTAACTTTAAAACTTTATTAAATTAGTTTATTCACTTTAATCACTTTTTATTAAATTAATCTACTATAAATATAAAAAATATTTATTAAATTCAAATAATCATTAACTAAAATGAATATCAAAACTCATTAATTAAAATGATAAATAAAATTTAAATTTAAATACCATTAATTAAAATCAATTAATTAAGTTCAAATAATCCTAAATTAATTGGATTAATTTAATTCAAACATCATTAGTTAAAATGATAAATTAAAACATCATTTGTTGAAATGATTAATTAACTATTAAACATCATTTATTTAAAATGATTAAGTAAATTTCAAATATCATTGGTTAAAATAATTAATTAAATTTAAAATAATCATTAATTAGAATGGTGAATTAAAGTTTAAAATCATTAATTAAAATGACTTAATTAATATTCAAATCTCATTAAATCCAATAGATTAACAAATTTCAAACATCATTAATTAAAATGATTAATTACATACAAATATCCGAAAATATGATGATTAATTAAAAACAAATATCATTAATTAAAATAATTAATTAAATTCAAATATTATTACTTAAAATGATTAATTACTTTTAAATTTATTAGTTAAAATGATTATTAGTTTCAATATCATTAATTAAAATGATTAATTTACTCCAGTATCATAAATTAAAATAATTAATTTAACTTAAATAATCATTAGTTAAAATGATTAATTAAATTCAATCTCATTTAAATCAAAAGATAAACCAACTTTAAATATCATTATTTAATTTGTTAATTAATTTCAAAATCATTAGTTAAAATGATTAATTAATTTAAAATTATCATTAATCATAATGATTAATGAATTTTAAAATTCTGTTTAGTGAAAACACAAGATCAAGTTCAAAACATACAAGACATGGTTTTAGGTATGAAAGTCAATATACGACGGTATAGCGGAAATCACTATAACGGCATTTAAACAATTTTAAATTGAATATCAAGATATATTTCAATTAAAAATCAATATAACAGCATAAGGATGTAAATAAATAATTATTGGTGAAAAACCCCTTAGGGTCTCTCTACAAATTTTCCTTGCAAAACCATGGTTACAGATAATATATATAATCATATGGGTCAATAGCAATCAAATTAATGTCATCCATTTTCCAAACGAAAATTCAACCAAATAATTTAACTAATGTCCAAGAAATCAATAATAGTTTAGAGCATCATAGATATGATATAGTAAAATTTGAGTGTGAGTTAAACTCACATTGATTTCAGTTTTTGCCGAAGCGTTCTAGTTTGGACTAAAACCAAATGAGCGTTCGATTTTAGCCAAAAATTCCACTAGCTTCAAATTCCTCCAAACAATCTTCATTGTGTAGCCATTGTCGCTATGAGTCTAATGCAAAAGACGGCGTTAGAATCCAACCTCGTTTGAGTGAGATACATATTTTTATATGTTTTCGAATTTAAATAATTGAATCAAATAACTAATTACTTGGTTTAAATAATCAAATCCCCACTTACTCTAACCTCTTTTCTCCCTCTTTTCCTAATTACATTCATGTACGATAACATAACCCACAATGGCTATGCACACAAAAGCAATGATACAGAGCTCCGGACCTCCGTTTGACGAACCGTTTTCACCATTGACTCTCTCTCCTCAAACCACGCTTGCCCATCACGATGATGCCACGTCCACTCCTCCCCCTCAAAATCCATCCTCACACAGCACCTACAACCCCCTAATGATGCATTTACCCTCCCTTGATCGCACATGCCAAAAAATAATCGGAGATGCTAATTTTTATGCTGAATCCAAATCCAAGCTTCAATCCATCAATCAATGACTAATCCTTCCTAAATCACTAACTCTATTTCATAGCTTCTCACATTGGACCCTCCTCCATACTGCCGCACTAAAAAACAATACCATGGAATCGAAGCACTGGCTGTTACGAATCCAACGAATCAAGAACCGTGATTTTTAATGGAGCATACATTTTTATTTTGAATTTTAAAATTTAGATTTACAAAGAGGAAGCTCATTTTTTTGTTTATAGGGAAGTATTTTATAAGGGGGAGGGGTATAGCTGTAACGTGAGAGGGTATGGAGGTTGGTTATAGCCAAATCGTGGGAGTATGGCTGAAGTAAGGGATTAAAATATAGGCTTTATTTTGTTTTATATCAAAATATTTGGCCTTACATACTTCGAAAATCTCGAACTCCAATCGAGGCGTGCCTATCGGTGTTCAATACTAAATACCCCTATTTCGAACTCAATGGAACTAGTTTCAAGACCTAATTCCAAATATACGGAAGTTGGCTTTTTAAATCAAATTATATTTAAAATTAATCACTATGCTTTTCGAGTTTGCATGACCAAACGGTATATCCAATCATTATGAAACTCGACGGCGTTCAACAATTTAGTATTGTGAATGTAATAGCACTAGTTTTATCAAAATCTGAGACAGTGCCCCGTAATGATAATTTCACATATGTAAATATCATTTGATATTTTCGATCCAATTATCGATATTTATCCTATCTATATATTATTGCAAATAAACTTACAAATCGAATACTCTAATATTATATACTAATTAAAAGGAGTTAAATAAAATTATCAAATCCACTCAATTAATATTTATTTCACAATTCAAATATTAAATAACCAACATGTAAGAATTCAACTTATTAAATTCCAAAAATCCTATAATATAAATATTTAAAACAATTTAATATTTAGAATTAAATGACCAAAATTTTGGGATGTTCCAATATTCGTATAGTTAACTCATTTCTAACTTTCCAACTAAACCATTCCTTGTCCAAGAGTGAAGCTAGGTAAGTTATAGCACTGGTTTCATCAAAGCCTTGCTTAGACACTTCATTCTTGAATCTCACAAATACATAAGTCTACCTCGTCATCTTTTAGTGTTAAGTATAGTGTTAATGATTTCCATAAACAAGTAAGAAATCAACACGATTAACATGTTTTTGACATTTTTTGACTTACTATTCCTCGGCCGAGAGGAAAGCCAGTATGTTAGAGCTCTATTACTTCATCCCTAAACATCAATCTTAACTCTTACAAATAGATAAGCCTTACTTCATCGGCTTTTGGTGTTAAGCATAGTTAATTACTTTTCAAACAAGTAATTAAACAATTAACTATTTGGCCATTAAACAATTACAACCCCTTTCCGAATCTTTTATTTATACTTTTAAAACCCTTTTCAAAATGATATATATGTATAGTAATTTGTTTAACAAAAATATGAAATTAAATAAACCATTTTAGAAGATGTTTATTACATAAGATATAAAACAGTTAACATATTTTCTAAAAACAATGTATACTTAAAAATGCTTTTAAAATATTTTATAATACTTATAATAGGTTTTAAAACATTTACCCAAAATATTACTTGAAAATAACAACGTTATATTTTAACAAAATATTCTGTTTTTAAAAATTCCCAGCTAATTCTTGCTAATTCATAAATATCTCAAACCACTTTTGAAATACTCTAATATGAGTTAGTAAAAACTTATAAAACAAACGAAACAAAATAATTATATTTAAATATCTTTTCAACCCTTTTAAGTCGAAAAATCAAGGCTAAACGGGGTAGTTTTGCACAAGTAAAGTTTTTGTCACTTTTCAAGATGATACTTAAGTTTTTACTAACCTAGATTTTAATATAAAGAAACATATATATACATAAGACATTATAAATGTGGTGAGAAATCCCTAAGGATTTCTCTACAAAGTTCCATAGAAATCGCAAAAAACAAGGTGATTCACAACTACATCTACAACGACTACCGCTATAAGTGCACTTTCAAATCCGAATTATATTCAAATTTATGTTCAACTATAACCTATGTGCTTTATTCAAAGACCTTTCTATATGTCATACAAGTTCATTTAAGTCCATACACGGATCATATGATTCACTTACTTTCAAAGCTTAACATATGTCAACAACAATTCAACAACTTAAACCTAGTCAAAATACAACTTATATATGTTATATTTTCCATTCAAAGTGAGGTGTTAAATCATCTTTAACCCAACAAACAACCAAGCCCAAGCTACCCAAGTCCAACCCTTCCTTTGCAACACCTTTCCTTCCTCGCTTCTTGCTTTTGTCGTTGCCTTTTTTGCCTCCTTCCCACTCTTACTGCTCACGGCCTTCACTTGAGGTGTGAATGTGGCTTTTCTTTTTCAATTTCTAACTATGTAGATGGTGTTGTAATGTGATAGTAAGGCTTCACTCCAAAATTGAGGTGATTTGGATTTGATTTCCAAATATTTTGCTTTAGGAAATTATAAATACGAAGAAGAAGAAGAAGACATGGATTTTATAACTTCAAGTTTTGTGAATAATAACTAAGGGTGTGCCCCTACTTATATAGACAATCAATGGTGCTCTTCAAGCTTTCCTTCAGCCCCCTTCATGCCATGGAAGCCTTACCTTCCATCACTTCTCCTTCATGCTAATCACCATCATACCCCTCTAAAGATAATATCTCTTATTCATTAGAACATTCTAAACTTTCAAAGCTTTATGAAGAGGCGTGTTTGTTAATTAGTTGCTAATGTGTTCATTTGATCATTGGAAAAGTGTCAAAGAGTTTGAACAACTCATATCGATCGAAAAGCTGTATATCAATAAACCGGTTTTTGTTCACATTATCGATTTTTCTTCGAAAGATATATTTTTGCAAACAATTATCAAAAACAATATTCTTATCATTATTCATTAATTAATGATGTCTAATGAGGTTATAAAATCATATTTATAATATTTAACTATATTTAAAAATGTTTTAATATTCAAAGATGAAGTGTTCGAATTTCAGAGTCGCTACATTCTCCCCCACTAAGAATATTTCATCTTCGAAATTCAAATAAGAACGATAATCAAAGGAGATAGACTAAACAAGATACATATATAGAGTTTTACTGAAACTATATACAAACTGAACTACAGACCAAATTGCATACCAAGCGACTCAACCTCAAACGGTGAGTACACTACAAAAGATATACAATACTAAGATAAGAAGGAAACCTAGTCTATAAGCAACCCTGGATGGATCTCCTTCAAACTGTCCTCCATCTTCCTGGTACCACTCAAGCTTCCTCGCTCCATGACACTTCTAACTTTAACAAAGGAACAAGTACACAAATACTCTAATAGCATTCACAATTACTAGCAACCAACGCTCATGGTTTGCTCAGGTCCGAAACTCTCTCATCGTTCAAGGACGATAAACAATCTACTAAGCATACCTAAGGCTCAACAGCCTCAGGTAATTACATGGATGATTATTCGTGCCTCCTCATAATAAATCGAAGAGTCATTCCCCAAACTCTTCATACATCAACATAACACATCTTACTAATGTACTAAAGTCCGTCCGTTCTAAATATATCATATGTACACAATATCTGATCCGATCACTTGCTCGATCGCATAGATTTCACTTCCAAATTAGTACAATTCATTTGACCTCTCTAGTGCGGATCTGATCTAGTTCCCTGATTAGAAACCTCCGTTCCTTCTTGCATAGGCATATACTATGATAGAAAACATCAAGATCATATCATGAATTCATATCAAGTGTTCACCATTAAGAATCGAGTGAAAAATACCTGTCGTTAAAGTCTATAGGGTCTTTATATAATGCAACTTATATATAAGTGTGAGAGCATTTATTACTAATTACACTAAATGCAGAATAATAACAAATATAAAGACAGTAAATAATAAAAGTGAGCATATCAGATATTTTATACTAGTTCAGACCTCCCGTCCTATATTTAGTCTCGAAGCTCCCTTTCGGTATTTCCTTTAACGAAATAACCCTCACTTTGCTTAGAGGAATAGGCTAATTCAAAAGTATTTCTCTGACAATCTTATGTTCCAAATAACATGGATTTTGACTGATAGTACAATTCTTCCTATGATCTCCTTTGAGTATGTGAATGTGAATAATTTGAGTTGTAGAAAGCGGTTTAACCAAAATGGTGTTTTGATTATGATAGATTGAGACTATGTAAGCAAGAGAAGCATGAATTTGTAAAAGTTAATAAGAAATCAAGAGAATAGATTATTTATAGTTCTCAATCTTTGAAGTATTTATAGGATTAAAGAGATGCAGATGAGTAGTTGTTACTATTAGAGAAACTCTATTTGATTTAATGGCTGCAACCGTTGAAGAAGAGATGTGATTATTCAACATGAAATGAAACATCCTTTCAGCTTGTAACAATTTCCAGATGATAGACGTTTGTCGATTTTTCATCATATGTTTGTGGCTTCATGATAGAATTTCCCGAACCTATTCACAGATGTTTGTGGGTTTTCCACAGATGTCTGTGGATGGCATTTTTAGACTATAAAAGTTTTTAATGCTAATTTTGAATGTTTTTAGTGCTAATTTTATGTATATGAATTCGTGTGTGCATATGTACTCAAGGAGACCTTACAATGTTTATCTAAGACTCTTAATACACTAATATAACGTTACTAATCATAACTTGGTCCATAAGTCTTGGTTTATCTTCGAGTTCCAATATCTCTGAGCATGATGATCTCTTGTTGTATATATATCTGTAATCTTGATAAGATATATAATATATGTGATTGTATAGTTGTTGTCATTGAAACCATAGAATGGAGATTCTAACGTTCTCCCCCATTTTGATGATGAAAACTATACAATCGTAGTTATAAAAACTAACTCCCCATTAATTTTGTCTTCCCCTATGTATATGCATATATTTCTCCCATTTTGTCATTAGCAAAACAGAAGAAAATAAATTATACACACATAAAATAGATATATAAACATAGACAAGTCAAATAAAAAATAGAACATAAGATAATTTAAGGAGAACAAACATGAGTTTCAACAAGGGGCATAAGTAATACAAATTGAAATAAAAGTTAAATAGCATAGTTCAGAAATGAAAGAAAAGAGCAAATGAAAGAAGCTATTGATATCGGTTTGAAGAATAGGATGATCCACCATAATTTTCATAATATTCCCAGTATGCGGATGGGTCTTGTTCATATTCGGTTGGCCATTAAGTTTGATCATTATATTCTTCATTTTCTTGAATTAAAAGCCCTTGGAGTGCCATGTAATGTTGATGATGAGATTGGTGAGGGTCAGACAAGGACATATCATCAATATCTTCTTCCTCCTCTTCGGGTTGTCCTTGCTCAATACTCTTGCCTTTATCTTGAGAAGTTCCTTCATGAGAGGTACGATCATGATAGATTGGTGTTTGTGTTCGTGGAGGTGGTGTATGCGAAGGATAAGTTGATGGTTGAGAAGATGATCTGCCATGTATTTTTCTCATCACTTCTTCTAAAGTGGAAACAACCCTTTCAAAAGTTTTTTTCCATCTTAGTAATCCTTGTTAAAGATGATCGTTCCAAACCAATCATTGTATTGTTCAAAGCTCACTGGTTGACCATGATTATTTTTGATTTGTAAGTGTTAAATCACGGATGGATTCATTTTGCATTGGTTCAATGAGAGCTTCTTAAAATTTTGAATCAGAATAGTATTCGATAACATGATTAGAGGAGCCAGGTAGCTATAAAGGACGAGCTGAATGAGTTTGTTGAGGAGCAGGAGGAGGTTAAGGACCCGGATACATTTTCTATTGCTGCTGTATGGTCCACAATGCTAGCGATATGATTGGAGGTGGTCTTTTAGGAAGGTGCATTAAAGATAAAAATCTTATACCACTCTCTTTGAGACGGATTTCTTCAAAATGAAAAATATAAGAAGGTACCCCGAGACCATGTAAGAGACGCATAATATTTGATGCATATATAATTGGGCATCGGTGGTAAGACCGAAAGCTTTTAATTTCGTCATGAATAAATTTAGACAAATTTACTTGTATCCCACCAAATATAGAATAGAGGACTTTGTGATCGTTTTTGTATAGTTGTTCATGACTACCTAAATGGGGAATTATTGTATTGATTACCATACTATTTAATAACATAGCTTTTGGGTGTAAATAAAAGGATTTCCACTATGGCATTCTATCCTCCCAAGTTTGATGTTTTATTTCATCACGTGGCAAAATTTCTCTGGTTGGGAATTTCTTCTAAATCAAGTCCAGTAGAGGAACAATCTAGTATACGACCAATTGTATTTACGCTAATTTTCAAAACGCGACCGTAAACACTTGTCCATAACCAACCATCGTCATTCTCAGCGTCCAAATATCATTACTACATAAGTTTGCATAAAAAAGAAAGATGGCCAATTGATCAATTTGTACCTCATTTTCATAAAAATTAATTAAATTTCAAAGCTGGAGGCGATGGTGAGTTCTTGTATTCCATATTCTCCAAACTTGCACAATCTATAGAGTGGACCGGAATGAAGCTTTTCTGTTTTAGTTCTTCAGATCTCCTGTTTACAATTGTGTTATTTCGAAGCCAATCTTCAATATAGGCATTGGTGACAAGGTGGGTTTGAGAGGATGAAGATTGACCTTTTTTTATCTTTTGCTAATGGGAATTTTTTTGCAGTGGGAGCCATTTTTGAGGAATTAGATTTTTAGAAATTAGGATTTTAGAGCAGATTTGAAGATAGTTTTGTAAATAGTCAAAGGAGGGTAAAATATGAATATATAGGGACTGTTGTAGGTTGAACCGGAGGCAGATGATAGACGTCCATGGGATGCTCACAGAAGTCTGTGGTTTAAGAAAAATATTTTCCCGAAACCAGTGACATACGTCTATGATTTTTTCCACAGACGTCTGTGACCTATGTTTGCAGAATATACTTGTTTTTGAATATGAAAATGTTATTTAAAAGTTTTCATACAAATATATATATATATAGTTACAATATCAAGTTAGAGGGATCAGACTTTCTAATTTGTTGTAAGTCCCATGAATTCGGCTCAACCGTTGTTTCTATAAATAATGGCCTTAGTGGATACCAACTCGGGTGAGCTGGAGTATCAATCCAGTCTTGGTTTGATGGTCCGGGCTTGCATAAATTTCTTGGAGTACTATTAACGCTTTTTCAGGAGTTTCTTTTAAACGAGGAGATTTTTGATGTATGTAATTTTTTGTTAGTGAATGACCACAGATTACTAGAATACATTTTCGAGAAAGTAAGATAAGATCCTTGACATTATTGTTCATAATACATTTCTCATAGAACTCCCACCATTTCTTGTTGATAATTATATATTGCATCAACTTTAGGACCGAGAGATTTCGATTATAGATCAATTGACCGTTTGGCTTTCTTTTCCTTAGGGGAAAAGTCAGTGTGATATGTAGGTGATGCAATAATGTTTAGAGAGGCTAATCGAACCGATGGAGGTGTGGATTTAGTTGGTGATATGTAGGTGTTGTTCGATGAAGGTGAGCTAAAGTCGATAGTCGAATAAGTGGAGTCGTGATCGGAAGACATTTTGAATAGAAGTGGTTCGCAAACGGAGGTTGGTAAACACATATGTATTTAGTTTGTAGAATAATTTCTTTATATAAAAGTTGTTTACTATTTCTGGAAGTTTATTTGTTAGGGTACTGAAATTTTAACCATAAAATTTAACACAAGTTAGCTTGTTTTTATAGAGATAAAATTATTTGTAAACAATTTTACAAAATTATTTCATGCATCTTATTTGAGTTATATAATTTATATTTCTTAGTTTACTAGTTCACTGTAAGAACAAATTCCTAAGTCTCGTCTTAGTTTTATAAAAGTTAGTTCGCTCAATGGTTTGGTAAAAGTATCCTCAATTTGATTTTCGGTATTTACAAATTCAAGTGATATATTTCCTTTTTCAACATTATCTCTTAAGAAATGGTGATGAATATCAATGTGTTTTGTTCGAGAATGATTAATAAAAAAATTTTGATAAATTTATAGCACTAGTATTATCACAATATATAGGAGAATTTGTTATGATTTTACCGAAATCTTGAAGAGTTTGTTGCATATATATTACTTGTGCAAAGGCAAAGGCTACTGATATATACTCGGCTTCACATGTTAAGAGAGAGACACAATTTTGCTTTTTACTGAACCATGAAACCAGAGATTGACCAATGAAATGATATGTGCCACTCGTACTTTTTCTATCCGTCTCGCAACCACCAAAATCTACATCACTATATGATACGAGTTCTAAAAAGCTGCTCTTAGGATAGAAAAGTCCATATTCTTTGGTGTGGGTTCAGTCTCGTAGAATTCTTTTAACCTCTCAATGACGTGACTCCTTAGGTTGTGCTTGAAATCTTGCACATAAACATGCGCTCATCATAGTATCCAGTCTACTAACTATTAAGTATAACAGAGATCCTATCATACTTCGATATAATTTTTCATCGAAATCTTTTCCATTTTCATCTTTATCTAAATGTAGAGTAGTACTTATTGGAGTCTGTTTACTTAATATATTTTCCATTCCAAAGCATTTTAATAAATCTCGATGGTATTTTTCTTGATTTATAAAAATTCCATTTTCTAGTTGTCTTATTTGCAAAACCAAAAAAGAGTTTAATTCACTCATATGTGACATTTCAAATTCATTTTTCATAATGTTAGAAAATTTATTACACAATTTTTCATTAGTTGATCCAAATATAACGTCGTCAACATATATTTGTACTATAATATATCATTGTTTTCTTGTTTTTTAAATAAAGTAGAGTCTATTTTACCAATTTGAAAATTGGAATTTTGTAAATGAGTGTTTAATCTTTCATACTAAGCACGAGGTGCTTGTTTTAATCCTTATAGAGCTTATTTAAGTTTAAATACATGATCGGGATATTTTTCATGAACAAATAGCGGAGGTTGTTCAACATAAACCTTTGTTTTATAAAGCTGTTTAGAAAAGCACAGTTTACGTCCATTTGAAAAGGTTTAAAATTATGATGACATGCGGAAGCAAGTAATGTTCGTATTGCTTCGAGTCATGCTACCGGAGCAAATGTCTCTTCATAGTCAATTCCTTCTTCTTGATTATATCCTTGAGCTACTAATCTTGCTCTGTTTCGAACTATGTTTCCATTTTCATCTGCTTTATTTTTAAAACCCGTTTTGTTCTAATTACAGATTGATCATTTGGTCTCGGTACAAGTGCCCATACATCATTTCTTTCAAATTGATTAAGTTCTTCTTACATTGCAATAATCCAAAAATCATCTTTTGATGCTTCTTTATTATTTTTAGGTTCAAAATTTGATATAAATGCAACTTGACTCATTTGATTTAACTGTTTTATGGTTGATACATTTGCATTTAAATCACCGATAATATTATTAATTGGATGGTCTTTTAATATCCTAGGTAGTGACGTTATCACATTATCATTATTATTACTGATATTATTATTATTATTATTTTCATGTATAGGTATATTAGTTTGATATATTTATAACTTCTTCATCATCATCATATTAATTTTAAAGTTTTCATCAAACGAAACATGAAGACTTTCTTTTATAATCTTTGTTCGTTTATTAAAAATTCTATATGCTTTACTTCGATCCAAATAGCCAACAAAAATTCATTCATCAACTTTAGGATCGAAATTTCCTAGATCATCTTCTGTGTTTAAAATAAAACATTTTGAAACAAATATTCGAAAATACGGTACTTTAGGTTTCTTCAAAAATATTTCATAGCATGTGTTTTTAGTCATTGATCTAAGTGTAACACAATTCAATACATAACATGCGGTACCAACAGCTTCAGCACAAAAACTTTTTGGTAGGTTACTACTATTTAGCAAAGCTCGTGCACATTCTTGTAAAGTTTGATTTTTCCTTTCTACAACGCCATTTTATTGTGGTGTACACGGAAATGAATTTTATGACTAATTCCCATTTTGTTGCAAAAATTTGTAAATAGTTCATTTTCAAATTCACCTCCTTGATCGCTTTGTACACTTTTAATTTTTAAGTTCATCAAAATTTTAATTCGTTAAAATTTTGAACATTTCAAAAGTGTCATTTATATGTTTTAAAAATAATGTCCAAATATATCTTGAATAATCATCGATGATTACAAAAACATATTTGTTATGATTTATTTAACATACTTCAGTTGGTACGAATAAATCTAGATGAAGTAGTTCGAGAGTTTGCTTTGTGGAGATTTCCTTTTTAGATTTAAAGAACTTTTCTTTAATTTACCAAATTGACAAGTGTCACACAGGTTTTTAACTATGTAGTTGATTTTTGATATCCTCTAACTAATTCATTTTTAGATAGTTTATTGATATTCTTAAAATTTATGTGACAAAACCACTTATGCCATAACTATGGATCATAATGATTTGCGGCTAAGCATAAATTAGTGTTGACATTTATGTTTAAAACATATATGCTTTGATTTCTAAAACCTTCAAAAATTAGATTTTTATTTTGGTCAAAGATATTGCATTTGTTTTTCTCGAAATCAATTTTAAATCCTTTATCACAATTGACTTATACTTAATAAGCTATATTTAAAATTTTCTACTAATAAAACATTAGTAATCATCGAAGAATTAGAAATACCGGTATTGATGACTTCTCCAATGCCGATGAAAAAACCTTTTAAATTATCTTCGAATGTCACAGTGCCACCATTGATATATGTTATATTGGATAACATATGAGCATTTCCAGTCATGTGCTTGGAGCAACCACTATCAAGTATCCGTTTCTCTTTACTTTTTATTTTAATTTTGGGTACCTACAAAATAAGGAAATTTTAATTGGTACCCACATTCTTTGTTTAGTGTCCTACGTGTTAATGGAAGAATGTAGCTATATCCACGAGGATTTGGTTCCTTTAGAAATGTAATATTGCTATATACTATTTTCTTTAAATATTCATCAATATACTTTTGTCTAACTAGTTTATTATTTGTTTTAGGAATCCATATTTTGACCATACCTGTGTATGAATTCTTAACCTTAGCTTCTAACTTTGGCCTTTTGAATTTGGTGTATAATGTGCTATAATTCTTTGAATTTTGTTTGCTTTTAAAACCCAGTCAATTTCGATTTCCAAATGGTTTAGATATTTTCATCAAATTTTCTAATTTTATAATTTTTTTTCTTTGTTGAATTTTATCACATTATTTGTTATTTTATCCAACTTACTTTTAAGATCACACAATTCAATATTGCTAAAATCTAAACCTGCTTGGAGTTCTTGTTTTTCATTTTCGGATTAACTTTTTCAAACTTATAATTTTCTAAATCATGTAATAAGATGTCATTTTGAGATAATAATGTTGCATATTTTTTGAGTAATTTCTAATTCTTCTTCTACGATTGTTTTTTGATCTTTTAGTAATCCAATTTCTAGTTATGCTCTAATTTACTTTCCTACATATTCCTTATTTAATTTTTTTGATTCTTTGTATTTGTCATCTAATTTAATGCTAATTTCCATTATTTTATCATAACTAAGTTCAGGACGTACCTCATCGGTGTTAGCTATAAAACACATAGTTGCTTGTTCCGAGTCACTTTCACTATCACTGTTAGATAAAGAAGATGAATCTAAATCGTCCTATGTTACTTCAAAAACTCTTTTATTTTTCTTGAATTTTTCAAACTTGCTTTTTTATTTACCATTATTGAGCTATGGACAATCCTTCTTCATGTGACCGAATTTGTCACACTCATAACATTTAATTGATGTTTGATTTGAGGAGTTTGGTTTACCACCATTTTGAAATCTGGTCATCTTCTTGAACTTCCCGAATTTGTAGATTTCCACTATTTCGGAATGCTATTTTTTTCTTTTCATGATTTTGATCCTTTCCAACCTGCAAGTTAGCCTTATACAACATCAGATTTCCTATTAAGTCTTCGACTTTGAGTTGAGAAAGATAATTAGCTTCTTTGATGGCTAAAACTTTTCTTTCCCATTCATTTGTCAAAGAGTTTAAAATTCATGTGAGTAAATCAAAATTTGTGAATTTGACTCCAAGTGCCATGAGATCGTATTGAATGGTTTGAAATCTAGCATATATATCAATAATTAATTCATTTACTTTCATTTTGAAAGATGAAAATTGATTTTGTAAAGTCGAGATTTTAGTTTGTTTGACTTTAGTTGTGCCATCGTGTGTGACTTGTAAAGTGCGCCATATATCATGTGCAGTGGTGCAAAGCATGACACATGAAAACTCATTTTATCAAATGAGCAAAACAATACATTTATAGCTTTGGCATTGTTAGATGTCGCTGCTTTTTGTGCATCTGTCTAAGTGCTAATATTGGTATTAGGTGCTTCATATTTGTTTTGAGTTGCTAGCCATACTTCTAACCCATTTGCTTCCATCAAAATTCTCATACAGTGACCAGTAAGCATAGTTAGAAGAAATAAATAGTGGAGGAAGAGTAGTTGATTGATCTTCTTGAAAAATGCTTGCCATATTAATGATTTTTCAACTACATATTACTGTAGATTGAAATGATCGTGCTCTAATACCAAATGAAAGTCCATACGATCTTTGTATAATGCAACTTATATACAAGTGTGAGAGTGTTTATTGCTAATTACACTAAATAGAGAATAATAACTGAATATAAAGATGGTAAATAAAAAAACGAGCACACCAGATATTTTATATTGGTTCAGACCTCCCATCCTACGTCTGGTCCTGACGCTCCCCTTCGGTATCTCCTTTAACCAAATAACCCATTCTTCACCTAGAGGAATATGCTAATACTAAAGTATTTCTCTGACAATCTTGTGTTCCAAATAACATGGATTTTGACTAATAGTATAATTCTTCCTATAATCTCCTTTTAGTATGTGAATGTGAATACTTTGAGTTGTAGGAAGTGGTTTAACCGAAATGGTATTTTGAATATGGTAGATTGAGACTATGTAAGCAAGAGAAGCACGAATTTGTAAATAAAAAGTTAATAAGAAATCAAGAGAATATATTATTTATAATTCTCAATCTTTGAAGTATTTATAGGATTAAAGAGATGCAGATGAGGAGTTGTTACTGTTAGATAAACTCTATTTGATTTAATGGCTGCAACCATTGAAGAAGAGATGTGATTATTCAATATGAAATGAAAATTCCTTTCAGATTGTAATAGTTGCTAGATGACCGACGTATGTGGATGGAATTTTTAGATTGTAAAAGTTTTTAATGCCAATTTTAATGTTTTTAGTGCTAATTTTATGTATATGAATTCGTGTGTACATAAATACTTAAGGAGCCCTTACAATGTTTATCTAAGACTCTTAATACACTAGTATAACCTTACTAATGATAACAAGGTCCATTTCTTCGAGTCCCAATATCTATGGGCATGATGATCTCCTATAGTATATACTATAATCTTGATAAGATATATAATATATGTGATTGTATAGTTGTTGTCATTGAAACCATAGAATGGAGGTTCTAATAGTTCAAACCAATGTAAACCACCTCGAAAATATGTACTCGAATACTGGATCAGGAATGGTTATGCGAATAAAACGATCTACGTACAACTTACGTATTTATCTTATTATTTTCTTAACTACACCAATTCCTTTTTAATCACCTTCATTTATACACATAGTGTGTCATTCAATACTAAATTATTTATGCATCATTTCATAAACCACAACTTCAAGTTTATAATCATTTTGGAAAATAAGTTCATACTCATATAATACTCCAATCCATGCCTTTTGGTACTCAACCAAAATTAGTTCAGGGTGGTAGCAAATACTCTGCATGATGCTACTAAGTATTCTGACCTCAATTCATAACCAATTTTCAAAAATATATACTTTCAAATAATACTATTATTTCTTTCCCTAAAAATCTTGAAAAACATTTTTGAAGATACCAGGATTTAAGTTCTCAAATTCTCTATTTAAATCCTTTTTGTATATAAATCATATTTTATAAACTTGCTTATATAAAATTATTTTCTTATATAAATCTTTTGACAAATATTTATTTTCAAAATATTCTATCTTTCCTTTAGATGTAGGCCTAACATAAATTTGGGTCTTAGAATGTAGTCGACTACTTTGACATCTTTACCTAACCAGTCTGGTAAGTAGCTAAGAAAAGTGGGATTATGGTACCCAAACTCAGTCATAGATTCTACTTTTCCTTAGATATCCCTAAGGTAAAGATGTTTTGTAACAACCCGCATATTTTACGATTATCTATTTAAATATTTTTATTTAAATATGGTATCGTTAGTCGGATTTTTGTCCGAAAAGCTACTTTTTGCAAACAGTCGAATTGGGACTCGAGACCACCCCCATTGAGTTCAAAATGACGTTTGCGACCTTTTTGAGTATAAACATTGCTATGTTTGGAGTTAGTGAAATTTTGATACTTTTTCACTTAGGGCTTTGGTTTTGTTTCAGCCCATTACACCCAAGCTTCACCCCTCTTCTCTTTATTACTTCATTTCTATTTCCTAATACTCAAGCTTTAGCAACAATGGAGAGAGGAATGGGAAATTAAAACTCCAAGCCCTAGCTTCCATTTGCAAATCAAGTTCTAGCTCCAAATCAATAGAAAAAGCTTTGGTAAGCCTCCTCTTCTTCTTCTCCAACTCATTCTCTCATCAATTTCAGAAATTCCTAAACCTAACTTAGGAAATGTTTCTCTTTTAAGCTTAGATTCAAGCTTGTTGGGTTGGAATTGAAGAGTGTTTGTCCTTGCCATTGCTTTATAGCTTCTTCTTCGTTTGTTTTGGGTTTAAAGGTGAAACTTTTATTTCACGTCTATGACTATAACTACCTTTGATGTTAGGTATGAATTCCTAACACTATTTCATGTTCAAATTGCTTTTGGTTTGAATTGATTTGGTGAACATTTCAATTTTTGGTGTTTTGAAGTCAAAACTTTGAAAATCCTTGCTTTGATTTGTGAACATGTTTTCGGTTGCGAATCGGAGAGCCTATAGGGCCGAATGGTCGAATTGGCAAAAGCCCCAAAGTCCATTGCTCGACCGGGTGCAAGTGTGAGAGTTTGCTCTCCCACCTGGCTGAAAAACAATTTCAGCTCGTCACCAGACGTCTGCAGGTGAGCTTAGACGTCTGGGGTCTGTCTCAGGAACTTCCCGAAACTTACTGCAGACGTCTGAGCATATACCCCAGACATCTGGAGTATGTATTTCCATAATTCCAACATTTTTCTTATATATATTGTTTTGATTTCCAACCTTTATTGATTCGAGGTTATCCGATTTGTCGTTATCATTTATTATCTTCATTGATGACTTCTTCTTCGGGATTTTTGAGAAGGTCCATTTTAATGGAATTAGTATCGATTTCTTTGGATTTGATTCACGTCTTCGAACATGGATTTTTGTGATTGATTGTTTCTACAATCATTTCTGTGATTTGTCACTTTAAAAAAATAAAGGTTTCTATACTAGTAGTAAATATTCAAACTCTTTTACAAAGATGATTTCAACTCTATTTTAAATATAAATCTTGTTTTCAAAACCGTTTTCCAATCTATTAGTATACACAAACCTTTATCTCATTCGTATGAGAAAATATATTTAAACGGCTTAGCAAAACAAGTGGTATGAAACGCTTGCGTTTACTTCGTCTGTTAATTTTTGGACTTGTTCGATTGAAAATCTTGTGATAATTTTCGAGTGGAAATCTACAATTTGTTCGTAAATATTTAAGTTAAGCTAGTGGTTATGGGACATGAAGCTAAACTCTTATATTTACTGGCTTAGTGTAATCGACACTTTTATTGATCAATGATGATCATTTTGTGATTTAGACTAGCGATGTGCGATGTCTATTTGTCTGCGAGGGAGACTAAACCCCGTTTCTGTGGAACTTCAGTTCAATTTGGCGGGGTAGCGACCCGTGGTCTTCGAGCCGTTTATGGAGCTTCGGCTCAAATTTTAATGGTTAGCAACCATGGAATAGTGTTTCATTTGTGATACACGTGTTGGTGAGCTTTCATGCTCTCGTTTATGACAGGCCTCCCCCTTTTGTGATTTTTGGATTTCTGATTGATGATTTCTAGAATTTGTGTTTCGCCAACTTGTGATTGGCATTAATATGTTTGACAATATTTGTAGTTGGTGAATAAAATAAAGGATATGATATTCTTTTTGGTGCTTTGAGATTTTTGAGATGTTGTATGATTTTGTTATTGTTTAAATCATATTTATTCTAGTATGACATTATTGTTATCATACGATCTTATTATGTCTCTGCTTATATCTCATTCCTTTATCTGATATTTATAGCTAGACTGATTCGTTTATTATTTTCTTATTAAATAATACTCGGGTCAGACTGTGATGCTACAGGTGCTTCAGCTTGACCCCTTATCTGGATCATCCTCTGACTTTTGTCTAACTACAGAATAGTTGTAGTTTTTTTGTTATACATTCGAGATATAGACTCCATGATGTATACTTATTCTTCTGTCTATCACTTGTATCTATTCTTTTGTGATATTGTGGATCTTATTTGACCACTACTCTGATGTACACTTCTTTGTGTTATATATTCATATCTGTTTCCGCCTTTGTGATATGAATGTCTGTGACTGATTTATGTTATGTTTATTTCTATACTTGTTTCCAAAGATATTATAGCCACTGTGTGGTAGCTTTGAGTTGGTATCGGTATGTCGGATTTCCTCTTGAAACGAAATGCATGTTATACTATCTGACATATCGGTGCTCGCCCAAGCCAATTACACAGATGGTCGCTCCTCAACAGCCTTATTCTTCGCGCTAGTCGACAGCATTACCCAGTAGTGTTCTTGGCTAGCGTGAGCATAGAGATGGGGCGTCACAGCATGGTATCAGAGCCAAACTTCGGAACAATGTAGAATAATCTAGCAAGGATCATTGTCCTAAGTCTTTCTTAGGAATCGTGCCATAGGATTTAATTCGGGTCTTCGTACCGTTCTATCCTATTTCTTTTTATGATTCCTTGTTTTATCAATCAAGTTTGTTTGATATTCGTTCTGAGATTAATCTTTTTCTCTTTTCTTTCTTTCTTAAAGAAAAGAAATGGTTAGACCTGGCCGTCCCAGCGCCGGTCAATCTAGTGCTACTCCCCAGGATGGAGTATTTATGTCTGCTCAGCAACTTCTTGATCTTGTAAGAAATGCTCAAGCTGTCGGACCTATTCCTGAGCCCACTCACCCTAAGTCTGGATTTGCACGCTTGTGCAATGATTATACCAACTTGGGTGGGAAGCCATTCAAAGGTTCTGAAACTATTATTGAAGTCCAAGCTTGGCTCAGAACATGCGATCGAATCTTTTCTCGCATGAATCTTATTGATCTTCACCGAGTTCAGGTGGCCTCAAGTATGCTCCAAGAAAGGGCATTAGACTGGTACGAGCTTCTGATTTCTGAAATTAATGAATCGGATCTTACTTGGGAGCAATTTCGGGAACGATTCGAATTAAAGTTTGTGCCAGAAGCTGAGAAAGTGACTTTGGCTCATCGTTTCATAGACCTTGTTCAAGGTGAATCCTCCGTGGCAGATTATGTCGCATCTTTCGAGTCACTTTCTAAATATGGGGTTGAGTACATCAACACCCCATTGAAGAAAAACCAAAGGTTTGTCTATGGCTTAAACAAAAATCTCAAGAAGCCATTACTTCTAAAATTAGAAGTCTCTTTTGATCAACTTGTTGATATTGCTCTTCGTCTCGAAGAGGCAGATAAAGATAGTGATGTTGAGGTCAAACAAAATATCAACAAGAAGAGACCTTTTAAATCCCAGCCTAATCCCAACAAAAAGGGAAAGCAAGCAACACCGGTGGCAAATACTCCTAACACTCGTCGTGGAGAATGTTACAATTGTGGTTCTAAGGACCATTATGCAAACAAGTGCCCGAAGCCTCTTTTCTGCCGCTATTGCAAGAGTTCGGGCCATACTTTATCTTTGTGTCCCAAACTTCAAGGCAAGAAGGAGGGTAAGCTAAATGTTGTCCAAGCTCCTGCTAACACTTCTCGTGGTCAAGGTATTTCTCATTCTATCCTTGATGGTATTATTGTATTTCGTGATCTTTCCATTCGAGTTCTTTTTGATACGGGTGCATCCCACTCTTTTATATCAAAAGAACTTGTTGATGCTTTGTCTTTGGATGTTATTGGCATGATGACTTCTTTGAGAATTGCGAATCCGGTTGGTGGATCCGCAACACTCAGTTTACTTTGTAAAGATGTTGAATTTATTTTATGTGATTACTCTTTCCATGCCGATTTGCATGTTATGCATTACCTTGGTTTCGGAATGATTTTGGGAATGGATTGGCTAAACCGTTATGAAGCCCATATTCTTTGTCCTGAACGGACTATATATCTTCGGCATCCACAATCTGTTAAGCAGATTTCTCTCGTTCTGAAAGATTCAGATTCCAATTCGAAAGCATCCTTGTATTCTCTAAATCCTCATGATGACGATAACGATGATGAGGAAGATGTCATTTCTCTCATTCACATTGTTCATGAATTTCCCGACATATTTGAGCCCGTTCTAGGATTACCACCTAAGCGAGCAATTGAGATCCGAATTAATCTAGTCCCTGGAGCTCTACCTATTACTCGTCCTCCTTATCGCATGTCCAATAAAGAAAATGAGGAAATGCGCAAACAATTATCCGAATTGGAAGCGAAGAAATTTATTCAATCTAGTTCCTCTCCATAGGGAGCTTCAGCTATTTTTGTGAAGAAATCTGATGGTACACTTAGGCTTTGCGTTGACTACCGCAAGCTTAACGATCTCACCATCAAGAATAAATATCCCTTACCTCGGATTGATGATTTATTCGATCAACTTAGTGGTGCTAAAGTCTTTTCACAGTTAGACTTAGCAACCGGTTTTCATCAGCTTCGCATTGCAGAGGATAGCATTCCTTTGACATCGTTCTGTACTCGTTATGGATCTTATGAATGGCTTATTATGCCAGTTGGTTTGACGAACGCTCCAGCTTATTTCGTCGACCTTATGAATTGAGTTTTTAAAGACTTCCTCGACCGATTTGTTCTCATCTTTATAGATGATATTCTTATTTATTCTAAAACCGAAGAGGAGCATGAAGAACATCTTCGGATTGTGTTGGAAACTCTTAGGAGTAACCAATTAAAAGAAAACTTTTCTAAATGCCACTTTTGGCAATCTCATGTGAAATTTTTGGGACATACCATTTCTGAATCCGGAATTTCCGTGGATCCTTCAAAGATTGAAGCGATTCAAAATTGGAAGAGACCGGAGAGTGTGACGGAAATTCGTAGCTTCCTTGGATTGGCGGGCTATTACCGTCGGTTCATAAAAGACTTTTCTAAGATTTCCGTACCTCTTACTAGCTTGACAAAGAAGGGAGTTAAATACATTTGGTCGGACAAATGTGAAGCTTCATTTCAAAATTTAAAAGAACTCCTTTCCGATGCTCCTGTTCTTGTGATTCCCGATGGGAACCAAGATTTTATTGTTTATACCGATACTAGTCGTGTTAGTTTGGGTGCCGTTCTCATGCAGCGGGAACGTGTTATTGCTTATGCTTCTAGACAACTAAAACCTGCCGAGACTAGATATGCCACTCATGATTTAGAGCTCGCGGCTATCGTATTCGCCCTTAGAATTTGGCGTCATTATCTTTTGGGAGAGAAATTTATTCTCTACACCGATCATAAATCTTTGATGTATTTATTTTCTCAAAAGGAACTTAATTTGCATCAACAACGTTGGCTCGAGTTCCTTGAATCTTATGATCTTGATATTCTTTATACTCCCGGAAAGGGAAATCTTGTAGTCGATGCCCTTAGTCGTAAGCAACAAGCGGTTGTTTCTATGATGATATCCGAGTGGAATGATATCGAGACTTTATCCACTTGTGAGATTCGAGATCGTGAATCCGATTTATGTTCATCTCTTGTTTTGTGTAGCCTTGAAGCTCATCCTTCTCTTTTAGACCGCATTCTTGAAGCTCAAAAGCATGATCCCGAATTGGTTCTTCTTGGCCAAAATTTGAGGGATAAAATTGATATTGAAGGTATGAAAGACTTTGATATTGATTCTCATGGCGGTATTCGAAAATTTGGTAGACTTGTCGTACCAAATATTATTGATCTTCGTAAAGATATTTTAGAAGATTCTCATCGTTCTAAATTTTCCATTCATCCCGGTAGTAGTAAAATGTACGCGGATATGAAGCGACTTTATTATTGGGAGGGAATGAAATCCGATGTTGCTAACTTTGTTAAACATTGCATGACTTGCCAGCTTGTAAAGGCCGAGCATCAAAGGCCCGGTGGGTTATTGCAACCATTGGAAATTCCTTTATGGAAGTGGGATCAAATTTCCATGGACTTTATTGACGGTCTTCCCCGTTCTCGTTCGGGCCATGATAGCCTATGGGTAATAGTAGATAGACTTACAAAATCCGCCCATTTTATTCTCGTTCGGTCCAATCGGACCGTACCTATTTTGGCTAAACTTTTTGTCAAAGAAATTGTTAAATTGCATGGAGTTCCAACTTCTATTGTTAGCGATCGTGATCCCTTATTTACTAGTGGATTTTGGAAAGGTCTTCAAAAAGCTTTGGGAACGAAGCTTAATTTTAGCACCGCTTATCATCCTCAGTCCGATGGACAAACCGAGCGTGTGAATCAAACTCTTGAAGATCTTCTTCGTGCATGTGTTCTTGATTTTGGTGGAAGTTGGGAAGATCATATTTCTCTTGTTGAATTTTCCTATAATAATAGCTTCCAATCTAGTATTGGCATGGCACCTTTCGAGGCACTATACGGAAGGCCATGCCGATCTCCTTCGTGTTGGCTTGAAGCCGGTGAGAAACTGGTTTTAGGACCAGATTTTATTCGTGATGCCACAGAAAAGATTGACCTTATTCGTCATAGGATGAAAGAATCTCAAAGTAGACAAATGTCCTATGCCGATAACCGAAGAAGGAAACTAGAATTTTCTGTGGGAGATTTTGTGTTTATTCGTGTTTCACCTATGAAGGGTGTTGTGCGTTTCAGTCGATCGGGAAAATTAGCACCTCGATATATTGGCCCATTTCCCATCACCGAACGCATTGGTTCCATGGCTTATCGCCTTTCTTTACCGGCTCAGTTTTCTGCTATTCATGACGTGTTTCACGTCTCTCAACTTTGGAAATGCCTTCGAGATTCCGACACTATTCTTGAGCCCGGTGTTGTTGAAGAAATTGAAGTTTCACCTAACTTAACTTATGAGCAACATCCCATTCGAATTATTGCTTCGGAGGTCAAACGCCTTTGGAATAAAGACGTCCCGCTTGTGAAGGTTTAATGGTCCTCAAACCCTAAGGATTGCTCTTGGGAATCCAGAGAATTCATCGAGCGAACACATCCGGACTTACTTTCTTGAGCTCTTTGAGGTGAACTTCTTATTTCAAAATTTCTTCTTTTGTGTTGATATGCTTTTATGGTTGTTACTTTTTGTTCAAATATTCCTTATGATTGCGAGGATGCAATTTCTTTAAGGAGGGGAGTCTGTAACAACCCGCATATTTTACGATTATCTATTTAAATATTTTTATTTAAATATGGTATCGTTAGTCGGATTTTTGTTCGAAAAGCTACTTTTTGCAAACAGTCGAATTGGGACTCGAGACCACCCCCATTGAGTTCAAAATGACGTTTGCGACCTTTTTGAGTACAAACATTGCTATGTTTGGAGTTAGTGAAATTTTGATACTTTTTCACTTAGGGCTTTGGTTTTGTTTCAGCCCATTACACCCAAGCTTCACCCTTCTTCTCTTCATTACTTCATTTCTATTTCCTAATACTCAAGCTTTAGCAACAATGGAGAGAGGAATGGGAAATTAAAACTCCAAGCCCTAGTTTCCATTTGCAAATCAAGTTCTAGCTCCAAATCAATAGAAAAAGCTTTGGTAAGCCTCCTCTTCTTCTTCTCCAACTCATTCTCTCATCAATTTCAGAAATTCCTAAACCTAACTTAGGAAATGTTTCTCTTTTAAGCTTAGATTCAAGCTTGTTGGGTTGGAATTGAAGAGTGATTGTCCTTGCCATTGCTTTATAGCTTCTTCTTCGTTTGTTTTGGGTTTAAAGGTGAGAATTTTATCTCACATCTATGACTATAACTATCTTTGATGTTAGGTATGAATTCCTAACACTATTTCATGTTCAAATTGCTTTTGGTTTGAATTGATTTGGCGAACATTTTATTTTTTGGTGTTTTGAAGTCAAAACTTTGAAAATCCTTGCTTTGATTTGTGAACATGTTTTCGGTTGCGAATCGGAGAGCCTATAGGGCCGAATGGTCGAATTGGCAAAAGCCCCAAAGTCCATTACTCGACCAGGTGCAAGTGTGAGAGTTTGCTCTCCCACCTGGCTGAAAAACAATTTCAGCTCGTCACCAGACGTCTGGCGGTGAGCTCAGACGTCTGGGGTCTGTCTCAGGAACTTCCCGAAACTTACTGCAGACGTCTGAGCATATACCCCAGACGTCTGGAGTATGTATTTCCAGAATTCCAACAGTTTTCTTATATATATATTGTTTTGATTTCCAACCTTTATCGATTCGAGGTTATCCGATTTGTCGTTATCATTTATTATCTTCATTGATGACTTCTTCTTCGGGATTTTTGAGAAGGTCCATTTTAATGGAATTAGTATCGATTTTTTGGATTTGATTCACGTCTTCGAACGTGGATTTTTGTGATTGATTGTTTCTACAATCATTTCTGTGATTTGTCACTTTAAAAATATAAAGGTTTCTATACTAGTAGTAAATATTCAAACTCTTTTACAAAGATGATTTCAACTCTATTTTAAATATAAATCTTGTTTTCAAAACCGTTTTCCAATCTATTAGTATACACAAACCTTTACCTCATTCATATGAGAAAATATAATTAAACGGCTTAGCAAAACAAGTGGTATGAAACGCTTGCGTTTAATTCGTCGGTTAATTTTTGGACTTGTTCGATTGAAAATCTTGTGACAATTTTCGAGTGGAAATCTACAATTTGTTCGTAAATATTTAAGTTAAGCTAGTGGTTATGGGACATGAAGCTAAACTCTTATATTTACTGGCTTAGTGTAATCGACACTTTTATTGATCAATGATGATCATTTTGTGATTTAGACTAGCAATGTGCGATGTCTATTTGTCTGCGAGGGAGACTAAACCCCGTTTCTATGGAACTTTGGTTCAATTTGGCGGGGTAGCGATCCGTGGTCTTCGGGCCGTTTATGGAGCTTCGGCTCAAATTTTAATGGTTAGCGACCATGGAATAGCGTTCCATTTGTGATACACGTGTTGGTGAGCTTTCATGCTCCCGTTTATGATAGGCCTCCCCCTTTTGTGATTTCTGGATTTCTGATTGATGATTTCTAGAATTTGTGTTTCACCAACTTATGATTAGCATTAATATGTTTGTCAATATTTGTAGTTGGTGAATAAAATAAAGGATATGATATTCTTTTTGGTGCTTTGAGATTTTTGAGATGTTGTATGATTTTGTTGTTGTTTAAATCATATTTATTCTAGTATGACATTATTGTTATCATACGATCTTATTATGTCTCTGCTTATATCTCATTCCTTTATCTGATATTTATAGCTAGACTGATCCGTTTATTATTTTCTTATTTAATAATACTCGGGTCAGACCGTGATGTTACAAGTGCTTCAGCATGACCCTTTATCTGGATCATCCTCTGACTTTTGTCTAACTACAGAATAGTTGTAGTTTTGTTGTTATACATCCGAGATATAGACTCCATGATGTATACTTATTCTTCTGTCTATCACTTGTATCTATTCTTTTGTGATATTGTGGATCTTATTTGACCACTACTCTGATGTACACTTCTTTGTGTTATATATTCATATCTGTTTCCGCCTTTGTGATATGAATGTCTGTGACTGATTTATGTTATGTTTATTTCTATACTTGTTTCCGAAGATATTATAGCCCCTGTGTGGTAGCTTTGAGTTTGTATCGGTATGTCGGATTTCCTCTTGAAACGAAATGCATGTTATACTATCTGACATATCGGTGCTCGCCCAAGGCAATTACACAGATGGTCGCTCCTCAACAGCCTTATTCTTCGCGCTAGTCAACAGCATTACCCAGTAGTGTTCTTGGCTAGCGTGAGCATAGAGGTGGGGCGTCACATGTTTATTAGTCGGTCTAGTAACATCGGATAATTTTCTTAAAACAAACATGTTCACCTAATTTTAAAACTTATCTTCTATAAACTATGTCATATAATACAAGCTAAATACCCACTATTAGCATCTATAACCTGTACTATGGGTTTACATAATACAATACTTAGATAAAATACCTATCTACAAGATACGATACTAATGACACAATACCTATCTACAAGTTATGATATTAATTCCAAAGAAAACACCTCCGACACCCATACCCCGATACTCTTACAAAGGGCTCTCTCTATCAGAGTCCTCTACCTATGGTCCCTCCAAATCCATGATCTCTACTCATCATCCGATTCCCAACACTCTTCATGCTCAGTCCCTGCAAGTCATGCCTCACCGTCGGATAACCAACAATTCAAATGTTCAATATCTTTGGGCTTTATCTCACTATTGAGATCCTCCCCCGCATCTTCCTTATCCTTAGACAGGTTCACCATTATTGGTCCTTCTCAAATAATGTCTTTGTCACCATCGGACACAAGCTCCCCCTCTTGATCCTCCCCCTCTTTGACCTCAAGTTCCTGTAACGACCCAGAATTTGAACAATTTAAATTGAAAATATTTAATTAATTTTAAATATTTGAATGATGGTTTGACTTGAATTTCAAATTATCAAAATAATTTGGCGATTAAATTTTAAAATTTAATCTATTCATAGTTGAACAAAAATTTGAATCTTCAATTTTAAGCTGAAGAAAAATATTTCGAAAGCTTTTAAAACTCGTATTGATAATACTGAAGATAATTGAAGCTTCAGAAATTGATTTGGAAACAATCTGTTCAGTTTTGAATTTTATTGTTTGAATCGACATTTAAAATAAATAGCCGTCCGAGGCGCAGTCTCGGAATTCGATGAAACCAGTTCCATTGGGTCCGTAATATTGAATTATTACCGGATTTCAATTTTTGTATTTTTCGGAGTTTGTATGTGAGCTTACGATAGATAGACGCGTTGGAATTTAAATTGAATTCAATTTGAATTTAAACTTTCCATCAACACGTTCTCCTTCTTTTTAGCCTTAATTCACGCAGAGAATCATGATGCGAGATCGTGCAACCCATACCCGATCAATTCTAAATAACCATCTCCCTCTCCTCCGTTCAGTTCAAAACGAAAGAAAAAAAAGCAAACGAAAAAAAAATGGCCGCTCCTTCTATCTAAAATAAATCGAAATCCATTCACCACCAAAAAAGAAATCATCGCGCTCAAGTAGTCTTCGTTCGAGCTCGTTCGAATCTCGATGAGGCTCGAGTAGTCGCGCGCGATGGCAGCGACAGGGTAGGAGGCCGGCGTGTTCGCAAGGGCAGGGCCGTGATTTTTGGGGGTCGCTCGCGTTCGAGCGGCATCGAGGCAATGGCGCGCGCATAGGGTTGCGTGGCGATGATGGTTCTGGGTAGCGAGGCTAGGGCTGCCTCGATTTAAATCGCGATGGCGATTGGAGTTTCAGACACGCGCGTGACAAGGGGAGAGGCAGCAGCGAGGCAGTGTTTTTCGAGAAAGGGCTGGGGTCGTGGTCGCGACGTGGAGTTACGGCGAGGCGCGCGATGGTGGTAGCAGGAAGGGTGGTGCGATGCTGACAACGGTGATGGTCGCAAGGTTCGTTCGCGACTGGGAGGCGAACTCGTGGAGTTTTTTTTTACAGTAAGCTATTTTAATTTTGTTTTAATTTAAATAATTTGTGCATTTATAGTATAGTCACAGTAAAGAAATTTATCATTTCGATTTTACAGGAAATATATAGTTAGAGTTTCTGTTAGAAAAAAATAATAATAATAATTTAAATATAAATATATATGAAGTTTTGAGAAAATAAAATAAATACACATCTTAGATCTGCTTGTTATTTTAGAATAAGGTATTAAGGTAATTAATTTGATTAATTATTTTAGTTACTAAAAGATTTTATTTATAAAAGGAAAATTAGTTAAAATAAAAGTTCAGTTAAGTAAATAAATAGAACGATAATTTAAAAGTTCGATTTAATTCGAATATTGATGAATTATATAATTTTTTTTTACAAGGTTTGAATCGAGAAAACGAGTCAAAATGGAAAATGGATTGCTAATAAAATCTAAGGTGAGATTTTTCTCACTCAAAATGAATTGCAGTTATATGATTGATTGATATTTGGATGTGATATTAGATATAGTAGGATATATCTATATATATAGCAATATATACATATTGGCATATGTATATATTGGATTGATTGATTCCCGCCTCGTATAGCGGATGAGACCCTATTGCGCCGTTAGTAAGCGGATGATATTTTTATAAAACCCATATACCGCGATATTCCACCTCGAAGTGGAATTGGTATTGTGCTAACGTCTGTGGATGCAGGGAAACAGGTTGGAGGGATCCAACTGGATTCCTCAACAGTATTTATTTATTTACAAATATTGTTATATACTCTGTTGTCATATTGATATATGATGTTGTTGTCGTGATTGATTATTTGGTGCTGTGGCATCATCGGATCCAATTTTAAAGTTATAAAAATTATGATTTTTTGTGAAATATAACCAAAAGGTGATTTTTGAAATAAATAGTCAAGTAATTTATAAAATGATTTGAATTGGGATTTTTGAATTATTAAAAACGATGTATATAAAAGATTTATAAAGTCGATATTTATAAATCAAAATATTGTAATTATAAAATGAATTTTTATAACTGTTAAAGTGAAGTATAAATGGATTTCATAAGTGAATGAAATTAATAGATTTAAATTGTGAAGTATAAATTGAATAGATGTTGTAGAATAAAAGATTTATAAGTAATAAACTTATAAATTAGATTTTTGCACTTAGATGTAATATGAATAGAATTGGCTAATAAAATGATTTTGTAAGTTGAGACTGTTATAAAGTATAAATGTGATTTTTAAACGTTGTTTTATAAATCCGAAACCAATTGAATTTGGTAATTTAAACGTAGAAGTTATTAAAGGAGATATATTCATGATTTTGGACAGCGGATTATCCTTTAAGTTAAATGTTGTAATAATAAGAGTTGGTTGGGAATTTTATCCACGACTTTAGACAGTGGATAATCTTTGAAATAAATGTGTAGAAAATATTGAAATTTGGTTAGTGAAGTATATCCACGATTTTGGACAGTGAATATATTTTTAAGTAAAACGGATATGGTTTTGGGAAAGTGATATTTGAAATGAAGTTAACTATTTTAAAAGATGTTTTAAAATGTATTAAATATCGAAATCATAGATTTCAACATTCATTGTTGAAATAGACGTTTTCGAGGAAGAAGGAAATGATGGACTATAACACTGTTGTTATAGTAAATGATTTCCGAAAGGAAATATTTTATATAGTATTGGGATTTATATATCTATCTTAATTTCGAATCCCTATACTAGTGATTTTGAGTTGTCGTAACGATGTTTTACGTAACATTCGTTTTGACTCAAATAGATGTTATAATAAATGATTTCCTTAAAGAATGAAATGTATACTTAATATTGATTTAAGTATATCGAATATTTTCAAATGATGAAAATAAATAGATTGGTGAATTACTTATTATTAAATAAATATGGAAATGTTTTCCAAAATGAAATGAACGTTTTGAGAATTATCCTTTTAAAGATAAATCGAAAGTGAATATTTGAAATCGATTGAAAATAGTATATCAGTAGATATTTGAAAAAATATAAATTCACTATGGAATTTATAAAAGAAATGGGAATTCGTTTAAAAAAAATAAATATCGATTTATTTATGTGTGGAAATTTTATATCTTGTAAAGATATTTTGGAAAATAAATAATTTGGAAAATTATTTGGAATCTGATGATGTTGCGCATCTTTATTGATAGTTAAATAACTAACTATCAATAATTACCTTGAATGGGTGTTTGTTGTGAATTGGATGAATTTGAATGCCACACTTATTTTTAAATAAGCGCTCACTATTCGGGTTAGCCGGGAAAGGACCATGGGCTCGTATAATCCATTCCGAATATGTGATACGTCGTTATGAATTGCATTTGATGACCGGTGTTGAAGACCGGATATTTTTGAAAACGAAAGGATTACCGTCGAGTTACTCTACATCGGCTGATCTCCGGTTTAGAGGTTTTATCACCCTTAGTGACGGGAAGTCCGGACGTGATTGGAAATTATCCGGATTTGCAAGGGCTTCGTGAGAAGTGCCTTCGGTTCTGTTCGATCCCAGAACAGACTTGTATGGATTGTATGTCTGACATTACAAATTGAGATATAAAGCTGATTTCTTTCAAATACATTTCTGTTGGTGGTGGAGAATTTATTCTCTTAGCTTAACACCCTTCTCTGAGATGTACGAGCTCAGAGGTTATGTAGTTAAATTTATCAGCAATATACTCCCAATTTGGTAACATGGCATGTTGAGTGTTGCTGTGAAATGATCGTTGTTTGATCATTTACGATATGATCATTTGTTTGATTTTATATCTTTGTGATCATTACTTTGATCATTTGTTTGACCCGAAGCATGGCTTTGTAACAAAGCGTAGCTTTGTGGACGAGACTTCGTCGAGCCTCACACCTCGGAAATGGTCAAAACAGGAAAGATGCGGCAAGGTTCTAGGGAGTAGCGCCCCTTAGTGTATGTCATTCCTTCTGGATAGAGGTGGTATCAAGGTATGGAGCCCAGATACTTAACCTATGTGGTTACTGCATTATTATTATTATGTGGTTGTTGCGAATCGGGGATCCTCGGAAAGATCGGTTACGATCGGAGGATGGCATACGCGTGTCAGTAGTTACCTATTTTTGCAGAGGTAACCCGGCCTTGTGTTGGCAGAGATCCGGTTAGGTTCTCGGGACGTCATTCCAAAGGCGTTTCCATGTGGCAATGGGAAGTTCCTTGGCCTGACCATTTGTTGGAAATCCAATCAAATAATACGAGCCTTGTACGGTATTAGTTGTAGAACCTATCATTCACTTATGGTGGCGCCCCACTGTTTGGATGGTAGCTATAGTAGGCATAGTTCGAAATGTCTATGCTGGCTAAGATTTATATTCTACTTTCGAAAGGTTTTCTGCACTATGCACTAATAATAATATCCAAAGAATTTGATTTTCTGCGTAGTAAGCATCTTTGACTATCATAAGAAGAAATCTCCTCCAATTCTGCGTTTGCATTGTGTGTGTGGCGGGAGGTCTTATGGTAGTTTCATTTCCAAAAGCATTTCGAAATTGTTTATTTTCTTTGTGAAAAATAACTGTTTTACGATCTCACACCAGTCACCATGACTGACCTGGAGTTTATTGTTTCCCTTCTAAACTCTGGGTGCCCACCAATTTTCACACGGGCAGTCTAGAGTTATGTTATCAGGATATTATGGATATTCTGGAGCTTTGGAGATAAGCTGGATGACGAGACGTAGTATTTGTATCTGATATTATTTATTCCGCTGTGTATTCTGTATGAGGACAAGTTTATATAACTGTCCACTGTTGTATATTGACTCTGATTGATGTATGTATAAACTGATATAGTTCTTTTGTTTAAAGATTATTCATTTATCTATTATATATTGTTCCGCTGCGATATGTGAGATTCTGATATTGTTTCTATTCTGATGTTGTTCTGTTGTTATTCTTTCTTTTTCTTCTATCTTTTCTTCTACCTCTTCTTTTAAAAACCCTCATGCTTCGTATTTCCATGCATCTTGAGTTAATCAATGGAGATTAGTGTTTAATCAAGGAGTACGGATTTGCGGGTCTTGACAGTTCCTCTTCTGGATCTTGAAAGTTCCTCCTCTAGATCTTCAGTACAAGTTTCTCCTCTAGATCTTTAAATACAAGTTCCTCCATCTTCCATCCAGTCGTGGCATGCCTAACCTTGCCGCCAACCAAAACTCTCTTTCTGAACTAAATACAATTCCCTAGAACAAAAACGACAAGAACCCTCAGAAACAAATACTAAGCTTTAGGAAACCTAAGGATATAGTTTTCAAGGAAAAATATGAAGAAGGGATTACTTAGAAGGAGATGTTCCTAAGGAATAATTTTTAAAAGTCTAGTTCTTAAATACTAATACGCTCTCATATGTATAATAAACTTGAATCATTCCAGGGTGTTGCTTACCTTATCTCTAATAAGCCATACCCAACCAAAGTCAAGGTGTTCGCTTAACCTTGGGCTCTAATACCAGGGTGTCGACACTAATGCATCCACGGTATTTGTGTGTCGAACAACCAAGTGCTGAAAAGACAGAAAGTTAGGGTAAAATAAAAAAAGAATAGGAGAAGAAAAGAACACAATATCAGAGTCTCACAATGGAATGGTAATATATAATATCAAAGAAATAGTACAAAAGGTTACTTTGAATAAAGAAATTTCAGAGTTACTAAAACCTAATTACTATCACTAGCATGGATAGTTATGACTTTCTGTTCTTATAATGCTGATACCTACAATACAGAAATGCAGCGGAAATAAGAATACTATGGTAGCTAATCATCCTTCTCTTCTTCATAAGCTCCAAGCATCCAAGACTAAATCTAAAAATATACATAGGACTAACCCGAGCATTACGTAAAAATAACAACGGGATCAGTCCGGTAAACCAACATAACTCATGAAACATGAAATAGATAATAGTAACCCTTGAGACCATACAGATTCCTGAAACGTTTTTCCCTTTGATGAAACCAACCATTCATTAAGTTTAATATAGTTATACAATAGATAATGTATAGGGTATAGGATATAATCATATCCAAATGCTGTGATGCATACATCGGTCACACCATAACATATTTAGGTTACATTCATAATTGCTAAGGTATGTTCGCATAATGGATTTTTCCATGGAGATCTCTTCGAGGAAGCCAAATCCAATCTCCTACATAAGGGTCGGAAAGTGCCTTCCGAGCATCGTATACCTTTAGATAAAATATACCATTAAGGTAAACACAAGCGGTCCAACATTCGAACATAAACATGAACAACATGATCAAAATATCATTAACACCCATCGGCCAATAATCGGTAAGTATATATAGATATGGAGTTGATAATACCTTAATACAAGTCGCTAAACCCTAGATTGTAAGGCCTACTTTGTTTTTAGTCATTTCTGATGTCGAGGTTACGTTCGGCATCTTTCACATGAGTCTTCAATGCTCGCACATAATACGAATCTTCAAATGGATTCCTACATCTCGAACAGATCATGTATCATGCATTTGAGCATCTCAAACATATATCGAATCTCCATAGAGATTCCCTTTTCAACTGCTTCCAAAACATAGAATCTGTATACTGGTTTTGAAGTGGTATTCGATAAGTAAAACACTCACCACTCCCAGACTCACCAAAACCACTCAATGAATTTTCTGTTAACTCAGTTCCCATTCTTTCAGAAATAAGTGAAAGCTAGAGAATTTTTGTAGCAATACTTCTCCCCGAGGGTTCTCATTGGTATGAAGTCGTGAAGCCTTTCGAGTACTTCTTAATTTAATATTAGGTCAAGTTCGATAATCGACTAATCGATTATTTTGTAAAACAATTGCGTATGCAAATCAATATTTGTATACTTAACTCATTTTCGACATTCCAACTTAACTATTCCTCATCCAAGAGTGAAGCTAGGTAAGTTAGAGCACTGGTTGCATCAAAGCCTTGCTTGGACACTTCATTCTTGAATCTCATAAATTGATAAGTCTACCTCGTCGGCTTTTAGTGTTAAGTATAATATTAATGATTTTCCATAAACAAGTAAGAAATCAACACGATTAACAGGTTTTCGACATTTTTTGACTTGCTATTCCTCGGTCAAGAGAAAAGCCAATAGGTTAGATCTCTATTGCTCCATCCCTACTCGAACATTAACCTAAACTCTCACAAATAGACAAGCCATACTTCGTCGACTTCTAGTGTTAAGCATAGTTAATTACTTTTCAAACAAGTAATTAAAATATTAACTATTTGGCCATTAAACAAATTTAATTCCTTTCCAAACCTTTTGTTTATACTTTAAAATCCTTTTTAAAATGATATGTATATATATATGTATAGTAAATTTTTTTTACCAAAAACTTGTTATTAAATAACCATTTTAGAAGTTGTTTATTACATAAGATATAAAATAGTCAACATATTTTCTAATAACTATATATAATTAAAAATGCTTTTAAAATACTTTATTCTATTTATAATACTTTTTAAAACATTTACCAAAATATCACTTGAAAATAACAGCTTCATAATTTTTCCTTAATACTTGAAAAGAACATGTTTTTCCATATATTTTAACAAAACATCCCTTCTTTAAAAATTCATAACTGATTCTTAAAAATTAATAAATATATCAAAATACTTTTGAAATACTCTAACATGAGTTAGTAAACACTTTTAAAAGAATGAAACGAAATAGTTATATTTAATATCTTTTCAACCTTTTTAAGTCTAAAAATCAAGGCTAAACGAGGCAGTTTTGCACAAGTGAAGTTTTAGCCACTTTTCGAGATGTTACTTAAGTTTTTACCATCCAAGATTTTAATAGCAAGAAACATATTGGTAAGAAATTATAATTATGGCAAGAAACGCCTAAGGATCTCTCTATAAAGTTCCATAGAAATCGCCCAAAACAAGGCAATTCACTACTGCATATATAACAACCGTGCTACAAGTGCACTGTCAAATCCGAGTTCTATTCAAACCTATGTTCAACTACAACCTATGTGCTATGTTCCAAGACCTTTATATACATCATACAAGTCCACTCAAGTTAATTCAATTTCGTTCAAATCCATAATATGGATCATGTGTGTCACTTACTTTAAAAGCAAGAACTCAAACCGATATTTTAACATATGTCAACAACAATTCAACAACTTAAACACAATTAATATACAACGTATATATGTTATATTTTCCATTCAAAGTGAGGTGTTATTTCACAATTAACTTAACAAACAACTAAGCCCAAGCTAACCAAGTCCAACTCCTCTTTTGCAACACCTTTCCTTCCTTGTTTCCTTGCTTTTGTTTATAGCCTTTACTTGAGGGGTGAATGTGGCTTTGCTTTTTCAACTTCTAAATAGTTACAAGGTGTTGTAATGTGATAGTAAGGCTTCACTCCAAGTTTGAGGTGATGTGGATTTGATTTTGCAAATATTTTTCTTTAGGAAATTATAAAGACGACGAAGAAGAAGACATGGATTTTATAACTTTAAGTTCTGCAAATTTGTGAATGATAACTAAGGGTATGCCCCCTCCTTATATAGTCATTGAATGGTGCTCTTCAAGCTTGCCTTCACCCCTCTCATTCCATGGTAGCCTTACCTCCCATCACTTCTTCTTTAAGTCACTTCTCCTTTATGCTAACTATCATTATTCCCCTCTCATGGTAATATCTCTTACCCATTAGAACATTCGAGAACCTTCCAAGCTTTATGAAGAGGTGTGTGTGTTAATTAGTTGCTAATGTGTTCATTTGATCATTAGACAAGTGCCAAAGAGTTTGAATAATTTATTTTGACCGAAAAGTTGTATGCTATTAATCTGATTTTCGGTCATATTATAGATTTTTCTTCGAAGAATAATTTTTTTAAACAATTTTCAAATTTTTTTATCATCATAAGTTTTCAAGGTCACTATAGTTGCGACCTATTCGCTACGACCACTTCGACTTCAATTCTAGTACCATATCTAAATACTATGTATTATCCACATTTAAGTAGAAAAAACCAAATTATAATATAATCATATACAACTATACAAGCAAGAAGACATAAATATACACAATGAACTACTCAAATTTAAAGTAATTTTTAAGTGAGTTTAACTCACTTAAACAAATGCAAGATGCAAGCTTTCCTTTCGTTGACCTCGGCAACACACAAGTTCCAAACTTCTGCTTGAAAATTTTGCTCCACAAGACTCTGGGGAGATCATATAGGCTCAGTCATGGCTGGGGAGGGCTAGGCCATGATGAAAAAGAGGGGCTAAGGGTTTTAATTTAGCTAAAAAAAACTAGGTGGAAACATGGCTCGAACAAAAATGGAATTTTGACATGTTTAACCTCAAAACTAGAAAAGGTGGTCAACATAAAAATTCTTTTTTATTCAATTCTCTTTGGTATCAAAAAAGAATCACTCGGTTGGAGTAGTTTTGTGAAAGTTATGGATTGGGGAAGAGGAGACATTTTCGGAGTTATAAATTTAGGACAAAGAATGATTTGGGTAAAAATAGGATTTTAGCATGGCTACTCTTGAAATTTGAAAAAGAGATCAAATAGAAAGTTCTTGATTATTGAATTTTATTGGGTTTAAAAGAAAGAATAAATGAATTTGAAGTTGTTTTGTGTAACTTCTGGCTTGGGGAAGAGGAAGGGAAAAGGTAAAGGAATTTGGATGAAGTGAGCAAATGAATTCGAGTGCAAGCCTCTCCTTCTTTTATAGAATTAGCAAAGTGGCAAATTGTCCCTACCGACCCTTAGCCAATTTACCATATTAACTCTAGATATTACCCTTACCAAATCATACATCCATGTGTCCTTGTATACTTGCCATCAAATCATCTTTTCTTAATGCCCTTTTTGAGCTTTACACTTTAAATAAAAACAAATGTCACTTCTTACTTTATTGTCTTAATTAATTACCCTTTTTAAAAAATTTAATGACACTTACTTTTACTAATCCTTTTTACATTATTAAACCACTTATTATGTATGAAAATGTTTATGCATATGTGTACAATAACATTGCGACAACGTTCGTTTCAATGAAAAGTTGAAAAATCTGAAAAATGATTTTCGGTCATATTTTTAGTTTTCCTCTAAACAACTTGTTTATGTAAACAAAATTCAAAAAAAAAATTCCGACCATTAGTTATTAATTAAAAGAGGATTATTTAACCATTAAGAACCATTAATTAAATATTTAAAATTAATTAAATATTCATAAATAAAAGTAATAATATTCCAGGTTGTTATAGAAACTTTCTTCCAAAGGAAAATTGTTGATAACGGTGGAAATTCCTATCGATTAGAAAATCACCATTAAAAATATATCGTTATAAACTACAAGCACATGGCTTACAATTGTAGTACGTATGCGAGTATGGGTCGATCCGTAGGGAATTGAATTAACTTTCAATGGTACTCAATCAAACTAACCCAAAGTTTGAAGTGGTTTTAAACAAAGAAAAATTGTAAAAGTTAGCAAATGCAAAAGTGATATAAACTATGATATTAAAGAGAAATTTAGAGGCAAATCCACTTCCAATCATTCATATAAATCAACACAAGTTCACTTATACTCTCTCATTAAAATATTAAATAGAAAATGATAGATGTGCTTATTATAAGTATGATTTAGTTGTGCTATTAATTAGCACAACTTGAATCGCCAAACTCTAACACACCATTCAAAACCACTTATCAAACCTCTTGAAAATGACATCAAAATTAAAAATGAAATCTATTTTAAGTTTGATCTATGTATTATTAATTAGTAACATGGACCATTAAATTTTGAGTATAGCTTAACTTTCATATCAAAATCACTTAGGCAAATGATCAAATAGCTTATGTTTTAAATGGAGTTAAGCATAGACTATTTGGGGTGTCAACATAGGCTATCAAAATTCAACGAAAAGAAACATAAACCACCATCACTCATATTTTCCATCAAGTATATTAGAGAGATTACAAATGAAATCATTATGTTAACTTAATATGTTTCATGAGAGCTTCATTACCCCTAAATTGAAGAGGTTTGGCCACTTATATTTGAAAACATAATAACATAAAATGATTTCAACATACAAAGAGAAGGAAAATGAGAGCTATTAAAATAAAAGAGAGCTAACTACAAGAATTAAAAGGGAGCATAAGGGAGAATAAAAGAGCATAAAAGAAAGCATAAATAAAATTGCACGAAAGTAAAATAAGGCCAAGAAGCCATGAAATAAACTTTTATTTTATCTTTGATTTTGTGGTTACAGCTTGCATAAAAGAAAAGAAGATTACATGAAACATAAGGGGTATAACACATGCTTGAAATCCTAATTCATATTTTAGGGGACTACCTAAAATGCCCTTTAGGAAGTGTAACATCCAAGTAATCATTAGGGAATTAATTAATCCCCACTAACATGCTTTTTAGCCTCCATTAACATATACATATGCTTTTAATCATGGACCATATGGTAGTGGGTATGTGGGCTCCTCCATGTTGCATGAATTCATTTATTTCCAATCTTCACTTGCCTTCAAACATATGCGCATGCATTTATCCATGAAAGCTTTTTGATATTTACTCTACATTTCCTACAATTAAAATAAATATATGCAAATAATTTTTCTTAAATTAAATCATACACAAATTTACCATTTTACCTCCCATATGAAGATGAATAAATGATGATTTGAAAACAATTTAAACATGTAAAAAACCCTAATATGCTCATTTATTTAAATAAAAGTAGATTAAATATGGAAGTAAAAATATGCATTTTGATGTGCACATCAAATACCCCCACACTTATCTTTTTATCCGTCCTCGAATAAAATAAAACAAAGATAAATCTGTTTTCATAAGTAACACAAAGCCGTTAAACATCTAGGTGTCCCTAGTAGGACTAGTGTTATCTCGTGGGAGTATTCATCGGATACTACCCACAAAATCCAAATGTGATATGCAAATTCTAATGCGACCATATGATGCAAGTTTTCAAAAATATTTACAAATGAAGAATTTACTTTTAAATAGACACCAGTAAGTTAAATACAAGTTTTGGTCATTATCAAGAAATTTTGTCCTTTTACTAATTAAAACTTTCTATAAAAATTAAGTTAACATCACAATTAGACTCTAGTTTGGCTAGTTGTTTCGGTTGATTACACAATGCAACTATGAAATGGATCCTTTAGTTGATTATCTCGGTTTTGCAGAGTGGTATTTTATTTCTTTTGAATAACAAGTCGAATCAAATAAGTAAAAATAGTGCTTGAATTCCAATTGCTTGCTCTCTCTATTTTGAAAAATATTAACATTATTAATATTTACTAATTTACACACCTAACTTAGATAAACTGAGGTCGGATACACCGATCATGCACAACCTATCGAGCTTATGTGAGAAGAGTACAGAGCGTGGCGAGTTTACATACTTGCGTGTGAACACATGATTCTAGGTGCTTATTTTTATTAAAAATTTATTTACATACACCAAACTTGGATAAACTGAGGCCAGATATACCGATCATGCACTGCCTTTCAAACTTACGTGAGAATGGTATAGAGCATGGCGAGTGTATACACTTGCGTGTGAACACATGACTCTAGATGTTTCTTATTTTCATAAAACCCACTTTTTTGATGTTTTATTTTTTTTCTTCTCTTTTTTTAAAGAGAGAGAGTTACGCAAAATCATCTTAGCACTACTTAACTTACAATATCAAATATTTTATCGCCTTTACTTTAAATCAGCCACTCATTTAAACAAAGATTTCAATTAGGATATACTTCATAATTATCACTTATGAACCTTCCTATATACTAATTAAACCATAGTTACTTGTAATCAGACTTTATTTTTATTTTTGTTGAGACAAATAAATTTTCAGGAATTTCAATTTAATAACCAAAAACATATACTTATCCTATAATGTTTCTTCAAAATAAGAGCGCAAAGACTACAGCCAGAAGTTCTTTTCGGTGGTTGTGTAATTCAGTTGAGCATCGTTTAAAGTCATACTAGCTAGTAGATAACATGAAGAATTTTGTTGATGCATTGTCCTAAGACAGCACCAACCTCAAAGTTAGAAGCGTCACACCTTATTTCAAAAGGAAGATCCCAATTGGTTGAGCAAATGATGGAAGCAGAAATGAGTTCGTTTTTGAGACGTTCGAAAGTAGAAACACAATCAAAATTAAAGTCAAATGGAACATCTTTTCCAAGAAGATTCATAAGAGGTTAAGCAATTTTACTGAAGTCATTCACAAAGCGTTGATAAAAACCAATGTGTCCAGGGAATGAACGAATGTTTTTGACAGATTTGGAAATGGGTAGATTCGCAATTACGTCAACTTTCACTTTATCTACCTCAATTTCTTTGTTTGAAATGACATGCCTAAGGACAATGCCTTGTTTGATCATGAAATGACATTTTCCCCAAAACGTTAAGTGTTTGACCTTGCATCGATTAAGAACCAACTCAAGATGGTGTAAGCACTTAGAAAAAGAGTTTCCAAATATGGAAAAAATCTTCCATAAACACTTCAAGAAAAGGTTCGATCATATCGAAAAAGATGTTGACCATGCATTTTTTAAAAGTAGCATATCGAAAAAGATGTTCGATCATATCGAAAAAGATGTTGATCATATCGAAAAAGATGTCCACAAACACGACATGAATTGGGCTAACCCATGAACTATCAGAGGTTGGGTATATGATTCCGTTATCGAGAAGTTCAAGAATTTCATCTTGAACCGCATCTTTTATTTTTGGGTTTAGCCTTCATTGCGTGTCACAGACAGGCTTAGTATTGTCAACTAAATGGATACAATATTGAACAAGAGCAGGACTAATTCCCTTTACATTGGTGATTGACAATCAAATTGCTTCTTTGTTTTTTTACAGAATTGAAAGTATGGAAGCTTCTTGATCAAGAAAGAGAGTTGAAGAAATTATAACAGGAAACATTTCATTGCCACCTAAGTATGCGTACTTAAGGTGATCGGGAAGGGGTTTGAGGTCCAACCTAGGGGTTGCTCTGTCGAAGAATTCGGTTGAAGTTCTGATTCATAGTTAGGGGTTCAAACGGAAGCGCATTTTCAATTTCATTAGGCTCGTCTTGGAATAGTTATTCGTATTCGGCCTTGCGTTCGTGGTTGAGGTAAACTAATTCGTTATCAAAATTTTCTTGAATGTAGCTAACTTCTAGTGTTTGGTTGCATGGTTCGTTCGATTGATTTTCAATATTGAAAATGTTAAGGTCCAAAGTAATGTTTCTAAAAGAAATTTTCATCAAACTGTTTTGACAATTGATTAGAGCATTTGACATAGCCAAGAAAGGTCAGCCTAAAATCCATGGAATTTGACTCATTGGATTATTCACCGGTTTTGTCTCTAAAATGATGAAATCGACGGGGAATATGAATTGCCCGATTTTGATGAGTACGTCCCTGATTTCTTCCACGGGTTTCTTTATCGAACGACCGGAAAATTTAAGAGTTACTTTCGTCGGTTTTAGTTCACCTAAGCTAAGTTCCTGGAAAACTAAATAAGGAATCAAATTGACTCTCACACCCAAGTCTACTACACCTATCGTGCACGAGATCGTCGAACATCCAGGATCTTTATATTTAATAGGAATTTATTGGGACGAGACTTCGCTAAGTCCAGCGGCAAAGAAAACTTTATTGGGTACATGAGTGTGTTGTTTTTGAGTACACAAGTCCTTGAGAAACTTAGTGTGAGTTAGGACTTGTTGAACGATATCAAGAAGCGGAATGTTAACTTTCACTTGTTTGAAAATTTCCAACGTCTTTTCCATTTGATCAGAGTGTTACTTGGATCGAAGACAATGTGGAAATGGAACACGATACTCAGTAGGTCGGTCTACTTGAGTAGAAGAAGAATTTGGATTGGAATTTGATTCGACGTTTGGCTCAGTGTTTTGTTCAGATTCGCTTGTCGTTTTTGAAGTGTTAAGAGGAGTTCTCGGTAACTCATTTGGACTGTTCACTTGGTTATTGATTTGTTTACCGGAACACAAAGTTGCGATAGCATAAATTTGGTTTACGTTGCTATCTTGAATGACATGGGCTTGATTCGAATTCATGTTTTGATTTCTAAGATTCGGAACTGGCTTACTTAAGAATGTCTCGTTCACGTTCACTCACAGGGGTGGCTAATTGACTCATTTGCATTTCAAATTTAGCAATTGATTGACTCATATTTTGCATGTACGAGGTTACAAATTTTGCAAATTGCTATTTGATTGAAGGTTTTGAGTGGTTGCTTTAGCCAAAGTTTAAAGACTTTTCTCAAGTGAACTGCATCATTTGTCGTCTTGGAGAGCAAAAGATTGTTGTGGTTGATTTTGAGATGGACCCGCAAAATTTTGTTGAAAATGCTTGGGTTGAAAGGGAGGATTTGAAGCATTGTTCGGAAATGCTTGGAAATTGGGACGAACCAAATTCGTATTGGGTTTATTTTGGTTCCATGCAAAGTTAGGATGGTTTCTCCAACCAGGATTGTACGTTGGAGAAAACGGGTCATTTTTAACCTTATTGAAAGCATTGAGTTATTCTATCGAATTAGGACACTGATCAGCAATGTGACTCAGATCGTTGCATTTATAACGCTTTGGTTGGGAAGCCTGGTTCATTTGATTAGATGAGAAAATGTTATCGGATTTATTGATCATTGCATCGATCTTAGCTTCCAAAGCCAAAGAGGATCATATCGTGTGCGTGCTCGATCGTGAATAAATTGATTTTTTGTTAGAACGTTCCCATTGGGATGATTTTTCGACCAAGTTTTCAAGAAATGCCAAGCATCATCATGATGTTGAGCGAGAAAATTGTCGTGGCACATCGATGTAAACATGGTTCATGAGCTGTTTTCAAGTCCGTCGTATAAGATTTGGCAAAGAGTCCATTTTTTGAAATTATGGTGTGGACATTTTTTCAAAAGCTCTTTAAATCTTTCAAAATATTTTTCGAAAGGTTTACCCCTGAATTGATGAAAATTTACAATTTCGTTTCGGGTTTCGGTCATTTTTTCCAAAGGGTAGAACTTTTTTAAGGAAACTTTAACAAATTCTTTCAAAGTTTCAATTGAGTTCGATGGTAAGCTGTACAACCATTTTTTAGCGTAATCGGTAAGGGCGAATGGAATTAATCGAAGTTTGATTCCATCATCACAAAGTTGTTAAAGTTTAATGGTTGCACAAACTTGTTCGAATTTTGTTAAGAAAATGTATGGGTCATTGTGTTCAAAATTTCCATATTTTAGGAGCATGGCAATATGGCTTGAATGAATTTCGAAATGGTTACCCATTAGGGAGGGTAATGTGATACAAGAAGGAATAGAAACTCTATCGGGGAAGATTCTATCCATGAGAGTTAGAGGCATTTTCGTTTGCCGTTGTTGGAGTATCGTTTGTTCGAGTTAAATGATTTGTTATTGTGTCACGAGCCCAGGTAATCATGCACAAGAAAGTGTCAAGAAGAGAAAGAAGTGAGAATCGAGTTAAGAGAATTAAATGAGGTTTAGAAATGAAAGCAAATGAGAAATTGTTTTTTTATAAAGGAAATTTTTTACAAAAAGGAATTTATTTTTAAAAAATGGAGATTTGATTTTTGTTTTGTTTTTGGATTTTTGATTTTCAAATTTTTTTTATATGTTTTTGCTCTTTTCTTTCAGTTTTTTTTGAAAAGATTTTTTTGGATTTTTTTTTAAAATAACTTAAATGCTTGTATTTTTATTTTATTTTTTCTAAAAAAAAATTCTTTTTTTAAGGAAAAGATTCAAAAAGTTTTTATTGGATTTTGTTTAAAAGGAACTAAGTTAAGTAAATTGTAAAATTTATTTTTTAGTTTTGGATTTTGTTTTTTTAAAATATGCATGAACTAATGCAACTAAATGAACGCAAGGACTTAATTACAAATTTTCTGTCCTTAGTAGCTCTTAACCCAAAATTGTATAATCACACTTTGTATTAATCCAACAAAATTGTTCTTGCCGGGTAACGGGAAGGAGTTATCGGTGCACCACGAATCACTGTAGCAATACAACCGAAGGCTTAAGTACCTTCAAGGAAACAATCACTTTAATATTTACGAATCACCGTAATATTTATATATGATTATTGCTCTGCCGTAGCCTAGACACCAAGAATATAAATTGACGAAAGAAGACAACTTCTCAAGATACAATTAAGCCCTAGGTGAGCCCTAGACACCAAGAATATAAATCTCCCACCTTATGTGGATTTGGATAGGTCTGTCAGCGGATAATTTCGGATGCGGATAGTGCCATATCTGCATCTGCATCCGCGGATACGGGCGGATATCGGATAAATATCCTACTGGCTAACGACCGATAAATCAAGAAATATAAATACAAATTTTAAGTTTAACATAAATTTTTCAATCCAATTGATTATAAAAGTGTTAAATATAAACAAATATGGTGATAATAAATAGTTTGAAGCACCTAATAAACATTAAGTGTGTATAATATAAATTAATAACTTAATAAGACAATAAATAATTATCTTTCATTATACAAAAATACACATAATTTATACTATAATCTTGGCAAAGACCAACGGATAATTTTCGAACGCGGATGTATTCATATCCGCATCCGCATCCATTTTTTCGAATATAGGATATTTATCCACTTTTCGGATATGGATGTGGACGGATTTTGGATTTTTTGAGTATCCATTGACAACCCTCGATTTGGGTATTGCCCTTAGAAAATAAAATAAGATGATATGAATGCAGAACTAAAAATAAACGTGAATCTGTAACGACCCTGGATTTTAATTTAATTTAAATTGATAATTAATTTAATTTTTGAATTAAAATTGTAAAATTAATTGATAAATTGATTCGAGTTTCCCCGAATTCAAATAAAATATGTGTTAAATAATTTGAGTTTCTAAAATATATCTTACCAATATGTAAGTGTAAGGGTAAAATAAACAACATTTATATTACTAATTAATAAGTATAAAAAGAAAAGTAAGATACATTCAAATATGAATATAATAAGTATAAGAATGTTTACTTGTAAATGGAAACAAAAATTTATAAGATGAATTATGCAATATAAAGTGACCTATTAGCTAAATTTAAACAAGTATGTACTCATGAAAATAAAGTCAACAAACAAAGTAAACATATTAAAATAAATTATAACAACATATTAACTATAGATTATCACAAAGCAAAAGAAAAGAAGACAATACGATATATTCAAGTGTGAACAATAAAAAGGTAAGTATGTAAAAACAAAGAAAGGGAATAAAGATACATTCAAGTATATATTGTATAAGTATGAAACACTTGAAAAAGGAAAACAAAACATATACATGAGAAAAGCTTGTAAAAGAAGGAATAAATTAAAAATAGATTTGTACAAAGGCAATTAATGCCGTGTCTATCAGCCACCAAGTAAAGAAAAAATCTCACTGATAATTTTTACAAATTCTTATCAACTTGTACAAGTAATAATATTACCCTGTCTACTTCATTTCTTATGTATATTATCTTCATCTCGGTTCGTTTCTTCAAGCTATGAAAATCTGAAAATGAGCACCATCTAAAACTTAAAACAAAACTTCAAACTTAAACAACAACACACAGAGATCAAGTGAAAGATTTCAGCTTGCAAATTTCAAAGGCCTGTTTCAAAAAGAAGCTCTGTTCATTCTGGAAATCAATGTGAGCAAACACACTTATATCTGCCTTTATGTTTTGATGTTTGTGGTTGATGTTTGAACATATTATAAAAATGTTGTCTAGTTGTGAAATATGCTTGCATGTTGAAAATATATATATGTATGTAGATGTGTATGCCTGTATATGTATGAACACACCTCTGTTTTCTTTTCCAGGCTAAAGATAAGTTCAAAAAAAAATTCAATTTCTTTTCCCTTAAACTCTTATAGGTTATGATCTCTGAAAGGAAAATGATTATAACGATGTGATGTTATTTCTAAAAATAGTTTTAAATAAAAGTATATGGTAAATATTTAGAAAAAAGAAATTACAGTAAAATCCTTTTTAATCTGGAAATCCAATGTTTTTAAATTTTGGTTATATAAATAGATTCGTGTTTAAAAACAATGATTTTTAGAATATAAATCAAGATTTTTCGTGTTGTATCGATCGAGAAATCCGGAGTTGAACGAGAAAAGGAAAATAGGCGATTTCCGTTGATCGATGAAGTGTTGTTCATCGCGATCAGGGCTGAAGGGGGCTGAGATCTCGGGGATCATCGGAAAAATGGAAGATGGATTTTTAGTTGGTCGTGATGGCTGATCAACGGTATTTTAGGGTTTTAGGTGCAAGTATGGTCGTTGTTAAAATCAAAGCAATGGCGTGGTGATGAGTGATCTGGAAACGATCGAAGGTGGGGGAATGGGTACGTGGTTGAACGGCGAGGCTCTAGACGTGGTGGCGCAAGTTCAGGTGATTGGAGGTGGTGGCCAGAGGTGGTTCTTTCGATCGAAAATTGTTCCAGTTAGTGCTTGTGTGCTCGATTGTGATTCTGGACGAATTCATCGGAACTGGGTAATGGAGTTCGTCGACGAGGTCAAGGGTGACTCGTGGATGGTCGGGGCAACGATCAGTGATGATCGGAACAGTGGTGTAGGTGCACGCGTGCACTTTTGTATCTAGCATTGTTGTAGTGTTGGAGAAGATGAGATATTCTCGGGTTGGATATCGGGATGGATTCGTGTGTGACTCGAAGCAAAAGAGGGAGGATGAAATTCGAAGTATGGCTCGGGTTTTTTTTAAGTTTCAGGTTTTAAAATTTGAAAGGAAAAGATTTACCAGGTTTTAAATTTTATAAAATGATAACCAAATTTCTAAGGTAAGTTATTAAAACAAGTTTAAACAAATTTTTCAAAGACTTAATTCTAAAGTTAAATGTTTAAATTTGTTTGTTTTAAAATAATTATATATTAGGTAATTTTATAATTAATTGTTAAATGTTTCCATATGTAATTTAATAAAAATGTAATGAAATAATTAATTAAGGAAAGGGGTTTATCTTTACTTAATTAAGTTCTTGATTAATTAAGAATCATTTATTAGTGAATAAAGGATAATCAATTATTGAATGGGATTAATTAAAGCTTAAGTAATAGTTAATTACTTAATTAATCAAGGTGATTAATTAATGAATAATTATTTAATGTAATTAAATAAAGGGTTAATTTGTTAATGAAAATAATTAAAGATTAATTACTTAATGGCATTAATTAGGGTGATTAATTAACGTAATTACTTAAAGGTTAGTTAACTAAAGTGATTAATAAAGGAGAATTAACCAATGTAATTAATTAATGTGATTTAATTAAGGATAATCAATTAATTAAGATTAATTAATGTAAGTAATTAACGATAATTAATTACTTAAAGATAATTACTTAATGAAAGTAATTAAGGATAATTAATTTATGATCAATGATCGATTAATCAAGTGATTAAAGAATAATTACTCAAGATAATTAATTTGTGATTTATTAATATAAGTGATTAGGGATAATCACTTATTGTAATTAATTAAGGATAATTAATTAATATGGTTTGTAATAAATTAATGATTAATTAACCAGGATTAGTAATTAATCTGATTTAAATTAATCAGATGATTAATTAATCTTACTTATGGATGTTTGGGTTGTATTGTATGCTTTGAATTGTTTTGATATCCCTGATGTGTGATGTGCTGTGATGAATGTAATTATTATATGTGATATATTTGTATATTATATGTGATCTGTGTACAAAAGATAAGCGCTATAGTTAATACCGCTTATCAATTATATTTCTGTATTTTGGATCTGTAATGATTTAATGATGTTGCACTACTGTGTGAAACCCCTGGACTACACCACACACACACATATATGGATTTCACGTGGAAATCGGTTAAGTCACAAATGATTTAAATTTAATGTTTTTTTTAAATTGAAATTTTAATTTCAATTGATTTTGGAAATGGATTTGGATTAAATGTTAAAGCTTTTGAAAGGAGTTTTAAAGATATTTTGAATATCTTGAAATTTAAATAATTCAATTTGAATTTGAATTCAAAATAAGGAATTGAATTCTATGTTGAAAATTATGGTTTAAGAGTGTTATACAAGTTATAAATGTGTTTATATGAATTTGAACCATTTTAAAAGTATGGTTTTGAGAATTTGAATTTAACCCAAGGACTTTAACTTGTATTAATGAATCAGATTTTCCGGAATAAAAACTGTTTGTTTTCCGGAATGAAAACTGTTTGATTTCAAATGATAAAAGCTTTCATATAAGAAATGAATTTCCAATTTGAATTAAAGGAATTTCAAGTTTGAATTGAAAAATGGTTTTCCAAGTTATGAGTGAATTCTTTTTGAAAGCTATTAATTGAATATGTTTATTTTTAACAGATTTAAAATGGTGATTTGTTTAAACCATTCGAAATGGAATTGTTTTGAAAGCTATCAGTTAAATATTTGTTATAAAGATTTAACGAGTTAATCCAATTGAAATGGAAATCGATTTGTAAATCTATGAATAGATCTTTGTGAAACTGGGTGAACTTTGTGAGATAAATCTTTTTGTAAAAGATTAAAATGGTAATGTGTTTAAACCATTTGAAAAGAAAATTTTGGGTAATAAGTTGTGACTTAACTGAAATCCCAATATCCATATGTTTTTAAATATTGCGTTCATTATTCGGTTTAGGCGGGAGAGGACTTTGTGTCATATAACCCATTCCGAATAGTGATACGTCGTATATGGATAGCATTTGGAGACTGGTGGTGAAGACCGGATATTTTCGAAAACGAAAGGACAACTCGTCGAATGTCTCTACATCGAATGGTCCCCGATATATAGATTTGATCACCCTTTGTGATGGGCAGTCCGGACGTGATTAGAAATTATCCGGATTTGCAAGGGCTTCTTCGGAAGTGCCTTCGGTTCTGTTCGAACCCGGAACAGACTTGTATGGTTGTATGTCTGACACTACACTTTGAGATATAAAGCTGATTTCTTTCAAATACATTTCTGTTTGGTGGCAGAGAATTTATTCTCTTAGCTTAACACCCTTCTTTGAGACGTACGAGCTCAGAGGTTATATAGTTGAAGGTTATCAGTGATATACTCCCAATTTGGTAGTGTGGCATGCTGAGTGTTGCTGTGTGTTGATGGTCATTTACTGATCATTTGTTGATCAAAGCATGGCTTTGTGAAAAAGCGTAGCTTTTTGGACGAGACCTCATCGAACCTCACAAACCGAAAATGGTCGAAACAGGAAAGATGCGGCAAGGTTATGAGGGTCGCTCCCTTTAGGGTATGTCATTTCCTTCTGGAAAAAGGTGATATTATGGTATGGAGCCCAGATATTTACCTATGTGGTTGCTCCAATCTCATTTACTATGTGATTGTTGTTGTGTGATCGAGGGCCCTCGGATAAAGGTCCCAAAGGACCGGGGGGTGGCATATTCGTGTAGTAGTTACCTAGTGTAAGAGGTAACCCGACCTTGTGTTGGCAGAGAGCTAGTTAGTTCTCGGGACGTCCATCCAGAGGCGTACCCATTGACAGTGGGAAGTTCCTTAGCCTGACCATTTGTTGGAAATCCAAAGAAACAATACGAGCCATGTACGGTTTTAGTTGTATTCCTGCTATGGAATGTGGCGGTAACCTGCTATTGAACATAGTAGCTATAGTAGGCATACAATAATGGTTGTATGTTGGCTAAGATTAATATTATACTTTCGAAATGTTTTCCACTATACACTAATAATAATAATTCAATGATTTTGCATAGTAAGCATGTTTGACTATCATAAGAAGAAATCTTCTCCAATTCTGCGTTTGCATTGTGTGTGTGGCGGGAGGTCTTACGGTAGTTTCATTTTTCAAAAGCATTGTGGATTTCAATGTTTAAAATCCTTTTATTGTTTGTTTTAAAGATAAAACTGTTTTTGTTACTCACACCAGTCCCATGACTGACTTGGAGTTTATTGTTCCCTTCCCAAACTCTGGGTGCCCACAATTTTCCACACGGGCAGTCTAGAGTTGGGTTTCTCAGATATTCAGGTTTAGTAGATTATCAGGAGCTAGTTCAGTGTTTGGAGATCATGGACTGCACTTGCTTATCTTTGTGGAGCTTGATGTTGGAGTTGTTGGAGTCATTCTCTTTTGTAGATCATTTGGAGTGATCTCTTCCATTGTTGTTATTTCCGTTGTAGCATTGTATCATATCTCTGATATTGTTGTACCATATTGATATCATTGTTATATATCATATTCTGGATATTGTATCATTTGTGATGTATATGATATCATCCATTTATTTCTTCTGCTGTGTTGATATACTTACTGTGTTATAAGCTCAGGGGAGCCAGATTCGGCGTTTGAATCTACGGCATTTGGGTACAAGTGAAGTACGGGTGCCGATTTTCGAAGGCCGAGTCCGGGATCTTGACAATAACGATGCAACTACAAATGAAATTTGTTTTTGTTTTTGTTTTCGACAATTTAAAATGTAAAGAAACAACAATGCAAAGAAAATAAAAATAAGAGATAAGGGCACTATACCAGATAGTGCAGAATCATTAGCAATTTTATTTTAAAGCGGCGATTTTTCTTTTTTTATAAAGAAATTAAGTAGAGCAGCTTTACCAAGCAATTCTCTCCTTCTGAATTTCTGCTTTTGCAACCTGAAAACTTGACCAAGATATATATAGAGTGTTTTTATGAATTTCTATGTTTAAACTTGAACAAGAAAATAAACTTGTTTTTTTCTTTTTTTTTATAAAGCCAAAAGAAAATTTAAAATGAATCTACAATTAAATTATGCAAAGCTTAGCCCATAAAGTGCTTAGACCACAAGCCCAACATACTACTTTTTGTTTAAAAAAAATATACTCTCCGTCTTCTCTAATAATCACAACAGAAAAAATCAAAATAGGCAAACACGTAAATTGCCGAATTATAGTAAAAAAAATTTGACAGTGGGTTGCGATTTGAAGTCTAGATTTTGGTCGAGAGGCTGAGGTTGCGGTGGTTGATTGGGTTGCGCGTAGATGAAGGCGGGTTAATTTGGCGATTGATTTCAATTTGGGGTTGTGAGAGTGTACGATGTAGTGAGGAGGCGATTGTGGTGATTGTTGCTGGTGCTTGGAGATGGTGATGTTGACTTGGAGGGTGGTTTGAGGAGGATATGAACTGAGGCTGGTTGTGGTTTTTGGTAGTGGTTGTGTGCAGTTTCATTTGGAGATGATGATGGTGGTGGTGGTGGTGGTTGTTGATGGTATGACTGGTAGGCCGAAGTGCAACAAGTTCAATTTTGGTGGCTGGAAAGGTTGGGTTTCGGCAGATAGTGGGTTTTATGATGTAAGCAGGGAGGGATGTCTGGTGGGGATGTTGAGATGCAATTGTAAGCAGAGGTGAAGTAGCCATGCCTTTGGGTTGGTCAGTTCTGGTAGAGATCAGGGTTGTAGTCTATTGCGTGGTGATTTAGGTTGAAGCAAGGGTTAGAGGGAGGTTGTTGTTGTACCAAATGTTGTTGTGTGGTTGGTGAAGTGTGTAAGGTTGGAGATGCAGGGTAACAGAGGAACTGTGGCAGTAAGGTGAACTTTGCAAGGTTGGAGATGTTGGGTAATGAAGTGCAAATAAGTGCAAAGAAAAATGTAAAGTGATATTGAGAAAATGTAATGCAAAAATGAAATGGAATATATATATATAATTTCTTTTTGAAATTAAATTGTGTATATTTTATTACTAGAAATGTAAATGCAAATAGAAACACACAGAGAACACACACAACACAATCTTTTTTTTCAAATACAAATCAACACACAAAATGAACACACAATAAAATCAAACCAAAATAATTCGAAGAGTAAATTAAAATCAAATTGCATTTCCCTGGCAGTAGCGCCAAAAACTTATTGATAACAGCGGAAATTCCTATTGATTAGAAAATCATCGTTAAAATATATTGTTATAAACCACAAGTGCACGACGTACAATTGTAGTACGTATGTGAGTACGGGTCGATCCATAGGGAATTGAATTAAATTTCAACAGTACTCAATCAAATTAACCCAAAGTTTGAAGTGGTTTTAAACTAAAAGAAATTGTAAAAGTTTGCTAATGCAAAAGTGAAATAAACTATGATATTAAAAAGCAATTTAGAGGCAAATCCACTTCCAATCATTCATATAAATCAACACAAATTCGCATATAATCTCTCGTTAAAATACTAAGTAGAAAATGATAGATGTGCTTATTATAAGTATGATTTATTTGTGCTATTAATTAGCACAACTTAAATCATCAAACTCCAACACACCATTCAAACCCACTTATCAAAGCTCTTGAAAATGACCTGAAAATTAAAAATAAAATCTATTTTAAGTATGATCTATTTACTATTAATTAGTAACATAGACCATCAAATTTTGATTATAGCGTAACTGTCATATCAAAATCACTTAGGCAAATGATCAAATAGCTTATGTTTTAAATGGAGTTAAGCATAGCCTATTTGGGTTGCTAACATAGGCTATCAAAATTCAATGAAAAGAAATATAAACCACCATCATTCATATTTTCCATCAAGCACATAAGCGGGATTACAAATGAAATCATTATGTTAATTTAATATGCTTCATAAGAGCTTCATTACAACTAAATTGAAAGGGTTTAGCTACTGATATTGAAAAACATGATAACATAAAATGATTTCAACATAAAATGAGAAGGAAAATGAGAGCTATTAAAATAAAAGAGAGCTAATTACAAAATTAAAAGAGAGCATAAGAGAGAATAAAAGAGCATTATCTTTTAATAAAAGAGCTATTAAAATAAAAGAGAGCTAATTACAAAATAAAAGAGAGCTAATTACAAAATTAAACGTAAAATAAGGCTAAGAATCCATGAAAGAAACTTATATTTTATCTTTGATTTTGTGGTTACAACTTTCATAAAAGAGAAGAATATTACATGAAACATAAGGAGTATTTATACATGCTTGAAACCCTAATTCATATTTTAGGGGACTGTCTAAAATGCCCTTTAGGAAGTGTAACCTCCAAGTAATCATTAGGGAATTGATTAATCCCCACTAATATGCTTTATAACCTCCATTAACATATGCATGTTGTAACGTCCCGTAATTTTCGATAATTAAAAGTATTTCATTTAATAAGATTTTGAAATTTAATACTGAAAGAAAAAATAATTATGATGTATTAATGAGAATAATAACTAGAATGAAATGTAATAATATTAATTAAGGTAATTGCTAACTATTTTAATGAAATTTCAATTAATTGAAATGATTGAAAAGTTATAATTGGTTAAAAATTGTAAATAAGGAAATAGATTAAATGTTATATTAATTGGTGAAATAATATGTGATTAATTGTAATTGGATAAAATCAGTGTTGTGTAAATAGTTATAGCATTTGTTTGTAGATAATAAACTTATAAATGTGATTAAATTAAGTGAAATGTGACAATTGTTATTTTTTACCTATTTATTTAATCTGTTTAATTAATTGGAAATCAATGTGGAAATCGATAAAAAATTAAATACAATTGAAATATTGCAATTAATCTAATTTAATATTGCAGTAAATATGAATTAAGATGATAATTGTAGAGTATTAACGTAATAAATGAAAACCAGTGTTAACTATGTCTATAAAGTAATGATTAATTGAATAATAAGATTGAAATCAAAATAAATTAATTTAGTTGGATTTTTAAATTGTAATTAATAAATTTATTATAGTTGAAATCGAGCAATGTAATTAGTGTAATATTTAACATTGAATTGATATGGAAATTTGTTTTAAGAGATTTTAAATTACTTAATAATCAAAAATGATAAAAATTGTTAGTTATTAAATATGAAATTAAAAAGTGATTTAATCAATTTAATAAAAAATTATTTAATTAACGTGAAAATAGCCATTTCGGCCATTGTCTCGGATTTCGATGAAACTAGTTTCATCGGGTCCGTAACAGTTAATTTTGTAGGATTTCAAGTTTCGTAATGATCGGACTTGTCGTTTGATCGTGCGGGCTCGAAACGCGTAGAAATCAATTTAAAGAATTAAATTGAAATAAGCTAATTTTAAAAGATAACTTCTTCATACGATGAAATTAGGACTTGAAACCTATTCCATTTAGTTTAAAAATACCAAAAACATCTATTTTGATATATGGGATGACCCACTTTCGTTTCGGAGACGGAACTGGTTTTTCGGGCCGTTATTGTCGTTCGAACCAATTCGATACGTGTTCATTTTCTTATCGGGCTTTGTTCATATAAATAGATTCTTCTAAACCTTAGCAGCCTTTTATTTCTCATCTCTATATGTACAATTCTATCTGCCTATCTCCTTCCTCAATGGCAGAAACTAATTCAAATTAAAAAACCCTAAAATCCAATTTCCAAATCAATTTCAAAATTCAAACTCTCCAAACCTTATCATATTATATACCGATTCGAAGCTCCAGACGAGCGCAACTCAAATCTGCTGTTCGTTTTTGCAATCGGGTTTTGGTTTTCTGGAATTGGCCAAAACATTCTTGGCCATCCGTTTGGTGGTTGATAATCAGCAACGGATCGTCGATTCGAGGATGTAGTGTTGTGGAGAGTGCCATGGGGGTGCATCGGTGGTGTTCATTTGGAAATTAAACGGTTGGATGTGGCGAATAAATTTGATTAGGGTTATGGTAAAAATGGCGGCGGCTGGGTAATTTGTCGTTGTTAGGCGATGTGACTGATCGTGTGGGGATCGTGAGGCTGAGAGGGGGTCAGCGCGGCTCGTCTAGGTGGCACACCTTGGCCGCGACTGGCCGTGGTTGGACGTTTGGTGGCGAACGTTTCATGGTCGAGGCGGCTAAAAGCTGGAAACCTGGTCGCATGATTAGGGTTTGGAACGAAGGCAACTGATGATGACTTGTAAGTTGAACTTGTTATTTTATTTGTCTTATTTTAATTTAATTTTTAATTTTCCAAACTTCTAATCGTCACATCTTTTACGTATGAGGTCGGATTTGCACGTAGTTTGTTTCGTTAGGATCGTATTGAAATTCTGGACATTTTGGAACTGGATTATACGAATTCTGAGATTGTTGAATTTTGGGCCTTTTTTGGATTTCAAATCGATTTGAAATCAAAGGTGAGTGTTTTAACCCACTCACAACTACTAGACTATCTTATGTTAGTTAAATCGAATTCATGATGTGATTAGAAATTGATTGGTTGATATTTGGTATATTTAAATAGTCATTCCAGTTAAATCTGACTTTTATTAAATTTAATCATCATTAATTTAATATTAAATTTTAATTTGCTAGTTTATGCCTGTTAATGATAATCAGTTATCTTTTGATTTTATTGATTGATTGAATGGTGATTGTGATAGATGTTTGATTTTTGATATTGGATGACTGGATATTATATTTATATTGTTATAACACTGCAAGTTCCCTTAGTTATTGCTAAGAAAATCACTATGGGTTGAAATGATACATACCCGAACGATTTATAAATTAGGGAAAAATCGTTATGGGTTGAAATGATAAACCCGAGCGATTTTATGGATTTTGAATTTTATTTGGGATTGCAGGTTGAAATGATATATATCCGTAAATATAAAACATTTGCGGATTGAAATGATAAATATCCGTATCACTTGACCATGGGGTAGAAAATTATATACGTATACCGGGATTGGTTAAATTAAATGATTTTAAATCCTTAAAATTTGAATTCAGTTAAATGATATTTTGAAATAAAATTTGATTTATATAAACTGAATTATTTTTCGGGAAATCCAAGTTTTAAATGTTGAAATTGGAATTGGTTTAATGAATTGTTTAAAGAATAAAAAAAAATTAGATTGGAAATGTAAATGAAATTTATCGAAATTGAGTTATTGAAATGTTTGAATAATTAAACTTTGAAATCTATGAAATTGAAGTGCTTTACAATTGTAGTTCAAATATGAGTTGAAATCGATATAAATTGAAATGACTTTTATGGGAATTTGAATTGAAGGAAATTTAGTTTTGTTGAAATCTGGATATGGTCCAGATTTGTTGAAATGGAAGAAATAGTTTAAATTTGATATTAATTTCAAATTAACTATTTTAATATAAACTATTTTAAAAATATATTATTTTAAAATTCTGATTTTTTTAGATTTTCAAAATACTTACTATAAAAACTATTTTAACAATCAAACCATTTTTATATTAAACTAATAAACATATTTAATCTATTTTAAACTACTTTAAACCATTTAAGCTATTTTAATCTATTTTAACTATTTTAATCTATTTTAAACTATTTTAATCCATTTAATCTATATTAATCTATTTTAAACTAATTTAAAGTATTTTAAACTATTTTAACTATTTAAAAATATTTTAATCTATTTTAAAACTATTTTTAAACCATTAAAACTATTTTAAAGTATTTAAACTATTTTTAACTATTTAAACTATTTTTAAGCTAATATGACTATCTAAACTATTTCCGGAATTTCGGACTGTGTTAAGTTGAAGTATTTATATTTAAATCCTTGATTTAAAAGCTATGGTTAAATGGTGATATAACTTAAGTTGAGATTTGAAATTGATACCTTTTTGTGAAATGACATATTTGAGTAAATATGATGATTTTGGAATGAGGATTTAACCTACTTGTCGATATGATTCAAATGTGATATGATTTCGAAAGTGAATATGATTTCGAAAGTGATATGGTTTGAATTGAATATGATATTTTGATATCAATTATGAATCAGTTTTGGAAATGTAAAAGAACCATCCGGTGTTAAATAAGCGTTTGGTTGTTAAAGAGACCGGGATCGGATATTGTCATACTCTCTGCCAATACCGAAAACCACTTTAACAACTGTGTACATGGTGGAGATTCCAGAATGAAGTAGGATGGTTTGGCGAACGATTCTGTATGAGGTATTAACGTAGCCCCAACTCCCGTGAGCCAGCTTGATGTGGCTAAAACAGGAGCCATGCCAGGCCAAGTGAGGTCGCACCTCCGATCGGACACATTTCTTCGATACCATATTATGACTTTGTCATTGATTTGGTGGCCACCCCTCGATTTGATTTTGGTAGTGTGTTCCAAGGTGGGTGGTAGTAGCTGCTATGCGTTACCACCAGTCCGGATCCGCAAAACGGTAGTATCCTACCCTGGGCATTGCCTCACATGGCTTGTCACATGACTTATCGTGCCTTCTACGAGTTTGGTTTATATCATACCTATGGAGTGCCCTCTGATAGCCCTCCAGTTTACATAGGAATTACGGTATTGTATAGACTACGAAAATATATATATAAATGTGTTAAAGGGGATATGGGTAACGCCTTAACGCTATTTTAATACTCTACTTTACTGTGGACACTATTATAATAGCGTATTGTACTATGTATGTAGATAGTTTAACGGATCCTTAGGAGATGGAATCCCAAACATCTCTTAGGTTATTGCACGCATGTTAGACACTGGATAGGGATTTCAAACCCCGTAAACATCTCCGACATCGTTACACTCATATTTATTTACTGTTGATTTAACTTACATAAGATCTTTTAGTTCTTACTTGAGTGTTTTGTCTTTTTAGTTCGCTCGGATCAGTCCGAGCTTTTCAGTGTATCGAAGACTGCTTTTCTAGAAGACGAAGACGAAGATTTAGTACTATTATTATTTATTATATTTATTCCACTACATCATGTTGTTCCGCTGCATTATTCATTTATTATTGTTGTATGTAAATATGATATGTATTGTAAAGGTGTAATCAAATGTTATTTGTAAAACAACTTCATGAACTGTTTATTTGATTATTATATTTTGTCGTTCCGCTGTGAGATTCTGTGTTTGCTTTTTCTTTCTCTTCTTTTTCTTATTTACCTCATAACCATCCTTCCTTTTGAATGGTTTGAGTCTGACATGTGTGGTTTATTGTCGATTTAAACCGTCCAAAAAAGGTGGGTCGTTACATATGTGCTTTTAATCATGGACCATTTGGTAGTGGGTATGTGGGCTCCTCCATGTTGCATGAGTTCATTTATTTCCAATCTTCATTTGCCTTCAACATATGTGCATGCATTTATCCATGAAAGCTTCTTCATATTTTCTCTCCATTTCCTACAATTAAAAAATAAAAATGTGCAAATAATTTTCCTCAAATTAAATCGTACTCAAATTTACCATTTTACTCCCAAAATTAAGATGAATAAATGATGATTTAAAAACAATTTAAATTTTGGTTTAAACATGTAAAATACCTTAATATGCTCATTTATTTAAATAAAAGTAGATTAAATATAGAAGTAAAAATATGCACTTTTACGTGCACATCAAATACCCCTACACCTAGCTTTTTATTCGTCTTCGAATAAACTAAAACTAAGAAAAATCTATTTTCGTAGGAAACACGATTGCATTGAGCATATGCAACAAGCCATCAAACAACTAGGTGTCCTTAGTAGGACGAGTGTTGTCTCATGAGGGTTTTCAATGGATACTACCCACAAAATCCAAATGCGATATGCAGATTCTAATGCGACCATATGATGTAAGTTTTCGAAAATATTTACAAATGTAGAATTTGCTTTTAAATAGACACGAGTAAGTTGAATATAAGATTTGTTCATTATCAAGAAATTTAGTCCTTTTACTTATCAAATGTAACGACCCGTAAATTTCAACTGTTTTAATAACGTAATTAGTTGAAATTTTGTGAAAATTTAAACGATAAAATTTTGAAATAAAAAATTTAATATTTGGAATACGTCTAGTTAAACATAGCATCTGATAAATTTTCGTCCGAAAATATGAAAGTTATTTCGCGCGTAAATTCACTTCAATTTAATCAGTTAAAAAGCAATGAAAATAAAATGTTTCCGAAACCTAAATATTTTTACATAGAAAATTCTAAACTATCTTCTGAGCAAGTTGTCAGTTGGTCGTTTTTCCAAATTCGGACATTTTTAGCTCCGTCGATCTTATTTTTCTGCATTTTTCTTGCATTTTCCGCCAGTGGGAAAATTCAAATTTTTATAATTCAATCGCACCACTGATATCTGAATACCGTTTTGATCGCCTTGTCGTGCTGATCTCCGCAGTATATTCATTTGTGCATTTCGATTGTCCGGTACACTGCGAAATCAACAAAACGATTTGCCGTATCGGTTCCTTTTTGAACCTCTTGGGTTTCCCTGTATCCATTCAGTTATTCACCGTGAGAAACAAATGGACACTGCCCTTTTATATTCCAGAATTTATTATCTAACTTTTGCTATCCCACCTGTTCAATATATTTGCTATTTCATTTTACCTGGTTGGTTCATTTGTCATCCCCTCCTTTCTTCTTCCTTCGTTTTGATAAAAGTGATAAAAACAATAATCTAAGTTTGCATTCATTTTTTTTAAAACCTGCTCACGTCCAAACTTTCGTGGCCGCATCTTCATTACCGATTTCAATGCTTTCTCATCCCCATACCACAGCGCGCCTTCAACTCTTACTCCATAACCCGCCATAGTTCCCACCCGAACGCCAACCTCCATCTCTCCAAAACTCCAACAGCCTCATTTGATTGCAAAACTCATGCAACAGCCCTCTCCTTGACTGTCTGGCCGAACCTTCTTGCCTCCCATCCATGCACGGCCAATCCACCGCCTTTCCACCTTTGATCCACTCAGCCATCTCACCTCCACATGCAAGCAGCAACTCGTCGGGCCCACGAGCCTAACCCTCATTGCAACACCCCTCCACTTCCCCACGCCGAGCATAGCAAGCCGTTGCCGACCAAGACCCCATCACCCACACCTTCCAACTTCCCACCGCCTCACGTCAGAGTCGAACACAGCCGCTTTACCCCGCAACCCACTCCACCAAACTGCAACTGAACCTAGTGCCGACCAAGACTGCAGCCCATCTTCGATCTCCGAGCTTTGCACTACCGAACCCCACCTGAGAGTAGCCGCAACGACCATTTACACCTCTGCATCTCTTCGTGTGCTCTGCCTAGAGCCAAGCCTTCGGTCACCTTATTTTCCCACAGCAGCTTCTCTTTTTAAAAAATAATAATATATGTAATATATAAGTTGTTTATATTTTGGTTTCTTTGGTTTTATATTTAGAGTTTTATATATTCGAGTGTATTTAATTTTGTTATACATATTGGATTTTTAAATTATTGATATTAAAATATAATGTATATATATATATATATTTTTTGATTTAAAAAAACATATGTGTTTTAAGAAATAATGATTTTGAAATAGAATATATATAAATTTTATTTTAATATGTGTTTAAAAATTAAATATCGATTTTAAAATATATATAGAGATTTTATTTTGATATGTGTTTTAAATTGAATATTGATTTTAAAATATAATATATAAAGGTTTATTTTAAATATGTGGGTAAATTTTAGATTTTTAAAATTAATATATATATATATATAGTTTTCATCAAACTCGAGTCCAAACACCCTGATTTGCTTTGGAATCCTCGTTTGGATCAGTAGCGCTTGTAGAAGCTCGAGATTCCGATTCATAGCTTGTTGCGTTGTCTACCTTTTCTAGCCTCGAAAGGTGAGCACTCACTCACGATTAATGTTCTTTTATTTATTAAATCTGATTTCAATTGAAACGACAATTGAAATATGCTGCTGTTAGTTAACTACACTGTTATATATGCTATTGCCTGTATCAGTTAACCTGTGACATTTGACACCATTATCTGTTAATTATTTATGCGATGATAATACAGTTTGGCTGATAATTGATTGATTGTTGATGTTTACATTGGACGTTAAACTGTTAATGTTAAAATGATAAACAGTATGAAATTGAACTTGATATAGGATAATTAAATGTTAAATTTGATTAACTGACATTTGTATAATATGACCCCTTTAACTGTTAAATTTATTGACACGTAGGATTGTTAACTAAACCTTGAACCATCAATTGTATGTTTTTTAAACTGATGATGTATGAAATTGTAAATAGATGACAAGTGAAAAACCGTAATGTAATAATCTTAATCTACATGAAATGATAGTGTAGATTCTAGAAATAATTATATTAATTCGTACAAATAACAATGCGAATTAATACGGTTATTTTGGGATTATTTGAATTGATTATTGGATTGTTGTTGTTGTTGTTATTGCTTGTTTATTTACTTTGACACCATCCCAGCTATCACACTGCAAGTTTCCTTTGTTATGCTTTGATTTTGAATTGAATTGGAATCGGGTTGAAATGATAAATACCCAAATTGAACTTTGACCTAGGATAGAAAATTAAATAAAACCCGATTGGTCAATAATTTGATTTAAAAAATAAAACGAGGATTTTATTTGAATAAATAATATGGTTTTGAAATGAAGTTGAAATTTGAATTTTAATAAAAATGTTAATATTTAATAATCTGAAACAAAATATTAACGATGTAATTGATGAAAGAACGTTGTTTAATTTGAGAAATGATTGAATTAAGTTTGAAATTATAATTAAGTTTGAAATTATTAAACTTTGAAATGATTTAATAATTAAGTTTGAAATTATTAAACTTTGAATGATTGAATTAAGTTTGAAATTATTAAACTTTGGAATGATTTAATAATTAAGTTTGAAATTATAATTAAGTTTGAAAGTATTAAACTTTGGAATGATTTAATAATTAAGTTTGAAATTATAATTAAGTTTGAAATAATTAAACTTTGAATGATTGAATTAAGTTTGAAATTATAATTAAGTTTGAAATTATTAAACTTTGAAATTATTTAATAATTAATTTTTGAATTATTTAATAATTAATAAGATTGAATTATTTAATGATTAAATTGAATTGAATTCTTTAATAAGAGAAAATTGAACTTTTGAATAAGTGAATTTTACTTTGTAAATAATTGAAATTGAGTTTTCTTGTTTAATTAAGTTTTTGGAAAATTATTTAAGAAAGTAAATAAGTGAAATTGAATTTCTTTAACAAGAAATGAAAATGTGGTGTTTTTGAAATTAATGTAAGACTTGCAATTGAAAGAATTGATTTGATGAATTTAATTTAATTCAAATTGTAAGTTTTTGATTTAATGAAGTTGGATTTAAGAATTGATTTAATGAATTGGAAATTTAATAGAAATTGTCTTGAACGACAAAGTAACTTAACTAATATTGAATGAAATCGATAAATGAGTTTTAACTGATTTGAATGTTAAATTAAATTGATTTAAATGATTTCGAAATGAATTTTATATACGAATTTAAATTGATATTTGAATTGTTTTAAATAAAGATTGAAATTGAATTATAAGATTTTGAAAGTATGAATTTGGAAGTTTTGAAACGTAAATTATGGAAATCGATTTGGAAAGACAAATGAAATGTTGGTTTATAAATTGTAATTGGAATTGTAATTGATTTGGTTTTTGAAATATATAAACGACCAATCGGTGTAATAATTACGAAAGTTATTAAAGAGACCGGGATCGGTAATGGATATACTCTCTATCTAAACCGAAAACCACTTTAATAACTATACGCGAAGTGATGATCCAGAATGAAGTGGTTGGAATGATGTACGTGATGACTGAAGAAAGAGAACGATAATGGATAGCCTTGACACTTGTGTCAAATTGGAAATGACTAAAACAGGAGCTGTGCCGGGCCAATGGAGGATTAGCTACCTCAAGTGGACACACTTCTTCGAACTACTTATACTTGTTGTCGATTGGTGCACCCTTGATTTTGGGAGTGTTGTTTCACGGTGTTGCGGGCGCTGCGGCGTTGCGTTCTCACCAGTCCGGATCAGGCGAACGGTAGTATCACTACCTTGGGTATTGCCTCATGTGCCTTGTCATACTTGTATTCCATTTATGCGCGACCACTACGATTTTGATTTGTACCTTTAGTATATGGATTGCCCTCTGGTGACTTCCGGTTTTGGGGAAACTACGGTCTTGTATATGCTTTTGGGAATAAAAATGTGTTAAGGGTGGAATGGGCCATGACTTAACGCTATTTTGATATCTTTTTATATTACTGATAGACATTATCTACTTAGCGTATATTACTACCTAGTAGATAGTTTAACGGATCCTTAAAGGATGGTTATTCCAAACATCCTTTGAGTTACTTGTATTTCAATTGCTATTTCACTTGAGTTGGATTTATTAATATAAGAATGTTAATCCTGACTCGAGTGTCTTGTGTTTTTGCTTTACGCTCGGGTCAGACTGAGTGTACCAGTATTCAAGACTCACCTTCGAAGTTGGAGCTTTGCTTGAAGATCCAGCCATCTATTCTGCTTTCAGTATTCGATGATTCCAGTGATGTATTCTGATTTGTATCTGATGTATTGTATTACTCTTCCGTTGTATCTGTTCTAACTTTGATGTAACCTGTATATTTATATAGTAGCTTCATGAACTACTATCTCTTTTATTTCCGCTGCACTTATTACTCTGTGTCTGTGATCTGTGATTATTTATTTACTGTATATGTTCAGTTTTGCCAAATTTAAATTAACAACGCGGTATTTTGAGCAATTCAACTCCGGTATGAGTGTCTACCTATACACTTATAATGGATGCGAATGGTCCAAAATTCTGGGTCGTTACAGTTGATATCAGATTTTTGGTAGCTCTAGGCAAAACTCAACATATAGGGTAAATGTATTTACAGAATCACTCTCATTCGAGTTTCAATCTCTTCCCTTGACTCAATTCCTTTGAATTTTTGGAACGTTCCCTACGGTTCTAAAATCCATTCGTGTCCCTCACTATTCGTCTTCTTTCAATCCTGGAGCATCCCATAACTCCATTTTGAATGTTATCTATAATAGATCGGCGGTCTCGCCAATCTTCGAATGATTCGTAAAGGATTAAACTCCTTTGTAATGAGCATTGATTTATCGGAGATTTCTGTATCCTCGATACGATGCTATCTACCTCCTGCTATACCTGAATTCTATTCTTGAGATTGAATGTAGATTTGCCTCGAAATTCTGCATCGATCTTATTCCTGAAGCTACGGTTGACCCGGTTAAGGTTGCCCGTAAATTAAATAAGCCTATCCATCTTCTGATTCTGTAAATTGAATCATCTTATCTTTCCTTTCGAACTTGTATTCAAATCAGAATTCTCTTTAATTTGAGTCCATCAAATTTGAAACCCTATCCTTATTTTGAAAATTCATTCCTGTATCGTCGAGCAAATAAGTGTATTTGTAAATTTATATAAAATGTTGTTTTCAAATTTGATAATCAAAATAGTTTTGAATAATTATATTATATATAAATATAAGTTTTCTGAAATTAAATTTTTTAATGAATTTGTTGTCTGAAATAATAATATATGATTTTCATTTATTGTTTTGTAAACCATTGACTATTGCATAATAAATAAATGAATTTATAAACTCGGTTTATAAATTGATTGGAATTTGAAATGAATCTAATTCAGAAATTTGAGAATTTATTAGTTTCCGGTGATTTCGAACTTTGGTTTTTTAAAATTTTAAAAGTATATAGTATTGAAAGTATTTTCGAATAGAAATCATTTCCAAAGAAATTTTAAAATGTTGAAATCAGTGCTCTTCTCTTTGTCGCTGGAAAATAATCTCGGTGAGGCGGCCGCATCATCGACATTCATTTTCGAGTTTCGAAGTGAAGATACTATTCTGTAGCTTTGCTATGGTCTTTGTTTTGAAAAACATTTTGATTTGAATTTCTTCAGTATAATTTGATTTATATATATAAGTATCTTATTTTAAAATTTTAATTTGATTTGATATAAATATATTATATATATCTCTAAATTGTTTAAAGTTAATCGGAAATCTAATTTTTAAATTGTGTTAAAGGATTATTTTAATTATAAATAAAACCAAAATTTGTAAATATTTAAACTTGAATAATTGAATTTGGAAAATTTTATTTGTATATTGTTCAACTGCATTCTAATACAACTTACCTAAATCGTTCAGAAGTTGAATATGTAATTGGATAATATATAAGATAAATTGAATTTATAAATTAAATTTGAGTGTTTATAATAAATGTTATACACTAAATTTTGATTATAAAGATGATAATAGAGTTAGATAGGATAATAAGTAATCGAATAATAGATGAGACCAATAAATTTGTTTTGAAAGAATTAATAAATTGAAATTTGATCAACTTATGAAAATACCTTGAATTTGAAAGCAATCAGTAAAGATAAATTAATTTAAATCAAAACTTTTATGTTTTAAATTAAAATTATATGGGTTTAAATATATGTAATAAGATATATTAAGTAGAATAAATTTAACAATAATTTGGAATAAAGAAGAATTTAAATTGCTGAAAAAAATATGATTATAATAAAAGACTATTCAAATTTATGGTTTTAGAAATTGTAAATTGAAGATAATTGGATAATAAGATAATGAATTTAGAAATAGTTGAGATTGATTTTAGTAAAATCAAATGGATAAAATCAAATTATTGAATACCAATCAATTTAAATTTGAATTTATATGGTTTAAATTAATTGTTATTTTGTATTTCAAATCTGTTTTTCTTTCTGGTTGTTTCTATTCTCCTACCTCGTTCCTTTTCGGGGACGAAAAGTTTTGAGTGGGGGAGAGTGTAACGACCCGTAAATTTCAACTGTTTTAATAACGTAATTAGTTGAAATTTTGTGAAAATTTAAACGATAAAATTTTGAAATAAAAAATTTAATATTTGTAATACGTCTAGTTAAACATAGCATCTGATAAATTGTCGTCCGAAAATATGAAAGTTATTTCGCGCGTAAATTCACTTCAATTTAATCAGTTAAAAAGCAATGAAAATAAAATGTTTCCGAAACCTAAATATTTTTACATAGAAAAATTCTAAATCATCTTCTGAGCAAGTTGTCAGTTGGTCGTTTTTCCAAATTCGGACATTTTTAGCTCCGTCGATCTTATTTTTCTGCGTTTTTCTTGCATTTTCCGCCAGTGGGAAAATTCAAATTTTTATAATTCAATCGCACCACTGATATCTGAATACCGTTTTGATCGCCTTGTCGTGCTGATCTCCGCAGTATATTCATTTGTGCATTTCGATTGTCCGGTACACTGCGAAATCAACAAAACGATTTGCCGTATCGGTTCCTTTTTGAACCTCTTGGGTTTCCCTGTATCCATTCAGTTATTCACCGTGATAAACAAATGGACACTGCCCTTTTATATTCCAGAATTTATTATCTAACTTTTGCTATCCCACCTGTTCAATATATTTGCTATTTCATTTTACCTGGTTGGTTCATTTGTCTTTCCCTCCTTTCTTCTTCCTTCGTTTTGATAAAAGTGATAAAAACAATAATCTAAGTTTGCATTCATTTTTTTTAAAACCTGCTCACGTCCAAACTTTCGTGGCCGCATCTTCATTACCGATTTCAATGCTTTCTCATCCCCATACCACAGCGCGCCTTCAACTCTTACTCCATAACCCGCCATAGTTCCCACCCGAACGCCAACCTCCATCTCTCCAAAACTCCAACAGCCTCATTTGATTGCAAAACTCATGCAACAGCCCTCTCCTTGACTGTCTGGCCGAACCTTCTTGCCTCCCATCCATGCACGGCCAATCCACCGCCTTTCCACCTTTGATCCACTCAGCCATCTCACCTCCACATGCAAGCAGCAACTCGTCGGGCCCACGAGCCTAACCCTCATTGCAACACCCCTCCACTTCCCCATGCCGAGCATAGCAAGCCGCTGCCGACCAAGACCCCATCAACCACACCTTCCAACTTCCCACCGCCTCACGTCAGAGTCGAACACAGCCGCTTTACCCCGCAACCCACTCCACCAAACTGCAACTGAACCTAGTGCCGACCAAGACAGCAGCCCATCTTCGATCTCCGAGCTTTGCACTACCGAACCCTACCTAAGAGTAGCCGCAACGACCATTTACACCTCTGCATCTCTTCGTGTGCTCTGCCTAGAGCCAAGCCTTCGGTCACCTTATTTTCCCACAGCAGCTTCTCTTTTTAAAAAATAATAATATATGTAATATATAAGTTGTTTATATTTTGGTTTCTTTGGTTTTATATTTAGAGTTTTATATATTCGAGTGTATATAATTTTGTTATACATATTGGATTTTTAAATTATTGATGTTAAAATATAATGTATATATATATATATTTTTTGATTTAAAAAAACATATGTGTTTTAAGAAATAATGATTTTGAAATAGAATATATATAAATTTTATTTTAATATGTGTTTAAAAATTAAATATTGATTTTAAAATATATATAGAGATTTTATTTTGATATGTGTTTTAAATTGAATATTGATTTTAAAATATAATATATAAAGGTTTATTTTAAATATGTGGGTAAATTTTAGATTTTTAAAATTAATATATATATATATATAGTTTTCATCAAACTCGAGTCCAAACACCCTGATTTGCTTTGGAATCCTCGTTTGGATCGGTAGCGCTTGTAGAAGCTCGAGATTCCGATTCATAGCTTGTTGCGTTGTCTACCTTTTCTAGCCTCGAAAGGTGAGCACTCACTCACGATTAATGTTCTTTTATTTATTAAATCTGATTTCAATTGAAACGACAATTGAAATATGCTGCTGTTAGTTAACTACACTGTTATATATGCTATTGCCTGTATCAGTTAACCTGTGACATTTGACACCATTATCTGTTAATTATTTATGCGATGATAATACAGTTTGGCTGATAATTGATTGATTGTTGATGTTTACATTGGACGTTAAACTGTTAATGTTAAAATGATAAACAGTATGAAATTGAACTTGATATAGGATAATTAAATGTTAAATTTGATTAACTGACATTTGTATAATATGACCCCTTTAACTGTTAAATTTATTGACACGTAGGATTGTTAACTACACCTTGAACCATCAATTGTATGTTGTTTAAACTAATGATGTATGAAATTGTAAATAGATGACAAGTGAAAAACCGTAATGTAATAATCTTAATCTACATGAAATGATAGTGTAGATTCTAGAAATAATTATATTAATTCGTACAAATAACAATGCGAATTAATACGGTTATTTCGGGATTATTTGAATTGATTATTGGATTGTTATTGTTGTTGTTATTGCTTGTTTATTTACTTTGACACCATCCCAACTATCACACTACAAGTTCCCTTTGTTATGCTTTGATTTTGAATTGAATTGGAATCGGGTTGAAATGATAAATACCCAAATTGAACTTTGACCTAGGATAGAAAATTAAATAAAACCCGATTGGTCAATAATTTGATTTAAAAAATAAAACGAGGATTTTATTTGAATAAATAATATGGTTTTGAAATGAAGTTGAAATTTGAATTTTAATAAAAATGTTAATATTTAATAATCTGAAACAAAATATTAACGATGTAATTGATGAAAGAACGTTGTTTAATTTGAGAAATGATTGAATTAAGTTTGAAATTATAATTAAGTTTGAAATTTTAATTAAGTTTGAAATTATTAAACTTTGAAATGATTTAATAATTAAGTTTGAAATTATTAAACTTTGAATGATTGAATTAAGTTTGAAATTATAATTAAGTTTGAAATTATTAAACTTTGGAATGATTTAATAATTAAGTTTGAAATTATAATTAAGTTTGAAAGTATTAAACTTTGGAATGATTTAATAATTAAGTTTGAAATTATTAAACTTTGAATGATTGAATTAAGTTTGAAATTATAATTAAGTTTGAAATTATAATTAAGTTTGAAATTATTAAACTTTGAATGATTGAATTAAGTTTGAAATTATAATTAAGTTTGAAATTATTAAACTTTGAAATTATTTAATAATTAAGTTTTGAATTATTTAATAATTAATAAGATTGAATTATTTAATGATTAAATTGAATTGAATTCTTTAATAAGAGAAAATTGAACTTTTGAATAAGTGAATTTTACTTTGTAAATAATTGAAATTGAGTTTTCTTGTTTAAGTAAGTTTTTGGAAAATTATTTAAGAAAGTAAATAAGTGAAATTGAATTTCTTTAACAAGAAATGAAAATGTGGTGTTTTTGAAATTAATGTAAGACTTGCAATTGAAAGAATTGATTTGACGAATTTAATTTAATTCAAATTGTAAGTTTTTGATTTAATGAAGTTGGATTTAAGAATTGATTTAATGAATTGGAAATTTAATAGAAATTGTCTTGAACAACAAAGTAACTTAACGAATATTGAATGAAATCGATAAATGAGTTTTAACTGATTTGAATGTTAAATTAAATTGATTTAAATGATTTCGGAATGAATTTTATATACGAATTTAAATTGATATTTGAATTGTTTTAAATAAAGATTGAAATTGAATTATAAGATTTTGAAAGTATGAATTTGGAAGTTTTGAAACGTAAATTATGGAAATCGATTTGGAAAGACAAATGAAATGTTGGTTTATAAATTGTAATTGGAATTGTAATTGATTTGGTTTTTGAAATATATAAACGACCAATCAGTGTAATAATTACGAAAGTTATTATAGAGACCGGGATCGGTAATGGATATACTCTCTATCTAAACCGAAAACCACTTTAATAACTATACGCGAAGTGATGATCCAGAATGAAGTGGTTGGAATGATGTACGTGATGACTGAAGAAAGAGAACGATAATGGGTAGCCTTGACACTTGTGTCAAATTGGAAATGACTAAAACAGGAGCTGTGCCGGGCCAATGGAGGATTAGCTACCTCAAGTGGACACACTTCTTCGAACTACTTATACTTGTTGTCGATTGGTGCACCCTTGATTTTGGGAGTGTTGTTTCACGGTGTTGCGGGCGCTGCGGCGTTGCGTTCTCACCAGTCCGGATCAGGCGAACGGTAGTATCACTACCTTGGGTATTGCCTCATGTGCCTTGTCATACTTGTATTCCATTTATGCGCGACCACTACGATTTTGATTTGTACCTTTAGTATATGGATTGCCCTCTGGTGACTTCCGGTTTTGGGGAAACTACAGTCTTGTATATGCTTTTGGGAATAAAAATGTGTTAAGGGTGGAATGGGCCATGACTTAACGCTATTTTGATATCTTTTTATATTACTGATAGACATTATCTACTTAGCGTATATTACTACCTAGTAGATAGTTTAACGGATCCTTAAAGGATGGTTATTCCAAACATCCTTTGAGTTACTTGTATTTCAATTGCTATTTCACTTGAGTTGGATTTATTAATATAAGAATGTTAATCCTGACTCGAGTGTCTTGTGTTTTTGCTTTACGCTCGGGTCAGACTGAGTGTACCAGTATTCAAGACTCACCTTTGAAGTTGGAGCTTTGCTTGAAGATCCAGCCATCTATTCTGCTTTCAGTATTCGATGATTCCAGTGATGTATTCTGATTTGTATCTGATGTATTGTATTACTCTTCCGTTGTATCTGTTCTAACTCTGATGTAACCTGTATATTTATATAGTAGCTTCATGAACTACTATCTCTTTTATTTCCGCTGCACTTATTACTCTGTGTCTGTGATCTGTGATTATTTATTTACTGTATATGTTCAGTTTTGCCAAATTTAAATTAACAACGCGGTATTTTGAGCAATTCAACTCCGGCATGAGTGTCTACCTATACACTTATAATGGATGCGAATGGTCCAAAATTCTGGGTCGTTACATCAAAACTTCCCACAAAAGTTAAATTAACATCACAATTAGACTCTAGTTTGGCTAGTTGTTTCGGTTGATTAAACAATGCAACTATGAAATGGATCCTTTAGTTGATTATCTAAGTTTCGCAAAGTGGTATTTTTATTTCTTTTGAACAACAAGTCGAATCAAATAAGTGAAAATAGTGCTTGGATTTCAATAGCTTGCTCTCTCTATTTTGAAAAATATTAACATTATTAATATTTACACACCGAACTTAGATAAACCGAGGCTAGATATACTGATCATGCACCGTCTTTCGGGCTTATGTGAGAATAGTACAGAGCATGGCTAGCGTATACATTTGCGTTTTAAAACATGACTCTAGGTGGTTATTTTTATTAAAAATTTATTTACATACACCTAACTCAGATAAACTGAGGCCAGATATACCGCTCATGTAGTGTCTTTCGAACTTACGTGAGAAAGGTACAGAACATGGCGAGTGTATACACTTGCGTGTGAACGCATGACTCTAGGTGTTTCTTACTTTCATAAAAACCATTTTTTTATGTTTTATTTTCTTCTTCTCTTTTTTGTAAAGAGAGAGAGTTATGCAAAATCATATTAGCACCACTTAACTTAGAAGATCTAATATGTTATAGCCTTTGCTTTAAATTAAACACTCATTTAAACAAATATTTCAATTAGGATATCTTCATAATTATCACCTATGAACCTTCCTATATATTAGTTAAACCATAGTTACTTGTAATCAAACTTTATTTTTATTTTTGTTGAGACAAGTAAATTTTCAAAAATTTCAATTTAAAAACCAAAACATATACTTATCCTATAGTGTTTCTTCAAAATAATATGCTAAAAAGAAAATTTGTTTCAAAAATTCATTTTTGTTTTTTTCGTTTTGGAAAGAAAATCGAAAATGAACATAAGACCCCCCCCCCACTTAATTTTGACTGTATCCCCATAGTCAATGCATGATATAATGAGTGTAACGGGGAAAAAATATATACATATTTACAAGAAAGGGTTAACATTTCTTACTAGACGTAGTATGGCTCAGGAAGAGTCATGAGCTCCTTCTCTCGATCACTCGCCAACTCCAAGTAGGCTTTAAACGATGGCTATTGACTTTAAAAATCGATCCATCCATAGGTTTTTCTATTCTATGGCACGGTGTGGGAAAATAGTACGTATGATGTACGGTCATGTCCACCTTGATTTTAATTTCCTAAGGAACAAATGAAGTCGAGAGTCATATAAATGAACTTTTTGGTTTAGAGAAAATGTCTTCCTTAGGATTGACTTGTCATGAAATTTTTTTGTTCTTTCTTTGTATATTTTCCCGTTTTCATACGCGTCGTTCTTAATCTCCTCTAACTCGTTGAGTTGCAATTTTTTAATTTCGCCAGCTTTTTCAAGATCAAAGTTTATGTTTTAATCGCCCACAACGCTTTATGTTCAAGTTCGATAGGTAAATGGCACGCTTTACTATAGACAAGCCTAAAAGGAGACATCCCAAGATTGGTTTTATACGCAGTTTTGTAAGCCCAAAGCACATCTGTCAATTTTTGTGACCGATCTTTTCGATTTTTATTCACAGTTTTCTCCAAAATTTGTTTGATTTGGTGATTTGAAACCACAACTTGACCACAAGTTTATGATGATACGGAGTGGATAACTTGTGGGTTATCAAGTATTTCTTCATTAGAGTTTCAAATGAACGATTACAGAAATGGGTTCCGTTATCACTTATTATTATGCGAGTTGCTCCAAACCTCAAAAGGATGTTTTTTTATGAATTTCATAACAACTTTTTGGTCGTTTAATTTACAAGGAACGCCTTCAACCTATTTGGAGACATAATCAACAGCAAGAAGAATGTATAGATTTCCAAAAGAATTAGGAAACGGTCCCATAAAGTCAATGCCCCAAATGTCAAAGATTTCAATCGTAAGAATGAGGTTCAAAGGCATCTTGTTTCGTCGAGAGATTCTTCCTAACATTTGACATGATCGCATGTTTTACAAAAACTCAAATGCATCTTCAAAAAGCATAGGCCAGTAAAAACCACATTGAAGCACCTTTTCCGTAGTTTTCTTCGGACCGGATTGACCACCACAGGCTTAGTCGTGACAAAATGAAAGAACATTCGTAATCCGGGATGCAACGTTGAATGATTTGGTTGGAACAACTTATACAAGTACGGATCGTCCCAATAGAAGTACTTGACTAGGGAAAGAAATTTATATTTATCATGTTTCGAACAAAATGAAGGAGTTTCCTTAGTGACTAAATAGTCCACTATGTCGGCATACCATGGATCGACAAAAACAGAAAGGAGTTGTTCAATAGGAAATATCGTTAAAGAAGATGGTGCGTTTGGAAGACGTGGCAGATGATCGACAATGACATTGTCGGATCCTTTTTTGTCTTTGATCGTAAGGTCAAATTCTTGGAGTAAAAGGATTCAACGGATCAAACGAGACTTAGCATCCTTCTTAGCAAAATGGTATTTAAGAGCAGAGTGGTCAGTGTAAACAGTAATGTGTGAGCCAATCAAATAAGATCGAAACTTTTCGAGTGTAAAGACTACCGCTAGAAGTTCTTTTCGGTAGTTATGTAATTGAGTTTAGTATCGTTTAAAGTCATACTAGCATAGTATATGACATGTAGAATTTTGTTGATGTGTTGTCCTAAGGCAATACCAACTGCAAACTTAGAAGCGTCACACATTATTTCAAAAGGAAGATCCCAATTGGGTGAGCAAATGATAGGAGCAAAAATGAGTTTGTTTTTGAGACATTCGAAAGCAGAAACACAATCAAAATAAAAGTCAAATGGAACATCTTTTCCAAGAAGAGTCGTAAGAGGTCGAGCAATTTTACCGAAGTCTTTTACAAAGCGTCGATAAAATCAAACGTGTCCAAGAAATGAACGAATTTCTTTAATAGATTTGAGAATTGGTAGATTCACAATTACGTCAACTTTCGCATTATCTACCTCAATGCCTTGGTTTGAAATGACATGCCTAAGGACGATGCCTTGTTTGACCATGAAATGACATTTTTTTCCAATTCAAAATTAAGTGTTTGTCCTTGCATCGATTAAGAACCAACTAAAGATGGTGTAAGCACTCAGAAAAAGAGTTTCCAAACATGGAAAAATCGTCCATAACACTTCAAGAAATAATTCGATCATATCGGAAAAGATGCTGACCATGCATCTTTGAAAAGTAGGAGGAGCGTTGCAAAGGCAAAATGGCATACGTCGATGTGCAAAAGTGCCAAAGGGACACGTGAAAGTTGTTTTCTCTTGAACTTCGAGAGCGATTGGAATTTGCTCATAACCGGAACTACCATCAAGAAAGCAATATAATTTGTGGCCGGCTAAACGTTCAAGCATTTGGTCGATGAATGGAAGAGGTTAGTGATCTTTACGTGTTGCAGCATTTAATTATCGATAACCAATACAAACACGCCATCCCGTTTGAGTATGAGTTGGAATGAGTTTATTAGAGTCGTTCTTGATAATGGTAAGTCCAGACTTTTTAGGCACGACATGAATTGGGCTAACCCATGAACTATCAGAGATTGGGTACATTACTCCGTTATCAAGAAATTTAAGAATTTCGTCTCGAACCACATTCTCCATTTTTGGGTTAAGCCTTTGTTGCGTGTCATGGACAAGCTTGGCATCGTCAACTAAATGGATTCAATGTTGAACAAGAGTGGGACTAATTCCCTTTATATTGGTGATCGACCATCCAATTTATTCTTTGTTTTTCGACAGAATTGGAAGTAGGGCAACTTCTTGATCAAGAGAGAGAGTTTAAGAAATTATAACAGGAAATATTTCATTGTCACCTAAGTATGCGTACTTAAGGTGATCGGGAAGGGGGTTTGAGGTCCAACCTCGAGGGTTGCTCAATCAAAGAATTCGGTTGAAGTTCTGATTCAATAGTGTGGTGTTCAAACGAAAGTGCATTTTCAATTTCATTAGGCTCGTCTTGAAATAGTTGTTCGTATTCAGTCTCGCATTCGTGGTTGAGGTCAACAATTTCATTATCAAAATTTTCTTGAATGTAGCTAACTTCCAGTGTTTGTTCGTGTGGTTCGCCGATTGATTTTCAAGATTGAAAATGTTAAGATCCAAAGTCATGTTTCCAAAAGAAATTTTAATTGAACCGTTTCGATAATTGATTAAAGCATTTGACGTAGCCAAGAAAGGTCGGCATAAAATCAAAGGAATTTGACTCGTTGGATTGTTCACGTGCTATATCTCTAGGATGATGAAATCGACGGGCAATATGAAATGACCGATTTTGATGACTACGTCCTTAATTTCTCCCACGGTTTTTTTTATCGAATGATTGGAAAATTGAAGAGTTACTTTCGTCGGTTTTAGTTCACCCCAGCCAATTTGCTGGGAAACTGAATAAGAAATTAAATTATAACTCGCACCCAAGTCTAGTAAGCACTTGTTAATCGTTTTATCTCTTGTCGTACACGAGATCGTCGAACATCCATAATCTTTGTATTTTAAAGGAAGTGATTGGGACAAGGCTCGCTAAGTCCGATGGCTAAGAAAACGTACTTGGGTACATGAGTGTGTCGTTTTTTAGTACACAAGTCCTTGAGAAACTTAGCGTAAGTTGGAACTTGTTGAACGATATCAAGGAGTGGGATGTTAACATTCACTTGTTTGAAAATTTCCAACATCATTTTCATTTGATCAGAGTGTTTCTTGGGTCGAAGACGATGTGGAAATAGAACACGATACTCAATAAGTCGGTCTACTTGAGTAGAAGAAGATTTTGGATTGGCATTTGATTCGATGTTTGGCTCGGTGTTTTGTTCAGATTCGCTTTTCGTTTTTAAAGTGTCAAGACGAGTTTTCGGTAACTCATTTGGACTGTCCACTTGGTTATTGATTTGTTTACCGAAACGCAAGGTTCTGATAGCATTTATTTGGTTTACTTTGCTATCTTAAACGACGTGGGCTTGATTCGAATTCATGTTTGGATTTCTAGGATTCCGAACTAGCTTACTTAAGAATGTGTCTCGTTCACGTTCACCCACAGAGGATGGCCAATTGACTCATTTGCATTCCAAATTTAGCAATCGATTGACTCGTATTCTGCATGTATGAGGTTAACAAATTTTGCAAATTGTCGTTTGATTGAAGGTTTTGAGAGGTTGCTTTAGTAAAAGTTTCAAGACTTTTCTCAAGTGAAATCAATCGTTTGTCACCATGGGGAGCTAAAGATTGTTGCGGTTGATTTTGAGACGGACCCGCGAATTGTTTTTGAAAATGATCGGGCTGAAAAAGAGGATTTGAAGCATTGTTCGGAAATGCTTGAATATTGGGATGAACCAAATTCGTGTTGGGATTATTTTGGTTCCATGCAAAGTTAGGACGATATCTCCAACCAGGATTGTACGTTGGAGAAAACGGGTCAATTTTAACCTTATTGAAAACATTGAGTTGTTCAATTGACTTAGGACACCGGTCGGCAATGTGACTCAGACCGTCGCATTTATAACACATTGGTTGGGAAGCTTGGTTCATTTGGTTGGATGAGAACGTTCTCGAATTTATTGGTCATTCCGTCGATCTTAGCTTCCAAAGACAAACATGATCCTATCGAGTGCGCGCTCTCGATCGTGAATAGATGGATTTTTCGAGAACGTTCCCATTGGGACGATTTTTTGGCCAAGTTTTCAAGAAATTTCCAAGAATCATCGTGATGTTAAGCGAGAAAATTGCTTTGGGACATCGATTCAAGCATGGTTCCTAAGCTGTTTTCAAGTCCATCGTATAAGATTTGGCAATGAGTCCATTTTTCAAAATTTTGGTTTGGACATTTTATCAAAAGCTCTTTAAATCTTTTAAAATATTTTCCGAAAGGTTCACCCCTGAATTGATGAAAATTTACAATTTCGTTTTGCATTTTGTCATTTTTTCCAAGGGGTAGAACTTTTTAAAGAAAACTTTAACAAATTCTTCCCAAGTTTTAATTAAGTTCGATGGTAAGCTGTACAACCATTTTTCAGCATAATTGGTAAGGGCGAATGGAATTAACAGAAGTTTAACTCCATTATCACAAAGTTGTTGAAGTTTAATGGTTGCATAAACTTGTTCGAATTTTGTTAAGAAAATATATAGGTCATCATCATGTTCAAAACTACCAAATTTTGGGAGCGTGGCTATATGGTTTGAATGAATTTCGAAGTTGTTACTCGTTGGGGCGAGTAATGTGATACAAGAAGTAATAGAAACTCTATCGGGGAGAGAGTTAAAGGGGCATTTTCGTTTGCCATTATTGGAGTATCGTTTGTTCAAGTTAAACGATTTGTTGTTATGTCACAGTCCAGGTACTCATGTACAAGAAAAAGTCAAGAAGAGAAAGAAGTGAGAATCGAGTTAAGAGAATGAAACACGGTTTAGAAAATGAAAGCAAGTGAGAATTTTTTTTTTTTTTTTTTTTATAAAGGAAAAATATTTACCTAAGGGAATTTATTTTTTAAAAATAAAGGAGATTTTATTTAATTTTTTTTTTTTGGAGTTTTGATTTTCAAATTTTTTTATATGTTTTTGCTCTTTTTTTATTAAAAGATTTTTTGGATTTTTTTTAAAAAATAACTTAAGTAAAATGCTTGTTTTTTTATTTTTGATTTTTATTGAAAATTCTTTTCTTTTTTTGTAAGGAAAAGATGTAAAAAGTTTTTTTTAAAAGGAACTAAGTTAAGTAAAATGTAAATTTTTTTTAGTTTTGAATTTTGTTGTTTCTTTAAATATGCATGAACTAATGCAACTAAATGAATGCAATGACTTAATTACAAATTTCTTGTCCTTAGTGGCTCCTAACCCAAAATTGTATAATCACACTTTGTCTTAATCCAACAAAATAGTTCTTAGCCAGGTAATGGACAGGAGTTATCGGTGCACCATGAATCACCATAGCAATGTAGCCGAAGGTTTAAGTACCTTCAGAGAAACAATCACTATAATATTTACGAATCACCGTAATATTTATATATGATTATTTCTCTGCCGTAGCGTAGACACCAAGAATATAAATTATCGAAAGAAGATAAATTATCAAGATACAATTAAGCCCTAGTTGAGCTCGTGACTCCCTTAAGTACAACGTCTAACCATTATTATCAGTCAAGTTCTAAGATGATATGCAATTTGTGGGCCAAGGAAGGGGTGATAAAATCCCTAACCATATGTGGATCTGGGTATTGCCTTTAGAAAATAAAATTAGACAATATGAATGCAAAACTGAAAATAAACGTGAATTAATGATGCAACTACAAATGAAATTTGTTTTTGTTTTCGAAAATTTAAAATGCAAGTAACCAACAATGCGAAGAAAATAAAAACAAGAGATAAGGGCATGATACCAGAGCGTGCAGAATTATTAGCAATTTTATTCTAAAGCAGCTATTTTTTATAAAGCAAGCAAGCAGAGCAGTTTTAGCAAGCAATTCTGTCCTTCTGAATTTTTGCTTTTGCAACCTGAAAATTTGAATAAGATATATGTATAGTGTATTTCTGAATTTGTGTATTTAAACTAGAACAAGAAAATAAACTTGCCTTTTTTCCTTTTTTTATAAAGCTAAAAGAAAAATTAAAATGAATTTACAATTAAATTATACAAAGCTCAACCCATAAAGCACTCAGCCTATAAGCCCAACATACTACTTTCTGTTTTTAAAAAATATACACTCTTTCTCCTCTAATAATCACAACAGAAAAAAAATCGAACGGGCAAACACGTAAATCGTCGAATTATTGTAAAAAAAAATTGGCAGTGGATTTTGTGATGTAAGCAGAGAGGGATGTCTAGTGGGGATGTTAAGATGCAATTGTAAGCAGAAGTGAAGCAACTATGACTTTGGGTTGGTTGGTTGCTGGTTGAGATCAGGGTTGTAGGCTGTTGCATGCTGATTTGGGTTGAAGCAAGGGTTAGAGGGAGGTTGTTTGTTGTACTGAATGTTGTTGTGTGGTTGGTGAAGTGTGTAAGGTTGGAGATGCATGGTAATGGAGGAACTGTGGCAGTCAGGTAAACTTTGCAAGGTTGTCGTTCCCAAGACTGTGTTTTGATGATGGCAGCAATTTGTTTTGATAATGGTTGAAAGTTGAATGATTGTTGTTGTAGTTCAGGGCATAGAATGGACACTTGCATAGATCATAGTATGCAAAATGTGAATGGAGTGAATGGTGAAGTTGAAGTATGAGTTAGGTGAAGTTTGTTTGTGATGGAAACTATTGTAGACTGTTTCTTATGGTGTAGGGACAGTGCAGTTTTGAAGTATGATTCCTGTGAGGTTGTGAAGGCAGTATGAAAATGAGGTTGAGAAGGCAATAAGGGTTGAGATGATGGTTGCAGTAGTGATGCAAGGTGATGGCCGTGATTGAGGAAGGATGGATGTTGTAGTTTGATGTGTGGTGGGATGGACATGTAAACTAAAGTTTGAAGTGGTTTTAAACTAAAAAAAATTGTAAAAGTTTGCTAATGCAAAAGTGAAATAAACTATGATATTAAAGAGCAATTTAGAGGCAAATCCACTTCCAATCATTCATATAAATCAACACAAATTCGCATATAATCTCTCGTTAAAATATTAAGTAGAAAATGATAGATGTGCTTATTATAAGTATGATTTATTTGTGCTATTAATTAGAACAACTTAAATCATCAAACTCCAACACACCATTCAAACCCACTTATCAAAGCTCTTGAAAATGACCTGAAAATTAAAAATAAAATCTATTTTAAGTATGATCTATTTACTATTAATTAGTAACATAGACCATCAAATTTTGATTACAGCGTAACTTTCATATCAAAATCACTTAGGCAAATGATCAAATGGCTTATGTTTTAAATGGAGTACGTTAAGCATGGCCTATTTGAGATGTCAACATTGGCTATCAAAATTCAATGAAAATAAACATAAACCACCATCATTCATATTTTCCATCAAGCACATAAGAGAGATTACAAATGAAATCATTATGTTAATTTAATATATTTCATGAGAGCTTCATTACCCCTAAATTGAAGGGGTTTAGCTATTCATATTTGAAAACCTGATAACATAAAATGATTTCAACATAAAAAGAGAAGGAAAATGAGAGCTATTAAAATAAAAGAGAGCTAACTACAAGAAATAAAAGAAATAATACGAGAGAATAAAAGAGCATAAAAGAAAGCATAAATAAAATTGCATAAAAATAAAATAAGGCTAAGAAGCCATGAAAAAAACTTTTTATTTTATCTTTGATTTTGTGGTTACAACTTGCATAAAAGAGAAGAAGATTACATGAAACATAAAGGGTATTTATATATGCTTGAAACCCTAATTCATATTTTGAGGGAACTACCAAAAATGCCCTTTAGAAAGTATAACCTTCAAGTAATCATTAGGAAATTAATTAACCCTACTAACATGCCTTTTAGCCACCATTAACATGTGAATGTGCTTTTAATCATGGACCATATGACAGTGGGTATGTGGGCTTCTCCATGTTGCATGAATTCATTTATTTCCAATCTTCATTTGCCTTCAACATATGTGGATGCATTTATTCATGAAAGCTTTTTCATATTTGCTCTCCATTTCCTACAATTAAAAATAAAAATGTGTAAATAATTTTTCTCAAATTAAATCATACAAAAATTTGCCATTTTACCCCCCAAATGAAGATGAATAAATGATGATTTAAAAATAATTTATATTTTGCTTTAAACATGTAAAATACCATAATATGCTCATATATTTATTTAAATAAAAGTAGATTAAATATGAAAGTAAGAACATGCACTTTTACGTGAACATCAAAAATTCTACTTTAAAAATAAATGGGATTATATAAAAGGTGCTAAGGTTGAAGTAGAATGGTATAAATTATATGGAATAGAACAAATTTTCCAAAAATGTCACACTGTGCTTGCTTTGCCTTGCTACATATATTACCAACCAAAAATAGATGCAAAAAATGGAACAAGAATGGTGAAATCCAATGCCTTCTCTATAAAAATGAACCAGAAAGCATAGATTAGTGCACTTTGATTGCCTTTACATAAAACATATATTGTCCATTGCAAAAGCAGAGTTAAAATTCAACCAGTTTCAAGCATTGTAGAGTATTAGAACTAGCATTCAATACATCCAACAAAAATTTAAAGCTAAATTTAGAGGGTTTTACTTAGCATGCATAACATTAATACCAATAATATATCACATCTGGAGAGAAAGGAACATAAGATTGCATAAAAATAAGGAAATAGATAGCTTGCAATTATGGAAGAAAATCGAAGCTGAAAGTCGGATCCTCTTTAGAAACTCAATTAAAGAATCAAAGCATCCAAACACACAAATCCAAGACTTATGGAACTTGGACAACTATGAAGAAAGGATGGAAGCATAATTACAAAATGTGAAATACACTATAATGACCTGTAACTTTTAACGATTTTTATAACGTAATTAACTAAAGTTTTCATGAAAAATAAATGCTAAATTTTTGAAATAAAAATTTGATATTTGGAATACGTCTATTTAAACATAGAAAATGGTAAAAAAATTATTGGAAAATATGTAAGTTAGTTCAATTGTGTAATTTTCAATTCCAATTTAAACCAGTTAATATTTGACGGAAATAAGATATTTTCGAAATCTGAATATTTTTACATAATAAATTTGTAAATCATTTTCTGAGTGAGATGTCATATTTGATTTCACCAAATTTGGACTGCTCTAGCCCCGTTTATCTTATTTTCGGCTTTTATCAGCATTTTGGCAGCGAATATCGACTTTTGATAGGATGGTCGTATCGCTGATATATGTGTACCATTCTGTTCGTATCGTCGTGTTGATCTCCACGGTATATTCATTTGTGCATTTCGAAGTCCGGTACGTGGAGAAATTCATGGAACGGTTATCCGTATAGGTATCCGTTTTGAGCTTTTGTTTTCCTGTGGCCTTTCGTGTTCCTGAGACAACCAACAGCCAGCTGCCTTTTTATATTTCCTTTAATTCATGTACCTGGCTGTTGTCATTCCCACTGTTTCAATTTGTTTATGGTTTCGTGAAAGAAATTAATAACAAAGTATTCATTTATATTGTTTGTGAACCGTTCGTTATTCTTCCTCTTCTTTTCAATTGGATCTGCTCTTATATGAAAAAAAAATTATACCGGCTACTCCAATTTCAACATGCTCGTCCCTTTTCTCCACCTTGAATGCACAGCACAACCCTACCTCGGCCGCACTACTTCTCCTCTCACAACCCTATATTCACGACCGAAACTCTTCAACCCTCTCACCTAAACCACTCCGCCATGATGAAGCACGCAAACCGAGACCGTCGATCCAACCTGTTCACCCAGCGCTCTGTCCACATTTTGATCATCGTTCCACCTGCCACTCTCTTTTCAACCCCACCCAGACCCCTGACAATAGCCACAATCATCTCCTCACCCGAACCAAACGCCTGCAAACACCACCAGTAGCCTGATTTCGTGCATCTCCTCACGCACAGACCTGCACCCCTCCTGTTTCCACCCATTTCTGCCTTCAGGGCTCGCCGAAGCTTCCACAACACCATGGCCCTTCGACCACTCGAAGCAGCCCCTAACCGTGCGTTCACCACCCTCTCTCGACCCATTTCCTCCACCATGTGCTAGACCGAGCAGCCAAGCATGGCCGCACGTCTTCCGACACCCTCTAGATTCCAATTGCAACTCTGCCATTTGGTAGTCATGTGTTATAATATAATAGATATAGTGATATTTTGATTCTTAAAATATACATAGAATTTTTAAATTATAATATATATATATGTCTTGATTTTTTTTAAAATATATGTGTTTTAATATTATATATATATATATATATATATTGATTTTAGAATGTATATAGATTTTAAAATATATACAGATATTTTGATTTTATTTGATGTGCTTAAGAAATAATGATTTTGAAATATATATACAAAGATTTTGATTTTAATATACATGTGTTTTAAATTTAATATTGATTTTCAAATATATATTATAAAGATTTTATTTTAAAATATATGTTTTAAATTTTAGATTTTTTAAATATATAGCTATATATATATATATTGTTTCATCAGATCCATCGAGTTCAAGATCGTGCCTGCTTTACTTTGCTTTGCTTTGGATTTGTCATAGAGTTCGTGATTCAATTAGTAGCTTGTTGTGTTGTCTAATTCCTCTAGCCTTGAAAGGTGAGCAATCACTCACGATTAACATTCTTATATTTAGTAAATTTAATTCACATGAAATGACGATTGAAATATGCTATTAAAATTGTTAAGTTATTTAATTGTTAAATATGATATGCCATTATCTTCAATTATTTACCTATGACATATGACACCATAACATGTTGTATACATTTTATTTAAATTTGTTACTGATGATATATGTCTATTGTTGATATGTTATATTCATATTTGTTTCACTTTGCAAGTTCCCTGTTAGTTTAGAAATTCCCTATGGGTTGAAATGATACATACCCGAACGATACTATAGATTAGTGGAAAATCGTTATGGGTTAAAATGATAAATCCAAGCGATTTTCATTGATTTTTAAATTTTAGGATTGCGGGTTGAAATGATATATTCCCATAAATATTAAATTTAAATTGCGGATTGAAATGATAAATATCTGTATCCCTTGACCATAGGATAGAAAATTATATACGGACATTGTTAGTTTATTTTTGAAATGATTTAAAGGAAAATATATGGTTTTTGATAAATATTGATTTTAAATTTTAATATAAATATTTATTTTAATATGTGTAAAAATTTAGATTTTAAAATTTATATGTTTTGGGAATTTTAAATTTATAAGTTAAGTTTTAAATATAAATTATAAATTTTACTTATAACTTTATTATTTTTAAAATATATAAAATAAATTTAAATTAGATTTAACAATAATATGATTTAATTTAATAATAATTAATGTAATGGAATTGATTAAGAATTTAATTTAACTAATAATATATATATAATATGTTTAAAATATTTATTTAAATTTTATGTTAAAAAAATAGATTTTGTAATAAATTTAATAAATTAAGGTTGGAGATAAATTAAAATTGATTTGTAACTGAATTTGTTTAAGAATTGTACTTAAACAGAAATTGCTTTGAACTTATTAAATTTGAGATTTTAAAGATATGATTTTATACCTTAAGAATTTGGATTTTGGTTAAAGGCGATTAAATGAATATTAAAAATTTAAATAAAATTTAATAATATTTATTTAAATTTGTAATTTGAGATTTATTTAAATGTTATAAAAGTGATTAAGTGAACATTTCAGGTTTAAATAAAATCAAAGTTAAATTATGAAATATAAATGAAATTTATCAAACTGGGTTAGTATTAACGTTTGAATATCTAAACTTTGAAACCTATTGAATTTGAATGTGATTTAAATTGGTAGTTCAAACCTGGATTTGAAATTGATATAAATTGAAATGGTTTTATTGAGAATTTGAATTGAATTGAATTGATGAACTGTGATTGATTTAAATTGAATTTTGGAACCTAGTTGATTTGAATCGATTTGTGGAATTGGATGAAACAATTCTAATTTGAAACTATTTTTGATATAAACTCTTTTAATATAAACTATTTTAATGTATAAACTATTAATCTATAACCTATTTTAATATATAAACTATTTTTAATTTATAACTATTTTAATATATATAAACTACCTTTAAATATTCAAATTGTTTAAGTGGGAACTGTTATAATTAGATTTAATGGATTTAAATGCAAATATTTGATAAGATTATTTTGTGGTTATGATTTCGAAGGTGAATAAGATTTCGAAAGTGATGTGATTTTGAAATGAATATGATATTTTGAAATAAAGTATGAACTGTTTTGAAATATAAAATGACCATGGTGTGAAATAAGCATTTGGTTGTTAAAGAGACCGGGATCAGATATTGTCATACTCTCTACCAATACCAAAAACTACTTTAACAACTGTGTACGTGGTGGAGATTCCAGAACGAAGTAGGATGGTTTGGCGACGATTCTGTATGAGGTATTAACGCAGCCCTGACTCCGGCGAGTCAGCTTGATGTGGCTAAAACAGGAGCTATACCTGGGCCAAGTGAGGTCGCACCTCCGATCGGGCACATTTCTTCGATACCATTCTATTACTTTGTGATTTGATTGGGTGCACCTTCGATTTTGGGAGTGTGTCTCGAGGTGGGCGGTAGTAGCTGCTATGCGTTACCACCGACCCGGTTCTGCAAAACGGAAGAATATATGTTATCACCTGGGGTGTTCCCACCCTTATCGAGAGCTCTTTTCCATACACCACAGTATCCATAATTTATAATATATCCGAGGGTATCTAGAAAGGTGATAACATACACTACGTATGACCCACTTAGCCTTGTAGCATATCCCATGATTTTCAATCATTCTGGTTGATGAGGCTTGAGGCTACGATTAACTTTCAAGAACAATTTCACTTATAATGCTCATCGTCCTCCAATGACGATGTTCTGATAGCATTCGTCCATACAAGTTGTCCTGGGTCTGGACAAACCGAATCACCATTTGCATCATCTTCACGGTATCCATTCGTAATGCTCAAATCGGATCGAGGTGGCTTTTGGATAATTAAATTTGATCCTAGTCTCTTTGATACGATCAACGAAATTGGCCAAATACTTAATAGTTGGTTATTTAACTATCAATATAACATCCATAAGCAGTCACTGGGCCCATATTATAATTTTCCAAAATTTATTTTCAAAATATCTTTATAAGATATATATTCAAATCACTTCCAAATTTTCAATATTTAAGACAACTCAAATATTTATATCCATATCAGGATATTTCAAACCATCTCTTATTTCAACTAATAGAAAATATTTACAAATATATTTTTCTAAACCCCTTACTTCCCAACACTTAGGAAAGTTCCATTTATTTTTCTTTTCCCAGAAACCCTTCACAATTTATATTGTAAATTCCTTAACTCATTTATAACGAATTATATAAGTTCCGGGTTCCTTAATTAAATCTCTTTATTCAAAAGTACATACCTATCTCGCCGAAATAAGTATATACAACAACCATTCCCTTCAAAAATATTTGAAAACTTTTTAAAATAGATATGGAAAGCACCACACGGTATCAACCATGGATTCACAGCTCAATGATAACGTCTCTATACCATTACTTTCCGAAAACTTATTTAATAATTAAATATACTTTTAAACAATTTAAATAATTACATAACTTTGAAACCATAATTAATTCTGATTTATTAATCAAATTCTAATCGATTTACAAGACTTGTTTATAAAACTTATAATTCATTTTGACAATTTGAAAATATCTAAATAACAAATTTTATGAAATATTCATATGCTAAACATTTTTAAATTACCTAGTTTAATAATTAAAAACCCTCTTTTTAAAACAAACTCAACTTCTTGATAAAATATATTTTTCAATTCCAATATAGCCAGTCTAATATTTATAAATCTCTCTCAATTTATCACCAATTGATTTACGTCCCAATTTTGTAAATCCCCTTTTTCACATTTCTAAAAGTAAATCTATCATTTATTTTTAAACCGATTTGCCCATCTCATTATAAATTCTTACCGTGAACTTATACCTTCAATTTATCAACTGATAATCACTTCACTTTATTTATAAACATTGTTTATAAATCTCACAGTTTTCAATGCCAGTTTATAACGGTTTCACATCACATAAGTCCATTATCAATTGATTTCTAAATTAAATTCCATTTATAAATCAATTTCTTAAATAAACCAAATTGTACTCCAAAACCAACCCAAATCTCGATTATTCTTCCATTTCGAAATTTAAAAATCTTATTTAAGATCCGGTATATTCGATTTTTATATTTATTTCCAAATTTCCTTCTATTCTCCCCATCTATTAAAAATCTTGATTTTTAAAACCTATTATACCTACACAAGTATCACTTAAGAATTATTATTTAAATACTTTATATACATATTATTCCAAAATCTCCATTTAAAATATCACGGAATAGTCAACTGCAAATTCAAACCATTTATTTACCCAATCAATTTCTTTTAACTCATCCAAAACTCTATATAAATATTTTACTTTCAAAAATCCCTTTTTAATTTCTTTTCAAATTCAAAATATATATATTTATGGTATTTTTTTAAAATACCAGAATCTTGGCCAGTATTTCCATAGCATCCAATAAATTCAAATCACATTATAATCTATCACAGATTATTCAAACATATCATATATCACTATATATGAAATTAAATTCAACATTTTTGAGGAATCCAGTTGGATCCCTCCACCAATTTTCCTGCAACCATAAATGTTAATACAACATAAAAATATCAATCCTGCTTCAAGGCCGGATATCGCGGTAATATAGGGTCATCCGCTATTATGCGGGGCGCATAGGGTCTCATCCACTCCAATCGACGAGAATAATCAATCCAACTACTAATATATATACTACTATATATAATATCACATTCAATTGATAATAATTTATCAATTCAACAAATCAATCAATAATTAATTTTAACAATTTAAAATTAATGCCAATCAATCAATAATTAAGTTTAACTATTTAAAATTAATGCTAATCATCCAAATGAGTGAGATTTACTCACTTTGATTTTTATTATCGTCGAGACGTTCCGTTTTGAAACTAAAACCGGACGACACCCGATTTTAGCCCAAATTTTGAATGTTTCCAAATCCTTCTAAACTAGTTTCATTTCGAAGCTCTCGTTATTATGATCGTAATGCAAAAATTCTCGTCCCAATCGGACCTCGTATGAGAGAGATATACATTTTTTTAAGTTGATGATAATTTAATTAAATTAAACAATAATATAATATTCTTTTTAAACCCATACCCAACAATTTCAAACCCGGCCCAAGAAAACACAGTTTCTTCTTCTTCCCCCTTTTTTTCTGCCTGCACACAAGAACCACTGCCTTGACCTAAACGTGCACGCACTTCCCACGCCACCAACGACCCGTACGACTTCGCCAACACGTTCGCCTCCTCCTCCTCATCTCAACCGAACCAAGAACTTCGAGCTTGCCGCCCCCTTTCATTTCGCGACCTGCTACCCTATTGTTGTCATACAATAATGTCGCACCCCCTCAAACCCGACCGCAACCTCCAAACTCTCGACCACAAGTGCTCTCCTTCTTCGCGAATCCAGATGTCCACTCAAAATCACGAACCAAGGCCTAATTCGATGATTATCCTCAACCCTAGTTGAAATTGCCGTGCGATTCAAAAAGTCGAGCTCACAAACTTGATGTCGCACCTTCCAATTTTCATATCAGATTGAAGCTTATCTAAAAACTAGATTTTAGAAGCAAGAATTTGATTTTTTTTTAAGTATATGAGGAAAAATAAATTTTTGAAGTTGATTTTTTTTCTTTGAACTGTTCGACTGCATGGTGTTTAAAAGGAGAAGGAGGACGAGATGTTGGCATGTTGAAGAGGGAAATGGTACAGTGATTTGAAAATAATAAAAAGAGCTGATGTGAATATTTGACTAGACAATATATAAATTTTAAATTCCAAAATATCTCGATTTACACAACTCAAAATCTCGAACCCCTATCGAGGCGTGTCGTTAAGCATTTATAATGTTATACAGCTATTCCAAATGCAATGGAAAAGGTTTCGAGTCTTAATTCGATCGTATGGAGAAGATAGCTTTTTGAACCCAATTATTATATTGAATTTTCGATATTAAATTCAACGCGTTTCTATCCCGTACGACCAACGATCACTCCAAATGCTACGAAATTTGAAATCCGATAATAATACACTATTACGGATCCAATGGAACTAGTTTCGTCGAATTCCGACAATGTGCCCCGGAAAGCTATTTTCACTCGTTAATTAAAACAAGTTATTTTTAAAATCGAACAAATTATTTTTAAATTCAATATAAAACTTCTATCACCTTCATTCTTGTTAATATAAATTTAATAAGCCATTAAATTATTATTATCAAGCTAAAAACTCAAAATTTCACTATTTAACCAAATTTCTATTTATTAAACTCAATTATTAAATCACCCAATAAATCGTTATATTTGAAATTTAAGTTGAACAATTAAATTTTAAATATTTAAAATCAATTAAATATTCCAATTTCAATTAGTCAAAATTCTGGATCGATACATTAAAAGTATAATTTTCTGAAATTTGATAGTTAAACGAATTGATTGTTAGAAATGATGATACTAGATTATAATTTATTGTTTTGTTAACATTCATAAACTATTAACTATTGTTGAATGTTATAAGAAAATGAAATTTTATAAACATGGGTTATAAATTGGATTCGAAAATGAAATGAATTTAAATTGGGGATTTGAGAATTAAATCTTTGGTTCTTTCCAAATTTTTGTTTCAAAGTTTTGAAAAATATGTATTATTTGAAAGTATTTTCGAATGAAAATTGTTTCCAAAGAATTTAAAGGAAGTAAGTCAGTACTCTCCTCTTTTGTCGTTGGAAAATAGTTTTGGTGATGACTACAGCATCATCAACATTCATTTTCAAGTCTTAAAGTGGAGAGGCCACTCAATAGCTTTGTTACACTTTTGTTTTGGAAATGGATTTGATTTGAATTTTTGGAGTATGATTTGATGTAATATATATATATATATTAAAATGGTTTGAAGTAAAACCAGAAATTTAACTTTTAAGTTTTATGTTAAGTAATGGTTTTCAATTATTGAAATGAAGCAAAATTTTAAATAATTGAAGTGTTTAAAATGAGAATTGGAATTTAAACAGCTTGAAACAGTAGAAATAGGATAAAAATTTATTTGTATAATACTCAATTTCATTTTTAAACATATATAACTTACCTAAAATATTCAAAAAGTTAAATGTTGGTGTAAATATGTAATTGAAAGTTATACTGGAGAAACTTAAATAATAAAATGCTCAAAATAAATTTTGCTTTACAAAATTGTTAAAACTAAATTTTACTTAACAGAAATGTTGTAATTAAAAGGAAATTTGTATAGTGTTAATTACATTTGAAAGTATTAATAAAACTTACCTGAAAGGAAAAGAAGAGTTTGAATGTAACTGAATAATATGCAGTATAAATGTAAGTAATAAGATGTCCAAAAAAATTGAATTTTGATAAGGGAATTTACAAATAAAATTTGGTAGTTATAATAAAAGTTTACACGTTTAATTTATGTTATAAGATTTTGTTAAGTGGTATAAATTGAATAATAAATAGAGAATGCTATTTAAGTAAATGAATATGAACTTAAGAAAATAAACAGGTAATAAATAAAGGGACAGTTTGGCACAGGTCCCTAATAAGTTTCAAAATACACAAAAACCCCAGTAAAAAAAGTTTGTAAATTAGGTCCCTAGAATTAAGTTACCGAATAATGGCATACACTTATGCAATTATTCAATGAATAATTGCAGACATTTATGCAATTATATCAAAAAATTACAGACATTTCCACAATTATTCACTGAAAAATTGCGAAAATTTCTGCAATTTTTCAAAAAATTGCGGAAAATTCCGCAATTATTCACCAAAAAATTGCGGAACTTTCTTCAATTTTTTCAAAAATTTATGGAAAATTCCATAATTATTCACCAATAAAATTGCGGAAATTTCCGCAATTATTCACCAAAAAAATTGCATAAATTTATGCAACTTTTGGATATAATTGCATAACCGTCTGCAATTATTCAGTGAATAATTGCATAACTATATGAAATTACTTAGTAACTTAATTTTAAGGACCTAATTCACGTACTTTTTTTTACTGGGGTTTTTTGTGTATTTTGAAACTTATTAGGACCTGAGCCTAATATTCATATAAATAAATTTATATTTTGAAAACTGTTTGTGATACAAAGGTAAATTACAAAGAATAGTGAAATTGAATTTTTGATGTGGAATTAACTTAAGTGAAGTCAAACAGATTAAATAAATAATTTAAATAAAATAAATTTTGTTTTAAAAGAAAATTTTGTAACAAGTGTAAATAAATTGAAAGAAAATCAATTGAATAACAATACCTTGAATTGAAATCAACAAAATATGAGTACAATGAAGAATTATTAACTGAATAAAATGGATTGAAACCAAAATTGATGTATATTAATCAATATAAAAACTAATGAAATTTATGTGGTTTTAAATTAGTGAATATTAGGCTCGGGTTCCTAATAAGTTTCAAAATACACAAAAACCCCAGTAAAAAAAAGTATGTAAATTAGGTCCCTAGAATTAAGTTATTAAGTAATTGCATATAGTTATGCAATTATTCACTGAATAATTGCAGATATTTATGCAATAATATCCAAAAGTTGTATAAATTTATGCAATTTTTTCGGTGAATAATTGCGGAAATTTCCGCAATTTTTTTGGTGAATAATTGCGGAAATTTCCGCAATTTTTTTTTCAGTGAATAATTGTGGAAAGGTCTGCAATTTTTTGATATAATTGCATAAATGTCTGCAATTATTCACTGAATAATTACATAAGTGTATGCCATTATTCGGTAACTTAATTGTAGGGACCTAATTTACAAACTTTTTTTTACTGGGGTTTTTGTGTATTTTGAAACTTATTAGAGACCCGTGCCAAACTGTCCCATTAAATTAACTGTTGTTTCTGGTACTATGTATTTCAAATCTATCTTATCTTCCTATTTGCTTCCATTCTCCTACCTCGTTCCTTTTTGGGGATGAAAAGTTTTGAGTAGGGGAGAGTGTAACGACCCGTAATTTTTAATGATTTTTATAATGTAATTAACTAAATTTTTCGTGAAAAATAAATAATAAATTTTTGAAATAAAAATTTGATATTTGATATACGCCTATTTAAACATAGCAAATGGTAAATTTTTATTAGAAAATATGTAAGTTAGTCCTGTTGTGTAATTTTCAATTCCAATTTAAATCAGTTAATATTTGATGGAAATAAAATATTTTCGAAATCTGAATATCTTTTCATAATATATTTGTAATCATTTTCTGAGTAAGTCTTCATATTTTGTTTCACCAAATTTGGACTACTATAGCCCCGTTTATCTTATTTTCGGCGTTTTATCAGCATTTTGGCAGCGAATATCGACTTTTGATAGGATGGTCGTATCGTAGATATCTGTGTACCATTATGTTCGCCTCATCGTGTTGATCTCCGCGGTATATTCATTTGTGCATTTCGGAGTCCTGTACGTGGATAAATCCGCGTAACGGTTATCCGTATCGGTATCCGTTTTGAGCTTTTGTTTTCCTGTGTCCTTTCATGTTCCCGAGACAACCAATAGACAGCTGCCTTTTTATATTTCCTTGAATTCGTATACATAGCTGTTGTCATTTCCACTGTTTCAATTTGTTTTTGGTTTCGTGAAAGAAATTAATAATAAAGTATTCATTTATATTGTTTGTGAACCGTTCGTTCTTCTTCCTCTTCTTTTCGTTTGGTTCTACTCTTATATGAAAAAATAAAATAAAATAAAAATTATATCGGCTGCTCCCATTTCAACCTACTCGTCCCTTTTCTCCGCCTTGAACGCACAGCACAACCCCACCTCGGCCGCACCACTTCTCCTCCCACAACCCCATAGTCACGGCCAAAAATCTTCAACTCTCTCCCCTAAACCCCTCTGCCATGATGAATCACGCAACACGAGATCGCCGATCCAACCTCTTCACCCAGCGCTCCATCATATTTCCATCATTGTTCCACCTGCCACTCTCTTTTCAACCCCGCCCAGACCCCTGACGACAGCCACAACCATCTCCTCACCCGAACCAAACGCCTGCAAACACCACCAGTAGCCTGACGTGGTGCATCTCCTCACGCACACACCTGCACTCCCCTCATGTTTTTACCCATTTCTGCCTTTAGGGCTCGCCGAAGCTTCCACAACACCACAGCCCTACGTCCACTCGAAGCAGCCCCTGACCGTGCGTTCACCTCCCTCTCTCGACCCATTTTCTCCACCATGTGCTCGATCGAGCAGCCAAGCACTACTGCACGTCTTCCGACACCCTCCAGATTCCAATTGCAGCTCTGCCATTTGGTAGTCATGTGTTATAATATAATAGATATAGTGATATTTTAATTCTTAAAATATACATAGAATTTTTAAATTATAATATATATAGATGTCTTGTTTTTTTTAAATATATGTGTTTTAATATATATTATATATATATAGATTTTTTGATTTTAAAATGTATATAGATTTTAAAATATATATAGATATTTTCATTTTGTTTAATGTGTTTAACAAATAATGATTTTGAAATATATATATATATACAATGATTTTGATTTAAATATATATGTTTTTAAAATTTAATATTGATTTTCAAATATATATTATAAAGATTTTATTTTAAAATACATGTTTTAAATTTTAGGTTTTTTGAATATATAGCTATATATATATTTGTTTCATCAGATCCATCGAGTTCAAGATCGTGCTAGCTTCACTTTGCTTTGCTTTGATTTTGTCGTAGAGTTCGTGATTCAATTCGTAGCTTGTCGTGTTGTCTAATTCCTCTAGCCTCGAAAGATGACCAATCATTCACGATTAACATTCTTATATTTAGTAAATTTAATTCACATAAACTGACGATTGAAAGATACTGTTAAAATTGTTAAGTTATTTAATTGTTAAATATGATATGCCATTATCTTCAATTGTTTACCAATGACATATGACACCATAACCTGTTGTATACATTTTATTTAAATTTTTTACTGATGATATATGCCTGTTGCTGATATGTTATATTCATATTTGTTCTCACTCTACAATTCCCTATTAGTTAAAAATTCCTTATGGGTTGAAATGATACATACCCGAACAATACTATAGATTAGGAGAAAATCGTTATTGGTTAAATGATAAACCCAAGCGATTTTCATTGATTTTCAAATTTTGGGATTGCGGGTTTAAACGATATATACCCATAAATATTAAATTTAAATTGTGGATTTAAATGATAAATATCTGTATCACTTGACCATAAGATAGAAAATTATATACGGACACTGTTGGTCTATTTTTGAAATGATTTCCAAGGTTTGGAAGGAAAATATATGGGTTTTGATAAATATTGATTTTAAATTTTAATATAAATATTTATTTTAATATGTGTAAAAATTTGGATTTTAAAATTTTTATGTTTTGGGAATTTTAAATTTATAAGTTAAGTTTTAAATGTAAATTATAAATTTTACTTATAACTTTATTATTTTTAAAATATATAAAATAAATTTAAATTAGATTTAACAATAATACGATTTAATTTAATAATAATTAATTTAATGGAATTGATTAAGAATTTAATTTAACTAATAATATATATATATATAATAAGTTTAAAATTTTTATTTAAATTTTATGTTAGAAAATAGATTTTGAAAATAACTTTAATAAATTAAGGTTGGAGATAAATTAAAATTGATTTGTAACTGAATTTGTTTAAGAATTGTACTGAAACAAAAATTGCTTTGAACTTATTAAATTTGAAATTTTAAAGATATGATTTTATACCTTGAGAATTGGATTTTTGATTAAAGGCGATTAAATGAATATCACAAATTTAAATTGAATATTTAATATTGATTTAAATTTGTAATTTAAGATTTATTTAAATGTTATAAAAGTGACTAAGTGAATATTTCAGGTTTAAATAAAATCAAAGTTGAATTATGAAATATAAATGAAATTTATCAAATTGGGTTAGTATTAATGTTTGAGCATCTAAACTTTGAAACCTATTGAATTTGAAAGTGATTTAAACTGGTAGTTCAAACCTGGATTTGAAATTGATATAAATTGAAATGGTTTTATTGAGAATTTGAATTGAAATTGATGAACTGTGATTGATTTAAATTGACTTTTGGAGCCAAGTTGATTTGAATCGATTTGTGGAATTGGATGAAACAATTCTAATTTGAAACTATTTTTGAAATAAACTCTTTTAATATAAACTATTTTAATATATAAACTATTTAATCTATAACCTATTTTAATATATAAACTATTTTAATTTATAACTATTTTAATATATATAAACTACTTTTAAATATTCAAATTGTTTAAGTGGGAACTGTTATAATTAGATTTAATGGATTTAAATGCAAATATTTGATAAGATTATATTGTGGTTATGATTTCGAAAGTGATATGATTTTGAAATGAATATGACATTTTGATGTGAAGTATGAACTATTTTGAAATATAAAATGACCACGGTGTGAAATAAGCGTTTGGTTGTTAAAGAGACCGGAATCAGATATTGTCATACTCTCTGTCAATACCGAAAACCACTTTAACAACTGTGTACGTGATGGAGATTCCAGAACGAGGTAGGATGGTTTGGCGACGATTCTGTATGAGGTATTAACGCAGCCCTGATTCACGCGAGTCAACTTGATGTGACTAAAACAGGAGCTGTACTTGGGCCAAGTGAGGTCGCACCTCCGATCGGGCACATTTCTTCGATACCATTCTATTACTTTGTGATTCGATTGGTTGCACCTTCGATTTTGGGAGTGTGTCTCGAGGTGAGCGGTAGTAGCTGTTATACGTTACCACTAGTCCGGTTCTGCAAAATGGAAGAATCCTACCCTGGCATTGCCTCGCGTGCCTTGTCACATGCCTTATCGCGCCTTCTACGAGTTTGCTTTGTGTCGTACCTATGGAGTGCTCCCTGATAGCCCACCGGTTTGGTGGAGTTTATAGTACTGTATAGACTACGACAATATATATATAATGTGTTAAGGGGGATATGGGTACCGTCTTAACGCTATTTTAATAGTTACTTTACTGTAGACATTACTTATGTAGCGTATTATACTATGTATGTAGATAGTTTAACGGATCCTTAGAGGATGGGAATCTCAAACATTCTTTAAGTTAATTTGTATTTCAGTTGACATTTCACTTGAGTTGAATTTATTGATATAAGAATGTTAATCCTGATTCGAGTGTTTTGTATTTTGCTTTATGCTCGGGTTAGACTGAGTGTCACAGCATTTGAGACTCACCTTTTGGAGCTTGGAGCTTTGCTTGAAGATCTGTCTTTATCCATTTAGCTTTCAGTTATTTCTGTTAAGTCTTGTCAATTACTTTTGTATTTTAGATTACTCTGTATTTGAGATATCTGTTGTATTTTTGTTTTGACTCTGATGTTTTATAGTAGCTTCATGAACTACTATTTACCTATTCCGCTGTTTTTTGTTATATTACTTTGTGTCTGTGATACTATGATTGATTTATTTACTGTACATGCAAAGTTTTGCCAAATATAAATTAACAATCTGTCGTTTTGAGCAATTCAAGTCTGACATGAGTAGATGATTGTCGATTTGACTGTTTAAAATACCAGGTCGTTACATACATCATAGATATTCCTATGGGAGTGCATTTCAATTTGGAACTGATTCTACTATGGTTTTGCACGAAGGTGGCCTTTTGCATCAGCAAACAAGAAGTAGCTTCTTCACAAAAGGGAAAGAGCTTGGTTCAAAGCTTAAGAAGTAAATAGGAATCAAAATAAAGAAAAAGTCTAACATGATTTTATAGTGAACTACTGCGCATTCGATTCATAGCCAGAAGAGAATCCTACAAAATAATACGGATATAAGGCACATTGTCATAACCAAATTGTTATAGGAAATCATTATGAAGCAGAATAAATCAAAAGATTTATCACTGATCTGTTTGGAAAAAGGGAAAAAGCAATAATATTCAAGGAAAAAACCAATAGATCTCATCGAAGAAAGGGCATCAGCAATAACAATAGAATCATCTGAAGAACTAAAGGATAAGGAGAATGGAGCGTTTTGGAGGCTTTGGAAGCCTCCATGAACTAAGTATTTTGTGCTGGCATAGAGAAAAATCACAGATCGCTCTCAGGTCAACATTTTTATTCTTTTTTTTTTGTTTTTGAATATAAATAAAGTTATGCAGCTGGGTTTGATATCCTAATTGACTTTTTAGGGTGGTTTACAGCGGGTATTTGTATTCTGTTGGATTTTGTATTTGCCTTGGGCCATTGTTTACCTTTTCAAAGAAACACATAGTGTTAGATGAGGGTGTGTTTTTTTGAAGTGAAATTATTTTTGCATTATGCAAAGGCTTTTAATAGCGGATTGGCGTAGGATTTGCGTTATAATAATTGTTGTTGATGGTCAATAGTTTTTAATTAATCATTATAAATGTTATTAAATCTATGCGGTAGTAAAAATTGAAATATTTACATAGTCATAAATATAGGTCAACCTATTGCACACCGAGGACAACCTATTGCACAAACAAATTACCAATTCTTCCGGTTGCTTGCTTTTCTCCCGAGCACCTAAAAATACAGGTCACTTATTTTTTAGCTTCTTGTACGTACATAATTTATGGGGAAGGATTCTACACCACTACGACCTGCATTCTCCTGCCATAAACCATATGATTGAATGGATAACTATATTCAAAGCTATAAGATAGAGAACTCCTACATCGATCCTTCTTTTAAAGTTATTGAAGAAAGTCCTCATAAAGATTTGGGAATTATGGAACGCACGTCTGTTTAAGAGAACTAAACTACCTGTTTCATCTCTTTTTCAGAAAATTTTGCATTGCCAAGGCACGCTTAGGGTTTAAACTCAATATAATACTCCAACAATGCTACAGCACTATACAAAATTTTATTCTGGGCCGATTTTAGTTGGGCTTTGTTTCCTATTTTGCTGCTGTAATATCTATTGTTCCTTTTTCTTTTTCTTTTTTGTAATCTTTTACCGACTTGCTTTCTTAAGAAATATATTTAAATGAGTACAATTACATAGAATTGAGAATATATTTTAATCAATGCAAAGCTGGAAATATATAACTAATCTCTATCTCTACTACTAATAATAATAATTCAATCAACTTAGAATCAACCGTGTCTTTTTGAAATTCCCGTAATACCCTTCTGCGTTTTTTTGCTCCGTCTCTCATAAAACCCTAACACTCATATCTGTCTCGCTGCAAAAAGAGGTAGAGGCGATTCCAGATCCATCGTCTTCTCCAACAATGTACGATGTTGATTCACAAAACTGCACAGACTTCGGCTACTTCAGCCCGGTTCCAGAATATCAGTTAAGGTTAGTTCGACAATCCAATAATTTTTGTTTAATGTCTTCTCCAATAATCCACCGTCTTTTGAATTGAATCAAGAATCCGATTTTGAATCAAGAATCGGCTAAGGTTAGCAACCGATTTTGAATTGAATCAAGAATTTTGGATAAAAAATCTTGACAACCTCTCTGCTATTTCTTAGGGTTAAGAATTGGGTAAGGTTTCCCTTACATTTTCCATTAATCGATTATTTGTGTAACTGTTTCGTACTTCAGTTAATTAGCAGTAAAGATGATTGTTCCTTGGCAGGTAAAGAATACTATTTAATTAAAAAGGATAAAAAATTAATGAGTACCCAAATCAATTGCTACAAATACGTAAGGTTATTAATTTTCCCCTTAGATAAGTTAGCTGTTAAAAATCCCTATATATTAATAACGATGGTTAAAGCTTTTTATTGCATTTTGGATGGTTTTTTTATGATTAAAATTTAAGGATTATGATTAAAATTTAAGGATAAGGAGAACTGTGAAACCAAATGAACTATAATCTGATTGACTTCCTTTTGAATTTTTTTTTTTGTCATGGATTAAGGAAGACTGAAAAAGAAGATAATAAGGGGGTTAAGAGGACTCTTTAGTTATGAAACATTGGTCCATAGCTTATACAATATCGACAGTGCTCTCTATGTAGCTTAAATATTTTCATAGTACATGTATTCAGATGTATATGCTAGCTCTGTTATAGTGTTTCAGTTTTATGAAGTTCTAGATATTATATATTTGCTCAATTGGATGGTATAGTTTGAGATTTTTTTAAAATTTTTAAATGAGGCATGTTAGTTATTTTAATATATTTACATCTTCATTTGATGTAAACTAACTTAGATGTGGTGATATGACACAGACGGAGCTCCTTCATTTCATGTATTCTGATCAGGGTAAGTACCAAAGAGTTGACTAAAGAGATAAGAAATGGTGATGATAACCAAATGAGGCATCCGTTCATTATATGTTTGTTGTCACCAACTTGCTTATGGTTAGTTTCTGCATTTACCTGCATTTTTGTTAGGTTTGATCGATTTACTATTTTTCATGATGTGGTATTGTATTTTGTATTGGTTTAAAATAGTCATCAAATGTTTATTTCTTTTAGATGTTTCATAAAATATGTTTGAACCATCACAAAAAACATATGAAAATGGCTACATATCTCATTAAAAATTTGTTGTCATATCCATAAGTAAATATTTCTTATTTCAGGCAACATATCATCTTGGCAAGAATTTTTTGTTCCAACCATAAAAAGTATGTCATATCTCCTATTATTATTAGCTTCTCTTTTCTTTTCCATTTCTCAATCAAACTAGAAAAATATTGTTTCGTTTGTGATTTTGACCAGTAAGCATGTTGGTACTTATTTTGCAGCGAACTCTATGCTGGATAAAATTCCTCAAAAAATAGTGCATTTGGTTGAAAATGTTACCAGTTAGAGTACATTAATGTAACATATCATCTTGGCAAGAATTATAAAATCAATTATAAGCAGGCCTAAAGAAGTAGATAAATGGAGTAGCTATTTTGATAAGCCTATAGTTGGCATAACAATGTATGCATTGCATAAAACCAGTATTTCAAACATATGAAGTACTTGGAATGCCTAATATAAGTCTGTTCTAAATGAACATGTGAGCATTTTTTCATTTCAGGTAATTCTATTGCAGAAAGCTAGCTATTAATTGATGCATCTTGAAAAGTAAACTAAGGTAATGAAAGATGACAATTTACTTTTCTATGTTTTTTGTAACGTTATGGTAATTTATCCAACAATGCGGAGACTTTTTTATAGTTCTACTAATTTAAGAGTGCGGTGACGACCCATCCAAAATCACTACAATTTTAGTCAAAGTCACTGATATATGCCCAACATTTTTATAGGTTTCAACCATTAATGTGTAAGTGTAGACTGGTGGAGTCCCTGAAGGCAAAGAAGAAGATAGGACAACTGCCTAATGAGGTAAATAAATAGTGCTAAAGACTTTATCATATGTTTAGAATTTAATACAAATATACATCAGGTCATAAAACGATATATATTGCCATTTTGTCGATAGGTGATAAGATTATGAGTTATGCATCTCATTGATGTTTGTGATTGGAAATAAACTTTGTTCTATCTTTGTTTTCAACATAGAATATTAGTTAGCATAAAAGAATAATTTTGTTTTTAATGAGCTACAAAATTTCTATGCCACATGTCTACAAATCAGTATTAGAATATGGAAATTCTAAGTCATGCATCAAATAATGTTAAATTTGGGTGAACAGTGGATACATCTATTTTTAAATGCATTCACTGAACAAATATAGAAGCAAGCAACTAAGTAATAAATATATCAATTGTCTAAGTCTATCTCTCCATGTTCTTTGTGGAAGAGGCGAATGACAGAGATTTAGCAAGATATTTGATCCACTACTTATAATTATTTCTCAAACTTTTGTTCGTATACCCAATAATTATTTAAGTACAGTTTTACTTCATATGTTTCATTCTCCCAAATTCTGATTTGTTAAAATACTGCTTCATCATTAATGATTACCTTGAATTAATCTATTTATTTGGCCCATGATATGCAGAACATATGACTCGGTTCAATCGTACTGATAATTCATGTTGATATATCCACCAAATAATACGTTACACTTACATTCCTGTTTTATTCTCAAATTTTATTATATGTCAATGTACTCTTTCTTCAAGTACTAATTTACAGAAGTCATTAAACATCAATACTTAAATTCATACCGAGACGAGACCAGGCAACCTGTTATATACAGACCTAGGTTAAGGTACACAATACTGTATAAGAGCCCCAATTCATGAAATGTAAGCAATCTTCCACAAACTCGATTTCCCTTAGCCGACAATCCTAAAAACTGTACAACCTTCCCCAAGCTCGGCTTCACTTACCTCCGAATCAACAATGGCAACATCGCCATCACCAAAGGCATAACATCCACGATAGGCGATGTGCTGAACTGCAAAAGGTAGCTCAGGCGTGTTATCCCTTTTGCTTTTTCGGGTGCATGATAGGCGACTAGCCGAACTGCAAAAGGTAGCTCCGGTATGATTTGATGTTCAGATTCAAATGTTTACATGTTTCGATTATTGTCACTTTTTGACGTTTACTCACTACTCTTTGTTCTGATTATCTGATTCGTGACTATTGTTAGTTTTTAATAAGATAAATTTATTTTTGTATTTTGATTATACAAATATTTTTAGCGTATATGTGATTCACAGATAATGACATTATATTTTCTCATACTTTGTGTAGAAAAAATGTTTCTTTTGATTCTGCAGCTTATGGGGGTCTAAACCAGATCTGCCAGAGGCTTCCAATAATCAAACACAGAACCGAAAGGCTGAAAAACTCAATTTAACTTCAACCGTCCATCCACCATACCTTTTACTAGAGGTAAGTTAACTGATAATTCAATCAGTACATTTAAAACCATTTTGGCTAGATGTGAGGCAATAATCATTTTTTAATAAATCGTTGATATTTCCACCTGGATTTGATATTGGAAACACATAGATATTTGTATGTAATTTATGTATGTTTCAGTTACGTCTTCTATCACCTACAGATTTTGCTTATGCTCCTTTATTTGAAAATGATGGTAAGTTTGTAACAAAATTTTCAATTTTTGTGGCATTTTGAGATATCAATTGATAATATGGTTTGATCTGCCAATTTATTCATTCTAATGGATTAGAAAGCCATACGTTTCTTTTGTTCATTTGCTTTCAATATAGGATGATAAGAAACTGGCAGGTACACAAAATTGAAAAAAAGTCAAGAAGGTTAAAGAAGAAGTGAACGCTCAAGCGAAGGTTAGTAGGGAAAAGAAAGTTTACAGTTTGCATGGGCAAAAGCACGACCCGCCTCAAATGAAAATCGAACAAACGTACCGAAGTTTATTATGGAGGTAAATGTTCTTTTATGATAATTGGCAAAAGCACGACATGCATAAATTACATAACAGTAGCATTTAACTGAGTGTCAACTCATTATAGTGAGGCCAGGATGTAGTTTATTATGGAGGTAAATTTTCTTTTATGATAATTGGCATATAATTAACTTTCCCTGAATTTCTATTTATTATACTATATAAGATAAATAACAATCAAGTATAGTTATATATACTTTTCTCTCTAATTTAATTGTTAACCACCAACCTTTGGATTATTTTTGTTGATTCAAGTTATAAGTAGCATTCATCTATTTTTTAGATACACTTAATTGTTGCTTTTAGAGTTAGTAATAGGACAATGAAAAGGATGGTAAAGTCACTTTCACAGTACAGTGGCTTCCAAAACCCAATATTTTATTATAATATATACTCCCAAAAAATTCCACAGGCTTCAAATAGCTTTTCCATGTCCCAATTGTCTTTTAACTTTTTCTTCATTTTTACTTTCACGGGCTGTAATGAATTGGATGAACATATATATTTTGCATAATCAATTTAATTTTTTTAAGATAATAACAGATATTTGTATTGTCTTCGACCATTGTAGTGCAGCAGAGTCTAGATGCCTATGCATAGCGATCTACAATTTTTTGTACTTTATAAAAAAAATTAATATCACATTTCAAAATTAAAGCTCGAAATGTTATGTATTAAAAATGTATAGTTGTTTTCTTTTCACCTTTCATGTTTGTATCTAATGCTTCACTTTTTTGGTCAAAAGTTACTTTTCATGTTCCTTAGTCCTGACTATTTCTACTCCCATTAATCTATTGTGGAACTCATATTCATTTGTCATATTTAAAACAATTTAACTATTTTTGCTAGGAACATCTGGAAAATAAAACCTATGTATTAAGTGAAGGCATATAAAAGTTAATAAAATGAATGCAATGCCGACATCATTATTTGCTCAATACCCTTATTTCAGTGACTATTCTAACAATTTTAGTTAGATCATGAAACTTTGACACATGATAGGATTTTAATAACTCTTCATAAAGCAAGACCCCATGATATTCTCCTTATTACCTTGACAAAAAAGAAAATGATGTCTTAAGAAAATATTACATCGATCCTCTTTAGTATATAGATGTACCGATGACACAACATGCAACATTCTTAATTTTCAAGTATCCAAGCTCAGACTTTTTTTTTACTTATTATAGGTTCTACAAGTAAAATGAAGTAGATGTCAAGACCAAACGAAGGCCCATAAGGATGAAATATTGGATCTTAATTCAATTCTTCTGTAGCATTCATATTGTAGTTAATATGATACGTGTGGTTGTGCATCGTTGTACTATATTCATTTGTTTGGAATAAAAACCGTATTATTATAATGAATACGTATTGAAGTGTCTAATTCAAGATATTTCGGGAATGATAACACAATAGAGGTGTGTATATATCATACCAATAAATTGTGAAATTCATTTGTAAATTAAGCTTCTGTTTCCTTGATTTAATGAATACAACATTATTATAATGAGAAAATCTACAATGATAATTATCATTACATTGAACTAAGTTCCAATTGAACTAAGTTCCAATTGAACTAAGTTTCCTTGATTTAATGAATATTACCATTGAAATTTAAATATCCATTCATGTATGTAAATTTATAATCACACAGAACCAACGTATAATAGATATTTAATATAGAAAACTAAGCGGTCATGATTTTACAAATAAAAGTATAGGGTGCTACTATTTATACCAATCTAAATATTTACTAACGTAGCTTAAAGATTTAATAAAATTAAATCATAAAATCCACCTTAAATTTAAGAGAAGATTTGAAAGTAAACACGGACGAACTTTCATTGTTGTCATCCAATGAGATGAACAAAGCAAGTAAAAGTATTTTATTAATTTCAAATAAGAGTAGTTTAGTAAGATACTTAATTGTATTAAGACTAAAGTAGTACCATCCACACCCACACTGTAACTACAACATTTTGTAAAATATGTGTGTATGAAATATATCCCAATGATCTATTTATGCCTACAAACTATAACACCCATCAACCTACGCACTCTTGCAATGCACGGGCTTCCACGATGCATTTCTTAGTAGTAAAATATTATGTTTGTTGTTGCAAGAGTTGAGCTGGCTATAGAGCAGGTATTAAACTGTTATATCTTCTGACACCTTTTATGTGATAACAACTATATATATTTACTCTACACCTCATACAAATATGTTGTTGAATTAATGCACGGACATTGTAATTAGAGCAGGCCCACCTGGGCGTGCATACACACTCGTATAGAATATATAATTTAGTGAAGTCTTGTAGTAATTAGTCCATTCCTTATGTTATCTCAAACAAATAACATATTATTATATACAATCCTTTGAGCCGGTTCATTTTCTTTCTCACATATGGCTTTGAAACTGTAGTATCCTTCAAAGCACTCATCCAAAATAAGATCGATAATCGTCAAATGACATAATGTCAAAATCTCCACTATTATGCGTTGTTTCTTTTCAATTTACCATTACATATGTTGATGTCATATCAAATGAGTAATCATCCATGGCATTTCGTGTTGTATACTACCCTATAATTTAGTAAATAAACTTAAACAAGGGTATTTTGTATTTTCAACTCTCTGTGCAAATTTGTAATCTTTAAATGAATGAATATTGTGATGAGAGGCGTCATTTCAGAAGTTAATTTTTCTAATTTATTCAACTATAAACTTGTCCTGATCAGAGTTACGACGGAGGAAGATAATAATGTTTTCACAAATGGACTCCTAAATGTTTATAAATGGGCTTGGATCCAATTAGTGAATAGACATTTCTAATTTGTTTAAATAGAATGGTTTCTGAAAATTGAAAATTAAAAAGGTTAGGCCCCGTTTGGTTTCGTTTTGAGTTTTGTGTTTTGCGTTTCCAACATACACTACAAAATACAAGAAAATGTGAAAAAAATTTACAATTCTTAGTCATCGCCATGATGGACGGGAAATGAAGGAGATGAATTGTTTTTCATCCTTTTGTTATGTCTCAAAACACAAAAAATCAAATAAACTTGTTTTCTATTTTCTATGTTACACTACTAGAGATACAGTGTATTCCAACGCCCATGTTCCAACGGCCTTTCTAACGGCTTCCAACGGCTCGTTGGATTTTGACGTAACCGTTTGAAGCAGTTGGAAACCGTTGGAAAGAAGCCGTTTGCGGCCGTTGGAAAATTTCCTGCATATTTCCCCGAGAATGGACCTACAACTCATTATCTTCTTCCCCAACCAATATTTTCACCCAATTCCTCCATTCCACCACCTCCTAGCCTGCTACCACCGCCCCAAACACCATCCCAACCACCTCCGACGCCATCTAGAAGCTGCTCCAGCCCATCTCCACCCTTCTAGCTCTCCAAATCGGTAATTTTGCGAAACCTAATATTTAGGTTTTTTTGATTTAGAGTTTAATTTGAATTGTGATTGATTCCTACTTGTTAGTGTATGCATATTACATCATGTTATCCCCTAATTGCAACTATTATCCCATAATGAACAAGTTATTACCGATTGAAAATTTTGTAATTTAGGATATTGCATTAGTTTATGTTGATTTGGTTAGTATTGAACGTATGTGTGTGATAGAGTTTATTGCATTTGGAAGCCGTTAGAACAAATATTGCATTTGTGTGAACACGAGTTTTGTATTTGTGCGAACATGCGAATTGATTTAGTGTATAAATGAATTTGTAATAAATGAATTTTGTGTATAAATGAATTTAGTACTTATGTAATAAAACAGTAAAATATAAACCAATATTAATTAAAAGAGTTATATATTTAAATTTAATATAAACAAATATTTAAATCCTTAGATATATTTGGCCCCGTTTGACAAGTGTTGTATATGATCGTTTTAGGGATATTCGTTTTTTCCACAAAACGGACAACTCTATTCATCTGATACATCATTTGTCGGATTTGTCCCTGAATTGGACAAGTTACAAACACTATAAAGTAATTATATTTCGTCAATCATATCACTTTAAACGGTTCACAAAATTTCGACGGCGTTTCCTTTACGTTCCTTGTGTACACGCATTTGTGTACGATACAAAGAACACGGGGGAATGCTGCCGAAATTTTGTGAAATTGTTTAAAATGATATGATTTACGGAATATAATTACTATTGTGTTTGTAATGGGAAGTAGGATGACCGACCATCAAAGAAGACACATAAGTGGCAATGAATCAATAGTTGTATAATTTTTAGTACATGTTTACTAAATCAGTAAATAAAATTTAAACAGAATATAAAATGAACGATTTATATTTTTTTTACTTTATCATAGGTTTTCAGGTAGGAAAAATGGTCAAATACTTTAATGATCGGAGCTGGATGTATCAAAGAAGGAAAATTAATGGCGCAATAAGTGAACATTTTCTAAAAGGGGTACAAGTGTTCATCGAATTTGCTATAAGTAATATTGCAAACGATGAAGAAATTCGTTGTCCATGTAGTAGATGCAAATTGTTGAACTATTTAGTGCCGAATATAGCTAAGGTTCATTTGCGCCAATACGGTTTCATACCCAATTATTTGCTGTGGGATCGTCATGGAGAAATTGTAGCCCCTAATAATCAAGAACAATCGGTGGAGGTCATTAGTGATGAAGTTAGTACGAATCTCATAGAACATATGGTTGAAGATGCAGCACGATCAATGTTCCCTACCGTTGAAATTGATAACGACGATGTTAACGTCGAAGAGGAACCAAATGTTGCAGCTAAAAAAATATATGATTTATTGGATCATGCTAAAAAAACCCCTTTGGAATGGATGTTTAAGCGGCTCTCAATTATCGGTAACTGCAGAATACATTGCAATGAAATAAAAATACAACCTTACAGAAGCTGAATTTACGGCTGTTGTTCAAGTTGCTAAACGTCATATGCCACCCGATAATTTAATGTGCGAAAATTATTATGAAGTGAAAATCTTATGTCATCTTTCGGTTTGCCATATCAAAAAATAGATACATGTTTAAAGGGTTGCATGTTGTATTGGAAAGAAGACACCAATCTTAGAAATTATAAAATATGTAATCAAGAAAGATACAAATCGAGGAAAAAGAAGGGAAAAGAAGTTCCGTACAAGCATATGCATTATTTATCCATCACCCCTAGACTTCAACGATTATATGCATCATTTGTAACAGCGCATCATATGAGTGACACAGCATGAGAACACCTCAAGAAGGTACGTTGATACACCCATCCGATGGAGAGGAATGGAAATATTTTGACAAGAAATATCCTGATTTCGCAGCGTAGAGCCGCAACGTTAGACTAGGTTTATGTACAGACGGCTTCTCACCGTTTTCTCAGTTTGGTTCTAAATATTCATCTTGGCCTATAATAATCACACCTTACAATCTACCCTCGTGGATGTGTATGAAAACTCCATATATGTTTCTCACAATTGTCATCCCTGGCCCTGATGATCCGACACAGGGCATTGATGTTTACTTACAACCGTTAATCGAAGAGTTGAAAATATTATGGTATGAAGGAGTTGAAACATACGACATATCAAAAAAGAAAAAATTTCGGATGTTCGCTTCTCTGTTATGGACTATTAGCGATTTTCCTGCATATGCAATGCTTTCGGGTTGGAGTACGGCCGGTCGTTTTGCTTGTCCTTATTGCATGGAAGAAACACGAGCATTTTCCTTACCGCATGGGAAGAAAATTTCATGGTTTGATTGTCATCGATGTTTTCTTCATATTAATCACCCTTTTAGAAGAGACAAAAAACTTCATAGCTAATAGGCATGAGACACTACGACCACCAACGGTTTGGTCAAGCGAGGATATATATGAACTTGTAAAAGATTATCCAAAAATACACGAGACCGGACAACAAATTGATATTCAAGGTAAATCGACGTTTCATAATTGGTGCAAATAAAGTATATTATGGGAATTGCCTTATTGAAAAAATCTCTTAATCCGTCATAACATTGACGTGATGCATAACGAAAAAAACGTATTTGATAATGTGTTTTATACAGTTTTGAATGTGAAGGGCAAGACTAAGGACGATTTGAAATCTAGACGTGATATAGAGGAAATATGCAATCGTCCTGAGCTTCATATGAAGCCCAATGACAGTAAAAAACCCAAAGCATGCTACGAACTAGACATTAACCAAGTTAAAGTACTGTTAAAATGGGTGGAAGGATTACGATTTCCCGATGGAATTTCCTCTAATCTTCGTAGATGTGTCGACTATAAAAATGGAAGACTGAGTGGAATGAAAAGCCATGATTGTCATGTAATGATGGAAAATTTGTTACCCATCGGTTTCAAAGATTTGTTACCGGTAAAAGTTTGGACGGTAATAACAGAACTAAGTTTATTTTACAAGGAGCTTTGTTCAACTACGTTAAAAGTTGATCGTCTACTTAAAATTGAAGAAGAAATTCCTATACTGCTCTAAAAACTGGAGAAAATATTTCCTCCGGGTTTCTTTAATGTAATGGAGCATTTACCTGTTCATCTTCCATATGAAGCACGTCTTCGAGGTCCTGTGCAATATGGATGGATGTATCCATTCGAAAGGTATGTTACTATACTGAGTATGTGAATGTTAATTTAATTTTAAATAGAATTTAATACTTAACCGAAATATTTTTTATTAGGTACTTAAATCATTTAAAGAAAAAAGTGAGACAAAAAGCTCGAGTTGAAGGTTCTATTTGCAAATCATATATCGAAGAAGAAGCTTCTTTCTTTTTCTCTCATTATTTTAATGATCATGTGAACTTATCATTTGTAAGTGTTCCGCGTAATGATGAGGCCGTTGAACAAAATTCTTCTTCTGAATCAATATTATCTATTTTTAAACAACATGGCCGACATGCTGGAAAATGTGTGGAAGTATGGCTAGATGATAAAGATTACCATGTAGCACACACATATATTCTTCTTAATTGTCCTGAAGTTGCACCATTTGTTAGGTAATTATCACCTTCCAAGTTTTGTTAAATTTAATACTACACGTGTAAATAAATAATAATGTAATATATCTTGTTTGTGTTTGCAGTATTTTTGAATCACAAAATCCAAGTGGCGATTTAAGCAAAGATTTCAGTACTTGGTTTTCGAAATACGTTTCTGATCCCACAAATAATGTGCTCGATGAAGGACTAAAACATTTGGCGTTTGGACCGAAAAGAAAAGTTAAAACGTATCCAATATTTTTTGTTAATGGATATAAATTCAACACCAAAGAATACGGTGCTGAAAAATTAACAAACAATACCGGTGTATTTGTTAAAGGCAGTGATGATCCTAATAATCATATAAATGATTTTTATGGCGTGTTAACTCAGATTTTGCAGTTGACATATTTTACAAGACCCGCGGAGGATGTTTATTTGTTTAGGTGCAACTGGTTCAGCAATGTTCCAGGTTCTGGTATTAACGTGCATCCAAATTATAATCTTATAGAAATTAAACATACCTCGCGTTATCAAAAGTACGACCCTTTTATACTAGCCAAACAAGCCCTACAAGCTTATTATGCCCCTTATCCATCTCTAAAAAGGGATAAAGCAAATTGGTCTGCGATTTTTAAAACCAAAGCAAGATTTACGTTCGATGGACAGAATATTCCAGACGAACAAGCCTATCAAGAAAATCTGGAGGAAAATGTTGAAATAGCAATTACAGACGATCAAACTGATTTTGGACCTTTAAATGATGAGACAAATGTATTAGTCGAAGCATTTGAGAGTGTAGAGGAAAATGACATAGAACACGAAACCGAGTCTGAATCAGAAAACGACGAGGACAACTGAGTAATATCCGGTAATTTTTACAATTATTCACATTACATTTATCTCTGATTAATAATGCATTTATCCAAAGTTATACAATTTTAATGACAACAAGTATATACTCACACACTCAACACATACACACAACATGACACATTTGTAGCATATTGTATTACATTTTTTAATGGTTCGTCATATCATAATTATTATGAATTGTTTATGTATGTATATGGAAGGTATATTATGTCTGGATCTGATCTGGCTCTCGGCGACGTGGCTCTTCCCAGCAGATTGGAGAGAGTAGTGGTGAGCCATCAGCTCGTCCAGTCATTTACTTGCAGCCAAAGGCTGGTCAGGCGTAAATATCATAATTAGCAGCATAGCAATTTAATTTTTTTTACATGATATATCTATAATTGTCTAAAGTTCTATTATATATTTAACGTAGTGGGTTTGAGTTGGAGCCATCTAAAATGGTTCTGAACATTTCTACGCAGGCGTATATGAGCAAGATGAGCGACTGCTGGCCTAAGTGGAGCAAGATCCCCGATGATGTGAGAAAGACCATTTGGCAAGATTTTCTAGTAAGTTCATACCGCTTTACAAAATGATTAATTAAATACAAATAAATAATTAGTAATATTTTCTCATTGTACAGGGCACAGTAGATTTGAAAGAGTATGACATCAACTTAGTTCAGCGACACTGGAACTCAAAGATCGCTAAGAACTATAGGGAGAAGATGTCAAAGATTTAAAATGTGGGGAAGAAACCAAAGTGGATGAGCGCGGCTGTATGGGATAAGTGGGTTGACTGGTGGAACTCTGAGGAGTTCAAGGTAAATCTATAATGAATCTCAGTAATTTTTTAACGTTTAATAAATAATTATTTATTGCAAATTTGCAGGAGGAGTCAAAAAGGAACTCAGCAAACAGGAGCAGGAATCCAGTAACTCATCGTGGAGGCTCCAAATCTTTCCAGCATCACCGCGAAGATTTGATAAATTTATCTATTATCACATTTGTATATTGATCAGTTCAGTAATTAGTTATGTGGAGTTAACTTATCCAAATTATCAATTGCAGGAACGAGATTATGGACATCCCGTTGGCTTAGTGGACTTATTTGCTCACACCCACGCATCTAGGCAAGTAGATGAGTCTGGAAAAATCATATATCAGTGGGGTGACCAGGATAAGGCGACTGAGGCATATGTATGCGTTTTTTAATTTCTAATACTTACATCGATAAGTTTATTAATTACTAGCTATGTAAAATAATAATTACATTCTACTATTTTTCAACTGAAATTGTTTTTTTTCATTATATTCAAGGTTACAGGAGGCACGGGCTTATGCGCTTCAGTAGTCTGGTCGTGATGAGTTGACACAGGAGGAGAAAGATAACATATTTGACGCTGTTATGGATCCGACGCAGTGGAGTAGACGTTATGGCTTCGGGAACGTAATGGTAATTAATCCTTTTACATATGTACAACAAATTAGCGTTTAGATAAATAGTGTTATAATATTTTATATGCTCAGACAACCCTTTTGCTATTATTTCTATTTGCAGGCTCGACAAGCTCAAAAGGCCCAAGACAAAGAAGAAATTAAGGAGCTTAGAGCTATGATTGAGCAGCTATAGGAGGAGAATCGTCTGCGAGCTATACAGATGGAGCAACTGAATCAAAAGCTTGCGGAGTATGTGCAGAATCATGGTACCTTTCCTTCGTCGTCTGGTGCTTCTGGAGGCGATGACGAAGATGCTTTAGGAGGTATGCTTTTATTGTTTGTGTTTGAACGATGCATATATTGACTTGGAGAAGGTTATTATGTGTTTTAATGTTGTATATATTGGTACGGAGTGGGTGAGAACGATATTTTGATGGTATATACGTGGTTTATTGACATGTTTTGTTGGTATTTACGTTGATGGTATGGTTTATGATGTTTGAATAGTTTGGTTTGTTTATATTGGTGTTTAATTGATTTATGTGTGTTGTTTATATTGATATTAATATATATGTGTGGAATGGATTGGAAATGTATTGGAAATTTACTGGAAATGGAATGGATTGGAAATGGTGTGGCTGGAAGGTGAATAGGCTTGCTGTTGTACAGCGAAATGAACCCAGATTTCCAATGGTTTCCAACGGTTTCCAATGGCTTATTGGACGTTTTATTCAAACGGCTTGAAACGATTTCCAACGGCTATTTACCGTTAGCGGCCGTTGGAATAGCCGTTGGAAAACATCCGTTGTTTCCGTTGGAAGCCGTTGAAAAGCATTGATTTTATTCCAACGGCTTCCAACGGCCGTCAACGGCTACGAGCCGTTGGAATAGCCGTTTAATCTTGTAGTGTTAGTTTCATTTTTCAAAATTGTCTATTTTTCAACAACACATAATAAATGCAAATTTTTGTTTAGACGAAAACACAAAACTAAAAATATCAAACCAAACGGGGCCTTACATTTTTCGTTTCATCATCTTCTCAGAAAAAAAACCCACCTTCTCAAATAAAGCAAACTGCTATACGTTTTAAAATACTCGATGGATTTGAATATAAAATATCGAATCTATTAGCACAAGGAGAGCTACTTGCCTCAACCGCGGTCAATTGGAATAACAAAGTTTTGAAGGGCGCCTAATTCTAGAGTGGAGGATTTGAGGGCCATTCCAGATTCAACTTAATTAATACCATGATTGCTATGATTTTGGAATGATAATCCAGATTTTAGTATGTTAGTTACTAACATGAAATATATAATCATGATGAAATAAAATTTAGTTAAATTAAATGGGTAAATTAGAAAGCTAGATTTTGTATATGAAGTAGATAGGTACTTAAACATAGAAAAGAAATTGATTTTATGTTGCAGGTGTATGATTAAATTATATATCCCGCTCAATGGGATAAAACAAGTAAGTAAATATTGTTTATTATGCTAAATTACACATACTGTAACTATTATTTTGATAGCAATGGATGAATAATTTTCGAATATAGATACCTCCATATCTTTTTTTGAATATTATATATCTATCCTTTTTTGGATATGGATTTTAGAATTTTCGGTTATCCATTGATAGAGTTACTTGGAACCAATAATAGTTCGTCATCAAAGTTCACAAAACTATTGTCCTATTATTTCTAAGGCTAACTTTTGAAATTGTAATTTTTAAATCTCGTATATTAACTATTTTAACAGTGAGAATCTTACGACCAAAAGTCAATGTGTTTGTACATGTAACTATAAAATGCTTAAATTATGTATTTTTATCCTGAAAATTATTGTATTAAGAATATTACGACTAATAATGTTATATTAGGATTCTCTTCTTCTCTCATGCACCTTTTATCACACCTAATGCTATTTAATATAATACTTCTCTTGCGATTATATTTTACACTAAGTTTTTTATATTTAATAAAAGTTGTTATATACATTGTTCATTATTTATAAATCATTGTAATAAATACAAAATTTATCTATAATATATACAATTTATTTAACGTGTTTTTGATAATGCTACGAATATATTGTTGAAATAATAAAATTAGCAAAATTTAATGAAAGTTATTAAATATGATATTTTTAACAATCTTAGAAAAACATTGTCCCAATTCGCAATTATTAAAACAATATATAAATGTTGCTAATTATAATTACATATATTTACAATGTTAAAAATACATTATTGGATTAATAGTTATAACACATAATTAATATAGTTAAACGATTAATTTACAATTTTAAAACAAAATGATTAAACTTTGAAATTCAACAATACACAACTATTATCTATAACCCAAATGTGATATAATGTAAAAAACATTGTTAAATTTTGTTTCCAACAATTATTTATTTGCATCGTTGTAAAAATTAATTTTATTACAATATTTATGCAAAAAAATGTTGTCGTGTAAACTTGTTACAACGTTTTTTGTATCATGCGTTGTTAAAAAAACTGCTGTAAATTTAATGTGTAGATATATTAAATGAATCAAAGTATAGAAATAATTGCATTTATAAAATAAAATTATATTTAACGTATGTATATGTGATAATATTACTTATTAAGTATATAAAATAGTGGTAAATGGTGAAATATTATTATTTGAGAATGTTGTTATTCCATTCGAAATTAACAATATTATTAGGTATTAAAATTTATTTATGAACTTAAGAGATAATAAAGTGGTATATAGTTTAATTTATATATAAATATAAGCATACATGTATAAAGGAACTGAGTTAGTCTATAGTTTGTGAAATGGGTAGGTTTCAACAAATTCTCTAATTGGATCATTATGGGCCTGTAAGTCTAGTAAATTTTACTACATCCAATATAGTTATTAAATAAAATCAAATTTATTCAATATAGTATTATGTTTATTAACTAATCACATCTATAAATTTAACTAAATGTTTTATTTTGAATGTATCACATATACATGCAATGATATAGCAAAATAGCACAATGAAATATTGACGTGTGTATAACTATATACACATATATATTGGGATTTATATCTATTACGTGTGTGTGTGTATGTTATATGTTATATATATACACACACATATACACATACATATGAAAATTTCATATGAATCTTGAGAATATAAATGTCAAAGTATATACACATATCTAATATACTATAATATGTCTGCATGGTTTGTATATAGACTTATAATACCATGCGCATACATACATACTTACTTACACGCATGCACACACCCATAGCTTAGACATATATACACACACTAACACATATATGTGATATTTTTATTGCCGTTTATACACACACATACACATACATACATTCATACATACATATATACATACATTGTGTTAAAAAATTGGATATTTTCAAAATAAGTGAATACTTGACGCAAAGTAAAGATGGAAATAAATTTTATAATAAATCCATATCTAATCAAATTATAACAAAATAAGGAAATATAATTAGATAATATTTTAGATTTATTCATTTACAAACACCAATCAATAATTGATTCAATATCTACATGGCAAGAATTCAATGTTTAGTCATCATAAAAATATTTTAGGCTTTAAAATTACAGATTTAAAAACATACTTTCCATATGAAAATAAAATTATTATATATGGTCATAATTAATGTATTGCTTCAATAGTATGACCGATTTTAAAACATTCCAAATATACATATATACATGTTTCTATTCTAATTTAAGAATTTAAAACTCAAATACATATAGTTGACCCAAAAACAAACATTGAATTTACTAATTTGAAAAATAAATTTAATTTAACTAAAAGATTTAACTTTAAATTAGTTTATAATTCTGGAAAAGCGTATAGATAACAATATAAATTTATATATTTATACACACAAACACAATTCAATTAATTGTACAGTAAATTTATAACCACTATGACACCCCAGAAATTTTAAGAAAAACTTAAATAATGATAAGGAGAAAAATATAATTTTACATTAGTGGGAAAAAATATAAAATCTCACAAATGTTGGAACCAGGCCTCGGGCACTATTCCATTGCGTCCAGAATATCGTTTGCGGCTAAGAAACATGTAAAATGTTAAATTTGAAAAAATTGGTCGATCACAGTGGAAAATACGACCAGTGGTTTAGTAAACATGGATTTCAGACTAAATTAGAAAACCCTAGTTTTCAGCTGTAAAAAGGATCCTAACCTCCATCGTTTCTCATTCCAAACCTAACTTCCACACGATACGTACGTACTTTTTTTTTTCTTAGATACTCCAAAAATAAAACACTACCTCTTCTCTCTTTAAGGTCTCACAAACAAAAATAAAGATAAAACAAAAGTCAATTATAGTAAAAGAAAGGGAGAGCTACAAATAAACAACTATGAGTGTAGTGGATTCAAAGCGTAAGATGTGTTTCCACAATCAAGGTGAGTGAATTGATTTCTGTAATATGTTTATTCATGGGTAATCAAGTTTATTTATGTTTCAACCCGATCTAAAAATATGTTCTTTTAGTTTGAGATAGAAGTATTAATTTATTTTAAATGGATTAATTTATGTCGTGTATAGATATGATGGAAAAATTCTAATTTAGTATATTGGAATTATTGAAAATAGGAAAAGATAGACTAAGCTAATTCATCCTAAAATTATTTGAATATAAACCATATTTGATAAAGCTTGGTTTGATTTGATAAATTTGATTTGAATTGGATAAATGAAAGTAATTTAAAACTCCTTTATTTTGCTTTGAATTGAATATGTGAGTTGAAATATACATAGAATTCACCTAGGATATATTCAGGCTGATTTTAAAAGACCGTGTAAAATATAAGAATATAATCCTTGAAATTAACAAGATAAATTGGTGCGATCAAGGGTATGAAATGTACAAAGAAATCTAGTTGGAAACACGACCTTAAAACCTGTATGCGAAGTCACAAAAAGACGAATAAAATTAAACAGAACAAACAAATTATAAAAATCTAGAAAAAAAACGACTAGACGTTTGAAAATTCAACAAGACATCTGAAAATTTGGTTTAGACATATGGATTTGAGGAAATCCCAACCTGAGAGTTTTACGTTGAAATCTGGCCTAATTGAGATATCTAAAAACTCAATCAAACATCTAAAAATTAAGTCAGATGTTTGACTAGTGGATTCATACTTTTGAATATCTTGGAAGGTTTTGTATAACATTAGGCAGCCAGATGTTTGAATGGGATTTTCTGAAATCTGAATATTTTAAGAAAGCTCGGGTCGAACCTGGACCTGGTACAGGCCAAGTAGGACAAATTGAAGAAAGGTGTTCCTACTTCTTTGACTTGGTGTCCACGGGATTGAAGGAAGTTGTAACGACCCGGAATTCAAACACCTCATATTCAAATAGCTGAATTACTTAAATATTTGAATCTTGAATTTAATGTTATTAAAATGATTTAATAAGATTTTTAACCCGCTTTTAATCATAAGTACGATGGTAAACTTGTTTTGGAAAAATATTTACAAAAAATAAATATTTTGAAAAAATATCGATAATGCGATTGAAAATCGTTTTATCGATAAATAGCTTTTTAACCGTTAGAAATTGTTCAGATTTTTTTGCATACAATTATTTGCTTGGAAAATTAATAAAGTGAAATAAAAACTTTTTTCCATTTATGAAAATAAACTTTTTGGATGATGTCATGGGTGATGTCATCAAAGATTTGATAAATAAGCTTTTATGGTAAGACTTAAATTTTAAGTAAAAGAAGATAGGTGTAAAGGAACATGTGAGATGGATGCTTTTTTGTGACCTTCCATGGAAGGTAGAAGGTGGTAATGACCTCTTGCTCAAGCCTATATAAGGAGGATCATACCCTTAGGAATAAATCACTAATTCACTAAGATTGAGATGAAGTATGAGAAGTAAAAATGGTGGAAGTGCTTAAGCACTAATCCACTAATTATTCTCTAACTTTTCAAGTCTTAACCAAATCATCTCCAATCTTTTAACTTTGGATTTAGACCTACAGCATCATGGGAAGCTTGATTAGCAAGTAAAAAGTGGGAGAAGGTGAGAGGAAGAGGAGGATCCAGGGAGGTCGTAAGCATAGGAGGAAGAGAGGAGGTGTTGCCTTGGTTTGGAATTGTTAAAGCTTGGACCTTATGGAGTTTGGTGATAGTGGGAAGTGATTTTTGGTTCTTGTGGCTTTATGCTTGAGTTTGGCATGGATCAAAGTGAGTAATTTCACTATCTTATAAGTATATGTTGTGTATATATACGTTGTGTGCAAAGTATAAAGTTAAAGTGACATTAACTAAGTAAAGTTATAAACTTTAGCCCCACTTGCTTTTGAAAGCAAATGATAACTTTATGTTGTATAACATCACTTCTATTACCCTTTTAAACATGTGGTGTGATCTTGACTTGATGTTTAAATAGTTGTTTAATTTGTATGTTAAATTGAAGTAAGTTTGGAAGTGTTAGAAGTGAGCATAGTCGCTATAAGTGCACTTCTAAATCCCTTGTTTTCAGGAATTTTTATAAATAAATGGAAAGATATTATTAGGGACTTCTATCCATCATTTTTGAGTACCTTAATGGTAGTTATTATAAAAATTTTAAGTCTTAAATCATTTGTTGAAGTAGATAAATTACTCACATAGATTTTTCTTTTTAATGTTGTTTTAATAAGGACTTTTAACACATTTATAAATGTTGTAGTAAGTCGCTAATGGTTTTTTTTTAAACTAGAGAAACCTGTTCAATCACTACCAACATTGCGATTCCTAAACAATAAACCGAGGGAATAAACGGCTGGCCTGCCACAACCGCTATTTCAGGCTAGTTAGACCTTTCGGTTGACATGGTTAAGTTCGTAAGGTATGATTTAGATGTACTGAACTCACTTTATCGTTTGAAAATAATTATGGTGATGACTTCAACATCATCGGTGTTCATTTTTAGATTTCTAAGTGAGGGTATGTTGTAGGGTTGTTTTAGTAAAATGGATTTTGGTTTGATTCTGTAAGTACAATTGGTTATACAAAAGTGATATGTATGTATTGTTATTTCAAAGCGATTTGAAATAATACCCGGTAATTAATTCTAAAAAATTTCTTTGGAACTTTTCAAGTTTTTTCCTTTTTGGGTAATGTGTGTGTTCAATAAATTATAGAAATTTGTTAAGTTATTTTATGGACACATGTAGTCAATGCATTAGGATTGTATGGTATGTGAATCAAGATATGATATGTTGTTTGGTAATTTTCATTTGTTAAAATGAAACGGATTTTTTGGTGATTTTGGAAAGTTGGAAACTTCCAAATCATTATAGAACTTGAAGAAAAATATTTTTATGTGAAAGTATAAATTTTAATTTTAGATACACTTGAATTGAGAAGATAGTAAGTTAAAACCAGTTTGATTTGTTGAATGTACTTGTTAAGTAAAATGAATTTGATGTTTTGTGTATACTCTTAGGATGTCATGGAGCATTATACGTCTATGAACTTAAGTTATAATCGTATATAAACTTAATGTTATGTTTTATGAAATGTTTCATAAATGATTTTAGTACTGAATGACATATTATTTGTATAAATGAATGTGATTAAAAAGGAAGTGGTGTAGTTAAGAAGCCAATGAGATAAATACGTAAGTTGTACGCAGATCGTTTTATTTGCATGACTATACTTGATCCAGTATTCGGGAACATGATTTCAAGGTGGTTTACACCAGTCCGAACAAGGAGTCTTCACTAGATTCTTGATGGCGAATACTTGATATGGATTCATGATATGATCCCAAAATTTTCTATCATAGTATATGGCTATGTAATGAGAATAGAGATTTCTAGTCAAGGAACCTGATCAGAGTCTACACTAGAGAGGTCAAGTGACTATACTAGTTGGGAAGTAAAATTTATATGATCGAGAAAGTCATCAGATTTAATATTGCATACAGAAAGTCCATGTACATCGTACAAGTTTTAGTAGATTTGCATACCATGTTTTGTTGGCTTACGGAGAGTTCAGATGGTGACTCTTCGATTGCTATAAGGTGGATGAACTGTCAATTAAGTAATAACCTAAGGCTATTAAACATAAGGTACGCTTAGTCAATTATTTATTATCCTTTGGCGATGGGAGTATTTTTGAACTAGCAAACTATGGGTATTGTTTGTTAGTAAATTTTAAATGTTATCAAGTATTTCTATATAATTATTTCTTTTTGCTGCTCATGTCGTAATTTTGAGGATGGAATATTCTAAGTTCGGGAGAATATAACGACCTGGAATTTCGGACACTCCGTATTTAAATATCTAAATTATTTGAATATTTGAACCTTGAATTTAATGCTATTAAAATAATTTAATAAGCTTTTAACCCCCTCTTAAATCTTAAGTAATAATGGTAAAATTATTTTGTAAAAATGTTTACAAAAATAAATGCTTTGAAAAAATATCGATAATGTGATCGAAAATCGTTTTATCGATAAATAGCTTTTTTAGCATAAGAAGTTGTTCAGATATTTTTTACATACACTTATTTGCTGAGGAAATTAATAGAATGAAATTAATTATTTTTGCTATTTGTGGAAATAAACTTTTTGGATGATGTCATCAAAGATGCATAGGAAATAAACTCTTATGGTAAGGCTTAACTTTTAAGTAAAAGAAGAGAGGTGTAAAGGTGCACGTTAGAAGGAGGCTCCTTTGTGTTCTTCCTTGGAAGGTAGAAGGTGGTAATGACCTCATACACAGGCCTATAAAAGAAGGGGCGTACCCTTAGAAATAAATTACTAAGCTTAAGATGAAGTATGAGAATTAAAAATGGTGGAAGTGCTTAAGCACTAATCCACTAAATATTCTCTAACTTTTTCAAGTCTTAATCGAATCATCTCCAAAGCTTAGGCTTTAGGCCTAAAATATTATAGAAAGCATGATTAGCAAGTAAAAAATGGGGAAGGTGAGAGGAAGAGGACGATCCAAGGAAGGAGCGTGAGCATAGAAGGAAGAGGACGAGGTTTGCCTTGATATGGAAGTGCTAAAGGTTGGATCTTTGGGAGTTTAGTGATGGTGAGAGGTGGTTCTTTGTTCTTATGGCTTTGTGCTTGGGTTTAGCATGGATCGAAATAAGTTATCTCCCTATCTTATTAGTATATAATGTGTGTATATGTGGTATGTGCAAAGTATAAAGTTAAAGTGACATTAACTAAGTAAAGTTATAAACTTTTGATCCTCTTGCTTTTGAAAGCAAATGATCATTTTATATTGTATAACATCAATTCTATTACCCTATTAAACCTGTGGCATAGCCTTAACTTGATTTAAATGGTTGTTTAACTTGTGTGTTAAATTGAAGTAAGTTTGGAAGTGTTTGAAGCGAGAATAGTCGTTATAAGTGCATTTCTAAATCCCTTGTTTTTAGGAATTTTTTAAATAAATGGAAAGATATTCCTAGGGATTTCTTTCCTTTGTTTTTAAGTACCCTAATTGTAGTACTTACTATAAAAATTTCAAGTCCTAAATCATTTGTTAAAATGGATAAAACTAGTCATAAAGATCATTCTTTTCAATATTGTTTTAATAAGGACTTTTAACAGCATTTATAAACACTGAAATAAGTCTCTTATGGTTTTAAGTATTTATAAATGATATTTAAATTTGGTATTTTTCTCTGATTAGGGATTTTTTTAAAACACATTTTGAAGTTTATTAAAGATGGTTTGACATTTAAATATATTTCTAATAATTACACATAAACTTCGAAAAAGTAAAGAAGAGGTTTAAGTTTAACACTAAAAGCCGACGAGGTAGACTTCTCTATTTCCGAGAGTTAAGATTGCTCTAACCTACCGGGCTTCCCACTTGAATGAGGAATAGTTAAGTTGGAATGTCGAAAACATGTTAGTCTTGTTTTTTACTTACTTGTTTTAAAGGTAATTAACTTCGCTTAATGCTAAAAACTGATGGAGTGGACTTCTCTATTTTTTAAGAGTTAAGATTATTATCGAGTAGGAATGGAACAATAGAGCTTTAACCTACCGCGCTTTCCTCTTGACTGAAGAGTTGTTAAACCAGGAATGATGAAAACATGTTTATCATATTGTTTTTTAACTTGTTTATTGAAATCAATAATGTAACGACCCAACCGCGATGTCTAGTTTTGCAAAGAACATTACAAGTAATGTCGTCTGCTAATCTGAAGAATATGGCTTGTTAGAGGCGATCGAATGGGAATATATCTTTCTACTAACACTGACACGTCATTTACCTTTTTCATTTAATATCTGAACTGAACTTGACGTGTACAGTATTAATACAAAGTAATAGACACATCGATTTCTCAAAACCAGAACAATATATCATATAAATAACAATCACATATCACAACAGAATAAATCTCAACTTATACATATATAAATTATTTAGTTTACAAAATGAAATACTAAAATCGATTGTTATACAAATTTAACAATTCTCTAATTTCAACTATACATTTTATATAGAAGGTCCAAATTCCCAAATGGGATAAACTAAAAGTCCAAATGTGTTTATCTCCTTGCTAGCCCAAAAATCCAAAGGTCAACTTGTCCTGTAACCTGAAAAGTCTCGGCCTGACCCGAGCAAAATAACACCCGGGTCAGACTATCTCTAAATATCTAATAGGGTGAGAACATGATATAACACAAGAATAAACAACTTATAAATAAATACAGATGTCTAGGATATAACGGGTTAGGGAATTAATTCAACTCAGAACAGGGTTATAAGTCATAGACATGAACTAGTCACTAAACACAGAATAATAGAGCTGACTTAATTTTTCATCCATCACAAGGCACAAGAATATATATTTATTTCATGAACACAAGGCACAAGAATATATATTTATTTCACGAACACAAGACCCAAGAATATATATTTATTTCACAAATACAAAATAGTCACAAAATCCAAATATCCAGAATCCAAGAGATCTTAATCCAAACCGATTGTAATGATCGTCCAAAACAATCGCAATGATTGTACTCAAAACCCGTGGCAAACAACAAAAAAATTGGTATCACTCGAACCGATCCGATACCAAGGATCGTACTCAGACCGGGAGCACAGAATCACAAAATGATCTCAAGGATAGTCCATACTGATCAAGGTGATCGTAGAAACCATGACTCAATAAATCCACATTTATTTAATATTATTAAATTATTATGTTCGAAAAGAAATCCAGGAATAAACTTCTTAAGGATCTAGCAGCCACTTGCCGCACATCAAAAGAGAGTAAACTCTAAAGTGCCAAATACTATCACCTTCAGTAATCACTAGAATTTAACCAATACGTCCCATACCGTAGGGTGAAATTCAAGTATTTACTAAAAGCTAGTAAATTTCACTTATTACGGATACCACTGGAAAACCTGAACCATATTCTCTTAAGGATCTAGCAACCACTTGTCGCACACCAGAAGAGAATACAACTTTAAAGTGTTAAGTACTTTCCTAAATACGATCACAAGAATTTAACCAAGGCATCACATACTACCCAGTGGAATTCGAGTACTCGTTAACGGGTTAGTGAATTCCACTCAAACATTCTATTCAATGAGTTGTGCCATATTCTACGAAGCGTTATTCGAAAGCATTTAAACCAATCGATAACACTAAATCGATTATTAGCACTCCCCATATTATAGAACTAAGGCTCTCAAAACATTTATTTTACTTAATCACTTATTAAAATGTTTCATTAATCCAAATTATTCCAAAAATATTTATTTTATAAAACCAAGATTCACCAATCTAATTCAAAAATCCCAAATTGGTATTTATACATTAGTTTAAAATAACTTAAGTTTGTACTTTCCAAAATTTATATTCTAAAACCCATAAAACACTCTCTATTATTTAGTAACTAATATATAATACTTTTTTTTTGGATTATTAACTAAGATTCTAGTTCAAACTTAGTAACCAAGCGTATGTATACATAAATTTTTGTAATATGTTTATAAGAAAATATTACATTAAGTTCATTTGTTGCCAAAACAAGTTTAAAAACAAAATATAACCAAGTGACCTGAACCAAAAGATTTATAAGGCAAGTTCTAATGTATGAACATGCAAGGACAAAGCTACATTTCCAAAAGAAAAAAAGTATCAGGTCCTTAAAACAAGCATGTACAAGTACTAGATATTAAGCTATATAATACACCCAACATGACGGCACACAATGTTTAATTGAGTAATGAATTATATATATATATAGGTCTACACGTCCCTTAATATTGACAGTTTACTTCTTCACGCTATGAAACAAAGTCACACTCACAAATTTTTGTACAAGGTTGCCTATACAAATAAAGAAAGTGTCGGGCTATTGATAAGTACAAGACAAGACTATTAATTCAAAAGCATCAAAAGCAAGGTATCAGGTTATTAATATATACAAAAAAACAAGGACAGCTCACTTCCTTTGTGCACTTAAAATCGTCAGGTTATCAATATAAAAGTCAAGCTTTAAACCAGAGCATGAAATTTTCGAAACTTATATATATTGTTAAACAAAACTTACCATCAGAAGTTTTAAAACCAAGTTTCTATGTGAATTTGCAGGGTCTCAAAGCAATTCAAGAAGAAGTATATTACCTGAAAGTAAGCAACACAACCTGACAAACCAAGACTCAACTTTATCCATTCATCCATACAAAAGCAAGTAAAATAAGGCAGCATACCACACAACCATGCAAATGACACCAAATAATACTGACCATACAATGTAGCAATGCAAAAGACACAACGCAGGTTTATATTTCAAAACATACTTTAAATCCATAATCATTTCTACCAACTTTATTGAATCACATATATAATTACTTGTTAAAATCATTTATATATAAAAAAAGAATTGCATTGATAGGGAAAATTTAATTTGAAACCGATATATTAATATAAATTCTCTTTTATAAATTTGCTTGTATTCAAATCACATATTTATATTTATACAATAGATAGAGTTTTATATAATATTTATTCCTAATCACAAAACAAAACAAGAAAACATCAAATGATGAACTCGTATATCACATAAAAAATGAAACCAAAAGAATTCATCAAGATAAGAAATAGCATGCTCAAATCAAAACAACAGGCAAAACAAGGACATGCCAAAATCTAAAGCAAAGACAAAAGATGGCAGCCAACCAAGCAAAACTACAGGGACGTGCAAATCAAAGTAACATGCTTTGGGATATATGTTCAATTTCAAGGTACAAAGCACATAAGGACGAAATAAGTTAATGCATAGGCATAGTGCTTGACTAATTGTTAATGCAAATATCAAATTAAAAATCTAACAACAGTAAAGGTGCAAGAAAATCAAGCAACATCAAGTAGCTGATGCTACTATTCACAAAAGAAAGATTGGCATATAGATCCAATTAAAAATGTACAATTGTACAATGGAAAGGAAGTTATTACTATTGTTATTCTATTGTAGGGTAGAACGCATGTAGCAACAGCGAGTGTACAAAAGAAAAAAAAAACAAGGCACCTGGTAATGGTTGTGTGACTCACTTAAGGCGATAGAGCAAGGACGAAAAAAAAAACTACAGACATTGCGTGATAAAAGTTTCAAGCATCAGGGAATTGCACAGGGCAGGGACGTACGAAACAAAGATAAAGGCAACTGGAATTGCTTGACCAAATTTTCCAAAACAACAGGACATCTCGTATTTCAAACTCTGGGATTGAAAAATCAAGACACCGGTTAATTTACTGTGAAAGAAAATAACCAAGGCACCGATTAATTTGTACTGAGCAGTTGAGTGTCTATGAACCAGCAATAATAGTTGGATTCAACATAGTAATATGCACATAGATTTAAAGAGAGATTGTGTGAGGGTCAACTCACCTTAAATTCCAAAATAGCAGCTTTAAACGATTGCATCACAACTCGATGCCTAGCTTAGCCCGCCAGCACCTGAACGCAGCCACCACCAACGTCCGCACCTTCGGCCACGTAGCTCGACCTCACCTTGCCATCACGTCCTACCTTACCTTGCTTGAGCTCCATCTATCGCTAGCGACTTGGATTGTTAAAGGAATTTAATTGGGGATTTAGGGATTTAAATGTGAAGATGAAGAAGATGGTGTGGGAATTGTTTTCTTAATAGCAAAACTGAAAATCAACGAATGTAGTTCTATTGGGAATTAGGATAGAAGGCTAGGTAATGAGATGGATAAGATAATGGGCTTGTTATATCACTAAGGCCCAAATAATATAATCAAGTTATAAATCATTTCTTTTAACCAAATAATAGATTTAATTAGCCTAACTAATTAAATAAATTAAAATAAGTGTGATTATCTTTCTATAATATAAGTTTGATATTTACAAGCAATATTATTTCAAAATTTTAAAATCCAATAAGTGGTGCAAATAATATTTCGACTAAATCGAAATCCACTAATTTAAATCCATTATTCAAATTAGATTAAATTTCAAAAAAAATTAAACTTCTAAAATCTCAAATTTAAATTAATCAACACTAATTAATTGTAATTTTTCAGGTTATTAATAATAGGGTTGTTACAAATAATACTATACTTAACAGTAAAAAAGATGAGTATGCTTGTCTACTTGTGAGATTCAACAATGATTTGCCTAGAAAAGGCTATGATGCAACCGGTGCTCTAACTTGTCTGGTTTCACTCTTGGACGAGGAATAGTATAAGTTGAAATGTCAGAAACGATAAAGTATACGAACATTGATTTGTATAAGCAATTGTTTTAACTGGATAGTCGATTAGTCGACCATCGAACTTAATAGAGTATTATTTTAGATCTTTAAAAGATTGTTTTAAAGATAGCAACAAAGTATGGAATGGTTTTAGGTTTGTTGTGATAATATGTTAATTACTTTTGTCTTTAACCCTTTTGATTATACTTATGAATGTAAATAGATCTTCAAAAAGAATGTTTTAAAGATATGCTTAAGTGAAATTGTTTTGGGTTTGTAGTGATAATGTTTGAGTAACATTTGTCTTAAACCTTTGGGTCCAGAATAGTGAGTTTTTGTTTGTCGACGAGTTTCATGGTAATCCGGTGTATTGTGTGGTCGTGCGAGCTCGAAATGTAGGACGATAAAATGAAGAGAATTTATTATATTATTTATTTTTCTATAAATAATACTTTTCTCCTCTTCCCTCCCTCGCTTTATTTTCTCTTTCATTTTCATAGCCACCACAGTTATCTTTCTTCCATCAATTTTTTTTGAGAGAATAAGCAACGAAATCGAATGATTTTGGATTCGTTGAACTCACATGGGTGAGTGCTTTGTTTCGGTGTGCTTAGTTTTGTGTGTGGCGACAACTTCATGTGCTTAACTATGTACAGTCACAATCTAGGGTTGAGACGGGGAGGTGAATGGAAAGGCGATAGGCTTTGGGATAGGGGCATTGAATTTCTCGAATAAGGTGAGTTGGAGGTGATGGTTTGGGAGGTTGTGGCGCTGCCTAGGAGAATGCAACTTTTACTTGTCATTTGGTGCTGGCTCAGTCACAAATTAGAAAAGGACGCTAGAGGGGAAAAAATGGCGTGGATGAGTTCATGATGGAGAGGGAAGTTGAATGGTGGTGGTCATTGGCATTCTGGTGATCGGAATCGAATTGCGACTTAGAAGGGTCGATTTAGTGCACATGGTCATATTTTGGTATCGGCGATTGAGTAGGACATTTAGGGATCGAGCTCGCGAAGAGAAATCCATTGGCGCAAACGACGTTGGATATTGTCAACCAGTGCTCTGTATCGTTGTATGCACGTGCATGTACGATTGGGTTCGGTGAATATCATTGTACATGTGGAGAAGAAGAGAAGGAAAGGGAGGAATAGAGGTAATAAAGTTAATTAATTAATTTTGTAAATTAATCAGTATTTTTAATTCAAATCCTTATAAAAATTGTGGTATTTTCATACGAGGTCCAATTGGGACGTTGTTTTCGCCATTGCGCTCATATTGGGACTACCTACGTCTAGGATTGATTTGGGGCTTTGGTGAGTTTACTTACTAGTTGGTTTGAACATTGTTGTGTATATAATTGTTGTTGTATTAAAATACAAATAGTATAACGAACAATGGAAGTTATATTTTTAGACCACACCTTGTGTTGTAAAACAAGCGACAACATTATTAAGGAATTTAATCTCTCTTTTAATCATATATAAAATGTATCATGGCCCAGACTACTTATTTACATGTTTGATAGTGCATTATAAATAAATGTTTGAAGTGATATAGTTGCTTTAAATGTGCTTTGAAATCTCTGATATTTGACAAAATAAAAATTGGATTAATTTTGATATAACGTGGATATATATATATATATGGCTACGCACGTTATGGTGTGTTTGACATAGGGGGATTGGTTTGGACATTTATGGAAATTAGAAATGGAAGTTGTAAAAGTTAGAAGAGGAAAAGGTCACTATGGATGCACTTTGAAAACGCTGTGTTCGACGGTTTTAAAGTTAACTTTGAAAAGAGCTTCTTCGTATTTTTAATAAGTATTATAAGTGTAATTATTATCGAAAAATATCTAGGCTTAAATATGTTACTGATAATCATTTGTGGATTTTTAAAGTAATGGTTTTAAATTATAAAACAAGATTTTATGCTTTTTTTAATAAATTATAAAATAAGTATCTTTAAGGAGTGTTTTAAATAAATGTTTTAAAACATAGTATAAGTATATTTATAGTATATATAGTTTTAGAAAAAAATTCAAAGATTTTTTAAGAAATAGAAGGATTTTATATTATAATATCGTTCAAATTGCTTATAATATTCTATTAAATATCTTAGTTTTATAAATAAATTAGCATATATGTACACACACACTTGTATGCTTATATGTGTGTATGTACATGTGTGTGTGTACTTTTTAAAGGTATCTTAGTATATTCAAAAGTTTGGAAAGGAAGTTTAGTATTTGTAAAAGAATATAAAGGAGTCTTTAAACTATAGCACTTATGTTAAATAGATGGTTTAGTAAAATTAATTAAAATGGTATATTACCTTGATTAATAAGTGAAGATGTACTTAGACTTTTAAATGAATGTTTCAAAGTTAACGACAGGTATAAAAGTAATTTTGGGTTTATAGTAACGATACTTGGGCAACATTTGTTTTAACCCATTTAACTATATTTTTGAAAAGTAATTAGATCTTTAAAAGCGAGTTATTAAGTGAAGTGTTTTGGGTTTGTTGTAAACAATGTTTTAGTAACATTTATTTTTAAACCCATGAGTAATATTTTAAAGTGGTAAAATATTGTTAAATAATTTTGGAAATACTTAGAACTTTAATAATGGAATTTTAGAGAGAGAAACAAGTATGAAATGGTTTTGGGTTTGTTGTAGCAATGTTGTTAATAACATTCATCGTTAACCTATTTTGATTATACTTATGAATGTAAATAGATCTTTGAAAAGAATATTTTAAAGATAATCATAAGTGAAATGGTTTTGGGTTTGCAGTGAAAATGTTTGAGTAACATACACCTTAAGCTCTTTGAAATTGATTTGTTATACGGTAGAGATAAGTATATGAATACTCTTGAGAAGTATTAAAACGTAAAGAAATGAATAATAAAGTTTAATTAATAAATGAAGTTTTGTTTATAAGGAGTTATTGAGTAAAAAGGAGTTTTACCAATAAAAGATGTTTCTAATTAATAAAGGAAGATTAATTAAAAAGAGTATTAGAAGTCGTTTATATGACTTGATCATGCTTGTATGTTTTGATCATGCTTTATGTGTTACTTACTTATGGATTTATACGGGACTTAGTTTCCGTATGCGATTATTCTCATTGTTATTGGATTTGACCAAAATATAAATCTAGAAATATCTAGAAGAAATAACGTGTACAATTATCTACAGTGATTCTATATTGTACATATAAACTCATTTTTCTATTCCCTGACAAATGATAAGCAAATGCATCCGCTTAAACGGTTAGGAGGTGATCTTCGCTCTTATATATTGTCTGTTTATTTCCCACAGAACCGGAGTGGAGTTTACCAGAAATCCATCGATTGGTTTTAGAGCACCCAATAAGTGAGGGAATGTACTTATATGAGATGACTTGAAACCATAACCACTCCAAAACCATATACGCATTCCATGCTTTGAAAGAGATTCGTGATTTGTTCGAGATGCTAGAATCTATATGGAGATTCGAGATATGTTGGAGATGTTCTAACATATGTTATTGTTCGTGATCTATTTTGAGATGTGGGAATCCATGTGTGATTCCGAGAACTGTTGAGGTATGGGAATCCTTGTGTGATTCCGAGATCTGTTCAAGTTGGAGCTTTGCGGTAGTTCTGTTCGAGCGCTGGCTTGTATGCTAGAATGTCGGACATAGCCTCACTAACGGTAATGACTAAAACCAAAGATAGGATGCATAGCCGAAGGGTTAGCAACCCATGAGGGTGCGTGCGACTCTATCCTAAAGTTATATATAGATATGCATGCACGAGCGATGCACTAGACTAGTTTGGCCGGCTATGTATTTCATATGGTACATTCATTGAGGATGTATGTTTCTTCAGAAGGATATCTCTGATCCTTGTGCAGTAGATCGAAGTCGGCTTTGATTAAAGGAGAGCTACGTGGAATCCTACATAATTAGCCAATGCGCCTTAGCGTTGATGATTTTTATATCTATTATTATTGTGATGTACACTCACATGCATCACAGCTATGTGATTATTTATATTTCACTCCTTAGATATTATTATAATATCACTGGATTTTTATAATAGAAATGGTTTGGTTATCGTAAGGTAAAAACTTGTTCTTGTTTATTTGCAGCATGGTCTTATGAGATACCTTTATTTTGAACGGTTTTACAAATATAGCGGTCCATATGATTTGAGTTTCTCACGGTGGTCTATAAGACTGATTCGAGTGTTATTTTCTTGTAATGCTCTAGTCAGCTCGAGTATATTTCCAGATTTAGATATGGTTCATTGGAGCTCTTGGATAGGAGCTGGATGATTTCCTACCATACTTATTTTCTGCTGCGTCACTTATTTTGTACTAACCAGTGTTTGTGAGGACAGACTGTTGTAACTGTCCAGGCTGATGGTAGGTCGGTTTGCTTTGATAGATGTATGTGTATCAAAAATTTCTTTTTGGTAAAGACCTTTTGATATATTATATGTTATCATTCTGCATGTGAGATTTTGATGTTATGCTATTATTTCTTGTTTTATTTCTTTTTCCTTTTCTTTTATCCTAATCTTTTGTCTTTCCGACACTTAAGTGTTCGGTGCATGAATACCGTGGGTTTATTAGTGTCGACATTCGGGGGTCGACAAGGCAGACTGTTACATGTGGTATCAGAGCTAAAGGTTAAGCGAAAACCTTGGATCTAGTGGGTATAACTCATTAAGTTATAGGGTAATGGAATGCCTTATAATGAGTTGAGTGTATTATATATACGAGATTGCGCATTCGTTATTGTTATAAAAATGTTTTATATTGTATTCATTGGTTCGTAGAGTGTTTTATGGATTCTGGTCAATACGAGTTGCTATCGCTATTATAAGGATTTCTAAACACTTAAATAAGGCAAACCAACAAAGTATTGTTTTTGAAATTGGTAAATGAGTTAGTTTTAACCTAGGATTATAAAAAATAATTTTCAAAAAAACTTATATAGTTATTTATGATGTATTTGTTAGTTAGGAAATGATAATAGTCAATTATTATCGTTTATTGTTTGATTAGTTGTGCCCGACCAGTTTATGCGTAGTTTTACCTTTTCGCTGCATGGGTTGGGTAGATAGTAACTCATGTGAACGTTGAAACAAACTCCTTGCGAATTAAGTCTCATAGTTTGACTATAAGACGTTCGAAAATAAAGTTGGGTTAAAATTAATTTTTAATAAATTTGTTCACTGTAGACTTTGAGAAATGTAAATTAATTTAAAGATAAACACTTGTGTGTTAGTTTTATATAAGAAAGCAATCTCGTATAAATTATAGTTTATAAATATAAAAAGGATTTAAACTAAGAGTTTGAGAACTTAAATCCAGTGTTTTAGAAATTGGTTTTTTAAAATTTTGCAAAATAATAGTAATGTTATTTGAGAGTAAATATTTATGAAATTGGTTTACAAAATTAATATCATGGTACTTAGTAATATTTACGAAGTAGTGATAGCATTCTAAAAATGATTTTGAGTAAGTCCGAAAGGCTTGGTTTGGGAGTATCAAACTCACTTGTGTCGCTGAAAAATAATTCTGGTGATGACTGCAGCATCATCGCGTTAATTTTTGAGTTTCTAAATAGGGGATTCTACTATAGTAGGTTGACTACAAAGTGTTTTGGTAAAACAGATTTTGATCTAAGTCCCAAAAATTTGATTTGATATACATAAAGTTACAAGTATATATTATTTCAAATGATTGAAATGGAAACCCGATGTTCAGTGCTTAAGTTATATTGCTGACGCATGTATCCTATGCATTAGGGTAGTTTGGTTTGTGCAACTCATTATGATATGTTGTTTAGTAGTTTCTATTTTTTGAAATGAAACAGAATTTTCGACGATTCTGGACAGTTAGAACTTCGGAATATGTATATGAACTTAAAGTTGAGTGTTCGAAAAAGAAGAAGATAAAAGTAGAGTTTTGTAACTGTAGATGGAAAGGTTGTAAGTTATAAACAAGTTTTAAATTACTAAACATACTTATTAAGTAAAACGGGTAGGATGGATTTGTATATACTCTTAGGAGGTAGTGGAGTATTATACGAGTAATAAAGTAAAGTAAGTTTTTAGGAAATGTTTTATAAATCAAGTTATAAAATGTTGAAAACTGGAAGTGGTTGTTTTTATGAAATAGTTCATATTTTTAGTATTAAGTAAGAATGACTATAAGTGATAACGAATGTGAATTAAAAATAGAAAAGTAATTGGTGTAGTTAAGAAACCAATTGTAATAGAGAATGTAAGTTGTACATAGACCATTTTATTCGCATACCAGTTCTTGATCTAGGATTCGTGTACATGGATTTTAAGGTGATTTTCACTTGTCCGAACAAGGATTTTTCACTTGATTCTTGACGGCGAATACTTGATACAGATTTTTGTTATGATCCTGAAGTTTTCTATCATAATATATGGCTATGTGAGGCGAACATAGGTTTCTACTCGAGGAGAATGGAGGTTTCTACTCGAGGAACCAGATTGGAATCCACACTAGAGAGATCAAGTGAGATATACTGGTACAAAAGTGAAATTTATGTGATTGAGCTAGTAAACATATTAGATATTGCGTACGATGGTATATATGAATCGTATGTGCTTTAATAATATTTGTATGATATGTATGTTGGCTTGAGGAGAGTTTAGGGATGCCTCTTCGAATTACTTGAGGTAGCATGAGTGATCGAATGAGTAATACCTGAGGCTATTGAGCGTAAGGTATGCTTAGTAGATTGTTTGTCATCCTTGTGCGATGAGAATGATTCTGAACCTAGGCAGACCATGAGCTATGGTTGTTAGTGATTGTTGTATTATGCGCTATTGTTATGTGGTAGTTTCTTTGGTTGTTAGTGATCGCAATACCATTGGGTATTGATGCGTGATTGTTGCTTTGTTGCTTGTGTTAGTATTTCAAGGAATAAATTATGTTAAGATGGGAGAATGTAACGACTCGCAATTTTGAACATTTTATATTTAAATATTGAAATTATTTAAATAATTGAATCTTGAATTTAATGTGAATAAAAAATGATTTCGTAAGCTAATTTAAATTCTTTTTAAATAGTAATCAATGATGGTAGACTTTTAATTTAAATTTAAAAGTGATTAAACTGGTTTTAATAATAATTCTTTTTATTATTAACGTGTAAAATTATCATTCTAAAGAAACCTCTTGGATTTTAATGAAATTAGTGCCATTGGATCCGGAATAGTGAGTTGTTGTACGCCAACGAGTTTGTGGTGATCAGGCGTTTTGTGTAGTCGTGCGAGCTCGGAACATCGGACGATAAAATTAAGAGAATTTAATAACTTATTTATTTTTCTATAAAAAATCCTTAACTCCTCTGCCCTCCCTCACTTTATTTTCATTCTTCATTTTCATAGCTACCACTACTATCTTTCTTCCATCAATTTTTTCGAGAGAAATAGGCAGTGAAATCGAGTGATTTTGGATTCGTTGAACTCAGGTAGGCAAGGTTTTAAATCTCGGATATCGGGCACATTTCGTCTCGGTGATTTTAGTGACTCGGTATCGTATCGGGGGAGATCTCGGACAAGACGAGTGCATCTCGGGCGCCAATATCGTATTTACATCTCGGACCTAAAGTTCATATCGGGACCATATCGGAGTATAACACATCACATAATTTATAGCAAAAAATGCATGGTATCGGTTTATTTAACATTTACCGAATTACTGCAACTAATCTCCACTATTCTAACTGAAAATAATAATACAATTATACTTCAATTATATGAAATTGTTCAATAAAAGTTACAAAACATCATCTGTTTTAGCAATTACATATAAGTAGATGAAAGGTGATAAATTAACTGAAAAAAGCGGGTTTTATACAATTACATATATGCAGTAAGAATAACATAATAGTAGTATCAGGAACTGATGCAAATAAAAGCAAATGCATATAAGAGATATCAGGAATCGAAGTGTTTCAGCAATGCAAATCTACCTGCAGAAGGTTATGCAGTAAGAATAACAAACTAAATCTATTTGCAAATCTACTTGCAAATCTACTGTATATTTGATTTCTTAAAAATTGAATTTTATTAAAATAGAAACAACTCTAAATTACATACATGTAGAGAGTAGAGAGATTGGTCGAAGACGAAGCTGCAGATTGTCAAAAGCGAGATCGAGTGGTCGAAAATTGGAAGCAACCGCGAGCTGTCGGATGTTGGAAGAGGGAGTTAAATTTTTTTCTCTGGAGAAAAGGGAGTTCGATTTTTTGACGAGGAACGTGATCTTTTGAGAAGTTGAATTATAAAAGAAAGGGCTTTGTTCATTTTTTTTATGATAGACTGAGATGGGCCTATTTTTTTTGAAAAAAACACTATATCGGGGATATCTCGGAATATCGTTTCGCTCCAAATATCGGCCGATATATGTAAATTTCGGCCGATATAATTGAAACGAGATATCAACCGATATCTCATGTTTCGTTTCGTCCAAGCCTTCAACCGAGATCTCGGCCGAGATATCGGCCGAGATAGCCGAGATTTAAAACAGTGCAGGTAGGTAAGTTCTTCGTTTAGGTGTGCTTAGTTTTGTGTGTAGTGACTGTGTAAGGTCACGAGCTAGGGTTAAGGCCAGGAGCTGATTGGAAAGGCAATAGGCTTTGGCAATACATGCATAGGATTTATCGTACTAAGGTGTGTTGGAAGTAAAGGTTTGGGAGGTTGTGGCGCTGCCTAGGAGGATGCGAATTGTGCTTGTCATTTAGCGTTGGCTTTGGTCGTGAATTAGTAGAGGATGTCGAAGAGGAAATCAATGGCATGGATGAGTTTGTGCAGGCAATGGAAGTAAAATGGCGGTTGTCATTGGCATCCTGGTGGTCAAAATTGAATTGCGACCTGGAGGGTCGATTTAGGGCAAATGGTCGGATTTTGGGATCGATGGTTGAGTGGGACATTTAGGGGTCGAGCGCGTCGAGCTCGCAAAGTGAAATCCTTTAGTGCGAATGGCGTTGGATATCGTTGGTCGGCACTCTATATCATTGTATGCACATGCACGTGGGATTGGATTGCAATATTGAGTATCATTGTGTAGGTGAAAAAGAAGAGAGGGGAGGGAGGATTAGAAATGTGATTTGTGGGCAAAGGAAAGGGTGATGAAATCTCCCACCTTATGTGAATTGGGGTTGCTCTTAGAAAATAAAAATAAGATGAGATGAATGCAAAGCAAAAATTAAACGTGAATTTACAATGCAACTAAAATGAAGTTTGTTTTTTTTGTTTTTGGATTTTGAATTTTTTTTATTAATGCAAATGCAAGCAACCAACAATGCAATAAAAATAAAACTAGTGATGAGAGCACGATACTAGAGCGTGTAGAATTATTAGCAATCTTTTTTAGCGGCAATTTTTTTAGCAAGCAAAGCAAAGCAATTCCTCTTGACTTTCTGCTTTAGCAACATGAAAACAAGATATGTATACAGTTTTTTTATATCAAAGAAGTAATTAAAACAAAGCAAAACTAAACAAGTGAACACAAAACAAATTCAAACTTTAAAAAAAATTGAAGAAAGCTTTTGTTTAAAACGCAACTTAACCAAATAAATAAAACAATTAACAAAACTTAAAAGAAAATCTAACTCAACCCAATTTTTTTTTAAAGAGAACTTAAAAATACAAAGTAAAAACTTAATCAAACTAAACTAACAAAAATGATATTCGGCCCAAACAAGAAATAAGGCCCAACGAAGAAAAAAAAATTAAGCAAAACTCTTCACTTTTGCTAATATGAGAATTTAGCAAATCAACTTCTCACGCACAGTTTTAAAATCCCTCAAATAAAATTTCTCGAGTTTGAAACAGAATCGTTCGCGGCTTGATTCGTGGTGATTCATGGCAAGGTCGCGTAGATGGAGTTTGAAGTCCGGCGATTGGTGGATTGAAGGCAGGTGGCTATTGTGCTTTGCTATGGCGATCGCTGGGTTCGCGTGGTGATTTGTGATGTAGTTCGATGATTGCGACTGGTGTCAGCGGAATTGGGTGGTCGCGTTCGATATTGGATGTTTGTGATTGTTATTGGTAACAATGGAAGGAGTTAGTTGTAACGACCCTAGATTTTAATTTATTTAAATTGATAATTAAATGAAGTTTTTGAATAAAATTGTAAAATTAATTATAAATGGAAGCGAGTTTCCCCATTTCAAATAGAAAATATATAAAGTCATATGGATTTGAAAATTTGTATATATGTGAATATATATGTATATGGAATAAATATGAGTAAATTTGAATTTATTTATATATATATGTATACGGGCATGTATAAATAATTTGAGTTGATTTGATATGTATATATTTGATTTGAATTTAAATCTTAAATTGATGGTTAATAATAATTGAGTTTATAAAATAATACAAGGCAATAAATGTAAGTTAAACAAATAAATAAAATAGATATACATGGCTAAAATTCAAACAATACGTTAATAAATTTTGTAAAATATAAAATAAACACATTAGCAAATTCTAACAACATAACAACTATAGAAATTTATTTATATTTTCAAAGTGATAAAACAAAACAAAAAGAAAAAGTATTCAAACAAGTAAACAAATGAAACAAAATATACTTACAAAATAAAAAAAATAAAAAATATACAAATGTTTATGTACAAAGCAATTAATACTAGCACAAGATCATATCAGCCCCAAGTTAAAAAAATGAACTCTTGACATAATTCTAGGAATAAATAAACTAGATATACTTGATTACAATGCTAGGCTGTGAGACTAAAGCAAGGCTGTAGGACATAAGGAAGAAGGGAAAACATGTTCATACTTGTACAGGAAGTATAAAACTATTTTGTACACTTGAAAAAGAATAAAGAAAACTATTATAAGTACATACGAAATTTAAGTAAAAAGATAAATATATGTAGACATAAGGACATCTTCATTAATACTAACATCTCTCTAGTACAATATAGATCAACTCAGCCCCCTCCCCCTATAGAATAAAATCTCTGAAACAAATCTTGTACAAGTAAAATAATATCAATACTGTAAACTCTATTCTATATATCAAACCTTCCTCATTTCTTTTAGTTTAAAAAGAAACTTAGCATTCCAGTAAGTGTATTTCAAATGAAGCTTATTTTCAACTCAAAACAAAAATGGAGATCAAAATAAAAAGATTTCAATAGCATGGCAACTGCAGTTTCAAAAACAAAGAAGCAACTTCAATTCTGTTTAAAAGATAGAACATCTCAGCATTCAAAGTGATTTCAATTTGCAAGTTTCCAGTAACAAGCTTCAAGCAATTCAAGTTTTAAAGTTTCAAGCTTTTTCAAAATCAAAATAAAAGGACTCTGTCTCTGTTTTCAAATTTTCAGGTGAGCAACTTCCCAATTTAAAAAGCTTAAATATATCTGTGCATGTGGATTAATAGAAATAAGTATGCTTTGTATGATTGCATTGTGATGAATCTTTGTGTATATATATGTATGACTAGTTTTGTGCATGCTTGGGTGTTGTTCTTCTCTTATTCTTAAAATACAGAGTTCAAAACAAAGTAAAATTTCAAAATCTTCTTCTCCGTTCTCTGTTAGGCCATAGTCTTTAAACAAATCAAGTTTGTTTAAACATAAATGAAGATCAAAAAAATAGTTTAAGCATGTCTATGATAATTGTCATTTGGAAATCTGGATTTACAGAGAAAATAATTAAAAATATGTTAATTTCGAATGTTGTAAATTGTTGATTCAATTATGTAATTTGAATCATCTTTGGAAAGTAGGATTTTCAAGACAAAAATGGCAATTTTTAGTTAAGTACGTTCAGAGCAGTTCGTAGTTGAACAGAATATGGTTTTTTTTTATCGATTTTCAGCGATCGATCAAATGTTGAACGCTGAAACTTTGCTCGAAGCAAGTTTGGCAATCGATCATATCGAGAAAATTGTTGATTATTTTTCCATTGCATAACTTAATGAGTCGAGGCCATTTTAGGGTTAAAGCCTATGTTTTGAAGGTCGAAGTTGTGGGTGAACCGCCTCGTAACCATGGCGATTCAAGCGATCGCACATGTGGCGATTAGTTCGTGGTGGATCGGAGCGTCTCCGGCTAGAGCGACGTGTGGTCTGGTGGAGTGTAGTGGCGAGGCGGAGGAGTTTCCCAGAGGAGTATGTGGTTCCAGGAAATTGAAATGGCTCGATTTTTATACGTGGGGGTTCTTGACGATTTGGGTGGTCGGAGTTGTTGCTAGGGTTGTAGGCGACGTGTTGGGGTGCTCGACGATGACCGGAGCATCGCTGGCCAGTGGTGCACGTGCACGGTGGCGTATGGTGTCAACGGTTCGAGTTTTGGTCGTCGCGAGTTATTGCACGAGAATGTTTGGGGTTGCTTCGAGTAGAACCTGGTGGTACGTGAGAGTGTTTAGAATACTGCAGTTTTTAACTTAAACTTAAACTAAAAGAAAAAAAAGAAGAAGTAAGATTAAGAAGAAGAAGAAGAGAGGTGAGAAGAGAGGGGGACGTGGGAGAAAGTTAGGGGAAACTCGAGTTTTACTCGAGAAAAACATAAGATTTCCCTCGGGTTTCATTTTCTAGGGGTTAGTCTGATAAAATCTTAAGTCATTTTGTTAAATAAAGTTTGGTATTGATTAAGTTAATAATGTTGGCAAGTTTAAGTAAAAGAAAAAAAACTTGATTTTAAACTTATTAAGAAGGTTTGCAAATGTAAGATGATAAGTTAATTTAAATTGAAAGTTAATTAAGATTGTAAATTAATTTATACTTGTAATTAAATAAGTAACTTAAGATTAAAAAAATTTGTAATTGAAGATTGATATTAATGACTTTGTGTTTAACGAATTTGAAATTAGGAACTTTAATTAATAATTTAAAGTTAATTAATAAATAAATAATAGTTAACTAATTGAGAAATTAATTAAGGACTAATGATTTATTTATTTGGTAAATTGATAATTAAGTGTCTAATTTATTTGTAATTAAGAAGTGTTAATGATAGTTAATTACAAAGTTGGTTAACTAAAGATGTTTAATAAGTTAAGTGAATTAATTAAAGGATAATTGAATAATTAAAGATTGATTATTCAATAATTTAAAGTTGATTAATTTAATTAATAAATGATTAACGGACAATTGATCGAATGATTTTGTGACGACCCGACTTTCATTCCACAGAAAGACGTATCATCAATAAGAAAGAAATAGAAAAGATAGAAGAAAGAACTAACAGATATCAGAATCTCACAGCGGAAACGAAATAAAATATAATATATCACATAACCATTACATAGTCTTTACATATATCAGAGTTACCCAGTTATACAACATTCAAAACAAGACAGACATAAGTATCTGTCATTACATTACACCCACAAAATACATCATAGAGTCAATACATAGCGGAAAGATACATATATATATATAGCTACGCCAAGTCTCCAGCTTCAGGTCCTTCCAAAATTCGTCTAAGCAAAACCTGATCACTTGGCTACTCATAAAAATTTGAGTACCCAAGAGTTTAAGAAAACAGAAATAAACTCTGGGTCAGACATGGGTCTGGTGTGAGTAAACGGTTAAGTTGTTTAACTTGAAAACCATTTGGAAACAAGGGTATCACATAAGACTTCCCACACATAAACACGGGTAAGTTTTTATCTTATGCTAACCAAAACTTTGATAGGAAATCTGATTTTATTATAATAGGGTCTAGAATTTTCAGATAAATATTCACATAGCCGAAATTGTTACATTCATTAAATTCCAGCATACATAAGTATACAATCAAGTCCGAGATCACTTATTGGAGATTGGATTCCATACAATGGCAGGGCTACTAGGGTACCGCCCATCACAGTACGTGGCCTAGATCAACGTACCGAGGATCACTCCCGACCCCCTGCAACACAAAGCCGGAGCTACCCCTTACTGGATAGTCCGAATAAGACAACCCCGCGGTTGTGGCTAAACAACCGCCCACACAGCCGAAATAAAAAGGGACTCTAGATAGGGGAAAATCTTATCCTACTTGGGTGCTACCCACTTAACCTTGCGTGCACCTCCCCTGTTTTAGCCATTCCCGGTTGATGAGGCTTGAGGCTACGATTACCTTACAAGAACACATCTTGGAATGCTTATCGTCCTCCATTGACGATAGTCTGATAGCATTCATCCATACAAGTTCGTTCCGGGTTCGAACGAAACCGAAGGCATTATCTCGTTACACTCATTTTGGAATCACCCTCAGAGTTAACGACAATAACCCTTGCATTCACCATCTCGATCTTCACTTTGAGATGTCACGACCTAACGTTTAACTTGGATCGATGTGGTTTTCGGATAATCAAAACTGATACCCGATCCCGGTCTCATCGAAATCCAAACGTATCTTAAAGGTCAAGTTGTTTAGAGTTTAAACAATTTAATTCAACACTTTGAATTCACATAGCATTTATTATAGATAATCTATACATTCATCACAGATATATCCAAAACATATCACAAAGTATCACAGAATATCACCCAATAGATATCAACCAATCTAGATATTCTACTCAAACAATCATCCAAACAGAATTTATTAATCCATATTATAATTAATTAAATTATCTTAAATTTAATTAATTACTTAAGAACTAATCACTTATCCTGCTTAATCAATTTATTAATTAATTACAATCATTTAATTAACTAATCATACGTTAATTACTTTTATAAATTAATTAATTAACTTTAATCAAAGATTAATTACCCTTTAACTATTAATTAATAAACCTAAATTATTAATTAATAAAACTTAATTACAATTTAATTAATCCTTAATTATAAATTAATTAATCACTAATTACTAATTAATTACTTAATTAATCAATTATTAATCCCTAATTAATTTCTTCATTAATTAACTACTAATTATTAATTAATTTAGCTTAAATTATCTAATTAATAATTCTTAATTACAAATTAATTTATTTCTAAATCAATAATTAATTAAATTAATCACACTTTAATTACTTCATTTAATTATCAAAATCTTAATTACTTTTAGGATAATCATCATCTTATTTAACTACCTAATTCAATTAATAAAAACATTAACCTTTAATTAACATTTAATTTTATTTATAAAAATAAAATTTGAAATATCTTAAAGCTTTTACTTAACAATTTAAGTTAATAACCTATAATTTACTTAATTAAAATTCTAAGAACATTTAAAATGTGAAAGAGATTATTTTGGAAAGTTTTTAAAACAAAACCATTTTTAAATTTCAAAGTTTTATTTTATAAAAAATCTTTTAAAACATGCTTAAAATCTTCCTGTTCTCTGCTTCGGGTTAAACCCGTATTCTACTCGAGACTGTCTCCAATTTTCCCTTCGTCTTCTTCTTCTCCCCTTAGTTTCTTTTATCAAACTAAACTGCAAATTCTACTCTTCTCTAACACGAGTGAACTTCGAGCCTGACCCTAAAAATCTCGATATCTCTTCGAGTCGCCTACGGCTCATCTCCCCTGACACACCATATCAACGCTATGCACATGCACAGTATTTCGACGACTCTCCGATGAACTCTACTACCTCTGGCCAGTCGTAAACCCTCACGACACTCGACTACGAGCATCCAAACGAGAGTATCTAACCTGAAACGAAATCGAGTCTTCAACTCGAAACAGAAATCAACAGCGCCAGAAAGAAATCGTCTCGCCACCACGCCTCCGACCACCGTACCACCTGTAACCCCGGCCATAACTCCGCAAGACTTCCCCGCATCTATCTCCATTACTCCGGTGAAACTCGATTCACCCTAGATGATCCAGTCGTCACGTTTTCAACCACGACCAAACAAAATGCTAAAACCCTAGTTCGTCTGATTTCCATCGCCACGGTGGATGATAAATTCTTTTGACATTTTTCTCGACATTCCTGGCCAACAATCAAGCTTCGATCAAAACCCCGAGATCCAAATGTCATTCGATCGCCAGAAAATGGTGAAAACCCATTCCAAGTTCAACTCCAATCTGCTCTTAACTTACTAAATTAAAAATCACCATATTTGTTTTAAAAATCTTAATTTTTTGAGTTGAATCAAATTATATAATTTAATCAACAAATTACAACACTTGATTTTAACATATTATCAAGATTTATACTGTATATTTCCTAATTCCAGCAAATTTCAAACCTGAGATACTTAACTATATTTTTAAAAGTTAAATTATGTTTAAACAATCCTATCTTGTTTGAAAACAAAAGTTTAGCAGAGAATAGATAAGGAGAATTTGAATTTTTGATTTAATCTAAACTCTGTAACTTGAAAACAGAGAAGCACAGACATGAAAATTCAAATACAAACAACATGCAGATCTACACTTGTATATATATATATATATACATGTAGAGCACAAATCATTCCAGAAACACACATGCACAAACATTTATCACCTAAGCATTCTAGTTAAATGTTTACTCACCTGTTACAGATGTTTGCACAGAGCTTCGAAATTTGAGATGTTTGAAAAACTTTAAATTTGAACAGCTTGCTCCAGAACTTTGAATTGCCTTGCTTAGGTTAGAGATTTCTGATTCTTTCGACTTGAATCTTGTAGAAGAGACCTTGAAACTGGTTTACTAGGTGTTTGATTTACTTGAATTCTAGATTTTGCTTGAAGATGTTTACAGGTTTTGGTATTTTTTTTCTTCTGATTTAGAACGTGGCTGCAGTTTGATTTCTTAGAAAATGAGATAGAAAAATGAAAGAAGAATAAGAAGTAATGTTATATAGATTTAGTTTTTGATTTATTAAAATTAAAGAAAATAAAATAAAAATGTGACACTTGTCACTAAACTTATTTCATAGATTAACACATGTTATTTAGGGGTGTTTATAAGCTAACACATATATTTCTCATGCATAAATAATTTTTATATTTATTAAATAAAGCTTTTATAATTTATTTCCTAATAACTAAATGCATATTTTAATTATATAAATGAAAATCCTTTTAAAGAAATAGAATAAGACAAACTATATTTATACAAAAATCATTTATACATACCTTTAAATCCAAATATAAATTCAAACCAATTTTAAAATAAAATTTTAAAATCAATCTTAAAAATCAATTTTGATATATATATTTAAACATCCATAATTTCAATTTGAAATAAATATTCTACTTAAAAATCTATATTCACACACACACATATATATATATATATACAATACATTTTTATTGTTTAAATAAAATAATTTTGCCAATTTTAATTAATTTATAAAGGAGATTATCATATTTAATTTCTTTGAAATTTCCAGGATATCACAGATTTGAAATCAATTAAAGTTAATTAACCATGATTGATGACCCATCTGTTTTAAATCAGATAATTAATTGAGTTCACTTATGGATGTTTTGAATTCTATTGATTGTTGAACTGTTTGATATTCTGATATGTTATGCTTTGTGCTATGAATTGTTTTCGGTGTGATCTGTGATGAATGTAATTTATTTATCTGTGATAAATTTATATTATTTATCTGTGATAAATTTGTATTATTTATCTGTGAATCTGTGAATGAACGATAAGCGTTATAGATTATACCGCTTATCAATATCGATGTGCTTAAATATGTGATGTGATGATTGATGATGTTGCACTATTGTGTAAAACCCCTGGACCACACCATACACACACAAATATGGATTTCACGAGGAAATCGGTTAAGTCACAGATGATTTAAAGTTAATATTTTTGAAATTGAAATTTTAATTTCAATTGATTTTGGAATTGAATTTGGGTTAAATATTAAAAGCTTTTGAAAAGGTGTTTTCAAAGATAAAAGCTATTTTGAATAACTTGGTAAAATTTCCAATTTAAATTTGAATTTGAATTCAAAATAAGGAATTGAATTCCATGGTTGGAAATTTTAGTTAAAAATGGTATAAATATGTTATATGAAATTAAACCATTTTAAAAGTAAAATTTTGAGAATTTGACTTTAACCCAAGAACCTTAACTTGTATAAATCAATCAGATTTCCAAAATGAAAATTGTTTTGAAAGCTATGAATTAAATCTGTTTATTTTTAACAGATTTAAAACGGTGATTTGTTTAAACCATTCGAAATAAAATTGTTTTGAAAGCTATGAGTTAAATCTTTGATTTAAAGATTTAACGAGTTAATCAAATTGAAATGGAAATTGATTTGGAAAATCTGTAAATGAATCTTTGTGAAACTGGGTGAACTTTAAGAATTAAATCTTTTATTTAAAAGATTAAAATGTGGAAATTGTTTAAACCGTTGAAGGTTGTTTAAATGAATCTTTTTGTTTAAAAAGATTATAATGGTAATTTGTTAAACCATTTGAGAAGAAAGTTTGGGTTTAAATTGTGACTTAATTGAAATCCCAATATCCATATATTTTTAAATATTGCGCTCACTATTCGGGTTAGCCGGGAAAAGACCTTTGTGTCATATAACCCATTCTGAATAGTGATACATCGTATATGGATAGCATTTGAAGACCGGTGTTGAAGACCGAGTATTTGCGAGAACGATAGGATAACTTATCGATTGTCTCTGCACTGGATCGCTCCTGGTATAGAGATCCCCTAAGTGATGGGAAATCCGATCGGGATTGTGAATACCCGGAATTGCAAGGGCTTCGTAAGAAGTGTCTTCGGTTCTGTTCGAACCCGGAACAGACTTGTATGGTTACATGTCTGACATTACAGTTTGAGATATAAAGCCGATTCCTTTCAAAGACATTTCTGTTTGGTGGCAGAGAATTTATTCTCTTAGCTTAACACCCTTCTCTGAGACGTACGAGCTCAGAGGTTATGTAGTTGAAGGTTATCAGCGATATATTCCCAATTTGGTAATGTGACATGCTGAGTGTTGCTATGTGATGATCATTGTTTGATCATTTGTGATATGATCATTTGTTTGATCATTTATCTTTGTGATTATTACTTTGATCATCTATTGACCAAAGCATGGCTTTGTGCCAAAGCGTAGCTTTGTGGACGAGACTTCGTCGGACCTCACAGCCGGGAAATGGTCAAAACAGGAAGGATGCAGCAAGGTTATTAGGGGGTAGCGCCCCTTTAGTGTATGTCATTCCTTCTGGATAGAGGTGGTATCATGGTATGGAGCCCAGATACTTAACCTATGTTGTTGCTGCATTATTATTCTTATGTGGTTGTTGGAATCGAAGATCCTCGGGAAGATCGGTTATGATCGGGGGATGACATATTCGTGTCAGTAGTTACCCAGTTAGGGGTAACCCGGCCTTGTGTTGGCAGAGATCTAACCGTAATGTTAGGTTATTTCTTGGGGCATCTTTCCAGAGGCGTTCCTTCGTGGCATAGGAAGTTCCTTAGCCTGACCATTTGTTGGAAATCCATCTTCCAATACGAACTTTGTACGGTTTTAGTTGTAGAACCTGCCATCTAATATGGTAGCTATAGTAGGCATAATATAATGGTACATATGCTGGCTAAGATTGATATTCTACTTTCGAAAATACTTTCTACACTATGCACTAATAATAATATAAAAAATGATTTGATTTTGCGTAGTAAGCATCTTTGACTATCATAAGAAGAAATCTCCTCCAATTCTGTGTTTGCATTGTGTGTGTGGCGGGAGGTCATATGGTAGTTTCATTTTCTAAAAGCATTGCAAATTGACTTTTAAAATTCTCTGCTATCGTTTTTAAAGATAAACTGTTTTTGTTGCTCACACCAGTCCCATGACTGATCCGGAGTTTATTGTTTCTTTCCTAAACTCTGGATGCTCAAAATTTTTTCTACACGGGCAGTCTAGAGTTGGGTTTTTCAGATAGTCAGGTTCAGTATATTATCTGGAGCTAGTTCAGTCTTTGGATATGGACTGCACTTGCTTATCTTTGTGCCTCGTTATTGGGAGTTCGAGCTATTATTGGGTTGGTGCTTTGAAGATGGAGATTATCCGCTGCTGGTGTTATCTATTTTCTTTTCCGCTGCTATTTCTTGTATCATATCTCTGATGTATATTGATATTCATTGTATCACTCTGTTGTATCAGATATTGTATCAGATATTGTATATCAATGTATTATTCATTTCTTCCGCTGTGTTGTTTACTTAATTGTGTTATAAGCTCCGGCGACTCGGATTTGAACGGTCGAATCTATGGCATTCGAGTATGATGTAAAGTATGGATGTCGATTTTCGAATGCGAAAATCTAGGGCGTTACAAGTTAGTTTGGTGAGTGGTAGTTTGGTAGAATCGTTGTTTATGGTTGAGGCAATGAGAAGGAGAGCGGTGACAGAATGGATAGATGGACAGTTGAACTGTGGTTTTGGAGATATAAGGCAGAGATTTTGGAATGTGGCTTTGTGAAAATAGTGATTTGATGAAGTTGTAAGGGGGTATTGCAGTGGGATGTTAGTGATGAAGTAGGTGGTTGGGTTTGTATGTTTTGATGGTGAAGCCAGAGCAAGGCAGTGTTGTGGTGAAATGTTATGGCAAGTGTTCTGCAGGGGTAGAATGATCAAAGGATTGATGTTGTGGGTGGTTATGGATGTAAGGCAGTTTGTTATTTGCAGAGTTGGTAGGGGCTCGAACAGGTGGTTTAAGGGCTCGAACAGGTGATGTGGCAAGTTTATGTGTGAAAAGGTGTTTGCAGCAAGTATGGTTCAAGTATGGTCGGAGCAAGATGAGGCAGTAATTTTATGGCAGTCAGTTTTTTGTGAATGTGGCAGAGGGAAAAAGAAAGACGGATAGCAGAAGTATGTTGAATAGGTAGTGAAGTTGAGGATGTGAATGGAGTCGTTATTTAACTATGTTGACAGTTTTAAAGTTGGCGAGGCAGCGAATGGTTATTGAAGTTTTTGAGTGGTGTGTGGTCTTTAAGTTGTGACAATTGAAAAGATGTTGATGGAGTTTGTCTGACCGCAGTTGCAAAGGGGAGGAAGTGCTGCAAGTCAATGCACCGGGGCAGTAGGTGGTGCAAATAGAATAGTATGGTTCAGTAGTGTAATAATGGTGTGGTAGTGGGAAGAAGTTTGAATGGAGTGTCACTGTGGTAAGAGTTTATGAAGTGGCAGTGGGGATTGGTTTGAAATTGTATGGAAGGGATGTTTGTGATGTTTATAAGTGGTAGAAGTGCAGTTTTGCTATGAAGTTGTTCTGATGGTAGAGGAATGTTGGAATGGTGTGGTATTGTGAATGATGTAGTTGTAACGACCCAGAATTTCTGATAATTTAAATTTGAATATTTAATTAATTTTAAATATTAATAAGTGAAATTTATAAGTCGAATAATTTATTTTTCGAATATTGGATTTAATTGAATAATTAAATCGATGATTTAATAATTGAGATTTCAGAAATAATTGTAAATTGGGTTTAAAATGATTAAAATTTATTTGTAAAATTTTATTTAATCATACTGGAGTTATAGTAATGTTTTAGAACTTTTAAAATTTAATTTGGAGTTAATCTGTGAAAATTGAATATTTTAATATTTAATTATCGACTGAAAAATAGCCAATTTTCGAACAGTCTCAGAATTGGACGAGACCAGTTCCATTGGATCCGTAATAGTTAGTTATTATCGGATTTCAATTTTTGTAGCAATCGGAGTTGTCGTTTGACCGTGGCAGCTCGAAACACATCGAAATTGTTTTAATATTAATTTGGCGGATTAAAAATAGTCATTTTTCAAAAAGTCTTGGATTTCGACGAAACCAGTTTCATCGGATCCGTAATGTGATATTATTGTATGGTTTCAAATTTCGTGTCAATTGGATGTACTGTTTGTCCGGGGCAAGCCAAAACGCCTCGAAATCGATTTAAATCGGTTTAATTTAAATTGATCGTTTAAATTCATAACTCGCACAGATGATCGAATTAGCTTCCGAAACCTGTTCCATTGTGTCCGGAACGCGGGATAAACCCCAAAAACACCGGTCACCGCGCGTAAATTGGAGTTTGGAAATTCCGGAATGAATAGTGTTTCGTTCGGTTTTCTATAAATAGCCCTTCACTCACAAAATAAATAAGAAAAATAGGTAGGGTTTCAATTCTCTTCGGCCGCCAGTTATGATATCAATGGACGAAAAGAAATTATTTTCTTCCCAATTTTTCCTCAAATCTGTTCATCAATTCAAGAATCTTCCAACAGCAAAGATGTAGAGCATTGAGCGATCGACCTATTCAATAGTTGAGATCGAATATGGGGCAGAGATTCAGCGGCAAACCCCGTGTAAACATCTGCAGTTCGAGCACGGAGTTCAAGGCATGGGGGAGGTCGAATTGGACCACATTCGTCTCGGTGGTGCGCGTGGGGTCGAGCTTCGCGATGGGGTTGTTCGATCGTCGTGAAGATGTGTAGTGGGGTCGCGATAATTAGTGGAGGAGGGGCGGCTAAGGGTATCTGCGTACGTGATATTCACATTTGTGGGAGAAGCAAGGGTAGCGGCTGTGATCTGATGTGCATGAAATCCACGGCCCAGATTCGCTGTAGGTTATATAAAAAAAATTGTAAATTAATTATATTGAAAATTGTATGATCTTTAAAACTCTGTAACTCTTTCATACGAGGTCGGAACTCGACGAAACTTTTTGCGTTGTGTTCATCTCGTCGAGAACTACGCTATGGAATTGAATTGGAGTCAGTGAAAATTTCGGGTAAAATTAAACGCGTGTTTAATTTTATTCGAAATAAACGCTAAAACTGAATTGGAAGCAAAGGTGAGAACTTCTCACTCAATCGAACTGTATTTCGATTTATATTTTAAATAGTTAGATTTAAAATTGTTGATTTTATGCCTGGATGATAAATTTTATCTGTTATTGACTGAAATTGACATGATATGCCGTTATTAAGCGGAGGTTAATTATTAAAAACATATACCGCGAATATTTCACATTGATGTGAAATTGGTATTATATATGTATATATCAATATATATATATTGGAATATGTATATATTGGAGTTGATTTCCCGCATTGTATAGCGGATGAGACCCTATTGCACCGCATAATAGCGGATAATATTTATTAATCCTATATACCACGATAATTCCGTACTAGAGCGGAATTGGTATTGTGCTAACGTTTGTGGATGCAGGGAAACAGGTTGGAGGGATCCGACTGGATTCCTCACCGTATTGATTTATTTACAGATATTGTGATATATTCTGTTATCATATGATGATATGTGATGTTTGATTGCCGTGATTGATTATTTGGTGCTGTTGCATCATCGGATCCATTTTTGAAGTTTAAAAATAACGATTTTGATTTATAAAGGATTTTTAAAGATATTTTTGAAAATATACGTTTTATTGAATTTTGGAATTGATTCATTTTAAATAAATAAATGTTATAACTTTCGTGTTATGAAAATTATGAGATTTGTGAAATATAAGCAAAAAGTGATTTTTGAAATAAATAGTTGATTAATTTGTAAAATGACTTAAATTGGGATTTTTGGATTGTTATAAACAAATTATATAAAAGATTTATGAAATTGATATTTGTAAATTAAAAATATTGGAATTATAAAACGAATTTTTATAACTGTTAAAATGAAGTGAAATAGATTTCGTAAGTGAATGAAATTATAAAATTTTAAATTGTGAAGATATAAAATGGATGAATTTGTGGAATAAAAGGTTTATAAGAAATTAACTTATAAATTGGATTTTTGCCTTTAAATGAGATATAAATAGAATCTGTTAATAAAGGGGATTTATAAATCGAAGTTGTTATAAAATAAAAAGGTGAATTTATAAACATTGTTTTATAAATTCGAAATCAAATTGAATTTGATAAATTAAACATAGAAATTTATTAAAGGAGATATATTCGCGATTCTTGATAGCGAATTATCAATTATATGATATGTGTAGTAATGAAGAGTTCGGTTGGGAATTTTATTCACGATTTTGGACAGTGGATAATTCTTGAAAATGAGATATGTAGAAACGTTAAATTTGGTTAACGTAGTATATTCACGATTTTGGACAGTGAATATATTATTAAATAAAATGGATATGTTTTGGAGAAGTGATATTACGAAATGAAGTAATGGTTTTAAAAGATGTTTTAAAACATGTTAAGTATCGAAAACATAGATTTCAACATTCATTGTTGAAATAGACGTTTCGAGAAATAAGGAAATGGTGGACTATAACACTGTTGTTATAGTAAATGATTTCCGAAAGGAAATATTTTGTATAGTATTGGGATTTATATATCTATCTAAATTTCGAATCCCTATACTAGTGATTTTGAGTCGTCGTAACGATGTTTTACGTAACATTTGTTTTGACTCAAAAAAAATTTGTGAAAGAGAATGATTTCCTTAAATAATGAAATATATACTTAATTTTGATTTAAGTATATTGAATATTTTCCAAGTGTTGAAAATAAATGATTTGTGATTACTTATTATTAAATAAGTATGGAAATGCTTTTCCAATATGAAATGAAAGGTTTGAAATTTTTATCTTTTAAAGATAAATGGAAAAGTGAATATTTGAAATTTGTTTCAAATGGTTAAGTGTGGAAAATTATATATCGTGAAAAGATATTTTTGGAAATTAAATAATTTGGAAAATTATTTGGAATCTGATGATGTTGCGCATCTTTATTGATAGTTAAATAACCGACTATCAATATTTACCCTTGAATGGGTATTTGTTGTGATTTGTTTGAATTTGAATGCCACACTTATTTTTGAATAAGCGCTCCCTATTCGGGTTAGCCGGGAAAGGACCATGGGGTCGTATAACCCATTCCGAATATGTGATACGTCGTTATGAATCGCATTTGATGACCGGTGTTGAAGACCGGATATTTTTGAAAGCGAAAGGATTACCGTCGAGTTACTCTACATCGGCTGATCTCCGATATAGAGGTTTTATCACCCTTAGTGACGGGAAGTCCGGACGTGATTAGAAAATTATCCGGATGTGCAAGGGCTTCGTGAGAAGTGCCTTCGGTTCTGTTCGATCCCGGAATAGACTTGTATGGTTGTGTGTCTGACGTTACAAATTGAGATATAAAGCTGGTTTCTTTCAAATACATTTCTGTTGGTGGCGGAGAATTTATTCTCTTAGCTTAACACCCTTCTCTGAGACGTACGAGCTCAGAGGTTATGTAGTTGATGATTACTAGTGATATATTCCCAATTTGGTAACGTGGCATGCTGAGTGTTGCTGTGAAATGATCATTGTTTGATCATTTGTGATATGATCATTTGTTTGATCATTTATCTTTGTGATCATTTGTTTGACCCGAAGCATGGCTTTGTGACAAAGCGTAGCTTTGTGGACGAGACTTCGTCGAGCCTCACACCCCGGAAATGGTCAAAACAGGAAAGATGCAGCAAGGTTATTAGGGGGTAGCGCCCCTTTAGTGTATGTCATTCCTTCTGGATAGAGGTGGTATCATGGTATGGAGCCCAGATACTTAACCTATGTGGTTGCTGCATTATTATTACTCTTATGTGGTTGTTGGAATCGAGGATCCTCGGGAAGATCGGTTATGATCGGGGGATGACATATTCGTGTCAGTAGTTACCCAGTTAGGGGTAACCCGGCCTTGTGTTGGCAGAGATCCGGTTAGATTCTCGGGTCGTCTTTCCAGAGGCGTACCCATGTGGCAATGAGAAGTTCCTTGGCCTGACCATTTGTTGGAAATCCAAAGAAACAATACGTGACTTGTACGGTTTTAGTTGTAGAACCTATCATTCACTTATGGTGGTCACCACTATTTGGATGGTAGCTATAGTAGGCATAAGTGCGGAATGCCTATGCTGGCTAAGATTTATATTATACTTTCAAAATGTTTTCTACACTAGACGTTAATAATAATATCAAAAATGATTTGATTTTGCGTATCAAGCATCTTTGACTATCATAAGGAGAAATCTCCTCCGATTCTACGTTTGCATTGTGTGTGTGTACGGGAGGCCTTATGGTAGTCTCATTTTCCAAAAGCATTGCGAAATTGACTTTAAAATCTTCCTGTTGTTTGTTTTAAAGATAAACTGTTTTAAGTTCTCACACCAGTCACCATGACTGACCTGGAGTTTATTGTTTCCTTCCTAAACTCTTGGTGCCCACCAATTTCCACACGGGCAGTCTTGAGTCAGGTTAACAGGTCATTCTGGATTCAGGATGCTATGGAGCTTAGTGGCGAGCTGGATGGCGAGACGTACCACTTGTATATGATATTATTTATTCCGCTGTGTATTCTGTATGAGGACAAGTTTTATATAACTGTCCATTGTTGTATTGAGTTGTATATTGACTCAGATTGATGTATGTATAAACCGATATAGCTCTTTGTTTTAAAAGACTACTGATTATCTATTATATATTGTTCCGCTGCGATATGTGAGATTCTGATATTGTTTCTGTTTCTGATGTTGTTCTGTTGTTCTTCTTTCTTTTTCTTCTATCTTTTCTTCTACCTCTTCTTTTAAAACCCTAAGAATTCGGTTTTCCGGCATTCGTTTGCTCGGCAGTTGATACAGTGGACGTATCGATGTCGATTTTCAAAAGTCGAAGAATCGGGTCCTTACAGTAGTAGTGGAGTCGTTATGCAACAGTGATGATGTAGTATTGTGGTGATGTCGTTTGGGTTGTACTTGATGTGGCGAGGGTATGGTGAAACGAAATGGCAAGGGAGGACTATTGCTGGATGTGCAGTGAACAGTGACAAAGTTGATTTTTTTTCCTTGAGTTGTAAATAAAATAAAATCAAAAAAAGAAGAAAGAAAGAAAAAGAAAATTGTAGTTGTAAAAATGTGGATGCAAAATTGTAAATAACAAGGAAATAAAATAATTGTGTTGTTTTTTTATAAATATGCAAATGCAAAGCAAACTAGAACAACAATAAACACTAACTCAAATGCAAACACAAATCACACAAGCACACAATAATTTTTTTTTAAATGAAAATTAACACAAAAAAACACATATTAAAAATCAGACGAAAATAATTCGAAATATAGAAAATAAAATCAAATCAATTCCCCGGCAACGGTGCCAAAAACTTGTTCGTCGACGGGAATCCTATCGGTTTAGAAATTCGTCGAACGAATTTATATTAAAAATTAACCGCAAGCGCACGATGTACAATTTTAGTACAAGACAAGTACCGGTCGATCCGCAGGGAATTGTTAGATTTTAAATTTCTCTATTCAATCAACCAAAGTGGAGAGAACATTGTTAACTACAAATTGTAAACAAAATGAAGCTAAAACTAGAATGAAAATGAGATTAAAAACTATGAGATTAGAAAACAATTTAGAGGCAAATCTAGTCTCATATTTTTGTAAATCAACAATCAAATAATCTACGATCTCTATTTTTCATATTAAGTGAACTAAGTGTTGTATTTATCATAAATATGGTTTATTTATGTTATTAATTAACATAACTTAAACCATCAAACTATAATACAACAAATAAACCACTTATCAATTTCATGAAAATGAAGTCAAAGCAAAAGCTATTTGAAGTATGATCTATTTACTATTGTAATTAGTATTATAGATCATAAAATTTTCCTTTTTACTTTCATTTCAAAATCAAAAATCAATTAGCAAATGATGATGTAAATTGTGTTTATGTTGAATAAGAATAGCCCATTTGCAAATACAATATAGACTAACAAACTCACCTGTATAAACTTACATCAACATCTACTTTCATGAAGCACAAATAAAAGAGACCATAAATCATAAGAAGTGTTGAATTTACATAATATTAGAGATCTTCATTACCCCTAAATTGGAGGGGTTTAGCTACTCATTTATGTTATCAAATCAACACATATAAATTTCAACATTGAAAAGCAAAGAGAAGTCGAAACTAATTAAAAGAAAGAAGATTAACTACTTGCATGAATAAAATTAAACTAATTGCATAAATGTAAATCTAAGCTATGAACATTAAATGAAAGAGCATGTAAATAAAAATGAACAAGACAATAAAATAAGAACCAGTAGAAATAAAAGAGAAAGAGGCTTAGGAAGCCATTTTTATTTCATGTAACTTTGAGATTACAATTTGCATTGCTAATTTCCTAAGTAAATCAAAGAGTAAGAAGATCCTCTACATGTACATAAGTGGGCTATTTATACATGCATAAAACCTTCACTTTTTAGGGTGCTTCCTAAAATTCCCTTTAGGAAGTGTGGCCACCAAGTAACCATTAGCCTCTAATTAATCCATCATCAACTATGCATTAAGTTTTAACCTCCACTTAGTTGTCCATTAACTTCTAATTGTAGATTTAGGTAAGTGGGTAGGTGGGGTCCTCCATGATCATGAGTTAGAATTATTTCCATCTTTATTCCTTTGTATTCTCTTGTGCATGCATATATCTTCATGAAACCACTTACATTTGAATCCAAATTCCTACAAAAATCATAAAAAATGTATAAGTAAAAATTCTCAAATTAACACATGCACAAAAATGATCATTTTGCCCCTGTATTTAGATAAATATACGATGATTTGAAAATAATTGAGTTTTGATTTAAACATGTTAAAATACCCAATAACGACATTTATTTAAATAAAAATAGGTAAAATATGGATGTAAATATATGCACATTTACGTGCACATCACCTTGCAAGAGATGAATGAACCACATTTGTTTTGTTTTATTTGATATTTTATTTGGAGTTGATTTTTTTTTGAAAATTTGTTTTTTTGTCATGAAAAGTCAGAAGGAGAGAAAGAAAAAGAATGAATTAGAGAATATGTTTTATTTGAAAGAATGAAACCTTTCACGTTCTTTAATTAAAACATCCCTAATTAATTCTCTTAATTGTTTTTCTCTCTCCAATCCTTTCTTTTAATATGATATATCTTCGAACGACATAAAATTTCCACAAATCGTGTCATCAAATTTTACTCATCAATTAATTTCATCAATTTATAGAATTTTATAAATTTATTAAACCATGTGGTTTTTCAGAGAATTCATCATTACGATTGTGCGACTCAAATATGTAAATTCAGTCAGCGATAAATATCAAACTATTTAAATATTAATGTTCACACATCACTTAGCAGGTGATGTGACATTTTGACTGAATTTATTGCTTACACATCTGTTGGTAAAATCCAATTTTACTTATTATAACCGGTACCCGATAGTGGCAATCATTTACACCAATTCTCTTCATCGAAACTATCACATTAGGACTTATGAAATTTGGTAATGGTTAAAATTCCAATATCATCCACATTCAACTTTATAGTCCAAACATAAAGTCCTTGTTTCAACAATAACAATTATTATTAATCGAACTGCTTTGGGTAGAGAATTTGACTTTGAGTTGACTTCAGTTGACCGTGATACTAACCTCATATAACTAAAGAGACGAATCCTCTCTTGAATAGTGTTTCACCTCCAATGCTTCTACTCGACCCAACTATACTTATTCGATAGACGTCGTGTCATGATTTAACTATAAACAAAGCCATGCTTCACATTGAAGATCAATAGTATTCCCAAGTTGAGAGAACGGTGTAAATTAGTCACATCGACATTCTCTGTTTTGACCTTATTATATTAACCAACATAAAACTATCGAGTGAGTCATTCCATCGTTATCCATTAACTATCCATACATAATCCCTTGGTGCCTCCAACAGCTATGAGTAATACACTACACAATATTTGGACAGCGTTACATACTCCAGTCTCAACGGAAGTATCGATATCCAGTCTCGATACATCTTGACTATGAATATTTAAAATGGTATATTTATTTTCATTGTGATAAATTACTTAGGATTACAACACTTTGTAACTACTATCACAAAAAATATGGATTTTCATTAAATATACTTTTAATTAAATTAAATAATTAATATAACACAATATACCAAGTATATAATAGAAAGAAAGCACCTTTTAATTTGAACAAGATTGGTTATCAAGTTAGATATGTGTAACAAATTGCATAATTGCCCCTAGAGTATGCCCCTAACTCTATCAATCTGCCACTTATACTTGGAGTCAAGTATGATACTTATTCCAACTTCTCCAATAGGTTTCCTCAAAACTAATTGGTTTAGTCATTTAGTGAACGGGTATGCTATTAGGTCATCTACATTAGTATAAAATATCAAATTATTAATACACACACACACACATATATATTATTTAGCCATTAATTAATTAACTAACTAAGATATATGTGTATGTATGTAGATAACTAAGGTGTGTGTGTGTATGCATGTAACTAGGGTTAACAGTTCCATTTCTTTAACACCATTTGTAGGTTCTTGATATCAACATATGTAATTAGACTATCGTTTGTACTATCTTTTGATATTAATAGTGTGTAACTTGTACGCTGCACACGGTATATTGAAATTTTTTTTTTAAATATGTTTGAAACTTAAATTTATTATGCATGATATGGTGAATTTATAGAGATAAATGAGTTATGCATTAAAATAATCACAAATGTAATTTTTTTTATGTGATTAGCGTGTTTTTATATTTGAATGAAAATTAAATTATTATTTTTTGCAGATAAAATTGAGCTATATATTAATTTATTAATTCCTAGGATTTATATTTATTAAGCAAATAAATGGATGTTAATATTCTTAATTAAATTTAAAATTAGCATGTTTATAAATTTCCATGGATATATGTGTATGTACATAGAATTTTAATTTGATGTTTAACATATAATACAATTTTCTAAAAATAAACATAAATAAATTGATATCAAATATTACTTGAGAGAATGACAAAAATATCTAAAAATGAATGTATAATAATATTGATCAATATGTTTTAATGTATTTTAGGCTCTTACAGTAAATAAAAAACGTATACGATATTATTAAAGTGATAAAGAAATATCTATTAAATGGCTAAAAGAATTGTTAATTGAAAATAAGACGTGGAATGCTAAATATCATATATTTATTTGAATTATGTAAAAATAATAATCTAATTTTTAATCCACTGTTTCGTGCCTCGATAATTTTATTCTATAACAAAATTTTCAAAAATAGTTAGCATCTACTACAAAAAAAAATTCAATTAAAATATTGCATATTTTTATTCATTAATTGACGTAAGTTATGAAATAAATAATTAAAATTTAACATTTTCACAAAACTTATTAACAAAAAACATAATTATTTTTCAAATTTACAACATGAAAATATTCATCACTTAATATTAATTTTGGTGTCATTCTTGATGCACATAAATTTTATCAATTATAAAAGATCCACTTGGCATACTATTTTAGAAAGAAAAAATGTTATTTATATTTGTAATATTATACCAATTTTAAAAAGAAAAAAATAGTGTCTATGTTTATATTAAAATAACATCTTTAGAAAGAAATATTTATGTATAGTTTCTTCACTGTAAAACAGTAATTTTAAAAAGAAAACAATTGGATGAATTTAAATTTAGAATAATGTAAGAGAATTAAAGATAATTTTCATGTATAATTGTGAAAATTTGAATTATATAGACTTGAATAAAAAATTAGTTCTACCATTTTTGTCAATATAAATAAGGTAAATAGTACATGAAATTGTCTTTTTTTTAAAGATTAAATTTAAGATCGCATAATTAATTTAAATACATGTGGACTTGAATATAAAAAAATAGGAGAAAACTTGAAAGAATTTTATAAATAATCATATAAATTATTAAATGTTGATATTTAAATGTAAAATGATACGATAAAGAATTAATAAAACATTGAGAAAATAATAATAATAATTACATAGGGATTTGAAATTGTAATATCTTAAGAGAATTAAGGAGAGAAGAGAAAAATTGTAACGCCCCACCTCTATGCTCACAATAACAAAGAGTATTAAAAGAAATATTGTTTGTTATTACGAAGAATAAGGCTGGATATGAGCGATCATCCGTAGTTGGCCTTACACTAGTATTGGTTACCTCGATAGGAGTAGTATATATTTTTCATTTTTCATCTCTTATTTATTTACTCCTATCAACATACCCAATTCCAGTATAAAACGAACTACGATGGTTCATAATAGTTTAGGACAATATATATAATAATAACACAGATACTAAAAATGCGGAACACAGATAACAAAAGTCTCATATATATATATATATATATATATATAACTGATGTCAGTTACAATACATTTGACACAATACATATGATACAACTACAACTGTCGACTCTGGAAGTTATATATACAAGTACATTATCGACTAATATACATGAATACATATCAACCTAAATCAGTACACTAATTACTTCAAAAGATGTGAAAGGACTTCATAGCTCAAGCAGCAACTCAAAGCAGGATATCTACAACCTGAAATAACTCGGGTCTGACCCGAGTATTAAATTCAAAAGAAAATAATACACGGGTCAGTCTAATTCAAACTCAGTTATTAATGCACAGAAGCAATAATAATCAAATATCAAATAGACGACAGTCACAGAAATCTCGTATATCCATCTCCTCGATAAGAGAATCGGATAACGGCAGATATAACACTAAACAGTGTCAAACAACAAATCAGCAATCCACATCATCAGCAAAATGAATAAAACGATTATTAATGAAGATAATATGAAAACCGTAGAATTGCCTAAACAACAATTAACAACAAAATAATCCATACCGTTTGGCTGCAGTACACGCTAGCGTGCACTGCCTCGCCACTACAATGATGAAATACACAAAATCTCAATGAAAGTTCACAAACGAGCACAAGGTCAAACCCAAAGGAAAAGTCAGGTTCAACACAATTGCAATACAAATAAAATCACAACACGAGCACAAGGTCAAATCCGAGCGTTTAAGCTGGATTCAACTCAGGCGTAACTCAAAACTGTCAAGAACAAATAACTCGACCAGACACACATGAACAAGAAATGAACAAACCAATATGGCAACATGATTATCAAAGTAAACTACAGTACTCAAAACTACAAACTAGTCAATGCAAACTAAAACATGAATGACTATTTTCGACCAAGAATATACAGACGCCAGCAAACTCGAGCACAAATGTAGCATGCTCAAATTAACCACATGGATGCAACTCAACTAACAGCAATATACAGTGACAATATGGTACAATGAAGACCAACACAAAATGAAGTCTGTGTGCTAAAAGGTCAGAGGCAATAAATCAAGCCAATGCTAACATGAAGTGCAACAAACTCAAACATGTCAACAAGAACACAAAGGACAGTGTACAGTAATGAAAATGGAGACTAGACAACATGAATATGAAGACCACAATTATGAACTGAATAGACAGTGCACAACAACTCGATTCAAACTACAATGAACAAGTAGACAGGACCAGTGCAGTAGCTACAACTCAAATGCAAATACCACAAATCCAGACTGCATGATGAACTAACTACACAACTCAAGCACAGTGCAAAAGAGTTCAACACAAATAAACAAGTGCAAGGCAGCAGTGGTGATTTCAAAATATATGGTTATACAGTAATGAGCATTCGAGACAACTCAATGCTAGCATGAAGTACAACAGACCCAAGGCTGCAACAAAATAGTAGTAGTGCAACTCGAAATCGAAACAGTAAATGGTACAAGACCAAAGTCAGGTTTTAAATCAAGTCACTGACCGAACTCAACGTACAGAGAACTCAAAGCAGCAGTTCAAACTCGAAGCAACACTCTCATGCAACTTCAACTACAAAATATATGCAGGCAATGTTAAAACAAAGCTTGCAATTATCAAATGCAACAGTACAAACAGGTCAATGTAGTGTCAGACTACAAAGAAATCAGAAATGTGTGGATACAAGGAACTGTAATTGCAAGTGTAGACTCAACGATACAGGCATACACACATACAATCGTATATATGCACATATAAGAAGTCACACAGAATTTGTCAAGCAATTTCCAAATTAACAGTTCTCTTAAAGCCAAAGTCAAAAAAGGAAATCATCGTTCCAGTCAAAGAACGAAATCAAATCGGAATCGAACAAATGAACAATGAGATCACATCTGAGTACATCAATTCATAGCCGAGGTGGTCCAGGGTAGAATCAAACAAAGTCAGATGTAGTAGTTTCCAAAGTTAACAGAGAATTCAAAGCAACTGTTAAATGTCGAAGTCAAACTTAAAGCAATTGCACAGTCCAAATAAATTCTCATCTAAAAATGTTTTCACAAAGTCATGCCTGCAGATTTCAACCAAACTCCGAAACATGGTCATGCCGAAGCCAACAGAGAAAATGACAAAGTCAAATCGCAGTTCAAAACAATAGCAAGCTCAACCACGGTTGAGGTCAAAATAACCAAAGTCATCAGCAAAATCAAAGCAACAGTAACAGTGCCGAAGACACCAACCTTGAAATTTAATAACCAATTCAAATCACGACCCAAGTCGACAAAAATTCAGGTTAAATACCTGAAGAACAACATCGTGGTGACCAATGTAGCAAGGAACACGATCAAATAGCTCAATATCGCAGCCGTGACAGCCACGAAAATCCAACAGATCAAAATCAATACAAAACAACATGAATCAAACTGCAAGCAAAATGAATCGACAACCCAAACAACTGAATACGAACAAAATCACAAAATTTAAACCTTAATTCAACTCGAGATGAGAATTAGATGTGAGCGGGTACTCACCTTTGGACGCAATCGAAGGAGCCGTGAGCAAGGCGAAGGAAACTTCGATCGACAAAGCAAGCAACAAACCTTCGATCGAGCTACAAAAGTTGTCCTCTTCGATTTTATCTAAAGCCCTAGTTTTAGGGCGAAGAGGAAAACGAGGCCGCCACTTAATTTCTTTCATGTTTATTTTTGTTTAGGGTTTGAATCAAAGAATGAAAGAAAGGGGAACGGGTTTTTGATAAACATCACGGCAACAAAAGAAGTGGGCCAAAACAAATTTTAAAGCCCGTAAAACAAACGATGAATTTATGAAAGAATTTCAATTGATTAAAATTTCAATAACAATTAGCTATTAACAAACAATTTAATCGTCATTTTGACGATAAATTAAAAATTACAAAATCCCGGGTTGTTACAAAAATCATAGAATCTATACTATTATATTATTAGTGAGTTTGATTTTGAGTGCACAGAAGCCCCCTTAGATTTTCGGTGAAATGGAACGTCGCCTTTCCTCTTTCTTTCTTTGCCGACCTTTCTCTCTCCTTCATTCCCCTTTCCCATAAACAAAAAAAGGCTGCCCCTCTCCTCAATTCTTATTTCTGTCTTATTCCACTGCGCCTCTTCTTCGATTTGTTGTTTTTCCACTTCGCCGCGGTTGTCCGCCATACCTAGCGCCTTCGCCTGCCAAATAGACTTCCCTCTGTCGCCGTGATTTCCATCGACTTTGCCCCCGTTATCATCCTCCTCGAACCATAGAGGTAATCGGCCCATTTTCCCATTTTCTTTTTAACCAATAAAACGAGGTGTTGTTGGTGATTGATCTCCTTTATGTTTCGCGTTTCCACAGCAGGCGAATACAGGTCTTCCTTTCGTTGTTAGGTTTTTGCTCCATTCGCTCTTCTACGTGTTTCAGGCATCTTCTTCTAACTGGGATGTCTTCTTCTGCCTATTGAATATGTTATCACATATAGATAAACCCCTTGCAGCTAATTTGCATCTGTTTTTGGTTCACTGATTAATTTGCATTTCACCGCATACCATCAGTATAGGAATCATGTGTTTGTCTATAATGCTTAGTCATAACATGTTAGGATGAAGATATAGTGTAAAAATTATATCTTCATTTATGAGTTGATGAGTACCAAGCTAAATAAGTTTACCATGAATAAATGAATTTTATTGGTCTTTTTGTCCATTGACAAACAGTAAATTTGAAATGCGGACAAAACTACTGCATCTAGAAACTACAACAATTGTAAACTACTGAATTTAAAGGCTGCATTTAATATGACTCCAAGTTGTTCAAGGTTGTGCTTCAATCTCTGTTATTTATATTTATATATTTATTTCAAATAAGCCAGATTTATTTAGATTTGAGGTGGAATGTACTTAAACACTAACACTATTTTTATTTTATTTTTGGGTTGGGGTGATTGCTTTATTCTCACTTACTTATAGTTGAGTGAAGGTAATAAATTTAGTATTAGTGAAGTCTATCTCTATGTCTAATTTTTTTTATTTGATATGATGGAAGATTGCATAAGCAATAAGTATTCTTTTAATGTGACTCCAATCTATGTTATCAATGTATATTTCAAATGATTTACAGTTATTTGGATTTCAATTAATTTTGTGGATAAACCTTATTGTTTTCCATGTTAGGATTTAGCGATTAATAAGTCAAGAGCAAGAGCTAACCTCAAATATGTTTTCTAATTGTCCCAGTTTCATGTTTGCATATTAGAATGTCAAAGTTGACCAACAAAGATATCATATGAATCACTAATTAAATACAATTTGATTGCAGATTTAACATGCATTCAACATAACTAATCATAATTGCTCTTCTGAATTGCGATAGAATCATGGTAGTGAAAACGGGGTAAAATTTAGGAGATTTCACAGCTTAGACCAACTCAATAATGATGGGATATGGTTAATTAGAAATCAATCATTCACAATTGGGTATTTTTCAAATAATTTTTTCTAGTTATCTAACTGTTGATTGTTTTTTCCATGGAATTATTACTCATTTGCTTAAGTGTAGAGGAAGATGGAGTAATGATTTCTTGATCATGCTGCAGTTGGGTTATTTTGAATTTTTACTGTGTTTTTTATAATTGATAACTATTATTAGGCCAACTTCTTTTGTACTGTTTATCATATGCATTCACTTATTTGCTGTCTGTCGCTAACAAACATTGTGGACTAAGGAGTTATTTCTGGTTTTTTAATCAATAACGACCTTCAAAAGTAGCATGTACTGATGTTTGTGGCTTATAACAATTGAGATATCGATGATATGTTTCCCTTGATTTACTGACTTGAAAAGAATTTGTGTGTTTGACAAGTACATGATCTTTTGATTCTCAAGATTCCTAATTTTTTGCAACCAGTTGATTTTCTATCCTAATATTCATATTTAATTTATCAAATTAATATAGTAGAAAAAAAGATGGACCTTACAAAATGCACATATACATATATGTAATTATATCTTTGTAAGTATATGTTAGGTTGTATTTTCATATGGAACACAAGAAAGAAAATGTTTGATTCCCACTTTCGGATTGCAATTTTACAACTTTGTTTGCAATGCTAGGATGGAAACTCCATTATCAATACAAGGTGATTTTATGTTTCACAAATTCATGCAGTTCATTTTTATAGGCATATTTGATTTTATTTACGAAGACCCAATTTGATTTCTCTAAACTTTAAGGTTCTACATCAATACACACACACATGTAATAAAATTCCTTGGTTTTAACGGAAAATATAAAGAACCATCCAGATTTAATATGGAGGTAGACATCAGATGGCTATTATTGATCCGGGGAGGAAAAAACTAACGTCATTTACAAATGTATTAACGCCGTTATAGTCCCTATGTCCAGTTCTTAACCACGATCATTTTTAAACTGCATCTTCCAGTTTTGCTTCCTGCACAATCCAATCCATATAATTTCTTTTTCACTAGGTCTACAGAAACTCCTTTCGCATTCCTTTTATTTATGAACCTCTTTCCCCACATTTAATCAATTACCCATCATTGTCTAAACTGTTCACGTACAACAGGTTCCTACTTTTATTTATTCTATTTACGTCTTGAGTAGTATTTCATCATTGAAGTAATGCTGAGATTTATGGTATTTTTCTCCTCCTCCTTGCTTCTTTACAGAATAAGTGCCTTCTAAGATTATGTGACCCTACTACATATAAAAATATTCATATTCATAGACTTGGTTACACTAAATATACCATGCTTCAGTTTTAGTCTAGTTTTTTCCTTGATTTCTTATGCATATATGATAGGTTTTATGTTATTCCTTATGATATCACGCTCTCTATTAATCTTTTTGTTATTATGATTCATTTGCAATACAAATTTATTTAAATTATATGCAGACCAAATGTTTGTGGAAAGCTCTAAACTATTAGGGAGTACAAAACTGAACAAAATATAAACAAAGATGAAACCATGTACTATTTTCCAATTTATCAAAGATTGTTGGACATGTGGAGCTGTATGTGGCATCAAAAGAGTGATAGGATTCAGATGAAGAATTCTCTTTGATATTGATAATGCATATAACCATTTTTCAACATGAACGTTATACTATACACATCTACAATCTATGAGTATGTTGATTGGGTGGGAAGAATAAAAAGAATACCGATGATGTTGCTTCACCTTTTCTTACTAAGTACTTGGCACTCTCAATACCTTTATAGTTGATGTTCCCTTTTTACTGTGTCCAGTTTGGCAACTTTTTACTCTTTCTTCTTAGATTTAACTAATTTCATATCCTTATTGCATGATATATTTATGGCTTATATTTACTTCCATTTAGTCCTGCCTTATTTTTAGTTTTATTGTTTATAGGCCGTTCTACCTTAGAGAGATTCTACATGGTTTACCAGTGCATTAGATAGCCAAATGAAAAGGAAAACTTGGAATTCCATCTTATCAAATGGCACTATTCCATCAAATAGGTATGCCTCATGAGGAACCTTTCTTATTCAATGATCATAGAAGTTGCTGCTGTGTCGAATATGTTTACAATAGCTAGATATTTTCTAGAAGAAATAAAAGGTAATTTATATTCTTTAACAACCATAATCTATGTGACAATATTTTCGTTAAGCTTGCGCACATTTGCATTTACGTGGACAAGTTTATCTTAGTAAAGTTCCAAATTAAATGAGTGAATAAACATATAGGCATATCATTATGGTATTTGTTTGATAATTAGAGGAAAAATAAGAATAACCAAGTCTACATAAGTAGAGAGAAACCTTTGCTGTTACTTGATGAAGCCGTTAAATGGGTATGCTCAAATGTTCATTGTAACATTATAATTTATACTATTACACTGTACGCCCAAACCTTTAAATTACTTGATGAAACAATTCTTTGTTGATAACATTGGTAGAAACTAATTTAATTTCATGTAATTACTCTATTACATGAATCGCTTCCATTTATTTAACTTTTAAGCCCATATTTCATAAAAACTTTGTACAGTAAATGTGTTTCTATTATAACGTTTTTAATGACAATATACTAATTAATTGAGTTTCCATATAATTTGGTTTGAAAATATAATATCGTTGGGAACAAATATTTTGTAAAGTTTTGAAACATGTTTTAGGCTGACATGTACTGATGGGTAAACAATATCTCACATATCTTCCTATAATTAATTTGAAATATTTAGTTTTGTGATTGGTATTGGCATTTGTATATGAATATTCCTTATAATTATTTGAATTAGCATAATATATTTAGGTGTTAATAAAATGTATCTATTAGTTGAAAGGTAATAAAAATATTTTACAATTATTAATTTGGTATTTGGTTTAAATTTCAGATATAAATTCTTAGTTGACAACCTTACTGGAAACTAATTTGATTTTGCATAACTACTCGATTACATGAATTACCTCCATTTATTCAACTTTTATATTAACCATATTTCATGATACCTTTTACTGTAAATGGATCTCTTACCATTTCCACTTTTTATTAACAATACACTAATTAATTGAGTTGTCAAGTAATCTTTTCCCATATTAAATGCATGGTCCACCAAAAAGGCTCAATTAAATGGATAGTCTGTTTCTTTCATTTCCTCATTTACTGTTTGGCTTTGTATATGGCTTTTATGGGTAACAAAAATCTAATAGTTGTCCAGCCTTTAAATTACCAAACAATCAAGGAGAGAAAGTACGAATGATTTTTTTTAATTTTTTACTTCATGTGTTTACCACACAATACATACATAGACACACACACAGATATATATATATATATATATATATATATAAACATAGGCATTTATTTCTTTCCAACAAATCAATTCAATATATATCTATGTATATACACATATACATATATATGCATGTACATGTACTGTAAATGATACTGACTATAACAGCAGAGCACATCTGAAAAATGGTTGTAGAATCCAAACAAATGGTTCATTTATATCAATTGACCACCAGCTAAGTTTTTACTGTTATGCTTGCCGTGAAAGTAAGGATAATGTAGTATCTATATCTATATGCAGTGACTTATATTTCTAATTTAATATGCAAGGTAGAAAATATGAATATTTCCATTTTAACATGAAATTAACTTTGGTGGAGTAACATTATTGTACATAGTGGTGCTATCCTAGAACCATAACATATTGTTTTGGAACTTGAACAGTTGAATAATGTACCTATATGATTTACCCATTTTACCATGGATATATTGATACTTTTATTTATGTGATTCATAATTTTCTATTTAAATAATCTAAAAAATACTTACACCATACATTAATTTTGTTAATGTCCAGCACGTGTAATGATTTTCAGAGCAAGGCCTTTAACCTGAAATATTATAACATACAATGAACAAAGAGGTACATGCGATCGAGAAGTGGAATATGTTTTTCTCTCCAAATACTTATTTCCATATTTTTACTTCAACATTTGTCTTAAATCAGCAGTCATTTACAACATATATATTATATTCTATATATAGCTCATTGAACTCACTTTGAATTTTCTCTTTGATATTTTAGATTTGGCTCTTCGGATCTTCAGCTTATCCCAGTCTCAAGTGTAGTAAGTTTTTATCATTTCAGTTTTTTATTTACTCATTTTCATTAAGATCTGCCTATTCATATGTTTTCTTAGGTTTTTGTCATAGTTCAATGGAGTAAGATTAAATGTGTTGTTTCTTCTAAATCAAATCTATGTTTTCATGTCTAATCAATTTTATGCACTTTAATTTTTAAAGGGCTAACTTTGTTTAATTTGTTGATTAGTTGAAATTTGTTTATGTTCCATAGTTAATTCAATGTTTACAAGAAAATATTTAGGAAATGAAAAATTAAAGTCTTATATAAATTAGTTTCAAGTACATCGTGTAGCAAGAATGTAGCCTTCCTCACATAGTTGCTTCCCTTATTAGGTTCTGTGAGACGAGGGAAGACCATAATTTTCATATGCACATGCAATGCATTGTCTGTTAAGAGTTTGCTTTATCGGTAAGTACATTGCTTATTAGATGGGGATAATGTTATACGATTAACAATAATTGCTTTTATATTTTTGTACCCTTATTATATAGTAGATGTAGGTAAATTTGGACAACTAATGTGTGCTTTCTTTATTCGGTATTCCACTTTATATGCTTTTAATAACAACATCATCATTACTGAATTTCTCCAATGGTACCATATTGTACAATATTTTGCAATTTGAATTGTTCATTAATTTTGATTATGATATAATTAGATTGACACCATGAAAATTATATCGGTAACAAAATAATTTATTTACTTTGAGGTGAACTAATAGAGAAAAACTAGAGATTTATAATTGTTATATTCCCTTGACTAACTTATCATTTTATTTAGATAAGTGGCATGTTGAAAGAAAATATATAGATGAAGAGCTACAGCTGAGCCTCGGCTTCTTCTGTTAATATTAAAGCTTTACATACCATATAATGCTTTGCAGGTTTAACTAGTTTTTATTTTATTTTTACATTCCTTCATTATAGGAAATATAAATAAGCAATATTACTAAAATATGTTATTTGAAACTAAGATTTTGCATACTATATAAGTAGGCAATATAAGCTGGAACTGTTATTTGAAACAAAGGTTTTCTTAAATCAATACAGTAACATGTAAACTAAAATTTGTTTTTCTTAAGATGCAATTTAAAAACTTGCTTTATTTTAGTGCATGCGTCCATCGAGGACTATATTTTCCTTAAATTATTTCTTGGCAAAGCTGGTACTGGTCGATTAGGTGTTAATTGTCATGGTTTATCTCAATTGTTTTGGTTAGATGAGTAATGAATATCCCCCAACTCATCACGCTTCATAATGTAATGGTGATGTATATCTCACTATAAAATAATCCATTTGACTTATATATCTAATAAGGTAGCTGACCATGATATACATGTATTTTAAGTAATTGGTACTCTATTGACTGATATTGTCTTCCAAAATTTTCTTACTCTGCATCTTTTTCCATAGATGAAAGAACATATTTCATTTTTCATTTTCAAACCAGGCCTTAACATTATAGCAGTGATGTAACAATTAGAATTTTATTATCATTTTAGCAAACAATAAAAAAAGTGGTGACATGATATGTTGTGCAACTTTTATTCTTCACCATTGAAGTTCAAATGATTGTTTTCATGTTCAGATTATTTCTCCTCCGTGAATTACTTATCTTGTGTTGGTTTCCAATGAAAGAAGAAAGATATGGTATTATTTTCAACAAATTGCATGAATCTTTAGGAAGTCAAGGCATGTTGCACATGCGCAAGTTTTTATTGTTGGTTCTTTTCTCTACATCTAACTCATATAAGAGTTACTACATGCCAATTCATTCAAATAGTGAATAACACTGCTTTATTTCTATCATGTAGTAATCCAATAGCTAAGGACTGAAAATGGTAGTCGATGGTCCTTATAATATAAATTATCCTCTTATTTTGTCCCAACGAGTTTTCTCTGAGGGTAGGATGACTTTTGCAAAGGAGTCTGCAACGCCTCTAACCATATTTTTAACCTTTTTTTAAAACTACGAAAATTTGTACTAAAATTATTCATTCTCAGGCTGCACAGCAGGCAATCCAATTTACACCCGTGATAATTTACCATCCTTTGGAATTCAAGAACAGATCAACATTGAAGTTTGAAGAATGGCCTTGCTATATATTACCGCTGAAATAAAAAAGTTTTCAATTCATTAGTTTGTAATGTATGTGTCACATCCTCAATATATAATATACAAATCATGAATTGACCAAGTACTGCATAATTAAATGTTTGCATGGTAAGTTTATTATAATATAACAATGGATTATGGCATGATCTGTATTCCAATAGTTTTTCATAACAATGTATATGCATGATAATTTATACTCTGCGTGTTTCTATCCTTAGTTCTGTCTGTGAATAGATATAAACTATCGTAAATGATCTGTTTTCTAAGTAAAAAGCATGCGCTATCAAATTATTCATCCACTTCTCAATATTGAGGGTGTGACCTGCTTCGTACTCTACACGCATGTAAAACATATTTAACTGCGGGTGATGCTTTTATTCAAATACTGATCTCCGAGGAAAAATGAAGAAAAATGAATTATATGATATCCTGGAATTTCAAGGAGTTTAAAATGTGATCTCTTAATTTAAATTTATTTGAAATTGATAAAATTGATATTTTCAAATATAAATAACCAAATAATAATAATGTGATATTTTAATTATGGTTATAAATTGATTTTAATAAGAATAATTATTTAAATTGTGTTATAAATTTGATTTTAAATAGACTTATCATTTTCAAATTTAATAAGTATTATTTATATATATATATGTCTTGAGTTATTTTTTTTAAATGAAATAATTAATTTCAAACTTAATAATGTGTTTATTTAAAATAAATGTAGAGTTGATTTTTAAATTGGATTTTAAAAGTAAAATTTGAATTTGAATCTGGATTTAAATTTGAATCTTTAAAAGATAATTATTTTAACATATTTGGGTATAAAATATATGAACATGGCTTTATTTAAAATAAGATTTGCTTTACAATATTTTCTTTAAAAGAAATTTTATTTATATAAATTTAGGAAGTGTTTATTTAATAATAAATAAATACAAAAAGTATATTTACACTTAAAAATGAATTAAATATATTGTATATGATTTTATTAGAATATAATTAGTTTTTATTTTCTTTTCTTTTAAAGGTTTCATTTATTTATAATATAGGAAAGCATTTATTAAATAAGGTATGTATTTATTTAATTAGGAAAATTCATTTTAAAGGCTTTTAAATTATTTTAAAAAAAATAAAAAAAAATGACAAGTGTTAAATTTTTAAACATGTTAAATACATGTGTAAGGTAATTAAGCAATGGTAGAGACAAGTGTCAACCATTTGTTTTATTTTCTTTAAATTTAAATAAAATCTAAATTAACCTATATAAACTTTCACCTCCTCTCTTTTTTTTCTTTTCTTATCTTTTCATTTGCAAAGACAAAAACCGAAACCAGCAATGTTCAAACCGAAATCATCTCCACAAACCAAAAGTTGAAATTCATTTCCAAACTCAAGAAATCAAAACTGAAATGATCTTCTCAAACCAAAACTGAAATCATCTCAAAAAAAAGAATCTACAACCTGAAACCAAGTTTAAACCAATCTGAAATGTTTTTCCTTGTAACCCTTCTCAAATGCAAGATTAAAAGCTTGTAAATCCTTTTTATTTTCAGCCTGCAAACACTCCTCAAAAACAAACCTGTAACCTTCTCAAATTCAAATGCCTGAACCACATTTCAAACCTAATAAATGCTCTATAAACAATCAAGATCTGTAACCATTTATTCTTCAAGTCCGTAACCATTTCCAAGAATGCATGCAAGATAATCTGAGGCAAAAGCAAAAGTTCCAAAGCATTTCAGTTTTAAAAGCAAGCTTTCCTGTTTTTAAAGAAATGAAGCAGTTCAGTTTCAAATCTTCCAGTTATAACTTCTCTGTTCAACATTTTTAGGTGAGTAAACTTTTTATCTAAAAAGTTTAAGTATATATAAATCTGTGTTTGTGAATATCTGTGATGAATGAAGCTCTGCATGTGTAAATATAAGTAAAGTCTCTTTATATATAAAGTGTGCATGTCTGTTGTATGTGAACATCTCTGCTCTTAGTTCAAAACTTAAAGTTTTGATAAAATCTAAATCCTCTTTATTCTAATCTCTGTTAGGATTGGGTTTCAAAAAAAATATGTTTGTTTAAAAACATAAATTAAGGTCTAAAAATATGTTTAAGCAAAGTAAGGTTGTTTATCCCTGAAAATCAAGAAATACTGTAAGAAATTAAAATATGTTGAAATTCAAACATCGTGATTTCACGATCTACTTATATAACCTGAATCCTCGTTTTAAATCATGATTTTTAAGAGTGAAAACACGATTTATAGTTTGGGATCGAGTGAGCATTTCGATATTGGTCAGAATTGGGTTTTTGAGCTTTTTCTAGTGATCGTCGAATTTCTGGTGGTAAGGGTTTCGACTGGAGATGGAGGAAGGTTCGGCAAGGTCGGGAAAAATGGTGAGTGGATTTATTAACCACGGTGGCTTTGGCGAATCGGAGGAATGGGTTTTTAACCCTAGTTTGATCGAGGCTGGAAACTTGGTCGCTGCATCGTCTCTGGTGCATCGGGGTTGATCGGAGATTGGGGAATGGTAGCGTGGCACTTCGGCGGAGCTGGTGGTCAAGGGCTCGTGACTTCTGGTGAACGGAGCAGGAAGGACGAGGAGGATTTTGGTCGAAGTTGCTAGTTCCAGTTCATCTTAATGTCTTGATTTTTAATTAAGGGTTGGTGATGGAGTCTGGGGATCGGGATTGGAAGTGCAGGCGATCATCGAAGTGTGGAAGGTATTGGTGATGGTCGGAGCTTCGCCATGAATGGTGCAGGGTGCACATGTGTCAGTGATGTCAGTTTGATGTTGTGGTTTGGGAAGAGCAGGAGGTCTCGGGGTAGAGAAGAAATTGCTCGGGGTTTTTGGTGAAAGACTCGAGTATGAACTCGAGTAGAGACGCGTGTGTAAATCTTGGTTCCAGGATTTAAAAATAAATATAAGTTTTGAAAATGGGAAGAGGAAGGGAAATTCGGGTTTGACCCGAATGATCTTTGGGTTCGACCCAAAGCAGAAATTTTTTAAACAGTTTTTAAAAGTTTAAAAGTTTTAAAAACAAGGTTTTTGAAATTTAAGTAAAATTAGTTTAAACTTTCTTTTATAAAATTACTTTATAAATAATAATTGTTTTCTTTAACATTTAATAAAGAAGTTTTAAAATTTGTTAAATTTAAATTTTGTTAAGTAAAGTTAAGTTATTTTAAAAATTTGAGTTAGTAATGAAATTTTATGATTTTATAAAAGCAAGCTTTTAAATCTAAATTGAAATAGTTTTAAACTGTTACTTGATAATGTTTAAAACATTTAAAGGAAGATATGTTTTATTAACTTTAATTTATCAAGTTAAATGATTAATTCTTTTAAACTTTAATTAATGATTTAATTAAGAAAAGTTAGTTATTAAGATAAGATGGTTTAATCTTAAGATAAGTAAAGTTTTAATGTCTTGATATTAATTAAGTTAATTAAGGAAATTAGGTATAATCAATTAATTTAATTAATAATGATTAAGGATTTGTTAATTAATTAAGAGTAATTAATTAATTTAATTAACTCAATGATGAAGATTGATTTAATTAATGACTAAAGAATAAATTAATTTATAATTAATTAATTAAGTAATTAGGGTTAATTAAAATGGTAATTAAGAAGTACTTTATAAAGTTTTATTAAGTAATAATAAAGTTTTCTTAATTAATAATTAAGAGATTATTAATCTATGATTAAAGTTAATTAAGGATTAATTAACTGTTATTAAGGGTTAATTAATTATCATTAAGGATTGATTAATTGGTAATTATGGATTAATTAAATTGATAATTAAGGTTGTTAATTAATAATTAAGTTTTATTAATTAATAATTAAGAAGTAATTAATTAGTTAATTAAGGTTAATTAATTAATTATAAAAGTAATTAGGGATTGATTACTTTGTATTAAAGGATATTGATTAATAATTAAGGTTTATTAATTAATAGTTAATGAATAATTAATCTGTAATTAGGGATTAATTAATTTGTTTAAAGGGTGATTAAGGATGAATTACTCAGTTATGATTTAGGAAATGAATGTGATTTATTTAAGTTAATTAATTTGTTAATTAATAAAGGATAGTCACATGGTAATTAATTAAGTATAATTACTTAATAAGATTTGTTAAATGTAATTACTTAGTGTAAGTAATTGATAAATGAATTACTGGATGTAATGGGGGTAATTAATCAAAAGGATTTATGAAACTAATTAAGAAGTAATTAAGAATAGTTAATTACTGTTAATGATTATTTAAGGTTGATTTAGGAAAGTAATTAATTAATGCATGATTAATTAATTAATTAAGGAATAATGTAATTAATTATAGTTAATTAATTAATTAAAGTAATTAATTAAGGATCATTAATTATTGAAATTTATGAGAGTAATTAAAGGTTAATCACTATAAATGATTAAGGATAATTAATTTGTGAAATTAATTAAAGGATAATTACTTTATGTAATTGATGAATAATCAATCAAGAGTGATAAATATTTAATGATTAATTAATTAAAAGGTTGTAATTAATTAATGGTTGATTAAGCAAGGATAGGAATTAATTCTTAAGTAATTAATTTAATTTAAGTTGATTAAATTGATTATAATATGGATTAATAAATGATTGCTTATGGATGATTGTTTGAGTAGAATGTCTGATTTGGTTATATCTATTGGATGATATGCTATGATATTCTGTGATATGATATTGGATATATCTGTGATAAATGTGTGATATTTATCTATGTTAATGCTATGTGAATTCAAGTATTAAATTGAATTGAATTGTTTAAACCTTTAAACAACTTGGCCTTAAAAGATACGTTTTGGATTCGATGAGACCGAGATCGGGTTTCCAGATTTGGATATCCGAATACCACATCGATCCAAACTAACGATAGGTCGTGAATCTCAAGTGAAGATGAAGATTCAGAGTGCAAGGGTTATTGTCGTTAACTCTGAGGGTGATTCCAAAATGAGTGTAACGAGATAATGCCTTCGGTTTCGTTCGAACCTGGAACGAACTTGTATGGATTGAATGCTTTCAGAACATCGTCAGGTGGACGATGAGCATTCTAAGTGATGTGTTCTGATTAAAGGTAATCGTGACCTCAAGCCTCATCAACCGGGAATTGCTAAAACAGGGGAGGTGCAGCAAGGCTTCGTGGGTAGCGCCCACTGAGAGTAAGGTCATCCTTGTCTAGATGTCCCTTTCTATTTCGGCTTAGTGGTGCGGTTGATGTACACAACCGTGGGGTGATTTTATTCGGAATTATCCAGTAAGGGATGGTTCCGGCTTTGTGTTGCAGGGGATTGGGCGTGATCCTCGGTACGGTGATCTAGGCCACATACTGTGACGGGCGGTACCCCGGTAGCCCTGCCATTGTATGGAAATCCAACTTCCAATAAGTGATAACGGACTTGATTGTATACCTATGTATGCTGGAATTTAATGAATGTAACAATTTCGGCTATGTGAATATTTATTTGAAAACCCTAGACCCTATTATAATATAACCAGATTTCTTATCAAAGTTTTGGTTAGCGTAAGGTAAAAACTTTTCCATGTTTATGTGTGGGAAGTCTTACGTGATACCTTTGTTTTCAAAAGATTTTGAAGTTAAGCAAATTTAAACCGTTTACTCACACCAGACCCATGTCTGACCCAAGTGTTTATTTCTGTTTTATAAACTCTTGGGTACTCAAATTTTTACGAGTAGCCAAGGGAGTCAGGTTTGCTTTGACGAGTTTTCTGGAAGAGCAATGGAGCAGGAGGCTTCATCGTTCGTAGATATAGTGTTCCGCTGTGTTGATCTCTGAATCTTTTTGTTGAGTTGTATTTGAGTTGTAATAACTAGACAGGTGTTTATAACTGTCTAGTATGTGTTGTATAAGCTGTGTAACTCTGATAGCTGTTGTATATGATACTATGTAATATCTTATGTTATTAATATAATTTATTCGTTCCGCTGTTAAGATTCTGATATTGTTTCTTCTTTCTTCTCTATCTTTTCTCTTTTCTATCCCTTTCTTTCTTATTAATGATGCGTCATTCTGTGGAATGAGTGGCGGGTCATTACAAATTATGAGCAGCGAATATATATATAAATAAAATTTGATATTATAATTTTATTTTTATTATTATTTTTCTTCACTAGAGGCTCGGGAAAAAAAGAGAAGATGGACAATTGGTCGTGTGAACCAAAAACCTATTAATAAATAGGAACACATTCCTACAAGTTCCCAAAAAATATAAATTTGTATTAAATTAGAACTAGTAACTAATCCCAACATAGAAGTATTGAAAAAACTCATATATTTTATATATTTTTAATTTTTTGCATTATTTCATTATAATTTTTTTATCATTTATATATATATAATTATTTTTTATATTATTATTATTTTTCTTTTATTTTATATTATTATTTTTTATTTATTTATTTATATTTTTTATCTTATTTTATTTATTTTTTTAATTTTTATTTGTATTATATATTTTTTTAATATTTATTTTATATATCTTATTTTATACTTATTTATAATTTGGAGATGTAAAATTTGTTAAAATTGTTTATTTGAAATAAACAATGAATTTTGGTAAAATAAAATGGAATTATGTTGATTTTGTGATTAATTGAATCAAATAAAGAATTGAAATCAACATTAATTTGTTGAAATAAATATAAAATGTTGTAAATAAAGTTTTAAAAACTTTATTATGTTAGTTTTCGATAAAAATGAGCATTATATGGTTTTCATTTGATAAAATGCAATAATTTTGGAAATTATTGCCAAATGTTGATTTTTATTAATTTTAATGAAATATTAGAATTTAATATGGTAAATATTGTAAATAGTAGTGTAAATTGAAGCATTTAAATAAAAATAAGAATTTAGTGTTGGAAAATAATTTTAAATGGCCAAAATTAATTTTTGTATTTTGTGAAACATTTTTGTAAACATAGAAATATGTTGTATAAATTTATTTGATTAAAATATGCATGAATATGTTGAAAATATGGTGAAACAAAGTGTTAAAATAGATTAACTTAGTTAAATCTTAATCAAGTATGAATACATAGCCATATTGAGTGGTTTTGGGTCCAAACCCAAACCCAAATGAAACCTCTGGGAAAGGGTAGGAGAATGAGAAGACATAAATTCTAATCTCTTTCTCCTGTTTATTCACACACTCATGTGCATGCTACAGCTAACCGTCCATTTTCCCAACTAGGACATAACAATGTCATATGACAACAAAACAAACCAGATTTAAACATCACAATAACTATTAGACGTTGAAAAAACAAACACACTTAGTCTTCAGAATAAAATAATTACTGAAAATTACTACTTTAATTGTAAAATTCAGTGTGCGAAGCACATGTTCACACTAGTTAATAAGAATGTAAAAATTCTTCTGCTTTACTACTATTTAATAGATATGTTACCATTCTGCCATGAGATTCCGATATTGTGTTCTCTTCTTTCTTGTTCTGTTTTCTTTTTCTTTTTATTTTACTCCCACGGTCCATATTCTGGAACTAATGTTGATATTCGAGGGTCGAAAGGGTGAGTCGTTATAGCACGTGACATGAAATGAATTTTAATCAGGGCACCAAAAATAAAATTTGTATTAAAATTGATTTGCACAAAGCTTTTGATAGAATAAATAGACATTCCATTTTGCATACAATGAAACAGCTTGATTTTAATGATAATTTTGCAACCTTGTTTTTCTTTGAAATGGTACTTCATATACAACATTCCACAGGGACAACATATCACATATCAATAAACGTTCGAATCACACTACCCAAGTTTTGAACTTGTGACCTCTCGCACCAAAGACGAATCACTTAACCGCTAGGACAATGGTGCTTGTCATTTTGCAACCTTGTTAAAGAACATATATCAATAATGTCACTTATTCAATATTTAGTAATGGATCTCCTGGTGATTTTATCCATGGAAAAAGAGAAATAAGACAAGAAGATTATCTTTATCCATACATATTCACTATTGTAATGAAAATTTTCTCTTTAATATGGAATTAAACAAATTAATGGAAATTTAAAAACCACTAATATAACTAAATCATGCATAACACACTTGTTGTATGCTGATGAATTGTTATTATTTTTAAATGCAGGTGAACAAACTCCAAATTCTCTAGTAAAGATCTTTAGAGAAATGAATGATAATGCTAGTTTGAAAATCAATGAATGCAAAAGCAAAATATATTTGAATAAGGCATGCACATGAAAAATAGAAATACCAAATATATTAAATTTCAAGAGGAAGTATTGCGAGTTAAATACTTGTTGTTGCACTTTGTATGAATCAGTTTAATGAAGGGGATTACTCAAGATTATATGACTTAATCCAAAGTAAAGTAGGGGGATGGTTTTGCAAACTGTTATCACTGACTGAAAGATTAAGACTTGCTCATATAGTCATCATATATATCATTATGTATTGGTTGCATGACACACAACATTCCATTAAAAGCAATTCATAAAATTGAAAAAATATGTGCAAATTTCATATAGAGAGGCAAATTTCATAAAGCCACTTGGAATACAGTCTGCAAATCACATAAAACAGGTGGCTTGGGTCTAAAAAACTTCAGAGATTTAAGTATTATTTGTTATCTTATATTATTTTGGGAATTCTTGAAAGAAGAATCTTTATGGACTGGATGAATGATGGAAAAATATGTTAAAAATAAGAATTTTCGAACAATATTAGTGGAAAACATTATTCATTCACATGGAAAAACATTTTAAATTGCAGTAATCAAACTTAATGAAAGAAACTTTAAGGGAGGAAAACAAAAAAGCTTTTGATTTGATCCATGAATCAATAGACAATCTCTTGTTAATTTACTATGATGGTTTAATATTTATCAATTTGGTGATTCCTAAGCAAAAGTGGATTTACGATCTACGAAATAATAGTAAAATAGAAGATTTTCTGGTTCTTTCGTTGATTCAAGGAGTTATCTTTATTATCCTTAATTTTCTCCTAATACATATTTTATTTTCAAAATTCTATAGCTTACCACTTTATGATTATTCTACAAAACTTTTCACGTTATTTTAAATTCAAATACTTACTACTAAAAGAATCTATAATCATTTAAAAATCTTTCACGGTTCTCTTCCAAAATTTTAAATTATAGTCCACACTTTTAAATTAATTACATACTTCAAAATTAATCTAATTGATAAACTTAGTCAACTAATATTTTAATAAATCCTAAAAGATGAAATTTTAAATATGTATACACAGGCACATCAATAAATTGTTAAAAAAATTCATTTAGATGCAAATATATATAAATCATGTAATACTTATTATATATATTAATGACAATAACAAATGTATTTTTTAATTTATTTACTAAATGAATTTATTATAAATTGCACTATAAAATTTATTAAATTCAAATACCTAAAATTTTAAATTTTTTACAATTACTAAGAAACCTACTAAGAAACCCTTCTCAATTATCTTCTAATATTTTACATTCAACACCATTTATTTAACTAATTATGTAATCTTAAATTTAAACTATTTAAATAAATATGATTGATTAATATTTATTAATCCATAAAATAGTCCTGAAAATCCTAAAAATATGAGAATTTCAATATATACAATATTCATGTATACGAGAAAATAATAAAATTATTTCTTTTTGATTCATATATGTAAAGATATTTAAACCACATAACATAAAATGTATACATAAATAATAGTAACTATTTTAATTTCTAATTCATTTATCTCAAAGAGATCGTGCATTATATAACATAATTTCATTTTTAACAAACTTTTAAAAGACAAATTTATATTTTACAACATTACAATGTGAATGTAGAGATTACACCGATAAAAATTAGATTATACATTCTTACTTTCAACGTGTTATCAAACCATACCCAACTCATAACTCAACTAAATACTACTTAATATTATTTTGCAATTATCAAAGTTGTAAGCATGACCCTCCTACAAGAACATAAAAAGTATGGTTAGCTACAAGAATAAAAAAATTTAAATATGAAAAATTAATAATGAATAAAAGTATGTCTGATTCAAAAAAAAAATCAACATGCAGATAAACTAACCATAAGATCTATGCTCTTCTCAATTATAAATTTATAAAGCTCTTCTCAATTTTAACTTTTTTTTACATTTAACTCCTTATATTCAATTTGTTATTCTAATCATTAATTCATATTATTCAAATAAATTCAATTATTTAATGTTCATTAATCTATTTATAAATCCTATAAAAAAATGGTAATTCAATATATATATATATAACAATCATATTAACTAAACAGTGAAGTTGCTTATTCGCTCGTACATATAAAAAAAATATCACATAACATAAATTATTTGCATATACACTATTAAAAAATTTAATTTTTAATTTTTTTAAGTTAGGACATTAATTTTTACAAAGATACGTAGTTATGGAGTATTGAACTGTTAACCTTATATATGAGTGTTGCAAGTCATTTTAGTTTATGATTAATATATCACAATAAATTTATCATATATTGCATAATAACATATATTTTTAATATTAATCAAAATATAAATACTATTTTCCAACAATATTACTGTGTGCAACGCACGAGTTACACACTAGTATATAATTAATACAAATAAAAACCACCAGCATCAATTTTCAAATTAGCAATAGAAAGAGTTACAGTTGATCATCTCAGCTTACCCAAAGATGTAAGGAACTAGAAACTGTGTAAAAAGGTGGATTTTCATGTATAAACACTTGGGAGTGCATAAAAGGAGAAAAAGTAGGTCTATGTACTGCCATTTGAAATTGAATAAATTATACAAAAATGATTTACTGTGCATACTTTGCATTATTAAACAGATTGCCAACCAAAGATAAGTACTCAAAATGGAACGATAAAGGAGAAACACAACGTTTACTTAGCAAAACCGAACCAAAATGTAGTGATCATATATAATTTGATTGCATATACCCAAAACAAAGAAAACTTAAATTTTGGTCACTTTCAGGCATTGCAGAATATAAGAAGCGGAATGCAATACATTCAATAAAAATTCAGAACCAAGTCTAAGGAATTTGATTTAGCATGCATAGTTTTCACTGCTATAAATTATCACTTACAATAGGAAAGGAATACAAGATTGCATGAAAAGGGTAGCTTGCAACTTTGGACAAAAATTAAAGCCGAGGTCAAATTCTGTCCGAAAATTCAGGCAAAAAATCAAAGCATCCAAAAAACTACAAGCAAATTCAAGATCTATGGGAGCTAGATAACTATGAGGAGCAAATTGAAGTAAACTTACAAAATAGAAAGTATACCACAGACAATGACTACGAGGAGCGGATTGAGCTAAGATCTAATCTAACAATTGCCAAAACTAAGTGAAGATTAAAGGAAGGAACCGATGCAAGGCTTGCAACTGAAATGAAGGAAAAATGAATTGTATTGCTCCAGATTTTCTCACACACAATGACCAGTGCATGTACATCCATATATAAACACTCATGCACATATACAACTTGACCCAATCAACTCAAACAAACCCTTATCACTCTACAACACATTGCAAATACACACTACTCAACACAGACCCCCAATCAGCTTGTATCAGGTGTGCACGTGCACACATTCAGACACTGATACAAACATATAACTCCCTCCTCGAGCTATTTTTTCAACTACCTAAACCTCTGACACACCACTGACATCCTCCAATGCCTCCTTCGATGATCCCAAGCCTAACTCTGGTAAACTTCACCTGAATTTGGTTTTCTCTCTCTTTTTTGCCTGTGAACGGTAGCTCTCCTTCTCTAAAATCATGGCAACCGATCTTTGGTTGTTAGATCTCCTATCCTCTTTAAGAATATACCATGTCCCAAGGTACAAAGTGGGAAATATTCTAACCAAAGGCCAATAATCCTACCATGTAGCCTCTTCCTCTATCATATCCTTCCACTTAACCAAATTTTCACCACTGCACCATTGATTCTGAGGACCATTCTCCTATCCAAAATTCTTTCCGGTTGTTCCACTATCTCCTCCACAAAACTTGGGGCACCTTCTTATATTACTACATCATCGCCTACCCTTCTTTTGAGTTGTGATACATAGAAGACAGAGTGTATCTTGGCATGAGCTAGTCGCAGCAAATTATAAGCAACCTTTCCAATCTTCTCTTCGATTTTATATGGCCCATAAAACTTCGGTGAGAGCTTATGTGTTTTCTGATTCATGGTTGTTGTTTACTTGTATAGTTGAAGCTTCAAAAACACCCAGTCACCAATTTTAAATTATCCGTCTATTCTCCTCATGTTTGAGTATTTCTTCATTCTCTACTAGGCCACCACTAGACTATCCCTCAAAAAGTCAATCGTAATACCTCTAGTGTATATAATTTCTTCCACTTTATCCAGCTTAGCAATATTTGGGACATAGGATAGCAAATCAGGTGGGTCTACTCCATAAACAACTCTAAATGGTGTAGTGTTTGTGGGTGCTTTCCAAGTTGTGTTATACAATTACTCATCCAATGATAACTGCTGAACCCAGTGTTGGGGGTTTATGGCATACATAACATCCCAAATATCCTTCTAATATTTTATTTACAACTTCAGTTTGCCCATCACTTTTAGGGTGGTAGGCTGTGCTAAGCTTCAAACTATAACCCTGAAGCTTGAACAACTCCTGCCAGAATTTACTAGTGAAGAGGGCATCTCTACACTAACCATTGACCTCGGCATGCCATGCAATTTAAAGACTCTATCAAAGAAAACATTAGCTACTTCTTTAGTTGTATCCGGATGACTTGGTAGGAAGAAATGAGCATATTTTCTCAATCTATCAACTACCAAAAAAATAAAATTATACTTCTAACTTTTGGGCAAGCAAGTTATGAAGTCCATTGAAATATCCACTCATATTCTTTTAGGAATAGGCAATGGTTACAATAAACCTAGGATTAAAATGTTTTTAACTTTACTTATCTGACATGTATCACAAGCCTTGACAAATGCTTCAATATTTTTCTTTATTTTCTTCCAATAAAAGACTTGCCTCAATTTCTTCTAAGTACCTTTAATACCATAATGTCCCCTTAATGGTGATGAATCATGCTTTTTAATGAGCAGCTGCAATAGATTCTCTAAATGGTAATCAATTAATATCTTCCCCTTATAAAATACCAAATTATCTACCACTTTATACCTTTTTGAGGGTAATCCTTTCCTTTGAATTTTTGATAGTTGTTGTTGGTACCAAGGTGAAGATTGTCATGTATGTTTCAGTTCTTGTAACCAAGGGGTTTGTACCACTAGTATCGGTTGCAAGTGCTCTTCTTCCAAAATTGCTCCTTCTCTTCTACATAGTGAATCAACTACAACATTCTCCTTTCCACCCTTATACTCCACTCTATAATCAAAGCCATGCGGTTTAGCTATCCACTTATGTTGAAGTCCAGTGGATAATTTATAAGTCAATAAGTACTTTAGGCATTGATGATCGGTCTTGATAATGAATTGTCTCCCCATCAAATACTGTGCCTACCTTTTAGTTGCAATGATAATTGCTAAGAGTTCCTTCTAATATGTGGATAATGTCAAGTTTTTCCCATGCAAAGCTTTGCTCAATAACGCCAATGGTTTGCCATTTTGAGTTAATACATCCCCTACACCTTTTCCACATGCATCACACTGAATAGAAAAAGGCGGATTGAAGTTAGGCATTGCTAATATGGGAAGGTTAATAAAACATTGTTTGAGTCTTTCAAAAGCCTGCTTAGCTTCTTCACTCCACTGAAATGCATTTTTCTTCAACACGTCTGTTAAAGGTTTAGTAACCACCCCTTAGCTTTAGATAAACCTTCTCTAATAACATCTCAAACCTAAAATTCCCTTCAATGCCTTCAGGTTTCTAGGTAATGGCCACTCCAATATTACTTTAAACTTGCTTGGATCGACTGCTATGCCTTGATTTGAGATGATATAACCTAGGTATTATATGGTTTCTCTATTAAATTGACATTTAGAGAGTTTGATCTTCAACTGATTATTGTTTAAAACCTGAAAGGTGATTTTGAGGTGTTCCAAATGCTTATACCAAGTCTGACTACATATCGGTATGGAATCAAAATATATTGACATAAATTTTCTCAAAAATTATTTAAAAACATCGTTCATGAGAGATTGGAAGGTGGAAGGAGAATTGACCAATCCAAATGCCATCACCAGAAATTCATAAAGCCCCTCATGTGTCTTGATGGCAATGTTGTGCATACCTGAACCATTCATCCTGATTTGATGGTAGCCCGACATTTAGTCCAGTTTAGAGAAGTATTAAGAACTACGCAAATTATCAAACAAATCTTTTATCAATGGTGAATATATCCTTCACTACTCGTGCATTTAAGCATCTATAATCAACACAGAGTCTCCATGTGCCATCTGTCTTCCTCATCATCACAATTGGGGACGAATATGGACTGTTACTTGGTCTGGTAATTCTAGTCTCCAACATCTCATGGATGATCTTCTTTAACTCATTCTTTATGTGGTATGAATGCTTATATGCTTTAAGCATACTGGTTTGCAATGGTGTAGCAGTAGGTTTTTATGATCATGTGTTCTTGGTGGAGGAAGAATTGGTGTAGGGCATGTGATTTCTAGGTATCGCTTTATGAGTTCATCAATTTCTGGTGGCATAATTATGGTAGGCTTTTCTGCTGAAACAACTTGAAAGCACAATATCATGGCAAGTGGTCCCTGCGTACATTCTTTATCCATTTTCTTCCTGTTAACAACTTTCATTTCATATTGTTTCAATCCTTGCCAAACATATGGCTTGTTATTGTACTGAAATTTCATCTATAACTGATCCAAATTAAAAGCGTATTCACCTAGGCTTTTCATCCATTGAGCACCTAATACCACCTGACATCCTTCTAGAGGGAATAGGAGCACATTGAATGGCATGGTACACCCCTGACACTTGAGTACAAAATCATTGCACACTCTAGACCCAATTAGCTTCTCTCCATTTTCCACCACTACTTCAAAAAATTTAGACTCGTCAATATTCAAACCTAATTTTCTAGCCAAGTCTTCACTGATAAAACCATCGATGGATCCAGAATCAGTAAGGGTTTCGACTGGCCTACCATGGATGATCCCCTTGACTTTAATGGTGGATAGAGCAAGAATCCCACACATAGGTTGTAGGATGATGGTTAGAGTATCCTTAACATTAGTTTCAGGACCTGGCACATCATGGGCTTCATTATCTTTTGGACAATCTTCATCTTGCAAGGGCATTTGTCCTTCCAGCATGTAAACTTGGGGATTCTTGCATTTATGATCTCTGTGCATCTTTCTTTGCATCCATAACATATGTTTTGCCTCCTCATTTCAATCAACTGACTAGTGGTTAAGCCTTTACTCCTACCCAAGGCCTTTAATCGGGTGTCTCTGGGATTTGTAATGGGATTGGGATTAGGGTTGAAAGGGTTTTGAGGATACCGAGAGGAATTTGTAGTAGCATTTCTTAGAGTGATGGGGTTGGAAGTGGGGTTCTTGATGCTTTCTTTATGTGGAAATTAGCCACAAGTGCCTCTTTAGCAAGTGCAATTAGTTTCTAGGACACACAACTGAAATAATTACTTTTAAGGAAAAAATGCAAAATAATTAGTTTCTAAGGTCTAAAACCTATGAAATTATGTCCTTGAAAGTAATTGCACTGCTAACTTTGTCCTTAAAAGTAATTATTCTGCTGACTTTGACCTTGAAATTAATTTCTGTGGATATGTGTCCTAGAAACTAATTGGACTGCAAAGTTTGTCCTTCTAGTGAAATGCCCCTTCTTTAGATACTTAGTTTCAAACATCGTGGCTAGGGACACTACTTCTTTGAAATCAACAGGCCTTAAAGTAAGCACATCATACTTGATTTTTTCCTTTAAACCACTAATAAATATATCTAATAGAAAATTGGTAAGGAGGGAATTAGTAGCTTCTTAAAATTACTTAAATTTGCTGAGGTATGCCAAGACAGTAGTGGTTTGTTTTAATCCTGCCAAAGCTTCATAAGGCCTCTCTATCTCTTCGAGATTAAACTCACTATGATCTCTTCCTTAAACACAAGCCAAGCTCCATGATTAGGGAGATTATTGGTACAAAAGTGGTACCACTGTAGTCCTTCCTTTTAAGGAAAAAAGAGCATATATCTAATAGAGTTAAGGGTATACCCTAAGGGGAATTATGTAATTTGTTACATATATTTAACTTGATAACCAGTCTTGTTCAAACTAAAAGTTGTTTTCTTTCTATTATATACTTGATATAATGTGTTTTATCAATTAACTAATTTAATTAAAAGTATATTTATCAGAAAATCCATAAATAATATGTTTTATGATAGTAGTTACATAGTGTTGTAACTATAAGTAATTTATCACAATGAAAATAAATATGTCATTTTAAATATTCCTAGTCAAGATGTATCGAGACTGGATATCGATACATCCATTGAGATTAAAGTACGCAACACTCTAAATGTTAGATAATGGAGTACTCATAACTGCTGGGTGTACCAAGGGACTATGCACTGATAGTTATTGGATAACGATGGAATGACTCATCATTTTGATTCATGAAATCTAAGAGCTTTTGATTCATCGTTTTCAAGGTGTGATTTGATGGCAACTTCTCAAGGTAAGTTCTAATTAATTCATTTACATATTCTCTATATTCATATGTTTGGATTTGTGTGATTTATTTATGTTTTTATTGACATGTTATAACATGAAAATTTATAACCCCTTTCTCAAATAAAAGTATGTCTATTATGTTCATTTCATTCAGATCAACATTTGTTATCTTTTATGTTACAATAATTATAAATTATTTCTAGTGAATTATATTTTATAATATTTACATACACAATCTCAAGTGAGTTGTAATTTAACTCTTATTTTAAAATCAATTTCTATTGTTGCATGATTAGTGATTAAATTCAATCACATTGAATATTGTTTATGCAAGCATGAAAGGTTTTGATCTATAATTCTAAATGAACTTTTATGCAATTCTAAATTATACATATCTTTTCTAAATTTATAGTTTTGTAAAATTTCCAAACTATTGTTTCATTTCCAAATTAAAAGCTCAATTTAAGTTGTTTATTTAGAATGAAATGTAAATTGCCAAATTGAAATTTTAATTAGAAAGTTTTGGTTTTATATTACATACATATGCTTGTGTATATATATGTGGGTATACATATAAACTTCAAATATTTGTATCTTTAATTGCTAAAGTTCGTTTTAACCTTTTAAAATTTTATGTGAGGCAATTACATGTATATACATTAATTACCGGTTGGTGTTTATGTCATTGTATTATAATACCTCTTGCATGTAAAATAGTGTCATATTAATTTAATTTGTTTAAAGGGAAAGTGAATAAATCAATGATTCCTGTTTCATTTCCTACCTTATTAGATCCTTATGTGATTGCATTCAATTTGTTCTTATTTATTTCTGTCTATGTCAACAATCAATCTTACTTATTCATGTCTAGCATTTTGGTCATAAAAATTAAAGTGTGAATATATTTGATATATTCACACTTTTCATATCTTATACTTAATTAATTTATATCTAAATTAATAAAGAAAACTTTACCTTAATTAATGTTATTTAATATATCAATTAATTTAATTAAAGTAGAAGAGAAATGAACGGTTTCTCCCTCTTCATATTTTGATACACCTTCGCTTATTTATTGCATAGGGTAAGATAAGGAAGAAAGGTTTCTTTCTCTAAATTCGTTTTATTATATATAATAGCATTATTTATATATTCACACTAATTACATCCATTATAATACCATGAATTAAGTTACATTCAAGTCTCCAATTTAACTACTTAAATAAAATAAATTTTTTTATTTAAAAGAGATTTAGATAAGTTCTAAATGTATTTAGACTTCATTGACCCATTATGTAACGACCCACATTTTCGTAAACTTTGAGTCGACGATAAACCACACATGTCCAACCCAAATTGAACAAAAAAATGGATCATTAAAGGTAAGAAAGAAAATAGAGATAGAACAAAATCTCACTTGAATGGAATAACATATATTATTGAACAATAATATTTACAGCGAAAAATTTAAAAATACATATATTGGAGTCTAACCTAAATTCAGCTTGGACAATTATAATATCTGACCTTACAATTGCTGAAATACTTCAAACAAAGGCAGCGGGAATAAAATACATTCATAAGTGATGAAAATCTCCAGCTCTCCTCTGGAAACTCCAACGTCTTCAGCTAATTATAAAACTACTCGGATCTCAGCCGAGAATAAAAATAGCCAGACCAGTTTGGCAAACCAACATGAGAAACACAATTCACAAATAACAGTGTCATAGGTCAGAGATTTGTGACAAAAACCTTTTGAAAAGAAAAAGTATCTCATAAGACCACGCTACACATAAACACAGACGTGTTTTTACATTATAATAACCAAAACATTTGATATTATTTTTAATGACATTCTTTGAAAACATTTGCAAGTAAACTTATTAATCTTAGACGAAAATTTTACATTGATTAAATTCCAGCATACCAGCCACAAAGTGGGTTCTATAAAAAAATGGTAGGCACATATTGGAGAATGGATTTCCATACAAATGACCATGTGAAGAGACTACCTTTCGGCAATACATCTCTAGAGGAATTACCGCGGCCCAACTGATGGTCCTCTACCAACACAAGACCGGCCTACCTCTTCCTAGATAGTACCGAATATGTCATCACCCCGGTCATTACTGACCTATCCGAGCGCGCTCTAGCTAGACCATATTAATTTATACTCGATCTTCATAGCGGGTAGAAATATATCTAGAAGGGGATGGTCATACTCTAATGGTTGCGAACCGCAAAGCCTTGCTGCATCTACCTTGTTTTGGTCATTTCCGGGTGTGAGGCTTGAGGTAACGATTACCTTTCACATAGCACATCATCTTTCCTCTTTTGAATGCCACATTGCCATTCTATAATCACACAACTGATTTCTACAAACATATAATCTTGAGCTCGTACGTCTGAAGAAAGGGTGTTAAGCTAAGAGAAGTTTCCTTCTCCATCACCAAGTAGAAATGCATTTATAAAGGTCAATTAATGTTATTTTAAAATGCAAAGTCAGACATTCGTCTATACAAGTTCATTCTTGGACTGAACGAAACCGAAGGCACATCTCCTACCGCATCTTGTTTATGGAATCACCCCTAGGATCAGTAGCAATTAGTCCTTGCACATCAAAGATTTTCATATTGGAGCACTACTTGCCACCATAAATATGTGATATGGTAAATTTCACCTCGAGGGTCTAGTGGCAAGCAGCCATACATCATGAATATCTTCATCTTCAATGATCTTATCTTCAACATGTTTTACTTCGAACGTAAATTGGTCTGAAGTGGTTTTCGGATAGGAAGTACATAAATTCGACCCCGGTCTCTTTGAATCGAATCCAATCATCGATAAAAATGTGAATATGTGTATACAGGATTTGTTAAGCCTTCATTTTTACTTTTTACCGATAAATCAAAATCCTTTAACTTTGGAAATCTTCACGTCATTTAATTTCAAATCGAATAAAATTCCATCTTTCGAAGACACGTCTTAACAGGGTCAAAAATAATGTTATTTAAGACATCGTTTACTGTAAACCAAAAACCAGTTATATTGAGTAAAAGATTTAACTAATTTTACCAGATTAATTTCCGTATTCAACTCATATTATTTGTGAAATAACGGTGGAAAATCACTTCTTTTAAATTTACGCGGATAGTACAAATTTCACTTCTCATAAGTTAAAAACAGAGTTTGATTAGAACATATTTTATATTATTGAAAAACTTGTTCAATCGTTTTTATTTCAGAAAAAATTAAATAAAATCTTTTCATTTAGAGCATCCAGCCTTTCCCTTCGATCTGTTCCACCCCTCTCCAAGAAAGATAAAACGGAGGCATGTAAGTTCAGGTTACTAGTTGCTCCATCCCTAACCTTAGTTACACACCTTGTTTTATCTTTCTAGATCTCACAGGCGGGACAAATGTACTAGTCGTTTCCGTATACTCAGTTTGTTATTACATTCAAGGAGTCGATTTCAACTATATTGTTTAAGTGTTATAAACAATTTCTCTTAACCATTTATTTAAACTCTTATAAAACCTTCTAAATCATCATTTAACACTTAGTTATTTATTTAAAAGTATTTATAAACGATTTAGGAAAGAATCGCTAAATTCAAACTTCATTTCTAATGTTATTGAAACAACAGCGAAAAGTGCTGCGAAAAGTGTTTAAAATCTGATTCGATTAAAAAACTGTTAGTCCTTGAGAAGGATGGTTTTGATGACAATAGCCTTAGGACTTGTTATAAAATATAAATACTAACATTATAGTTTAGATATATGTATATGTAGGATATAAACCTGCAGGTATGAAGAATGAAGACTGTACAGTATAGAGATACAAGACTGATGAATTTAAATATCAAAGATATCAAGATTGAAGACTCATGAGTATCAAGAAATCAAGTTATCAAGAGTTCAAGATTTTACTAGTACAAATAAGTATTGAGTCTAGGACTATGTTAAAACTTCTTGAAAGCACTTACATCTTTATTCGAAATTTATTCCTGGAATGGAATCCACTTCGAGCCTGTTAAAGGGATGGAACCCACGACAATATCTAGTGGAACATATAGTGGTCCTATTTTGATATCCACTAGCTTTATAAAAATGTTTTTCAAAAATATATCTCTTATTTTAAATGTTTTCAAAACCATCTTTTCAAAAAGAAATCTCTCTTGTTTGAAATATTTTAGGCTCAAAACTATCTTTATCATTTTTAATATTTTGATTTCAAAATTGTCATTGATTTTAAACTATCTCTTGTTTTAAATATTTAGCTTTAAAATATTTATTTACTCAGATTTTAAATCACTTTATAGATTAAGATTATATATATTAAAAATTACTTTCTAAACTGTTTTATATGTTTAAACTATATTCAAATATATTTACAAAGTTTAGAAATCGTTTTGACAAATTATAGAAACCAATTTTAATAAGAAAATCAAAATCACCAATTTTTCCTAGAGCATGTCGACATCCCTCAACCCCCCATGTCGACATGGTGTCCGTTAAATTCAAAATTCAAATTTTCAAAAGAAGTGTCTATTCATCGTATCCTTTCACGAATAGATATGGCTGTTGATTTCCTATAAATACTAGTAGTTCTAAACGAATTTATAACTAGATTTCATTTATTTTCTCTCCTCTTCATCTTCCACATTTATTCTAAAGAATCCTAAACTATACTCTGCCAAAATACCAAGTGAATCAAACTTGATTATCTCTTGTTTGATTCTCTACCGCTCTCTCTATAAGATCTCAGTGCTATTCAAAGTTATATGATTATTTGTAAATCAAACTGTTGAGTAAAAGGTGCGGTTGAGCCTTGAAATCAATTGAGTGTAATTGTTGCCCCGAAAATCAATTAGGTGATCTTGTGGCCTGGTAAATCAAGAGAGTTTTCCCCGGACTCGAATACAGGAGGGTGTACCTCGTGGCCTTGAAATCGAGGGTGTAATCTGGGAGATTATTTTTGATAAGAAATCCATACGTTTGTGCGAGACTGGATGTAGGGTAACTCCGAAGCAGTATAAAATCCTGGTGTGTTCTTTCCTTTACTACTTTTATTTATTATTTACATCTGTGTCTGATTCTATGATTATATCTGTGTTTGTGAATTGCATTTGTTGGTGATTAAATTTACATAAGTTTCAAAAAGATTTAGAAAATCCACAAAACACTATTCACCCCTAGTATTATTCTAGCCTTAAGATCTGTAATCCGCATTTCTAACATTTGGTATCGGAGCAAGGTTTTCATAATCTGAATTTTGAAAAGTTTTTACAAAATGGCTACCAACATTGGTTCTGTTAACACTATCACTAGTTCATTTGTAGAGGGTCGGTCTACTGCCAGACCATCACTTTTTAATGGCAGTAACTATGCATATTGGGCATGTAGAATGAAAATATATTTACAGTCAATAGGATTAGACACTTGAAATATCACACAGACTGAATATTCTGAACCTACAATTAATTTTGCACAGTGGACAGCTGAGCAAAAGACTACTGCACAAAATAATTCCAAAGCAATGAATATTTTATTTTGTTCACTTGACAGGAATGAATTCAATAGAGTATCTGTTTGTAAGTCTGCATATGATATCTGGAAAACCTTGCAAGTTACCCATGAAGGAACAAGCAAAGTCAAACAGACCAAAATATCTGTACTCACGAATCAGTTTCAATTATTCAAATGAATTCTAATGAGTCCATTTCAGAGATGTATAGTAGATTTCAGGATATTGTGCATTCTCTAATATCATTGGGAAAAAGTTTTTTCAGAGAAGATCAAGTCAGAAAAATACTAAATTCTCTTACTCCGAATGGGATCAAAAAACTCTTGCAATTGAAGAAGCGAATGATACCAGTACTTTAAAAATTGAAGAATTGATTGGAAATTTAATTTCATTTGAAGTACAAATGCAAGAGAGAAGAGATAGCAAGGCATTCGAAAAGAAGTCAATTGCATTCAATGCATTAACAGATGGATCAAAATCGGGAAGTGATGATGATGAAGAAATAGCCTTCATGACAAGAAATTTTTGGAAGTTTCTAAAATACAGAAAGATAAACAACTTCAAAAAGAATGATCATAGGAATTCTGGAAATCATAATGAAGTAACAAACCACGTCAAATGTTTCAACTGTGATGAACCAGGTCATCTCAAAAGGGACTGTCCGCACCCTGATAAGCAAAAGTTTCCTACAAGCAATGATTATACAAAGAAAAGGAAGAGAGAGTATACCGCAACACTAGACGATTCAGACATAGACTCATCCTCAAGCGATGATGATCAAAAGACAGAAAATTCAAATATGTGCTTCACGGCTATTCATGATTCCAATGATCTCATAGATACGAGTCTAGAAAAAGGTACACGTTTACAATATATTGGTTGATATTGTTTGCTTAAAATTGATTGATTGTTTTTGTTTGAATTTTAATTTTTATTATGTTTTTTTTAATATTATAATATTTTTTTATTAAAGTAATATTATTATATTAAATATTACTCCATAAAATATATAGACATTAAAAATAATTGTCAGTCCTTGAGAATGATGGTTTTGATGACAACAACCTTAGGACTTGTTATAAAATATAAATACTAACATTATAGTTTAGATATATATATGTATATGCAGGATATAAACATGCAGGTACCAAGAATGAAGATTGTACAGTATAGAGATACAAGACTGATGAATTTAAAGATCAAAGATATCAAGTTTGAAGATTCATGAGTATCAAGAAATCAAGTTATCAAGAGTTCAAGACTTTAACAGTATAAGATAAGTGTTGAGTCTAGAATTATGTTAAAACTTCTTGAAAGCACTTACATCTTTATTCGAAATTTATTCGTGGAATGGAATCCACTTCGAGCCTGTTAAAGGGATGGAACACTAGTGGGATGGAACCCACGACAATATCTAGTGGAACATGTAGTGGTCCTATTTTGATATCCACTAATTTATAAAAATATTTTTCAAAAAATTATCTCTTATTTTAAATGTTTTCAAAACATTCTTTTCAAAAAGACATCTCTCTTGTTTGAAATATTTTAGCGTCAAAACTATCTTTATCATTTTTAATATTTTGATTTCAAAATTGTCATTGATTTTAAACTATCTCTTGTTTTAAATATTTAGCTTTAAAATATTTACTCAAATTTTAAATCACTTTATAGATTAAGATTATATATATTAAAAATTACTTTCTAAACTCTTTTATATGTTTAAACTATGTTCAAATATATTTACAAAGTTTTAGAAATCGTTTTGACAAATTATAGAAACCAATTTTAATAAGAAAATCAAAATCACCAATTTTGCCTAGAGCATGTCGACATCCCTCAACACCCCATGTCGATATGGTGTCCGTTAAATTCAAAATTCAATTTTTCAAAAGAAGTGTCTATTCGTCGTATCCTTTCACGAATAGATATGGCTATTGATTTCCTATAAATACCAGTAGTTCTAAACGAATTTATCATCAAATTTCACTTGTTTTCTCTTCTCTTCATCTTCCACATTTATCCTAAAGAATTCCAAACTATACTCTACCGAAATACCAAGTGAATCAAACTTGGTTATCTCTTGTTTGATTCTCTGCCACTCTCTCCATAAGATCTCAGTGCTATTCAGAGTTGTAGGATTATTTGTAAATCAAACTATTGAGTAAAAGGTGCGGTTGAGCCTTGAAATCAATTGGGTGTGATTGTTGCCCCAGAAATCGATTAGGTGATCTTGTGGCCTGGTAAATCAAGAGTGTTTGCCCCAGACTCGAATACGGGGGGTGTACCTCGTGGCTTTGAAATCGAGGGTGTAATCTGGGAGATTATTTTTGATAAGATTTCGTATGTTTGTGCGGGACTGGATGTAGGGTAACTCCGAACCAGTATAAAATCCTGGTTTGTTCTTTCCTTTACTGCTTTTATTTATTATTTGCATCTGCATCTGATTCTGTGATTATATCTGTGTCTTTGAATTGCATTTGTTGGTGATTAAATTTACATAAGTTTCAAAAAGATTTATAAAACCCACAAAACACTATTCACCCCCTCTAGTGTTATTCCAGCCTTAAGATCCATAATCCGCATTTCTCACATTTGGTATCAGAGCATTGGTTTCCAAAATTCTCATAATCTGATTTTTGAAAAATTTTAAAATGGCAATTTTTTTGATAAAATTATTAACACTATTTTCATATGAATATGTCACAGAATCATCATGATATTGTTATTTAAAACTATATTTAGTTATTTTGAAAAGTCATTTGATTCTTTAAAAGGTTATGTTGTTTTGCAGGAGAAGAGTTATGTCTAATGACTGTTGGTTAAAAGATACCACGTAATCATTCATCGATCAAGAAGAACAAATGGATATATAATGGCAATCGACAATGAAATGGGTACCAAATCAATACAAAACTTTTGATCTCATCTACAACTTGATTTGATACTATACTTCACTCCATCTGCTTCACAATGTCACTGGTTTCGTGCGAATCCGTCAAGAAATGATCAAGTTATGGTCAAATGAAGTTTCGGTGAACAAAGAGAAAAAGAAAGAAAAACTGTCATTGGTATTCTTCAAATTGCATCCAGAGATTTGAGTATTTTGTCCAAACTCCTTTTCCAGATTGTAGTTCTTGTTATCATGGTCGTTTTGATGGGTGGATCATCAAATTCCGATCAAAATTGAGTGAGATATGACAGTTTGAATTTGGCTATCCAAAACTGAAAACTGTGTACGGGATTTCCTGCATTTCACTTTCTGTTCGGCCTGTTGCACCACAATACCGCCCAAATTCGTTACCAAATTATTACTAGATCATAGCCCTTGCCTTTCTCTTTGATTTGCCACTGGTTTCCAATTCTGTAAAGAAACGAAGGAGATATGCCTTCTAGAAGTTTGATAGTAAATAGAAAAACGGGAAGAAGAAGAAGAAGTGAAACTTTTATGAAAAGTGGCGACTGTTGGACCCATTTATAGTGGTTGATGTGTCCATTCATTCAAAATTAAAATTCAAAGTTTTGCCGCCAAGTTGGTCAATCTACTAAATCATCTGTATCTTTCTCATACGGTCTTCAAATTCAGCAAATGAATATAATACGATGATCAGAAAAACAAGCCCGTCGCAATAGAACAGATCTCGTCGTCAAATTTTGAAAGATATAAATGCGTGGTTCACGACAATGGAAGAACAGCAAAGTTATAAAGATAGAAGAGTGCAAAAAGTGGTACACTTTACTATTATTTCATCTTTATTGTTGCATTTAGGAATATATATATTTATGCATCTAGTTAGGTATAGAAATTTATCTCTTTTATAAGTTTTGATATTTTGGTCCATATATCGACACACCATGGTATACATATCGATATACCGGTCTAATTTTTTTTTAAAGTCTTTTAAAATGTGTTTCCTTTCAAATAAAATCTTACTACTAATTTATTACAACTATACTAAGTAGAAAAGCATACCTTCATTCGTGATTTCAACTTTTCTAATGTTGTTTTTACTTCTCGTACTCTATTTCTTTTAAGATACTAATTTTTTGTTTTTAAGAAATTAATAGAATGAATTTAGAATGTTAGAATAAGGCTCTATTTATAGATTTCTTTATTTAATAAGATTGCGCCACATCACATGACACTTGTCATATAAATAGATAGTGGCATACATGCAAAATGACACATATCATTACACTTGTTCTTTAATAAAAGCATTTTTAAATGCATAATGCCAAGTGTCTTTACACATGTTTTTTTTCATTATTTTTCTTTATGTTTTTTATTTACTTTAATTATATTAACTACTATAAAAAAATTGGGTCAAAAATCAATTATTTACATGTCAAAATCTAGTCGTAAAATTAGTGCAAAATCATGTTAAAAATAGGCCCAGAACTTTCTGAAATGCTGTCTTTGCTTCTGTTAACGTTTTTTAAGCACTGCAAATTCATTTTTATAACATTACTGTGCTATGAAACGCTGTAGTGTTTCAGAAACTTTCACAGCATTTGTTAAATGCTGCAGTTTCTGTTTTATAATGTTTTGAATATATTTTACTGCAAAAACTTTTTATAGCATTCTGTAAATGCTGTCTTTTCTATTTGAAACTTTAAACTATGTAAAAATGATATTTAAATTAAGTAATTTTCTCTATTCTTTTTAGAGTTATTGTTTAATTTATATTAGAATATTTTAAAATTAATTTCATGTTTAAATATTTTTTAATAATTAACTAAAATGTTTAATGTAAGAGGCCTTAATATAACACATGTTTATTTTATTTTTTCAATCTTTGTTATTTTATTTGATATTTCATTATGATATTTTTTTTAATTTAAAAGGTGTTTAAACATGTTTCTAAATATTTTAATCAATAATAATTTAATATATAGGTTTTAATTAGTAAGTTAAGTATTCTATAAACATGGAAGTTTGGATTCTTAAAAAAAACAATTATGTTAAAAAAATTATTTTAAAGAAATTAAATAAGGAGGGTATTAATTTTTAAAAACCATATTGATCATATATATAGTTTAAATCCATATTTCTTATCAATTTGATTTTGATATTGAGTTTGATTACTACCTTTCATGAATATGTTATAGTTTTAATATCATTATATTACCTTTAAACTCTTGTCTTTACTACTCTTTCAGTCCCATTCATTAGTTTCCTTAACCTAAGTCTAGTAATTGGTGTGTTTACCTTATTTTGGTTAAAGTGATTTATAATAAATAGTTTGATATATGTATACATACATACATACATACATACACACACACACACACACATATATATATATATATATATATGCTTGTCAATTAGATATTACTTATCACTCATGTTTATCTTATAATCTGAATATCTCTTACCATAGTATATATATCATCATATCATTCTGCATATTATTATTTTTACTTCGTTATCATTTTATTTCATATTACATATCATTATGCATCCTATTTCATATCACATTTCATTGCATATTACATCATAAATTACAATGCATGAAATATCATAATCATTTGCATCATAAGTTGCACTTCATTCTGCATATCATCTCATGCTACATTGCATATGTCATACATTTCATACTGCATTACAAACTACATATTGCATACATGTACACATAACAAGTGTATTTTATTTAGGGGGAGTTTATATTATTGTCTTATAGTATATGGTTATTAGTTTTTGATTTGTTTGGTATGTTTTGATTGACTTGTTTGACTTGATTAACTTGATTGACTTGTTTGACTTGATTGATTTGTTTGACTTGTTTGACATGATTGGATTTGATGTATGTGTAGATTGGATTGCCTGAAATATACTTATACATATTTATGTATTGAATAATTATAATATAATTATGTTAATGTCTTTCATATTCCATTTACTATACTTTGTTCTAGCATTGGTTTAAGGGGGAGTTTTATAGTTTTATGGTTTTGTTGATGACAAAGGGGGAGAATTATAAAATAGGATAGTTAGGCATAGATTAAGGGGAAGTTATAGTGAAGGTGAAGTATATTTTATAAACATAGGTTGTCAGCATCAAAAAGGGGGAGATTGTTAGTCCTTGAGAAGGATGGTTTTGATGACAACAACCTTAGGACTTGTTATAAAATATAAATACTAACATTATAGTTTATATATATATATATATATATATGCAGGATATAAACATGCCGGTACCAAGAATGAAGACCGTATAGTATAGAGATACAAGACCGATGAATTTAAAGATCAAAGATATCAAGATTGAAGACTCATGAGCAAGAAATCAAGTTATCAAGAGTTCAAGACTTTAATAGTACAAGATAAGTATTGAGTCTAGAATTATGTTAAAACTTCTTGAAAGCACTTACATATTTATTCGAAATTTATTCGTGGAATGGAATCCACTTCGAGCCTATTAAAGGGATGGAACCCTAGTGGGATGGAATCCACGACAATATCTAGTGGAACATATAGTGGTCCTATTTTGATATCCACTAATTTTATAAAAATGTTTTTCAAAATATATCTCTTATTTTAAATGTTTTCAAAATCTTCTTTTCAAAAAGACATCTCTCTTGTTTGAAATATTTTAGCCTCAAAACTATCTTTATCATTTTTAATATTTTGATTTCAAAATTGTCATTGATTTTAAACTATCTCTTGTTTTAAATATTTATTTACTCAGATTTTAAATCACTTTATAGATTAAGATTATATATATTAAAAATTACTTTCCAAACTCTTTTATATGTTTAAACTATATTCAAATATATTTACAAAGTTTAGAAATCATTTTGACAAATTATAGAAACCAATTTTAATAAGAAAATCAAAATCACCAATTTTTCCTAGAGCATGTCGACATCCCTCAATCCCCTATGTCGACATGGTGTCCGTTAAATTCAAAATTCAAAATTCAAATTTTCAAAAAAAGTGACCATTCGTCGTATCCTTTCACGAATAGATATGGCTGTTGATTTCCTATAAATACTAGTAGTTCTAAACGAATTTATAACTAGATTTCATTTATTTTCTCTCCTCTTCATCTTCCACATTTATTCTAAAGAATCCTAAACTATACTCTGCCAAAATACCAAGTGAATCAAACTTGATTATCTCCTGTTTGATTCTCTGCCACTCTCTCCATAAGATCTCAGTGCTATTCAAAGTTATAGGATTATTTGTAAATCAAACTGTTGAGTAAAAGGTTCGGTTGAGCCTTGAAATCAATTGGGTGTGATTGTTGCTCCGGAAATCGATTAGGTGATCTTGTGGCCTGGTAAATCAAGAGAGTTTGCCCCGGACTCGGATACAGGAGGGTGTACCTCGTGGCCTTGAAATCAAGGGTGTAATCTGGGAGATTATTTTTGATAAGAATTTCATACGTTTGTGCGGGACTGGAAGTAGGGTAACTCTGAACCAGTATAAAATCCTGGTGTGTTCTTTCCTTTACTACTTTTATTTATTATTTGCATTTGTGTCTGATTCTGTGATTATATCTGTGTTTGTGAATTGCATTTGTTGGTGATTAAATTTACATAAGTTTCAAAAAGATTTAGAAAATCCACAAAACACTATTCACCTCCCCCTCTAGTGTTATTCCAACCTTAAGATCCGTAATCCGCATTTCTAACAAAAACAACTTTTTTAATATTTGAAATCCATATTTTTCAATTCAAAACTCTTTTAAAATATTTTAATATATTTATCAAATTTATTTCATATTTTTAAACATTTAAAAATATTCATTTTAAAGGATTTTATACTTTGGTCGCTTTACTGGAAAAGCGTGATTTCTCTAGAAACTTGATTTGGTCATAACTTACAATTTACAAGATGAAATCTTGATTTTCTTTCTTCATTTACAAACTATGGATATAGTAGTCCAAAAAGTTCTTATCTCGAAGAATTCCGAGCTGTATCCTATTCTCCACACTCATTTGAAATTTTCGGCGTGAAATCGCGAACTACGATTACACGATGCGCCTAATTTTGACTTGTTTTTCAATATTTGTCATAATACTTACAAATCATCATTTATTTGCTTATAAACCATTTACAAACTATTTAAATTCAATAATTTATTATTTTTATTTTTTTAATATCTATTTTTCACTTATTTCAAAATATCTCATATTATCTTATTATAATATTAAAATTTCCATCTTTTAAACTTTTTAAACCAAACAATATTTATTCTGGAAACTTTAAACTTTTAAAATTTATTACCTTTAAATTCTCAGATATAAACTTTCGTCTTCCAAAATAATTTCAAACTTTTATTTTTTTTATTGAATTTGATTTTCCAAACCAATTTCTATCTTTTCTTATTTAATTTCTTTTTCTAAATTATTTGAAAAGAGGCTTACTATTCCAAATATACCATATAAATGGTGTTTACTTAACAAAGGGAATGGCTAATCATTTCACATAAGTAAATATAACCAAATTAGCTAAGATGTCAAATTATTATCAACAATCATCTATTCAACCAAACTCATCCACATAACAAATTCATCCAAACATTCATATTAACACTAAATGGTGTCAATTATCATAAGAATCGTAAGGGTGTAAACATGCTCATCGTAGCATAACAATAGTTATGATTTTAAAAGAGATAAGAGCTTACTCACTTTCATTTTCCATTGCAATTCTTTTTCTACAACTAGCATGCTTCTTTTCCTTTGTCAACTCAACACGACTTATCTCGAACTATTTTTTAATGGTGAAATAGACGGACTAATATTTGATAGAAGGTGTGTATGGCTTGTATAATGAGTGTATGGGGGGTGTGTGGTGTGGGCTCGGTGGTGGGTAGGTGAGGGTTTGCGTGGCTTTCGGAGGCGGGTAGGTGCAAGTTTGTGGGTTTCAAAGATGGGTGAGTGTGGGTATGTGGGTTTGGAGGGTGGGTGCGTGTGTTTGGGTGGTGGGTAAAGGCGGGTAGGTATATTTTGGAGGTTGGTAGGCTTGGGTACGTGGGGGGTATGGGTATGTGGTGAGGTGTAGGCTCGGGTTTGGCTTGGGTGGATAGTTGCCGTGGGGTAGGGTAGTGGGTGCATGTGTTTTGAGGGTGGGTATGGGGTGTAGGTGAGCGTATGGGTGCTTGGGTGAGTGATTCAAGAAGTAGGAGTGTTGGAAGCCATGGAAGAGATGGAGAAAGTGAAGAAATGGTGAAGACTTTTGTGTGAGAAAATGGAGGGATGGTTGTCCTATTTATACATGAAGCTTCACATGTAAACTGACCCTTCTACCCTTACTAACTTTCGATTTTTCAACCCTCTTTACCATTTTTTAAATCGATGATTTAACTCCTAAGTACAACATGAAATGAAGAGGAGATGGTTGGATTTGGGATTTGTACAAATGAAATGATTACGCTACTTTTATTTAATTTAACAAAATACATAAAATAGAAACGCCCCTTTTTCATGCAAGGATTTGACATGTGCATTTATGTGGATCAATGCTTAAGTACTTCTGGGTAATGATTATGTTTAGTAAAGATTTTGTTTATAAAATTATGTCAAATCAAAATATTTTGTAATTTATGTTATAAAATTTGCAAAAATAAACTTTTGTCTTATATGCTAAATGTTTACATATTTATAAGTATGTAAATGTGAAGTTATATAGGTTTTAAAAGAAATTATGTTGCAAAACGATTAAAACAACTTGTATTGAACAAAACGTTGATTTTCGACAAAATGTTTTACGGTCACATTTTAACGCTTTTGTTAAACTATTTATTTAGGGAAACAAAATTTGAAAATAAGTTTCTTATCATTTTTAAATAATCAAAACAAGTTTATTTGAGTTATAAAACCATATTAAATAATATTAAAAATCCAAATATAAAAACATGATGTTGATTTGTCAACGTGCGACAAAATTTGTTAATTTTTTATAAAACCATTTTAAATCAATTTTATATTAGTATCATATCATTATATAACAATTAAAAAGAATTATTTACCTTTTATAATAATTATTCGAACTTATATTAAATTTTATCGAAAACTGACTTTTATCACTTTTCGACCAAAATCCAAACTTTTTATCACTACAACAAAAAGACCCTATTACAGCTGTATATTTACAACTGTCACAAAATGCCAGTTGTAATAAAGGCCTTTTGCAACTTTTTCTCTCTGAAAGTTGTAATAAACTTATTTTCAATAACTCTTTTATTCTGCCAGTTGTAATAAATGTCTATTACAACCTTTCTTTTAGGCCAGTTGTAATAGATGTCTATTTTTAACAACTCTTAAGTTTTACCTGTTGTAATAGATGTCTATTACAACATTTTTTTTGCCAGTTGTAATATATATCTATTTTTAACAACTCTTCTTTTCTTCTAGTTGTAATAGATGTTTATTACAATTTTATTTTGTTTTCCCGTTATAATAATTAATTAATAATTAAAATTAAATAATAATACTTAATAATCAATAAAAAATTAATAATAAATAGTAATTCCTTTTAAATAATAATAATAATAATTAATTTAAAATATGAAATAATTACTAGTTGATAATTAATAATTAATATAATACTTAATAAAATAATAAATAATTATAATAATTATTAAATAATTAATAATTAATAAATAAGAATTGATTTTTAATAATTAATACTAAATAGTAATTCCTTTAAAATAATAATAATAATTAATAATTAATTTTAAATATGAAATAATTACTAGTTAATAATTAATAATTAATATAATACTTAATAAAATAATAATTATTATTAAATAATAAATAATTAATAAATAAGAATTAATTTATAAGAATTAATAATTAATATTAATAATTAATAATTAATATTAATAATTAATAAATAAGAAGTAATAATTAAAAATTAAAAATTAACATTTTAATAATTAACATTAAATATATAATAGTTAGCAATTAAAAATTACTATTAATATTTAATAATTAATGATTAATAAAATATACATAATAATTAATATTCTCTTATAATTAAGAAGTAATAAGTAATAATTAATAATTAACAAATAAGAAGTAATAATTAATAATTAGTAATTAGTAATTAGTAATTAATAATTACTATTAAATAACTAATAATTAATAATCAAGACTAATATTTAATCATTAATAATTAAGACTGTTTAATATTTAATAACTAATATTTAGCATTTAATTATTAGATTTCTTTAATAACTTCCATTGCATGACCGTTGCAATTATTAATTTATAACTAACTTAACTTATAGTTGTCTTTAACGACCGATGAAAATTTGAATCGACGTAACGATACTAATATCTATTAATAAATAATTTACGCTAAACAAATGTTTGAATTTGAACTTGCCAGTTTATGTCTGCGAACGCATCCAGAGTATCACTTCTATATACCCATGGATATTTTCTTTTGCAACCGTGACATAAGTTTTATTTGGTTTCAAACTAAATTTTTTTGGCTCCAAATCCAAAATTTTGGCGTTCTCCCTGAATTTTCAATCATATAATTTTCCCTAACACCGCTTCTCAACCTCAAAACAAAATCTAAAATCGCTCAGGCCTTTCCACCAACACAGGTCTCTCTCCCCCAAAATGTTGCAGCTCCAATACTTCAACTCTTCTTCTTCTACAAAAAACCACTGCCTTCTTCTCCTACTAAAAATCGAGCTTCAATAGTTTTCTCTACCTTCAACTAGAGGCCGCTATCGATGATTTGTGCACCGTGCGTGGATCTTAAAAATGCTTGCTGCACTGCCTGTCTCCTGCATCAATCGGAACTCCACCACCTGAAGAACTGCTTGCATCTTAATTTACTCGTGATGCCTAGATATGATCAAGAGTTGTTTCATCCAAATGGAGCTTCTTGCCTCAGGTTAGGGTTTATTTTCGACACCAATTCAGAAATATAAAAAAAGGAATCTACGGATGTTGCCAAAATTCAAAAATCAAAATGTATAAATCATTTTGTTCCAAAATCATTTTTCTAGTTTGGGTTTTTCGTTTGTAGTTTGTGGATTTGGGGGTGCTTCTTGTAGGTGGTCACAATTGGGATGTTTGTTTTGGGTTTGGGTTGCTATTGGTATTCGCGATTTGGAAATCATGATTTGGAAAGGTGGTATTTGCCGTAAGGGGAGAAATTAGCATGCCTAAAATGAACATATATGCTATTTTAAACGTACACTGTATATTCATTAAGCTTTATCAGCCAGCACAACCTCATGTTAAGTGCATAACAGTACTCTTCCTGAAATTTTTAGGACTTTATCTTTAAAAAAATCAGTACTATGCTAATATAATGTGTGGTTGGTTGTATAATTGAATCCTTATCACATTATTGCCTTCACTGAGTTCTAATATAGAAGGTTCATATATATGTATACATACATATATATGTATACATATACATATATGTATACATATATGTATACATATACATATATATACATATATGTAGGCACGATTTAGGTTATGCCGAGCAATTAGCAGAGGAAGATTTATTAAAAAAAGGTCTTATAAAGCGATTCTCTATTTTGTTTTTCAATGAGCATGCAATTTTTTTGTATTAAGAGTGTTTCCTCAAAAGATTTTCATCCTAAACAAGACTCCAATCATTTTCTTTAATCGTGTTATGTAATAAAACAAGCTAACATTTTCAATGATATGTTTCTTATGTTTAGTACTATGCCCAATCATTGTAGCAGGTGCTTGTTTCCCTACTGCATATATGAAGTACTATCATGAGATGATCAAAATATGCATTGAATCGTATTTTATAGGTATGAGTGCATATACCTTATCCCACTTTGAAGATTGATCAGCGGCTTTCTGAAGAACGAGAACAAGAAGACTTTGAAAACACAGATCGTTCTTGAAGTCCTATGCAATTTCCCAAACAAGCCTTTAGTCTTTAGAATAGAAGTTTCCTGAGGCCATTGGTAATTCTCAGTCTATGTGGTGTTGAATGGTAAATTCTGAGTTGTTAAATGAAAAAAATAACTTTATGAGGTGCTTATCCTACATCTATTTATTCTACTTCAATATCTATATATAGGCTTCCTTTGCTCATTATCCCTGGTTATCAGATCAACTCTTGACCATGACAATATCCTTATGCTATAAATATTTTCCTATATAATCCATGCTTGCGTACATGTTTTTGTAAGTAAAAATAGTAGCTATTTACCAAGTTGAAGCTAAACACAACGCGGTGCTCATTAATAATGTCAACACTTAGAACTAAAATGTCTGAAATTATGTTAAATAATAAGAACCATCATCCCATCATGGCAGGGAAATGTTACTCCCACTACAAATAGAGCTCCCTAGTCTCTGTTGTCATGCTCTAATTTTTAGATTACAGCGAAAGAAAAACATGGAGTGTGAAGAATTTTGGAGTTGGAATAATATTTCTATAGGTATAGGGAGTATTCAACATTTACTTCACAACATTGATTCAATTTCGATTATTTTATCTTTATTCTATAAAAAGCAATTAGCTAGAATTTGTGACAAATGCACTGGTATTGGTAATCTTCTTTATCAATTTGCATCTTAGTGACCAATCGGCTATCTGAAACAAAATACGTTTATAAACACAATTTCTGTCCTTGTATAAAATATTGTTGATAATGAAACATGATGATACAATTAATCTATTCCTATCATGATCACATCCTTGCTAAAAAAGATAAATGATTGTTGAATTCCTATAAAATCTTGTATGTTGTTTCACAATTTATGGCCTTAATTTTTGTTAAATTTTCAATGCAATATTATTATGCAGGTATGCAAAAGTTTTATGTCTGACCTTTTACTTGATTATTCCATCATAATATAATAATATAACAGAGGAACTTGAAGTTGAAAATGCGAACTCTGAAGAGTTTGCAAGTACAAAAGAACAGATTGTCCTAGTGCCAGCTTCATTTAAGGTAAAGGCAGCTAATTTAATTTTAATTTGTATAAAACTGTCATCTATATCTTCAACATATAATCATAATACCATAACTGTTCCAATTTTTTTGGTACTGCATTCTTTGTGTCAATGCAAACTTGTCAAATTGCCTTCTGTTTTTAATCAGAAAATTTGGTGATAGGAGTTTGTGTCCTAGTCATGACATTTTTTTCTTCGGACATTTTCAATTTTTCCCCGTATTTTACTTTTATTTTATTTTTTGGGCATTGTTTCGATATTTGGTTAAAAGATATTTTTTATGAGGGGTCACAAAATTAAACGATAAACTTTAGCCAAACTTTGAACGAATTTTCAATTGAAAGAGAGCGTAGTAGTATATAAATGCATATTTGATGCTCTTTGATAAAAAAAAGTATAAAACTCACTCTAATTGATATGCCGTTTATTCCTGTAGCGTTTTTGTTAAAAAAATCTGCATATGTAATGCAACAATACTGTTAGACCTATATTACTGGCATGATTTCTGAACCTGGTTCATAGATAACATGGAAAGTCAAGGAAAATATGTATAAGATAACTAAAGCTTCCAAAAGGTCAAAGCTATTCACACATGTACCTAAACCATTAAGAAGAAACGTAGACTAGCACCTGAAGTCAGGTACGAACCCCCTCTACTGCATTTCTCTATTTTGTTTTACTTTGGAAAATAATCATGAATGAATGCTAATTGGACAATGAATTTATATTCTGCATATGGCACTAGCAAATCCAGGAATAAGAGTAGTAGATAAATTGGTGAGATCAAAAGAGGTTGATATAATTGATGCAGATGAGGAGAGAAATACATAAAATTTGAGCAGTTTTTGTTTACGCAATTCTTACTCAACTCGTCATTAATTAATGAAAAATAGAGGACGCTTGAGTGGCTCAGGCATAGAAACCACCATTATGTAGAGGCAAGAGCAAGCTTGCACCAGAGGTGTCTATTCAATTAGCACTAGGATGTTCTTTGATTCCGGTCCTCAATTCTGGCCTATTTCGATTGCCTGTTTTCTTCTGGAGCTGGCTGCTGTATAGTAAGGTCATGCTTTGTTTTTTATGGTTTAGTGGTTATCCGAGTCTTCTTATTTGGAGCTATTAGTCACTCTACCGTGCCATTGTTGTTTTGGCATTTTTGTCGGTTAGAGTGTATGTCTCAAAGTGTTACTGCTTCAACTATGGTGGTATGTTCTGTGGTTTATGTGAGTGACATATTGCACTGTATTTTTTGTTTTGCTTTGATTTGGAATATGATATTAGTTTGGTAGATAATAATAATCTAATATTTGAATTGCTTATAGTGTACTGTTATTTTTATTATATTATTTATGCTTATCTGTTTCTTGCTTTACTTGAAAAATGTGTTCGGATTTTTTTTTATTTTGCATTCTTTTTACCACAACTGTCAATCGCAGTTGTAAAAACGTCTTTTACAACTGCCAGTAGTGGTTGTCAAATATCTTTTACAACTGCCAAAAGCAGTTATAAAAAAAATCTTTTACAAGCGCTGTGGGCAGTTGTAAAAAGTATTTTATAACTGTTGTAGGGAGTTGTAACAAATTATTTTACAACTGCCGAAGGCAGTCGTAAAAAAATATAGTTCTATTACAACTCTGGATATAACGACGGGCAACTACCCGTTGTAATATACCTATTACAACTGTTTTTGGCAGTTGTAAAAGAGTGTTTTTGTTGTAGTGTATTTTATTTAACCAAATTCTAAAAATAAGTTTATCATCCTTATTTGTTTCATAAATTATGATTATTAAGTTTTGAAAATTCTTTTTTGAATATTTAAAATAAATTAAATATCTTATTTTTAAAGTGGTAAAATTTTGGATCGTTACACATTAAAAATCCAAAATGGTTATAAAAAAATTAAAATTCACCCATTTCATTCATTGCGGGCTGGTCCAGTTCCAACAATGGTATCAGAGTCCAATAGCCCCAGTCTAAATTAATCATGTTATAGCTAACTAATTAAGTTTACGCACTTACTATGGTGTCTAGAAAGGTGATGTCTAGAATTAGAATTGGGTAATCAAGTTCCTTGTCCTACCTGGTTAACTTGTCTGGTCTGAAAGGTCAAGTGAGCCCAAAGGTTGCCCCTAATAAAAAAGATCCAATTTGAATTAGGCCTTGAGCTAATTTTCAAAATAGTTTTAAATTTAGAAGTTAAATTTGAAATAAAAACATATTTATTATAAAATGCTATAATATAACATAAATTTTAAAATGTTGAAAAGGTAATGAAAAGTTCAAACTTTTTGAAACTATTTAAATATTACTTTAGAAAACTAAATTTTATTAATAAGATTAATAAAATAAATAAATAAAATGAGTCATTTAATTAATGCTTATATGCAAGTATTATATATGTTGATATATATTGTGTTATTTTAAAGTGTTTAAGATAACATAAGTATACATGTATGTATAAGATAAATTTTCGAAATTTATATAATTAAACTAAAATTGTTCAATTGAATAAATTAATTAATGGTTAATTAATTAAATAAAAATATGCATATATAAGACATATGTGTTATACTATAATGGTTATAGTATACACTGTAAAGGTATAGTAGATATGTCTAATATAAAAGTTGTATTGGAATACTAATATCAAATTAATTAAATAGTTAATTAAATAAAATTAATTAAATATGATTTAGTTAATAAAATATTATTTATAAGACTACCATACAAGTAATTTGTTCATATAATAGTTATATAACAATAAAACACATATGATATGAATGCATAAACTAAAGGTGGAACATTAAAAAACCCAAATAGACTTAAGAAATAAATACATACGTAAAGGTATTGTGTTTTCTGATGTGTTTGACACTTGAATTACGAGGGTATTTCATTAGAAATAAATTATTCCATTCCTCTAGCATACACACACACACATACATATTAATAAAGTATTTGCATACTCCTTAATTGTTGAGCAAACTCAAGCTAGGGATATTATGTGTGATATTATTAATATATTGAATAGAGTAAGATAACCATATGTATTTGTTGAGCAAACTCAAGGAACATATACTATATTTAGGCCGTCACGATATAGTAGGTATGAGCTAATAATCTCTTTCGATTTACCGAGCAAACTCAACATCGAATGAGGTTAGGACAAGGAAACATGGGTTAAGAGTTGTATGTGATATACTCGATAAGGAGTTATCCATCATTTATGGGGCTATGATTTATTGAGCAAACTCAAGGTCAGAATACCAAGATTGACGAGTTATAACACCCACTACTCAAGTCGAAAGACTTTAATGTTTCATCTGAAGGTTTGGAGAAACATAAAAGACTAGCGGAAGCCTTATTAGAAAAATGAAATGGTAACTTTTAACCTTTCTAATATTGTAAAAACACATGCTAAATAATGTTATAATTATCTACAATGATAAATTTATAAATTTAATATTATTAATAAATTGTTTATCAATTAATATATACGAATGAACTGAATTGAAAATTGACAAATGAAAATATAACATATACTCACTATTAAATGCCTATTGCATGTCAATATTTTCTATCCTCATGCAAGTGCCTAATTTTACAACTACTTAATACGTTCGTAATATGGTCACATACATGTTTGTTTGGTTGAGACCGTGTATTTCATTCTATGAGTTTCGAACTCTAAAAGCAATATAAGATTATGGATATTTGATCCATATACTATCACATATAAATGTTTAATGGTAAACGGTCATAGTTCATAATGTACGATATATCAATGAATATAGTTCGTTCGAAATAAGCCGATAAACAGTACTGTGAGATTGAGTATCAATTTGATTAATTATATAAAAGGTCATATTGTGTTAATTGTAACATAAGGCTAAAGCTACAGTATAAATCTAAAAAATTGATCGTTGAAATGTCGGTTCGATCGGTTTACATAAAGTGAAACACATTTGATATCCTTAAATTTTAAGGATAACCGAATGTGCTTTTGTAAGAGTGTATTATGATATTGTAGTAAGGGTTTTCTTTTGAACGGTTTGACCATTTAGAAAGGAAAACGAATGTATAAGAATAAATGTGATTTAAAGTGCGGTTGGGAGGAAGAGAGTGAATGGTCACTTCTGCTTCATAAATAAACAACGGAAATGGGAATTGTGATAATAATCATCGATATTTAACGTTGGAACAAGAAATACGATTTCTATTTTAAAATGTATTTTCGTATAGAAAATTATGTTTTATTTCTTTGAGTTCAAGATATTTGATCAAAGAACTCTCTACTATAAACTAGTTATAGTATATGAAATAAATAATCTATATTAAGTGAATAATGGACCTTTGAATTCAGTATGCTATTATAGAAATGACAGAAATGATGCAAGCACCTATATAACAGTTATTGATTGCATCAAGTTACGAAAATTGTTTTTGTAAAACATAATGACATTATTTATGAAATAATGATTATTTTTCAATGTCGACTGAAAAATGGACATAGTTATATTTGAATGTGAATATTATGAATATTCATTATACACTTGTTTCGATAATAAATGATGCATTGGAAAATAATGAAGTATCTAAAATTATTTACAACTATTTGAAATTATAGACTAAGTTGTAGTTTTAAGAAATAATTTTTATTATATGACTATGAATCATATGATAGTGGCTGACTATTGTTAGGAAATCAAATTCATGGTTTTAATGACAACAACTATACAATGAAATCAAATGTACATATATATGTATATATACAAGACCTGCTAGAACAACATCACTAGAAAGACAAGAACGAGGCTCACAGAACATTACAGGAGACGACAAGTCGATAGGATCAAAGAAGCAACAAGATACATGCACATAAAGGACATGCACAGTTTTCAGACGTCTGAGTGCACAAGTTAGACGTCTGAAAATAACCTCTGGAATAACAAAACAGACAAGACCAGACATTTGGTAGATGCATCCAGACGTCTGGAAATCTACCCTGTACAAAAAATTATATACTACCAGACGTCTGATACAAACATCCAGACGTCTGATTTCAAACTCGGATTTAAAGAAGAACTTCAACTGTCACATTCGAATAGACATCTCCGCTTCTCTTTGCCGCAACTCTTCATCATCAACAGAAGCAACTATAGAGCACTCATTAATGGATGCAACTACTCAACATACCTATCTACAACTATATATAGCATCAGGAATCAAGAGAAAGTATACACCTGACACACCTGACAACTCGACTCTCTATCTTGATCATCTCTTGTTCTAATCATCTACTTGCTGTCCAATCTAAAAATCTGAGATCATACACTTCAATATTCTCTCAAACAATATTGTATTCAATCATCCAAGAGATATAGGAAGTTCAATTGTACTATATAGTCAAAATTCGTGTAATAGAGAACACATAGTTGACAAAGAAACTCTACTATTGTAAACCTGTTCCTCCGGGTGAAGTGAGGGTTATTTGGTGAAAGGAAATTCCGAAGAGGAGCTTCGGGACTGGATGTAGGACGGGAGGTCCGAACCAGTATAAAATCCCTAGTGTGATTATTCTTATTTACATACTTTACTATTGTTCCACTATAGTTTAAATTAGTCATATACTTGTCATTTGTATAATCGATTCACCATACTATAGACTTTCAACTATATCTCAAACAATTATGGGCTATGCATCTATTTAGTGGGAGCATCATAAGAGTTGATGAACTCTTCGGATTGATTCATATTGATGTATGCAATCGCAAGTCTATTAATATCAAATCAGTTTGCCCGTACTGGTTATATTCATTGATAATTTATCACCGACATGGACAAGTGTATTTGATAAGATAATAAAGTACAAAATGAAAGTAAATAAAATAATGTGCAATAAAATAAAATAATTCGATTTGATCGAATAGGCGAGTATATTGGAATGAGTTTCGAATGTACCTAAAATGAATAAAGATTCAATCTCAAAAGTATCTTCTCCATATGATACATAATGATGTATCGATAAGGAATGATCGAACATTGTTGGACAAAGCATGATTAATGATGAGTGAAGTTGAATTAATTTCTTTCTATAAGATCATGTACTTAAGAGTGGTATACAAGGTAATATTATTTCATCTAAATAATAGTTTACAAAATCATGCCAGATAAAGATTTATAAGAAATCCCAACATATCCTGGGCCAAGAAGTTGGCAAGTTTTGGGAATCGAAAGCCTGCACATAATAATTCTTCGTAAGGGATCTTGTATGAATATACCCAAGAGGAGTCTGGGAAAGTTTATCATTAAATGAAATATTTATGTTTTGAACATAAATTTTGTAAATTAAAAAATAAATCAGTTTTATATAAAAGGCAATTCATAAAATGTTTATGAATACATATTCCCTTGCACTAAGAAACAATTGTTGTTTCAAGAAATACCAACTTCATTATGAAGGAATTTCTTTGAGAAATTATTGGTAGTAAAATGAAATTGGATACGATCCAAAGATAAACTGATTATATAAGATGTAATGAAATTAACCTAGCCTAAATGAACACATCGCATTAGAACGTCTAATGAGTATTCTCGCACACTGAAGGGAAACTATGAGTTTCTTATCAATGTCGAGAATAGATAATCCCCAGATGCCAATTAACCCATTAAGAATATTGACCCCATGATATGGTGTAATACGCAAATCTAAAAGGATTCCATATACGTTATCAAAATACATTTTTGGTAGTCATATCCGAAGGGATATGAACCATCGGCCGCGATTGTGCCTTTAAGAAAGTGCGGCTGGATTGTAATAAGCCACATTAATAAGAATAATACTATATATTTCAATTGTTGAGATTAACAAAATTGATTCAACAATCGATGTGCTCAAGTAGTTTCGAATTTTACTCACAAAATGATTGCATGGTATGACTTTATGTTATGGTACATACATGTTTAAATATAAAAATCTAAATAATGACTTAGAGTAAACTGTTTACACATAATAATCAAAGTGTCTCGAAGTTATTGGAAGCGATATTGAGTTTGTAAGTTTTTGAATATCATCTAAGGAATGATAGAAAGTATCACTTTATAAGCGTCAACATTGACGAATCATTTTGCTGGAAATATCAAATAGTTGGATTGTTAATCAAAACACAAAGGAAGCGTGTACCCATAAGTATGAAAGTCAAAAGGTACATTGATATTTTTAAACTATAAGTAAACAACACACTGTTAATTTTAACGATGTACTTGTGTTAAAATTTGCCTTTAGTTGATTTAATACTCAACGTTGGATTTGTATATGATGTCTTTTATAGAAAGTATAAAAGATATTGAGAATGTCCCAAACGATACGCAAGGACACCTTATTAAAATGTTTAGTAAGGAACATGTAAGAACGATTCCTTATGTATTGGCAATAGGAATTACCATACATGTTATGTTATCTATGTTATCATGATTTATTTATGTATTTGATACATGAAGCAAATATCAAATCCAAATTGATACGATTTAATGGTTTATTTAGGTTTTCTCATATGTTTATGAAATATTAGAGAATTGCTTACAGAAACAACAAACTCCTTATGAAGAAGTGTTTGGACTCGATCTTCATAAGTGATATTTATAATAATATGTCAATAAAAAATTCAAGCTAAGAATCTTTAAGTTGGAATGTTTTAAATAAAGATTATGGCCGATTCAATGAAAAGGCTATGTACATCGTCTTGAATAGCACCGCAATATATATATTTATTGTAACATCCCGAAATTTTCAACCATTCGCATCCATACATGTCGGATTTGAATTGCTTAAAATATCAGATTGTTAATTTAAATTTGGCAAAACTTAGCATATACAGTAAATAAATAATCACAGAATCATAGACACTGTAACAGCCTAGAGTTTTACAACAAGTAATTATCGTCAACATGACGATTAAACCGGTTGTTAATTACTGTTGCAATTTTGAATCGATGGAAATTCTTTTTTTTAGGTTTGTATAACTCTTTAATAAAAAGATTGGGTTAAAATTCTTTATTAAATTGTTGAACATCAGTGGGCTTTAAAAAAAAAATTGAATCGTGGCCCTTGTTTATTTGGATGCCGTGATAAGTAATTGATCTGCTTCCCCTTATTGATTCTCATTCAAAAAAAACCCTAAATTAAACAATCGAACGAAAAGATTGAAAATGGTGGCTCGTCGTTCGTCTTCCCTTCGTACAAATCTAGGGTTTCTAAGAGAAATTGAGGCTGCCGACAGGGATCGTTTGATCTATTTGCTTGGTCGATTGACTAGGGTTGCTCATGACCGCTTCTAGTTGAGTCGAGCTCGTAAACAAGGCGAGTGATCCTTTCACTCACATCCTAATTCATCTTCAATATTTAGCTCAGCCATTCATGTGTGTTTCGTTGTTGATGATTTCGTTGATTTTGTCGATCTCGTATAACTTGGTGAATTTCTGGTTTGATCAGTTTTGACTTGATATTGATGGTGTTCCTCCTATTATCTATGGTGATTTTGTGTGAGTGTTTTCCCCTCACATTCGAATTCTATTCTAGTTCATTGCTGTGGCAGTTAATTTTGTTTGATGCTGGGGTTTTCTCTGATTCAGGCAAAATTCACAGAAATTTGATACTGCTTGTTCATTTATACGGCCTTGGTAAATTTTGAATAGTTTCAAATTTATGAATTTGGTTGTGAGGATTGATGATTTCGCTGACTGATTCAATTCGTTCTTTTCGGGTTGCTTGATTTCCATGGGTTTGGGTTTTGCTAGTGACTTTTGTTTGGATGTTCATCCCAGCAGTATACTTTGCATATGTTGTTATCTCGGGTTTCACTGCATTCATATATGTACTTATTCACACGCGTAATTTGTCGAACTTTGTTTTCCCTTGTTGTTCACTGGTCTTCGAGACAGTCTCTGTAGTGTTAGCTTTGCTTGCATTGGTTAAGTCAATCTGCACTTCATGTATTTGGATATTGCATCTCTTTGAACATTGCAATGTCCCTGTTTTCATGGGATTATACTGTAACTGTTAGCTTTGAGACAGTTTTCCAACTTGTTTATTTTAGTTGGTCTTTACCGTGCTTTATTTAGTGTTGGAGGCTATTTACCTCAAGACAGTATCACTGCATACTGTCAGGTCTATATTGCATGTGCACTTGGGGATATGGTTGAAACTGATACATTACATAAGTCATTTGCAATTGGTCTTGATGTTGTACATCATTGTGCATTAGTTCACTTGAAGTTGTAGCATTTGTCCATTGTTCATTTAACTGCAGCGTACTCAAGTTTGCTTTGTCCAGAATTTGGTTTTGATGAAGCAATATATTTTACCTTTTTGCTTCGGCACTGTTTGCAGTGTTGCATGCTCATGTCATATGTGCTCTGGTCTTGTCACTTAGTAGTATGCATATATGAATTCACTTAAACTTGCACCTGGTTGATACATGTGCTTGGCTTGGACTTATTCATAACTGTATTTGAATGAGTTTGCAGTTTTGTAATAAGTGTTCGTGCATGCATTGAGTCTGATCATTGTTGTCGCTTGGCACTTGTAGTCTTCACTTCCATACTGCTGCATTATATCTTGACTGATCGACATTACATTTGTGGTCTGTACTTCCATGTGACTCCCCTGTTTCATTTGTGCTTCTTCTATTGTTGCCTTTTTACTTGCGTACCGTCTGGAGCTTGCTGCATATGATTTATATGCTGGTTTGAGGTGACTGCAGTTTTGTTGCAGATTGCCCTTGTTGGTTTGCATTGCATTAATACATTTGGATTTGTTTTCGAATTTCCTTGTGTTGAACCCAGCACTTTGGGTTTGACCTTGCGATCATTTGTGAAATTTCAATGTGTACATGTGTGCACATTGTCCATGTCTGCCTGCTTTGACACTTGAGGCCGTGGCATTGAGGTTTGAATCTTCATTTGATTTTGACTCGTTGATCTTTTGGTGTATTTCAGGTAGTAGTGGCGAGGCAGTATACGCGTGCGTATACTATAGCCCTACCAGAGTTGATGTTTTATATTGATTATTTTGTTGCTGTTAATTGCCGTTAGGCAATTCTGATGTTTTAAGATTATCTTCATTGATATTCTTTTCACTTATCTTTGTTGATGATTTAAATCTGCCGATTTGTTGTTTAACACTGTTTAGTGTTATATCTGCCGTTATCCGATTCTCTTATCGAAGAGTTGGATATACGAGATTTCTGTGACTGTCGTCTATTTGATATTTGATTATTATTGCTTCTGTGCATTAATAACTGACTTTGAATTAGACTGACCCGTGTATTATTTTCTTTTGAATTTAATACTCGGGTCAGACCCGAGTTATTTCAGGTTGTAGATTTACTGCTTTGAGTTGCTGTTTGAGCTAGGAAGACTTTTCTCATTTTTTGAAGTGGTCTTCGTCTTGTTGTAGTAGTCGTGTCTTAGTATAGGTTGATATGTATTCATGTACATTAGTTGATAATGTATTTGTATATATAACTTCCAGAGTCGATAGTTGTAGTTGTATCATATGTATTATGTCAACTGTATTATAACTGACATCAGTTATATATATGAGACTTTTTGTTTAATCTGTGTTCCGCATTTACATTATCTGTGTTATTATTATATTCATTGTCCTAAACTATTATGAACCGTCGTAGTTCGTTTTGCACTAGAATTGGGTATGTCGATGGTAGTAAATAAATAAGAGATGAAAAATTTAAAAGTATATACCACTCCTATCGAGGTAACCAATATTAGTGTAAGGCCAACTACGGATGGTCGCTCCTATCTGTTTGATGTGTGTTTAGTGTTTGATGATAACAAAATATATATATCGAATTATAGATGTGTTTGCAGATTATATTTTACACATACAGGAATAAATATAAATATTGAATAATAATGCTATTGCACAGAATTTAACAAATTCAAACAATAATTTTATTCAATATAATATTTTATTCAGTACAATGTTTATAGTACACTGATTTCATATTTATAGATCACTCATACACTTTCATTGTTACAATGATTTCCTCACTACATCACTCATACACTCAGTTGTTTTTCTGAATCTGCATTGTCCAGCTCCAGTATTTGTCTTGTCTCCTGTAACCTGTATAATTAACAATCCACAGCAGTAATCTGAACAGAAACGAATTTAATTTGCAAAAATATAAAATTTGTTTTTAAAGCTGTCTCAGATATATGGGTTAAACATCATCATCTTTGATTGTGTAATATCTGTGTATATCAGTATTCATATCAGGGACAGGTAATTACGAGTGGCTGCAGTACACACGTATGCACGTGTGCACTGCCTCGCCAACTCGAGTGCACAAGGTCAAATCAGAATCATATTCAACTCAAGTGCAAATGGTTTCGACCAAAATCAGAGTGTACACATGAACTCAACAGCAATGCATGCATCAGAGACCAAAGGTGAAAAGTGAACAGAGTATTACAATGCACACAATGACACCAATGAAATCAAGACCAGTGTGCAATGACAACATACAGGAATCATGACAGCATGACTACAACAAACAATGCTAACATGATCAAGTTCAAAGCAATCAGGTCTCAAACCAGTATGTATGCACATATATGGTCTTGAGTAAACCGGTGAATGTGCAACAGGGAACAAAGGTCAGGAAACTAGATCGATCAAGTGATACAAATGCACATATGGATGACCAAATGAACATGTACAAGTGAAACAGAGGGAACTAGTAAGTACAACAGTGAACAGACCACAACATCATCAAGTACAAAGGCAACTGCAAGAATACAACCAGAGAAATGCACAACTCTAATACAGACTCAAGTGAAATCAACCAACCAACAAGTATACAGATTCAAACAAGTCCACACTGCAAAGTGACAAATGCATAAATGACAACAATATCACAGACCAGAGTTCAAGTGACAAATGCACTAAAGACATAGCAATGAACTCAAGTCACAGGTGATACCAGACTGCACAGCTACAAGTCAATGCACCTGAAACTCAAATGAACAATATGCTACAAATGACCAGACCAGTGATCAATAGTGAAAAAGTCAAAGTCGTGATCCACAGTGAAATTGTCAAAGCCGTGATCAAGTTGAAAAAGTCAGAATTTATAATTAGGAAAGTTCCAGATATAAAATAAATTCAAAGAAAAGGTTTGACTGTATCAATTCAAAGAATCGAACGTTGTAAAATCAATACCGTGTGAACAACGTACTTTGCCAAAATACCAAAGCATAAAACAGGAAAGAATCAACAACGTGGGAATCACGTTAATCAAATCAGACGTATTATATAAAGAGACCCAAATCATCATCGACAAAGGGGGGAAAAGAATAGAGCAAAAACTCACTACAAGAAAAACCATTTATAGTTGCAAAAATTAGTGGCGTTTCTTTCTAAATGCAACAAAAAAGTATTTCCCTAAAAAATATAAATGCGGCTAAAAAGATTTCACGTTCCCGCTTTGCACCCGCGTAAAGTAAAAAATATTTGACGAAATTTTTCATTTACTGTCACGTTTCCCTTCCCCTGCGTCTTTTCTTCAATTCTCCTCCTACCACTGTCAAACGGAAGTGAAAGGAAAAAATAAGAATAAAAATAAATCGAACTAAAATTATCATTTTGTTCGAATTTGAATTAAGAGCTCGTCTTTTCTTATTCAGATCTAGAGGCAATTCATCCGAGTAACACATATTTCCATTGATTTGAAAGGAACTGCAATCATTTATTTTTCAGGTAAGTAGGGGTTTAAACCCTAGATTAGGAAATTTTGGATTTCGTCGCCTTTTCATCAGTTACAATCCCTAGAGATTTCGAATTTATTGCTTAAATTTGATTATTTCCTGTCGAGAAATTGAACAGTTATCAGAGGAAAAAATCCATCTTTATTGCTTATTTGATAATTTCCATCGCTGCAGTTCGGTCATTTTATTTTTCTACAGACAATATGGAAAAGATGGATGTTGATAGCCCTAATACCGACGTAGCCGGATCTAAAGGGGACGAAGTTAAAAATTCTGATGGAGTTGAGATAAAGATCAATGTGAAGGCAAACGAGAAGAACCTAAAACGAAAAAGGACTTCTGTAAATGGATTATTTCAAAACAAAGATAAGGAAACTATTATTGCTGAATGCAATAAAGAGATAGATAGTTTACTCGAGTATTACAAGGAGTTATCGGGTAAAAGAATAATTTTTAATGATAGCACTTACTGTTCCAATAACTCGTTAATTTCATGCTTGCTGGAAGAGAGTAGCATTGCATTTTCTAAATTAGTGGATGCAATTTATGACAAGATGAATGGGAAAGAAGGAGTTACGCTGGCTTATGTGCGTAGCACAGTGTTATCTGTTGGGCAGAGAATGATATATGGTTATTATGTGCGTAGCACAGTGTTATCTCATTTTCTTCTTTGACCTGATTTTGTAGATTGCGTCTTTAGCTATCCGTAGCGGAAATGGTCTTCTCTTGAAAGGGGGGAAAGAAGCAATGAGATCTAATGCAATCTTGCATAAGGTTGGTTATAGTATATACTGATAATTTTCTTTCCATAGGAAATTTTTATATACGTTTTCATAGAATTTGTGTTAATGTTCTCTGCTTCTAGATTATCACCGAATCAATACCCGATGGTGTAGGCAAATGACTTATTGGACTCGTTACGTCAAGAGATGCTATCCCTGATCTTCTAAAGGTGAACTTCATTTGCGACTTAATACCAATTATATTTGTTTGATATTCAGTTCAGTACTAATAATTATTCTGCAGCTCGATGATGTTATCGATCTTGTAATTCCACGAGGCAGCAACAAGCTTGTATATGAAATCAAGGAGTCAACAAAAATTCCTGCCCTAGGGCATTCAGGCAAGTTAAAGTGCTTCTTTTTTGTTTTGTTTTTTTTAACCGTGGTTGAATCATAATAATAATTTTAGTCCAAAATGGTAAAAAGACCAGATGTGACTTTATTTATACTCTCCACAGATGGAATTTGTCATGTTTATGTTGACAGATTGGCGAACATGGATATAGCAAAGCGTGTGGTTTTGGATGCGAAAATAGAATATCCTGCAGCCTGTAATGCCATGGTATCCATCTTATACCATCTTAACACATTTATTTTTCATTTATCTACATTCAGTAATTTTAATTAGTACATTTATTTGAAGTCATTACTGGTTCTGTTCTGTAATTGGGAGCATACATTCTATTTGCAGGAAACACTTCTAGTACACAAGGATCTCGTAGAAAGCGATGGTTTTAAAAATATAATGGATCAACTCAGAGCTCAAGGTATGATACTACCAAATTTAGCAAACCAAACATACGTATATTAAAACAAATGCTACGTAGATTACGTAGGACTTGAGATAAAATAATCATATTGGATGGTAAGTCATCAGGAGCTCATCCTTTTCTTTTTTTAACTGACCATGATCCGCCTATACAACTCATTCTTCATGACAATTTTTCTCTAGGAGTCTCTATTTATGGTGGGCCCAAAGCAAGTACGAAGTTGGATGTTCCCTTGGCACGTTCTTTAGAGCATGAATACAACTCAATGGTCTGTGCAGTTGAAATCGTAGATGATGTACATGCTGCAATTGATCACGTAAATGACCACGGAAGGCATGCTTTTTACATACTACATTCAGTTACAAAAATTCAATGTATACCCAAAAGTTTCAGTCATGATTGAAAGTGTTTAATGTATATCCTTTCCATTTCCAGTGCTCACACCGACAGCATAATCACTGAAGATCATGAAGTTGCAGAGGTTTTCCTAAACCAAGTTGATAGGTATTGCATGATTATGCATTGCTTTATCTTATGAGAAGTTGCAGAGGTTTTCTCATTTGATGATCAGAGTTTGACCATCTTTATCTTCCTTTACATTGCTGCGGTCTTTCATAACGCAAGCACACGTTTCTGTGACGGAGCTCGATTTGGACTTGGTGCAGAGGTAAACTCATTTTCAATTTCTCTGTTTTGCTTATAATATTGTTAGTATTACATTCAGTTGTAGCTTATTGAGCGTGGTTTAGGTTGGCATTAGTACAAGTAGAATACATGCACGTGGTCCTGTTGGTGTTGAAGGGCTGCTAACAACAAAATGGTATGTTCGGATTCCAGTCTGATATCATTTTGATGTCTATATCATACTTATATATAATTGCCTACTATATTTTTCTTTTTTCGTAATGGATCAGTTAGAATTTTTTCTAATGAGTACCTGCTAAAATCTAAAAGATACATCAATTTGACAGGGCAATCATCATATTTTACGTCCAATGTAAATGTCAAGTACATTGTCAAGCTAATTAATAGTAGTTGAGAACTTTACACATGACAAAAGATTAGCCACACATCTTTTAATGCAGTCATCAAATAACTGTGAGGTTGATATAACTGCGAACTATAAGGGTTGAGCTACTATTTGTTTAACTTGAATTTGCAAACAAGTCCTAATTAATGTAGACAATTGCAAGAGTAAGGGGGGAAGCTGCTTTCTATTGTGCTGAGAATTGGATGCAGGTCTGATATGGGCTTCGGGCCCTGCTTGTTTGGGTGAGAAAACATAATTAATATGTTGAATTATTAATTATAAATGCATGTTAGCTATAAAATAATTACTAACAGAATCTTTTAGTTAACCATCATTATAGTTAGACAAACTATTTCAATGCAACTGCCAATCTGATCTGAAGTCTTCATTGCTTCACAAGAAAGGAGGTGCTGAAAACAAAAAAAATAAAATAGAAACAAAAAATGCAGCTTGTATCAATATTGGCTTTGGTAAGAGTTTCCTTTCCAGCAGACCATATCTGATTTTTGTTGATTAGTTGCTCGTTTTAGTGGCTTGTTTTTCAGATCGTTTTAGGTGGTTACATTGTCATTTTTTTCTTGCTCAGGTTGCTGGATTCACCATTCTATCAAAGGAGGGTTCGTAAGTATGCAAAATTGATTTCTACTATTTAAGCTCAAGAAAGGACTTTATTTTGTTTTTTTATAACTTTGATAATTTATATGACATCATTTATAGTAGGATATACTTGTATAATGTTTTAGATGTTTGATCTCATATTTGAAGTCCTACGAGTTAATGTAATTGTTTGACTATCTGTTGTGCTTTCACTTGTGTAGGCATCGGACTTTTGAAGAGGGCAAATTTGGACTTGATGATGCTAGCTTTCACTTGTGTATGCAACAAAGAATTATGGGTAATCAAACGTTTTGTTAGCATTAGTTAGATATAACATTTATTAGTACCCGATGTGTACATTTGTATACAAATGGTTATTGTATGCGAGTTAGATCATTTTTTCGAAAAACTATTGTATTAGAATGGTTATGGATATTTTATTTGATTATATGGTTAATGTGTTTTTTAACTTATTTGAATATGATGATTATGTGAGTGATTGTTGACTGATATAATAGAATCAAAATAGACCATTAACAGAAAATAATAGCATGAAAAAATGGTGTAAAATAATAAACAACTTTTAGTAGCGTTTCAAAAACGCTACCGAAATATATATAGTGGCGTTGAGAAAATGCAACCGTAAAACAGGGATAAAGTTGGAAATTCTATTAGTATCGCCAAAAAATCTTTTGGTGGCGTTTTTTAAACGCTACAAAAAGAGTTATGGTGGCGTTTGAAAAACGCTGCAAAAAATGCATTTATAGTGGCGTTAAAATAAATGCAACAAAAAATCATGGGTTTTTAGTGGCATGTTTTCTCGTAACGATTATCAAAACGCCACCAAAAGTTTTTGTAGCGTTTTTTGAGCGCTACAAAAAATAAAATTTTTTGTAGTGACTAAATCATCACAGGCAGTAATCGACATCAAGAAATCGCAAACATACTTGAGGTCGATTCTAAAAAAAAACCCTAAGGAGCGCGCAAGGCAGAAGCAAGCACGAATCATCTTCTCGACCAAAGCCAAGCAACATCAATATCTCAAGCAAAGCCGAGCGCTCAAGAGAACAAAGGGAACGAAGCCCTAATTTGAGAAAAGCCGAAGCCCTAACAAATTTCAAAGAAGCTAAAGCAAGGCCGAAGCCCTAGCAAATCTCACAGGAACGAACGCGAGGCGAAAAGCCCTAATTCAATCGAGCAAGCAGCAAAGAGGATCGAATTAGATCGCCGAAGCCCTAATTTTGAATCACCATATTTTTCTCAAAGGGGATCGGACTGGAGAATAACAAAGGAGAGTGATATACAAGCGGGCCGACATTTTGATTGAGAAAAAAAATAATAAGCGGGTCGAAATTGAAGTGGGCAGGCCTAGTTTATTAAATAGGGTTTTAAAGTTATAATTTAGTTTTGAATTTGGGCCGGGTTTTTATTGATTTAGTTTTAGGCCATTTTATTTAGGGCAAAAATTGATTTAAATTTTCAATCTAAATTTTGCTCTGGGGTTAAACTGTATTTCGTTTTTCAGTCTGTGTTTTCAAAGTCCAGTCAGAGTTAATCACCACCTAGGGTTTAGGTGTTGTCAGATTGTCTAGTTAGAATTAGTTCAGTGAGCAGGGTGTGCGAGTTTGCAAAGCTCTATAGGCGGGAGCAGAGTTTGCGAGTTTACGAAGCTCTATAGGCGGAGCAGGGTGTGCGAGTTTGTAGGAGTGTTTGTAAGCGGGAGCAAGGGTTTGCGAGTCTGTTAGAGTGTTTGTAAGCGGGAGACTGTTTAATTCTAATAGAAATCTGGGAATGCAGCAGTAGGAAGGGGTTGCCGAAGCTGGGTAAATTTTGTGTGTGATTTACTTTACTGCATATTTATTTATCTGCTGTTTGCTTCCGCGTTTAATTTGAGAAAATTTGCGATAACCCTATTCACCCTCCCTCTAGGGTTAATCTAGATCCTACAAGTGGTATCAGAGCGAGGTAATTTTTTTAACTCTAGAGTCATGAATCTATCAAATAATGCTTTTTCTGAGGGGCAATCTATTGCTAGGCCACCAATGTTTAATGGGAATGATTATGCTTACTGGAAAGTTAGGATGAGTATTTATCTTAGTTCTGTTGATTATGATGTTTGGGATATTATTGAAACTGGCTATACACCTCCCACTATAACTATTGATGATACTGAGATTCCTAAACCAAAGGATATGTGGGATGCTAACGATAAAAAGTTAAAAACTACTAATGCTAAAGCCATGAATGCTTTGATCTGTGCTCTTGATAAAACTGAATTTAATAGAATTTCTCATTGTAAAACAGCATAGGAAATCTGGCATACTTTGGAGGTGACACAGGAAGGAGAGGAAGTTTCAACTAATAGCTCAGAGGATGCTAACTTGTGTCTTACGGTGAGATCAGATTCAGAAGCAAGCTCAGAGGAATCAAGATCAGATTCAGAAGAAAGCTCAGAGGAATCTAATGAGGTAAAGAACTACACTTATAAAGAACTTGTTTATTTTTGCCTCGATCTTACTAAAACAGTTGAAGCTCTTGATTCTAAAAATGAAAAACTGAAATCTGATAGAAAAAAACTTGCTCATGAAAATTTTAGGTTAGAATCTGAACTTGAAAAAATTCAAAACCTAGAATGTAAAAACTGTAAAATTTTAGATTCATAATTATCAAAACTGAAGAATAATTTTGAGGATCTTGAGAAAGAAAACTTGAATCTAAAGGAAACTATTGAAACTAGGAAAAAGGATTTTATAAACAGATGCACCTCACTTGTGTTTGAAAACTCAACACTGAAAACCAAAGTCCAAAATCTTGAGAAATCACTGAATAACTTTTCTAGAGGAGAAAAATCATTCAATATGTTATTGGGAAATCAATTGTTTGCTAACAATAGAAAAGGACTAGGTTTTGGAAAAACACAAGTTGATGATAGTGCAAAAGGAAAGGGCATCTTTACTGAATGTAAAATAATTGGACATCATATTGAAAATTGTAGTCATAGGAACAAGAACACTAAATTTATACAAGTTTGGGTTCCTAAAAATTCTACAAACAAATTTCATGTCTATTGGAACAAAAATGAAAAGACAAAACAAGTTTGGGTTCTAAAGGGATTGTTTATTCACAATTATTCTGCCACTAACAACCATGGACCTATAAAAACAAATAGGTCACATAAATCTTTAACCGTGTAGGTGTGGTGGCAGGCTAAGGAACAACATTAGTGTTATCTGGATTCTGGCTGTTCCAGATACACAATAAATGACAAATCAACGTTCCTTAGTCTAGTATAAAGGTGACAGATTCACTATGGGCAAACAACGAAAGATTATCGTACAGGTAAAACAGGTAGTTGTATTTCTTTTCAAACGATAGATAACCGGTAAGAATCTGCATCTGAATTAAATCAGCCAGTTATGATTGATGATGTTAATTTTGATTTTTAACCAATCATCTTACTCGAAGTAATTTTGATGGTTGACAGAATCTAACTTGCTTGATTTATGATCTTATATGATTTGATTTTAATTTGTGCTTGAAAATTGATCAACCATATTCTTCTTGAACTTAATCTGTTTGGTCAAACTATGATTGATTAGTGATTGCTCATGCTCTAAAAGGTATTTTTAGAAACTGTTGAAACTGTTGAAACTTTACTGATGAAAACTTCAAATTGTTTTTGAGATAATCATGATATTTTAACTATGATCCTACAGAAGGTATACACACTCGCTCTTCATTTGATAAAAGTTTGTGTACGTTTTGTTGTCACAGTGGTTTATTTCTGAAATTGAATCTGATTTTGTTGAAATGATTCTTAATAATGAAAGTTGGATTTGAGAGATGCAAAGTTGAACTTAATTAATTTGAAAGAAGAAATATCGAGGGATAATCAGTTCACTTCTATATCTTACTACTTCTAGACCTGATATTATGTTTTTTGTGTGTTTGTGTGCAAGTTTTCAAACTCTTTCTGATTTTGGCTTAGTTTTTAAACTAGCCCCATTAAAATGTGAAAGTAAAAGTGCAATAGACTTGTCTAATAATCCTGTTCATCATTCACGCACGAAACACATTGATGTGAGACACCACTTTCTTAGAGATCACACTGCTAGGAAAAACATTTGCATTGAATTTTTTTCAAAAGAGAATCAACTTACTGATATTTTCACAAAACCCCTCCCCGAAGATAGATTTTCCAGATTACGTTTGGATTTGGGGATTATGGAAATTGACTAATCATTTTTCAATTTTTGGTTGAAATATTCTTGAACATTTATTTTCAACTTCAATTTCTAGAATTCAAACCTGTTTTGGATATCATTCAAAGATTGATTCGAATATGGTATTCAGTAGTGGAAATACGTTTGGTTTATGAAATTTCATAATATGATTAATTTGGTAACTTATTCCACGACCATTTCTATTTCTACCATCTTTCTATCATTCATAATGGTTTTGAAAAATGAGAAGAGTGAATTGCTTTTTAAATTAAAAAGGAAAAATCAAAGAAAATTTTAAAATATTCCTCATGCATCCATTCTCATTTAAAAGTCCTTATGGTTATGCATGGATGGATCATGAGAGATTATCATCACTCCATTCTCATTTAAAAGTCCTTATGGTTATGCATGGATGGAGCTTGATAACTAATGAGTAACTGCTAATCCCATTTAAAAGTCCTTATGGTTATGCGTGATTAGTAAGTGCTTATTTTTTGTGTGCTTAAATGTCAAATATTTTAAAATTATAATAAATAGAATAAAACATCACTCTTCTCATTATAAAAACCAAATCATCGATCCATTCTCTAAAATGTGGAAATTGTTATCTTGTTATGATATATTATAGTTTTTCCTTGTTTTTTCCATTTGTTTTCCCCTACTGTTTCATTATTTTTTGCCAGTCTTTTGATGATAACAAAAGGGGGAGAAGGAAGAGATTTTGATAAGAAAATAAGTATTTATGGAATATTTATCTACCAAATTTGTTAAATGTTGTTAGTTATTTTCTATAGTTCTTTTATTCGTCTGTAATTTCCTAAATCTTCTAAATAGGGAGTGATCTCAGTTGTAGAGAAAGTATTCATGTAGGGGGAGCATACATGTAGGGGGAGCTAAATATTTCATGATTAAACACATCTACTGGAATTTCAAAATCTTTAATATATGTTTGTCATCATCAAAAGGGGGAGATTGTTTGATGTGTGTTTAGTGTTTGATGATAACAAAATATATATATCGAATTATAGATGTGTTTGCAGATTTTATTTTACACATACAGGAATAAATATAAATATTGAATAATAATGCTATTGCACAGAATTTAACAAATTCAAACAGTAATTTTATTCAATATAATATTTTATTCAGTACAATGTTTACAGTACACTGATTTCATATTTATAGCTCACTCTCACTCATACACTTTCATTGTTACAATGATTTCCTCACTACATCACTCATACACTCAGTTGTTTTTCTGAATCTACATTGTCCAGCTCCAGTATTTGTCTTGTCTCCTGTGTACCTGTATAATTAACAATCTACAGCAGTAATCTGAACAGAAACGAATTTAATTTGCAAAATATAAAATTTGTTTTTAGAGCTGTCTCAGATATATGGGTTAAACATCATCATCTTTGATTGTGTAATATCTGTGTATATCAGTATTCATATCAGGGACAGGTAATTACAAGTGGCTGCAGTACACACGTATGCACGTGTGCACTGCCTCGCCAACTCGAGTGCACAAGGTCAAATCAGAATCATATTCAACTCAAGTGCAAATGGTTTCGACCAAAATCAGAGTGTACACATGAACTCAACAGCAATGCATGCATCAGAGACCAAAGGTGAAAAGTGAACAAAGTATTACAATGCACACAATGACACCAATGAAATCAAGACCAGTGTGCAATGACAACATACATGAATCATGACAGCATGACTACAACAAACAATGCTAACATGATCAAGTTCAAAGCAATCAGGTCTCAAACCAGTATGTATGCACATATATGGTCTTGAGTAAACCGGTGAATGTGCAACAGGGAACAAAGGTCAGGAAACTAGATCGATCAAGTGATACAAATGCACATATGGATGACCAAATGAACATGTACAAGTGAAACAGAGGGAACTAGTAAGTACAACAGTGAACAGACCACAACATCATCAAGTACAAAGGCAACTACAAGAATACAACCAGAGAAATGCACAACTCTAATACAGACTCAAGTGAAATCAACCAACCAACAAGTATACAGATTCAAACAAGTCCACACTGCAAAGTGACAAATGCATAAATGACAACAATATCACAGACCAGAGTTCAAGTGACAAATGCACTAAAGACATAGCAATGAACTCAAGTCACAGGTGATACCAGACTTCACAGCTACAAGTCAATGCACCTGAAACTCAAATGAACAACATGCTACAAATGACCAGACCAGTGATCAACAGTGAAAAAGTCAAAGTCGTGATCTACAGTGAAATTGTCAAAGCCGTGATCAAGTTGAAAAAGTCAGAATTTATAATTAGGAAAGTTCCAGATATAAAATAAATTCAAAGAAAAGGTTCGACTGTATCAATTCAAAGAATCGAACGTTGTAAAATCAATACCGTGTGAACAACGTACTTTCCCAAAATACCAAAGCATAAAACAGGAAAGAATCAGCAACGTGGGAATCACGTTAATCAAATCAGACGTATTATATAAAGAGACCCAAATCATCATCGACAAAGGGGGGAAAAGAATAGAGCAAAAACTAAATCATCACAGGCAGTAATCGACATCAAGAAATCGCAAACATACCTGAGGTCGATTCTCAAAAAAAACCCTAAGGAGCGCGCAAGGCAGAAGCAAGCACGAATCATGTTCTCGAGCAAAGCCAAGCAACATCAATATCTCAAGCAAAGCCGAGCGCTCAAGGGAACAAAGGGAATGAAGCCCTAATTTGAGAAAAGCCGAAGCCCTAGCAAATCTCAAAGAAGCTAAAGCAAGGCCGAAGCCCTAGCAAATCTCACAAGAACAAACGCGAGGCGAAAAGCCCTAATTCAATCGAGCAAGCAGCAAAGAGGATCGAATTAGATCGCCGAAGCCCTAATTTTGAATCACCATATTTTTCTCAAAGGGGATCGGACTGGAGAATAACAAAGGAGAGTGATATACAAGCGGGCCGACATTTTGATTGAGAAAAAATAATAAGCGGGTCGAAATTGAAGTGGGCAGGCCTAGTTTATTAAATAGGGTTTTAAAATTTTAATTTAGTTTTGAATTTGGGTCGGGTTTTTATTGATTTAGTTTTAGGCCATTTTATTTAGGGCAAAAATTGATTTAAATTTTCAATCTAAATTTTGCCCTGGGGTTAAACTGTATTTCATTTTTCAGTCTGTGTTTTCAAAGTCCAGTCAGAGTTAATCACCACCTAGGGTTTAGGTGTTGTCAGATTGTCTAGTTAGAATTAGTTCAGTGAGCAGGGTGTGCGAGTTTGCAAAGCTCTATAGGCGGAAGCAGAGTTTGCGAGTTTACGAAGCTCTATAGGCAGAGCAGGGTGTGCGAGTCTGTAGGAGTGTTTGTAAGCGGGAGCAAGGGTTTGCGAGTCTGTTAGAGTGTTTGTAAGCGGGAGACTGTTTAATTCTAATAAAAATCTGGGAATGCAGCAGTAGGCAGGGGTTGCCGAAGCTGGGTAAATTTTGTGTGTGATTTACTTTACTGCATATTTATTTATCTGCTGTTTGCTTCCGCGTTTAATTTGAGAAAATTTGCGATAACCTTATTCACCCCCCCTCTAGGGTTAATCTAGATCCTACACTATCCAGCCTTATTCTTCATAATAATAGACAGTATTTCTTTTAATACTCTTTATTATTATGAGCATAAAGGTGGGGCGTCACAGTTGGTATCAGAGCTTGGGGTTTATGGACATAATATAAAATATAACTTAGATGGAACATGTGTTACAACTATTGGTCGATGTTTTATTTGTGCTTTGAGTCAAAACTAAAGTTTTGAAATTTTGATGAAATTTTTAAATATCTTTATTTAAAAATAATAGTGAAACTGTGTTTTGTTGGTTGACTGATTTGTGACTGTTTATCAGAGTGTAGTTGTTAGTTTTTGCAATTTTTAGTAGTTAACAACATTCTCTCGACTTTGGTTTAATTTGATTGAGTAGAAAAATTAAAATCTAACTGTGACGCCCCACCTCTATACCCACGCTAACCAAGAACACTACGATGTAGTGCTGTCAATTAGCGCGGAGAATAAGGCTGTGGAGGAGCGACCATCCATGTAACTTCTTTGTGCGAGTACCGATACGTCAGATAGAATAGAATGCATATCTTTTAAGGAGGAAATCCGACATATCGATACAAACACAAAGCTATCACACGGTGGCTATATATAATCTTCGGAAAACAAACATAGAAATAATCATAACATAAATCAGTCACAGACATCCATATCACAAAGGCGGAAGAAGATATGAATAAATATATAACACATGAAAGTGTACATCAGAGTAGTGGTCAGAAAGATCCACGATAATACAAAAGAATAGCATCACGTGCTATACAAAAGAATAAGTACACAACATAGAGTCTATCTCTCAAAGGTGTACATCCAAAAACTACTAATCTAAGTAGTTAGCCAAAAGTCAGAAATATCTGGAAGAGAAGTCAAGCAGAAGCACCTGTAACATCTCGGTCTGACCCGAGTATTATTTATAAGAAAATAATAAACGGATCAGTCTAACTATAAATATCAGATGATATGGTATAAAGAAAAAGGCATGACATGAACATGAAATAACCATAACGACATACTACTATAAGTATGTAAATGATAATCAACAAAAGATTAATCAATATCACAAGAATCTTCACAAAGATAAGGTAGGGTATCATACCCTAAACTTGTATTCATAACAAGTCAATAACACATGAATTCACCAATGCACAAAAACTGATATCATATCAATGAAAATCATGAAAATTGGTGAAGCACAAAATTCCAGAAATCATCATCAGAAATCCAGAAAACACATAAAGGGGGGGAGGCCTAACACATGAATGGGAGCATGAAAGCTCACCTACGCGTAAACACATGACGAGAAGATATCTCATGGAAGCTATCCATTAAATTTTCACACAGGAATGGCCCGAAGACCGTAGGAAATGTGATGGCGAAACATCACATAATCGGGGTATAGTCTCCCACGTAGACAAAGAGACATCGCTCAATCGCTAGTCTAAATCACAAAAATGATCGTCATGATCATAAGGAAGTGTCAATCTCAACAAGCTAGTAAATATATGAGTTTAGCTTCATGTCCCATAACCACTTGCTTAACTTAAATATTTACGAACAAGCTGTAAATCTTCACTAGGAAATTGTCACAAAAAGGGCTCAATCGAACAAGTCCAAGAGCTAACCGACGAAGTGAACGCAAGCGTTTCATATCACTCGTTTTACTAAGTCGTTTAAGTCGATTTCTCATTCGAGTGAAGTAAAAGGCTTGTATATACTAGTAGATTGAAAATCGGTTTGAGAAAACGAACTTTTGATATTTAAAATAGTGTTGAAATCGCTTTGATGAAAGAGTTTTGATATTTACTATTAGTATTGAAACCTTCATATATCTTTAAAGTGACAAGTCATAAAACGATGGTAGAAACAAATCAATTCACGTTCGAAGACGTGAGTAAAGTCCAAAGAAGTCAATCCCAAAACCATCAAAGTAGAAATTCTGATAAATGTTTTTCAGAAGAGATTGCCTACGCAGAGTAATACGGGGTTCGACCTGCCCGGTCAGGTCGCGGGGGTCCAGGGGGCAGCGCCCACGGCGGGGTGCGGGGCAGCGCCCCGTCACGGTACGACTTAGCGAAGGCAAGCTGGTCCAGCGACCTAAGGAGAAGTAGGTCATACGACATAAGGGAAAGACTGCCGTGCGACCTAGCTGAAGAACAGGTCAAATGACCTAAGTGCTAACTCGCGAGCGACCTAAGGTCTGCGACCTAAATGCGAGCGACCTATCGAAGTGCGCGACCTAACAGTGAGGCGCGACCTAAGGTGATTCGCGACCTAAGGGTACGCGACCTAACATGGTTCGCGACCTAAGACTCGCGACTTAAAGTTTGCCTGGGGAATTATAGGTCGGCAACGACCTACGACTTAACAAAAGTCAAGCGACTTAAGAGGCATGGGAACCAGCGACCTAAAACTGGCGACCTAAGGATACGCGACCCAAAGGCTTGCGACCTAAAGGCACGCGACCTAGAGGTGAACGACCTAACGAGGTCCAGGGGAAGCGACCTAAAATGCTTCGACCTAAGGATACGCGACCTAAAGGCTTGCGACCTAAAGGCACGCGACCTAGAGGTGAACGACCTAATGAGGTCCAGGGGAAGCGACCTAAAATGCTTCGACTTAAAGGTGCTCGACTTAAGGTCTTACGACCTAACAACTTGGCTAGGCACGCGACCTAACGACTTAACTGGGCATGCGACCTAACGAATTAGCAAGGCACGCGACCTAACGACTTAAGCTTTGAACGACTCAAGGAGTTAACTCGCGAACGACCTAACACTTAACTCGTAACCGACCTAAGATTTGCTTGGGAGATTATAGGTCGGAAACGACCTATGACTTAGCACCGCGCGACCTAGTGATTCAGAGCGAATTCTTAAGGCTGGAACGACCTATCCCTAGGAGACTTTTCAACGCGCGACCTAAGACTTAGCGACCTAACGAAGCCAGAGCGACCTAAGTGCAGAAATTTCCCAAAAACGCTGAAAGTTGGAGTTTTTCGCCGATTCGATCCAAACCAAAAGCAAATATTCATACAAATGCAATAGGGGATCATTCCCAACAGCCCAATGACATCTATAGGCAAGATGTGAGATCAAAAATCTCACCTTTTCACGGAATTTGATGAAGATGGAGATTTGAGAGCAAAGCAAGAACACCAACAAGCTTGAATCAATGGTCTTCACGTGAATTTGATGTTGAATCTCGGATTTGCAATGGAATTTGTGTTTGGAGTTTTAATTTCCACTTCCCACCACCATTTTTGAGAAACTTCAAGTGTTTTGATAGAGTGAGGAAGATGGTTGGGCTGAACTAAAGGGGTGCAGTCCAAACCAAAGTCAAAGGCGGGAAAAAGTGTTGAAAATTTCACTATCTCCAAACATATCGAAGTTTACACTCAAAAAGATCGCAAACGTCATTTTGAACTCAATGGGGGTGGTCTCGAGTCCTAATTTGACCGTATGCAAAAAGTAGCTTTTCGGACTAACATCCGACTAACGATAAAATATTTAAATAAAATATTTAAATATAGAATCGATAGATATGCGGGTTGTTACACTAACGATTCCCTATGGATCGACCCGTACTCGCCACGTACTAACATTTGTACGTTGTGCGCTTTTGGTTAGTTTTATTATAAATTCGTTCGATGGTTTTCTAAACCGATAGAATTTTTGTCGTCCGAACAAGTTTTTGGCGCCGTTGTCGAGGAATAGTTTTGATTTTGATTTTCTATTCTTTGAATTATTATTTTTTTGATTTTTTTGTGTTTTTTATTTTGTGTGTTTGTTGCATTTAAAAAAAATATAGTGTGTTTGTATGATCTCTGTTTGCATTTGTTTATGTGCATTTCTTTTTTTCTAGTTTCATTTTCCATTTGCATTTCTAAAAAAACATACACATTTCAAAACAAATTTTTTTATTTCATTTCATTTCAATTTACACTTACATATCTTTGCATTTCCTTTTTAAATTTACATTGTTTCCAATTTAAAAAAACAATTTACACTCTTGCACTATGTACTTCTGTGCATCAACACAGTTCATAGTCTGCCACCATCTCCTCCACTTCAGGCTTAAAAACCATCGACACTTGCTGCTCCTCCCCTACTTCCAGTGCCATATTCCACCACCCGCATACTGTCCGGACACACAAAACAAACAATCACTGTAGTTGGCAAACCATACCCAAAACACTGCATAACATACCCCTACACACTCCTCTTACTGCTGCCTCAACCAAAACTGTCACTCCCTTGATCAACAACTTCAACTATACCACACTTCAACTTCAGTTACCTGAGCCTCTGACATCATTACAACCACCATAGTCCACAACCATAACTGCCTGCCGCCACTTCTATCACTTCTGTGCATCTCCTTAAATCTTCTATCGTTGGCCATCCCACAACCTGTTGCTATTCACTGCTATTTACGTGCATCTCACTAATAACCACCACAATCTTTTGTGCATCTCACCAATAACCACCACAGTACACTTCTATTCACTTCTATTTACGAGCACAACCTGCCGCTGGCCATCCTACCAAATCATCACATCCTTCTCCATTCCTCTACATAGCACTGTTTTACCCATCCCCAGTCATCACCAAACTATTGCCACAAACTTCAAGTCCACAACACCACACTTTCCACACTACAGTGTATATAAGTGCCAACATCAAACACTACACTGTCACATTCAACATTAAAACAACATTCATTATTACCCCTTCTTTTCACCAAACCAAGCATCCCCTAACCACCATAAAACTGCTTCAACTGCAGTGCCTGCCCTTACCACCATATATACTTCAATTTACACATTTCAATCACCAGAGCAAATCACCCAAACATCAAACCACTTCAACTCTGATCAGTCAGTCCTACCATACCACGCCACCAAAAACACATTGCCTGAAAGAGCACCATTACACTGCCGCCATTCCTCAAACTGCCTACACCCTCAACCCCAGACCACCAGCCCTCCTTGGCCAATTTTAAAGCCATTGAACCAGTTCAACAACCATCAAGTCGCAGTGCCATCACTCTACATCCAACAGACAATCAACTTCTCTGTCACACCACAAGCAATTCGCCAAAGTTCTAACATTACAGCCACTTCAAGACACTTCTACATACAAATCAACTAATCGAACAGAACCATTACATCGTCTTCCTCAAATCATCTTCCTCAAATCCAATCGCCTACTGCATTCTTCACACTTCACTGCTTTAAACTTCTATTGCCAGCTACCACAAAACTCACGAACCAGCAGCGCCATCATCGACATCGCCATCGTACTCGACATCGACCACTGCTTCGCCCTCTCTGAAACCCGTGACCTCTACCCAATTCAATTCGTCGCTTCATCCTTCCAGTTTTGATTATGATTTAGATTCTGCAAATTTTATTTTGTGAATTGTAAAGTTGTGATTTTGATCTGCTGTGGATTGTGAATTCGAGAGTTTGGAATGAAGTGAAAACGAATTCTTTTATTTAGTTCAATAATGTTACTAGTATGTTGATTTTAAAAAAAGAAGAAGAAAACGTTGGGCCAGGTTGGTTCATGTGTGTTCGTTTGGGGAGTTGATTTGTGTTGTGTTAGTTTTGTTTTTATTTTCTTTTCTCTTTGTTTTCTTTTTTTAGTTTTCTTTAGTGTTTTATTTAAATCCTTTGTTTTGTTTTGAGTAGAATCTTTTGTTTTAATGTTGTTTGAGTGTTAAGTATTTCGTTTTGTTTCTTAAAACATAAAAATTAAAATTAAAAAATTAAAAAAAATTCTTCCAACCTTTGGTTAAAAAAAAACTGAGTTTGTTTTCTTTTAACTTTTTTTTAAAAGTGAACGTGGTTTCTGGGAAGTGAATTTGTTTTCGTTTGTTTTAAGTTGCTTCTTTGATTTAAAAAATATGTATGTGTGTGTGTATCGTATATAGCTTGTTTATAGTTTCAGGTTCTCAAAGTAGATAAAAAAGGAGCCGCTTGCTATAAAACTGCTCTACTTGCTTGCTTAAAAAAATTGCTACTTCCATCTCTAGTTTTAATCCGCATTGTTGTTTGCTTGCATTTTAGAAAAAAAATTTCAAAAAAAATAAAAATAAATTTCATCGTAGTCGTATTGATAATACACTTTTAATTTCTGCTTTGCATTTCATACTAGAGTATTGATTAATAAAAACGGTTAGAAATCAATAACGCTTAATTGTATATTGATAAGTTGTCTTCTTTGAACAACTTAATTTCTTGGTGTCTAGGCTATGATAGGGCAATAATCAGTTTTAAATATCACGGTTATTCGTAAATATTATATCGACTATTTCTCTGAAGGTACTTAAACCTTCGGCTGCATTGCTACGGTGATTCATGGTGCACCGATAACCTATGTCTGTTACTTGGCTGAGAACTATCTTGTTGATTTAAGACAAAGTGTGATTATACAATCTTGGGTTAAGAGCTACTTAGGATAGAAATTTTTTGATTAAACCATTACATTCACTTAGTTGCATTAGTTAATGCATATTCAAAAAAAAATTTCAAAATTCAAAAAGAAAAAAAATTGTAAATATTTCTTAACTTAGTTTTTAAATCCTTTGAAGTTTTTCAATTGAAACAAAAATCCAAAAAATTAAAAAGATTTCAAAAAAAAAATTAAAATGTTTTCGAAGAAAAAATTGAAATTCCAATAACAAAACAAAATTCAATTTTCCATTTTAAAAAATAAATTCTATTTGTAAATATGTTTCATTTATAAAAAAACAAAAAAACAACAATATTCTTGAAAATGTCTGGGTTTCCGTTTTCTTACTCGCCAGAATTTTACAATAGTTGTGAAAACCAATATAATCCATATAATTTCACACCAAATTCTTATGGATATTTTAATGACAACTTTTGTATAAACAATTCGATTTTAGAACCACAAAATTTTCAAAACGATGACCAACCCTCAACTCTTGAAAAATGCATCAAATCGATTTCGTCTTTAATTGAACTCACTACACAAAATAATCAAAGGACGAGTGAGTTGTGCAATTCATTTTTATGCGATAACTCAAATCAAAGTTTTTCAAATAATCAATATTTGAATTCACTTCAAAATTCAAATGACTTCGAGTATAAACCATGCCAATTCAATTTCGAACTCCGAAATGAATTTCAAAATCAAAACAAAAATATGATCCACTTTCCAAATAATTTTGGCAATGAGAATAATTTCGACTACGATGCGAGTAAAAAAATTTATTCTCAACAAATTCAAATTGAAAATTCTCAAATTAATAGTTATAAATTTGATTTAGTTGAGCAAATGGAAAAAGATTACGAGGATTTGTTGCGTGAATCATACAAAAAATTTCGTGAGAAATAAGATCAAATCCCAACTTGTTAAAAATCAAATAATAATCCATCGTTTATTGAAATTGACAATTTTTGTCCTCAACAAGTTCAAAGTGAAAATTTTCAAGTTAACAATTACAAATTTGACTTTGCTGGCAAATGAACGAAATTCACAATAATCACACGGATTTGTTGATTGAAACATATATGAAACAACGTGATAAATAAAATCATATCCCAACCTGTGACGAGCCAAGTGATAATCCACCTTTTACCCAAATCGACGATGTTCAAACAACAACTTTTGAAACTGAAAATGATGATCTTAATGAAGTTGTTGAAAACACGGTAATTAAGTTGGATTTCAATTCTTTTGAGGGTGAGAAACTCGATTTAAATTTAGATTTTCCTTTCTCCGATTTTGAAATTTTGAATACAACAACTTTGGATTTTGAAAATATTATACGCAATAAAGTTGTTGATAATCCAACAAAGGAATACGAATTTAATGAACACAAATCCTATTGACTTTTCGATGACGAGTTGTTAAATTTTGTAGGGGAAGAGTTAAATAACGATTTCGATTTTGAAAGCAATAATTTTGATGATTTTGTCGATGATGAGCTTGACTTTCAAATTGGTGAAATTAAACTTCAACTTCAAATAATTGTTCTATCAATCCCGGAAATCATCGAAAATAAAAAAACTCATATGATTTTTAATAAAAGGACATTTGTTTTTCCAAATCAACATTCAACTTTGAAATCTTTTTTGGTTTGGTTTTCTACGCTTAAGCTGCGTCTCGCATACTTGATGAGACAAATGAATCTGTTTTTGGAAGACCGTTTCATTTACTCTTTGACGATATACTTTCTGATCTCGTGTAAATACCGTTCACTTTCATGTAAATATAGGTCATTTTTATTTTTCGTTTTATTTTTCTCCTTTCACTTGGGTTGATTGGGACACAGTCAAAATTAAGTGTGGGAGGGAGACTCATCTTCATTTTCTATTTTTCATAGTTTATTTTTTGCATTTTCTTTCAAAAACTCAAAAATAAAAAATCTCAAAAACAATTTTTTGTTTTAGCATTTTGATTTACTTTTAAACAAACACTATAGGATAAATATAGGATTTTGGTTGTTAAATTGAAACTTTTGAAAATTTATTTGTCTCAACAAAAATAAATATTAGGTTTGACTATAAGTAACTATGATTTAACTAGTATATAGGAAGATTCAAATGTGTTAATTATGAAATATATCATAACTGAAAATCTTTGTTTTAAAAAGTGGTGGATTTAAAAGAAAAGGATATAACATTTTTTATCTTCTAAGTTAAATGGTACTAAGATGATATTGTAAAACTCTCTCTTTCCAAAAAAATTGAAAAAGAAAAGAAAAGAAAATTCTTGTTGTATATATGTATATATTTTATTAACACCTACAGTCGATAAGTGTACACAAATGTGTGTACACTCGCCATGCTCTGTACCCTTCTCACGTAAGCCCGAAAGACAGTGCATGACCAGTATATCTGGCCTTAGTTTACCTGAGTTAGGTGTATGTATATAAAAATTCTTTTATTAATAATGCATACAGTCGATAGATGTTCACATTTGTGTGTTCACTCGCCATGCTCTGTATTCCCTTCACATAAGCCTGCAAAATAGTGCATGAGTGATATATCTGGCCTCAGTTTACCTGAGTTAGGCATATGTAAATATTGTTAATATCAATAAAATTTTCAAAAATAAGAGAGAGTAAGAAATTGAAATCCAAGCACATTTTACTTATTTGATTTAACCAGTTATTGAAAAGAAATGAAAATACCACTTTGAAAAACTTTGATAATCAACTAAGGATCCATTTCATAATTACACTGTGTTATCAACCGAAATAATGAGTTAAACTATAGTCTATTTGTTATGAAAACTTGATTTTTGTTGGAAATTTTGACAAGTAAAAAGTCTTAAATTTCTTGATAATAACCAGAACTTATATTTAACTTATTTGGGTCTATTCAAAATTAAATCTTTCATTAGTAAATATTTTCAGAAACTTGCATTCATCTCTTTTGTAAATAAATCTTGCATTTAGGAATTTTTCACTTTGCATTTGGATTTTGTGGGTAGTATCCGCTGAAAACCCTCACGAGATAACACTTGTCATACTGGGGACATCTATAGGTTTAATGGCTTGTTGCATACGCTTAATGCAATCGTGTTTCCTACGAAAACGGATTTATTTTAGTTTTTCTTTATTCGAGTACGAATAAAAAGATAAGTGTGGGGGTATTTGATGTCACTACGCCATAGATGACCTTCTGCAACATTTTTGCAAGGTGTTGCCAGCTAAAATGTTGCGATAGATATAAAATTTTGGTCCTACTGCAACGTTGTATTTATGGTGTTACCTTAGCCATAAAAATGTGTTGCTATAGCTAAACAAGTGTAACACGATGCAACATTTTTATATAGTGTTGCTATAGATGTTTTCAAATTAAAAAATTAATAAAATTAGCAATCCGTGTGAATATGATCCAACGGTCTACATTTAATCTGATTGTTAACATGGATCACCGCTACAATTTGCCCTAAATTTTCATTTTCCCGCTTTACTTTTCATACCATTTCGTTCTCACCCCCAATTTCCAAATTCCCAATTTCCAAATCCCCAATTTCCAAATCATATTTTCGTTCCCATTTCGTTCTCACCCCCAATTTCGCTGCTGTTTGCTTACATGTCGATACGCAACCTCTCCCAAATCCTACCAACCGCAGCCCCCAACAAAACTCTACTACCCCACCGCCGTTTCTACGGCCTGATTCCGATAGTCATCGAGCACACATCCCGTGGCCAGCGTGCCTGCGATATCTTTTCTCGGCTTCTCAAAGAGCGCGTCATCTGCCTTAACGGACCCATCGAGGACGATACGTCGGCGATAGTTGTGGCTCAGCTGCTGTTCCTCGAATCTGGTGGTTCCGTGACGGCAGGGTTGGCAATTTATGATATTTCGACTAGATCCGATGCTTGAATCTTTCTCGCCAATGTTCAGAAGAAGTTCGATTCTGATGAAGCTTCGCTCGATTGCTTCAAAAAGTACCATTTTCGGATTCAAGGAAGATGTCAAACGCAGATTTCTTGTTTGAGAGAATGCCGCTTAAATTTTCAAATTGGCCAGCAATCATAAAACCAGTTTCAATTCCTTGATTGATTGCTCGAATTGCTTTGACTTCGTCGTCGGGTGCGATGTGATATTATTTGGTATGTTTTCTGCCTTCTGGTTTACTTGATTATTCTCGATTTTGGTTACACTCGCATGCTTTTGCCGATGATGAATTGGGATTTATTTATAGGCTTTATTTCCTATAATCTCGGGTTTAATCTTTCTGTTGGACTTTGATAAATCTGGTATGTTGGATTGCGATGATGTATTGGTATGTTGGATTTTGGTTCACTAGCTTGATTTTGCTTTGCTGATGATGAATTGCGATGTGATATTACTTAGTATGTTGGATTTTGGTTCACTGGCTTGTCTTTTATTTCTGATCTGAGCTTGTTAGCTCCTTTCTGCTGCATTTGTTAAACCAGAACATGAACTGATGCTCCAAGTCCTCTGTATATCATATTACTGCCTATGTTTCTCTTGTACATGCCTGATGCATTCACTGTTTTTGCTTGATGGGTTGCCTATGTGTATTGCTGTGTTTCTTGCACTGGCTTGTCTATATTTTGCTGAACCTAGTTCTTGTTTGTTTTGTTGGTTGCTTGGCCCTGAGTTGAATCCAGTCGATGACTCGGGTTTGACCTTGTGTCGTGTCCTTGTATCCATGTGTTGCATTCATGTTTGGCTTATGCACTTATGAAAAGAAACAACCCAAATATCTGAGGCAAATATTATAACAAAAATATTTTCATTTTCTGTTCGAGTTAAATATTATTTTCCAGATTACTGCTTTTGAATTATATGTGACAGGTATTGAAGACTGGACAGCTGGATACAAGCTTGAAGACAGAGTCAAATCAAATGTGCATGAGTGTATGAATGCATGAGCTTGAAGACAGGTTTCAAAGAAGGCTCGATCTTCCAAAATCGGATGAATCAGAAGGTCGATCCCCGTCGGGACTGCGGTGCCCCGGACCTCCGCCGGCGCTACGCCCGAACCCGCTTCTCGGCTCGCCTTCGGCTCGGCACTCGGCTCGTCATATATTTGTCAATGTCGATGTTTGTATAAATTGAAACTGCATATGTAATGAGTGAAATGAGTGATGTAGTGAGAAATATCTGTATATGTGAATATCAGTGTTATATATCATTGAATTATAAAATAGTGGAGTTAGGAATTTGTACTATTTCAAATGTTGAAATAAAATATTTATTTAAATAAATTACTGTTTAAATATCAAATTCTGTGCAATAGCATTTTATTAAATAAATATTTATTTTTATTAAAAAATCAAATATGCTCTACATTGTGGGCCCCACAAATTCAGAAAGTTAATATCTATAGCAACATTTTGGAATGTTGTTACAGATACCTATGGGTGTTGCCATAGACCCAAATAGGGTTCTATTGCAACAATATTACTTATGTTGTCTTAGATAGTCAAAATGTTGCCTTTGAGGTCTAAGGCAACGACAAAAATTGCATCATCCTAAAAGTGTTGCCATAGACCTATGGCAACATTTTTCGGGCCTGAGCCAACATTTTTTTGTGTTGCAGAAGGTCATCTATGGCGTAGTGTGTGCATGTAAATGTGCACATTTTTACCACCATATTTAATCGAGTTTAGTTAAATAAATGACCATATTGGGTATTTTAACATGTTTAAACCAAAATTCAAATTATTTTCAAATCGTCATATATTCATCTTCATATAGGGGCAAAATGGTCATTTTTGTACATATATTAATTTGAGAAAATTTAATTCGAAATTTCTATATTATTTTGTAGGAATTTGGCTTCACATACAAGTGGTTTCATGAAGATATATGCATGCACAAGAGTGAATACAAAGAAATAGAGATGGAAATAATTCATTTCATGAATCATGGAGGACCCCACCTACCCACATACCTTCATGTACGAATTAGAAGCTAGTACACATGCTAATAGTTATTACACTTTCATGCACACTTAATGAAGGATTATCTCATGCTAATGATTACTTGGCCATCACACTTCCTAGAAGGGTAGTTTGGGCATTCCCCAAAAATATGAATTAGGGTTTCATACATGTATAAATATCATTTATGCTTCATGCTCTCTTTTCTTAGGCTCTCTTCTCTTTAGTTTAGTTTAGGATCAAAAATAAAAAGAAAGCTCTCTTCTCTTTTCATTTCATGGCTACTTAGCCATTTTTTATGTAATTTCGTTTTATGCAACTTTAAATACATGCTTTTTTCTTCTCTTATTTATTTTCTTTCATGTTAGTAGTGTAGATTTATTTTTTATGCAAGTAGAATAGCTCTTCTCTTTTCCATTAGCTCTCATTTTCTTTTTCTTTTTCTTTTATGTTGCATGCTATAATTATTGATATGATAACAAAAATGAGAGGCTAAACCCCTTCAGTTTAGGGGTAATGAAGCAATCTAATTATATAGCTTCAACATTTTGATAATTATTGCTATCTTTTTGTGCTTAATGACAATGCTTGAAGTGGTTTAACTTTTTGTTTTTGCTTTGAATTTGATAGCCTATATTATTGACACCAAATAGGCTATGCTTAAACAATCACTAAATACAAATTCCTCTTCATCTACATATGATTATTGTATTGAAGTGAATGTTGAAATCAAAATTTGATTGTCTATATTTCTAATTAATAGTTAATAGGCCATGCTTAAAATAGATTTTATTTTCAACTTGTTGTCATTTTTCATGAGAATTAGTAAGTGGTTTAAGGGGTGTGTTATAGTTTGGTGGCTTATGTTGAGCTAATTAATAGCATAAATATGTCATACTTATGATAAACACATCAATTAAACTCACTAATGACAAAAAAGATCATAATTTCATTTTGTTGAACTGTGTGATCTAGAGTGTGAATTTATTAAATTGTCATTTTATTCTCATAGTATTCATTCACTTTTGTAGTTGTTAGTTTTTGTAATTTTTAATAGTTAACAACATTCTCTCGACTTTGGTTTAATTTGATTGAGTAGAAAAATTAAAATCTAACAATTCCTTACGGATCGATCTGTACTCGCTACGTACTAACATTTGTACGCCGTGTGCTTGCGGTTATTTTTATTACAAATTCGTTCGACGGTTTTCTAAACCGATAGAATTTTCGTCGTCCGAACATTCTGTATCAGTGTTTTTCAATGTTGTTTTTTATATTACATATTTAGTAGATAGTGAAAGTGTACATAACTTATTACAGAACTAAAAGAAAATACGTAGAACTTAAAAACACACATTGAACTTATAGAAAATACATGGAACTGACCCTAATACATTTGATTGTAAGGAAATACATAGAACTTAAACAAAAATAAATAAAACTTTATTTGAACTGTCTAATATAGCTAACCCATAGATCATATGCAGCATGTCCAACAAAGTTAGTACGATACTTCCGAAGATATCATGAATCATACGTAGCTCGTGTCAACTGAAATAGGTTTTCTTCCTTCATTGTGTTTATAACGCTTCTGTAACGTTGACAAGTTCTAGTAAACGTGACATAAGTACTGCGAGTATACAGAATCCATCGAATTAATCTACAATCAGAATGATTATTAAAGGATTCGTTTAGAATAACTCAGAAATCTTGCTCAATCTCCTCTTCCATATGTTTGTATCGTCTTCTATGTACGCTTTGATTAGTACCAAATAATCCTGTGGAATCCAACTTTCATTTGCCATAAAAAATTTTGTACACTACAACTATGGAATTTTCATTTAAATAGGCAATTCAAACTTGTCGTTATACAGATCAATAATGTCTGCCACTTACTAAAGTTGATTTGATTACACTCTGCATTATTTGTCTGCCACTTGCTACAGTAGATTTGACTACACTCTGCAGTTTTGTCTGCCACTTGGTACAGTTGATTTGACTACACTCTGCATGTTTTGTCTGCTACTTGGTCAAGTTGATTTGATTACACTCTGCATTTTATATTCGCCACTTACTAAAGTTGATTTGACCACACACTGCGTTTTCTGTCTGCCACTATCTACATATTCTATCACTTCTATATAAGGACTTCAACTTCCATTACATAAATCACATTTAACATCTTCTTTCTTTCTCTCCTAGCATTAGACTAAATACAACAATGAATACTTCATCTTTCCTCAAATGTGTTATGACATTAGATAGTGATTCCGATGAAGAAGAGATACTCGAAGAAGAATTCGAAGAATTGCAAGAAATAGCTGACATATGTCATGAAGCTTATTGCTCCACATCCCGAAAACATGGCGTATCAGTCGTGGGTCACAAACATGTAAACCGTAATCAATTTGCCTTCCACAAAACTCTGATGCAATACTACTTCAACCCAAATTGTACTTATAGACCTGATATGTTCAGGAGAAGATACAGAATGAGAAGAGATCTGTTTTAAAGAATTTTAACAGGTATTCAAAACTATGACAAATATTTTATTTAAAAACCAAATGCTTCAAAAAAGAGGGGCTTAACGGTGAACAAAAAATGACTGCTGCACTGAGGATATTAGCTTATGCACCCCCGTAGATGCATTGGATTATACATATCGGATCGCAGATACGACCGCGTTAAAAACTCTCGACAAATTTTGTCAATTTGTGGTGGACATTATCGGCACCGAGTACCTTAGATCGCCAAATGAGAATGATGTGGTGCGGATTTGAGAAATGCACGAGAGCAGAGGATGGCCTGGAATGCTTGAAAGTCTCGGTTGTACGCATTGGGAATGGAAGAACTGCCCTAAAGTATACCAAGGAGCTTACAATGGTAAAGAAAGAAAACCAACTATTATTTTGGAAGCCCTTGCTTCATACGATTTATGGATATGGCATGTTTTCTTTGGAATGCCTGGATCTAACAATGATTTAAATATTATTGAGAAGTCACACGTATTTAATGATCTAACACTTGGTCGAGTAACTCCACTGTTGTTTACTCTTGGGAAAAACACTTACGAGCATGGATATTATCTTGATGATGGGATTTATTCAAAATGGAACACTATTGTGAAGACATGTTCAAACCCAATAACAACAAAGCAAGCAAAGTTTGCTGCGATTCAAGAGAGACAAAGAAAAGATGTAGAAAGAGCTTTTGGCGTTCTACAATCCAGATTTGCAATGATTAGTAATCCATGTCGACTTTGGTCTCGGGAAAAATTGTCTAGAATCATGTTTGCATGTATTATTATGCATAATATGATTATTGAAGATGAAAGGGATACGGACGAAGAACAGTTTCACTACGAATATGATGGTGCAGGGCAAATGCCAGAAGTATTCCGAAATGATGTTCTTATAACAGAATAAGCATTCAACGTTCGTGTGAAATGTCAACTTTCTTACCGCAACGCACAACTTCACAATCAACTACAAAAAGATCTTATGAATCACATTTGGAATTTACTTTGGTGATTGTTAGATCATTATATTTGATTTGTCATGTATGTACACGTTTGCATTGTAATAGTATTTAAGTTGTCTTATTACTATGTATTACATTTCCTTCAAAATGTCATTCTGTTTGGTTATCGACTTTGTCTAAATGGAAACAAGAATGGTACAACATTAATTAATAACAAAATACAGCAGATTTAAAAAAAGGATACATTACACCGAAAGTAGTACAACTTCAACAATTCTAAAACTAAAACAAACTACTTTGAGGGAACTTGGAAATAATTATTTGCCGTTTGCGCTCCATCCAATACTGCTTTTGCATGTCATCCATCCCCGTTAGATCTTTATCCATAATCATATGTTCTTCTCTTTCCCTTTCTATATCCAGCTTTTATTGCTCAATTTCTACAAACTTACGCATCACATCGATCTTCTCCTACGCTAGCTTGATTCATTCTTGATGTCTTCTTTCATGGATTTTAAGAGCGGCATTCACTTTAGCGTCCACCACGACATCAACCTTAATTTTCCTTTGTTGCTTTTACCCCCATTGGTCTATAACCTTCATCCGGTCTTTGGTTGAGCTCATCCGACTCATTTTCTTCCTGAAATTGACTTTCTCTACAAGATGTATCTCCCAGGCTTGACGAGTATGAAGATTTCGATGCTTTGTTCTTCCCCTTCCCCTTTGTTTGAACGTCTCGGAGGCTCTTAGCGTTATCGGAGTTCCACTTCGGTGTGCTCGTCAACAACTTGTAATGGTTAGCAAATTGGTAATAATGCGCTTTTTTAGCTCCGTTTTCTCTTGGCAAAAGCTTTATGAATTCTTCATTTGCCATCTTTTCTGTAAACCAAAAAGAAAAAATTACCAATCGTATTTAATATACAAAACTAATAATAACAAGAAACATACCAAATGCTCTTCACCTCTCATTCCACTAGTATTCGCTTTCTTTATTTATAAATCTTTGATTCATAAAACTAAGTTCGACGATTGATTTTGCCAAATCGACCTTGAATCACCAACAAAGATCGAGTATTTTCAGGATGCTTAAGGTTAAAGGTATGCATTATTTCCTTCCAAAATTTATCGCCGCCCTGATCGTTGCCTCTAATCGAGTCGTTCGTATAATGACAGTAAACATTGCATAAATCGTAGTCCTCGTCGCTTCTCCATGGGTTAGACGAATGCTGTGTGGAAAGAGTGCTCGGTTGTTGCTGGCAGTCGTCGAAGTAATAGTTTTGAGGCTGAGAAGGATGCATGAAATCTCCAAAAGATGAGGTCTTTTTCAGATAATACATGTTGTAGAAGAAATGAATGAAGATTTTTCTGTAGATAGGAAGAGGGAAAAGAGTGAATTTATAGAGTTGGCGGGAAAGAGCTGTTGGAAGAAGTCGTTGTGGCTAGCTGGGACTGATTAGCGCCCAGGGCCAATTCAGAATTGCATTGGCCCCTGAATATTAGCCTTAATATTCAAGGTTAATATCGCTGTTGGAGCGAAAAAATATGGCTTGCCTTAATATTAAGGCTGTTGGAGATGCTCTTAATGTGAGCCTCAGGACTATGATAAGAATGATGTTTATTTACTAAAAGGACAAAAGAATTAATATCAAATACAAGTCTTATCCTAACACCATAAAAAATAAGTAGAATTCAACGGAGCTATTTGAATAATTTAACCATCTTTATATGTGGCCTTAGGACACAAATTAACATTTTTTAATTACATACATACATACACACACACACACATACACACACATATATATATATATATATATATATATATATATATATATAAGAGCATTCTGCTGCACCTTAAACAGTGCAGCATCCCATAGCCCTTTGATATCCACCCCAAGTTTTCATTTCCCACTCTTTCCACTAACTCTCTCTCCACTCAAATCATTATGTAAATAGAAACTTATGGCTGAAAATAGAAAGCAATTGGGATGCTCCCAAACAGGAGTGCCATGGAGCGTTCCTCATATACATATACATACATATATATCTATATATGCAGGTCTGTCAATGGATTCTTTCGGATGCAAATAGTGTCATATCTGTATCCGCATCTGAAATCATTTTCAGATATCTAATATCCACATCCATGAATACGAACGGATATCGAATAACTATCGTATCCGCTAACAATCGATAAATTAAGAAATATAAATGAAAATTTTTAGTATAACATAAACTTTTTTCTATCTCATTAATTATTAAAGTGTCAAAAGTAAATAAATATGATGATAATAAATAGTTTTGAGCAGTTAATATGAATTTAGTGCATATAATATAAAGTTTTAACTTAATAAAACAATAAATAAACACCTTTCATTTTTCTAAAATATACATAATTTAAGCTGTGATTTTAAAAAAAGGAACAAATAATTTTCGAATATGAATAACTTCGTATCCGCATCCTCATCCGTGTTTCGAGATATCGGATATTTATCCGCTTTTTGGATACGGATGAATTTCAGATTTTTCAAATATTCATTGATAGTCATATATATATATATATATATATATATATATATATATATATATATATGTGTATTTACACACACACCATTCGATAATATATACACATCATACACAAGCCAAACACTCAAAAAAAAGGTATTTAAGAATGTTGTAACGAACGCACAAAAGGTGGTATCCAAGAGGCCAAGAATACAATTAACCATGATAGGAAGATTTAGGTTGTTTTTAACATAATGTACATGTTAGTTTTACATAAATAAAGTATTAGATGGGATACTTGAACAAAGCAGATAGAAAAACCAATCCATATAAGTATGTCAAATTATACTCAGGATAAGGCAAACTTTTATTATCCGAAAATTAAATAAACACACGGATCGACCGTAAATATTGTTAAGTTGTATGCAAATCAAAATCAGATCAATAATGCCTTCAGGGCGAATCCATAATACTACTACCTTGACTAAACCTGGGAAAATATAGCACATTAACAAAGAGAGTACGTGGGAATCCTCATTCTTTAGCATAATAAATGAACATTTATCAAGCATAGAATGGTACTACAAAACAGAACTTTAAGTTCCAGAAGAAAACAACAATGAGAACCAAGCTTTAGATAATGGTAAATTGGTAATAATATTCGCCTACTATGTAGCATGCTCCCTCTTTTTCTTTCTTCCAAACACATTACTCAGAGGATTCTTAGAGGTCAAGCATGCCTTTAGAAGATTCAATGCCTGCATTCATAAATAATAACGATGGTTAGTAAACAAAAGGAGAACGAAATAAGGCAACTTACAAAACTGTTTAGTTTTAATGTTAAATTATACAAATTGTCTTACTGAAGAAATTTCACTTCAAATGGAAATCTTTCTCTATATTGTGTACATTATGTATCGCAACCATGGTCCAAACACCCATATCTACTTTCATACTACTTAGTTCTTAGGAAGTTGCCAACTAAAATGGGCGACAAAACTTTATTTTGTAGCATAAGAACAATATAGTGAAGGATTATATGATCATAAAAGTTTACCTCGTTTTGACCAATCTCAATTTCTTGTTCCTCCAAGTCTGCAACATTGAGTTTATGCTTCTTGATAGCTTGCATTATACTCAATGGAGAACTTGGACACAATTCAAGATTATTTGTTATCATGAACTTCACACACATTTTAGTGTATCCACCACCACGGTCTTCACTTGGAGATGCTAACTTAGGATTCATTTCTGGCACTGAAATGTGTTTCACTCCATGCTTACATTCAATAGTATGTTCAATATCAATTGCATAAATATGACACATATGACAACCTGTAGTTGTGCAACTACAAGCTGGCATTTCCTCAAGCAACGCTAGGGAATCGCTACAGCCAAAAAAGGGCGCCAGCTTAGGATTTAGCAGTGTTGATTCAGATTTGACAAAATCTGCATGACCGCTTTGATATAGGTTGTATATACAACCCAATGATGAACCTTTGTTTAAAAGTTTAACAATGGAACCTAATGGATAAGTAAGAAAGCTCAACAAAATATCCGCTAGTTCTTCTCCTTCGGATTCAGCATAAAGTACGTCCTTACTAGATCTACATACTACTAGTTTTGCTGTAAAATTACCCTTCATTTTATCAGTCGATTCCTTTTCTAGTTTAGGGAGTAATTTGGATATAAACACAGAATCAGTAGTAGCAGCAACGGGCTCCTGAAAATAAATTCCTGATAATGGAGACTTCGAGATCAGGGACCTCTTGAGTAAGTCTAGAAGCTGAAAATACAGAAATAGCACAAAAGTTTATCTTATTAACAGAATGTAAAAGGTAATTTTTTTTATATTCTATTTTATTTTTGAAATTGGGTAGATGGTACTGCTATTACATAGTAGCACTACAAATCTTATGTAGGATATACCATACCATAAGTAAATATATGTTTAAGGGTTCAAATCCCACACATCGCGAGATTACAATTGAGACAGTAATGCTGGACCGGAATATAAAAAATTGTTTCCATTCATACAAAACGACCTCATGGTTGAAACATAGAACATATAATATACATAAATCAAATGGACGGTAAATTTAATGCTGTATAAATTGTTAATTTAGCATCCCGCATGTATTCTATGGTGAAAAGATGAACTTGCAAACTAAACTTGTAAGGAAAAAAAATATTATAGTTGTTTACTCTTAACTCTAAACTAAGACTACAGCTTAAGTCAACTTAATTTAGTGAACATTCCATATATGCGAAGAGCAGTTTAAAGGTAGAATTCCAGTATGAGTAAGACTCACCAAACAATTATCAAAATCAATATGTGACACTTCCATGTCACCCAAGTCTTTAATCTCAAACTTAACTAAAATATTTCGAATAGCAGTGAATGAAGTAGGCACGACACTGAGATCATCGGAAATTAGATAGGTATTATTCCCATCAACAAAAACTCCATCTCCATCATCTCTTTTCCGATCTTTAAAAGCAAAAGTTGTGTATAAACTCATGGTTTCTCCACAACCACATTTTGCATTTGGAGATGAACTAAAGAATGGAAAACGTTTAGTAGCACAATCCCAATTTCTGCATTGGTACAATTTTATTGGACTAGCTGAATCAACTCTCAAAATCAAGTCAGCGTAATGAGACCTACTTGAGTTCAGAGGGTTCAGTAACATGGATTTGCAGGCCTTAGTGTTAAAATATTTTTCATCGAGATTATTGACACTTTGATAAAGCATGTCCATTGATCCAATGGAGGATTCGCCGCCTAAGAGATGGATAACGTTGCCGATTGGCATGGTTAGAAAGCTGAACAGTATATCCACGAAATCTTTGTCTGATTCTGCAAATATCACTTTCTTATTTTTTTTATCTACCACTAGTTTGACTTGCAACTTTGTGGAGGAAGCCATTGTTTTTTTTTTATATTGCCAAAGAAGAATTCGCTTTGATTTGATTGTGGAGGATCTGAGGCTGTATAGAGTTGATTGTTTAAGAGAATTGAAAAGGCATAGCGTCACTCATGAACATTGGGAAACGACACCAATTTCCAAGACAATTTATTTAACACGCATTTACTCCGCATGAATTCCAAAGGGTGTTTTAATTTTGGACGTTTTGTGAGATTGAATGAAAGTTCGTACGACAACTTTTGTTTTACCGTATTCATGCGAACAGTTAAGGACAGTGGTTTCTTGATTAATAGTGTGTAACGCAATAAAAGCCATATTAAGAACTTTATGATTAAGACAACGAATTTATATGATGGAGAGGCAGATAGAGTACTTTTTTAAGAGTAGAAATCACCTAGTCACAAAATCCTCTAATCCAGTAGTCCCATCAATAAAAATGCACCATACAATTATCTACTTCACAAAATAAACATTTGTTTACAATAATAAAATTTTAAATAGGATCGTTTTGTAAAATACACGGAGATGTGACAAATATTCATTGATCGAAACTAGAGGATTTTGGAACTGGATGATTTGCATCCTTTTTTAAGGGCAACAGGTAGTGTAAAAGAGATAAGTTAACCAAAAGAGAGTTTTATATGAAAATTGTGTTGTAATAATTATTTATTACAGAAAAATAGGCACAATGACAAATTTAAAAATAAATATAAGCTGAAGGTCAGTAAAAAAAATTTGACTTAAGAACAATACTAATTATAACCATCATATTGTATAGTGTAAAACTGAATATAATGCAGGTTAAACTAGCATTTTATATAGTGTAAAAGTTGAATATAATATTAATTATAATTAGCAATTTGTTCCTAATCTAAAAATAAAACATAATGCCCTTCCGCCTAATTTTTTCTTCAAAGGTTGTCTTTTTTTCCTAATTCCCCTTGTTTATTAATGGTAATTGCTTTTTAATTAATCGGTGTGGACATGATTAAGATACAAAGTAATATACATGGAACGGATTATAATAACAAATATATTGAAACATGTACGCTTATGGAGAACTGAGAATACATTTTTAATTGATACAACACAGAATAGACAATGTAAATATTTAGCGAAGTCCTTCAGCAACCAGTTCATCCTTTATGTTATTTCAAACCAACGCCGTATTATTTCTTACAATTCATGATCATCATCAAATGGAATAAAGTCAGAATCTCAATTATTGTTTTTTGGATGAAGTTGTGAATAGGCATTGTAACGACAATCGCTATTACTTAAATCAAAAATTGGAATGTCAGCACATTATTTAATATCATAAATTTTTTCTTCCATATTCCAAATGTTATTTCAGTTACTATGTATAACTTGAATGATAGAAATTGAAAACCTCATTTTCTGATTTTGGTTGATTTTGAGTTTCATGAAAATAAGGAATATGATATCTTTCATTTCAATAATATGGTATATAACCTTCTATTAGGAGATACCATAAGTCAGCTAAATATTACTGACTTGGTTTGACCAGTTGATATGTATTTAGTGCATATAATATAAACTTCTAACTTAATAAAAAAATAGATAAATATTTTTAATCGTAATAAAATACACATAATTTAAACTATAATTTTGGAAAAAACCCGATGGATAATTTTCGAATGCGGATATCTTCATATTCACATCCGCATCCGTTCTCCAAATGTTGGATATTTATCCTCTTTTCGGATATGGATGCAGGCGGATTTTGGATTTTTGGGTATCCATTGACAGCACTAATAATAATCAAAGTATATTATATGGAATTTTAGTGTATAAATTAAGTTTTAAAGTGTTTTATTGAATGTATATATGTGTGTATGCGCGCGCGCGTGTGCACGTGCACGTGCACGTGTGCGCGTGTGCGTGCGTGCGTGTAAAATGATTATGATGTTTCTAATTATTTTAAAATAGTAACTAGTTATAAAAGGATATGGAATAATACTTATGCAAAGTTCTAGTTTAATAAATATTGTTTATTTATCAAAAGAAAGGAATGAGATATCTAATGTGATTAGTGTATATTAAATCGCTATACTATAAAAGTTTAAGAAACTCGTTGTTTATCGTATAGAATAAATTATCACTACAAGACACACAGTGTATTCCAACGGAGCCTTCCAACGGCCTCCAACGTCATTGACCAACGTCTTCCAACGTCCAGTGTTTTTCTCGTATATTTTAGTAGGTAAAACTGTAGGACGTTGGTAGACGTTGGCGTTGCTAAACGTTGGTAGACGTTGGCGGCCGTTGAATGACGTTGGAAATCCGCGAGCAAAACAGAAGCCCAGCTTCTTCTTCCCATTCGACTGAAACAATCTCCCCCCACCCCCGCTGCTCCGATGATCAACGGCTCCTCCGACGACTCCAAGCCTCCCTCTCGTCCTCTCTAACTCCCTAATCTCTCAAGAAAAGGTATAAACCATAATCTCTATATTTAATTAAATTTGTTAAATTAGTGTATTAAATGTTTGTATTGCCTTATTGTATGTATAATCTAGTTTATTGAGGCATAATTTATGTTATTAACTTATGTATTGCAAGATTATATATATATTTAAGTTTGTGTTAACAATAGAATAATGTGCATACAATTAGTTTTAGGTTTGTTTGGAAACGTTAGTTGTTAGTGAGCATACAATTAGTTTATGTATTTTAGAAAATTTCAAAAACGATATTTTATATTCATGAAACCCTTAGAGTGTCTTTCGGCCTCGTCTGATAAGTATTGTATATGATCATTATGTGGATATTTGTTTTTTAACAGAACGGACATCTATATTCATCGTATACAATATTTGTTGGATTTGTCCCTGTATTGGACAAGTTACGAACACAATAACGTAATTAAATCTCGTAAAACATTTCATTTTAAATGGTTCATAGAATTTCGACAGCGCTTCCTTTATGTTCCATGTGTACACGCAAATGTGTACTGTTCAGGGAACTAAAGCGAAGTGCTGCCGAAATTTTGTTGAATCGTTTAAATTGAAATGATTTACGCGATTTAATTATGTTATTGTATTTGTAATGGGAGGTAGGATGACCCATCGACAAAGTGTCAATGGTCTATTAATATAAAATTCACCAATAATATTGTTTTAATAAAATGTCAATTTTTTAAATTTATATCGTACTTTTTAATTATATACGTAGGTAAATGGACAATTATTTTACTGATCGAAGCTGGATGTACAAAAAAAGAAGGGTCGAAAATGGAGGCTCAATAAGTGAACAGTGTAATAACGGTGTTCGCGTATTTATTGATTTCGCTTTAAGTAATAACAGAAATGACGAAGAAATCCGTTGTCCATGTACTAAATGCAAAATGTTAAAGCATTTGATACCAGAAATGGTTAGAGTTCATTTGCGTCAATACGGTTTCGTGCCGAACTATTTGGTTTGGGATCGTCATGGAGAACCGTTAGCATCTAATCATGTACAAGCTGAGGAGGTAGTGTGTACTGAAATTGATACGATGAATCTCACAGAACATATGGTTGAAGATGTTGCACGGTCAATGTTTCATGTTCCTCAATTAATTGATGATGATGGTAATGCTGAAGAAGAACCAAATATTGGGGCAAAAAATATATATGATTTATTAGATGCCGCAAAGAAACCCCTTTGGGAAGGCTGCACAAGCGGAACCCAATTATCAGTAACTGCTGAATACATTGCGATGAAATCTAAATACAACTTCACAGAAGCTGGATTTACAGCTGTTGTACAAGCTGCGAAACGGCATATGCCTCCCAATAATTTAATGTGCGAAAATCATTATGAAGTAAAAAAAAATGACGTCAGCTTTTGGTTTACCGTATCATAAAACAGATACATGTCTAAACGGTTGCATGCTGTTTTGGAAAGAAGATATCAACCTTAGAAATTGTAAAATATGTAATCAGGAAAGGTACAAATCAAGAAAGAAAAAAGGAAAGGAAGTCTCGTATAAACGTATGCATTATTTACCAATTACTCCTAGACTTCAAAGGTTATATGCATCTTCTGTAACCGCGCAACATATGAGATGGCATAGTGTTAGAACACGGGAAGAAGGTACGTTAACACACCCAGCTGATGGGGAAGCATGGAAGCATTTTGACCACAAATATCCTGATTTTTCATCCGAGAGTCGTAATGTTCGACTTGGTTTATGTACGGATGTATTTTCACCATTTTCTCACTTTGGTTCTAAATATTCGTCACGGCCTATAATTGTCACACCTTATAATTTACCTCCATGGATGTGTATGAAAACTCCATATATTTATCTCACAGTTGTCGTCCCTGGTCCTAATGATCCGACACTAGGAATCGATGTTTATTTACAACCTTTGATTGAAGAATTAAAAACACTGTGGTACGAAAGAGTAGAAACACTATGGACGGTGGTGATGGCGGTGGTCCATCACAGGAGCTACGGCGTCCTGTGGTGTGGCTAAAGCCAAAAGCAGATCAAAGGTAAGTATTAAATTTCAAAATTAAATTTCATTTTCGTACAGTCTACTCTGAAAATATATAGTAGTCATGAAATATTAAATGTTTTTTCTCTGTTTAAACACAGTGGTTTCTCTTTGGAGCCGACTCAAGTAGTTCTATCTATATCTCGACGGGCGTACATGGATCGTATGACCGAATGCTGGCCTAAGTGGACATTGGTTCCAGATAATGTTAAAGAGACTATTTGGCAGGATTTTTTGGTATGTCACTTTATATATTAGGAACATAATATATCAATTCATGTTTACATTATTTACAAAAGCTGTATAACTCTTATTTTATCAAACGTGCAGGCGGAAGTGGACCTTCAGGACGCTGATATTTTAGTCGTATATCGTCACTGGTGCAGCAAAGTCGCAAAGAACTACCGGGAAACAGTAAACAACTTAAAAACAGCGGGAAAGAAGCCTCAGTGGATGAGCGCAGCTGTGTGGGATGATTTTGTGACATGATGGGGAAACGAGGAGTTTCAGGTAAATTTATCATATGTTTAATTTAAATTCTTCTACGCAAATACTAACTAGAAATGTTAAACAATTTTTGTTTTTAAATTAAATTTACAGAGGCAGTCGGAGAGGAACTCAACCAATAGGAGCAAGAACCCTGTCACACATCGTGGTGGTTCCAAGTCATTTCAGCATCACCGAGAGGACTTGGTATATTTATTAATTACAATAATAATTTAAAGATTTTAAGTTCTAAGTTGTAGATAATGTAACAATATATATATAATATATATGTATATGGACATATTTCAGGAGAGACAGCGTGGTGGTGCTTTTGTGAGTTCCTGGGATGTTTTCACACATACTCATGCGTTGAGCCAGGTCGACGAAGCAGGCACCGTTTCATACTCCTGGGATCACGATGCCAAAGCGTAGTCTGCATATGTAAGTAACATAATGACTTAACACTTATATAAGTTAATTAAAATAATGTTATCTAAATTCAACTTATTTTGCATAACAGAAAAAGTTTCAGTAAGCACGGACTTCCATTCTCGAGTGCTCTGGGCGCGACGAGTTGACCGCCGATGAGGAGGACGCTATTTTTGAGTCTGTCATGGATCCAGCGGCACATGGCAGACGCTATGGTTTTGGGAATCAATCGGCAATAACTTTAACTTAAATTTTAAAATAATTATTTTGAACCAACTGTTGCACATTGTGATGGATTATAGTAAACACGAATTACAATTATTAAACACTGATAATTTAAATTTTATTTACAGGCTAAGACGGCTCAGATTGAGTATCAGAGGGCTTAAGATAAGGAGGAGATTGCACAGCTCAGAGCCCAGGTCGCCACGCTCGAGGAACGCAATATCTGCACCGAAGCCAAGACGGAGGAGATGAATAGGCGTCTTACGGAGTTTATGGAGCAATACGGCCGGTTTCCGTCTTCTGGTGGTTCTAGAGGAGAGTGATTTCAGGTATGATTTGATTTGTTTTGCTATGGACATGTATATTTGGAGAGTGTGAGGATTTGATACATTCTGATGTTTTGGATGTTGGTTTGGATGTGATTTTTGAGATGTTGACGTAGTAGTTTGGATATTGTTGGATTGGACGTTTTGTTGGATGTTGATGTTGGATGGTTTATGTTGTTTATATTGATTTGTATTGTGTATATTGATTAGTATATATGCTTATTACTTGGATTTACTATTATGATTGATTATATATGAGATATGCTATTGTATATGTGCTCGAAATTGAGCTTTTATGAGATATACGATGTTGGAGGTGGCTGGAAGCATGCATTGTTGGTTCCTGTAAAAAAAACACCCAGATTTCCAACGTCTTCCAACGTCCACCAAGGTTTACTGGCACATTTATTCCAACGTCTTACAACGTCCTCCATCGGATCTTCCAACGTCTTCCCAACGTCTATTTGGTCAATATCTTCTTCCACGTGGATAACTTGAACGTTGGAAGACATTGGTATATGGATGTTGGGTCCGTTGGTAGACGTTGGACGCCGTTGAAATGTATATCAACGGCGTTTTCAACGTCCATCAACGGCTTTCTAACGGCCGCCAACGTCTGGCCGCCGTTGGAATGCACTGTGTGTCTTGTAGTGTATATTTGAGTTTAGATAACTAATTATTTAATTCCATAGTATATATAATGTTATCCAAAATATTTATTTTTTATATAAGATAAAATGATGTGAATGATTTTTATTAGATATATGGATGTTTTACAATTATTTAAAATAATATTTAATTATAGTAAAATATGAAATAATTCCTATCTGTAGTATTTAGTCATAAAAACTATTTTGCGAATTTAAAATGTAAGAATTGAGTTTCAAATGTTATCAATGAAAGTTTAATTGTCGACTATTCATATATAAGATTGGAAAACTATTTATTTATTGTGAATAATAAGATATAATAGAATTCAAATTTTTATTAATCCTAGAACATGTATTTATCATTCATTCCCGAGTATTTATTTTTATTATAAATGATTCACTATCGAATATTTAGTTTTGGCTCCTAAGTTTATTTATTTGAATAATCTATTTTATAGTATCTTTCTAAACGTTCTTCTCTTATACATTGAATTGAATTATATGAATGATTCACCGTTGATACGTATTTTTTAGTGTTTTAATATGACAAGGCGGTGACATCATTCTGTGTGATTTCGTGATTTAATTCCGTGTGATGAAAACTCTGAATTAATAGAGTTATAACACTGTTTGGGATAGGGCATTCGGTAATATTTCTCCGGTTATTCTTTAGACTCGTTATATAGAATGTATGAAAATGAGTGCAGTTTATAAGCAGTGGATAAATGTTTAAGTATCATACAGTGGTATGGGACGCTGTTATGATATTTATTCAGTTATTCATTATAAGTATACGACACTCACGTGACTGGAATAGAGTGGATACGTGTGAGGTGATCTATAATGTTATATGACTTTGTGTCTATATGAATTGGTTCTATATGCCACTATTACGATGTACTCCTAAAAATGTTTGTTGGAGAGGACTAGATGGCAAGAATCCACCCTAGCGGCCCGATCATGGGGTCGCGCCCTAGATCTGTGACACCATGTTTATATAACTTTGTGGTACTTTCCTTTGTGGTTCTTTTATGTGTGCCTTTTCCCCTAGTGTCATCTAGGCCAGTAGTTTGTTACCTATGCCTTTGTGGTACTTTATAGGGGTAATTGGAGTGTCATGACTGATTAGTCCTCGCGTTGACGAGACATCGACGTATACATGTCCCGATGACTATGAGGTAACTAAGATTGTAGAGACTTTGTGCCTCTAGAGCTTGCTTTGTGCTATCAGTCTCTCTTCTGGTACCAACAGAGTAGTGGATTGACATATATAATTGACACACCTCACTGTAGCCGTTATATGGGCCATGTGCCGCATATTATTATATATAAATATGACTCTACTTAGGATTTCGTGTCTATAGTATAGTCATTCTGTGTCATGATATTTATGGATATATGTATATGAGGATATGAGATTATACCTGCGATACATATCCAGTGTATTGTGGGTTTTCAGTATTTAATGGCCGCAACCTATCCTATTTTATATGTATTGATGATTTTATTGAGAGCGAGAGATATATTTGTGCAATGCTTCGTGCTAGCCTGATTATACTTGGTGATGTCTCATTTATTGATATTTCTAGATTTGATGATGAATTCTGGATATGGATGATTCACTCATTTGTTTAACGTTCTATAATTTTATCACTTTGATTTATTGAATATTTAATTAGTTTTAAATATTAAGTTTGGTGTTTTTTAAATATAAGGAAATCTATGTTTTAAATATAAGAAAATCTATGTTTTAAATAGTTATCCAAATTTTAGTGACGTATTTTCAAATTAATTTGTAGGATTTTTCCATAATTTTTAATTTGAAAAATAATTTAATTTCCGTTTGACGCATTTTGCGGCAAACTTCGACATTTTTAAAACTTTACAGAATAAATTAACCTATTTATTTTATTATTCTTTTATGGTCATGTCACATTGTTGTGCATTATCGTATTTTTAATTTCGTCGTTCGTGTCTCATGTGCGAACGAATTATTGTGTGGCGGTGCACTGTAATCTCACTTTTTCAAAAAACCAAATTTATTCTCAACTATACACGTTGCACTCTCCATCAAACCCTTCCATTATCTTTTAATTTGTCCTTGCACGTGATCTTTGGTTGACTGCATTTAATGTTTTCCTTGCAAGTTCACTTTATTTAACCTTCAAGATTGTGGTTATATATATTACACATTGAACAAAAGAAAAACACACGCATGCTTTCTTTCTTTTGTTTCCCACTTCAATTATATACATGCACATGTTTCTTGTTTACTTGGGTTTACTTGCCTTGAGAACAATTGAAGTATATTCTTTTTAAATTTGGGCACTTGCTTAATAGGGGAGAGGACACCGTAACATTATTTATTTATTTATTTTGTCCTCTAAATCAATGTACACATAAACTCAAAAGAAGAAAAACAACACCCATTTTTCTTCCATTTTCTTTCACTAGGCTCTTCTCTACAAAAATCAAGACAACAAACGCCGTATTTTTCACCACATATTTTTTCTTGTCCTTGTATGTCGCACTTGAGTGTTTTGGTTGCTCAACATTTAATGAAGGGTCCTTTTTCATTAGTTATTAAGTATATTGGTTTATATATATAAACAAATCCTAGGACACAATTTTTTTCCATTGTCATCATTTTTGGACAAAAATCATATCCATTTTTTCCTTCTCTAAAAATAAAAGGCGTTCACATTCTTTTCAATTAATTTTTCTTTTGCAAGTAACGATATTACTGAGTGTGTTCATAGGAGAGTAAATGCATGTGAATGGTTGGTTGTATATATATGGGGCTATACATATATAAGTGGTTGGGTGCATTTGAGTGTGTGGAGCTTTACTTGATGAGCTGTTGCGTGTGTTACATACATACATACATACACAATTGTGAGCGAATGCAAGTGTGGGGGTTGTGAGCATGAGAGGGGAGGCTCATGGGGCTGTGCTGCACAGGTGGATGATAAGTTGGGTCGGGTATAGGGGTGTTGGGCGTGTGGTGTACGTATAAATGGTGGTGATGATGGGTGGCCATAGCTTGCGTGAGTTTATGTGTGTGAATGTTTGTGAGTGGGTAGAGGTGTACTTGCGTTCTTGGCTCTGTAGGTTTAGGCTGTAGTGTGGGATGTGGAGGGGACACAGGTGTGCATGAAGTAGAGGAGGAAGATGCATGTAAGGAGGGTATGTGCATGCATTGTGTTTAGTGGTGCAAGAAGTGAGAGAACCGGGTGGGGGAGTTGCGGTGCTGGGGTTTGAGAATGGGGTGGCAGGCGCGTTCATTTTTGAGAGGAAGGGAAGGATGCTGTAGCAGCTTTTTGGTTGGTTATGTATAAGCCTAGGGCTAAGATAATTTGGATGAGAAAAGTTTTTATTTAATTTGGTTTATTACAAAATAAAGTCATTAACTTTAGATTTTAATATCATGCTCATTTTAAATCCATTGACACTTGGATTTTTGCGTTATACTTGTATTGACGAGTGTAATGTTGTGGTGTAATCTGTTGATAGATTTGGTAGTGTATAAAATTATGACATTAAAATGGATTGAGATTTAATTACTTTATTTTTAACTATTAATATCGTTAAATTTATATATTTCAATCGTGTTATCTATTTAGCATATAATACAATTCTATTAAAATAATTTGATTAACGTAATTTGGACATCTATTTAGCGGAATAAATCACCGTTCCGCTAATTAAATTAATTGTTTGTTTAATTAGCAGAATAAATCCTCGTTTTTCTATTTATAGATCTGAACATCTCTAATTATATGCCGTTAATTGATATGCCAATTTGAATAGCTAGCGTATTAACCGGTGACGGTTAATTGTTGAATTTATTTACATAGAAGTTGGTTATGTAAATGCTAGTTATTAACTTGGAAAGTTAAATTAAATGATATGATAGCTTGTTTAAGTACCACTATGGCCACTAAGCCTCTTCCCGAATTTAGAAAGCAATGGATTTAAATCAGCTTAAATTTTAAAAAATAATAAATGTTTTATATAATTATTATTTTAGCAAAGTGTCTTATATAATGATTATTTATCAATAATGTTTAAAGTTAACTAATTTATATTTTAAATATTGTTTAATTATCAAGTTATATTCTAAATATTATTTATAGTCATATATACTTAAATGATATTTAAAGTTATTTTATGATAATTTGGTTTAATGGTTAATTATTATTTAAGTTAACTATTTTATAATTGAAAGTTATTTTTTTGAGATAATATGGTTTTCAAAGTGGTATTATTATAATATTAATTTAAAGTTAATCTATTATTATAATAATACCTTTTGAGTTTATCTACTATTATGTCAATAATGCTTTAAAGGTAATTAATTATTAAGTTCAATCATTATATTATTTAACTTGTTTAAAAGTTTATTATTTATTTAATGATTGTTAAAGTATTATTTTACTAATATGGCTCAAAGATAGTTAATTGTTTTATTAAAGGTGTCTTTAGAAAATAAATTATTTTATAAAAGGTGTTTAAGGATAATAAAAAATTTATTTAAAAAGGAACCATTTTAAATGGAAAGATTTATATTAGGGTTTTATTTAATGAAAATAATTCATTAAAGAGATTTAAAAATTTGGAAAGAGATTTTGGAATTGAAAAAAAAGAGTTTGCGTTTTAATGATTTTTGAAAAGAGATTTATAAATGGCTTTTAAAGATCTAAAATGGGAAAGTTTTATAAATGGTGTTTTGAGATTCATAAAGAGTATTTTATAAATAGATTGGAGATTTATAAAGAAAATTTATAGATAGATTCGAATTTTTTTAAAGGAGATACTTATTTATAAAATAAAAGAGATTTATGGAAAGAAATGGTGTTTTGGGATATTTATATCTCCGTTTTAATGACATTTTGGTTTGATCATTTTAAGATGATTTTGAAATAGAAAATCTCTCTAAATGTTTGGAGATTGTACTTATACCATTTTATAAGTATGTGAAAAAGATTTTCCAAGTTTTAAAAGGAATGGTTTGTGAAATATACTTAACCCGGTGAGATAAATATATGAATATTTTGATAAAATATTTGGAAAGAGAATTAATGAAAGATTAATTTAAGAGGCTTGGTGGTTTCCATAGGAAATATGATCTCTATTCTGAATGTTTGTTTATTTGATAATTAAATAACCGACTATCATACCTTTGCCTAAATATGTAATCCTTCTTAATTTTGGCGGTGTGGAAATATTCCATACTTAACACCGAAGGTTTTAACTATAGAAATATCTAGGAGAAACACATGGATTATGTGGTATAGTTACCATCGCTGGTGCTATACTGTACATATAAACTCGTTTAGTTCTCCTTGGATGAAGGATAAGGAGATCCATCCGCATAAACGGTTAGGGGGTGATCCCCGCTCTAATGTATTGTTTGATTATTTCCAAAAGAGATGGTACTGAGCATTCTAAAAATCGATCGATTGATTTTGGAATATCCGATAAGCAGTGGAGTGTACTTGTAAGAGACGACCCTAAACTGTAACCACTCCAAAAACATATACGGGTTCTATGCTTGGAAAAGATTTGAGTTTTATATTGAGATGTTGAAATTCATATGTGGTTCCGTGACCGGTTAGGGTATGAGACACTACACCAAAACAGGCAAATTCTAACATTTATAAGTGTTACAAATAATTTCAGTAACACTTTTTAAGTGTTACTAATGGACTGTGAGGAATGGAGCGGCCAAATTTATAACACTTATAAGTGTTACAAACATACGTATTACTAACACTTATAAGTGTTGGTACAGAAATATACGGTAACGCTTATAAGTGTTGGTAACGAAATATACGGTAACACTTATAAGTGTTGGTACAGAAATATACGGTAACACTTATAAGTGTTGGTACAGAAATATATGGTAACGCTTATAAGTGTAACACTTCCATCGATTTCTCTTTTTACAAAAAAAAATCACATTTCATTTGCTAGAACATCTCCTTTTATTTCATACTCTAGTTTTACATGTTACAATCTGTTCACTTTTACATTGTTTGTTTACATATTTGAAACTTTACATTCTTTGTCACATATTTGCTATCTCTGTTAACAATTCCCTCCTCTACAAACACTCCACATCCATTCAACCTGCGACCAAGCTGCCCGACCATCTGCATATTCACACAGCAAACCATCCACTTCAAACTAACAATCCATCTACTGACACACCACAACTTCACCTCTGCCATTCATTTCTGCTATACATTCATCCCATTAAACCATCCAAACTACTCCATTAATATTACGTTCATTTACCACCAATGACAACCATCCACCGCCTCCAAGTCCACCTCCGACATTACACAGCAGCTTTTGCCAATAACCCCCATCCACCTCACTGCACACATCCCTAACTGCCACAGAGCAAACATACTTCATCAACCCCACTAGTGTAACTGCCTCTGACATCAATTACCTGAACTCACTAAAACATAGCCATAACTCACTAAAACTTCACATTCTTCACTTTATTCAATATAAAATATCACTTCATAGCCATAACTCTGTTCCCATCCAACCTCACCACGACAATTACCACAACAACCCTTCCCTACTTCCAATCGCATCGCTGACAACCTTCCACATCACCTGAAACTACTACACCGGCCCACCATGAAATCATAACCAGCATCCTTATCGTCGTTCACCATCACGATAATTGCGAAATTGCAGTTTATTATGTATGGACAAGTTCCTGCACGGAACTTGCATTGGTATTGGAATATCGGCCTCTACCTCCATAGTCCATGATCTAAGACAAGACATAATCGCGTTATCGATTCAATTATATCAATTACAAAGAACCATATTAGGAAAACATTGAGTTTGATTCAATTATATCAAAGAAAGATCAGTTTGAACAGAAAATTCATTAGGAGCATCATCATGTCTTTTAAGTGATGGAAGTGAAGTAAGAGCACCTAAGTAGGTCCAATAAATAAAGATATTTATTTCTTATATAATAAATATTTAATGGGGAAAAGCATTTTTGTATTTCAACATTAGCAGCAAATTGATGCTATATGTATTCTAGTGCACCTAAGAGAGCATAACTCAGTGATAAGTAAATGCATACGTACTCGTATAAAGAAGAACTACATAATGAAAGAGCTGGGTCATTATTGTGATCTTATATTGTACCTCTTGCAAGAAGTCAGCTGCACCTTTCCTTTCTGGGCAGGAAAACCCACATGTCTCGAAGAATTCCAACACATGTTCTTTTGGGCCATGGTAAACAATTATACCATCGGATAAAAGGATGATATCATCAAATAAATCAAAAGTTTCTGGAGCTCGTTGAAGAAGGGACATTAATATTGTGGTTTTTCCTAGATGTGCAACTTGTTGAAGACATTTAACAATCTAGAAGGTAGTAGAGCTGTCTAAACCGGTAGATATTTCGTCCATGAATATTGTTTTTGTGGGTCCGACAATCATCTCACCTGAATAAGGGTAAAATTATATTGTAGTAAAATGTTAGCAATATTTTAAATGTATGAAGAGCAAGCATAGCTTCTAAATAATGTGTGTTTGTACAAGTAAATCATCATTTTAAGTTTGTAATTTGGAAAAGAAAATTAAACATCAATATGACCACACAATGCACCCAGAGCTTTTATCAATAGGATGAATGAACCATCAACATGTGTGAGCTGATTTAAAAATTCAAATAAAAATAAAAAACAAGAATAATTTTTTGTTACAAGCTCGAACATGAGAGCGAAGTGATGTTTACTGCCAGAATAGCTTTAAGTAGACTATTCTATCAAATTAAGTTTCAGGTCGACATCCCACGTAGCGCAACATGAACATCATTTTTATAGCTGTAAAGACAGATGCCTGAATCAATTTTTATAGGGTAACACAATGATGGACAACTGTAGCTTACATTACAGCCTATACAATTATTCCATATGACTATCATTTTACATGTTGCAAAATTCTGAAAAATAAAATAGGCAGCATGACCTATGGTGCTAATTGATTGTACAATGTGGCTTCATATTATGTTTTAATTTTAGGTGAAGTGATTGCCTACTAGTAAGTTTTCATCGCATCATTATGCAATTGCGTCATTAGATTAATATTATTTTAGTGTGCAACTGTTTGAGTACTTACCCAAATTGTTCACCCCGTAGTTGTATGTCATATTAATTCGGTAGAAAACATACCCTGAGTGTGTAGTCCGTTTGAAGGGTACTCGTAACTCCATCGACTGCAGTTGCCCGTAATTTCTTAAACTACTAAATTAAAACAGCTTTGTTCCACATCATTATCCAAGCCTTGGGAAAAGGACTACGAGTATAGTAATCATCAATATATATATTCGTGTTAAATAATAATATATAAGTAGATTGTAAAGTTTATCGAACCTTCATGAAGAAATCAACTTCTGGTTCAGGATATATCCCTGCCACCTTTTCTCTCCTGATCAACTCTTCAAGAAGGTCTACATCAAATGATAAGAATAATATGAAATGATATTCTGTACTTGCAAGATATAATGAGTTTAGCAGTGTTTCTCTCTTTTTTCTTTTATTGAAAGTGAAAAATTATGTTTGGCACAACATGCTTAGTGTTAAGATGGCTGCTCGTTTTCTTTATTTCTTTCCTTTTTGTAACATTTATCCATCTCCACCTATTGTACTTTACTGTGTTATAATTCATACATGGCATTAATCATATAAACAAACATGTCTAATGAACATCTATGCCTTTATCTAAAGAAATAACCCCAAATCATAAAATCTCTTACCGTCGGTCTATAGAGAAGCAAGAAACTGCAAAATTTAAAGGTCGAAGTGATATATCTTAGGCCTAATGGTGAAGTAAAAGATCACAATAATTAAAATGGTACCAATTAATATGCGAAGTACTTAATCTCCCCATTAACATAATTATCCAGATACAGTTACGTAAGTTTAGTTTTAATCAAATAGGGATGTCACATCAACAACATGATTGAAAAAAAATCAGTTTGACTATTAATGAGATGAATCTTTGACAGTAAAAGGTATATATGAAAATTATAAGATAATGATGGAAAAGTGGATAAAAGTTCATTTATTCTTAATTCATTTCAATAGGAAAATATTTCAGGATATATGTTAATCGTCCAAATTTAGTTTTAGCATATGTTCAAAATGTAATTTGGTTGGCAAATAATCCGAACAATGGTTATTCTACAGGGTTGGCAGCTAAATAATGTAACGACTTTGAAATAAACTAATATATGTAATTTCAATTGCTCAGTGCATAATTTAAAGGTGGTTCAAAATACTAATGGTACAATTTAAAAAAACAAATATATTTTCAAATTAGGAACCATAGTTCACAGACCTACATCAAAAACAGAGGCAAGAAAAGATGAAACACCTCAAACTAAGTAGTAGAAGGAGGTTGAAAAATCAGTATGCAATGAAAAATGGTTTGTTATTTTTATATAATTACATCATTACTGAAAAATATCAAGGTACATCAAACTAACTTGTTTCATGAATTGGCCTATGCAGCACAAAAATACTTGTAGTTGTATCCAAAATTTTCTTAACAATTTGACAACTGACCACAATTTTCTTTATCAAAGTCTATATATAAATCTGCTTACAATCTTAACATGACCTATGCTGCTAATTGATTGTACCTCATCTAGTTTAAATGCAAGGTTAGATAATCATGGTGAAGAAGACTAACCAGTGGTTACACGCTTCTTCTGCCCACCTGAGATTCCTCTTCTCATCTCATCTCCAACAATTGTGTCGCTGCATATATCCAGCCCAAGTAGCTAGAAAATCAACTCTTCATATCAACGCCATTTTATTTTTTAAAGTAAAATTGATGTAAGATTCCAGGCATCGCCGATTTCATATCAACACCTGAGAAAACCACTATTTTCGCATCGCCGATTTCAGGCATCCACCAGTACTTTTTTTTCTTTCAAATTTGAATGAAAGTCAAATTTGATTCAATCTAGGGCACATGTTTGGCCGAGGAAGAATGGGATGAAGCTTGAATCGGAGGGGCCAAAGTTTTGATTGGCACAGAGGTAGCTTGGAGGAACCCTAATCTTAAATTAAAATTATGCGGCCGAGAATGGGAAAGCGTTAGAAAATGCTTCATATACAAGATTACAGAAGGGTCCGATTTTTAGTGATTTATTTACATATTTACCAAGGGTTCTAACACTTTTTTGTGTTGTAAATTATAACTGATGTGTTGGAAAGTTTATAAAAAACATTATTTATATTTGCCAACACTTTTTCTGGTATCCTAACACTTTTTTATTGTCAGTGGGCTGTAACATTTATAAGTGTTAGAAATTAACAAATATAAAATGTTGCAAAATCACTATTTTGGTGTAGTGAGAATCCATGTGTGATTCTTTGTTAAGACGTGAGAATCTATGTGTGATTCTGAGACCCATTGGGTATGGAATCCATGTGTGATTTTGAAATCTATTTTGGTGACGATGCATGAGATGAAATGTCGGACATAGCCTCAACGGTGGAAATGACTATAACTAGAGATAGGATGCATAGCTGGGGTTTAGCTAACCCATGAGGGAGCAGTCGTCTCCTTTCTAAAGTTACCTACAGTAGTTGTGCATGCACGGAGCGATGCATTCGGCCCTGGTGGCCAGCTATGTGTTTCTTATTGTACATCGCTAGGGATGTATTGTTGCTTCGGAAGGATAACTCTAACTCTTGTGCAGGAGGACCGTTCTCAAAGTACTGAGGGCACCTCCACGGAATCCCACACAATTGGCGATTGCGCCTTATCAGTTTTTGATTATATACATAGTATTGTTGTGATGTACACTCACGAGCATCACAGCTACATGATTATCATTATTCTCACCCTTAGACATATTATAATATCACTGGATTTTTCGATATAAATGTTTTGGTTATCGTAAGGTAAAAACCCATCCATGTTTATGTGCGTGATCTTATGAGATACCTTTATTTCTAAAGGTTTGTTTTAAACATTAATAATCCATTTGACTGTGTTTCTCACGCTAATTTTACCAGACTGACCCGGGCATTGTTTTCCTATAATTCTCGGGTCAGCCCGAGCATATTTTCCAGATCTAGCTGGATATTTTGGAGCTTTTAGGAGATGAGCTAGATTCTCCAAGACGTATTTATGCACCTTATATTTTTCTGTTGTTTTGTTGTTCTTTATTTCTGTCTGTATTTACCAGCAAATGTAAGGACTGAATGTTATAATTTTCTAGGGTTGATAAGAAGTTAGTGTACTCCGATTTGTGTTATATATGTATAATAGAGATATTTCTTTTTGTAAAGATCTTGTGTATATTATATATTTTTCTCGTTACAATATGAGATTTTGTTATGTCTTTTCTTTCCTTCACAATCCGTCTTTTTGGTACTTTGATGTTCGACACATGAATATCGTGGATGATTAGTGTCGATGTCTATGGGTCGAAAAGGCAGGTCGTTACAATTTGTGTTAGTTCAGCGATTCTTGATTTGATATATTTCTATATGGATGATGACATCTTCTGATATAAGTGTTGACTGTTTCATATGGATTTGAGTTATTTGGGTGTCGTGATGCCTTGATGATTATTTATAGAATTATTTATATTTTAGGCACACATTACCATATTTATGTGCATCCTTTGACATGTCGTCTTATGTTTTGGGCATCGATGCTAATGTTCTCATATTACATTTCCATGTTTATATTGTGATACCATTCTTATATACCATTGATTAGACATAGTCTGACCCGTGTGTTATTTTATAATACTCGGGTCAGTCCGAGACATTCGGGTGCATGCACAATGTAAACAACTTGTGTGTTATTGGGTTTAGAGGAGACATATATTAGGATGTTGCATGTTGATTATTTGTCATTGATTTATTATATATAGTGACACCGAGATGCATATTAATTACACATTATATTATATTAAGATTGTTGACCTTTGAGATGATTTATAGACTATCTGTATTGTGTGTGTCTATATATATATATATATATATATATATATAATATTATCACTGTGATTGATTCTCTGTTCTTTATTATTTATTATGTATTGTGTATTATGGTGTCTTGAAGACACACGTGTTTATTATTTTGTACCGATACTGTTTACGTATTGGTGAGTTATTTAATTGATGTTTAAATATGTACCAGTGTTAGTCCAAGAAAATATTCACGTTTGTACCTCATATTGCATCATTCTCTGTATTATCTGACTATATTACTCCGTAATACTCTAGGATAATATGAGTACAGAGGTGGGGTTGTTTCATTTTGGAATCTGAGCAGGTTTAGAACAATACATCATATATAAAAGACACGAATTGTTACGTTAGATGAGATTTAGAGTCTTAGACCCGATGGGTGTGTTAGGAATTCCCTATATCATGGGATAGTGTGTATGTTTATATATAGGGTGCTTACTGAGGTAATCATTAAGGGGCGTATTTGTGGATTGATATATATAAGTATTTAAAATGTAATTAATTATTTTTCTTTCGAGTATGAAGTAAAATGGTTGGAGTAGCAAGGATGGAAGCAGATAGCTCAACCAGAAGCATTTGAATTTATGATTTTGGAGGGTTTAATATTGTATTATGGTTTGATATTACATCTTTGAGTTCTGATTTGATTTTAATCGGAGTGCGCAGTAGAGAATTTATTTATTAATTTCTGCCGAGTGTATTTATTTTAGTCTAATTTTATGTTTATTTGGCTATTGGAAATTGCTCTTTTTGAATTGACAAATATTTATCAAAGTTGTGAAATGAATTCAACTTTTTTTTTCAAAGAGAAAGTATAATAGTGAAATGAAATCAACTATTGATTTATATAAATGAATAAGGGTTTTATTTGATAGTATAAATGTTTATTGAAATGGTTTGTTGAAAAAAATTTTAAAGGCTGTTTGAAATTATTTTGTAGTTACAAGAGATTTGATGATAGTAAAGGTTTTTCATACACACACACACACATGTGTGTGTGTGGATATAGTTTAATATTATTAGATGATTTTGGGAAATCAAATGAATATTAAACTAGATGTCTTTTGAAAAGTATATATTATACGTATAATAATAATTTGTGAAGGTGATACTTATAAATATTTTTGGAATAAAAATTATGGTAATTTGTCTGTTGAGTGAGTTAAGAATTCTGATCGATGCGTCTAACCAACGTTATTGATAGGAATTCGTAAACGTTGGGACGAGACGATTCGACACAACAATTTGAAAAGAGTAATTTATATTTTATAGACAAAATAAAATATTGTTTTGAAAATTATAATTTTTGTGATGTTTGGTTTTGAAAAAAAACGAAAACGAAAATTGATTATAAATAAAAGATTCTCCAGGAATATAGGCACAGTGAAGAAGTTGCAAAAAAATTTAGTCTCATGGACAACAATTTTTTTTTAGTCTGAAAGACACTTTTAAGTATAAACAGAAAATGATAGTTGCAACTATCATTCTGTGATTTACACTAAAAAGTGTCTTTCAACCTAAAAAGCAAACTTCTTGTCTCTGAAACTAAGGGTCCGTTTGTTTTCGTTTTGAGTTTTTTGTTTTGTGTTTTCAACTTGCATTACAAAATACAAAACTAAAAACTGTAAACCAAACGGGGCCTAAATTTTTGGTCAACTTTTTCCCAAAGCCTAAAAACCCCAAAGATTGTCCTACTGGTACTTTATTTTTGGACGATTGCATTTTCTGGTAGTTGCACCTACAATTGTATTAGCTGATAAAACAGCGTATTTTAGGGTAATCATATTTACTCCAAAAGCTCTTCACAAGTAAAATGGAAAATTATAAATTCAAACATTGTTTGCACGGATGAAGTTTATACCAGCAGCTCATATTATGGAATTGCCAACAAAGCAACATAAAATTTAAGTCAGAGGAAATAATAAATTTGTTGCTCAGAAGAACCAAAACTATAAATTAAAACAGTTATGTGGCACTTAAGCAATTTCAGTGCTACGTAATGACATAAATCATACCTTGATGCATCACAGAATATAAGCATTTTCGGATTTACCATTAACACCTCATGTTTCTCTGATTAAACAAATAGAGTCAACACTACTGGAGAACAAATTGCTTTTAAACTTAAGTTACATTCCATTTTCAGAATAGAATGCAATAGACCAAAATAGTGTAAATATACCAGAAAAGTTCAATGGTATTTCAAAACATGTTCAAAGCTAAAGATCAAATGATATTATATGAAGATCACTGATAAAGATTGAATTTACCCTTACAAAATAAAATATGATAATATGTTAACTACTGTATGAAAATGATTGAAACAAGGTAGCACAGTATTAAACAAGATATGGGAGGAAACCAAATAGTGAAACTCCTTATAGGACCTTAGCTCTTTCGAGCTCTTCTTCTCTGTATCCTTACCATTCTACATAATTTGTTTAACAACATTGTCAAAAAAAATGGTAACAAAATTTAGAAAGCTCACACTTTAAAAGTGCTGAATTAATATGGTTGTATTTTTTTTTTTATTTTTTTTACTTTTTGCGAGTGAATCTTTATTCGTTTGGAAGATATATTAATATAGAGTAACTTTCATGTTCTTCTTTTTCCGAAATTTTGAAGTTTACTATATTAAAACATGAAATAAAATAAAATATATGTTGCCGTTTTAAATGCAAAATTGCATAAAATTGGACTGAACTAATTTTCTCATGACTTTGGAAAGGTTTGTTAAATTTTGACAATTTAGCCCATTTTTGGAAAGCTAAGAACACAAACAACTACTTTTTTTAAGAATTTCGCAAAATTTTAACATTTACTAGATGAAAACTAAGAATGCATCTCGCTGGCCTGAGGTAGTTTTGTTATTCAAGTATGGCTTCCCTTGTTAAAAACGCCATAATTCTCAACTTACTTAGTGTATTCAAGATCACTACATTTAATGCACTACGACTTTATTTTTGATTACTACATTAAATTTAGATGTTTTGACCTTAAAAGTTAGCATGAACACGACATAACGTAGGAATCATCAACAAAAATGTTATTATTTGATTCATATTTAATGTTGAACCTTCTGTAGGTACCAAAAAGATATTAATGGATTTCATAAATATTATTTGCTTTAAATATGATGCTAAAAGAAAAAGAAAACAATTGCTCGCTAAGAATAAGAAAATTGCAAAAAGGTATATTTTATGCATATGATAGTGTAGAGTATATAAATGTTTGTATATTGATGGGTATACGCCGTGAGATAAGTCCTAGATAGGGAGGACCTCATTCGAGGCTTATATTATCTATTTTAATTTTTAAACTGACAGCAACGCAGATGAGACTCTACCAAAAAAATTCATAACTTCAACCTTAGAAAATATTTAAGAACTTAATCGTGTATGTGTTAAAATACAAAATTTTAAAGTAAAATTTGATTAAATAAACAGTGGGAATGTAATATAAATTATATATTTAACAATGCAAATCAATTTTATTGTTATGGATGCATGTAGTATGATGATTATGTTTATACGTTATATTAAAGATGTTATTCGTACATCATGTTCGCTAACAAAGTTTTAATTCATCTTCTATTATGGGAGTTGTTAGAGACCACTTATATAGGAATTGCGAAGACGTGATATATTTAAAGAGGAAAGTCTATGACAACCCTGTTTCCTATGCTATAATAATAAATAAATGTAATGAAAATAAAATTTTGAATTTGATTTTATTAGCGATTATTCAAGAAAGTAAAATTCTATATAATAGAAGATTTTTTTTAATAAATAAAATTAACTAAATTCTTTTCGAATAATATTTTGGAATTAAATAAAATGTTTCATTAAATATAATATATACTTTTAAAATTTTAATAATTATTATTTGATTGAAATAGTGAAAATCAATTTAAGGTAGTTTGGAATTCATTTACAAATAAATTAGAAGGAACGGGGAAAAGAAAAGAAACGAGATGGAAAATTAATTGAGTGAAACCTAGCCCAAATTAAAGTCTAGCCCTTAAAGTAAACAAGGCCCAACCTTAACTCCATCCCTATTTTCTCTCGAATGTTCTCCCTACTTCCTTAACCCGAAACCACTAGTTTAATTTGCCCTAACACTGGAATATTCCTCAATGAAGGATCGTGTTTACTTTAAAAAAAATCGCGAGTGGTGGAAGGCTCGACTGGGCAACGTGACGAGCTTTTGGGCATGTAACCTGGTGATCGACATAGGTGTGGGCCACGACTTTGGAGGTCGCGATTTACCTTAATGTCTTGCACGATTTGGGAAGTCGATCTTGATATGGAATTTTGGTGATGGCCGGAATGACGATGGCGAAGTGCGAGTTTTAGCGAGGGTGGATTGGATGCAGACTTTGGTGGTTTGGGCAACCTGAAGCTGCGATTGGATCAGCAAATGTCGACAAGAGATGGCCTAGATTGAAGGCAGCAGAGTTAGTGGTCAGTTGTGCAATAGCTGGCTGTATGTGACGATTGTTGGCGATTTGGTTGAAGAAATAGAGCTTCGATTGGTGAATTTTATGCGCCGTTTTGGGGGTATCTTGCTCACAAATCTATGCCAAATCAAGCTATTCTATGTGTATTGTAGTGCTTGGATTTCCTACTTGAGTATCATGTGCACACTGAATTGTAATGAATAATGTTGAAAATTGGATCGAAATCAATTAGAGTTCGATCAAAAATACTATCTTCAAGCTCCGGCCGACCAATTATGGTTCACCGGTCGATCAGAGACCATGTATTCTCAATATATATATATATATATATATATATATATATATATATATAAATTTAGAATAAAAACATTTATAAATATAAATTAAATATTATAAAAATAAATTAAATTAGAATGTATTTGAGAAAGTTTATATAAATGTTTACACATATAATATAATTTAATTTTAGGAAATTCATTAATTAAAAAGTAAATTAGATATTCGCTTTTAAAATTATATAACAATTGTTTATATACATACTCTACAAAGTAAGAAACATAATTTAATAATATCCTATAATAAGCATAGTATATTATATAGAATTTTAGTGTATAATTCAAGTTTTAAAGTGTTTTATTAAATATGTATATATATAGATTTGGATGTTTATATTTATTTTAAAATAATAACTAGTTATAAAAGGATATGGAATAATTCTTATGCGAAGTTCTAGTTTAATAAATTATTGTTTTGTTATCAAAAGATAGGAATGAGACTTCTAATGTAATTAGTGTATATTAAATCATGTACTATAAAAGATTAAGAAACTCATTTGTTTTTACATATATTTGAGTTTAATTAACTAATTATTTAATATATATAACTGTTATCCATTTCTAAATATTTATTTTCTTATATAAGACAAAATGGTGAATGATTTTTATTAGATATTAATTTGGATGTTTTATAATCATTTAAAATAGTATTTAATCGTATTAAATTATGAAATAATTCTTATTTGTAATATTTAGCCTTATAAACTATTTTGTGAATTTAAAATATAAGAATTGAGTTTCAAATGCTATTAATGATAGTTTATTTATTGACTATTTATATATAAGATTGGGAAATAATTTATTTACTGTAAATAATAAGTTATAATAGAATTCTATTTTTTATCAATCCTAGAACATGTATTTATCATTCATTCCTGGGTATTTATTTTTATTATAAATGATTCTTCATTGAATATTAAGTTTGGGCTGGTATGTTTATTTATTTGAATAATCTATTTTATAGTATCTTTCTGATCATACTTCCCTTATACATTGAATTAAATTATATGAATGATTCCCCATTGGTATGGATTTGTCTAGTGTTTTAATATAATACAGTGATGACATCCTTCTATATGATTTCATGATATTTCATTTTATGTGACAAGAAATTTGAATAAACAACGTTATAATACCGTTTGAGATGGGACATTTGGTAATATTTCTCCAGTTATCATTTGGACTCATTGTACAAAATAGTACGAAGATGAGTGTAGTTTATAAGAATTGAATAAACGTTTAAGTATCACATAATGGTATGGGACGCTGTTGTGGTATTTATTCAGTTATTCAATGTAAGTAGATGACACTCACATGATGGGAATAGAGTGGATAAGTGTAAGCTGATGTGTTGTGTTATATGACTTTGTGTCTGTATGTATTTGTTCCGTATGCCATTATCACGATGTACTCCTAATTATGTTTGTTGTAGAGGACCAGATGGCTAGATCTACCCTAGTGGCTTGATCATGGGGTGGCTCCCCAGATCTGTGACACCATGTTTATATACCTTTGCGGTACTTAACTTTATGGTACTTTTATGGATGGGTTTCCCTTAGTATCACCTAGGCTTGCGGTATGTTACATATACCTTTGTGGTACATTATAGGAGCAATTGGAGTGTCGTGATTGATTAGTCCTTGCATTGGCGAGACACTGGTGGATACATGTCACGATGACTGTAAGGTAACAAAACTATAGAGTCTTTATGTCTTTGGAGCTTGCTTTGTACTATCACTCTCCCTTCTGGTATTGACGGAGTAGTAGATTGGTATATACGATTGACACACCTCATTGTAGCAGTTATATGAGCCAAGTGCCGCATTTTATTATAAATATATGACTCTACTTGGGACTTTGTGTCCATCATACAGTCATTTCCCGTCATGATATTTATAGAGAGATGGTATATGTAGAGATGAGATTATACCTGAGATACGTATCCAGTGTATAATGGATTCTCATTATTTGATGAGCAACCTATCCTATTTTATATGTATTGATAATTTTGTTGAGATTGAGAGAAATATTTTGTCAATGCTTCATTCTACTCTGGTTATACTTGATGATTCTTATTTACTAATATTTCTAGATTTAACGATGAATTCCGAATATGTATGACTCACTCATTTGTGTTAATTTAGCAATTTTTAATTTGATGTATTTCTATATGGGTGATGACATCTTTAGATATAAGTGTTGACTGTTTCATATGTATTTGAGTTATTTAGGTGATGTGATACCTTGATGATTATTTATAGCATTATTTATATTTTAGGCATACCTTACCATATTTATGTGCATCCTTTAACATGTTGTCTTATGTTTTGAGTATTGATGTTAATGTTATCATATTATATTTCCACATTTATATCGTGTTACAATTCTTATATACCCTAGATTAGACATAATCTGACCCGTGCGTTATTTTATAATACTCGGGTCAGTCTGAGACATTTCAGGTACAGTGATGATATGACCAGCTTATGTGTTATTGGGCTTAGAGGAGACATATATTAGGATGTTGCATATTCATTATTTGTCATTGATTTAATGTATATAGTGACATTGAGATGTATATTGATTACACATTATATTATATTGATATTGTAACGATCTTCCTTTCTTACATCTAAAGATGATACTTAACACATCCTCGGTATTTGTGTGCTATCATTTAAGTGTCAAAAAGACAGGTCATTTGGGGGTAAAGAAAGAAGAAGACAGAACATAATCTCACATCGCGATGAGCAATATATTATATACATAAGATTTTTACAGAAAGATATCATTTTTATTTACACACAACATCAGAGTACACTAACCTATCTTCAGCATGGACAGTTATAACATCCTATTCTTACAATTACTGATAAATACAGACAAGAACAAAACAAAACAGAACAGAAAAATAATGTAAGGTATGCAAATAGGTCCTTGAAAATCCATCTCATCTACTGAAAGCTCCAAGCGTCCAACTAAATCTGAAAAATATGCTCGGGCTGACCCGAGCATTTAGGGAAAAACGCCCAGGTCAGTCTGGTAAAATCAGCTGAGAAACTTAGATCATGAGGAATTTTATTTAACTTATAAAACCCTTTAAAATCAAAGGTGTCTTGTAAGACCACACCACACATAAAAATAGAAGGGTTTTACCTTACAATAACCAATTTTTTTTTGTAGAAAATCCAATGATATTATGATAATGTCTTGAATACAAATATATATTAATCATAGCTGAAATTGTTACATTATAAAATTCCAGCTTAATTATTTTAGCTACACCTTAATTATTTTAGCCATTTCCTAGATTGTAAGGCTTAAGGCAATGCTTTTACCTTTCCTCTTAGAAGACCATCTTGGAATGCTATCACCACCTTCCAGGTAGCAATATAGTGCCAGCATTTATCCATACAAGTTCGTTTGGGTCTGAACAAAACCGAAAGCACTGCTTCCATTACATCCATTTTGGAATCATCCTCAAGATTAGTAGCAAGTAGCACTTGCACTTTGAAAGCTTCATCTTCGATTCCGTCTTTTATTCCATATTCTTCAAGATGTCTTTAGTTCGAAATGCTTGAGTTGGGTCGAAGTGGTTTTCGGATAATTTATACTTATCCGATCATGGTCTCTTCAAAACAATATTCGACAGTTCCGGTAAACTCAACCCCGATTCTTTTGAAAATAATCAGACAATAGATAGGAGCAGGGATCATCCCCTAACCATTTAAGTGGATTGATCTCCCTATGATTTGTTTGAGGAGAACAAAACGAGGTTTATACTCACAGTACAGCATCATCGAAGATGACTGTGCCATATAACTCACATGTTTCTCCTAGATATTTCCAGAGTTATATTTTTGTCCAGATTTGATAGTCGGTTATTTAACTATCAAATAAACAAACAAGCAATAATTTAGAGATTTAATTACTCACAGCAACCATTAAGCATTATTTTAAATAATCTTTTCCATTTACGAAATCTTCTTTACTTAAATTCTAAACCCATTTACTAAACTCTTAACAGAATCTTTAAAATCGTTTATAAAACTTCCTTTATCAATATCCAAAATCATTAATAAAACTTCCTTATCAATATTTCTTGTTTAAATCAAACTCCTTTAATGAATCTCATTTAATAAGATTCCTTTGATAAACTAAATGATTATCTTAAAACACTTTTAAATAAACAATTTATTTTAAAAAAACATTCTTCTTTTTATTTAATTATCTTTAAACCTCATTTAAATAACAACCTTGGAATATTCTTAATAATATATTAAATTAACTTAAAACAATATTATTATACTAATAAATTAACTTTAAAACATTATTAATACAATGATTAATCAATTTAAAACACACTTAATAAAATAATCAATTAATTTCACAACATTATTAATATAATAATTAATTATTTTCCCGCATTACTAATATAGTAGTTAATTAACTTTAAATACGATTAACAAAATGATCAATTAAGTTTAAAGTCCAAATTAAGCAATTTAATCAACTTAAAATACCATTTAAATAAGTAATTTATTAAGGTAAACCTTGTTAATAAATAAATAAATAGTCTTAAATACCCTTATTTAAAATAATTAACTAACCGATAAACATTATTAATTTAAGAAATTAATTACTTAAGAGAATTATTTATTAAAATGGAAATTAGCTTAATTATTATTAATCTAGAATAATAACTAACTTGAAACAATTATTAGTTAAAAAATAATTACTTAACATTTGTTACTTACATAAGAATTACCTTAATGTTTGTTAATTCCAAAATGACAACTGAATGCTTACTTAATTTAAATTATCCTATCAACATCAGAAATTTTTAGTTAACTTTTAAAACGTTATTAAAAAGGAGCTTAACGGCTACAAATGGTATATAGGCAAACTACCATTAAATCCAATTCAAAATTTCATATTATATTACTGATATTTACATAAGCAACAATTATGTAAATAAATGGCATAACTAACATCGACAGATAACATGTTATATGTCCAGGTTAATTGACATACAAATAATTGTCCAAATTAATAAAATAGCAGAATGGAGATTTATTCTAGTAAACCAATATGATTTAATTAGCGAAATAGTGTTTTATCAATGATAAAATATGATTAAATATTAACGTAATTATTTCTGTGATTATAAATTTACTATCAAATCATACTTCATTGAAATTCCCAAAAGTTTATATAGAAGTGTAGTGCTTGATATTACGAATCTAGTAATCGAAGACCGAGGTTTAAGCGGGCTTCGTATGGATGTGTTAAGGGTTATTAAAACTTTAAAATTATTATTTACTAATAACTTTATTAATTTCATTTCAAATTATCCTAGGGCCCAAGGCCTAATACCCAACCAACACAAACTACTCTTCTTCCCAACCCAAACGCAACAAATACAAGAAAACAAGGCAGTACACACAACATCCCTCATCCTCCTCCTTCCTGTGCACGTTTGTGTACGCGTGTGCACATGCACACGAGATGCTCCACCCAAGACACCGCCATAACGACGCCTCCTTGTTTGCCTAGCTCTGGCCATCACATTCGACCATCTACTTCGAGCTCCAACCCACTTGTCGTTAAAATCACCAATCAAAAGCAACCACTCACCACATCAGCACGAGATCAAACATCACCAACTCTCGACCACCTTGACGACTTGTGACCACCCCACCACCACCACTTTGCTCATTGTCCATGCGGCCCAACTCGATGCCCTGTTGCACTCATGCGACCTCCATCAAATCGAGCACCCATAACACCCCCTCAAAACCCTGATTTGACCTTGTCCCATCACCAACAATCGCTGAAGGTCTCAACCCTTATACCGGTGCCTCAGCCATCACCCTAGCATGCTCCATAGCCAACCGCTCTGCCCCTCGTTGACGAGATCACGGGAATTTTCTTTTAACCCAATTCCATTAATTTAGCTATTTCTCCTCAACCACAACACTTAAAATTGCTAAACTACCACTAAAATGATGATTCGCCTAGCCGAAGTTGACTGTTTACTTCGTTCGTTAATTCATGATAGTTGAAAAACTATCATTACACGACCATTCTAGGAAATTGAGTAAACTCCACCACTATACTCATCTGAACGACGAGCTACTATTTATTTAAAATACTAGAGGCGGACTCGAACAACTTTCATGTTGGAGACTTAGGCTAATTGTGAACGGTTTGTGCGGTGTGGATTTTTAAAGATATGAGATAGAAGATGTTTTATTTACAAAACAAAGAGGAGGAAGGAAAATACAAGAAGAGGAAACCTTGCATTATTATTGCATATCTTTGTGTACATGTTGCTACAGAGAGCAAATTATCAGCCAGACATGATTTTAACCAACTGCTTAAGCATGAGCATCAATTTTTAAAGCAAGCAACTACCATTATTTAACATTCGTTTCACAAATTAACAAAGATAAAGATGTGGTGTTCTCACTTTCCACATCGCTCCTTGAACTTTGCTTAAGATTTTTGATCTTGAGAAGCTTTACAAGATTTGATTTTTAAAAGATGTATAGTTTTTTTTCTTTTTACAAGATTTTCTCTTTGAAATTTGATAAGAATACGTGTGTGTATGTGAAGTAGTGTGTGTATAAGTGTATGTGTGTGTGTATATATAAAGGATTTAAAAGAAAACATAAAGAAATGAAAATATTTCCTTTCATCCTAACATCATTTCAATGTTTACCTAAGTACATGCCATGTAAGTGTATGTTGGGTTAAAGGGAGTTTTGAAGTACTAATGACTTAAATGCTTAAGTACTTAATATTTTATTTTATTTTATTTCATACACCTCCTTAAGTATACTTATATATAACATAACTCCAAATTATTTGCAAATTTATGCATATGGGTATACAATAGTGTTCAAAACATTTCTTGATAATTTTTTGCCGACGAAAAATCGAAAATTTGGAAAACGCTTTGCGGTCACATTTTCGATTTTCTTCGAACTAATTACTTTTGCAAACAAATTTTGAAAAATAATTCACCATCTCTAGTTATTAGTTTAAAGGAGTTTATTTTAATTATAAAATCTATTATTTGAATATTTAATTAAAATAAATATTCACAAATCAAAGTGGTGAAATTTCAGGTCGTTACAGATATTGTTGACCCTTGAGATGATTTATAGACTATCAATATTGTATATTATATATATTATTATTGCAATTGGCTCCATGTTCTTAATTATTTATTGTATATTGTGTATTGCTCTATCCTGGAGGCATATGTGTTTATTGTTTTATACTGATACTGTGTACGTATATATGAGATATTTAATTGATGTTCAAATACGTACCAACGTTAGTCCAAGGGAATTTTCACATGTGTATCCCATATTGTCTCATTCTCCGTATTATCTGATAGTATTACCTTGTAATACTATTGGATGGTAGGGTATAGAAGTGGGGTTGTTTCATAGCATGAATGAATGCGATGCTCCGGAGTCAAATAAAGTACGAATTTTATTTCCTAAAATGAGAGCTGTACCTACCATTGTTGTCTTTCCTTGGTCTCCTAGAGGTGATGTACCGAAAAAAGGGGTAGCCTCAATTGCATAGGCTTGCCCACTCTATCCTTACTTCACCATTTGTAGACACTGATTTTTGAAATGCCCTTCTTTTTAGCAATGGTAACATTTCCCCTTGAGAGCTTCCTTCAACAAATTCACTCTACAGTCCTTTGCAAGGTGGCCTTTCTTTTGGCAACTATTACACACTTTACCTTCTTTCTTAAATTTCACATTTGACTTCTTATTCACCCACAAATTTCCTTTCTTGGCCCCTATCGGATTCTTTTGGGTCCTGCCTTCCCCTTCTCCATCCTTTCTCCTCAACGTTTATCACATGTAGCAATGCCATCTCAATAAGCATCTTGTTATTTGCTCCTTGGGTATTTGAGTCAACATCCACTCCCTAAGCAATGAGTTCAAACCCTTCACAAACTTTTTGGCCATTCTCATGGGTGTATCAATCAAACTCATTCCGAATTTAGATAATTCTATAAACTTACTAATGTACTCCTTTAGAGTGGAGTCTCCTTGCCTAAGCTTAATGAATTTTTCTAGTTGCAAGCTCACTTCTGCCCTTGACATAAACCTTGTCTCAAATCAGTTATTGAACTCATTCCAAATGACAATCCTACCAACGTCCTCTCTTGCCACCATATTCCACCAATCTAAGGATTCTCCTTTATGGTACCAAGCCGCCATTCTTTGCTTCACTTGATCCTTCCATCTAATCTCCCAAAATATCCTCTTGGTCATTTATCCATGCCTTAGTCTCCATGAAGCTTTCGTTTGCAGAATATACTCTTCCTCCCATACTCATAAAAACTTACACTTCGGGAAAATCAATAAGACGAGGTGCTGCCTTGGTAGGCGGAACAATGGGTGTCGGCGATGTAGTTTGCTAAGGAACAAAGACATGTCCTACATGCCTGAGGTACTATTTAAACCATTTGGGTACCCTTTGAATGGTAGGCATTCCTCTAGCGGGGTTCCCAGTCACAGAAGAAGATGGATTTTCAACCATAGTCTGTTATTCGTAGGTTAAACTTTTAGTCATAATTACCTAAGATAGTATTGCATGCTGGATGAAAGATTTTCTTAGTGTACATGCATATATTCATAATAAAGTATATATATACAATAGGGTTTTTGGAAAAATCTTTTCAAAGATAACAGGTACGTCTCTCATACGTATACTTTTCCTCATTGATCGAGTAACCTAAGCTTTGATACCAAATATAACAAGCCACTATGGAATGGGCCTAAATTTCGACCCAAAAAACACCAATCAAGACTTAGAAACATCTCAAAGTTGGCTATTGGTTGAAAAAAAGGATGATACATAGCTATTTATCTACACATTAAGAATCTCACAGCGGAATGATAAAATATAATAACAACGACAGTACCATTTCAGTCAAATTTCAAAATATCATTCAAAACCATAATAAAATATCCATAATATCCAAATCTAACAACAACCCTACATATCACCAATATTTCAAAATTACAACATTATTTTTGTTTCATGGGTACATCAAAAACTGCATAAAATAACAAGTAAATAAGTAGTTTACTGCCACAAGCTTCATCAACATCTCCACCTTCAGCATCACCCTTCCGAACCTATGTTGTAATGAGGATGGAGTCAGAACAACATATGTCTGATGAATAAAAATCTCGAGCCTTATTACATTAGTACATGGATAATATAAATTAAACAGGAATATGTCTTACGATCTGTACAACATAAGTCTTTCAAATACAAGCCGAAAGGCTTTTCTCAAACTTAAATAAATAGGCTTTCTAAATATAAGCGCATAACTATCTTGCTATCATCACAATAATTCATATCTACCGTCTGTAATGTCCTTTCAATGTAAGAGATAGTACTCTAGTAACTTAATACCTTTTAATAGGAACTAGGTAGACTCTGACCATTTAATACCTTATTTAAGGCAGGTCCATGTCATTTACTACCTATAATTCCAAGGCGAACTTCTCACTAGTAACCATCTAGCTGACATTGCACAGAATCTCTTCAGCCACTTGATAATTCCTATTGAAATGGTCCATTTCCCAAGATAACCTCTATCGTACCTAACCCATAACCCCGACCATTTACTACTTCCTAAATAGAGAAGAGACGGGCCCTCACACAACCACTTAATACCATCAATATTTGAAGCATGTCCTCCGTATTTTGACTCGTACCCCATCATGACGTCTCACGTTAGCCTAACAATTCGTAAGTACTGGTAGGAAGATTAACTAGGCATATTTACCCTATAGAATTTGGGACTGACATCGCATCATCGTAGTTAATTATTTAGGAGATGTCCCACATCTGCCCCAAAGTCACACTGCTGGTATCTAGATTAGCTGGGAAGACATCCGTGTGCTTTTGACCGACCTCGCATCCCTATAACAGTCATAATATATATCACACTCTACATATATTATCACACATCTCACTGTTTCCATAATCAAGGCCTTATCAGAAATCTTCCTTATTTCACCTTCAACTTTAATTACCTTCCTATAAGGAATTTAATAGAATTAATAACCTATTTAACATATAATTATATGTTATAATTGTATGTTAATTACGCTAATACACACACACATGCCTAAAAAAATTTAAGCATGCATAATTTACGCTCTAAACTAGCGTTTAAATGTTAATTCTCTAAATAGCTATACAAGTCTCATGACATATTATCAACAATACTAAAATTCCAATATTCATATCCAAAAAGTATCAATTATTAGACTTCTATACAACTAAAAATTAAGCTCAACTTATGACATCAAAATAATGGTATAATTTGATAATAGAAACTTACAGTTCTAGTTTTTATGCTCTGTTCAAATCCTTTTTCATATAAAAGTAAACGAAGGAATTTCTATTTAATTTATGGGAATAAGCAGTGCAAACTACAAATAAAATTCATACCTTACATATTATTCCTTAATCAGGATTCTTTATTCAAATTCAAAGAGAAAGAGCAAGGGGTGTAATAGAAGGTAAAATTATCAGAACTGCAAATCTACAAAATTTCCATTATTTTGACATAAATAATTAAGATTCCAATATAAAATTGATATTTTGCATTGAAGGTGTTTTGGAGGTTTATAGTATAATCATAATATTTTTGAAACAAAACTCCCAAGCATATTCAAACCCAAATCACACTAATTAATTACTAAAATAGAAAAGCCAAGATTTCCACTTATAATATAGCCTTAGCTTTGCCTCCTTTGGATTTGACATGCCTTTAACAAACTCCTATCAAATCTCTTTTTTTGACACATATATACAGTAAGGGGTTTGTATATACGTTAGATTCATAAAATTAAAGGGTTGGAGGAGAAGAAGCTAGGAAAATAAACAATAAACAAAGTTAGATTTATATGATTTTTTACTTGAAACCCTAATAGAGTTTTTTGAATCCTTGAAGGGAAGAATTAATAGAGCTTTACTAATGTTCCTAAAATATTGTGTGAATAAAAATAAAGGGTCTAGGGTTTTATTTATAGTGGTGACAAAGCTTAAGAACCGTCTGATTTAAATAATTAAATATGGAACATTCAAAGTGCCAAAACCCTAGCTGCCACTGTTAATAAGCAGTGGATTGCTTTTCTACCACTAGTTGACTACTAGAGGTTGGCACGTCATGGTTAAGGGCTCGACTTGTCTATTTATTTTAGGAACGTTGATTTTTAGCCGTTGTTTAATTTATTATATTCCTTAATTAATATTTAACGTTAACATTAATTTTAACATGTACTTAACCCCCAAGTCTAATTACTATTAACTTTTGAATTTCAAAATTTTTAAATTAACTATTCATTAGAATTTGAGTTCTATTTAAATCCGAAGACTTCAAATGTCCATAACATTTTCATTTGAGCTTTGCTTTTAAGATATTATATATGGAAATTGATCGAAATTTCACTAGGAATGCACTGACATATCTTCGTGGTTAAACTTCATTTTTTGCTAAATTTTCATATTTACCCTTGTCTTATTTAATTTAATTTATTCAATTTATTTATGGTTGATTTTACAGGGTGTTATAACTATTTTTTATCTCTTTCTCTACAAATTCTAGAAAAAATAGTTGTAGTGATTCTCACTCTCTTTCGGATTAACAAAGACTCTCCCAAAAGTGGATGTACACTAACACGATGTTAGTGGAACCACTATAAAATCTCGATGTCATTTATTAATTGCAATTTTCTATTTGTTCGCTCTATTATTGTGATTGTTGTTATTTTGTATTGAGTGGTTGTTTGGTTGACTGTTTTGCATCATCTTCGCAGGTCTGTTTGGTGCTTCCATTAACTTTGGTGTCTATTATTTTACTTTTGGATAGATTTGATTTCCTATTAATTATATCCATAAGTTCCCTTACATTTTTATCAAAGCATCAAGGTGCGCATAAGGTGGCCATTGAAATGTTGAAATTGGAGAATGACTCGGCTAATCTTGCAACATATACTGTAGAAGTGATAATGTTGTGTCGTATCTACATGGATTGTATGCAACTTATGGATCACAATTGGATATAGAGAAATGAAATAGTGCCAACGATTTAGAAAATTGCAATGGAAGATGAAAGAGGTATAAATGAGGAATATGTTACATCGTATTGAGTTTGATACACATTTGATGCTAGCCGATATTTTAGAGGTTAAGAAGGAAAAGATGGAAGAATAGGTATTCACCATACTTCAACTTGCTAGGAGGAGAATGTAATATCAAAGATTAGTGGTGAAACAACTACTAAGGGTATATAAGACATGTTGGAGTATTTATATATGAAGTAGTCACTCCCAAACATTGATCTTATTAAGAATATTTTTTACATATAAGTTGAAGGATGGGACTTTGCTAAAGGTGCAATTTAATACATTTGATGGTTTGCTAATGAAGATTGAAGTATTAGATTTAAATATATTGAAAGAGCACAAAACTACAGTCTTATTATGTTTGTTGTCAAAGAGGTATGTATGGTTTTCTAATAGCTTGATTTATAGCTTGGAAACATTAACTCTTGTTGATATCAAGGTGGGTCTTATTAGTAGGAAGTTGCATGATAAAATAAAGTATTGAGAAGTGGAGGTGTTGGGACTAGAGTACTCATGGTTTATTTCTGGAGAGGGAAAGAGAAATATAAGGGAAATAGAAGGAGATCAAATTGTAGGAAGCTAAAAAATCGAGGGTGTGGAAAATTGAGGGATAAAAACTCACGGTGCTTTAGATGTAAAAAACTCGGTCATTGGAATAATGAATGTCCATTTGAAAATGAATGAGGTGGGACTTCATGAATGGTTGGGGAGATTGTTGGTGGTGAGATAGATGAGGATGTATTGATGGCAATGGCAATAGAGGTTTTGAGCCATATGATGTTTAATATGGGTTGTTTTTCTCTTATGCCGATAAAGGGGGAAATGCAACTGCTGTGGGAAATGGTGCTACTTGCAAATCTTTGGGTGTTGGCTCTGTGCATATTTGGATGTATGATGGTGTAATTCCCATGCTCACTGATGTACACTATGTTCGTGGACACCGAAAGTCACGTATTACTTTGGAACAGTTGAATTCTATTGGTTGCAAAATCACTACAGAAAAGATAGTTTGAGGTTTCTAGGAAAGCGCTTGTGTTAATGAATGGAGAAGGTCTATAGTTTTTACTTGCAAAAGGAGTGACAATGATGACGAATCTTATATTGATGTTGATAGTTCTCGTGATTTGGATGCGACTAGATTATGGAATTTGAGATTAGGTCATATTTTGGAGAATAACTTAGACATTCTTTGGAAGAAAGAATTAATCGATGGGAAGAGCTTTAGCAAGTTAAAGTATCTCTAGCACTGTGTCATAGGAGGCAGTCGAAAGTATCATTTGGTGAAGAAAAAGCATTATTCTATATGTTTTCTTGAGTGTGTTCACACAAGTGTATGGGGACCAACATTAGTAGCTTCTTTAGGTGGAGCTAGGTATTACATATCATTTACTAATGATTTTTTGCAGAAGGTTTGGTATATGTAACGAAGGCTAAGTAGGAGGCATTTTAAAAGTTCAAAGTGTGGAAAGCTCTTATTGAGAATGAGAGTGGAATGTCTTTGAAGGTATTTAGATATGAAAATGGCGGAGAGTATGTTTTTGAAGATTTCTTAGATTATTGCAAATAATAAGGAGATCGTAGGCATTTTACTACAATATGTGATTTATAATAAAATGGAGTTCCGAAGAGGATGAATTGTACTCTATTCGAGAAGGCTCGATGCTTGAGATTGACATTAGGATTTTCAAAAGAATTTTAGGCCAAAGCTTGTCAACTACAGTTCATTTTGTAAATTGAATTTCATGCTCAATAATGCTGGCAAAATTACGGAAGAAGTGTGAAAAGGAAATAGTATTATTGACTTAAGCTTTCTTCATGTTTTTGGTAATCCAGTTTATGTGAATGATATAGGGAATGGTAAGCTTGAGCCAATGGCTTTCAAGGGAGTTATGCTAGGCTACACGGATAGGGTGAAAGGGTATTGTATTTGGAACTCGAAAATGAACAAGGTGGTTAACTCACGTCATGTTGGTTTTGATGAGTCATTTTTGTTTAGAGAGAAAGGAGAGCTCATTGGATTACATATTCCGGATTGGATTGGCGACAATGAAAGGAGATGGAAGTTATTTCCAAATTTTCGACCTAGAAGTAAAGTAGATGATGTTGTTGGTGGTAGGTGGTTGATGTTACAATACTTGGTAGTCAACGTGTTTCCCCTAGTGATGTTGGTGATGTGCGTGATATTAGAGAGAGTCTGGTTCAAAGTGGAGCCGAAGTTGAAACGGTTCAAGATGAAGTAGAAAGAGGTTCAGATAATGCAATTGCCAAACCAGTCGGCCTTCGTAATATAAGGCCACCTGTAAGGTATGGTAGTTGGAATTATCTTTGATTTAATGATCCTTTTTACTATGCTCTTCACGTAGTCCAAGATGAGCCAATGGACCTTGATAACATCATTAAATCAATTGAAAACTCGAAATGAAATTTTGCCATAATGGAAAAGATGCAATCTTTGTACAAGAACAGATTTAGGCTTTGGTTCCGCTTCCTAAAGGTAGTCATGCTATTAGGTGCAAATGGATATACAAGGTGAGTGGCGATGGAAGATTCAAAAATAGATTGGTGGCTAAGGGGTTTTCACAACAGAAGGGAAAGGGGTACGATGAGATTTTTGCATTGATTGTGTGCCATACTTCAATCTAGATCTTATTGGCTAAATCTGCAAATCAAGATTTTTATTTGGAACAATTATATGTGAAAACCACTTTCATGTATGGATACTTAGATGAAGATGTCTAAATGGATCAATCGAAAGAGTTTTTTTAGAGGGAAAGTTAAATTTAGTGTGCAAGTAAAGGAAGTCGATATATGGTTTGAAGCAGTCATGGAGGCAATGTTACAAGAGATTTGATCATTTATGTTTGATATTGGTTTCGATAGAAGCATCAAAGATGCTTGTGTGTATTTCAAGCATTTGGAGAATGGTTATTGGATGTACGTACTCTTGTATGTGGATGATATGCTTATGATCTCAAAATATAAGGATGAAATCAAGAAGTTGAAATCTCTTTTAAATTCATTATTTTATATGAAGGATCTTGATGAAGCAAGGACAATATTGAAAATGGTAATTGCTTGGGATCGAAGGCGATGCGAGTTTAAGTTAACTCAAAAGGCATATATTGAGAAAGCGATCTCTTGGTTTAGCATACACAAGGTAAAGGTAGCTAGTACACCACTATCTTTGCATATGAAGCTTTTGTCAAAGAATTTGTCGATTTCCAAAGAGGAAAAGGTCTACATAGAAAGGGTGCCATATAAAAGTGTCGTTGGTAGTTTAATATATGTTGACTTGATTTTTCATCAACCTTAGAATTAGACTGATGTGCCGTGAAGAGCAAAGGTTACTTGCTAATCAATATGTTAAAGAATGGAAAATGAAGGGAAAGTAAGCAATCAAAGAAAATAACTCCAAATATAAAGTGGTTTGGTATTGTTGCCTACATCCACTATGTAGTTCTCTCACTATATGTCTCTCTTACAATTACAAGAAATTACAAGGTAATAATAAGAAAATGGAGAGGAAATTAAGACTAATGAAGCTATTAATCTTAAGAATTTATCATGGGAAGAGCTCTAAATTGCGTGTAATGACTGGAATTCTTGCATATTCCAACCCCTTTGAAGTGGTAATGCATGAGATATTTATGGTAACTGAAACAAATGCATTGACGGCAGAGATCGTGCTATAAAATAGGTAGGACGCGTGCCTGGTCACTACACGGCTTGATAGGCGACAACTGGAAAAGTGAAAGGAATGCATGGTTGAGATAAGTGTCAATTGGGGAATCGTGCAAGGTGCTTGTCTTTCCTTTACCGTACATTTCAAACATACTGTTGCCGATTTTTTTCATCGTCACCACACTTGGCTAGATTGTTAGGCAACCTCGTGATTTTTTGTCCTCACGATTAGGAATCAGCGAATTTAAGCTTTGTTAAATTCACCTTTAGGAAGTGACTGTGTTGCCGAATGCTTACATAGCCGAGTAGCCGCACTTCAACTGTTTCTTGAAAAGTCGAGATGGATTAACAAACAAAAATGCATAAAATTAAATTGCAGAAATATATAGACGTAGAGGTTTTTTATGTGGCTCGAATTGTTGTTAATCCTATGTCGATGGGGTAATCCACTATGTTTGACTATTATTGTACAAGAGATTTTTATGGCCCTGAGGCATACAATATTTATTTTCAGGAAGAAGAACCTGAAAAAGAAGAAGATCAAAAAAGAAGATCATTTCTTTATCCTCATGCTTTTCCTTTTACAGTATAAAAGGTGCATTGTTGATGATTGCAATCGTCTTCTGCATTTTCCTTCAGTTTTCGCCCTTGGATTTTGCCATCTACCGCTTATCCCCGACTTTTGTATTTCATGCCTGGATTGGTGATGGGTTTTCGGTGGGAAATCCGAATATTGGTGGGACATTGGAATTTTGAAGTAGGATGCCCAAAAAAGCGGGCGGGAAGCCCAAATCAGCATCCTCGCTCTTGAAATAGCAAGCTGTTCTAAGAGGAATGGTAGGAAACTGCCCTTAAGCTTTATTATACTACGAACGTGCGAGAATAAGTGCAGTTTTGGATGTTATTTAGTGTTCAGACCATATTGTCTGCTGCTTTTATTCTCTTTGTTTAATTTGTCACCATGTTGGATCAGAATAGAGTATCTCCTCCCATTCTGTGTTGAAAGCTTCCCAGACAAGTTTGGGGCTTGTTTGCCATTTGAATTGTTCCTTGGCTATTGCTGACGAAAGATTGGAAGGGAGGAGAGATTCACGTTCCTTGTTCGCCTGTAGGATTGAGTCTGTGTTTGAAGCATATCGTGGAAGACCCTATATACAACTCTAGTGAGGTGCTTTCAGCTATTTGACACTTTTTAGGTTGCCCCTAGTGTGTTCTTGTACAGATCTACTCCTGTATTCGTTTGGCAGAATGTGAGTATAACTAGCCCAAAACCTCATTTGTTAGTCTTTATCCCTTAGAGTAGTGTTCCTGTTTGGCCTTTGCGTCTGGATGCAACCAATGCATTATGCTCTGTCCTCTTACATACAACATCTGCTTAATGTAGCGAAGTAAGGAAATTGAACAAGATCCATGGTTCAGTCCTAACGGGGATGCCAGTTAGAAATGAATCTTTAGCCTGAATATAAAAGAAACACTTATTCCCTTTTCGAGGACTTCTTTTGACCGCAAAAGGAAATTGGAGTTTTTCGCCAGTAAGTTTAATACCATTTTCAGCATAAAGGATAAAAGTGGTCAAAGAAAAGTTATAAGAATTGGGGGCAAGTTGAACTAAACCGATACTTAAGGTAGTAAGTCATTCATGGATTACTGGATGTATAGGAAGAAACAACCCGCATCGAATATGCGCATTATTTTTGTAGCAAGTCTTAGCCGACCTGCAGTCGCCATAGACTTGGGGGATAAGTGTTATGCCCGTTCTTATCACGAGTCATGATAGAAAGAAACACATGATACATCCTAACAATAACAGAGCTAAGCAAAGAACGAGCTTAAGGTTGCAGCATTTAACCAGATCCAAGCCCTCTCCATCAGAATCAAGGCTACATGAAGCAGATGTTGTATGTAAGAGCATATAGCAGAATGCATTGGTTGCATCCAAATGCAAAGGCCAAACAGGAACACTGAACTAAGGAACAAAGACTAAAAAAATGAGGTTTTGAGCTAGCTATACTCAAGTTCTATCAAACATCTACATGAATATATATGTACAAGCACACACGAAGGGGGGCAACCTAGACAGCGCCATACATAGCTGAAAGCACTCCATTAGAGCTATATATAGGGTTACCTAGGAAATGCTTCAAACATAGACTCAATCCTATAGGAAAACGACAAATGTGAAGCTCTCCCCCTCAATCTCTCGTCGGCAACAGCCAAGGAAACAATTCAAATAGCAAATAAGCCGCAAACTTGTCTAAGAAGCTTTTAGCACAGAATGAGAGGAGGTACTCCATTCTGACCTGACATGATGATAAATTAAACAAAAGGAATAAAAGTAGCAACACGACAGTATGGCCTGAATACCAGATAACGTCCATCACTGCACTTAATCTCACATGTCCCTAGTATAATAATGCTTCAGGGCAGTTTCCTACCATTCCACTTAGAGCAACTTGCTATTTCAAGAGGGAGGAGGCTAACCTATTTTGACCTAGGCTTCCTAGGTGCTTTTTCAGGCATCCCACTTCAAAATTCCAATATCCTACCAAATTTCGCATTTACCATCGAAAACTTGTCATCAATCTAGGCTCAAAATACAAATGTCGTGGATAAGCGACAGGTTACCAAATCCAAGGGCAGAAACTGAAGGAAAATCTAGAAGAATATTGCAATCATTATAAATGCACTTTTCATACTATACAAAGGAAAGCACGAGGACAAAGAAAGGATCTTCTTCTTTTTTGGATCTTCCTTTTCAACTTCTTTTTCTTCCTAAAAATAAATATTGTATGCCTCAGGGCCATAAAAATCTCTTGTACAAAAATAGTCAAATACAGTGGATTATCTCATGGACATAGAATTAACAATAATCCAAACCATGTAAAAATTTATATGTCTTTATATTTCTGCAATTTACTTTCAATCGCATTTTTTTGCTAATCCATCTCGATATTTAACAAACAGTTAAATGCGACTACTCGACTGTGTAAGCATTTGGCAACATAGTCGCTTCCTAAAGGTGAATTTAACAAAGCTTAAGTTCGTTGGTTCCTAATCGTGAGGATGGCAAATCGCAAAATTTCCTCACAATCCAGTAGAGTGTGGTGAACACGAAAAAGTTCACCAATAGTGATTGACCATCATTATTATGCCAATGGCATAGTTGATGCTGGCGGATTTCCTCTCTATCTTGCTCTGTCAGTACAAAATTTAGGCTGGTTTGGATGCTTTGCTACCTTATTGGAAAGAGTAGAGGCTATCACCTCTACCTCTGATATCACAACTAAAGTCTTCGAAGGCTCCTTTGCATCGTTGATTGGTACCTTTTGAGATCTCTTGTGAGATTCGATGTGAAAAGACTCAAAGGTGGCACAACGCCCCTACTTCCATAGCAAAATATAAATTGGGCGCTGTCAAGAGCAATCATCTGCACATTTGCAGCTGAGTCTTCCAAAGGGCTCCACGGCGTGCTTCTCTTCTTCTTTTTCTTTTTCATCTTTTCAACTCGTGAGCGATAAAATATCTCTGTATACCTAGCTGGGTAGGCTTTGTGCTCCTGTATCTTTGGATTAAATGAAATAGATATTTTTCTATGAACTTCTTCTAAAAACTTTGTTGCTGCCTTCGTTTCTTGTCTGTGTATGACTAGTATAGTAGCACATCTCGAATGGCTAGCATAGTCCCTGCATTATCTGCAAAAAAAGTTTCCCTTTTTTAAGATATGTTAAATAACAATGTATGATTATACGATAAGTTGAGCCCGACTATTCATGTGAACCGAGTGCCTGCCTGATATAGAATGGCGGGTGGCACCAGTTTTGCACGAGAGCGCACGTTTTCCTAAAGGTTCTCCTAGGTGGCAAGTGGTTATGTGCAAAGTAGCGGATGGGCCCGGCTCAAACCGAAGCGCATAAGGGCTCGAAGGTTCTCCTAGGTGACAAGCCGCGGTTGTAAGGCGACTGTGGGCATCGACATAAACCAAAATGCATGGCTAGCTCAAATGCTCTTGTATAAGTGTGTTATATAATGATGATACGGGTAGCGAGTGCCATCGTTCATAAGATCCTAGTAGATATGAGAATTTATTATCAGGACTGAGAACTCTATCTGTGGTGATGGGATAAGCTTGTAAGTGCTTGAGAAGGGCACTAGCTGTTAAGCCCTTCTATCTTCAGACATGCAGAAAGGCATATGGTCATATTGCGGCCATGGCTGAAATTGAAGATGAGTGAGAGAGCCTTTTATAAGTCCTTTTATAAATCGTTTTTATAAGCCTATTTCATTTTACAAATCCATTTATAAATCTCTAAATTAATTTATAAAACTTCTTTTCTAAATCTCTTTAAATTATTTATAAACTCCTTATAAAACTCCTTTACCAAATATCATTTACAATCTCTTTTACAAAATATCATTTGTAAATCTCCTTAAATTAATCATTTTTATTAAGTAAAATCCTTTTTATAAAACAATTTATTATTTACAAGCACCTTTATTCAACTAATTAATTACTTAAATAATAAATTAATTAACTTTAAAACATCATTGATAAGATAAGTAATTAACTTTAAACATATCATTAATTAAATAATTAATTAACTTTAAACAAAGCTAAACCAACTAACTACTTTGAAAACAACATTAGTAATCTAATAACTTAAAAAATCATTAATAATACAATTAAATAACTTTAAAGGTCTTTGATAAAATAATTAGTTAACTTGCTTTAAAACATCATTTTTAAACACTTATCCCCTAATTGTTATAAAATTGGAGTCAATTTAGATCCATAACTTTACAAATTCAGAAAGAGGCTTAGCGACCACAATTATACCAAATCAAGTTATCATTTAATTCAGTCCGAATTATGAAGTCACATTACTGGTATTTGCATAAGCAACATATATGTAATTCAAATCAACAAATTGATAACCACTAGATAATCCATCACTTATCCAACATTAATTTTTTCACATACTAATTAATTAACATATCAATAAATGTCCAAATAAATATAATATCATAATGGAGATTTATTCTGCTAAACAGCTATCGTCAAAATCTACATAATTTATTTATAGTAGAACGGTATTTTATTTTGCTAAGTAGATATCCAAAATAAACTATTCATTTTAATTTAATAGATCGGTGTTTCTATTTGGCCAAATAGGTATCACCAGTTATGTATAATTGTTTTAAAGATGTTATTATATAAACAAACATAATTATATTCAGCCCTTTATTATTTTTATTAACATTTTAAATATCATCCAATCTATCAACAAGTTATGCCACAATGTTGTACTTATCATACGAGTCTAACGCAAAATCCGTGGGTCAAACAGATTCAAAACGAGCAAGATATCATGTTTTTTAATATTCAACACTTCTAATTAAATAAATCTTTATTAATAGTTGTAATACCTTTGGTGTCACACTTTTTTGGTGTAAGCGTGAACTACCAAAAATGCCCCTCTACATATATTATCAAATCTTAGTATCACCTAAAAATAGGATCTAATAAATAAACTTCATTTACCAATTCAAAATGGTCTTTTATAAATATGACTAAATCTCACTATCACTTAAAAATAGGATCAAATAAATAAAATTTCTTTACCAATTCAAAACTCACATCTACAAGTATTACCAAATCTTAATATCACTTAAAAATAGATCTCATAAATAAACTTTATTTTACAAATTCGATCTTTATTAATTAATGATAGAAATAAAAATTCAAACTAACAAAAATAAGATGTTGAAGCATTGAATAAAAATTCAAATTAACTACACATGATTTCATCACAAAAATATGACTAAATATTTAATAAATCATTCATCTTAAATGTGTTAAACATATATAATATATGGAAAAATAATTCACAAGCGAAGCGCGTGCCGTAACGCTTGTATAAATAAACAAATTTAATAGCTCCTCACCCCACACCAAAGCGCCTAACCCACATCCATCTCCAACCCAACCCAAAAACTCCATCTTCCTTAAATATATGAACTCCCACCTGCACGTGAAATGGTGCATGGCCGTGCACGTTGCACCGACACTCTGCCCCCGATATCGCTCCTCTACCACATTGATGAACTTTCTCCACACCCTCGGCACGCTCCACCCCTCATTTCGAGCTTGACACCACCAGAGAAATCGTAACCTGGAGTATTTAGGCCATGACAGTGAAATGTCGCACTCAACAGTTAGGAACCATCTCCACCAAATTCTGCAAATCAAAGTCTCATCTCACTAGAAACCTGTTGCCACCCTCGATTTGATCTAAAGCCACCCTAAACTCCTCCACGCCCTAACTCTAATATTGGACATGAAAGTTGAACATCACCACTGGAAGTTGCACACAATTCTGAGCAAGTGGATAGGTAGATCTTGCCATAACTAACTCAACGCAATTTATTTTATGATTTTTAGTTGGCTAAACAATTTCATTTTGATTTTTCAAGTAACGACAATTATTTTGTTTACTGTCAAATAAAAAATGAGAGAGAGGGGAAAGATAGAGAAATGACGAAAATGAATAATTGATTTTAAGTGTGAGTGTCCTTGAATCCATATCAATGCACTGCATTACCCACAAGATAATCTAGATTTCTAAAGTTAGCCATTTTTCCCAAGCAACATATCACATCACCCAAAGAGTATATTTTGAAATTTTGATTTAAAAAGATTTTGTAAAGATGGTGTTTGCAGTACTCCGCTTTACAATATCCCATGCACGTACGAACTGCGAACGACTGAAATAAAAATACAATTGTGCACCAAAATGCAGCACAATCTCAAGACAATAAAAGTATACACTAGTTATCATATTCTGTAAAGTCGCACAAATACTAATGTTTGCCAAAAATCATCAAACAACAAATTTAAATACTTTTCAAATTAAAAATTATGGAAAAATCAAATATATTAAATTAAAAATATGCCATTAGAAATCGAATTGTTATTAAAAAATAAATTTTCATATTATTTATTATTGCTAATATATTTAAAAAATGAATTCACCGTTATTATTTATAAATTAAAAAGGAGTTATATAAGACTTTTAAATTCACTTAATTAATATCCAATTCACAAATAGATATATTCAAATATTAAACTTACAATTTAAATATTTAAATAATTCCCTATATTTGAATCCAAATTTTTTATATCTTAAAAACCAATTATTTCAATATTTAAAATTAATTAAATATTCGAAACCAAACGACAAAATTTCAGGCTGTTATATTCTTCCCTCAAAAAAATTTCGTTCTCGAAATTCCCAAAGGAAGAAAAGTGTTTTCGAACCCTTAATCTTATAAAAACTGTTATAATAAAAAGTGTTATTAACATTTAAAATCTCATATGCTACGGAAAAATTCGGCAGCATCTTCTTTGCTCAGCTCGATCGGAAAAATTACAACTGGCCTCAACGGGCCCAAACTAACAAAATAAAATAAAAGCCCAAAAATGGCCTCCATATCTGGGGTATAAAATCATCAACAACAACAAAAATACAAACATGGACCTATTTATCGAGCAAAAAAACTTTACTCATGAAACTCAAAAGCATCAAACTACCATTTGCTTCCATATACCTCTAACTCTTTTACAAATAATAAACAACCAACTAATTTGTATTTATAACGACAAAAGCATATGATTATATTAGAGCCCGTATGATGTACATATTTCATCCTCATGCAATATCAACTCTGATCGCTTGCTCGATCACATGAATTTTACTTTCGAACTAGTATCGCTCACTTGACTTCCCTAGTGTGAAATCTAATCCGGTTCCTTGATTAGAAACCTCCATTCTTCTTACATAGCCATATACTATGATAGAAAATTTCAAAATCAAATCAAAAATATTTATCAAGTGTCTATCGTCAAGAATCGAGTGAAAAATCCTAACTTGGACCGGTGTAAATCACCTTTAAAACGTGTACTCGAATCTGGATCCAGAACAATTATGCGAATAAAATGATTTATCTACAACTTACGTATTTATTCCACTGGTTTCTTGTCTATGCCAATTATTTTTAATTCACATTTATTTACACCAATAACATATTTCGTTTTATACTAAAATTCATTTACGAATCATTTCACATAACCATTACTTAAGTTAAATTTCATTTCATAACTCAAGTACACATTTATATAATACTCCCCTACATCCGAAAGAGTATATATACAAATTTCAGATTTGTTTTACTTAACCAAAATGTTCAACAAATTTAAAACTTGTTTACCTTACTGTCTTCTCAAGTTTATAAGTTACAAAAACTTATTATCTTATATTTTCAAAAAAAACACCAAGCTTCAGTTTATATCATCTTGGAAGTTTTCGACTATCCAAATCACCAAAAATTTCATTCCATTTTAATAAATGAAAATTACCAAACAGCTTATCATAAAAAGATGCACAATCAACCTATCCTAATGCATAGATACACGAGTCTATATAATAACTTAACCAAAAACTTAAGAACTAAACACCCGGGTTTTATTTCAAATCAATTTGAAATAATATATATATTTATATACACACACACTAATAATTTTAGTACATGAAACCATAATTTCAAGATTATAAATAAATATTTGTTTTATCCAAAACAACTTGAAGCAAAACTACTATGGTAGTAATCCCTACTTATAAACTCGAAAATGAACACCGATGATGTTACAATCATCAAGGGAATTATTTTCCAACGATCGAAGTGAGTTCAGTGCTTTTCTTTCCTTTAAAATCTTTTAAAATATTTATATTCATAAATATTGTCAAATAATACCATTATCATCCTTCCAAAACTTTGAAAAACAATTTTCAAAAGCACTGGGATTTAAGTTCTCATATTCTCAGTTTCAATCTATTTTTGTTTATAAACCATATTTATGAAATTTCACTTTCTTATATAAATTCATTTCTAAATTGTATGTCCTTATTTTTTATAATAAACAATTCTTAATAAAAATATATTTTAACCCAACATTAACACCGAACGCCTTCTAGCAAATTGTGAAACTGAATTCGCAAAGTGTTCGTTTCAATGTTCCCTTAAATTACTATCTACCCAACCCACGTAGTAAAATGAAAATTTTTCTCATAAACTAATCGAGTAAACATAATTAATCAATAAACAATAATAATTGATTATTATCATTTCCTAACACTTCATCAATTTATATATAAATTTTTAGAAATTATTCTTTTATATATAAAATATAATCTGGGAAAATTATTTCATTTACCAAATTCAAAACAATACTATGTCGGTTTACTTGGTTTAAGAGTTTAGAAACCCTTATCAATACGAATGTACCTTCCGTATCGACCAGAATTCATAAACCACTCAATAGATAAATCAACATAATATAAAACATTTTTTATAGCACTAACAATATGCGTTCTCATATATCTCTACACTAAAAAGTATTTTTGGTGGTGCACAAAAAAACACATCCATAACTTATGCCAGCGTTTTAGAGAACGCCGTTAAAAACATGCAACTAAAAATCCGGGACTTTCCGTTGCATTTTCATAAATGCTAGTAAATTGTCACATATTGCATCATTCTAAAAATGCAACCAAATTTTTTTATCGTAGCGTTGTTTAAACCCCACTAAATAGTATTGGTAACACTACTACAAAATGTTATGGTAGCATTTTCTCCCTACCACCACATATATTTTGGTAGCCTTTAATAAAGGCTGCTAAATTTTTTTGATTTTTTATGCATTTTCTCTCGGAGTGGTAGTTCATTGAGTTTCCACTTCATTTTGTTCATAACATATATTATATAGTAATAATTAACATATATCTGTGCGAAACCAACAATCACTTATATAATCATTACATTCAAACAGCGGAAAAACACATTAATCACATAATGAAATACGATATACGAACAATTTGATACAAAATTTTCTAAACAAAATAATCATGTTCACATAAAATCCATGACTATATAGATATGGTATTTCAAGACAACCGAGTTTACATAACTACCGCTAACAATGGTGTAACATTATAAAAATGGGCAATTCGAAAGCTTCTTTCGGACCTGCAGCGCTTGAAGGAAATCTTGTTTCATTCCTCCTATTGATTTGAAGTTTGAGCATTTTATTAACTAGTTTAAACTGCATTATATGATATAGATGATAATTAAAAAAACCAAGCAAAATACTTTCAATCTGTGTTTACACACTACACCAGAAAAAGGATTTAGTCACTATCACCATATATATCCATATCAATAATAATACTACCTCTTGTATGTCCACTATACATGTCCTATTGTTTCATGCTCACTTTTAGTTGTCTATAAGTAGAAATTTTGAAACTATTTCAAACTTTCTGACAACCTGAATAAGCTACATTCATTTCATTCATATCTAAATGGTTACTCTACAAACATATTTCGGTAATAAGATGGTAATGTTCACATACATGAAAACCAAAGGGCAATAATCTTTCCATACAGTAACTCCATACATGTTGAGCATCTACTCAGAAGGTGCATAGATCTGCAGCAATGAATGTTCCCCAACAATAATATTTATATGCATTTCATTATTTATCCACTATTTTCTATAGATGTAACTTATCGTATATCAGTTTTTCTCATAATTTTTTTAATTGGATTCATTCATGCTTAAACACATATTTTCACTGTAATATTTGCATTTTAACCATTTACTTTTTAACTATGACATTTATTTCACTATTAGAAATGTATAAATTATAAATTAATCCCACGTTTCAATCCAGTTCAGCTTCAAGCCTTTAGTTCAGATATCATCAGAAGTGCTCTTTATTCTAGTATAGACCTTAGTATTTGTTTACTCAGTCCCTTCTCAAACTGCAAATGCCATCACCTGGAGTTCATGCAATGATTTCATTCAGTTCATTCATTTAGTCTGTATGGAGGTGAGCACAATTTTGGAGATACGTAAACACGCTGGTAGTGGTAGGTAGGGTCTAAATTACACAAGTGTTACTAAGCGTAGAGAAGAAAAAACGTAATGCATCATCTCAACTATTTAACTAAAACGTCATATAAGAAAGAAGAACCAACAACATGTTGTGTAAATTCATGTTTTACAACTGAATCGGTTAATCTAAGACTCATGTGAAAAGGGAAAAAAATCATGCTTAGCCAACTATATGATGTGGTTTAAAGAATCCTCGTTTATAAAAATTAATTTCATAATATACGAGGTAACTAGTCAACTACTTAACTACATAACTACAAAATTAGACATGTGGAAGAAGAATAGTTTTATGTAAAGTAGATAAACTGAATAAAGCATAATCCAACAGTCAACAAAATGGATATAAATACAGAGTGAAATACGTATAGCTAGCATATGGTATATAAGTAAATTCTATATTATTGGAATATTTGAAGCAATTCATGCATCATTAATACAAACTTACTCAAATTTAAAATCAATTCTTGGCCGCAACTCGTTATTTTGGATAATTTATTCTAAATAGTATAAATTCAGAAAATTCAAACTTGATAAAGCCAAAATGTGAAGAAATAAGTGTCGGATTAAAATCCTATTATGGGCACGTATGTATTATTGTATGAACCTATTATAATTAATATAAGGTATTAATGTCATGAAATAAATGTGCAGAAACCATAAGTCAAATTTCCAATTCGATGAGGGGTCAAATTGCAAATATCAAATAACTGGTTATTATCAGTTAATAAAAACGGTTGTGGTCCCCAAGAAAGTGTATGTCTCTTATTTCTCTTCTTCCCGTCAGAGAGAAATTAAAATAAAAGGGGAAACTGTTTTCTTGGAAGATCATAGCCTCTCTAAAATTGATTCCATGGACTCTAGTATGCTTCTGCTAATCTTTGCTTATTTATTGTTTATTTTCTCATGAATTGATTAGGGCTAAATTCAGATTTTTTTAATCAACAATTGGTATCAGAGCAGCACTAAATTGATTCTTGAGGATTTACTGTAGTACATTCATAATTCTTCTTATGCTATTTTTAATCTAAACCCATGATACAAAATAAGGACTATATTCAAGTTTTTTTTAACTGTGTGTACGCAAATTAAAATCAGTGCTTATCGAGTGTTTTTGTAAAGTAATAAGAATAAGCAGAGGTTAATTATTTAATGCTTAATGGTTATAATTTGTCATGAAACGCTTATTATAGTAAGTGTTGGATTAGGCACATCAAAACAAACAGTAAGTGTTTGTTTTTCTCGCAGCATGTGCTTATGGTTCTTAATTAATTACAAGTATCCAACATTAAAAAAAGGATATATTTGAGTCCATGTTCAGTTGCCCATACTTGGTTTCCAGTTCATCAAATACAAATGGATCTAGTAGGTTATCTAGAAATTCACTGTAGTTTAAACCAGAACCTTCAAAGTACACATTTTTCTTTTTTACTGTGTAGAGAATAATGTTCAACTTTTCATGCCTGGTAGAAAACGCTTGGTAGAAATGAATAATAATCAGATAATATTGCCTACTTTGTTTTCAAATCCCGAGGAAAACATCAACTAAATTTTCCATTTTTCAAAAACAAACTAAAGCATGCTTGGCAATGCATCATGCAACATAAGCATGCTAATGTGAGGCATTGCCTCACGTACAAACTGAAGCATGTTTGGCAATGCACAATGCAATAGAAACATGCTCAAGTGAGGCATTGCCTCACGTATAAAATGAAGCATGCTTGTTTTAAATGCAAATTGAGGCAATGCACAATGCCTAAAAAAATTTATTCAAATTTGGTTTCAGATTTTCTTAAGGATATTTAATATTTTAAATAGATTAATTGAAACAAAATATCACCAAAGTGATAACTTTTGTGTAGAATAATTTAATTAAAATATCAATTGTGTGCATGTAATTCATGCTTTTATTAACGAACCCAAAGGTGAATTGGTATTTGGCCAAATTTCATGCATACTTGTGCCGATAAATGTGTGACAGTTATAAGGTATTTTATGTGAGCAATATGTTAGTCCAAAGATTGCATATTGTTTGACATAATTTATTATCAATGTTTGATTGCTACAACAAGAGTACCGTTTATAGTTAACTGTCCAAAGACTTGATATTGATGATATGTTTGGTATCTTGAGATGGGATAAACAATTATTTGAATTTATTGTTTTATATGGATTCTTTTATGAGCCTATGATTTATATAATTGTCATGTTCTCTTTTTAGTTGTTGCTACTGTATCTGCTAACCTTAATTCAGTACCTGTCCTTAATGGTACTAACTTTAAGGGCTGGAAGGAGAATATTTTCATTGTTCTTGGCTGCATGAATCTTGACCTTGCATTAAGGATGGATCGACCTCCTTCTCTTACGGATGCTAGTTCCTCTGAGGAAAGGAGGATTTTTGAGAAGTGGGACCGTTCAAATCGCATGAGTCTTATGATCATCAAGCATGGCATACCTAAGGCTTTTAGGGGTGCGGTGTCCGAGGAGATCACCGATGCAACAACTTTCCTTGCTAAAATTGAGAAGCGCTTTGCAAAAAGCAATAAGGCGAAAACAAGCACTCTTTTAAGGAAACTTATTTCCATGAATTTCAAGGGTAAGGAAAACATAAGGGAGTACATTATGAAAATGTCTCACCTTGCTTCAAAGTTGAAGGCACTAAAGGTTGAACTTTCAGATGACTTGCTTGTGCATTTGGTGCTTATCTCTCTTACTCCACAATTCAATCAATTCAAGGTCAGTTACAACTGTCAAAAGGAGAAGTGGACTCTTAATGAGCTCATTTCATTTTGTGTTCAAAAGGAAGAAAGACTGAAGCAAGAGAAGACTGAAAGTGCTCATTTGGCAAGCACCTCTAAGGACAAGGGCAAGAAAAGGAAATTTAAGTATGAAGCTGCTAAGGATCCAGCTCAAAAGAAACAATAGAAGGAGGGTTGTTTATTTTGTCATAAGGCTGGACATGTGAAGAAGGAATGTACCAAATCTCATGCATAGCGTGCAAAGAAAGGTATGTTTCTTACTTTGGTCTGCTCTGAGGTTAATTTATCTTTAATACCTAGGAACACTTGGTGAATAGATTCTGGTGCTACTACTCACATAAGTGTTTCTATGCAGGGTTGCTTGAGCTACCGTAAGCCAAGTGATGGTGAAAGACCCATCTTTGTGGGTGATGGTCAATCAGTAAAAGTGGAAGCAATTGGGCATTTTAGGTTGTTATTAGGAACTGGTTTTTATTTGGATTTGAAAGACACTTTTGTTGTACCGTCATTTAGATGGAATTTAGTTTATGTTTCTATGTTAGACAAATTTGGATATTGTTGTTCATTTGAAAATAATCAGTTTACTTTGTCTTTGAATTCGAATGTTGTTGGAACTGGTTATTTAAATGCTTATGACAATCTTTATTTGTTGGAAACAGTTGCATCCTATAATGAAACCTTGCATGTGGAATCACGCAATACTAAACGTAAGTTAAATAAGGAAAACTCAACATTCTTATGGCATAAGTGCTTGGATCATATCTCAAAAGGTAGAGTTGAGCGCTTAGTGCTTGATGGCATTTTAGAATCTCTTGACTTCACAAACTTTGATGTTTGTGTAGATTGCATCAAGGGAAAACAGACCAAAACTAAAAGATTAGGTGCTAATAGATCTTCAGACGTCCTAGAATTAATTCATACAGATATTTGTGAGCCATTTCATACGACATCTTGGAATGGTCAACAATATTTCATATCATTCATAGATGATTACTCATGTTATGGGTACCTATATCTTATTTATGAAAAGTCACAATCGTTGGATGTGTTCAAAACTTATAAAGTTGAAGTTGAGAATCAACTTTACAAAAGGATTAAAAATGTCAGATCTGATCGTGGTGGTGAGTACTACGGTCGATATGATGGCTCAGGTGAACAGCGTCCAGGACCATTCGCTAAATTCCTAGAGGAATGCAGTATTATCCCACAGTACACCATGCCAGAATCACCTAGCATGAATGGTGTTGCTGAAAGATGAAATATGACTCTTAAGGATATGGTAAGGAGTATGATTGCTCATTCCACCTTACAGGAGCCTCTCTGGGGAGAAGCATTGAAGACAGCAGCTTACACTCTCAATAGAGTACCAACTAAAGCAGTTGCAAAAACACCTTATGAAATTTGGACAGGTCGAAAGTCTAGTCTAAAGCACTTTCACATTTGGGGATGTCAGTCGAGGCAAAGCCATATAGGCCGCATAAAAAGAAATTAGACTCCAAAACAGTGAGCAGCCGTTTTATTGGTTATTCTGAGCATTCTAGGGGCTATAAGTTTTATGATCCCGTAGTTAAGAATATTTTTGAGATGGGAACTGCAGTATTTTTTGAGGATGTTGAGTTTGGGGGGAGAAATATAGTTAAAGACATTACTTTTCAGGAGGAATTGGATTCAAACCCAGTATCTACTATCACATTTGACAATGTTCAGTTTTCTACACATATCATTGATCAAGAAGTGAATCCAGAACCTCAACAAGAAAATTTTGTACAATCCCTTATCAAAATGAAACAATTGTTCTAGAAGAACAAACTCAACAACCTCAAGAACTCGTGCCATTAAGGATGTCCATGAGAGAAAGGAGAAGTGCTATTTCAGATGATTATATTGTAGTTCTCTAAGAACATGAGAATGACAACGGAATGATGGAAGATGACCCAATCAACTTTCATCATGCCATGAAAAGTTATAACCCTCAAAAGTGGATGGATGCCATGAATGACAAGTATAAGTCCATGCAAGACAATAAAGTTTAGGAACTTGTCCCATTACCTGAAGGTGCAAAACCAATTGGTTGTGAATAGATATTTAAAACCAAGAGGGATGCAAATGGTAATGTGGAGAGGTATAAGGCATGCCTTGTAGCAAAAGGCTATACTAAGAAAGAAGGCATCGATTTTATAGAGACTTTCTCCCCAGTTTCATTGAAAGACTCTTTTAGGACAATTATGGCACTTGTTGCTCATCTTGATCTTGAGTTACATCAGATGGATGCTAAGACATCGTTTCTTAATGGCGACGTTGATGAAATAATTTATATGGTACAACCAGAAAACTTTGTGTCGGGAGATCCAAAGAATATGGTTTGCAAATTGATGAAATCCATCTATGGACTTAAGCAAGCTTCTCGTCAATGGTACTACAAGTTTCATCAAGTAATCATTTCATTTAGTTTTGAGATAAATGTTGTCGATGATTGTGTGTATTACAAATTCAGTAGGAGTAAACATATATTCTCGGTTCTGTATGTCGATGACATACTACTTGCCACTAACGATATTGGCTTATTGCATGAAACCAAGAGATTTCTATCTAAACATTTTGAAATGAAAGATCTTCGGGACGCCTCTTTTGTATTAGGTATTCATATACTTCGATATCATTCTCGAGGTATTCTTGAATTATCACAAAAGAGCTATATTGATAAAGTACTCAAAAGGTTTGGCATGCAAGATTGTAGACCAGGAGATACCCCTATCGCTAAAGGAGATAAATTCAGTCCTAGTCGGTGCCCTAAAAGTAACCTTGAAATTCAGGAAATGCGAAGGATTCCCTACGTTTCAGCTGTTGGAAGTTTAATGTATGCTCAAGTATGTACACATCCGGATATTACGTACATTGTTAGGATGTTAGGTAGATACTTAAGCAACCCTGGTATAAACCATTGGAAAGCAGCTAAGAGGGTTATGAGGTATCTTCAGAGAACAAAAGATTACATGCTCACTTATAGAAGATCAAATCATTCGAAGGTCATAGGTATTCTGATTCTGATTTCGTTGGGTGCCAAGCTAGCAGAAAGTCTACATCAGGCTACATTTATCTGTTAGATGGTGGAGCTATATCCTGGAAAAGTGTTAAACAAACACTTGTAACTTCTTCCACTATGGAAGCAGAATTTGTAGCATGTTATGAGACATTAAACCAAGGAATATGGCTACAAAACTTTGTATCTGGGCTGCGCATTTTGGAAAATGCAGAAAGACCACTGACGTTATATTGTGATAATAAGTCAGCAATGATGTATTCCAACAACAACAGGAGCTCAACTAAATCAAAGCATATTAACATAAGATTCCTAGTTGTGAAAGAGAGTGTAGAGTGGACATATATCCATAGAGCACATTGGGACAAACTTTATGATAGCAAATCCGCTCACAAAAGGTTTACCACCCAAGGTCTTTCATGAGAACACTGCTCGTATGGGTGTTAAATTATTTGAGGATATTATGGTTTAGTGGGAGTTTGTATTTTATTTGCTTTATGTTTGTTTTAAGACATTTATGTATTTGGTTGTTTTTTGATCAGAAATGAAGTATTATGTTCATTCACTATGTTTTAGTATTTTGATTCTGACCTCACTTAAGTTTAAAGAGGACCATTTGAAAATAGACGTGTTTGGTTGACATTACATGTAATTTTCATGCTGTGCATCTATGATTGTTCTATGTCATTTGACTGTATATATGTATGTGACCATTAATGGGTTTAGTCATGATTAATATGGCGAAGAGCACTTCGATCCTATATAGATATGGTTGATGGACAAGATTGTTAAAGAATACCTTTATTTAATAGCAAATTTTGAGCTCATAAAGTTGTACATTTATAAGAAAACATATGTTGCCCAAGTGGGAGATTGTTGGATTAAAATCCTATTATGGGCACATATGTATTATTGTATGATGTTATTATAATTAATATAAGGTACTCATATCATGAAATAAATATGGAGAAACCATAAGTCATATTTCCAATTTAATGAGGGGTCAAATTGCAAATATCAAATAACTGATTATTATCAGTTAATAAAAACGGTTGTGGTCCCCAAGAAAGAGTACGTCTCTTATTTCTCTTCGTCCCGTCGGAGAGAAATTAAAATAAAAAGGGAAAATTGTTTTCTTGGAAGATCATGGCCTCTGCAATAATTGATTCTATGGACCCGGGTACGCTTCCGCTAATCTTTGCTTATTTATTGTTCGCTTTCTCACGAATTGATTAGGGCTAAATTCAGATTTGTTTAATCAATATTAAGAAAATCGAAGTTAAATGCATTACAAAATCCAACCGACAACTGCTTTGGTATAAATGAATACAAAAAATACCTAAACCTTAACGTATATCCAGAGAAATATAAATAAATAATTACAAAGCTTAAATCTTAAGCTTATAAGTCAGCTGCATATATGGATAACTACATTAGATCAGTAAATACAATTGTATAAATTATCATACTTCCTTAACTGCCACAAATTTAATAAAACCTTTCCAAATTCATGCTTGAACGAGTCATATAATCACATATTTATATATATGTCGGTGTATACATGTATCTATATTCATAATAGGATATGTGGGTTTTTTGTGGACAACTACTTCAGTAATCAGTATCGAAAATGAAGCACTTAGAGCTGGGTCAGGCCTCGACATAGAGCATCGCAACTAAGGCTAAATATCATCAAAACCGGAGCTGGTTCAGCAATCTCACTTTAACCTGACTACTCGCAGCACCCACAACAACTCGCATCCTACTTAGTTATTATTATATATATTATTATATAAATAAAATTTCTTTTTATTGCTGGGTCTAAATAGGCCCAGCCCAATTAACATAGTGGACTGCATGCCCTAAGTGAGATATAGTCACCTGATTGTGTAGATGAGTACTCACCTACATATGCAGGTGAGGTAATTGCTATGCCTTTTCAGCAACTAATTAAAAGACAAGATAAATTAATAAATGAAAGACAAACCAAAATTATTTTAAAAGATACGATAAATAGACAATCATGAATGTGAAGATACAATGCCATGCAATTACATGAAACATATCCAATCAGGCTGCATAAACTCTCCAAGAAACACAGTATTATACAAAACTGAAGCAATGTGAATAGTATATGAAGCAGCACCCCTGGGCCAAAAGTCATCAAAAGCTCTAATAACTGCAGTTCTTTTTGCACTGTAAACTCCATCTGTATTATGACTCATGTAATAAATAATCCCATTATCAAGAAAATATCTTTCAACTGAAGCCTCCAAAGCTTGATTACACTTGCAAGCTAACTGCACTCTTCCATTATGGCTAGCTCCTAAGGTTTCTGAAATATTCTGAACATCCACCTTCACTCAATTGATTCCTGAAGATGTAGGATAAGAGTGTAGTTCATTGGCGCTTGCTACATGATGGATTGCCACTGGACGAGAATCTTCAAAAGATCGGTATTCCATCTGTTTCTCGCTGTAGATGCTGCGGAAACGGTGATACGGAATCTTTAAACCACTTGTTTTTCGACGGTTTCTCGGCCAGAGCTTGCTGGAATTACTTCGGAAATCTAGTCGGTGTTCGGAGCACTGCAAGATTTCCTCTTCAAATTCTGAATTCGTGGTGGGCTGGGAATTCTGGGAAATCCCTTCGTTCTATCGTGTTCCGATTGATTCCTTGTCTCATTTGCTGGCACGTATGGTGTGCGAGGAATAAGGCTACTTTTGAGAGCTCGTCGATGGATCCTCCGACCATCATCCATCGGGTCAGGAATGACGTCTTCTTAGCTTTCCGTGGAAGACCTTTCAAGGGTCCTCTGAGCCACCGCTCTCGGCGGCTAGTTGGACTTCTGTCAATCTCCTGCTCTTCACCTGCCGCTAGACTGGGTGTTGGCTAGGCCTCTTCCTTCGGGTGGAGTTTCCTCCCCCCTGCTCCCCCCCTTTTATTCTCATTTCGTCTTTTTGTTTTATTTTCAGGTGCATCTGCTATGCCCTTGTATTGGTGATTAGCTTTGGATGGTTTCGCAGTTGAGTTCGGATCTGTCGGTCTGCGGTTTAGGGTCTCCTGCGCCTTTTCTTGAGGCTGAGGCCTCTTGCTTACTCTCTGGTGTTCTCCGTTTCCTTTCTCTGTCTACACCATTGGCGGTGGCATTGCCGGAGCTCGATGGGGTGGGCAGAAGGGCGGCCTCCTTGGATCCTTTTCAGTTTGGTTTTGCTGCGTCTGTCGGGTTTTCTTTCGGAGGGTTGGTGGTTGATGGTACGTTGGGTGGACTGGCCTTGACCTTCTGGTTGTGGCGGGAGAGAGGGTCGTTGGGATGATTCTGTTTTTTGGGTCTTGTCTTAGCCAGCCTGGCGGCTTTGTGTCTTCGGGTTGTTTTTATTTGTTCGTCTTTTCTTTTGCTGTCCTTTATTAGGGAGGTATATGTTCTCCATATGCTTCGCCTGCTTCTGTAAGCCTCTGGAGGAAGGCTTTGTCCTCCTTTTTGCTATTTATATACTATTTTTGTTATAAAAAAAAAGAGTGTAGTTCATCGTAAAAGCTAAATACTTTTTCGGGGTTGACTAATTCAAGTCTATTTGTTGTTATGCTCCTTAGACATTTGCAATGCTCACTGGATTGGACACCAAGAGATGAAACTGAATAGGCTATTTTAGATTTGTATATAGTGGTCCATTTTGGAAATTCTTCATCTTACTCCTTCCCAGTAGCCGGTTATTGCATGCCATACATATACATACCTGAAATTATGATTATAGTGTCATGAATATCATATAATAAACCATACCGATCGAATATTTCTATGAGGCTGATTTTTTAAAAGTCTTGTTAGTTCCTTCAATCTTAATATGTTGATTGCCCAAGTATCAAAAAAGTACAAAAGAATTATGAGGGATATGTTGTAAATGGATCAATACATGATTCCTTGTTGTTTCTTCATAAGCAGTGAATAAGCATAATATTTTAGCACTTTATGGCCTTTTTATACCATTTGTGTGTTTAAAGCAGTCTTTGTCAAAAACATCAATTTTAGAACATTAATTTCTAAATAACTTCATCCTATTTCAAATTATTTAGGAAATTCATATAGTAATTTTTTATGATAATTGTCAAAAAAAACAAATATTAGGGAATTGATAAAATAATGATACTATTTGTATCTTTATGTATTATTTTTACACGCTAGTGTTCAAACACATTCAGGAAGTTTATGAAATAATGGTATTAATATTTTTTACTAGCTGTATCTTAAATCTTTATTTACATCACCTATTCTAAAGTTTCTTAGATTGCTAAATGATCAGTCTATCATTTGGACATAAGCCCTAAAAATACTGTAAAGGTGAAAGAGATTTACTTGATGTTACGCCTTTCCTTGATCTCTTTAACTATGTGAGAAATTCCCTTGGATGGATCTTCTTTATGGTGTCCTTGTCCATCTATCTGAAACTTATGGTTTTCCTTGATATTTGTTAGCCAATTTGAAAAGCTAACATTAAAGAAAATTCAAATTTCATTACTTTGTAATGGAAAAACGATGAATAAAGAAATGCAAAATAATTATAAACTAGTAAAAAAGTAATTGTTTTAAAACTTTAGAAAAATACTTTGTAGAATTATAATCATTATTAGCAACTCCAGCTGGGTCCATACTCACGGTCTGTACTAACTATTTTCTGTTATTAGCAACTACCGGAAAGTGTTACGAAACCAATTGTAACGTCAATAACAGTTACAAAATTATGCAGAAACAGTAACGGCAAAAATTATCACTAATTTGTCAATTAATTTTTGAGAAATTGTAACACCAAAATGCGTGACTAGATCTGTATGAAAGGTATTACCGATTAAAGCGTCAGAGTCTAGTAGAAACTGTTTCCTTGAAACAATATTGCCATTGTACGTAGTTCACGGTAGTTAGCAATTTGTTTTCCAGGATGAAACGGACCAGCCCTGCAGCGTGGTGGTTGCAGACGGAGCACTGACGAATGGAAGAGATTATAGCAACTAGAACAGAGATCTTGCAGGAAGAAGGAACAGAAATCGAGGAAAATTGAATGAATCATTCTCGGATTATGGCCGCCTATTTATAGGCTGAAGGAGGTGCCTATTCGGAGCGGTCGTGACTGTTGGAAATGTTGCGACCTTTAAACCAACAGCAGTGACCGTTGTGTGAGCGCGTCTGGTAGGAAATGACCGCATCTGGTTATCGTTCAAACGAACAGACACATCCGATCAAAAATAACCGTTTTGGCGCATGCAGGCCCACGCGGCAGTCGGTGGCCCATTTAATCACGATACCCCAAGAGCCCCAAGGCCCAAGGCCCTATCTTTGACATATTAATATTAATATGAAGGCCTACATGCCAAATTGCCTTATCCCTTCCACACTTTGTCCTCATTCTCCTTTTGTTTGATATACTATGTTGGATTGTAGTATATATAGAGGAATTAATACAAATATTCCCCGGTGTAGGACTTTGTATAATGCTTTCTTCTTCCCAAATCTCTCCACTAACTCATTCATTTCTAACAATCCCCCACATGAATGAGCAGTTGTTCTTAGTTTCACGAACCATTTATCGTATTGGTTAAAGTAGCACAGGGGCCTTGAACTTTCCTAGTGTTTACCTATTTGAATTACAGGCGAATCAATAGACGTAGAGTGTCCTTGAACTGTAAGCCTTTTGTGTAATTCTACAATAGATAACACACGACAAATGTTTCTTATAATCCTTCGTTCTCTGTATGTGTTCGTTTTTGCCTTGAACACCTGCCTGGTCTCATAAGTGCTTAGAGAATTTGGCCTCATAATTCTCTTTGAAGCGGCGCCTTCGCACTTTACGTAGGTGATTCTGTAAAGGGTATTCACAATTCCTTAAGTACAGTCATCATTAAAAAGTATCAATACTTATCCTATTTTCCAACAAATAAAGCACTGACTTATCATAAGAATGGTTTGAGTGTAATAGTGCTATCAAGTTTCTCTTAAACTTAGTTGTCCCTTTGAACCTAGATTTTGGGATCTCCAATCAACTAGGTGAGGTTTCCATTTTAGAAAAACTTTTAGTTTATGGGCCTTAACCCCATTCCCATCGATAAGGTTTGAACTTTCTCTCTTGGCAAGGCTTTTGTTAGTGGATCCGCTATGTTATCTTTAGACCTTATGTAGTCTATAGTGATAACTCCATTAGAGAGAAGTTGTCTTATTGTTTTATGTCTATGACGAATATGCCTAGATTTACCGTTGTATAGTGTACTATTAGCTCTTCCAATTGCTGATTGACTATCACAATGTATACATATTGGAGGCACAGGTTTGCTCCAATTTGGAATATCTTCCAAGAAACTTCGAAGCTAGTCTGCTTCTTCTACGGTCTTATCTAGTGCAATAAACTCTGATTCCATCGTAGATCTAGCTATACAAGTCTGTTTGGATGATATCCATGATATTGCTCCATTTCCTAATGTGAACACATATCCACTTGTAGATTTTGTATCATGTGATCCAGTTATCCAATTTGCATCACTGTATCCTTCCACTGTTGAAGGATAGTTTGTATAGTGTAGACCATAGTTCTGTGTATACTTTAGGTATCCTAGAACTCTGATTATCGCTTTCCAATGATGTTTACAAAGATTGCTGGTAAATCTACTCAGCTTACTTACAGCGTATGCGATGTCTGGCCTAGTGCAGTTTATAACATACATGATACTTCCTAGTATACGAGAGTATTCAAGCTGGTAGATGCCATCACCAGTGTTCTTCACCCAATTTTGGTTCGTATCTACTGGTGATTTTGCAATAGTTATATTATATTGCTTGAATTTTTCAAGTATCTTGGCGATGTAATATGATTGAGATAATGCATATCCCTGTGGTGTTCTCAAAATTTTGACGCCCAATATCACATCAGCCAGTCCTAGGTCTTTCATATCGAATCTAGAGGATAACATTTCCTTTGTAGATGTTATTATGGCCTTGTTATTTCCTAGGATCAACAGGTCATCAACATAAAGACAAACAATGACATATCCTAAATGTGTGTGTTTCATATAGACACATTTATCTGATTCATTTATTGTGAATCCAATTGATAACATAGTTTCATCAAATTTCTCATGCCATTGTTTTGGAGCTTGTTTAAGGCCATAAAGCGACTTTACTAATTTGCATACTTTATTTTCCTTTTCATATCTCAGAAACCCTTCAGGTTGCTTCATATATATTTATTCCTCTAGTTCACCATTCAAAAACGCAGTTTTTACATCAATTTGATGTATTTCTAAATCAAGTATGGATGCGATTGCAATAAGTATCCTAATTGATGTTATCCTCGTCACTGGTGAATATGTATCAAAATAGTCCAGTTCTTCCTTTTGTCTGAATCCTTGGACTACAAGACGAGCTTTGTACTTGTCTATTGAACCATCAGGTTTCAATTTCTTTTTAAATATCCATTTATTACCTAAGGTCTTGCATCCTTGAGGTAAATCAACTAACTTCAAGGTATGATTAGCCATAATGGATTCTATCTCATTGTTAATAGCCTCTTTCCAGTAAGGGGCATCGCTAGAGGACATAGCTTGTTTGTATGTCAATGGATCATCTTCTAACATAAAGGTATAGAAGTTTGGTCCAATGGTTTTTGAGGTTCTAGACCTTTTACTTCTTCTTGGTTCCTCCACTTGTTGATCAACACTAATTTGCTGAAGGTTATCTTCAGTATCCTCAAGAGAATTGGAGATTTCAACTTCCCTTGGTCTCTTATGCAGTGCCCTGCTTTAAAGGGAATATATGTTCGAAAAATCTTGCATTTCTCGACTCAATGATGGTGTTTTCATGAATATCATCAATTTCAAATTTGTGTACTAAAAATCGATAAGCAGCACTATTTTGTGCATATCCAATGAATACATAATCAATTGTTTTTGGTCCTATCTTGACCTTCTTTGGTTTAGGTATCTCTACTTTAGCAAGACACCCCCACACTTTTAAGTATTTGTAGAACGATGGTCTATTTTTCCAAAGTTCATGAGCAGACTTGGATGTTTTCTTTCATGGTATTTTATTTAAAATATGATTTGCCGAAAGAATAGCTTCTCCCCAAAAGTTATCTGACAGTCCAGAACTTATTAATAAAGCATTCATCATTTCTTTAAGAGTTCTATTTTTCCGTTCAGCTATACCGTTGGATTGAGGAGAATATGGTGCTGTAGTTTGGTGTATAATGCCATGCTCAGTGCAAAATTCTTCAAAAGGAAATTCATATTCTCCTCCTCTATCACTTCTTAAAGCTTTAATTTTCTTGTTGAGTTGATTCTCAACTTCTGCTTTATACTGTTTAAACATATCGAATGCTTCATCCTTGCTTCTAAGGAGATACACATGACACTACCTAGTACAATCATCAATAAAGGTAATGAAATACCTTTTTCTGCCTCTAGTTTGACACATTTTCAAATCACATCCATCTGTGTGTATTAGATCTAGAGGTTCAGTTTCTCGTTCAACATGATGAAACGAGGTTCTTGTCAATTTTGCTTCTGCACAAATTTGACATTTATAGTTGGAGTCTATGTTACCTTTTGGTATAAAATCTAGATTAATTAATTTTCGCAATATATCAAAATTTACATGCCCTAATCTAGAATGCCATATGTTAGAAGAGTCAACAATATAAGTAGAAGATTCACTTTTATTCATATTAGTGTTTGGTACAATAGTGGTTACATTTGCTTTAAATAAACCATCACACACATATCCTTTTCCTACATACACTCCATTCTTTGATAATACAAACTTATCAGCCACAAAAGTTAATTTGAATCCATGCTTGCTGAATAACGACCCTGAAATCAGGTTCTTGCAAATTTCTGGAACATGGAGAATGTCACTTAAAGTAAGTTCCTTTCCAGAAGTTAGTTTTAGCACAACCTTTCCCTTGCCTTCGACCTTTGATACAGATGAATTTCCCATGAAAAGTTGTTCATCATCAGTTGCAGTTTTATAGTTTGTAAACATCAACTTATTAGCACATATATGTCGAGTGGCTCCCGTGTCTACAAACCATTCCTTTGAGTTACCAAAGGTTGCATTCTGATATTACCGCACATAAATCCATATCAGAAACGCCATCTGACGCTTCAGCCATATTAATTAGCTTCTGATTTCTTCTTTTTGGGTGCGCGATATTCGGCAGCTTTGTGTCCTTTCTTTCCATAGTTATGACAAGAACCCTGAAATTTCTTCGACTTCTTAGGCGCATTCTGGCGTTTTCTCTTATTAGGTTTGTCTGACTCAACTACATTTGCTTTGGCCGCCATATTCTGAGAAATCTTTTTCTCAGAATTTCTATTATCTTCCTCAATTCTTAGCCGAACTATGAGTTCTTCCATTGTCATTTCCTTACGCTTGTGCTTACGGTAATTCTTGAAGTCCTTCCAAGATAGAGGAAGTTTTTCAATGGTCGCGGCAACCTGTAAGGATTCGCTAAGAGTCATCTGTTCATCTTCTAGTTGACGAATGATGAGTTGTAGTTCTTGAGTTTGGTTGATCACAGTCTTTGAATCTACCATTTTGAAGTTGAGAAATTTTCCAGCGATGAATTTCTTCATGCCTGCATCTTCAGTTTTGTACTTTCTGTCCAAGGCCGTCCATAGTTCCTTGGATGTTGCTACAGTATAGTATACACTGTAGAGGCTATTATCCAGACCATTCAGAATGTAGTTTTTACACATAAACTCTGAGTTTTTCCAGACATTGAATGCCTCTACTTTTGTTGCATCAGGTTCGAGTTCGCCTACCACAGGAGCATCTTCAGTCAGAAACTTGGCGAGTCCTAATGTTGTTAAATAGAACAACATTTTTTGTTGCCAACGCTTGAAATCCATGCCGTTGAACTTCTCTAGCCTTTCTCCATGAGATATTTCCATTGTTGGAATCACAGGCACAGGTTGAGCGTTTGTCACCATTTGTGTTGGTGCAGAGTTATTGTTGCTATTCTCCGACATCATCGTCTGCAATAATCAAATATTGTTTCAAGATTGTTATTCACAACTTCCGAAAAGTGTTACGAAACCAATTGTAACGTCAATAACAGTTACAAAATTATGCAGAAACAGTAACGGCAAAAATTGTCACTAATTTGTCAATTAACTTTTGAGAAATTGTAACACCAAAATGCGTGAATAGATCTGTATGAAAGGTATTACCGATTAAAGCATCTGAGTCCAATAGAAACTGTTTCCTTGAAACAATATTGTCGCCGTACGTAGTTCATGGTAGTTAGCAATTTGTTTCCCAGGATGAAATGGACCAGCCCCGCAGCGTGGTGGTTGTAGACAGAGCGCCGACGAACGAATGAGATTATAGCAACAAGAACATAGATCTTGTAGGAAGAAGGAACAGAAATCGAGAAAAATTGAATGAATCATTCTCGGATTCTGGCCACCTATTTATAGGCTGGAGGAGATGCCTATTTGGAGCGGTCGTGACTGTTGGAAAGGTTGCAACCCTTAAACATATAGCAGTGACCGTTGTGTGAGCGCGTCTGGTAGGAAATGGCTGCATCTGGTTACCGTTCAAACGAACAGACACATCCGATCAAAAATAGCCGTTTTGGCGCATGCAGGCCCACGCGGCAGTCGGTGGCCCATTTAATCACGAGACCCCAAGAGGCCCAAGGCACAAGGCCCTATCTTTGACATATTAATATTCATATGAAGGCCTACATGCCACATTGCCTTATCCCTTCCACACTTTGTCCTCATTCTCCTTTTGTTTGATATACTATGTTGGATTGTAGTATATATTGAGGAATTGGTACAAATATTCCCCGATGTGGGACTTTGTATAATGCTTTCTTCTTCCCAAATCTCTCCACTAACTCATTCATTTCTAACATTTTCTTTATCTTATCACTGAGTTGAGACGATTACATGGTCAAACAAGTCATTACAGACCTTTGTCCTCAGTCAATTAACTCATTATATTCTTTTAAAATCGAAATTTTGCATAGTAATACGAATTTATTTCAATAAGAAATTCATTCAATCTTACTCAGACTCTAACATCATGTTATCCACTAAACGAATACTAGTTATACAAATATTGCAAGTATTAATAAGAATCTTGTCAACACCCCAAAGCTGAATTTAAGGTCAAGGCCAATTCTTTGTGGTTTCTCTTAGATGAATTGAGGGGGATGGAATGTGTGTATTTACTTTAGTACCTTTTTTTGAATAGGAGACTGTAGTGAAAACTTGCTCAGGTCGACCTTTCGACTCAGTCGAAATGGTTATTTCCTATCCTTATCAGCCCTTCGATTTAGCTGAGATGGTTGAGTTATCCCTTCGAAAGCTCTCCTTTCGAAGTGGAAGCGAAATCCAAATGGATAATCTTAAAAATCATTGGATGAAGATTGACTTAGAGCGCTTCGACCATGTCTATAGCTTAAGTTGTTGAGCAGCTTGGACTTTGTTCAAGAATCTTAGATATAAGTTTTGATCTCGTCGAAAGCTTGTCGAGGGCAGTACCCTGAGATATCCTGTGTTAATCCAAGGTTTAAGTGGACTATGGATATGTTTTGACCTTGTCGAAAGCAGAAGCCCAGGGAAGGTAGCTTAGTGTATTTAACTGAAGTTATTTGAATATTCCAAGTTTCGACTATGTCGGAAGGGTCTTTTCAATGTAAGCAACACCTGAAACACAATGTTAAGCCTGATAAAAACTTTAAACATTAACATAATCTACAAAATTGACAACTTCCCTTTCACAAGCTAAAGAAGATTTTATTACTCAAAATCCCCAAATCAATTTGGAGGTTAGGATTTACAGCTCTTTTAATTAAGAAAATACAATTTTAGAATGACTAGATTTGGATCCCCAAAACCTGACCCCTTGGGTCTTATTTATAGATGCGGGTCGGCACCTCGACCCTGATGCTTTCAACTTGGTCAAAAGGTGGCTGTTAAATTGACTCTAAAACGCTTCCGCCTTTCTCAAAAACAACGGCCGCGCTTCTCTTCTTTGTGTTGCCTTATAAGAACTTTTGACTCTGTCGATAGGTTATATTTAATGGCTTCGATGGTGTTGAAATACTGATGGTTTCGACACTGTTGGTTGCTTCTTCACTCTTGTTTGCGACTTGATGTGGAACCTCCTTGGACAATATGGCTTCAACCGGTTCGAAATGCTTGGTATAGCTTTCGAAAGGGTTGTTCAAACCAATACATGCCTTCGGGTGATTTGAATGAAGGCGAAATCATTGGTTTTGAAAGGTTTGATGCATATACAATGAGTTGTTCTTCATTGTCTTCGAAAGGTGTTGCTATGACTCATTCGAAAGGTCTTCATGCAAATGGAATTACTTAGTCGAAAGGTGGTTATTGGAGGTGGAAGGGTTCTTTCGACTCCTTCGAAAGGTAAGAACCTTCTGGATCTTGGTTGTAGCATCCTTTGACACCTTCGAAAGGTTCTAAAGCTTTCGGAATTTAGCTGTAGCATCCCTTCGATTCTTTCGGAAGGTCTATCTGAAGCTTTTTTTTCTTTTGTTATTCTTTGCCATTTTCTCAAATAGGTTTCGATAAAGTCAAAAGGAATTTTTGATAGTAACATTTGCCCCCCTTGCGAAGGGATGCATATGAAGTTCCAAGTCAACCGTATTGATCCAGAAATTTTCCACCTGTTAGTCTTCCCGCGTAAATTTGGGCCGTCTGTTTAAATCTGATCTAACAGCTTGTAGCTCTTGATGATTTTTCTTATAAGTACGCTCTTTGTTTCTTCTTCCACATTTACTTGCAATTGAATTTTCGAGTACAAGTAAAAGAATCCTAAAATCCTCAAATTTATTTTTCTCCAATCAAAGAAGAAATCAAATCTAATCCGTAAGTCAAAATTATTTTTGTTCTATGAATCTCTCTCTCTCTCTCTTTGTCTATTTTGGTGAATCTTAACTTTTCAGATGTCGTAATCGAGATTTTGATTTTAAAATGTACAAATTTTAACTTTCTAAAATCATGTTTGATTCGATTTTATGAGATTGTTTGATTTTCAAAATTGGATTCATCTGAGAGATTTTTCCCAATTCAGTTCCATGAATTGATGGGATTTGTTTCTCATTTCAAATTTTATTTCAATGTCTACGATTACTGCTACTTTGAGAGAATTTGAATTTTTGTTTTAAAACTTTCGAAATTGAAAATGGCTTATTCACGTTGAAATCCGTTTTCGTAACGGGTTTGATTTATTTATTTAATAAACTTTTGAAATCCTGGATTTACATTCGGGTTTTGGGAAGATAGAAGCTTCTGTTTTCTTTGCCCGAAAGTTTCTAGTTGTACGGATGAAAAATTGGCGCCACACATTGACCTTTATGCCCCTTCAAAAGGGATTAAGGCGGCAACATTGGTTTTACTTTCTTAGCCCCTTTCAATGGTGTTGATAGGTATTATAGCGTGAATTTGATCAACCTTGTTGAAAGGCTATATAGTTAAGTAGAATGTAGTCACCTCCCTTCAAAGCAATACGTTTTGACTTAGTCGAAACCCTTTGGTACCAATTAAAACCCTTTCTTTTTAGTATGCTTTTGAAACCGTAATGCCCCTTCGACTCTTTAGAAACCTTTTGTGTCTAATGAGTCGAAACCCTATATAATTACCTTTCTCCAACTTTGTCGAAACATTCCTAGTTCATATAAACTTAACCTAGGACCTTTCGACTGGATGGGTACATAAGGTTTTAACGACATCCATATTTCCCTTAGAAAATTTAAGTCACTAGTTTCTACTGCGTCGAAGAGACTTGTAACTTTGTTTTTAGAGCACTAGTTGTACATACTTTGTTCAGATTTTTAAGTTTGTTTTAAACGTTTCCTTTTAATAACAAAGACTTTATTGAGCTTTTGGCACTGTTGAAGGATGCTGATTGAAATATATTTCAACCTTTCCCTTCGACCTTGTCGAAAGCTCACTGAATGTTTATATTTAGGTTTTCGATTCAGTCGAAAGGTGTTTGTTAAATGTTAATTTTTCTTCCCCTTTCGACTTTGTCAAAAGCTCCATATTTTTTTATTTTTAATTTTAACATTCTTCCAAGAATTCGAAGTCCTATATTTGGTTTTTTGTTTAAGTTACTTCAGTAAGTTTTTACTAGCTCTTGAAAGAATGCTAAATTCATGATAAACTAAAATTTTTAACTGAAACATTTTCACCTGGTAGAACCATGAGCTCTCCGAAAAAGCTTGAAGCCATTTCAAAGCACTCCCTGATATCCATACAAGATGAAGTACATGCCATCCTTAACGACTACAGAATCTCTTGTGTGGAAGCTATCCCACCTCAAGAATCTGATACCATCGACAACCCTCCCAAAAGGTTCTTTGTCTATACCACCATCCATATATGGCACGGGAGGTTCCTGCCTTTTCTGGAGTTCCTATCCAGATTTCATTCTTATCTCGGGATTGCTCCAATCCAACTGTCCCCAAATGTCTACACTACCTCATGTCTTTGAAGCTAATGGCATTAGAGTCTGGCCTTCCCTCTCTAAACGCTAAAGTCTTGAATTACTTGGTCAGACTAGTCAAACTTAGCAACCTCAATCACCAAATTTTCAGAGCAAACCCCTGAAGAAGCTGATTTCAGAGGGGGTTAATAAGTTTAAAGACTGAGAGAACTAGTTTTTCTTCGTTAGATGCTTCCCAGATATCAGTAGTACGTTTTCTACTCCTCGTAAGTTCAGATTTTCTATTGTCTTCCTTTTATCCTGTTACTTCTCTTGTCTAATCTTTGTCTTATGTCAGGTTCTCCCGCTAAAGAGCTTAATGAAGAAGACAAAAGAATAGTGGAATCTGTAATTGCAGCCTCTAATAAGATTGGAAACCGACTAAGGCTGTTGATACCCTCTAACTTGAAGAAACATTCTCTTCTCCCCCCTCCAGTCAAAGGATTTTGGGGCTTCCTCCTTTGTTCCAACATACATCAAAGAGTAAACTTTTCCTTTCCTTAGGAGACCCCGAACATTTCTCTCCCATGTCACATATTTGCTCTAACCATTCCGGTAAGTTATAAACACTGCCTTTGTTTTCTATTTCCGTGTCACTTTCCATATTATTCTACTGACTTTTAATCTATATGAATTCTTTCAGTTGCATCTTAGGCTACAAAGCCTGTTAGTGGTATTGCTCCCCCTCCAGCTGCTTCTCGTGCACCATCTATCATCTAATCTCTCGCCAGAACTAAGATAGCCATGAAAAGGAAGTTGGCTTTTTCAACTGAAGTAAAACATCCTCTGAAGATGGCCAAAGTTGTTGATATAGAAAAGGAGGAATACTCATCTTTTGATAAACTTCGAAGAGCCCAATCGTTGAAGCTCGCCAAGATAAACCCGAGCAAACACATACTACTACCGATCCCCTCACTCGCATTATAATTTCTAGCTTACCGGTCGCACTCGAACAAATGCAACAACCTTTGGAGGTGACCCCCGCTCAAAAGCGCATTCCTCCGGGGCCGTCTTCTTCTTCTCCTTCCATCAATTTGAAGAGATAGCCCAATTTATCTTACGTTCTGAGTCCTTTACCTCCATCCACCCGCCTTCCACCGTCTCTGATTTGGCGGGTCATTACCGCTCTTTGATTGAGCAACAGTTCTTAGTAAGTTTCTCTTAACCTTTTCTTTATCATTACTGTTCTTTTCTAAATTTCTAACTTGTGCTACATTTCCTCTTTCAGATTTCTAGGAGTTGGTTAACTCTACACGAGCAAGCTTCTAAATCTTCTGTTGAGTCCTCCAAGTTCCAGGAGAAATTTTTTGCTTTAAAGAATCAAATGTCTTCTTTATCTGTATCACAAGATGAAGGACCTCCGAATTGGAATGGTTAAGAGCTTCTCTTGCTCGGTCAGAATATGATCTCTCGGAAGAAAGAAGGGCTCGCCAACTCCTCGCCGATGAAAATTTTGCCATGCATCTAACCCTGAAATAATCCGACCAAGAGAAGGCCTGTATAGCTACAAAGAACTCCTTATTGAATGAAAAGTTGAAGAAAACTAAGGCTTCCCTAAAACTTGCTGTCGATAGCATCTCAGATGCCAAACAGTGAGTATCTCAGTTTCTTGATACTACACTTGGGGAGATGATGTTGAGTTCTTTTAAAGATGCCTTGATGTTGTCTATGCAGACAATATTGACAAATTCCCCGAGCTCATCTTTCCTACGCTCGATTCCGCCCTCATAGATAGAGTTATGGGCAAAATAAACTAGATGAAGCAGGGGGCCGAGGCTGTTGAAAAGGAAGAAATTGATGCCTACCAGATTCTCTCTTTCGATGTCCCCTCTTTTGAAATTGATTCTTACTTAGAAGACGAGGGTGACAAGAATGACACAGCCGGAGAAGAGGGTGACAATAATGATGGTGATGACCACGACGATGATAAAGATGATGACGATGATGACAACATCGATAGTGGTCAAGGTTCAGGTAGTGATAGAGTGGGCCATATTGAAACCTCTGAGAAGGATGGTGATGAAAATACTAGAGCTTTTGAAAATGAGCCATCTCCCTAAAAAGAAGTCCCGCCTAAATCTACCGTGCTCTTTGCTCCTCAAGAAGAAGATCTTGCTTCCATTAATGTTGGAGAGCTGAGAGGAAAAGAGCAAGCTTCTTAGAATTCTGTCCCAATATCTTGGGTATGGGATTCTCCATTAAGCAACTTTTACTTCAAATGCCATATTAGTATAATTCTATTATTTAGGTAAGGAATAAATCTTTCCTCCCCTATAAAACCAAACTCGAGAGAAAACAAGAAGAAATAAACAGATTAGATATGGAATTAGACAAGAAAATAAGAGAGCATAATGTACTTTCCGATAAGTATCATAGGCTTGATAGAAGTGCATCAGTGTTGGCGTCTTTTAAGCATCAAAAAGCCGCCCCTTACTAAAGAGAGCGCGCATCTGCTATGACGCTCTCTTAAAAGAAAACCAGAAGTTAATCACTTTATTTTGGTTGCTGATTGAAGAAAGAGATATTTTAATCAACTTCTTATATAAGGCTTACCGTAGACAAACAATTATTGATTTTTCATATTTAGGCGAATTTAGTAGGGGTCTACTTAGGCATTTTCATAAGAGATACTTGGACGAATTTAGATCTGACCCGCACCCTGGAGCTAGTTGGAACTTACCACGGATTAAATCGATTTCCCAAGATCTCCCCCTGAAAAGCTTAAGTACTATAAGAACAAATTTGTCTTTGAATTATTTTCTAAGTCTGTTTTGTATGAACCAGATGAATAATTGTAAACATGCAACGATGTATTGATTTATAAATATTTGTTTTAGCCTTGCTTCTTATGCTTAGCTTTATTTTATTATATTATCGCAGAATGATTTTTCATCTGGCCAACTTGTTTCTAGAGACCACTTAAGTCAGTACGTCAAATTGAGACGATTTTATCTTGAAAAGGCATCAATTTTAAAATCTTTGGAACTAGCAAGATACTCCATCCTTAGAGATTTACAAAAACTTTACTTGGAATATCCTCATCTTCACTTTGATTTCCTTGGTGATGAAAAAGAGAAACTTCTTAAGGAAATCAAGACATTCCATTCTAAGTTAATTCGTGGTCGTGATAGTCCTCTAGTTAGGAAGTGGGACTATAGCAGATGTCCACCAGTTATCACTCTTAAAGGAGTTAATATTCCTTTTGATTCAACAGTTACTCTTTCTGCTAATTCATTAGATAAAGTTAGAAACATAGTTTCTCAACTTTAGATGTAATTCAATTATTTATTGTATCTTTTAACTTCTTTGTTGTTTAAGTTGTAATCTGTTATTATAATAATAAAGAGATTTTTCATCTTGATTTTGACCTTATTTTGTTTATTTTTGCCTAAATAGGAGTTACAATTATCTGTAACTCCTTTCTCCCTTGATTTAAGACCACCCCTCGCTAGTCTTAGAGATAAACAGTTAAAAGAATGTGGAAGGAGTGAACCTCTTGATGGTATCTTACTAACACGCATCCATGGCAATGCCGAAGCCTTGAAATTGCATAAAATATATTTACTTCAAAAAGCCATTTTAGTAATCGTAAAGATCAAATTGCCTATCTTGAGGCCGATGTCAAAAGCAAAGATGAAATGATTTCTTCACTAAAGCGACAAGTAAGGTCAAACCCTTCAATCAACTTCGATCATAAGATGTCATAGCTTATTCAACAAATTAGTGACTTGGAGTTGAAATTAAAGGACAGTCAAACACAGTGCGAATCATCAGAACATATTATGGGGGATAATCTTCATAATATTGATTTACCGGCCCCCGACGCTTCTTCTTCTATTACTAGACCTACAAGGTCTACTTCCCTTGCTGCTCAGAAATTCCCCACAATGACTAATCCCCCTCCTAGCTTAGACCAGAGGATAGTGAATGAATGGTGTAGGAAAGCCAAGTTTGAAGTGGCAAAGTATATTTATGAACGGCAAAGGACTAAATATTCACAACGCATAAATGATTATGCCGCTAGGGTTCAGGAACTTGAACGCGGAAATTACTTTCTTCAGAAGCGAGTAGTAGATTTAGAAAGGGAAAATAAAACCTTTAGCGGTGCAAACAGAGCTTTCAACCGTGCTCTGAAGACTAACATTGATGCCATCGACGATACAGACAAGTTAAGGAGAAAAGAAAAGAAGCTTAAAGAAGTCCTCTGCATCGCAATTTGCCACATAGTTGATCCTTTAATTGCTAAAAATCTAAACAAAGCTACTCAAGACTTGTGATAGACTTGTATCCGTAGTATGTGTAGTTATTTTGTATATTTGTAAATAGTTCCATAAATCATGTTAATCGTATATAAACTATGTAAATATCACCTGATTTGTGATTCTTTTCTGTAATGTCATTTCTGAAACACTTGTTTGATAGCTCATACTATTATTTTTGTATCTGCTGAATCTTTTTACTCTTCTTTGCTATCTTGATTTCCCTGTAAAGTATGAAGTAAACAATATTTTCAATTGTTAGTTTGAAATTGGCGTATAAGTTTATGTATACCATTTGTGTAGATTAACATGTTAATCATCGTGTTAATCACATGTAAAGTAATCTATATCAAATGTTTAAATCCCATCCTTAACCATGATGAGAAATAATTAAGAATTTCGCTTTAACCACGTGTCTGAAATGTTTGAATTCTATTGATAGGAAATCATGCCCTGAAGATGGGGTATAGTTGTGAGAGAATCATTCTCTAAGAGTTTAATATGGAAGTCAAAAACCATTATCCGAATATTTGCAGTAGAAACCCAATAACCCGTTTTTGGGTATTAATAAAATTTGAAGATTTTGAGATCCAAAACCCAGATTCGGGGATTAGCGGAAACTTTTAATAATGATCTTCTTAAAAATATTCTTTGACCCAGATTCGGGCATTTGTGATAGATATCCATGATAGAAATTCTAACTCCATAATAGGGAATTAATAAGTAATAGTCTCACAACCCATATTCGGGTGTGATAAAGATAGATAGCGATTGATAAAGACCCAAAACAGATTCAGGTATTAGTAAATGAAGTCTGGAAATGAAAGTCTTGAAACCCAGATTCGGGTATAATAAAGTCTATAAGTGATTGGAAATGACCCAAAACCCAGATTTGGGTATTAATAGATGAAATCCTGAAATAAGAATCTCGAAATCCAGATTCGGGTATTTAATAAATGAAGTTTGGCTTTACTTCTTAGATTTTGTCTTCTCTGACATGTACGAACCCTTCAGGTCTTATATGTAGTTGTATTTTGATCAATTGCCTCTTGATCTTAGATGTCTTAGTCCATTGGAGATATATCATTTCTCTGGTTCGGGCATCTTAGTCCGTGATTTGAAGAGCCCCTTCTCTGGCTTGGACATCTTAGTCCATTGTTGGATGTGCCTCCTCTTGGGCTTGAACATCTTAGTCCATTATTGGATGAGCCTCTTCTTGGGCCTAGACATCATAGTCCATTGTTGTCTAATGCTCTTGGTTAGCTCATCTTAGAAGCTGGAGCCAAGGACTTACCCGACCTTCCTCCAGGAGGTGCCTTGACCTGGCCAGAGATGCGGTCAAGAGCTTGTCCGATGCTTTAACCTGGCCATAGCATGGCATAGATAAAGGCTTACTCCGACCTCCCTCCAGGAGACGCCCTACCCTAGCCATAGCATGGCGCAGATAATGGTGTGTTCGGTGTTTTACCCTAACCATCTTATGGCATGGATAAAGGCTTATTCCATCCTCCCTCTAGGAGGTTCCTTGACCTGACTAGAGGTGCGACCAAGGACTTGTTCGGTGCTTTAACCTGGCCATCTTATGGTGCGGTTAAAGGCTTACTCTACCCTTCCTCTAGGAGGTACTCTGCCCTAGCCATCTTGGCGCGGACTGAGGCTTTCTACCGTCTTAGGTAGACTACCATCTTAGGTTGTATCCAAATATAAGGAGTATTTCACTCCCAACCATGTAGATCTTTCTTTGAAAAGTAACTCTTTATTGATTTTTCTCAAATTCTTTAATCTTTCCCTAACGGAAGAAATTGATAATCATCCCCTCTAGGGCTCTGCAATGATTAGTTATATGACCATTCATCATATGGTAATGGCAATAGGATCCTCCCATATTCCTTTCATATTTTGGTTTCTTCTTTTGTGATGGCCAGTAGTTGAGCTTATCCTTTGTTAGCAAGTAGAAATTCTCTATGGATGTTGTTAAATCGCACTCTTTAGGAAGTCTTGATTTGAAACTTATTTCTTGAGGATGGCTCTTAAATCTTTTGTTATTTGGCTCGGGAATTTCCCCTTTGATAACCAGTTTTCTCTTTAATACTCTTTGGGGCTCCGATGCAGGTGTTGTCCCACTTGTAACTTGACCCCATTTGTGTGCAAGGGCATTATAATCAACCATTATTCCTTCTTCAAAGATTGTGCCTTTGGTATAGTGTTGAATTATCTTTCTCATTTGGTCAAATAAATTGCCACTTTCTGTTTTCTTTTCCCCTAAAGCAAAGATTAGGGTGGGACCGATATGAAAATGGTTTAAACTCCATTTAAGTGGATCATAGGCTTCAACTTTCTTTTCCCGAATGATTCTTAAAGCCTTCATCCTTAGCAATTGTTCTTCTTGGAGATTTCTATTTTTAACTAACTCTTGGGAGAATCCATCAAACTTGGTTCCAAGGATCCTTGCTCGGATCTTTTGATTTTGCTATTCATGATGAATTACGGTCTTGGAAATTCAATCTTAATGTAGAATCAGATTAGAGACAAGTGGTGTTGGGTATTTAACATAATCGGAGGTTTAAGCCTCCTTCTAGCACCAAAATGTTAACAAGAAATCTTGTCAACGCCCTAAAGTAGAATTTAAGGTCAACGTCAATTCCTTGTGGTTTCTCTTAGATGAGTTAAGGAGGATGGAATGTGTTTATTTACTTTAGTTCACTTTTTTGAATAGGTTGCTGTAGTGAAAACTTGCTCATGTCGACCTTTCGACTCAGTCAGAACGGTTATTTCCTATCCATCAGCCCTTCGATTTAGCTGAGATGGCTGAGTTATCCCTTCGAAAGCTCTCCTTTTGAAGTGGAATCAGAATCTAAATGGATAATCTTGGGAATCACTGGATGAGGGTTGACTTAGAGGGCTTCGACCCTGTCGAGAGCTTAAGTTGTTGAGCGGCTTGATTCGTTCAAGAGTCTTAGATATAGGTTTCGATCTTGTCGAAAGCTTGTCGATAGCAATATCCTCAGATATCTTGTGTTAATCCAAGGTTTAAGTGGACTATAGATTCCAATAAATCACCATAAATCATTATTCTATCCAAACAATGATGATTAGATCCAAACATGATCAACATAGAAAAATACATTCGGTTACTATCCATAAGCGAACCAAATCAAGGAAAAATGAGATGATTTACACTATTATTCACCTTGATTAAGTTGTTGGAGTTTGAGACTTGTCCTAGCTTTAATCTTCTAGATTTCTCTCTTGGATCTTCCAAGTTTGTTGATCTCCTAAGGTGTTTTAATGACTGGCTATAACTTCTCTTTTATGTGTATTTTGATTTATGAAATGGTAGGTGAGAATAAGGGAGGGTTTAAGGGTATATGGGTATGGTTATTCTCATATTGCCCTCCTCTTATTTTTCTAACTTATAAATTATAAACCATACTTATACATTCATTAGTTTAGCCACAGTCAAGTTAATTAACAATTAAATCTCAACTCCTTAATCAACTACATTATTCTATTTAATTTATCTAATTAAATTATCTGAATAAAAAATTAGGGGTGTTACAGGCTCCTGCCTTCAAAGAATTTCATCCTCGAAATTTAGTAAGGACTACAAACAAGCATAACAACCATGCAAACAAAGGCTAGTGTGTCCTACCAGCTAATAAGTCTATATAAAACAAATGTAGAACATACCCTCTTAGCAGATCAGTATACGCATCTCGAATCATGTCCTCTGTCTCCCAAGTACAGTCCTTCCCGTTGTCGCTCCACTGAAATTTCATCAACTTGACTGTCTTGGTCCTCAATCTTTTCTCATCTCTTGCTACAACCCAAACTGTTTGTCTAACAAAAGTCAAATCAAGCTCTACTTCCAAGTCCTCCAACTCTGTCTGAGGAATAGTAGCATCTGGATCATGCACATACTTGTGAAGATGAGACACATGGAATACATTATGGACACCTGCCATACTGCTCGAAAACTCTACTATGTAAGCGAGCTTTCCGTTCCTTTCTAAAATCTTGAATGGTCCAACATATCTCAGGGCAAACTTTCCAACCCATACCACACCTTTCATTGGTGATACTTTAATGAAAACCCTGTCTCACACTGAGAACTCTAGGTCTTTATGCCTCTTATTTGCGTAACTCTTCTGCCTGAAATGAGCTTCCGTCATCCGTCCTCGAATTAACTCAATCTTTTCTGATGCCTCCCTAACCAAATTCGGATCTAAGACCAATCTGTCTCCAACCTCTAACCAACATGCTGGCAATTTGCATGGTCTTTCATACAAAGCTTCAAAAGGCGCCATTCCTATACTAGTCTGATAACTGTTATCATTGGAAAACTCAATCAAATGTAGGTGGTCCTCCCAAGATCCACCAAAGTCTAATATACAAGCTCTTAACAAGTCCTCAAGTACCTTATTGACTCTATCTATCTGCCCATCTGTTTGTGGATGATAAGCTGTACTCATCTTGAGCTTGGTACCTAATACCTCTTGTAGACTCCTCTAAAATTTGCTAGTGAATAATGTATCCCTGTTGCTGACTATGCTACTAGAAATCCCATGAAGTCCAATTATGTCCTTCATGAACAACTTTGCAAAAACAGGTGCCGTTCTGGTCGACTTTACTGGAATGAAATGAGCACTCTAGGTCAACCTATCCACAATAACCCATATACTTTCATTTCCTTTCCTTGAACTTGGCAACTCATCTATAAAATCCATGGATATCGAATCCCATTTCCAAATTGGAATATATAGAGGCTGAAGTAACCCACTCGGCTTCTGATGTTCGGCTTTCACTTGTTGACAGTTTACACACTGCCTAACCCACAAGCCAACATCCCTCTTCATGCCTTCCCAATAGAAGCTCCTCTCCATATCTTGATACATCTTGGTCCTTCCAAGATGAATCATAAACTTGGATCGATGACATTTCTCAAGAACTTCTCTTCTCAAGTTCTCCACATCTGGAACATATAACTGTCCCTTCTTCCTCAACTATCCTCTCTGATCAAGACAAAAAAATTTCAAATCATCAACCTCAGTTAGAACCTCAAGTCTTCTGATCCTCTCAGCTAATAATGGATCCTCCTTCTGTTTAGAATCAAGTCCCTCGAACAACACTAGTCGAATTTCCAAATAGGACAACATAACAATATTCTGACTAGAACTAGCAATCGGTCTTAATTGCACACCACAACTGGCCAAAGCTTCCAAATCGTTCCACTCCGCCAACATAGCGAACACCACATTCTAATGTCTTTTGCTAAGAGAATCTACTTTATTACCTTTCCCTAGGGTATATTCTATAACAAAATCATAAGCAGCCAAAAATTCTAACCACCTCTGCTGTCACATATTCAACTCTTTCTGAGAGAATAGGTATCTCAAAGACTTATGATCGGTATACCATTCAAATCTCTCCCCCAAGAGATAATGCCTCCAAGTCTTTAAGGCAAAAATTACTGCTGCCAACTCCAAGTCATGAGTAGGATATCTTATTTCATGTGGTCTAAGCTCCCTTGATGCATAAGCAATAACTTTGTCCTTCTACATCAATACTACTCCCAATCTAGTCCCACATGCATCAGTGTATACTACCAACCTTGGTTACCATCTAGAACTACTAACATTGGCACATTGGTTAACAAATGCTTTAACTTAAGGGACCCCTCCTTACATTTGTCGGACCAAACAAACTTCACGTCCTTCTTGGTTAACTTAGTCAAAGGTGCTTCTATCCACGAGAAATCCTTAGTGAATCTCTGATAATAGCCAGCAAGTCTAAGAAAACGTCCGATCTCGGTTACTATTTCTGGTCTCTTCCTATTGTTCACAGCTTCGATCTTATCTGGATCGACTGACAATCCCATCTCTGAAACCACATGACCAATATTAATTTCATTCTTCCAAAAATAACACTTGGAGAATTTCTCCTTCAACTGATTCTGTCTCAGCGTCTCCAACACCACTGTAAGATGGATCTCATGTCCCTTTCTTCTTTTGAGTATACTAAAATGTAATCTATGAATACCAACACGAACCTATACAAATGCACTCGAAAAACATGGTTCATCAAATCAACGAAGAAAGCAGGTGCATTTGTCAATCCAAATGGCATCACCAACCACTCATATGAACCATAACTAGTTCGAAATGTTGTCAAAAGAATACTATGCTCCGCCACTCTCAACTGATGGAACTCCGTCACCAAATCCAATTGGGAAAATACTCCGGCTCCACTCAACTGATCAAACAGATCATCTATCCTCGGTAGAGGGTACCTATTCTTCATCGTCCTTTCGTTTAACTTACGATAGTCGATGCACATCCTTAACGACCCATCTGGTTTCTTTACAAGTACCGCGACCGCTCCCCAAGGCGAATTGCTTGGTCTAATAAAATTCCTTCCCTCAAAATCCACTAGCCGCACCTTCAATTCCTTCATCTCTGTCGGTGTCATTCTACTAGGTGGTCTACTGGTAGGTTCAGCTCTCAGTACATGGTCTATCTGAAACTCTACATCTCGTTTTGGTGGTAATCCAGTGACTGGCTCAAATACATTTGTAAATTCTCTTGCTACATGAACATAACTAAGCTCATCTCCCACCTCCATGACACTTAACAAAGCACAACCACTCTTAGTGGAATTTTCCACTGAAAAATTATTTGGTTATGACTATCTGGGCGTCTCAATGATAATTTCCGATCCTAGCAAAATATCTTAGCCTCATACTTACACGACCAATTCATACCCAAAATGATCTCGAAATCTACGAAATCAAAAACATACAAACTGCATGCAAACTTATGACCTAACAAATCAAGTTCTAACTGGTCACATCTCATCCCAAGAGTTGCATGCCCTCTTATTGAATTTGCAACCCTTAAGGAAGTAACAAGGTATGTGGGTACTGTACATAACCAATCAACCAAATACTGTGATATAAATGAGTGTGATGCATCGGTATCAAAAAGTACTCTAACTGGTATACTATGAATCAAAAGCGTACCTTTCATCATAGTTTTCCCTTTCTCTACGGTAGTAGGTCTAGAAGAAGACGCTGGTCCAATAGAAAACACCTTCCCTCTGTCCGCCCGTACTGGCTCTGGACATTGGCTCTTATAATGCCCAACTTGGTCTGAATTGAAGCATTTCACATTCTTATTCTTTGCAGGCTTCTTTCCTTTACCAGTTCCGCACTCGTTGGCATAATGGCCTTTCTTATCATACTTATAACACACTAAAGCAGTCGTTGCCTTCTTGGCAGCATCCGCTTTCTTGGCTCCTTTCTTCTTGAAGAATTTCCTTTTCCCTCCCCGAGGGCCGTGGGACTCAACTGTTTTCTCCCTAACAGACACAGCAATCATCTCCTCATGGCAAATGGCCATCTCCACCACGACATGACAAGGCTTTCTAATACAAGTCATGGTCATTTTACCTAGCTTTGGACTCAAATCTCGATTGAATCTCTCATTCCTTATGACATCAATGTCAACCAATGCATAACCATATCGAGACAACTTATCAAACTAAGCAGCATACTCGATCGCTTACATCTCTCCTTGTACAAGATCCATGAACTTCCTCATTAATGCCGACTTGGCAACCTCGGACAAGAACCTCTGCTCGAACCTTCTTCTAAAATCGACCCATGTTAGCTCTTCCTCCGAAAACTCCGACTGTCACACTATTCCACCAATGAAGCGCTAATCCTTGCAACTATCGAGAGGATAGCCTTCTCTTATCTCCATCATCCAAGCCTAAATCTATAAAGATCATTTCACAGTTCCAAAGCCAGTTCTTATCTTCAACAACATCCTCTGTTCCAAGAAAAGGTTCCCGCCCAGACTGGTATAATCCCTGCTCGGCTTGGCATAGTTATTGCCAACTGGGGCCACAGGATTAGCTCCTCCAACATTCACAGCATTACCTCCAGCTACCCCAGCACCTGCTCCAGTTTGCATTAAGGTGACGAAGAACTGATACATCATCCCCACATCTACTAGTGGGGTTCCAGCACTCACATCGGTAGTTGCATCTTGGTTAGCATTTGCCGATTGACCTGCATGTCTCCTTGTAGTGTGTCGAGCGTTTCCGATAGTTGTGGTGCTTTCTCAACCTATATTCACTCTTCCATTTCCTACTTCCATACATTTCTTTCTCGTAATCTGCATACGAGCTTTAGTAAGATACAGAAGAACGGTCTAAGAGAGAGGGGAATATATATATATATAGAAAATACAAGTACGTTATCCAATTTTATGTTTTATCATAAACCAATGCTCTAATACCAACTTGTAACATCCCCCAATTTGGAGGCCCAAAACTAACAGCTACGAATGCTGTAGTCATCCACAGTTATTAATCTTTGGCGACCAAATACGGCGGTGCTAAATTCATTGATACGTAGATCATAATAATTTGGAAAAAAAATTAACAATTCAAAAACATATTTCCATATTCCATTCAAAACATTTCATGTTCATTACAAAATCCAAAAATGTTAACTACATTCAGCAAAATATAATTGTTACACATACGCCAAATGTGATATATGAAGATGCCCTCTTGGTTGATCAGAGTATATAATAAGGCTAATAAATCTTCCTTTACAAACAAAACACATAGTGGAAAAAGATACCTTTAAATAATTATATGCCTCCTGCACGCCTCCGGAAGCTTTATTCGTCTAAGACGAGAACCTGAAAACCCTAAACCTCGAATACTCAAAATAAATCGAGTACCCAAGTGTTTAAGGGGAGAACAACAACTTCGAGTCAGACATAAAGTCCGGTATGAATAATAGTCTATCATCTCAAACCAAATAGATATCTTGTAAGACCACACCGCATAACAGAATGGGTTTTCCCTTCATTAATATCCTAAAACCCTTATAAAACCATATACTGTGCTCCTGCATCCACAATGGTTAAAAACATAGCATTTCAAAACATTATGTTGATATGCAAAACAAGCAAATCAAATCTGGATTACCCATCCCCATTCATTTTGACTATCTGTCTTAATTATAGTTTCTAGGATTACTATTAACCTATTAGTTTTCATGGGCTGCATTTAAGGACTCCCTATCCAATTACATTGTTTTCATGGGCTTACTATGAACCTGTCTATCTGACATCTTCATTTACACATAGTTTTTATGGGCTAACTATGAACCTGTCTATCTGACAGCCTCTTTTATATATAGTTTTCATGGGCTAACTATGAACCTATTGGCCTCTGCCAATATCATACAATTTTCATTGGACTTACTGTAAACCAATTAGCCTCTACCAATATCTTTCCTTTATATTTTTGCATCCTATATTCGGTCTTCTTGCCCTCTTGGATGAAATTCTACTCATTCAGGAGTTTATTCAATTTATATTCACTATTGGGTTAACCTAACTGGTTCCCCTACCATTTCCCCTAAAATGCAGTTATGAGTCCATTATAAAGTGAATATATTCGTATTATAAGAAGCAATATACAACATAGCAATACCACTCTGGTGGGTTTAATTTATCAAAGATAGACTCTTCTTAAACCATTATAAAATTTCCTTTTCATATAGTCATGGATTTTTCCTTTTAACTCCGAAAATTATGAAATTAAATAACCATCTCCAACATTACGATTTACACAACATATCTAAAAATCAAGTCGTTTGGAGGTCGTTTACTAAGGTTTTTACTTTAAAACCCATCATTTTAATTCCATAAAAATTCCAATAAATTACCATAAATTATTATTCTATCAAAACAATGACTATTAGGTCCAAAAATGATCAAAACAACAAAATACATTCGATTACTACCCATAACTGAATCAAAACAAGAAAAAATGAGATGATTTACACTATTATTCACTTTGATTAAGTTGTTGGAGTTTGAGATTTGACCTAGTTGTAATCTTTTAGCTTTCTCTCTTGGATCTACCAGGTTTGTTAATCTCCTAAGGTGTTTTAATGGCTGGCTATAACTTCTCTTTTATTTGTATTTTGATTTATGAAATGGTAGGTGAGAATAAGGGAGGGTTTAAGGGTATATGGGTGTGGCTATTCCTATATTGCTCTCCTCTTATTTTCCTAATTTATAAATTATAAACCATACTTATACATCATTAGTTTAGCCGCGGTCAAGTTAATTGACAATTAAATCTCAACTCCTTAACCAACCACGTTATTCTATTTAATTTATCCAATTAAATGTTCTGAATAATGTTAAATAAAAATTAGGGGGTTACATGATACTTTATCATGCCGATGACCTTAACCCTACCCATCAAGTATGGGGATTCTGAATGCTAGGTACCACCATGTTTGTTGTTGTTTTCTATGATAGTCTTATACATAGCCACCTCTAACTATGTGCTCTTTTGAGACAGTGTCCTCAGTGGAGTCTAAAGAGAGCCATGTACCATTCATTGACCGGGAGGAACACTTCTGCAAGATAGAGTCCAAATATTAGGTACCATTCATTGATTGGCTGGAACACTACTATAAGATAGATGCCAAGCAGCAGGTACCATTCATTGACTGGGCGGAACACTTCTACAAGACAAAGTCCAAGCAGTGAACCTTCCCTGCTCTTGCTGATGGCAACTTGAGCCGAGTCGGTCTATTAGGCCCCAAATATTCAAGCTAAAAGAAAAGCTAAGCCCCCCAAGCCTATGGAAGAAAAGGAGTGACACTGTGGTGTTTGGAGGGTGGGAGTGATAGATAACGACCCTAATGTGGTGGGAAGGTAGTTAAAGATGGAAAAAACTTACCAAGGACTAGAGGTTAACCAAGCTTGGATGTACGCTCAATTCAACCATAGGTCATTAAGCCATTGAAGGTGAGTAGCAAACTAGTGACACAAACATGTTCGACTGTGCTGAGAGGTAGATTAAGGGGACTACCATGATCAAGAGGGACTATGGACGGGCATTAGAACCATATAACATAATATCTCATGGTCATCCTATTGCATAGGTATACAAAGAGGTTAGAGGCAAAAAGGACAAGGACATGGACATGGGCTTTGGACACATTGAAGAGCTCTGGGTCCTCCTGCAAAGTCCCTCTCCCCTTAGGACTACTAAACAAATTGATCAATATAAATTCGTGCCCCCCAACACATGCCTATATAGTACTGGTGGTTGCACCATTCTTCTTGCAAGTCCAACCTAAGGTAGATAGATTTTCGACTAATAGTTGCATTATAGTCATAGTTTAATTTTCTATACCATTTTACTTAACGATATGATGGCTGACACTTTATCTTTTGTATTCTAATGGCTTAGCTTAACTTTTCTACTCTAGATGCTTCCAACAAGGTCGATACTACCTCGGTCTAGGTCTAATAACCATGGAGCACTATAAACCTACAATAGCAATTGCCCCTAAGTTCCTCAGAGGGAAAACATGCCTCTGGCTACTCCATAGAGACTACCAATGTTCGTGGCCCCTATTCATTACTCTCCAAGAACATATCGATGTTTGCACCTTTTCCCTCTCGAGGCCACCGCTAGGCCAGACTCCAATCACTTGTTGGGTAAGGATGGGTGAGGATTTGGAGGGATTAAGTGTGGGCCCATCCCATTATTTTTTATTCCAAGGAAGCTGAGCTGCTGAATAGCTAGCAAAATGTGGTTAGGGTGGCTGGTCTCGCCGTCACTTATGAGAAGAATGAGGTTGGGCTGAATAGGTTGCTCTAGATGCTCACCCAAAACTATTTTCGAATTCATCGAGAAGTCGTACCAGTCCAAATCAGAGTGGCCCAAGAAAGATGTTAGAGCAGTCCTAGAGGCGGATTTTTGGGAGGCCTTTCTAGTGAGATCCTTTATCGCATATTTATAAAACATTCTCCACTCCTCCCCCTTTATACCAACTATTTTCTTTTGGCAGGCCGAAGCTTGTGCCCATAGGATTTAGCAAGAGAAAGTGGCATTGAAAAAGAGCATTATAAATGAGGCAAGGGAGATGTTGTAGGAGGAGAAGAAGTGGGAGGAGACCGAGACAAAGACTATGGAGAAGGAAAAGATAGCATCGGATGCCAATGTGGCACAACAAACGAAAAGGAGGCCACAAAAGCAATGGAAAGAGTGCTCGATGATGAGGTCTCTCACCATGAAAGGTTTGAAAGGGAGGTAGAGTGATCGGTAGTTCAGTAGGAGGCAAGTGGAAAGAGATCAACGACCTTCAGGATTCTCTCATATAATACCAACACTTTGTTATCTATAAAGCTCGTAGTGCAGATGTGGCTAAGGTGTAGGTGGTTTTCTAGGCCCAACTGATGAACATACTAAAATATATCTTCTTGACCAATTACCACTTGCCCATAATCATTGATTTCCTCGACACCCACTATATATGTATATCCATTGTATACGTACATCATCCTACGAATAATAATTAAGGCCATATAAGGTATCCCTCTATTGTACCCCTAACTAGGGATTAACTCCCTAATTTACACTAAGTGTACTTCTGACAAATTAACTCTATTTACTACCCTATTAATTCTAATCAATATGTTCAATACGATATAATTATTATGTTATTATTAACTTTACTAATCAATACGTTAATATTATGTACGTATATTTTTATGCATAGAATCTTAGGTCTAATCACTATTATAATAATTCTATAATAATTCGCTTACAAGGTATTTTGAAATATCAATCTCATACAAATCTACAATTCCAATAAGAACTGCTACTACCATAGCCACATAAAATAGATTTGTACAAACATGAGATATCTACACTTGCTCCATATTAATACAGTACAATCTCATTTCTGCTTTAAAGAATAGATCATCACAAATTAGATCGTCTATATTCAATTCAACCTTCGTATACAACATTCTGAATTGAGAAAGGAATTCCTTATTTATTTAAGTGATAGAAATAGGTGGTGCAAACTACAAAATTCAATTCATAATTTACACACCATTTCTAATTATTTTCTTTTTGAACTTTTTATCACTTCAATTAAAAAGAGGGAAAATAGTTTATATTGACCATAAGTTATCTAATTCTAATAGTTAATTAGATTCTAATATATCAATACCACAAACAATTATAATTCCAACACATACAAAGATTGATATTTACTTAGGGAAATTCCAGGGGTTTTAGATGTTATATTTACATGTTCAAAATTTCTCATGGCATGCATCAAATTCAAATAAATACTATTCAATTACAAAAATGTGATAAACTTGTTATTTCCACTTATAGAGAATTGTTTGCTTCCTAACTAGATTTGATTCCACTATGCCTAATTCCCTTTCAGACTCCCTCTGAAAATTCTAATTGATTCTGAAATCTGAAGAAGAATAATATATCTGATATCTACTACTTCTAGTTCAGATCTTCCCCTTTTTGAATATACAACAAATAGATTGTATATATAGATTAGATTTCAAAAACTAGAAGATAAGGAGAAGAAGGATTAATTTAAATTAGAGATTAGAAACTAGAATTACTTACCAAAAAATTTACTTCTTCTGAAACCCTAAAGGAGAGTTTTGACAGAGCTTCACCATTGCTACAGAATTTATGTGAAGAAGTGAGGAGGTCTAGGGGTCTATTTATAGAGGTAAGAAAAAACGAGAATTGTTAGATTAAAAATAAACAAATCCTGAACGTTTAAAATAATAAAACCCTAACTACCACCCACCTTTTTGCCTCCCATCGATCGACCACCTCGACCCGCCAATCGACCTCCAACGGTCAACCAGTCGTAGTTCAGGGGTCGAGTGGTCCCTTTTGTATATGTTTTCTACGTTGATTTATTTCCCGTTTTAATTCATTAACTACTCAATTAATTCTTACGTTAACCCATGTTAACTCAAACGTTTTCTCAAACGTTTTCTCAAATGTTAATCTCAGCCAATTTTGAAATTAAAAATTCAAACTTTTAATTTCAAATTCAAATATTCAAATTCATGCTTGTATGAATTAATTTTAATTTGAAAACTTCTAACGCCCATAACTTTTCATTTTAACTCCATTTTTAACATATTATATATAAAAATTGATCAGAAAATCGCCACGGATGGAATGATGCAAATTGCATTACCAAATTCTGACATTTACTAAATTTTATTTTTTTATCCTTATCTTAATTACTTAATTTCTTGTTAAATTTTATGGGGTGTTACATCCACCTTGCACAAAATCTTGCAAAAAATAGTACCCAGAGGTTATAGGTGCCATGAGTTAAAGCGGACAGGGACAACTTAATTCTCCTCGGGAGTTTAGCCGGGTTCTCCTAAGTATATTCAAAAAACTATCCTATTTCATTTCAAACAAGATTTGTATATAAGAGTTAAGTTACGTAATGAATTACATCATTTTTTCTAATGCACGCTATTAACTCTATCACCTCGATCGAGAGTTGTTATCAACTCAATAAGAACCTTAATGTACTCAATCGTGTTAAGCATATAATCTTGCATTATAGTTCACTTACACATTTTGACAAAATGATTTCATCGAATTTCATATTTTATGGAACGAGATAGTTCGCTAATTGTTGCTTTATGTGATCAATATGGATAATATATTCGACTCTTTTATTGTCTTTAGAAATGACACTCTTAAAAAATAACACTCAACATCGGTCAAGTCTACACTTAAGTGACCAAGATTCGAAAGTTCCTAATTGATGTGTCATTCGACTGTTGCGCGAACCTTGATTAATATGATACTCTTCATGATTACTTTTTACTTAGTTAATATGAAAACATGATTAACCACGTATTTATAAAGGCAGAAAAATTTAGAATCGCAAATATAGTGGTATATATATAAAAATAACGAATTACAAATACAATATACAAATATGGAGCACTTTAAACATAAAATAATTACATTTCCTAGGGAAGACCTACAAAAAAAATTCATTTCTCACGTTATCTCAAAAGATCGCCATGGAATTTTCTAATGTTTCTTTGAATTGGTTCATTCTACCTCTCACCAGCCATTCAAACGCTATTGTATTCATTAGGTATTCTTCCAGAATAAGATAGGGTTTGTAATCAAAGGACATAAATTCCAGATCACCTTTGTTGAAATTCGTATAAAATTGTAAATAGTCATTTCAGCAACAACCACCTCTACTTAAACTTAAAATCTGCATGTTAGCATGGTAATTAACATCATAAATTTCCTCTTCCATACTGAAAGTTCTTCCTATTAAATTTTGGCGACACTATATGGGGAATTGTAGAGGTCGAAAGTAGCTTCGCAACGGAGAAAACGGTTCGCAAATCGGAGTTCGGAAATGGAAGTTATAAGGAAAAAGGTGGAGTAGGCTGGTTTGGGCAAGGTCAGACGTCTGAGGAGAAGGGTCAGACATCTGGTCCTACTGGAAATTGCATCGTTGTTCCAGATAATAAGCTCAGACGTTTGATCAGAAGGGTCAGACGTCTAATTCTGGGAAGAACTGTTTTCCAGTGAATGAGCTCAGACGTCTGACCAAAAGGGTCAGACGTTTGAGTCTGTGCAATGTTGGTTCCAGAGATATTTACCAGACGTCTGACCAAATGGTCAGACGTCTGGGCTGAAGAAAACTTTTTCCACTGGCTTAAGTCAGACGTCTGACCATGTTGGTTAGACGTAGGCGACTTCCGGCTGTTTTTTCACTGAGGACTTGGCGTGAAGAATTGTGACATCTGCGGGGGCAATTTTGGAACATTGCCTAGGGTTTCTCTTCTCCTATATAAGCTAGCTTCAAGATCTAGATCGGGGTGACACGCAAGCAACTGCAAGAGATTAGCCTTCACTAATTAGGGTTAAATCAAAACCTAATTTTTCTTCGATTCTCTTCTCCACAAATCAATTTCTAATTAAAATTTTGATCATTGTAATCAATCTCTTGTACTCTTCTCATCAATATTAATAAAGCTCTCTCTTAAAGTGGATGTATACTAACACGACGTTAGTGGAACCACTATAAATCGCTGTGTGATTTATTTTTCGTTATTGCTTTAATTTCTGAATTGCTTGTTTGGAATTGTGATTGTCTTTGGGTAGGTTGAGATTGGAATTGAGTTATCGGTTGGTTGTTTTTACACTTCTTATCACGATCCCGTCTTCCGCTGTGCTCGTGGGATTTCGATTCGAGTGGTCTCAAGTTGGAATCTCGTAATAACATTTGGTATCGGAGCATTGGTGTTGGTAGATGGTTGTAGAAATGCCAGAATCCGATAATACCTCAAGTAGTTCCTCAATGGTTAATCCAAGTAGTGTAGCTCCTTATGTACGTGGATCGTATGCAGCTTCAGGATCACAATTGGTAATAGACAAGTGGAATGGCGATAATGATTTTGAAAAATAGCAATGGAAGATGAAAGCGGTTCTAAGGAGGAATCGGGTGCATCGGGTAGTGTTTGACACACATTTATTGCCTGCGGACATCTCGGATGTTGAGAGAGAGGAGATGGAAGAGTGGGCATTCACTACACTTCAACTTGCTATGGGAAAGAATGTTATCTCTGAAATTTGTGGTGAGACAACCGCTAAGGGTATTTGGGACAAGTTGGAGGAGTTGTATATGAAGAAGTCACCGACAAATCGTTTGATCTTATTGCGAACATTCTTCACCTATAAGATGAAGGAAGGTACTTCGCTAAAGGCGCATTTGAATATTTTTGATGATTTTCTAATGAAGATGAAGGCGGTAGATTTGAAGATTGAGGAAGAGCAAAAAGCGATGATATTGCTGTGTTCATTGCCAATCGCTATACAAGTTTCTCAAATAGTTTGATCTATAGCCGAGCTACATTGACTCTTGATGATGTCAAGACGGGTCTTCTTAGTGAGAAACTGCGGGATCAAATGAAGGAGTTAGGTGATGGAGGTAGTGGTGCTAGTAGTGGACATGGTTTGTTTGTGGAGAAGGAGAGGTATGTGAAGAAGGAGAACCGGGGGCGTTCTAAATCAAGAAACCCCGGTTGGAGAGGAAAGTCGAAGGAAAGAAAAGGCAGGTGCTATATTTGAAAGAAGCCAGGTCATTGGAAGAATGAGTGTTCGGACAAGGAGAAGGCAAAGAAGGAAGTAGCATCTTCATCTGTAGCGGTGGATAGTGGAGTTGGTGAGGGAGATGTAGATGTTTTGTCGGCAGTAGCATCGGATGTTTCGGGTAGTGAGTGGTTACTTGATTCGGGGGCGTCTTATCATATGACGCCAAATAGGAATTGTTTTTCTTCTTACATCGACAAAGAAGGAAATTCAATTGTTATTGGAAATGGTGCTATTTGCAAGTCGAAAGGCATTGGTTCCGTGCAAATTCAGATGTTTGACGGAGTAGTTCGTACTCTCACTAATGTACGCTATGTTCCGGGACTTCGGAAGTCTCTTATCTCTTTGGGGCAGCTGGATTCTTTAGGTTGTAAGATCACTATTGAGAGTGATAGCTTGCGGGTTTTGAAGGGGGCGCTTGTGGTGATGAAGGGTGCTAGGACTCATGTTATCTATTTGCTTCAAGGAGTGACTGTAGAAGGTGATACTTGTATAGGAGTTGATAGTTCTCGTGGCTTGGATGCGACTAGGTTATGGCATTTGAGGTTAGGTCATGTCTCGGAGAGGAGTTTGGACATTCTTCGGAAGAGTAAGATGATCGATGGAGAAAGTTTCAACAAGTTAGAGTTTTGCGAAGAATGCATCATGGGGAAGCGAACAAAAGTTTCATTCGGTGAGGGAAAGCATGATTCAAGAAGAGTTCTTGAGTATGTTCACACGGATGTTTGGAGACCAGCACTTGTAGCTTCTTTAGGTGGAGCTCGCTATTATATTTCCTTTATAGATGACTTTTCTCGGAAAGTTTGGGTGTATGTAACGAAGGCCAAGTCGAAAGCATTTGCAAAGTTCAAAGCATGGAAATAGGCCTGTCAACGGATGCAAACGGATGCGGATATGGCTGTATCCGCATCCAAAAATTTAAATCCGAATCCGCATCCGATATCCGCGGATATCCGAGATTAACATCTGTATCCGCATCCGCGGATATTTTTTGGATATCCAAAAATATCCGCATCCGAAAATAAAAAGCGGATATTTCCTATCCGAAATATCCACATCTGAAATTGAATAAGATTTTTATTATACTAATATTTTTGAACTAAAACAATCACTTTCTCAAATGACAATACATACTACAATACTAATCAGTTTTTCAAATGACAAAATGACAACACACATAATATCAAACAAGTTTACACAATATTACATCAATTCAAATGATAAAATAGCAACATACATAATGACAAAATGGCAACACACATAAAATTTCGGATTGGACGGATGTTTTTCGAATACGGATATGCCCATATCCGCATCCGCATCCGATTTTCTTTTCGGATATCGGATATCCGCATCCGCTTTTCGGATATCGGATAATATCCGTTTTTTCGGATATGGATCCGGACGGATTTCGGATTTTTTGGGTATCCATTGACAGGCCTACGTGGAAAGCTCTTGTTGAAAATGAGAGTGGAAAGTCTGTGAAGGTTCTAAGGTCTGACAATGGCGGAGAGTATGTTTCCGGAGAATTGTTGGAGTTTTGCAAGCATCATGGTATTCGGAGGCATTTTACTACACTTGGAGATCCGCAGTCGAATGGTGTTGCGGAAAGGATGAATCGTACTCTACTTGAGAAAGCTTGATGCTTGAGATTGACATCGAGTTTGGCGAAGGGATTTTGGGATGAAGCTTTGTCAACCGCAGTGCATATTATTAATCGAATTCCGTGCTCAGCTATTAGTAACAAAATTCCGAAGGAAGTGTGGAAGGGAAAGAGCATTGACTTGAGTTATCTTCGTGTCTTTGGGAGTCCGGTTTATGTGCATGATCCGAAAAATGATAAGCTTGAACCTAGAGCTTTCAAGGGGATTTTGCTTGGCTATACGGATGGAGTAAAAGGCTATAGGATTTGGAATCCGAAAACGAAGAAGGTAGTAAATTCTCGTCATGTTACTTTTGATGAGTCAGCGATTTTCAAGGAGAAAGGAAGCTCATTGCATGTTTCAGATTTGGTTCATGGTGAATCAAAGGAGAAGGAAATTGTCTCCACATTTTGTCCAAGGAGTAGAGAGAGTAGAATAGTCGGAGATGCTTGCGAGGAAGTAGCGGTTGATGTTACATCACATAGTCCATAGGGTACCTCTAGTAGTGTTGGTGATGTGCATGATTCTAGAGAAGATTCGGTTCAAGGTGGAGCTGAAGGGAGTTTGGGTGATGGTATTGCTACTCGGGTTGGTCGTCGTTCTATAAGACCACCCGAAAGATATGGTGATTGGAACTATCTTAGTTTTTGTGATAATTTGGACTATGCTCTTCATGTAGTTCAAGATGAGACGATGGACCTTGATGATGTCATGAAGTCGAGTGATAGCTCGAAATGGATTTGTGCCATGGAGGAAGAGATGCAATCATTGTTGAAGAATCAAACTTGGGATTTGGTTCCACTTCCTATAGGAAACCGTGCTATTGGGTGCAAATGGATATACAAGGTGAAGGACGATGGATGATACAAAGCTAGGTTAGTGGCTAAGGGGTTTGCACAAAGGAAGGGAAAGGAGTATGATCAGATATTCGCACCAGTTATGCGCCATACTTCTATCCGGATATTACTTGCTATAGTTGCTATTCACGACTTGGAGTTGGAGCAACTTGATGTGAAAACCGCCTTCTTGCATGGTGACTTGGATGAAGACATCTACATGGAGCAACCGGGAGGTTTTGTTGTGGATGGTAAGTCAAATTTGGTTTGCAAGTTGAAGAAATCACCATATGGACTAAAGCAATCACCTAGACAATGGTACAAGAGGTTTGATCATTTTATGCTTGAAAATGGTTTTGATAGAAGCATCAAAGATGCTTGTGTTTATTTCAAGAAGTTGAGAAATGATTGTTGGGTGTATTTACTCTTGTATGTGGACGATATGCTCATTGCTTCTAAGGATAAGAATGAAATCAACAAGCTAAAAACGAGTTTGAAATCGGAGTTCGAAATGAAGGATCTTGGAGAAGCAAGAAGGATATTGGGTATGGAAATTGTAAGGGATCGAAAGCATTTTGAGTTGAAACTAACTCAAAAGGAATACATTGAGAAAGTGCTTTGTCGGTTTAGCATGGAGAATGCAAAAGCGTCAAATACACCTTTACCTTTGCATATGAAGCTTTCGAGTAAAGGATCACCTATCTTGGAGGAAGACAAGGCTTATATGGCAAAGGTGTCATATGCTAGTGCGGTTGGAAGTCTAATGTATGCTATGGTGTGTACAAGGCTCGATATTGCAAATGCCATCAGGATGGTTAGTCGATACATGGCTAATTCGGGAAAATCGCATTGGGAAGCTGTGAAGCTTATATTGAGATACCTTAGAGGCACATCATCTCATGGTCTTGTTTTTGGCGGTAGTAAGGCGATGGATTGCAAGTTGGTTGGTTATTGTGATTCGGACTACGCCAGTGGTAGGGATCGTAGAAAATCAACTTCCGGATATGTCTTCACACTTGGGGGTACAACCATAAGTTGGAGATCAAGATTGCAGACCGTAGTTGCTTTATCCACTACGGAGGTGGAGTTAATAGCCGCGGTGGAGGCGGTAAAGGAGGCACTCTATTTGAAGCGATTGTTGTGTGACTTGGGTTTCGAGCATGATAGTATTGATGTTCGATGTGATAGCCAAAGTGCTATTCACTTGGCAGAGAATTTGGTGTGTAGCTCACGGACTAAGCATATTGAGGTGAGAGAGTCATTTTTAGTAGCCATGGATGAGGATAAGCAAGTATATCTTCGGAAAGTGCACACAAAGGATAACGCGGCAGACTTGTTCACTAAGGCTTTGCCGGTTGGGAAGTTCGAGCATTGCTCGAACTTGATTCACTTGGAGAAGTACTAGGTGCCACGGAGTGGCACTGTTAAGGGAGGAGCTTGGTGGTAGATGAGAAAGAGTATCGGTGAGAGATTGAGGTTCTATCTTCTTGGTTAGTGCTAGTCTTTCGAAAGATAGCTTAGGTTTTTTTGGATGTTTTCAATATTTCATTAGCGGGCGGGGGCTTTGCCTGAGCTCGTTGGTGGAGTGCAATAGGCCGTGGCTTTGCCGGAGCTTATTGGGAAAGCATTCATGTTTGGTTGAAGGTAGAAGAAGTGATAGTTGGTGCTATCGGTTGCTGTTGATGGTATGTTACCATTAGAGTTGAAGATGGATATAGTATCGAGGTGGAGTGTTAAATTTTGACGACACTATATGAAGATTTGTAGAGGTCGAAAGTAGCTTCGCAACGGAGAAAATGGTTCGCAAATCGGAGTTCAGAAATGGAAGTTATAAGGAAAAAGGTGGAGTAGGCTGGTTTGGGCAGGGTCAGACGTCTGAGGAGAATGCCAGACGTCTGGCACTTCTGGAAATTGCATCGTTGTTCTAGAGAATAAGCTCAGACGTCTGACCAGAAGGGTCAGACGTCTGATTCTGGGAAGAACTATTTTCCAGTGAATGAGCTCAGACGTCTGACCAAAAGGGTCAGACGTTTGAGTCTGTGCAATGTTAGTTCCAGAGACATTTATCAGACGTTTGAGCAAATGATCAAACGTCTGAGCAAATGATCAAACATCTATTTGTTGTTATCTTGAATCAACTACATTAATGCTAACATGATAGAGGATGAGGAAAGTTTAAAATCCTATCGTTTATGACTGAATGAAAAACTCTACTATCTCGTGTTGTTCTTTCCCATCCATCTCTGACAAATGTAGTTGTTAAATAAAACCGGTATACGACCAAATATAGAATTCCACGTAGCATATCCTTTTAAAATTTCTAAAATACTAGCAATATTGATTTGAATTTTTAACTTGCCTCGGGATAGCATTAAAATTGAGGGTTTCCCAACTTAATTATATCTTTAGACATTTAACATAACTTGTAATATGGGTCAAAAATTAAAACAAGTTGTTCTATGTGATCTTCAAAATATTTCTGCAACTCGTGTTAGAAGAGACATAACTATGATATAGGAAAAGACTACTACCATTTCTTTAGTACATTTCAACGTCCCTCTCAAACCATAGTTTCCCAAACGACGACGGCGTGTTACGAAACAGACTCTTTACATTCGAACTCTTTTGCAATGTTTAAATAGATGAAACACCAATCCAGCCATTTTAAAAAATAATTCAGTAGCGTCAAATGCACGAATGCCTCTCACCCTAACAGACCGTTTTTCTTACGCGGTTGGGACGTGGTAGCTGTGTGGGGATAGCCACCCCTGCTTCTGACACGTCAAACAAGTCAGAGACAAGCACAATCAATTTCCAAATGCAAGCACACTCTAAGTTGCTGATTTTACTGCACCACAAGAGTGTAAAAATTAAAATACCTCTTAAAAAATAAATAGAGACATTTGGAGGTGATATGATCACAGTGTCACTAACCAACATTGGAACATGTTTACCAATCCGACTGAAATATTCTCTACCTGTTGTTTAGCTTCTATAATGTATAAAACAGTTAACAAATTTTCACTAGGCAATGGTTTCATCTACACATAAAATTCAAAAATTACAAAGATCACAGTAAAAGACCATTCTATCACGAGCTCATGCATTATGAATATGTTTGTACAATTATGCTAAATAATGCTAATCCTGTATACATAATATGAGAGCAAATACCATGAGAATAAAACAATATTTTTTGTTGGAACCATTCACCCGTGTTTTGTTTCCTCTAATGTGAAAAATTTTCGTTTCATAAGCTACAACGCAAAGCAAAACTACCCAGATAAAATATTTAGTTTATCACAAGTCAGAATCATGGAACTGGTGAAATAACCCACATAAACTAATGAACTTTCTAATTAAGACAAGGCAAATTTTAAAAAGGGTAACATTACACACAAGTTAAACAGCTTAACAGGGCTGGAATTAAAAAGCAAAAACCATTACATTGAAGTTTCAGTAGGCACATAACAACCCAACATACAGACAGACCTTACAAAATGTTTGCAGCCCATTGAACTGCAAGCTTCAGAAACCGATTCTTCATCTGAAGTTATTTATCGTTGTTTTTTAAAAGTCCTCCTTTTTTATGCTGGAGACCCTACAAAATGTTAACAGCTCCACTTTAGTGGTGGTAATAATAATAGGTTACAAAAATAAAATAGCAATTCCAATGTACAAAAATATATAAATAAACAAGATATATTACACATTATGGCTTAATGGTTATGTGTTACTAAATGGAGCGTATAATAAATTCATTTTTGTTTCATAATAAGATTGTGACGCAGCGGATAATTCAAAAACGATCTTCAATCGATGAAAATAGCAATCTGTGGATTGATGAATGCTGAATTGTCCGAATTCGTTGATCCGAAGATACCGAACTCTAGCTATCTCGAACTCGTTGATCGCGCACGATACCGGGTTCAAAGATCTTCAATTCTTCAAGCGTTGATCAAGCGCACTTGATTCCGCGAATCGGCTTCTACAATCGTTGAATCGAGCGCACTCGATTATCCGAAAGAGGAGATAGGAGATTACACTCAACTACCAATTTGGAATGAAAGCACAAAGCAATCAAAAGAGAATTTTATTCAATATTCAACCACCTCAAAAGTTACAACTCATCCACTATTTATAGTAGTTACAACTCAACACACAAAAGAACAGAAAAAAACAAAGTCCTTAGGTCGGTTACGACCTATCTAAGGTCGGCAACGACTTAGCTCGGCTCCGACTTATCAATACTAGTTTGCGACCTAAATTACTCGTTCGCGACTCGATGAAGAAGGCATCAGCTTATCTCGGCAACGACTCATGGGAGCTTATCTCGGCAACGACTTATGAGTATCTCGGTCGCGACTCAGGATTTAGGGCTTCAGCTTATCTCGGCAACGACTTATGGTTAGGTCGGAAATGGAGTTAGGTCGTGGGATGGAAACTAGGTCGGAAGGTCGCGTGATGGAATCTGGAGATAGGTCGGTAATTGATAAGTCGTGAAGCGGTGATAGGTCGGCAGTGGTTGTTAGGTCGCTGAAATTATGTCGGAGGGAGATGCGTCGTAGGTCGGTAAAGGAGGCTGGAGATAGGTCGGAGCTTTTGGTCTTCAACTCGAGATATGCTGCTTCATTATCTAGGTATGCTGCTTCATCATCCTCCCCTTGTTGACAAAAATTCGACCTCGAATTTGTACTTCTCTCTTCTTCAACAAGCTCATCTCCATGGTACGGAATCAAATGTTTAACGTTGAAAACGTCAGTAGTGTGAATATGATCTGGCAACTTTAACTGATAAGCATTGTCATTGATTTTCTTCAAGATTTCTACTGGTCCAATCTTTCGAGCTTTCAACTTGTTGTAAGTCCCAACTGGAAAACGATCTTTCGTCAATACCACGTAAACAAAATCACCCTCTTTGAAGACTACACTCCTTCGTTTCTTATCCGCCATTTGTTTGTACTTCTCATTTGCCTTTTCCAATCGTTCCTGAACGATTCTATGGCATTCTGTCAACCCATCAACAAAATCAGCAGCTCGTTTAATTGTCCTCTTCGGTTGTGATACCAAACTGACTTCGCTTCTTCTGGAATTTCAACCTCCTCACAGTTCTCACGCCCAATCAACAAGTATACTTCAGGCTCCTCTTCAACCTCCTTAACAAATTCCTTCAGAGATAATAAAGTTTTCAACTCTTCAATCTCCCCCAACTTACTCTCCTTCGGTTGTTGCTTCTTGGGAACCAAAGTGATTTTAGTACCCTCAAACGTGTAACTGTAACTGTTAGCACGACCATCGTGTTGTACTGCTCTATCAAACTGCCATGGTCTGCCCAACAACAGATGACACACATCCATGTCTACTACATCACACCAAACCTCATCCTTGTATTTCTTCCCAATTGAAAACTTCACACAAGCTCTACGTCCAACTTTCACTTCACCACCCTTCCTCAACCAAGCTAACTTGTACGGTTTAGGATGCTTCTCGGTTTTCAATTCCAACTTCTTTACTGCTTCTGTAGAGATAATATTATCGCAACTTCCAGCATCAATAACAAATTTACAAACTCTTCCCAGAATAGTGCATGTAGATTGAAAGATATTGTTCCTCAACCAACTACTTTCCTCCTCTTGCTTCGGTGTTAAACAACTTCTCCTCATCATCAATGCGTACCCGTCATCTCCCGATAGTAAATCTTCCTCCTCAACTGGCAAAGAATTAGAGCATTCAGCTTCTTCCTCATCTTCCTCCTCAACTTCTGTCACCATGGTTCTCTTCTTCGGCTTCGGACATTCGTTGCTTTTATGACCCATCTCCTGACAATTGTAACATTTGAAACTGTTGTTAACCTTCGCCTTCTCAACCTCCTTCAACACTGGTCTACTGATAGGTTTAGAAAGGTTAGAACCCCCACTAACACCCTTCATTTGATTGCTGGAATTAGTAAACACACCACCTCCTCGTCTACCCTGCTTCTCCCAAGCCAACGCTTTCTGATGTGCTTCCGCTACAGATCTTGGATCGAACATATTAACCATATCCTGAATCTGCATTCTCAATCCCCCAATGAATCTAGATGTCAGCTGCTCTTCCGTTTCCATAATATCATTCCTCGCAATAAGCTGGTAAAACTCATCCGCATAATCATTAACAGTCTTTGTGCCCTGCCTCAAGTTCTGCAAACGTTGATACATCAAAGATTGATAATTGTAAGGTATGAACGTTGCTTTCATCAATTTCTTCATCTTCTCCCAAGATTCAACTTTTGACTTCCCCATTCGTTCTCGTGTAAGTTTAGTTTGCTGCCACCATGCCAAAGCTCTACCCCTCAACCTTGTAGCAACCAACTTCACTCTACGACGTTCTGGAACTTCTTTGAAATCAAAAATTTCTTCAACATTAGCCACCCAATCCAAAAACTCCTCAGCCTGCATACCACCTTTGAATTCTGGAATTTCTGTCTTCATCCCAGATTCCCACTTGTGATCGTATTCCGACTGATTCCTTCCTCGTCCACGTCCTCGTCCATGAACACTACCCCCATCATACTCTTCTTCACAATCCGATGTATATCGATGTCGATCCTGACCACCAACATCTCTACCACCACCATTTCTTCCACCAACATTCCTACGATCTACATTCCTTTGATCACGATCATTCACATTTCTATCACGATTTCGATCTTTAATATTTCTATCACAATCTCGATCCACGCTTCTATGATCACTATCAACACTTCTCTCCCGATTAGAATGTGGTGAAATCCTACTTCTTCCATGGCTCGATTCAGGTGAAACCCTTCTCTGATTTTGACTCATTTCCAACATCATCCTCTCTAATCGACCAATCCCTTCCGTAAGCTTCTCATTGAAATTCTCGTTGATTCGTTGCTCCATTTCGTCGGCCTCTTCTCTTCCGTACAAAGCATTAATATTGCGATGATGTTGAACTCGTCTTGGCGGCATGATTGAATACTTCACAAACACTTCAACAAATTCACACTTCAAGTTTTCAAACACCTTTCGAACTTTGATCCAAAATGAAATGGATCGAAAACTCCAACTTTGTTGCAAAATATGATGAACACGATGAACACAACTTCAACACTTCAAATTCTCGGCTCCAAGACTCGATTTAGCTATGATTGGCTAAAACAAGCTCTGATACCAAACTGACGCAGCGGATAATTCAAAAACGATCTTCAATCGATGAAAATAGCAATCTGTGGATTGATGAATGCTGAATTGCCCGAATTCGTTGATCCGAAGATACCGAACTCTAGCTATCTCAAACTCGTTGATCGCGCACGATACCGGGTTCAAAGATCTTCAATTCTTCAAGCGTTGATCAAGCGCACTTGATTCCGCGAATCGGCTTCTACAATCGTTGAATCGAGCGCACTCGATTATCCGAAAGAGGAGATAGGAGATTACACTCAACTACCAATTTGGAATGAAAGCACAAAGCAATCAAAAGAGAATTTTATTCAATATTCAACCACCTCAAAAGTTACAACTCATCCACTATTTATAGTAGTTACAACTCAACACACAAAAGAACAGAAAAAAACAAAGTCCTTAGGTCGGTTACGACCTATCTAAGGTCGGCAACGACTTAGCTCGGCTCCGACTTATCAATACTAGTTTGCGACCTAAATTACTCGTTCGCGACTCGATGAAGAAGGCATCAGCTTATCTCGGCAACGACTCATGGGAGCTTATCTCGGCAACGACTTATGAGTATCTCGGTCGCGACTCAGGATTTAGGGCTTCAGCTTATCTCGGCAACGACTTATGGTTAGGTCGGAAATGGAGTTAGGTCGTGGGATGGAAACTAGGTCGGAAGGTCGCGTGATGGAATCTGGAGATAGGTCGGTAATTGATAAGTCGTGAAGCGGTGATAGGTCGGCAGTGGTTGTTAGGTCGCTGAAATTATGTCGGAGGGAGATGCGTCGTAGGTCGGTAAAGGAGGCTGGAGATAGGTCGGAGCTTTTGGTCTTCAACTCGAGATATGCTGCTTCATTATCTAGGTATGCTGCTTCATCAGATTGTAAGCAGTACAAAATGTAAAATAACACCTGATAGGTGAATCAATAATACTGCAATCGCCGGTTAAGACTTGGTAAATATAGCGAACGTTCAAAATCAATTAAATGAACATGTGGAACTCATATCTGTGATATAATGTCCAGAATAATAATTTAGAACTAACTTTTGTCAAGTTCAAAATCACACATGCTCTATACCATGAATTTTTCAGTGCTAAATTATGTTCTAGTGAATTAGCAAAGGAGAAAACTAAGGAGACAATATCTTTTTTTTCTTCCATTCAATGTTCTAAAAAAAAGTAAATAACAATGATCATAAGAATAAATATATACCATGTTTCCTGCCCTCTCTTCTTCTTTGTTCCAAAGACATCACTTAGAGGATTTTTAGATGTCAAGCATGCTTTTAGAAGATTCAGTGCCTGCATTCATATAAATAATAATGAGAATGAAATAAGGCAACTTACAAACTTTGCAGTTTCGACGTTAAAGCATACAATTCTTAATGAATAAATTACACATTCAAGGGAATCATTGTTTATATTGTGTGCATTGTGTTATAGAAATAGTAGCGCTTTGCGCAAGCTTTTATCAACAGATTTTTGTCACCCAAATCACAAAGAGATAACTTAGATTGAAAACAAGACGAAATTGAAATCAAAACGCAATAACACAATATATTTCACCCAACCATCTACTTTATTGATTCATCGAAATTTGTTTACAATTAATAGAACAAAGCTACATTGAATCAATAACCAAATTGAGAAAGAGAGCAAATATTTATATGGCTAAAATTGTTGAAGAAGAAAAACAAAGATGGAGAAGAAAAAAAATTAGCAAATAGATTTTCCACCACAATTTTACGCTCTATTCTGATCTTTATTTATATAATCAATTACTTAATGTCCAATTTAACATTAGATGGCAAAAAATAATTTGATTAACCAATTAGAGAAAAAAAATAAACATACTCAAATATGCCTATTAGGGGAAACAAAATCTGCTCTTTCTTTCTTTTGCATATTTATTTTCGTCTTTTTGTGACTTTGTATCATCAAAATTTAACACATTGTGTATCCCAACTGGTCCAAACACACATATCTACTTTCATACTACTTAACATGATGCAAATATTTCATAGGTTCTTAGTACGGTGCAAACTTAAAGAAGTGACAAAACTTTTTTTCGTAGTAAGATCAATACGGTGAAGGCTTATATGAACATAAAATTTTACCTCATTTTCACCGATCTCAATTTCTTTCTCCTCCAAGTCTACAACATTAAGTTTATGCTTCTTGATAGTTTGCATTATACTCAGGAGCGTAACTGGAGATAATTCAAGGTCATTTGTTATCATGAATTTCACTCGCTTTTTAGCATATCCACCACCACAGCCTTTACTTGGAGAATCTAATTTAGGGTTCATTTCTGGCACTGTAATGTGTTTCACTCCATGTATGCATTTCTCAGAGTGTGAAGAATATATATTATTATTGTGACAGGTAGAACAACCTATTAATAGTTCACTATCAGCAGACATTTCATCAATCAAAGATATGGAATTGCTACAGCCAAAAAAAGGTGCAATATAAGGATTTAGCAATGTGGATTTAGACTTGACAAAATCAGCATCAGCACTTCGATATAGGTTGTCCATACAGCCCAATGATGAACCTTTGTTTAAAAGTTTGACAATGGATCCTAACGGATAAGTAAGGAAGCTCAACAGAAGATCTGCTAATTCTTCCCCTTTGGATTCAGCAAAATGTACGTCCTTGCTCGATTTACACACTACTAGTTTTGCTGTCATGCTCTTTGATTTATCAGTCAATCTCGTTTCTAATTTGGGAAGCATATTGTATACATACTGAGAGTGATCACTAGCAGTGATGGGCTGTTGAAAGTAAATGCCTGATAATGGAGACTTCGAAATCAGGCACCTCTTTAGTAAATCTAAAAGCTGAATACACGTTAAAAAAACAAACATTTAGATTATATTTACAGAATATTACATACCTGCAGATGCGAACACGCGACCTAATGAAATGCGTTGACCAAATGAATGACAACATTTAGTACCGTTGTTAATTTATTGACGCAACTTACTATCTTAAGCAGGCCATGTGTGCAATTCATTATAAATTCTGAATTCAAATAATTACTGGTAATAAAAGGTATTTGACATTGCAGGCCAAACAGATTTCGTGTAACCTATTGAGGAGATGGACTTGCAAACTAAACTTGCAAATATATATATATATATATATATATATATATATATATATGTATATGTGTGTATGTATATAATAATAATAATAATAATAATAATAATAAAATCCGTTTACCCAAATCTAGGTCAATCAATAGTTGGGTAGTTTGTTCTTAAAAACGTATGACAATACCATTTCAGTCTAATTTAAGACTACATTTTAGTTAAATGAATATAACAAAATGAGCATTTCTAAGCAGAGAGCAGTTTAAAGGTAAAAATGCACTTATGAGTGTACCAAACTTTCACTAAGATCAACATGCGACTCTTCAATGTCATCCAAGTCTTTGACGTTAAACTTATCCAAAATACTTTGAATAGCAGCAAAGGAAGTAGACATGACATCCAAATCATCGGAAATTAGATAGGTATTATTCTCTTCAACAAAAATTCCATCTTCATCAGCTCCTTCTCCTTCCCAATCGTCGGGAACAAAAGTTGAGGATCGACTCATGATTTCTCCACAACCGCATTTCGCATTTGGGGATGAACTATAAAAAGGAAAAAGTTTGGTAGCACACTCCCCTTTCATGCACTGGTACAATCTCCATGGATTATCCGAATCAACTCGCAAAATCAAAGCACTGTAATGAGATCTACTCGAATTCAAAGGATTGAGTATCATTGATTTGCATGACTTTGTATTGAAGTATTCTTCGCCAAGATTTTTTAGGCTCGCATAAAGCATGTCCATTGAGCCAATAGCAGACTTACCGCCTAAGAGGTGGATAATATTACCAATGGGCATCGTTAGAAAACTGAACAAAATATCCACAAAGTCTTTGTTGGATTCACCAAATACCACCTTTTTATTCTTTTTGTCAACCATCAGTTTGAGTCGCAACTTTTTGGAGGACGCCATTGTTTTGTTTTAGATTTTACCGAAGAAGAATTAACTTTGATTAATATATAGAGAGATGTACGGAACAAAACATCCTCATAAATAGTCTGATATGTATTAGGCTAAACGTTCTCATAAATAGTCTGTTATGTATTAGGCTAAACGTTCTCATAAATAGTCTGTTATGTATTAGGCTAAACGTTCTCATAAGAGAGATATATCAATTTCTGTTGCAAAGTTGCCATATATTTAGGCTAAACATTTGAATTTCAAAAACAAATTAATTGTCCTAGTTTGAACTTATTTTATTCTTAAAAAGTCGATCAAAAAATAAGTAACTTAAAATCCTTAGAATAAGCTAACTATTGGAATAATTGAAAGAATGAAAAAAGGCAATAAATATTTAAACGAAAACTGTAAATATTAATTTTTAGTATCTTTCCATATAACATAACCTGATTGAAATTGGTTATCTTCTTCCATTATCATTGCCAATCACAGCAGTGCTGTAAGGGCTTCACGCGTGAGGATTGTATATGTTATGCGCGTTGATTTCTTTTCTGTAAATGATATTAAAATATAATTTAAAAATTAATTATGATATAATTGACTGACTCATTTTAACATATATATGGAAAATTATCATTTTAACTAACGATTTGCATTTTATACAAGGTGAAAGTATTTTAATTTAAAATTTGAATTGAGATATAATCAATCGACTAAGGTTTAGTAGACAAAAATCTTGCATTTTAATTAGGGTATGAACAATTTTAGTTAGTGATTGACCGAGTAATATAATATAAGAATTTCAATTTTAATTAAGGTGGAAGCGTATTTAGGTATATTGAAATGTAATTTGAATTTAAATGATATTTGTGCACTACAAGATTAAACGGCTATTCCAACGGCTCCGAGCCGTTGGCGGTCGTTGGAAGCCGTTGGAAAAGCCGTTGGAATAGAATCCACGCTTTCCAACGGATCCAACGGCCATTTTCCAACGGAATTTCCAACGGCCACCAACGGTTTGGAGCCGTTGGAAACCGTTAGAAGCCGTTCGAAAAAAATATTCAATAAGCCGTTGAAAACCGTTAGAAATCTGGTCTTATTTTGCTGTACAACAGCAAGCCTATTCGCCTTCCAGCCACACCATTTCCAATCCATTTCATATCCAATACATTTTCAATCCATTCCACACATATATCAATATCAATATAAACAACACACATAAATCAATTAAACACCAATATAAACAAACCAAACCATTCAAACATCATAAACCATACACTACAAGAAAAACCATTTATAGTAGCAAAAATTAGTAGCGTTTTAATTTAAATGCAACCGATAATATTTCACAAACAATACAAAGGTGACAAAAAATAATTCACGTTCCCGCCTTTACCAAAAATAATTCCGCCTAACCAAACCAAACGCAACCCATAGTTTAATCTCCACCACTCTATTCTCGTACTTAGAAAAATTTTAAACCCTCGTTTTCACTTTTCCCCTTTTCGCTTTCTTCTTCCCCAAAAAATTCTCCTTTTTATACAAAGCTCACTTCTCATTCTCTTCTTCCTCCTCCTCCCTTCGCTGTGGGTTCTTTTGAACGCACCTTAAACTAAATCTCCAGCAACCAAACCCCAATCTTTACTCCAATTCCCAATCCAAACTCCGATTTCCCCAACCGCCCTTCCCTTAAAATCAAATCTTGATTCCGCCATGGCTTCCTCCATGCTCAACGGAGCAGAAAGCCTCTCAATACTCCGAACCCATCACCAACCTAAATTCACCTTCTCAAACCCATCCCTTCATTCCAAACCCACAAATCTCAAAATGGGTCTCATCCCTTTCACCTTAAAATATCAAAAATCCAAAAAAGCTTCGATCTTTACATGCAGCGCGTCCTCGTCCCGACCCGCTTCGCAGCCGAGGTTCATCCAGCACAAGCAGGAAGCGTTCTGGTTCTATAGATTCCTATCGATAGTGTACGACCATGTGATAAATCCAGGACATTGGACCGAGGACATGAGAGACGAAGCGTTGGAGCCCGACGAGCTGTACGATTCTAGGATGAAGGTGGTGGACGTCGGAGGAGGAACTGGGTTCACTACTTTGGGGATTATAAAGCACATCAATCCTAAAAACATTACGATTCTCGATCAGTCGCCGCATCAGCTTGAAAAGGCTAGGCAGAAGAAAGCTTTGAAGGAGTGTACTATTGTTAAAGGTGATGTTGAGGATCTTCCTTTTCCTACTGATATTTTTGATCGATATGTGTCTGCTGGCAGGTATTTACATAGGATTTTGTTGCTAGTTATTGATGATTTTTAGTACATGAACCGCATTGCATGCAGTTGAATTGACTGTAGTTTGTTAGAAGAAACATCATAAAGACATGTGGTTTTTTCTCTCATAAGTTATTGTGCCGCTTCACTTGAAACAACAAGATTTATGCAATAAACTGGAATTATGTTAGTGTTGTTTTTGATGGATTTGTAGACTAAATGTAGTTGAATACTTGGATAACAGTTCATGCACTTGAATTGACTATAGTTTGTGGGTTTATCAATTGAAACATTCAACTGTGAAAACATGCTAGGAATGATATGATTTTCAATAGTTTATTTTGCTACTTCACTTTTAAGTTAAAACAACAAAAAATTTGCAGAAAAACTTTGAACTTTGTTAGCACATGTCTTTTTTTTCTTTTTTCTTTTTTGGGTTAGAGTTTTTTATGGATGAACTAATCTATCAGTTTATGATGGTTTCTTTTATAGGGATTTTTATGATAAGGGAGTAAAAAGAAAAGTTACCAATTAAAAAAAAGGTCTAGTTCTCTTGACTAAACCAAAGCATACATTCATTTATTGACCTAAGTCTTACCTATTAAGTCTAACATTACTTAGAATGTGAAGGGTTTGTGGAGTATACATTCCGTTAGACATCTTTTAAGCATTTTTCCTTAAAGATCAAAGTTCAGATCACTTACCAATTTTTTTAGTTTAAATACGAATGTATCAATTATTCAATTATTCTGTAGAGCTTGATTTTTGACCAAACATATCAAATCAATGAATGGACCTATTTTGGTTTCAACTTTCAACCAAAGCATTTGATCAAACTCTTGGAAAATTTATGCTGTTTTCTGCTATAAAATAATGTTCATCTTGTTATGATTTCGCATTGATAGACTTGGGACGTGAAATCAACAATGAAGATCCCTAAATAAGTTCATAAAATCCATAATCTAGTGTCATTGTGCATGTTTTTTCATACTAGTGTCTTACAACCAAATAGAAGCACTTTTTGTGCATCTTCATAATCCCATGTTTTCACTAAATTGCCATATTTTCTTCATCTATGAATATTTTCACTAAATTGCCATATTTTCAAAAGCTTGAGAGTTCTTTAATTTTTGGTATACCGGTACTTGGTATATTGGTTTCTCAATGGATTATTCCACTGTTCACACTCAAATTTCATATTTGTGTTTTTTTTCATTTTACAATTGAAGATAATGACAACCTTTGCATTGCTTGTTTGTCAACGTTTCTGCTTAAACTGATAACATCATCTGCATACAAACCCCAAGTCAAATCCAATTTTAAACTCCTTACACTGATCATTCTTGCTATCAACCTGAAAATGTGCATATGCTTTATCAATGGCCAACTGCCTACTGTCTAAAGCAGGATGGTTTTATTCATAAGAAAAAAAACAAGAGTTTAATTTTTAATTGGCTAATATTAGGTTTCTATGTTTTCATTTTTCCATTATGTCAAAAGCTTATTTCTCTACTTATATTTAATATTAGGTACTTATATTTCAAAAGCTTATGTCAAAAGCTAATATTAGATTTTTTGAAAATTTTGTATATTTCTCTACTTTACTATAGATATTTGATGAAAGACATTCAACATTTTCCAACATTAAAAAATACGACTACAATCAGGTCAGGCCCAGAGGTTGAATCGCCCCAAGTTCGTAAACCAATTTTTTGATCTGGTTTAGAAAGAAATCTGGAAGCAAAAATTATAGTTCGGTGTAGTACACAAACCCTGGTTGTCTCCACCAATTTTGCATAACTTATCAACTAGCTACAGCCAGCCACATTTGTTTATAAATATACCCATGTCTATATACATACGTCAACCTGATTTTTTTTTTTTTTTGAAATGCCTTTTATTATTGTCAAAATTAAAGGTTTTGACGTTTTGATTTCTTTTAGAGTAGCTTTTAAGTTGAGGTTTTCATTCTAAAAAATTCGACATTGAATTTTGAAGCTTAGAATTTTAGAATCGTTGTTCCCAACATTACTTGATTTAAAAAGCTTTTAAGCGCACAACATGTAATTCTACAGTTTATTAATTTAGTATTTTAAACCGTAGTTTATCAGTTTTTGAAAGTGTTGAAATTAAAATTAAAATTTCTAAATTTTGAAAACTATGGAAGATGATATGAACGCTCAGGTATGCACAATGATAAGTCTATAGGACAAGATGTCAAAAATGAATGGAGCAATTATGAAACTAACAAATACATTAGATGTAGAGATATGAACTAGCATAGACCTGTGGGCATATTGAGAGACTATAAAGTGAATTTAAAGCAGTTTCTTCTTATAAACTGTGAAAGTGTGGTTTAATGGGAACCATTTGCTATTTTGTTTATTTCTTTAATAAAAATTGGCATTTGTAAAACTGTGACGTTACTTAACTGTCGTTTTTGAGAAATTTCTTGCTTTTGCTTAGTTGAGATCTATTGTAGCTACGGTCACCATAGCACCATTTCCCTGTCTAATGGTTATCATTAAATATCACACTCAAAAACTGAGATCTGTAATTAAAGGCTCATTATCCTCATTAATTTTTGCTATATATTTTCATCTATTCTAATTTGCATATGTTTACCACTATCCAATGCATAGATTCTAACGATCCTTTGAAGACTATATATTAGGCTAGAAAGCTTGGCTTAATCATTAGTTCTCCTTCATTTTCTCACTATATTCAAATAATATATTTTTTGTGAGTTGGACTCGTTAGCGCAGTCATAAGATTAAAATTAAAATACTGGGATTAAAATGAAACTACTATCATTAGCAAAGTCACAGAATTAAAATGAAAATACTATCACTCAATATATATTAACTAATGATCACACTTTATCCATGGATATTACATGTAAATCAAATGATAATATGGTTATATTTTATTCAGTAAAACTATCTTATATCCAGATTTTGTTTAATGAAGAGTTTCTAGGAGACTCATATGGAGGTTACTTTGCCTACATTCTAGAAACAGGTAGGTAAAGCATAATCTACAATGCATTTGAAAAGGCAAATTCTAGCTAGGCTACGGTCCATGCTAGAATATTAAATATTGAAAACAATTGATTTACTATCAGTGTATGGCATGGAATATTTGTGTTTGTCCCACAAAAGACAACTTATACAATTGCTTTTGTTGCGAGCTTATGCGCTTTTCATTATGTATCTATGTCATAAAATTCCAACTCCGCTTTGTGTCAAACATGTACAATTGTACATTCGGTCTGGTAAATATATGTAGCACATTTTATGTTACCCCTGCAAAAATAGTGGTTGTTTTATAATATTAATGGCTCATTATCGTTAAAGTTCAAGATGAGTGAAAAATAAAAACTATTGATGTATGTAAGTTGTTTCACTTAATTTGATGCTTAACATAAGAATTGATAAATGCATGCTCAAAATTTGTTTTCAACATATAGGTTGCTGGCATGTTGTAGCAACAGGCGATCATATTACTCAAGTTAATATTTCCATTGGGAAATGTAAATCTTTTATGTCCTCACTTTGTCGTTATGAATTATATATTTCATTTTGGATATTTATTGACAATCACAAGAATGGTCTAAATAATAGATAACGAAAATGGTATAGTTGATGTTTCCATATCTATTATAAAAAATCATACTACAATTACTCATATTCTTTCCTTCCTTATTTAGGAATGCTTGATAATTTACTAATACTAATTATTTTTACTTCAGTTTAAGACTTATATTCCTTAGTGTTATAGATTCTTTATAATTACTACTTGATCAATGTGAAATACCTTTATTAAGTGGGTTTTAGGAATTTGATACATTACACTTCATTTAGTGGTTTTTTTGCCTGCTATTGATATCAAGGTGAGATTTTAGTTTAAAAGTTTTTATACTTGGTATTGGATCTGTTATCCAACAATTATTGTATTACTTGATTATTCAATTTTAAGAAAGATTTTATCACATATTTTTACTATCATATTGTTTAACTTTCTGTTCTATGCAGAGTAAACACGAATAAGAAGGCAAATTTTGGTAACTTACATTTAATCCATTGCTGTTGACCATTGCAATGATCTTTAGTGTTGATTTTGATGCCGAAGGCAGATACCCAATTAAATATACAATGTACATAATTCAAAGAATTGAGCAGCTAAAGCTGCAATAATTAATAAGATTTGCGAATTTGAAGTCCTACGAGTTAACGTAATTGTTTGACTATCTGTTGTGCTTTTACTTGTGTAGGCATCAGACTTTTGAAGAGAGCAAATTTGGACTTGATGATGCTAGCTTTCACTTGTGTATGCAACAAAGAATTATGGGTAATCAAACATTTTGTTAGCACTAGTTAGATATAACATTTATTAGTATCTGATGTGTAAATTTGTATACAAATGGTTATTGTATGTGAGTTAGGTCATTTTGTCGAAAAACTATTGTATTGGAATGGTTATGGATATTTTATTTGATTATATGGTTAATGTGTTTTTTAACTTATTTGAATATGATGATTATGTGAGTGATTTTTGATTGATATAATAGAACCAAAATAGACCATTAACAGGAAATAATAGCATGAAAAAATAGTGTAAGTGTTGATTGGTAGCGTTTTTTTAACCATACAGAAAAAACCTATAGCTGCATTTAAAAGTGACTTTTGGTAGCGTTTTTTAAATCCTACAGAAAATACCTATAGTTGCATTTAAAAGTGACTTTTGGTAGCGTTTACTACAACGCAACAAAAAGTTTTAGACTTTTAGTTGCATGTCGTATAACAGTGTTCTCTAAAACGCTACCATAAGTTATGGTAGCGTTTTTTCAACGCTACCAAAAGTCTTTTCTGGTGTAGTGATACCACCAACGTAAATACCATCAAAATATGTCAACAAACCACGTACATACCATCAAAATATCATTCTCACCCACTCGGTACCAATATATACAACATTAAAACAAATAATAACCATCTCCAAGTCAATATATACATCGTTCAAACACAAACACTAAAAAAATTCCTCCTCAAGCATCTTCGTCGTCGCCTCCGGAAGCACCAGACGACGAAGGAAAGGTACCATGATTCTGCACATACTCCGCAAGCTTTTGATTCAGCTGCTCCATTTGTACAGCTCGTAGACGATTCTCCTCCTGTAGCTGCTCAATCATAGTTCTAATCTCCTTAATTTCTTCTTTGTCTTGAGCCTTTTGAGCTTGTCGAGCCTGCAAATAGAAATAATAGCAAAATGGTTGTCTCGGCATATAAAATATTAAAACACTATATATCTAAACGCTAGTTTGTTGTACATATGTAAAAGGATTAATTACCGATACGTTCACTTGATAATAATTTTCGCACATTAAATTATCGGGTGGCATATGACGTTTAGCAGCTTGAACAATAGCCGTAAATCCAGCTTCTGTAAGGTTGTATTTTGATTTCATTGCAATGTATTCTGCAGTTACGGATAATTGAGAGCCGCTTAAACATCCATTCCAAAGGGGTTTTTTAGCATGATCCAATAAATCATATAATTTTTTAGCTCCAACATTTGGTTCCTCTTCGACGTTAACATCGTCGTTATCAATTTCAACGGTAGGGAATATTGATCGTGCTGCATCTTCGACCATATGTTCTATGAGATTCGTACTAACTTCATCACTAATGACCTCCACCGACTGTTCTTGATTATTAGAGGCTACAATTTCTCCATGACTATCCCACAGCAAATAATTGGGTACGAAACCGTATTGGCACAAATGAACCTTAACTATATTCGGTACTAAATAGTTCAACAATTTGCATCTACTACATAGACAACGAATTTCTTCATCGTTTGCAATATTACTTATAGCAAATTCGATGAACACTTGTACCCCTTTTAGAAAATGTTCACTTATTGCGCCATTAATTTCCCTTCTTTGATACATCCAGCTCCGATCATTAAAGTAATTGACCATTTTTTCTACTTGAAAACCTATGATAAAGTAAAAAATTATAAATCGTTCATTTTATATTTTGTTTAAATTTTATTTACTGATGTAGTAAACATGTACTAAATTTTATATTTTTTCTACAAACTTCATTTGAAATAAACAACTATTGATTCATTGCCACTTATGTGTCTTCTTTGATGGTCGGTCATCCTACTTCCCATTACAAACACAATAGTAATTATATTTCGTAAATCATACCATTTTAAACGATTTCACAAAATTTCGGCAGCATTTCCCCCGTGTTTCTTGTATCGTACACAAATGCGTGTACACATGGAACGTAAAGGAAATGCCGTCGAAATTTTGTGAACCGTTTAAAGTGGATATGATTGACGAAATATAATTACTTTATAGTGTTTGTAACTTGTCCAATACAAGGACAAATCCGACAAATGATGTATTAGATGATTAGAGTTGTCCGTTTTGTGAAAAAAACGAATATCCCTAAAACGATCATATACAACACTTGTCAGACGGGACCAAATTTATTTAAGGATTTAAATATTTGTTTATATTAAATTTAAATATATAACTCATTTAATTAATATTGGTTTATATTTTACCATTTTATTACATAAGAACTAAATTCATTTATACATAAAATTTGTACACAAAATTCATTTATTACAAATTCATTTATACACTAAATCAATTCACGTGTTCGCACAAATACAAAACTCGTGTTCGCACAAATGCAATATCCGTTCTAACGGCTTCCAAATGCAATAAACTCTATCACGCACATACGTTTAATATACTAACCAAATCAACATAAACTATAATGCAATATCCTAAATTACAAAATTTTCAATCGATTATAATAACTTGTTAATTATGGTATAATAGTTGCAATTAGGGAATAACATGATGTAATATGCATACACTAACAAGTAGGAATCAATCAACATTAGAATTAAACCCTAAGTCAAAAAAAACCTAAATATTAGGTTTAGCAAAATTACCGATTTGGAGAGCTAGAAGGGTGGAGATGGACCGAAGCAGCTTCTAGATGGCGTCGGAGGTGGTTGGGATGGTGTTTGGGCCGGCAGTTGGAGGTTGGAGGTGGTGGAATGGTGGAATTGGGGGAAAACTTATGAAGAGAAGATGGTGGAATGAGCTGAAGATCGGTCTCTGGAAAATATGCAGGAAATTTTCCAACGGTTTCCAACGGCCGCAAACGGCGCTTTTCCAACGGTTTTAGACGGTTACGTCAAAATCTAACGAGCCGTTAGAAACGCCATTGGAGGCCGTTGGAAACAGGGCGTTGGAATACACTGTAGTTCTAGTAGTGGTGAAGTTTACATTTATACCAACAAACTATGACAACAAAGGTATTACAACTATAATTAACGAAAATTTGGTATTTAAATAAGGTAGGAGCATTTTAATTTAAAATTTGAATTGAGATATAATTTACCGACTAAGTTTTAGAAGACGAAAATCTTGCATTTTAATTAGTGTGTTGCTAAAAGCATATAAGAAAGTGCTTCCTAATACTGGCGCTAAAGAATACCGTAATTATTTAAAACATATGCTGCCCAATAAAATAACAATTAGAAAACAAGCACCCAAGCCCCTTCCTTCTTCTACAATTGACTCATTGTCTTGCTCCATTGTTTTTTCACCGCTCGTGTAAAAAGACCTAATAACCACATCAATCCATAAAACATCAATTATCAATTGTGTTTGTGTGTGTATGTACATATAACATTAAACCAATGAATAAAAAATATATTAAATATACTTACATACGGTTCAATCTATACATCATCAATCTTCACATCATCGATTTTTTTATACCCAGCAAATTCATTAAGAAAGGCCAACAAAATTAATTTTCTATCAAATTCTTCAAATTAACGGTATAAATTCAAATACTTAACTATGAATGCATACCGAATTTAGATCATTGGAGTTTTCTTCTTTGTTTTCATTGTTTGAATTCGCAAAAAACAATGTCTCTTATCAATCAATCAAAATAATTAATATAATGCACTACTCCTCGTTTCTAAATACCACAAATAGGTTGAACATCACCTAAACAAATAAACGTCGCAAATAACATTAAAAGCCTATAAAATTAGTGTAAATCAAAATCACTCATTTCCTTCCTTGGAACGTCGACTATTCTCTAAATCACCTTCTTCCTTAAACTGCATTGGTTAGCAATCTAACGTAGAAAATTTAAATTGCTTTTGATAATGGGAGTTTCAACTATGGAGACTTTAGGTTTAAGGTTTAGATTTTAACATGAGGAAGAATTAAAAAGTTGGATATTAGGATTTTGGAATTTTCGTGATGAAGAAGAAAGAGAAAGCGCGAGTTTAGGGTTTTAGTATTTACGTGATGAACAAGAATAAGGAACGCAGTTTAGAAAAGGAACATGTTTTACTTTGGTAATCAATAACTGAGTGGAAAAATAAGTATAGTATTAGGAAGCACATGAATTAATTTAGATGAATTAAATTTTTTAAGGGCATTAGTAAGCATTTTCTTGGGTGCTTTTAGCATCACACTTTAATTAAGGTACGTATGAGAAATTTTTTTAGTTAAAGGATACGAGCGATTAACCAAGTAATAGAATATACAATTTTGAGTTTAATTAAGCCGAGAGCATATTTAGATATACTGAGGTATAATCTGAATTTAAAGCATATTTTAGGAAGTTTAAATTTACACCAACAAAGTGTGATACAAAAGATATTCCAATTATTATTAAAGATAATTGTCAGAATCTAATACTTGTATTAGATGATAGTGATTTTTCTACAATTTGTATTACTAAAACTATGGTACCGTTCGCCATCTATATGTGCCACGCTTCCGTTCACAACACATCGAACGCGTCTGATGCTTCTGGCATGGCAATAGCCATTTTCCCCAAATGGCCCGTTGGGCCGGACGGGGGGAAATGGTGCGTTTGTGTCGGATGCGTACTGTCGTTTGACCTCCAACGACTACTTATTCTTTCTCCCTTCTCCTATATGTTCCTCCTTCATCACCTCCAACTTCACACCTCCAATCCGAAAAATCAACAATATTTACTCGTCAATTTGATTATCTTTTTAGCTATTTTTTACATTTATATGTATATTTTGTTCATAACTACAACATACATTTATTTGAGAATTTTTTGCTTACTTTTGTAATTTTCAATTTTCATAATGTCGCATAATGCTCAAAAGAGTCCACACAATTGGTCATTCAAAGCTACTCAAATTCTGTTGAAATATGCTATAGAAGCATATGCTGCTTGTAATAGTAATAAACAAGGTGTGCACAAAGCTATAGCGGAAAAGTCCAACTCTGTTGTAGAAAGCATTACGTACACTGGACCGATAAATGAAAGTAAACTCCGACATAAGTATTTAGCCTTAGAAGAAAACGGTTAAATGAGAAAGTTTGTGCAACAAAACTGGTTTTGGTTGGGATATTCAAAGATAAAATGTTACAAAAATCGAGTAATGGTGAAATGATCATGTAAATGAATTTTATGCATGCATTATAGTTTTTTGTTATATTGCATATGTTAACGTTTTTTTGTGGTTTTACATGTAGGAGTTTGGATAGGTTATTTTGAGAAATAAAAAAGGGCCGATTGATAATTTGGAACTGATGAAACAATTTATTCAAAGGATGAATGAAACTGAACAAACATCGTATATGCTCGCTAAATCATATATGCCCAATACTAACGAAGAACCACCGCAACAACAAGCTCTTCTTCTTACACAAACCCAATTTGATAGAACATGGGCTTTTAATGAGTTTTGTAGTCAACTTTATGAAACAAATACTTAATATAGACAAACTTCAAATTTGAATTCACCAAACAATCCTCCATTGCAACAAACTTCACATGTTGATTCATCTTTTGATGCTAATAAAGCATGTAGTGGTGGGAGAAGACATAGTGGAGAAATCAATGAGAAGCTATTCCAGATCATTGACCTAATACAAGAGAAAACATACGAAAAAATTTCACATGGATGTAGAAAATCTGAATACAGACAACAACATAAACATCATAAATTCTATAGGAAATTTTGTAAACTACACAAATATGGTTGCTAACCTTCAACAAATTGGAGAAGGAGAAATAATTGATTTTGGTGAAGCATTGACAATTGCTATGTAACCCGATAATAGAGAGGTATTTAAAGTTCTTAATGAAGAGTTAGCAAAAAGTTGGTTATTATCGGCAATTGTAGATAAACGACACGTGAAAGCGTACCAAACGTATCCGATAAACCTGGATAGTGCTAACAAATAGGATTTTCAAGATTTTGTAATAATATTGTATTTTCTATACATTGCTTATCGTTGTATTTTTTAAGGTATTTTAATTTATTTTCATGTATTACGATTTTTTTCACTTTTATTTCATTTTAAATTCAATTTTTTAAATAGATATATTGTACAATAAAAACAAATAATTAACTAAATATAAATCAATTAAATTAAAAATTGCATTTCAAATACTCCGCTCAAATAACACTTTCGAGTCGCTAAACACATTCACATTTCAATCAACTTCCACGTTCAAATAACTCGCTCAAATACCACGCTCTCTGCATAAAGGACAGACCATATGTTTCATGTAAGGTTACTAATATCTAAAACATAACATTTGTTTATGTTTTAAACCTTTTTAAGTCAAACCTTGTCTTATAAGTTGCCTATTTTTATAAAGAAAGATAAAAACATATTGAATTATTTTCCAAAGTTTAGTTAATCATTTAAAGAAACACTACAACAAAAAGACCATATTACAACTGTAGTTTTACAACGGTCACAAAATGACAGTTGTAATAAAGTTTTTTATAACTCTTTTTTTCAGAAAGTTGTAATAAACTTATTTTTAACAACTCTTTTATTTTGCCAGTTGTAATAGATGTTTATTACAACCTTTCATTTTTGCCAGTTGTAATAGATGTCTATTTTTAAAAACTCTTTTTTTTGTCAGTTGTAATAGATGCCTATTACAACCTTTTTCGTTTGCTGGTTGTAACAGATGCCAATTTTTAACAACTCTTCTTTTTTGTCAATTGTAATATATGTCTATTACAACCTTTGTCCTTTGTCCTTTGTAATAGTACATTAATAATTATAATTAAATAAAAATACTTAATAATTAATAAAAATTACTAATAATTAGTAATTATTATTAAATGATAATAATTAGTATTCAATAATTAATAATTAATGTTTATTATTAAATAATTGATAATTAATAAATAAGAATCAATTTTAATAATGAACAACTAATATTAATAATTAATAATTAAGAAGTAATATTTAAGACGTAATAATTATTATTAATAGTTAAGAAATGATTAATATTTGGCAATTAACTTTTGATAATTCGTAAAAAATTAGTAATAAATAATTTTTTTAATAATTAATAAATAATATTTTAATAAATAATACTTAAATAATAATAATAATTAAATATTAGTATATAATAAATAATAATAAAAATTAAATATTAGTATTTAATAAATAATAATAATAATTAAATATTAGTAAATAATTGATTTGAAACATGAAATAATTCCTATTAATAATTATTAATTAATAATTAATAATAATTAATAATTTATGAATAATAATTACTATTAAATAATAGTAACTAATGATTAATTTATAATAGTTTTTTTATTAGATATTTATCAGATAGTCTTCAACAAGTTCACAACTAATAAATTTATACAAATAAACAGAAAAGTTTGATTCATTATAAATCAATTTTAGTACTAAAATTACAAAAAATAATAAATATGCTTAGAAAAATAATTTTAAACAGCAAATATTGATCCTTATGCACATTAATTTTTTTTACTTATATAAAATAGTAAATGGCAATCATTTTATCTACTAAAATACACAAAAAACTAACTATAATTTTGATTAAAACCAGACGTATAATTATCAGATGAGGGTGTGACAATATCTGTATTCATATCCATTTCTCGAAAATCAATAATTTTTCATATTTCAAATATGGTTACAAACGGATTTCATACTCATTGACAACCCTATGTTGAACATAATTTACATAGGATGTTATATGTTGAAGGTATGCAAATTTCCCTTGGCTCCAAAACCAAATTTCCCTTTGCCTCAAAACCAAAATTTTGGGCTCCAAAACTAAATTTTTAGATATAATCACCACTCCCACTCTTCTCTCCCCTGATAACCTAAATTTTTGTTTTCCCTATTCCCGTTCTTAATTTGTTTTAATCTTTGTTTCATTTCTTCGATTTTGTCCCGCTCGCACTATTTTTCTCCTATATACATCGCTTGAATCGGAAAATTATCTGATACGTCTTGACTTCTCTCGATTTTTGGATTATGAAGTACTACCTTTCCGTCCTCGGTTCGTCCATTTCTCACGCTGACGATACCATCCCCGCTTCATCGCTTGAATCCAAAAATTGTTTCTCATGTCGACCATACCGTTTCGATTCATTGGAAGCAGCCTACCAAATGCGACGATTATTAGAATTTGCAGCATCCAAATCAAAAGAACTGACCGAAGGTTCCATGTTCAACAGCAGATTCGAGTTTCTGTTAATTAACGGACTTGGAGCTGTCACCATAAAAAAATCGATCGGCATGTTCGAGTTCTCCATGTATGTTTTTTTATTTTCTCATTTGCTGCAATTTTTGGGTTACTGTTGCATAATTTTGTATATTATTGACAATGACACACAATTATGTTGATTCTCTTTACTAAGAGATATATTGATTCATCAAGTCTAAACCTGAAACTATTTCTCTTCCCATTTGTTTTCAATCTTGCCTGCATCCTTTTCTTTTTAGAAATGTTGTGAATTTCGAAAGTAATAGAGAGATTATATATTGAGAACGAGATGAAACGCAGAGAGTAAAACAAAGGATTGGGTATTGATATTTGGATATGAATATAAATGGAAAATTTATGGTGGGGCTGATAACTAGCTTTCAACTTGTTGGCACAGCTCTTGGCTAGCAACTATTTATTCTTTTGTTCTGTCAGTAAGGGAGTTTAATGAGTTCTTGTTATTTCAGTCAGTGGATGTTGCTATAAGTTCAACAGTGTGGCGTATTTAGTAAGAACGTAACAAACAAATATTCCAAAACAGAAATCTACCAGCCATACTAAGACTTCAAGTGTTATTACAGGACTGCAGAATATCAATCTCAAAATCTAAACATTTTTTAGAAGCTTGCAATAATAGAAGTAAATTATATACAGAATTTGGTTTTATCTGAACATGAAAATTTTGACAGAGATGTTGATGGATAATAAGAGGTACGTCACAGTATCTAGCTTCAAGACTTCTAGCTCGTATGGAACTATAACGGCTGATAGTAGGCAGCTTGTAGTAGTTGTCGTAGTTTGTTGGCAAATAAGCATGTAGTAGTTTGGATTTTGGTGACTAATACCCTGACAGCTTGATTATTCTGCCCTTATCAAGAGACTTCTGCTCTTCGATGGGGGGAGGTTTTTAAAAAGTGATGTAGATCCGGTGAGATTTATTATGTTAATAGAAGTAAATTCATGTAAAATGATTATTTATTTACATGTACCTCTACAATTTAGTTTTAGTTGGATTTATTATGTTATTATTATATTATGTTGGGTGGTGTTTACTAAGAGACATATAGAAAACATGGGACTATTGAAGTAGCTAATTCAGATAGTTTAGATAAAGTTTCAGTGAGATATAAACCTGAAACTTTGTAGTTTAGATTAAGTTAATGTTGGGATTACTGTTAAATATGTGCAAACATGATTTTTTGTTATTATTTTGTATGCTGAGATTTTTATTTATATTAGAGATACCCTTTAAGAGATACCCTTGGTCTGCCATTAAAACATATCTAATGTAGAGTATCTCTTAGTTTCTGAATCACATAAAATTTGTAGTCCATAAATAGTATGACCAGTGTGGTAGAGTCAGACTTAATTATTCAAATAATGCAAAATGTGAAAATACTTATCTCATCACTAAATTTTCAATAGAACCCTTTTGAATCTCATGCACTTAAGTTATAAGCCTTTTATTGGATCATTTAATTTAGAGGCTTGTGCATTCACAACTTGTCTTTGAGATGAATTATTTAGTAAACGATGTCAATAATTATGATATTTGAATACAATGTTTGTTTATAGGATTGTTGAGATTTTAAGTACATGTTGTTTCGGTAACAACCATGGCTGTGAAAATCAGATGTTAGTAATATGGGCTCAAATGATAAGGAATAAGGATAACAATCACGAATGTTAACTTTATATAATATTAAATTTGCTAGGAGTTGATGTAATTTGTGAGCAATTTATGGTGCTTGTTTGAATTTAATATTCTTTTTGCATGCAAATTGGACGGCGTTGGTTATATAGATCAGTCACGCTCATTTCTAATTCTCATTTGTCACTTACTGTTTCTTTTATTGTTGTAGTTACTCGTTTCTTTCCCACATGCACCCAATCTGATCCGCACAAGCTATGGACAAAACATGGATCAATTTACCAAGGTTTTGTAATTTTTGATTAATAATTTTGTACTTATAACCATGTAGGGTTGACAAACAAAATGCAAACAAAATGTTGAAGTGTGTGTGACAGGCGTTGAAGTTTGGCAGGCAGGCAATGGCTCTGAGCATGGTGCAAATAGTGGTAATAGGCATGGCTACTGAAGTGTGTGATATTATAAACAAATTACCTAAGTGTGTCTGCATATATAGCTGTGTAACGACCGTACTTCAGGCAGAGCTTTATGAAACTGGTAACAGAAGTTGAATTTTGCCAGGCAGAGGATGATACTTTGATGAACTTCACTGTAATTTGGCTGAAATACATCATTGAATACCAGGTTGATGAACCAATGCTAGGAGATTTGACCTTTGTCTATGTTGCCAATACGCAATATGAAGAAGGAAAGAACAAAATGGATCTCCATGATTCGCTAGTTACATTGCAACAAGAGGTTGGTGTTTGCACAAAAAATGGACAAACACCTCAAAATTGTAGGATTTAGTAGATCTTATGTTGCTCTTAGCGATTTGAGTGATTTATGCAAATATATGAAAAGCAGGGGCTAAACTGTAAAAAGACACGCAAATTTATAGTGGTTCAGCCAGAATGTGCCTATGTCCACTTTATATGTTATTTCTCTTTTCTTGTTTTGATTACAAGTACAAAGCTTTAATACAAGTAAAAGAAAGTCGTTTGAAAGTTCTCTCCGTGCTTGAGCTCTCAAACTTGTCTACCATTGTCATACCCCTGCCCCTCTATTTATAGAGTGAGGTTGGGGGCAGAGGTCTTGGATGTATATAGCTGCTGGTGGGCCTGGGCTGGAGCAACCTGGCCTGGCAGCGTTCTGGTTCGGTCGTGTACTTCCATGCTTCTGGTTCGGTAAGTGTCTTAGTTCGGTGGTGAAGTGGTCCGGTAGTACTTTGGGTTCGGTGGAGGGTATGGTTGATCCGGCTAAGGCTGGTCCGGCATGGGTCGATTCGGCGATGGTTGGTCCGGCGAAGGCTTGATCCGGTGGAGGCCTTGGTTCAGTGAGGGTATGGTTCGGCAGGAGCAGGGAGATGCGTGGTTCGGTGACTTGGTGATAGGGGATGGAGTTGGTTCGGCAGTTGCTTGAGACTGCCGAATGGGTTCTGTGAGACATGGGTGCCGAATGAGTTTAGGCAAGCCTGGATGGATGAATCAAGCTTCTTGGTCTCGAGGTCTTCTGGGTGAGAACACGCCCAACATTTGCCCCCCAAAGTAGGGCATATATCTGTATATGGCGTGCTTTGTTTTAAGTTGGGTATTATGGATAGCTTCGTTCGGCCCCTAGGTGCCGATCCAATTGGTCCGGTGTCCAACATTTGTTTATAAATAGGGGCCATACACCCTCGTCATTTTTTATCAGCCGAACCATTTCCTTGCCTTTGCCGAATCAAAGTCCCTGCCGAATCAGGTGAGGAGCCGAATGTACTTGTGCTTGTATTGCCGAACGAGCTTTTTGAAAAATGCCGAATGAACTTTATGGCTAGGCCACCGAATGGGATAGGGAGTTCGAATACCGAATGTGCTAAAACACTTGAACTACCGGACGAAACCGGGGGGGTTTTAAGTACCGAATGGCACTTATTACCGGTTGAACTCGGGGAGTGTAGTGCCGAACGAACTCCCGCCTTGCTTTACCGAACGATCTTTTATACTTGAATTATCAGTGAAGTTCTAGGTTACATAATTCATGCGTTTTAATGATGTACTTTCTGTGTTTGCAGATAATGTCTCGTAAAGCGGAAACTCGATCAGATAAAAAGAGGTCTCAGGGCGAAGGAGAATCTTCCACAGTGCCCCCTGCTCAGCCAGGACCGGAACGTCACGGATCTACCCCGAGATCTTTGGTGGACGGGTACAGCCCTCAGGAGTTTCTGAACTCCCCGCCTGATTGCTTTCCCAGCTCCCTCAAGGAGGAGCAGCTTGATGTCATTTCCCGATCTTTTGGAATCGACAGGGCGCACTTGCTATTGCCAGGGAGAGAAGTTATGCCGTACGATCCTCCTGAAGGGTACTTCGCCTATAGCAGATACCACTGCATGTGTGGTGCCATTCCTCCTCTTAACGCTTGGATAGCCAGCTTCCTCACATATCTAAAGGTGGACCCATTCCAGCTTCAACCCAACTCCTATGCTATATTGGTGAGCCTCTTCGTCATTTTCCAGAGGAAGTATGGTCGTGCTCCTTCCAACCGGGAGATCCGGTATCTATATAATCTGAGGGGCTATAAGAAGGGGTCCCCATACATTAGCTTGGAGTCAGCCGTGACCTTCAAGCCGGTCTTGGATCTGTATTCTAAATTCAGCATGTTCAAGAAGGAGTGGTTCTTTGTCAGGGACGACTCCGTTTCAATTCGGCGCTTTACTTCTGGATGTAAGTTGATGCTTTTACTTATAATTTCCATTCCGATTGCGATGCTTCTTCTCATACTTTCTCATTTTTGCTAGCGACAGGTGGCTTTGCGATTGTGGAGACTGACCGCCTGGTTCAGACGGTGGCTGAGATAGAAGCTATTCTCGGGAAATATAGATCATCTGCCTTCCTGATCAGAAATGCGACCCTTCTGGAGTATAACTTAATCCTTCCACAGCAGTCAGTAGTCAAGCTGAGGGAAACGGCGGAGGAGAGGGCGGCTGCTCAGACTAAGGGAGGTGTTACGGTAGAGAGTAGCAAGAGGAAACCTTTCGCAAAACCTCCAGCCGTCGGAGGTAAGAAACTCAAGAAGTCGGACGGTCCCTCCCCCAGCAATTGTCCACTTACCCAGGAGGAGGAAGACATAGAGGAGGAAAGAGGTGAGGGTGGAGATGGTCAGGAAGGTGATAAAGGTGGCGATGGCATCGGGGCCTTGCTTCCTGGGCAAGCGGGCGAGATTCAGGAGTGGACGGATGATGCGTTCCACTAGGCTTTCGAGGGGCTGGACGAAGATCCGGCTTTGGTAGAGAAAACCGAGAAAGTGGACAAGGCCGGGACCGGTGCAAGCGAGTCTTCTCAGACCATTCCAGCCAAGGTGGCTCCGACGACTCAAGGTGAACTCTTGACTCCTGCATGCTTCATTAATGATAGGGACTTAGGAATATTTTATGATCCGCTCCCGTCCTGGAATGAAATCCAAGACTCATTGCAGTATCCTACTTCTCCCCAGGGTTTGTATAACAGACGTGCTTTCTTTCTTTTTTTAACTTGTAATTTACCGCGTTTCTTGAATCATATAGTGATGTAAGCTTGTGACACTTGTTCTTCATATCAGGAGCAGGCAAGACATCCAAGGCCTCAGACCTTCGGCACAGGCTTGAGCAATATAAGCTTTCCAAAACTTCTGTCAAGCCGAAGCCTTCGACCTGCCGCTCTGGGGATGTAGTCGGCTACCGTCCTCTTCTCGGGGTTATCGAAGAGGGTATTCAGCAGAGAAGGAGGAGTCATCCTTTATCCGAACCTTCGCCCGGTCCTCAGCTCCCGGCTCAGCCTCTTCATGATATCACGGAGGAGGACAGCGAGTTTGCACCCTCTCCGCACCCGTCCGGAAACCCTTCCGTTACTCATATCGACCGTCCTGACTTGGCTCGCAATCCATTTGCGGGTCATCCTGATCTGGATCCAAGTTCCCACGACATTACCTTTGACGAGGTTACTGGTGAGCACCTTCTTCCCCGCAATCCCATGGTACGGGTGCTTGATGAAGCTAAGTCCTTAGATCTTGATCTACTTACCACTCGGATAGTTACCATGGGAGACGAGGCCAAGGCTAATATTGACCGGGTGGCGGAGGAGACTAGGAAGCTGATGGGGCATCATGCCCGGCTGGTTAAGGCTGGAGAGGAGATTGGGAGTGCCAACATCCGACTAAGATTGATGGTTTCGGACCAGGCCAAACAGCTCGCTGACCAGGCCATTCAGATTTCTCAGCATGAGGCTGCCTCCGGGCGGTTGAGGAAGGCTATGGAGGAGGCTAGTAAGGCGGAACTGCAGAAGATGGAAGCTGCCTGCAAGGAGCAGATAAATATGGCCATCTCGACAGTGGATGAGGTTCGGAGGGCGGATCTTGAGCGGGTAGAGGAGCTGTCGGGGAAGCTTGAAGCCGCAGAGCTTGCTCAGGTTAGGCTGAAGGAGGAGATGGAGGCGATGCAGAAATCCCTTCAGGTTGACTGCTCGAGATACCGTTTGGAGAGAGAAGCTGCTGTTGGAAGGTTGTCGGCTTCCGAGGCCCGGATGAGGGAGTTTGAGGAGAATGAGGGGATGATGGATGAAATGCTTCAGGACATGTACTTCCGAACTTGGAAGCAGGGTAACCTATCCTGGATGGATGATTATCCTAGGGTCATGGCTAAGATCTATCTTCGGGCTTTGGAGGAGGCTAAGGCCGATGCGGATAAAGATGGTGGCGTGGTCTTCAGCATGGATGCGGTCACTGCTCAGTTTGCCAAGGAGGAGAAGGTGGCGGTGAATGAAGGTATGCGGTTGCTTGCCGCTGAGGAGGTAGGCGTGTAGGTAGAGGATGACGATCAGGATAGTCAGGAAGCAGGCGCTGGTAAGTCTCCCTTTTTAGTTTCTCCATCAACTTGGTTGCTTATTGCTAATGAATCCTTTCTCTGACTGGACAGGGGGTCAACAGGACAAGGATAAAGCTCCACTGCAGCCGGCCCCTTGATTATACTTGGAAAAACTCTTTTTGTGGATTTGACAGGGTTGTATATGTTAGTCGAAAAATAGTAAAGTAGCCTTTAGGTTGTAATATTTTGCCACTTGTAATAAATAGTCTTATTTTTGACGTGTAATTCTTTAACTTAAGCTGATTTTGTCGTCTTTTGAATGTTTGCTGTTATTTTGGCATGTCGTATGAGAAATATAGCTATGTATATTCTTGTAATTAAATTGTGTTTGATGTCGGGTTCTGATTTAAGACATAATTCCATGACTTGCAATGTTAGTGTGTGGTGTGAACAAATTATAGTCATGCATTTGCACATAAAGGAAGAAAATACCGCCTTTCATGTTCTGTTTGTAGATGGCAGTTTCGAATATCTTGTATGACCGAGCATGGAAAGCAGTTGAATGCCCTGCCATCCGATTGTGAATCTCTGCATCCATTGGTGAGTATCTCCTACTCTGTATCCTGTACTTTATGGATTGTTATAGAGGATAGGAGGAAAGCTTTTTAAGTAAAATTGAAATATGTGAAATAGTAAAACTTCCAATCACGGAAGGCCTTCGATGTGCTTAAGTTCGTGGAAAACGGGTTTTGTAGTCACTTTCCCTAGCTGTGGGTCTTGGAGACATTTGTCACCCATCTTACGCCTCCGCGGGGAGTTAATTCTTTTTTACCACAGCCGCACCTAAGACACATCGGAGCCGAGATCGCGCACAGTAACTACCCGGGCCATTATGGCCCGTAATCGTGGGTATTATTCGATTTACTATGGCCGGCTAGCGTGGGTGCCGATCGTCAACTGGGAACTTCCCCTGGCTGGCCACACCTTATGTTGGGGCTTATAGTCGGTTCACAGTTGCCGGCGAGCCTAACGCCGTAATGAGCTACCTCGGCTATAGTCGGCCTTCTCGGTGGCTTATAATCGGCTCATTACAGTTGGCTTTAAGGGCCGTCGCGAGCAATGAGTTAACCCACAGCAGAGGGATGCTGGAGCAAAAGTGTCTCATTGGCGAGGGCATAGATTCGCATAGTACCTGTTAGGTTTTGCCCAGGCGAAGTTGCGCCGTGGAGTGCTTCGAGTGGAAATGCTATACGCACAGGATTTTGTTCAACAGAAAAGGATAAAGTTAACAAGTAGCCAAGATATAAAGGAACAAGTTAAAAAAGAGACAAAGTTTTTTAAAGTGGTTCGGCATGAAAAAGGCCTACGTCCACTGATTCTCTTTGTTAATTCACTTCATATGGGCAATACAAGTTAAGAAAAGTATCGACGGAGGTGTTGGATGTTCCATGCCCTCTGGAACGCCTCTCCGTCCACTGTTGACAAAATATAGGCCTCGTTGTGGAGATCTTTATGAATTACATATGGTCCATCCCAGATTGGGTCTAGTGCTCCGGGGCGAGGGAAGATTCGCTTGAGGACAAGATCCCCTTCTTGTAAGGTACGATGCTTGACTTTGGAGTTGTATTGCGCTGCCACTTTCTGCTTGTGGGCTGCTGTTTTAAGGACTGCATCATTTCTTCTCTCCTCAACTAGATCCAAAGACATGTGGAGGAGCTCTTCATTCTCTTCCGGGTTATAGTGGATCCTACGGTGGGAAGGCACAATGGTTTCAACTGGGAGCATAGCCTCCAATCCGTATGCCAAAGAGAAAGGAGTGTGCCCCGTTGATGTTCTAAAAGATGTGCGGTAGGCCCACAGTGCCGTAGGGAGTTCATCCACCCAAGCGCCCTTTGACTTTTTGAGCAGAGTTTTCAGAATTTTGTTGACTGCTTCGACTTGTCCGTTTACCTGGGGATATGCTACGGATGAGAAGCTTTTATGAATTCCATGTTCTTGGCACCAGTTGGCGAATTCCTCGCTGTCAAACTGAAGTCCATTGTCTGATATGATTTTGAGTGGGACTCCGTACCTGCATAGAACATTTTTGATTAAGAAGTTAATAACTTTTGCTAAAGATACTTTATTCAGAGGTTCCGCTTCCACCCATTTGGTGAAATAATCAACTGCCACTATAGCATATTTGGCCCCGCCTTGGCCCATCGGTAGCTCGCCGATTAAGTCAATTCCCCATATTGCGAAGGGCCAAGGGCTGGTCATTTGAGTAATCTCAGTTGTTGGTAGCCGTGGAATCTTAGCAAATTTTTGGCATCTGTCACACTTCTTGACGAAATCTAAGGCGTCCTTGCTTAAGGTGGGCCAGAAATATCTGTATCGGAGTATCTTTTTTGCTAATGTTTGCCCTCCGGTGTGATCTCCGCAGCTCCCCTGATGGATGTTGGATAAGATTTCCTTGGCTTCTCTCCCAGCGACACACCTTAATAACGGGTTAGAGAATCTGCGCCGATAGAGGATGTCTTCTTGTATTGTGTAGCGGGATGCTTTCCTCAAGATTTTCTTGACTTCGTTACGCCCGTTGGGTAGAGTGCCACTTTGTAGGTAGTCTCGGATGGGAGTCATCCAAGTTGCTTCTTCGGTTGCAGCTATCAGATTCACTTGCTCAAAACTTGGGGCCAGTTGCTTTGAGATGGTTACTGCCCCGAAGATGGTGATGTCTCTCACACTTGCTTGCTTTGCTAATTCGTCGGCCTCTCGGTTCTCCTCCCGAGGGATGTGTTTGACTAAGTAGTGGTCCAATCGGCTGAGAAGTAACTTGGTCTTCTTTAGATATGCTATGAGTCGTTCTTCTCGAGCTTGGAATTCTCCTAGTATTTGATTAACAATAAGTTGAGAATCGCTGTGAAGACACAAAGAATTGGCCCCGATTTCTATGGCAATTTCTAGTCCAGCTATCACTGCTTCATATTCTGCATCGTTGTTGGTGGCAACGAACTCCAACCTTATAGCATAGTGCGGTTTGTTTCCCCTGGGAGTGATTATTACCACACCTGCCCCCGAGCCTTGTTCGTTTGATGCACCATCCACAAAGAGATTCCACTTGATATCTTCTGTTATTTCCAATTGCTCCTGATCTTCGTTGGTAGTGAACTCTGCAATGAAATCAGCCATGGCCTGTCCCTTGATGGCGGTGCGAGGGTGATAGGTGATATCATACTGACTCAGTTCAATGCACCATTTAAGTAATCGCCCAGAAGTGTCGGGACGATGGAGTACCTGCCTCAGCGGTTGATCGATCAGAACTTTGATGGAATGGGACTGGAAGTAGTGACGCAATTTCCGTGATGTGATTAGTAAACAGTATGCTAACTTCTCAAGTTTAGGATATCTGACTTCTGCCCCAGTAAACCTTTTGCTGACGAAGTAAACTGGTCGTTGCGTGCGGTTGTCTTCCCTTACCAAGGCAGCGCTTAGAGCGTGAGATGACACAGCAAGGTATAGGTATAATTCTTCGCCTTCGCTTGGAGTCGAGAGTACCGGTGGTTTCTGGAGGTGTTCGATTAGGTTAAGGAAAGCGGTTAAGCATTCGTCCGTCCATTCGAACTTTCCTTTATCTTTCTTTAGAGCTTTGAAAAAGGGGATGCACTTGTCCGTTGCCTTGGAGATGAATCGGCTTAGGGCGGCCACTTTTCCATTTAGGCTTTGCATTTCCTTTCAGGTGGAAGGTATCTTGATATCCCTTAGCGCTCGGACTTGTTCAGGGTTTGCTTCAATCCCTCGGGCATGGACAATGAACCCTAAGAATTTTCCCGATGATACTCCGAAGGAGCACTTTAGTGGATTCAACTTCATTCCATACTGTCGAAGTACCTGGAACATTTCGCCTAGGTGGCTTACGTGATCTTTGGCTTTCCGTGATTTCACCAGCATGTCGTCCACATATACTTCCATAGTTTGTCCTATTAGCCCCGCAAACATCTTGTTGACGAGGCGCTGGTAGGTGGCTCCTGCATTTTTAAGTCCGAAAGTCATTACCTTATAGCAGTACAAACCCCGGTCGGTGATGAAACTAGTGTGGTCTTGGTCGGGAGCATGCATAGGAATTTGGTTATATCCTGAGTATGCGTCCATAAAAGATAGGAGCTCGTGCCCGGTTGTGCTGTCTACAAGTTGGTCGATTCTGGGAAGTGGGAAGCAATCCTTTGGGCAGGCGTCGTTTAGGTTGGAGAAGTCGATGCAGGTCTGCCACTTCCCATTAGCCTTCTTTACTAGTACCGGGTTGGCGAACCATTCCGGGTAAACAGCTTCTCGTATGAAGTCATTGGCGAGTAGATTCTTTACTTCTTCATCGAGGGCTGCTGATCGCTCTGCCCCCATACTTCTCTTTTTTTGTTTTACAGGCGCCTTGGTAGGATCAATGTTTAATACGTGGCATGCTATGTCGGGGGAGATTCCGGTCATGTCAGCGTGTGACCAAGCGAATACATCCAAGTTGTGGCGGAGAAAATCGATGAGTTGTTCCTTCAATTCGGCTTTTAGTTGGGACCCAATTTTCAATAGTCTACTTGAGTCGTGCTTGTCTACAGATATAAACTCCATAGCCTCTGCAGGCTCGGCGGTGGCCTCCTCCTCTTTGTCCCTAGGGTCTAATTCATTGAAAGGGTCGCTGGTATATCGAAGAGGAGGGGCTTTCTTTAGTTGCTATGCTTCCAGACTTTTTGTGCAGAGGGCAATCTCTACACCCTTCCCTTTATCCTTCCTGTGGTTGTTGCGAAGTTCAGTCACATAGCAGTCTCGAGCAACGTCCTGGTCTCCTTCTACTTCCCCTACTCCATGGTCCGTTGGAAATTTCATCTTTAGGCACCATGGGGCTAGGACAATTTGGAAATCAGACAAAGCTGGCCTTCCTAAGAAGGCGTTGTAGGCCGAACGGTTTTCTATTAGCACAAATGTCTGTTTCCGTACAACGGAGCGAGGATGGCTTCCAATCTCAACAAAGAGGTCCAGTTGTCCGAGAGGCATCTTCGCATCTCTAGTGAAACCGTGTAGTGGTTTATCGCAGGGAGATACATCCTTCATTGATAGCTTCATTTTGTCGAATGCGTGTTTGAACAGGATGTTTACTGAGCTTCCAGTATCTACCAGGATTCGGTAAACTTCGGCGGGACCGAGTCAGGCAGAGATAACCATGGGATCTATGTGAGGGTACTGCCTTCCTTCTAGGTCACGCTTACCGAATGTGATGTCATCACTTTCTTTCCGCTTCGGGTGGCGTTCTTCTATAACCGAATTGACATAGTCTTTATTGTCTCTAAGCGACTTTCCGTACCTTTCCATCTCTTTCCAGCTTCTGTCTGCGATGTGTGGCCCTCCTGAGATGGTATGGACCACTATCTTTTCTTGACTAGAGCTGCTAGCGTTGCGGTTTCCTCTGTCGGCCCCTGGTGAGGGTAGCCTTGGGTTTTCATTGGCAGGAGCTGGGGTTCTGTCTTGACCTTTTACATAACGTTCTAGTTTCTTTCTTCTGATGTGTTCCTCAATCAGATCTCAGAGATGATGGCATTCGTTGGTATCATGCCCGTGAGATTCGTGGAAGCGGCAGAACTTTCCAGACTTCTGTGCGTTATCTGATTCCTTCTTGTATGGTGGGCGTTTGTATCTAACTTCGCCTTGGGTGGCAAGGAAGATATTTTCGACGGTCTCGTTCAAAGGAGTGTAAGTGTCGAATCTTGGTCCTGGCCGATATAGGCGCTTTTCTCCCTTCTTGACCCCAGCATTGTCTCTGGAGTCATTTCTCCGAACGTCCCTTGCCACAGCAGGGGCGTTGCTATGAGTTGCCTTATTTTGCTGTCCTGACTGCCCCTCGACGGCAGCATCCTCAAGCCTCATATATTTCCCGGCTTCATGGAAGAAATCGGGTAAAGTAGCTGGTTTTTCTTTCGTCAACCTTCTAGCGAATTTAGTCTCCGGATGCACACCACTACAGAGGGCCATTAGGATAAGCTTCTCATCGGCATCTTGGACTGCGGCTGCTGCGGCGTTGAATCGGGTTAGGTATTGCTGCAGCTTCTCTCCAGGTTTCTGTTTGACACTGGATAAGGAATAAGCGTCCTTAGGTTGTTCCACATGAATGCGGAACTGACTGATAAACTTTTCTTTCAACATTTCCCACGAGCTAATGGATCCCTGGGGTAGATGACAGAACCAGGAGGTAGCAAGATCTGCTAAGAAGAGCGGAAAGCATTTGCATAGTACTCCCTCTATCGCCCCACTCATGAGCATATGCTGCGTGTACCTCTGTAAGTGTACAACGGGATCGGAGGTCCCTTTGTAGGGTTCCATTGTTGCCATCTTCCATTCTCGGGGGGTGATAGCAATTTCGATATTGCGGGCGAAAGGGCTGGTTACCCTAGCGCCTATCCCTCGATCTCTTTGCTCCCGTTGGACACACTCTCTGAATAAGCGTGCCATCCTTTCATCAGAACTTGGAGCAGATAGAAATGAGTTTGGTTCTGTTCTGTGGGATTGATTCCGTCCAGATGACCTGTAGGGATGGTATCGTCTATCATTCCTCATATTTTCCAGTGGCTGCCTTTGGTCTTCTGGGAGCATGCTCGGGTCAGCTACAGTTGGCCCTTGCCTTGATCTCCCCCTGCTGGGTTCTGATCTAATCACTTCCTCGGGTCCAACTTCGGGCTGGACTCTAGCTCGGCCCCGTTCACTGGCGTTTCTGTGGTTAGGCAGCATGACAGGCTCAGCTACAGTTGACCTTCGCCCGGTACCTCCCCCGTTGGGTTCGGTACCAAACGTTTCCTCAGGCCTAACTTCGGGCTGTGCTCGGTCTCGGCTCCTACCATGGCTACTTTTGCCGTTAGCTCCTTCGAAGAAGGAAGATCTTTGTTGTCTCTGAGATCCTCCAGACTGAGACTCGCCCCATGATTCAGTGTTGCGGTTGGATTCTTCAGCGTCCCTTAAGCGTGACATGAGATGGTCCACCAAGGCTTCCTGCTGGGACGTGAAGCGGTTAGTTACTTCAACCACAACTCTGTCCAGATCTGCTCTAGTAATTGCTGCAGGCTGTTCTGTGGCAGGAGTGGTTGGGTTAGCCTGTTCTTCATTTGTTACTGTTGCTGGAGGAAGACGATTTACTTGATTCGTGACAGCTGGATCTGGAAGACTGTTGGATGCGATGTTTTTTCCTTTGTTAACATCTTTTCTCTGTTTGGGAGGCATGTTTTCCAAGTGGCGGACGATGCTGTTAGGAAAACTTGTTAAGCGGATGAAGCTGAAGCTTCGAGCTTCTATTTCTCAGTGAAAGCACCAAAAATGTTTGCACAAAAAATGGACAAACACCTCAAAATTGTAGGATTTAGTAGATCTTATGTTGCTCTTAGCGATTTGAGTGATTTATGCAAATATATGAAAAGCAGGGGCTAAACTGTAAAAAGACACGCAAATTTATAGTGGTTCAGCCATAATGTGCCTACGTCCACTTTATATGTTATTTCTCTTTTCTTGTTTTGATTACAAGTACAAAGCTTTAATACAAGTAAAAGAAAGTCGTTTGAAAGTTCTCTCCGTGCTTGAGCTCTCAAACTTGTCTGCCATTGTCGTACCCCTGCCCCTCTATTTATAGAGTGAGGTTGGGGGCAGAGGTCTTGGATGTATATAGCTGCTGGTGGGCCTGGGCTGGAGCAACCTGGCCTGGCAGCGTTCTGGTTCGGTCGTGTACTTCCATGCTTCTGGTTCGGTAAGTGTCTTAGTTCGATGGTGAAGTGGTCCGGTAGTACTTTGGGTTCGGTGGAGGGTATGGTTGATCCGGCTAAGGCTGGTCCGGCATGGGTCGATTCGGCGAAGGTTGGTCCGGCGAAGGCTTGATCCGGTGGAGGCCTTGGTTCAGTGAGGGTATGGTTCGGCAGGAGCAGGGAGATGCGTGGTTCGGTGACTTGGTGATAGGGGATGGAGTTGGTTCGGCAGTTGCTTGAGACTGCCGAATGGGTTCTGTGAGACATGGGTGCTGAATGAGTTTAGGCAAGCCTGGATGGATGAATCAAGCTTCTTGGTCTCGAGGTCTTCTGGGTGAGAACACGCCCAACAGTTGGGTTCTGGGCTTCTGAGGAGAAGTTGGTCATCAATGCGTGATATGATACTGCGAAGGATCTGATAATGTTGAGTCTTCCAAACTGGATTTGTTCTACTTGTCCCTGTCCAAACAGGAATATCCAAGGAATAAAAATCAGAAGAGAAGAGGTACATTTATAATTGGTTATTGAATACACTTGGTTCCTTTCATTTCAGATAACCAGCAAGTGATAGAATATATAAAGTCCAATAACTATCGTTTTGAATTGTTATATTTAAATCAAAATTCAGTCCAATAATCGCATGGAGATAAGATGTATGTGCTTATGTCAAATTCATAGATTTTTGTTATTTCACAAAAATTGTATTGAGAATATTGGCACTCGTAACATAAGTGATTAATAGTTTCGGGGTCGAGTTAAAGAAATAACATAAATTTGTATTGAAATTATTTGTTTTTTTATTTAACCAGATAAATAGCGTTTTTCTTTAAGTGGTGCAAGAGCCTTCCAAATAGATTTAAAGTAGGACAATACAAGCTTGGAGAAGTTCAGAAAGTTATATAAAGAATCTGATGAAGACAAATTCTATTAAAGCCCCTTTTTCCTCCTTTCCTACCTCACTAAAATTATTATTTTTTGATAGACTAAGTTACCCTAGATGTACATCCGAGATGTACAAAAATTTTGACACATCAATTGCAAAGGATGCACTCTGCATATTCGTTGACTAGTCTATTGGTTTTCAGGAAAACTTTAAAAAGGATATCCCTGTCCTTGGGATCTTTAAAGCAATTCCAGAAGAGCTCAGTTGAACTGTAGGCAGGCATTCCTTTAAATTGGGTGATCGTTGTTTCTTTTGTTACAACGCCTGCATTAATTAATGGGTATGTACAAAAATATCAAATTACGGATTATTAGTTAGTGAATTCTTAATAAGGGAGATATCCTTTGACATCTTGCGTTTACTCCCTACAATTTATAGTTACTCCTCAAGAATTATGACTCACACACTCAGTTATACTGAGTTTTTGACAAAAATGTTTACAGAACATGGAAGTTTATTGTGATTATATATTGAAGAGACTGGAAACTTAATAGGTCTCTGTTTTGTGCTTCAGGTCGATATGTTTCAGGGATAGATGAAGTGAAGTGCAGCTTGGAATGTTGCATATGTTGAAGGAGAACTAAGGGCTACTACTGGATCAAGCAAGCTGCAGGTGGTCATCATTGCTGGCCATTTGAGGTGAGGCTGTCCCTGAAAAAGAAAAAGAAAAGGAAACTACTGTGTGTGTTTCTATATGTACATATATACTAAATGTATTTATAACCATCTACATTACTTGAGCCTAAATACCAGTCTGGATTATGTGATATTTTTTTGAATTGTTTGGGTTATGTGTTACACTATAGCATGTGAATGAATCCGATTCGGTTATAGTTGTTGCATCAATATATGAATTCTATGATTATTAATATGTGAATAATTGCTGCATGTAAATATTTTTCTTGGATTTAAATCGTAACTGTCAATTATATCGTAAAAACTTTTAAAACATAAGAAATCACAAAGGTGGGTAACAGTTGTAGCAGAGATTATTAGTGTTGTAAAAATGTTAACTGCAATGGAAAATAACAGTTGTAATAGGATATATCACAACGGTTAATTGCAACATCGGATCACGGTTGTAAAAGATTTTAGTCTATTACAACTTCTTATAATACGACGGTTCACTCACCGTTGTAATAGGTCATTTACAACGGTTTTCCACCGTTGTAAAATGTTGATTTTGTTGTAGTGAAAAAAAATACAAAATAAATATACTTATTTTCCATTCAACCATTCGTAAACGTCATTAACAAGGGAGGTATGATCAGGGGTATTATGGTAATGGTAACGATTATCAATATAAGAAAACTGTTACCGTACATATACTATTGGTAAGTCAAAATTGACTATCAATACTTTACCATTACTACTAGTAATATGATAGTTGGTATACTAATACACTGGTATATCATTGACTGACAATGGTAAATTCACTAGTACTAAAACATAAAAAAATTATTTTGTTATTATTTTGATAATAATTAAAAGCAAAATATTTTGTTCTAGATTCTAACTCCATTAATATTTATATCAATATTTTGGCTTACTTTATTTGATATAGAAATTTATTTTAAATCTCAAATAATTTACAATAGCATGAACCAAAGCTTTTCTAATCTTACACGTTGAACCTAATAAAACTAAAATGGAAACATCGCAAAATAAATAATACTACAAGCATCTTTTAAAAGACTGGTACAACTTTCTTTTCAACTTTTATTTTACTTTTTTTACTGCCATGTCCTCCACTGACCTTTCCCTATGTCACTTCCCTTCCCGCTTGAAACCCCATCCCATCTGCTATTCCACTAATTTCTTCGTCTATTTCTTCCTGTCTAATCTCTCCTCCATCGCACCCCCAACCCTCCTCCACCCGCTTCGATCCCCTCTTCTTCCAGTAATCCTCCTTCTACATTCGCTGGTTATGACAGCTCAAGTGCAAGAGGCCGTTGTTTCTCAAAATTCTCCTACCTTTAAATGGTCCTCCTTGTTCAAGACAAAGCCACACAATGCTTGGTACATTTATTCCTAGAGACTTTTCTTTAAACTATGATGGCAAAGCTCTACCACCACCTTAAGAAGTAATAAGGAAGGTATCACTTTCTGTCAAGATTACTTGGATTTTTTTGCATAAATATAAGTTATATGGTTGTCACTTCTCTCCTAAAACGTTTTTGGAAGTTCAAAGGATCATATGACATTATATCGGACGGCTCGAATTTCATCTTTAAATTTAATTATGAAGAGGATAGACTGAAAATATTACATTCAGATCCAATTTTATTAGAGGTTAGATGTTTGTTATTATAACCTGGAAACCAGCTTTGGTGTCGTGCAAGCTCAAGCTAAAAATGTACCTATATGGGTACACTCTAATAGGAATTAATTGGCTAGCTTGCCATATTAGAAGATTTATTTGCTTCAACGAGGCAATGAAGGAACAAGCATGTCATGAATATGTTAAGCATTTGATTGGCCCTGGATAAAGAGTTGCCTGAATATATTAATGTTGGTGAGGGTGATTGTCATAAAGTTTAAATTGAATATTCCTGGAAACCCCTAATATGCACATTATGTAATAATAGAGTTTGTAACTGATAAAATAGTTGATAGAAGAATAGAAAGTGAAGAAATGATTTTATTCAAAATGATTTGATACAATATGTTTTCTGAATGATACAATACAATTCGACTTTCTATACATGATACACTGATTATATATACAATCATATTGGGGTTTAGTGGATAAGCCCAAAACCGCTTATGTTGCCTTTGTATGCGTCTTCAGTATTGTGGACCGTTGGATGATCTGCTGATGGTTACGATCTTACCTTCAGTAAATAAACAAAGTCTCGGTATAATATTTCCTTCGTATCTTCAATTTCCCCCCTCAAACTCAAGTTGCTAGGGTTAGGGTTTGATGGCGATCTGCAGTATCCATGTCTATTTTCAATTCGAAAGTAGAAAAATCATCAAAATATCCTCAATACAACTCTATTCAATACTTTAGCTTCCTTGAATTTCTTCAATTTGAGTTGCAGCATTGAGACTTGAGTTGAGTATTTGAGCGCCAGTATGTATATAGTAGAAAGTAATTGGTCTCAGCTCAAATCTTACAGATCTTTGTAGACTTACTCAGATCTGACTCCTTGTTGAGTGATTTGTCTTCGACATGCTTCACTTGAAGGTTAGACCTGAATTTGATGAAGTTCTTTACGGTTAGAGCTTTAGTGAGTGTGTCTGTTCTCTAGTAAGTGGCAGGTATGTGGTTGATTTGTAGATGCCCTTTTTGAACTTGTTCGCGAACAAAAAATATGTCGATTTCAATATGTTTAGTTCTGGAATGTAGTATTGGATTGGCAGTCATAAATACTGCACTCTGATTATCACACCACGGCACTGGTTTTGCTTTATTCTTTATCGTCAGTTCTTCCAGTATAGATTGTAACCACATTATCTCTGCTGTAGCATTAGCTATGCTTCTGTACTCTGCTTCCATGCTAGATCTGGATATTGTAGTTAGTTTCTTTGAGCACCACGATATTAAGTTGTTTCCAATGTATATATAGTATCCACTGACAGATTTCCTGTCATCTGAATCTGTGGCCCAATCTGCATCTGAAAATCCAGTTATGTTTAAGTTGTTGCATACTTTGAATGATAGGCCATAGTCCAGAGTTCCTTTGAGATATCTAAGTATTCTTTTCACCGCTTTCCAGTGCTCATCCCGAGGGTTCTGCATAAATTGAGACATTTTGTTAACACTATAAGCAATATCTGGTCGTGTTATAGTAGCATATTGTAATGCTCCTACTATACTTCTGTATTGTTTAATATTATGTATGGCTTCTCCCCTGTTTTTAGATAATTGATGATTGCTGACCATGGGGGTTGGTTGTGGATTTGCACCATCCATTTTTGTTTTGGCAAGTAGTTCCTGAATATATTTTTTCTGACATAGCATTATTTCTGAATTTCCTTTTCTCACAACTTCTATTCCCAGGAAATAGTTTATATCCCCCAGATCTTTAATTGAAAATTCTTTGTTCAAGTAATTGATGACATTGTTGATTTCATCATTGTTATTTCCTGTAACAATCAAGTCATCAACATATATGAGTATATAAACAGTTAATGAATCATTAACCTTAACAAATAATGAACTGTCTAATTTGGTAGACTGATATTTCATATCTGATAGTGCTGCTTTCAATCTATCAAACCAGACCCTTGGAGCTTGTCTAAGTCCATATATGGCTTTATTCAGTTTGCACACATAGTTTGTCTGCTTGATATATCCTGGTGGTTGTTGCATGTATACATCTTCCTGTAAAATGCCATTCAGAAATGCATTATTGACATCTAATTGCCTCATACACCACCCTTTGTATAGAGCAATAGTAAGAATAAGTCTTATAGTGGCTGGTTTGATTACTGGAGAAAAGGTCTTCTTAAAATCAAATTCATATTGCTGTATATATTCTTTGGCAACAAGTCTTTCCTTGTATCTATTAATTGTACCATCAGGATTCTTCTTTATCATGTATGTACACTTGCATCCAACTATGTTTTTGTCATCTGGAGGACACACAAGATTCCATGTATTGTTTTTTATGAGAGCCTTGTACTCTTCATCCATAGATGTTGCCCGGTTTTTGTCTTTTACAGCTTGTTCATATGCTTCTGGCTCATGTGGGATTATGCTTACACTGTATATCTTAGGCTTGAAGATGCCACTTTTAGCCTTGGTAATCGTAGGATGACTGGGCCTTGTATGAGTTTCAGTATGAGGTGAGCTCTCTTCATTTACTTGATTTGACGTACTCCTGGTGTTGCTTTGATGAACAGCTTCTTCTGCCTGATTCTTTTCACTTTCTGTTTGAGCAGGAGAGTGAATGGCATGACTAGGATCACCTGTCCACTCAAAACTATGTTGATTAGATATAGTGGATTGAGTGCAGTGATCTCTAGTAGACCTCGCTTCTTCGTTCTAAGTCTCATTTTCAGAATAGATTGGTAAGTCAGGTATTGAAAATTTTGGATTATGTACTTTGCTTATGGTTTTTATTTCTGAATTATTGTAGGGAAAGATATTTTCATTAAATACAACATGCCTACTAATGAAGATTCTTCCATTTACATCTAAACACTTGTAACCTTTCTGATTAATAACATATCTAAGAAAGATGCAAGGTTTAGATCTGAAATTTAGTTTATTAGTATTGTAGGGTCTTAAATAAGAAAAACATAGACATCCAAAGGTTTTCAAGCTATGATAGTCAGGTTTTACCCCATATAGTTTTTCTATTGGACTTATTCCACTAATTACCTTTGTTGGTAATCTATTGATGAGATATACAACAATATTAAAGGCCTTAGGCCAAAACTTTAGTGGTAATGATGCATGAGCTAATAAAGTAAGTCCAGTCTCAACTATATGTCTATGCTTTCTTTCTACTAACCCATTCTGTTCAGAGGTGTGTGGACATGTAATTCTATGTACTATACCTTTCCCTTTAAAATAACTACTGAGAGATTTGAATTCAGCCCTCCATCTGATTGAATTACTTTAACTTGAATACCGGTTTGCTTTTCAGCCATGACTATAAAGTTTATAACAGCATTACAGGCTTCAGACTTAGCTTTTAAAAAATAAATCCATGTGTGTCTGGTGTGTGCATCAACAAAAGAAATATAATACTTATATCCAAAGTCTGAGCATATGGGTGCTGGCCTCCATAAGTCTGTGGCAATTAAGTCTAAAGGTTTTGAGTAAATTGTTGAAGAGTCATTAAATGTCAACTTATGACTTTTGCCCATTTGGCAATATGTACAAATATAGGGTAATGAGATATTATCAAAAGATATTCTATTTTCATTAAGAACCTGCTTTACAACTTTCACACTTGGGTGACCAAGTTTGTAATGCCATGCATCAAATACACTTTTGGAGTCTTTCTCCACACACAAGTTACAGGATTTTTGATCGTCTGAGTACACATTTGACCAATTTGAATTTATACAGTCCTTTTTTAGCATCACCTTGTAACAAAATGTCTTTTGTCAGTATGTCTCTAACTAAACAATATTTAGGATAAAATTCAAAATAAACTTTATTATCATTGGCAAATTGAGATACACTGATAAGGTTTTTCTTTATTTTTGGTACTCTTAATAAATTATGTAAGAACAGTTGTTCCTTTCCTTTAATATAAGCATTACCTATATGAGTAATCTTGATACACTTACCATTCCCCATACAAATTGACAGTTTACCTCTATACTCCCTGTTGCCAAGATTCAAGTTATCAAGATTATTTGTAATATGATTTGTTGCACTAGAGTTTGGGTACCAGCACTCTTCCTGAATGCTTTCTGGCTTTGCTGTGTCATTGGAATTGTGATTCTTATCACAATTTGTTTGTGTTTCTGAATTAGCTTGAGCCATATTAGCACTGGGATTATTACTCCTTTGACCACTGTTTTGATTTGAGTATTTGAAGTAGCACTTGACTGCTGTATGACCAACTTTTTCACAGATCTGGCATCTAGGTCTGTTGGTATTATTCCATCTGCCCCTTCCTCTAGATCTGTTAGAGTATCCTCCTCGTTGTGTACTTTGGTCTGACTTGTTATTACTTTGGCCTTTGGTCTTGGAATGAGTAGTATAATTGATGGTGAAATCAGAATCTTGTGGTTTCTTATTGTCAATTCTGGCCTCATGAGCAAGTAATATGGAGTAAACTTCATCAATAGATGGCAAGTCCTTTTGAGATGCAATGACAACAACTATTGATTCATATCATCACTTAATCCATTTAGAATGGTCAGAATTTGCTCTGAGTCTGATATCTTATGATTTGCAGCCTTTAAAAGATCATAAGTTGTTTTAACTTTGAAAAGATACTCTCTCATAGTATTGTTATCTTTCCTCATACTATGCAGCTGTTTCTTGTGATAAATTACCTTGGCAGCAGATTGTGTGTTCAACACTTGTTCAATTGTTGACCATATATCATTTGCTGTCTTGCATCCAATAACATGGGACAGTAAATTTGTATTTATTGATGATAATAGCCAAGAACAGATGAGTCTGTCTTGTCTGTGATATTTTGTGTAATCCTCATTGCTGACAGTTTTATTTTCTTCGACAGTGATATATTTGGGAGGGATTGGAATGGTTCCAAGAATGTGACCTTCAACTCCATATCCTTGGACTGCAGTCTCAATCTGCAGTTTCTAGAGAATATAATTATCTTCACTCAAGTGCACAGTTATGAGATTGCTTTGAGGACTAACTATAGTGTTAACAAGTTTTTCAACTGTAGTACTGGATTGATGATTATTGCTCACATTGGCAGATGTAGCAGAGGTTGTATCGTCAGTCAAGATAATTTCAAATTATATACAAACAAAGCAATACTAAACAAGGCTAATGAAGAAAATTAATCAAAGACAGAATTCAAGAAATAGAAGACAAGAATTGATCACAACCAGGTTTGATGCAACCGCAAGACTTAATGATGAGTCACTTTCTTTTCCTTCGTCTTTTAATCTGATAAGTCTTGCTGGAAGGCATTTTCTTCAGTTTTGTGATCATTCTTGATTTCTTTAACTGTTTTCTGAGATTTTCTTGATTGATTTTCATTGTGATTTGGTGAGAAAAGCCTGATGCAGTCGAGTTCTTTGAACTGAGGCATGGCACTTGAGTTTCTCAATCAAATCTACCCACTCAGATGATGAAGCACTGCCTTCTGATGAGTGGAGATCACTCAAATGATGAATCTTTTCTGATGAGTCTAATTAATCTTGTAATTTGGCTGTTAAGCCTTGTTTGACTCCGATACCATAATAGAATTTGTAATTGATGAAACAGATGATAGAAGAATAGAAAGTGAAGAAATGATTTTATTCAAAATGATTTGATACAACATGTTTTCTGAAGGATACAATATAATTTGACTTTCTGTACATGATACATTGATTATATATACTATCATATAGGGCTTTAGTGGATAGGCCCAAAACCGCTTCTGTTGCCTTTGTATTTGTCTTTAGTATTATGGACCGTTGGATGATCTGTTGATGGTTACGATCTTGTCTTCAATAAATAAAACAAAGTCTCAGTAAAATGTTTCCTTTGTATCTTCAATGTTAAGCATTTGATTGTCCTTGGATAAAGAGTTGCCTGAATATATTAATGTTGGTGAGGGTGATTGTCATAAAGTTTAAATTGAATATTCTAAGAAACCCCTAATTTGCACATTATGTAACTCCTTTAGCCATGCGACTCTAAGTTGTGACATGCATGTATCACCTAATAATTCGGAAGCTTTAGATAAGTATGCTTCAAAACAAAGCAATGAAGTTCAAGCAAAAAAAGCAACAAGCTTCAACTGCTAATGCCTCAAATCTAATACCATCTAACCCAATGACAAAACTGAAAATAAAGGAAGCTATGCAAGTTTGGGAAAGGAAAAATAAAATATCAAAGTAGTATGGATAGTGAAGTGTAGGAAAAGCAAAAAAATATTTGTGAGGAAACAAATATACATACGGAAGTTCAACAGCGATTGGAGAAAGATGATCTTATAAATTCTGATTCTAACAAAGCTCCTTCTCCGGATCATATTGAAACATTGCCTAATCCTTTTGCTTTTTTGGAAGGATTAGAAGATGGCATAATAGTTCAATTCTCGACCCTATCATTCAAACATCCCTTGAAGTAATATCAAAACACCAACCCTCTTTGAAAATTAAATTTGTTCATCCCTCTGATACTAATGATCCTTCTGAATCTGATTATCATCATGTTGGTTATGATCCTCATTATTCTATCAACTCATCTTGACATAAAGATTGTGCTAATAATTTTGAACATCCAAATAAGCTGTAGTCATCAATTCAAGTCAAATTCTCAGATAATATCATCGTGCAAATTCCTAACATGCACAAGTCCACTATGCACATTCCAAATTCAAACCCCTCAAGTCCTTATTCCAATCTAAACCTCCTAACACCATTACTCTCTTCCCATATGACAAATCATTCCCTCTTCCTTCTAATCCTTCTTTTGTTCCTAACAGCAGTAGCTTGAAAGAAAAAATTGATCATGATGTTTTAAAGGAAGACACTAATATCAATAATGATAAAAAATGGAGACTGTGTGACATGAATAATGGGGATGAATTTATGAATTACCAAATCCTTCCTCAATCCTCCAAAGCAAGCAAATCAAACAACAATTCAAGTAAGATGGTTACTAAGCTATCTTCTTCCAAAACCAAAATTTTATCATATATCTAGCATTGATTTTTGGAATGTTCGGGGTGCATATGATATCTCTAAAACTTATGAAATAAAACATCTCCTTTTCTCCAGTAAACTTCAACTTCTTGCATTATATGAAACAAAACTCAATGCATTGCTTACTAATCAAATTGCTCCTACTTGGTCTTATATTCATATCCTCAATCAAGCTTCCTATGGTAGATTGCTTGTTCTATTGAATCCTCAAATCTATCTAATTTCTAACTACTCAACTCATAGACAATTCATACATTGCCTCATTACCCGTCTGTCCTCAAATCTAACTTTCAAACTAACTCCTATCTATGTTGACAATAGCAAATCTTCTCATCAAGATCTCCTTGATACATTCCCTTCTCTTTACTCTTCAACTCTGCTTTGGATTTGTTTAGGGGATCTTAATTGTATGCAATCTTTTTTCAGAAAAAATAGGTGACAATCCACTTATGCGCTTTGATATTTCTCTCCTAAATAATGCTATAATGCAATCAAACTTACATCAAATTCATAGATCTGGTTCATTCTTCACCTGGAATAATTGCAGTATATCTGGCAATAGGATCTTTTGCAAATTAGATAGATCATATTTTAATGCTTCAACTTACTCCACTTGGCCTAACCTAATCTCTCATTTTCCTGCCCCGAATCGCTTTGATCACAGCCCTATCATATTAAATTGAGGCATGGCAGGAAAAAAAGGTCCCTTAAATTTTAATTTTTTTAACTCATGGACTATTGATTCTAATTTTTTTTCACTTGTAGATCAGGTTTGGAATGCTCCAATCTATGGCAATCCTATGTTTACATAGCAAAGGAAATTAAAAAACACAAAGATTATGCTAAAGGAATAGTCTCAAGGAAAGTATGGTAAAGGAAATCTCCTCTCAAATAAAAATAGAGAAGAATTCCAATCCTTACAATTTCTTTTGTAGGCAAATTCTAATGATATGAAAATATCAAAAAAAGAGCATACTCTCACTGCAAGACTAGTTTCTACAATTAGAACTGAGCTAGAGATGATTAAGCAAAAAAATAGATTTCATTAGTCAAATTAAGGAAGGTGATAGGAATGCTTCTTATTTTCATAATTCTCTCAAGCTTAAAAATGCCAGATCCATTATTCATTCTGTGATGACCAGGAATTTTGGGCAACAACAATTTGATAATCTTCATTTAAAACTTATTTAAATTGACGATATTGATTTAAAATTTGATGATATTGTTTAATAATTCTCTTTCATAAATATTTAATATGGCAAAATGTATCTTTATAAAACTAATAATAAAATTGATTTGATAATATTCTTTTATAATTATTTTAATTGGCAAGTTTATTCTTTTAAAAGTTAATAAATATTTAATTCGGCAATATTTATATCTTTTCTAACAATTTAAAATTTATAAGATTTATCTTTCAAAGCTAATAAAAATATATTCTATTTATAATGTATATATTGGTATATATATTGTGAATAGGAAATCTTTTGTTTAATTAAAAGATGTGTTTTCAAATTGTAATATATATATATATATATGTATGTATGTATGTATGTATGTATGTATATTATGATTTGAAGTTAGTTTTAAAACTCAATATAATAATTCTCAAAACTAATGTTAAAAATATTTTCTATTTAAAAATATATATATTTGTATATATTAAAGTTTGGTTTGAATTTAATAAAAGTGCTATCAAATTTAAATATATACACAGATTGTAATTTAGAAGTTATAATTTAATATAATATCTTTTCAGAGGATATTTGAAATTTAATTTTTTAACAACAAAAATAATTTCTTATTTATTTAAAATATATTTTTAGCTTGAATTTAAAATAAGACTTAATTAGAAATTCATTTTTCTTTTGTTTCCAATATTCTTTCTTTTAAAATTTTATGACATAAGACAATTTGGTTTGTAAAAATATATATAGAGTTAAAATAAAATCCTCAAACATATAAACATATAATATATCTATTTGATTCAAAAACATAAGTTATTTATAAACAAATATTTACGTAAATTCACATTTGTATATTTGTTAAAATTTAAAAGCTAATTTATAAAGAGACAAACACTTTATATACATTTAAATGTAATACATCAGTATATGAACTTAGATAATTTAAAAAAAATTATTTTCAATAAAAGAAAATTTAACACTTGTAACCATATTAAGGTAATTTAAGACATTTGTAAAATATATGTATATGTGTAAGCTAAGTAACAAATCTTAAGGACAAACGGCAATAACTTTTCCCTTGATAATTAAAATTTATAAATTATAAAATATAAAGGAGAAAACTGTTTTTATTCTCAGTTCTAAATCCTTCTTCTCTTCTTTAAAATAAAAGCTGATACAAAAAATCAAGGAAGTAAAATAAAACTGGAAACCAAAATCAGTGACAAGAAAATCAAAGGGGTAGATTCTACATCAATGCAAAATCCTCTAATACAACCTGAGATCAACTTCAGATTAAAATTCAACTAAAGCAGAAGAAATTCAAGGTTAAACAAGCCTGGGAAACAAGCCTGGAAACAAGAACACGTTCTCTGTTCTCTGCTTTAAGATGGTGAGTAAGCACACACTTTTCTTAAAAACAGTTTAAGCCTATGATTTTAATTAAATGCCTGTGATAGAATTTGTGTGGCATTATTGTTTGTATATGTATCTGAATGTGAATGCATGTATGAATATATGAAGTGACTAATGTGTGCTCTCCTCTATTCGTAGAGGATTTTTCTCAAAAAAAAGAATATATGAAGTGACTGTGTGTATATAAAGTTTGGCCTCTGTTATTTATACAGGATTGAAATAAACTTTTAAATTTTTTATCTTCTCTTGTATTAAATTTCAGACATTGATTTCTAAAAAGAAAATGTGTATAACAATGTGATGTTAATTATAAAAATGAACTCATGAAGTTATATTATGTTTTTATCTCAAAATTTTATAAAATACAGTGAATATTAAAACATGGGTTAAAATTGATCGAGTTAAATTCAATCTTTGGTTATAAAATCTGATTCATATAACAAAATGATGAATTATGATGGGAGTATCGTGATTTTTAGTTGGGAAATTGGTGAGTTATTTTGGGTTGTTCGCTTTTGGGTGTATCGGCAATTGCCGACGATCTGAGATGATCTGAGACTCGGGGCTAGAATTGGAGTTGAATGAGTCGTCGACCAAAGCAGGAAAATTGGTGAGGCAATTTTCCGATGGCCGTGGTGGTCGTTCTGAGGTGAACTAGGGTTCGGTGGTCGTTTGGGAACGAGGTGTTTCGCAAGGCAATGACGATGGCCATTGGGAATCGGAGTGAATCGCGAGGTAGGGATGTTGTTCGTTGGAGTGTAGCACATCTTCAGGCAGGTCGACAGATGATTCCGTGGAAGGAGGCGACGGCGATGGGTGGTTCTGATCGAGGTTTGGGTTGCAGTTTTTGATCGATTGCCTCAATTGTTATCTGTTATCGTTTTGGTTGATCGGAGTGGACGAGGAGTTCCGTGTCGTGATGTTCGACTTGTTGATGGCCAGAAAGATGGTGGAAGGAGGCTGGAAGCACCGTGCATGTGCATGGTGCACCTCTGATATCTGGTGAAGGTTGGCATTCGAGAAGTAGCTGGATGCTCGGGGAGGTCTCGCGAGTGTTGTGTGGTCGACTCGAAGCAATGGACGTACACGAGTGCACTGTGTTTTGTTCGGGGAGAGTACGAGGTTGACTCGGGTAACCTTAAATTTGCATCAGTTTTTCAAATTGGTAGAGGAAAGTGTTGCCATGCTTGAAGAAATAAAGTATAAGTTTTCTAAAGGAATCAAGTTTTGAAATTGTAAAATAAGGTAAGTCAAGTTTTTTTTAAGTTATGAAAATAATTGTTTTCAAAGATGTATGTTTAACAAGTTTTAAAATATATATCAAATAGATAAGTTTTAAAAGGTAGAATAAGAGGTTTTTTAAATGATTATGTATTAAAATTTGTTAAACAATTTTGAAAGGTTTTCAAAGATTTAAAGATTAAATTAGACATTTAAATTGTTTTTAATTTTAATTAACTTCTAAATGTTTTACTTTAAATAATGTTTAATGATACAGTTATGTAAATCAATTAAAAATAAAGAGTTTGTCTTTAAGTTATTAAGATTTTGATTAATTTAAAATAATTAATTTGTGTAGATAATAAAGGTTAATTAATTTTTGTTATTTGATTTAGGAATAGTTAATTGATGTAAATGATTTATTAATAAGTAAAAGTTTAATTAAGATAAATGATTTTCTTAATTAATTAAGGATTTTAAATATAAGGAGTAAACTAATTATTTAATTAATTTTAAATGATTAGTTAATTGTTTGGTTAATTTGAAATAATCAATTAATTATGAATTAATTAAGTATAATTACTTGATAGAGTAATTAATGGATAATTAGTGGATGTAATTAATTAAATGGGGATTTCTTAATGAAGTAATTAGAGGATAATTACTTAATGGAAGTAATTAAGAATTAATTACTTAATGTAATTAATTTAGTTAATTAATTTTTGTATTTAATTTAGTTAATTAATTAATGTGATTAATTAATTAATGTGATTAATTTAAGATTAATTACTAAATAATTAAAAGTGTGATTAATTAATGAAGTAATTAATTAAGGATTAGTAATTAGTGTAATTATAATAATTACTTAATGAAGTAATTAAGGATTAATTAATTAGTGCAATTAATCAAAGGATTAATATAATTAATTAAGGAGTTAATTAATCAAAGTAAGTAATTACAAGATGGTTAATTACTATTTATGATTAATTAAGACTAATTAATGAGTGTGGTTAATTAAAGGTTAATTATTTAATTAATTAAAGGGTTAATTAATTAATGAGGATCGTTAATTAATATAATTAATGAAATTAATCAAGGTTGATTAATGAAAGAGATTAGTTAAAGTATGATTAATTAATTGTAATTAATTAAGGATCAATGTAATTAATTATAGTTAATTAATTAATGGAAGTAAATGGAGGATCATTAATTAATGTAATTAATGATAATAATTAAAGGTTAATTACTATAATTGGTTAAGGATAATTAGTTTGTGTTATTAATTAAATGTTAATTACTTAATGTAATTAAATAACAATTAATCAAGGAAGATTAATTAAGATGGATCATTAAGAGATGATTAATTAATTAGTTTGTAATTAATTAATGTTAAATAAGCAGGATTAAGGTAATCCCAGTAATTAAAGGTTAGTAATTAATTTAATTAAAGGTTAATTAAATTGATTAAGAGTTAATCCACTACAATAAATTTTATTTTTTGTGGCGCTCAAAAAACGCTACAAAAACTTCTGGTGGCATTTTGATAAACGCCGCTAGAAAACATGCGACTAAAAATCCATCATTTTTTGTTGCATTTATTTTAACGCCATTATAAATGCATTTTTGGCAGCGTTTTTCAAACGCCACCATAAATCTTTTTGTAGCGTTTAAAAAACGCCATCAAAAGATTTTTTGGCGCTACTAAAAGAATTTCCAACTTTACCCCTGTTTTACGGTTGCATTTACTCAACACCACTATATATATTTCGGTAGCGTTTTTGAAACGCTACTAAAAGTTATTTATTATTTTACACCATTTTTTCATGCTATTATTTCCTGTTAATGGTCTATTTTGGTTCTATTATATCAATCAACAATCACTCACATAATCATCATATTCAAATAAGTTAAAAAACACATTAACCATATAATCAAATAAAATATCCATAACCATTCCAATACAATAGTTTTTCGACAAAATGACCTAACTCACATACAATAACCATTTGTATATAAATTTACACATCGGGTACTAATAAATGTTATATAACTAGTGCTAACAAAACGTTTGATTACCCATAATTCTTTGTTGCATACACAAGTGAAAGCTAGCATCATCAAGTCCAAATTTGCTATCTTCAAAAGTCCGATGCCTACACAAGTGAAAGCACAACAGATAGTCAAACAATTACGTTAACTCGAAGGACTTCAAATATGAGATCAAACATCTACAACATTATACAAGTATATCCTACTATAAATGAACAACATGATGAAAGCAGAATATAAACAAACCTACTCTACTCACCTACTACAAAATTTCTAAACTAATATAAACAAAAACAAACCTGAGTTTTGTCCGATAAGCTCAACAGCTTTAACTAGTTCTCCCATAGTTGCCAATGAACCCATTGTGTCTCTGAGATTGATTTGGTAATCGGCAATTGATTTGGTAACCGGCAATAGAGCTAGGCTTGAAATAATATAAGCAGCAATTGGTCATTTAATTATTTTAAGTTAGAAACACATAGAAATATACTTGATTCTATGACAATAAACCATAAACAATCTCCCATGAATGGGCAATCCTAATAGAAGATGCCTAAGAACATGATCAGGCCTGAGCAGGTCATAAGGTAATCTCCCATGAACAAATACCTGAAATTGTCATAGTCAAAGTTACAACCAATTGCCTATTCAACATTTAAATGAAGTAATAGATGGTGGTAAATTTGATTTTACTACATTGCTCTTTTTTCATGTCTCGGACCCAAAACAGCATGCTCTTTTTTCATTTTTTGTTTCAATTGTTTCGCCAAGCATGGAGTGCAATAGTTTTATGAACTTAGTTAATTTTTAAAAAACTATGTTAACTTTGTTAATCTTTATAAAACTTAGTTAAATTGTTTAATTTTTATAAACTTAATTTATTATTATCCTTATTATTATTATAAATTTAGTTAATTTTTATCAAACTTAATTTATTGTTGTTTTTATTATCGTTATCGTTATTATTGTAAACTTGTTAATTTTTAAAAAACTTGTTAATTTACCTTTCAAACCGTGCAAATATCCCTCTACCTTTACCTTGCTACCTAGCATAAGTGTATATTTTCTTATTTACAGCAGTCTGCACATCGCAAACGACATAGTGCTGACTATACATACATGTATCGAATAAGAATTACTGCCTAGTCTCACTGCCGCCTCAATTCAGATCATGTTGTTAATCAGTTTTCTGCATAAGGTTAAATGAGCATATCTTGTTCTTGTGGCATTTGTAAGTTTCAAGGCCTAATAACTGCATAAGGTTAAATGAGCATAGCAATGATCAGATATTTTGTTCATATGGGACAAAGTAATGAAAAGGATTGTGCAATGAGATTTTATTGACATGGGATCCACTCATAGGATAAATGAGACATAAAAATATAACAGAATGATAAACTTATTGCGTCTGTTTAATATAGCACCAATGTAGATTTATGTATATACTTGTTACCGACGATGCCATGCAACTGAATTATAGATTTTTGCTCGTCTTGTGTAAATGGACCTCTCTTTATATCAGGTCGCAAATAGTTGGTCCATCTTAGCCTACAGCTCTTGCCACACCTCTTCAATCCTGCACTTGTTATTCATAATTTACAAGTTCAAGTAATTCTACATTTTGAAATTTAGTTTAACTAAGTACCGAAAACTGATTTTGACCCATATAAACCTACAAATTATCCAAATTATGAGAACTAAATCAAATTTACAACCCTATTAGATTGAAAACTCTGTAAATGAATTACTGCTAACCTGGTTGGTTCATTAAAGTTGAATGCGTGTTAAGTATTTTCAGCATTAATGAAGCAAATTAATTTAAAAAAGCAAAGAAGAACCTAATCACATGCACATGTGCGATACCGACTGTCAAAGAGTCTTCATTACAAAATCTGTTTACTTCCCTTATTTATTTTGCTGAAGCCAGCAAGTTTTCAAAGAAAATTTTAAGAAAAAAAACTACAAAAAACCAAAAAGATAAAAGAAAAAAAAGTTCCTCATAATGCCAATAACATTTCTATTTTCTTTTTTTCCTAAAAGGCTATGTGTTGGTTGTTTTGTACATTTCTGCTTTTGCACTTTTCTCAATCTACCAGTATACAGCAAGAGAGAAACTAGTTAGCTAGGAACTTGGAATTTAATTGTATATTTACAAAACGCAAATAATGTAGGAATAAGAAAACTTTGTTTTTATTAGATAACGAAACATCAAAAATATACAATCCTAACTACGGTAACTAAGGTGCACATAATATATAAGATAATGAAGAATGATAAAAGAAAGCATATGCTAAAAATAGTGAGACGAACAAAGAAAATTTTGCATGATGTTCATGCAAAACAAAAACTTTTAATTGAGTGAAAAAAGAAGAAGAAAAGGACCTGCTAATTTAGGAAGCAATCTCCAGCTGCCATGGCCATTAGCTTGAATAAAATCAACAAGTAATCCAACTGCAACATGATTACATCGTCTATAATCAACTATATGTCGTATGCCACACTTCCTTGCACCTTCTACCATTAAAATGATAACATCCTAAATTTTGTAATGCATATAAACTGCTGCAAGCCTACAAGCTTCCCGCATATGAAATTTTTCCACTACCCTAGACATTAACTTTGTCCCCTTTGAATGCCATCACATCACCACCAGCATTTTGTCCCCTTTGAATGCTACAAATTCTTCCACTACCCAAGACATTAACTTTGTATCATGCGTTGATGCTCCATGTTAGCCCACCACTACTTCTAGAACTATGCATAACTTCTAATGCATGCACCCCAAAGAAATATACTATAGGAATTTAGCACTAGAAAAAATTCCATATGCTTACACTACTCTCTCAAGATCAAAATAACATGACCACAACCTCAACACTTGAGCTACCTGCCTTCTCAACCCACCCCATAATGGCCAACAACTTTTACTTAACCCAAATTGCTGAGAACAACAACAAGATTAAGGGAGTGAACTGGCAGTGATTCAAGAATCTAGGAAATATCCAAATTCTAATAATCAAGCATCATCCAATTCATCACCAAGTGCCCTCTCCACTCTTCACTCATTTGCAAAACAAGCAACATGCATTTAAGACCACACTAATGAAAGAGTACACTTGTCTACTTCAATCATAGATTCAACTGACATTTCCATGCAAGCTATCCTTTCATCAAATCATGAAGTCATCATCCATTATTCCCGCACTCATACAAAATTAAATTCCTCTCCACATACTCAGCCTCTTATCCCATCCATGCAAACTAACACATCAATGAACAACCATCCTCCCTCAAACTTTTCGGAAGCTTCACTTCACAACCATTCAAATCTTCATCAGCAGACCTTTAATATTTACTCTGAGGAACATCTTAACGAACCTAACCATCTCCAAAAAGGAACTTATGAATCATAATGTGACATGTACTTCCACTTTTCCCTACCAACTTTTCTAACCCGCTAAAAAATACACAAAAAATTATAGGCATTGATCAAATTAGAAAAATAAAAGAGACTCATTTACTTACATGAAAGACCAGTGCGTAGTCATGATTGTCATCCTTGAACTACTTTCTGAACTCATCCTTGTAAACTGAAAGTAAACTTATATGCATTATAATTATCATCCTAGCATATAAAATGTATACAGTAGAATCATTATCACCAAAAAATTATACTTGATATTGAACCAAGTTTTTATAGAGCTTCCTGTAAGTCGTTGCTGCTGTTTATTGTCGGAATCTTATGGACTCCTTCACCAACAAGAAGAATGTGATCTTGAAACATATCAGAACCTATAATTTTCTTATTATCATAGAACAATTATCTAGTTTAGATTCAATCATAACAATAATAAAAAAATAATGTGGACGAATCTGATTACAAATAAAAATTGTGCAATTTGAATGTATTATATTTTTTTAGCATAACAACATCATATTTAGGTGTGAAGTGCAAATATAAATATTCCATAATTTGACTGTTGTTTGAAATACTAACAAGTAACCATTCATCCAATGCATATTAACTAACTAGAGCTCACAAGTAACCATTCACAAAGGTTCCTTACATATGAATATGCAACTAGAGTTGTGCATTTTTGAACATATTTCTCCTTTTCAGACATCTAATAACATTCGAAACTGCCAGCACTGTACATTTTTTTAACACTGGACATTTGCATAAACAAGTTCTTAAATCTTAATCTTTTGGTATCAATTTCATATCCCTCAACTTCCCCACACCTCCTAACACTTTTCAAAGTATTAACAGTATTGCAAAACCCAAACTCCATACTTTTATTCACGCTACAAACATGTTGAAACTTGAAGTTAAGCACAAGCATAAATGCCCTCAAATGTAGTAATTTCTTTCCAATTTGTTCCCACTAAACCATTCTCCTCCATAATTATATCCCATATCAGTTTTCTTGTACCATTCAGTTTACCACCAAAAGCAACGGCTGAACGTGAAATCATAACGTTCTAGGTAAATGTTCTTTTTCTATAGTACAAAAAGATTTTATAGTCACAGTCTAACTCAGGCTTGTATATCTATAAATAACATTGTTGGAATCTAGAAAGGTACATAACAGAGTAAGATTCACCTGCAAAAGTGGATGCACCAAGAGGAGTTCAACATATATGCAGAGTGTAACCAATACATCCAGACCAGATCCTCAGCCAATCCTCGCCGCAAAACCATCCTCATCACTCAGCCGCCTAGGCATGTGTTTTCTCCTTTTCCAGCAGCGCTAACATTTTCCCCTGCATGAAATTATCATTTTTTCTCTTCGTTAATCAATTTAGGTAAATCCAAAGACGAGGTGATTTTGGAAGATAAAGATGAGGGAGAAATAAAATCCGAAGAATAATTTTTTAGGGGGTTTCATCCTTCTTTTGAAAGGAGGAATTTTGGCGGATAATTGTTAAAAAGAATGAGAGGAGGATAAGCGTTAGAAGGATGTATGAGCGGCCCGGTAAATTTTAGCAAAATTTCACTGAATTGTTGACGGGATTCATTTAGCCGCGTTTTTTTTCTTAATTTTTATACTTTTAACTGGACAATGATTGCATATACCTTGAAATGCCACCAATTATTGCAACTAAAGGCAAATTTTCTTGTAGTGATCAAACCTGCTTATGGATGATTGATTGATATTGGATGATTTGGATGTGATATCTCTGATATGAGTTCTGTGCTGCTTTGTGAAATGTTTGGTTGATATGAATTATCTATCTATGATAATGTGAATCATCTATCTGTATATGTTATTCGTAATATAAGTTTAATTGTTTAAACCCTTAAACAACTTGGACATTAAAATAGCGTTTTGGATTTTGGTGAGACCAGGATCATATTTCCAAATTTGGAATTCCGAAAACCATATCGATCCAAATTAAACGTTAGGTTGTGAATCTCAAGTGAAAGAGTGAAGACTTGAGGTGTAAGGACTATTCGTCGTTAATACTCTGAGTGTGATTCCAATACGAGTTTAACGGGGGTAGTACTTTCAGGTTCGAGATGGAGATTCAGAGTGCAAGGGCTATGGTCGTTAACTTTGAGGGTGACTCCAAAATGAGTGTAACGAGATAGTGCCTTCGGTTTCGTTCGAAGCCGGAATGAACTTGTATGGATTGAATGTTTTCAGAACATCGTCAGGTGGACGATGAGCATTCTAAGATAGATGTGTTCTATAAAGGTAATCGTAGCCTCAAGCCTCATCAATCGGGAATGGCTAAAACAGGGGAGGTGCGGCAATGCTAAGTGGATAGCACCCAAGTAGGATGAGATTTACCCCTGCCTAGAGGTCCCTTTCTATTTCGGCTTAGTGTGTGGTTGGTCGCGCCAACCACGGGGAGGTCTTGTTCGAGACTGTCCAGTAAGGGATAGTTCCGGCCTTGTGTTGCAGTGGATTTAGGGTGGATCCTTGGTATGGTGATCCAGGCCACGTACTGTGACGGGCGGTTGCCCAGTAGCCCTGTCATTGTATGGAATCCAAACTCCAATAAATGTCGTACGTTTTAGTTGTGCCCAACTATGTTGGAACGTGAGATGTAACCATTCCAGCTATTTCTGTATTTTACTTGAAAACCCTAGACACTATTATAATATCACTGGATTTCCTATCAAATGTTTTGGTTAGCGTAAGGTAATAATTTACCCATGTTTATGTGTGAGGAGTCTTACGTGATACCTTTTCTTTTCAAAGGATTTTCAAATTTAAGCAACTTTAAACCGTTTACTCACACCAGACTCATGTCTGGCCCAAGTGTTTTTTCCTGTTTTATTAAACTCTTGGGTACTCATATTATGTATGAGTAGTCCAGGGATTCAGGTTAGCTTTGACGAATTCTGGAGGAGATTTGGAGCAGGAGGCTTCAGCGTGTAGATATATAGAGTTTCCGCTGTAATGATGTATTGTATTGATGTACTTGAGTTGTATGATAGACAGAAATTTATAACCGTATAATATGAGATGTATAAGTTGTGTAACTCTGATGTATATGATACTGTGTAATATTTTATGTGATATATTATATTTCATTCGTTCCGCTGTAAGAATCTAATGTTGTTAAGTTTCTTCTTTCCTATCTTTTCTTCTTCTATCCCTTTCTTTCTTAATTCATGATGCGTCTTTCTGGGCTTAGAAAGGCAGGTCGTGATAGTTGGTATCAGAGCGCTAGGATGAGTGAATACCTAGGCTTTGGAGTGATTTCTATCTTTCTTGAGAGAGCGTACTTGTATTTATATATATATATATATATATATATATCTGCCTAATTTGTTGGGTTACCTGTTTGGGTTTTCCAACATAAGTTCTAAAGGTAGATGAAGTAGTGGTATGTGTAATATGACTACTACTAATGGAAGAGGTCCATATAATGAGGTTGGAAGAGTATCTTTCGAGACTGTAGACCTATTACCGTCTCAAGTGAGCTTTGTAGCTTGGAATAAGGATTTCTCTGATCTCTGAAGGAAATCTTTTTAAAGATTCGGAGTCCATCTTTGAAGTGTAAGTTTGGTTACGCTCGGGTGAGCGAATTTTCTAGGGTTTGGATCTGTTGGATGTGCAGAAGCAAGTAATGGTATCTTGGCATCTTTAAGAAGGAGCAACTGCATGGTGAGATGTAGTATCTATGGGTATTTCCAAAGAAGTTTTCTCTTGAAGCAGTTTTAGAAGTGGTTGAGGAGCAGTCTTTACCTGCCGCCGGGAAGACTCGACTGTATAGGAGTTTTCTGGATTTCAAGATTGGGAGTATGAGACTAAGGTCTATAAGTTGCTTCGCTACGGCATGATCACATTTTCACCCCTTAAGGAGAGTGAGATGTTGATTCTTGGTTTGGAGCCCGAGTTTCTTTAGAGGAGGTCTGCCCCTCTCGAGGGATCTTTTGTGAAGTTAGTTGATGGCTTTGGAGTTCGAGGAACCTATGGATGAAGAAGTCTTTGGTTAGCTGTGGTAGTAGTTTCAGCTCGGAGGTGTTTGTGTGCCGACAAGAAGGTCTTCTGGCTTAGCAATATCATCAAGGTGAAGCTTGGAAGCAGCAGAGTGGTCTGTTTCTTCGATGATTCAGAAATCTTTATAGTTCTTCTATTAGCAGTCCGGGAAGATGGTGAAGGCTTTCTTGAAGGGTTAACCTTGTTTGGAAAAGCTTAAGGCTGTTCTAATTGATGAAGAGAGAATAGTTTCTTTTGAATCCGAACTAGGTAGGATCGCAAAAGTGACTTGCGATTAGTTTGGGAGTTCATCTTGGGTAATCTTTTGTTTGAGATTGAGGCTTCTCATGAGGAAGTAGGAGCTATTGAAGTAGTCAGAGATTTTTCGGATGTCATCAAGGAAGTCAGAAGTTTGTCCGCACCTAGAGTTTGAGTTCTGTATCAACTTGATTCCAGAAGCAATACCAGTGGTTAGCCTGGTAGTAGGATGGTTCTTAGAGAGAGAAGAGTTGGTGTAGCAGCTCAGGAATTTTTGGAAATAGATTGGTCAGATCTAGTTTTCAAGTTTGGATTCTGCTATAAGGTTGTGTGATCGAATCAGATGGGTCACTAAGATTTTGTGGATTTGATGAACAAAGTTTCCAGGATATGTTGAATAAGTTTGTACTCGTGTTCATCAACAATATTCTCATCTACTTCAAAATCAGAGTTGTGCAGCGGAAGCTGGTAGCAACTGTTCTAGAATGGAAGCAACCGGAAATTGTAGTGTTTTGGATTAGAGGGTTTCTACAGGAAGTTTTCAGGATCTGAAGACAAGGTTACAGAGTTCACCTGTATGGGCTTCTGGATTAGAGAAGTAAGTTCAGTCTTCTAATGCTTGGGAAGTAGAGCTTGTGTTTTGGATTTCGGCGGATCTTGAAAGACCATTCTGTTGAATAGGATCCAGAAATTGGTTTGATCTTAGTCCAGTTTGTTTCAAGAAGCATCAGCGGAAGTTTAGCTGTTCAAGGAAAGAATAAGGGTAGGTAGCCCAGTTCATCTGATGAGTTATGTGGATAAGATGGATAAATTTGGAATTCGAAGTTGGAGACTTCGTTGTTGTTAAGGTTTCTCTGGTTGAGAGAGCAGTAATTGGATAAGGTTTGAAGGCCAGCTCCGAGGTATTTGGGATTTCTTATCTATGTTCTTGATAGGGAAAGTTCTTTTGTCTATGGGATTGAATTGCCAGTTTGGATGGCTAGGATTTAATGTATTTCATGTATCTCTGAGGGAGTACGTGGATGGTCTATCTCTGTTTATGGAATCTACAGTTTGGAAGGATCTGGTAGTTGAGCTAGATTTGTGTGTATGATCTGATGTTTTGTTCAGATTGGTGGATCTACAAGAGAGAGAGCTCTGGATCATAGTGGTATTGTTAGTTTAGATTCTGTAGAGTGAGTATTCCAGTAATTTATATCTGGGAAACTCTAGATAGTATTAGAAAGATCTATCCTGATTTGTGTCACGATAGTTAGTTAGGTTTGATTGGTTGTTTTGGTTGTTAGTAACTGGATGATAGGTATTCTTTGCTGTTTGAGATTGAAATCTTTGCTGGATTATTAAATTATCTTTTCTTTTAAATTTCGAGGACGAAATTCTATTAATGGGGAAGGAATGTGATGACTCAAAATTTTGGGCAAAAACAATTTGATAATCTTCATTAAAAACTTATTTAAATTGACGATATTGATTTAAAATTTGATGATTTTGTTTAATAATTCTCTTTCATAAATATTTAATATGGCAAATTGTATCTTTATAAAACTAATAATAAAATTGATTTGATAATTTTCTTTTATAATTATTTTAATTGGCAAGTTTATTCTTTTAAAAGTTAATAAATATTTAATTTGGCAATATTTATATATTTTCTAACAATTTAAAATTTATAAGATTTATCTTTCAAAGCTAATAAAAATATATTCTATTTATAATGTATATATTGGTATATATATTGTGAATAGGAAATCTTTTGTTTAATTAAAAGATGTGTTTTCAAATTGTAATATATATATATATATGTATGTATGTATGTATGTATGTATATTATGATTTGAAGTTAGTTTTAAAACTCAATATAATAATTCTCAAAACTAATGTTAAAAATATTTTATATATATATATATATATATATATTTGTATATATTAAAGTTTGGTTTGAATTTAATAAAAGTGCAATCAAATTTAAATATATACATAGATTGTAATTTAGAAGTTATAATTTAATATAATATCTTTTTAGAGGATATTTGAAATTTAAATTTTTAACAACAAAAATAATTTCTTATTTATTTAAAATATATTTTTAGCTTGAATTTAAAATAAGACTTAATTAGAAATTCATTTTTCTTTTGTTTCCAATATTCTTTCTTTTAAAATTTTATGACATAAGACAATTTGGTTTGTAAAAATATATATAGAGTTAAAATAAAAATCCTCAAACATATAAACATATAATACATCTATTTGATTCAAAAACATAAGTTATTTATAAACAAATATTTACATAAATTCACATTTGTATATTTATTAAAATTTAAAAGCTTATTTATAAAGAGACAAACACTTTATATACATTTAAATGTAATACATAAGTATATGAACTTAAATAATTTAAAAAAAAATATTTTCAACAAAAGAAAGTTTAACACTTGTAACCATATTAAGGTAATTTAGGACATTTGTAAAATATATGTATATGTGTAAGCTAAGTAACAAATCTCTAGGACAAATGACAATAACTTTTCCCTTGATAATTAAAATTTATAAATTATAAAATATAAAGGAGAAAACTGTTTTTATTCTCAGTTCTAAATCCTTCTTCTCTTCTTCAAAATAAAAACTGATACAAAAAAATCAAGGAAGTAAAATAAAACTGGAAACCAAAATCTGTGATAAGAAAATCAAAGGGGTAGATTCTACATCAATGCAAAATCCTCTAATGCAACCTGAGATCAACTTCAGATTAAAATTCAACTAAAGCAAAAGATATTCAAGATTAAATAAGCCTGGGAAACAAGCCTGGAAACAAGAACATGTTCTCTGTTCTCTGCTTTAAGATGGTGAGTAAACATACATTTTTCTTAAAAATAGTTTAAACTTGTGATTTTAATTAAATGCCTGTGATAGAATTTGTTTGGCAATATTGTTTGTATATGTATCTGAATGTGAATGCATGTATGAATTTATGAAGTGACTGTGTGTATATAAAGTTTGGCCTCTGTTATTTATACAGGATTGAAATAAACTTTTAAATTTTTTATCTTCTCTTGTATTAAATTTCAGACATTGATTTCTAAAAAGAAAATGTGTATAACAATGTGATGTTAATTACAAAAATGTACCCAGGAAGTTATATTATGTTTTTATATCAAAAATTTATAAAATACAGTGAATATTAATACATGGGTTAAAATTGATCGAGTTAAATTCAATCTTTGGTTATAAAATATGATTCATATAACAAAATGATGAATTATGATGGGAGTATCGTGATTTTTAGTTGGGAAATTGGTGAGTTATTTTGGGTTGTTCGATTTTGGGTGTATCGGCAATTGCCGACGATCTGGGATGATCTATGAGTCGGGGCTAGAATTGGAGTTGTCTGAGTTATCGACGAAGGCAGGAAAATTGGTGAGGCAATATTCCGATGGACGTGGTGGTCGTTCTGAGCCGAACTAGGGTTCGGTGGTCATTTGGGAACGAGGTGTTTCGCAAGGCAATGGCGATGGCCATTGGGGATCGGAGTGAATCGCAAGGTGGGGATGTTGTTCGTTGGAGTGTGGCACATCTTCAGGCAGGTCGACAGATGATTTTGAGGAAGGAGGCGACGACGATGGGTGGTTCTGATCGAGGTTTGGGTTGCAGTTTTTGATTGATTGCCTCGATTTTTGTCTGCTATCGTTTTGGTTGATCGGAGTGGACGAGGAGTTCGATGTCGTGATGTTCGACTAGTTGATGGCCAGAGAGATGGTCGGAGGAGGCTGGAAGCACCGTGCATGTTGTGACGACCCTGAGTTTTGGACAATTGAAATAGAAATATTTAATTGATTTTAAATATTTGAATGATGGTTTAGCTTGAATATTCAAATATAACTGTTGATTTGACAATTAAATTATTGAATTTAATTTATCGAAGTTGGGTAAAAATTTGAATCTTCAATTCTAAGCTTGTTAAAAATAATTTGATGGCTTAGAAAACTTATATTGATAATACTGAAGGTAATGGAAGCTTCAGAATTGGATTTGAAAATGATTTGTTCAATTTTGAATTTTTATTGTTTAAATCGATATTTAAAAATAGCCTTCCGAGGCACAGTCTTAGGATTCGACGAAACCAGTTCCATTGGATTCGGAATATTGTTTTATTATCGAATTTCAATTTCCGTAGCATTCGGAGTTGTCGTGTGATCGTACGATAAGTAAACGCGCTGAAATCCATATCAAAATTTAATTTAATAACTGGTCCAAAAAGCTATCTTCTCCATACGATCGAATTTGAGCTCGAAACCTTTTCCATTGCATTCGGAATAGGGGTTAAATCTTATAAACGCCTGATGGCATGCCTTGATTGGAGGTCAAAATTTTAAGTTGTATTTATCGAGGCGATTTGAATTTAAAATTGAATTTGAATTTGAATTTAAATATTTACAATATTACTATAGCAATCTTGACACGTAATAGGAGGATTCAAACACTTGGAAAATTTTCTTTTACAGGCATTGTTTTTAAATTATTTCGTTCAAAATCAAATTTACAAAAAATAAATAAATCTTTCAAAATAATGGCCGTGACTTCAATTTCAAAATCACAATCCCTTTTCTTTTCCTTCTTCATATTTCAGTTTGAAATAAAAAATGGCCGAAGATTTGAGAACCCAATTCGAAATCATTTAAACAAGAATCATAGAATCGGCAAACTCAAATGCAGAGAGAGGCTCGCGCGCGAAGGAATGAAGTCTGAGTGGGTTCGCGATGTAGTTAGGGTTCGGCGATGCATCTGGGTTTCGAGCAGTCAATGGATTTTAAGGGGAAGAGGCGCTCTTGTGAATGGTTTGCCTGGAGGTGACGTCGAGGTGGAAGAAGCTCGTTGCTTGATTTTCGCAGGCGAGTGGTCAAGCAATTGTAGTGATGTCTGGTTGGCAACTCGATGGGTTGTGGGATTGTCGAGCATTATTGGGGTGGCTCTTCGTTCGATCATCTTTTTGGCTAGGGTTAGGGTGAAGCTGGGGGAAGTAAGGTTAATTCCTATCTCGGTTTAAAAATTCTGTGTATATAAAAATTTAATATACAGTAAATAATTAGCTATATATATATAGATAGTGAGATATATACGTGGATAGAGATTCTATTTTCATTTAAAATTTAATAAATATATATATATATATATATATAGAAAAACAGAAAAATATTTTTTATTAAAAAAAGGATTTAGTTTTAAATTTAACTTTTAACTAAATAAATTTATTAAAAGGAATTGGTTTAAATTTAAAAATATTAGTTTAAATAATCATTTGTTAATTAAAAATAATTTAATAATAAGTGATTGTTCGATTTGTTCGAATATTAATAAAATTGTATAAATGTTTATACAAGGTCTAAAATTGTGAAGAAACAAGCCGGAAAGGAAATGGATTGCAAAATAAAAAGCAAAGGTGAGAACTTCTCACTCAAAAATTGATATTTGGTTAATTTTAAATAGATAGATTTAAAATTATTGATTATGTGCTTGGATGATTGTTATTGTCAATTGGATTGAAATAGACCCTATGCGCCGTATAATAGCCGATGATATTATATGTAAACCCATATACCGCGATATTCCACCTCGAAGTGGAATTGGCATTATGTATGTATTTGGAGTTGTTAATTTTCCGCATTTTATAGCGGATGAGACCCTATGCGCCGCATAATAGCGGATGATATTATATAAATCTCATATACCGCGATATTCCATCTTAAAGTGGAATGGGTATTTAATTGTTGTGCTAACGTCCGTGGATGCAGGGAAACAGGTTGGAGGGATCCAATTGGATTCCCCAAATATTTGAATTTGTTTCAATATTGTGTGTTGATTTATTTATAATCTGCGTGATTATATTTGTGATTGAAATCGTTGAAGGCTATGATTTAGCCGAATATATTTTTGGTATCGTAGGATACCGGAAATATGAAATTGGATTTTTGGAAATTAAAGTAGAGAAACTTTAAGCAAATTCATTTAAAAATTGGGTGAATTTAAAAGAAGAAATTTAAATAGATAAAGTTTTATTTTTGAAAACTTATTGAATAAATTCCAAAATATGGGAAAAGATTTTAATAAATGGGTTTTGAATAATATTGTTTACTAGTTGAAGAATTTATTTAAAATCGGATTTTAAATATATTGGAAGAGATAAAAGGATTTATTTTAAAAGGAATTTATTTTAAAAGGAAATATATTTAGAAATCAAATTTGGAATTTAATTTGGTGATTGAAAATAAATCTTTGGGAAATCCCTTTGGAAATTGATTTGGGTGTTTGAAATAAATTTGGGAAATTAGTATGAAATTGATTTGGTGTTTTGAACATGAATTTGGGAAATCGAATTGAAAATGATTTGGTGTTTGAAAATAAATTTGGAAATCAATTTGAAATTTGATTTGATGTGGAAAGTGAATATTTGGAAATGTAAATTCACAATGGGAATTTATAAAGAAAAGGGAAACTGCTTTAAAAATAAATATTGGTTTATTTTTTAAAGTGAGGAATTTATGAATTTGGAATATAAGTTGAAATAAATCGAGAAGGATTTATTAAATTGGTTTAAATGAAATTTACGGATTTGGAATGTAAATTTAAATTAAATCAAGAAGGATTTATTGATTGATTTAAATGAACCATTTTGAAATGAAAGTGTATTTTCCCTAGAAAGCCGAGTATATTTTCAAAGTAGCTTTTAAAGTATAAATTAAAAGTTCTAACGATGGTTTTAAAAGAATATTTTGGAGAAATTATTTTCTTAAGTTATTTCGAAAATCTTTAGAGTAAAGATTTATTTAGTAAATTATAGAAGTGATTATTTAAAGACTTAATTGATAATTGTTTTAGAAAATGGTTATTTAAATAATTGTACTCTATCTACTAATTTTATTTTGAAAATTAGTTTGGACTTAAAGTTTATATGTAATATTAGTATAATGTTTTTATAACTAATATTTTAAGTAAAGTGTTTAAGAATAGTTTTTATTTTAAATGTTTCCAAGTATATTTTGGATAAGCGATTTAAATTATTTTAAAAGTATTCGGACTTGGCAGATTTCCAGTGGAAATAAATAATATCGGGAATTTTATTCCACGAGTGAAAAATGATTTGAAATTTATTTTCAAAGGGTTGAAATGTGAAAATATATCTTGCGAAGATATTTTGTAATAAATTATTTGGGAAAATTATTTGAATTTGATGATTGTTGTGAATATTGTTTGATAGTTAAATAACCAACTATCAGTATAAACAATTTGGGAAATTATTGAGGCTTGATGATTGTTGTGAATGTTGTTGATAGTTAAATAACCGACTATCAATGTTGGCCTTTGAAATGGCACTTGAATTGTTTTCAATATAAGCGCTCATTATTTGGTTAAGCCGGAAGAGGACTTTATGTCATAAAACTCATTCCGAATAATGATACGATGAAATGCGATGGCATTTGAAGATGGTGTTGAAGACCGGGTATTTTCGAAAACGAAAGGATTACCTATCGAATGTCTCTGCACCGAGTTGCTCCGGTATAGAGATTTGATCACCCTTTGTGATGGGGAGTCCGGACGTGATTAGTGAATATCTGGATTTGCAAGGGCTTCTTTGAAGTGCCTTTGGTTCCGTTCGATCCCGGGACGGACTTGTATGGATGTGTGTCTGACGTTACACTTTGAGATGTAAAGCTGGTTTCTATCAAATACATTTCTGTTGGTGACGGAGAATTTATTCTCTTAGCTTAACACCCTTCTCTGAGACGTACGAGCTCAGAGGTTATGTAGTTGATGGTTACTAGTGATACATTCCCAATTTGGTAATGTGGCATACAAATTGCTGCTGATCATTGGTTGATCGAAGCATGGCTTTTGTGAAAAGCGTAGCTTTGTGGACGAGACTGCATCAAGATCTCACACCCCGGAATGGTCGAAACAGGAATGTTGCAGCAAGACAATTTGGGGGTAATGCCCTCACGGTATGTCCATTTTCTTCTGGATAAAAAGTAGTATCATGGTATGAAGCCCAGATATTTATTTATGTTGATTTTGAAAGTGGTATCATGGTATGGAGCCCAGATACTTACTTATGTGATTGTTGGTTGTCGGGATCCCGGGATAAAGGTCGTAACGACCGGGGATGGCATACTTGTGGTAGTTATTCATGTTATAGTTGTATTACAGCGTGGGGTAACTCGGCCTTGTGTTAGCAGAGAACTGAGGGATGGTTCTTGGGGGCGTCCTTCCAAAGGCATTCTATTTTGGTATAGGAAGTTCCTTTGCCTGACCATTGTTGGAAATCCAATCATCCAATACGCGCCTTGTACGGTTTTAGTTGTATAACCTGCCATTTACTTATGGTGGTCACCACTGTTTAGTTGGTAGCTATAGTAGGCATACAATATTGGTTGTATGCTGGCTAAGATTAATATTATACTTTTGAAATGTTTTCCGCACTATGCAGTAATAATAATATCAAAAGGATTTTGCATAGTAAGTATGTTTGACTATCATAAGGAGAAATCTCCTCCAATTCTGCGTTTGCATTGTGTGTGTGGTGGGAGGCCTTATGGTAGTTTCATTTTCCAAAAGCATAGCGGATTTCCTTTTATTTTCTTTATGAAAATAACTGTTTTTAAGTTTTCACACCAGTCTCATGACTGACCTGGAGTTTATTGTTCCCTTTCTAAACTCTTACTGCCCATAATTTTCCACACGGGCAGCCTGGAGTTAGGTTATCAGGTCATTCTAGAATTCAGGAGGTGCTGTGGAGCTCAAGAGACGAGCTGGATGGCATGACGAACTTTCGTATACTATTATCTTTTCTGCTGTGTATTCAATTGTAAGGACAAGTTCATATAATTGTCCGGTTGTGTGCTATGTAAGTTGTTGTACTCTGATGATGTTGTGATGTAAAACATATACAGTTCTTTTGTTTTAAAGATTATTCATTTATCTATTATATGTTCTTCCGCTGCGAAATGGTGAGATTCTGTTATTGTTTATGTTTCTTCTTCTATCTTCTTCTTCTTAAAACCCTAATGGTTCGGTTTTCCGGCGTTCAATGGTTCGGCAGTTGATACAGTGGACGCATAAATGTCGACTTTCGGAAGTCGAAAAATCGGGTCGTTACACATGTGCACGGTGCACCTCTGATATCTGGTGAAGGTTGGCATTCGAGAAGTATCTGGATGCTCGGGGAGGTCTCGTGAGTGTTGCGTGGTCGACTCGAAGCAATGGACATACGCAAGTGCGCTGTGTTTTGTTCGGGGAGAGTACGAGTTTGACTCGGGTAACCTTGACTTTGCATCAGTTTTTCAAATTGGTAGAGGAAAGTGTTGCCAGGTTTGAAGAAATAAAGTATAAGTTTTCTAAAGGAATCAAGTTTTGAAATTGTAAAACAAGGTAAGTCAAGTTTTTTTTAAGTTATGAAAATAATTGTTTTCAAAGATGTATGTTTAACAAGTTTTAAAATATATATAAAATAGATAAGTTTTAAAAGGTAGAATAAGAGGTTTTTAAAATGATTATGTATTAAAATTTGTTAAACAATTTTGAAAGGTTTTCAAGGATTGAAAGGTTAAATTAGATGTTTAAATTGTTTTTAATTTTAATTGACTTCTAAATGTTTTACTTTAAATAATGTTTAATGATATAGTTATGTAAATCAATTAAAAATAAAGAGTTTGTCTTTAAGTTATTAAGATTTTGATTAATTTAAAATAATTAATTTGTGTAGATAATAAAGGTTAATTAATTTTTGTTATTTGATTTAGGAATAGTTAATTAATGTAAATGATTTATTAATAAGTAAAATTTTAATTAAGATAAATGATTTTCTTAATTAATTAATGATTTTTAAATATAAGGAGTTAACTAGTTATTTAATTAATTTTAAATGATTAGTTAATTGTTTGGTTAATTTAAAATAATCAATTAATTATGAATTAATGAAGTATAATTACTTAATAGAGTAATTAATGGATAATTACTGGATGTAATTAATTAAAGGGGGATTTCTTAATGAAGTAATTAGAGGATAATTACTTAATGGAAGTAATTAAGAATTAATTACTTAATGTAATTAATTTAGTTAATTAATTTATGTAATTAATTTATTTAATTAATGTGATTACTTAATTAATGAATGTGATTAATTTAAGATTAATTACTAAATAATTAAAAGTGTGATTAATTAATGAAGTAATTAATTAAGGATTATTAATTAATGTAATTAATTAATAATTAATTAATGAAGTGTGATTAATTTCTTTGCTTCCTGAAATAAATGATACTGCTGATAGGCCGCCCCATGGCTTTGTCGCAGTTAACCGCCAAATGTGCTCGAGCGGAGCTATCCCCCCATTTAATGACTGCCTTCGAGAACTTCTTCTCCGACTATCTATCTCCCCTTTTCAATTACACCCTAATGGCTACGCCATCCTGCTGGGACTGTGTGTGCTTTTTAGGAGAACGCTGGACCGTTTTCCCAGTTTTGGAGAAATTCGCTATCTGTGTACTTTTGCCAAAAACAGAGATCATCCCTCTATTACAGTCGTGAGGAGTGCTAGAAATCGTAAGTTGATCACCGGTCTCCCTGAAAGTGTTCATAGTTTCCTGAGCCCGTTTTTCTATGTTCGCTGTCCCCCGGGGTTTTACGCTATTTGGAGAGTAGGAAGTAAGATCACTTGCCTCTGTTTCTTATGTTCTTTCAAACTTACCGAAGTCCGAGTTATCAAGTGCTAACTTTGCCTTTTTTCTTTTTCAGCACTTCCTACTCCTTCTAGAGATCCCGGTCACAAAGTGACTTTTGAGAGGCTTATGGCGGTGCCGGTAGAGGAGAGGAGTATCCAGTTTCTATTAGATGATGAGCTTTTGCATCAATTTGGGCTTTTACATCCCTCCAGGTCGACTCGGATTCATGAAATCTTTAGTTCTGATGCAGAAATGTTAGCTGCTTCGGGCTCTCAAGCAGAGGCATCGAATGCCCCAGTTTTTGCAGAAGAAGTTGCATCAGAAACACCTGTCGTAAAGGATGCCTTGATAAAGTGTTCCGCATCCACTAATGTTGTAGGGTCAGTCAGCAAGTCGGCACTTGCCCCAATTATCGAAGAGGAAGAAAATCCTCGAGTTTCTGAAAAATCAATTGATGTGGAAGTTGAGAAGGAGAATTCTACTGAGTACCATAATGATGACACCTTCGATGACTTGAGTGACATAATGATAACTTCTCAAGAGCTTTTCAAGGATAATATTCCAAAGGCGAACTCTCCTGTCATTGAAGCGACTTCCTCTTTGAAACAGACCTCGACGCCTTCTACACCCGTCGTCTCCGTTCCCGCACTAAAGCGTGGTTTGTAGTTTGACGCACGTAGTTCGCACGCCGCACACACTTAGGATTTTTCTGCACTTATAAGCATTTACTCTTTCTTTCTGGAAATTTCTAAGTTTACTTATTTTCCGTTTTTCAGATTCTCCGATGGGACGCTCCGGCTCATACTATGACTCATTTCAGCGCCATGGAGGTCGTGGATCCTATGACTTTAGGAAATATCTTGGTGACCAGAGAGAGACAGATGAGGAACGGGCCCAAAGGAAGGCTCAAGAAAAATGGGATTATGAGCAGCGGCAGAGAAGAAGAGATGCTGATCGATATGATTCTTCTTACAGAACTTACGATTCTCATAAGCGAAAGTCTTATGATGACAAAGGGAAGACTCAAATTACTGATGAATCGAGCAAACGGTCTAGGCCAAGTGACGCATCTGCTATTTCTGAGAAGACTAACGCTCCCATTTCTTCTGACATTCCGGCCGGTTCTCCTCCTCTAAAGGAATCTGATATTCAAACCATCATTAATAGGCCACAATATCAAGTTAAAGACGGCCCTCCAACGCTTCAGAGCCGATTTCCGAATTGGTGTCTAAGAGGAGTCCGTTTTGACTTAGATTTGGTTCCCATTGATAAGCAGACAATGCTGAGAAATGTCGATGCTGTCAAGCTTGATATTGAAAGAATGTCTGGATGGTAGAAGTTGGTTGATGAACTTCAAAGGGTCAACCATATTAACCTTGAGGCGATGATGACCATGGAGAACGATAAATCAGAATGGGACAAATGGCGTAAGCAGCATGATGCGGAGATGACGAGCATTGCAGACGACAACGCAAAGCTTGTGTCTGAAGTTAAGCAGCTTAAGGAAAATCTCGCTTCTTCTTCTGCATCATATACTCAAAAAGAAGAAGTCTTTCAGAAGCAAGTGCGGGATGCGCATGCTGCACAAAGAGATGTAGAAATGAAGCTTGCCGCCGAACAGCACGTTAATGAGAAATATCGCACAGAAAACGCCGAACTGCGGGAAAAAGTCACCTCCCAGAACGTGGAGATTGAGTTACTAAAGTCTCGACTTGCTAAAGCTGAGACAGCGCGTGATGAGGCTATTACTGGTAGGGTTGCTGCCATTGCCGAAAAAGAAGCGGCTGAGCAATCACATGAGGCAACGAAAGCAAACATCAGTTCTACCTTATTCGACTTTTATTTACACTGCGTTCTGGGTCGTGGGAGCCTTGCTTTTCTGGGTCCAGATTATGAAATCACTCTGGCTGAAGTGTGGGAAGCCGCACTTGATATGTTTAAAGGTGCCGGCTATGATGAAGCAAAATTTGAGGAAGCAAAATTTGAGGCTCGCTATCTTGATGATGAGGCTCGCGCCGCTCTTGTTAGAGGGAAGGAGCAGCTTGCTAAAGCGCGGGCTGAATCACTGGAAGAAGAGCTTTCAAAAGAGGAAGCTCCTTTAATTGCCCCTGTTCATACTTCCACTTCGGCTGATGCAAACATTATGGATTCCAGCTCTCATCCTTCACATCCAGTTGTGACCACTCCTGCAGAAGAAGAGGCAATGAAGGACTTTCAGGCTCGGGAATTTGAGATTGATCTCGCCAAACCGACTTCTCCAGGTAACTTTGACGAGATGAATTCAATGAATTGCTTATTCGATTCAACCGAGTTCGACGAACTTCTTACTTATTACTTAAGCTTTGACGATCCACTGTCTTCTTTTTCCTCGGAGAATACTGATTTTGATTTCTTTTATTATGCAGCGGACGTGCCGGAAACTGCACCAATTTCTCCTTCTTCAACTGCCGTTCCTCCTCCTTCTCAAGTTACTCCTCTTCCATCTTCTCAACCAAGTCCACACGAAGAACAGATAGCAGCCCTTCAAGGCTTGGACGAACCACCTGCATCCGAGGAGCAGAAAGCAGAAGATCTGGAAGATAGTGAGAAGACCCCGGAGCAGTCTTTTGACTACGACACAAAGCTTTCTACGTTTCTTACTCCGGGGAGTGAGTCTTCTTCCAAGAAGAAAGGGAAACGTGTGGTTTCGAAGAAAGGAAAGAAAAGTACTTCTGCTGCTGGAGATGAAGCAGAAGTCGATCTGGTTGAGTCTCTTTCTCCTTCTTCTCCGATACGGCCTTCGAAACTAATTACCAGGCCGGGTAAAGGCTCCAAGGGTGGGAAGAAGGAGAAATGAGTTTGATTTTGTCTTTTCTGCTTTTTGCATGCATTGACCGGAGATTGTGCGGATGCCGGTCTCCGCTCCTTTTTGTAATCTGCACAATGTAAAAAGTTTCCATAGTACTGAATAAAATAAGTATTTTACTTGTACAAATTCTTGTGTATGTAGGAATATATCTGTTTTTCATTTGAAGTGTAGAGTAAACGATTCTTTTCACTCGTACAAACTTTTGTCTGTGTTTCAAGAACGCATTTATTCCACATCTTCTTTATGCGATATTGCAATGAACTTGTGGTGTGTCGCTTGTATATTACTTTTATTAATGTAACTGAATTGTATAATGTTGCCCCCATACCACAAGTGCATTGCAATATTTTTCGCTTTTACAAGACTGATACTCTTATATTAGAGAATAACTATTCCACTTTTGAGGAAGGAATCATTCTTCTTTTAATAGAGTATATCTCGTTTTTGGAGAAATTTTTACTTTCTCTTTCTGTCAGAAGAACACTTCGACTTTTGGGAATGATCACTTTTATTCGTTTAAAAATGAATTTTCCTGCACAATGAAATGAGATTATGAAGAAAGTTTTGATTTTGTGCCCCAGTAAAGGGTTTATTTTTGGTACTTCAAGCAAGGTGAAGTACGCCTCTGAAAAGGTCTTTTGGTCTCTGAAGAAAAGCGATTTTGGTCTCCGAAGAGAAGCATACAATTTTGGTCTCCGAAGAGAAGCAATTTTGGTCTCCGAAGAGAAGCAATTTTGGTCTCCGAAGAGAAGAAATTTTGGTCTCCGAAGAGAAGCAATTTTGGCATTTCAGCTCTGGTGAAGTGGGTCTCCGAAGAGAAGCATTTTGCACTTCTACACGGGTGAAATGTGCCTCCGAAAAGGGCTTTTCAGCATTTCATCACTGGTGAAGTGGGTCTCCGAAGAGAAGCATTTTGCACTTCTACACGGGTGAAATGTGCCTCCGAAGAGGGCTTTTGCCTCCGAAGAGGTCTTGAAATTGCCTGGAAGTTACATTCTCATGGTTGAGTGGATCCACGGGGCGGACGCAAGTTGCTTGATTGGATGTTCGTTTGCACAAACGATCGCAATTAATTAACAAGGGCCCTGTTCCTTCAGCTTGGGAAGGTGCCCCTCCGGTGGTTCCACCAATCTTGTTATTGAGAGAAGCACTTTCATTTAGTGGCGTGCCTCGTTAGAGGGCTTTGTTGACCTTTGGGAAGGAGCATCGGTTGGTTGGTGTGCCAGGAAGGTTGCTTCTCAGGGGCGAGTAGATCCACGGGACGGACGCAAGCTGCCTGATCGGATGCATCACGATCAGTTAGCAAGGGCCCTGTTCCTTCTGCTTGGGAAGGTGTCCCTTCGGTGGTTCTACCGGCCCTTTTATTGAGGAGCAAAATTCCTTTTGGTTGCTTCCGTGCTTGCTTGGCCATGTTCTCCCACCATATGTCCATTAGCGATCTTTTATTCTCATTTCCAAGCGTATCTTCGTTCCTCTTGTAAGTAAATTGCCTTATCCGAAGAAGTGGACTTCACTGTTGAATAACTTCATGGGACAAACGCGAGTTACCTAGCTGGATGTCTGTTCATATTGACAATCACAACTGGTTAACGAAGGCTTGCCCCAGTGAAGTTGCCAACTTTTTATGTGAGGTTCTTCTTGTATAGGATTTGAATATGGAATTTTTTGTTGCTTGGTATTTGCTTTAATAAATGATTTGTAAGGCTCGCTTAGCTTTGCGATGGGTGAGCTTTGCTTTAATGACCTGCAATATTAGATCGACATTTTAGCGATACATTTAGAGTATTTATACATCGAAATATAACAGGCATTTTATAATAGAAAGCACAGAATGCATAGTTTTTCATTATTCAGTCACGCTGATTTCTCAGCGGTTTACAATGCAGAAGTTACACATCCATCATCATTTTTTACAAATTTAAGCAACGCTGTTAAGCAAAAAATGGATGCTAGTGATTGTTGTTTCTGAATCTCCAAGCTGGATTTCCATTTGTGCTTGATTCATAGCTTTTGGATTTTTACGCCAGAGAAAGTGAGAGATGCCCCAGCTGTAGTTTTGTGGGTAATTAGCAGTCGTCCCAACTTCTGCTTGCTGGGTACGGACCTCCTGTGACAACATTAATGACAAGCTTTTCTGAATCTTGCACTGCAGTGTTGTTGAGAGAATCGGATTGATGGGTAGGACGTTGTTGATCCCGAGTGGATGAGGTTGGATCGACTCCGCTCCTCTTAACGAACTGTTGGAGTTTACCCTGCTCCAGCAATTCTTCAATCACATTCTTTAATTGGCGACATTGGTCAGTGTCATGGCCAGGTTGATTGTGAAATTGGCAGAATTGTCCATTACGCTTTGCACCTCTCGTCATCCCAGGTGGCTTAGGATATCTGACAACGTTCTTTGTTGCAAAAAAGATATTTCTTGGTGTATCAGTTAAAGGAGTATAATCCGAAGGATTAAAGCGGCGAGGTTTCTTTTCATTTCCCTGGCTCTTTCCTCCTTCATTCTCCCTTTTCTGACTTTCAGATTCTCTTTTATTAGATGGTACATTGTTATTATTAGCTTGGGCAACAACCACTTTCGATGTCATAGAAAGACTTTCGAGGCGAATGAACTCGTCGGCTTTTTTATAAAAATTTTCAAGTGAGTTCGGTTCCTTCATCTTTAGCCATATTCCAAATTTGCTCGATTTATCAATGGCTTGCATCAAATAAGTCAGGATCATGCGTGGTTCCGCATTTTCTACTTCGGCTAAAGCTATATTGAAACGGCTCAAGAAAGATTTGATTGACTCTCCGGGCGATTGTTCAAGGTTAGACAGTGACATTATATCCTTAGCTTTTGAAGCATACAATCTGAACTGTTCTTTGAACTTTTGCGTTAAGTCGGAGAACTTATCTACAGACCGGACTGGAAGCTTTATGAACCAAAGTAAAGCCACACCTTCCAGGTATACTGGGAAGTATCGACACTTGATCTCGTCTGATGCTCTTGCACCGGTCATATGCCAATCGTATTTGTATAGGAAATGATTAGGGTCACTGATTCCCCTATAGGCTTGGATAGTAGGAGGTGCAAATTTCCTTGGAAACTCCGCTCTCAGGATCCTTTCAGTAAACGGAGTTCTGCTTGGCGCGAATCCCCAGTCAGCCTCATCCTCTTCCCTTTGCATGCTCTCTTTCATGATGCGGCCAACCATTTTAGACAGGTACTCTTTATTGTTCAAAGACACTTCCGGGCAAGCATCAGTTCTTCCCTCGGAAGTTTGCCCGGGCATATGTTCACGACAAGTTGGTTGCGGCATAGAATCATCAGCTTGGAAAGGTGGCATTTCAGGAAGGATGGTTTGATGGTTTTCTGGTTGACGATTTGCCCCGAGCAGAGCAGTTAATCTATCCATCATCAAAGCGTTTTGAGTTTCAATTTGTTGGTATAATCCAGAAACTGCGTCATCTAATTCAGCCCTGGTGACTCCGATGGTAGGAGTTGCTTGGTCTGCGGTTGGGGAGGCGGAAGTCCCTTCGTGAGCATTTCTGGATCTGATAGGTCTACCTCTTCTTCCAGGAACCATTATTTCGGATCTGGTTTTTAAGAGAGGTTCTTTTTATGAATCTTTGCGAAGTAACGGTGGATGATCGCCTGAGTTGGGTTCTCAGTGAAAGCACCAAAATGTTAACGCTAAAAAGTGAACGCTAACACCCGGTGTGTGTAATAGAATTGTGAAAGCACCACCCGTTGGTACGGGAACAGAATATAAGCTGAAAATAGCAGAAAAGCAGTAAATGAACAACAGATTTATAAGGGTTCGGCCCGTAATTGAGCCTACGTCCACTTTATAGTATTTTATTGCTGATTCGGTTACAATTTGATACAATATCCTTCAAAATACAATACAACTTGATCATGAAAGCACTCTTGACTACTAGCTCGATCTTTGATGATGAAACTCGACGAATCCGTGTTGGATGTAAGGAGTTCTTCTCGAAGCTTGTTGTAGTGTCTCGAATGCTTGAAGATCTTCGATTGCTGAATGAGAGGAGACTTCGACAGCGTAACGGCGCTTGAAGAAATGAATGGCCAAAGTCCCCTTCATGTTGGAAGTGGTGGGGTATTTATAGGAGCTGATTTGGACTCTGGAAATTTTCCTAAGTCCTAATAGCCGACTTAGTATAAGTCGCGGCCGACTTATGATAGGTCGCTGCCAGCTCATCAGCTTCAACACTTCCTTAGTAGTTCACCTCCTCTTCTGGTTTTATGCTTTAAGTCCTAAGTCGCCGAAGACTTAAGGCAAGTCGGTGACGAGGTAAAGGTGTATAAGGTGTCCTGAGATTGTACACGACTTAGTATAAGTCGTAGGTCGGCGACGACTTAAAAGGTAGGTCGTAGGTCTTAAGTTATCAACAATTGCCTTAGGTCCAAGACTCCCTTATCTCGTAGACTCTTAAGTCGTAGTACTTCTTAACTCGGAGCATTTCATAACTCGGTGTTGTTAGGTCGGAGCAGAGTTAACTCGCAATCTTAAGTCGGCAATTTGTTAACTCGGAAGCCCTTGCTAACTCGCAATTTGTTAAGTCGGTTGGCTTCCTTAAGTCGGCAGCTCTTCTCAGTAGTTAGATCGGCAACTGTTGGGTCAGAGCTTTCTTGTCGTAGCTTGTCAAGCTTGAGACCTTTTTAACTCGGAGCCTTCCTTAAGTCGGAGCGTATCTTAGCTCGAAGTCTTTCTTAGGTCGGAGCAGGCTTCTAAGTCGGCATGTGTTTAGATCGGAGACTATTCTAGCTCGTATACTGTTAGGCCAGACCGTTCCTTAAGTCGTCTTCTGTTAAGTCGCGAATCAGAGGATTAACAGTATAAAAGCAGCAATGGCCAATTGTAGGGCCATTACCAATAACAAAAGTGCTGCATGGACATCAATTAAATGGCCAGTGGACTTTGATTTAGAAACTTAATGACAAAAACATTCGAAGGGGAGTACATGATTGTCCACGTCAGTATAGATAAATGGCACTGACAACAAACAATTGAATAATGCAATATACTCTTAACAGAGAATAAAGTAGGACTTAGGCATATATCAACTGATTCAATTTAAAACTGCACTAGAAAGGAAGAGCAACAATGCTAGTTTGCGCACCAAGTAAACTTGTTTCTACTTGCTATATGGATTTTCGCACCAAGTAATGAAACGACAAAGGAAGTAGTTGCAGCTTTAGAAGTGGCAGATGAGAAATTATGGATGATGCCAATGGATGAAAGCTATTGGAAAAATATTAAATCAGACTTAGCTGATATAGGTAACAGTGGAGGACGCAAAGGCGGTTCCATCTTCACTACGCTTTCTGACGCAGCGGAAATAACGGATGACAACGAAATGAAGATTTTGTGTCAAACTAATCGATGAAACGATTAGATGAAGCAATATGAATCGATGAATTAATGATACCAAACGCCCAAATCCGTTGATCACGAAGATACCGGACTTTAGCTATCTTCGACACGTTGATCGCGCACGATGTCGTGAGAGAAGATCTACAATTCTTTGAACGTTGATCAAGCGCACTTGATTTCGTGAATTGGCTTCAACAATCATTGATTCGAGCGCACTCGAATACCGAAGGTGGAGATAGGAGATAACACTCAACTACCAATTTTAATGGTGGCACAAAAGCACACAAAAGAAATTTTATTCAAATTGACTAACTTTTTACAATGACATCACGTCCCTATTTATAGGGTTTACAACACGACATAACGACGTAAGAAAATTACAACACTTCACAATGACTTACAACAATTTACACAAATGACATAAGAAAACAAAGTACAACGACTTATCAACAGTGCTTCAGCGACCTAAAGAAACAAAATACATTCGACTTAACAAAATAAACGACTTAAGATAGCTCGGCAGCGACATAAGCACTTCTCGCGACTTATGGAAGCACGGCAACGATCTAACACTCACTGACTTAAAAAGTTTGCGACCTTACTTTTGCGGCATCAGGTTCAGCGACTTAAGAAAGAAGAACGACTTAAAGTAGGTCGTTCGCGACTCAAGGACTCTCGACTTAATGAAGAAGAACGATCTACGCTTGCCGCGACCTAGGCGAAATTCACGACCTAACATCGTAGCTTGCTGGATTTAGGTCGTAGATCGTTGACTTTAGGTCGTAGCTCGTTGAAGTATCTCGCGACCTAGGCTGAAACCCATTGCGACCTTCTGAAGCTTCGTGCGCGCGAGCTAAGGTTTCTGGATCGTCTTCGTCATCGCGAGCTAGGAGGAGCGGCAATCTAAGGTTTCGCCTAAATGAGTTATGCGCTGCATCATCCTCCCCTGGTTGAGAAAAATTCGTCCTCGAATTTAAAATTTCTTCTTCTTTGACACTCTTATCCTCGTGAAATGGAACCAAGTGAAGATGACCCGGCAAACTCAACTTACAAACATTCTCATTAATTCCCTTCACAACTTCCAAACGACCCATCCCTCCAGCATCTAGCTTGTTGTAAGTACCAACAAGAAATCGTTCAACCATCAAGTAGATAGATTCGTTGCCACTTTGCGTCTTCATCAAACCCAATACCGAGTCCATACTTACCTCCACCCATAATCTAGTATGTATAGGTAATGACATACAGAATCCTGACTTCGTCGCGGTCTCTTTTGAAATTTGATAATTATGGCTCTTCTGAACAAACCTTTCAACCTCCTTCCTTATTGACGGCCCAAAACAAGACGTTGCAATCAACTGCATGGTACGATCACAGTCCTTGTGTCTTTCTACACGTAAGTCTTTGATAACTCTTATTCGCCAACTGCAATCAGGAATATACAATTGCCTTCCTTCGAACAGAAACCCATCAACCAGTCTTCTCAACTCTACCTGCTCTGTCGGACACATATGATTACGTGGCATATACGGTACAATAGCACCTGGCACTTGATCAACATGATGTTGTACGTCCCTCAGTGGTAGTAATTCCTTGGGCAACTATGCAGGAACTACATCTTCACATTCATTCACCACTGGCTTAACCTCTTCGAGAATTTCAACACGTTCACTGGTTTCATTTTCATTCAACTGGAATACTTCTGCACTATCCCCCACTTCTTTAACAAACTCTCTTGTAGATTGTAGACCAGTCGAATCTACTTTCTTCACCAATAAATCACCCCCTTCATCTCCTGACACACTTTCTTCATCCTCATCAAACTTTACTGGTTGTGAAATTTCAACCTCATGTTCATCAGATTTTGTTGGTAGAAAATCATCAACTTCATCTTTATCAAACTTTGGTGCTTGTGAACAATCGACTTCATCTTCCACATCAACAAATTCCTTCAAAGACAACAAAGTCTTTAGTTCCTCGATTTCCTCCAATTTGTTTTCACTCTGTTGACGCCTTTTTGGAACCAAAGTGATTTGTGTATCCTCAAACATAAAACTGTAGCTGTTGGTTCGACCATCATGTTGCACAGCTCTATCATATTGCCATGGTCTCCCCAACAACAGATGGCATACATCCATATCAACCACATCGCACCAAATTTCGTCTTTGTATTTCTTCCCAATGGAAAAATTAACACAAGCTCTTCGATTAACCTTCACTTCCCCTCCTTTCCTCAACCAAGCTAATTTGTAGGGGTTTGGATGCTTCTCTGTTTTCAATGACAACTTCTTTACAGCTTCTGAAGAAATGATATTATCACAGCTTCCTGCATCGATGACAAATTTACAAACTTTTTCCAGAGTAGTACATGTCGACTAGAAAATATTGCTCCTTAACCATCGAGAATCATCTTCTTGCTTTGGCGTTAAACAGGATCTCCTCAACAACAAACTACAACCCTCATCCTCTGTCAATAATTCTTCCTCTTCAACTGGTAGTGAATTGACACACTCTACCTCTGCATCTTCATTCTCAATCTCCGCAATCATTGCTCGCTTCTTTGGCTTTGTAAATTCATTGCTTTTATGGCCCAACTCTTGACAATTAAAGCATTTGGGACTACTATTGACCTTTGCTTTGTTGGCTTCATTCACAATCGGCTTACTGATGACTTTGGAAACATCCGCACTGCTATTAACATCCTTATTCTGGTTGTTGGAATTCATAAACACACCACCACCTCTCCTACCTTGCTTCTCCCAAGCTAGAGCTTTTTGACGTGCTTCAGCAACAGTTCTGGGATCAAACATATTCACCATATCTTGAATCTGCATTCTCAACCCTCCAACAAATCTAGCAGTCAACTGTTCCTCCGTCTCCATGATATCATTTCTGGCAATAAGTTGATAAAACTCATCTGCATAATCATTAACCGACTTTGTTCCCTGTCTCAGATTCTGCAATCGTTGATACATAAGAGACTGATAATTATACAGCAAGAATGTAGCCTTCATTAACTTCTTCATCTTCTCCCATGTAGCAATCTTTGACTTCCCCATTCTCTCCCGTGTAAGTTTAGTTTGTTGCCACCATGCCATAGCTCTTCCTCTCAAACGAGTAGAAACCAACTTAACTCTTTGATGCTCGGGAACTTCCTTAAAGTCAAAAATTTCTTCAACATTAGATAACCAATCCAAAAATTCCTCAGCTTGCATCCCACCCTTGAATTCTAGAATTTCAGTCTTCATCCCTGACTCCCATCGTCGATCATCTTCAACATCCCAATATGCATGTCGTACTTGGTCTCGATCTCGATAATGAATATTACTTCTATCACTCTCTTCATCATAATCACATGTACTTTGGTATCGATCTCGACCATCAACATCTCTTCGATCACGCATGTCTCTTCTATTATGTCTTTCATCATCACGATATGGCTCATACTCAAACTCACGTTGAGTTCTTCTTTCTTCATCTCGAAATTCATGGTGATCTCTCCTTGTTGAAACTGAAGATTGTCTTCTTTCCTAGACAGATTGTGGTGACACCCTCCTCGCTTCCGTAACCGATGGCGAATCTCTGTTTCCTCCATGGTTCGAGATTGGCGACCTTCTCCTTTGACCTTGATTCATATCAATCATCAGTTTCTCTAACTTCCCAATGCCTTCATCAAATTTCTCATTGATACATTGTTCCATTTGCTTAGCTTCTTCTCGTCTATACACATCGGCAATATTTTGATGACGATAAACTCTTCTCGGCGGCATGATTGAATCTTCAACAAACTTCAACTCTCGGTTTGAACAAATCTGAACTTGAACACTTCAACTTTGCTCCAACAGGCTCGGCTTAGCTATGATTGGCTAAGTCTAGCTCTGATACCATATGACGCAGCGGAAATAACGGATGACAACAAAATGAAGATTTCGTGTCAAACTAATCGATGAAACGATTAGATGAAGCAATATGAATCGATGAATTAATGATACCAAACGCCCAAATCCGTTGATCACGAAGATATCGGACTTTAGCTATCTTCGACACGTTGATCGCGTACGATGCCGTGAGAGAAGATCTACAATTCTTCGAACGTTGATCAAGCGCACTTGATTCCGCGAATTGGCTTCAACAATCGTTGATTCGAGCGCACTCGAATGCCGAAGGTGGAGATAGGAGATAACACTCAACTACCAATTTTAATGGTGGCACAAAAGCACACAAAAGAAATTTTATTCAAATTGACTAACTTTTTACAATGGCATCACGTCCCTATTTATAGGGTTTACAACACGACACAACGACTTAAGAAAATTACCACACTTCACAACGACTTACAACAATTTACACAAATGACATAAGAAAACAAAGTACAACGACTTATCAACAGTGCTTCAGCGACCTAAAGAAACAAAATACATTCGACTTAACAAAATAAACGACTTAAGATAGCTCGGCAGCACATAAGCACTTCTCGCGACTTATAGAAGCACGGCAACGATCTAACACTCACCGACTGAAGAAGTTTGCGACCTTACTTTTGCGGCATCACGTTCAGCGACTTAAGAAAGAAGAACGACTTAAAGTAGGTCGTTAGCAACTCAAGGGTTCGCGACTTAAGGAAGAAGAACGATCTACGCTTGCCGCGACCTAGGCGAAATTCGCGACCTAACTTTGTAGCTTGCTGGATTTAGGTCGTAGATCGTTGACTTTAGGTCGTAGCTCGTTGAAGTATCTCGCGACCTAGGCTGAAACCCATTGCGACCTTCTGAAGCTTCGTGCGCGCGAGCTAAGGTTTCTGGATCGTCTTCGTCATCGCGAGCTAGGAGGAGCGGCAATCTAGGTTTTCTCCTAAATGAGGTATGCGCTGCATCACTTTCTTAAAACAGGTATGCACCGTTAGTTTCTTAGCTTATATAAATAAAATGAAAGTGTTTTGTTTCATCTATTGAACACCTAAAGCTACCGGTAGTAATCGAACTTTATCAACAGCTCGACTTCATCGAGTTTCTAGAAAGCCGTTCCAACAATTGGTAATCGAACAAAGTTCGACTTGAGCAATACCAAAGCACGGTATTTGGAATATGAAAATCGAAATCAACAAACCAAATAACCCAAAAATTTGATTAATTGAATAAAGATAAAATAGGGAACAAGGGCTACTGAAGTATGAACACATAATTAAGGCGATGACGATCAACTCCACCAAAGAAACATCGAAGAACAAGCAAAATTTGAGGGAAACTACAAACGAAGGAGAATGAAATGAGGGACGATGGGGAGCCGTAGTTTCAACAGAAGAGGGAAGATGAAATTTGTAGTAAAAGTATATTGAGAGTGGCGGCAGATAAATGACTTTGAAACATGAGTAGTATCCTCAACGTTAGAAGCAAACTATTTTCCGAATCAATTAACTTTTACTGCAATTAAGGTTCAAACACTGCGAATGAGTACAGTTAAAAGTAAGTTTTGGTGTAATGCTAGCTGGAATTATGAAAATATGATCTGATTGGGAATCTTGAATGTCAAAGAAAATCAGAAACCTACCCATCTTAAAGAGAGTAACCAAAACCAAAAAAATAATACTATGAATTTTGTGGAAAATAATTCTTGACAAGATTTTATTCACTAATTAATCGAATATATGTTATCCATGGAGGGTCACATTTAGTTGGGAGCAGCAAGGGAGACCCAATCAAATACATAAAAGAGTTAAGAGATGGAGTGTTTTCTATTCAAAAAGACCTACTGCTCAAAAATTGCAAATATCAGCTTTAGATGCCCAACTTAAAAATAATCCCGCTGAAGTTGAGAGGGTTCCGCCATCCACACAATGACCCATTAATGATAACTGCACAGATCATGCTTTCCATAGTGACCAAAATTCTCGTTGATACTGGAAGTGCGATAAATGTAATCTTTAAGCATGCCTTCGATCAAATGGAGATTCCAGAAGAAACGTTACAGCCAAGCTTCGAGCCCATCTCCGGGTTCAATAATAAATTAAAGGATCCACCCCAGTAGGGCAGATTAAGCTTCTAGTGTAGATGGGGATTCCACCTTGTTTAAGAACTTTCAAAACCTTGTTTATCATAATGGACCAACCTTCCTGCTACAATAATTTGTTTAGGAGATCGGACCTGGATGAGGTGGATGCTTTCATATCACCAAAGTATCTAATGGTGAAATTTTTAACAAAGAAAGGATGAGGAACAATAAGAGGAGAGCAATTCATCTCTCGAGAATTGTATTTTTCTATCATCGATCAATGCAAAAAGGATAAGTTTTCTTACTATGACACGGAGAAAGACGAGTCAATCAAAATTGATATTGAAAAGCCCTTGGATAATTGTCCTTTAAGCTAACTATCCAAGGCAAATGAGAAGACAAAAACGACAGTAAAAGCTAAGAACGGACTGAAAAGATTTAACTTGTCCGAAACAAAAAAGAAAAGAAGCTAACCTGATAGATGTAGAAATAGATGGTGAGGAAATTATCACCGAATTAGATTGTAGAGGCAAGCAGGAAAGAATAAAGCCCACCGAAGACCTAGAAAAAGTAAGCCTGGATTCACTTGATCCAATAAAAGCATTAAAGATCTAGAAGGAGTTAAAAGACTAGCTCAGAAGGGAACTTATTCAATTTCTTCGATCTAGCAAGGATGAATTTGCTTGGACTCACTCACACACGATCAAAATAGAACCAATAACCATAAGCCATTCCTTGAACATAGATCCAAATGCCACTCCTATCCGACAAAAGAAAGGGTAGTTTGATTAGGTTCGAGCTAACACGTTGAAAGAGGAAGTAAAAATGCTATTTGAAAATGGACTCATTAAAGAAGTTTTCTACCCAAAGTGGTTAGCAAATCCCATACTTGTCAAAAATCCCAATGGAAAATGAAGAATTTGTGCTGACAATATTGATTTGAATAAAGCATGCCCCAAGAATTATTATCCCTTACCACAAAATGACTAGTTAATTGATGCGACAAGTGGACATAAACTATTATCTTTATGGATGCATACTCAAGGTATATTTAAATTCCTATGTTCTGGCTGAAAGTAGAAAACACAAGTTTCATAACAGACTAGGGAATGTACCGCTACAAAATTAAGACTTTCAGTTTGATGAATGTAGGGGCTATATTTCAAAGGCTGGTAAATAGAATGTTTAGAGAGAAAATTGGTCGAAACATGGAAGTAGTAGGTGATATGCTAGTCAAATCTCAAGGAGAAACCAATCAGTTGAAAGATGTGGAAGAAATGTTTAAAGACAGAACAAGTATAACATGAAATTGAATCGGCAAAAATGCTCTTTAAAGATAATTTGTGGAAGGTTCCTAGGGGTATATTGTTAGTGCCAGGGGAATTGAGGCCAACTCAAACCAAATTAGGGTGACTGGGACATGGCGGAACCAAAAAAAAGTAGAGATGCGATGAGCTTAAACGAAAGAGTGGCGGCTTTGAATACATTCATGTCTAAAGCCATTGATTATTGCATACCATTATTTGATGTGGTCAAAATGAAGGAAAACCTTTGAGTAGGAGGAGGATTGCTAAAGTGCCTTCAAAGAACTAAAAGATCATCTTGAAAAGCCTCCAATTTTATCTAGCCCAGTAGAAAGGGAAATCTTTTATCTCTACATGGCAGTTTTTAAGAAGCATTAAGCTCCGTTCTAACAAGGGAAGAAAATAAAACTCAGCTTTGGATATATTATGTTAGCAAAAGGCTCAAAGACGTACAAGTTAGGTATCTAGTCATCTAAAAGTTAGCATTCTGCTTAATACTCACCGCTCGAAAGTTGAGAGCCTATTTACAAGTGCATCCAATTAAGGTTCTAACCAACTTTCCACTCAAACAAGTCTTTAGTAAACCAAAGACATCAGGAAGATTAGTACAATAAGGAATAGAACTTAGGATATGATATCAGGTTCCAACCGCGAATGGCAATTAAAGAAAAAGCTGTAGCCGAATTTATATGAATGCATAAGATTCATTAAAGAACAGTTAGAAAAGGAGAAAGACCCGACGCCTTAATGGTAACTATTTGTTGATGATGCATCAAATGAATAAGACGCAGGTGAAGTATAGGTGATCATTACTCCGAATGGACACCGATTGCATTATGCTATGAAGTTAGGTTTTTCGACAACTAATAATATGGTTGAATATGAGTCAATGATAACAGGACTTACCTTAGCTCTGCAGTTGAAAATTCCATGGATAAATGTATTCAGCGATTCTAAATTAATGGTTAATAAGTTAAATCAAACATATCAAATAAAAGATGCCAAACAAATCCTTTATATTAAGAAAGTACTAAAGATGCTAGCTCAATTTGAAGACTTTTCCATGGACTAAGTTCCAAGAGGGAAAAACTCTCAAGTTGGTTCTTTGGAAAAACTCACTAGCTCACGAGGAGCACCGTAAACTCGAATTGTACCTATAGGTTTCCAACAAAGGCCCGATATAGAAGAAAAATCCCTTGAGCGAGGAAATGAGGTCCTGGTATAGACTAGGTCTCAAGCCATTGAACAAAAAAATAAAGAAATTAAATTGAGAATTGGCAATGGAGAAAACCAAGAAAGAATCATTAATGAAGAAACTAATAGTTAATACAAAAACAACCAGATGACACCCATTGTTGAATACTTAGTAGTAGGAAAATTCCAAAGTATAAAAAAGAGGCTAGAAAGATAAGACGTTAAGCTCCAACTTTTACCATGATGAATGGAATACTCTATAAAAGAGGATATTCACTTCCTTTCTTAAAGTGTGTTAGTCAAGAAAACGACTTAAGACTTTTAAGTGAAGCACATAAGGGATTCTATGGAGATCATTCTAACGGAATAAAATTAGCAGAAAAGGTCACGAGGCAAAGTTTTTATTGGCCTCAAATGAGTAAAGATGCAGTGAATCATATAAAAAGGTGTGAGAACTATCAGAAATTCTCTATGAATCTACATATGCCTCCAAATGAATTGACCCCGGTTTCAAGCCATAGCACTTTGACATATGAGGAATCAGTTTAATCGAACCATTACCTATATCCAAAGATGGAGCTAGGTTCGCAATAGTCGCCATTGATTATTTTACCAAATGTGTAGAAGTGGAATTTTTACCAAACATAGCATCGGGAAAGGTGTTCAAGTTTGTTATCAAAAACATAATTATGCGATTTGAAATACCACATAAGATAATATTCGATAATGGAACTCAGTTTGAAAGTAAAGAATTTACTAGATTTTGTGATAGGAATGGAATGATTAAAAGCATTTCATTTGTAGCTCATCAAACGGCTAATGGAGTCATTGAAGCCACCAATAAAACTATTCTTAAGAAACAATCAGACAAAGCGAAAGGAAATTGAGTAGAAGAACTCCGCTAGTACTCTGGGCATATAGAACTTCTACTAAGACTGCAATGGGACATACCCTTTTTTATTTAACATATGGATGTGAGGCTAAGCTTCCAATCGAAGTTGAGGTTCCATCCCATCGAAGAATTGTATATGCATCTAATCTCAATCAAGAATTAAGTAAAGAATCCTTAGATTTGATCAATGAGTTAAGGAATAAGGCAGCCATATGAATGGTCGGATATTAACACAGATTATCAAGGTATTATAACTCCGAAGTCAAAGGAAGATTGTTTCAAGAGGGAGATTTGGTACTCCGAAAAGTCATGGAAAATAGCAAAAATCCGTCAGATGGACCGCTTGGACCAAATTGGAAAGGCCCACTTGTTATCTATGAAGTAATTCCATTGGGGACTTATGGATTATGTTAACTTAATGGAAAAGTCGTAGTAAGAAATTGGAACATTGAATACTTAAGGCCTTACTTCCCTACAATGGATGTATAAAGAAGATTGAGATAAGCGTATCTACGGAATGAACAGTCGAATGAGAGAAAGGAACTAAAAGGAAAAGCCTAAATCACTACCCAAAATGGTAGTAAGGGGCAAAATAAGTCTTTGATCCCACCTTAAGGGTCTAATCAAATCACCTCCTAGAGGGAGGTCAAAGTAAGCCTTTGGTCCCGTCTAAGATAGCTTGGTCTAAGCACTACAAGCCTCGGTCCCATCTACGTGGCTTGGCCAGAGCACCTCCTAGAGCGAAGATGAAGTAAGCCTTTTCTTCTAACTAAGATGGCCTAACCAAAGCACTGAACCAGCCTTCGGTTCTGCCTATAAGGCCTGACAAGAGTGCCTTATAGAGGGAGGACGGGTAAGTCTTTAGTTCTGCCTAAGATGGCAAACCAAACACACCGAGCATCCGAAACCATTATCGATGAGATAAAAAAGCGCACAAGCCTAAATCACCACCCGAAGAGTAGTATGGAGAAAAGATAATTAAAGTTTAAACCACCACCCAAAGAGTGGTAAGGAGCAAAAGAGATCAATCGAGCAAGTTCAAATCCACTCTAAAGATGGGTCAAGGAAACCTTCTAGAGGAAGAATAGCCTAACACATTTAATTCTACATCAAGTCAAAGGTAAAGTAACTATCAAAAGTGGGTCTAGAATAATCTATTGCCAGATGAGTTTCTGGTCTTCTATTATGATATTACTACCAGATGAGTTTCCGGTCTTCTATTCTGATACTATTACAAGATGGGTTTTTGGTCGTGTATTCAAGATCTATTAATGCAAGATTGGATTTCTAGTCTTCTATTCAAGATTTATTAATGCTAGAATGGTTTTCTGGTTTTTTATTTAGATATTATTACCAGAAGTGTTTCTGGTCAAATCACTGTTACCAAAATGGTTTTTTGGTCTTCTATTCAGATTATTGCCAGAATGGTTCTCTGGTCTTCTATTCAGAAATTATTACCAGAAGGATTTCTGATCTTCTATTCAAATAACTATTGCCAGAATGGTTGACAAGTCTTCTATTCATAATATTTCCAGAATTGATTTTTGGTTTTCTATTCATATTATTGCTAGAATGGATTTTTGGTTTTCTATTAATACTATTGCCAAAATGGATTTTGGTTCCCTATTTACATTATTATTAAATGGATTTTTGGTTTTCCCCTCAGATTATTGTTATCCAAGAATTTTCGGCCTTTAATTCAAATAGAGCTATGATACCATTGCCAGATTAAATTTGTATACTTTCTATTGAATAGATTTCCGATCTCCCTAATCCATTTTGCCTTTGAAGACTGAAAGCCTCTTTATTAGGGAAAAGAGGATAAACTAATTCATGACTTTACCAAATCCGAGAGGCTTCGCCCAAAATTAAATTAAATTAAATTAAAGGTAATTATAAATATCATCACTTACTTTGTGTTTTACAGAAAAACAGGGTTAGAAAGAAAAACTTCGCAGGGAATTAGGAAAACAAGAAAATTCTTGGTTTCACGTAAAGTGGAAAAAGCTTCTTTTATACAAGGAGGGAGACAAATGTTATCCATATATTTTCTAATGGAAATTGTTACTACAAACCATGATGCCAAAAGTATGAGAAGCATGTCAAAGACCAGGATGTCGAAGTAGAGGTAAGAAAGCATGCAAGAAAGGATGTCACACTTCATAAAAGTTGATGTCAAATAATAACAAAAGGAAGGACTCTAAGCTTCATGAGGTAACATGTGAGAGGATCTCAAATGACGACAATGTGAAGAAAGTTACTGAACTCCTTTAAGTCGAACGAAATTGAGCCTTCGCAACATGATGTTGTAGAGCGTGAAGACAAAGGAAGATTTTTAAAATACTTGAGCAGGCCGATATCAAAGGATGCCGAAACTAAAGGGATACCATAGTCAAAAGCAGAAAGCATGTCAAACCTAAAGGCGATATAGGCTATCATGCTTACGAACATAAAACAGTTGCAAACGATCGATATCAAACCTTAACAGGCAATGCCGAACTTATAAACAACCTTAAAGAAATGGCATCAAACTCCATTACAAAAAAGGAATGTCGAAATTAAGATTGTTGAATAATATCAAGCATTGTAGGATGTCGCATATAATTAGGAAAATAAGAATATCGAGCAATTGGATTAATGCCGCATCTCATCAATATCATTTCGTCAATGATAGTTGTCACATTTCGTCAATGATAGTTGTCGCATGTTAAGCAATACAAAAGGATATCGTATATCATCAGATAAGCGAAGATATCTTGTTTCATCAATGCTCAGGAGGTTGCCATATGCCAACATATGAGGGTATATCGTAAATCATCAGCTATCACAAGGATGTTACAAGTCATCAATTCTTAAAGGAATGCCTAAAGCCATTAAAGAAAATGGTGATGCTTAGCATGAATGATGTTGCAGGCCACGTGGCAACCAAGTCGCACATATCAACCCTTATAAATACAAACCACATGACCCCTTGGAGGGGGCAAATCATTTTTCTTTCTCTTTTTCTTAAATCAAAGATTGTAATTCTTAAATTGAATTGGGGATAAATCAAGGATTTATTTCTAACCTTTGAGACTCATGAATAAAGACTTGGGCAAATAATTTAGCATTGCATATTCCCTCAACTTATGCATGTTTGATAATAATCAAACTTTGGACTTGCATATGACTAACTTCGGATTTGACCTTGACTTTAAGCTCATGAATAAAACGAGGCCATTTAAAGCCCTTGTTCAAATTAACGTTATTTCACATATTGTCCGTCTTGCCTACGATGGATATGAACAATGAATTTATGGCTTTATAACTTGCTTATTTCGCACATTAAATGAAAGACTAATGGACTATTGCATAAATAGGCAATTTGCCTATTTTTGCCTTTTACATGCGATATGGATTTTTGACCAATTCTATAACGAAAGCTAAAAACCCCAGGGCAACATGGGACCATTTCGATCGATATCATTTTGCACTAAGTCTTGAATGATGAGCCAATTTTTGGTTTAATGATGCATGTTAACCCGCCTTTTGTCAAAGCCATAAGCAGGCGGATTCAACCTAACTAGCTTCACGATTATCGAGGCTGGAATATGATTGATTCGGTTTCGAAGGATGAAGTTCACTTGGATATATCATTTGATCAAGAAATGGGGGGGTTGCACGGCTCGATCCGGAAGATAAGCCTCGTTTGGCACACCTCCCCTCGATCAGCATGAAGCCTCGTTCGGCACACCTCCCCTCGATCGGCATGAAGCCTCGTTCGGCACACCTCCCCTCGATCGGCATGAAGCCTCGTTCGGCACACCTCCCCTCGATCGGCATGAAGCCTCGCTCGGCATACCTCCCCTCGATCGACATGAAGCCTCGCTTGGCACACCTCCCCTCGATCGGCATGAAGCCTCGCTCGGCACACCTCCCCTCGATCGGCATGAAGCCTCGCTCGGCACACCTTCCCTCGGTCGGCATAAAGCCTTGCTCGGCATTGCACCTCGCTCGGCATCGTACCTCGCTCGGCATTGAACGTCACTCGGCATCGTGATGAGTTAGGGATGGCTCAGCATTGTGGCTCGGCATAGTGGCTCGGCATCGACTATATGGTGACATGGGTCGGCATCAATACATGGTTCGGCGCTAGCTTTGCTCCGAATTCTGGACTGGTCTGCTTTGATATCCAGATAGGCTCGCTTTGGGTCAATACTCGGGTAACTTCTGTTCGGCATACCAACTGCTCAGGGTCGGTCGGCATGATGAAGTAGGGTTCGGCTATGGCCTTGGTGGGCCCAAACTACTCAGGAGGCCCAACAACCTGGTTTTGCCTATAAATACAACATATGGGTCTCCAGATGAGGGATCTTCTTTTCGGCTCTCTAGTTTTCTATTTTCGAAGGCTGAGGTTACTCTGCCATTTTGTAACTGTAACCGATTATTACAGCAATAAAAAGGAAAACTTCTGGAGTGGACGTAGGCCGGAGTGAGCCGAACCACTATAAAACCTATTGTTCTTTACTGCTTTCTTTTTAATTTTTACTGTTCTTTACATTATTACTTTATACATATACTCTATCTATGAGCTGTGAGCTCTGACTGTGATTTAGTGCTTTCGCTTGGATTTGGGTGTCAGTGACCAATTTTGGCGCTAACATTTTGGTGCTTTCACTGTGAAGGCAAGCACTTGGGAATTTTGAAGCTAAGAACTTGGATTTTGGGAGACAATGGTTAGACCATCAGCATGGAAGCAAGTGACAGAAAGGAGTAATCAGGAGGGAAGTCAAGAGGCTTCTTCTAGAGCTGGAGCAGGTCAAGCATCCATCTACATCACTAGAGATGAGATGGAAGCGATGCTGAAAAGACAAGAGGAGATGATGCAGGCTCATCTCAGACAATTTGCACAAGCAGGAAATGCAGGAGCTCAGATCCGTGGAGCTGGATCAGAAGCGCTTAACTAGCAAGCAGAGGGAATGGCTCAGCAGGAGGCATCCCCCAATCAATAGACGGCTAACAATCTAGATGGACCTAGACTCGGGGTCACACCACCAGAAAATGCTGGACCAATCCATGGAGGGATACCAGATGACGCTGTGCAACCCAACACCAACAGGAGTGCAGGAGCACAGGATGAGTAGTATGTGCCAGAATTTCCTCATGAACTCAGGGGGCAGACCGAAGGCAACAGACAAGGATTACAGCTTGGCGACAACGACAGACTTGCGGAGATGGTTAGACGAGCTATGAGAGGTGGATTGGTAAACAAAGACTTGGAGGATGTGAATAAGAGTCCCTTTACTCCTACTATCAGGCGAGCTAGGAACCCACCGGATTTTAATATACCGTCATTGGAGATGTATAATGGAAGGACGGATCCAACGATTCATCTGACAAAGTATATGAGGCATATGGAAGTGCTGGGGGCATTAGAGGAAGTCATGGCTCGATATTTCCCATTGTATGTGACAGACATAGCAGCACTATGGTTTAGATAATTGGAGAGCGGTTCCATTGGAACGTGGACCGAGTTGACTGAGAAGTTTATGAGGCAGTTCAGAGTTCACATTTCGAGACATAAGAATGTGATGATTTTGGCAGCGCTAAAGCAGAGGATCGGGGAATCTTTGAGGATCTTTCTGACGCGATTCAATGCAGCGGCATCATCGGTGGATCGACCAGATCCATCCATGGTCTTAATGGCAGCTGTATCTGGCATAGCTAATGGAACAGAGTTCAAAAATTCACTGACAAGGGATCCACCGATGGATCTAGGGGAGTTTTATCATGAGGCCGAAGGATTTCTACGATTAGAGGATGCAAATGCAGAAAGAGAGGAAGGAGAAGGAGTTGATGTTTATGCAATCAAGGGTGAAAATCCTCCTAATAAAGATTCAGGAACTGATAAAGGGAAACGGAAGGCCAGGGATAAAGACGATGGACCAACGCGACCACGAAAGGAACCGAGATTCACCTCTTATTTAGAGCTGAACGAGACTTTGGAACAAATTTACCAAGACACCAGGGGGCAGATTTCTTATCGAAAACCAATGAGGAGGGATCCGACCAACAATGAAAGAAGGTCAGACAAGTATTGTTTATTTCACGAACTGAATGGTCATAGTATGAATGACTGCAGGCACTTAAAGGATGAGGTTGAGGGACATCTCCAGAATGGTTTGCTATCGCAATATGAGAGAAGGGGAACAAAAACTATGGAACGAGAGCGGCCACCACCTGCACCAACTGGGAACGGCTCAGGATCGGGGCGTCAGCTTGTCATCAATAGATTGAAATAATGACGAATAAGTGGCAAACTCCACACCAACGCGATTAAGTCATTTACACATGTACAGGACCGCAAACGATCCTCAGGCATGCTCTGATACGACTATAAATCGCATCAACGTAGGTGTTTGCACTTGAACGTCCCTGTTTTGCTTTTATTTTCCATTTCTCATGTTTGGATTTGATTCAGTTTGACATATCCATTAAAAGACTCATCTTGAATGAAAATCTTGTATTTCTGATTCCATGACGGCTAAGCCACTTACACATGTATGGGTCGCGAACGGTCCTTAGGCATGCTGTGAGATGGCGATAAACCGCCACAACAAACAGTTCAGAAACTCACTCGAACGTGAAATCTGACACTAAAGATACTAAGTCCCCCCCGGGCACACACAACGCGACTTGAACGACGCCAGATCGCGAACGCTCACAAATCGCCTCGAACGACGCCAGATCGCGAACGCTCACAACTCGCCTCGAATGGCACCCGACCGCGAACGGTCACAACTCGCCTCGAACGGCACCGGATCGCGAACGATCACAACTCGCCTCGAACGACACCAGATCGCGAACGATTACAACTCACCTCGAACGGCACCCGACCGCGAACGGTCACAACTCGCCTCAAACTGCACCAGATTGCGAACGATCACAACTCGCTTCGAACGGCACCAGATCACGAACGATCACAATTCACCTCGAACGGCACCCGATCGCGAACGGTCACAACTCGCCTCGAACGGCACTGGATTGTAAACGATCACAATTTCGCCTCGAACGGCACCCGACCGCGAACGGTCACAACTCGCCTCGAACGACACTAGATCGCGAACGATCACAATTTCGCCTCGAACGACACCCGACCGCGAACGGTCACAACTCGCCTCGAACGACACCAGATCGTGAACGATCACAATTCGCCTCAAACGACACCCGATCACGATTCACCGCGAACGGCATCAGGCCGCGAACGGTCACATACTACCCCGAATGACATACGGTTCCGAACGATCGTCATTCGCGGTCAGATAAGACTATCATTTCTTTGCAGGACATTAACAGGATACAAACATTCGGCTTATTGATCTACAAAACACACCTTCCAATAGCAAGGCATGTTTTGGGGGGCAAAGTGTTAACCCATCTTTGTCAAAACCATAAGCAGGCGGATTCAACCTAACTAGCTTCATGATTATCGAGGCTGTAATATGATGGATTCAGTTTGAAAGGATGAAGTTCACTTGGAAATGTCATTTGGTCAAGAAATGGGGGGGTTGCACGGCTCGGTCTGGAAGATAAGCCTCATTCGGCACACCTCCCCTCAATCGGCATGAAGCCTCATTCGGCACACCTCCGCTCGATCGGCATGAAGCCTCGCTCGGCACACCTCCCCTCGATCGGCATGAAGCCTTGCTCGGCACACCTCCCCTCGGTCGGCATGAAGCCTCGCTCGGCATTGCACCTCGCTCGGCATCGTAACTCGCTCGGCATCGCACCTCGCTCGGCATCGTACCTCGCTCGGCATTGAACGTCGCTCGACATTGAACGTCGCTCGACATCGTAATGAGGTGGGGATGACTCGGCATTGTGGCTCGGCATCGGCTATATGGTGACATGGGTCGGCATCAATACATGGTTCGGTGCTAGCTTTGCTCTGAGTTCTGGACAAGTCTGCTTTGATATCCAAATAGGCTCACTTCGGGTCAATAACCGGGTAACTTCCATTCGGCATACCGACTGCTCAGGGTCGGTCGGCATGATGAAGTAGGGTTCGGCTATGGCCTTGGTGGGCCCAAACTACTCAAGAGGCCGAACAACCTGGTTTTGCTTATAAATACAACATGTGGGTCTCCCGATGGGGGATCTTCTTTTTGGCTCTCTACTTTTCTATTTTCGAAGGCTGAGGTTATTCTGCCATTTTGTAACTGTAATCGATTATTACAACAATAAAAAGGAAAACGTCTGGAGTGGACGTAGGCCGGAGTTAGCCAAAGCACTATAAAACCTGTTGCTCTTTACTGCTTTCTTTTTAATTTTTACTGTTCTTTACATTATTACTCTATACATATACTCTATCTGTGAGCTGAGACTGTGATTTGGTGCTTTCGCTTGGATTTGGATGTTAGTGACCAATTTTGGCGCTAATAATGCCTGTACAACCCTCCAAAATAGTGCAATATCAAACAACATCAGTGATGTTAGATCAAATTGGTTCAACATGGCATTATGAATGTTATTCCAATTTTTGGTCTGCCAGATACGATAGAAAAAACATATCTCCTAGTTATGTTCTCAAGCTTGACATTCAAAAAGCATATGAAGCAGTTAACTGGTCTACAATCATTTTTCTAATGTCCAAGATGAACTCCCCTCTGCCTTTTCTTACATGGTTGCATACTTGTATATCAACTACAAAGTTATCTTTAACCTTGAATGGTGAAAGCTTTGGTTACTTTTCATCCGGTAGGGTTATTAGACAAGGAGATCTGATCTTTTCATATCTTTTCATCTCAGTTATGGAATTGCTTACAAGTATTATGATGCAGCAGTTTAATAACAGGTTGATAGAGTTTCACCCTAAATGAAAGGAATATAAATCTCATCTCTCATGTTCGTAGATGATTTATTGATATTCTCAAAGCCTTTTTGCTTATTCTATTGCTAAAAATCTCGATGCTTTAGATATTTTTAAAAGAATGACCGGTCTTCACATTAATAGGAAGAACTCTCAAATTGGTATTGCTGGTTTGGATTTGAATGAATCTATAGAAATTTATAACTTATCCGGGCTTCAACTTCTAGAACCTAAAGCAATATACATAGGTTCCCCTATGTGCTCTTCGAAGGTTTCAACAACTCAATGCCTTCCTCTTTTTGAAAGAATTACAGCTAAGCTTGATCTAATGCCAAGTAACAAATTTTCTCAAGCAGCTAGGCTTGTTATCATCCAAAGTGTGGCCTTTCCTATGTGTACTTACTATTTCAGAATTTATGTGGTTCCACGCAAACTGATTTCAATGTTAAATAGGGCTTAATCACTATCTTTGGCATGATAATCCCTAACCCAATAGGCTAATTCCTACAGCTTATAAAAAAACTCAGTTTCCTCTCAAATATGGGGGACTTGGTATTATTAATCTCAAACTTTGGAATCAATATGTTGTTTTGTCTATACTTTAATCAGATTCTTAAAAAGAGTAGCAGTTTATGGTCATTGTGGATTGTTCATTTTAGCCTGAAAAATACGAATTTTTGGACTATTGATATACCTTTGGATGCTAGCTGGAACTGGAGAAGTATTCTCAATCTCAGAAATTCCTCCCGTGATTAAATGCAATCAATTTGAATCTTTTTGGCATTCTCCTTGGAGTAATAGTGGTATCATTCTTTCTTCCTTGATTGATTATAACTTACTAACCCTCTCTAATATTCCTAAAACTACAATTGCTGATGACTTCATTCATCATGGAAATGCAACAATATACCTTACATAAGTTCTTCTAGTGTTAGATCATTTGGAATGAAATTCAAAATTCCTACATCCCTATAACTAATGTGAATATTCTTTGGAATAACAAGTCCAAATTTTTGATTTCCTCTTCGTATAAATCAATTGTAAACTCTCAGAATCCAATATCTTTCCTTGGCATAAGAGAATTTGGAAATCTGGTTCCAAGCCTAAAGAGAATTTATTGCTTTGGAAAATATTAACAACGCTCTACACATGCATGGAAACCTATTCAATAGACATCAACTCTTCAAAATGCTCTTTTTGTTCTCATGCTTTTGAGAATATTAGTCATATGTTTTTCAGTTGCTTATATGTTCACGGTCTATGGAGAAGGATTCTTAATCATTACAAGGTGCATATAGATTAAAAGTTGCAACCTTTCATGAAAGAAAACGATGAAACGAAACAGATGCAACTGTTAGATTTGAAGATGTTTCTCTTCGTTGAAGAGAAGCATCCCTTTAGAAAACTAGCTATTATAGATAACCAGCCGTCTGAAATTTTGTTTCAGCCTTCTGATTTAAATTAAATTCGAAACAGCAAGGAGATAGGTTACTTTTGGCTGCATTCAGCCGTTTGAGTATAGCCATTTAGCCAGCTGAAACTGCATAATGAACTATACTTTGTTTCAGCATTCAAACGGCTGAATAGTTACATTCAGTCGGCTGAATGTCGCCTGTTTTGTGCATATGTGTGCATGTTAGTGTATATATATCATATCAGAGAGATTTTAACATATTTCTAATAATATACAGACTCTAAACAACATGTATATGAACCATACTTCATATCGTTGAGTCTGGTCTTCGTAGTTCTTTGTCATATATTCATGAATCTTCATGTCGATTGAATTACTTATCATTAATCAAAATATAAGATCCAACATTCTCCCCCGTTTTGATGATGATAACTCCATTTTTGATATGAATGAATCTCAAAAATATTGCTCTGTAGTTCTATATCTCCCCATGAATATATGCTAGCCTTATCTTTCAGTTTCTCCCCCTAAATCTGTGCTTTTATTCCTACTGCAAATAGTGTTAGAACAATATCTTTCACTCCCTTTGTCATAGACTATGATGACATATTTCTATTAAATATGCAGAACAACCTTTAAAAAATTCAAAATCTATCATTTTCCTTTTGTCTCTCCAAATACCTGCAATAAATAATAATCATTTTTGGTACCCATTTACTATGTTAGGGTCCGGGGGGTTAAGTCTTGGGAACCATACCAATTTAGGTGTGGTTGTACCTTTATAAATATAATTTTCATTATTAACTACCATATCAAAATAATCATTAATGAACTTTCTCTATTTTTCCAATTAACAAGAACCCAAATACTTAGATAATTTTTATTCATATTTACTCTCAATGATTTTGTACTTCTAAAGATATTATAAATATTATTGGTCATGGCCGTATTTGAATTTCTATAAAAACCGAATTTAGACTTTACTCGAAATCTAGTACTAGCACTAGCATTTTTACTATACCTGAAAGCATATCTTGTGCTATTTCTACGATCAGTTTTATTATATCCTAAACCAGTTTTATCATGTAAAGGTCTAGAACTAGATAAAATCATGTTTAAATCGTTTAGACCTTTATTAAATTTTGTGACTTCAGTGTTAAGTTTATTTAATTTGGCTTTAAAGCCATAATTATTATTTTCAATAGAAATATTACTGTTTTTCAAATTATCAATTTGCTTGTTTAATTCAGAATTCTTCTTTTTTAACGTACAGTTCTCATTTTCTAGAAGAAAAATTCGAGATTCTGAATTATCTAAAGATGGTTGTAATAAATCATGTTGTCTTTTCAAATCCATAACTTCTTTTGAAAAAATTTCCTTTTCTTTTTCAAACATAGTATTTCTTTCATCTAGAAAATCTTAAGAGCCTCAAATATTTTTCAAAACACCATGTTTATTTTCTAAATCTAATTTCTCATTTTCAATTTTGATTGATTTCATCTTTTCTAAAATAAGAAAATTATGCTTTGAGATTTTATCGCATATACTAACTAATTCATTATTACCATTTACTGAAATTTGTAAATCAGAAAGTACCTTTTTGTAGTCCTCATTGGTGGCTTTGACAGGGATTTTGCTTGTTGTATTTCAATTGGACCTTTTTCTGGCCATTATTCTATGATGTTGTGACGATCAATAGAATTCCTGGCTCTGATACCAAATGAAAGTGACTGTGCTATAGGATCGTGTAATATGGATAAACTACTTGTATGGAATAATAATTAAGTAAGTAAATAATTAAAGTAGTAAAGAAAATGACACTAGAGATTTTTATACTAGTTCAAACTCCCGTTCTAGGTCTAATCCCAGACTCCTTCTAGAATTAAACTAGCAACCCTCACTTAACCCGAAGAAATAGGTTAACACCGCCTAAGCAACCGAACATGACTTTTTCCACCTAAGCAATCAAATAGGACTTCTACTGCCTTAGCAACTGAACATGACTTCTTTACAAATAAACAAAAGTATCCAACTGTAGTATGCTCATTAAATAGCACTGATAAGTCAATTAGTACAACATTCCTATAATCTTCTCCTTTATGATATATGGTGTAATGTGCTTGAGAAATGTGGAAGATAGAGTGATCAACGATCAGAGATTGTACGCAGTTTGAGTGCAAATCAAAAATAAAATAAAAGATAAGAACTCAAGAATACTAAAATGAGTTAGGATTTTTTGTTTATTGAATTCTAAACTATATTTATATAGATTAGAAGTTGCAATCTTTCATGAAAGAAAACGATGAAAAGAAAGAGATGCAACTATTAGATCTGAAGATGTTTCTCTTCATTGAAGAGAAGCATCCCTTCAGAAAACTAGTCGTTATAGATAATCAGCCGTCTGAAATTTTAATTTATCCTTCTGACTTAAATTAAATTCGAAACGGTAAGGAAACATGCTATTTTAGGCCTCATTCAGCCGTCTGAATATAGCCATTCAGCCGGCTGAAACTGCATAATAAACTATACTTTGTTTCAACATTCAGACGGCTGAATGGTTACATTCAGTCGGCTGAATGTAGCCTATTTTGTGCATATGTGTGCATGTTAGTGTATATATATCATATCAGAAATATTTTAACATATTTCTAATAATATATAGACTCTAAACAACATGTATATGAACCATACTTAATATCGTTGAGTCCGGTCTTTGTAGTTTTTTGTCGTACATTCATGAATCTTCGTATTGATTGAATTTCTTGTCATTAATCAAAACATAAGATCCAACATCACCAAGATCTTTCATATCAAATTTGGCACATGGTATGGATTTAACATGGTTTATAGCATGAATATTTGAACCAAATATAAGTAAATCATCAACATATAAGCATATGATAGTGCAAATGTTATTTTCGAATTTATAATAAATACACTTGTCACTTTCATTTAGTTTAAAACTATGTGAAAAAAATTAGATTGTCAAAATTTTCATGTCATTGTTTCAGTGCCAGATTAAGACTATATAGAGATTTATCTAATTTACAAACTTTATGCTCTTGACTAGGTATAACAAAAACCTTCGAGTTGGTTCATATAAATCCCTCCTAATTCACCACTCAGAAAAGCAGTTATTACATCTATTTGGTGAATTAGTACAATATAGTGAAGTACGAGAAATTAACACTCAAATTGATGGTATTCTTTTAACAGGTGAAAATGTATTAAAGAAGTTAATGTTTTCTTTTTGTCTAAATCCTTTAGTTACAGGACAAGCCTTATATTTATCAATTATACCATCAGGTTTCAACTTCTTTTTACGTATTCATTTACAACCTATAGTTCTAAAACCTAGAGGTAAATTAACTAGATGTCAATTTTTATTAGATTCAAGAGATTCGATTTTATCATTTTTAACTTTTTGCCAGAGATTTGAATCCAAAGAAGACAGCTTCTTTCAGATTAGTAGGGTCCTCTTCTAGTGCATAAGCATAATATTCTGGACCAAATTTTTTAGCTATCCTAACTCTTTACTTCTTCGAAGTTCAGATTCAATTTCCATATTATGTTTATTATTTCTGATTATTGTATTATTAGTGATAGAGTGCTCCCATTAATTCTTTCAGCAATAAATTCTTTCCAGAGGTAAACTTTAACTCTACAGTCTCAATTCCAGTAATATAATGGTGTGAGAATCTCCTAACATCACTTTCATGTCATGCATCATTATATATTTTAAAATTTTCATGATCATAGCAAACATGGCGAGAAGCACCAGTGTCTATCCACCAGCCTTCGGATCCACCGACTTAGTTGATCTCGGTAAGCATAGTCACAAGGGCTTCTTCAGTCAGGTTTGCATACGGTGCAGGATTTGGCATGTTCCGGCACTTTTGTGTCATATGGCCTGGTTTGCAACAGTTGTAACATAAGAACAACTATAAAAAACCATTCTTTAGAGGGGTATTATGTTGATTCTTCTGATGATAATTGTTGTGGTACCTATTCAGTTTGCGATTTTGATTTTTAAAAATTTTTGCACTTGGTTTCACACTCTTGTTTGTGGATTTCTTAGTATTGTTGGTAAATACAACAAGCACCTCTTTTTACTGGTCCTGTTTACTGGCCTCCTCTTCAATAAGAAGACAAGTAATCAAACTCTCTAAGGAAAATTCCTTAATCTTATCTCTGAGATTATTTTTAATATCTTTCCAACTATAGGGTAATTTATCAATTAACACAGCAACCTAAAACTATTCATATAAAGTCATACCTTCGGAGTGATCTCATGCGCAATTTTCTGCAGCTCACGCGACCGTGTCTCCATAGATTTTTCATCCATCATCTGAAACTACAAATAGCGACTAAGGACTTTTTTTTTGCTCCGGCTTCCTCGGTATCATATTTCTTTTGCAGCGCATCTCAGATCATCTTTGTTGACTTGTCTGGGTTGTAGTAATCGTACAGATCATCGCTCAAGCCATTAAGAACATAATTTTTACAGAGGGAGTCATGTTCAATCCAGTCCTTCAAAGCCTATTTCAAACCATCTATTACTTCTCCAGGTAGCGTTCGTTTTCGGTCGTCAACACATGTGCCACCTTTCACATAGTCAAAAAAATCCATATTCTAATGCCATTGTTTGAAATGCAAGCCTTCAAATCTAAACAACACTGCAGATAATATGGAAATTGAAACGTCGACATCAGGGCAGTAGAGTTGTCAACGATCGAAGCCATGATCATCTCAAAATTATTGTACCTCAATCTGAGTCTGGAACGTCTTTTTTGACTGAGTTGCGGACTAGATTGCTCTCTTTAAGACGATTTGTGGCTTAGCTTTAAGGTGCAAAACTATCTATCAACCGCTCCATCCCCAAGATAGAACAGCCTCTGAAATTTTATCAATTTACTGTTTGCAATACAGCAAATTGTTCTAAATATAGCACTTTCTATTTAATCTCTTGTAAAGTTTCTTAAAAAAAGAAAAATGCAAAGGACAAATAAGAAAAAAGTAAAATTGTCTATTATTCACTTTTTCTCTTCTGCATATCTATCGTTTAAATAGAAGAATAGAAATTGTATGCATTACTGAAGTGAGAGAATGTTAATGGATTTGAATTTATTATCATTTAAAATGAATTTTTATACCATTAACTTTTTCAACGGCTCAATAATAATGGCCGATGAATATATATTACCGTTATACATTTGCAACAGCTTAATTATAATAATGACTCATAAATATATGACTGTTATACATTTGCAACAGTTCAATATAATAATGACTCATAAATATATAACCATTAACATGTTTATATTTATTTTTCAATTAATTCACTTAAAGTTCCAACATTATCTTTTTATACTTAAGATATGTTTGAGGTACTTTTCAAAAATATTTAAAAGAAAACACTTTTAATTTGCAAAAAGTATTCTTTTTTTCGAACTGCATCTATACCAATTATTGCTATGGATAACCTAACTTTAAAATCTAGTTTACATATCTAATACCCTTCAAGCCCTTACTTAACTTTACTTACTTTACAAAACCAAGTACAAAGTTTTTAAAGACTAAAAAGTAAAGTCTTTGAACTTGTAAAACTTTCTAGAAAAAATAAAATAACCAAAACTCGTTTAAATCAAAGGGATCTCAATGTCACACAGAACAAGTGATAACTTTCTTTTAGCTTACACTATCCAAACATCAGCTCATGCATTCACAACACATGCCATAACTACAATACATAAGTAAAAAATCACAACGTTAAACCATAACTACACTTTTCGACTTCATTTCCATGTCCATAACAAATACAACATATAAACACATTCAAGTACAACGCAACAATATTATTTTCAACAATACAACCAACAAGAAGTATTACTAACTTATAAATTTTAAATCTTGTATAATGGAGTGAGCTTTACTCATTAAAACTTAACGAAATCAAAACTAAAAATTACAACAGCTTGCCCACACACCCGAACTTTGATTTTCTTTAAAAAAATCTTGCTTTTTGGAAGCCCCAAGAGGACAAAATGGTTTGATCCTGGTAGGATGGGCATGGCCTTGGCTTGAGGAAAGTGTTTTGGGCTTGTTTTGAGAAGGAAGGAGGTATAGAAAGGAAGGTAAGGTGTTTAAATAAGTTTTTTAAGAATTTAAAAGTGAAAAAGATAAGATTTTTAAACACTAAAATTTTTGGAAACCATTAAAATATAAGAGAGAGCTTGGAAAAAGGAAGGAGAAGTTGAAAATGAAATGAAAATGGGAAGGAGGGAAAAAAAAGAAATTAGTTTTATATAAAATGAATTAAACAAATTACCAAAATTCCCTTTAAGTACATACCCTCCATCACTTTTTTGCCACATCACTTCCTTCCCCCTCTTCCTTTATGCATACGCCACCACACCCCCATCTCCCCTCCCTCCTCGCACATTCCATCATCATATCAAAGTACTAAACATTGGATTACATGTTGGATCGAGGGTGGATTATGTACTTAAATCAACTTTTACCCTTAAGAAATCTCTTTAAATTTCACATCCAATATTTCTTATTGAAATTATATTTTATAAATCCTTATCATTATTTCCTTCTTATATATTTAAACTAAAAAATGTTTTTCAAACAATCAAGTGTTGTTTAAAGTATAAACAAAGGTTTAACAACTTTCTACAACTTGTTGTGCGATAAAAAGTCGAAAATCCGAAATACAAATTCCGGTCACATCTTCTGTTTTTCATCAAACTACCTAATTTAGTAAACAAAATTAAGAAATGAATTTTCTATCATTAATTATAAATTAAAAGATGATTATTGAATTTTTAAAATCATTAATTGAATATTTAAAATAAATTAAATATCCACAAACCAAGGAGATAAAATTGCGGATTGTTACGGAGTTTCATAAGTTTTTTCAAAGTCATCTTGATATAAGAAGTGCTGCAACTCATTCTCAACTTCAAGCCGATCTTATTGATCATTTGCGGAACATGCATCGTGTTCAGTAATTAGTTTTTTTTTCAATTGTTGAGAATAAAATGAAATTTCCTTTGGATATGTACATCATGCAAATTGTTCATTTTTGTTATGCCACCTTTACTTATTTACTTTGAAGATGTATATGTAGACTTTCATTTGCAATATGGAGACTATATTTATTATAGTTGAGTAAATTCTCAGTTATGCAAATTGTTCATTTGTTTTAAGTTTTTTCTTTTATTTCATCACGCAAGAAAGTACGAATTAAACACAACTTAAACAAATAGGTCAAGTTAGAAATACGAACCATGTTATTTATTACATCAGGAGAACTGGAGACATAGACATATGAAATAACTCTTCTTCTTTCATATCAATCCTTTCCTTATCAGTATATCTACTTGTGCCTTTGGCCATTACTTCCATCTTGCAGCGAGCTTCTTCCAAAAAATTTCATTTTTTGATTTTCTTCTAGCAGTCTTTCACGTTTTTCCAACTTTGAATGTTCCGTTGCAATTTTTTCTTTCCAACGTTCATTGGTAATCAAATTTGTAGCAACATTGCTTTCTTCCCCAACTCTTCACTTCTGCTTCTTAATTAGTTCTTTAGATGCTTTTCTACCTAAAGCCTACTCTGATATATTTAGAAGGATCAGTTTATTCCAAAATAATTTCATTGCTATCATCATCAACCTTGTCATCGGCTTGAGAAGAACATGTTTGCTTCTTTTTTTGATAAAGAATCAAGCCACTTCTTTTCATGTTTAAGTAGATAGAGAAAGTGATCAAACTGAAATGGCTTTCCATTGTTGATTGAAGCGTATAATTTTATGGCTTCAGCTAACTTTGGCCAAGAACATGGATTTAGTAAATTTGTCTAAATATAAATTTAAGTAATTGTTAAATGAAAACAAATAACAATAATCAATCACTTAACAATAACTATTCTTAACCACATGTTTATTACATGTTTGAAATTTCCATGTACATTAGTGCCATGAAATATGTTTAATGAAGAAAAAAATAAAATTCATATGTGATAATATATATAAAAATTACCCTTCCATGATCTGTTTGGCAAAATTGACATCTGTCATCAAATTGTTTACTGCATTCTATGAATTTTTCACATTCCGCATTAATATCAGGCCAACGATGTTTGATTGATGCTTAAATCCATTCTTTTTGACCCCTTGATGCAAATGAACTGATTATAGATTCTATTCCAAAACTTGAAGTGTATTGGTCAACTCCTTCAATAGCATCTTTGCTTGTGTTTAACCATGCACAAACAATAAATATATCTTCATCTCTAGAGAAATTCGGGTTCTTTGTGATTTGCAAGGAGGATGGTGTATATTATTTTGACTTCTTGTCTACTGTGCAGAATCAAAAGCTTGAACTCCCTTTAAAAAGGGTGAATCAGTATTAAAAAGATCGGTATAATTTCTTAAATAGAAAGATCAGAGATATTCAAATATGATGAAAATATTTTAGTTGTTGGAATAAAAATAGGTGGAAATTATGTCGAAGGGCTTTTATTTTCAGGGTAATATGTTTTAAGAACAACACTTCTAAATAATTAGTTTTAAGGACAATTTACATGATAATGATAAATTCATTTATCTTTTTAAGTTATACAGGAAAATGATAAATCTTTTTATCATTATTTCTGTATAACTGAAAATGATAAATTCTTTTATCTTTTTCCTGTAAAATGTCTCCAGAAAATTACTTCTAGCTCACATAACTAAAGATCACCATACAAACTCTGCTTACATGCTTGCTAACACCATACATTATTTTTGTTTTATTAAATAGGTACTCAAATGTTGTTCGGCCGTCTATCACCGTATGACAGTGAACGACCATCAGAAATCAAAGACACATGCTTACATGCTTATCAACAAAAGTGTTGGTTTAATGGAAAGACAGACATCAGGTGATGCGATATGGGAAGATTACCAGGCTTTAGTGGAAAGACAGGCCAGGGTCACTTTTTGATTGGGTACACTTTTTGATTGGGTAGGGAGTATCAGTGACAAAGGCATTTTTAAAGTTAGTTTATGTTCCTCTCTAATGTTGCTTCATTATTTGCATTTCTAATCTCGTTTCATTCTTTTTAACTCATCCAATAATTCTCCCTTCTCTTGCATGAACTTCCCATTCAGATGAACCTTTCCACCTAAACTCAATCATCTTCCTCCTTTAAACTATCTAAACCTCACTTGTATTCCTGAAAAATGCTTGCTTCTTGAATCCATTAATGATCACCAAATCAATGGCTTAAAAGAAAGACTTGTCACAAAATAAAAGGAAGAATCGATCCTCCTAAATTTGTTAACTTGTAATCATGATAAGCAAATTTTCATTATCTGAAAATACAATAAACACACAAATCAATCAGTGCTTCTTAAGTTGTGGAACATCTCCAATGTAAATATATGCCTGAACAGTGTAATTACATAATAAGGTTTAAATTATTTATGTTTTACACACTGAAAAATTCCTTGCTTTGAGGACACTACTAAATATGTTGTAACACTGTGTCACTAACAACCATTGTGCATGCTTCATCTTCCCTTTTGTTCCATAATAAAATAGCATGCAATAAAAAAACTCACATACCATAATCAACAATACCTGCAAGTTAAACCCATAATACTAAAGTTGTTAGAAATTGATACCGAGATCCCCAAATTGAGAAGCCCTAACCCTCGGTGATGAAGAGGAAGAAGCCCTAATTTTGCACCATAGAAGAGATATGTGAAGAAGGAGTTGTCGTTCCAAATCTCGAGCGGTGGAAGCTCGTTCGGTGATGAAGGAGATTCTTGGAAGCGATTTTGGAGATAGGGATTTCGTTCCGTAAAATGGAGAAGAGGAAGAGAGAAGAAGCTTTGAGCAATAGAAAGTTTGCCGAACGAAATGTTTTTTTGTCGAACCAGATTTTTCGTTCGGCAAAATGTCTTTTGACGAACAAAATAGTTGGAGCGGCATTTTGCCGAACCGGATATTTCATTCGGTATTTTGACGCCGGTCCAAATTTTTCGCTCGGCATTTCGTCGAACCAAACCAGATGCATGCCGAACCAAACCCCGGAGCTGCTATATAACAGCCATCCCTTCTCGTTTGAGAGCTAATTTCAGCCAATTTCAGAGTCATCCTAGAGAGTTGAAACTATGTAGAATTTTTATGTATTGTAAATTCTTCTTATGTATAGCCTCCAAAAGTGAATCAATCTTGTAACTCTAAACTTTCAGTGATTAATAAAATTTCCTCTCCCCCCCAGTGAACGTACACTGTCTAGCAGTAGTGAAACCACTTTAAATACTGGTGTTATTTATTTTTTCTACATTGCATAGATTTGTGACTGTCTGTTCTGGTGTTCGTCTTTTGTTTGTTTCATCTCACTACAATCACGATGCAGTTGTTTTCCGCGGCGTTGGGTTTTTATTCTCTTGGACTAATCATCTGAAGGGATTTTTCCCGATAAAAGTATAGTCACTGATTCGTCAGTACACTCTAGTAAATATTGCAAAGTAACAAAGAGAATATGTGGAACCCTCATCCGCTAGGTAACATTACAATATGAACAATCATATGTAAAGTTTAAAAGGAATCATACTTCAAAATATAAATTGCAGAAGAAAAACAAGTTTTTTGATTCCCCTGTTTGGATAACAACAACAACAACAAAAATGTTTAGTCTCTACCATGCCGCATGCACCCTCTTTTTTTTTGTACCGAACACATCACTCAAAGGATTTTCATTCAGATGAACCCTTCCTCTTAACCCCGATCATCTTCCCCTTTCAAACTATCTAAATCTCACTTGTATTCTTGAAAAATGCTTGCTTCTTGAATCCATTACTAATGATCACCAAATCAATGGCTAAAAAGAAAGACTTATCACAAAATAAAAGGAAGAACCGATCCTCCTAAATTTGTTAACTTGTAATCATGATAAGCAAATTTTCATTATCTGAAAATACGATAAACACACAAATCAATCAGTGCTTCTTAAGTTGTGGAACATCTCCAAGGTAAATATATGCATGAACAATGTAATTACATAATAAGGTCTAAATTATTTATGTTTTAGTCACTGAAAAACACGTTGCTTTGAGGATACTACTAAACATGCTCTAACACAGTGTCACTAACCACCGTTGTGCATGCTTCATCTTCCCCTTTGTTCCATAATAAAATCGCATGCAATAAAAAAAAAAAAAAATCAACAATACCTGTAAGTTAAATCCATAATACTAAAGTATAATCACTGATTCACCGGTACACCCCGATAAATATTGCACAGTAACAAAGAGAATATGTGGAACCCTCATTCGCTAGGTAACATTACAATATCAACAATCATATGTAAAGTTTAAAAGAAATCATACTTCAAAATATAAATTGCATAAGAAAAACAAGTTTTTTCTTCTTCCATTGTTTGGATAATAATAATAACAATAACAATGTTTAATCTCTACCATGTCGCATGCACCATCTTCTTTTTTGTACCGAACACATCACTCAAAGGATTTTTAGAGGTCAAGCAAGCTTTTAAAAGATTCAATGCCTGCATTCACAAACAATTTTGATTTTTAGCAAATAATGTGAAGTTAGGTAACATTCAAACAATGTGAAGTTGACGTGTACAATTATATTGTTCGTTTTCAATATTGTATGCACATCAGGACTACTGTCTAAACAAACATCTCTACTTATAGTTATTAACATGGTGTAAATAATTTATAGTTTCTACACCATGAATTTGGTTCTAAGAAAAAGGGAATAAAACTTTATTTTTGTAGCAAGAACAATACGTTGAAGGGTGAAGGCTTATATTAACATAACAGACCGATTACCTCATTTTCACGGATCTCGATTTCTCTCTCTTCTAAGTCCGCAACAATGAATTTATGTTTCTGTGCAATTTGTATTATACTCCATGGTGAACTTGGAGATAACTCTAGACTACTTGTTATCATGAACTTCACTCCCGTTTTAGCATATCCACCACCACAATCTTCACTTGGAGATGCTAACTTAGGATTCATTTCTGACATTGTAATGTGTTTTCACTCCATGTTTACATTCCTTGGTACCAGAAGTGGATTTACTATAAATGTGACAGATAGAACAACCAGTAGTCGTGCAACTTCCTGCTGACATTTCTTCAATAAAAGATAGAAATTTGCTACAGCCAATAAAGGATGCAAGCTTAGGATTTAGTAATGTTGATTTAAACTTGACATATTCAGCATCAGCACTTTTATATAGATTGTCTATACAGCCTAAGGATGAACATTTGTTTAAAAGCTTACCGATGGAGCCCAATGGATATGTAAGAAAGCTCAATAAAAGATCTACTAATTCATCCCCATGGATTCAGCATAAAGTATATCTTTCCTGGATTTACATACTATTAGTTTTGCTGTCAAGCTCTTTGGTTTATCATCAGTCAATCCCATTTCTAGTTTGGGAAGTAATTTGGTTATAAACTTAGAATCAGTAGTAGGGATGGGCTCTTGAAAGTAAATGCTTGATAATGGGGACTTTGAAACCAGGCACGTCTTGAGTAAATCTAGAAGCTGAATATAAGCCAAAAGTAGAAAAAATTGAATCAAAAACAGATACAAAAATCATTAATACTTGCCCCATAACCACCGGACCAAGTCCAAGAAATTTTATATTTGTAATACTGTGGGAATTTTCATTTGGGGAGAGTGAATTCCCTAGAACATATAGAGGGCATATAGCAAAAACATTTGTGCTCAAATTTAAACCGCAAATAAGTCAACTTAATGTCCTTTTTACCCAAATTAGTTTCAGAAATGAGCATCTTATATAATTGTTATAATACGCGTATGAACAAACTCACCAAACATTCATCAAGATCAATATGGGACTCTTCAATGTCATCCAAGTCAATGATCTCAAGCTTATCCAAAATACCTTGAACAGCAATCAAGGAAATAGGCATGACATTAAAATCATCAGAAATTATATAGGTAATATTCCTTTTAACAAAAATTCCATCTCCATCAGCTCCTTTCCGGTCTTTATTAGCAATAGCAAGAGATGCAGATAATCTCATAATATCTCCATAGCCACATTTTGCATTCAGAGATGAGCTAAAGAAGGGAAAAAGTTGGGTAGCACACTCCGACTTCATGCATTGGTACACTATCCTTGGATTATCTGAATCGACTCTCAAAGTCAAGTCGGTGTAATGAGACCTACTCGAGTTTAAAGGATTGAGTAACATAGATTTGCATGCTTCTGTATTGAAATTTTTCTTATCAGCATTTTTTACACTTTCATAAAGCACGTCCATCGAACCAATGGAAGAATTACCACCTAAGAGGCGGATAACATTACCCATGGGCATGGTTAGAAAGCTGAACAAAATATCCACGAAGTCTTTGTCTGATTCTGCAAATAGCACTTTTTTATTAATTTTGTCTACCGTCAGTTTGAGTTTCAACTTGTTGGTGGAAGCCATTGTTTTGCTTCAAATCTTTTTGCTTGCCAAGGAACACGCTTGATTAAAATTTATAGAGGTTATCGAACTGTTTATGAGAATTTACAGATGCATTGTATCATGAAACGTCTAAAAAATAGTACTGATTTCCAAAATCATTAATTTAACATTAGAAATTAAAAGTGTCTACTGGCTGTACAATTAGCGTGGATAGCTAATTGCATCTATAACGGTAATGTAAGTTCCAACGAATATAATATTTGAAATTGTCCGTATGATTTTCATCTTTTGAAAATTTGTTCACTTGGGAAAAACAGGTGATATAACTCATGAGTCGTCATAACTAAACAGGGCCGGCCCTGAGTTATAGGAGGCCCAAGACGATATTATATCAGAGGCCTATTACATGAAAAATAAAGTAAAAAACAATAAAGAAGAAAAGATTCATTTAAACAAAATGATTCAACGAGATTATAAAGATAAGTTACAACAAACCTTTTACATAATATTTAACCTTCTTACATTTTGGCTTACAAAAGTACTAAGCAAATCATTTAAATCAAGTGAGTCCAATAAATTTTTCTCGATAGATATTGTTGCTAATCCATTCAATCTTTCTTGCGACATACTCGTTTGGAGAAAAGATTTAATTAGCTTTAATTTTGAAAAGCTTCTTTCCGCCGTAGCAACGGTAATTGAAATAGTCAATAATATTCTATAAGCAACCCATGCATTTACATAAATACAACCCATCCTTTTAATATAATTTAACACATCAATCGCTTTTTTGACATCTTCCGGTAAAATCCTTCTTAAGATTTGCAACTCCGCAAATAACTCTGCCCCATCAATATCGAAATTAGCCTCATGCTTTAAGACATTCTCAAAGTGGAGACACGAAGACTTCAAACTATCACATGAACAAATTTTCAATCTCTCTAAATCATACAAGAACCCAAATATGTCATCAAATTTCTTAATTTGTTCAAATCTACTTTTAAGTGATGATAACCCTTGATCCACAATGTATAAAAAGTAATTGACTCTAAATGATTCTTTTGGAGATAGAATCGTTTCTTCACTATTACTTTCATCAAATTGTTTCTTTCTACGTATTATGCGTTTTTCATAAAATGATGGTTCAATTTCCATTTCATTTGCTATAATTTCGGCATCAACCAATGAAGATTCAAACCCACTTTCTCTAAATGTTTTAAAAAAACAAATTAGCCCTTTTAGATGATCCATGGCGACATCCATGTGCATGTCTTCTACTTGCAACTCTTTGCTCACTCTATTAACATTATTCAATAAATTATACCATATAACTATACTAAGTAAGAACTCAAAATTCTCAAGCTCATACTTTGTCCAGGATTCGGCCTCGCTTTTGCACATTGGATCATCATTAAGACTTGCTAATTGAACCAAAGCATTTTTAATTTTTGGAGCTTGAGTCCAAATTGTTTTTACACTTTCAACGTGACTTTCCCAACATGTTTGTGATAATGGCTTTAATGTAAGACCACCTACATTGTCTTTGAATACTTTCCATCTTTTAGTAGAAGATGAAAATAAAGTGTATATGCGTTGCACTACTCCAAAAAAAGAAACGGCTTTAGGGCAACATTTAACCATATCACAAAGTGTAAGATTAAGGCTATGACAACCACATGGGGTATAAAATGCTCTAGGATTTACTTGTAGCACTCTATTTTGTACACCTTTATTTTTTCCTTTCATGTTTGAACCATTATCGTATCCTTGTCCTCTCTCATTATCGATATCAAGATCAAGATCATTCAAATTATCAACAAGTTCATCAAAAAGCCCCTTACCGGATGTGTCATCAACCACTAAAAATCCTAAAAAGAACTCTTCCACCTTTGCAATATTCTTTGAAATGTCCACACATCGTAAGACTAAAGTCATTTGTTCCTCATGACTAGCATCGGGAGTACAATCAAGTATAATAGAAAAATATTTTGATTCTTTGATTTTTTTCAATAATTGTTTTTCTAATTTCACAAGCAATTAGAAGTATCAATTCATTTTGAATTTTGTGACTAAGATAATGATAATGAATTTCTTTACTTTGAATTCTACGAATATGTTCTTGCATTATTGGATCAAATTTGGCAATCATTTCTATCATGCTTAGAAATATACCGTTGTTCTCTTGATAAATCTTTTCATTTCCTCCTCGAAATGGCAAATTATTTTGAGCAAGAGTTGTGACAATGGCTATTATTCTCATTAGCACTTGTCTCCAATGTTCTTTATCCTTCTTTATTTGTTCTTGAACGCTTTTGTCAATTGTTACATCCATTTGAAATCTAGTTTCCAATTCAATCCATTTCTCCATGGCAACGATGTGATCAACACTAACTTCATGCATTTTTAGTTTCTCACTAAAATTTTTCCAATTTGTCACACCATCATTTGCTAATTGTGTCGTCATTCCATCTTTTTTAAATAACTTGCAACAAAAACAAAACACTTTATCTAAAGTTTTTGAGTATATTAACCATTTCCTATCGTACTTCTCTCCATTTGATAATTGCCGAAAATAGTGTACATTAGAGAAATGTCTATTTGATTTATCTTTGGGATAATCAATATTGTTCTTCCTTATAGGGCCTTTTTGAACAATTAAATCTCTCAATGATTGATTCATGTCTTTCTAATTGATCGGATCGCTAATGTCAATATAAACCGGTACAAATTCTTTAGCGGTCTCTTTATTTTGGATGTTCTCGTTTACGTCTTCATTAATATCTTCATTTTCTTCCTCATCTATTATACGAATATTTTCAACTTCATCTTCATTAGTCTCTCCCTCAACAACAAATTCATCTTGTTTTTTGCTAAAAAACGTATCAAGTGATCTAATTTGTTTTTTATTATCATTTTCAACTTTAAGTTTTTTTTTCCTTTTAGAAGCCCCCGATTCAAATTTTCTACCCGACATGAGAGAATAATCGTTCAAAGTCCTGTAAATAAAGTGAATAATTAAAATAAGTTGACAAACTTTAATTTGTACGAGGCAATTAATTTTCCAAACTTTAATTTTCAGAACATGAATTCCATAACAAGTGTATTCCAGACCTCCAAAATTATAATGTCAATAAACAAGCAGTCAAGCAGACAATTAATTTCCAGAATTCAAAAACCAACAGGCTTGAGGCAACAATTGAAAATTTAGAAATTACCTTCCCAAAAACAAGCAACAGCTCCAAATCCAAAACCAACAATCAAAGTCGCCGCCGTCCGGTGCCTTCGAGTTGCAGTTGTCGCTGTCCGCTGCCTTGAAGTTGTAGTCGCCGTTGTCCGCTGCCTTGGAATTGTAGTCGCCTGGCGCTGTTGTAGATAGTCGTGATTTTTTTTTAAGTTTGGAAGAACCGTGCCCTAAATCTCAAAATTTTGCTGCCTGTATCTGTAGAAAGCGTAAGTGAGAAACCGAGAATAGAGGAAAGAAAAAAGAAGTCAGCGTAAGTGAGAAATTGAGAATAGAGGAAAGAAAAAAAAATCAGAGGCCCTTTAATATTTGAGGCCCTAGGCAATGGCCTTAGTGGCCTTATGCCAAGACCGGCGCTGTAACTAAAACACACTTACGGTGTGTTTGTAACATTTGAAAAGGTGAAAACAAGGGACACATCCTTTAGATCAAACTTAATACACAAAACATCCTCCAAAAAATAATATAAATACATCATTATTTTCAAATACTGCAATTTTTTCTTTTTACTAAAATACCTCTCTGCACAACGTTGGTTCTTTTTATGTGATGTTATTCTCATATCCATAATTAAAATTTGCATCCATTAATTATCAATCTTTAAAATGCAACAACTTTTTGTAGAAACGACGGATTAACAAACTCTTTTCACATTAAATCACAAATTTTATTATCTTTTTAATGGGTGACATTATGTATACGTAAAAATAACGGCAGACCAATGTTTTTCGAATTTTCTGTAATTAGATAGTATGATTGCAGACAATTTAGCAATTATATGCAATAATTGCATAAAAGTCCGCAATTATATGGTATAGTTGCACTTTTCTACGATTACTTGAAATTATGCAATTATTCGATATAATTGCATAAAAGTATGCAATTATATGAAATAATTACAGAAAATTATGCAATTATTCCATTTAATTGCATAAAAGTCTGCAATTTTATGAAATAATTGCTGACGTTTGAAGAAAAATTGAAGATTATTTCATATAATTGCAGAAAATGGCAAGTATACGGAATAATTGCAGAAAGTCTGCAATTATATGGTATAATAGCATAAAAGTCTGCAATTATTCCATATAATTGCATAAAAGTCTGCACTTATTCCATATAATTCCATAAAAGTCTACAATTATATGAAATAATTGCTGACATTTGAAGAAAAGTTGATGATTATTTCATATAATTGCATAAAATGACAAATATATGGAATAATTGCAGAAATGTCGGCAATTATATGAAATAATAGTACAGACTGCAATTATTTCATACAATTACATAAAAGACTGCAATTATTACATGTAATTGCATAAAAGTCTACGGTTATATGGAATAATTGCTGACATTTGAAGAAAAATTAATGTTTTTCACAAATTGCAGAATTCTCTGCAGATATAAGGAATAATTGCAGCCTTATTGCAAATATGATTTTTTGGTATCAACAATGAATCTCATTTTAAAGATTGCAAAATTTATGATTTTTTGATAAAAATGATATGCTGATCCTGTTTCTACAGAAAGTTATGCGCGTTTGAAATGCTAAAAACGTAAAAGGTATTTGGGTCTTTTGTCGCATGCAGATTTGAAAATAGGGACTAGAAACGTAAGTTTATTTTGGAGAGGATGTCTTCTCTATTTTAAAACTTAACAGGGATGTGAGCCAAACTATCCTTTTGAAGAAACTCAGTATGAATGATGCTTATTTTTGTCAAATGTACCAGTATTGTGGAAATTAGAATTTCCACATTATTTTTAAGTTTCATGAAGGAAAATCCCTCTATAAGAATACATTTTAAATTACATCTTTATTTTTATTTTATTTTTTTGAAAATTAAACCCGAACTTAAGCGCATGTTTCTATAATCAACTTTTTTCTTCATTTTTAAAAATTACAAATATTCGCAGTTATTTACCCCAAGTATTTACACATTTTAAAAGTTGAAATATTTATATTCTGACTTAAAATAAAAAGATGGATGATTTTGAAAGCTTGTTTCTGAAAAGGAACAACTATGTATTTTTAAATTTAAAGAGTTTGTTTTACAAAAGTTATTGTATGTCATGAGTGACATGATATATGGATACTACCATTGACACCTCAACTCATAAAAGATCTTTGTGTTAACTTTCCAAAAGGAATGTTATAGACTACCCCCTTAAAGAGCCCAAACGTCCTCATTGGCTCATCATTACACACTACCTAAGCATTGTGCTTGTAACCCACATCATGTACACAATGACTGACATCCGCGACATTACAACACATAATTTCCAACTGGTTATGGGCTCTGATACCAAATGTGACGACGGTAGGAATCGAACCTCTATCGTTTCGAAAAGCAACACCACCACTAAGCACTGTACTAAAAGATCTTTATGTTAACTTTTCGAAAGGGATGTTACAATGTGAGTTACACCCAAATTTTCAAGAGAGAGCAGGTACGAAGATATCAAAGGTTGAGATGTACAAAACTATGGAAGGTTGAGACATACAAAGGCTATCAAATGTTGAGACATGCAAAGGCTATTGAAGGTTGATATGTGCAAAACTATCGAAGGTTGAGACATTTAAAGGCTATCAAATGTTGAGACATGCAAAGGCTATCGTAGGTTGATATGTGAAAAACTATCGAAGGTTGAGACATGCAAAGGCAATCAAAGATTAAGATGTGAAAATCATCGAAAACTAAGATATGCAAAGATTATCGAAGGTTGAGATATGCTAAGGCTATCGAAGGTTGAGACGTACAAAAGTTATCGAAGGTCGAGACACGCAAGACTATCGAAGGTTGAGATGTATGAAAACTAGCTTGTTAAAATAAGATGTTGTAGTATGTCGAGGAAAGAAATTATTGCATGACAAGGCTCAAAGCTATCGTATGACGAGAAAGAGTGATATCGAATGTTGAGAGGTACAACTGTCGAGCATCTAAAAATCAAAACATAAAGCATTCTAGTTAGCTAAGTGACAATTCTTAATTGGTCCAGCTATGTCATGTCACCATGAAGAGAACAAAAGCAAATTATGCCACATATCAAATTGATAATGTGTCCAGTTAGCAAAATCTAATTGTCCATCCCCAACACCTGCCACATGTCAAGGACCCAAGGGCATAATTTTCCGATATATAGACATGTACCTCATACTAAAAAGGGGAAAATTTTGAATTCTTGATCTTCTTTCTCATATTCATTTTTTTATAATCAAGAAGTTAATAAAGCTTGATTTTGGACTTCAATGGTCATTTAGGTTAAACAAAAATCATGACTTTTTGGTTAAGGATTAATATATTTGGTTTGTTGCATATTTTCCTACATGATTATTTCAATATGGACAGTGTTTGCCCAAGAGTTGAGCTTCTTGTCAAGCACCTACAAACTTCCTTGATTACATGAACTTGAACATAAATTAGGCTAAATTTATGGTCTAACATTTTGGTGCTTTCTGTGGGATTAAACCCAGGAACAAAAAAATTCAAAGCATAAACAAGGATTGATCTTGCTTCTCCTAAAATATTTATCATGCGGTATCAAAAAAAGGATCGCTTGAACCAAACTTATGTTGTCGAACATTTTGCCAAAGTACCCATAAATAAGTGAAAAGCAAATATTGAACTTAAGGAACCCAGCCTTCCAAATTTTAGCAGCAAAAAGAAAGGTCGCACAATACGACCCGAATAAATGGAGCTTGAACCCATTTTACATAAAGAAAAATCCTAGTTTTGCCTTTGCATTAGGGTTACAAAAAAAAGAGAACCCGCTCCAAAGCACAGAAGAGTTAAAATGATGAAGGGTGACCCTTTCACTCAAATGAAAATGATAATACGATTTCAAGCTAAAGTAAATACATTTGAAGAATAAATGCCTGTGACTTTAATCGATTCTCTCGAAAGTAGAAAAGCATAATTAACCAATTTCCTAAAGCAAAGAAATATTGTCCTTATAACTTGAAGAGGAAGCCAAGATTAGGTGAAGAATAGCTTAAATTTACTCCAAAAGGCATAAGAATAATCGAGAAAACCATCTCTTTAAAGAACCTAAGATGAAAATAACTACTCTTTGTCGTCCGCAAGAGGAAGTGTACGTTTTAACAAGGAATAAATTGGTTTATTGGCCTTCAAAGAAAAAGATAAAAGGGAAGGAGGAATACAATGGTGGAGAGTATTGCCATTATCATGGTACGAATGGGCGTAACACCAGCGATTGTCGAGCCTTAGCTAGGATGGTTGAATATCATGTAAGACGTTAATTAAAAGAATTTGGTAAGTTGAACTAATCAAAGAACTAATGAAGAGAAAATAAGTCACCAGTGTTAGTCTGATGGAACTTCAATATGACTACTTTTAAGAGAACCAATTTTCAAGAAAGGATTTCATAGTGATGATGGTCAAATAAAGTTTTTAGTCCTATATTCGGGCATGGCTAAAGCAAACATACAAAGAGTAGTGATCAATTAAGCTTTTGGTCCCTCCTTTGGGCCTGGCCAAAAAAAACCATCCAAAACGTAGTGGTCAACTAAGCTTATAGTCCCACCTTTGGGCTTGGCCAAAGCAACCATCCAAATAGTGGTTGTCAACTAAGCCTTTGGGCCTGCATTCAAAGCTGGCCAAAGCAATCATCGAACGAGTGGTGGTTTATCAAACCTTTGGTCCCTCTCTGGGCCTAGCTAAAGAAACTGCCCAAGGAGCGATGGTCAACTAAGCCTTTAATTCCACCATAAGGACTGGCCAGAGCAATGAAGATCCGTTGGGCATAGAACAAGAAGTAATTATCTGATCATTTGACCAAAAATTATAAAGAATAAGAGGTGAACAGTTATCTATAAGATTAATTCACAAAATGGTATGAAAATATTATCCCAAAATACATTTATATATTTAGAATAGTGGAAGTTATAAGCATCAAAGACCTCTATTTCAACTGTTTAAAGTTATGGCACTTTAGACAAAGGTTCAAGAAGTCATAGGTTTAAGTCCCTAAGACATCATAACGAGTGTTATACTTTGAATAATTATCACTCTTTTTATCAAAAAAATAGTGGAATTTTTAAGCATTACAAACATTTTTAATTCTATTTTATTTTACGTGCATCATTCTTTCGAGGATTATCAAAATAATCTTTAACAATCATAAAATTTCAATGTATGGATATTGGGGATGAGGATTGGAGGATGTTGATACAACAACTCCTTGCCTTTCCTAGGACATCAAAATGTAAGAATGGTCATCACTTGTGGATGATGCATTCTTATACAAAATAAGAGGACATCATGTGTCTTTGAGTTCGTCGGAGCATCCATACAAAAAGAAATGTTGGTATCTTTGATATCTAGTGGCCACAGCCTTCCTCAATTGATGATCTCTTTCTAGACCTAAAATTCAGAACTTAATTTCTAAATTAAATGTAATGATGACTTCAACCAAATACTCTAACAAAGAATCCAGTTGAGAAGACCTAGAGGTAAAGAATTGCATCTGTTTCAATTAATCTTTAAGTCTTTTAATCTCTTTTTCTAAAGTTTCAGTGGCCAAAGAAGGATCAGTGATTTGTTGAATCACCATGCATAAATATTTCTTTAATTTTTCTCTTACCGACGAATAAAGTTTAGGGGATCAATTGAGTCAAGTTGAATAATTATTGCCACTTGAAAGTTTTGTTAGCACCTCTTAATTGAGAAATTTTATGAGATGAGTTTTTACTATCGTTTTCCAATTTTTGTACTTTTAAGGTGAACTCATTCTTTTCACGTTCTAAGTTTTCTATATGAAGGAAAAGATTATAAAATTCATACAAGAATTTATTATTCTAAGATTCCCTTAACTTCTAATTGCATTCAAGCTTAAAAGATCTACTCATTTTTGCCAATTCTTTCGACGTTTTCTTTAACAAGGGAGTTTTGAAGATTGAACAGCCATGCATTGAATGACCATGGGGCAAAGTAGATCTTTGCAAAGAAGTCTTCTTAGGAGAATGAATCGGGGTAGGGGTAGGAAGCTCCGCCTCCCCCTTAGTTAGAATAAGCTCATAAGTTTGACATTCGTTTCTAGATTTCTGTAAATTAACATCTAAGTCGAATACGCATTAATTAAGTTAAGCAATCTTTGTGTCGTATTTAACTTGCTGAGTCAATAGTAACGAACATGCTCTTAAATTAAGTTTCTCCGTCAACTCTTGAGTGTCCTTGTCTTTAAGGGAGATTTTCTTTTCAAGGTCGGAAATTACTTCTTGGGAAATTTTCTGGGTAAATTTTGACATCAAATACATGTCATATCAATTGTTTTCTTTAGTGTTATGAATTGAGAATAATCCAAGGATTGAAAAGAGAGGAAGATTTTCAATATCCAAAACCAACTTAGTTGAATATTAATGAGACGTCGAGATAAGATCATCAAGTGATAAAGGCGGATCTTTATCCCAAATCATGACAAACATTGGCAAATTAAAGTAATATGAACAGGATTCTTCATTAATAATATTAGAAAAAAGCTACAATAAATGCTATTACATTCGAATAAAAATTAAAAATCAAATCCCAATTAATTTGTAAATTTTGAAAAAGTATCCCGAATTTTCTGACGGGACATGAGATAAATAGGAAAAGTTACCGTAAATGGAACTTCAGCATTAAAAGGAGAACTAACATAGGAAAATTATGATAATCCCATTCTTTAGAAGGAGCAAATAATTGAGTAAGAAGGCAGATTTCGCCACATAGTAATTTTTCATAATTGATTCGAAGTGAAGAAAACGATCTTTATGGTCTACTACAAAATTAAAATCCAAATAAGAAAATCGAATGTATATATAAGGTCTCGAAGAAAGCAATATCTTGCTAATTGAGACTTTTCAATCAAGGAAGAATTTTCTCTAAAAGTTCTCTTTAACCTAACCAATCTACTTAGAAAATCATTAGGACTAGGAGATAGAGTAGAAATGGGTTAAAAATCAAAAATCAACATTTTTAGGATAAATTAAATTACAAATTAGACCATAAATTTTACAGGAAAAAATCACAAATGTATTGATGAAAGCATAAGCCTATATTAAATTAAATAACAAAAATTACTCGTAAAGAATAGACCTCTTAGAATGTTTAAAATAAATGCATCTTTATTATATTTAACTTTTTCTTTGAGAAGTGAATCAATAGTTAGAGGAGTAGTATTAACTCTAAGAAGACTCCAGCATTTCCCAGGATGAGTGTATGAACCATGCTCATTAAGATATCTTTTATGGAGTCACCTAAACAAAACCCTATAGTCATCGCCTAAGAAAGAAAAATTAATTGTTGGGAATCTGATATAAGCTAAGTAGAGGTAATCATAAGTTTATCTCTATCTTTGGAAAGCATCCAAAAGAGGGCAGTGTGTTCTTCATTTTCTTTACGGAAGTTTGACTGATGGAAATGAGACTTTTGAAGAAGGGGTGCAAATTGTTTATTTTTAAAGTCCTCTAAGTGCTTAAGGCATTTTAAAAGTTTCAAGTATTCATTATTGGACTTGTTTAGATCTCTACAAAGTCTCTCCCACTTCCTGCTAAGTCTTAAGACATCACTCCTACTTTTATTTGACAAAATCTCAAACAATGTCTATTTTTTCATTTATTCCAGTAATAAGAATAAGGTTTCAAGGTTTAACAAGAGAATTCAAATAAAGATCGAAGTAACAAGAGTATCAAATTACCTAGGATGGAGTCGTCGAAGGTTTTGATTTTGGGAAAAGTGCCTTCATGGTTTAGAAGATAATAGGCCAAAGCTACCTAAGTTGGACAAGTGAGGTCTGATTGATGGGTCTCTAGGTGAAGGACTGTCATCAATTCTGGGATTAGTGATGGGAGAAGAAAAGTCAGTGAGATGACCCATCTTGTGATTGTTGTCTTTTTCTCCCATATCATGATTATTAGGATCTTCATCTTTATCTTTCCTTGATAAGCCACCTTAGACATTACCGTCCCCTATCCTCCTCCTCCTCATCATCATCAGTTTCTCTGTAGCCTTTATTTTCTTCTTTGTCATCATCCGAAGTAAGACCATTAAAAATTAAATTCCCTTCTGGCTTAATCGGCTCATCATTTTTAAAATCAGACAATTCTCCAGGAACCCACTCACGGATTATGTCAAATTTCTTCTTATAATCAACCCCTGTGAAGTTGAGAGAAGGAAAAGCCAATCTAGGCATTGATCAATGTCGTCCTTATATACCATAATTATAGCCACCTTTGAACATTGATCCTTCTATGCAAGAAGGACTTACTGCAAGAAGGAGGATGCTTTGAATTTATCATCCTTCAATGATGCATTTGGCCTTTTAAGTAAAGAATCTTCCTTATATATCCTCATGTTCGGTTACCTTAGTCGAGCTTTCCTCGAGTTTAGTCGCCTTAAGTTGAGCTTATTTTGTTTCTTATGTAGACAATGCCAGCTCATTCTCAATTGCTCTTAATTTTTCCCCCAATGCATGAGTTTTCTTATTATCTAAATTCAAGGGGGATGAGATTAGTGAGTTTTCTATGGTCAAGGATTTGTTGGTAGCATGGATGTAACAACTTGCAATCTACGACTTCCCGATCCATGTTTAGGAGCAGCACAAACATCGCGGACCTCGCCAATGATAGATCGTTTTGTGTTATAATATAAAAACAAATCATAGAGCTATCTATAATATTCTACACTTTTTGAAACTCTTAACGGAAGGAATAAAAAATAACAATCAATAATATGATAATTCCAAATGAACAAAATAATGAAGTATCTGTTAGGAACTGGAGATAGTGGTTTTGATGACAACAACCTTTGTAACTTATTTTATTATATCTTATATACTAACACTATTGTCTAGATATATATGAATGTTATTATGCAGGATATATATAAGGCAGGTACTAATTAATGAAGACTGTATAGTATAAAGATCAAGAATGAAGAAATCAAGTTTGAAGACTCATGAGTATCAAGATCAAGATTTCAAGATAAGTGTCTAGTTTTTGTTAAAACTTCATAATAGCACGGAAATCTTCATTCCAAATTTCATTTGGGATGGAACCCATTTCTATCTTCTTAGTGGTGTACAAACCCACGACAAGTAGCTTACAAACCTACGACAAGTGGCTTACAAACCCACGAACATCCTAGTTTTGTACAAGTTCTCGAGTCCTGATGTGATGAGATATTCTGCAGGAAGAAGCTTGCAAAACTACTTCAAAATGGTTTTTTAAAATGATTTTCAAAACTATTTTTTTAAATGTTTTATCTTTAAAAATTATATTTTCAAATGATTTTCAAAAAGATGTTTAAGCCTTAAAATATTCTTTGTTTTTGTTTTTAAATAAACTCTTGTTTTAAACTTCGTTTGTTTTTAAACTATCTTCTGATTTTTAAAAATTCTTTTATAATATATATATACTTGAGATTTAAAATCAAATTTATATATACATTCTAAAAATATAGTTTTCTACTCTTCTTTATTTTAAATCATAGGAAAATTAGTTTATTTTACTCCAGAATCATTTCATCTTGTTTTCCTTTTAATACCATTTTCAAAACAAATTTTACATTGTTTTTAACTAAGCGATGTCGACATCATGGGATACCCCATGTCGACATGGTGGCCGTTAATTCAAAAGTTTCAATTTTCAAAAGAAGTGTCTATTCATTTAAATCTCTTCACGAATGGTTATGATCGCTACTGGTCTAGAAATAGCCTTCACAAACGAATTTTTTAACTAATTATTTTCTTATTTTCTTCACTCCTTCTTCTCCACAAATCCATATTCTAAAATTTTCATATTTTTAAGATCGTGCCGAAATTCTGCCGAATTCTCAAGTGAATCAAATTAGAATCTCATTCTTGTTTGATTCTCTGCCCTCTCTCGAAGATCAAAGTGCTATTCAGAGTTATAGGATCAATTTGTAATCAAAAGTTTATCGAGTCTTTCTATAAGGTGTGGTTGTGCCTGAAAATCAATTGGGTGATCTTGTGTCCCGTAAATCAAGAGAGTTTGCCATGGACTCGAAGACAGGAGGGTTCCTCAAGGCCTTTAGAAATTGAGGATTGTAACTTTGACATTGGTATAATAAAAATCTGTACGAGGTGTTTGCCTTGGTGCAGGACTGGACGTAGGGTAACTCCGAACCAGCATAAAATCTGGTGTGTTCTTTCCTTTTACTGCTTGTTATTTACTTTCTACATCTGTGTTTGATTCTGTGATTGTTCTATGATTAAGTTCTGCATTTGTTTATATAATAATTTTTAAATTATTCCATATAAATCTTAGAATCCATTAAACACTATTCACCCCCCCTCTAGTGTTAAATTAGCCTTAAGATCCTTAATCCGCACTCCCTTTCAATTGGTATCAGAGCATAGGTTTTCATAGTTTTCATAATCTGAAAATTGAAAAGTTAAAAATGGCATTTTTAGGAAATTTTGTTAATATTAGTTTTAATTTATGCATTTCATCAAAGTATCCTAAGTCTGCATATAGTTTTTATGAAAAATTAAGTTATCTACCGAATTGGTTTGTTATGCAGGAACATACATGTTACATGGCTTTTAAAGAATCAATAACCAATGGACAAACTGTGCAAATTGAGAAAGATAAATGGATACTTGATAGTGGCTGTTCAAGGCATATGATTGGAAATCCCGAGATACTCAATGACATTATATATCAAGATGGTGGATTGGTCAACTTTGGAGATAACTCAAAAGGATATGTGATTGGCGTCGACAATGTCGGTAATTCTAAAACTCCTCTTATTTCTGATGTTTTGCTAGTTAGGAATTTAAAACATAATTTCCTTAGTATAAGTCAACTATGTGATAAAGGATTTAAAATTAAATTTGGAAAAGATAAGTGTCACATCGAAGATAATAAGTCAAATATTATCTTTGAAGGAATTAGGAAGAAAAACATTTACATCCTTAGTATGAAAGTTTCAAATGATAACTTATGTCTTTTGACTAATACAAGTGACCCTTGGATTTGACATAAAAGATTTGGTCATTTAAATTTCAAACTGTTATCTAGGTTATCAAAACTTCATTTAGTTAGAGGTCTTCCCAAGTTAAACTTTAAAGTAGATAGTATATGTGATGCTTGCCAATTAGGAAAACTTAAGAAAAGTTCATTTAAACTAAAAGATATGATTTCTACTTCTAAACCTCTAGAATTACTTCATTTAGATTTATTTGGTCCATCTCATGTTCAATCAATTAATCATAATAAACATGTTTTTGTAATTGTAGATGATTATTCTAGATATACTTGGACAATTTTTCTTAAACTTAAAAGTGATGCTTTTGAATTATTTAAGAATTTTGCTAAAAGAATTCAAAATCAACTTTCTTTAAAAATAAAAACTATTCGTAGTGATCACGGTGGAGAATTTGAAAATGAAAATTTTAAGAATTTCTGTAATTAAAAAAGAATTACTCATAATTTCTCTTTTCCAAGAACTCCACAACAAAACGGAGTGGTAGAACGTAAGAATAGAACGATTCAAGAGTGTGCTAGAACAATGCTTTTTGATAGTAACTTACCTAAAAACTTTTGGGCTGAAGCAGTCGCTACAGCTTGTTATATATTAAATAGGATTTTAATTAGACCATTAACTAATAAAACACCATATGAATTACTTTACAATAAGAAACCCATAGTAGCTTATTTTAAATTTTTTGGTAGTAAGTGTTTTATTCTTAATACAAAAGATAATTTAGATAAATTTGAACCTAAATCCGACAAAGGTATCTTTATCGGATATTCTAATAAAAGTAAAGCATTTAGAGTTTATAATTTAAGAACTAACACTATTGAAGAAACAATGCATGTATCTTTTGATGAAAATTTTAAAGATACTGTACAAATAGAAGATGAAGAAGATTTTGTAACTTTAAATAATGAACCTAATGAAACTAATTGTGAAATCATTCAACCTAATAAAAGAATTAGGCTATTAAAAGATCATCCTGTAGAAAATATACTAGGAAATATTGAATCTATAGTTAAAACAAGAAACCAACTAAATAATATGAGTAATGTAGCTTTTATATCAACCATTGAACCTAAAAATCCAAAGAAAGCATCATCTGATGATTCATGGATTCTTGCTATGCAAGAAGAATTTAATCAGTTCACCAGAAATGATGTTTGGGAACTTGTTCCTAGACCTGAGGATAAAAGTATAATTGGAACAAAATGGGTTTATAAAAATAAAATGAATGAACTTGGTGAGGTCGTGAGAAATAAAGCTCGTTTAGTCGCGCAAGGTTAATGTCAAGAAGAAGGAATTGATTATGACGAAACCTTTGCACCTGTAGCAAGACTAGAAGCTATCAGGATTCTACTTGCTTTCGCAAACTACAATAATTTCAAGTTATATCAAATGGATGATAAAAGTGCTTTTCTAAATGGTTTTGTAAAAGAAGATGTTTATGTTGAACAACCTCCACTTTTTGAAGATAATAAATTTCCAAATCATGTATATAAATTAAAGAAAGCTTTATATGGTCTGAAACAAGCTCCTAGAGCCTGGTATGAAAAACTAAGATCTTATTTACTACAATCTGGTTTTGAAATTGGTAAAATAGATACAAATCTTTTTATTAAAAGAAACAAAAATGATATTCAATTAGTACAAATATATGTAGATGCTATAATATTTGGGTCAAATAATAACATAATGAATAAAGAATTCTCAGATATAATGACTAAAGAATTTGAAATGAGTCATATGGGAGAACTAAGTTTCTTCTTGGGACTTCAAATAAAACAATTAGATAAAGGAATTTTCATTAGTCAAGAAAAATATGCTAAGGATTTAATTAATAAATTTGGATTGACCACTTCTAGTGGGAAACCAACTCCAATGACAACTAATGTAGCTTTAAGTAAAGAAGATAAATCAAAAGATGTTGATAAAAAATTATATAGGGGAATGATTGGTTCGTTGCTTTATATAACAGCAAGTCATCCTGACATCATGCATAATGTCTGTCTCTGTGCAAGATACCAATCTCAACCTAAAGAAACTCACTTAAAAGCTGTTAAAAGAATTTTAAGATATGTAAAACATACTTTAGATTATGGTTTATTTTACCGTAAAAATGATGTATTTGATTTAATTTCATATTGTGATGCTGATTACGCTAGTTGTAAATCAGACCGAAAAAGTACAAGTGGAACTTATCACTTTCTAGGACATTCTCTGGTTTCCTGGTTTAGTAAGAAGCAAAACACTGTATCCTTGTCAACAACTGAAGCAAAATATATATCTGCTGCTTTGGCTTGTTCTCAAGTTATATATATGCAACAATCTTTAAAAGATTTAGGATTAACTATAACTAAATCACCAATTTATTGTGATAATACTAGTGCAATAAACCTATTTAAAAATCCAACTCATCATGCTAGAACAAAACATATTGATATTAGACATCATTTTCTTAGAGATAATATAAGTAAAGAAGTCTTAACTCTTGAATATATTAATACTGAAAAACAAATTGCTGATATATTAACCAAACCATTGAATGAAAAAAACTTTACTAAATTTAGAAGAGAATTAGGTATATGTTCATTAACTGAAATATAAATTATAAGTAATACAAGTATAGTTAATAATTAATATAATTTTTCAAAAGTTGAACTGGGCATGTCGACATGACCCATACCCTTATGTCGACATACATGCCGAGATTTTCAAATTTAAATTTCCCTCTAAAATTAGTTATTTGGTTATATATTTATATATTTCGACTTTTACCCCTTTTCTCTGTTCTATTCTCTGTAATAAACTTCTAAAACAGTAAATTAATGGCTTCCTCTTCTAATAATGAACCTTCTTCACCCACTTCTCCTCATTCTGGCCCTTTTCAACGTTCCACACACGTACGAGTCATCAAATTACAAGAGAAGATGAAAGATTTGCTTCAAATGATGATGGAAATTCAAGTAAGTCAACTACGAATGGCTAGAGAACAAGATAGGCAATGTAGAATCGTTAGGAATTTACAAAACTTCCTTATGGATAACCATGCCAATCCCATTATCATCGAAGAATCATCACAAGTCATAAATTCTGAAGAAGAAGAGCCTCTAGAAGAACCACAAGAGGATCAAGAAGAAGAACATCCTTTGCCGAATCCGGATGTTCATATGGACGAAGTCGATGGCGTGATTTGCGTTGGAGAGGTCCTTTTTTGACGCTAATGGGAACTTGGTCGAACAACGTGGAAACTTTTGTCTCTACTATCCAAATTGTTCGGTCCATGAATCACCAATAGTTAAGGGTCCTCGTTAAGCATTTTTCGTTTTTCTCTTTCTTGATTGTATATTGGTTTGTTAATTTGTATATAAGTGTTATCTTAATTAATGTTCTTCTAAAAACAATCTTTGGTGTATAAAATCTTGAATTCCATTTAACTTAGGATGCTATATTTCACTCATACATAGTTATTATTCTTATGTCATATGTTTGCTTATCTCATTTTCTATTAAGTTCAAGGTTTATAGGTATTTTTTTGTTGATGACAAAGGGGGAGAAGTTATATAAAATAGTAGGCTTGGAGTAAGGGGGAGTTGTTGGTGTAAGGGGGAGTTATGGTATGATCGAAGTGGTAAGTATATTTTATAAGGTTGTCATCATCAAAAATGGGGAGATTGTTAGGAACTGGAGATAGGGGTTTTGATGACAACAACCTTTGTAACTTATTTTATTATATCTTATATACTAACACTATTGTCTAGATATATATGAATGTTATTATGCAGGATATATATAAGGCAGGTACTGATTATTGAAGACTGTACAGTATAAAGATCAAGAATGAAGAAATCAAGTTTGAAGACTCGTGAGTATCAAGATCAAGATTTCAAGATAAGTGTCTAGTTTTTGTTAAAACTTCATAATAGCATGGAAATCTTCATTCCAAATTTCATTTGGGATGGAACCCATTTCTATCTTCTTAGTGGCTTACAAACCCATGACAAGTAGCTTACAAACCTACGACAAGTGGCTTACAAACCTACGACAAGTGGCTTACAAACCCACGAACATCCTGGTTTTGTACAAGTTCTCGAGTCCTGATGTGATGAGGTATTCTGCAGGAAGAAGCTTGCAAAACTACTTCAAAATGGTTTTTTAAAATGATTTTCAAAACTGTTTTTTTAATGTTTTAGCTTTAAAAATTATCTTTTCAAATGATTTTCAAAAAGATGTTTTAGCCTTAAAATATTCTTTGTTTTTGTTTTTAAATAAACTCTTGTTTTAAACTTCGTTTGTTTTTAAACTATCTTCTGATTTTTAAAAATTCTTTTATAATATATATATACTTGAGATTTAAAATCAAATTTATATATACATTCTAAAAATATATTTTTCTACACTTCTTTATTTTAAATCATATGAAAATTAGTTTATTTTACTCCAAAATCATTTCATCTTGTTTTCCTTTCAATACCATTTTCAAAACAAATTTTACATTGTTTTTAACTAAGGGATGTCGACATCATGGGATACCCCTTGTCGACATGGTGGCCGTTAAATTCAAACGTTTCAATTTTCAAAAGAAGTGTCTTTTCGTTTAAATCTCTTCACGAATGGTTATGACCGTTATTGTTCTACAAATAGCCTTCACAAACGAATTTTTTAACTAACTATTTTCTTCACTCCTTCTCCACAAATCCATATTCTAAAATTTTCATATTTTTAAGATCGTGCCGAAATTCTGTCGAATTCTCAAGTGAATCAAATTAGAATCTCATTCTTGTTTGATTCTCTGCCCTTTCTCGAAGATCAAAGTGCTATTCAGAGTTATAGGATCAATTTGTAATCAAAAGTTTATCGAGTCTCTCTATAAGGTATGGTTGTGCCTAGAAATCAATTGGGTGATCTTGTGTCCCGTAAATCAAGAGAGTTTGCCCCGGACTCGAAGACAGGAGGGTACCTTAAGGCCTTTAGAAATTGAGGATTGTAATCTCGACATTGGTATAATAAAAATCTGTACGAGGTGTTTGCCTTGGTGCAGGACTGGACGTAGGGTAACTCCGATCCAGTATAAAATCTGGTGTGTTCTTTCCTTTTACTGCTTTTTATTTACTTTCTGCATCTGTGTTTGATTCTGTGATTGTTCTATGATTAAGTTCTACATTTGTTTATATCATAATTTTTAAATTAGTCCATATAAGTCTTAGAATCCATTAAATACTATTCACCCCCCCTCTAGTGTTAAATTAGCCTTTAGATCCTTAATCCGCACTCCCTTTAAGTATTAAAAAAACTTCACTTACAACATTTCTCTACACTAGTAACACAATCAGCATAATGTTTGAGAATAACTAAGATAAAATAGTAGATAGCTAATAGATGATTAAATGCATGCCTCTATCATACCACCAAGCCTCCAAGTCACCGCCAATCCTCTCTATCGGCCTATCATAGTATAATTAAAAAGAAGAAAAAGATAGAGAGAGTCACACATACGTCAGGTGAGTGAAACGCATCATATAAGTGTATAATACTAATCAGCTAGCAAAACAACACTTATACTCGAAAATCATACCTTAACCTATGTCACATGAATGCAACAAGTCAGCAAAATACAATATAATACTATATTGACATTATATGTTAAGATCTCACGAAAATATAACTAATCTCTAACCATATTCACACGATCGAGCCCAAAGTCCTAACTCGCATCCCAAAGACCGACTATGACATGGTTGAGCCCAAAGTCCCAAATCGTTATAACTGAAAAACGTATGTGATTTGCTATTGAGGAACTAATGTCCCAGTCCACTATCGGCAAATCGTAAGCAGCTCGCTAATGGGGAACTACATGTTCCAGCCAACTATCGCTAAATAATGAACGAATCACTGCTAAGGAACACTGTGACTTAGCTCATTATAGTCAAATCATAAGTGACTCACTACTGAGGAATGCAATGTCTCAGCCTACTATCGCCAAATCATAAGCGACTCGTTACTAAGGAACAAGATGTCTTAGCCTAATATTGCCGAATCATAAGTGACTCGCTACTGAGGAACATAATGTCTCAACCCAATATCGCAAAATCGTAAGCAACTTACTACTAATGAATAAGATGTCTCAGCCCATTATCATCAAATCGTAGTAACTCGCTGCTGAGGAACATAATGTCTTAACCCAATATCGTCATACCGAACAACGTATAACGAATCTACTAAATCAAGACACTTTTCGAAAGTGTCCCAAAACATAGGAAACAATATACCAAAACATTCCTTGTCTCGCCACGATCGGAACGCCGCGAACTGCATGTGAAACCGATTGCATATGCGAGAGTTATAAACGTTTAAAGTTAAGGGCATTATGGTAGTTATTTAATTAATTGTTATTTATTAATATATTCGTTTCTCCTCTTATTCGCTACATTTCCAAAATCACGATTGAACCCAACTTTGTCCACTTCAACTCGACATCGCTACTTCCTAGGAGTCTTGTTTTCCGATCTGACACCATCAACGACTTTCCCACGTCATGCGCCACCCGTAGACACGAGCCACATCACCATCGACCGCTACTATCACATCTACTTCCTCTAGTCTTTGAGCGCCAGATTGCGGTGACTACGACCACCTGGGGTTGATCAGAACCCGGCATGGTACTTCCCTCGTTCTCCTCTTTATACTCATGCCTTCTGTTTATTGTATCGTCATTATTTCACAATTGGATCAAAACAGATGTTACATGTTCATCGAACTTCCGATGCATTTTCTATTCAATCTATGCACCCAATCAATGTCTGAATAGTTGTAGTGTATTCATCCCAATTCTGTAGGGTAAGTCCTCCCAGTTGATCTTGCTACCAGCACCTACGAATATACGAACTAATGTGAGACGTCACGATTTGGGTTATGGATCATAATGCATAGGACCTGCTTTAGGGTTTGGGGTATTAAGTGGTTGTTGTAGGGTCTTCCTCCTCCCTAATTAAGTAGTATAAGTGGTCGGGGTTATCGACTCGGCATGATAGTGGGATATCTCAGGAAGGGTCCACTTCGGGTACGACGTATTAAGTGGTTATTGTAGGGTCCGCCTCTTTCATAAAGAAGTATTAAATGGCCTGATGAGATTCCGAATGATGTCAGCTAGAGAGTACTAGTAGTTAGGTATTAAATGACAGGGACCTACTTAAGATATAGATATTAAATGGTTAGAGTCTTCCTTGGGTACTTTCTCTCACATTATTAGGACATGATTAACGGTAGATGTGTGGGACTAGGAAAGGCCTTTGGCTTATAGTTGAAAGCGAGTTATAAAGTTGGATTGGAAAAGTGAGTTATAAAGTTGAATTGGACTAGAAGAGCCTTGGGGCTTACAGTTGGAGATATTTCATGTAGGATATAGCTAGGATGCATAAGATATATTCTTATCTAAATTATACCGTCCAAATACTATTATGGAAGGACTCAATATTTTATTCGCCAGACATTATTGTTCTAACTCCCTCCTCATTATAATACAGGTTAGAGAAGACGATGCTGAATTTGGAGATGAAGGTGGAGGCGGAGTCTTATGGCAGTTTCCTATCTATTTATTTTTTGTTATATTTTGATGTACCCATTTCAAATTTGATGATATTATGTTGAGATATTGTATTTCGGATATTGAGATATTATGTTATGTTTTTGAAATTTGAATTTCTACTAAATAGGCACTATTTTTGATATTATATTTTATCCTTTCCACTGTGAGATTTTTATAGCGTAAGTAGATAGCTATATAAATTGTTCATTGTATCAATTTTACAAACCAACAGCTAGCTTTGGGATGGGTCTAAGGTTGGACGGGTCTTTACTGGGCCAAAAATTAGGCCGTTTCGGTGCGGGTTGTTATATTTAGTATCAGAGCTTAGGTTACCCGATCAATGGGTGTATGTATACGTTTTAGTGCATACTTGTTATTTTTGAAAATATTTCTCAAAAAACCAACAATATATATATATACATACATACATACTTATTTGAGCATGTGCAAACACACTAGGAAAATTTGTTTTCTAGCAAATAATACTATCTTCGGAAATTGTAACTAAAAGCTTAAACCTACAAATAGTTGATTATGGCTTAAAATCATTCCTCTGAGGTTGGGAAGCCCCTATCCAAAAGATACCCACTATCTGAGGGACGCCTTAATGGTTCAAGCAATACCCGAGGCTTGTAAGGCAAGTTCACATTCCTCAATAAGCTGCACATGTGACACATGCTGCCCTGCCTGCTAAAGCAGCACCTCGCTTTATAGACTTCCTTAAAATGTGCAAAGACTTCTGGAGTATGGGGGAAAGGTGTACATGAGTGCTGAAAGTTTCATGGAGACAAAGACTTGGATTATCGACTGTGGGTAAATATTTTGAGAACTTAGATGGGAATACCAAATCAAGAGGAGGATGGAGGTGTGGCAACTTAAGGGAGAAGCCTTATATTAGCGCACCATGGTGGTTGAGGAGAATGTCGAGGAAGGAATTACTTAGGCTGAAGACTCGCTTTGAGTTACGATTCATGTCCAGAGTTGAAGTAAGTTTGCAATTGGAAACGTTCATACAACATAGGCAGGGAGACTCCACTTTGAAGGAGTATATCAGTAGGTTCACGAAACTAGCTATGTTCGGATTGAGTTTGGTTGACATCCCCATGAAGAAGGCCATGATGTTTTTTAAAGGACTAAGGTCCCCACTTAGAGAATTGCTTTTTACCCAAGTACCCACTAGCGCCACTTATGAGACGTTAGTTGAGATGGCTTTGCTTCAAACTATCAGCTTGGAGGAGAAGAGAATGAGAATGAGAAGGTGGAACCAGTGCAAAACCAAGTTGGAGCTAAGAAGGGAAGATTTTGGGCAATCAAAAAGGCCAATGTGAAGATCAAGAAGGAGGGTATAACATGTCGAGATGCTAGAAGAAATGACACGTTGCCCAGGATTGTAAAGTGAGTTTGATGAGGGAGGAGTCCAAATAAAAGTGCTAACACTGCCATAAAGAAGGACACTACAAGAATCGATGTTCAAAGCTTGCGAATAAAAGGCAGAGTGGGCAAGCTTATGCCATTGAAGCTGTTCCTATCTCGAGAAGACCTCCCCTTAAAGATCGAGGAAAAGCTACAATGGAAGGTACAATTGTTATTTCTGGGAATATTATTCGTACCCTATTTGAGCCAAGAGCAAAACATTCATTCATAGCTAGAAATGTAGTAAACTCTTTGAGTTTGAAAACCCTAATTGTCACTAACCCAATAATTGGATCAAATCCTATCGGGGGGTTGATGCATCTTTTTTTAATTTGTAAAGACGTGGTTATGGACATATGTAACAACGATTTTACATGTAACGCTTTCTTAGTTTTGAGGGGTATGGAGCTATCCTTGGTGATGGATTGGTTATCCTACTATGAGGCTATCTTTGATTATGATAGGAGGATTGTATGGTTAAAGAGTAGTAAAGGGCGAGATATAGATATTCGACGCACATCTCAAAACTTAGTCGGGTTAAACTATTTATATTCCCTTAGCCCATCATAAGATGATCTCTCATATGTACCCGTGGTTCGATAATTTCCTCACATTTTTTTATAAAGTTTCGAGTCTCCCTACTAGAAGGAAAATCGAGTTTAGGATTGGTTTGAAAAGGACGCTAAACCGGTTGCTCTGCCATTAAGGTACATGACCCCAAAAGAAAGGCAAGAATTGGACAAGCAGATTTCAGAGCTATTGCAGAAGGGATTTATTCGCCGAAGTACTTCTAAATGGGAAGCACCTATTTTTTCGCCACTAAGGATTGACGAATGCCTTAGCATACTTTGTAGATTTGATGAGTAGAGTTTTTAGGGGGCAGTTGAATAAATTCATTGTAGTGTTTGTGGATGATATTCTAGTATTCTTTAGAAGTGAGATTGAGCATGAAAATCACTTAGGGAGGTACTAGGGACCTTGAGAAGGCACCAACTAAAAGCTAAATTCTCAAAGTGTCACTTTTGGAAGGAGGTGAATTTTCTTGGTCATATTATTTTCGAGGAAGGATTGTCTATTGATCCTGCAAAAGTATTCAAGATTGGAACAATCCGAAGAATGCCATGAAGGTTAGGAGTTTTCTTGGGTTTGTGGGTTATGATAGGAAATTCATCAAGGTCTTTGTGAAGATTGCAGTCCCATTACCTCAATTAACAAAAAAATCTAGTTTTTACATGAAATGAGAAATGTACGGAGGCATTCGAGAGCTGAAGGAGTTGTTGACCAATGCGTCGGTACTTACTTGTTTTAATGGGACGAAGCCTTTCACTATTTACACTGATGCATGTGGTATGGGATTTAAAGCTATTCTTATGCAATAAGGAAGGGCGATGGCTTATGCTAGTAGATAATCGAAGGACCATGAGAAGAGATACCCAACCCATGACTTAGAGTCAGTAGCCATCATTTTTGCCTTAAAGATGTGGGGGAACTATCTGTTAGGAGAAAGTTTGAGTTGTTCACCAACCACAAATTACTCAAATACCTATTTTTTCAAAAAGATTTGAATCTTAGGCATAAGAGGTGGATGGAATTTATAACATCATATGACTTTGGGTATTTATACTCTTGGAAAAGATAATGTTGTCGCTGACACCCTTAGCCGGAGGCACGCTACTCTCACATTCTTTCACATTTTTCTTCATCTTCTTATTTCTTTTCTCAAGCTTCCTAATGGTCTCTAATGGCCTCTTCATTTTAGGAAATTTATGAAGAAATATAATGGCAACAATAAAGATAAATTATATCCATATGAAATCAATGTCGATCCACTTCCAAACAAAAGCCAAATCACTCCCTACCACCTCTAGTACCCACGGCCACCAAACCTCCTCCCTCTTCAAGGCCGAGATCCACCACTTTTATGGTCAAAGCTGAAACTATTGGAGGCATATAGCAAGATCCGGGGAGCTCCGGAGTGAAATTTATGGAGAGAAATGCCACCGAGGTGATTTCAAGAAGCATCGAGGAGGAGTGGATATTATGGTGAGAACTCGATTAAAAATATACTTCTAAAAATTATAAATTTATTATAAAATGGTTTTAAATAAGTTAACATGACCATTAAAAGTGGATATGATGTTTGGTTGGTTAATTAATAATCCTTTATGGTTGCTTAAGAAGAAAAAAGCAATATATTGTTAAACATGTCATATAAATGTGAGAAACCTCTATTTATATTATGATATGGATGGTGTTATGATATGTTTGGAATGATTGGATGTTATGTTTTGATTATCATGTTTTGGTTGTGAAATATATGGTTGTTTGGATGTGTAAGCAATTCGCGTTTAATACAGGTCGAAATTACACAACGGAAATCACTTTCCAAAATGAATTAAAAGTGTTACGAGATGATTAAACCTCTTTAAATTGATTTATAAATCCTTTATAATCTGTAAAACTCGATTAGGTGAAGTTTAGAAAAGAATTGAAATTGGAGTCACAAATAAGCGCGTTGCGTAATGGCAGTTCGCGATTTTGCGCCGTAATAGTTTAAATCTGTTTATATGATGCAATCGAAGTCGGTATTCTTTGGAATAAAAAAATTTCGAACTCTTATAATTATAGTTTTCAAACAAAATAAAATGATTAATATTGAATTTAGTAGATTTTGAAATATGAGCAAAATAAGTTTTCAAAATAGTCGCAGTTGGCAGTTCGTAATCCAAAACGGAAATTTCTTTGAAATGATATCTTTAAATCTTTAAAAATATGAAATAAATAATATAAATATACTAAAATGTTTTAAAAAGGATTGGAGTTATAAAAATGGACTTTCAAATGATTGATGAGTTGTTTTGATTAAATAAGCTTTGAAAACACTATTTGTAGTATTTTTCGTAGCAGTTTTAATAACTTATACAAATTACAGTTTTAACTTAGCTATTCTTTCCCGAATTTTTTATAAACATTTTCAAATAAATAAATAAGTGTTTTGAAGATAATTTGGAAGTTTTATAATTATTTTAAAAAGAGTTTCAATAAATGATTAATAGAAAAGCTGTTATAAATAAATTATTAAATCTTGGCTCTAAAAACCGATGAGTAGACCCGATTCTTCTCTTCGTCAGATCCAGATGTGGGATGCTTAAAGTAAGGAGATGTTTAGTAGCAACCAATGCCTTGGCTCACCTGGCCTCTTCCTGGACGAGGAATAGATAAGGTCGAAATGCCGAAAACGAGGACAAGTATAAAATATTTACTTTCCATAACTAATTCCTTAACTTGGGTTGTGTAGAAATAATCTTCTTATGCTTAGTGTTAAATTCCGAGGAGGGTACACATACTATTCGAGTGAATTTAAAAGGTGATCTCACCACTACTCGACAGATAGTACTTGTTGAATACGGAAATTAATATTGAGTAAAATTAGTATAATTTCTATGAATCCTTTTTACTCAATAATGATTTCCAACATGATTTATGAGAAATGATTTGGTGTTTTCCCAAGTTAAAGAGAGGTTTAATAATGTGGAAATTAGGTTTAAGGGCTTTTATTTTCAAGGTAATTAGTTTTAAGGACAGCACTTTTGAATAATTAGTTTTAAGGACAATTTACAGGATAATGATAAATTCATTTATCTTTTTAAGTTATACAGGAAAATGATAAATCCTTTTAGCATTATTTCTGTATAACTGAAAATGATAAATGTTTTTATCTTTTTCCTGTAAAATGTCCTTAAAACTAATTTTTTAAAAGTAGTGTCCTTAAAACTTATTACCCACACAAATAAGCCCTTGAAGTGAAAATCCCCTTTAATAATCTAGTATATACTGGAAAAGAGATTATATATCTCTAAAAGATGTTTTTCGATAATTGGTTCGGAGAGACCGGGATCATATTTGGGTGATTCCTATCCGAAAACCACTTCGAACCATTGTACGTTCGAAAGTGAAAACATGATAAAGGCAATGATTTTGAAGATGTAGATCTTCATAATGAAAGACTACTTGCCACTAGCCCCTCGATTTTCATATTATGTATATATGGTGGCACTGGTATGTAATTTTGAAAATCTTCAATGCAAGGACTTCTCGCTACTAATCATAGGGGTGATTACCAAAACAGGATGTAGTAGAAGAGTGCCTTTGGTTTGTCCTGTACCTAGACAATTTGTATGGATGAATGCCTGACATTGAATTTCTAATACATTGACCTCTACAAACGTACATCTGTTTAGTGGCATAGGAGGTAACCTCTTACACTTAACACCCTTCTATAAGACGTACAAGATCAGAGGTTGTACATTTGTGGAAATCAATAGTCTGTGATGAAAATGGCAATGTAGCATTTTAAGTAGGACTTGATGATTTTATGCAAGGTAAAACATGACCTTAGGATTCGCACTCGGAAATGACAAAAAAAATATAGATGCGGTAGGGCTATGTGGGTCGCACCCATTAGGATATGATCATCACCTTTCTAGATTACCCTCAATGTATAGGGTATGTTGTGTATGCTATGAGAGCTCTCGAATAGGTCAGGAACGATCTATGTGATGTCATATTCGGTACTAGCTATGGTAAAGGTAGACCAGTCATGTGTTGGTAGAGGACCATCTATTGGTGCCTTTATGCATTTTTCTAGAGATGTACCGTCGGAAGGTAGTTGTAATAACCCGCATATTTTACGAATTTAATATTTAAATATTTTATTTAAATATAGAATCATTAATCGGATTAAGGTCCGAAAAACTATTTTTTGCAAACAGTCGAATTGGGACCCGAGACCACTTCCATTGAGTCCAAAATGGCGTTTGCAACTTTTTTAAGTATAAACATCGATATATTTAGAGTTAGTGAAATTTTGATACTTTTTCACTTAGGGATTTGGTTTAGTTTCAGCCCATTAGACCCAAGCTTCACCCTCTCTTCTCTTCATTCATTTCATTTTCCTAATACAACTCAAGCTTTAGATAAAAATGGGGGAAGAGAAAAAGAATTGGAATTCCTAAGCCCTAGTTTCCAATTTGCAAATCAAGTTCTAGCTCCAAATTCAAGAAGAAGCTTTGGTAAGCCTTCTCTTCTTCTTCCCCAACTCTTTCTCCTTTCAATTTCAGAAATTCCTAAACCTAACTTAGGAAATGTTTCTCTTTTAAGCTTAAATTCAATCTTCTTGAGTTGGGATTGAAGAGTGGTTGATCCTCCTTTGTTTTCAAGCTTCTCCTTCCTTGTTTTTGTATAAAAAGGTGAGATTTTTATCCCACATCTATGACTATAACTATCCTTGATTGCTTGGTATGAATTCCTAACACTTGTTCATGATCATTTGATTTTGATTTGGATTGATTTGGTGAACATTCCAGTATTTTGTGTTTTGAAGTCAAAACTTTGAAAATCCTAGCTTTGAATTGTGAACATGTTTTGGTGGTGAATCGGAAAGCTTTAGGGTTGGGTTGTCGCTAGGCATAAATCCTTTGTCGCCGATGCTCATTCAATCGCTCTGAATCCGAGAAGTTGTGTAGGTTTGCCCATTTTTGGGCTTTGCAAATTCTGTCCCGCTACAGGCGACAGACGTCTGTGGATTATCCACAGACGTCTGTGGCTTCAGGAAAAATATTTCCCGAAACAGGTGACAGACGTCTGTGGATTATCCACAGACGTCTATGGCTGTTGATTTCTGGAAATTAGCCTATTTTTTTATGTGGATTTTCAAATTTATCGATTTTTGATTATCCATATAGTTATTGTCGATTAATATCAAATTTGATGATTTCTTTTCTGGATTTTTGGTGTTTCTATTTGATCGATTTGATATCGATTTCCAGGGTTTGATTCACGTTATCGAAATGTGGATTTTGTGATTAATTGTTTCTACAATCATTTATGTGATTTGTCACTTTAAAATATAAACGTTTTCTATACTAGTAGTAAATATTCAAACTCTTTTACAAAGATGATTTCAACTCTATTTTTAAACATAAAGCTTGTTTTCAAAACCGTTTTCCAATCTATTAGTATATACAAACCTTTACATCATTTGTACGAGAAAATATAATTAAATGGCTTAGCAAAACAAGTGGTATGAAACGCTTGCGTTTACTTCGTCGGTTAATTTTTGGACTTGTTTGATTGAAACTCTTGTGACAATTTTCGAGTGGAAATCTACAATTTGTTCGTAAATATTTAAGTTAAGCTAGTGGTTATGGGACATGAAGCTAAACTCATATATTTACTAGCTTAGTGTAATCGACACTTTTTATTGATCAATGATGATCATTTTGTGATTTAGACTAGCGATGTGCGATGTCTATTTGTCTGCGAGGGAGACTAAACCCCATTTCTGTGGAACTTCGGTTCAATTTGGCGGGGTAGCGACCCGTGGTCTTCGAACCGTTTGTGGAACTTCGGCTCAATATTTATGGTTAGCGACCATGGAATAGCGTTCCATTTGTGATACACGTGTTGGTGAGTTTTCATGCTCCCGTTTGTGATAGGCCTCCCCTCCTTTGTGATTTCTGGATTTCTAATTGATGATTTCTAGAATTTGTGTTTCACCAACCTTTGCGATTGGCATTAATATGTTTGTCAATATTTGTAGTTTGGTGAATAAAATAAAGAATATGATATTCATTTTGGTGCTTTGAGATTCTTGAGATATTGTATGATTTTGTTGTTGTTTTAATCACACCTGTCCTAGTATGACATTATCGTTATCATACGTTCTTATTATATCTCTGCTTATATCTCATTTCTTTAATGATAATTATAGCTTGACTGATCCGTTTATTATTTTCTTATTAAATAATACTCGGGTCAGACTGAGATGTTACAGGTGCTTCTGCTTTACTCCTTATCTGGGATCACCTTCTGACTTTTGTCTAACTACATTACATTTGTAGTTTTTGTTGTTATACATTTGAGATAGAGACTCCTTGATGTATACATATTCTTTTGTCTAGCACTTGTATCTATTCTTTTGTGATATTGCGGATCTTGTTTGACCACTACTCTGATGTACACTTTTATGTGTTATATTCATATCTGTTTCCGCCTTTGAGATATGAACATCTGTGACTGATTTATGTTATGTTTATTTCTATATTCGTTTCTGAGGTCCACTTAGCCACTGTGTGGTAGCTTTGAGTTTGCATCGGTATGTCGGATTTCCTCTTGAAACGAAATGCATGTTATACTATCTGACGTATCAGTGCTCGCACAAAGCAATTACACGGATGGTCGCTCCTCAATAGCCTTATTCTTCGTGCTAGTTGACGGCATTACTCCGTAGTGTCCTTGCCTAGAGTGAGCATAGAGGTGGGGCGTCACAGCTTGGTATCAAAGCCAAAATTCGAAACAATATAGAATAATCTAGCAAGGATCATTGTCCTAAGTCTTTCTTAGGAATCGTGCCATAGGATTTAATTCGGGTCTTCGTTCCTTTCTATCCTATTTCTTTTTATGATGCCTTGTTTTATCAATCAAGTTTGTTTGATATTCATTCTGAGATTAACCTTTTTCCTCTTTTCTTTCCTTCTTAAAGAAGAGAAATGGTTAGACCTGGCCGTCCAAGCGCCGGTCAATCTAGTGCTACTCCCCAGGATGGAGTATTTATGTCTGCTCAGCAACTTCTTGATCTTGTAAGAAATGCTCAAGCTGTCGGACCTATTCCTGAGCCCACTCATCCTAAATTTGGGTTTGCACGCTTGTGCAGTGATTACACCAATTTGGGTGGAAAGCCATTCAAAGGTTCCGAGAGTGTTATAGAAGTCCAGGCTTGGCTTCGAACATGCGACCGCATCTTTTCTCGCATGAATCTTATTGATCTTCATCGAGTCCAAGTGGCTTCTAGTATGCTCCAAGAAAGAGCATTAGACTGGTACGGGCTTCTTATCTCCGAAATTATTAAAGCGGACCTTACTTGGGAGCAATTCCGGGAAAGGTTCGAGGTGAAATTCGTGCCGGAAGCTGAAAAAGTATCTTTGGCCCGACGCTTCATAGACCTTCTTCAAGGTGAATCTTCCATGACCGACTACGTCGCTTCTTTCGAATCTCTCTCAAAATATGGGGTTGAATACATTAACACCCCATTAAAGAAAAACCAGAGATTCGTTTATGGCTTGAATAAGAGCCTTAAAAAGCCATTACTTCTGAAATTAGAAGTTTCTTTTGATCAGCTTGTTGATATTGCTCTTCGTCTCGAAGAGGCGGATAAAGATAGCGATGTTGAGGTCAAACCAAACATCAACAAGAAGAGACCTTTCAAATTCAAGCCGAATCCCAACAAAAAGGGAAAGCAAGCAACACCGGTAGCAAATACTCCTAGCACTCGTCGTGGAGAATGTTACAATTGTGGTTCTAAGGACCACTATGCAAACAAGTGCTCGAAGTCTAAGAGTTCGGGTCATACTATATCTTTGTGTCCCAAACTTCAAAGCAAGAATGAAGGCAAGCTAAATGTTGTACAAGCCCCTGCTAACACTTCTCGTGGTCAAGTTATTTCTCATTCTATCCTTGATGGCATTATTATATTTCGTGAATTTCCTATTCGAGTTCTTTTTGATACGGGTGCATCTCACTCTTTTATATCAAAAGAACTTGTTGATGCTTTGTCTTTGAATGTTATTGGCTTGATGACTTCTTTGAGGATTGCGAATCCGGTTGGTGGATCCGCAACACTCAGTTTATTATGTAAAGATGTCGAAATTATTTTGTGTGATTACTCTTTCCGTGCTGATTTGCATGTTATGCGTTACCTTGGTTTCGGAATGATTTTGGGAATGGATTGGCTTAACCGTTATGAAGCTCATATCCTGTGTCCTGAGCGGACTATATATCTTCGACATCCTCAATCTGTTAAGTAGATTTCGCTTGTTCTGAAAGATTCGGATTCCAATTTGAAAGCATCCTTGTATTCTCTAAATCCTCATGACGACGATAATGATGATGAGGAAGATGTCATATCTCTCATTCACATTGTTTGTGAATTTCCCGATATATTTGAGCCCGTTCTAGGATTACCACCTAAGCAAGCAATTGAGTTCAGAATTAATCTAATCCCTGGAGCTCTACCTATTACTCATCCTCCTTATCGTATGTCCAATAAAGAAAATGAGAAGATGCGCAAACAATTATCCGAATTGGAAGCGAAGCAATTTATTCAATCTAGTTCCTCTCCATGGGGAGCTTCGGCTATTTTTGTGAAGAAATCTGATGGTACCCTTAGGCTTTGCGTTGACTACCGCAAGCTTAACGATCTCACCATCAAGAATAAATATCCCTTACCGCGGATTGATGATTTGTTCGATCAGCTTAGTGGTGCTAAAGTCTTTTCACAATTAGACTTAGCAACTGGTTTTCATCAGCTCCGTATTGTAGAGGATAGCATTCCTTTGACATCGTTCCGTACACGTTATGGATCTTATGAATGGCTTGTTATGCCATTTGGTTTGACGAACGCTCTAGCTTATTTCGTCGACCTTATGAATCGAGTTTTTAAAGACTTCCTCGATCGATTTGTTCTCATCTTTATAGATGACATACTTATTTATTCTAAAACCGAGGAAGAGCATGAAAATCATCTTCGGATTGTATTAGAAACTCTTAGGAGCAACCAATTAAAAGAAAAAATTTCTAAATGCCACTTTTGGCAATCTTGTGTGGAATTTTTGGGACATATCATTTCTGAATCCGGAATTTCCGTGGATCCTTCAAAAATTGAAGCGATTCAAAATTGGAAGAGACCGGAGAGTGTGACGAAAATCCGCAGCTTTCTCGGATTGGCGGGCTATTACCGTCGGTTCATAAAAGACTTTTCTAAAATTTCCGTGCCTCTTACTAATTTGACAAAGAAGGGAATTAAATACATTTGGTCAGACAAATGTGAAGCTTCATTTCAAAAATTAAAAGAACTTTTTTCCGATGCTCCTATTCTTGTGATTCCCGATGGGAACCAAAATTTTATTGTTTATACCGATGCTAGTCGTGTTGGTTTGGGTGCCGTTCTCATGCAGCGGGAATGTGTTATCGCTTATGCTTCTAGGAAATTAAAGCCTGCCGAGACTAGATATGCCACTCATGATTTAGAGCTCGCGGCTATTGTTTTAGCCCTTAGAATTTGGCGCCATTATCTTTTGGGGGAGAAGTTTGTTCTCTATACCGATCATAAATCTCTGAAGTATTTATTTTCTCAAAAGGAACTTAATTTGCGTCAACAACGTTGGCTCGAGTTCCTTGCATCTTATGATCTTGATATTCTTTATACTTCCGAAAAAGGAAATCTTGTTACCGATGCCCTTAGTCGTAAGCAACAAGCGATTGGTTCTTTGATGATATCCGAGTGGAATGATCTCGCGACTTTATCCACTTGTGAAATTCGAGATCGTGAATCCGATTTATGTTCATATCTTGTTTTATGTAGCCATGAGGCTCATCCTTCTCTTTTAGACCGCATTCTTGAAGCTCAAAAGCATGATCCCGAATTGGTTCTTCTTAGCCAAAGTTGTAGAATAAAATCGATATTGAAGGTTTGAAAGACTTTGATATTGATGCTCGCGGCGGTATTCGAAAATTTGGTAGACTTATTGTGCTAAATATTTGTGATCTTCGTAAAGATATTTTAGAAGATTCTCATCGTTCTAAATTTACCATTCATCCCGGTAGTAGTAAAATGTACGCGGATATGAAGCGACTTTATTATTGAGAGGGAATGAAATCTGATATTGCTAACTTTGTTGAGCGTTGCATGACTTGCCAACTTGTCAAGGCCGAGCATCAAAGGCCCAGTGGGTTATTGCAACCATTGGAAATTCCAATATGGAAGTGGGATCAAATTTCCATGGACTTTATTGACGGTCTTCCCCGTTCTCGTTCGGGCCATGATAGCCTATGGGTGATAGTAGATAGACTTACGAAATCCGCCTATTTTATTCCCGTTCGGTCCAATCGGACCGTACCTATTTTGGCTAAACTCTTTGTTAAGGAAATTGTTAAATTGCATGGAGTTCCAACTTCTATTGTTAGCGATCGGGATCCATTATTTACTAGTGGATTCTGGAAAGGTCTTCAAAAAGCTTTAGGAACGAAGCTTAATTTTAGCACCACTTATCATCCTCAGTCCGATGGACAAACCGAGCGGGTGAATCAAACTCTTGAAGATCTTCTTCGTACATGTGTTCTTCATTTTGGTGGAAGTTGGGAAGGTCATATTTCTCTTGTTTAATTTTCCTATAATAATAGCTTCCAATCTAGTATTGGTATGGCACCTTTCGAGGCACTATACGGAAGGCCATGCCGATCTCCTTCGTGTTGGCTTGAAGCCGGTGAGAAGCTGGTTTCAGGTCCAGATTTTATTCGTGATGCCACAGAAAAGATTGACCTTATTCGACATAGGATGAAAGAAGCCCAAAGTAGACAAAAATCTTTTGCCGATAACTGAAGAAGGAAATTAGAATTTTCTGTGGGAGATTTGGTGTTTATTCGTGTTTCACCTATGAAGGGTGTTGTGCGTTTCAGTCGATAACAACCCGCATATTTTACGAATTTCTAAAAGATTGCGAGGATGCAATTTCTTTAAGGAGGAGAGTCTGTAACAACTCGCATATTTTACGAATTTAATATTTAAATATTTTATTTAAATATAGAATCGTTAATCAGATTAAGGTCCGAAAACTACTTTTTGCAAACAGTCGAATTGGGACCTGAGACCACTTCCATTGAGTCCAAAATGGCGTTTGCAACTTTTTTAAGTATAAACATCGATATATTTGGAGTTAGTGAAATTTTGATACTTTTTCACTTAGGGCTTTGGTTTAGTTTCAGCCCATTAGACCGAAGCTTCACCCTCTCTTCTCTTCATTCATTTCATTTTCCTAATACAACTCAAGCTTTAGATAAAAATGGGGGAAGAGAAAAAGAATTAGAATTCCTAATCCCTAGTTTCCAATTTGCAAATCAAGTTCTAGCTCCAAATTCAAGAAGAAGCTTTGGTAAGCCTTCTTTTCTTCTTCCCCAACTCTTTCTCCTTTCAATTTCGGAAATTCCTAAACCTAACTTAGGAAATGTTTCTCTTTTAAGCTTAAATTCAAGCTTCTTGAGTTGGGATTGAAGAGTGGTTGATCCTCCTTTGTTTTCAAGCTTCTCCTTCCTTGTTTTTGTATAAAAAGGTTAGATTTTTATCCCATATCTAAGACTATAACTATCCTTGATTGCTTGGTATGAATTCCTAACACTTGTTCATGATCATTTTATTTTGATTTGGATTGATTTGGTGAACATTCCAATATTTGGTGTTTTGAAGTCAAAACTTTGAAAATCCTAGCTTTGAATTGTGAACATGTTTTGGTGGTGAATCGGAAAGCTTTAGGGCTGGGTTGTCGCTAGGCATAAATCCTTTGTCGCCGATGCTCATTCAATCGCTCCAAATCCGAGAAGTTGTGTAGGTTTGCCCATTTTTGGGCTTTGCAAATTCTGTCCCGCTACAGGCGACAGACGTTTGTGGATTATCCACAGACGTCTGTGGCTTCAGGAAATATATTTCCCGAAACTGGTGACAGACGTCTGTGGATTATCCGCAGACGTCTGTGTTTGTCGATTTCTGGAAATTAGCCTATTTTTTATGTGGATTTTCAAATTTATCGATTTTTGATTATCCATATAGTTATTGTCGATTAATATCAACTTTGATGATTTCTTTTCTGGATTTTTGGTGTTTCTATTTGATCGATTTGATATCGATTTCCAGGGTTTGATTCACGTTATCGAAATGTGGATTTTGTGATTGATTGTTTCTACAATCATTTCTGTGATTTGTCACTTTAAAATATAAAGGTTTTCTATACTAGTAGTGAATATTCAAACTCTTTTACAAAGATGATTTCAACTCTATTTTTAAACATAAAGCTTGTTTTCAAAACCGTTTTCCAATCTATTAGTATATACAAACCTTTACCTCATTCATATGAGAAAATATAATTAAACGGCTTAGCAAAACAAGTGGTATGAAACGCTTGCGTTTACTTCGTCGGTTAATTTTTGGACTTGTTCGATTGAAACTCTTGGGACAATTTTCGAGTGGAAATCTACAATTTGTTCGTAAATATTTAAGTTAAGCTAGTGGTTATGGGACATGAAGCTAAACTCATATATTTACTAGCTTAGTGTAATCGACACTTTTTATTGATCAATGATGATCATTTTGTGATTTAGACTAGCGATGTGCGATGTCTATTTGTCTACGAGGGAGACTAAACCCCGTTTCTGTGGAACTTCGGTTCAATTTGGCGGGGTAGCGACCCGTGGTCTTCGGACCGTTTGTGGAGCTTCGGCTCAATATTTATGGTTAGCGACCATGGAATAGCGTTCCATTTGTGATACACGTGTTGGTGAGTTTTCATGCTCCCGTTTGTGATAGGCCTCCCCCCCTTTGTGATTTCTGGATTTCTAATTGATGATTTCTAGAATTTGTGTTTCACCAACCTTTGCAATTGGCATTAATATGTTTGTCAATATTTGTAGTTCGGTGAATAAAATAAAGAATATGATATTCTTTTTGGTGCTTTGAGATTCTTGAGATATTGTATGATTTTGTTGTTGTTTTAATCACACTTGTCCTAGTATGACATTATCGTTATCATACGTTCTTATTATATCTCTGCTTATATCTCATTTCTTTAATGATAATTATAGCTTGACTGATCCATTTATTATTTTCTTATTAAATAATACTCGGGTCAGACCGAGATGTTACAGGTGCTTCTGCTTGACTCCTTATCTGGGATCACCTTCTGACTTTTGTCTAACTACATTACATTTGTAGTTTTTCTTGTTATACATTTGAGATAGAGACTCCTTGATGTATACATATTCTTTTGTCTAGCACTTGTATCTATTCTTTTGTGATATTGTGGATCTTGTTTGACCACTACTCTGATGTACACTTTTATGTGTTATATTCATACCTATTTCCGCCTTTGAGATATGAACATCTGTGACTGATTTATGTTATGTTTATTTCTATATTCATTTCCGAGGTCCACTTAGCCACTATGTGGTAGCTTTGAGTTTGCATCGGTATGTCGGATTTCCTCTTGAAACAAAATGCATGTTATACTATCTGAGATATCAGTGCTCGCACAAAGCAATTACACGGATGTTCGCTCCTCAACAGCCTTATTCTTCGTGCTAGTTGACGGCATTACTCCGTAGTGTCCTTGGCTAGAGTGAGCATAGAGGTGGGGCGTCACAGTAGTCCCTTACCTTGTCATTGTATGGAATTCATTCTCCAATATAAGTCTTTACGGTTTTAGTTGTAAACTTATTATGCTATCAACTTTAACAAATGTAACAATTCCATCTATGACTAATATATTATTTGAAAGGATTTTCAAAGAATGTCATTAAAGATAATATGCCTAATTTTGTGTAGCAAATGTTTTGGTTATCATAAAGTAAAAACCTGTTCCGCGTTTATGTGCGGCGTGGTCTTACGAGATACCCATTGTTTTCCAATACCCATATTTTTGAATTTCTCACACCAATCCTATGAATGACCAAAAGTTTATTTTCATTTCTCTTAAACCGTGGGTGCCCTATTTTTCCATGCAGCCAAGTGGTCAAGTTTAGCTTGGAGCTTGAAGTCTGGAGTTGAAGATGTTCTGGTAGATAAATCTCCATTTCCATTTTCACTACATTAGTTTACTGATTATATTCGGTATTTATAAGGACATAGATTTATAACTGTCTAGGCTAATTTATATGATAGACTCTGATAAATGTATTTATTGACTTTTTAACCTTTACTACCCGTCCTTCTAGCACTTGGTTTTGCGGCATGGGAATATCGTGGACGTTTTAATGTCGATTTCCGAGGGTCAAAAGGGCGGTTCGTCACATTTGGTATCAGAGCTTATATTGAGCAAACCCTGAGCCTGATAGGGGTAAAGTCTCAAAAGAGATCGGGTTAGTAATACTGTAGGATGAGTAACTCATTAGGGATAGGGTAAGTGACACCCTAGAATGAGTTTGAACATATTATATATGAGCACGTATTTGTTAATGTTTTATAAAAATGATTTTTGTTTTGGAAAATTTGGCAAATGAAATAATTTTCCCTAGGGTTATATTTTGAATATAAAAGAATATCTTTCAAAAGATATACTTATTATGTAGTGTTTGGTTGTTAAGGGAATGATAATATTCCATTATTATCATTAATTGATTGGTTGTTTGATTTAAAATTTTAAATACGAACACCTCGTGAATTTCGCTTCACAATTTGACTATGTAGTGTTCGATAAATAATATTGGTTCAAGATTAAAGAATTTTTTTCAAGATATATGATTTTATGAATATTGATTTTATAAAATAAATGATTTATAAAATGGATATATAAAACATGTTTTATAAAGAGATTTTTGAGAATTTAAATTCCGGTATTTTTGAAAAAAATCCGATGATTAACTAGTTTGAGTGGCTCAAAAGTAACTAAAAATGGGAAGGAGATGTGTTCGGATGGTAAACACTTCCCTTATGTATTCCCCTTCTTATTAAGAGAATAGGCAATACTATTGGTAGTACCCAGTTCCTTGGTATCATTTTTGAGTTACTCGATCTATATAGTTTTCATAAAGTTAAAATATCTTTTAGGAGAAATGATTTGAAAGTGATATTTAACATGAGATCTAAACTCTATTTTTAAGTTAAGAATGTCGCTCATTCAAGGTCTGAGAGGTAATGATACCCCAACTGGATCGACCTCACTATTAACTAATAAATAGTTTAAGTTCGACATCGAAAATTAATATTAAGTATAATTAATCAGATCTCATACTAGTGTTTTTGGGTTATCGTAACAATGTTTTACGCAACATTTGTTTTGACCCAATAAAGTGTATTTTGGGAAATATGAAACTTTCCTCAAAGATTTTTACGAATTTAAGTATATAGAGGTATTTTCAAAGCGTTGAAATTGGAATAATTTCTTTGGAAAGAAGATAGAATTTTTGGTGAATAAAATTTTGAAAGTGATTATATATAAAGAAGCATCTTTATAAAAATGTTTGGACAAAAATATTTGGGAAGGTTAATAAGAACGTATGAGGTACATAGATGATTTCGTTGCACGATTTTGATCTAGGATTCGAGTACATGACTTTGAGGTATTTATACTGATCGGAAAAGGATTTATCGCTCGATTCTTGACGACAAACATTGATGAGGATTTGTGGTTAGGAAATTACATTTTCTATCATAGTTGAGAGATACGTAAGGGAAATAAAGGTTTCTGATCAAGAAACCTGATCAGAGTCCGCATTAGAGGAACGAGGGATCAATACTAGTTTGGAAATAAAGTTGTGTATTTGAGTAGAAGATCAAATCCGATATTGCATACGGATAATCTAGATATATTTGAATTTAAGATCGAATAAAATAGTGCATATTGATAATCCATGAACATAACACGGGTTTGTATTTGACATTTAAAATAATGTTTTTATTGGATTTTTGGTTAGGCGTAATTTCGGGGATGAAATTCTTTTAAGGAGGGAAGTCTGTAACGGCTCAAAAATTTATCAATTTGATAAATTATATTTATTTTAAAAATATTCAAATATATGCTTTTTAAAACATAGATTATGATGCTTTGAATAATAATGATGGTAATCTTATTTTGAATATGTATTTACAAAAATATAAACTTTGAAGAAATACCGATAAAATGATTGAAAACCGTTTTATCAATAAACAGCCCTATAATTATCAGAAGTCGCACACGGAGCTGGATACATACACTTATTTATCCATTTAAAAAGAATATGAAATAAAAAAATATATTCATTTTTGGAAATAAATTGTATTTATGACATCATCAATAATGGCATCATATTTAATAATTAACTTATGAATTTAAAAATCAGATTTAATGATTTAATAATTATTCATATATTTGGTTTTAAATGATAATAATTCATTTTAATGAAGTGATAATAGATCATTTATAATAGATTTATAAAGATATATATATATATATATATTTGACTTGAAATTATAAGGAAAATTGATATCACTTTATTGATATAATAGAACTTTCTGTAAACATTTATATAATATTAATTTATATGATTTTATAATTCCAATTTTGATCATTTTAATTCAATAATATTGATAAGAGATTAGTTTTCAAATTTTATTTACATTTGTATGTAATTTAATTAATAAATGAAAATGTGATCAGAAATCGAGATCGGAATTCGTAACGGTTTAACGTAAAGAAGTTATACAACGTAATATGTTATATGTGACATACATGCACACATATACACATATACACATATATACATCCATGTACACATATGAACGCATAAGAACTACCATTTACATTCACTTATTGCTAATGGTAAATGGTATAAATATCATGATATTTATGAATAAAAATCTAGATATTTTCTTACAAAAATTAAAAAATAAACATCACTTCACCTTGTTCACATGAAGGAGCATTAGGAGGGGAGTGGGTTGCGTATATAATGGTGATGGAGGAGGTGTAGGCAAGCGCATGTTGAGGTGAAATGGTGATGTGAAAGCTAATGGAAAATATCATGATATTTTTCCAAACATTTGCCTATAAATACAAGAATCCATTCTCATCTTTATTCACATATTTCATCATCTTCTTCTTCCTTTTTTCAAGCTTCCTAATGGTCTCTAATGGCCTCTTCATCTTAGGAAATTTATGAAGAAAAATAATGGCAAAAAGAAAGATTAATTATATCCATAAGAAATCAATGTCGATCCACTTCCAAACCAAAGCCACATCACTACCTACAACCTCTAATACCCATGGCCACCACCTCCTCCCTCTTCAAGGCTGAGCTCCACCACTTTTAAGGTCAAGGTCGAAACTATTGGAGGCATAGAGCAAAATCCGAGGAGTTTTAGAGTGAAATTTGTGGAGAGAAATGCCGTCGAGATGATTTCAGGAAGCATCGAGGAGGAGTGGATATTATGGTGAGAAATCAATTAAAAATATTCTTCCAAAAATTATAAATTTATTGTAAAATGGTTTAAAATAAGTTAACATGACTATTAAAAGTAGATATGATGTTTAGTTAGTTAATTAATGATTTTTGACGATCGCTTAAGAAGAAAAGGTAATATATAGTTAAACATGTCATATAAATGCGAGAGAACTCTATTTATATTATGATATGGATGATGATATGATATGTTTGGAATGATTGGTTGTGAAAAATATGGTTGTTTGGATGTGTAAACAATTCACGTTTAATACACATCGAAATTACACAACGGAAATCACTTTTCGAAATGAATTATAAAAGTGTTACGAGATGATTAAACCTCTTTAAATGGTTTATAATCACTAAAACTCAATTTGGTGAAGTTTTGAAAAGAATTGAAATTCGAGTAAAAAATAGGCGCATGGCGTAATGGCAGTTCGAGATTTCGTGCTGTAATAGTTTAAGTCCATATATACGATGGAATTGGAGCTGAAATTCTTTGGAATAAGAATTTTCCAAAATCTTATAATCATAGTTTTCAAACAAAATAAAATGAACAAGAATCGATTTATAAGATTTTGAAATATGAGCGAAATAAGTTTTCAGAATAGTCGCGGTTTGGCATTTCGGAATCCAAAATGGAATTTCTTTGAAACGATATTTTTAAATCTTTAAAAATATGGAATAAATTCTGTAAATATACTAAAATGTTTTACAAAGTATTTGAGTTATAAAAATGGACTTTCAAATGAGAAAAAAGTTGTTTTGATCAAATAAGCTTTGAAAACACTATTTGTAGCACTTTTCGTAGCAGTCTTACTAACTTATACAAATTACAATTTTAACTTAACTATTCTTTCCTGAATTTTTTATAAACATTTTCATATAAATAATTAAATGTTTTAAAGATAATTGGAAGTTTTGTAATTATTTTAAAATGAGTTTAAATAAATGATTAAAAGAAAAGCTATTATAGATAAATGATTTAATCTTGGCTCTAAAAGCCGATGAATAGACCCGATTCTTCTATTTGTGAGATCCAGATGTGGAATGCTTACACTAAGGAGATGTTTAAGAGCAACCAGTATCCTGGCTCACTTGGCCTCTTCCTGAATGAGGAATAGATAAGGTCGAAATGTCGAAAACGAGAGAAGTATAAAAGGTTTACTTTCCATAACTAATTCCTTAACGTGGGTTGTACAGAAATAATCTTCTTATACTTAGTGTTAAATTCCGAGGAGGGGACTCATACTATTTAACTGAATTGAAAAGGTGATCTCATCGTTACTCACAAATAGCACTTGTTGAATACAAAAATTAATATTGAGTAAAATTAGTATAATTTCTATGAATCCTTTTTACTCGATAATATTTTCCAATTGATTTATGAGAAGTGATTTGGTGTTTTCCAACGTTATAGAGAGGTTTAATAATCTCATAAATATTGGAAAAGAAATTATATATCTCTAAAAGATACTTTTTGATAATTGGTGTGGAGAGATCGGGAGCACTTTTGGGTGATTGCTATCCAAAAACCACTTCGAACCAATGTACGTTCGAAAGTGAAAACATAATATAGGAAATGATTTTGAAGATGGAGATCTTCATAATGGAAGGTTACTTACCACTAGCCTCTCGATTTCCATATTATATACATATGGTGACAGTAGTACGTTCTTCGATGCAGGGACTTCTCGCTACTAATCCTAGGGGTGATTTCCAAAACAGGATATAGTAGAAGAGTGCCTTCGGTTTGTCCTGTTTCTGGACAAGTTATATGGGCTAACGTCTGACATTGCATTTCAAAAATACAGGTACATTGATCTCTACAAACGTACATTTGTTTGGTAGTGTAGGAGGTAATCTCTCTTACACTTAACACCATTCTCTGAGATGTCTGAGCTCAAAGGTTGTACATTTGTGGAAATCAATAGTGTGTTATGGAAATGGAAATGTAGCATTCTAAGTAGGATTTGATGATTCTATGCTAGGTAAAACTTGACCTTATGCCTCGCCCCCGAAAATGACAAAAACAGGATAGATGCGGCAGGGCTATGTGCCTCGGTGCATTTTTCTAGAGATGCACTATCGGAAGGTAGTTCCTTACCTCGTCATTATATGGAATCCATTCTCCAATACGAACCTTTATGGTTTTAGTTGTAAACCTATTATGCTACGAATTTAACAAATGTAACAATTCCAGTTATGATTAATATGTTATTTGAAAGGATTTTCAAAGAATGTCATTAATTATAATATCCCTAATTTTGCGTAGTAAATATTTTGGTTATCATAAAGTAAAAAAATTGTTCCGTGTTTATGTGCGGCGTGGTCTTATGAGATACCCTTTGTTTTCCAATATCCGTATCTTGTGTTTCTCACACCAGTCTCATGACTGACTCAGAGTTTATTTTTTCCTCTTAAACTTGGGCGCTCTATTTTTCCAGGCAGCCAAGTAATTAGGTTTAACATGGAGCATTATGATGGAGCTTGAAGTCCGGAGTTGCATGTCGATAGTTCTCTATTTCCATTTCCGCTCCATTAGTTTAATGATTTTATTCAGCATTTATAAGGACAGAGATTTATAAGTGTCTAGGCTGATTTATAAGATAGGCTCTAATAAATGTATTTAAAATTTCCACTGTAAAGATCATATATATTAATATAATCGTGTAAGATTCTATTCAGTCTTTACTTTGTTTTTATCCTTTACTATCCGTCCTTCCGGCAATGGGGTTTGTGGCACGTGAATACCGAGAATGAATTAGTGTCGATTTTTAGGAGTCGAAAGGGCGGGTCGTCACATATTATACACATGCATATACATACATACATACATATATATAGTAGCACTCAATGACACCCCTATTTTGCAGCATCTCTATAGCCCCCTGATTTCCACCACACAATCTAGTTTAAATAATAGCATATTCTCTCTCTTCCACGTCATACTATTATTTAAATCGGATTGTGTGGTATGAATTAGGGGGCATATTATTAATAGCTTTTATACATACATACATACATACATACATACATACATATATATTTAAATAATTTTACATTAACATAGAGTTATTTAAACAAACCTAACATATATATATATATATATATATAATATTTATATAATATATATAATCCCTTGTCTCCTTATTTATTTTGTGTGGCCATGGAATTCTTCTCATTATAGATGGAAGATACTTTCATTTTTAACTATATACAGCCTATTTCACAAGTGCAGCCTGTTATTTCTCACCTTCATGTGCCGATGATGTTATGATATTCTTAAGTGCTACTAGTTCTAGTGCAATGGAAACAGCTTTAACTAGTTAGCAACTACTGTGAGTTTTCACATTATTCACATAAAGTCAAAGGTCTATTTCATTAAAGATGTTACTAATAAAATTCAACTGTTGAATATTTTAGGGATGTCAGAGGACACATTGCCTGTCAAATAACTGGGTGCACCTTTGCCTATAGATTATATTCATGCAGTAGATTGTGCACCACTAGTTACAAAGGTGTTTGACAAATTTGAGAGTTGGGACGCTGCTTTGCTATCAACTGTAGGGACAACTGAGTTGATGACGCAGCCTACAGGATCAAACACTCACGAATTGATGAATTCGCGGAAAATGATTCTATGAAATAAAATGAATCGATGAATTGAAGATACCCAAATGCCCAAATCCGTTGATCTCTCGAGATACCGGATTCTAGCTATCTTTAACACGTTGATCGCGCACGATACCGTGTTAGAAGATCTACGATTCTTCGACGTTGATCTCGCGCACGAGATTCCGTGAATCGGCTTCAAGTTCGTTGATTCGAGCGCACTCGAATATCCGAAGATGGAGAAAGGAGATAACACTCAACTTCCAATTTTAATGGTGGCACAAAGCACACAACCAAATTTTATTCAAAATCAACTAACTATTACAAATGACAATACACCCCTATTTATAGGGAAAGTTACAACACAAGTGACATAACAAAGCAAACGACTTAACAAAACAAACGACATAAAAGAAACGACCTAACAACATCACGCGACTTAACATTGGAGCGACCCAAGAAGATAGCACAGCTGAGCGACTTAAAAGATCAGCGACTTTAAGAAAATGGCTTCTGGAACGACTTAAGCTTCAGCGACATAAGTGAAGCGACTCAAGGAAGGTGGCATTCAATCAGCGACCTAAGGAGGAGTATGGCAGCGACCTAACTGGATTTTGTTCGCGACTTTCTGGAAGTGGCTTAGGTCATTCGCGACCTACTGTAGGTCGTTCACGACATAAGGAAGAACTTCGACTTGAGGAGTAGGTCGTTCGTGACATACGGAGGAGCTTCGACTTGAGGAGTAGGTCGTTCGCGACGTAAGGAAGAGCTTCGACATAAGGAGGAACTTCGCGATTTAGGAAACTGAAAGCTCGCGACCTAGGGAATCTTTGAACTGCTTCGTTCTCGCGATCTAGGAGGAGCGATCTAGGGTTTCGGCGAATTGAGGTATGCGCTGCATCATCCTCCCCTTGTTGAAAAGAATTCGACTTCGAATTCACGATCTCCTCTTCTTCGACAAGCTTCTCCCCGTAATACGGAATTAAGTGTTTGACATTGAAAACATCAGAAGTATGAACATTTTCCGGCAACCTTAAGTGATACGCATTATCATTGATCTTCTTCACGATTTCTATCGGACCAATCTTTCGAGCTTTCAACTTGTTGTAAGTTCCAACTGGAAAACGATCTTTCGTCAATACTGCGTAAACAAAATCACCCACTTTGAAATCCACACTGCTTTGCTTCTTATCTGCCAATTGCTTATACTTCTCATTTGACTTAAGCAATCCTTCATGAACAATCCTGTGACACTCCTGCAACTCATTTATGAAATCACAAGCTCTTTTAACAACCCCTTTCTGAAGTGGAACGGTCGACAAATCCAACGGTCCCTTCGGAATTACTGAATATACCACTTGAAATAGACTGACTCCAGTACTTCGATTAACGGCATGATTATGTGCGAATTCTGCCTGACACAATTTCACATCCCAGCTCCTCAAATTATCCTTCACAAGACATCTCAACAAGTTTCCCAAAGATCTGTTCACCACTTCCGTTTGCCCATCCGTTTGTGGATGATAGGCACTACTAAAATTCAGCTTAGTCCCAACCATCTTCCACAGACTCAACCAAAAATGACTTATAAATCGAGTATCCCGGTCCGAAACAATAGACTCAAGTAGTCCATGTAGTCAATAAACCTCTTTAAAGAACAATTGAGCCACACGGACTGCATCGGCGGTCTTCTTACAAGCTATGAAATGTGCCATCTTCGAAAATCTATCCACCACAACATATATAGAATCATTCCCTCGTTGAGTTCTTGGCAAACCGAAAACAAAATCCATGCTAACATCAACCCATGGTCTAGTAGGCACAGGCAATGGCATATACAATCCTGCATTCGTAGCTGTCCCTTTGGAAATTTGACATATGTGACATCTCTGCACAAATCTTTCAACTTCTTTCCTTATGGAAGGCCAAAAATATGATTGAGAAACCAACTGCAAGGTACGATCTCTTCCCATATGACCTTCTTCATGCAACTCCTTCACAATCTTCATTCGCAAACTGCACTCTGGTATACACAACCGATTTCCCTTAAATAGAAAACCTTCTACCAACACATATTCATCCGTCTTCCCTTTCTCGACTTCATCTACAATCTTGGCAAAGTAAGGATCCTCAACAAACAAACCTGGAAATACATCAAACCCCGTCACTTCAACTCTCATCGTAGTCAACAAATGATTTCTTCTACTCAATGCGTCTGCCACACGATTTGTAACTCCCGACTTATGCTTTACAACAAATGTAAACTGTTGCAGATACGCGACCCATGAAGCGTGTCTAGCTGAAATTTTGTCCTGCCCTTGCAAATGTTTCAAAGCTTCATGATCCATATAAAGAACAAACTCCTTCTTAAACAGATAATGCCTCCAGTGCTTCACAGCTTGAACAATTGCGTAAAACTCCACGTCATAAGTGCTATATCTCAACTTGGCTCTAGATAACTTCTCACTGAAATAAGCAACTGGTCTTCCATTCTGACTCAATACTCCCTCAATCCCAACCTTCGAAGCATCAGTGTGTAATTCGAACAATATCTGAAAATCCGGCAGTACCAGAATGGGTGCTGTCGTTAAAAGTGTCTTGATCTTCTCAAAAGCTAACTCTGCTTCCTTTGTCCACATGAACTTCTTTCCTTTCATGCAATCGGTTACAGGTGCCATCACACTGCTAAAATGTGGAATGAATCTTCGATAAAAAGATACCAACCCATGAAAACTCCTCACTTCAGTAATTGTCTTGGGTTGTGGCCAACTCCTGACAGCTTCCACTTTGCTTTCATCCACTTGAATACCCTCCTTCGACAGAACATATCCCAGAAACAAAACACTGTGCGTCATGAACACGCACTTCTTTGTTGCTGCATAGAATTGCTCCTGTCGTAGAATCAACAGCGCTTCTCGCAAATGATGGATATGCTCTTCCATACTCCCACTATAGATCAAAATATCGTCAAAGTAAACTACTACGAATTCCCAATAAATGGTCTGAAAATCTGTTTCATTACTCTCATAAAAGTACTAGGAGCATTTGACAAGCCAAACGGCATAACCAGCCATTCGTATAGACCTTCCCTAGTTTTAAAAGCAGTCTTCCACTCATCACCCGGTCTAATACGAATCTGATGGTATCCACTCTTCAAGTCAATCTTTGAGAACTCAACAGCCCCACTCAACTGATCAATCAAATCATTGAACCTCGGCATAGGAAACATGTATCTCACAGTGATCTTGTTTAGAGCCGACTGTCCATACACATCCGCCAAGTCCCATCCTTCTTCGGTACCAATAAGGCTGGCACTACACAAGGACTCAAGCTCTCCTGAACACGCCCTTGTTCTAACAACTCCTCCACCTGCCTTCTCAGTTCCTCATGCTCCTTAGGACTCATCCTGTAATGTGGCCTGTGAGGTAATGCCGTCCCTGGCACAAGATCAATCTGATGTTGAATATCTCTCAACGGTGGTAACTCCTTTGGCAACTCTTCAGGAAACACATCTCTGAATTCTTCCAACACTGGCTTTACTTCCTCTGGAACTTCAACAGATTCAGTAGCTTCATGTCCAATCAACAAGAACACCTCTGGACTCTCCTCTACTTCTTCAACAAACTCCTTCAAAGTCAACAAAGTCTTCAGCTCCTCAATCTCTTCTGACTTGCTCTCTCCTTGCTGTCTCTTCTTCGGAACTAAAATGATCTTAGTACCCTCAAACATAAAGCTGTAGCTATTGGTTCGACCATCATGCTGCACTGCTCGGTCATACTGCCATGGTCTTCCCAAAAGCAAGTGACAAACATCCATCTCCACCACATCACACCAGATCTCATCTTTATACTTCTTCCCAATAGAAAATGGAACATGAACTCGCCTGTCCACCTTCACCTCCCCTCCTTCCTTAACCATGCTAACTTGTAAGGATTTGGATGCTTCTCCGTCTTCAACTTCAACTTTCTCACAGCTTCGGTAGAAATGATATTGTCACAACTTCCCGCGTCAATCACAAATTTACACACCTTCTCCAGTATAGTGCATGTCGACTGAAAGATATTACTCCTCAACCAACTAGCCTCCTCTTCCTGCTTCGGTGTCAAACATGATCTCCTCAACATTAGATTACATCCTTCATCTCCCGACGCGATATCCTGTTCATCCTCCTCAACTGGACTAGAATAACCTTCATCAACATCCTCACCTTCCACTTCAGCAATCATAGCTCGCCTCTTCGGTTTCGGGCATTCATTACTCTTGTGACCCACTTCTTGGCAATTATAACACTTGAAACTATTGTTGACCTTCGCCTTCGCAACTTCATTCACAACTGGTTTACTGACAGCTTTAGAAACATTGGAACTCCCACTAGCACCCTTGCTCTGAGTATTGGAACTTGGAAACACACCACCTCCTCGTCTTCCCTGCTTCTCCCAAGCCAACGCCTTCTGGTGCGCTTCAGCCACAGATCTAGGGTCAAACATATTTACCAATTCCTGGATCTGGATCCTCAACCCCCCAACAAACCTAGCAGTCAATTGTTCATCCGTCTCCATAATGTCATTTCGAGCAATCAGTTGATAAAACTCATCAGCATAATCATTAACAGTCTTCGTCCCTTGCCTCAGATTCTGCAACCTCTGATACATGAGTGATTGATAATTGTAAGGCAAGAATGTAGCCTTCATCATCTTCTTCACTTTCTCCCAAGCAACAATCTTCGACTTCCCCATCCGTTCTCATGTAAGTTTGGTTTGCTGCCACCACGCCATAGCTCTCCCTCTCAACCTAGTAGCAACCAACTTCACTCGACGATCTTTCGGAACCTCCTTGAAATTAAAGATCTCTTCAACATTAGATAACCAATCTAGAAACTCTTCCACTAGCATTCCCCCTTTGAATTTTGGAATCTCTGTTTTCATCCCCGACTCCCAACGACGATCTTCATCGGAATCTCTATTTCGATTTCTCCTTTGGTCACGGTTTCGACAAGATCTACTACCATCATCACTGGATTCCTCCAAATCTGACGTATGTCGATTCTGACCACCAACATTTCTGCTACCACGCACGTCTCTTTCTCCCGACACCGACGGTTCTCTTCTTTCCCGATCCGATGTTGGTGACATTCTTCTCCTCTCAGAATTTGACGGCGAAATTCTATGTCCACTTTGATTTGAACCAGGCGATGCTCTTTGTCAAGTTTGATTTATATCCATCATTAGCCTTTCCAATCTACTAATTCCCTCATCAAACTTCTCATTGAATTTATCACTAATTCGTTGCTCCATTTGTTCAGCATCTTCTCTTCGATACACATCTGCAACATTCTGATGACGATTAACTCTTCTTGGCGGCATTGTCAAATCTTCAACAAATCTAAACACAAACTTCAAAAACTTCAAATCTCGAAACTTGAAATCCAACGAACTTGGAAAAGTTCGTTTCCTCGCTCTGATACCAAATGACGCAGCCTACAGGATCAAACACTCATGAATTGATGAATCGTGGAAAATGATTCGATGAAATAAAATGAATCGATGAATTGAAGATACCCAAATGCCCAAATCCATTGATCTCTCGAGATACCAGATTCTAGCTATCTTCAACACGTTGATCGCGCACGATACCGTGTTAGAAGATCTACGATTCTTCGACGTTGATCTCGCGCACGAGATTCCGTGAATCGGCTTCAAGTTTGTTGATTCGAGCGCACTCGAATATCCGAAGATGGAGAAAGGAGATAACACTCAACTTCCAATTTCAATGGTGGCACAAAGCACACAACCAAATTTTATTCAACATCAACTAACTATTACAAATGACAATACACCCCTATTTACAGGGAAAGTTACAACACAAGTGACATAACAAAGCAAACGACTTAACAAAACAAACGACATAAAAGAAATGACCTAACAACATCACGCGACTTAACATTGGAGCGACCCAAGAAGATAGCACAGCTGAGCGACTTAAAAGATCAGCGACTTTAAGAAAATGGCTTTTGGAACGACTTAAGCTTCAGTGACATAAGTGAAGCGACTCAAGGAAGGCGGCATTCAATCAGCGACCTAAGGAGGAGTATGGCAGCGACCTAACTGGATTTTGTTCGCGACTTTCTGGAAGTGGCTTAGGTCGTTCGCGACCTACTGTAGGTCGTTCGCGGCATAAGGAAGAACTTCGACTTGAGGAGTAGGTCGTTCGCGACATACGGAGGAGCTTCGACTTGAGGAGCAGGTCGTTCGCGACGCAAGGAAGAGCTTCGACATAAGGAGGAACTTCGCGATTTAGGAAACTGAAATCTCACGACCTAGGGAATCTTTGAACTGCTTCGTTCTCGCTATCTAGGAGGAGCGATCTAGGGTTTCGGCGAATTGAGGTATGCGCTGCATCAGTTGATACAAAGCACTATTGCCTTAATAGTTTTATATTGGTTACTGATTTATCAAGTGTCTACTTCGGTGTTAAATAAAATAGAAAACATGTGTGCTAATTTTTATTGGGGAGGAAGATTTCACAAGATGTCATGGGATTTGCTATACAGACCTAAAACTGAAGGAGGAGTATGCCTCAGACACTTCAAAGATCTTAAAAATAGCAGCTTTGAAATTGTTGTGGACTCTACTTACTAAGCATGGACTGTATTCACTACATTAACACTTCTGGTATATGGCTATCAATAACAACTATTCTCCCCCAATGAAAAATATACTATGAGCTAGAGTCACTACAGTTCAGTTGATGCATATAATAATAGATAATGGTAATTCTACTTCTCTATGGTACGACCCATGGATTAATCACAAATCAATGGTCGACTTATCAGGCTGGAATAGAGTCAGAATACCTTCTCAAGCTAATTCAAGCGTTAATACTATTGTTGAAGAAGGTGTTTTACATCTACAATTTTTATCATCCATACATGAACTTAATAATGAAATAAATCAAATTACAGTGGCTACGGATTGTGACTCTAACCACTGGAAGATTGTGGACTCAAAGACCTTCCAATTTAAATCAGTATGGAATAGAGATTGACTTTCATCTCCTATTCAGGTTTGGGGTAGATTAATTTGGCACCATACTATAGCAAAGAAAATTAGCTTGACAGCTTACAAATCATGTATGGGGCAATTACCTACAAAGGACAAACTACATTCATGGGGACTTTTAGATAAGACTACCTATGTTTTGTGTGAACATGAATAAGAAAGTCACGAGCATTTATTTTTTAAATGTAAATTCATCCCTTATCTGTGGGATCGCATTCGAAATCGACTCATGCTCCCTTCGGTATCAGCTCTGACATTGGCAGACGAGAACTTTGAATTTACTACTTCATTCGGACAAAAGGGAATTAGATAGGGTGTTGCTTTCACTGGGTTTAGCACTGTCATTGACCAAGCGAACTCCAAGAGTTTTCGAGCAGAAGCCACTTTCAATAGAGCAGATGGGGAAGTTGATTGACTTAGAGATTACAGCTCAATTTCATGGTCGCGGGGGAGATGTAGACATGGAAGACATTGATTTCATTCGATGCTGGAATATTGTTTTGGACCTTGGATAGGTGGGTCCTTCATTTTTATTGCTTTTTTATTGCAGTTCAGGTTGATTAGGGATGACCGGATAATGTACTAGAGTGTGGATGGGCGGGTCCTTCATTTTTATTGCAGTTTAGGTTCATTTTCGTCATGAATAAAGAACTCATTTTCATATATATATATATAATTAAATTATATATAAGTATATAATTTAATTATACGTATATGGTTTACCGTTAATTACAATATCATATATGGTTAAAATTGATCATATAATTTTATATATATTACTTTTAGCAATAGTAATTTTCGACAGTAAGAAAATAATTTTTATAATTATTTATTATTACTTAAATTAATATGCTACATAAATAAATCATATAAATCAAATTTGTTATGATTTTTTGTTAAATTTTATAAAATTATTTAACATCAGATAAGCTCTAGTGCAGAAAATAAAAAAAATTTAAAATCATTTTTGTTGTTTTTAAAATTATTATCGAAATCGATCGAAAATTAATTAAAATTTAAATTTAAATTTGAATGAAAAGAAATAAGGAAAAAAATTCATACTACAAAATATCTTATATGATTTATTAGAAATTTAAAATTGAGAAAAATGTTTCAGAAATTAATATAATTAAAATATTTTTAAAAATAAAAAAATTAATAAAAAAAATTGTGTTGTACACACGATTTGGAATTTATAAAAAAAATTTAATTTTGTTAATATATATATATATATATTATAAATATATTTATGTATATGTATATTATTTTAAATAAAATATTACTTAATTATATATATATATAGGCGTGCTTAATGGCACCCCTATTTTGCAGCACCCTTGTAACCTCCTGATTTCCACCACACAATCTGATTTAAATAATAGTTCTCTCTCTTCCACGTCATACTATTATTTAAATCGGATTGTGTGGTGGAAATCAAGAGGCAACAAGGGGTGCTGCAAAATAGGGGTACTATTGAATGCTCCAAGTGTACATGTCTGTATATATATAAAATTCAAGTTTTAAATATATATATTATATATATGTGTGTATTTATATTTATATATTCATATGCATATACATATATACATATAGTTATATTTATATCTATATATATACATATATATTATTTAATATTTAAATAACTTGTTTTTTTAAATAGATATATTATAATAATATGCATATAAATTATTAATATTTCATTTATAAATTATATATACATATATTTAAATAATTTTACATTTATATAAAATTATTTAAACAAACATGACATATATACAAGTATAAATTGCACGTATGTCCGTCTAATAGCTAGAGAAATTTACTTTTTATTTAATAAAAAACTAATGGACGAATGCAAATTGATCGTGAAACTCCATTAATGGAAATTAATGGACGAATGCAAATTTTATAAAAAATTAATGGAAAGGGGATGGTGGCGGTTGAAAACCATTGGTGAGATTCTGTTGATGGATAGTAGGGCATTTTTGGAATTTTAAAAGGATACCTTAAAAAGGGGCTTTGCATGAAAGGTCCCTATTTCTGATGTTGTTACAAGAAAAGTCCCTGTAGAAATAAGTATGTAAATTTAGTCCCTGTTTTTTTAATCAGAAAACGCAAGTTAGCTTGCGCTTTTTAAAATTTCAAAATTTTCAAAATCAAAAAGCGCAAACCAGCTTGCGTTTTTCTTATAGAAAGCGCAAGTTACCTTGCGCTTTTCAAAAATTTTAAATTTTTAAAATTTTCAAAAAAAATTCAAAATTAGAAAGCGCAAGTTACTTTACGCTTTTCAAAAATTTCAAAATTAGAAAGCGCAAACTAGCTTGCACTTTTCTGATAGAAAGTGCAAGTTAACTTGCGTTTTTCAAAATTTTCAAATTTTAGAAAATTTCGAAAATTTCGAAAAATATTTCAAAATTAGAAAAGTGCAAGTTATCTTGCATTTTCTGTCAGAAAAGTGCAAGACGTTTTGCGTTTTTTTTATTTTTGAAAAATAGGGACCAAATTTACAAATTTATTTCTGTAGGGACTTTTTGTATAACAACATCAAAAACAGGACCTGTGACTCTTATCTTGCCTTAAAAATTCTATTTATTAAATCATCTTTAATAATAATATATATATATCCTTTCTTTCAACGTATAAAAAAAATGGAGGAAACGGTTACATGCACTGATGATTCAGGGATGGAGAGCTTCTTCACTGGCGAAAAGGCAACATAACATTTAATAATCAATCTAGAGAAAACATACGAGGATGCAGTTGGCACAAATTCTTAGAATCAATCAATCAAGATGCAATATTTCACGACAGAGAAAGAAAATGCAGCGGAATTTGCACTACTCCTTGATGAAGCGTTACACAGATCAGAGAACAAATGGACAAGCACTCTATTTTGTTCAGTTTACGGTTACAAGCCAACAAAAAACTCAATTCAACAATTACATACACCGATTATGGAAGCCAAAAGAATCTTAGAGTTTAGAAGTCCATTCACGCAACTTTCTCATACATTTTACAAATATTTCCAATTTACATCAAATTTTAGAAAATGGTCCATATACATACGAATCTCGCTATATAATTACAAAACTATGGAACGTTGGAATGAATTTGACATCAGAAATGTTAACTCAAATGCCTATTTGGATAAAACTTCGCAATTTAAAATTGGAACATTGAGATATAGAGGCTTTGAGTAGGATTTCTAGCGTAATTGGAGTGCCATCAGGCCTGATGTTGTCAACCCATTAAGAAAGAAAACCAATTATGCTAGAGTTCTTGTAAATGTAGACACTAAGTATCTAGAAACTATCATTATCAAGACTACTAGAGGAGATACCTGTGAGATTCAAATTGATTACGAATTCAAACCCTATATATGTATGCATTGCTAACATTTTGGTCACCAAACTACAAAATTATCAACAATAAACCAAATAGGCAAGGCACTGATCATGGTTGGAAACCAAAATCAATTGAACCTACATCACAACCCTCCTCTAATAGTCAAACCAACCACAGTAATGCCACACACTTAGACATTCCTACTACTTCCTATCAAAGTAAGTCAACAAACGAAAATAAGACTAAAAACTCAAACACACACTACAACCCCTACTGAAAATTGGCAGTAAAAAGGCAAAACAAGGATACAATAATCATCAAGTAACACTGGCAAAGCAGACAACAAAGAAGACAAAGGCAAAACAACATTGAAAGCAAAACTGAAGATGGAACAGATAAGCAAACGAGCAGAACATAGTGATTATATTATAACTAACAAATTTCATATACTTAGCTCATCAGAAGATGATTATTATGCCGATCAATCAACTCAACCAGATAATGAAGAATTCGGTCCTACACATGAAGAATTCATTAATGAGACAAATTTCATAAACAACATCGCACAAAATATTGAAGAGGATAGGGAGGACCAAAAACATGAAGGAATGTATGAATCTTGTCTCACCTAACCCACTTTACAAGCAAGAAGTATTAGCATCATCATCCACTTCTGCTTTTCAAACAAATTCCACTACTGAAAACCCTTATGACCCCCTAAAAGATTGACAAGGGCTTGGAAAAATAATAAATGACAATTATAATTTGGAATGTTAGGGGGATTAATACTGATCATAAAATGGATCAGATTATCTCCACCCTGACACCCAATAGACCAAGTATTATTTGTTTATTGGAAAAAGGACCATCTACCTAGAAAATACCATATCTTGTTTCTAGATTTAGTAATAATTGGGGTGACATGCTGATGCAGCGCGTGTAGAATGTGGTATTAATGTGTGGTTAGGAATTTTTTCTTAATTTAATATTTGTATAGTGTAGAATGCTTGGAGAGTACTATAAATACCCTCTCTTGCATTTGTGTTTGACATCCATAAAATAAAAAAATAAAAAGTTTCTTAGTAAGAAGTGTGGTGTCTTGAGTGTGAGTTGTGAGTTTCCTATTGAAAGTTGTATTTCTCTTCAAATTGTGAGAGTTCTCTTAAAAGTGTTGTAGTATCTTATATTGTGGGTATAATACAAGTAATTTATTTACTTGTTTGGGTCCAATATTAGTAATTTTAGAGTTGCATACTCTGAAATTTATTCAACAAGTGGTATCAGAGCGGACGGTCAGGAATCGTTCTTATTGGAGCTACTTTAAGTCGTGAGGAGTTTGGTACTCTGCAAGTTTGTTAGTCCATCTTGTTCGGTATAGTCGAAGTCTTGTTGGCATAATGGGTGACCTTCAAGTAGTTGGAGGAATCAAGAAGCTCAACAACAAAAACTACAACACGTGGGCAACATGCATGGAGTCTTACCTACAAGGTCAGGACCTCTGGGAGGTTGTCGGTGGTGGTGAAACTACACAACCAGAGGCAGAAGATGCCAATGGCGTATTGCAAAAGTGGAAGATTAAAGCAGGTAAAGTGATGTTTGCTTTAAAGACCACAGTTGAAGAAGAAATGTTGGAGCATATCCGGGATACCAAAACACCAAAGGAAGCATGGGACATTTTTGTTACGCTCTTTTCAAGGAAGAATGATACAAGATTACAACTTCTTGAGAACGAGCTACTATCAATGGCGCAACACGACATGACAATTGCCCAGTATTTTCATAAGGTAAAGTCGATATGCCGCGAAATTTCAGAATTAGATCCAACATTACCAATAGGGGAAGCTAGGATAAAGAGAATAATTATCCATGGTTTGAGACCTGAATATCGAGGGTTTGTTGCCGCTGTACAAGGGTGGCCGACACAACCATCGCTTGTAGAGTTTGAAAATTTGCTTGCAGGTCAAGAAGCTATGGCCAAGCAAATGGGAGGAGTCCCGTTGAAGGGTGAAGAGGAAGCGCTCTACACCAACAAAAGCCAAGGCGGCTTCAAGCGGCACACTGGTGGTGGATCTAAAAAGGATGGTGACAAGGTAAAAAGTTACCAAGGAAAGGGAGGCTCTCGTCCAGGGGGAGCTTTAAAGAATCGCGGTAACAGTAGAAAGTTCGATGGAGAATGTTACAACTGCGGAAAGATGGGCCACATGGCGAAAGATTGTTGGAGCAGGAAAAGGCATATTGAAGGTAATACTGCTACTTCCAGTTGTAAGGAGAATAGTGAAGATGGTTGGGATGCCGAAGCATTATTCGTCATGGAGGAAGAAGAATTAGCTCTCACAGTAACGACACCAGAATATATTGACTACAAGAATGATTGGATCGTAGATTCGGGTTGCTCAAATCATATGACGGGTGACAAACAAAAATTGCAAAACTTGTCTGAGTACAAAGGAGGTCGTGTGGTGGTGACAGCTGACAACTCAAAGTTGCCGATATCACACATCGACAAGACGATAGTTACGCCCCGATATAATTCTAACCAGGTGCCACTTGAAGATGTTTATCATGTCCCAGGAATGAAGAAAAATTTGCTATCTGTGGCTCAATTAACATCATCAGGCAACTATGTCTTGTTCGGTCCCCGAGATGTAAAGGTGTATCGTGACCTCAAAATCTCGGGAACACCAACAATGGAAGGGCGACGATTGGAATCAGTCTACGTAATGTCAGCAGAATCTGCATATGTAGAGAAGACAAGAAAAAATGAGACAGCAGATCTATGGCACATGCGGTTAGGTCACATTAGCTATTCCAAGCTAAAAGTAATGATGAAGAAGTCGATGCTTAAGGGGCTTCCCCAACTTGAGGTGCGAACAGACACGGTATGTGCAGGATGCCAGTATGGTAAAGCGCACCAACTGCCATATGAGGAATCAAAGTTTAAGTCCAAAGAACCGTTAGAGTTAGTTCACTCTGATGTATTCAGGCCTGTTAAACAACCATCAATTGGTGGTATGCGGTATATGGTGACATTTATTGATGACTTCTCCAGGTATGTGTGGGTTTTCTTTATGAAAGAAAAATCTGACACATTCTCAAAGTTTAAAGAGTTCAAAGAGTCAGTCGAAGGAGATGTAGGAAAGAAGATCATTTGCTTACACACAAACAATGGGGGAGAATATAGCTCAATCGAGTTCTCTCAATACCTAAGGGCATGTCGAATACGTCATCAGTACACTTGTGCCAACACACCACAACAAAATGGTGTAGCTGAGAGAAAGAACCGGCATCTTGCAGAAATTTGTCGAAGTGTGCTCCATGCAAAGAACGTACCTGGAAGGTTTTGGGCCGAAGCAATGAGGACTGCAGCCTTTGTGATCAACAGACTTCCTCAACCAAAGTTGGGATTTGTCTCACCTTTTGAGAAACTGTGGAACATGAAACCCACAGTTAACTACTTTCGAGTATTTGGTTGTGTATGTTATGTATTTGTTCCCGATCATTTACGAAGCAAGTTTGACAAGAAGGCTGTTAGATGCATCTTTGTGGGATACGACAGCCAAAGAAAAGGGTGGAAGTGTTGCGATCCAACAAGTGGAAGATGTTACACTTCACGAGATGTGGTGTTTGATGAAGCTTCTTCGTGGTGGTCCTCAGAGAAAGAAGTGCTACCAGATTCCAGAGAGTTTGAAGAAAAGCTGCAACAGAAGATGGAGGAGCATACTATCCAACTCAAACCAAGTTCAGATGAACCAGGAGATCCAGACGGTGACGATGTCGAAACAAGGGTGACTCAGAATCCTTGGCAAACTGGTATGTATCAACAATCAAATGAAGAAGGTGGGCTTAATGAAATGGAAGAATCAACTCCACTTCGAAGGTCAACAAGAACACGAAGGCCAAATCTTAAGTATGCCAATGCAGCCATAACTGAAGAAGCAATAGAGCCTGAGACGTTCGAAGAAGCATCGCAGAGTTCTGAGTGGATGGCAGCCATGAAAGAAGAGATCGATGCACTTCAGCAAAATCAGACTTGGGATCTCGTGCCAAAGACAAGAGATGTAAAACCCATATCCTGCAAGTGGGTTTACAAGATAAAGCGTCGTCCAGATGGGTCAATCGAAAGATATAAGGCACGATTGGTAGCTCGAGGTTTCTCTCAACAGTACGGACTCGATTATGATGAAACGTTTAGTCCAGTGGTGAAACTTACAACTGTTCGAGTCTTACTTGCACTTGCAGCCAATAAAGATTGGAATTTGTGGCAAATGGATGTGAAGAATGCTTTTCTTCATGGAGAGCTCGATCGAGAGATCTACATGATCCAACCAATGGGTTTTCAGAGCCAATATCATCCAGAATATGTGTGTAAGCTGCAAAAAGCACTCTACGGATTGAAACAAGCACCCAGGGCATGGTATGGTAAGATTGCTGAATTTCTAACACAAAGTGGTTATTCAGTAACAGCTGCAGATTCCAGCTTGTTTGTCAAAGTGAATGAAGGAAGCTAGCTATTGTGCTAGTGTATGTGGATGACTTGATCATAACTGGTGATGATGAGGCAGAAATTCTTCGGACGAAGGAGAACTTATCGGTTCGTTTCCAGATGAAGGAACTTGGTCAGCTCAAGCACTTTCTTAGTTTAGAGGTTGATCGCACACAAGAAGGAATATTTCTTTGTCAGCAAAAATATTCCCAAAATTTGTTGAAGAGGTTCGGAATGCTCGAATGCAAGCTAATCTCAACGCCGATGGAACCAAATGCCATAATGTGTGCACACGAAGGAAAAGATTTGGAAGATGCAACGATGTATCGACAATTGGTAGGTAGTATGATCTACTTAACCTTAAGTCGACCTGATATTTCTTTCGCAGTTAGTGTGATGAGTCGGTACATGCAAAATCCAAAGAAGCCTCATTTGGAAGCAGTTCGACGAATATTGAGATATGTAAAGAGCACAATTGACTATGGTCTTTTGTACAAGAAAAGTGGAGATTGCAAGTTAGTTGGTCACTGTGATGCTGACTATGTAGGAGATCTTGACACCAGGAGATCAACAACGGGGTATGTGTTTAAGCTGGGCTCCAGAATAATTTCTTGGTGTAGCAAGAGACAACCAACAGTATCATTATCAACCACTGAAGCTGAGTATCGAGCAGCGGCAATGGCAGCTCAAGAGAGTACATGGTTGGTACAACTAATGAATAATCTACACCAACCAGTAGATTAGCGGTTCCATTGTACTGTGATAATCAGTTGGCAATTCGTTTGGCGGAGAATCCAGTCTTTCATGCAAGAACTAAACATGTTGAAGTGCATTATCATTTTATCCGAGAAAAGGTTCTGCAAGAAGAAATTGAGATGAGGCAAATCAAGACAGAAGATCAAGTTGCGGACTTGTTCACAAAAGGCTTGAGCACCGGCAAGTTCGAAATGTTTCGTCGTCAACTCGGTGTGATACAAATAGTGAGGGCTGGTGTTGAGGGGGAGTGTTGAAGATCAACACAAGCCCAACTTATTTGAGCCCAAGATAAAATTAAAGCCTAATCCATTTAGTGGAAGTTTGTGGAAGGAAGATATTTTAAGAGAAGTTTCTAGAAATGAAATATTTTAGGAGAAGTGTGTAGAATGTGGTATTAATGTGTGGTTAGGATTTTTTTCTTAATTTAATATTTGTATGGTGTAGAATGCTTGGAGAGTACTATAAATACCCTCCCTTGCATTTGTGTTTGACATCCATAAAATAAAAAAATAAAAAAATTCTTAGTAAGAAGTGTGGTGTCTTGAGTGTGAGTTGTGAGCTTCCTATTGAAAGTTGTATTTCTCTTCAAATTGTGAGAGTTCTCTTAAAAGTGTTGTAGTATCTTATATTGTGGGTATAATACAAGTAATTTATTTACTTGTTTGGGTCCAATATTAGTAATTTTAGAGTTGCATACTCTGAAATTTATTCAACAGCGCGTACCTTCCTAAATCGCGAAGAAGAAGAAGACGAGCGACTTACCTCAGGTCGCGATCGAAGTCAGGAAAAAGAAGAGCGCGCGCGATATGCCCTAGGTCGCTCTGCCTTGCGACGCGAGGCAATCGCTAGGTCGCGAAAAAATAGATCGCTGCCGACCTTCTCTAGGTCGCGGCCCACCATAGCTCGCTCAACAAACTACTCAGATTGCGACCTAGTGGAGATTCGCGAGTTAACAAAGAGCGCTCGCGAGCTAACGAGATAGGTCGCGAGAATTCTTCAAAATGGATAAGTCGCGGGCATTACTAGATCGCTGAAGTTTAAGTCGCGTATGCTGAAGAAAGGTTGCGTGTTTCCATAAGTCGCTCAAGCTATACTACTTCTTTAAGTCGCTGAGCCGCCTGGTGTTAACTCGTAGGACGAGTACTGTTGTATTCTTGAGTTGTGTGTTGTAATTTTCTATGTCGTTTAATTTGTAACTCATGGTGTATTTTGTTAGGTCGTATATGTTGATAAGTCGTTGTTCTTATATCGGTTGTTATAAGTCGTGAGTCATTTATAATGATAGGTCGTGACTTGTTAGGTCGGTCTGTTGTGTTGTAACCCTATAAATAGGGATGTTGAGTCATTTGTAATTTTTCGTTGAATTTCAATAAAATTTCTTTTGTGTGCTCTTGTGCCACCATTAAAATTGGTAGTTGAGTGTTATCTCCTATCTCCACCTTCGACATTCGAGTGCGCTCGAATCAACGATTGTTGAAGCCAATTCACGGAATCAAGTGCGCTTGATCAACGTCGAAGAATTGTAGATCTTCTCTCACGGCATCGTGCACGATCAACGTGTCGAAGATAGCTAAAGTCCGGTATCTTCGTGATCAACGAATTTGGGCGTTTGGTATCAGTAATTCATCGATTCATATTGCTTCATCTAATCGTTTCATTGATTAGTTTGACACGAAATCTTCATTTCGTTGTCATCCGTTATTTCCGCTGCGTCATTTGGTATCAGAGCAAGACTTAGCCAATCATAGCTAAGACGAGCCCGTTGGACCAAGAAGAAGTGCTTGTTCAATTTCAATCGAACCAATCAGTGTAGATCCGAGAGCAAGTGAAGCCGTGCCTCCCTTTTTTTAGATCAAGGTCGATTTGATGTTTTGGAGTTCAATTAAGTTTGTTTATTTGGGGTGTTCTTGGATCAAAGTGAAGTTTGTGTTTGGATCTGTTGAAGATTTGATCATGCCTCCGAGATGTGTTAACCGTCATTAGAATATTGCCGATGTGTATAGAAGAGAAGATGCTAAGGCAATAGAGCAACGAATTAGTGAAAACCTCGAAGAGAAATTCAATAAAGGTTTTGGAAAGTTGGAGAAGTTGATGATGGAATTGAATCAAAGTCAAAGAGGAAGGTCACCAGTCTTGAACCATGGAGGAAACAGAGTTTCGCCATCGGTTACGAAAGCAAGGAGGGTGTCGCCACAATCCTATCAAGATAAAAGAGAATCATCTTTGTCGATAAATCGAGATCGTGGAGTTCGAGACAATCGTGATTATCAGAATGGAGACAGAAGAGCTTATCGTGGTTACGAGCATGAGTCATATTGTGATTATGAAAGATGTCAAGTAGAGGAAGGAAGAAGTAGAGAGGACGTGCATGGTCATAGAAGAGTCAATGTTCATAATCGACATCGAAGCTCATCTAATTTTGAAGAAGATAGTTATGGTGATCGTGTTCACTTTCAATATCCAGGTCAAGGACAAAATCGATTTAGAAATGTTGAAGAGAATGGTCATACACGGGAATCAAGGAAGGATACGGAAATTCCAGAATTCCGAGATGGTCTACAAGCAGAGGAATTCTTGAATTGGTTATCAAAGGTTGAAAATATTTTTAAACTCAACAACGTGACTGAGGATCGTCAAGTTAAGTTAGTTGCTACCAGATTGAAAGGAAGAGCTATGGATTGGTGGCAACAAACTAAATCAACCAGAGAGAGAATGAAGAAATCCAAAATTGTCAAGTGGGATAAGATGAAAAGGATAATGAAGGCAAATTTCTTACCATATAATTATCAAACTTGTGTGAACCAATAGTTGCAGAAGTTGAGTCAAGGGAGTCGAGGAAAGGGTGTGGTTACAAACCCCAGTAATCAGAATAAAGGCGTTAATTGTAGTATCAATGTTTCTAAGAAAATCAACAAACCCGTTGTACATGGAATCACGAAGACAAATGTTGATGACCAATTTAAGCGCTATCATTATCAGGAGTCTGGCCATAGAGGTATTAAATGTACGGAGCCCAAGATGAAAGCCTTAGTTGTAGAAGAATGTGAAAACGAGGATGTGGATGATTCTACTGAAAGCGAACCAGAAGAGGAAGAGGAACTGACTAGTCCATTATCTTTCAGCGAAAGTGTTGAAGAAGCAGAAGGTAGTGCTGAAGCGTTGGTTAGGTATGAGGCAAGTAAAGAGCTTAAAACTCCTGAGGAGGTTAAACCAATGTTAGAAGGGTTTGAAGAAATCGGTCCTACAGAATCGTTCGAAGAATTACCACCGAAATTTGACAACGATGAAGGAGTTTTTTCAGGAGATGAAGGATGTAACTTGTTGAGGAGGACTGCTGAATTTGACTTTTATCAACCGCAGAAATTTGATGATGAAGAAGAAATTGAGGCAAAGTATGTGGATGTAGAAGTTGATTATTCTTCATCACCCAAGATGGATGTCGATAGTATGGAAGAAGAAATTGTGTTCGGAGTTGAGGGAAATAACTTGATGATGGAGGATTCTTGTTTAACACCTGAGCTTATGGATGAGAGCCCACTAAGTGTTAATTCCATAATCTCCGAGAAGCCCGAACAAAGCGAGAGTGAAACAGAAGAGAAGGCAGAATCAGAGAGTTTATTATCTTTGAAAGAGTTCGTCAATGAAATGAAAGATGGTGATGAATTATCAATGTTGATTGAATCTGGAGAATATTCTGATTTTGAGAATCCTGAAGGGGTTGAAGTATTTGAAGAGTTGGAAGATGAGATTTCCGAGGAACTGCCTGAAGAAACTAGTCTGGTATTTTTGGAAGTGTCTGTTGAAAAGGTGAAAAATTGTAATGAATTGTTTGTGTTGACCGAGCAAGGAACGAGTAAAGATCTTGAGATTTTTGAGGAAGTTGGATCAGAATTCGATGAGTCTGAAGTCGAATATCCTGAGGAATTACCCGAAGAGTTACCACCACTACAGGACATTCCACTTCAGACTGAAGTAGTACAGGATGCTATTTTACTACAAGGATCGTATGATCTTGTGAATCTGAAAGAACAGGGTGGGTTGAAAAGACAGGATGAAGAGAATGATTGTCAGTTGGAATTGCCTGATCATGTCCGCACTGCTGACGTTATCAACGTTAATTGCTTGGAATCATTTCATGAAAATAAACATGTTGAAGGAGAAGCGAGTGGGAATTCATTTCAGTCAGGGGAAACTGATGCAACACATCAAGGGAAGATTCTAAATGATGACACACTTGAACGAGATAAGGAAAGACGAGAATCTGAGCATGAGTCCTCACACTTTTTCGATCGTGATTTCCTAAGTCGTTCCGTGATTTTAAACTTCCTTATATCGTCTCACAGTTTCGACACGTTTTGGTTCTATATCACATCTTCCTATTGGCACAAGCAATATGGTATACAACACTATTCTTATGAAGTTCTGTGCTACATGAATTGGATCTGGCACCTAGTGCTTAGTTCATTCCACACTTTTTCATATGTCATCTCCCTCAGATCACTTCCTTATGCCGCCTGCCTAATGCCACGTCTGTGTTACGCAATGCGTTTCTTATGTCGAGCCGCATCTTCAAAGGGTCAAGACAAAATCAATCTCAAGAGTGGTTATCACCAGAGCCGCATCAAACCAGATAATGAATGGAAGACATCATCTCGAAGAAGGAAAACATGTGAATTCGGGACGAATTCTTTCCAACAAGGGGAGGATGATGCAGCGCGTACCTTCCTAAATCGCGAAGAAGAAGAAGAAGACGAGCGACTAACCTCAGGTCGCGATCGAAGTCAGGAAGAAGAAGAGCGCGCACGATATGCCCTAGGTCGCTCCGCCTTGCGACGCGAGGCAATCGCTAGGTCACGAAAAAATAGATCGGTGTCGACCTTCTCTAGGTCGCGGCCCACCATAGCTCGCTCAGCAAACTACTCAGACTGCGAGCTAGTGGAGATTCGCGAGTTAACGAAGAGTGCTCGCGAGCTAACGAGATAGGTCGCTCAAGCGATAGGTCGCGAGAATTCTTCAAAATGGATAAGTCGCGGGCATTACTAGATCGCTGAAGTTTAAGTCGCGTATGCTGAAGAAAGGTCGTGTGTTTCCATAAGTCGCTCAAGCTATACTACTTCTTTAAGTCGCTGAGCCGCTTGGTGTTAACTCGTAGGACGAGTACTGTTGTATTCTTGAGTTGTGTGTTGTAATTTTCTATGTCGTTTAATTTGTAACTCGTGGTGTATTTTGTTAGGTCGTATATGTTGATAAGTCGTTGTTCTTATATCGGTTGTTATAAGTCGTGAGTCATTTATAATGATAGGTCGTGACTTGTTAGGTCGGTCTGTTGTGTTGTAACCCTATAAATAGGGATGTTGAGTCATTTGTAATTTTTGGTTGAATTTCAATAAAATTTCTTTTGTGTGCTCTTGTGCCACCATTAAAATTGGTAGTTGAGTGTTATCTCCTATTTCCACCTTTGACATTCGAGTGCGCTCGAATCAATGATTGTTGAAGCCAATTCACGGAATCAAGTGCGCTTGATCAACGTCGAATAATTGTAGATCTTCTCTCATGGCATCGTGCGCGATCAACATGTCGAAGATAGCTAAAGTCCGGTATCTTCGTGATCAACGGATTTGGGCGTTTGGTATTAGTAATTCATCGATTCATATTGCTTCATCTAATCGTTTCATCGATTAGTTTGACACGAAATCTTCATTTCGTTGTCATCCGTTATTTCCGCTGCGTCATTTGGTATCAGAGCAAGACTTAACCAATCATAGCTAAGACGAGCCCGTTGGACCAAGAAGAAGTGCTTGTTCAATTTCAATCGAACCTATCAGTGTAGATCCGAGAGCAAGTGAAGCCGTGCCTCACTTTTTTTAGATCAAGGACGATTTGAAGTTTTGGAGTTCAATTAAGTTGTTTGTTTGGAGTGTTCTTGGATCAAAGTGAAGTTTGTGTTTGGATCTGTTGAAGATTTGATCATGCCTCCGAGAAGTGTTAACCGTCATCAGAATATTGCCGATGTGTATAGAAGAGAAGATGCTAAGGCAATAGAGCAACGAATTAGTGAAAACCTCGAAGAGAAATTCAATAAAGGTTTTGGAAAGTTGGAGAAGTTGATGATGGAATTGAATCAAAGTCAAAGAGGAAGGTCACCAGTCTTGAACCATGGAGGAAACAGAGTTTCGCCATCGGTTACGGAAGCAAGGAGGGTGTTGCTACAATCCTATCAAGATAAAAGAGAATCATCTTTGTCGATAAATCGAGATCGTGGAGTTCGAGACAATCGTGATTATCAGAATGGAGACAGAAGAGCTTATCGTGGTTACGAGCATGAGTCATATTGTGATTATGAAAGATGTCAAGTAGAGGAAGGAAGAAGTAGAGAGGACGTGCATGGTCATAGAAGAGTCAATGTTCATAATCGACATCGAAGCTCATCTAATTTTGAAGAAGATAGTTATGGTGATCGTGTTCACTTTCAATATCCAGGTCAAGGACAAAATCGATATAGAAATGTTGAAGAGAATGGTCATACACGGGAATCAAGGAAGGATACGGAAATTCCAGAATTCCGAGGTGGTCTACAAGCAGAGGAATTCTTGGATTGGTTATCAAAGGTTGAAAAGTTAAACTCAACAACGTGACTGAGGATCGTCAAGTTAAGTTAGTTGCTACCAGATTGAAAGGAAGAGCTATGGATTGGTGGCAACAAACTAAATCAACCAGAGAGAGAATGAAGAAATCGAAAATTGTCAAGTGGGATAAGATGAAAAGGATAATGAAGGCAAATTTCTTACCATATAATTATCAAACTTGTGTGAACCAACAGTTGCAGAAGTTGAGTCAAGGGAGTCGAGGAAAGGGTGTGGTTACAAACCCCAGCAATCAGAATAAAGGCATTAATTGCAGTATCAATGTTTCTAAGAAAATCAACAAACCCATTGTACATGGAATCACGAGACAAATGTTGATGACCAATTTAAGCGCTATCATTATCAGGAGTCTGGCCATAGAGGTATTAAATGTACGGAGCCCAAGATGAAAGCCTTAGTTGTAGAAGAATGTGAAAACGAGGATGTGGATGATTCTACTGAAAGCGAACCAGAAGAGGAAGAGGAACCGACTAGTCCATTATCTTTCAGCGAAAGTGTTGAAGAAGCAGAAGGTAGTGCTGAAGCGTTGGTTAGGTATGAGGCAAGTAAAGGGCTTAAAACTCCTAAGGAGGTTAAACCAATGTTAGAAGGGTTTGAAGAAATCGGTCCTACAGAATCGTTCGAAGAATTACCACCGAAATTTGACAACGATGAAGGAGTTTTGTCAGGAGATGAAGGATGTTACTTGTTGAGGAGGACTGCTGAATTTGACTTTTATCAACCGCCGAAATTTGATGATGAAGAAGAAATTGAGGCAAAGTATGTGGATGTAGAAGTTGATTATTCTTCATCACCCAAGATGGATGTCGATAGTATGGAAGAAGAAATTGTGTTCGGAGTTGAGGGAAATAACTTGATGATGGAGGATTCTTGTTTAACACCCGAGCTTATGGATGAGAGCCCGCTAAGTGTTAATTCCATAATCTCCGAGAAGCCCGAACAAAGCGAGAGTGAAACAGAAGAGAAGGCAGAATCAGAGAGTTTATTATCTTTGAAAGAGTTCGTCAATGAAATGAAAGATGGTGATGAATTATCAATGTTGATTGAATCTGGAGAATATTCTGATTTTGAGAATCCTGAAGGGGTTGAAGTATTTGAAGAGTTGGAAGATGAGATTTCCGAGGAACTGCCTGAAGAAACTAGTCTGGTATTTTTGGAAGTGTTTGTTGAAAAGGTGAAAAATTGTAATGAATTGTTTGTGTTGACCGAGCAAGGAACGAGTAAAGATCTTGAGATTTTTGAGGAAGTTGGATCAGAATTCGATGAGTCTGAAGTCGAATATCCTGAGGAATTACCCGAAGAGTTACCACCACTACAGGACATTCCACTTCAGACTGAACTAGTACAGGATGCTATTTTACTGCAAGGATCGTATGATCTTGTGAATCTGAAAGAACAGGGAGGGTTGAAAAGACAGAATGAAGAGAATGATTGTTAGTTGGAATTGCCTGATCATGTCCGCACTGCTGACGTTATCAACGTTAATTGCTTGGAATCGTTTCATGAAAATAAACATGTTGAAGGAGAAGCGAGTGGGAATTCATTTCAGTCAGGGGAAACTGATGCAACACATCAAGGGAAGATTCTAAATGATGACACACTTGAACGAGATAAGGAAAGACGAGAATCTGAGCATGAGTCCTCACACTTTTTCGGTCGTGATTTCCTAAGTCGTTCCGTGATTTTAAACTTCCTTATATCGTCTCACAGTTTCGACACGTTTTGGTTCTATATCACATCTTCCTATTGGCACAAGCAATATGATATACGACACTATTCTTATGAAGTTCTGTACTACATGAATTGGATCTGGCACCTAGTGCTTAGTTCATTCCACACTTTTTCATATGTCATCTCCCTCAGATCACTTCCTTATGCCGCCTGCCTAATGCCACGTCTGTGTTACGCAATGCGTTTCTTATGTCGAGCCGCATCTTCAAAGGGTCAAGACAAAATCAATCTCAAGAGTGGTTATCACCAGAGCCGCATCAAACCAGATAATGAATGGAAGACAGCATCTCGAAGAAGGAAAACATGTGAATTCGGGACTAATTCTTTCCAACAAGGGGAGGATGATGCAGCGCGTACCTTCCTAAATCGCGAAGAAGAAGAAGAAGACGAGCAACTTACCTCAGGCCGCGATCGAAGTCAGGAAGAAGAAGAGCGCGCGTGATATGCCCTAGGTCGCTCCGCCTTGCGACGCGAGGCAATTGCTAGGTCGCGAAAAAATAGAACGCTGCCGACCTTCTCTAGGTCGCGGCCCACCATAGCTCGCTCAGCAAACTACTCAGATTGCGACCTAGTGGAGATTCGCGAGTTAACGAAGAGCGCTCGCGAGCTAACGAGATAGGTCGGTCAGGCGATAGGTCGCGAGAATTCTTCAAAATGGATAAGTCGCGGGCATTACTAGATCGCTGAAGTTTAAGTCGCGTATGCTGAAGAAAGGTCACGTGTTTGCATAAGTCGCTCAAACTATACTACTTCTTTAAGTCGCTGAGCCGCCTGGTGTTAACTCGTAGGACGAGTACTGTTGTATTCTTGAGTTGTGTGTTGTAATTTTCTATGTCGTTTAATTTGTAACTCGTGGTGTATGTTGTTAGGTCGTATATGTTGATAAGTCGTTGTTCTTATATCGGTTGTTATAAGTCGTGAGTCATTTATAATGATAGGTCGTGACTTGTTAGGTTGGTTTGTTGTGTTGTAACCCTATAAATAGGGATGTTGAGTCATTTGTAATTTTTGGTTGAATTTGAATAAAATTTCTTTTGTGTGCTCTTGTGCCACCATTAAAATTGGTAGTTGAGTGTTATCTCCTATCTCCACCTTCGACATTCGAGTGCGCTCGAATCAACGATTGTTGAAGCCAATTCACGGAATCAAGTGCGCTTGATCAACGTCGAATAATTGTAGATCTTCTCTCACGGCATCGTGCGCGATCAACGTGTCGAAGATAGCTAAAGTCCGGTATCTTCGTGATCAACGGATTTGGGCGTTTGGTATCAGTAATTCATATTGCTTCATCTAATCGTTTCATCGATTAGTTTGACACGAAATCTTCATTTCGTTGTCATCCGTTATTTCTGACGCATGCATAATAATGATCGTGGATCCAAAGGAAGGGGCATGTTGCTTTGGGACAAGTTTGTTTGGACATTCCAATTTATTCAATCCAGTACTCAACATATTACCACTATAATTACTAATATGAGGCTTTTCTAAGTATTTAACCATTGTATATGCGAGTAATTTATTTTCAGACAGGGAACAACTATGGTATGAGCTATCCCAGTTGTCAAGTATTTTCTAAGTATTTAACCATTGTATATCCCAGTTGTCAAGTATTGTAGACAAGGCATTGTTGCTAGGAGGGGACTTTAATAATGTACTTAACCCTGTGCACAAGAAGTGGGACTACCAGTCCCTTTTTCTCATATCAGAGGGTTCTCTAATTTCCTACTCCAATGTGGCCTGGCAGAAGTCAGTCAAGGCTTCAACTTCACATGGAGATGAAGGGGCATTGCTACACATATTGATAAAGTATTAATGAACATCACACTGCTACAACACTTGGCAACCTTCATGCCTACTGCATTCACATCACCTCTAAGTGATCATACTCTTATCATCATAAAACTTCACACATACAAGTAGTAACTGTTTTATCATATTTGGCATGGGGTTGACCAGATAATGATTAAACTCAAAAGAATTAAACAAAATTCAAAGAACTGGAACAAAACTAGGCCAAAAGAAATAGAGGACATATCATTATTGGAGGCAACTTATCAACATAAGCTATTGGCTGTAGACAACAACCCAGAAGATGTTTATTTGTATGATGATATGATCTCTGCATGCAACAACTTAAAACAAAGAATGCACAACAAATATATCGAGGCAAAACAAAAATCCAAGATTAATTGGTTAAATGAAGGCAATACTAACTCTAAATTTTTTTATGCCAAGATGAATATGAGGAGATACAAGAATAACATTAGGGTACTACATAATGCAAATAGTGATATGATCTTTGATACCAACCAGATTCAGGAACAAGTAGTACAATATTACTCTGACCTGTTCAATGGCCAGCAGGAAGATATCTTCCCAGAAATTCAATGCTGGAATATGATAAATGACAAAGGCAAAGAATACCTGATGCTACTTGTATCTGAATGAGAAATATATGATGTTGTACACTCAGTCAAAGATGACAAGTCACCAATACCAAATGGATTCTCATAAAAAAAATTCAAGATCCACTGGTGTCGCATCAAAGATGAGCTTACCCATGCTGTTAATTATGTTTACACTCATGCTGATATCCCGAAGGGCTTAAATCACACTTTCATAACTTTAGTTCCAAAAACTGATAAGCCTTCTGAGATACCCCATTTTAGACCAATATCATGTTGCAATGTACTTTATAAAGGATCTCTAAAGTACTTTGCAACATAATAAAGGGTTTTCTGCCCTTTTTGATTTTTGAATCTCAATGTGCTTACATACCTGGAAGAAATATTGTAGATAACATATTATTGGCCATGAGAATATCAGAAATTTCAATAAAAAAGGTATTAAAAAAATCTGTATTAAAGTGGATCTCTAGAAAGCTTATGACATGGTAAACACGAAATTCATTTGCTACATGCTTAAAAGAATGAACTTTCCAGAACAAATTATTCAACTCATTCATGCATGTATCACAACATCTACTTTTTCCATTCTCATAAATGGAGTTCCACAAGGGATGATTGCAGCAAACAGAGGAATAGGGAAAGGAGACTCTCTGTCCCCTTACCTATTTTTCATAGCAATGGAATACCTGTCATTAAAGCTTAAGGGAGCAAATAGGAGAGGGGACATTATACCTATCAATAACACACAGCCTGTTATCTCACATCTTTTATTTGCAGATGGTGTCATGATTTTTTGCTACAGCAAACACTAAAAGTGCATCTACATTAAGGAGCATACAGAAGGATTAAGCATGGTGGTAGGGCTTACATTAAACCAATTAAAAATTAAAGTATTAGTACAAGCTGCTCCAATAAAGAAGACATTCTACGCATTGTTACAAGAAGCTTCCCTACCAGTAAAGTACCTAGGTGTACCAATTTTCACTGGCTACCTACATTACGCTGAACGCACATCATTATTCCAAAAGGTTATGGGAAAATTTGATAACAGAGACAGTAACATGCTTTCTATGGCAAACAAAGCAGAACTAATACACAGTGTCATTGCTCCCATGGTGTTATACTGGCTGCTAGTTTATCATATGCCTACTGCTACTTTAATTAAATTAGATGGTCTATGTGCTGACTTTTTCTGGATAAGAAGACGTCACAAAATTGCATGGAGTAAGCTATGCAGGCCTTGACTAGAAGGAGGCATTGGCATCAAAGTTTTAAAAAACTCCGAACAATAGCATGCTTAAAACTGATATAGCAGCTTATTGCTAAAGAAAATCTATGCTCAGGATGGATGTAGAATACATATTGCAATAAAACAAACTTCTGACTACCGTGGTTTAATAACAACATGTCATGCAGAATGAAGAATATATTGAGACATAGAAATGATAGCCTAAAATGCCTCAACAAAGTGATTATATATATTCTACTTTCTTATGGACTGAGCCTTGGCTGAATCATAAGTCCTTGGTGGACATTTTAGATTGGAATAGATATTATACTGCTTCATCTAAATATGCAGTAGTATGTAGCATATTACAAACTAATCAATGGAATCCCTCTAAGTTTTCTAAAACTAGAGAAATACCATTGAATCAATAACCAAATTGAGAAAGAGAGCAAATATCTATATGGCTAAAATTGTTGAAGAAGAAGAACAAAGATGGAGAAGAGAAAATTAGCAAATAGATTTTCCATCATACTTTTACTCTCTCTTCTAGTCTTTATTTATATAATCAATTACTTTGTTATAGAAAATTACGAAGAGCTTTGTACGTATTTGTACTTGAGAAGAGCATTTTATGCCCGTTTATCTACATGTGAACTTTGATCCATTATTTAGTTTTCATTTTTAAACAATTTCATAGTTAATCATAGATTTTCTGTTGTTATAGGAGAGTCACACTTACAATTTTGATAATTGCAAATAATGTTATGTAGCATTTAGTTAAGTTATAAGCTTGACATGGTTTGATAACATGTTGAAAGTAAATATTTATATAATTTAATTTTTATCGATGTAATTTGTGCGTCTACATAGTAATGTTGTAAAATATAAATTTATCTTTTAAAGGTTGTTAAAAATAAAATTATGTTATGTAACATAATGTACAATAAAAATTTAAAGATAACTAAATTAGAAATTAAAAGAGTTATTGTTATTTATGTACACATTTTATGTTATGCGATTTATGTATCCTTATGTCTGAATAAATAAATAACTATATCATTTTTTTCACATATAAATGAATATTGTATATATTGAAATTCTTATATTTTTAGTATTTATTGGATTGATTAATGAATATCAGTTAATCAAATTTATTTAAATAGTTTAAATTTAAGATTACACAATTAGTTAAATATATGGACTTGAGTGTAAAATATTAGAAAAGAATTGAGAATGATTTCTAAGTAATTGTAAAAAAAATTGAAATTTTGGTGTTTGAAATTAATAGAATTATATAATGTATTGTATGATAAATTCGTTCAGTAAATAAATTATAAAATAAATTTGTTATTATCGCTAATGTATATAATTTATGTTATGTAATTTATATACGTACACAAACACACACATATCTAATAAAAAAAGATCTTTTTTATACCAATTTGTTGATACGCCTTTAGCATATATATTGAAACTTTAGTTTTTTAGAATTTATTAATAAATATTAGTTGACTAAGGTTGTCTATTAATTTAAAATTTGGATTATGTAATTAATAAATATGTTGGCTTTGTTGTAAAATATAAGAGAATAGAGAAAGATTTATAAATAATTGTAGACTTATTAAATGAGTAGGTATTTGAAAATAAAATATTATGAGAAGTTTAGTATAATAATTGTAAAGTGATAAATTATAAGGTTTTAAAAATAAAATATCTATAGTTGGAGAGAATTAAGCGGAATGAAATAATTCCTAGAATTAATCATAGAGCTTAAAATTCTTCCGCTTTACTATTATTTAATAGATTCATTTCCCTCTATTTGTGATTTTGTATCACCAAAATTTAAGAATCTATTTATTGAGTTGTATGTCTGTACTTAACGTTTTATCTTTGATTTTAATAAATTACACATAACAACATTTCACAGGGAACAAATAGAACAGTAGTTAACATTTAATTATAGATTTGAAGGGAGCGTTCAAGTTTAAGAATTTAAAGCATAGATACCACATATGGAACATAAAATTGTTATTGACATGAAGGAATCCTCATTGTTCATCAAGACTTGGTAGAATGATCGAAAATAAATCTGTCAAATTATGCAAGTAAAAGCAATTTTCAGGACAACAAAAGCCGAAATTTGTTATGATTAATAAAATTGTCTTTTGCTTTTATAACAAGCATTATTGCTAACAATATATATAACATAAGTATTAATAAAGTTGCCTCTCCTATCTACTTTCCACAAAAGAAAAAGGAGAAGTCGGAATAGATGAACAGAAAAAAGAAAAAGAAATAACCCACGTAAATGAACTTTAATGAATACAAGGCAAGTTTACGTGATCTGGAGATAACAGTTCTTTCTTTTTCTGAAAAGCAGGAAAAGTTTTAAGAAAGGGAACATTACTGCCCAATTACACAGCCTAGCATAGCTGGCACAGAAAGGAAAAAAAAGCAAACACCATTTAAATCACCATGCTAAAACAACAAAAAATAACAAACATTTTCATCAATCATCCATCTGGTTGCTCCCCATTGAACTGCCTTGCTTCAGAAACTGATTCTTCATTGGGAGTTATTCGACATCAGTCTCAAAATTCCTCCTTTTTTATGCTGGAAAGTGGAAACCAAAACAAAACGTTAATCAGCTCCTCTTGAGATTTGGTAGCAATAATTTAAAAAATAAAATAGCACGTCCAATGCAAATATACCAGAAAACAATATAGACTAAGGCGATACAAAATGGCAATTCTACTGAATATCTGTAACCGGATTATTATTATATGACGTAGTGAAACTAGCAATACAAAATATCTACCGTAGGGCATGCTGCCTCTTACGTTTTGTTTCATTATAAATTTGCATGCAATATTTCACAGTAATATTGCAAGGTAAATCCATATTTTCTCCAGAGAAACCGGAAAATTATTTCACAGTAATAAGGAGAGCTTGTTTAGAATCAATAAAGATAACATGTGGCACTAGTATATATACGTTACACGGTGTCTAGAATAAGATGGAAGTTTTAAAACTTACTTTTGTTGAGTCCAGAATAACATGTACTATAAATCATAAATTGTTCAGTACCAAACTAGATTTCAGTACATCCATTATTTTTTGCCACTATTTTTTGCTAGAATGTGTACAAGGCTAACCAGGGGTCTGTTGCCAGACTTAGGCATCTTTTTTTATCCAATGTTTGGAAAAACAACAACAAATAAATAATGATAATATCAATAATAGTAAATATATACCGTACTCCCTGCACCTTCTTCTTTGTTCCAAACACATCACTTAGAGGATTCTTAGATGTCAAGCATGCTTTTAGAAGATTTAATGCCTGCATGTTTAGTAAACAAAAGGAGAGTGAAAAAATAAGGTAACATACAAATTATGTGCAGTTATCCAGTTCAAGCAACCAACGTGTAGAAGGCATAATACATGAGCTTAAAATTTTACCTCATTTTCACCGATGTCAATTTCTTTCTCCTCTAAGTCAGCAACAATGAATTCATGTTTCTTGATTGTTTTCATTATACCAGACGGTGAACTGGGAAATAATACTAGATCATTTGTTATCATGAACTTCATTCCATTTTTAGTGTACCCACCACCACAGTCATTACTTAGAGATGCTAACTTAGGATTCATTTCTGACATTGAAATGTGTTTCACTCCATGTTTACATTCCTTTGTATATTTAGTTGCTATATTATCAATATGACAGATGGAACAACCTGTAGTTGTGCCACCACCATATGACATTTCATCGATAAAAGATGGGAAAACGCTACAGCCAAAAAAGGGTGCAAGCTTAGGGTTTAGTAATGTTGATTCAGACTTGACAAAATCCGCTCCAGCACTCTGATATAGGTTGTCTATACACGCTAAGGACGAACGTTTGTTTAAAAGCTTAACAATAGAGCCCAATGGATAAGTGAGAAAGCTCAATAGAAGATCTACCAATTCTTCCCCCTTGGATTCAGCATAACATACATCCTTACTCGATTTACATACCACTATTTTTGCTGTCATGCTCTTTGATTTATCAGTCAACCCCATGTCAAAGTCGAAAAGTAATTTGGATATAAACTCAGAATTACTAGTGGTGACGGGCTGTCCGAAGTAAACACCTGATAATGGAGATTTTGAGATCAGGCACCTCTTGAGTAAATCTAGAAGCTGAATAGGGGGGGGGGGGGAGGGGGGGGGGGCTAAATATTAGATTATATCAACATAATATAAGAAAAATCAGATATAATATAGATGCAAACGCCTGACTACATGAGTGGAAGCAAGAACATAGTTTGTACGCATCTACCATATCCATAAGAAAATATAGACTATACTACTACTTTTGATAATTTAATATGCCATAACATTCCATCTCTAACAGGTCATGTGAATACACATGGAATTTTGAACTCATAAAATCACTCGTACCAAACAACATTTGAAATTGCCGGCCAAACAGATATTCTGCACCCCATAATTAGAATATGAATTTGCAATCCAAGCTTATTAAACAAGATAAGTTATTTACTCATAACAATATGTATGCAATTTACAGAAAGAAATATGTGATTAGTATAAATTTTCTCTTTTTTTAAAAGAAAAAACAAATCACAAACAATTTTCCGAAATTAAGACTACAGCTTAAGTCAACTTATTTTGCTTAATGAGCATTTTTTTATATATGGAAAGAGCATTTTAAAGGTAAGAATGCACACGTGAACAAGGCTCACCAAGCATTCGTCAAGATCAATATGCACCTCTTCAATGTCATCCAAGTGTATAATCTTAAGCTTGTCCAAAATATTTTGAATAGCAGTTAATGAAGTAGGCATAACATTCATATCATCAGAAATTACATAGATTCCATTCCCTTTAACAAATATTCCATCTCCATCAGCTCCTCTCCAATCTTTACCGGCAAAAGTTGAGGACAAACTCATGATTTCACCGCAACCACATTTTGCATTTGGAGATGAACTATAAAAAGGAAAACGTTTGATTGCACACTCTGGCTTCTTGCATTGGTACAATCTCCTTGGCTCATCTGAATCAACTCTCAGAACTAAATAAGTGTAATGAGACCTACTCGAATTTAGAGGATTGAGTAACATAGATTTGCATGCTTTCGTATTGAAGTATTTTTCATCAAGATTTTTCACGCTTTCATAAAGCATATCCATTGAACCAATGGAGGATTTACCGCCTAAGAGATGGATAACGTTACCGATTGGCATGGTTAGAAAGCTGAACAAAATATCAACAAAATCTTTGCCCGATTCTGCAAATACCACTTTTTTATTTTTCTTTTCTACCATAAGCTTGATTTGCAACTTACTGGAGGAAGCCATTGCTTTGTTTAAGATTTTGCATAGGAAGAATTAACTCTTCCTAGAATATATAGGGATGTATTGAGTGAGTTGCTTAGAAAATTAACAAAGAGTTGTCATTAATTAGAGAAATGCTACAGTGACCGAAATTATTAGATACGGATGCGCGGATTCGAAAATCGAAGGCTGAAATCATTAATTTAGCATTGAACAATAAAAAGGTTCGAAAATGCTACTCTACCCGAAATTTTGTTTGTCATTTCCTGCGAAAATAATCTGAACCTGATTTCAGCCTTCGATTTTCGGACCTCGCATTCCTCGGTCACTGTAGCATTTCTCATAAAAGTTTCTGTTGGCCTCGCAACTGGTATCGGTGGCAAACTAAATTTATGAAAGCAGCATAAGTTCCAATAAATATAATTTTGGAAATCGCATATGTGATTATTGACCGTATCATGTCTTTTAATTTGTTTAAAATTGAGCTGGAAAAGAAATAACTATTGCATGTAACTCATGATCAAGGTTCGAAATTCCGTACTCCAGTTCCTTTTCAATCGTCTATAATATTCAATATTTCGGTTCCGTTTCGAAAATTTCAGAAATTCCGTTTAAATTCCGGTTTATTAATTCTGGATTTTTTTTCATTTTTTTTCAATATAAATATGTTAAAATATTCAATTGTAACTAAGATATTCCGGTATTGATACAATTTCCATTAATCATATTTTACAGTTGTAATAAATATCTCATTATTCACTTCCTTTATCGTATATTTGGTCCATGCTTTGCTGAACACAAGCTCTCATTTTTAAAGTACAAAAGCTGTAGCCTGTAGTGTACTACACTTGCCATACTTCATCAAGTCCAACACTCATCTTCTACTTTAGACCATTTCACTTTCTTTTTCTCAACTCAAAATAACCAGATCCAACTCCCAAAGAATTCTATCGTCCTTGGCTCCTTCCCGCTCTCACTTTAAATAACCCTCAATTTTAATTCTTATTCACACTAAAAATCACTACGAATATGAAATACATGCTATCAAATAAGGAGCGCAGCAAAGAAAATTGAAGGTAATTACCAAGGACTTTTCGTTTTCTCAGTTTTACGATGATTATTTAAGGCAAACTCCGAAATGGAAATTTCCACGAATTCCGACCCGGTTAGCACCGGATCCGAGACGGAATGGACGGAATTCCGGTGCACCGGTCGGAAGTTCAAGCCTTGCCCATGACTCATGGCATTTTACACGGTGGTTTTTAGGCCATGGGACCTATTAATTAATCCATTTAATTTTTAGATCCCAATTTATAATTAGCTGAAATTTAAGCCTGGTCAATAGGAATTTACCACAATATCCTTCTACTTTAATTAACTACACATGGAAGAAATTTTCAAATTAACTTTTATATGTTCTAAAATATCTATTGAATATCGCAACAAAATAATATGTATCTTTATCCTTCTCATTTGAAACAACTAAGGTAAAATAACATATAACATATAACATAAGTGATTAATTATGCAAGATATCATGATTAAAAAAAATCATTTTCAAAAGATCAATTTTAATTTTGAAGACTAATAGTAGAATTAAAATATATAAATAATTTAAATATGATATAGTAACGTATAAGTGTTGAATTGACATAAAACAAATTTGTTCAAAAAACTTATAAAAATCTAATATTTTAAAACTGAAACAATATTGTATCGTTTTACATCATGCTCCTCAAAACCCCTCCATCGTCCAAACCAAAATTGGCCAATTCGACCATCATCAATAGTGGTAGATACCGACAGCTCCAAAGTAGTGGATAACGGGCACTTTAGTCGTGTACTTCACCAAAAATGGTTAAGTACAAACTAAATGAAAATGTATGGCATCAATTCTGAAGTCCGAAGCTCATACACAACTACATCATATCTCGTCTTCGGATTGGTCGGTACGTACGAAATTCTGTCCTATGGGATATCTCTTAACTCTATAACACCTACGATCGACGTTTTCAACCAAACTAAGCAAACAAGTATACATGCAACCAATAAGCCCATAAACATCTATAATAGCCTACATGCATCTATAAAAACGCACATACAGTGGATATAATACATCTAGAGCAACCAATGTGGGATTAATATAAAAAATAGTCTAATTCTAGCGATTTCGTAAAAATAGCGCGTCAATAAGAAAAAGTGTGATATTCGATTTAGACCATTTTGAAACACTTTTAAATTATTTTATAAAATATGATGCATATTTAAATATATTAAAAATCATGTTTTAAAGTTAGAAAACATTTCAAGACGTCATTTTTATACTATACTAAAAATCATAGTATGGAAAGAGAGAGTATCACTAGCCTCCACAAAAAAACTGATCAATCCTACGCCAAGTCGTAGAACTCTCCATCACAAGCGCAATGCTAGAAACCGCTTTCAAATTGGACATCGTATGCAAAGGATATGGATTCCATAAGAAACGATATAAAATAAACTATTAATTAACTTCAACAATAATTAATTACCTTCATTACACTAATCCCTCTTCTTCCCCAAACCAATTCTTGTACACGCATATGATTACAGAACCCGTCACTGTTCATGCTTCAATCCTGATTTCTCTACCTTCGCTCCAAGAAATGACGAACAATCAGCTCCTACACATTCCATTACGCGAGCTCTTCGCAACGGACCCCTCATGTAATACCCCGTAAATTTACGTTGGTTAATTAGTTAATTAATTAGGCTTCAAAAGTAGAATTTCTACAAATAGAGAAATTTGGCCACAAAATTTGCATCATTATGTTCATAGCGATCTCTCTGAACAACTTTCATATTTGGAGTCTCGCGAACGGAGTACAAACGAAGAAGTTACGGACGTTTAAAGAAATCAAGATGAAAATAAATTAAAAAAATACAAATTATAAATTAATAAACGTGTCTGGATCCTACCAGTCGACCCCTGAATTGCGGGCGGTTGACCGGAGGCGGCCGACCGATGATCGACTGGTTGGAGCCCAAAAGGCGGAGGTTGAACCTCGGCCAACGGCCCAGATTTTATAATTTTTAATCCAACACGTAGGAATTGTTCCAACGTCCATAAATACACGTCTAATTCCTCCTCTTCTCATATTTTCTGATGCAGGCAGCGATGCTCTACCATTTTCTCTTCTCTACTTTCTTCCCCAAAATAAAACAGAGGGTAAATATACAGATGTGAGAAAATCAAAAAATAAGAAAATAAAAGGAAGAGAAGAAGAATAGAACATACGAATTAGTGTTGCGTAGTAACAAGGTAAATCTCAAGTTAATAAATCTATATCTTCCTTTAGAATCTCAGTTCTCTTCTCATATCCATGGTTCTAATAATATGTATATTCCTTTGTATATATACGCCTTGAATTAAAAAGGGAAAGCAGTTTTGAACTAGAGAATCAAAGTTAGATCTAGAAGTTTAGGAAGCCTAAAAACCGTGAGTGGGAAATTTATGTGAATTATTTATAATACTATAGTTTATCTCATCGGATTTTGTTTGATTATTATGCCTAATTCAAAGATATAGAATTTTAGGCTTGAAAGTCAATGTATAAAACACCGTCTATATATTCTGTAAATTAGAAAAGATTGAATAGAAATATTTATTACAACTAGATCTGTAAATTAGTTCCAAGTTGTTGGTAGCTGAATATAAATTGAATGTGAAATTGTTTCAGATCTACCAATTTGTTTAATATAGAATTCACTTTAGATCAATATTTGAGTTGAAGGGTCTTAGTATGAATTAAGTTTTTTCTAATTTCATGAATTGTAAAATTTCTGTATTCTAATCTGTTGGGTATATAATCCGTTCAAATTCCATAGATTTTTCTAATCTTTTATTAAAATTAAAAAGTACAATGTTTGATTTGATAATGAATATAATCAGAAAGAAAAAGAAATAGATGTGTGAAGTATGGAATTTCACCCCGTAATTATACTATCTAATTCAATATAATAACAAAAAAGAATAATTTCTTGTAATTTCAAATGTCAACCCCATATTTAGATAAATTTGTCGAAGAGCATAATGGGAAATACTTTTAAAAGGAAGGTTCTCACGGATTTAAAATATGAGAAATGTTCTAGTTAAAATTAAATAACTAGAAAGATAAAAGAGAATACATACATAATTATACATACAACCACGTTAATCCTAAAAGGTAAACTATAAATAAGACAACAAAAATGTGTATCAACACCCATGTTAAGTGAAATTAGAAATTAAAATAAAGGTACAATGAAAAATAGTTATTAGAATTAAAGATAGAAAGGTTGTAAATTTAGAAATAAATATGAATTAAATATGTAATATAAGGAATAGGAGTTATGAGAACTTAAATAGTTAAAAGGTTGTAATTCCAAAAATGAATAAGCATTGAATATGTAATAAATGTGATAGAAGTTATGAGAATTTAAAAAGTTGAAAGGTTATAACTCCAGAAATAAATAAGTATTGAATGAGCAACGAATATGGGTTATGAGTATTTAAATAGTCACAAACAAATAAGTGAGACTAATTAATGAAATGTATTAAAGTAATTGTGTGGGAATAAGAAAGAAATAAAGTGTGCAAGGTACATAAAATAAAAAGAGATTTGTAATTGAATAGTGTAAATCTCTTAAGAAAAATAATTAAATAAGGAGTAATTCCTAATTAGAGGCATAATAAGGGGTTACTTTATATGGCCTCAACTATTAAACGGGTAGGATGATATATGTATATGGGGAGCATACACATAAGGTTATACTAAGTTATAAGGATGCGAGGTTAGTCCAAAGCAACATGAAAGTCTACCCAGTTAAATCTGGCTACCAAATGTTGTGTCTTTGTGGACTAATGTAGGACATCGTCTATAATAAATAACCCTAGTAGATGCGAGGTTAGTCCTAGTTCTATAGGGTAAGTCTGTCCAGTCAATCTGACTACCAGTACCTGTGAATAGTCGGACTAATATGAGACGTTACGAGTGGGTTATGGATCATAATTTATGTTATTGATACGATAGGAGGAATCTTTAGCAGTGGTCCGCTTCAGATGTGAGGTATTAAGTAGCTATGGTAGGGCTCGCCTCTTTCCTTAAAAGAAGCATTAAGTGACCTAATAGAATTCCTTACGAGGTAAGTTAGGGAGAACCATGCAGGGACCCGTCATAGGGGTTAGGTCTTAAATGACGAGGATCTGCCTATTTTATAGGTCTTAAATGTTCGGGGTCTGCTTAATGCCTAGTAGAAGAGGTAGTAAGTGGTTTAGGATACTTTGTCTCACGTCGAAGACGATAGGAAATTAGAATTCCAGATTGGAATAGACTTCGGGCTTATAGTGGAAACTATTGATATAGATGAAAGAGTGGTAGATGTACGGTAGCTAAATTAAGGGTTAGTAAGCCATACGTGGGAATTAAGTGGTCTCTACAACCAATTGGTTTAGGGTAACGGTTACAGTTGGTCTTAAAAGCTGACCCAGTTTGGAATTGGGGTATTAAATGGCCATTGGGTCTGCCTCTTTTCCTAGTTAAGAAGTATTAAGTGGTCAGGAATCTTTAGGTTATGAAACACTTAAAACATATCATATGCGCATATATTAAATAAGGCAATAGACATAAAATTTTAGTAGAAGCCAATCAACATAAGTTTATGTTATGAGCAATGCAAGTAACTTTATCAGCCACCAGAACGTTGTTCTGGCCCACTTCCTCATTACAACCCATATGGTAGATTTAGAGGAACATATCGCTGGAGCTGACGGTGCAGTTGCTGGAGAGTTATTATTTTACATGCTCAATTTTGGTGAGGCTTATGGATGTTCATATGATGCGGTTAATTCAAGAGTTGTAGCCTTGGTTGGTATTTGATCTTATCATCCTTTCTTTCCATTGTGAGTTTTATTTGATTGATCTCTGATGCACTCATGTTTATTACAGGTTATCAAAACCAACAGTCCGTACATTAATGGGTTTGGGTTTCAATTTTGTAGAAATTCGAGCCCATTAAGGTGGGGGTTGTTATACCTCGAATCGAACCTCGGCTCCCCCTTCCAAAATGCAACAGTAACAGGCCACAAGCGACAAGGAAAATGTCACACTACTCCTCAAGGCACCGCACCCCTCCAAATAACCGCCGTCTACTCCTCTTCGTACGAAATGCACAACGCCACCCTTAGATTTTCTGAATCCTCCTCTAACTCCAATAAACCCAAACCCTAGTTGCAGCCATAAAAGAGTCAGCCTCACTAATCACAATCGCACCCAACCAAACCACTTTAGATTTGAAGCTCGCTTCGCTATGATCTCAACAGATCTGGTTTCATGATTTACCATTGACCAAAACTCTCGATTTTGATTTTTTAAAGCTTAGAGAAAGGGCTGACCATGTTTCTTTTACAAGCAATATAACAGTAAAGTGAAAGAGGGAGAGGTATTGTTTATTTATATTAATATAATGTATTCTTTATTTGATTTCTCAAATAAATCATTATATGTTTCAAGCTTGTACGATCACATGTCGCATCTGATTACAACGACTCATCGACATACATCACCTTTTTTTTAGTTATAATGGTATAAATTTCATCGCTACCCGAGGCGGCGGTTTAGGATGATAATTTTATGCATTTCGTAATCGTTTTGGCCATCGGATCATCCGATCTCCAAACATAGCGATTTTATACTCATATTAATCCACTACGTCGATTCGAACTCAATGAAAGTGGTACCGAGTCCTGATTCGACCATATGAGAAAAATCATGTTTTTGAACATTTAAATAATTAACGATTCGATATTTAGATCAATTATTTAAATATCCTATTGTTAAAAATACAGGACGTTATAGTTTGACTCTCTTGTCCTTACTCTTGGTCTTGATATAAGTGTTAAAGATGCTTGCATTAATTGTAAGCATATGGATGATGGCAAATATATACAGTTACTCTTTGTATGTGGATGATATGCTAATCGATTACATGGACAATGCTGAAATTGGAAAGTTACAATTGAAGCTAAAGGCGGAATTCGAGATGAAAGACCTTAGAGAAGCAAAGAAAATTTTAGAGATGGAAATCCAAGAGAGAGGAAGCTAAAGGTGTTGAGATTGACACTGAAAGAATATACCCAGAAAGGTGCTTGCTTGGTTCAGCATGGAGAAGGCAAAGGCGTTTAGTACTCCCATGCCTTTGCACATTATACTTTCATATAAGAGTTCTCAGATTTCAGCCGAAGGTAAAGCTTATATGGAGAAGGTACCATATGCTAGTGCGGTTGGAAGCTTGATGTATGCTATGGTCTGTATGAAATCAAATATTGCATAGGCGGTTGGTTTGGTTAGTCATTATATGGTTAATATGGGGAAATCACATTAAGAAGAAGTAAAGTACATTTTGAGGTATCTTAGATGATGCAGTGCATACCTTCGTAGTCGAACGACCTAACGAAGCTCGGCAATGACCTAACTCCAGCTCCAACGACCTAAATCCTCTCCGACCTAATTCCCGCGAGCTAAACTCCACCATAATGCCATTTCGCGACCTAACTTCCTCCGCGATACCATCCCCACGACCTAAGTCCATCACCGACCGATCGCCAATGCTCCGCGACTTATCTACATTTCCACGAGCTAACCTTCCACGCGACCTAACTCCACCACGCGACCTAACTCCACCACACGACCTAATTCCACCACGACCTAACTCCAGCGACCTAAACCCCTCTCCACGACCTAACTCCATCTCTCCAAGTCGCGAGTGAGACTATGCCGCAAGTTCACAAGCCCTAGGTCGCCAATAATCCAACCTTAAGTCGCGAATTATCGCTCCAGACTTTATTGTAGGTCGCGAACTGCCTTATGCGATTTCCAGAAGTTCACGAGCTATAACATTCTTTAGGTCGCGAAGTTTATTTTAGGTCGTTAACGACCTATCTTAAGTCATGTACTATCTTAAGTCGTATGCTGTAAGTGTTGTAAGTGTTGTGATGTTTTTGTAATTTCCTAGGTCGCGTACGACCTATGTGATTGTGTTGTGTTGTAATTTTCTTAAGGGTGTGTTTTGTTGTAACCCTATAAATAGGGAGTTATGTCATTTGTAAACAGTTGTTGATTTTGAAATAAAATTCCTTTGTTAGCTTTGTGCTTTCATCCAATTGGTAGTCGAGTGTGATCTCCTATCTCCACCTTCGGTCAATCGAGTGCACTCGATTCAACGATTGTGAAGCCAATTCGCGGTATCAAGTGCGCTTGATCAACGCTCGAAGAATTGAAGATCTACTTTCACGGTATCATGATCGATCAACGCGACGTAGATAGCTAAAATTCGGCATCTTCGGATCAACGAATTTGGGCATTTCAGTACTCATCAATCCACCGATTGTTGCGTTCATCGTATCATCAATTTTTTGTATTCCGCCGCTGCGTCATTTGGTATCAAAGCTAGAACGCAAGGAGTTTGCATAGATTTTTGCAGTTGTGCGAGATTTACATCATTTGGAGAAGTGGGTTCTCGAGATTTTGAAGAGATTTGTTCGTTTGGTATTTTTGAAGATTTCAACAAGTGGGTAGTTTTGATTTGAAGATTTTTAGATCGAAGTGAAGTTTTTGTTGGAATTTGTTGAAGAGTTATCATGCCTCCGAGAAGAGCTAACCGTTATCGCAACATTGATGCTTTGTATGGGAGAGAAGAGGCCGATGAGATGGAGCAAAGAATTAACGAAAATTTTAATGAGAAGCTTAATGAAGGGATTGGTCGATTAGAGAGGATGATGTTGGAGATGAGTCAAAATCAGAGAAGGGTTTCACCTGAATCGAGCCATGGGAGAAGTAGATTTTCACCACATTCCAATCGGGAGAGAAGTGTTGATAACGATCATAGAAGTGTGAGTCGAGATTGTTATAGAGATGATGATGATCGAAGACGCGAGAGGAATGTGAATGATCAAGAACGGAGGAATGTAGATAGAAGGGATGTTGGTGGTAGACGTGATGGTAGTAGAGATGTTGGTGGTCAGGATCGACATCGATATACATCGGATTGTGGAGAAGAGTATGATGGTGGTAGTGTTCATGGACGAGGACGTGGACAAGGAAGAAATCAGTCGGATTATGATCACAAGTGGGAATCTAGGATAAAGACTGAAATTCCAGAATTCAAAGGTGGTATGCAAGCTGAGGAGTTTTTGGATTGGTTGTCTAATGTGGAGGAGATTTTTGACTTCAAGGAAGTTCCAGAACATCGTAGAGTGAAGTTGGTTGCTACAAGGTTGAGGGGTAGAGCTTTGGCATGGTGGCAGCAAACCAAACTTACACGTGAACGGGTGGGGAAGTCAAAGGTTGAATCATGGGAAAAGATGAGGAAAATGATGAAAGCCACATTCTTACCTTATAATTATCAATCGCTTATGTATCAGAGGCTGCAAAACTTGAGCCAAGGAACGAACTCTATTAATGACTATGCTGATGAATTCTATCAACTGATTGCAAGGAACGATATCATGGAGACAGAAGAACAGTTGACAGCCAGATTTGTTGGAGGGTTACGAATGCAGATTCAAGATATGGTTAACATGTTTGATCCTAGATCTGTAGCGGAAGCACACCAGAAGGTGTTGGCTTGGGAGAAGCAGGGAAGACGAGGTGGTGGTGTGTTTACGAATTCCAACAATCAAGCAAAGGGTGTTAGTGGAAGTTCCAATGTTACAAAAGCTGTTGCAAAACCAGTTGTGAATGAGAGTGCGAAGGCGAAAGTCAATAACGGTTTCAAATGCTACAATTGCCAGGAGATGGGTCATAAAAGCAATGAGTGTCCAAAGCCTAAGAAGCGAGTGATGGTTGCGGAAGCTAAGGATGAGGAGGAAGAAGCTGAATGTTCTAATTCATTGCCAGTGGAGGAGGAAGACTTGTTGTCGGGAGACGAAGGGTATTCATTGATGATGAGGAGAAGTTGTTTGACCCCAAAGCAAGAGGAGGAAAGTAGTTGGTTGAGGAATAACATTTTTCAATCTACATGCACTATTCTAGGAAGAGTTTGCAAGTTTGTTATTGATGGTGGAAGTTGTGACAATATTATCTCTACAGAAGCGGTGAAGAAGTTAGAGTTAAAAACTGAGAAACATCCTAAACCGTACAAGTTAGCATGGTTGAGGAAGGGTGGTGAGGTGAAAGTTGGACGAAGGGCTTGTGTTAAATTTTCGATTGGGAAGAAATACAAAGATGAAATTTGGTGCGATGTTGTAGATATGGATGTCTGTCTGTCATTTGTTGCTGGGGAGACCGTGGCAATATGATAGGGCAGTGCAACATGATGGGCGAAACAACAGTTATAGCTTTATGTTTGAAGGCACAAAGATCACGTTAGTTCCCAAGAAGCGACAACAAGAAGAAAACAAACTGGAGGAGATTGAAGAGCTGAAAACTTTATTATCCTTAAAGGAGTTTGTTAAAGAAGTTGAAGAGGAACCTGAGGTGTTTTTGTTGATTGGGCGAGAGAGCAGTGAAGAGGTTGAAATTCCAGAAGAAGCGAAGCCAGTTTTGAAAGAATTTGAGGATGTATTTTCAGATAAGTTACCGAAGGAGTTACCGCCACTAAGAGACATTCAACATCAAATTGATCTTGTTCCGGGAGCAACGTTGCCGCACCGACCACATTATTGAATGAGTCCGAAGGAACATGAAGAATTAAGGAGGCAGGTGGAAGAGTTGCTTGAGCAGGGACGTGTGCAGGAAAGTTTGAGTCCATGTGCTGTGCCAGCTTTGTTGGTACCAAAGAAGGACAAGACGTGGAGGATGTGCATAGATAGTAGAGCATTGAATAAGATTACAGTGAGGTATAGATTTCCAATGCCAAGGTTCGATGACTTGTTAGATCAGTTGAGTGGGGCAACTATCTTTTCGAAAATTGATTTGAAGAGCGGATATCATCAAATTCGTATTAGACCAGGTGATGAGTGGAAGACAGCTTTTAAAACCAGGGAGGGTCTATACGAATGGTTGGTTATGCCATTTGGCTTATCAAATGCACCAAGTACTTTCATGAGGGTGATGAACCAGATTTTTAGACCATTCATTGGGAAGTTCGTGGTGGTGTATTTCGATGATATTCTGATATATAGCAGGAGTATGGAAGAGCATGTTCAACATTTGAGGGAAGTGCTAATTATTCTACGTGAGGCACAATTTTATGCTGCTACGAAGAAATGCGTGTTCATGACGCATAGTGTTTTATTTCTGGGGTATGTTGTATCGGAGGGAGGAATACAGGTTGACCAAAGTAAAGTCGAAGCGATTAGAGATTGGCCACAACCCAAGACGATAACAGAAGTTCGAAGTTTCCACGGGTTGGCTTCATTTTATAGAAGATTTATTCCACACTTTAGTAGTGTGATGGCGCCTGTTACTGATTGTATGAAGGGCAAACTGTTTTCATGGACGGAGGAAGCAGGAGTTGCTTTTGAACGAATCAAGGAGTTGTTGACGACAACACCAATTCTAGCATTACCTGATTTTCAGTTGTTGTTTGAATTACATACTGACGCGTCAAAGGTTGGAATTGGAGGGGTGTTGAGTCAGAGGGGGCGTCCTATTGCATATTTCAGTGAGAAGCTATCGGGAGCAAAGATGAGATGTAGTACATATGATGTGGAATTTTATGCTGTTGTGCAAGCTATTAAACACTGGAGACACTATCTATTTCAGAAAGAGTTTGTTCTTTACACTGACCATGAAGCGTTGAAACATTTACAAGGGCAAGACAAGATTTCAGCGAGACATGCATCATGGGTTGCATATCTGCAACAGTTTACGTTTGTTGTGAAACACAAATCGGGAGTGACGAATCGTGTTGCGGATGCATTGAGTAGAAGAAATCATGTGTTGACTACAATGAAGGTCGAAGTGACAGGGTTTGATGTGCTACCAGAATTATTTGTTGAAGATCCTTACTTTATGAAGTTTGTAGATAAAGTGAAGAAAGGAGAGACGGATGAGTTTGTGATGGTAGATGGTTTTATATTCAAGGGAAATCGATTATGTATACCGGATTGCAGTTTACGGTTGAAGATTGTGAAGGAATTGCATGAGGAAGGTCATGTGGGTAGAGACCGTACATTACAGCTGATTTCTCAATCTTATTTTTGGCCATCAATGAGAAAAGAAGTGGAAAGATTTGTGGAACGATGTCATATCTGTCAAGTGTCGAAGGGAACCGCTACAAACGCAGGATTATATATGCCGTTACCTATGCCTACTAAACCGTGGGTTGATATCAGCATGGATTTTGTTTTGGGATTGCCAAGAACTCAGCAAGGGAATGATTCAGTATATGTTGTAGTGGACAGGTTTTCGAAAATGGCACATTTTATAGCCTGTAAAAAGACCACTGATGTCGTCCGTGTTGCTCAACTGTTCTTTAAAGAAGTGTATCGACTACATGGGCTACCTGAATCCATTGTTTCTGACCGGGATACGCGATTTCTAAGTCATTTTTGGCTGAGTTTGTGGAAGATGGTGGGAACGAAGTTGAAATTCAGTAGTGCTTATCATCCTCAAACAGATGGGCAAACGGAGGTGGTAAATAGATCGTTGGAAAACTTGTTGCGATGTCTTGTACAAGACAATTTGAAGAGTTGGGACTTAAAGTTGTGTCAGGCAGAGTTTGCTCATAATCATGCTGTTAACCGAAGCACTGGTTACAGTCCATTTCAAGTTGTATATTCAAGCTTGCCAAAGGGGCCGTTGGATTTAACGATAGTACCACAACCGAAAGGAGTGATTAAACGAGCGTCAGATTTCGTTGATGAGTTGAAAGACTGTCATAGAATCGTTCAGGAACGTTTGGAGAAGACGAATGAGAAGTATAAACAAGCTGCAGATAAAAAGAGAAGAAGTGTGGAGTTCAACGAGGGTGATTGGGTGTATGCGGTGTTAACGAAGGATCGTTTTCCAGTGGGTGCTTATAACAAGTTGAAAGCCCGAAAGATTGGTCCAGTAGAAATTATAAAATGGATCAATGAAAATGCTTATAAGTTGAAGCTGCCAGAGGATGTCTATACTTCTGACGTGTTTAATGTTAAACATCTTATACCTTATTATGGAGATGAACAATCCAATGGGGAGGAACTTTTAAATTCAAGGACGAATTTTTCTCAACCTGGGGAGGATGATGCAGTGCATACCTTCGAAGTCGAACGACCTAACGAAGCTCGGCAATGACCTAACTCCAGCTCCAACGACCTAAATCCTCTCCGACCTAATTCCCACGAGCTAAACTCCACCACAATGCCATTCCGCGACCTAACTTCCTCCGCGATACCATCCCCACGACCTAAGTCCATCACCGACCGATTGCCAATGCTCCGCGACTTATCTACATTTTCGTGAGCTAACCTTCCACGCGACCTAACTCCACCACGCGACCTAACTCCACCACACGACCTAATTCCATCACGACCTAACTTCAGCGACCTAAACCCCTCTCCACGATCTAACTCCATCTCTCCAAGTCGCGAGCGAGACTATGCCGCAAGTTCACAAGCCCTAGGTCGCCAATAATCCAACCTTAAGTCGCGAATTATCGCTCCAGACTTTATTGTAGGTCGCGAACTGCCTTATGCGATTTCCAGAAGTTCACGAGCTATAACATTCTTTAGGTCGTGAAGTTTATTTTAGGTCGTTAACGACCTATCTTAAGTCGTGTACTATCTTAAGTCGTATGCTGTAAGTGTTGTAAGTGTTGTGATGTTTTTGTAATTTCTTAGGTCGCGTACGACCTATGTGATTGTGTTGTGTTGTAATTTTCTTAAGGGTGTGTTTTGTTGTAACCCTATAAATAGGGAGTTATGTCATTTGTAAACGGTTGTTGATTTTGAAATAAAATTCCTTTGTTAGCTTTGTGCTTTCATCCAATTGGTAGTCGAGTGTGATCTCCTATCTCCACCTTCGGTCAATCGAGTGCGCTCGATTCAACGATTGTGAAGCCAATTCGCGGTATCAAGTGCGCTTGATCAACGCTCGAAGAATTGAAGATCTACTTTCACGGTATCGTGATCGATCAACGTGACGTAGATAGCTAAAATTCGGCATCTTCGGATCAACGAATTTGGGCATTTCAGTACTCATCAATCCACCGATTGCTACGTTCATCGTATCATCAATTTTTTGTATTCCGCCGCTGCGTCATTAGAGGAACAACAGATTATGGGCTCGTTTTTTACAACAAGGAGAAAGATTTCAACCTGGTCAGATTATGTGATTCTAATTATGTCGGGGACAAAGATCGAAGGAAGTCAACATCAGGTTATGTCTTTACATTAGGAAAAGACAGCTATTAGTCAGAGAGCGAGGTTGTAGACTATAGTCCCCTTCTCTACTATATAGGAAAAATTGGTGGCTACTGTTGAAGCAGCTAAGGAGACAATTTACTTGAAGCGATGGTTGTGTTGTGACGACCCGGAATTTCTGGATATTGGAAATTGAAATATTTAATTGATTTTAAATATTTGAAAGTTAGTTTAACTTGAATTTCAAAAATCACCATTTAATTGGCAACTAAATTTTTGAATTTAAAAAAAAAATGAAATTGGGAAAATTGTCGAATCTGGATGTTCCAGACTTGTTAAAAATATTTTAAAGGTTTAGAAAATTCATACTAATAATACTGAAGGTAATAGGACTTTTAAAATTGAATTTGAAAGTGATTTGTTCAGTTTTGAATTTATATCATTTAAATTGATATTTAAAAATAGCCTTCCAAGGCACAGTCTTGGATTTCGACGAAACCAGTTCCATTGGATCCATAATAATGTATTATTATCGGATTTCAATTTTCGTAATGTTTGGAGTGATCATTTGGCCGTACGGATTATAAACGTGCTGAAATTTAAATCGAAAATTTAATATAATAACTGGATCCAAAAAGCTATCTTTTCCATACGATCGAATTAGGACTCGAAACCTTTTCCATTGCGTTTGGGATAGGGGTATAACATTATAAACGCCTGGCGGCACGCCTCGATAGGAAGCTGAAATTTTGTGTGGAGATTTTGAAACGATTCAAATTTAAATTTAAATAATATAATATATATATATATATGTTTTCTTCCTTCAATTTTCTGCAGACCTCATCCCAACACTTGTCCTTCAATTTACAGCATGTGTTAGCACTAAAGACACGCGTTGGAAAAAAATAATAGTCGACCAGCCGAGATAATATAATCAAAATCAAACAATGGCTTACGAAATTAAAATGGCAAACGAAATATAATGACCGAAATCAATCTCTCAGATTTAAAAATCAGATTTTCTTTTTTAAAATCAGAGGCCGAGCGAAATCGAATTCGATTTCGAAACTGAGATCGCGGCCATCCTCCTTTCTTCGTCAACAACTAGTCCTCGCAAGGGAGGCAACGACGAGAGTTTCGAGCGACGCGTTCGAGGTGGTCGCATACACGATGCTGTTAGGCTATTGTTCAATTTTGGGGGAATGAGGGCATGGGCACGGTGGGGGCGTCGAGGCGCGTGGGGGTCAAGCTTGGTGACGTATAGTTCACCGAGGTGGTTCACGACATGTGAGGTCAAGCTCGTGATGGATAAGGATCGCGATTTTTGTTGGAAGCACGCTAGTGATTGGTTGCGGCGACGCCGTATGGAATCGATCTGGTTGGCAACGAAGATGCTGGAAGCTATGATTTGGGCGGCGGTGATTTGATCGTTCGATTCCGAGGGTGCAAAGACGTCTCGAGCTAGGGTTGGAACATCGATCAACTCAGTAAGGTCAAAAATCGTGAAAACAAGCCGGGTTGGGCTGAGGTATTTTTCCTTTATTTAATTTATATACAAATGAATATGCATGTGCACATTTTTATCTTACTAATTTAATTTTTAAAGTAATATATGATGGAGAATAATTTGTTTAATTATTTTAGTCATAAAAATAATAATTTATTAAGGTGATTAAAGTGGTTAATAAACTTATTTAAATTATCTAGTTACTAAAAGATATTTTAAAGGAAAGAATGGATAGTTAGTTAATTAAATCTATCAAATGGGAATTTAATTGTTCGATTTATTCGAATATTAATAAAACCTTATAATGTTGTTACAAGGTCCAAAATTTAGAGATAATAGTCGAAAGGGAAATGGATTGCAAAACAAAAGCAAAGGTGAGAACTTCTCACTCAATCGGAATACCCGGTTTAATTTTAAATAGTTAAATTTAAATTATTGGTTGTTTGCTTGGATTGATAATTGTTATCAGTTGGATTGGTATGATAATATATATAATAGTATATGTATATATATTGGAGTGATTGATTTCTCGCATTATTTAGCGGATGAGACTCTATGCGCCCCGCATAATAGCGGATGACCCCATATATCGCGATATTCCACCTCGAAGTGGAATTGGTATTTTATATTGTGCTAACATCTGTGGATGCAGGGAAACATATTGGAGGGATCCAATTGGATTTCTCAAATGTTTGAATTTATTTCATATGCTATGATATGATTTATTGATAATCTGTGATTGATTATATTGATAATTGAAACTATTGAATTCTATGGTTCGACCAAATATATTTTTGGTATTTTAGGATATCAAAAATATAGAAAATTGGATCTTTGGAAGGAAATTAAAGTATATAATTTTAAGTAAAATAATTTTAGATAATTGGATAAATTAAAAGAAGGAATTTGGAAAAGTATAAAAGTTGATTTTTGAAATCCTATTGAATAAATTGCAAGTATGGGGAAAAGATTATCATAAATGGAAATAAAGGGATTTTGAGAACTTAAGTAGTATTGTTTAAAAGTTGAAGAATTTATTTAAAATTCGAATTTTAAATGGTTTGGGAGAAATAAAGGAATTTATTCTAAAAATGGAGTTAGTTTTGGGAAATCGATTTGAAAACTAATTAAATGTTTGAAACTATGTTTTAAAAGGAAGATGAGACTATGGAATTTATAAACTGGGTTTATAAAGAAAAATAATATATATCAGTGGATATTTGGAAATATAAATTCACGGTGGAATTTATAATGGAATGGGTAATTTGTTTTAAAAATAAATAGTGGTTTATTTTTAAAGGTGCGAGAGAAAAACGTATTTCCCTGAAAAGCCAAGTACGTTTTCAAAGCAGATTTGTAAGTATAAGTTTGAAGTTTCAAAGTTGTTTTAAAAGAATGTTTTTGAGAAATTATTTATTTAAGTTATTTAGAATTTTAAAGTTATATATTTATTAAATTAGTTATAGTAGTAATAATTTTAAAGGGTTAAATGATATTATGATTTAAAAGGATAATTATTAATATTTATATTTTATAAAGTAGTTTTATTTTAAATATATTTTGGCTAAAGTTTTTATTTGGAAAACTTGTATAGAATTCAATAACCTTTATTTTTAAATTTGTTTTGGCTTAAGTTTTACATGAAAAATTATTATTAAATTTCATAACTGGTATTTTAAATAAAGTGTTTTAAATAGTTTTTATTCTAAGTATTTCAAAGCATATATATTTTTAGATAAAGTGATTTAAATTATTTTAAAATCTAAAGCATTTAGTCTTGGTGATTTTCAATGGAAATAAACAATATTTGAAATTTATTCCATGAGCGGAAAGTAATTTGAAAACTGTTTTCAAGAGGGTTGAAGTGTAGAAAAATTTATATCTTTCAAAGATATTTTGAAATAAATAATTTGGGGAAAATTATTAAAATCTGATGGTTATTTATGGATGTTATTTGATAGTTAAATAACCGACTATCAATATTGGCCTTTAAGATGGCATTTGAATTTCGATGAGAGCGGGGGTCGGATTCCAAATGCTTATCCGAAAACCACATCGAATCTTGAAGTTGGATCTTTTGTTTAAAAGATCAGAATGGAAATTTGTTATGACTTAATTTAGATTTGAATGTATCCACTTATTTTTAAAATAAGCGCTCATTATTCGGATAAGCCGGGGGAGGACATTAAGTCATAAAACTCATTTTGAATAATGATACGACGAAATGGGATTGCATTTGAAGACGGTGTTGAAGACCGGGTATTTTCGAAAATGAAAGGATTGCCTCTCTGCACCGAGTTGCTCCGGTATAGAGATTACCTTATATGATGGGGAGTCCGTACGTGATTAGGGGATATACGGATTTGCAAGGACTTTTTCCTTAATTGAACGAAGTGCCTTCGGTTCCATTCAGACCCAGGATGGACTTGTATGGATGTATGTCTGACATTACACTTTGAGATATAAAGCTGGTTTCTATCAAATATATTTCTGTTGGTGGCGGAGAATTTATTCTCTTAGCTTAACACCCTTCTCTGCGACGTACGAGCTTATAGGTTATGTAGTTGATAGTTATTAGTGATATATTCCCAATTTGGTAATGTGACATGCTAAGTGTTGATCATTGATTGATCGAAGCATGGATTTTGTGAAAAGCGTAGCTTTGTGGGACGAGACTTCATCGAACCTCACACCTTGGAAATGGTCGAAACAGGAAGGATGCGGCAAGGTTATGGGGGTCGCGCCCCTTAGGGTATGTATATTTCCTTCTGGATAAAAAAAGTGGTATCATGGTATGGAGCCCAGATATTTTACTTATGTGGATAAAAAAAGTGGTATTCTGGAATGGAGCCCAAATATTTTACTTATGTGGTTATTGGAATTTGAGGCGCCTCGGTAAAGGTCGGTTACGATCATGGGATGACATACTCGTGACAGTTAGTTACCTAGTTATAAAGGTAACCCAGCCTTGTGTTGGCAGAGATCCGGTTAGGTTCTCGGGGCATCCCTCCAGAGGCGTACCCATTCGGAAAGGAAGTTCCTTAGCCTTAACCATTTGTTGGAAATTCAATCACTCAATACGAGCCCTATACGGTTTTAGTTGTAGAACCTACCATTTAACATGGTAGCTATAGTAGGCATACTATAATGGTACGTATGCTGGCTAAGATTAATATTATACTTTTAAAATGTTTTCCACACTATGCACTAATAATAATAACAAAAGGATTTTAGCGTATCAAGCATGTTTGACTGCTATAAGGAGAAACCTCCCCCATGTTTGCGATTGCATTGTATGTGCGGTGGGAGACCTTATGGTAGTTTCATTTTCCAAAAGCATGAACGGATTTCTTTTTCCTTTCTTTTGTACAAATAACTGTTTTAAGTTCTCACACCAGTCCCATGACTGACTCAGAGTTTATTGTTCCCTTTTCTAAACTGTGGGTGCCCCTAATTTTCCACACGGGCAGCCTAGAATCAGGTTATCAGTAGTTCTGGAGCAAATTTAGGAAAGTATGCTGTGAAGATCAGAAGACGAGATGGATGGCGAGACATACTTCCGTATTTGATTATTATTCCACTGTGTATTCACTTATGAGGACAAGTTTATATAATTGTCCAGTTGTGTGCTATGAAACTGTTGTACTCTGATGATGTAATGTATAAACAGATATAGTTCTTTTGTTTTAAAGATTTGTCATTTTTTTATTATATATTGTTCCGCTGCGGTTGTGAGATTCTGATATTGTTTTCTATTTCTTCTTCTACCTCTTTCTTCTTCTTTAACCCTAACGGTTCGGTTTTCTGGCATTCGATTGTTCGGCATTTGATACAGTGGACGTATTGATGTCAATTTTCGGGCGTCGAAAAATCGGGTCGTTACAAAGTGGTAACAGAGCTTAGGTTGGCGATAACCTTGGCTCTGGTGGGGATTACTCATTAGAGATAGAGTCAGTAGTACTCTAGAATTGGTTTGAGTGTATTAATAGATATGAGCGCGTATTTGTTAGTGAATATAAAATTGTTTTTATATTGTGTTGACTTATCGGTTGAGTGTTTATAGATTCTGGCCAGTGCAGTCTGGCCAACTGTATCGATACGGATTTCTAAACTCTTAAACAAGATAAACCGACAAAGTATTGTTTTAAAATAGGGTAAATGAAATAATTTTACTCAAATTATTTTTGTACATAAAAGAAACAATTTTCCACAAATTATTATAGTATATGGTTGCTTGGTTGTTAGGAAGTGATAATATTAAATTTTTATCATTGTTGTTATGGTAATTGAAATAAGGAAATAATGGTATAACCAAAGATTTGGAGATAAATTCATTTAACAAATGAAATTTATAAATGTGAATTATAGTGTGATTTATAATTAAAATGAGATAAAATTCCAGAGTAATTTTTGAATAGGGATTAAAAGGATTTGGAATTCGAAATTTTGAAAATTTAATTCCTTTGAGTTTGAAATGATTTTCAAAGATTTTGGAGAAATAATAAGGATATTATTCAGAAATATTTTTGAATTGGATTTGAAATATGGTGGAATTTGGATTTAAAAATATTTGGAAATGTTTTAAAGGAGTAAAAGCACTAAACACTTTTCAGTCGCTGGAAAATAATTCCGATGATGATCGCGACATCATCGGTGTTCATTTTCGAGTTTCCAGGAGAGGAATTGCTGCCAAATTGTTTTAAAATTTGAGTTGTTTGCAAAACTGGGTTTGGTTTTGAAATTCAAAGAGATAAGTGAATTTACCAAAGGATTTTGGATATAATTGATTTCAAAGATGATTTTGAAATGTTGAGTAATTGTTTAAAAGACTCTGGAATCTTATTTAAAATGTTATGGAATATAAATAAGTTTGATAACTTATAAAAAAAAATTGAAATTTGTTGGAATAAGATTCAAATTGAAAAGGGATAAATAAAAGTAAGTGTAAAACCCAAATAAGTTAGCAAACTTATAGAAGTTAAAAATTTGAATTAAATTAAAATGTAACTGAATCAAGTAAGATAAAAGTAAATGAGCTTAATGAATGGCTATTGGAATAGGATTTACTAAGTATGGAATAAATTTGTGAATGAACAAATGAATTTACATTTGTAAATAAATGAATTGAAATTGAAAAATTGGAATGAACATTTAACTTAAATTGTAAGTAAATAGAACTTGAACTGAATACTCGAATTCGATTTAAATTAGGTTAAGTAAAGTAAAGTTGAAGAATTAGTTTGAAGTGGACTAAAGATAATAATGGTTTGGAAATAAAAATGGTTGAGAGATGAATAAACTAGTAAGTGGAACTAATTAAAATGGTTAGTAAAAAATGGATTGAGATAAGATGAATAGAATTCAATATTTAAAATGAAGGGTAATTTGAATTCAGAAGGGAATTGAAAATTTAAGTTAAATAAAAATAGTATAAGAAGTATATAAAATACTTATATTGAACTTAAGAAATGAATGGTGGAATTCTTAAGTAAAATCTGGAATTGGAGAAATATTCTAAGTAAATATTTGGATAAAGATTTAATAAAAGTTGGATAAAAGGGAAAATTTGGATAAGTGAATGAAAATCAAAATAAATGTGAATACAAAGGAAATTGATATAGCTAATAATCAATTAAGATAAATACGTAGGATGTACGTATATTATTTTATTCGCATAGCGATTCGATCCAAAATTCGAGCACAAAATTTCGAGATAGTTATATCGATCCGAGTTGGGATATTTCATTCGATTTTCGTCAGCGAACTCTGGATATGGATTTTTGGTTGATTTTGGAAATTCTCTATCATAGTTTTTTTCTATGCAAGGAGAATGACGGTTTCTGATCAAGAAACCAGATCTCAGTCCGCACTAGAAAGTCGGGTGCACGATATTAATTCGGAAGTGAAATTGTGTGATCGAGTGAGCGATCGAATTTGATATTGCGTATGGATGATATGTACATCGTACGGACTTGAATGAAATAGATATCGAAACTTTTGTAAAGAGATGAGTAAAATAAATTTGACTGTACTAGTAAACATTATTGGTAGATAAGTACAGGTATTTAAAGGCAAAAGATAAATGGATGTTTTTGATTTCAAAAAATAAATTTGAATTACTCGACAAAAGGTATGTATTTAAATTTCTGTATGAAATTTGATGATTTTCTGATCTATCCACTTGGCATTTTGTTTTCTTTTGAAATCTGGAGGTCCGTAAAGGCATTTTGTAATCGTACCGAGCTAGCCGCGCAAAGGAAACGCTGGTGAAATTTTTCGAAATTTTGGGAGTTAGAAAATTTTGAGAAATTTGGATAATTTAAAATTTGGTTTAAAATTTAAATTGAATTGTTAAGTAAGTGATATTGGTTGGAACTTATGGTTGAGTTTGGGAAGTTAGTAAGAATGATAGTGTCTTTAATAAAAATTGTTTTGGAAAGTTAAAACTATTTGGTTTTGGGAAAATGATAAACGGGTTATGGATCATTCTTCTTAAATAGTAATTTCAGGACAAAATTCTTTTAAGAGAGGAAGAATGTAACGACCCGGGATTTCTGAATATTTGAAATTGGAATATTTAATTGATTTTAAATACTTGAAAGTTAGTTTAACTTGAATTTCAAAAATCACCATTTAGTTGGCAACTAAATTTTTGAATTTAAAAAAATTGGGAATTTGGAAAATTGTTGAATCTGGATGTTCCAGACTTGTTAAAAATATTTTAAAGGTTTAGAAAATTCATACTGATAATACTGAAGGTAATAGAACTTTTAAAATTGAATTTGAAAGTGATTTGTTCAGTTTTGAATTAATATCGTTTAAATTGATATTTAAAAATAGCCTTCTGAGGCACAGTCTCGGATTACGACGAAACCAGTTCCATTGGATTCGAAATAATGTATTATTATCGGATTTCAATTTTCGTAATGTTTGGAGTGATCGTATGGTCGTACAGATTGTAAACGCGCTGAAATTTAAATCGAAAATCTAATATAATAACTGGATCCAAAAAAAAATCTTCTCCATACGATCGAATTAGGACTCGAAAGCTTTTCCATTGCATTCGGGATAGGGGTATAACATTATAAACGCTTGAAGGCACGTCTCGATAGGAAGTCGAAATTTTGTGTGGAGATTTCGAGACGATTCAAATTTAAATTTAAATAATATAATATATATAAATGTTTTCTTCCTTCAATTTTATATAGACCTCATCCCAACACTTGTCCTTCATTTTACAGCAAGTGTCACCACTAAAGACACGCGTTAGAAAAAAATAATAATCGACCAGCCGAGATAATATAATCAAAATCAAACAGTGGCTTCAGAAATTAAAATGGCAAAAGAAATATAATAGCCAAAATCAATCTCTTAGATTTAAAAATCAGATTTTCTTTTTTAAAATCAGAGGCCGAGCGAAATCGAATTCGATTTCGAAATTGAGATCGCGGCCATCCTCTTTTCTTCGTCAACAACTAGTCCTCGCGAGGGAGGCAACGGCGAGAGTTTCGAGCGACGCGTTCGAGGTGGTCGCGTACGCGATGCTGTTAGGCTATTGTTCGATTTTGGGGGAACGAGGGCATGGGCATGGTGGGGGCGTCGAGGCGCATGGGGGCCATGCTTGGTGACGTATGGTTCACCGAAGTGGTTCGCGGCATGTGAGGTCAAGCTCATGATGGATAAGGATCGCGATTTTTGTTGGAAGCACGCTAGTGATTGGTTGCGGCGACGCCGTGGGGAATCGATCTGGTCGGTGACAAAGATGTTGGAAGCTATGATTTGGGCGGCGGTGATTTGATCGTTCGATTCTATGGGTGCAAAGACGTCTCGAGTTAGGGTTGGAACATCGATCAACTCAGTAAGGTCAAAAATCATGAAAACAAGCCGGATTAGGCTGAGGTATTTTTCCTTTATTTAATTTATATACAAATGAATATGCATGTGCACATTTTTATCTTACTAATTTAATTTTTAAAGTAATATATGATGGAGAATAAAATTTTTAATTATTTTAGTCATAAAAATAATAATTTATTAAGGTGATGAAAGTGGTTAATAAAATTATTTAAATAATCTAGTTACTAAAAGATATTTTAAAGCGAAGAATGGTTTAAATTAAATAGTTAGTTAATTAAATCTATCAAATGGGAATTTAATTGTTCGATTGATTCGAATATTAATAAAACCTTATAATGTTGTTACAAGGTCCAAAATTTAGAGATAATAGTCGAAAGGGAAATGGATTGCAAAACAAAAGCAAAGGTGAGAACTTCTCACTCAATCGGATTACCCGATTTAATTTTAAATAGTTAAATTTAAATTATTGATTGTTTGCTTAGATTGATAATTGTTATCAGTTGGATTGGTATGATAATATATATATTAATATATAGATATATATATTGGTGTGATTGATTTCCCACATTATATAGCGGATGAGACCCTATGTGCCCCGCATAATAGCGGATGACCCCATATACCGCGATATTTCACCTCGAAGTGGAATTGGTATTTTATATTGTGCTAACATCTATGGATGCAGGGAAACAGGTTGGAGGGATCCAACTGGATTCCTCAAATGTTTGAATTTATTTCATATGTTGTGATATGATTTATTGATAATCTGTGATTGATTATATTGGTAATTGAAACTATTGAATGTTATGGTTCGACCAAATATATTTTTGGTATTTTAGGATATCAGAAATATAGAAAATTGGATCTTTGGAAGGAAATTAAAGTAGAGAATTTTAATTAAAATAATTTTAGGGAATTGGAAAAATTAAAAGAAGGAATTTGGAAAAGAATAAAAGTTGATTTTTGAAATCCTATCGAATAAATTCCAAGTATGGGGAAAAGATTATCATAAATGGAAATAAAGGGATTTTGAGAACTTAAGTAGTATTGTTTAAAAGTTGAAGAATATATTTAAAATTCGGATTTTAAATGGTTTGGGAGAAATAAAGGAATTTATTTTAAAAATGGAGTTAGTTTTGGGAAATCGATTTGAAAACTAATTAAATGTTTGAAACTATGTTTTAAAAGGAAGATGAGACTATAGAATTTATAAACTGGGTTTATAAAGAAAAATAATATATATCAGTGGATATTTGGAAATATAAATTCATGGTGGAATTTATAATGGAATGGGTAATTTGTTTTAAAAATAAATAGTGGTTTATTTTTAAAGGTGTGAGAGAAAAACGTATTTCCCTGAAAAGCCAAGTACGTTTTCAAAGCAGATTTGTAAGTATAAGTTTGAAGTTTCAAAGTTGTTTTAAAACAATGTTTTGATAAATTATTTATTTAAGTTGTTTAGAATTTTAAAGTTCAATATTTATTAAATTAGTTATAATAGTAATAATTTTAAAAGGTTAAATGGTATTATGATTTAAAAGGATAATTATTAATATTTATATTTTATAAAGTAGTTTTATTTTAAATATAGTTTGGCTAAAGTTTTTATTTGCAAAACTTGTATAGAATTCAATAACCTTTATTTTTAAATTTGTTTTGGCTTAAGTTTTACATGAAAAATTATTATTAAATTTCATAACTGGTATTTTAAATAAAGTGTTTTAAATAGTTTTTATTCTAAGTATTTCAAAGCATATATATTTTTAGATAAAGTGATTTAAATTATTTTAAAATCTAAATCATTTAGTCTTGGTGATTTTCAGTGGAAATAAACACTATTTGAAATTTATTCCGCGAGAGGAAAGTAATTTGAAAACTGTTTTCAAGAGGGTTGAAGTGCAGAAAAATTTATATCTTTCAAAGATATTTTGAGATAAATAATTTGGGGAAAATTATTAAAATCTGATGGTTGTTTATGGATGTTATTTGATAGTTAAATAACCGACTATCAATATTGGCCTTTAAGACGGCATTTGAATTTCGTTGAGACTAGGGGTCGGATTCCAAATGGTTATCCGAAAACCACATTGAATCTTAAAGGTGGATCTTTTGTTTAATAGATCAAGAATGGAAATTTGTTGTGACTTAATTTAGATTTGAATGTATCCACTTGTTTTTAAAATAAGCGCTCATTATTTGGATAAGCCGAGGGAGGATATTAAGTCATAAAACCCATTCCGAATAATGATACGACGAAATGGGATTGCATTTGAAGACGGTGTTGAAGACCGGATATTTTCGAAAATGAAAGGATTGCATGTTAATTGTCTCTGCACCGAGTTGCTCCAGTATAGAGATTACCCTATGTGATGGGGAGTCCGTACGTGATTAGGGGATATCCGGATTTGCAAGGACTTTTTTCTTAATTGGACGAAGCGCCTTCGGTTCCATTCAGACCTAGGATGGACTTGTATGGATGTATGTCTGACATTACACTTTGAGATATAAAGCTGGTTTCTATCAAATATATTTCTGTTGGTGGGGGAGAATTTATTCTCTTAGCTTAACACCCTTCTCTGAGACGTACGAGCTTAGAGGTTATGTAGTTGATAGTTATCAGTGATATATTCCCAATTTGGTAATGTGGCATGCTAAGTGTTGATCATTGGTTGATCGAAGCATGGCTTTTGTAAAAAGCGTAGCTTTGTGAGACGAGACTTCATCGAACCTCACACCCCGAAAATGGTCAAAACAGGAAGGATGCAGCAAGGTTATGGGGGTCGCGCCCCTCAGGGTTTGTACATTTCCTTCTGGATAAAAATGCGGTATCATGGTATGAAGCGTAGATATTTTACTTATGTGGATAAAAAAAAGTGGTATTCTGGTATGGAGCCCAGATATTTTACTTATGTGGTTGTTGGAATTTGAGGCGCCTCGGTAAAGGTCAGTTATGACCGGGGGATGGCATACTCGTGACAGTTAGTTACCTAGTTAAAGAGGTAACCCCGCCATGTGTTGGCAGAGATCCGGTTAGGTTCTCGAGGCGTCCCTCCATAGGCGTACCCATTCGGAAAGGAAGTTCCTTAGCCTTGACCACTTGTTGGAAATCCAATCACTCAATACGAGCCCTATACGGTTTTAGTTGTAGAACCTGCCATTTAATATGGTAGTTATAGTAGGCATACTATAATGGTACGTATGCTGGCTAAGATTAATATTATACTTTCGAAATGTTTTCCACACTATGCACTAATAATAATAAGAAAAGGATTTTAGCATATCATGCATGTTTGACTGCTATAAGGAGAAACCTTCCCCATGTTTGCGATTGCATTGTGTGTGCGGTGGGACACCTTATGGTAGTTTCATTTTCCAAAAGCATGAACAGATTTCTTTTTCCTTTCTTTTGTACAAATAACTGTTTTAAGTTCTCACACCAGTCCCATGACTGACTCGGAGTTTATTGTTCCCTTTTCTAAACTCTAGGTGCCCCTAATTTTCCACACGGACGGCCTAGAGTCAGGTTAACAGTAGTTCTGGAGCAAAGTCAGAAAAGTATGCCGTGGAGATCAGGAGACGAGCTGGATGGCGAGACGTACTTCCGTATTTGATTATTATTCCATTGTGTATTCAGTTATGAGGACAAGTTTATATAACTGTCCAGTTGTGTGCTATGAAACTGTTGTACTCTGATGATGTAATGTATAAACAGATATAGTTCTTTTGTTTTAAAGATTTGTCATTTATCTATTATATATTGTTCCACTGCGATTGTGAGATTCTGATATTGTTTTCTATTTCTTCTTCTACCTCTTTCTTCTTCTTTAACCCTAACGGTTCGGTTTTCCGGCATTCGATTGTTCGGCATTTGATACAGTGGTGTTTAGTTTGAGGACAAATCATATAGAGGTAAGAAAGTCTTTCATTGTCTCTATAAATAAAGAAAAGCAGGTACATCTTGTTAGTCCTTGAGATGATGGTTTTGATGACAACAACCTTAGAATAAGATTATAAAATATAAATACTGACATTATAGTTTAGATATATATGTATATACAGGATTTAACCATGCAAGTACAAAGAATGAAGACTGTACAGTATAGAGATTCAAGATATCAAGATTGAAGACTCATGAGTATCAAGAATATCAAGAGTTCAAGATTTCAAGAATAAGTATTGAGTCTAGGATTATGTTAAAACTTCATAATAGCACTGAAATCTTCACTCCACATTTTCATTTGGGATGGAACCCATTTCTACCTTTTTAGTGCCTTACAAACCCACGACAAGTAGCTTACAAACCTACGACAAGTGGCTTACAAACCCACGAACATCCTGGTTTTGTACAAGTTCTCGAGTCCTGATGTGATGAGATATTCTGCAGGAAGAAGCTTGCAAAACTACTTCAAAATGATTTTCAAAACTGCTTTTTAAAATGTTTTATTCTTAAAAATTATCTTTTCAAATGATTTTCAAAAAGATGTTTTAGCCTTAAAATATTCTTTGATTTTGTTTTTAAATAAACTCTTGTTTTAAACTTCGTTTGTTTTAAACTATCTTTTAATTATAATATATTTATACTTAGATTTAAATATAAAATTATAGTAAAATTATATATATATATTATTCTCTATATTTATCTATGTATTTTATCTATAGTCAAGTATATCTATAAAGTTTAAATAGTTTTTAATATAAGATAAATGTTATTTTCAAAGGAAATCAAATCATCAAAAAATGCTTTGGGATGTCGACATGCCCTAGTACCCCATGTCGACATGGTGATAGTTAGAATCAAAAATTTGAATTTCAAAAGTAGTGTCTATTCGCCATAACCTTTCACGAATGGACATGGCTGTTGTTCTTCTATAAATAGGGGTTAGTTTCAATGAATTTTCAATCATATTTTCTGGTTTTTCACTTCTCTTCTTCTTCCACATTTTCTTATTTAAAATCTTACCATTACTCTGCCGAAATCAACATTGAATCTAACTAGATCATCTCTAGTTTGATTCTCTATCACTATCTCAACAAGATCCTCAGTGCTATTCAGAGTTATAGGCTTTCTTTGTAATCAATAGAGTAAAAGGTGTGATTGTGGCCTTGGAAATCAATCAAGTGAGAAAATGTGTGATTGTAGCCTTGAGAAATCGATTGGGTGAACTTTTTGCCCGAAAATCAAGTATCTCTACCCAGAGGATTGTGATTCTGGAGGGTGTACCTCGTGGCCTTGAAATCGAGGGTTGTAATTGTTGAATTTCTTTTGAAAGGAAATCCGTACTGAGTTGTGCGGGACTGGATGTAGGGTAACTCCAAACTAGTATAAAATCCGGTGTGTTCTTTCCTTTACTGCTTTTATTTTATTTCTACATCTGTGTCTGATTCTGTAATCATATCTGTTTCTGAATATTGCATACATCTGTGTTCAAATTAACAATAACACAAAAAGATTTAGTAATTCTTTATAAACACTATTCAACCCCCTCTAGTGTTCATTCTAGCCTTAAGATTTGTATTCTGCATTCCTCACACATCTTCGGAAGGTTCACGCCGAGGAGGATGCAGTAGACATGTACATTAAGTCCTTACCTATTGCAAAATTCGAGCATTGCTCGAACTTGATCAGCTTGTAGAGGTGCTAGCGCCACATGGTGCCACATAGGGAGAGTGAGTTTGTAGATAGAGACATTTGTTTTCATTCTGGAGATTGATAGGTCCTACATGGAGACGGTAGTCTCAAAATTTTGTTGGCGGGCGGCGATCTTACTAGAATTCGTTAACAAAGTACAATGGGTGATGGCCATGCTGAAGCCCATTAGAGAAGTATCCATGGTGTCTTATTCGAGAGTTGCTTGGAGTAAATGGATGTAGGAGGAGTTGGTGGGCTTCCATGGAAATGGTATGAAGGTGGAGATTGTAGATTTAGGTGATAAAATATTTCCATGCATATTAAAGAAGATTTAAAAGATATTTTTGATATCGGTGATACAATATTTCCAATTATAGAAGATTTGGACGATATTTGGGTTAACTTGAAACAATGACTCAGATATATTGCCTCTTTATTGCATTAAAGAGGGAAATGAACTATCCACATGAAAAGAAGAACTATTTTTAGGAGAATGAATTAATTAATTAACTTTCTAATCTGTTGGTTAAAGAATGCATTTTCTTAGGCATATGCATGTTAAAGGAAACATGATAAATCAAATAGAGAACGCTTCCTATATGAATAGGAGAATTAACGAGACATTAATTTATAACTACAAATCAATTATTTCAATCCTAAGCAATAATCTTTATATATATATATAATCATTCTTTAGAGATTATAGAATCCACTCAAGTAGTAATTTCATTTTCTTAACCTCCATTGTCGATCTTGTAATAATTTTTTTCTCAAAAGTAATAAAATTTTATCTTCTCAAAGTGGAAGTACACTATCTCACGATAGTGAAACCATTATAAATCCTATATATGATTTTCATTTTTATTTGTTCATATGTAATCTGTTGTTGCCTATCTTTAGGATATTTATCGTTGTTTGTTTTATTGCACTACAATATGATTTTATCGCTTCCGCGTGGGTTTGGTCGATTTGCAATTGTTATCCCACCTTTTGGACAGGCCGGTATACCACGGATTCGGCTAAAGTGGATGGATTGGAAATTGATTACAGTTGAAACTATGGATGATAGTTGAATGGATTTAGATGGACAACACTCAAAAAATGGCTAAGTACGGAATTGACACTTCACCTAAACAATGAATCGGATTCGATGTGCATGTAAATGTACAGTTTTTTACTTCCAAATTCAATCTACTTTTATTTTAAATAAATGTCATAATTGGGTGTTTTTACATGTTTAAAACTAAATTTCAAAAATGCTTTCAAGTCATCGTTCAAATATCAATTTAGGGGTAAAAATGTAATTTTGTGCATATATTAATTTTGAGAATATTCACTTGCACATTTTATTTTTATTTGTAGAAATTTGGATGGAAAATGAAAGAAGCTTTCATAGAAATATTAATGCACAAGGATGGAAGAACAAAGGAATGAAGAAATAAATCAATTCATGCAACGTGGAGGACCCCACCTACCCACTTACCTTAATATAAATTAGGAGCTAATGCACATGTTAGTAGAGATTAAAGTTACATGCATACTTAATTAGAAGCTAATGATAACTTGGTGGCCACACTTCCTAAGGGGTATTTTAGGTAGCTCTCCCTAAAATATGGATTAGGGTTTTAGGGTTGTATAAATACCCCTCTTATGTTCATGTAATTAGTTTTAGTTTTACATTATCTTATCATGCAAGTTGTAGCCTCAAATCAAATGAGAAATAAAATGGCTTCCTAAGCCTCTTTCTTTTCTACATGCTCTTTCATTTTATGTTTATTTTTATTTACATGCTTTCTTCATTTTCATGTTAGTGGATTAGTTTTCTTTTTGTGCACTTAGTTTAATTTTATTTTTATGCAATTAGTTAGTTCATATTTATTTTAATTAGCTTGCACTTTCCTTTTATTTTCTATGTTGAAATTTACATGTGTTGAAATGATAACACAAATAAGTAGCTAAACCCTTTCAATTTAGAGGTAACGAAGCTCTCTAAAATTATGTAAATTCAACATATTGTGTGATTTGTGATCTCTTTTATGCTTCATGAAAAGTTTGTTTATGATATGCGTTATTAGTGAATTTGATAGTTAATGTTGTTATCACAAATAGGCTATTCTTATTAAATCATAAACACAATTTACATCATTCACCAACTAAGTGATTTTTGATTGTGAAATTAAAGTAGTACAAAATTTGATGATCTATATTACTAAATACAATAGTAAATAGATCATACTTAAAGTAGCTTTTTCTTTGACTTCATTTTCATTACAATTGGTAAGTGGTTTTATGTGTTGTATTATAGTTTGATAGTCTAAGCTATGTTAATTAATAACATAAATATACCATACGTATGATAAATACATCACTAATTCTGCTTAAGATCAAAATAGAGAGACGTAGATGTTTATGTGTTGATTTGTGTAAAAATATGAGAGCGTATATGCCTCTAAATTGTTTTCTAATCTCATATTTTTAATCACTTTTATTTCTAGTTAGTCTTTGCATTTCTTTTTAGCTTAAACAATCTTAAACTCTTTGGTTTAATTTGATTGAGTAGAATTTTTAAATCATTTCAATTCCCTACGGACCGTCCCGTACTTGCCGCGTACTAAATTTGTACGCCGTGTGCTAACGGTTATTTTTATTACAATATTTTTGGACGATTTTCTTAACCGATAGAAAATTTGTCGTTAAACAAGAATTTGGCGCCATTGTCGGAGAATAGATTTGATTTTAATTTGTACTCTTTGAATTATTATTTTTATTTGATTTGATTGTGTTTTCATTTTGTGTGTGAATTTGCATTTTTTAAATTACGCTTTGCTTGTTAAAAAAAATTTGCTTGTTTGCTTTAGAAAAAAATAGCCACCTAAAATAAATTGCTAATAACTCAGCACGCTCTGGTATCGTGCTTCTCTCTTTTATATATTGTTATCGCATTGTTGGTTGCTTGCATTCTTTTTAAAAAATATTTCAAAAATAAAAAAAAATTCGTTTATAGTTTCATTGTTAAATCATGTTTAATTTCGGTTTTGCATCCATCTCATTTTATTTTCTAAAGGCAACACCCAAATCCACATAAGGCTGGGAATTTCATCACCCCTTTCTTGGTCCATAAATTGCATTTCAACTTAGAAAATTGGCTAATAATAACGGTTAGACACTTGATTTATTGGAGTCGCGAGCTCATGACGCAGCGGAATATACAAAAACAAAGTCGTTCGATGAGAGTAGCAATCGATGGATTGGAAGATACTGAAATGCCCAAATTCATTGATCCGAAGATGCCGAATTCTAGCTATCCCGAACTCGTTGATCGCGCACGATACCGGGTTCAAAGATCTTCAATTCTTCGAGCGTTGATCAAGCGCACTTGATTCCGCGAATCGGCTTCTACAATCGTTGAATCGAGCGCACTCGATTAACCGAAAGAGGAGATAGGAGATTACACTCAACTACCAATTTAAATGAAAGCACAAAGCAATCAAACAAGAATTTTATTCAAAAAAATCAACTTACCATTACAAATGGCACCACCGGCCTATTTATAGCATTTTACAACTCACACGAAAAAACAACACAAAATTTCAACTCTTAGGTCGTGAACGACCTACAACCTAGAGATAGTGCGACTTAAAAAAAACCAGCGACTTAGTATAGGTCGTTGACGACCTACCAGATCACACTACAAACCAACCACAAGACAACATAGCGACTTTACAACACTTAGGTCGGACACGACCTATAACCTGCGACCTAAAACATAATACAACAAACAACACACAACCCAAATTAAGTCGGAAACGACTTAAACACATCACAGCAGCATCTTCACACGGCTTAAGAATCAACGTCCAAGATTAAGGCGGCATACGATTCAACGGCATCCAGCTTTCGCGACTTAAAGATAACCAGTTTCGTTCGACTTAAGAATCAACGGCTCAGATTAAGTCGGCAGGAAAGATCCACGGCCTCTAACTTCAACGACTTATAGCTTGACTCGTTAGGTCGTTCACGACCTAACACTTCACCAATTTGCTCTGCCTTTTCACTGCTTGGCTCGATAGGTCGTTCAGGCGACTTAAAGGACTCGTTAACTCGCAAGTTCCTCCTAAGTCGTTGCCGATTTATACTAGGTCGTTGGAACGACTTAAAATCTTCGTTAGGTCGGCTGTGATCTTCACTAAGTCGTTGGAACGACTTATAACCTTTGTTAGGTCGGTTGCGACCTAAAACTTCAACTTTCCACCATTTCTCACCAAATCTTAACTCGTTAGCTTCCTTCTTAGGTCGGTCTCGACCTATCAACATGTTAGGTCGTACACGACCTATGACTTCTTCATTCTGGGCTGCATCAACCTTCCCAGGTTGAGAAAAATTCGTCCTCGAATTTGCATTTTCTGCATCCACAACAAACTCGTTTCTATGATATGGTACGAGATGCTTAACATTGAATACGTCAGACGTATACACATCATCTGGCAGCTTCAATCTATAAGCATTTTCATTGATTCTCTTTAAAATTTCCACTGGACCAATCTTTCGTGCTTTCAATTTATTGTACGTTCCCACCGGAAAGCGATATTTTGTTAACACGGCATAAACCAAATTACCTTCATGAAATTCAACACTCCTTCGTTTCAAATCTGCAGATTGTTTGTACTTCTCATTTGCTTTCTCCAATCGTTCCTGAACGATTTTATGACATTCCGCCAATCCTTCAACAAAATCAGCAGCTTTCTTAATTGTTCCCTTCGAGTTTGGTATTACCGTTAAATCCAACGGCCCCTTTGGTAAGCTCGAATAAACAATCTGTAATGGACTGAACCCAGTACTTCGATTTACAGCATGATTATGAGCAAACTCTGCCTGGCATAACTTCATGTCCCAACTCTTCAGGTTATCCTGCACAAGACATCTCAACAAGTTTCCCAACGATCTATTAATAACCTTGGTCTGTCCATCCGTTTGCGGATGATAAGCACTACTAAACTTCAGCTTCGTTCCCACCATTTTCTACAAACTCAACCAAAAGTGACTCAGAAATCTGGTATCCCGATCAGAAACAATGGATTCCGGTAAACCATGTAAACGATATACCTCATTGAAGAACAACTCAGCAACCCGTACAGCATCAGCTGTCTTCTTACAAACGATGAAATGTGCCATCTTCGAAAATCTGTCCACTACAACATATATCGAATCATTCCCCCTTTGAGTTCTAGGCAAACCCAAAACAAAATCCATACTGATATCCACCCATGGTTTTACAGGCACGGGTAACGGCATATACAGTCCCGCATTCGTCGCTGTTCCCTTAGAAACTTGGCAAACATGACATCTCTCCACAAACCTTCCCACTTCTTTCCTCATCGATGGCCAAAAGTAAGATTGTGAAATCAACTGTAATGTACGGTCTCTCCCAACATGCCCTTCTTCATGTAGCTCTTTTACAATTTTCATTCTCAAACTACAATCAGGTATGCACAATCGATTTCCCTTGAACAGAAAACCATCTACTATTACAAACTCATCCGTCTTCCCCTCCTTGACTTTATCAACAAACTTTGCAAAGTAAGGATCATCGGCAAATAATTCTGGTAGTTCTTCAAACCCCGTCACTTCCACCTTCAGTGTAGTTAACAAGTGATTTCTTCTACTCAACGCATCAGCCACATGATTCGTCACTCCTGATTTATGTTTCACAACAAATGTAAACTGTTGCAGATATGCAATCCATGATGCATGTCTTGCTGAAATCTTGTCTTGCCCTTGTAAATGCTTCAATGCCTCATGATCAGTATACAGAACAAACTCTTTCTGAAATAGATAGTGTCTCCAGTGTTTAATAGCTTGCACAACAGCATAGAATTCCACATCATATGTACTATATCTCATCTTCGCTCCTGACAACTTCTCACTAAAATATGCAATTGGTCTCCCTCTCTGACTCAACACTCCTCCAATCCCAACCTTCGACGCATCAGTGTGTAGCTCAAACAACAACTGAAAATCTGGTAATACTAGAATTGGTGCAGACGTCAGCAACTCCTTGATCGTCCCAAAAGCATCCCCTGCTTCCTCCGACCATGAAAACTGTTTACCCTTCATACAATCTGTAACAGGTGCCATCACACTACTAAAGTGTGGAATGAATCTTCGATAGAATGAAGCCAACCCATGAAAACTACGAACTTCCGTTATCGTCTTGGGCTGCGGCCAATCTCTAATTGCTTCAACTTTACTTTGGTCAACCTGTATCCCTTCTTCCGACACAACATACCCCAGAAATAAAACACTATGCGTCATGAACACGCATTTCTTCGTTGCAGCATAAAATTGTTCTTGTCGCAGTACCATCAGTACTTCTCTCAGATGATTCAAATGTTCCTCTGGACTTCCACTATATATCAGAATATCATCGAAATACACCACCACAAACTTCCCAATGAATGGTCTAAAAATCTGATTCATCACCCTCATGAATGTACTTGGTGCATTTGATAGACCAAACGGCATTTACCAGCCATTCATACAATCCTTCCCTCGTCTTGAACGCTGTCTTCCATTCGTCCCCTGGTCTAATGCGAATCTGATGATAACCGCTCTTCAAGTCAATCTTAGAAAAGATTACGGACCCATTGATCTGATCCAATAAATCATCAAGCCTCGGCATCGAAAATATGTATTTGACTGTGATCTTATTCAATGCTCTACTATCTGTGCACATCCTCCACGTTCCATCCTTTTTGGGTACCAATAAAGCTGGTACAGCACAAGGACTTAAACTCTCCTGCACACGCCCCTGTTCAAGCAATTCCTCTACCTGCCTCCTCAACTCTTCATGTTCCTTCGGACTCATTCGATAATGTGGTCTGTGTGGTAATACTGCTCCCAGAACAAGATCGATTTGATGTTGAATGTCTCTTAGTGGCGGTAACTCCTTTGGTAACTCCTCTGGGAATACATCCACAAATTCTTTCAATACTGGCTTTGCTTCTTCTGGAATTTCAACCTCTTCACTGCTCTCTCGCCCAATCAACAAAAATACTTCTGGTTCTTCCTCAACCTCCTTAACAAACTCTTTCAAAGATAACAAAGTTTTCAGTTCTTCAATCTCTTCTGACTTACTTTCTCCCTGTTGTCTCTTCTTTGGAACTAAGATAATCTTCGTACCTTCAAACATAAAACTGTAACTATTGGTCCGACCGTCATGTTTTACTGCTCGATCATACTGCCATGGTCTTCCCAAAAGTAAGTGGCAAACATCCATCTCTACTACATCACACCAGATCTCGTCTTTGTATTTCTTCCCAATAGAGAATGGAACACGAACTCGTCTATCCACTTTCACTTCTCCTCCTTTCCTCAACCATGCTAGCTTGTATGGATTCAGATGTTTCTCCGTCTTCAACTTCAACTTTGTCACAGCCTCGGTTGAAACGATATTGTCACAGCTTCCTGCGTCAATCACAAATTTACACACCTTCCCCAGTATAGTGCATGTCGACTGAAAGATATTACTCCTCAACCAACTAGCTTCTTCCTGCTTCGGTGTCAAACACGATCTCCTCAGCATTAGATTACAACCTTCATCTCCTGATGCAATATCCTGTTCATCCTCCTCAACTGGACTAGAATAATCTTCATCAACATCCTCAACTTCTACAACCATGGTTCTCTTCTTTGGCTTTGGACATTCATTGCTTTTATGACCCATCTCCTGGCAATTGTAACATTTGAAACCATTGTTAACCTTCGCCTTCTCAGCCTCCTTCACCACTGGTCTATTGATAGTTTTAGAAACATTAGAACTCCCACTAACACCCTTCACTTGATTGTTGGAATTATTAAACACACCACCTCCACGCCTTCCTTGCTTCTCCCAAGCCAACGCTTTTTGATGTGCCTCTGCTACAGACCTTGGATCGAACATATTCACCATATCCTGGATCTGCATCCTCAATCCCCCAATGAATCTAGATGTCAGTTGCTCCTCCGTCTCCATAATATCATTACGAGCAATCAGTTGGTAAAATTCATCACATAGTCATTAACAGTCTTCGTGCCCTGCCTCAAATTCTGCAAACGTTGATACATTAGTGACTGATAATTGTAAGGTAAGAACGTTGCTTTCATCAATTTCTTCAGCTTCTCTCAAGATTCAACTTTTGACTTCCCCATTCGTTCACGTGTAAGTTTGGTTTGCTGCCACCATGCTAAAGCTCTACCCCTCAACCGTGTAGCTACCAACTTCACTTTACGATGTTCTGGAACTTCTTTTAAATCAAAAATCTCCTCAACATTAGCCACCCAATCTAGAAACTCCTCTGCTTGCATACCACCTTTGAATTCAGGAATTTCAGTCTTCATCCCCGACTCCCACTTGTGATCATACTCAGAGTGATTTCTTCCTTGTCCTCGTCCTTGTCCTCGAACACTACCACCATCATACTCCTCTTCAAAATCAGATGTATATCGATGTCGATCCTGACCACCAACATCTCTACTCCCTTCGCGCCTTCCACCAACATCCCTTCTATCTACATTCCTCTGTTCATGATCATTCACGTTCCTCCCACGCCTTTGATCATCATCAACACTCCTTTCTCGATTGGACTGTGGTGAGACTCTACTTCCTCCATGGTTAGATTTAGGTGATACCCTTCTCCGATTTTGATTCATCTCTAACATCATCTTCTCTAACCGTCCAATTCCTTCGTTAAGCTTCTCACTAAAGTTCTCATTGATTCTTTGCTCCATCTCATCAGCTTCTTCTCTTCGATACAAAGCTTCTACGTTTTGGTGACGATTAGCTCTCCTCGACGGCATACTTGAAAAATTCACAAACTCTTCACAAATCAAAATTTAAACACAATTCGAACTTTGATCCAAAATGAAATGGATCGAAAACACCCACTTTGTTGCAACTTCGCGATGAACACGATGAACACAACTTCTCCAAATTTCAAATTCTCGGCTAGACAATGAAATGATGCTCGGCTAATACTTCAAATTCTTCAAATAATTGGCTCTAAGTCTCGATCTAGCTATGATTGGCTAGAACTCGCTCTGATACCAAAACTGATGCAGCGGAATATACAAAAATAAAGTCGTTCGATGAGAGTAGCAATCGATGGATTGGAAGATACTGAAATGCCCAAATTCGTTGATCCGAAAATGCTGAATTCTAGCTATCCCGAACTCGTTGATCGCGCACGATACCGGGTTCAAAGATCTTCAATTCTTCGAGCGTTGATCAAGCGCACTTGATTCCGCGAATCGGCTTCTACAATCGTTGAATCGAGCGCACTCGATTAACCGAAAGAGGAGATAGGAGATTACACTCAACTACCAATTTAAATGAAAGCACAAAGCAATCAAACAAGAATTTTATTCAAAAAAATCAACTTACCATTACAAATGGCACCACCGGCCTATTTATAGCATTTTACAACTCACACGAAAAAACAACACAAAATTTCAACTCTTAGGTCGTGAACGACCTACGACCTAGAGATAGTGCAACTTAAAAAAAACCAGCGACTTAGTATAGGTCGTTGACGACCTACCAGATCACACTACAAACCAACCACAAGACAACATAGCGACTTTACAACACTTAGGTCGTACACGACCTATAACCTGCGACCTAAAACATAATACAACAAACAACACACAACCCAAATTAAGTCGGAAACGACTTAAACACATCACAGCAGCATCTTCACACGGCTTAAGAATCAACGTCCAAGATTAAGGCGGCATACGATTCAACGGCATCCAGCTTTCGCGACTTAAAGATAACCAGTTTCGTTCGACTTAAGAATCAACGACTCAGATTAAGTCGGCAGGAAAGATCCACGGCCTCTAACTTCATCGACTTATAGCTTGACTCGTTAGGTCGTTCACGACCTAACACTTCACCAATTTGCTCTGCCTTTTCACTGCTTGGCTCGATAGGTCATTCAGGCGACTTAAAGGACTCGTTAACTCGCAAGTTCCTCCTAAGTCGTTGCCGATTTATACTAGGTCGTTGGAACGACTTTAAATCTTCGTTAGGTCGGCTGTGATCTTCACTAAGTCGTTGGAACGACTTATAACCTTTGTTAGGTCGGTTGCGACCTAAAACTTCAACTTTCCACCATTTCTCACCAAATCTTAACTCGTTAGCTTCCTTCTTAGGTCGGTCTCGACCTATCAACATGTTAGGTCGTACACGACCTATGACTTCTTCATTCTGGGCTGCATCAGCTCATCTAGGGCTTAATTGTATCTTGACAGTTGTCTTCTTTGAAAAAAATTATTTCTTGGTGTTTAGGCTATGGCAGAGCAATAATCAGTTATAAATATTATGGTGATTCGTAAATATTATACTGATTGTTTCTCTGAAGGTACTTAAACCTTCGGCTGTATTGCTACGATGATTCATGGTGCATCAATAACTCCTGCCTATTACCTGGCTAAGAAATATTTTGTTGGATTAAGACAAAGCATGATTATTCCATTTTGGGTCAGGAGCTATTAAGAATAGAAAATTTGTAATCAAGTCCTTGCATTCATTTAGTTGCATTAGTTCATGCATATTTAAAAATAAATAAATAAAATCCAAAACATTTTTTAAAAATTTGACTTAACTTAGTTTTTCTTAAAAAATATCCAAAACAAAAAAATATTTGTTTTAAATCTTTTCCTTTGAATTTTTTTAATAAAAATAAAAAATCAAAAAAAAAGTTGAGTTTGTTTTTTTTAAGAAAAAAATCCAAAAAAAATATAATCTTTTCAAAAAAAACAAAAACATATATAAAAAAACAAAGAAATCAAATCTCTCTTTTGACAAAAAAATCTTTTTGGTAAATATTTTTCCATATATTTATATATATAAACAAAAAGAATTCTCACTTCATTTTTTAAACCTTGCTTTTGCCTCTTAAGTTCGATTCTAACTTCTTTCTCTTCTCAACTTTTACTTGTGCATGAGTACTTAGACTCGTGACACTTCTGCAAATACTTGAAGTCGAGACCCTTCTACAAATCGTTAACCCGAACAAACGCTCCTCCTGAAATGGTGAACGAGAATGCCCCTAAGACTCTTGTGGATAGAATCTTTCCCGATAGAGTTTCTATTTCTTCTTGCATCACATTATCCGCCCCTACGGGTAATCACTTTGAAAATCATTCTAATCATATTGTGATGCTTCCAAAATTTGGTAGTTTTGAACACGATGACCCTTACATTTTCTTTACGAAATTCGAGCAAGTTTGCGCAACCATCAAACTCCAATAACTTTCAGATGATCAAATCAAACTTCGATTAATTCCATTCGCTCTTACTGATTACACTAAAAAATGGTTGTACAGCTTACTTTCGAACTCGATTAAAACTTGGGAAGAATTCGTTAAAGTTTTCTTGAAAAAGTTCTACTCCTTGGAAAAAACAGCTAAAATCCAAAACGAGATCATAAATTTTCATCAATTCAGTGGCGAACCATTTAGAAAATATTTTGAAAGATTTAAAGATATTTTGATAAAATGTCCACAATCATAATTTCAAAAAATGGATCCTTTGCCGCATCTTATACGAGGGACTTGAAAACAGCTCACGAACCATGCTCGAATCGATGTGCCAAGGCAATTTTCTCGCCTAACATCATGATGATGCTTGGCAATTTCTTGAAAACCTAGCCAAAAAATTGTCCCACTAGGAACATTCTAACGAAAAATCAATTTACTCACGATCGAGCTCACACTCGATAAGATCATCTTTGGCTTTGGAAGCTAAAATCGATGCAATGATCAATAAATTTGACAATGTTTTCTCATCCAACCAAATGAACCAAGCTTCCCAACCCATGTGCTATAAATGTGACATTCCGAATCACATAGTCGATTAATGCCCTAATTCTGTCGAACAACTCAATACTTTCAATAAGGTTAAGAATGACCTGTTTTCTTCAATGTACAATCTTGGTTGGAGAAATCATCCGAATTTTGCTTGGAACCAAAATAATCCCAATATAAGTTTGGTTCATCGCAATTTTCAAGCATTCTCGAATAATGCTTCGAATCCTTCCTTTCAACCCAATCAATTTCAACAAAACTTTGTGGGTCCGTCTTAAAATCAATCGCAACAATCTTTTGCTACCTCTCCCCAAGACGATAAACGATTAAGTTCACTTGAAAAAGTCTCGAAACTTTGGCTAAAGCAACGACTCAAAATCTCCAATCAAACAGCAATTTGCAAAATTTGTTGACCTCTTATATGAAAAACACGAGCCAATCGATTGCTAAACTTGAAATGCAAATGAGTCAATTTTCCACGTCCGTAAGTGAACGTGAATGAGGCACATTCCCAAGTCAGCCAGTTTGTAATCCCAGAAATCAAAATACGAATTTAAATCAAGCCCATGTTGTTCAAGATAGCAACGTAACCCAAATGAATGCTATCACGACTTTGTGTTCCAGTAAACAAATCAATAATCAAGTTGTTAATCCAAACGACTTATCGGAAACACCTCTCGATAATTCTAAAACAACAAACGAATATGAACAGATCATGGAGCCAAATGTTGAGTCAAATGCCGATCAAAATTTTCTTCTACTCAAGTCAACCCACTTATTGAGTATCGTGTTCCATCTCCGCATCGTCTTCGACCCAAGAAACACTCTGACCAAATGGAAAAAATGTTGGAAATTTTTAAATAAGTGAAAGTTAATATCCCGCTTCTTGATATCATTCAACAAGTCCCAACTTACGCTAAATTTCTTACGAACTTGTGTACTCAAAAACGACACACTCATGTACCCAAAAAGGTTTTCTTAGCCGTCGACTTAGCGAAGTATTGTCCCAATCAATTCCTGTCATATATAATGATCGTGGATGTTCGACGATCTCGTGCACGATAGGAGACAAAACGATTAACAAATGCTTACTCGATTTGGGTGCGGGTGTCAATTTGATTCCTTATTCAATTTACCAACAACTTAGCTTGGGTGAACTAAAACTGATGAAAGTAACTTTTCATTATGCCGATCGTTCGATAAAGAAATCCATGGGAGAAATTAAGGACGTACTCATTCAAATTGGTCAATTCATATTCCCTGTCGATTTCATCATTTTGGGAATTCAACCCATGAACAATCCAATGATTCAAATTACATTGATTTTAGGCCAACCTTTCTTGGATACTTCAAATGCTCTAATCAATTTTCGTAATGGTTCGATGAAAATTTCTTTTGAAAATATGACTTTGGATCTTAACATTTTCAATCTTGAAAACCAGACGAATGAACCACGTGACCGAATGTTGAAAGTTAGTGTCATTCATGGAAACTTTGAAAACGAGTTGATTGACCTTAACGAAGAGCACGAGACCGAGTACGAAAGATTGTTTCACGAAATACCCAATGAGATTGAACACACGCTTCCATTTGAATCACTTCCAGTTGAGTCTGAATCTCAACTTAATTCTTTGATTAAGCAACCTCAAAGTTGGACCTCAAACCCTTTCCCGATCACCTTATGTACGCATACGTAGGTGATCTCAAAATGTTTCCCGTCATAATTTCTATAACTATATCTCTTGATCAAGAAACTTCCTTACTTTCAATTCTGTCCAAAAACAAGGAAGCAATTGGATGGTCGATCACCGATATAAAGGGAATTAGTCCTGTTCTTATTCAATATCACATTCATCTAATTGACAAAGTCAAGCCTATTCGTGATGTGCAATGAAGGCTAAACCCAAAAATTAAGGATGAAGTGTACGAAGAAATTCTTAAACTTCTCGACAATCACAATCTTTCATAGTTTGTGAGTTAGCCCAATTCATGTAGTATAGAAAAAGTCCTGACTTACCATTGTCATGAACAATTCAAACGAACTCATTCCAACTCATACCCAAACGGGTTGGCATGTTTGCATTGATTATCCAAAATTAAATGCTGTAACGCATAAGGATCACTTCCCTCTTCCTTTCATCGATCAAATGATCGAACGTTTAGCCGGCCACAAATTCTATTGCATTCTTGATGGATATCATGGCTATAACCGAATTCCAATCGCTCCCAAAGATCAAGAGAAAACAATTTTCACATGTCCCTTTGGCACTTTCGCCTATCGACATATGCCATTTGACCTTTGCAACGCTCCTGCTACGTTTCAAAGATGTATGGTCAGCATTTTCTCCGATATGATCGAACATTTTCTTGAAGTGTTATGGACATTTTTCTATATTTGGAAACTCTTTTTCCGATTGCTTGCACCATCTTGAGTTGGTTCTTAAACGATGCAAGGATAAACACTTAACGCTAAATTGGAAAAAATGCCACTTTATGGTCACTCAAGGCATAGTCCTTGGACATGTCATTTCAAATAAAGGCATTGAGGTAGATAAAGTGAAAATCAATGTCATTGCAAATCAACCTATTCTCAAATCTATTAAAGACATTCGCTCTTTCCCTGGATACGCCGGTTTTTATAGACGCTTTGTGAAAGACTTCGGTAAAATTGCTTGACGTCTTACAACTCTTCTTGGAAAAGACGTTCCTTTCAACTTTAGTTCTGATTGTGCTTCTGCTTTGTCTCCAAATAAAACTTATTTATGCTCCTGTAATTTGCTCACCGAATTGGGATATCCCATTTGAAATAATGTGTGACGCTCCGAACTTTGCAGTTGGTGCTATCTTAGGACAACGCATCAATAAAATTCTTCACGTTATTTACTACACTAGTATGACATTGAATGATGCTTAACTTAATTACACAATTGCTTAAAAAGGACTTCTAGCGATAGTTTTCGCACTTGAAAATTTAAGACAATATTTGATAGGCTCACACATTACGGTTTACACTGACCAATTAGCTCTTAGGTATCTTTTCACTAAAAAGGATGCTAAGTCTCGTTTGATCTGTTGGATCCTTTTACTCCAAGAATTTGACCTTACGATCAAAGATAAAGAAGGACCTGACAATGTTGTCGCCGATCATCCGTCGCGTCTTCCAAACGCTCCATCTCCTTTAACGATCAATGGGAACTTTCCTGATGAACAACTCCTTTCTATTTCTGTTGATCCATGGTAAGAAGACATAGTGAACTATTTAGTCACAAGGAAACTCCTTCATTTAGGTCGAAACAAGATAAATATAAATTTCTTTCCCAATTCAAATACTTCTATTGGGATGATCCGTACTTGTTTAAATACTATTCCGACCAAATCATTCAATTTTGCATTCTAGATTGCAAAATCAAAAGTGTTCTTTCATTTTGTTACGTTCAAGCGTGCGGTGGTCACTTTGGTCCTCGAAAAAATGCTGAAAAAGTATTTGGCTTTTACCGGCCCACTCTTTTCAAAGGCTCATTTGAATTTTGTAAAACTTGCAATCGTTGTCAAATGTGAAGAAGATTTTCTCAACAAAATATGATGTCTTTAAGCCCCATTCTTACGATTAAAATCTTTGACTTTTTGGGTATTGACTTTATGGAACCGTTTCCCCATTCTTTTGGAAATTTGTACATTCTACTTGCTATTGATTATGTCTCCAAATGGGTCGAAGCCGTTCCGTGTAAAACAAATGATTATAGAATTGTTGTGAAATTTCTTAAAGAAAACATCCTTTTAAGGTTTGGCACACCTCGCACAATAATAAGCAATAATGGAACTCATTTATGTAACCGATCATTTGAAACATTTATGAAGAAATACTCGATAACTCACAAGTTATCCACTCCGTATCATCCTCAAAATTGTGGCCAAGTTGAAGTTTCAAATCAACAAATAAAACAAATTTTGGAGAAAACCGTTAATAAAATAAAAAAGATTGGTCTCAGAAATTGATTGATGCGCTTTGGGCTTACCATACCGCTTTTAAAACTAACATTGAGATGTCTCCATTTCGTTTAGTTTACCGGAAAGCTTATCATTTACTAGTTGAAATCGAACACAAAGCATTATAGGCAGTAAAGAACTTAAACTTTGACCTTGAAAAAGCTGATGAAAACATAAAATTGCAAATCAACGAATTAGAAGAGATTAGGAACGACGCATATGAATAGGAGAAACATTACAAAGAAAGAACAAAAGTTTTTCATAACAAGTCAATCCTAAAAAAACATTTTCACCAAACCAAAAGGTTCTTTTGTATGACTCTAGGCTTTATTTAATACCTAAGATATTAAATTCAAGATGGACCGAACCATACATTGTACGAACTGCATGTCATGTAATCGCTTGAAACCATACTTGGAATTGACATTGCTTGAAACCATACACTGGGAATAAATTTTAAAGTTAATGTCATCGCTTGAATTTATTCCCATTGTATAACACCGTGGGGAAAAACAATTCATACAATGTATGGTTCGATCCATCTTGAATTTAATTTCTTAGGAAATAAATGAACCATAGAGTCATACAAAAGAACTTTTTGGTTGGTGAAAATGTTTTTAAGGGGAATAAATTCAACACCAAAGAATATGGTGCTGAAAAGTTAACTAATAATACAGGTATATTTGTTAAAGGGAGTGATGATCTAGAAAATCACATAAATGATTTTTATGGTGTTTTAACCCAAATTTTGCAACTAATATATTTCTCACAACCCACGGAGGATATTTCCCTATTTAGATGCAATTGGTTCGACAATGTTTTAGGTTCTAGAATTAATGTGCACAAGGATTATAATCTTATTAAAATAAAGCACACACTGCATTATCACAAGTACGATCCTTTTGTACTAGCCAAATAAGCATTGCAAATTTATAACTTATTCTTTTCTAAAAAGAGATAAAGTAGATTGGTCAGCAATTTTTAAAACAAATGCAAGATTTATGTTTGATGGAAAGAATATTCCAAACGAATAAGCTTATCAGGCAGATCTTGAGTAAAGCAATGAAATAATAATAACAGATGATCGTACTAATTTTGGACCTCTGAACGATGAATCAAACATTTTGGTAGAAACATTTGAAAGTTGAGAGGAAAATAATGTTGAATATGAGAACGAATATGAATCAAAAGGCGATGAGGATTGATAAAAATATTATATTGAATTCTGATGTATTATGCAATTTATGTAATTGATGACATTTACTTTGCAAGTTATGTTATTTATGTCATTTATGAAACCGAATCTGCTTATTGTCATTTACGTAATTTATGTCATTTATGATGTTTATGTCATTCACGTCATTTATATCATTTATGTCATTTATTTAGCAATTTATGTTAAAAATGCTATATTTTGCTTATCGTCGGAATATGAGACCCGATTCGAATCAGATATATTTTGCAATTTATGTACTTTATGTCATTTATGTCATAATATATACTATATGTCATTATTATGCTATTATTCTCTTATAAAATGATGTGTTTGTGATATGTATCATGTCATCCAGAAGGAGGAGCACATACCATTCATCCGAAGGCGATGGCAGTGGCCCATCACAGCCGCCGCAGCGTCTGGCTGTGTATCTGGCGCCTAAAGTAGAGAGGTAAGTATTAATTTTTTTAGCATCATAAATATTTTGTGTACGATATAATAATCTATATAATATTTACCATAGGGAGTTCGACCTACAGTCGTCAGCTGTAGTTCTATCAGTTTCTAGAGACTCATATAAGAGTAGGATGACGGCTTGTGAGCCCAAGTGGGATAATATCCCCTTCCCACATCATGGAGTGTATATGGCAGGATTTCATTGTAAGTATAATCCTTTATTTTCCATTCTTAATTTTTTTGTCACTTATTTATTGTTCACCTTATATTGTTTGATTATTTGTCGCTTGTTTATCATGAAATGCATATTGCAGTCGACGTCTAAGCAGACGACATGCAGCTGATACGACACTACTGGATGCAGAAGATGAGGAAGAATTACCGAGATTCTATGTCGGCTGTGAAGCATAAAAGGGAGAAGCCGAACTGAATGGGAGCGAGTGTGTGGGAGGGTTGGTTGGCGCATTAGGAGAATGACGAAGTAAAGGTAAGTGTACTACCCTTTTATTAATTATTTGATTGATATGTAAATATCAAAAAATATTTGGTAAGTAAAAAATGTATTATTTATTTAAATGTATAAATAGAATCGTAGAGAAACTCTACAAATAGGTACAGAAATCCTATCACTCATCGTGGAGGGTCCAAGTCGTTCTAATAATATCACCTGGAGTTGGTAAATCTATTAATTGTGAATTGTAAATAGTTATTATGTTGTATAATTTTGAATATACAATAATAGTATATAATAATCAATTTTAGGAAGCAGAGGCGCAGTGTTCCGTATTGTACATGGATGTATATACATGTACTCATGCCGTCGAGCATATAAATTCAAACGGGACTGTTTCATATGCATTGCATGCGATAAATCACGGAAGAGCCATGTAAGCATATTTTAGCTTATATGCTATTAGTAATTATTTTAATTATTAAAGTATAATGAATTAAGATATTATGCTATTAATTTCAAATGTATTTTTATTTTTTCATGTAGGCACGGTTTACGGAACAAAGGCAGAAACTCTTAGAGGAAGCAGATCGAGAGCAGCTGACCATGGACGAGGAGGATGCCATTTTTGAGTTAGTTATGGACCCACCTTCATGGAATAGGCATTATAGTTTTGGCAATCAAGCGGTAATGAATAATATATTTAGATATAACAATTTAGTAATCTTTCAGTTCTAAAGAACTTCACATCGCTTTAGTTTCGATAATAAGGTTATAGATATAACAATTAAAATATTATGTTGTAGCTTCGATAGTAAGATTATAGTAATTGAAGTTTACTAAATCAAATAAGTATTGCAGGGTAGACAGAGGAGAGCCAACCAAAGCAAAGCTCAGATCAATCTAGTAAAGATCGAGAATTGAGAGCTAGGGTGGCGCATCTAGAGGAGCAGAACCATAGGCAGACCATTGAGATGACACAGCTGCTGGACCAGCATATTGCAGAGTACATGCAGTAGTATAGTGGCCGCTTTCCATCTTCAGCTGATTCCAGAGGTTCTGGAGGTGATTAACATGAGTAATAAATATGTTTTTATGTCATTCGATATTGTTTAATATTGTTTGCTAATACATTAAGATTTGTTTTGTATATTATTTGATGGTACATTTGGTGATGGTAAGTTTGTCGTTTGTGAGTTGATGGTGGTGAGTTGTTGATGGTGTGAGATTTTTTGGTGTTGCATGATGTATATATTGTATAATGACATATATGTATATTATGTTAACGAAGTGTTGGTTCGTTTGACGTTATGTGAGTTATGGTTGGTTTAATTTTGTTTATGTGATTTGTGTATATTTGTATGATTTGTGATTATATTGAATATCTGCATTCAATATGTGGTTGTGTGTGACTATATTATATTTCTGAATTATGTATTTGAGGTTAGCATGCAACAGAATTCTGGAAAAATGATTTAGGTATTCCAACAGTTTTCGATGACTGCTGACGGCTTATAGGTCAACAGTTTCCGACGGCTAGTGGCAGTTTGTTGCTTCCTCTTAATCGGCCATGTGTCTTCGATGGTCGTCTAAAGCCGTTAGGTTTTCTGTCGCCAACCGTCGGAAATTGTACGACGGATGTTGTTGGAAGCCGCCAGAAAAACTGTGCGACGATGGGACAACTTGCGATAGTTTTTTGCATCGGTTTCCGACGGCTACCGATGGCCGTCGACGGTTTTTAGCCGTTAGTAATCATACTTTTTTTATAGTGATAAAACGCGATATCTCACCATAGGTAAGTAGGAATTGCACGAAAATTAAAGAGTAAGTAGCTAACATCATGAAGAACCCACAAAACGGTCATACTCTCATTGTAGCTAATATGAACGATTGGCACCGATCGTTCCAATGGTGTGCGAACGATCTGAAAATTGGTGGATCGTGTTGTATAGCTTTGGAGGTTCTTCTTGCAAAATTTTAGCCTGATCCATGCAAGTCATCATCTATAAATACAGCGGACTTGGCTCATTACAAGGGGTCTTCTTTTGCTTCTTCTTCTAATTGGATCTTCCTTTGGCTCTCCTTCATCAATCCTTATCTCTTCCTCCATAAATTTTCTAAGGCAAAAACAACTCTACTTATAATCTTACAGTATAATAAAAGACTATTGGTGTGGACGTAGGCCGGAGTTTGTCGAACCACTATAAAACTTGTATGTTTGTTTACTTGTTTGCAATCTATTATGTGGTCTGTGAATCTATATTTCTCAGTTTGGATTTAAATATTCGATATTGGTGCTTTCGCTTATAATAGGGTGTTTTTGCCCATTTTTGGCATAAAGAACAATCATTTGAGAATTTACCCCAACATTTTTAGGGTTGGGTATATTTTCATTATAATCCGACCCGGTTTCGAACAAATTCAATTATTACCTTCCTATAGTGCTGGATAATTACAATAAAATTTATTTTCTATTATTTTACCTTTTGGATTCTTTATTAATGATAATTATGAAATGCTTATTTATTATGATCGACGGGCTCAAGGGCTAGAATAATTTTACCTTTATTTTTATTCTCCCTCGTTTCAATCTTCTTTGCAAAAAGAAAAACAAATTTACGGTAAAAAAATTATATTCTTCACTTCTTCTTTCTAAAATTTTCTAGTTTAAGGTAAAATCTATCTTTCAAGTATATTTAACACTCTTGAGAGGTGATATCTAAAAATTCTTCAATCTTGAGTGCACGAGTTTGAAAGATCATTGTGTTAACCTTGAAGAGCAGACGTCAATTATCGATTGCATTGTTGTTGTGCTGAATTTTGTTTTTAAAGCAGTGATCTCATCCATGACACAACTTCCATCGCTTTTCATTTTTGATCCTACCCATTAATTCTAACATATAGTATCAAAACATGAGTATTTATGTTAATTTTCTAATCTTTTGTTTATTTGCATGTAAATGTTTTTTCATACTTTTATTGGGAACTAGGATTCTTTACTATCCTTTTGTACGATGTCATTTTTGTGTATAATTTTGAAATAAATCGACCCAAATATGTTTTAAAATAGACATTACATGCTAGACATATATGTATTACCCAATAGGCTTGAAAAGCCCGATGGGTGAATGTAACGATCCGTATTTTTACGGATCGAAAAGTTCGTTAAAATCTGGAATTTTTAGCGTTGTTAAGTCATTTCAGATTTTGGGTAGAATTTGGTTAAGTCTTAAGTCGTAACCGACTTAGGGGAGATAACGACCTAAGGGGTAGGTTGGCAACGACTTAAGAAAGCTGGGAGTGTTAGAACGACCTAAGTAGTTAGGTCGTGTGAGAGTTAAGTCGTATAAGGGATAGGTCGTGTGCTGGAGCTTAGGTCGTGAAGGAAGATAGGTCGTAGACGACTTAAGGAGGATTTACGACCTAAGGGAGTGAACTAGTTAAGTGTTAGATCGGTTGGAACGACCTATAGAATGCTAGCGACCTAGGGGATTAAGTGAGTTAGCGACTTAAGGATTTTAGGTCGTATGATAGGTTAGGTCGGTCGAGCGACCTAAGTGTTGACGACTTATAGAAGTTAGCGAGTTAAGAGAGTTTGCGACCTAGAGGTTACCGAGTTAGTAGTTAGGTCGTAAGCAGCCTTTGTTAGTTAAGTCGTTCAGACGACTTAAGTGTTAGGTCGTAACTCTGTTAGGTCGCGTGAGTGTTAGGTCATTAGACGACCTAAAGTTATTAAGTCGTGTCTAGTTAGGTCGTGACTTTGTTGAGTCGCGATGGTGTTAAGTCGTAGAAGCGCTGAAGTGTTGGGTCGTTGGATCTGGTTAGGTCGTAGGTCGTAGCCTACCTGTTAAGTCGTAGGTCGCTGGGTTTTGGCTTAGTGTTAGGTCGTAGCCTATGTGTTAAGTCGCGAGCGACCTAGGAGTTAGGATGGTAAGTCGTATCTCATTGAGACCTAGTTCGTTAAGTCGCGCGCATTGTTTTAGGTCGAAGGACTGTTAGGTCGTATAGGCGCGCGTGTGTTGAATTGGAGGTTGCTAGGTCGGAAAGGCTTAGGTCGGAGGGGCTTAGGTCGGAGAGGCTTAGGTCGGAGACGACCTATGAAGGCAGACGAGTTAAGGAATTCAGCTATAAATAGGAGGGCTTTGTTCCATTTTTGGGATCCGGATTTCGAAGCGACGAAGTGCTGCCATTTTGAGAGCTCGACCTCTACACTTCTTCACTTTTTTTCGCCACTCTAATCTAGTGATTCCATCCATCCAAGTTGAAGATCAAATTGAAGATTCAAGAGCTTAGATTGAAGATCTTCATCCATTGAAGAGAGATTTCTTCGTTTGAAGCGGATTGGTGATAGATCAAGTTTGATCCTTCGCTGTCCAGATCTGAAGAGTGTTGCTTTTGGGTTGTTTAGGTGATTTGGTGAGTGGTGATTATCTCTCACACGGATCCAAAGGAGTATATCGGATTGTTGGCTTGATTTGGTGTTAAAATAGTGATTTCCATGCATTTTTGTAAACCTAAGTGTAGATCCATATAGATCCATTGTTCATGATGATTTGACAACCATTTTACTACATGATTAACCTATGGAAGTTCATTCATCAAGTTGTAGAGATATTTCTCATGTTTTCATGCTTGTTAGACTTTCAACTCTTTATTTACGAAATTGCCATTATTGTTATAATTGTCCATTTTGATCATATTTGAATGCTTGTTTTACTTGGATTAATGTTTGACTTGATTGATTGCTATGAATTAGATGATTGATGGTTTGATTTAGACAAGATGGTCGAAGGTGATTCAAAAGCTAAGGGAAAGGCTCTTGAATTGGAAAAGCTGCTCGTGGCATATGTAGCGGATGATGAAGCTCATATGGATAGATTCGATGATGATGTTGAGATGGAGCTTTGCTATGATGATGATGAGGCGAAGCATGAGATGAGATAGTCTTGGTCTAATCCAGACGGGATCATTCCAAGCAAGTTGATAACTCGGTGAAATGGTTCGAGTTGAGGATAATGGTTTGCTCGAGAGGCGCTTGAGCTAGTATGGAAATAGTCGTCGAGGAGGATGACTAGGAGACTGAGATCCTATCGTTGTTGAAGGTTCTAGCATGCTCAAAGCAAGAGTACGTTGGGCAGATTCGATAGTCCCTGAAGGCTAATGATTGATAGTCAAGTACTCTGGGCAGATTCGATAGTCCTAGGCACGGGTCACGATGACGTGCGGGAGTTATGTCTAGAACCGGGGTTTCCATTAGCCCTTGACGGACGGCTGAAAGAATGTGCCGGTCATTCAATTAACGGTGATATCGAAGCAATGATAACAGTGATAGCCAGAGTCATGGATGTTTGGTTGTATCGTCATTCGGTCTCAAGAGCAGTGTTTTCGGGGTGCTTATCTGATCTTGGTTTAGGCCTTGGGGGTTTGTGCTTGGAAAACATCGCCCTTGACTCGAGTGATAATTTCTTTACTTTACATTGTATGCTCTGCTATGTTTGCTTCTGCTTAGTGTGTGTCTGGGGGCTATCACTGTAGAAAGAGGTTGGAGTGGGAGGGTTGTATTCCTATTCCTTTTCCTTTATGCTCTTTTGGTATGTTGTTAGTTAATTTACTGCTCACTAAGGCTGTTGTCTGACTCAAGGCTTTATGTTTTAACTCTTATTGCCTTGGGCTGTTCGTCCATTTTGGGACGGGCAGACTAGGTAGCAGGTGACAGGTGCCGTTCTAGCTTTCCACGGTGCTGATATCGAAGACGAGCTGGAGTATTGCATATTGTTTTCTTTCTTACTATATGTACTGGATGTTCCGCTGCTTTGTATTCTCTGAGTGTTATGTAGTGAGGCTTGTTGTATTGACTAATCAGATGTTTGTAATCAAATATTATGAAGTTTTATTGATGAGATTCTATTCTGTGAAGCTTCACTATATATATGTTCTATTGTATTTTGTCCATGCGCTGTGAGTAATACGATAGATTCCGTTGTTTTAATTTACCCTGGTAATCGTCCATGGTCGCCTGGCACACTTTACAGCGCACTATCTCTAGATTCGGTGCAGGGGTCATGGGCGGTCGTCACATTTGGTATCAGAGCATTGGTTAATCGATTTTACCCAACGCTCGCTGACGTAACTACGTATGAGAGACGTAATTGTATTTTGATGGATGATTACTATATATAATATAGTAGCTTAGTAGAGTTTGAGTCCTTTATGCAGTTGTTTCTCAAGGTGTGCTAATCATTCCTTTTTATAGATATTAAGGATGAGTCGAAGAGGGAGACCAGCTGCTAGGGAAGGCCGTGCTACTGAAGAGGCTGCTGATTATGTTGCTATGTTCGAAGCTATGATGACTTCGATCATGAGAAGGATACCAGTTCTGGGAACAGCAGTTGATGTTGGAGTTCAAGTTCAAACTCCAAGACCGGTGGATTTTGCTAAGTTGTGTAAGGACTATACTGCTCTTGGAGGGAAGGTTTTCTTGGGAACAGAATCAACCATTGAAGTCCAGAGATGGATAGATGCTTGTAGAAGGATCTTTAGCGATTTGGGAATTGAGGATGCAACTAAGAGGAAGTTGGCATCAAGGCAGCTTCAAGGGAGAGCTTCTGATTGGTGGAACTCTATTACCATCAACACTTCGGAGGAAGAGATTACTTAGGAGCAATTCCAAGCCAGATTTGAAGCTAAGTTCATTTCTACAGCTCAGAAGTCTGTTCTGTTCAAGAAGTTTGTGGAGCTCAAGCAAGGTGGAAGACCAGTTCTGGAGTATGTTTCTGAGTTTGAAGCTTTGTCCAAGTATGCCCGGTCGTATATCGAATCTTCGTATCAGAAGAATGAGAAGTTTGTGACAGGCTTGGACAGTTATCTTGGGAGGCAGTTAGTGGATCATTTGGACGATTCATTTGAGAAGCTGGTGGAGAAAGCTCTCAGTCACGAGAGTCTGTTTCCTAAGGAAGGATCTGTTGTTGCTGTGACCAGGGAGAGTCTAAACCACAGCAGGGTGGAAACAAGAAGAGGAAGCAGCAGCAGCAGAAGGGTAAGGATGGCCAGAAGAAGCCGAAGGGCGAAGTGACTTGCTACAATTGTCAGCAGAAGGGCCATTTCTCTAGGGATTGCAAGAATCCGAAGGTACCGATGAAGTGTCACAACTGTGACAAGCCGGGGCATATCAGGAAGAATTGTCCAGAACCGCGGAAGGACAATCAGATTGTGCAAGCTTATGCTTTGGGAGCTGTTCCATCGTCTTCGAAAGCTCCTACTGCTGAAGAGAAGGGAAAGAGTGTGGTGGTTCAAGGTACTCTTTTCCTATGTGGTGTTCCAGTTAGAGTTCTGTTTGATACTGGGGCGTCGCATTCGTTTGTTTGTAGCGAACTTGTAGGCCGGTTGGGTTTAGAACCGGATATTGTTGATAGGCCATTGGTTGTGACTAATCCAGTTGGGGGTTCGTCTTGTTTGTGTATGCTATGCCGTGGTCTGATTGTATCGAGTCATGATTGCTCTTTTGTTTGTGATTGCTTTGTTCTGAACTTTGCGGGGTTCGGAATTATTTTGGGTATGGACTGGCTTAGGAAGTATGCGGCAAAGGTTGATTGTGAGAGGTTGGAGGTGACAGTCGAGAATGTGGAGGGGCGAAAGATTGTGATACGATGTAAGCATGAAGAAGGCGTCTTCATGAGCTTCATGTATTTGCTGGTTGTTCCACGGGATGGACTGTCATCGTTGCCAATCGTTAATAGATTCGAGGATGTCTTTGACGAGGTCAAAGGGTTACCGCCGCATAGAGAGATCGAGTTTCGTATAGATCTAGTTGAAGGAGCCAGACCTGTTGTGATGCCTCTTAGGCGGATGGCGCCTAGGGAACAACAGGAGTTGAGGGTGCAGGTTGATGATCTTTTGCAGAAAGGATTCATTCGGCGTAGTGTGTCCGAATGGGGTGCACCAATTGTGTTTGTTACCAAAGCGGATGGATCGCTGAGGTTGTGTGTGGATTATCGTGAGCTGAATAAGGTAACTAAGAAGAACAAGTATCCATTGCTGAGAATAGATGACTTGTTCGATCAGCTTCACGAAGCTAAGGTGTTTTCTCAGATGGATTTGGCAACGGGATTTCACCAGTTGAGAGTGGCTAAGGATAGTGTGCCGAAGACTGCTTTTAGGACACCATCTGGTTTCTTTGAGTGGTTGGTAATGCCGTTTGGATTGACTAATGCGCCAGCATATTTTGTGGATCTTATGAATAGAGTGTTCAGAGATCAATTGAACAAGTTCGTGCTTGTGTTTGTGGATGATATTCTGATTTATTCCAGAACTGAAGAAGAGCACAAGACGCACTTGCAGATTGTTTTGGAAATCTTGCGGAAACATCAGCTGAAGGCTAAGTTTTCGAAGTGTCACTTCTGGAAGAGCAAAGTGAGGTTCTTAGGCCATGTTATTTCTGGAAGTGGAATAGCGGTTGATCCCGCTAAGGTGGCAGCAATCCAGGATTGGGTTAGACCTAAGAATGCATCTGATGTGAGAAGTTTTCTTGGATTAGCAGGATATTATCGACGGTTTATCAAAGACTTCTCCAAGGTGGCTGCACCGTTAACAGGATTGACGAAAAAGAACCAAGTGTTCAGATGGGAAGATAAGTGTGAGCAAGCTTTTAGAATCCTGAAAGAGCGATTGACAAGTGCTCCTGTTTTGACTATTCCAAGTGGGAATGATGAGATGGTGGTTTACACCGACGCATGTGGTACTGGACTTGGAGCAGTGCTGATGCAGAGGAATAAAGTTGTTGCGTATGCAAGTCGACAACTGAAGCCGCAAGAAAGGAATTACCCGACTCATGATTTGGAGTTGGCGGCGATTGTTTTTGCTCTGAAGATGTGGAGACATTATCTATTGGGAGTTCGATTCGAGTTGTTTTACAGATCATAAGTCGTTGAAGTATCTTTTCTCCCAGAAAGATTTGAATCTTCGGCAGCAACGTTGGCTAGAGTTTTTAGCATCATATGATTTTGGTATAGCTTATACTCCGGGAAAAGGTAACGCAGTGGCAGATGCGTTAAGTCGAAGACATGCAGGACTGGGAGCTATGTTTTCAGAATGGAAGAGTCTCGAGTATTTAGCTGGATTTGACTTCAGACCCAGATGCGAATTGGAACCTGAGATGTTGGCAAACTTATCAATAAGACCGACTCTTGTGGAAAGGATTGGCGAGAGTCAAAAGCGAGATGATAGGATTGTCAAGATTATCCGTGATTTGGAATCTGGATTGGATCCAGAAAAGGATAAAGGATTCGAGGTCGATCAAGAGGGTTGGCTTCGGAAACAAGGACGACTTGTTGTTCCCGATATAGATGAATTGAGAAGTGAAGTTCTGAAGGAAAGTCATCACTCGAAGTTGACAATTCATCCAGGTGGAAATAAGATGTATCGGGATATGAAGAGAACCTACTACCGGGAAGGTATGAAGAAGGATGTTGGAAATTTTATTTCCAAGAGCATGAACTGTCAGTTGGTGAAAGCTGAACAGAAGAAGCCAAGTGGATTGCTTCAGCCATTAGAAGTTCCTACATGGAAGTGGGAGCAAGTGTCGATGGATTTTATTGATGGATTGCCTAGAACCAGAACGGGAAATGAAGGGATTTGGGTCATCATAGATCGTTTGACTAAGAGTGCAAGATTCATTCATGTTCGATCGACTAGGACTGCATCAAAGTTGGCTGAGTTGTATGTTAAGTGGATAGTCTGATTCCATGGTATTCCGAAGAGTATAGTGAGCGATCGAGACCCATTGTTCACTAGTGGATTTTGGAAGAGCTTTCAGGAAGTTTTGGGAACCGAGTTGTGTTTGAGTACAGCTTATCACCCTCAAACAGATGGTCAGACCGAGAGAGTCAACCGAGTTTTGGAAGATCTCCTCAGAGCTTGTGTTTTGGATTTTGGAGGATCATGGGAAGATCACCTTCATTTGGTGGAATTTTCGTACAACAACAGTTACCAGTCGAGCATTGGTATGGCACCGTATGAGGCATTGTATGGAAGACCGTGTAACTCTCCGACATGTTGGATAGAGACAGGAGAAAAACTGATGCTTAGGCCAGAGATGATTCGACAGACTTCGGATTGCATAGAGATCATTCGGCAGCGAATGAAGGCAGCCCAAGACCGTCAGAAAAGTTATGCAGATAAGCGTCGTAAGGATTTGGAATTCGACGTGGGCGATATGGTTTTTGTGAAGATTTCTCCACTGAAGAAAGTTATTCGATTCGGGAAGAAAGGAAAATTGACTCTGAGATTTGTTGGACCATTCCCGATCATCGAGCGAATTGGAAAGCTCGCCTATAGATTGGAGTTACCAGAAAAGATGTCGAGTGTGCACAATGTTTTTCATGTATCCTATCTACGGAAGTATGTGCACGACTCGAATACAGTAGTTTCTGCTGATAGCTATGAAGATTTCGAGGTTGATCCAGTCGATAAGAGACCTCGTAAGCCGCTTCGTGTTGTGGAAACCGACACGAAACAGCTTAGGAAGAAGATAGTTAAGTTGCTCAAGATACAATGGAGTGATGATGATGACGACTGTACGTGGGAAGTGGAAGAGAGGATGAAGGCAGCTCATCCGGAACTCTTCAAGGTATGACCCTAAGGTGTCGTGTCATCTCACGATATTGTGACTTGTTCTAGTGTTAGAATTCTGTACGCTAAGCTAGAATTGGATGCATGGTTTGTTGATTGCTATGGATGGTAGGCGTGCAGAATAGTCTTTGATTGCTCTTGTTTGTTTGGAATTTCGGGGACGAAATTCCTAAGGGGGAGAGAATGTAACGACCCGTATTTTTACGGATCGAAAAGTTCGTTAAAATCTGGAATTTTTAGCGTTGTTAAGTCATTTCAGATTTTGGGTAGAATTTGGTTAAGTCTTAAGTCGTAACCGACTTAGGGGAGATAACGACCTAAGGGGTAGGTCGGCAACGACTTAAGAAAGCTGGGAGTGTTAGAACGACCTAAGTAGTTAGGTCGTGTGAGAGTTAAGTCGTATAGGGGATAGGTCGTGTGCTGGAGCTTAGGTCGTGAAGGAAGATAGGTCGTAGACGACTTAAGGAGGATTTACGACCTAAGGGAGTGAACTAGTTAAGTGTTAGATCGGTTGGAACGACCTATAGAATGCTAGCGACCTAGGGGATTAAGTGAGTTAGCGACTTAAGGATTTTAGGTCGTATGATAGGTTAGGTCGGTCGAGCGACCTAAGTGTTGACGACTTATAGAAGTTAGCGAGTTAAGAGAGTTTGCGACCTAGAGGTTACCGAGTTAGTAGTTAGGTCGTAAGCAGCCTTTGTTAGTTAAGTCGTTCAGACGACTTAAGTGTTAGGTCATAACTCTGTTAGGTCGCGTGAGTGTTAGGTCGTTAGACGACCTAAAGTTATTAAGTCGTGTCTAGTTAGGTCGTGACTTTGTTGAGTCGCGATGGTGTTAAGTCGTAGAAGCGCTGAAGTGTTGGGTCGTTGGATCTGGTTAGGTCGTAGGTCGTAGCCTACCTGTTAAGTCGTAGGTCGCTGGGTTTTGGCTTAGTGTTAGGTCGTAGCCTATGTGTTAAGTCGCGAGCGACCTAGGAGTTAGGATGGTAAGTCGTATCTCGTTGAGACCTGGTTCGTTAAGTCGCGCGCATTGTTTTAGGTCGAAGGACTGTTAGGTCGTATAGGCGCGCGTGTGTTGAATTGGAGGTTGCTAGGTCGGAAAGGCTTAGGTCGGAGGGGCTTAGGTCGGAGAGGCTTAGGTCGGAGACGACCTATGAAGGCAGACGAGTTAAGGAATTCAGCTATAAATAGGAGGGCTTTGTTCCATTTTTGGGATCCGGATTTCGAAGCGACGAAGTGCTGCCATTTTGAGAGCTCGACTTCTACACTTCTTCACTTCTTTTCGCCACTCTAATCTAGTGATTCCATCCATCCAAGTTGAAGATCAAATTGAAGATTCAAGAGCTTAGATTGAAGATCTTCATCCATTGAAGAGAGATTTCTTCGTTTGAAGCGGATTGGTGATAGATCAAGTTTGATCCTTCGCTGTCCAGATCTGAAGAGTGTTGCTTTTGGGTTGTTTAGGTGATTTGGTGAGTGGTGATTATCTCTCACACAGATCCAAAGGAGTATATCGGATTGTTGGCTTGATTTGGTGTTAAAATAGTGATTTCCATGCATTTTTGTAAACCTAAGTGTAGATCCATATAGATCCATTGTTCATGATGATTTGACAACCATTTTACTACATGATTAACCTATGGAAGTTCATTCATCAAGTTGTAGAGATATTTCTCATGTTTTCATGCTTGTTAGACTTTCAACTCTTTATTTACGAAATTGCCATTATTGTTATAATTGTCCATTTTGATCATATTTGAATGCTTGTTTTACTTGGATTAATGTATGACTTGATTGATTGCTATGAATTAGATGATTGATGGTTTGATTTAGACAAGATGGTCGAAGGTGATTCAAAAGCTAAGGGAAAGGCTCTTGAATTGGAAAAGCTGCTCGTGGCATATGTAGCGGATGATGAAGCTCATATGGATAGATTCGATGATGATGTTGAGATGGAGCTTTGCTATGATGATGATGAGGCGAAGCATGAGATGAGATAGTCTTGGTCTAATCCAGACGGGATCATTCCAAGCAAGTTGATAACTCGGTGAAATGGTTCGAGTTGAGGATAATGGTTTGCTCGAGAGGCGCTTGAGCTAGTATGGAAATAGTCGTCGAGGAGGATGACTAGGAGGCTGAGATCTTATCGTTGTTGAAGGTTCTAGCATGCTCAAAGCAAGAGTACGTTGGGCAGATTCGATAGTCCCTGAAGGCTAATGATTGATAGTCAAGTACTCTGGGAAGATTCGATAGTCCTAGGCACGGGTCACGATGACGTGCAGGAGTTATGTCTAGAACCGGGGTTTCCATTAGCCCTTGACGGACGGCTGAAAGAATGTGCCGGTCATTCAATTAACGGTGATATCGAAGCAATGATAACAGTGATAGCCAGAGTCATGGATGTTTGGTTGTATCGTCATTCGGTCTCAAGAGCAGTGTTTTCGGGGTGCTTATCTGATCTTGGTTTAGGCCTTGGGGGTTTGTGCTTGGAAAACATCGCCCTTGACTCGAGTGATAATTTCTTTACTTTACATTGTATGCTCTGCTATGTTTGCTTCTGCTTAGTGTGTGTCTGGGGGCTATCACTGTAGAAAGAGGTTGGAGTGGGAGGGTTGTATTCCTATTCCTTTTCCTTTATGCTCTTTTGGTATGTTGTTAGTTAATTTACTGCTCACTAAGGCTGTTGTCTGACTCAAGGCTTTATGTTTTAACTCTTATTGCCTTGGGCTGTTCGTCCATTTTGGGACGGGCAGACTAGGTAGCAGGTGACAGGTGCCGTTCTAGCTTTCCACGGTGCTGATATCGAAGACGAGCTGGAGTATTGCATATTGTTTTCTTTCTTACTATATGTACTGGATGTTCCGCTGCTTTGTATTCTCTGAGTGTTATGTAGTGAGGCTTGTTGTATTGACTAATCAGATGTTTGTAATCAAATATTATGAAGTTTTATTGATGAGATTCTATTCTGTGAAGCTTCACTATATATATGTTCTATTGTATTTTGTCCATGCGCTGTGAGTAATACGATAGATTCCGTTGTTTTAATTTACCCTGGCAATCGTCCATGGTCGCCTGGCACACTTTACAGCGCACTATCTCTAGATTCGGTGCAGGGGTCATGGGCGGTCGTCAGAGTGAAGCTCAGATATGAGGTTTGAAATACCCAATGAGCTCAGACCGGGCATGGATTTTAATCGTTGTAACATGTTTGGGTCTATGTTTTAAGCTACTCGGACTAAACCGATCCGTTGGCAGGCCTGCCTACCTACATACATATGTGTATGTATAAGCAAGAAATTTTAAATAAATGAGAAAAAAATCAATATAATCTGCAATTACAAAACTAAAGTAGCACGTTTTATTAGTTTAACATGTATATAAATAAATCCAAAGACTACAAGAAACACGTAAGATTACGGCTATCATGATAATGGTAATCGTTACCAATATGGGAAACCATCGATGTACAAATATTATTTATAAATCAAAAATGACTACTGATACTTTATCGTTGCCACTGGTAAAATCTTTGTTGGTGTGTTGATAAATTATTAAACCGTTGACTGGTAATGGTAAATTTATCAATATATAAATACATTAAAATATTATTACATTAAAATTCTCATAATGATAATAAAAAGTAAATATTTACTTCCAATTATAATTCCATTAGTGTTCATATATACATTTTGACTTATTATAGTTGATGGAGAACATTTTCTTAATTCATCATAGACTTTTTATAACAATATGAGATAATAATTTTGCTAAACTTAAACTTTGAAGTTAAAAAACCAAAAAAAATATTACTACAAGCATCTTCTTAAAGTAGGATAAAACTCAAAAGATTTTATGGTTGGGTTTTATTACATAATAAAAAACAAAATTAATATGACTGGTAAATTTACAGTTACCATTGGTTTTGACATTTCAATATCGCTACATTTATCATTAATAATGGTAAATTTGTCATTGCCATACCGATAACATTGGTATAACGATGTAGCTCGACATTGGTTATGAAATTGCTCGGTGTCAGTGTAGTAAAGGTAAATTTACCACTACTATAACAGCATTAAGTAAGATAACCAATTTTTTAAACTTCTACTTTAGGGATATTTAATTTGAGTAATTTCCGTGACATTAACATTGGGCCAGGCCTGGATATCACATGAACAATCAAAAAAGATGTAGTCGTAGAAGACTAAGAACAATACAAAGCAAATCTACATTTATAAAATTAGGTCTGTCAATGGATACCCGAACTACCCAAAATCCATCCGCATCTGCATCCGAAAAGCGAATAAATATCTGATATTCGAAAAAATGGATACGGATGCAATTACGAAGGTATCCATATCCAAAGATTATCCATTTGATTTTTATAGTCAATATTTTGTATATTTTAGTGCAATGATGGACATATAGTGATTTTTTATTAAGCTCATAGTTTGTATTATATGAGTTTAATGCATATTAATTGCTCAAAACTATTTATTATCAATCTACTCATATATTTTTCACACTTTTATATTCAATGGGATTGGAAATTATTTTATCCTAAATCAAATTTTTTTATTTATATTTCTTCATTTATTGATCATTGGCGGATATGATAATTATCCCATCTCCTTACGTATCCACGGATGTAAATATCCGATATCATTATGTACTGGTTACAAACTCATAATATTCCGGCAAAAGCAATTCACAAACTTGAAAAAATGTGTGCAAACTTCATTTAGAGATGAAGACTGCATTATGTTGCTTGGGAAACCATATGCAAGCCAAAAAAAGCAGGTGGTTTGGGATTAAGAAGCATCAAAGACTTAAGCAAAGCATGTAATCTTAAATTACTTTGGAAATTTCTTGAAGGCAAATCGCTGTGGGCAAGATGGATGAAAAGAAATGGAGTGCATATAAAAATGTATATTTTACTCTTATACTTAATCTTCTTTTATTAAAGAACATATTAGAGTATTTTTACATGTTTTAACTTAATTACAAAAGTATTTTCAAAACATCATACACTCATCCATATTTTGGGAAAAATGATAGTTTCCTGTATGCATTTAATTTAAGAAAATTTATTTACATATTTAATTTTATTTTGTAGGAAACTGATTGCAAATTAGAAGAATTTCATGGACATATGCATGCACAAGTAGTGAAAGCCAAAAGAATGAAGAAACGGAGGAATTAAATCAACGTGGAGGAGCCCACTTATCCACTTGTTAATGGACCATATTTAAAGTAAAACCACATGTTAATGGAAGATTAATTAAACATTAATGATGACTTGATGGCTGCACAAAGTCAAGGGCATTTTTGGTAGCTCCCTAAAAAAGATTAGGGTTTTAGACATGTATAAAAACCCTTTTATGTTTCGTGTAAATGATGTCTTCTTTTATGCATAGTTGTAGCCATCAAATTGAAATAAAAGTTCTTTTATCTTTAATGGCTTCTTAGCATTCTCATTTATTTAATGCACTTTTATTTCATGCTTTTTTATGCTATTTTATTTCATGTCTCCTTTAATTTCATGTTAGTAGGTCAGATTTATTTCGTGTAAGTAGATTAGATTTATTTCATGCAATTAGTGTAGATTTCCTTTTAAGCAATTAGTTAGCTCTCTTTCTCTTAATTAGTTTTTGTTTCTTGTTAATGTTGAAATCCACATATGTTGAAATGATTTTAAGTATAAGAAGCTAAACACTTTCAATTTAGGGGTAATGAAGCTCTCGTGGATCATGTAAAATCAACATAATGATTTCATTTATGATCTCATATTTTGTGCTTAATGTAAATTTTGATGTTAATGGAAGCTTATTGTTTCTTATTGAATTTGATAGCCTATGCTATTAATTACAAATGGGCTATACTTAATCAAATATAAACCCAAGTTACATTTTCATCTAACTAATTGATTTTGATAATGAAAGTGCAAGTAAAATCAAAATTTGATGTTTTATGCTACATGATCAAAAAACGGTAAGTAGAACATGCTTAAATTAAATTTTATTTTTAGTTTCATAATCATTTTTCATTAGATTTGACAAGTGGGTTTGGATGATTTACTAAGTTGTGTTTGTTAATATTATAAATATACCATACTTAAAATAAATACATTAACTAATTCTGCATGTTGTAGAAAAGAGAGATTATAAATTTAGTTTATGTCGATTTATAAAAGTGAAAGTGGATTTATTTTTAAATTGTTTTTTAATCTCTTAGTTTTTATTTCAATTTTTCTCTAACATTTTTCTAACACTTTATAGTTAACAAATTTTCAAACTCTTGGGATAATTTGATTAAGTGAAATTAAAATTTTTGCTTTCCTTGTAGGATCAGCCCATGCTCGCATATGTACTACAATTGTACGCCTTTCATTTGCAGTAATTTTATTTTATCAAATTTGGTCGATAGAAAATTTAATCTGAATTAAGCTTTTGGCGTCGTTGCTGGGAAAAAAGCAATTTAGTTTTAATTTTACTCTTCAAATTATTATTTTTTTCTTTTAGTTTGTGTTTGTTGTGATTAACACAAATATTTTGTTGTGCTGTTACATTTTGTGTTTAGTTCATTTGCACTTTTGTTTTGTTTTTGTTTAGTTCTTTTGTTTTAATTTGTACAACAATTTGTGTAATATTAGTTCATGTTAGGTGACATTAAAAAAAATTGTTTTTTCATTAAAAAAATGGTGCATTTGTTTTTTTGGTTACATTTTGCATTTTTTGACATCTTCTATTTTTATTTTGTGTTATTATTCATTTTAAAAAAATTCATTCCGTTTGTTACATTTCAATTTTTTTTTGTTCACTGTGCATTTCTATGTGTTCCCTTACATTTCACTGCTTTTTTCATTACCATCTTTTTTTTCTTTGTTCAGCTTTATACAAACTTCATTTAACTTTTCAAAACCCATGCAAAACTTGTTCACTTTGTTTTCTGTGTTTCATTTGCACATTTTCTTACATATCAGTCAACCATCACATTACTAACAAATCCTCTGCTTGCATTTGCAACCTGCTTCACCACCTTATTCCTCTCCACCATCAGCAAAACAAAACATCCAACCACTTCATTTTCTATTATTTTTCATATATATATATATAATCTATGCATTTTCTAAGTTCACATTTCATTTTCTGACGAACAAACCACTTCACTTTCCTTTATTCAAAATCATCAAATTTCATTTTAAAATTTTTTACTACAGTTTGTTAGCTTTCTCTGTTCTCTTTCTGCATCTGTTAGGTTGATTTCATTTTGTTGGCTTGTTCTCTTTCTGCATTAGTAACTACAACTTGTTTTCATTTTGAGTTTTTTAGCTTATTGAACAAAAAAAACATCTATTTTTATTTTATGCATTTTTTTCCTATGCATTACTGCATTTGTTTTCTGCATTTGTTTTAAGGAGGTGTAAATTAACATTATTCAGCAACATCTCAAGAGAGAAGTACTCAAAACTCTCCAAGTTTTGAGTACTTCTCTCTCTCAAAACTCTCCAAGTTTTGAGTACTTCTCTCTCCATCAAGTTTTCTGATTTTTGTGTCTTGTTCATGTGCATCTGTTTTGTTCTTCTTGTTTTTTTGTGTATTTGATAGCCATTATGCAAACTGCTCTATCTCTTACACAGATCCCTTCTACTTCCTCCTACCTTTGAATTAATCAACCCACCTTGTTGCCATTAATACAACCCAAAGTGCTATACTACAACAATCTCAATTCCTCCATCACCCAAACTTCCCTCACCACTTAGTTTTCCTACAAGCACAAATCCTCCTCCAACTTGCAAACATGACAATCACCAACACGACCACTCCGTGACAAACTCCATCAAAACTGCTACCGATACCTACCAGTACCTCCTACAACTCACTTCTGCCTCATAAAACCAAGACCAACCCGCTCATACAACACACTTGCCCTCATCAACTACCTCATCATTATAAACTGTTCTTAAAAACCATTCCAACCTTCCTGGAAAAATTGTATTAAAAAAATTGTTTTTGTTTGATTAAAAAGAAAGTTTTATTTTGTTTGTTTAAAAAAAATCCTTTTTCACACTGTTTACATGTTTCAAGAGAAGAAGGAAAAGAATTGCCTGCTTGGCTCTACTTCTCTAGTATCGTGTTTATATTTTTTTTGTTGCATTGTTGGTTGCATGCATTTATAAAAAAAACAAAAAAAAATTCATTTGTTGTTGCATTATTAATGCACGCTTAATTTCTATTTTACATCATTTCATAATTATTTTATTTTCTAAGGCGTCACCCCAATGCACATAAGATGAAGATTTCCTTACCATTTTCTTAGTCCACAAATTGTATTTCATTCTATAAACTAAATTTAATAATAAAGATTAGACATTGGACTTAAGGGTGTCACGAGCTCATTTAGGGCAATTTTGTATTTTGACAAGTTGATTTCTTTTAACAAACTCTCTTTTGGTATATAATCATTCATAATTATTATGGTGATTCGTAAGATATTATATTAATTATGTCTCTAAAGGTATTTAAACCTTCAGCTGCATTTCTACAGTGATTCGTGATGCATCGATAAATCATGTCTATTACCTGACCAAGAATTGTTCGTTGAATTAGGTTAAAGTGCAGTGATATAATTTTGTGTTAGGAGCTACTAAGAATAGAAAATTTCTAATTAAGTCGTTGCATTCATTTAGTTACATTAGTTTCATGCGCACACACACACACACACACACATATATATATATAAATCAAAAACCAAAAACACAAAAAAAACAACTTCTTTTAAACATATTTTTTTACTATAAAATCCAAAAAAACAATTTTCCTTATTTTATTTTTAAAAATATAATAAATAAATTCTTAAAACGCATTTTTTAAAGTAAAAAAACTACAAATGAAACATCTTCTTTAAACATTTTTAGGTAAAAAAACAAAAATCTAAAAGATTTCGTCTTATTCTTTTTCCACTCTTACTTTCTCCCTTAATCTTCTTTCTTGTGCATGAATATTTGGAATCGTGATGCGTCAACAAACTGATTTAATTCAAACAAACAATCTTTCAACGATGGTGAACGAAATACTCATCGAACTCTCATGGACAGAATTTTCCTTGATTTAGTTTCTGTCCCTTCATTACTTTAGCTGCCCTAATGGGTAATTACTTTAAAATCCATTCAAGTCAAATTAATATGCTTCCAAAATTTAAGAAATTTAAAAATGACGATCCTTACATCTTCTTAACGAAATTTGAAAAAGTTTGTGCAACTATAAAACCTCAACAATTATGCGAGGATGGAATAAAACTTTAAGGATGGAATTCAACTATAAAACCTCGACAATTTTAGAAAAAACAACCAAAATTCAAAATAAAATTGTAAATTTTCATCAATTTGAGGGTGAATCTTTTGAAAAAATTTATGAGCAATTTAAAGAACTTTGATAAAATGTCCACATCATAATTTTAAAAAATGGACACTTTGTCAAATTTTATATGACGGACTTGAAAATAGCTCTCGAACGATGATTGAATCAATGTGCCAAGGGAACATTTTAGCACAACATGAAGATGTCACTTGGCAATTTCTCGAAAACTTAACTGAAAAATCAACTCAATGGGAATGCTCTAATGAGATATCAGTCTATTCAGGTCGAATGCACATTCGATAGGATCATCATTAGCCTTAGAAGCAAAAATCGATGCGATGATTAACAATTTGATAACATTCTTTCATCTAATCAAATGAACTAAGCCTCTCAAGTCTCGTATTATAAATATAATGATCCAAATCACATCGTCGATTAACGTCCTCACTCGTCGGAACAAATCAATGCTTTTAAGAAAGTTGGGAATGATCTGTTCTCTCCAACATATAATCTCAGTTGGAGAAATCATCCTAACTTCGCATGGAACCAAAACAATTCGAATACGAATTCAATTCGATCATCTTTTCAAGCATTTCCTAACAATGCTTCAAATCCTTCTTTTCAACAAAATCAATTTCAACAAAACTTCCACCACCTTCTTAGAACCAAGCACCACAATCTTTTGTTTCTCAAGAACACAAATGCATTACATCACTTGAGAAAAGTTTAAAAATATTGGCTGAAGCGACCACTGAAATCTTTAATTGAACAACAATTTATAAAATTTGTTAACCTTGTACATGCAAAATACGAGTCAATCGATTGCTAAAATCAAAATGCAAATGAGTCAGTTAGCCACCATCGCAAGTGAAGGGAAAGAGCTATGTTCCCAAGCCATCCAATTCCAACCCTAGGAACCAAAATACCAGCTCAAACCAATCTCATGTCGTTCAAGATAGCCATGTGAATCAAATGAATGCTATCACCACTTTGCGGTCCGGTAAAAAAATTGATCACCAAGTTGTCAATCCAAACAACTTACCGAATGTTCCTCTTGACACTTCAAAAACCACAAACGATTTTGATCAAAACATTGAGTCGAACCTCGAACCAAATTCCGTGTCTAATTCTTTTCCAACTCAAGGAATCGACCTACTGAGTTGCAAATTCCATTTCCACTTCGATTTCAACCTGAGAAACATTGCAATCAAATGGAAAAGATTTTAGAATTTCAAACAAGTCAAAGTGAACATTTCTCTCTTAGATATCATCCAACAAGTCCTAATGTATGCTTAGTTTTTGAAGGACTTGTGCATTCAAAAACGACATACTCAAGTGCTAAAAAAAGCTTCTTAGCGGTCGGCCTAAGCGATGTCTTGTCTCAATCCATTCCTATGAAGTACAAAGATCTAGGTTGCCCCACAATCTCGTGTACGATAGCAGACAAGAAAATCAACAAATGTGTGTTAGACGTACGTGCTAGCTTAAAATTACTCTCATATTTAGTTTACCAGCAGTTAGGTTTAGGAGAGTTTAAATCGACAAAAGTCACTTTTTAATTGGTCGATCATTATGTAAAGAAAACAATAGGAGAAATCGAGGACATACTATTAAAGTAAGAGAATTCATATTCCTAGTCAATTTCATCATCCTATAAACTCGTAAACAATCTCACTAGCTAAATTCCTTTGATTTTAAGACGACCGTTCTTGGCCACCTTAAATGCTTTAATCAACAGTAAAAATGGTTCGATAAAAATTTCCTTGGGTAACATGACCATTGATCTTAACATCTTCGATTTAGAAAATAAATTAAACAAACTATTCAACCACACTTTGGAAATTAGCACTATTCATGAAAACGTCGAAAATGAAACTATTGACCTTAATAACGAAACGAGGCATAGTACGAACTATTATTTTGTGGAAGATGAATCTTAAGGCTATTTAGCACTAAGGGGGGGGGGGGGGTGAATAAGGTTTACTAATTTTTGTGAATCTTTTTAAATTCTTTTAAGATTATAATTAAACAATGTAGATTTAACAATCATAGATACAAACACAGATATGCAGTAAAAGTAAAAGGTAAAGAATTGTAGAATTCATACTAGGAATTTTTATACCAGTTCGGAGTTACCCTACATCTAGTCTCGTACAATTCTTATACGAATTTATTTTCAAATATCAAAATCAATACAATCTCGATTTCAAGGCTATGAGACATACCCTCCAGATTTTCCAAGCTCTGGGTACACTCATTGGATTTGGATGAAACGCCAGCACATCCACTTGGATTCAAACAAGACAACAAGCACAAGCACTTGATTCAGATGAGACACAAACATACCCATTTGGATTTCAGTGACACCAACCACACCTAAGAATATAAGAGTATGATTTGATAGGATTTACAAATTCAGTTTCTTGATCTTGAGTCCGAATGATCCTATAAACTTTTGAATAGCACTTTGATCTTGTTTTGAGTGATAGAGATGACAGAAATCAGAGAGTAATTGATAGGGAATCAAATCAATAGGGTTTGAATTTGATTCTGATTGAATTTGAGAATATTTTGAGTGGATTTTCTTTCAGAAATCAAGAGTGTAAAAGAGGATAGACAGAATACGAAATTAGTTAAAAAAATTCATTGGTATCCTTTCTCTGAACTTCAATCAATTTTAAAAATACTAGAATACATGTTATTTTTTTTTCTAAATTTTAAATTTATTAAAAACATGTAATAAGTATATTAATTAACATTTATTTGAGAATTCAATTATAAATAATCAATCCAATATTAAAAATGGAAAAATATGGTAACACTAATCCATCATTGAATCTTAGCCTCAAATCATTAATAATATTAATAATCAATTAAACTAAAAGGTAAACATGTAAACTTCAAATTAACTATTAAAGTCTGATTCTAGAATCAGTATGTAATTTAATCTCTAATTTAATTTCGAACAAAAAATAACCTTAAATTCACATTTTAAATTCTAAATAGTAATCAATTATCAAATATCGTACTAGCCTTTTACTTCAAATTCACTAACAAAAAACAATATTATTAAAATCTTGAGTGGAAGGACAAGAAGATTTTGATGAAGATTAAGATAACAAAGATTGAAATTAATATGTGTACTCCTTTATAATCTTATATTAGCAATTACTTAAATTAGGAATTAGAATAATACTATTTCTAGGATGAAAAGGAAAAAAAGTTTTGAGGGAGTGTAAAAGTACATGAAAGATGAGAAGAAATATAATCATAAAACATTTAATCGGGTAAATTGATAATAATTTTATGAAGGAAGAATTTATGATTAGATAATTTTGTTATCAAAACTATCTAATTAAAAATATGCTAATTTTTTTTATATAGTTAAATGATACAGTTTTTCGCCCGTTTATCTAAATTGCTTTTTTCTTTAACTATTCTTAAAAAGGATAAAAATGATCAAAGAATGAACTTATATATAATAAAGTAGATATGATATGTTACTTTAATAAAACAATATCTAGCATTTAATAATAAATAGACTTAAGCATAAGTTCTTTATTATTGAAACATATTTTCACATATAATTGTTAGTGGTAGAATTATGGATCTTAAGGCTAATCAAACACTAAAGGGGAGGGGGGTGAATAGTGTTTTATAAGTTTTATAAATCTTTTTGAAATTCTTTCAAGTTTGTTATTAATCAACATAGAATGAACAATCACAAATGCAAATATAGATAAGTATAAATGTAGCAAAGTAAAAAGTAGAGAATTAGAGAGATCAAACAGAGATTTTTATACTGGTTCGAAGTTACCCTATGTCTAGTCCCATATAATTACTTGTGTAATTTTTTTTTTCAAATTCCAATCTTTCAATGGGGATAAAGGCAAACCCAATACAATCTCAATTTCAAGGCTTCGAGACTCACCCTCTAGATTTTTTGAGCTTCGGGTACACACACTTGATTTGGACGGGACACAAGCACACCCATTTAATTTTTCCGAGACACCAAGCATACCCACTTCATTTAAATGGGACACAAGCATAAGCAGACATAACTAGAGTTTGATGGTTTTTCCAAAGTCAATTTCTTGATCTTTGGTTACAATGGTATAGCCTCTTGGATAACACTTTGATCTTTGATTGAGAGGGAGAGGATTGAAATCAGGGAGTATATAGTAGAGAATCAATACAATGAAGATTGAATTGATTTAGTTTGAATTTGAGGAGGTTTGAATATATTTTCAATAGAAAATTTAGCAAATAAAAAAGTAGTTACAACAAATAAACACTTCATTTCAAAATTTGAATTTCAAAATTACAGCATGTATGTCGACATACTATCTGCCCATATGTCGACATATGTATGAAAATTTTAAAAACTAGTTTCTTTTAAAGATTGTTTTGAAAACCATATATTTTGTAGAATAGTTTGATACTATGTAAATCATTTTAAACACGATTTATAAACATTTAAACTTGATAAAAATTTTAAAAAATATTTTTAAAAATATACTTTTTTTTAAATTAACCAGATATGAAAATAAGAAATAGAGATCAAAGATTTCTACAAGAGACTCTATATACTATATTATAGTCTCGAGATCTTCATATCTTAATCTTTATACTCATGAGTCTTCATGTCAAGTTCTTGAGCCTTTATACTATACAGTCTTCAATTTAATACCTGTATAATATCCTATACTATATACTATATAACTTGGCAAAATCATCAATATCCATATTTTATATGAATGTGTTATTGTTACCAAAGTTGTTATCACCAAAATCAGTAATTGAGGTATTAACAATATCTTCCCATATCACACTTTAAATAGGCATTACTATCCTATAGTATATTGCAACAAATTAGAATAGAAGGTCAATAATGTAAAATGATATCCAAAGTAGTCAAAACACTGAATAAAAATTTCAAATAACAGTCTGTCGAAATACGACAATTATTGTATGTACTTGAAATCTATGATGTTAAAACCCTACTAAAGCCCCACAAAATCCTTACTATATCGCATGTCGCTCTTTGACTGCTATGCTATTTTAAATGCCATTTAGGCTATAAACGGGAACCTGTTTCCCGTTTAACTCTATATATAAAAATAAAATCCCTACTCCCTATTGGATAAGTGGGGATTTGTTGTTTTTTTGGCTTTGTCCTCTAGAAAACAACCAACCTGCTGGAGATGCTTTAAAGATCATTCCATTTCTGCATGTAGTGGTGAACAAAGTATCACACACTAGAACTGAGGATAAATATTTGAAAATTCATTACCAGCATTACTAGAGACAAATGAGTTGGTTGTAGAATTCAAGGAAAAATATTGCTTCTTTTTTGTACTGAGATGCCAATGTCTTTGCTTCTAATATCATGACATCCATGCAGTGAGCGTGTTCCGCTGCTATTACTTTAAGCTTCCATCGCTACAACAAAATTGATCTTTCACAATGCTTATAACACTACAAGAACAACAGTGTTTTCCAATGGATATCGGCCATCGGCGGCCGTCAAAAATCGTGGGAAAGTCCGTCGAATGTGAATCTCGTTTTGTAACGTCTTTCGACGACATCAACAGCTTATTTTCGATGGCGACCAATGGCAATCTAGGATAGTTTTTGACGTCCATGTTGGACACGTGGCAAATCAGAATGACCAAATTGCCATCGGAAGCCGTTGGAATGTGAAGGCCTATAAGCCATCGGTAGCCGTTTGAAGCCGTCGGAAATCTGGGTGTTTTTTTATTTTGTTTTTAAGCCTGCTGCCTTCCAGCCATTACACATCCATCAATACACATAATAGCTCCATTTCGGGCATATATAAACCATTAATCATATAAATAACCAAACATAATATTCAATCCAAAAAACCCATACCCAAATCCAACATAATCCAAAAAATCAACATCCAACAACTCCATATCCAAATCATAAAGCAACATAATCCAAAAAGTCCAACATCATTCATCTCCAAACCAACGTCCAACAACTCCACAAACACATGAATATCAAATCCACATAAGATAATATACAATCCATCAAAATGTATCAAACACATCCTCACCCACTCGAAGCGTATATATACAAACAAAAAAACATAACAGAACATACCTAGCATCACTCATCATCCCCTGCAGAACCACCCGACGAAGGAAACCTCCTATGCTGCTCCATATACTCCACCAAGTGCTGGTTCAGCTGCTCCATCTACACAGCACAATGGCAATCATGCTCCTGCAGCTCAGCGATCTGGGCTCGTAGCTTTGTAATTTCTTCTTTGTCTTAAGCCATCTTATACGCCTTGTGAGATGTCCTAGCCCGCGAATAAAAATAAATTTTTATAATGCCTCCAACATTATAAACGTAATTTATATAACTTTAATTGAAAATTATGCAATATTTGAATTTAGCTTATTTTTTGAAAATTACCGCTTGGTTCCCAAATCCATAACACCTGCTGTAGGACGGTGGATCCATGACAGACTCAAAAATAGCTTCCTCCTCATCAACAGTCAACTTATCCCGTCCTGTCTCAACCAGCAACTGTGCCCATTCTTCCTGGAACTTTTGCTGTAATGCGAAATACAATTGAGTATAAATAACAGTAATTAAAATAACACTAATTATTATTAAGTAAACTTATCACTATACTATATAAAAAGTTGGAATGGTCACTGGTATAAATAACACTAATTAAAATATCTAAAAATGTGTACTTAATTAACCGATAACTATTAACTTAATTATAATATACTTACATAGGCAGCAGTTGCTTTATCATCATGCTCCCATGAGTTTATGACTGAGCTTGAATCGTCGGTCAGTTTCAGGACATGAGTATGAGCAAAAACATCCCAATACGACACAGGACCTACGCGTGCTCTTTCCTAAAATATTAATATACGTGTGTGTGTAGTGTTTTATTAACTATCTATTAACAACTTATAACTTAAAATATAAAAATGTGAATATAAAATTTTACCAAATCCTCGCGATGATGCTGGAATGACTTGGAAGCACCGCGATGTGTGATGGGATTCTTGTTTCTGTTTGCGGAGTTCCTATCTGACTCCCTTTGCAAATTTATATTGGAAATAACATTTTACAGTTCTAAATTATGTATTAAATACACGCAACAATTTAAAGTAATTAATATATGGTAAACTTACCTGGAACTCCTCATTGCTCCACCATGCGACCCTGGCCTCCCACACACTAGCACTCATCCAATTTGGTTTTTTTCCCGCTCTTCTCATAGCAGACACCGTATCCTTATAATTTTTGGCCATTTTGCTATTCCAATAGCGCTGCACCTGGGAAAGATTAATCTCTTGTAGGTCCACCGAACCCTACACGTTGAGAAAATAAAAGTTATACATTTTTATAAATAGTTTGCAATATATAAAGTGGTCTAGGATCAAATAGAAAATGCAAAATATAAATTTACACTTACCAGGAAGTCCTACCAAATGCTCTCTCTGACATTATCAGGCATCTTGCTCTACTTGGGCCAGGCGGTAGTCATCCTGCTCATGTATGCATGTCTAGATATAGAGAGCACTATAGCTGATGGCTCGAGCTCGAAGCCACTGTGTTAAAAAGAAACAAACATTTAATAAAGCAAGAATAATATATAATAGATCATCCATAAAATATTTTTAACACTGAAATAAATTTAATACTTACGATCCACTGTTGTCATCTGCATCTCTTTTAGAATAATTATGGATATGTCTTTGAGAATTAATCATCAAAAGTGGAACCAACACCGTAGATATTAGAGCCAATACGGTCACCACCAGCATTACCTGAGTCATCATTTGATGAACTATCATTTTCAGTATTTTCCGTAGATACATTATCATTGTCTAACCAAGGATTATCGCTTGCATTATCAACTAGTGGATTCTCAGCTTCTCTAGTCCATTCTGCAAGTGGATCCTCCTCATGAAAGATGTAATCTAGGTCAATAAGTTGGTTAGTTGTTTATTGTCGTTTAGCATGTCATACTCTCAGTCGCATATTATAATGTACAAATACCAATTTTATTAAGTTCTCCAATTTATTTTGTTTCTTAACTTCATGTGAATCATCACAAATGTTGTCCAATTTCTTTCACAACTTGAAAAGGAATCTGTTTGACTAAGAATACACATAGTTATGCATGTTAAATTTGAAGCAGCTTTCCGACCAATTATTGACCACTACATAGCCGAAAGACACGACTTAACTGCATGTTTCGCTTTTGCAGAACCAAACACATCAAGTTTCATTCTGTATTTTTCCACCTACTCAGCATTCATTAATAAACCAAGTTATTCTTTGCGCTAAATATAATAACAAGAATCATGAGTAGTTTACTAATTTGTTTATTACCTCTTTTAAAATTTCAATTTACATAGCAATTTCATGTTCCATTTTTTTAAGAACATTTGTCCATCCATTTAAAACATCAACATTGTTTCCTGGGGAATTGACCAGGCAACTTAGTACTCGGCCTCCCCATCGATCAGTTAAACAATGAGCGTTCGGCATGTTAAGACCGTTCGGCACGAGCACAGCGTTCGGCATCTAAAGGGCGTTCGGTATGGGATAACGTTCGGCATCTAGGAGCGTCCGACATCGAGAAACGTTCGGTAGTGAATACCGTTTGGCCAAGGAAGAACGCTCGGCATAAAATCGTTCGGCATCCATGAACGTTCGGCCTACAAGGTACGCTCGGCATTCCCGGACTGTTCGGCATTCCAGCCTCATTCGACCTGCATCCCTCACTCAACACCACATCTCTTCCGGTACGTATCTCGTTCGGCAATCACCTGCAGCTCGTCATCCAAGGTCATTCAGTACAAATGGATGTTCGGCATTTAGAGTGTCCGGCCTCACCTCGTTCGGCATAAAGGGGGAGGCTCGACATTCTGTTGTTCAGCCTATCTGGTTCGGCGCATATGACTTACACTATTTGGACCGAGTTATTCAGCTACCAGGCCCACCAGAGAAGTCCAACCGACCTTCGTCTATAAATAGAGAGGCAGGGGCACAATGAAAGGGATCCTTTTTGGAGAACACTGGGGAGACTCTGCCATTTTTTAGACTCATCTTCTCTACTTAACAACTTCATTCAAGCATTTGATTCACGAATTGTATTTGTAATCAACTATTAAGAAGATCAATAAAGTTTAACCTCAAAGTGGACGTAGGCAATTACGCTGAACCACTATAAATTTGGTGTTCTTACTTTCTGCATTTAAATTAGCATATTCATCCTTGTTTAATTTATCTTCATCACTTATATCTCTACACAATCTTTCTCAACGAGGTTAGTGACCAATTTTGGTGCTAACACTTTGGTGCTTTCACTGAAAATTGAATTCTCAGCTTGATTGGATCTCATCGTCTACTAGTGGATTTCCATATTCGCGAGATAGATCCAGTTGTTTACTAGAAAACTTCCTATTCTACTCAGATTTGAAAGAAATCTAAAGGAAGCTGATAGCCGTATATTGGATTCACTGATGTACGCAAGATCTGGGGATTGGACGTTGAAGTTTGCACTCAAGTTGAATGAAGGCCGACCCTCCTCTGAAGGCAATTCGGCCGATCGCTCCAGAAAAGGCTTATGCCGATCGCCCCAGAAAAGGCGTATGCCGAACGCCCCAGAAAAGGCGTATGCCGAACGCCCCAGAAAAGGCGTATGCCGAACGCTCCAGAAAAGGGGTAGGCCGAACGCTCTTCCAGGCCGAACATACCTCTAGGCCGAACATACCTCTAGGCCGAACGCTCTTCCAGGCCGACCATACCTCTAGGCCGAACGCCTCTGTAATGCCGAACGGTATTGTATGCCGAACGACTCGGTTGTGCTGAACAGTGTGGATGCCGAACACGTGTGGAATGCCGAACAGTGTGGGATGCCGAACAGTGTGGGATGCCGAACAGTGGAATGCCGAACAGTGTGGATGCCGAACAGTGTGAATGCCGAACAGTGTGAATGCCGAACACGTGTGGAATGCCGAACAGTGTGGGATGCCGAACAGTGTGAATGCCGAACAGTGTGGAATGCCGAACAGTGTGGATGCCGAACACTCTTGTATGCCGAGCAACTTTGTCATGCCGAACGGCCCTCAATGCCGATCGAAACTTAAGTTACACCGGTCTCTTATACGACCCCTATTTACAAAAAAAAAAAATTCGGGTACGACCCAAATTTTAAAAAAAGAGGCTTCCTTGACATTCTATCCACTTCCTTGACATCCCATGATCGACCAGGGCATAGAGGATCTAGCGGCAGCTTATGAACGGCATCAAGGGAACGGACAAGCAACCGCTATTCAAGCGGTACTCCCAAAGGTTAGAGAACATAGATGATATGACTCTAGCAAATGCCAAGATGACTCCAAGCAAACCAATGCTCTAAGCAATTTATTCCAAATACTAACAAGGGTATCATACTGATCGCGTTTGAGGAAAGTTGACCTCCAGATATATTTTGGCAGCTAGTTAGCTAAAGAGCCTCCTACGACTATGGATCGTTTCTTTTACAAAATGAATCAGAACTAAAGTGAGTAGGAGTGGAGCAGACTAAGAAAAATAACAATGAAGGCCCGTTGGCTAAGGATGTAGATCCCAGTAGCCGAAACAAGACTTCAGAATTCAGCTCATATGCTCTTTGAAAGATTCAATTGACAACCTCTACTTGAAGACTCACGACTCGGAGTGGTACTGGAAACCAACCTCGAGAGAGTACACCAAAGTCTAAAGAAAATCAGGGGAATGTTGTATATTCCCGGATGCTCGCTGATCCTAAGAATGGGCGATTACAAACACCTCCGAGGTGTGATCGAAAAGATGACCTGGAAAGGAAAGCTTCAATAGTATGTACAAGTCCTGCAGAATGGTGGGCATCGAATATCCGATGCCTATTAATAAAGGGCTATGATTATCAATTGGACGGTTGACGACCAACATCCCTTTGAAAGGAGCCAGGGGCGGAGTCGAATAGCGAGCACACGATGCTGCTTCACATATCAATGAGATTTACCATAATCTTCTTTGAATTATTTCCATTTCCATCTCTATTTCAATTGTTCTATGAACTACGACTAGCTTGAACTAAACTACTTTCAAAACGATGTAGGTGTCCAGGTGCTCAGATTTGGTTGCCAACCAATCTACGCAGACCATGATCGGACGTGTGGAGTTACATCTGGACGAGAATAATTCTATTGCTCATCATCAACCATATGCCTTTGATTTGGGGCTATGGATTAAATACAATGTATAACATCACGATGCACGAAGAGCTGAATTCCATCCTGCAAGTGGAATTTATTCAAGTAGAGAGCGGCTGCGATACGACCAGCCACTCGCTAAGTGAAACTCGAGCTCGGGGGCAAGCCATCACATCAAGGCTAAAAATGGGTTGATACACGACGATCCTTCGCACAACTCCGTACTCCCAGAGTGTGAGATGGAGTATAAACATTCGCTTAACTCCGTACTCCCAGAGTGCGAGACGGAGTATAAACATTAATCAACTCCGTATTTTTAGAGTGCGAGACGGAGTATAAACATCTACTCAACTCCGTACTCCCAGAGTGCGAGACAGAGTATAAACATACATCAACTCCATACTCATCCCCAAAACTGGGGGCAGAACCAAAGCAAAGCATGCTAGTTGAACATTTGTCTAAAAGAAGATTGCAACGAAACGATTAAAAGACGACTGTCAAGCAATCAACTGAACGGAAATATTCAGCATGAAAGACTGCGGTTTTTCAAAGCACGTCATGTTTACACAAGACGTCCTTTGGGGGGCAAATGTTATCCCGCCTTTTGGCAAGGCCGTGACACCAAGAACTTGATTAGAAACCAGTGACAGTTCGTCTTGGAGATCGGTTACACAAAGGCTCACAATGGATATCGATGGATTTTGTCCGAGTCTGGATCGAGCCATGATTAACAAGACATAACAATCAAAGCCAGGGAAGCCAATGTTCCAAGTTTCAAGACGATCCGAGTTCGTATGCTCAACTTATGATCGATTCGAACAACCAACCATCCATCCATCAACCTCCACATTTGACTTGGAGACCTAAACTGCTTGGAATGAATATGGCCCGATCATCCACTCCAATCGAGTCATAGAACAAAGTTCGACAAAATACAGATACCCCTCATGAAGCTCAGTGACGCCGGGATCCGTCTAAAGTGGACGTGATTTGATCATCTACACATCAAATCCTACCCTGAACACGAAAGGTTGTTCGAAAGCCCAACTTGAAGTAGCTATGGTAGACTGCGTACTCACTAACCATCGCTGTCAATATATGGACACGACTGCACCTTGGAACATATGCAACTTACTTTGTCTACTCAACAATCTATTATCCTTATTTTCTAGAAGGAGATACAGAGCAAATTGTAAGAGATTTGGCTATCTAACCCAACATGGATGTGATTCAACCATCTGTCATATACCTCCTTCCTTGACTTGATTGGAAGAGCTATAATCACCAAGCGGACGAGAATCGATCGTCCATTTTTCAAATTCCGTCCCTCATCCTGGGGGGCAGAATCCCATTCCGTGAGCAAACGTGGTTCGATTGTTCATTCGACGACATTAGCCTCGATACAATAGATGAATACAAATTAAAAAATGGAAATACGACTGCTCTCAACTTAAAACCTCCAAGTCCCCAGAGTGCGGACTGGAGTACTCTAAGTCCCCAGAGCGTGGACTAGAGTATAAACGACTTAAACCTCCAAGTCCCCAGAGTGCGGACTGGAGTACTCTAAGTCCCCAGAGCGCGGACTAGAGTATAAACGACTTAAACCTCCAAGTCCCCAGAGTGCGGACTGGAGTACTCTAAGTCCCCAGAGCGTGGACTAGAGTATAAACGACTTAAACCTCCAAGTCCCCAGAGTGCGGACTGGAGTACTCTAAGTCCCCAAAGCGTGGACTAGAGTATAAACGACTTAAATCTCCAAGTCCCCAGAGTGCGGACTGGAGTACTCTAAGTCCCCAGAGCGCGGACTAGAGTATAAACGACTTAAACCTCCAAGTCCCCAGAGTGCGGACTGGAGTACTCTAAGTCCCCAGAGCGCGGACTAGAGTATAAACGAATTAAACCTCCAAGTCCCCAGAGTGCGGACTGGAGTACTCTAAGTCCCCAGAGCGCGGACTAGAGTATAAACGACTTAAACCTCCAAGTCCCCAGAGCGCGGACTGGAGTACTCTAAATCCCCAGAGCGCGGACTAGAGTATAAATGACTTAAACCTCCAAGTCCCCAGAGTGCGGACTGGAGTACTCTAAGTCCCCAGAGCGTGGACTAGAGTATAAACGACTTAAACCTCCAAGTCCCCAGAGTGCGGACTGGAGTACTCTAAGTCCCCAGAGCGCGGACTAGAGTATAAACGACTTAAACCTCCAAGTCCCCAGAGTGCGGACTGGAGTACTCTAAGTCCCCAGAGCGCGGACTAGAGTATAAACGACTTAAACCTCCAAGTCCCCAAAGTGCAGACTGGAGTACTCTAAGTCCCCAGAGCGTGGACTAGAGTATAAACGACTTAAACCTCCAAGTCCCCAGAGTGCGGACTGGAGTACTCTAAGTCCCCAGAGCGCGGACTAGAGTATAAACGACTTAAACCTCCAAGTCCCCAGAGTGTGGACTGGAGTACTCTAAGTCCCCAGAGCATGGACTTGAGCATAAATGACTAAAACCTCCAAGTCCCCAGAGTGCGGACTGGAGTACTCTAAGTCCCCAGAGCGCGGACTAGAGTATAAACGACTTAAACCTCCAAGTCCCCAGATTGCGGACTGGAGTACTCTAAGTCCCTAGAGCGTGGACTAGAGTATAAATGACTTAAACCTCCAAGTCCCCAGAGTGCGGACTAGAGTACTCTAACTCCCCAGAGTGCAGACTCGAATATAAGCGAATCGGATCTCCAAGTTCCCTGAATATGAACTATGACACAAATGACTTGAATTTGTCAAATCCCTGACATAGGGGCTAGAAAGTATTCTAAGTGCTCGAAGCACAGAATGGAAGTTCAACGACTCCCGAAGAGTTTCCGAGTTATATGAAGATGGACTGAGAAGTCTATGTTACTCACAACTGCTTGGATTAAAATCACAATCACAAAGAAAACTGAACAATAAGAGTCTTTTGTAAGACAGAAAAAGGAACTAAACCTTATTCAGAAATGAGTTTCTATTACAACCCCTCCAAAGTTCAGAGTCGACATTCCATCTACAAAGACTAAGGAAATAGATGAAAATAATTACATGACTTAAACTGACTCTCGTTGAACGAGGATAGTAATCACTTCTTGTGCTTCTTCAACTTCTTTCCAGACGGCTCCTCACCAGAGCATTTACCCTTGGTACTCTTCTTTGATAGAGGGGTAGCAACTGAAGGAGTACGGGGGCGACCCGCCAGGAAGGATGACCTTCAACGGCTTGTTCAAAGGATCGTCCAAGTCCACAACTCGGGGCTCTACTTCCACAACTCGGGGCTCTACTACGACCTTGACCGTCTCCTCCTTCTCTTTCTCGAGCCGCTCCTCCATGCTCAATTCGGATGTATGCTCAGAGGCGCCTGTAATTTCTACTTCATAACCCTCGTCGGTAGGAGAGGAGGTTTCAGACCTGTCTTCGTCAAGCGCTCCGATCACCTGAGCGTCTGGACCAGAAGCCTCCCCTGCGTGAGTGGCTTCACTTGTTTTCTCCCCCACTTCCTTGGCGACATCGCTCCTCGGAGTGGGCTCGGGGTCAGAACGGCCTGCACAAAATCGTGGAAAACAAGAATGCAATAGTCCTACATAAAGAATAACGACTTTCGAAATCTTAAAGAGAACCTTAAAGAGAAGGATTATCTACCAGGTTCGGGCAAACTCTCAGCCATCCGAAAGGTCTCACCCTCTGGAATGGGAGACAGAATGCGGACTAAAGTACTCTAAGTCCCTGAGTGCGGACTAGAGTATAAATGACTCAAAAACCTCTACGTCCCCAGAGTGCGGACTACAGTACTCTCAGTCCCCAGAGCATGGACTAGATTATAGACGACTTCAGAAAAATCCCTAAATCCCAGAAGCGGACCAGATTACTCTAAGTTCCCAGAGTGCGAACTAGAGTATAAACGAGTTGACGAAAATCTCTGCGTCTCGAAATGTGGACTAAAGCATAAACCGTTCGACAAATCTCTAAGTCCCCGGAGCGTGGACCGAAGCATGAACACAAATTGGGCACGAGCCGACCGGGGGAAGAATAACTCTAAGTCACTAGAATGCAGAGTGGCGTATAAACATCGATAAATAGACGAGTGGATTCCGACCATTTTCTCTTCCGCAAACTTCGGCCTGGAATCGACAGGAGGATTATTAACCCGCTGAGGATGGAGTTCGACCATCCAACTAGTGATCTGGCCAAATCAATGCTGGGGGCAGGGGTACAAAACACTAAAAAGTCGAATACGATAGCTTGCTATAGCTCTAGCATGGCGTTCTTTATAACTTGAGGCAGCGACTGCAGGGAGGCCTCAATACATAACCAATCGAAACGGCATCCAAAGCTACGAGCAACCTACTATATCATACCTCAGACCAAGGGTCAATGCCGATCCGCACCAAGCACATACGAATGTGACTCGGATGTTTTTTGAAAAACTATGACCCCCAGAGTATGGAAAGGAGGGTAAACCACGAATACTTGGTCAAAAATTCTCCAGCACCCTCGTTCGATTCGTCAGGAGGAGTATGAAACTGGATGAGCATAACCCGACTGCATTTGTGGCCAACTTTACCCCGAGATCTGATTACAGAGCATGAATCAAAGTGGACGTGGATGACCATCCACTGTCCAAATTAGGCCCTGAAACTTACGTGGCATCGAAGTATTCCTCTTGGAATGAAAAACCACGATAAAATCCAAGATAGGAGAGACCTAGTCTCCCATCGACTGACATGATCCCACGATTCAACGGGAAAGAGAGTAAAGCTAAAGCGGGCGTGGCTGGCCTTCCTACTTATCGGTATATGCCCCAGACCTGGGGGCACGAGCGAGAAGCAAGATTAATGTGAACCGACTATTCACCAATCACCTCTATGTCTTTGGAGTTTAGGTGAAAACCTAAACATAGCTAGGACGAGACTCAACTGTCCATGCAGCACATTTATCAACCCGAGACTGGGAGAAGACGCATGGTCATCCAAAAACTGGCTACGATAGTCAGTATTAAAACTTATATATAGTGCTTACAGCTACTCAAGGCAACGACCGAAAGGATGCCTAGAGATGGAATCATTAAATCGATGCCAAAGCTTGTGGGCAACTGATTGTCACTCCAACCCCAAGGGTGAGTGAAGGATCATGAATGCATTGAATAGAAAATGCGTTACTCGAATATACAAGCAAATTCAAACTCATAGCAAGACCTAGCTATGCATTTGCACGCAACTCGAGGCTGGCCCCTACTCGACATTTCCTTCAATGTGCTTTTAAGCCTGATCTTTGGCCATTTGCAGATAATTAATTAGAGCATTCAGAGCCCTTCATTATTTGACTTAAAAACTCATGACAAGACTCTAGGATTCGACCAGAATAACCATCAACATTGACTGTCCCAACCATATTTCACATTGAATGTTATGCAAAATAGTTACATCTTTACTCAAAGAATCTGGGATGGCACCTGCTAAGCTGACGGTCGACATTACCGCCAGCCATGGCGACCCTTTCCGGGTGCTGAATATCGGATCACAGCTCAGTGCAGTGATGATAAAAGAATTAGTTGGATTTTTCTGAATAAATGATGATATGTTCCCTTGGACCCATTCTGACATGCATATGTGATTTCATTAACTATCGCGAGCCATGCATTGGATACCAACCCGAAGCTACAAAAGCTAGCACAATCCTATTGATTTCATCATGAAAGCTCCACTCTTACTTTTAGGCTCGCCCCATCAACGTCTATGCCTACCATCCGTTGCGACAGGGCATACAATGACCTGAGACGTCTAAAAGACTACTTAAATAGAATATCGAACTAAGCTAATTCGATATCACTTATTTCCCACGAAGGGCTATCCAAGGACGGAAATTAGCAGACCTCACACCCAAATTCACTACCTCAGATGACTACTCGAAGAGTAGCAGAGAACCAACCATGAGATGGAAAATGTACGCGGATGGAGCATCCAATGATCAGTGTTATGGCATAGGAGTCATGATAATGACTCCCGAGGAACGATCAATCTGCTACGTCCTAAAACTCGATTTACCTGTAACAAACAACGATGCTTAGTATGAAGCCTTGACTGCCAGCCTCAAACTTGCTAGAGGATTTGAAGTGAAAACTTTACATATCTTTTGTGATTCTTAATTGGTAGTATACAAATTTAAGGAAGTTGATCTTGCTAGGGGGCATTGTCTTGCTCCTTATCTCGGCCAAGTCCAAGAGCTACTAACCGACTTCACATATTACATCATTACACACGTACTCAGCGAACAAAATGAAAAGGTGTCATGGTTGACTCCTATCAAAGACTATCTACAATGAGGAATTCTTACTGAACGGAGGAATGGAAAACGACAGATCCTCCTCAAAGCTTCACGCCAAATCATCTAAGAATAAGTCGTGTGTCAAAAGGAGTTTATCCATCCCCATGCTTCGGCATATCGCCCATGATGATATCTTGAGCAAATTCTATGAAGAAGAATGCAGTAATAACATCAGGGGGAAAACCATGATAAAGAAGATACTCTGCTACAGGTATTACTGGCCAACTATCAACCCAGAAGCGGTTGATCATGCTAGACAATGTGACGAGTGCAAGATGTTTGCAAAAAATCCGGGAACCCCGCCGATGGAATCATCTTCTTGTCGATCCTAAAGGTGGTGCGAAATACACCATCATAGCAGTGGATTACGTCACCAAATGGGCAGATGAAGAACTCTTAACCACGACCAAGATGAAGAAAATAATTCACTTCTTTATCCGTAACGTCATCTGTCCTTATGACCTTCCATGATCCATTATAACTGAAAATGGATAGGTTGAAGCTGTGAACAAAATCATAGAGTCTGTACTGAAGAGAGGTTTGGAAAACGCCTCAAGTGGCTGATTGCAACCCTTATTTCACAAAAAATACAAACAAGGAATCGCGATTGAATTGCAATTAAACTAGATGGAGTTGGCGATGACTTATGAGCATATAAAATGCATCCGAGAGCCAATGGCAAGAACATGTACCCGAACGTGCATGTGTACATCTGAAAAAGTTCGACTTCTTGAGATCAACAGAAATTGAATTCTCACTAAGGGTTATTAAGAGAAGACTAGATCAGATAGCCAAAGCTTATTAGCTCTGCAGAATCAGACACGAATGGCCATTGATATTCTCGAGAAGGCATCTCCAAGAGGATTTAACCGAGGTTCGAAGCGGAGCATGGAGGATACGTAATTCAAAGCGTATCACGTTCGGTCACGTAATACACTTTGGGGGGCAAGTGTTTCCTGGGGAATTGACCAGGCAACTTAGTACTCGGCCTCCCCATCGATCAGTTAAACAATGAGCGTTCAGCATGTTAAGACCGTTCGGCACGAGCACAGCGTTCGGCATCTAAAGGGCGTTCGGTATGGGATAACGTTCGGCATCTAGGAGCGTCCGGCATCGAGAAACGTTCGTTAGTGAATACCGTTTGGCCAAGGAAGAACGCTCGGCATAAAATTGTTCGGCATCCATGAACGTTCGGCCTACAAGGTACGCTCGGCATTCCCGGACTGTTCGGCGTTCCAGCCTCATTCGACCTGCATCCCTCACTCAACACCACATCTCTTCCAGTACGTATCTCGTTCGGCAATCACCTGCAGCTCGTCATCCAAGGTCATTCAGTACAAATGGATGTTCGGCATTCAGAGTGTCCGGCCTCACCTCGTTCGGCATAAAGGGGGAGGCTCAGCATTCTGCTGTTCAGCCTATCTGGTTCGGCGCATAGGACTTACACTATTTGGACCGAGTTATTCAGCTACCAGGCCCACCAGAGAAGTCCAACCCACCTTCGTCTATAAATAGAGAGGCAGGGGCACAATGAAAGGGATCCTTTTTGGAGAACACTGGGGAGACTCTGCCATTTTTGAGACTCATCTTCTCTACTTAACAACTTCATTCAAGCATTTGATTCACGAATTGTATTTGTAATCAACTATTAAGAAGATCAATAAAGTTTAACCTCAAAGTGGACGTAGGCAATTACGCTGAACCACTATAATTTGGTGTTCTTACTTTCTGCATTTAAATTAGCATATTCATCCTTGTTTAATTTATCTTCATCACTTATATCTCTACACAATCTTTCTCAACGAGGTTAGTGACCAATTTTGGTGCTAACAAACATCATTTATTGCATTGCTCCATATTATATATGAGAATTGAGAAAATAACCTAAAACAAGTTGATAGTTCAAAAAAATATTAACATGATATGTACTTTTATAATTGTGTTATAATTAAAAAAAATACCTATTACGTGAATTATTCGATGCAATTGTCTTTTCCATCTCTTATCGATTATATTCCACCACTTTTGACACTGTCTTGCATCAACATTTTTCTTAATTAATTCCTTCGCTCGAACCATTGCTTCATATAGATATCCCATCTCTGCTTTATCATCATTGTCCACCATTCTTAAAACCATTTACAAGTGGACCAAATATGAAAATAATTGCAGCAACGTCGGCCCAAAATTTATCACTATGAATCAAGTTATATATAATAATTGCTATTTTTTTATCTTTAGGACCGAGCTTAAGAATCTTTACGCTCCACTCCAATGAAAAAATTATTATTCTTAGATTCTCTTTATGTGTGTATATGGATTCTAATGCAATACAGTGAGTAGCAAAGCTATTTACTACTGGCCGAAGCAAAACTTTATTATTGATTTCTTTTCTCAACATGGTAAGCAACTAACCATGATTGCATGTAAATTCTGTTATTGGCTGACAATTTGAAATAATTGTTTTTACCTCGATTTCTTTTGGAATACCTTCAAGAATCAAATTGACACAATGTGCTGCACATTATGTCTAATTATAGTTTCCTTCTTTTTTCCATCAGTAGTTGGCAAGCAACTTTGTAATTTGCTCCATTATTAATTACTATTTCCATAATTTTATCTTCTTCAATAAAATTAACAACATTATCCATTAGACCACAAATATACTCAGCACTTTAAAAAAATTCGGTAGCATATGTAGATTTAAGAAAGATAGTTCCTTGGATAGAATTTACAAGAAACATTATGATTTTTTTACTATTTTGTGTGCTCCAACCGTTGTACATCAATGTACAACCATACTCATCCAAAAAGTTGGAGTAAGTGTCAATGTGTACTTTGATTTCAGCACACTCTAAACCAAAATATTCTTTTGATAATTCATGTGCCATGGGTCCTTTAATTGCAGGACTAGCTTCTTGAATGGCCTCTACCATAGTTTCGTAGTAAGGACTATTAGTAGCATTATGTGGATATTGCACGACCTATGCGTTTTTTGACAATTTTAAAGCCTTTTATTGCGATTCTAATAGAAGGTTGAGTTCTACTCCTCATTTTTGTACATACTAATTAATCCTTCCAGCTACCCATGTTGCTAATTCATCATCTATTTTGATTGATTTAGAATGATCGTTACACTTTAGTCTGCTAGATCATATACATGTTTCACTAGATCCTGCACCTGAGTTCATATAACTTTCTTTACTTTCTTGAAAGGCACATCGAACCACTCTATCGTCTTCACCTCCATCATTATTGGTATCTTGATTTTGTTGTTTGAGCATGCTCATTAGCACTTCTTGCTCGCGTTGTTTTTCGAGCTTCCACTATTTCACTCATTTATCATTTTATTCAGATGCTCACGTATAAGTTTTCTGACTTCTTTGAGAACTGTCGGACATGCTGCTACGTCGCCTGTTTATTCTGCTAATTGTTCTTTCATACGTGTTATACCACCACCAGAAATTACTTTGTGACAATAGTTATATTTGTTTTTTTCTTTTTTCACTAATAACCGCCGTATAATAATTCCAAACGATATCATGATTTGCCATAACTAGCTACCTAAATGAAAAACAAAATAATTTAAAATTTAATTACTCAACATTAATACATTTTAATGCAAACTAAACAATATATTATTTGCATGATAGAACTTTCATTCATAGTTGTTCAATTATCAAATTACAGATAACTAATATAGTTTTTTCTGTAATAATTTTTATCACAATTTTCAAATTACAAATTACAAACTACAAACTAAACATGTTTTATATAGTTTTTATCACAATATATCAAATTATAGACAAATGGGTAATTTACAAACCTAGCCATTTTTAACCCCATTATTTATAGATCCAACTACTACTTCATAATCCATTTATTTAAACTCAACCCATTATTCTTCATCAACCTATCTTTCTCACTAGTCGCATGCAGTTATTTTATGCCCTAATCAGTTCGATTCAATTGCAAATTGATGAAGAAGAAAAAAAAAACTGGGTCATCGATCAAGATGAATTGATCGCAAGCAGATGATGTAACGACCCCAAAATTTAATTATATTTAAATTAATAATTAAATGAATTTTTGAATAAAAATTTGTAAAATCAATTGATAAATTGATTCGAGTCTCCCCGAAACCAAATTTAAAGGATATTAAATCATTTAAACTTAAATATTGTATACATATGTGAATATATATGTATATATGATTTATGAGTAAATTTGAGATTTTAAATAATATATATGTATATACATTTGATTTGAATTTAAAATCTTAAAGTAAATGGTTTAATAATAAATATTTGGGTTGATAAAATATATATAGTAATACATGAAATAAAATAACAAATACAACTTGAACAGAAGTAAAATAAATAATTTAAGTTAAAATAAAAGAGGAATAAAAATAAGACAATAAAACAAAAGAAATAACATACAATAATTCAAACAATAAGTATGCAAACAAATAAAACAAAGTAAACAAATCTATGTTAAGCAAGACAATAAAAGATACAAATTCATTCAAGTATAAAGTAAATACAATTGTTACAAATTTAACAACAAAGTAAGATAGAAATTCATTTTAAATTACAAAATACAAGCAAAACAAATACAAAGTAACAAACAAAATAAATCAAAGCATAAGTAAGAAACAAAGTAAAATAAAATATCAATACAAATGAAGCTTGCAAGAGAAGACACTCAAAATTATCACATATATTGTATCAGCCGAAATGAAGATAGATTTGTACACAACATATCAGCCAAGGTGATAGCTTCATTTCAGTAAACAAAATAAAGTATATCTATACAACATATAGGCTAGTTTTAATGTATGAATGCAAAGACAAGTTCACCTTTTCAAAAGAAAAAAAAGGTGTCAGGCCTTATTATATACAAGTATGGTATAAAGTGTATTCATGTACAAAAATATAATAAGAAAAACAAAGAAGCTACATCACACTATCTCAAGCATATTGTACAGCCGAAGATATAAGCATGAAGACACAAAGTACTTGGCAATTAATGCCATCATCTCTAAGTACACCATCCTATATCATTTCAGCCGAAGTAAAGGGAGAAAAAAATATGTAAAGTTGTACAAACCAATATTTTATACCCTGTTCATTTCATTTCCTATATACATCTATCTCTTCTCATTTAAATTTTGTTTCCTCAAAGCTGAAAAGAGACACTAAAGTAAAACATCTCAAACTCAAAAACAAAAGCAACTACATCAATTCAAACTAAAGCAACAATTCAATCAATGAAAACTAGAGAATCAAAGAAGATCTTCAGCTAGCAAATTCAAACAGGTTTTAAAATCAAGGAAGGCTCTCTGTTCTTCTTCCAAACACAACTGTGAGTAACATATTTTTTAAAATGAATAACTTAAGTTAATGGCATGCTTTTCTCTGTATCTTGTGTAGATATATTTGTGCAAGTCTGTATGTATCTGTTCATATGATACCCTGTTATCTGTGTATATTTTTAAGTAGAGATGTAAATAAATCCTTTTCTCTTGATCTAGCAATTAATTGGATGTAAGATATAAACAATAGTTGTTTGTTTAACTATAATCTAAGTATTAAAACTTTATTTAAGTCGAAACAAACTATATGGCCTCTGGAAATCAAGAAAACAACATTCAACTTCAAATATGTTCAAAAATAAATTTCTTGTTTAAGGGATTCAGGAGTATAGAGTGAAACATCATACAAAATCAAGATTTTTAAAACAAGTTTTACGATTTTTAAAGCTAGGGATGAAGAGCAGTTATGTTTTGACTGTTTCGAGCATTTTGAGTTGCCGTAGGCGATCTCGACGACTGGAGATGTCGTGATTGGGTCTGGAGGTAGAGGAGGGACCAGTGGACCTAGGAAAAATGGGGGAATGGTGGTTAGTTAACGGTGGTGTCGATGGCGTCGAATTCTTTTGCGTAGACCTAGTTTTGTATGGCTATGGATTTTTGTCTCGTTCGAGTTCAGGAATGGATCGAGTGTTTCGAGCTTTTGGGTTTTGGTAGTGGGGTGTTTGACGAAGCGGTGGCCAGAACTTCAGGTGTTCCGGTGGACGAGGCGGCGAGGATGGCGAGATTTTCCAGGTTGGGGTGTTGTCTGGTTTGGGTTCCAGGTGATCGAACTCTATTTCGATCGAATGTTTGAGGTGATGATCGGAGGGTGGAGAAAGGTCGTGGATGTGGTCGCCGATAGGAGAGGATGGTTGTGGTCGATCGGAGGTGACGATCGGAAGCGTGCACGTGCACGTTGTATCTGGGAGTATCGTGGAGTTTAGGGAAGAAGAGGTTCTTCGCGTGAGTTGTTCGAGAATCTGGAGTAGTTTCCTCGAAGCGAGGTCGGGATTGTTGGGGTTTAACTCGAGTTCGTGCTCGAGTAAGTTGAAGGTGATGAGCCTGATTTTCTGTTTTAGTGTCTACTGTTTTATACTTTAAAAATTTTTAACTAAGTTTTGTAAAATGGGGGAAGAAGGAAGAAAACTCGGGGAGAGTCCCGAGTAGTATTCGGGTAGGACCCCAAGTGAGAAAGGAAGCCCAGTTTTTATTAAATGTTTTAAAAATAAGATTTTGAAATTAAAAACAAATTTGTTTAAACTCTCTTTATACCATTACTAAATAAATGTTAAGAAATTGATTTTAAAGAGAAAAGGGTTTTTTTAAATGAAAATGGGGATTAAGGAATGTTTATCTTAAGTAAAAATGTTTTATTTTCTTGGTGTTAATTAAGTTGATTAGGAAATTAAGTATAATTAGTTAATTTAATTAATTAAATATAAAGGTTAATTAAATGGTTAATTTAAGAATAATTAAGTAATTTAATTAATTAATGGTTATAATTGATTAACTAATAATTAGAGATTAATAAATTAGAAATTTATTAATTAAGAAAATTTAAGGTTAATTAATTTGTAATTAAGAAGTACTTAGCGAAATTGAGTGTATTGCTTAATAACTTGGTTTTATTAATTAATTAATGAATAAGAAATGATTGATCTATAGAGATTAATTAAGGATTAAGTGATTTGTTATTAAGTTTATTAATTGATAATTAAGGTTTATTAATTAATAATTAAAGATCAACTAATTCATGAATTAAGAACTGATTAGTTAATAATTAAGAGTTAACTAATAAATTTGAAAGAAGATTTATTTCAAATAATTTGTAATTAACTTATGATAATTAACCCGGATTAATAATCGATACATCCGATTTAAATGAGTCAGTTGATTAATAAATTCACTTGTGAATGTTTGGACTTGACTGAATGATTGATGGTTGATATCCCTGATATATGATGCTTTGTGATATACCCATATTTATGTTATGATCTGTAATTTCTTTATCTGTGATATTTATACATCTGTGATCTGTATGTGAAAAGATAAGCGTTATAGTTTATATCGCTTATCAACTATATCCTGTATTTTGATCTGTGATGATTCATTGTGTTGCACTATTGTGTTAAACCCCTAGACTACACCTACACACACAAATATGGATTTCACGCGGAAATCGGTTAAGTCACAGATAATTTAAATTTGATGTTTTTGAAATTAAAATTTTAATTTCAATTGATTTTGAAATTGGAAGTTTGGGTTTAAAGTGAAAAGCTTTTGTAATAGGATTTCAAATATAAAAGTTATTTTGAATAACTTAATCGAGTTTTGAAAATTTAAATAATTTGATTTAAATTTGAATTCAAGTTTTAAATTGAATCCTATGATTTGAAACTAGGGATAAAAAATGATATAAATGTGTTTATATGAATTTAAAACATTTTAAAAGTAAAATTTTTGGAATTTGGATTTAACCCAAAGATTTTAACTCGTATGAATGAATCAGATTTCCAAACTGAAAACTGTTTGTTTTCAAATGATAAAAGCTTTCAAATAAGAAATAAAATTCCAATTTAATTAAAGGAATTTCAAGTTTGAATTGAAAATGTTTTTCCAAGTTATGAATGAATCTTTTTGAAAGCGATGAATTGAATCTGTTATTTTTAACAGATTTAAAATGATGATTTGTTTAAACCATTCGAAATGAAATTGTTTTGGAAGCTATGAGTTAAATCTTTGATTTAAAGATTTAACGAGTTAACCAAATTGAAATAGAAAATTGTTTTGGAAAATCTGTGAATGAATCTTTGTGAAATTAAGTGAACTTTTTCTTTTTGTTTAAAAAGATTAAAATGGTAATTTGATAAACCATTTGAAAAGAAAGTTTGGGTTCAAATTGTGACTTAATTGAAATCCCAATATCCATTTGTTTTTGAATATTGCGCTCACTATTCGGGTTAGCCGGGAAAAGACCTTTGTGTCATATAACCCATTCCGAATTAGTGATACGTCGTATATGGATGGCATTTGAAGACCGGTGTTGAAGACCGGATATTTTCGAAAATGAAAGGACAACCTGTCGAATGTCTTTGCACCGAGTTGCTCCGGTATAGAGATTTATATCACTCTTTTTGTGATGGGAAGTCCGGACGTGATTGGAAATTATCCGGATTTGCAAGGGCTTTGTGAGAAGTGCCTTCGGTTCTATTCGAACCCGGAACAGACTTGTATGGTTACATGTCTGACATTACACTTTGAGATATAAAGCCGATTTCTTTCAAATACATTTCTGTTTGGTGGCGGAGAATTTATTCTCTTAGCTTAACACCCTTCTCTGAGACGTATGAGCTCAGAGGTTATGTAGTTGAAATTTATCAGCGATATATCCCAATTTGGTAATGTGGCATGCTGAGTGTTGCTGTGTGATGATCAGTGTTTGATCATTTGTGATATGATCATTTGTTTGATCATTTATCTTTGTGATCATTGGTTGATCATCTGTTGACCCAAAGCGTGGCTTTTTGAAAAAGCGTAGCTTTGTGGACGAGACTTCGTCGAGCCTCACAACCCGGAAATGGTCGAAACAGGAATGTTGCGGCAAGGTTTCAGGGGTAGCTTCCCTAGGGTATGACCATTCCTTCTGGAAAAGGGTAGTATCATGGTATGGAGCCCAGATACTTACTCATGTGGACACACTTTATTTATGATGTGTGATGTTGGATACCGAGCGCTCGGATAAAGGTCCCAAAGGATCGGGGGTGGCATATCTCAGGTTTTGTATATTCCCCGGGAAGGGGGGTAGCCGGCCTTGTTTGGCAGAGAACGGTTTGGTTCTCGGAGCATCCCGCCAGAGGCGTTTCTTTCGTGGAATAGGAAGTTCCTTAGCCTGACCATTTATTGGAAATCCATCTTCCAAATACGAACCTTGTACGGTATTAGTTGTAGAACCTACCATCTACTTATGGTGGCGCCCCACTATTTGGATGGTAGCTATAGTAGGCATAGTTCGAAATGTCTATGTTGGCTAAGATTGATATTCTACTTTCGAAAATGTTTTCTACACTATGCACTATAAATAATATAAAAAATGATTTGATTTTGCGTAGTATGCATCTTTGACTATCATAAGGAGAAATCTCCTCCAATTCTACGTTTGCATTGTGTGTGTGGCGGGAGGCCTTATGGTAGTTTCATTTTCCAAAAGCATTGCGAATTGACTTTAAAATTCTCTGCTGTTTGTTTTTAAAGATAAACTGTTTTCGTTGCTCACACCAGTCCCATGACTGATCCGGAGTTTATTGTTTCTTTCCTAAACTCTGGATGCTCAAAATTTTCTACACGAGCAGTCTAGAGTTTGGTTTTTCAAATATTCAGATTTAGTAGATTATATGGAGCTAGTTCAGTCTTTGGATCGGACTGCACTTGCTTATCTTTATGACTCGTTATTGGGATTTCGAGCTATATCTGGATCGGCGCTTTGAAGATGGAGATTATCCGCTGCTGATGTTATCGTTTTCTTTTCCGCTGCTATTTGTTGTATCATATCTCTGATTGTATATAGATATTCATTGTATCATCATTTTATCTGGATATTGTATCAGATATTGTATATCTATATTCTTTTTATTCCGCTGTGTTATTTACTTAATGTTGTTATAAGCTCCAGCGACTCGGATTTGAACGGTTGAATCTACGGCATTCGAGTACGATGTAAAGTATGGATGTCGATTTTCGAGCGCGAAAAACCCGGGATGTTACAGATGATCTACCATGGTCGATTCAAGATCGATGCTGCCAAGGTCAAACAAGAAAACCTGGCAATGATAAAGCAGAAGCAAAGTTGAGCGAAGAGGCAAATTTTGTTGTGTATTTGTATGAATTATATATTGTTTTATAGAGCAAAGATTGAATCTTACTCACGTGAATTTTATGTATGGAATTTTTTTTTCTAGTGGCAGAAAAGAATTCGATTGATTAAAATAAAGTTCAATGTTCTTTTGTTTTAAGATTTGCTTTACATGAATTGCTGTACAAATTGGTGTTTTCTATCTTTTTTTCTTTTGTGGGTTTTCAATGATGTTCCAGTCCGGTCCATACCGAAACCGGGCCGAGATGGCCGGAACTCCGGCATGCCGGCCAGAATTTAAAACCTTTAAACTACAACAAAACTTTTTACTATTAAGGTTAAGTACATTATACACTACCATAAGAATGTTATGACATAGTTCAGGTTGATGTTAATAAGTTTAAATGTTTACATAAATTATGTACTGTTCAAAGACCGTCTCATATTTTGAAAACACCAAAATCAATTGCGCCAATTGTGTTAACTAACTCTTCATACATTTAAAGTAAAAGCTTTTAGCCATTGCTGCCATAACCATCAAGAACAACCTTATTTTTTATGACAACCCTGATCAAATCTCTAGGGGATCTTCTCCTCCTCTTCTCAATTCTCCGACTCTCCCTCCTCTCTCTTCTATCACAAATCCTAAAGACAAACCTCCTGACCAAGAGAACGATGGTTTCCAAATGGTCAGAAATCACCGCAAGAGCTTTCCAGCAAGATCTCAGAGGATTTCGCAAGGGCTTTTAGGGAATTTTCTGGCTAGTTCTCAAACTAGAGGGCAAAGACCCAACCAGAATAATATCAATAAACAGCCATGATATAATCTTGCCCATTATCCCTCTAGATCTCGCCCGTTTGAAAATGTCAATTCAACAAAACCATCATCTTCTTGGGCAGACTTAGTCAAGAAAGGCGGCTTCAAATCTAATGTCAATTCAAATTACTCTGCTTCTATCAAATTAGGAGATAAGATAATTGTTGTTGTTAAAGAGGAGATTAGCTGGAGAACTAAGAATAAATGAAGCAATTCCATAGTGGCTTATGTGTTCGGATCTCGTCCCTACTATCATCATTTCAGGGATTTTTTTTCTAAAACTTGGAACCCGACTAGTAATTTCAAAATTTACACCAGAAATAATGATTTTTTCATTATCATATTTTCAGATGAATCTGATTGCAACAAAGTTATTCAAAACGGCCCATTTTTCATTAACGACAAACTTATTATCTTGAAAAAATGGGACAAGAAAATGGTTCTTGATCATGATATTCTTTCTACCTATTAAATCTAGATAAGGGTACCTGAAATTAACCTCAGATTATGGGACGGGGAGGCTTCTGCCGCTATTTCTAGTGTTGTAGGCAACCCGATAAAGCTTGATGAGCCTACGACCAATGAAACCCGACTCAGTTCGAGATTAAAGCAGACGAAGTGCTTTCGGACCTTGCCTACATTACTATGCACGATGGTGAAATCATCACACAGAAAATTGAGTATGAATTTATCCCTCCTTGTTGTTTGAAATGCGCTTACTTCGGACATCTCACAGAAGCTTGCTCATGGATATCAGTGTGGAAAGAAAAAGAGAATTTAAATTTCAGAACTAATAAGAGCAAAATGTCAGTTTTAGAAAATCCAAGAAATGAACATTATCCTTCTTTTCAAGAAAAACATCAAGACAATTCCCAAATCTTCCGATATAAAGAAGTTGTTCCAAATCCAGAAGCTTCAAAAGATGATATGGAGATAATGAATATTGATGAGCAATCTGAGAGTCTAGTTTTGCAAGCCATTTTAGAAAATTCAAAAGAGAAAGAAACAAGGTTCAATATAGCCATGGACACTGATCAGTAGAAGATAATAGGTGGTCCTGTTGACAACTAAGTTTCGAATGGCAATTCTACAAAAATCACAGAGAATCAATCGCAGAATCGAGGGGATAATAATGTACAGTTCTTGATTCTTCCCCCCAACAAGAAGAATCAATTTTAATTACATACAATAATAAAGGTACAAATATGGAAATCTCTTTGATCTCGTCTAAAAGCTGCCTCCTTAAGGGCGCAGATGTATCCAAATCTTTACTAGAGAATGCAAGCCTTCTACTCTCCTCTTCTTCTTCCCCTGTTAGTAACAAAAAGAAAAAAGCCAGAAAAAAGAACATACAAGATATCATGAATAAAACCATTGATGGCAGTTCTAATTCAAAATCCTTTGAGAAGAAATACATCATCAAAAATCCTAAATGGGAGGATTTCTTAAAAGTTCAAGGCAAAAAAGACTGCAAGAAAAGAGGAGGAAAAGCTTCTGATAGCTTAGAAATTAACAACAATTTATCACTTTAGCTGCTGCAATTTCCTTTAACATATCCGTTATTATATATATAATTATGTCCATTATTTGTTGGAATGTTAGGGGACTTGATTCCCCTAAAATAAAATTAGATTTTTCAAATCTGTTACAATCTTATAAGCCTAGTATGGTTGGAATTTTGGAACATAAGCTTTCAGATAGCAATATAAACCTATTTCATAATAGTTTTATTAATAGTTAGAATATCATTCATAATAATACTATGGGTGGTAATGGTAGGATAATTATCATGTGGGATTCTAACATTTGGGAATTATGTCAATTTTCTCTTAACTTGCAATTTATCCATTGTTATTTTAAAAATAAAGGGGGACTTCACATAAATGTTACTTTGTTTATGTTTCTAACTCTGAAAAAGAAAGAATTTCATTATGAAATTCTTTAAATCAACTAAACAATAATATTAATTTTCCATGGATTGTTATTGGAGATTTCAACACTATTTTGAAAGCTTCTAAAAAAGGGGAGGAAATCTAATTCCTTTCAAAAAAACTAGAATTCCTCTCCAAATTTATATTTAAAATAGGTTTAATTGAGCCTTCTATTAAAGGAAATAAATTTACTTGGAAATCAGGTGAATTTAGAAATATTCACTGTAAACTAGATAGAATTTTAGTAAATCAAAATTTTATCAATACATTTTCTAATTTTAAATGCTTCACTTTACCTCAATCTACTAGTGATCATACCCCTCTTCAACTTATTTTCTCTCAAGTCAATAATATAAATAACAGTATTCCTTTTAGATTTAAAAATGGGTAGGTTTATGACTATAAATTAGTTACCCAATATTGCTTTCAGTTTACAAATGAAGGTTCTGCTCTACAACATACTAAGGCTACTCTGAAAAACTGGAACAAAAAAAAATTGAAATCAACCATACTAGAGAGGAATGTGCAAGACTGCAAGATAGTATAGACCTTGATTGCCCAGACTCAATTAATATCAATAATTTTTTCATATGCAAAGAAAGCTCTCTAAATCTCTTCATATTGAGGCTGTTAATCTCAGGCAGAAAGCTAAAGTTTTTTTTTTTTTTGAAAACCCAGGAGAACCCGACGGACCGGTAAACTCCTGAGGAGGGTATAGTAAAGCCGTCCGCTGATCCAAGCCCCCATACCCCCGGGTAAATTTATATAGGATAGGGAAGCGCATGGTAGGAATCGAACCTGGGTCTTTTTACCAGAACCCAAGCCTCCTTTCCACTGCGCCGCACCCGCGGACAGAAAGCTAAAGTTAATTAGCTTACTAATGGTGACTTGCCTAGTAAATTTTTCTATGCCAAAAAGTTTAGTAGAAAGTATCATAATGACATAGGAAAATTACTCAATAACAATGGTGATATTATTAATATAGCATCACATTTAGAAGAGGAAGCTATTATGTATTTCTCTGATTTGTTTAATACTGAAGGGAGTCTAGATACTTTTCCTAATATTATGCCAAATTTTTTTTACATGCTAATAGTGAGGAATTATTACTTGCTCCAATTTGTTTAGATGACATTAAAAAAATTGTTTTTTCTGCTAGGGATGACAAAAGTCCAGGCCTTGATGGTTTTGGGGCAAAATTTTATAAGACTCATTGGGAAGATTTGAAAACATGATTTTTGAGGCTCTAAATGAATTTTTTTCTACCGGTAAACTTTTGAAAAATATAAATCATACTTTCATTACATTAGTACCTGAAACCAAAATTCCTAACTGTCTTGGAGATTTTAGGCCTATTGCCTATTGCAATTTCTTATATAAAATTATTGCCTCTATTTTAAGTAATAGAATAAAAAAAATTAAAATTTCTTATTTCAGAAAACCAAAGTGCTTTCATTCCAGGAAGACTTATTGTTGAGAATACCTTATTAGTTCATGAGCTACTAAGAAATTTTATTCAGTCTGGTAAAAATATTATGTGCATTAAAATTGACTTACAAAAAGCATTTGATAAAATTAATAGGAATTTTATAATTTTTATGATGAGACAACTAGGCTTCAATGAAAAATTCTACAACCTAGTTAAAGAATATATTTGTAATGTTACATATTCTATTCTCATCAATGGTTCCCCTTGTGGGTTTATTCACCGTAATAGGGGTATAAGACAAGGGGACCCCCTATCTCCTTATCTATTCATACTTGCTATGAAATATTTTACTTTACAAATGGAAGAGGAAAATTTGCATAAAAATATAAAACCAGTCAATACAATATCTCATAGTATAACTCACTATTATATGTTGATGATCTTTTATTTTTTTAAAGGCTGATATTCAAAATGCCATTACCATTAAAAATATTTTTAACAGCCTCAAATCTTATGCAGATCTTCATATCAATGAAAATAAGAGCAAGATTTATTTCAGTAAAGTATGCAAAACTAAGAAGGAGATTCTTAACATTTTAAAGTTTCAACAAAGTGATTTACCTATCAAATATTTAGGACTCCCTCTCAGTTGCAATCAAATCAAGGATAGTGATTGTGCTAAACTGCAAGATACTATTCATAGCAAACTTGACAATTGGTCTAACAAATTGCTTTCAATAGCTGGAAGAGTTGAACTCATCCATACGATCATCACAGCTGTAGTCATGTACTGGATGAAATCTCACACTATCCCAATCGTAACTTTAGAAAAAATTGAAAAGCTATGTGTTAACTTTATTTGGAATGGGAAATTTCATAAAGTCTGTTAGAATACAATCATAAAAACAAAGAAGGCAGGTGGATTAGGCATTAGAAACTTTGCTGACATTAATGAAGCTTACAAGTTCAAACTCTTTTGGAAATTTATTGAAGGAAAATCCCTATTGGCCAAATGAATGAAAGCCAAATATGTCAAAAACAAAAACTTTTGGTCTATGCCTATAGAAAATCACTTTTCCCATGCATGGAAAAACATTCTTAAATGCAGAGAAATTGACACAAAATTATTAGAAAGAAAATTCAAAAATGGTAATCAAACAAGTCTTTGGTTTGATCCAAGGATCAATGGGAATTCTCTGATTAATTTACTTGGTTGGTGTAATTTATATCAATTTGGAGGTGCCAATTCAAAAGTTGAAAGCATCATTCAAAATTCATCTTGAAATACTCAATCTCAGCCAGCAGCATCTATATTCCACTCTACAATTAATAAAATAGAAATTGATTCAAGTTTTGATGAAGATATTTGGATTTGGAAACTATCATCAAAAGGAAAATTTTCATTTAAAAATACTTGGAATTTCATTAAAGAGGAAGAGATGGAAGTTGACTGGTACAAAACTATATGGAATCCAACCAACTGCCCAAAAATGGCTTTCTGCACCCAAGAAAAGAGTCACAGGTCCCTATTTTTGATGTTGTTATACAAAAAGTCCCTGCAGAAATGAATATGTAAATTTGGTCCCTATTTTTCAAAAATAACAAAATGCAAAGTGTCTTGCACTTTCTGACAAAAAATGCAAGATAACTTGCACTTTTCTAATTTTGAAATATTTTTTGAAATTTTCGAAATTTGCGAAAATTTTGAAAATTTTGAAAAGCGCAAGTTAACTTGCACTTTTTATCAGAAAAGCGCAAGCTAGTTTGCGCTTTCTAATTTTGAAATTTTTTTGAAAATTTTAAAACTTTTAAATTTTTTGAAAAGCGCAAGGTAACTTGCGCTTTCTATCAGGAAAGCGCAAGCTAGTTTGCGCTTTCTGATTTTGAAAATTTTGAAAATTTAAAAAGCGCAAGCTAACTTGCGTTTTCTTATTTAAAAAAAACAGGGACTTAATTTACATACATATTTCTACAGGGACTTTTCTTGTAACACCATCAGAAACATGGACCTTTCGAGCAAAGCCCCTTCTGCACCTACATTGCAGTTCTAAATCGTTTGCCAACCAAAGAAAAATGTGCTAAATGGGACAATAATAAAGGAATTACTAACTACCTTCTTTGAAAAACTGAAAGTGAAAACATTGATAATCTATTTTTTGATTGCCAATACTCTAGGCATACTTGGTTCATAGCCAAAAGGAAAATGAATCTCAATCAACATTTGGCTCTCCAAAATATCAGAGATAATATTCAACACATTTAAAAATTCTATATGGAAAAGAAAGATGAACTCAATAAAGCAAGTGTTGTTCTAACTACTGTGGTTTATTTTTTATGGAAAGAAAGAAATAGGAGACTGCATAGCAACATTGAAACAGATTGTCTTCAGCTTTAGAAAAACATTGAAATTGAATACAATATCATTCTCTAAAAAGCAAGCAAATCAAACAAGCACAACAATCAAATCTCCAATGTCTGTGATCCAGATAATTATGAAGTAATAGTCGAAGATTACCTTCATAGGGGAAGTATACCCACTGAGAGCCCCTCCCAACTTAATCACAACTACTGTCTCACTCCAGCTGTAGGCGGCCATTCCTTCCAAACTAGGAAACATTCCTATAAAGGGAGTAATCATAAACTTGTTAGTTGCAATTATAAAAAATGCAAATAATCTATCTCATAATAACATGATTTACTTACCTAATTTGAACAGGAGCTACCGCTCTAATAGTCCTAAGCTTATACAACATTGAAAATTGCAACTTTGAAGCAGAGACAAGAAGTCAAGTGATGATTTCAATAAATCTAAATCAGAATGTGATAACAATCACTCATGTGCATGGACTCAAAAGTATTGTATGAGCAATTTTTCAGATATTAGCTCCTCCAAACTTCAAACTAAAGCCTGCAAGGGAAATAACAAGTCAATTATTATTAATAGTTTTTTTAACGCTGACATTTCATATGCTAATCATAACTTAACCTCACCTGATCTTTATAGGAGTAAGAACTCTTGATCTAACAAAGAAGATTATGACAGCAACTTCATTTTGGCTATCACGACCAAAGATTAGGAAACTCTTTTTACAAAAGTATTCTAAACGAACAAATATACCACTTATCTGTTTAAGATTGAGGCAAATCTAGTAAATCACTAGATCCAGCTCTGAACATCATTGTTAAAGACTCCACTGTTCACAAGCATAAAGATAATTTATCTAACAAAGAAACATTAATTGGAACAGAAGCAACGAGAAAGGATTCATGCTCAAACATTTCAGATCTAGCTTATGCTCCCTCGGATCTTAAGCTTGATGCTGTTCTAACCAACAAAGCAAGCAACTTTAAGGAAGCTGAAACAAAAATAGCTCATTCGAGCCATTTTTGCCCAGATCCAAAGCTTACAGATCAGTGTTCTAGTGACAAGAAGGATTGGAAGCCTCCTTGACTAATTTCTCTCATTTATTTTGAGTTTCGAGAGATTTGAAAGATGGAGTTTCGCCATTTTCATTTTTTTTCTATGTTGTATTTTGTGGAGGCGCTCAATACCCTAACGCATTTAGAGTTTGAGATATGAAGTGTCGAGATTGCTCTATTGTATTTGGGTTATTACCCTCGAACCTTTTATTTTGGGCTGGGGCTTATTAACAAAGTTTCAAAAAAAACACCAAAATGTTTATGGAAGATAAAAAAAAGATATTTAACTACGAATTGAGGTTCTCAAAATAATACTTGGGTTAGCAAACTATTGGTGCAAGAAAAAAGTTACTCTTTTTGAGAATAATAAGTTTGAATATCAAAAAATATTCTTTTCATATGTTAAACTGATTTCTAAACATCTTGAAACATCTGTAGTTGAAAGTTCCAAAAGGTGGGTTTACAAAAATGATATATTATGATCATCACAAATTCATTTTTGATAGCATTTGACCACTATGTTTTAGTTAATTCGAAAGAGTGGGTTGAATTTTTTGATATGTATTCCACACTTTTTGTTTTCAAATCAAATAATACGAAGAAGTATGACCAATATAATGTACCAGTAATTTTCAAATGCAGTGATTATTTATGAAATATATAAATGATTCAGTTGGTTAAAATGCATATTTTCAAAATGATTTGAACATAGTAACAAATGCAACCAGCAACCATTCATATCACGTAGACACAAAGCAGGTCGAAAGTAGTTGGTAAAAAATTATAATCTAGTGAAATACACACACACAATATCACATTACTGTGGACAAATTACATAGGAAATATAGTATAACCTAGAGTCCTATAAAATGTAGTCATACAGTTTTAGAAATATTATAGAATATGATACCCAAAAAAGCATTTTGGTAATATCTCAACATCAAATTAATTTGATAGGGTGACATCAATATGTTGGTAACAACTTGACCCATTAGATTAATAAATCAACAAATATCACGTCGTGATACTAGAAATTATTAAAAGATTAACCCTAACATGTAATAAATAAATATGATTTATAATGTATGCCTTTCTCACAATGTTCCTGCAAAACTGCTATAAGAAATTCAGTGAACAATTCACTTCATCGTAGATTTGATATTGATATACTTACTTTGACCACATCACAAAGTCTCAGCTAGATTAAACAAAACAGAGAAGGAGCATATTTCTTCGTGTTGGATATGTATAGTTGTAGTTTACTGTCCATGCTCAATGAAGTTTGCTACTAAGATTCAAAGGTGTGGAGATTTTTTTTCGAAAATGGGTAAATAGGGCCCAAGCCCATAAAGTTAAAAGCGGATAATATAACCCAATACACTACCTCCTAATGCAACTACTAAAACCCTAAAACAATTGAAAGGGAAACAGCGCCTCCATACTACTGTCTCTAACAAAAGAAAAAATAAAATTGGCGATCTATTTAGAGCAGAGCAATCAAAAAACCCATGAAAGAGCAATCAAAAAACCCATGAAAACAAAGCTTCAAGGAGGCTTCCACTCCCTTGTAGCTTTCAATTATAGCCCCTGATGCTCTGGATCATGGCAAAATTGGCTGAAAGATGCTGATTTTGTCTTTGAGTCCATGAAGTTAGACGCTTTGCTATCATAAAAGTCACCAAGCTTTGGATCGTCTCCTTGCTTGTAACATCCATATATAATGAGGGTTTCCTCATTTGATTTGTGAGCTTCAGATAGATTCAAAGGATATTCCTTATTCTTTCAAAGATTGTTGTTGTAAACAGTTAATCTTCAATTAAAAGGCTCTGGAGTATTCTGATCCATGTAAAGGAGCTTCATTTGTGCTTTATTGTTGATTAATTGCGGCTCCTTTTGCATACTGAAGCTACTGTTTGGATTTGTTATGTAGCTGCTTTCACCTTTCTCCTAAATAGATAAGTGATATATTTGGTAAGTGATGTTGCTTCTGTAATAATCTTCATTGATTATTTGATTATTGATATTCAAATGCAAATGTTTATCCATGTGTAGGCGATTTTCCACATAATCAGTAAAACTGTGTGCGCGGTAGCTTCCGCCCCTATCAGGTAAGAAAGAAAGTTTATTAGAGTTTAAATTCAATTTATCCTTAGATAAAAGAGAATTAACTTCAAATTGACTTCCCTTTATATCGTAGGAAAAATTCCTGTTGTGATGGCAGAAGTGGCCGCCTCTAGTAATGATTTGAGTGGAACTGTTGTGCATCGAAGACCTTTTCATCCAATGACAACCATTGTGGTGAAGAAGTCTCACATTGGGAAAGTTAGTAATGATTTTCCCACTCTGTAAGAAAGATTCTATCTTTTCTTCATAATTATCCATGTGCCTAATGTTTTGATTTGGATTATCTGAATATGTTCTTTGGTTTTTATGCTTATTGAGGAGGATCTGGCTATCTAACTCAATTGTCTTTCAAAGTTGAATGCTTTCTGTTTCTTTTTTGAGTACGAAGTATTTGATTTCTTTCTTTCCATATATGAAAAATATTTGTAGTGTAACAACCCTGCTTTGGAGATTACCATGAATATTAAATTATAATGATGATTATAATTTAATATTGGAATTAATTGAATTAATAAGAATATAATGTTGTTTATTTTAATAAACAATGAATTTGGATTAAATTGAGCTAGTGTGATAAATAAATGAAATCCTGAATGTATAATTGATATTCTTGAGCGGAATAAAATTTATATTTTATTTCGGGAATTTTCAAAATATGGTCGTTAAATTATATTGGAGTAAAATGTTAGTATTGGCAAAATTTAGAGTTATTGTTAGTATTGCTATTTTATTATCAAGAATAAGTGAAAAATATATTCCATGTGATAAAAAATAACATTAATGAGTGAAATAAAATATTTATTTATGATTTAGTCATGTATTAATATTTTGGAACATGCTATATATTTTTATTTGGCCAATTATGTCAATTTACAATTTATATTGTAAATATATGAAAATTGGGTTAAATTAAATAAAAAAAATAATAAAAAGTGATAAACTTGTGTTTTAATCTTTTATTTGGAATCTAGATGTAGTAACAATTCCAACGAACCCAAGTTTGTAGAAATCGGATTAATATTGAGTGAAATATGTACATAAGTAGATAGTACAAATAATTACATAAACACATAAATTAAAGTAGTACTAATGGGTATTTGGGTTGTACCTATCTCAGCCCAATAGATACTTCCAGGAATGGGTACGTATATTTTTTTTCTCTTCGTTCATCTGACCCTTCTCCTCAAAATTGTCCAGAAGCTTTAAATTAAAAAAAAAACTAGGCCTCTTGTTAAATCTTTGTCAAATTAAACAGTCCTAGCTGAAATCAATAGAGAAATCAGGTCTAAAATCACTAAAAGGTAATCTCTATCCATCTTTATCTCGAATTCATGAAGAAATTCATTTCTTTGTTTATTGAATAATTGTTCTTTTTTTGTGTTTTTCTCTTGCATGTCCTCTTTTTAGCATTTGCAACCGCTGGAGCACCTTCTTCCCGCTAAAGCTCCATCTCGAAGCTCGAATCAATTCTTTTTTCCGCTGCAATAGGTAAGCAAATGCTTACAGCAAACCGTAAGTGAATTAGCTCCGTCTAGAATCAAAATATAGTGCATATAGTTGAATATTCCTATTGTTTGAATTTTTCTCAATTCTGTCCATTTTGAAGCAGAAACGAAAATTGACATAACTTTTCTGTTTCTAATTCAAATTTTATAATCTTGGATGTTCCGGAAAGCTTATTTCGTTGGCTACAACTTCCATTTGTTGAGTTTTCAGTAATTTTGATGTTTGCTATGCTAAAATTGACAATGTTTGTCGCTGTCCCGAAAATGTATCAGTCCAGGCTTAACTTTTAATTTTTAGTAATTCTGGCATAACTTTTGCGTTTCAAATCGGAATTTCAAAATTTTGGATGTTCTAGAAACCTTAGAATATAAGCTACAATTTTCATGTTTTGAGTTTTCTTTAATTCTGAAGCTAGCTTTGTCAAAATCAAATTTTTCTACTGCCATCCCGAGAGCAAAACAAATTCTGCTCTGTGTTTGACACTGGAACAAAATCGGCCATAACTTTTTTCGTTTTTGGGCCGAATTCGATAATCAATCTTATATGTTCTGAAAAGCTCAATTCATAAGCTACAACTTTTTCTTTAATTATATTGCCAGATTCTGATGTTTACTAGACTGAAATTATGAATGTTTATCTCAGTCCTGTCAATATACATATGTAACAGGCTTGGTTTAAGACTTATAGTAAATTGATCATAATTTTTAGATCGCTGATCGGAATTTGATGATCTTGGTCATTTTGGAAAGCTTAGAAACTAAGCTACAACTTCTTCTTTAATTGCATTGCCATATTTTGATGTTTTATGTGCTAAAATCATAAATGTTTTTAAGCATTTTTAAGGGTTTTTAAACAAGCATTCTTTATTCTCAAATCTTCTATAAATCATTAAAAATTCCTTTTGTTTTCTTTAGAAAAATATTTTATAAATAATTTTATTTATTTTAAACATTTTTATGTTTTTTGAGCGTATGAGGAAGTAAATTAAACGGTTTAGTAAAACCATGAGGTATGGGACTCGTGTGTTTACTTTATCGGTTAATAGCAAACTTGTACGATCGAAATAAATTTAAGGAGGTATTAGAGACCTCTTTGATGTTATCTGATTTGAGATGTTTTATTGTACTTAATGGTAGAAACGGCATTTTACCGCATTAGTCTAATTGACTAATATTTGATATAGTCTATTAGATAAAGACTATATGGATAAAGATTTACATTCGCCAATGAAATGAGGCGACATGTAAATGGATGGACACTACCACTTGGAACTCGTGTAATTGAAATACGACGAGGTTGATGTTTTTGTATATATTCGCTGATGAGACGAGGCAATGTATATAATTATATTATATGTTTTGATGTTTTCACATGAGCATTAATATTCGCCGATGAGATGAGGCAATGCATATATGTTTTGGGTTGATACTGTTTTATTATTTCTTTGAGATGTGGTATCAACCGATGAGTAGTAAATCATTAGGCGTAAATGCATGGTATGGGACGTGCATTAACACCTTTTGAGTTCCTATTCGTGAAGTTGTGACACATGGATTACTAGACTAGTACTAAAGACTTCGAGTGCTTGGGATTTGCAGTTTGATAGTCAAATTCCAATCATATTATGATATTACTCGAGTCTTATGACGTTACCGATAGGGATGGATGGAAAATTATAGGCTACGTAGTCGTGTGCGTAAGCACGAATGATATAGATGCACCCGATCCCGATCAAAATGATGTATGGTACCAAAGTACAGTACTAGTGGAAGACAATAGCACGTGCAAAACAAATTTTATTGATGATTTATGATTTGATGATATTTGATGAATTTATGGATGTTTATTGATGATTTATTTAACTTATTAACATCCTCCTTATGTATAACATGTATACTAATGACACTTCACTTGATTATCACATTGCACTTTTCATTCATTATGTTGGAAACAACAGGATGAATGTTTTCCCCTAGCTAATACTTTTGAGTACCTTATCTACTGATAAGTTTAGTTGCCTGACCCGTGTGTTTTCACTCGGGTCAGACCGAGTTGCAGGTTAGTTGGATTGCTTATCTTTTGGTTCAGCTTGATCTTTTTGGGACACATCTATCTTCATGTTGGCTTGTGGATCAGCCTTTTTGGGTTTCCGCCTTTGTATTATTTGTATATTTTGGAATGTATATTTTTGGCACTAGCTACTTTGTAGCAACATATGTATATGGTATTATATGGATATGTATGGTTATGTATATATATATATGACTGATCTGGGTTTACTGTTCTGTGACTGTATTTCCGCACTATATTGTTACATTATTTCCGAAATGTTTTAGTTAGCCTTCATAATGTGCGATGGTTATGTACTAGATATGTCAAACCACTTATGAGGTAAAAAAAATAGACATATTCTTGACATGTTTAGTCTATAGCAATTGTATGTTATGACGGTCGCTCCTATCCATCCCTATTCTTTGCGTTAGTAGACAGAATTACTTGTTAATTCCCTTTACTAACGTGGGTCTCGGGGTGGGGCGTCACATGTAGTGAGAAATATGATTGCTTTTTTGAATTCCTTGAATTTTGTCTTGAAGTTTTGCTATATGTAATTGATGCTTTCCTTGATATTCTGAACAGCCTGATTTTGATTTATTTTGAGCTTTGATTTGGCAATGTACCAGATAATTTTGAGTAAGAACAATCAAAAAATAAATGATTAGCACTCTCTGTTTCATTTCTACAAAGAAGACAAATTGTTTCCCCCTTTTTTATTCCATTTCAAACATCTATCCCTTGTTGGAAGTCTGTTGATAATTGCAAAGTAAGCACAATAAGACATTTTTGGACAATTTGATTTACCCCATATAACATTGTGCTAATCCACTTCAGTTTCTTGACTTTTATAAAATCCAAAGTTTTTTTTAAAGAGAAGATTCCTTTTGATGATAATTTCCACTCCTATGTATCTTTTTGAAGATTTGGGTCTATATTAATTTGCTTAATTGCTGTATTAAAAATTGAAGTGGGTGGATGATCAAATGCATTCCACTTACTATTTTGAATGGTAATACTGATTTTACCAGTAGCTTCACCAAACAAATATAAGCCATTCCAACCTACTAGACTTACTAATGATTTACCATGGATCCATGGGTCAAACCATAAGCTAGTCTGATTTTCATTTTTAAATTTCCTTTCCAGTAATTTCAAACCAGTATCCCTACCACTGAGAATGTGTTTCCAAGCAAATGAGTGATGATTTTCAATACCAGTGGTCCAAATTTTTTTGTTTTTGAGATATTTTTCTGTCATCCACTTTGCCCATAAAGAATAACCGTTCACAAAAATCTAGAATAATTTGAGTTTACACACTTCTCTTAAATCATTAATGTCTCTAAGTCCCAACCCTCCTGATTTCTTTAACTTACAAACCTTATCCCAAGCAATTTTATGTTGCTTTCCTTTCCAAATGAAATTTGCACATGCTTTTTCAATTTTATGTATTTCTTTTACTAGGATATTGTGGACTTGGATCCAATACATGATGATTGCAATGATGACAGTGTGAGTTAGTTCAATTCTACTAGCTAATGACAGAAGTTTGCTGGCCCATCCTTCAAATCTATTCTATATTATGTCCAATAATCTTGAGCAGTCTCTATCATTGATTTGATTAACACTGAGAGGTAGATCCAAATATTTGACTGGGAGATTACCATCTTTAAACTTTAAAATCCTTAAGATATCCATTTTTGTAGAACAGCCTTTACTGAAATAAAATTTTCTTTTGAATTCATTGACTTTCAGACTTGCATGCTCTTCTAACTTGTCAAAAATATTTTAAATGGATTCTGCACTTTGTGTGTCTGCATTCAAAAAGATAAACAGATCATCAGCATACAACAAATGTGTAATATATGGTTTGGTTTTGTAAATGGGTTTTATATTTCCTTTTATTAGTTCAAATTTCATAGGAATTGAGAAATATTCCATAGCAATAGTAAATAAGTAAGGAGAAAGTGGGTTTCCTTACCTAATTCCTCTATTGCTATGTATGAACCCATTAGGAGAACCATTAACCAAAGTAGAGTAAGAAACATTGTTGATACATTCATGAATTATGGAACAAAGTTCATTACAGAATCCTATTTGTTTCATCATATATATAATAAAATGCCTATTGATTTTGTCAAATGCTCTATGTATGTCTATTTCGACACACATGAGATTTTTATTATTATGGTTAAAGTTCCTAAACAATTCATGAGCAAGCAAAGTGTTTTCTACAATGAGTTTGCCTGGGATGAATACACTTTGGTTTTCAGAAATTAGATATTTTAAAAATATTTTTATCCTATTACATAGAATATTAGAAATTATTTTATACATTAAGTTACAGCAGGCAATTGGCCTATAATCTTCTAAACAATTGGGAATGAGAATTTTTGGGACCAAAGTAGTAAAAGTGTGATTTAAATTTTTTAAAAGATTCCCAGTCATAAAATTTTTAGAAATAGAATCAAACGAAATTATTTTGACCTATTCCAATGTGTTTTATAAAATTTGGCCCCAAAGCCAATAGGCCCGGGGCTTTTATCCTGGAAATTGGCTGCTATCAATATGCTATCCTGGAAAAATGTTGGTATTATAAAGGCTAGTAAAATAATGAATAGCTTCTTCACTATACAAGACATATCATTAATAACATTCCCTTATCATCAATGATTTTACCTATATCGTTCCTATATTTCCTACTAGACATCTTAACATAAAAAAATTTGCTAGTTTCATCCCTATGATTTAACCAGTCTATTTTAGATCTCTACCTTAAATTAATAGACTGCGCATGAAATGACTTGGCCAGATTATTTTGGGCTAGGAAAAAAATGTTGATTTTATTAATGTCTGAGCAATCATTATCCAGTTCATTCTGCCTTAGCTCACATTCATCCCTAAAGAATTTTATGTCATTATTTGTTCTGTTTTTATTCCAATTTTTCAAATTATCATTGGCAATTTTAAGAAGTTTACTGAATTAGTATTGGGCAGTGCCCAATACTTTTGTAGATAGGCAACTATTGATAATTTCTCTATAGTTGTCCTCATATACCCAACCATTAACAAATCTAAAAGGAATATTTTTCCTAATATTATTTTTCTGAGTAAGATTGATTTGAATTGGAGTGTGGTCACTAGTAACTTGGGGAAGAGTATAACATTTGAAATCCTTAAAATAATTTGTAAAACTTTGATTAATTAAAATTATGTTTAATTTGCAATGAATATTTCTGAATTTTCTAGATTTCCAAGTAAACCTATTTCCAAAATTAGTCGGTTCATATAAACCAGTTTTGAGAAGAAAATTATTTAATCTTTTTAATTTTTTTAAAAGGAATTGGAATTCCCCTTTTTTCATATCCATGCATGACGGTATTAAAATCACCTATTACAATCCATGGATGACTCATATTAGAGTTAATTTGTTCAAGATTATTCTAAAAAGTTACTCTTTCAGTTTTACTGTTAGAAGCATATACAAAGGTAATTTATAGTTGAAATCCTCCTTTATTAATACATTTACAGTATATAAATTGGAAAATTAACAAAATGCTGATAGATATCCTAAATTTTAGGGTCCAAAATGACCATGATTCTACCATACCCCCCCTCCTCCCTCATTTGGTTATTATTTATAATATTCTAGTTATTTAAGCTTTTAATTTAATAATCTATAATCTTAGAATTATCTAATTTGTGCTCTAACAAGCCAACGATGCTGGGATTTTCAGACTTAAGAAGATTAGACAAGTCTAATCTTCTTTCAAGTGAATTGAGACCTTTAACATTCCATGAAATAACTAACATAATGATTAAAGAAAATTAAAATATAAGGATACAAAAAAGAATACTATAAACAGTAAAAGTTTGTGCACTGTGACTGCCCTCTTCTTCAAAAGTCTCTATCCTTTTTTCTTTCTTTTTGTATGATGTTTTGCTTCATGCTTTCAGCTTATCTTCCTATTTGGAATTTTTGATGATATATTTCCTTTTAAAATCACTTTCTTCTACATCTTCAATGCTTTCATTATCTACAATATCTTTCATGCTTTTCATTCTTCCTTTTCTTTTTTCCATTTTGTCTTTTCTATTTTTCTTTAGGGTTGAAGCAGAATCTGAAACAAGGCTGATAGCCTTTTGAATGTTGTAATCTGAAGTTGGACTTTTAATAAGTGGGGAAAGATGAGTAGCAAGGTGACTAATATTGGGATTTTCTGATGGCTCCTTACATAAAATATTATTAATGTAAGGGCCATCATCTAAACTCATGGCTTCTGCAACAGAAGGAGCCTTCATTGCTTGAATTTCTGTGACTTTTGCTTAAGTTTCTGAGTCTTTTGCAGTTAAAATTTGTGATACAGATATGCTTTATGTAAATTTCTCTACTGCTTCAGATGTTTTAAAAGAGATTTCTACCTCATTTCCAACCATAATATGATCTTTATTACCTTCTTGAGATACCATTTCAAATGAAGATTCTTGAACAGTATGAGAATATTCTATATTAATATTCTTACCAGTATAATCCTTAGAAGATTGTGAATCATTCTTGTTATTAGGAACAAGTAATGCCATTTCTACAATAGCATTTCCTTTCTCTAGTAAATTGTTGTAGTTGACTCCTGATTTTCCTTGCATGCTTTGTTTTTCTTTCCAAACCAATTTAGAGTCACAATTTTCCAAGGAATGACCAAAACAAGAACATGTTTTGCATCTAGGAGGAACCAATTCATATTCAATATTTTGAACTAATTTTTCACCATCATGCAAAGAAATAGTAGTTTCATTAGGAAGATCTGAATTTGCTTTAATTTCTACAAGTATTCTTGCAAAAGAATGTCTAGTTTCTTTAGTAGTATGATCATCCAATTTGAGGGGAATACCTACCACACTAGCAGTTGCTCTTAATATTTCTCTGTCACATAGTCTAAGGTTTAATTCAGGTAGTTTAATCTAAATAGGCATAGTAGAGAGTAAATCTCTATCAAGATTTATTTTACTGCTCCATTTTTTCATAATAATAAGTTTTCCATTAATAAAATATGGACCCACATTTATGGCATTATCACAATCAGAAGCATTGAAAAATCTGATTAAAAAGAATCCATTATTACGAGTGAAAATGTCGAAATTACCTGTGGGATTACAAGATTTAGCGATAACTTCCTTGAAATGATGATATGCAGGTCTGTTGCCAAATACATAGTCAAAAACCGAGAAACTCCATTAACTTCCTGCCCATTTGCTGGCCTTAGTGCTCACCACCACTATTTTCTTCTCAGTAATGGAGAGAGGAGCAGCATACTTTAGGTCAAATTCAGTATTTGAACCTCCTTATTTGATTATTTCTTCCCATGAAGAAGGTTTGTTTAGGTTAGTGCTGGATTGAGATACCGAATTCTCATTATTTTGAATGATTCTTGAATTGCTTCTTGAAATCTGAAATGAATATCTGAGTTTATAACTTGCGGTTGGTTCTTGCAACATTTCTTGTTAAGATTCTATCATTTACAGTATTTCTTGAATTGAATATTCCCTGATTTGCATTTCTTAAAGTTTGTTTGGATTGATTCATAATGCCTTATTTTAGGTTCAACTGATAAGAATTGATTCATGTACATTGCATTTGAGAAGCAGATTCTTTATTCAACATTTTTGATCTTCTATTCTGAACAACCTGAAAACCTTCTTTATCAATATCCGGAACTTTTTTTGCTGTCGGAGGCGGTGAGAGCGGCAATGGAGGAGGTGAGAGTGAGATGGAGAGGATTGAGAGGACCCCTCATTCTAATCAAGGTTGTATATAGGATTATCTAAGAGATTTGTAAAAGTAGCCATGGTCGCATAGAGCGTTTCATGTTTTTATAACATAGCATTTCTTCTCCTGTAGATGCGGAGATATATTGAATTTGTGTTCTAATACACATTTTAGCAACATCGGTTTTTGTTTTATGCATAAGTATACATTCATCTGCATACAGGTGCAGTATGGTCAAAACTATTATTATATATTTGGAAATATTTCATCAGTGATTAGTTTAAACGAAAAAATGTTATAACACTCTGTCATAAATTTTGCTCTTATTTGGGTACTTATTACCTCACCTATTAACATGCTATCAAAATGGAAAATATCACTGAAATTATAATGTAAGCATTCATTGCATTAGTAAAATTCAAATTATGCTCATATACTTAATATGAGGTTATATGAGTTAATCTTTTTCGACCACATAATGTAAGTAAAGCATAAGACTGTACTGCATATACATCAATGATTTTCTTTTTCTTTCCTTTCAACAGTTGATGGAAAATGATAAAAGATTGGTGTTGAGCCTAAAATTGGAACAACACCCAAAATATCCTGAAACAAAGAGAGATCTAGAAAAATTCGTAAAAAAATAGAGATAACACCAAGTTTTTAAACTGGTAAGGAAAATCCAAGGTCAACGTCCATTATATTGTTATTAATCATATATTATAAGCCACTAGCATAAGGGTTTGACAAGTCTAACGGCCTAGAATAGCCTAGAGTGGCTTCCTTAGTGACTCTGGATAAGAAGAGATAGAAGATGAAGAAAGCAAAGTGCCAAAAGTCCTTTTTCAAATGCCATAGGAGCTGTATTTATAGGAAAATTTTCCAACAAAATCGCCAGAACTGAATATACCAAGTCTAACTTCAGATTCTAGAATGCATAAGAGGAAGACAGAGTATCCAGATAGATAAAATCATCTCGGTACCAAACACTTTTTGGTCAGTAATGCCTGATTTCTTGATGGGAGTTGTCCCATCTTTCTTCCTTTGATCTTCGATCTATTGCGCTACAAGCACTTTCCTTAGAAATCGTGTTGTTTTTGAGAGGTTCTAATATCATTTGTACTTGTCTTCTTTCCTTCAGAAATTCCTTGGGGTTGTTCACCTATTCCTTAAGAAATGAATCCCAAGACGATCACTATTGCTAGCAATGCACAGATCAAAACTCCGAGAACCCAAAGGGGAGCAAAAAGTACTCGGTACCGACCTGAAAGTATTCGATACCGACCTTAAAGTTGTCGGTACCGACCTGTTTACTTAGCTCCAATCCTACTCAAATTCTCGAGCCCATTCCTTTTATCCTTCCAAGCAAGTTCCCAAGTCCGTGAATAATTTCCTCTTCATCCAAATGTCCATATTTGCTTGAAAGTTTGCTTAGTTAAGAAACTGGATAATTCTTGCACCCTAGAGTATGAATCTGTTGAAAAAACGTGCTTTGGAATAAGACAAGAACATGTCACTGTCTCTATCCGCTAGTTGGTTATTCAAGAGTATTGCCTCAAAGCATAGTATTTGTTCCGTGGATATCCATTTGACTGCTTTATATAATAAGAATTCCATTCACCATGCTAGGGACTAGATCTACACTCTGAATATTGTTCCATGCCTTGTACAAGTGGGTACTACCTTTCTCCTTCCTTTCCTTTTTATTGTTGTTCAAAAATTCATGTTGATACCGACCTTTTGAGTCGGTACTGAGATGATTTGTTGAGTCAACTTAGCATTATAAATACCAAGGACTTAGCAAAAACTCCTTCACTTATCATTTCTTGGCTTTATTTCACGACTGAATACTCTTGCTACCGAGATCTCGCAATTCCCACTCCTTCATCAAAAACTGATTGTTATTGACTCCTTAACACTACCATCAGCATCTTGACATTGTCGTCGCCTTCCTTAAATTCCTTTTGCTTTCAGATCTCAGAGTCAACAATCATAACCGCTTTCAAAGAGCTTACCTTGACCTCCTATATTTCTAGATCTAGAATTCGACTCGTCGTTGGAAGGTGGGCCTTGACGTTGGTGTTGCTTTGCTTCTCATGGGGTTTTAGTTGATGGCCACTTGATTACAGGTGGCACTATGACGATTTCCACCCAAGCCTTATGAATTAAATTCCTAATTCCATAACTCATCTTGAATTTAACTACAATGACTCCTCAAACATAACCGTATTTTCATAGTTCGCACCGAGTTAAGTTTGGTGAATGGGCCTTAGCGGGGTGGTTCTCTACCAAAGAACAGTCATGTCAAATGTATCCCTGCATTTGAACAATTCCAATGCACAACATATGATAGAGTTAGGGGTAAGCCCTAAAGGCAATTATGTAATTGTTACATATATCTAACTCATTGACCAATCTTGTTCGAAATAAAGGTATTTTCTTTCTATTATATAGTTGATATAATGTGGTTATATTAATTAATTAATTTGATTAAAAGTATGTTTAATAGAAAATCCATAAATGGTATGTTTTGTGATAGTAGTTACAAAGTGTTGCAATTGTGAGTAATTTATCACAATGAAAACAGTCAAACCATTTTGAATGTTCCTAATCAATATGCATTTAGACTGGATATCGATGTAATCGTTGAGACTAGTACATAACGTTCTCTAAATGTTGGACAGTGTATTACTCATGACTGTTGGGGGCATACAGGGGTTACGTACTGATAGTTGTTGGATAACTATGAAACAACTCACTCGATAGGTTTCTGCTGGTTAATATAACTTAGGTCAAACAGAAAATATCTATTTACACAGTTCTCTCGATTGAGAGTACTGTGGATCCTCAATATGAAAGCTCCTCTTTGATTATAGTTGAATGATGGCATGACGTCCACCTAGTGACTATAGTTGCGTCGAGTGGAAGTATTGGAAGTGAAGTACTGTTCAAGAGGGGATTTGTTGCCTTAGTTATATGGGGTTAGTATCACGGTCAACTCAAAGTCAAAGTCTCTGATCAGAATATTTTGCTTATAATAATTGTTATTATTGAACCAAGGATTTTTGTTTGGACTATAGAGTTGAATATGGACAATGTTGGAATTTTAACCATTACCAAATTCAATAACTCTAAAGTGATATAGTTTTGATGAAGAGAATTGATAAAAATAAATATCAGAACCCGATAACGCTTAATAAACTAAAATTAGATTTTTATCGAAAATATATAAGGAATAAATTTGGCCAAAATGTCACACCATCTACTAAGTAATTTGTTAACGTTGACATTCAAATAGTTAGATGTTAATCGCTGAACAAATTTACACCTTACGATTCATGCAATCGAAACGATGAATTCTCTTTAGACCAAATGCAATTAGTTTATAATTTTTATAATTTAATTAAAAATAATTAATAATTATGAAATATTAATTATAAATTTTGAATATGTTTGAGGAATAAATATAGTTGTATACATTTATAATAGTTATAAATATATCGATCGATATGAGATATCGATAAGAAATTAAATTGGATTTAATTAAAAATATTTACTTGGGCTTAAATGGACTATTAGCCTATGATATTAGACGATAATTTCAGCTGAAAACAAGTGATATAGGGGCAGAAAAAATAAGGTGAAAGGGGTGTGATGTATGGTTAAGATCTGGTGACTTGATGTGATCCACTTTTCTCTCTGATTCATCCACTGTAAAAGGAACCCTATCTTAATTTTTTTTCTACCTCCTCTATCTATCATGTGGCTAAAATATACCTCCATATACTCCATCAAAACTCAAATCAAATCAGTACAAATTAAAAGTTATTTGATAGCAAAGGTTCAACGGTTCAAGGACTAGCAATCCGACAAATCGAGAAGGTTTCAAAGGAAAGAGAACTCATCACTGCAAGATGGACTTGAGGGCATTAGTTTTAGGTAAGTGTTTAGTTTTATATATAATGTATTATCTCTATATAACTATGTATTATTCATGTACATACATATATTGTTATTACTGTATTGTTAGTTAGGAGAAATTCCTGTAGGTATTGATGTTGTCACGTATTTACTGGTTATATGTATATATTTATCAAATAATAAAACTATTTATTTATAAGGATCTGATATGCACAACTGAAATTATTATTTTTAATTATTTAATTAATATATATATACATAGATTAATATATGAACTAATTTATTTATATGACTTGTATTAAACTATATAACTATATCAAAAAATTATTGATTTAATATTTTTAAACGTATATTTATATCAATCCTGAATTTTAGTGACCAAAAATAATTTCTTAGTAATTATTCAATATTTATTATTACTTTTTAATTATTGTACGATTTAATAAATTCATATAAAATAAATTATGTTTCAAAAATTCGATATCAAATTTTATCAAAAAAGATCTGGTTCAAAAGATCAGATTTTTCAAACCAATTTTTATATTTTTAACAAATCTTCTATAATTTGACCGAAAAGCATTTAATTAATAATAAATATTATTTTGACTTAGAAAAATTTGTAAAATCTTTTTAAGCTATATAATTGTATTCTTGATTTTTTGAAAGTTTAAAACTTAATATTTATATCTATATTTTAGAATTTATTTATTATTGTTTAACTAATTAATTCATAATATATATATATATATATATTAATATAATAAAATTATATTTAAATTCAAAATTGTTGTGTATTTGATTTGGAATAGTAAAAAATTTGTATTATAATTTATATAAAATTGTTCTGAATCATATTTACATTTCATTATTATATTTATATGTATAGATACATATACACATATTTAAAAAAATTATATATCTATATAAGTTTATTTAATATTTTCCTTATATATATATCTATAATATTTTGTCATAATATACAAACATACATACATACATACATATATATATATAGTCACACTCGGGTTTTTATATATAATAAGTATAAATATATACACATATTTGGACATGTAGGATAGGCTAACATATTCATTACAGGGTGAATCCCAACATCTACATACAGGCATGTTATAACTTGTACGGAATATCGTATTACACATGCACACACATATGCATATGCATATGATACATACATACATATATATACTTATATAAGCTAAAAATAAATTAGATAAATTTCTATCAATAGTTTATAAATTTAAATGAAATATATGATTTTATTTGAACTAAACTTAGAAATAATCTAAATAAATCAGACTTCATAGACCCAACAAAGATCCAATAAGGCAAAAAATTGAGATTCAGTTATAATTTTTGTTGTGGGTTGGCCAAGTTCCAATGATGGTATCGAAGCCCAGTAGCCTATGCGGTCTAATTAGTCATGTTATGGTTAACTAATTAAGCTCACAGTCAAATTAATAGGGTGTCTAGAAAGGTAGTGCTAGTGATTGGGTTTTGGTAATCAAGTACTCTGCCCTACATAGCTACCTACCTAGCTCTAACAGATATGTATAACCAAAAGGTTGCCCCTAATAGAAGAGACCCAATTTGAATTGAGCCTTGGGCTAATTTTTCAAAAATTAAAAATATAAGCTTTTAATTTAAAATAAATATAAATGTATTATAAATGTTATAATATAATAAAATTTTAAAAATGTTTAAAATTTAATATAAATTAATTTTTTAATTTATGAAATTTATTAATGAGGTTAATAAAATATAAGTTAATTAATTAATATACATATACATGTATTATATATTATGGTATGTGTTATGTTGTTTTAAAATGTTAAAATAACATAAGTATACATGTATGTATATATATATAAACAAAATTTGAAATTTACATAATTTAATTAAATTGTTTAATTAAGTAAATTAATTAAAAGGTTAATTAATAAACACACATATATGATATATGTGTTGTACTATAAAGGGTATAGTACATAATAAATATTTAATATAAATGTCATATTAAGATAATATAAAATCAATTAACATGTTATTTAATTAAAATTAACTAAATAAGATTTAATTAATATAATATTATAAATAAGACTATTATATAAGTAGTATGAAATATAAAATTTAAATGATAATAAAACTTATGTGATATGAATGTATAATTAGAAGTGGAACATTTAGAAACCCTAAATGGACTTCAGGAATGAATACATACGTAAATATATGTATACCATAATTTTAAATGTATCCAACACTTGAATCGCAAGGGTATTTCATAAGAAATATATTATTCCATAAGTCAATATCACTCGATATAATATATTGAAGATTATGTATTTTAATATAAAGTTGTCCTCTATCATATATATATTATTAGATTACTTGCATACTCTTTAGTTGTTGGGATTTCATTAAGCTAGGGATGTTATGTGTAGTACTATTAATATATTGAATGGATAAGGTAAGATAACTACACATATTTATTGAGCTTTCCTCAAGGTATGTGCATTATATTTAGACTGTCATGGAATAATAGTTTTGAGTGAATAATCCTAGTTTACTTGCTGAGCTTTCCTCAAGGTAAAGACGGAATTAGGACAAGGGACAATAGGTTAGGAGTTGTATGTAATACAACCGATAAGGAGTTCTCAATTGTATTCGGGTCTATGATTTGTTTAACTTTCTTCAAGGTTAGAATCCTAAGGTATACGAGTCTTAACACTTACTACTGGAGTCAAAAGACTTCTATATTTCGCTTAGGGTTTGGTGAAACAGAAAAGATTAGTGGTGGCCTTTTTAGAAAAATGAAGTGATAACATTTAATCTTTCTAGTATTGCAAGAACATATGCAATATAATGTTATAATAATCCACACTGATAAATTTGTGCACATAAAATGATTGATAAAACGTTTATCAATTAAATATACAAATGAACTGAATTGAAGATTGACAAATAGAAATATAATATATACTTACTATTAAATACTTCTTGCATGTTAATGTTTTCTATGCCCATGCAAGTACCTAATTTTATAATTATTTAATACACTCGTAATTTGGTCGTTTACGTGTTTATTTAGATTAGACCGTGTATATTTCGAAATCTAAAGCAATAAAAGTGTATGGATATTTGATTCATATATTATCTCATTAGGGAATGGTCATAGTTCGTAATGTACGATACTTTGATGAAGTTAGTTCATTTGAAATAAGCCAATAGACACTACCGTGAGATTGAGTATTCAATTTGATTGATTACAAAAGGATGGTATTGTGTTAAATGTAACACTATACTAATACTACAAGATAGATCAAAGAACTTGATTGCTGAAATGTCATTTTGATCAGTTTACGTAAAGTTTAACATATTTGATGTCCTTAAATGTTAAGGATAATTGAAGACACTTTTGTGAAGAGTTCATTATGATGTTGTGGTAAGGGATTTCTTTTGAATGATTTGACCATTTGAAAGGAAAATAAATGTATAAGAATTGATGTAATTTAAAGTACGGTTAGGATGAAGAGGGTGAATAGTCACTTCTTCTTTATTAAGAAACATTGGAAGCAAGAATTGTAATAATACTAATTGATACTTAACATTGAAATAAAACATATGACTTCTATTCTGAAATGTATTTTCATATAGAATATTATTTTCTATCAGATTTATTTCTTTGAGTTCAAGATATGTGATCAAAGAACTTTCCCATGTAAACAAGTTGCAGTATGTCAAATACATAATCTATATTAAGTGAATGATGGACCTCCGAATTTAGTATACTATTATAGTAATGGCGGAAATAGTGGGAGTCTTCATTTTTTTATTTTTCATGGTTTATTTTTTTTTAAAATACAACTCAACGCACAAAAATGAAAATGCACTAAAATCAAACAAAAATAATTCTAAGAATAAAATTAAAATCAAGTCTATTCCCCAGCAACAACGCCAAAAACTTATCGGTTAACGGTTGAAATTCCTATCGGTTTAGAGAAACCGCCGTTACAAATTGTGTTAAATATAACTGCAAGCATACGACGTACAGTTTTAGTACGTGGTGAGTACAAGTCGATCTGTAGGGAATTAAAGTGATTTTAAATTCTACTTAATCAAAATAACCAAAATATTGAAATTTCTTTAAGCTAAAAAAACGTAAATAACTAACAAAATAAAAGTGAATAAAAATATGAGAGTAGAAGGCAATTTAGAGAGAATTCCCTTCTCATGATTACATCAATCAACGCAACGAAATTATGATCTCTCTTTTTGGTCATTTGTGAATTTAGTTGATGTGTTTATCATAAGTATAGTCTAATTATGCTATTAATTAGCCCAATATTAACCATTAAAATTTAACACGCCATCCAAACCACTTGTTAACTCTTATGAAAATGATAATGAAATTAAAAATAAAATCTATTCTAAGCATGATCTATTTACTATTGATTAGTAATATAGACCATCAAATTTTGATTCTAAAATCCACTTCATTACCAAAATCATATGTAGATAAAGAGGTAATTTGTGTTTATGTTTGTTTAAACATAGCATATTTGGTGTCAACGACATAGGCTATCAAATTCAAAGTTAAACAAAAAAAATTACCATATCAAAAATTCCATTAAGCACAAAAAGAGATCATAAATTAGCAAATATGTTGAATTTACATGATTAAGAGAGCTTCATTACCCTAAATCGAAGGGGTTTAGCTTCTTATATTTTTTATCATTTCAACGAATGTAGATTGCAATATAAATATAAACATGAGGAAAAAAGAGCTAGCTAATTTGCATGTAAATAAATCTACTCTACTTTAAGAAATAAAACTACACTAATTGCATAAAGTAAAGAACAATAATTAAAAGAGCATGAAATCAAACTGCATAAATAAAATTACATAAGAGAAAAATGCTAAGAAGCCATGAAAGAGAGAAAGAGAGTTTATGTTTATAATTTGTGGCTACCACTAAACTAAATAGAAGGTGGTAAGAGCCCTCTACATGAAACATAAGGAGTATTTATACATGCTTAAAACCCTAATCCATATTTTAGGGAGCTACCCAAATTACCCTTTAGGAAATGTAACCTTCAAGTAATAACTAGCATGAGCATAACCCTCCCTTTAAATGTGCATGTAGCTTTAATCTCCACTAACATGTGCATCGGCTCCTAATTATAGATCATGGTAAGTGGGTAGGTTGGGTCCTCCATGTTGCATGAATTGATTTATTTCTTTATTCCTTTGTTCTTCCATCCTTTGTGCATGCATATTTCCATTAAGCCAATTCCATGTTGAATCCAAATTCCTACAAAACAACATTAAAATGTGTAAGTAAATTTTCTCAAATTAAATCATATACAAAAATGACAATTTTACCCCCAAATTGACGTATGAATGATGACTTGAAAGTATTTTTGAAAATTAGTTTTAAACATGTAAAATACCCTAATGGGCTCATTTATTTAAATAAAATTTGATTAAATATGGAAGTAAAAATATACACTTTTACATGCACATCAGGGAGCATGCCATATGTACTTATTGATTGCATCGACTTAAGAAAACTATTTTCGTAAAACATATCGAACATTATTTATGAAAGGACAAATTTTCAAACCAGACTGATTTTCAAAACTATTTGCATCAATAGGCTAGTTGCAAAACTATTTGCAACTATAGGCTGGTTTTGGCCAGCTCAGTAATGAGCTGGCCTTTTTTTTAAAAAAATAATACGGGGCGCATTTCAGAAATGCGCCCCTTATAATTTACACTGGCGCATCTGCCAGATGCGCCAGTGTAAATTTTTCTAAACAAAACACAAACAGAAGCCATATGCCAGTCAATTATTTTATAACCAAAACAAAACATTCTTTCACGTACAAAATCCAATTCCGTACCTTTCTTCCATTCAGCTCAAAAATTCATCAAAATCTACTCAAAATCTCAAAATTACTAGCCGGATTACTTCTATCAGCTACTTGGCATCGATTTGAAGGTAAAATACTAACTTAAACTCAAACCCTAGCTCAATATTTTGGGTATTTTAGTATTTGTGTAGCAATTGATTGTTCTAAAATTAATAATGTTTTCCTTTGTAGAAGTATGTCGGATTTCATCCTAATTATTTGCTACTTTGATGGAAAATTGACTATGAAAGAAAACAATACACCGGTATATGTTGGTGGTAAACAAAAAGGTTCAAAGGTTAAAAAATTTTGCTCCTATCATAAACTAAAAGAAACGGTGTATAGGGTTACAAAAATTAATTCACAAGAGTATGATGTAAAACTAGTAAGCAAGTGGGTACCGGATTATGGGTCTTCTGCTATTGACGTAAATGATGATGAAGATGTCGATGCTATGTTTTCCGTTAATATGAAAGTGATCAAATTATTTGTAATAAAAGAGGAGTTGAGACATTTTGAAGAGGCAATTACCACTAATTTAAACCAACATTCTACTTAAATTGTTGGTACTATTCCGAGTTATCCTTATCAGAGCAATCCTGTAACGACCCTGAATTTTGAACAATTTAAATTGAAAATATTTAATTAATTTTAAATATTTGAACGATGATTTGACTTGAATTTCAAATTATCAGAATGAATTGGCGATTAAATTTTTGAATTTAATCTATTGAAAGTTGAATAAAATTTGAATCTTCAATTTTAAGCCGGTTAAAAATTAATTTAAAGGCTTAGGAATTCATACTGATAATACTGAAGATAATAGAAGCTTCAGAATTGAATTTGAAAGCGATTTGTTCAGTTTTGAAATTGTATTGTTTAAATTGAATTTAAAAATAGCATTCCGAGGCACAGTCTCGGAATTTAACGAAACCAGTTTCATTGGGTCCGTAATATTGAATTATTACCGGATTTCAATTTTCGTATTTATCGGAATTGTTTTGTGAACATACGGCGTAAAAACGCGTAGAAAATTAAATCGAATTCAAATTGAATTTCTGTAACAACTGGGGTTTTGCCCAAAATTATAATCATCAGTAAACGATTAAAGTTGACAGATATTTGCTGTTTATTGTTGAAATTTTTATAACTATAAAATCTTCATCAATTAACGATTTAATATCGAATTGTTAATTTCTGTTAGAATTTGGAACTTGTAAATCGATTGAAATTCTTTTATTTAAATTTTTATTTGTACGAAATGAATATATACACATAGTTTAAATTTAACAACATAATTAAACAAAACAAATCAAAGAAAATATCTATAATATAAATCATTTAAAAAAAAGAAAAAAAAGAAAAGAATAAATAAATAACACACCGGCCATACTTTCACCATACCCTAACCCATACCTACCCACGATCCACGTTCTACCCCTTATCTCTGATAAAACCCGATACCTTTCCCCCTCTCTCCCTCATTCGTTCACGAAACAATCGAAAGAAAGGAAAAAAAATGGCGGCCTCAAAAATTTTCGCTCGCTCGTCTCCGAACAACTGCGACTTCGGCTTCGTTTCTCGTTCTTCTCTCGTTCGATCTGGCGAATTTAGGGCTTCGTTCAAATTCAAGGCGGCTTCGTTCTTCGATTTCGTTCGATCAACCTTCGTTCGTTCCTCCTTCGCTCGCGACCTCTTCGTTCTAAGGTGAGTGGTTTCTTCCCCCCACTCACATCTAATTTAAGCTTATAGTGTTTCCTAGCTTGTTTTAATTCGTGAATTTCATTTCGTGAATTTTGAGCTATCATCGCTTTGAACTTTTGGATGATTTTATTCATATTAGGCTTCGGCCATTCGATTTTTTTTTGATGCTACAGATGATTTTGGGCTGTTTGTTTTTCGTAGTCATCACTATTTGGGTTTTTGACTTGTTCGACTTGGCCCTTCGACTTTGCTTCGGTATCGATTTCACTGTGACTTTGAACTTGTTTATTTCTGGTTTGATCACATTTCTGTAGCTTGGTTCTCACTGTGACCTGTTTTTTTCAAGACTATGTATGTGCATATATACATATGATGTGTGTATGCATATATTCTTGAATTTAAATGCAAAGTTTGGTCATTTTGTTGCTGGTCTGGTATTGCATGCTTTCTGTAACCTTGATCTTGACACTGTCTGGTTGCATACACATTTTTCACTTGACCATTTGTCCACCCTGATGTATATGCAGTATTCATGTTGTATTTCACCCTTCACTTGAGCATTTCATTTGTTAGTTTTTGCACATTCCTGTTTCACTGTCCTTATGCATGTGCTACCTTTTCTTCATAGTAGGTTGAGCTGGTATATTTGTCACAGTGCGTTCGAACTTGGTTGCATTGGATTTAAATCCACTGTCTTAATTTGTAGCTTTGTTCTAGACGATGTTGTGTTCTCGGCCATGTGTTCATTTGTGTAATCTGAAGTTGTAGCCTAGGTCTGCATATTGTAGATGTTCTCTGGTTTGCATCCTTCCATACTGCTATGTTATGGTCTGCATTTATACTTGATTTATCTTGTAGTTCCACTTCTAGTTGGGTATGATGGCACTGTGGTTAGCCTTAACCACTGCTTGGATTTCGAACTGCATGTTGGTTTTGTATTCATGTTTATAGCAGTTGCTGTTGGTTCACTTGGTAGCTTTTGTTGTTGTCCAGTTCATTTAGTCGTTCACTTTTGCCTTCGTGGCCATTGCAGTTGATTATGCAGTTTAAGTTTCATATAAACTGTTTGGTTTCACTGATCACTTATGTACATGTGTTGCATTTTTATCATTTAGAGTGTGCATTATAGTTGAGTGCACATATGCTTAGCTATGCATGCTGTCCAGACCTGACTGTGTTGTCTGCATTTTCATCACTGACCCTTGACAATAACCTTGATCTCTGTTGTTGGGTACATCTCTGTAACACCACTGCACTTTGTAGTTGCTGATCACTTTCATTCATGTATGGTTGTATATCCAAATGATATATGGACTTTGAGTAAATGCTTCATTCATTACTGAGTTGCCAGATTCATTGCTTTGACCTGTTTCTGTATCTATGTTGGTATTTGCATTTTTGGTTTGGGATCTGCATTTTTGAGATGCAGTTTCCTTCACTGTTGTATCTTTGGGAGTTTGATATGTCTGCATCCATGTTGAAGCTTTGCATATACTGGAGTCTTTTGTTGCTGACAGATAGTCTTGAATATGGTAACCTGCATTCACACTGATTTGGTTCTCTTTTGATTCATTTTGCCATGTGTAGTTGTTATGTGCATTTACTTGTGTACATATCTCATATTTACTTTGGTTGGAGCTTCATACTGCTGCCACTTAGTGCACTGTAAATTCTTGGTTGTATGGTCTCACTTGCATGGCTCTGGTCCTATGCCATTGTATATAACTGCATGTTGTATTTGTACCCTTTTGTTATAAGTATTCAAGTACATTTAGGAGAGCTGTACTTGTCTCAATCGATTGCCATGTTGAACTGCTGCACTTCCCGACCAGTTGCAGTGAAATCTTCATATAGATATTTTTAGAGCTTGCACCGATAAGTTTTACAGTGCATACATGTAATATCTTTGTTTATGCCACTCTTTTGGTTTGTATTTCACTACCATTATTGTGTGGCGAGGCAGTGCACATGTATGTGCGTGTGCACTGCAGCCACCCAAACTCGACAGTTTGAATTGATATTTCTTTGCGTCGTGATGCATTGATCTTTTATGCTGTATTGGCGAGGCCGTACACGCGTGCATGTACGGCAGCCAATCGAATTTTGATGGTTTTTAAAGTGACAACTTCAATTGTCTTAAATTGATTTAGTCGATTTGATAAATTGTTTATTTATCTCCGTTGATGATTTAAATCTGCTGATTTATTGTTTAACACTGTTTAGTGTTAAAATTTTCGTTATCCGATTTCTTTGTTTAAAGAGTCGGATAGACGAGAATTATTGTGGCTGTCGTCTATTTGATTATCATTGTCTATATGCACTAATAAACTGGTTTGAATTAGACTGACCTGTGTATTATTTTCTTTTGAATATAATACTCGGGTCAGACCGAGTATTTTACAGCTTGAAGATTTTCGAGCAGCGAAGTTAGAGAGAGAGTAAAGAATCATTTTTAGTTTCAGAAAAATTGTATTTTAAGATATTCCGCTGTATCAGTATTAAATTTGTATAAACTCTGATGTATTCAAAAAGATTTATAGTAATGAAGTAAAGATTCATTTGTTTTGATTCATTGTTTTATTCTGTGTTTCTGTGGCTGATTCTGTTTAAACGTTATAAACTAAATAACAATTCGTCTTTTTGAACGTTTCTAGTTGGTTTAATTTCCGACTGGGGACGGTCAAAAGGGGGAATGTTACAAGGTGGTATCAGAGCTTTGGTTTACACAAAGCTTAGTTTATGATGTTTAATATGAATAGTTACTAGAAACACTTTAAAGGAGAATGTTTTTCAAAGCTTAAGAAGTATAAAACTGTTTTTGAAAATAAAGATTTTTAACTTGAGAAAGTTAAATTGAATTGAATTTGATATCAAAATGAATTGATAAAGTGAAGAATGAATATGAATTTGAGTTATTAAAAGGAAATTCAACTTTAACTGTAAAAGTGAATTTGTGAATATGGTGAGTATAAGAATTCAATCAGAATTAGAATATAAACCAATTGAAATTAAGTATGTTGAACAAAATTGAATGTAAGCAAAGTAAATAAATTTGGTTAAATTGAATAAATTTGGTTTTGCTAGTTGATTGTATGGGAATTCATTAAGTATTAATGAAATTGAATTAATGGAAATTGAAAACTATGTAAATTGAATTCAAATTGAAAGATAAGTAAATTTAAATAGAATCAAATTTGATTTGAATTGAAAGCAATCTAACTTGAATATGAATTAGTGAATGTGAACTAATTGAATATGAATGAATGTTAGTAAAAATCCAATGTGAATGAATCAAATGTGATTAAATTGGAAATCAAGTCGATGAATGGTTTACTAAAGAACTAGTTGATTATCTTGGAAATGGAAAACCGATAAATTTATATAATAGTTTAAATTGGAAATTTTGAATTATTATAAACGGCTTAAATTGAAGATTTGAAAAGTGTTAATAAAATATTGGAATTGTATAAGTGTTAAAAGTGAAATATTTAATGGATTTCATAAGTGAATGGAAATTACAGAATTAAGATTGTGAAGTTATAAAATGAATCGAAGTTGCGAAATAAAAGAATTTATAAGTAATTTACTTGTAAATTAAAATTCTGATATAAAACTGAGTTATAAAGGAATGATTAATGAAGTAAATTTTTATAAATTGAAGTCTTTATAAATAGGAATAGAATTTATAAACGTTGTTTATAAATTCGAAACTGACTTATTTTGATAAGTAAAATTCTGTATAGTTTGTTAAAAGATGTATATTCACAATTTTGGACCGTGAATATATCATTGAATTAAAAGGACATGTTTTGGGAAAGTGATATTTTAAAACGAAGTTAATTGTTTTAAAAGATGTTTTCAAAGGCATTGAATATCGAAACCATAGATTTCAACATTCATTGTTGAAATAGACGTTTTCGAATATAAGGAAATGGTGGACTATAACACTGTTGTTATAGTAAATGATTTCCGAAAGGAAATGTTTTGTATAGTATTGGGATTTATACATCTATCTAAATTTCGAATCCGTATACTAGTGATTTTGAGTTGTCGTAACGATGTTTTACGTAACATTCGTTTTGACTCAAATAAATATGTGAAAGAGAATGATTTCCTTAATGATGAAATATATACTTAATTTTGATTAAAGTATATCGAATATTTTCAAATGTTGAAAATAAATGGATTATGAATTACTTATTTTTAAATAAGTATGGAAATGTTTTTCCAAATGTGAAATGTTGTGAATATATTCCGTAAGGGATAAATGATTTGAAATTCATTTTCAAAGTCGAAGTTGAAAAGTTAAATGAGGATTTGAACAATTTGTTCAATTTGGAATTTTTCAAAAAGATTGAATCGTTAAGTTAAAATTGAGTTTAACTTCGACATCAAAGACAATATAAGTTGAGCTTTGAATTTCAGATGATGATTTGGATTGTATGTCTAACATTGTGAATTGATGACATAGCAATTGATCTCTATTAAATATATATCTGTTGGTGGCGGAGAATTTATTCTCTTAGCTTAACACCCTTCTCTGAGACGTACGAACTTAGAGGTTATATATCGGTAGACATCAATTCTGTGTTGAGAATTGACGATGTAAACATGAAATCCAAATCGAATGTGAAAGTCGATAATGAATTGGAATTATGAATATGAATTAGGTTTGAGATAACCTTAAATTTCCAAATCGACTTAGAGGGAAATTTTGAAATCCTCTATTTTGTTATGAATATGGAATATGTAAGTTTTTAGAACTTATATATATGAATGCGGTAAATTTGAAAACCGTCAGTTTAGAAAGTCATTGTTATGGAAATCTTATGTATGTTTACATAGATGTTATATGTACGAAATGTGAAATGAAAGTACTACATATATGATATTATGTTTTCTAAACTGAGGATGTGGAAAAGTACCTTCCATTTATTATTAGAGAAGGTATTGGAACTCGTGAAGAGTGTCCATTTGAAATTCGTAGCTACGTAGAATTTACATTTAGTCAGAGTGACTATTTGAATCGGAAATCCTTCGCGATAGATCATCGCGATGAGATTAGATTGATTGATGATTAGCGTAATTTGAGGGGCGAGATGCCCACAGTTACAAGCGATTCCACTGGGATAGTGGCGTAACCGTCGGGTAAACTGCAATCTAATGCCAGGCGAAATTTGAGGGGCGTGATGCCTACAGACACGAGCGATTCTACTGGGATAGTAGCGTAACCGCCGTGTGTACTGCAATCTATGGCGACAACCATGGAGAAATTTAAGAGATGTGAAATCTACAGCCACAAGCGACTCTACTGGGATAGTAGCGTAACCGCCGGGTGGAACTGTAATCCATGGGGGAACGTGCTTTCCATATCCATTTTTAAAAGAATTTTTAAAAGTATTTTCACTGGGAATTGAAGTAAGTATATTTAGTACTTGGAGATTTTTAGACCTGCGCCTGGCCAGCGTATCCCTAATGTCTGTGAGAACGAAGATGGACTTGTTAAATTTCAAGTTAGAAAGTATTTTCAGACTGTAAATAGCAAATCAATGATTTGAAATTATTCAAAATTCCTACCTAATAAACTAAGGAAGAGGATCTTTGTAATGTTTTGAAAGTCCACAGCTTTGGAAGAGATATATTATATAAATCTCTAACGTGAAGAATTTTAAGTTTGAATCTGAGTTGTAAATAAAAAAAATGTTAGTAAAAGACTTTTGCGTTTTGATTTTAGAAATCAATGATTGTAGAAATCATTGAATAAAAGAGAAGATAAACAGAACTAGTGAGATTAAACAAATGGAATGAATCCTATCTTCATTTATTTGTAATAAGTTTTAAGTTTAGTAAAAAAATTGACTAGAGTATAAATATCGATGAAAATCTAACAACTTTTCCTTTTCGTGGACAAAAAGTTTTTAAGGAGGGGAGTTTGTAACGACCCTGAATTTTGAACAATTTAAATTGAAAATATTTAATTAATTTTAAATATTTGAACGATGATTTGACTTGAATTTCAAATTATCAGAATGAATTGGCGATTAAATTTTTGAATTTAATCTATTGAAAGTTGAATAAAATTTGAATCTTCAATTTTAAGCCGGTTAAAAATTAATTTAAAGGCTTAGGAATTCATACTGATAATACTGAAGATAATAGAAGCTTCAGAATTGAATTTGAAAGCGATTTGTTCAGTTTTGAAATTGTATTGTTTAAATTGAATTTAAAAATAGCATTCCGAGGCACAGTCTCGGAATTTAACGAAACCAGTTTCATTGGGTCCGTAATATTGAATTATTACCGGATTTCAATTTTCGTATTTATCGGAATTGTTTTGTGAACATACGGCGTAAAAACGCGTAGAAAATTAAATCGAATTCAAATTGAATTTCTGTAACAACTGGGGTTTTGCCCAAAATTATAATCATCAGTAAACGATTAAAGTTGACAGATATTTGCTGTTTATTGTTGAAATTTTTATAACTATAAAATCTTCGTCAATTAACGATTTAATATCGAATTGTTAATTTCTGTTAGAATTTGGAATTTGTAAATCGATTGAAATTCTTTTATTTAAATTTTTATTTGTACGAAATGAATATATACACATAGTTTAAATTTAACAACATAATTAAACAAAACAAATCAAAGAAAATATCTATAATATAAATCATTTAAAAAAAAGAAAAAAAAAGAAAAGAATAAATAAATAACACACCGGCCATACTTTCACCATACCCTAACCCATACCTACCCACGATCCACGTTCTACCCCTTATCTCTGATAAAACCCGATACCTTTCCCCCTCTCTCCCTCATTCGTTCACGAAACAATCGAAAGAAAGGAAAAAAAATGGCGGCCTCAAAAATTTTTGCTCGCTCGTCTCCGAACAACTGCGACTTCGGCTTCGTTTCTCGTTCTTCTCTCGTTCGATCTGGCGAATTTAGGGCTTCGTTCAAATTCAAGGCGGCTTCGTTCTTCGATTTCGTTCGATCAACCTTCGTTCGTTCCTCCTTCGCTCGCGACCTCTTCGTTCTAAGGTGAGTGGTTTCTTCCCCCCACTCACATCTAATTTAAGCTTATAGTGTTTCCTAGCTTGTTTTAATTCGTGAATTTCATTTCGTGAATTTTGAGCTATCATCGCTTTGAACTTTTGGATGATTTTATTCATATTAGGCTTCGGCCATTCGATTTTGTTTTGATGCTACAGAGATATTTTGGGCTGTTTGTTTTTCGTAGTCATCACTGTTTGGGTTTTTGACTTGTTCGACTTGGCCCTTCGGCTTTGCTTCGGTATCGATTTCACTGTGACTTTGAACTTGTTTATTTATGGTTTGATCACATTTCTGTAGCTTGGTTCTCACTGTGACCTGTTTTTTTCAAGACTATGTATGTGCATATATACATATGATGTGTGTATGCATATATTCTTGAATTTAAATGCAAAGTTTGGTCATTTTGTTGCTGGTCTGGTATTGCATGCTTTCTGTAACCTTGATCTTGACACTGTCTGGTTGCATACACATTTTTCACTTGACCATTTGTCCACCCTGATGTATATGCAGTATTCATGTTGTATTTCACCCTTCACTTGAGCATTTCATTTGTTAGTTTTTGCACATTCCTGTTTCACTGTCCTTATGCATGTGCTACCTTTTCTTCATAGTAGGTTGAGCTGGTATATTTGTCACAGTGCGTTCGAACTTGGTTGCATTGGATTTAAATCCACTGTCTTAACTTGTAGCTTTGTTCTAGACGATGTTGTGTTCTCGGCCATGTGTTCATTTGTGTAATCTGAAGTTGTAGCCTAGGTCTGCATATTGTAGATGTTCTCTGGTTTGCATCCTTCCATACTGCTATGTTATGGTCTGCATTTATACTTGATTTATCGTGTAGTTCCACTTCTAGTTGGGTATGATGGCACTGTGGTTAGCCTTAACCACTGCTTGGATTTCGAACTGCATGTTGGTTTTGTATTCATGTTTATAGCAGTTGTTGTTGGTTCACTTGGTAGCTTTTGTTGTTGTCCAGTTCATTTAGTCGTTCACTTTTGCCTTCGTGGCCATTGCAGTTGATTATGCAGTTTAAGTTTCATATAAACTGTTTGGTTTCACTGATCACTTATGTACATGTGTTGCATTTTTATCATTTAGAGTGTGCATTATAGTTGAGTGCACATATGCTTAGCTATGCATGCTGTCCAGACCTGACTGTGTTGTCTGTATTTTCATCACTGACCCTTGACAGTAACCTTGATCTCTGTTGTTGGGTACATCTCTGTAACACCACTGCACTTTGTAGTTGCTGATCACTTTCATTCATGTATGGTTGTATATCCAAATGATATATGGACTTTGAGTAAATGCTTCATTCATTACTGAGTTGCCAGATTCATTGCTTTGACCTGTTTTTGTATCTATGTTGGTATTTGCATTTTTGGTTTGGGTTCTGCATTTTTGAGATGCAGTTTCCTTCACTGTTGTATCTTTGGGAGTTTGATATGTCTGCATCCATGTTGAAGCTTTGCATATACTGGAGTCTTTTGTTGCTGACAGATAGTCTTGAATATGGTAACCTGCATTCACACTGATTTGGTTCTCTTTTGATACATTTTGCCATGTGTAGTTGTTATGTGCATTTACTTGTGTACATATCTCATATTTACTTTGGTTGGAGCTTCATACTGCTGCCACTTAGTGCACTGTAAATTCTTGGTTGTATGGTCTCACTTGCATGGCTCTGGTCCTATGCCATTGTATATAACTGCATGTTGTATTTGTACCCTTTTGTTATAAGTATTCAAGTACATTTAGGAGAGCTGTATTTGTCTCAATCGATTGCCATGTTGAACTGCTGCACTTCCCAACCAGTTGCAGTGAAATCTTCATATAGATATTTTTAGAGCTTGCACCGATAAGTTTTACAGTGCATACATGTAATATCTTTGTTTATGCCACTCTTTTGGTTTGTATTTCACTACCATTATTGTGTGGCGAGGCAGTGCACATGTATGTGCGTGTGCACTGCAGCCACCCAAACTCGACAGTTTGAATTGATATTTCTTTGCGTCGTGATGCATTGATCTTTTATGCTGTATTGGCGAGGCCGTACACGCGTGCATGTACGGCAGCCAATCGAATTTTGATGGTTTTTAAAGTGACAACTTCAATTGTCTTAAATTGATTTAGTCGATTTGATAAATTGTTTATTTATCTCCGTTGATGATTTAAATCTGCTGATTTATTGTTTAACACTGTTTAGTGTTAAAATTTTCGTTATCCGATTTCTTTGTTTAAAGAGTCGGATAGACGAGAATTATTGTGGCTGTCGTCTATTTGATTATCATTGTCTATATGCACTAATAAACTGGTTTGAATTAGACTGACCTGTGTATTATTTTCTTTTGAATATAATACTCGGGTCAGACCGAGTATTTTACAGCTTGAAGATTTTCGAGCAGCGAAGTTAGAGAGAGAGTAAAGAATCATTTTTAGTTTCAGAAAAATTGTATTTTAAGATATTCCGCTGTATCAGTATTAAATTTGTATAAACTCTGATGTATTCAAAAAGATTTATAGTAATGAAATAAAGATTCATTTGTTTTAATTCATTGTTTTATTCTGTGTTTCTGTGGCTGATTCTGTTTAAACGTTATAAACTAAATAACAATTCGTCTTTTTGAACGTTTCTAGTTGGTTTAATTTCCGACTGGGGACGGTCAAAAGGGGGAATGTTACAAATCCAAGTCCAGCATTTCCTACTTGTGTGAATACAAAGTAAGTAATTTATTAAAGTATTTACAGTTGAGTAGTTGAAATTTATAGTGTTTTGATCTCATACTCTTTTTTTCACAGTTCTACGGTGCATCCGGGTGGTTCAAGCTCTAGATTGGAAAATGATCAATTTTTACACTTTGTTCCTTCAAATGCTAGAGAGGTTAACAATGATGATGGAGGCCGTAGTTCACCGCATATAGATAGTATGCTAATTGCTTCAATGGATAATGATATGTCCTGGATGGAAAATATGGAAGTTAATAATGAAGCGCTAGAGTTTGAAATTAATCATGAGAAAGAAAATGAAAATAATGAAGCATCTTTGGTGGAAGAAGAAGATGATGATGATAACGATGAACATATGGAATTTGAGGTGCCTTTAACAGATTATTTATGTAGTGCGAAAATTATGGCGGCATCATTGATTGAAAATGTAACTCCTACTAGAGATGTTTTTACCTCAGAATGTGTTGATTCTGGTTTTCAAGTGGGAATGCAATTTCAAACAAAGGAAATACTTATTCAGCAGTTAAGTGAGTGGTCCATCAAGAATTTTGTTTCTTTTAAACCCATAAAATCCCGCAAAACAGAATACACCGCGATTTGTAGTGTTGATAAAAATTGCCATTGGAGAATACATGCAATTGTCCCTAAACAATAATTGATGGGGTGGTGGGAAATTAGAAAATATGATGGCAATCATACTTGTGTTAATCCGATTATTAATTCAAATCATAAACAAGCTATAAGCAGATTTATTGCTAGTAAAATACTTCCTTTTGTGAAATCGGATTTGAATACCACTCCTTCTGCGATTCAAGTGCTAATGTCTGAAACTTTTTTTATCAAAATCAATTACTTCAAGGCATATAGAGGATTGCATAATGCACTTGAGAGAGTTTTTGGAGATTGGGAAACATCATATGCTGAGTTACCACAATATTTAGCTACCATTAAAAAACAAAATCCGGGAACAGTTTTCAAAGTTGAGGTCGAAAGAATCACCAATGATAAAGTTCTTTTTAAGAGTGCATTTTGGGCATTCGATGCATCTATTGATGGTTTTGCACATTGTCGACCATTGATTTGCATTGATGGCACTCATCTATACGGTAAATATCATGGTACGTTGCTAGTCGCGACTGGAGTAGATGCAAATGATGGTATATTTCCATTAGCTTATGCAATCGTAGACTCTGAATCAAAAGATAGTTGGGATTGGTTTTTTAGATGCATGTACTATTACATACATAGTGTTCGCAATAGGTGTTTAACTTTTATATCCGATCGAATGAAAGGTATTCCGAGAGCATTAGATAATTGGCCACAAGAACACCATCACCGCTTTTGTGCTAAACATCTCAAAGCTAACTTTCAAGTTGCTGGATTTACTCAAAAAAATTTGGTGGACTTGTTTTATTCATGTGCTAGCGCTACAGATGATTTTCAGTACAAAGAGTTAAGGGGACACTTGAAAACTATTGCTCCAGATGCACATGCTTGAATTGAAAGGAGTTTACGGGGTGCAAAGGAAAATTGGGCTCTATGCAAGGATAATGGTGGAAGATTTATGATGATGACAACAAATGTGTCCGAAAGTTTTAATGGGGTTCTAAGAGGTGCTCGTGCTTTGCTAGTTAATTCGTTAGTAGCAAGAACGTTTTATCGTTTAAACGACTATTTCATGAAACGTCATTCCGATGCCGAGGGATTTGAAACGCAAATGAGTCCAAAAGTCGAAACTCTTTTAGCCAAAAGAGCAAAACAAGCAAGATATTGTGGAATTGTTAAATTCAATCAAACCGAATGGCAAGTGAATGATCAATTTGGAAGAGCGTTTACAGTGACATTACAAGATAATATATGTACGTGCACTTGCAACATACCTTTATTGCAAAAATTGCCATGTTTGCATGTGATGGCCGCTTGTGCTTGAACCATTGGAGGAGCGAATATATCATATTACGATTTTTGTTCAATGTGGTTTTCAGTGGAAAATTATAAAGCAAGTTACGCTCCAAGTTTTCATCCTATTCCAGATAGTAGATATTGGGATGCATATCACGGTCCGACCATATTGCCACCGCCTACAAAAAGAAAGACGGGACATCCACGGTCGACAAGAATCAAAGGCATGATGGATAAAATGGGAGGAAGTAAACAAAATACTTGTAGCAAATGTGGTCAAAAGGGGCATAAAAGATCAACTTGTCCGTCAAAATAATTTGCATATTTTGTAGTGAATGATTTGAACGTATTTTGTAGTGAATGATTTGAACGTATTTTGTATTTGATATTTCGTTCGGATGTTTCTCTTCAATTTGTATGTTGTTTGTTAGCTTCAATTTGTATGTTGCATGTTAGCTTCAATTTGTTCAATTTGTATGTTGTATGTTAGCTACAATTTTGGAAGCAGGTCTCTGTTATTTGCCTAGGCACATTTGGCAGGTGCGCCCATAAAAATATGTACAGGCGCATTTCGCAGGTGCGCCCAAACAATTTTGCATAGGCGCACTTACGAAATGCGCCCCGTGCTTTTAATATAGACATCCAGCCAACCTTTCTTCCTCACTTCATCTTATTCTCCCATTTCACTCAAAATCCCTAAAACCCCAAATTTCCTAAAATCTCTACCCCAACATCAATTGCAATGATTTCTTCGTCAAATCTGCTGAAAAATGGAAGGATCGTCATCATCTTCTCGATTTAGAGGTATAATCTTCAAATTTCAAGTATACATCTTTGTTTATCAATTTAGTTTTGTATCTTCAAAATGAACATCGAAGCAATTACATTCATTTACATCAAAGCAATTACATTCAAAATGAACATCTAAGCAATTACATTCAATTACATCAAAGTAATTTGTTCACTTTTTTTCTTAAAGAGTTGGTACCCGGTCCCGTGAATGCAAGTGTTTTATATCTTCAGAATGAACATCGAAGCAATAATAGGAACTTGATGCAGGTAATTTTCTAAAAACATTTGTGCTTACATTAGAATGTCTTTATTTGGTTACTACTTCCACTTTTTACCTTTTGTTCGATTATGAATGTGTAGAGTGATGAGCCACTTGAGTGTCATGATCATTCAAGCAAATTAAAATTCATCAAGTCTAATACTCCAAGAGTTCAACTTGCATTACAAAGAGCGAGATTCAGGGAAATATCTAGATTGGGCTTTTTCAAAATAGATCATGCGCTAGTTACTACATTGGTAGATAGATGGAGACCCGAGACTTCAACATTCCATTTTCCTACTGGTGAAATTACCATCACATTAGCAGATGTTAGTTGTCTTCTAGGTGTTACAGTGGAAGGAAATCCTGTTACTATTAGACAGCTAAGTAATTACGAAGATATTTATCAACAGTGTTTAGGTGTGGTTCCACCTCGAAGTGAGATAAGAGGTTCAACAGTTAAGTTGAGTCGTTGACATGGCTTCACGATATGTTTGCAGATGAGCCATCACCAGATGCTTCAGATGTAGAAATGAATATCATGCGAGAGCTGCTATTCTACATTTGATATCTTTTCGTCTATTTCCCGATCATTCTAAAGGACGACTAAACCTTTTTTGGTTATTGTTTTTGCGAAATTTGGATGAGTGTGCACGATATTCTTGGGGCAGTGCTATATTGGCAACATTATATAATGAGTTAACAAATGTTGCACTAATGAAATCCAAATCGATAGCTAGTTGTCTTCCGCTTTTACAGGTATAATATGCATAGATATATTTGTTATAAACTCATATGTAATATTTAATTCTAATGTATTCAAAATTTCTATTTATTTTACAGCTTTGGGCATGGACACAGCTTCCCATTGGTCGTCCAAACGTGACTTCATCCATGCAGATTGACAGAACATTGCCTTACAGTGCACGGTAGTTAATTTCCAACTACATTTACATGTGTATATTCTTGTACTAAGAAAACTCTAATTGTATAACTATTTATATAGATGGTTTGGTTCAAGGAGTTGGGTTGAGTCTCCAAAGCAGGTGGCCACTTACTACCGCGACCAGCTCGATATGTTAACAGATGAAGCTGTTATATGGAATCCGTACACATAGGATGTGCAAGTCGATCTTCCGCAGATATGTCTACGTGGGATGCATAGTTGGCTTTGTAAGACACCTATCATATGCATGCGAGATGTAGAAATGTATAATCCTGATCGAGTGATGCGACAGTTTGGTATTCAACAACACATACTCGATCCATGCGAACCAAAGCCGGATTTGGAGTTTTCTATCGTCCAGTGGAACGATAGACATAACCGTATCGTACACCAGTAGTTTCCTACCATTCCTATTTTGGGATACATGACTTGGTACTGGTCGATTACTCGACGATTCATTGTTGCAGATCGGACTTCTCACGAACGAGCATACACCGCTCGTGCACCGCTTGAGCGGGATGTGGTAAATCTTCACATTATCGTGATATATTTAGTTCGTTCACTTGAATTATGTTTCTAATGTTGAATAAATAACTACAACTTGTAGGTCGATGTACTAGAGACGGTAGGAAGAGGGTTGGACGATATCGGGCATGGTAGAGTACCCGAACGAGAAGTCCAACCACGGTGTCTTGATTTGAAGAAACTTATTGACACACTCCTTTTTAGAAATCGATTAACACGGCCAAGCTCTTCTGAACAAGCTATGCAGACTAGAGAGCGAGGAACTAAAAGAAGGCAAGATACACACCAATCGCAACCCGTTGGACCTTCTCAACCCCCACCTACTCAAGACGATCCGACTCAACCATGAGTATTCCTATTTTTAGTTTACTATTAGTTCACTTCTGTAATCTAACTATAACTTCTACTTTAATTCGAATGTAATCGACTTTTAATTATGTTATGCTAGAATTTATTTAATGGTAGTTTTATTTGTTGGCTTTAATGTAGATAAACGTTTGCTATCATTTAAGATTGTGCATTTGGATTAGGAGTTTATGTATTTGAATTCGAATTGTTTGGTGAAGCTTGCAGTCCAGGTTTGGACCTGAGATTTACACTGGCGCATCTGGCAGATGCGCCAGTGTAAATTATAAGGGGCGCATTTCTGAAATGCGCCCTGAATTATTATTTAAAAAAAAGGCCAGCTCATCGCTGAGCTGGCCAAAACCAGCCTATAGTTGCAAATAGTTTTGCAACTAGCCTATTGATGCAAATAGTTTTGAAAATCAGTCTATTAATATATTGAATGGATAAGGTAAGATAACTACACATATTTATTGAGCTTTCCTCAAGGTATGTGCATTATATTTAGACTGTCATGGAATAATAGTTTTGAGTGAATAATCCTAGTTTACTTGTTGAGCTTTCCTCAAGGTAAAGACGGAATTAGGACAAGGGACAATGGGTTAGGAGTTGTATGTAATACAACCGATAAGGAGTTCTCAATTGTATTCGGGTCTATGATTTGTTTAACTTTCTTCAAGGTTAGAATCCTAAGGTATACGAGTCTTAACACTTACTACTGGAGTCAAAAGACTTCTATATTTCGCTTAGGGTTTGGTGAAACAGAAAAGATTAGTGGTGGCCTTTTTAGAAAAATGAAGTGATAACATTTAATCTTTCTAGTATTGCAAGAACATATGCAATATAATGTTATAATAATCCACACTGATAAATTTGTGCACATAAAATGATTGATAAAACGTTTATCAATTAAATATACAAATGAACTGAATTGAAGATTGACAAATAGAAATATAATATATACTTACTATTAAATACTTCTTGCATGTTAATGTTTTCTGTGCCCATGCAAGTACCTAATTTTATAATTATTTAATACACTCGTAATTTGGTCGTTTACGTGTTTATTTAGATTAGACCGTGTATATTTCGAAATCTAAAGCAATAAAAGTGTATGGATATTTGATTCATATATTATCTCATTAGGGAATGGTCATAGTTCGTAATGTACGATACTTTGATGAAGTTAGTTCATTTGAAATAAGCCAATAGACACTACCGTGAGATTGAGTATTCAATTTGATTGATTACAAAAGGATGGTATTGTGTTAAATGTAACACTATACTAATACTACAAGATAGATCAAAGAACTTGATTGCTGAAATGTCATTTTGATCAGTTTACGTAAAGTTTAACATATTTGATGTCCTTAAATGTTAAGGATAATTGAAGACACTTTTGTGAAGAGTTCATTATGATGTTGTGGTAAGGGATTTCTTTTGAATGATTTGACCATTTGAAAGGAAAATAAATGTATAAGAATTGATGTAATTTAAAGTACGGTTAGGATGAAGAGGGTGAATAGTCACTTCTTCTTTATTAAGAAACATTAGAAGCAAGAATTGTAATAATACTAATTGATACTTAACATTGAAATAAAACATATGACTTCTATTCTGAAATGTATTTTCTTATAGAATATTATTTTCCATCAGATTTATTTCTTTGAGTTCAAGATATGTGATCAAAGAACTTTCCCATGTAAACAAGTTGCAGTATGTCAAATACATAATCTATATTAAGTGAATGATGGACCTCCGAATTTAGTACACTATTATAGTAATGGCGGAAATAGTGGGAGTCTTCATTTTTTATTTTTCATGGTTTATTTTTTTTTAAAATACAACTCAACGCACAAAAATGAAAATGCACTAAAATCAAACAAAAATAATTCTAAGAATAAAATTAAAATCAAGTCTATTCCCCAGCAACAGCGCCAAAAACTTATCGGTTAACGGTTGAAATTCCTATCGGTTTAGAGAAACCGCCGTTACAAATTGTGTTAAATATAACTGCAAGCATACGACGTACAGTTTTAGTATGTGGTGAGTACAGGTCGATCTGTAGGGAATTAAAGTGATTTTAAATTCTACTTAATCAAAATAACCAAAAGTTTGAAATTACTTTAAGCTAAAAAAAACGTAAAAAACTAACAAAATAAAAGTGAATAAAAATATGAGAGTAGAAGGCAATATAGAGAGAATTCCCTTCTCATGATTACATCAATCAACGCAACGAAATTATGATCTCTCTTTTTGGTCATTTGTGAATTTAGTTGATGTGTTTATCATAAGTATAGTCTAATTGTGCTATTAATTTGCCCAATATTAACCATTAAAATTTAACACGCCATCCAAACCACTTGTTAACTCTCATGAAAATGATAATGAAATTAAAAATAAAATCTATTCTAAGCATGATCTATTTACTATTGATTAGTAATATAGACCATCAAATTTTGATTCTAAAATCCTCTTCATTACCAAAATCATATGTATATAAAGAGGTAATTTGTGTTTATGTTTGTTTAAACATAGCATATTTGGTGTCAACGACATAGGCTATCAAATTCAAAGTTAAACAAAAAAATTACCATATCAAAAATTCCATTAAGCACAAAAAGAGATCATAAATAAGCAAATATGTTGAATTTACATGATTAAGAGAGCTTCATTACCCTATATCGAAGGGGTTTAGCTTCTTATATTTTTTATCATTTCAACAAATATAGATTGCAATATAAATATAAACATGAGGAAAAAAGAGCTAGCTAATTTGCATGTAAATAAATCTACTCTACTTTAAGAAATAAAACTACACTAATTGCATAAAGTAAATAACAATAATTAAAAGAGCATGAAATCAAACTGCATAAATAAAATTACATAAGAGAAAAATGCTAAGAAGCCATGAAAGAGAGTTTATGTTTATAATTTGTGGCTACCACTAAACTAAATAGAAGGTGGTAAGAGCCCTCTACATGAAACATAAGAAGTATTTATACATGCTTAAAACCCTAATCCATATTTTAGGGAGCTACCCAAATTACCCTTTAGGAAATGTAACCTTCAAGTAATCACTAGCATGAGCATAACTCTCCCTTTAAATGTGCATGCAGCTTTAATCTCCACTAACATGTGCATCGGCTCCTAATTATAGATCATGGTAAGTGGGTAGGTTGGGTCCTCCATGTTGCATGAATTGATTTATTTCTTTATTCCTTTGTTCTTCCATCCTTTGTTCATGCATATTTCCATTAAGCCAATTCCATGTTGAATCCAAATTCCTACAAAACAACATTAAAATGTGTAAGTAAATTTTCTCAAATTAAATCATATACAAAAATGACAATTTTACCCCCAAATTGACGTATGAATGATGACTTGAAAGTATTTTTGAAAATTAGTTTTAAACATGTAAAATACCCTAATGGGCTCATTTATTTAAATAAAATTTGATTAAATATGGAAGTAAAAATATACACTTTTACATGCACATCAGGGAGCATGTCATATGTACTTATTGATTGCATCGACTTAAGAAAACTATTTTCGTAAAACATATCGAACATTATTTATGAAATAATGACTAGTTTTCGATATCAAATGAAAAATAGACATAGTTGTATTTCAGTATGAATATTTGTTATGAAATAAAACTATAACATGGTATTGGTTTTCACAACAAATGTGATGCAAATGAAAATATTGAAGTACCAAAAATTATTTACAATTACTTCAAAATTATAGACTAAGACATAGTTTTGAGAAATAATTTTTATTATATGATTATGAATCATATAGCATTAGTTAATCATATCTCAAATAATTAATAGCTATGCATCCATTTAGTAGGAGCGTAATAGGAGTTGACGAAGTCTACAGATTAATACATATTGATTTATGCAATCGCAAGTCTATTAACATTAAAATGGATCCACGTACTTTGTTATATTCACCGATGAGTTATCATCGACATGGACATATGCATTTGATATATATGTAGTATGCCCGTGATAAGCTTATCGAGTATAAAACGTAAGTAAATAAAATAACGTTCAATAAAATAAAATGATTCGATTTGATCGATAGGTGAGTATATTGGAAAGAGTTCCGAATGTACCTAAAATGAATAAAGATTCAACCTCAAAAGTTACTCCTCCATGTGATGCATAATGACACATCGATAAGGAGAAATTGAATTTTGTTGGATAAAATATGATTAACTATGAGTGAAGTTGAGTTAATTTCTTTTTATAAGGTTATGTACTTAAGAGTAGTACACAAGGTTAATATTATTTTATCTAAATAATAGTTTATAAAATCATACAAGATAAGGGTTTATAAGAAACCCCAATATATCCTAGACCAAGAAGTTGCCAGGTTGTGCAAGTCAATAGTCTACACGTAATAATTGTTCATGAGGGATCTTGAATGAATCGTGCCAAAATGAGTTTTGAAAAGACTGTCATTGGATGACATATTTATATTTTAAACATAAGTTTTGTATACTAAAACAAAATCCGTTTTGTAAATAAGGATATTCGTAAAATGTTTATGAATATGTATTCAATTGCACTGAGAAATAATTATTGTTTCATGAAGTACCAAATTTATAGTAAAGGAATTTCTTTTAGAAACTATTGGTAATAAAATAGATTGGATACGATTCAAAGATAAAACTGATTACATGAAATGAAATGAAATTAACTTACCAAAACTAACACATCACATTAGAGTGTCTAATAAGTATTCTCGCATATTTCAGAGAAACTATGAGTTTCTTATCATTGTCGAAAATATACAATCCTCGGTTGTTTAATTAAACCATTAAGAGTTTTGACTATATGATATGGTATAATGTGCACATTCGAAATAGATTCCAAGTACATTATTAAAATATGATTTTGGTAGTTATATTTAAAGGGATATGATCCATTGACCGTAAATGTTTCTTTAATAGAAAGAAAAATGCAGTTGGAATATAGTGAGTAACATTGATAAGAATAACATCATTAATTTCGATTGTTGAAATTAACGTAACAGATTCACCACTCAATGTACTCGAGTTTGTGAGAAATGCGGATTACGGATCTTAAGGCTAGAATTAACACTATAGGGGGGTTAATAGTGTTTTAAGGAATTACTAATTCTTTTTGAGTTTATATTAATTTGAACACAAATGTATGCAATATTCAGACACAAATATGATCACAGAATCAAACACAAATGCAGATAAAAAGTAAAAGCAATAAAGGAAAGAACACACTGGATTTTATACTGCTCGAAGTTACCCTACATCCAGTCCCGCAACACAAGTACGAATTTCCTTTCAAAATCAATTCTTATAATTACACCCTCGATTTCAAGGCCACGAAGTACACCGCTCCAGATTCACAATCCTCTGGGTAGAGATACTTGATTTTACGGGCAACAAGTTCACCCAATTGATTTTCCAGGCTACAATCACACCTTTTCTCGCTCGATTGATTACAAAGAAGTCTATAACTCTGAATAGCACTAGGATCTTGTTGAGATAGTGATAGAGAATCAAACCAGAGATGATCTAGTTAGATTCAATGGTGATTTCGGCAGAGTAATGGTAAAAATGTATATAAAGAAATGTGGAAGAAGAAGAAGAGTGAAATCGGAGAAAATATGAATGTAAATTCGTTTAAAACAACCCCTATTTATAGTAGAACAACAGCCATGTCCATTCGTGAAAGGATATGACGAATAGACCTTCCTTTGAAATTCAAACTTTTGAAATAAACTGTCACCTTGTCGACAAGGGTTTTGGGGTTGTCGACGGGCCTAATTATTTTTGGTAATTTGTTTTTCTTTGAAAAATAACTTCTATCTTGTATTAAAACTATTTTAAACTTTATAAATATACTTAACTATAGTTAAAATACATAAATAAGTATAGAGAATAATATTTTGGTATATATAAAATTTTACTATAATTTTATATTTAAATCTAAGTATAAATATTAAAAGTTAAATATATTATAACTAAAAGATAGTTTAAAACCAAGGATAATTTGATATTGAAAATAAAGATTATTTTAAGGCTAAAAGTATTTTAAAACTAGGATAGATATTTTTGATTTAAAAAAGGAAGATTTTGAAATCATTTTGAAAATAAGATATAATTTTGTAAAACATTTGAATAAAAGTTAGTGGAGACAAAACAATGTTCCACTAGATTTTTTGTAGGTTCCATCCTACTTAGGATTCCATCCCTTTAACGGGCTCGAAGTGGATTCTATTCCACGAATAAAATGGATTTTAAGACGTCGGCGCTTTTCTAGGAGTTTTAACAAAACTCCTAACTAAATTACTTATATTGAAATCTTCAACTCTTGATAATCTTGATACTCATGAGTCTTGAATCTTGATATCTTCGATCTTTAAATTCATCAGTCTTGTATCTCTATACCATACAGTCTTCATTCTTTGGTACCTGTATGTATATCCTGCATATACATATATATCTAAACAATAATGTTAGTATTTATATTTTATAATCTTATTTTAAGGTTGTTGTCATCAAAACCAACTTCTCAGGGACTAACAATCTCCCCCTTTTTGATGATGACAACCTTTGTTTATAAAATATTACTTCTATCCTAATAACTACCCCTAAAACTAATAACTCCCTTTTAATCTATGCCTAACTATCCTATTTTATACTTCTCCCCCTTCGTCATCAACAAAAAAAAAGTTTAAATCTATACAACTCTCCCTTAATCTAATACTATATGACATGTGATTATAATGATAGTGTTATCATAAATAATCAACACTTAATTCTGAAACTAAAACTTAGCTCTTAATAACTAACTCTCCTAACTAAAAATCCATATATGATAATATTTATAATAATGATAATGTGAGAATTCAAATATAAGAACACAAATCATTTATTAATTATATTATATAATGTTATATTTACATTTGCGTAGAAAACGTAAGTAAGATCATATACAAATAACGATAAGAAAGAGAGAAAAGAAACTAATGTGTATCCTTGACAACGGGAGATCTATGAATCGAGCAATTTGGGTAGTGGAAACAGAAATTTCCACGTTGTTCGACTAGATTTCCATCCTTGTCAAAGCACACTTCGCCAACACAAACAACTTTGTCGTCATCTTTAGCATGCTCTTCTTCCATGAGGGCTTATTCTTCTTCTTCGTTGTCCTCTTGCACTTGAACGCCTGAAGATTCTTCATCGATCAAGATGGGATTGGCGTGATTGTCCATCAGAAACTTTTGCAAGTTTCTAAGGATTTTGCCTTGCCGTTCTTGTTCTTTGGCCATTCTGATTTGCACTACTTGAATTTCAGTCATAAGTTGGTGTGCATCCTTCAAGGAAACCTCCATTTTTATCACTCGTGTAGGCGTAGTTCGTTGAAATGGTCCGGTAGAAGGAGAAGGGAACGAAAAGGTTGAATTTTTGTTTGATTTGGAGTAGGAGGCCATTGTTTTATTGTTTTCAGAAGTTAGAATAGAGAAAGAACAAAAAGAATGAACAAAATTTCGAAATAAGAAGAATATATAACCACCCATTTGAATTTTGGTGGGAAAATTTCAAAAGAAAAAAGAAAAGAAATTTCGTTATATGTCGACAAGGGTAAAGGAGGGTTGTCGACAAGGTACTTATATTTTTGCTATTTGATTTATTTTAATTTAATTTTAATTATACTTGTTATATATTTATATTCTATATTTCAGTTATTGAACAAATACCTAATTCTCTTCTTAATTTAGTAAATATAGATTCATTTAAGGGTTTTGTTACGATATCAGCAATTTGATTCTCGGAATTGATATAATCGAGAGTAATTACTTCCTTACTTATATTTTCTCTGAGAAAATGATGTCTGATATCAATATGTTTAGTTCGAGCATGATGAGTAGGATTTTTGGATAAATTTATTGCACTAGTATTATCACAATAAATTGGTGATTTTGAGATATTTAAACCAAAATCTTTTAAAGTTTGTTGCATATATATTACTTGAGAACAAGCCAAAGCAGCAGAAATATACTCTACTTCGGTTGTTGATAAAGAAACTGTGTTTTGGTTTTTACTAAACCAAGAAAACAGAGAATGCCCCAAAAAGTGACAAGTTCCACTTGTACTTTTTCGGTCTGATTTACAACCAGCATAGTCAGCATCACAGTAAGATATTAATTCAAAAGAATCATTTTTAGGATAAAATAAGCCATAATCAAAGGTGTGTTTAACATATCTTATGATACGTTTTACATCTTTTAAGTGGGTCTCTTTAGGTTGGGATTGATATCTTGCACAGAGATAAACACTATGCATGATATCAGGTCTACTAGCAGTGATATAGAGTAGTGATCCAATCATTCCTCTATATAATTTTTGATCTATATCTTTCGAGAGATCTTCTTTACTTAGGCACTCATTGGTTGCCATGGGAGTGGGTTTTCCACTTGCAGTAGTCAAACCAAATTTAATAACTAGGTCTTTAGCATATTTTTCTTGACTGATAAAGATACCATTATCTAATTGTTTTATTTGCAATCCTAAAAATAAGTTTAGTTCACCCATATGACTCATCTCAAACTCTTTTGTCATTATTTCAGATAATTCTTTATTCATTTTAAATTTAGTTGATCCGAAAATGATATCATCTACGTAAACTTGTACTAGTTGAATATCATTTTTATTTCTTTTAGTAAAAATAGTATTGTCTACTTTACCAATTTCAAAGTTTGATTGTAATAAGTAAGATCTTAGTCTATCATACCAGGCTCTAGGAGCTTGTTTTAGACCATATAGAGCTTTCTTAAGTTTGTAAACATGATTTGGTAATTTTTCATTTTTAAAAAGTGGTGGTTGTTCAACATATACTTCCTCTTTTACAAATCCATTTTAAAAGGCACTTTTAACATCCATTTGAAATAATTTGAAATTATTATGATTTGTGAAAGCAAGTAGAATCCTAATGGCTTCTAATCTTGCTACGGGAGCAAAGGTTTCATTACAATCTATTCCTTCTTCTTGACAATAACCTTGAGCGACTAACCGGGCTTTATTTCTAACAACCTCATCTTGTATATTTATTTTATTTTTATAAACACATTTAGTTCCAATGATAGTTTTATTTTCAGGTCTAGTAACAAGTCCCAAACATCATTTTAGTGAATTGATTTAGTTCTTCTTGCATAGCCAAAATCCATGAATCATCAGTTGATGCTTCTTTTGGATTTTTTGGTTCAATAGTTGATATAAAGGCTACATTGCTCATTTTACTTAGTTGATTTCTAGTTGTAACAACAGCTTGCATATCTCATAGTATATTTTCTATAGGATGATCTTTTAAAAGTTTAATCTTTTTTATTAGGATGATTAATTTCATTATTAGTTTCAGTTGACTCCTGATTTTGAGTGATTAAATCCTCTTCATCATTTGTATCTTCAAAATTTTTGAGACTTTCATCGAATGAAACATGCATTGTTTCTTCGATGGTGTTAGTTCTTAAATTAAACACTCTGTATGATTTACTTCTATTAGAATATCCGATAAAGATACCTTTGTTGGATTTAGGATCAAATTTATCTAAGTTATCTTTTGTATTTAAAATAAAATATTTACTTCCAAAAATTCTAAAATAAGATACCTTAGGTTTCTTTACGTGAAGAAGTTCATAAGATGTCTTATCAGTTAAAGGTCTAATTAAAATTCTATTTAAAATATAACAGGCGGTAGCAACTGCTTCTGCCCAAAAATGTTTTGGTAATTTACTATCTGAAAGCATAATTCTCGCACACTCTTGAATCGTCCTATTTTTACGTTCTACTACTCCGTTTTGTTGTGGAGTTCTTGGAAATGAAAAATTGTGAGTTATTCCCTTCTTATTGCAGAATTCCTCAAACTTTTCATTTTCAAATTCACCACTGTGATCACTATGGATGGTTATAATTTTTACAGAAAGTTGATTTTGAATCCTTTTTGTAAATTTCTTAAAACATTCAAAAGTATCACTTTTATGTTTCAAAAATATTGTCCATGTAAATCTAGAATAATCATCTACAATTACAAAAACATATTTACTGTGATTTATTGACTGAATTTGAGATGGACCAAATAAATCAAGATGAAGTAATTCAAGAGGTTTTGAAGTTGAAATCATATCTTTTAATTTAAAGGAACTTTTTCTAAGTTTTCCTAATTGACATGCATCACATAAACTATCTACTTTAAAATTCATTTTAGGGAGACCTCTTACTAGATCATGTTTTGACAGTCTAGATAAGAGTTTGAAATTCAAATGCCCAAATCTCTTATGCCAAATCCAAGAGTCACTTGTATTTGCCAAAAGACACAGGTTATCATTTGAAACTTTCATACTAAGAATATAAATATTCTTTTTCCTAATTCCCTCAAATATTATGGTTGAATTATTATCTTCAATGTGACACTTATCTTTTTTCAAATTTAATTTTATATCCTTTATCGCAAAGCTGACTAATACTTAGTAGATTATGTTTCAGATTCTTAACTAGCAAAACATTAGTAATAATAGGAGTTTCAGAGTTACCGACATTGCCGATGGCAATCACATATCCTTTTGAGTTGTCTCCAAAATTAACCAGTCCTCCGTCTTTGTATATTATATCATTCAGCATATCCGAATTACCATTCATATGTCTAGAGCATCCACTATCGAGTATCCATTTATTCTTTTTGATCTGCACAATTTGTCCATTGTGGATTGATTCCTCAACGCCCATAAAACATGTTTCCTGCACATCATACAATTTTGGTAGACAACTTGAATTTGAATATCTATTATATGCAGACTCATGAGACAATGGTGATCTGAATATTTCTAAACTAGTATTAACAAGTTTTTCAAACATAGCCATTTTAAAAGCTTTTTCAAAATTCATATTGTGAAACTTTGAAAACCTTGCTCTGATACCAAATGTGAGAAATGCGGATTACGGATCTTAAGGCTAGAATTAAAACTAGAGGGGGGTTGAATAGTGTTTTAAGGAATTACTAATTCTTTTTGAGTTTATATTAATTTGAACACAAATGTATGCAATATTTAGACACAGATATAGATGCAGATATAAAGTAAAAGCAATAAAGGAAAGAACACACCAGATTTTATACTGGTTCGGAGTTACCCTACATCCAGTATCGCAACACAAGTACGGATTTCCTTTCAAAATCAATTCTTACAATTACACCCTCGATTTCAAGGCCACGAGGTACACCGCTCCAGATTCACAATCCTCTGGGTAGAGATACTTAATTTTACGGGCAACAAGTTCACCCGATTGATTTTCCAGGCTACAATCACACCTTTTCTCGCTCGATTGATTACAAAGAAGTCTATAACTCTGAATAGCACTGGGATCTTGTTGAGATAATGACAGAGAATCAAACCAGAGATGATCTAGTTAGATTCAATGGTGATTTCGGTAGAGTAATGGTAAAAATATATATAAGGAAATGTGGAAGAAGAAGAGGAGTGAAATCAGAGAAAATATGAATGTAAATTCGTTTAAAATAGCCCCTATTTATAGTAGAACAACAGCCATGTCCATTCGTGAAAGGATATGACGAATAGACACTTCCTTTGAAATTCAAACTTTTGAAATAAACTGTCACCTTGTCGACAAGGGTTCCTTGGGGTTGTCGATAGGCCTAAGTTATTTTTGGTAATTTGTTTTTCTTTGAAAAATAACTTCTATCTTGTATTAAAACTATTTTAAACTTTATAAATATACTTGACTATAGTTAAAATACATAAATAAGTATAGAGAATACTATTTTGATATATATATAAAATTTTACTATAATTTTATATTTAAATCTAAGTATAAATATTAAAAGTTAAATATATTATAATTAAAAGATAGTTTAAAACCAAGGATAATTTGATATTGAAAATAAAGATTATTTTGAGGCTAAAAGTATTTTAAAACCAGGATAGATGTTTTTAATTTAAAAAAGGAAGATTTTGAAATCATTTTGAAAACAAGATATAATTTTGTAAAACATTTGAATAAAAGTTAGTGTGTAACGACCCAACCTTCCACTACCGGAAAGTCGCATCGTTATTAAGAAAGAAAGGGGTGAGAAAATAGAAAAGATAGAGAAGAAAGAACAAACAACATCAGAATCTCAACAGCGGAACGAATGAAATATAATATATCACATAAGAGATTACATAATAACATATACATCAGAGTTATACAGATAATACAACACATACTAGACAGTTATAAACACATGTCTAGTTAATACAACTCGATACATCACAGAGATACAACACAGCGGAAATACAGATAAACACTAATACAGCGGAATCAATATATAGCTATACGCTGAAGCCTCCTGCTCCATTGCTCCTCCAGAATTCGTCAAAGCTAAACCTGAATCCCTTGGCTACCCGTAAAAATTTGGGTACCCGAGAGTTTAGGAAAAACAGAAATAAACTCCGGGTCAGACATGGGTCTGGTATGAGTAAACGGTTAAAGTTACTTAACTTTAAAAATCCTTTGAAACAAAGGGTATCACGTAAGACATCCCACACATAAACATGGAAATGTTTTTACCTTACGCTAACCAAAACTTTGATAGGAAATCCAGTGATATTATAATAGGTCTAGGGTTTTCAAGTAAATATGTGTTATCCCGCCTTTTGGCAAGGCCGTGACACCAAAAAATTGACTAGAAATCAATGACAGTCCATCCTGTAGGACGGTTACATCACAAGTTCACCATGGATATCGATGAATTTTGTCTGAGTCCGGATCAGGCTACAATTGATAAGACACGTCAAGGAAAGCCATAGGAGCCAGCATTCCAAATCTCGAGTCAATCCGAGTTCGTACGCCCAAGATATCATCGATGCAAGTGAAGGACATAACCTTGTGTTCGTCTCCATATGGTTCGTATCCATCAAGGTCGACTCCATCAAGATTGACTCCATCCCCTTCGTATCCCTCAGAGCAAACCCTTAGCTCGAATCCATCGTCCCCGCATTACTTCGAATCCATGAGAAGTACCATTGCTTCGACTCCATCAAAACACCCTCAATGTTCAAATCCATCCAAGGCCTCCCGTGGTTCGAATCCATCAGAATATTTCCAGCTTCGAATCGATCAAAGGGAAGGTCTTCGAATCCATGCAGTTGAAGCCTTCGAATCCATCCAGACATAGTTGCTTCGTATCAATCGAATGGAACACGTCACGATCGATACGAACGAACCCTTGTTCGAATCCAGGTATGATCACTGTCTTCGAATCCCTCAAGTCAACGCGGCTAAAACCATGGATTCGACCCAGTCAACTCGGAGCAAAAGTCGGATCGATACGAAGAAGGCGCGCCATGTCAACACCTTCGCTCACCAAGTCATCGATTCGACCCTATCGATTCGAAGGGGATCGATTCGAACAGACCACATCAACCAGAAATGAAATCTTGAATCGATCATAACTTGAGATATATACGTCCAAATGCTATGAAATTTTCAAAGAAGCTTAAGCACATGATGAAGAATGTACACACCAAATTTCAGCTCGATTGGACTCTTTCTTGATCGATTCGAACCAAGGGTCGAATCGATCCCAAAGTGGGCCCGGATCTCCAGATTTCGGCCATGTGGGCCCCCTCACATACCAGAACTGGTCTCCCCTCATTTTAGGCGAAATATCAGCCTCCTACACCTATAAATAGAGCCCCTGGTCATTCAGAAAAGAGGTCGGACAATTCTAGGAGCTAAAGAACGCCCAGACTCTGCCAGATTTACTCAGAATCACCACTGCTTCCTTAGGTTCAGATTATAATCATACAATCAGTTGTACTACATCAGAAGAAATTGTAATCATCAAGTGAACATCAATAAAATCATCAACTTCAGAGTGGACGTAGGCAAGATCGCCGAACCACTATAAATCTCGTGTTTATGTTCATTATTTCTGAATTGTGATACTCTGTTTGCTTAGATTTGAGATTTGTGTGTGAATATTGTTGATTTATATTCATACACTGGTGCTTTCACAACATTCGGGGTTTGTGACCAATTTTGGCGCAAACACTTTGGTGCTTTCACTGAGAATTGAACTCAGGGATTCTACCGCTTGGAAGTTGAATTCGAAGGTTTAAAAGTTCAGATTTGAAAAGCTATGACGAGACAATCGAGCAGAAGGCCAAGGCCAGAACAAAGTCAGCACGAAGGGAGTCAAGAGGCTTCCTCAGGAGCAAACCAAGCATCGATCTTCATCACCAGGGATGAGATGGAGACAATGATGAAGAGACAGGAGGAGATGATCCAGAATTTGCTTCAACAAATTGGACAACTTGGAGCGCAAAATCAAGGAACGACCAGAATCCAGAACGGAGCAGGACCATCTGGCGCAGCGCCGGAGCTGGGGGGCATACACTTAGGACATGTTGATCCGAACCTGGGAAGAGAGACAAGGACATCCGAGCAACCTGGCGGCAATAGAGGGATGAACGCTGAGCCAGGGGGGCAGACACCCGAGAGCTCACACGGACTCGGGGGGCAGATCGAAGGTAGCGAACGAGGACTACAGCTTGGAGACAATGATAGATTGGCCGAGATGGTCAGGCGAGCCATGAGAGGCGGATTAGTAAACAGAGATCTTGAAGACGTGAACAGGAGTCCCTTTTCTCCTGCGATTAAGTTTGCTAGGAACCCACCAGAATTCAAACTGCCAACAGTAGAAAGGTATGATGGGAGGACGGACCCTGCGGTCCATCTAACGAGGTATATAAGGCACATGGAAGTGCTGGGGGCATCACAGGAAGTCATGGCTCGGTGCTTTCCATTGTATTTGACAGACATAGCAGCTTTATGGTTCAGACAGCTAGAGACCGGCTCCATTGGGACATGGACCGATTTGATTGAGAAATTTATGAGGCAATTCAGGGTTCACATTTCAAAACCTAAGAATGTGATGAGTTTGGCAACGCTAAAGCAGAAAGCTGGGGAGTCTTTGAGGAATTTCCTGACGCAGTTCAATGCGGCAGCAACATCGGTGTATCGGCCAGATCCATCCATGGTTATGATGGCAGCAGTGTCCGGAGTAGCTGACGACACAGAATTCAAAAATTCATTAACTAAGGATCCGCCTATGGATCTAGGAGAATTCTATCACGAGGCAGACAAGTTTCTGCGATTGGAAGACGCTAATGCTGAAAGAGAAGAAGGAGAGGGAATAGAAGTTTTTGCAACTAAAGACAAAAAGCCTCTCGAAAAGGATTCAGGCAAGGATAAAGGGAAACGAAAGACTGAGGATGGTGGTGACGGGCCAAAGCGACTGCGGAGAGAGCCACGATTCACCACCTACTCAGAGCTGAATGAGAGTTTGGAGCGAATCTACCGAGATACACGAGAGCAAGCTCCCTACCGTAGGCCAATACGAAGGGACCCCACTGTTGACGAGAGGAAATCAGATAGATATTGCTTGTTCCACGAACTAAATGGTCATAACACTAACGACTGTAGACATCTGAAGGATGAGGTGGAAGGGCAAATCAGGAACGGTATGCTACTTCAGTATGTGAGAAGGTGAGCTCCAGCAGTGGAGCCAGAGCGACCACCGTCTACATCAGCCAGGGGTGCCCCCGAGCCGGGACATCGTATGATTATCAATTAGTTGAAATAACGATGGACAAGTCGTAAACCTCTCACCAACACGGGTAAGTCATTTACACATGTGCGAGATCACGAGCAGTCCATAGGCATGCTCTGAATGACTATTAACCCTATCGTTGTGGGAGTTTACACTTTGACATCCTTGCTTTGCTTTTGTTTCATCTTGATTTGAATATTTGGACTTGATTTTGTTTAACATTTCTGCTAAAGACTTATTTTCAATGAAAAAATGCTACTTGTGATTTTATAACGGCTAAGCCACTTACACATGTACGGGATCGCGAACGGTCCCTAGGTATGCTCTGAGATGGCGATAAACCATTGCAACAAAAAATCCGGGAATTCACCCGAACGTGAAAACTGGTATTGATGATACTAAGTCCCTCCTCGGGCACATTCAATTCGCCACGAACGGCACCCAACCTCGAACGGTCACAATTCGCCACGAACGGCACCCGACCTCGAACGGTCACAATTCGCCACGAACGGCACCCGACCACGAACGGTCACAATTCACCACGAATGGCACCCGACCACGAACGGTCATAATTCGCCACGAACGGCACCCGACCTCGAACGGTCACCATTCGCCTCGAACGGCACCCGACCTTGAACGGTCATCATTCGCCTCGAACGGCGCTCGACCATGAACGGTCACAACTCGCCTCGAACGGCACCCCTCACCTCAAATGGCTTGATCACGAACGGTCGTCATTTGGGGCCATGTAGAAATGCTAGATCGCGAACGGTCGCATTCCACCTCAAATGGCTAAATCACGAACGGTCGTCATTTAAGGTTATACAGAAAATGCTAGATCGCGAACGGTCGCATACCACCTCAAATGGCTAGATCGCGAACGGTCGTCATTTAAGGTCATATAAAACTGTCAAACTCTTCGCAGGTTGTACCACAGGTCATCAATAGGATATGAACATCCAACTTATGGAACTACAAAACACACCTCCCTATCGCAAGGCATGTTTTGGAGGGCAAATGTTATCCCGCCTTTTGGCAAGGCCGTGACACCAAAAAATTGACTAGAAATCAATGACAGTCCATCCTGTAGGACGGTTACATCACAAGTTCACCATGGATATCGATGAATTTTGTCTGAGTCCGGATCAGGCTACAATTGATAAGACACGTCAAGGAAAGCCATAGGAGCCAGCATTCCAAATCTCGAGTCAATCCGAGTTCGTACGCCCAAGATATCATCGATGCAAGTGAAGGACATAACCTTGTGTTCGTCTCCATATGGTTCGTATCCATCAAGGTCGACTCCATCAAGATTGACTCCATCCCCTTCGTATCCCTCAGAGCAAACCCTTAGCTCGAATCCATCGTCCCCGCATTACTTCGAATCCATGAGAAGTACCATTGCTTCGACTCCATCAAAACACCCTCAATGTTCGAATCCATCCAAGGCCTCCCGTGGTTCGAATCCATCAGATATTTCCAGCTTCGAATCGATCAAAGGGAAGGTCTTCGAATCCATGCAGTTGAAGCCTTCGAATCCATCCAGACATAGTTGCTTCGTATCAATCGAATGGAACACGTCACGATCGATACGAACGAACCCTTGTTCGAATCCAGGTATGATCACTGTCTTCGAATCCCTCAAGTCAACGCGGCTAAAACCATGGATTCGACCCAGTCAACTCGGAGCAAAAGTCGGATCGATACGAAGAAGGCGCGCCACGTCAACACCTTCGCTCACCAAGTCATCGATTCGACCCTATCGATTCGAAGGGGATCGATTCGAACAGACCACATCAACCAGAAATGAAATCTTGAATCGATCATAACTTGAGATCTATAAGTCCAAATGCTATGAAATTTTCACAGAAGCTTAAGCACATGATGAAGAATGTACACACCAAATTTCAGCTCGATTGGACTCTTTCTTGATCGATTCGAACCAAGGGTCGAATCGATCCCAAAGTGGGCCCGGATCTCCAGATTTCGGCCATGTGGGCCCCCTCACATACCAGAACTGGTCTCCCCTCATTTTAGGCGAAATATCAGCCTCCTACACCTATAAATAGAGCCCCTGGTCATTCAGAAAAGAGGTCGGACAATTCTAGGAGCTAAAGAACGCCCAGACTCTGCCAGATTTACTCAGAATCACCACTGCTTCCTTAGGTTCAGATTATAATCATACAATCAGTTGTACTACATCAGAAGAAATTGTAATCATCAAGTGAACATCAATAAAATCATCAACTTCAGAGTGGACGTAGGCAAGATCGCCGAACCACTATAAATCTCGTGTTTATGTTCATTATTTCTGAATTGTGATACTCTGTTTGCTTAGATTTGAGATTTGTGTGTGAATATTGTTGATTTATATTCATACACTGGTGCTTTCACAACATTCGGGGTTTGTGACCAATTTTGGCACAAACAATATGAAATAGCTGAAATTGTTACATGATTAAATTCCAGCATACTAGGTTTACAATCAAAACCGATGGCACTTATTGGATTTTGGATTCCATACAATGGCAGGGCTACTGGGGTACCGCCCGTCACAGTACATGGCCTAGATCACCGTACCGAGGACCCACCCTAAGTCCCCTGCAACACAAGGCCGGACTCATCCCTTACTGGATAGTTCCGAATAAAATCACCCCACGGTTGTGATCATTCAACCGCACCACTAAGCCGAAATAAAAGGGGCATCTAGACAAGGATGACCTTACTCTCAAGTGGGGGCTACCCACGAAGCCTTGCTGCACCTCCCCTGTTTTAGCCATTCCCGGTTGATGAGGCTTGAGGCTATGATTACCTTTAGAGAACACATCTCTTAGAATGCTCATCGTCCACCTGACGATGTGCTAAAAGCATTCAATCCATACAAGTTCGTTTCGGGTTCGAACGAAACCGAAGGCATTATCTCGTTACACTCATTTTGGAATCACCCTCAGAGTTAACGACAATAACCCTTGCACTCTGAATCTTCATCTTCACTTGAGATTCACGACCTATCGTTAATTTGGATCGATGTGGTTTTCGGATATCCAAATCTGGAAACCCGATCCCGGTCTCATCAAATCCAAACCGTGTCTTTTAAGGCCAAGTTGTTTTAAAGTTAAAACAATTCAATTCATTATCTATATATACACAAATAGATAATTCACAATATCACAGATAGATAATCTACAATATCATCAATAATAGATAATCTATATCACAGGAATAGATAATCTATATCACACAGCATTACTTATCTCGTATCCGAGATTTCAAACCATTCAAGGCAAACAATATCATCCATCCATACATAAGCAAGGATAAATAATCACACCATATATAATTAATTTAAAATGAATTAAATTAATTATCTTATCTCTAATTAATTTAAAATGAATTAAACTAATTACTTCACCTCTAATTAATTTAAAGTAAATTAAATTAATTACTTCATCTTATAAATCCTGCTTACAAAATCATTAATTAATTACAATTCAATCAATTAATCATTTTCCAATTTCCATCTTAATTAATCATCTTGGATTAACTAGCCTTTAATTACATTCCAGTAATTACAACTTTAATTAATTTCACAAATTAATTATCTTTAACCATTCACAATAATTTACCATTTAAATGCTTCATTAATTTCATTAATTAATGATCTTTAATAAATTACTCTCATTAATTAATTAATTACATTAAATCTTAATTAATTACGTTAATTAATTAACTTAATTTACTCTCTTCCATTTATCAACCTAAATCATATACAGAAATTTCCATCTTGAAATTACTTATCTTAATTAATTAACTTCTTAATTAATTATATAGATCCTTCTGATTTATTACACCAAATAATAAATCTTTAATTACTTCTCCTAAGTAATTACACCTTTATTACTTCCTTTAAGTAATTTCCTTTAACTAATTACATCCTGTAATTATTCATTTATTACTTTGCCAAGTAATTACTCTATTCAAATTTCATTAAGTATTTATACTTAATAATCATCAAATGATTATCTTTACATTAATTATAAATTATCCTGAATCAATCATATTCATTTGATTCATTACAATTGTAATTCATTTCTTAATTAACTTAAAACAAATGAATTAATCTTAACTGTAGATTAATTATCCTTAAATTTTTAATTAATAAACCTTAATTATCAATTAATAAACTTAATAACAGATTAATTAATTCTTAATTAATCTTTATAGATCAATTATTTCTTATTCATTTATTAATTAAAAAAACCAAAATTATTTATCAATTAAAACTCAATTTCAAACTAAGTACTTCTTAATTACAATTAATCAACCTTTAATTTTCTTAATTAATAAATTTCCAATTTATTAATCTCTAATTATTAGTTAATCAATTATAACCATTAATTAAATAAATTACTTAATTATCCTTACATTAACCATTTAATTAACCTTTATCTTTAATTAATTAAATTAACCAGTTATACTTAATTTCCTAATTAACTAAAGTAATTTCTAATATAATAAAACTCTTTTAACTTAAGATAACATTATCTTATAATATATTACTTACCATTTACACTTTAAAACTCTTTTATCTTTAAAATTAACTTAAACAAATTTTAGATTAAATAAATTCTAAAACTGTTTAACAATGTTAAGAAACCATTTGATATTTAGAAAGTAATGTTATCAAGAAAGTTTTAACAAGATTTGTTTTTAAATTCCAAAAACCTTATTTTTAAAACCTTCACAAAAACTGGGTTCTCTTCTCACTTCGGGTCCTACCCGAAGGATACTCGGGTCTATCCCGAGTCTGCTCCCATTTTCCCCTGGTTTTACAAAACTTGTAAAAAAAAATTTACAGTTTAAAAAAAACAGAGGCCTATCCTCTTCGAATCACTCGAGTGTCAACTCGAGTTTAACACCCCAAAACCCGATTCTCGCTTCGAGTTTCCCCCTCACCATCTTGAGCAACCACACGCAAAGAACTCGTCTTCCCCGAAGCTCCCAACTCAGATCGAAATCCATGTGCACGTGCACAGTACTTCGCCGCCGCTCCGGCGAACTCTGATGACGTCGGCAAGTCGCGAATCATCTCTAAACTCAAAATCACTCCTCGATTCGACACCAAACTCTAAAGATCGAAAATAAGGATTTCGATCAAAACTGAACCCAAACACAATCATCACGTTATCGTCACGTTCACCCACCTCTGACCATTATGGGTCACGCGATCGTACCCGGAGCTACTCCATGCTTCGATGGTCCAATTCCCACCCTCGCGATCATCTCCGGTCACAACTCGACAACGCGAAACTCACATGAACACAGACTAAAACCCCTGGGTATAAAACCCTACTCCCTCAATTTCCGGCCATCTCGACCCATGATAAATTACAATAGTATTTTTGCCGAGACCCCCTATCCTCCAGCATACTCCAGTAACGAACACGAGATTCCATCACGCTCCGATCGCCAGAAATCATCAAAATTCCAATTCCCGTTCGACCCGAGAATTCTACCCTATAACACTGTTAAAAATCTTGATTTCATTTTTAAAAATCATAGTTCTTTAATACAAATTTGATGATGTAGGTGAAACAAGAAGTCATGACATTTAAATTTTTGACATGCTTTTGGGTTTACTGTATATCTTCTTTCCCCAGTTAAACTACCACTAATTATTCCTATGAACAATTTTTAAAACTGAATTTAGTTAATACAAACATTTTTCTTTTAAAGATTCCAATCTAAAAGAGGCTAGGGAATGTGGAATTGAATTCGAATATATTTACCCTGCTGATAAAAAACAGAACCTTGCATACTCCAGACACAGACATGCACACAATTCAACTTATACATATATATCTGCAAACATATCCATATAGTCATGCAATATTTCACAACATAAACTACAAAGATTTATCACATGCAACAGAATATTAAACAAATTTTAGCTTTTAAAAGTGATGTTTACTCACCTGACTAGAAAAAGGCAGAAACTTTTAAACTTGATTTTCTTGAAAATTTGTATGCTTCTATTGTTTTGACTTCCAGAAATCTTTGTCTTCTTTAAAAACTGAAAACTTGACTGCTTGCATACTTGTTATTTTCCAGAGAACAAAAAAATGGCTTGCTACTTAAAACTGAAGCTCCTAAAACTGGAGCTTGAAAAGCTTTTGAACAAGATTTGAAAATGAAACTTAGAAATGCTTTGATTTTCTTGAAAGAACTGAAATGCTTTGCTTTGGCTTTTGAAAAAGAAAAGAAATCACAGGCTTGTTGTTTTCTCTTAGCATTGTTTAAATGAACGAAAAAAGAAAGGAACTTGATAAAAATAAAACAAATGCGGCCCTGATAGTTGTATTAGTACAAAGGTTGATCAGAGATTTTTTTGTTAAGGAGGCTGAAAGGAAGACATTTTGTACAAGTCATTTATTAAGCATGTCATACATATCTTCTAGCTCCATTCGTATAGTACTTGTGTTATCTTGCCTCTTTTCTTTGCCTGCAAGTCTCAAGGCCAAAGTACAGATATTTATTTAGCTTTGTTTATCTTGTATACATCTTATTACAATTCGAGTGTACATATCTATTTCACTTTGCAGGTACAACTTGTATATCTTTTTATTTTACTCTGACTTATTACTTTGTACATCTTTTATTTAGTTTAAACTTAATACCTTGACTTATTTTTACTTAACTTTGTTTTGACTTGTTACTTAGCATATTTATTTAGCTTTGCTATGACCTGTTACTTGCAAATGTATGGTGATAGTTTATCATATTACTTTATTTTCTTGCCTGCTAATGTAGATACTTAGTACATATATTAACTTTGTTTTAGACTTACCTACTTCAATAAAGTTGTTACATTTATTTTATTATGTTAGCTTGTGAATTAATTTCTAGTGTTACACGTCTACTATTTTATTTCTATTTATAACTCAATGTATTTAACTAGCGTATATTTTCCTATTTTAAACTTAATTTACCAAACACTTTATTTATATTCATATTTAAATTTGACAAGATTTTATTTTAATTGAAACCTTATTACTAAAAATTACATCACATTATTATATATAGATCTAAATGAATTAAGTGGAGTTTTATTTAAATTAAGATAGATTTTTATTGTAATTAAATTGAAACAATTAAATTCCCAAATCTTAATTTTCTTCTAAACACATAAATATACATATTCATATAACCCTTATTAAATTAGATTATATAGGACTATTTAAATCCATTAATACAATAACACAGATTAAATCTGTGGCTAATTATTCTGATTTAAAAATCAATCTAAAATCCAATTTTAAAACATCCCATTATTAATTAATTGGTTATTTATATTTGAAAATAACAATTTAAATCAATTTAAAATACTTTAAATTAAGAGATTATCGTATTTTAAATTCCTCGAAATTCCGGGATGTCTCATAGTGGATACAAAACAATGTTCCACTAGATTTTTCGTAGGTTCCTGTTAGTACCCTAGGTATTGATTTTGATGATAACAACCATATAAATATTACTACTAACGTATCTTCGAGTTAGGCAGTCATATCAGATATATTATGGAGACATTTACAGAGAAAATCAAGAATACAGTGGAAGCAAATGAATTAAAGAAGAAGTTTAATCAGAGCAATTGAAGAACAAAACCAAATTAGAGAAAAATGCTAAAGGATAAAGGTGTTTGAAGTGATGAGGAGTTGGTTGAACCTTAGAATATCTTGTTAAAGATCTCATGGCAATTATACTTGAAGATCATCAACCGTTGACCTCAACCGAATCACAAAAATCCACAAATATAAGGTAATTTGAAATGCTGAAAATTTGCAACACTTATTAGTGTTGCTGTTCATTTTGCAACACACCCATGTCGACAAGGGGTTAGGGGGTTGTCGACATACTAGCCGTTTTTCAGAATTTCAAATTTTAAATGAAGAGACATTTCCCTCCACCTCTTCACCAAAAGACATGTCTCTTCAACCACTATATAAAAGCCTCTGAAAATGAATTTTAACATCAAGAATTCTCATTTCTGTTACTCCTTCTTCTCCAAACATTTGCAAAAGAAATCCATTGCATACTCTTCCAATCTCCTTGCAAATCGATACTATTTCACTCCAATTATTCACCGATTTGCAAACCACACAATATCAGAGAGTTGTACTTGAATTCACATAATTCTCTCTCTGATTTCATCCTATTCCTCAAAGAATTCAAAGATATATTGCCATCGGAGGTCTATAGGATAGTTGTATCGAATATGCAAGAATCTGTAATGAAGATACGACTACTTGCCATAGTTTGTTGTTGGAGATAACGAGAAGGTGTTCTTGTAGCCTGTAAAATCAAGAGGGTGTGTCTTGTAGCCCATGAAACCAAGATTGTAAAGGTGTTCTTGCCACCCGTGGCAAACGATTATAGTGGAATTCTGCACGATAGAGTGCAGAACTGGATGTAGGATTGGTTAATCCAAACCAGTATAAAAATCCGGGTGTTATTTACATTATTGCACTTTACTTTATTACTTACTTATTCTCTGATTACTTCTTCTATTTGTAATTTGAGTAAACACAGTTTTATATTCATAAGTAAGTAGTTAATACACATTTCACCACTTCTAGTGTTTGAATAGCCTTAAAATTCAACATTGTGTTGTAGACACTCAAGTTTCTAGCATTTGGTATCAGAGCGTTGGTTTTCAAAAATTCATAACTTGGTTTTTGAAAAGTATAAATGGCTAATGACACTAGTAACACATTTTTAAACACTTTTGTAGAAGCACAATCTACCACTAGACCCCCTCTATTTGATGGCAGTAGTTATGCATATTGGGCTTGTAGGATGAAATGTTATTTGCAGTCTAATAGTTTGGATATTTGGAACATTACCCAAATAGAGTACATAGAGCCTCAAACTGAATATTCAAAATGGACACTAAACCAAAAGACACAAGCACTAAATAACTCTAAAGCCATGAACAATTTATTTTGCTCCTTAGATAGAAATGAATTTAATCGAGTGTCTATTTGTAATTCTGCATATGAAATTTGGAGAACATTGCAAGTCACACATGAAGGCACCAGTAAAGTAAAACAAACAAAGATATCTATGCTAACTAACCAGTTTCAAATCTTTCAAATGAAACCAAATGAGTCTATTTCTGATATGTATTCTAGATTTCAAGATATAGTATATGCCTTAATATCATTAGGAAAGAAAATTACTGAAGAAGACCAAGTCAGAAAGATCTTGAATTCACTTCCTAGTGAGTGGGATCAGAAGACTCTGGCAATCGAAGAAGCCAATGATATTAGTACTATGAAAATAGAAGATTTAATTGGTAACCTAAAGTCCTATGAAGTAAAGTTGCAGATTAGAAAAGAGAATCAGGCAAATGAGAAGAAATCACTAGCACTCAATGCTATGATCGATAATGATGAACCAGATGATGATGCTGTTGATGATGATATCGAGTTTATGACCAAGAAGTTCAAGAAATTCTTGAAGTATTGGATAACAAACAAACTTCGAAAAACTAACAACAATAATTCTAGAAATGGAAATGTTGTTAAGTGTTTCGAATGTGATAAACCCGGTCATTTGAAAAGAGACTGTCCTAACCTGAAGAAATCAAAGTACTTTTCAAACACTTTCAATAAGGAGAGGAAATAGGCATTCAATGCAAAATGGGATGATTCAGATACATCATCAAGTGATAGTGATTTAGAAACAGAAAATGCCAACATGTGCTTCATGGAAAAGGATGACCAGGTATGGAATTTTAATAAAGAAATTAGTAATGTTTTGAATGATATGTATCAGGGATATAAAATACTTAGGAAAGAGTACAACAATAGTTTGGCAGAGATAGACAGATTAAAAATATTTAATGAAAGGTTAACTCAAGAAAAATAATGTGTAGAAAATGAAATTGAAAGACTTAATGGGTATAATGATGAAAAGGATTTGACACTTGGAAGTTTTGAAAAACTAAAAAAGTGAAAATGAATCCTTAAAATCAGAAAATCTTTCAATGAAGTCACAGATCACTGATCTGAATGACAAAATAAAATCTCTGAACAATGTTATTCTTAACCGCAATAAGGATTTTGACAAAATGAAAATTGATATTGATAAATTTAACAAAGGGAAGGATAATCTAGAAAAATTATTATCTGCATCTAAACACACTAGGAATAAACATGGACTTGGATACACCCCTAAGGCTAAATCAAAGAAAAATAGTACTCAAAGTACTAAGTTTGTTAAGGCTACCAAGTTCAAACCAAAACCTAGAAAATTAAAGTTAAAACCTCCAAATAGGTTCATTAATTTATGGGTTCCAAAAAGGTTGGATGATATTGGAAAAACAAATATATTGATAATTTTATTAATAAGGTTCATTCATCTAATGATTAATTTTGAAAGGACATTCAAACTCTTCATGGGTTTGGCATCCCAAAACTTAACCCCATGGACCCCAGAATAAAAAGGGTACCAGTGTGCATACTTTATAATTTTTCGGGTACCAAACAATATATACCAAATAGCGGATGATCAAAGCATATGACAAGAAATCTATTGAACTTTGGATAAATATGAAAAGGATTTGTTATTGGCATCGGAAAAGTCGGTAACTCTAAAACTCATCTTATTATTTGATAAGTTTATTTCATGTTTTGAATTGATTTGGTTTCCCCTCAAGTGTTTTATTTATATGCATTTATCTCTATATACGAACTCTACATATTGTCTAGCAGTGATTTAAGCGACACTTTTTTACCCTTTTGTTGATGACAAAGGGGGAGAAAAGGTATAAATATACTATGCAAAATGATAGGGGGAGTGCATAGAGTTAGGGGGAGTCAAATATAAAAATATTATATTTTATCTCTCAAATATTTATATGGTTGTCATCATCAAAAAGGGGGAGATTGTTAATACCCTAGGTATTTATTTTGATGATAACAACCACATAAATATTACTACTAACGTATCTACGAGTTATGCAGTCATATTAGATATATTATGAAGACATTTACAGAGAAAATCAAGAATACAGTGGATGCAAATGAATTAAAGAAGAAGGTTAATCAGAGCAATTGAAGAACAAAACCAAATTAGAGGAAAATGCTAAAGGATAAAGGTGTTTGAAGTGATGAGGAGTTGGTTGAACCTTAGAATATCTTGTTAAAGATCTCATGGCAATTATACTTAAATATCATCAACCATTGACCTCAACCGAATCACAAAAATCTACAAATATAAGGTAATTTGAAATGCTGAAAATTTGCAACACTTATTAGTGTTGTTGTTCATTTTGCAACACACCCATGTCGACAAGGGGGGTAGGGGGTTGTCGACATACTAGCCGTTTTTCAGAATTTCAAATTTTAAATGAAGAGACATTTCCCTCCACCTCTTCACCAAAAGACACGTCTCTTCAACCACTATATAAAGGCCTTTGAAAATGAATTTTAACATCAAGAATTCTCATTTTCTCTTACTCCTTCTTCTCCAAACATTTGCAAAAGAAATCCATTGCCTACTCTTCCAATCTCCCTGCAAATCATTACTATTTCACTCCAATTCTTCACCGATTTGCAAACCACACAATATCAGAGAGTTATACTTGAATTCACATCATTCTCTCTCTGATTTCATCCTATTCCTCAAAGAATTCAAAGATATATTGCCATTGGAGGTCTGTAGGATAGTTGTACCGAATCTACAAGAATCTGTATTGAAGATATGACTACTTGCCATAGTTTGTTGTTGGAGATAACGAGAAGGTGTTCTTGTAGCCTGTAAAATCAAGAGGGTGTGTCTTGTAGCCCGTGAAGCCAAGATTGTAAAGGTGTTCTTGCCACCCGTGGAAAACAAGCGTTTATAGTGGAATTCTGCACGATAGAGTGCAGGACTGGATGTAGGATTGGTTAATCCGAACCAGTATAAAAATCCGGGTGTTATTTACATTATTGCATTTTACTTTATTACTTACTTATTCTCTGATTACTTCTTTCTATTTGCAATTTGAGTAAACACAGTTTTATATTCATAAGTAAGTAGTTAATACAAATTTCACCACTTCTAGTGTCTGAATAGCCTTAAAATCCAACATTGTGTTGTAGACACTCAAGTTTCTAACAGTTTCATCCTACTTAGGGTTCTATCCCTTTAACAGGCTCGAAGTGGATTCCATTCCACGAATAAAATGGATTTTAAGATGTCAGTGCTTTTTTAGGAGTTTTAACAAAATTCCTAACTAAATTACTTATATTGATATCTTGAACTCTTGATACTCATGTGTCTTGAATCTTGATATCTTCGATCTTTAAATTCATCAGTCTTGTATCTCTATACTGTACAGTCTTCATTCTTTGGTACCTGTATGTATATCCTGCATATACATATATATCTAAACAATAATGTTAGTATTTATATTTTATAATCTTATTCTAAGGTTGTTGTCATCAAAACCAACTTCTCAGGGACTAATTGAGTTGGTTTGGATTTTACTCATAAAGTTATCGACTAAAATGTCTCGAAGCCAGTGGAAGCGATATTGAGTTTGTGAGTTGCCACGACCCAATTTTTCGACGCCCGAAAATCGACATCAGTACGTCCACTGTATCAAATGCCGAACAATCGAATGCCGGAAAACCGAACCGTAAGGGTTAAAGAAGAAGAAGATAGAAGAAGAAAGTAGAAGAAGAAATAGAAAACAATATCAAAATCTCACAATCGCAGCGGAACAATATGTAATAGATAAATGACTAATCTTTAAACAAAAGAAATATATCTGTTTATACATTACATCATCAGAGTACAATAGTTTCGTAGCACACAACTGGATAGTTATATAAACTTGTCCTCATAACTGAATACATGGCGGAATAATAATCAAGTATGGAAGTACGTCTCGCCATCCAGCTCGTCTCTTGATCTCCACAGCAGACTTTCCTGACTTTGCTCCAAAACTACTGATAACCTGACTCTAGGCTGCCCGTGTGGAAAATTAAGGGCACCCAGAGTTTAGAAAAGGGAACAATAAACTCCGAGTCAGTCATGGGACTGGTGTGAGAACTTAAAACAGTTATTTGTACAAAAAGAAATCCGTTTATGCTTTTGGAAAATCAAACTACCATAAGGTCTCCCGCCGCACACACAATGCAATCGCAAACATGGAGGAGGTTTCTCCTTATAGCAGTCAAACATGCTTGATACGCGAAAATCCTTTTGTTATTATTATTAGTGCATAGTGTGGAAAACATTTCGAAAGTATGATATTAATCTTAGCCAGCATACGTACCATTATAGTATGCCTACTATAGCTACCATGTTAAATGACAAGTTTTACAGCTAAAACCTACAGGGCTTGTATTGATTGTTTGGATTTCCAACAAATGGTCAAGGCTAAGAACTTCCTTTCCGAATGGGTACGCCTCTGGAGGGATGCCCGGAGAACCTAACTGGATCTCTGCCAACACAAGGCCGGGTTACCTCTGTAACTCAGTAACTAACTGTCACGAGTATGCCATCCCCGGTCGTTACCAACCTTTACCGAGGCGCCTCAATTCCAACAACCACATAAGTAAATATCTGGGCTCCATACCAGAATACCACTTTTTATTTTATCCACGTAAGTAAATATCTGGGCTCCATACCAGAATACCACTTTTTATCCAGAAGAAAATGTACATACCCTGAGGGGCGCGACCCCTATAACCTTGCCGCATCCTTCCTGTTTCAACCATTTCCAAGGTGTGAGGTTTGACGAAGTCTTGTCCCACAAAGCTACGCTTTTCACAAAAGCCATGCTTCGATCAACCAATGATCAACACTTAGCATGCCACATTACCAAATTGGGAATATATCACTAGTAACCATCAACTACATAACCTTTGAGCTCGTATGTCTCAGAGAAGGGTGTTAAGCTAAGAGAATAAATTCACCGCCACCAACAGAAATATATTTGATAGAAACCAGCTTTATATCTCAAAGTGTAATGTCAGACATACATCCATACAAGTCCATCCTGGGTCTGAATGGAACCGAAGGCACTTAAAAGAAGCCCTTGCTAATTCGGATATTCCCTAATCACGTCCGGACTCCCCATCACATAGGGTAATATAAATCTCTATATCGGAGCAACTCGGTGCAGAGACATTCAACAGAAAATACTTTCGTTTTCGAAAATACCCGGTCTTCAACACCGTCTTCGAATGCAATCTCATTTCGTCGTATCATTATTCGAAATGGGTTTCATGACTTAATGTCCTCTCATGGCTTAACCGAAAAATGAGCGCTTATTTAAAAAAACAAGTGGATACATTCAATTTTAAATTAAGTCACAACAAATTTCCACTTTTGATCTTTTAAACAAAAGATCCACTTTTTAAAATTCGATGTGGTTTTCGAATAACCATTTGGAATCCGACCCCCGGTCGCATCGAAATTCAAATGCTGTTTTAAAGGCCAATATTGATAGTCGGTTATTTAACTATCAACAACATCCACAAACAGCCATTGGATTTAAATAATTCCCCAAATTATTTATTTCAGAATATCTTTGCAATATATAAATTTTATTACACTTCAACCTTTTTGAAAACAGTTTTCAAATCACTTTCCTTTCACGGAATAAATTCCAAACATTGTTTATCCCCACTGAAAAATTTGCCAAGACTAAATGCTTTAGATTTAAAAATAATTTAAATCACTTTATCTAAAAATATATATGTTTTAAAATACTTAGAATAAAAACTATTTAAAACACTTTATTTGAAATTACCAGTTATGAATTTTAATAATAATTTTTCATGTAAAACTTAAGCCAAAACCAGATTTAAAAATAAAGGTTATTGAATTCTATACAAGTTTTTTAAATAAAAACTTTGGCCAAACTATATTTAAAATAAAACTATTTTATAAAATATAAATATTAATAATTATCTTTTTAAAATCATAAAACCAATTAGCCTTTAAAATAATTATTACTAAAATTAATTTAATAAATATTTAACTTTAAAATTCTAAACAACTTAAATAAATAATTTCTTAAAAACATTCTTTTAAAACAACTTTGAACTTCAAACTTATACTTACGAACCTGCTTTGAAAACGTACTTGGCTTTTCAGGGAAATACACTTTTCTTTCACATCTTTTAAAAATAAACCACTATTTATTTTTAAAACAAATCACCCATTCCATTATAAATTCCCATCGTGAATTTATATTTCCAAATATCCACCGATATATATTATTTCTCTTTATAAACCCAGTTTATAAATTCCATAGTCTCATCTTCCTTTTAAAACATAGTTTCAAACATTTAATTAGTTTTCAAATCGATTTCCCAAAACTAATCCCATTTTAAAATGAATTCTTTTATTTCTCCTAAACCATTTAAAATCCAAATTTTTAAATAAGTTCTTCAACTTTTAAACAATACTACTTAAGTTCTCAAAATCCCTTTATTTCCATTTATAAAAAAATCTTTTCCCTATACTTGGAATTTATTCGATAGGATTTCAAAAATCAACTTTTATCTTTTTCCAAATTCCTTCTTTTAATTTATCCAATTCTCTAAAAATTATTTTTCTTCCAACAATCCAATTCTTATATTTCTGGTATCTTAAAAGTGTAATGTCAGACATACATCCATACAAGTCCATCCTGGGTCTGAATGGAACCGAAGGCACTTTAAAGAAACCCTTGCAAATCCGGATATTCCCTAATCACGTCCGGACTCCCCATCACATAGGGTAATATAAATCTCTATACCGGAGCAACTGGTGCAGAGACATTCAACAGGAAATCCTTTCGTTTTCGAAAATACTCAGTCTTCAACACCGTCTTTAAATGCAATCCCATTTCGTCGTATCATTATTCGGAATGGGTTTTATGACTTATTGTCCTCCCCCGGCTTATTTAAAAAAAGCAAGTGGATACATTCAATTCTAAGTTAAGTCACAACAAATTTCCACTTTTGATCTTTTAAACAAAAGATCCACTTTTTAAAATTCGATGTGGTTTTCGGATAACCATTTGGAATCCGACCCCCGGTCGCATCGAAATTCAAATGCCGTTTTAAAGGCCAATATCCCCACTGAAAAATTTGCCAAGACTAAATGCTTTAGATTTAAAAATAATGTAAATCACTTTATCTAAAAATATATATGTTTTAAAATACTTAGAATAAAAACTATTTAAACACTTTATTTGAAAATACCAGTTATGAATTTTAATTTTTCATGAAAAACTTAAGCCAAAACCAAATTTAAAAATAAAGGTTATTGAATTCTATACAAGTTTTCAAAATAAAAACTTTAGCCAAACTATATTTAAAATAAAACTATTTTATAAAATATAAATATTAGTAATTATCTTTCTAAAATCATAAAACCAATTAGCCTTTAAAATAATTATTACTAAAATTAATTTAATAAATATTTAACTTTAAAATTCTAAACAACTTAAATAAATAATTTCTTAAAACCATTCTTTTAAAACAACTTTGAAACTTCAAACTTATACTTACAAACCTGCTTTGAAAACGTACTTGGCTTTTCAAGGAAATACACTTTTCTTTCACATCTTTTAAAAATAAACCACTTTTTATTTTTAAAACAAATCACCCATTGCATTATAAATTCCCATCGTGAATTTATATTTCCAAATATCCACTGATATATATTATTTCTCTTTAAAAACTGAGTTTATAAATTCCATACTCTCATCTTCCTATTAAAACATAGTTTCAAACATTTAATTAGTTTTCAAATCGATTTCCCAAAACTAATTCCATTTTAAAATAAATTCCTTTATTTCTCCCAAACCATTTAAAATCTGAATTTTTAAAAAAATTCTTCAACTTTTAAACAATACTACTTAAGTTCTCCAAATCCCTTTATTTCCATTTATAAAAAATATTTTCCTTATACTTGGAATTTATTCGATAGGATTTCAAAAATCAACTTTTATCTTTTTCCAAATTCCTTCTTTTAATTTATCCAATTCTCTAAAAATTATTTTTCTTCCTACAATCCAATTCTTATATTTCTGGTATCTTAAAATACCAGAACATATCCGACCAAACCATAGCCATTAATAATTTCAATTACCAATATAATCAATCATAGATTATCAATAAATCATATCACATCATATGAAATAAATTCAAACATTTGAGGAATCCAGTTGGATCCCTCCAACCTGTTTCCCTGCATCCATAGATGTTAGCACAATATAAAATACCAATTCCACTTCGAGGTGGAATATCGCGGTATATGGGGTCATATAATATCATCCGCTATTATGCGGCGCATAGGGTCTCATCCGTTATATAATGCGGGTATATCAATCACTCCAATATATATATATATATACACACTAATATATATAACATATCAATTCAACTGATAACAATTATCAATCCAAGCAAACAACCAATAATTTAAATTTAACTATTTAAATTAAATCGGGTAATCCGATTGCTTTTATTTTGCAATCCATTTCCATTCCAGCATGTTTTCACGATTTTTAAACCTTGTAACAAACATTATAAGGTTTTATTAATATTCGAATTAGTCGAACAAATTAATTTTCCTATTTGATAAGTTTAATTAACCAATGATTTTATTTTTAAACTAATAATTTTAGTTTAAACTAATTTCCCTTTTTATAAATTATATTTTTTCAGTAAATAAAAATAATTGAACAAGTTAATTAACGGGTTAATCACATAATTCATTTTTAAATTGAACTAATAAATATGTATATTTATTTCCCTTCGAAATCACATACATTTATAAAAATGGTTTATATATAAACTTTTCAGCATTATAAAAATTCCCTTTTTTCCCAAACTTTATTTATATAAAAATACTTTCTTCTTTACTATATATATTTATACCTATAAATTTTAAATCTGAAGAATAAATAGATATATATGTATACCTTACTGTAAATTATATACTGTTATCAATATATATAAATTTTCTGTTAATACATCATTTCTGTTTAACTATACTATACAATTAAATTAAATTTAACTGAAAAATTAAAACAAAAGCCAAAACTAAATTTGTATATTTTAAATCAGATGATATATATTAAATAAAGTTATAATCGAAAATAAAAATTCGAATCTTCAGCCTCGTTTGCCTCCAGTCGATCGAACTCCCTTCCACGCGCATGCACACCACCACCGAAATCTGCACCGATGGCTGCTTCACCCAGGCTCATGCCATAGATTTTGCAGCAACCACCACGACAGTCACGATTGCTTCCTTGGCAACTTCCATCGACGTCGATGTTTCAATCACCTCCCCCAAACGAGTCGCCTACCCAATTCTTCACGACAGTGCCCTTACCATCACTCGCTCGCCACTCCCTTTTGACGACACACTATCCACTCCCTTTGGAAGAAGGAAGGGGGGAATTAACGGGTTTTACTAGGTTTTGATTTGGTTTATAAATTAATTGAGGAGAAAGCAGCTATTCTTTTTTTTTCCTTTTTAGATTCTCATATTGTTTTGAACGATAAAAAGTTCGGCATCGATTTTTTTAAAGAAAGAAGGAGACGAGTGTTAAAAATTGAAGAACAAGTGTTTTAAAAGAAATGCCAAGTGTTAGAAGAGAAGAGACGTTAATTAAAATTTGTCTTGTAAAAACATTATCATATTTAAATTTAAATTTAAATCGTTTAGAAAACGAAGCTTAAAATCTCGATCTCTTATCGAGGCGTGCCGCTAGGTGTTCATAAGGTTATACCCCTATTCCGAACGAAATGGAAAAGGTTTCGAGGCCTAACTCGATCGTATGGAGAAGATAGCTTTTTGGACCCAGTTATTATATTAAATTTTTGATATATATTTCAGCATATTTACAATCCGTACGATCACACGACAACTCCGAATGCTACAAAAATTGAAATCCAATAATAATACACTATTACGGATCCAATGGAACTAGTTTCGTCAAATTCCGAGACTGTGCCTTGGAAGGCTATTTTTAAATATCGATTTAAATAATATATTTTCAAAACCTAACAAAACACTTCCAAATTCAATTTTAAAAGTTCTATTACCTTCAATATTATCAATATGAATTTTCTAAGCCCTTAAAATATTTTTAACAAGCCTGCAACATCCAGATTCAACAATTTTCCCAATTTCCAATTATTAAATTCAATAATTTAATTGCCAAATAAATAGTGATTTTTGAAATTCAAGTTAAACTATCTTCCAAATATTTAAAATCAATTAAATATTCTAATTTCAAATGTCCAGAAATTCTGGGTCGTCACATTCTTCCCTCCTTAAAAAGAATTTCGTCCCGAAATTACTAGTTAAGAAGAATGATCCATAACCCGTTTATCATTTTCCCAAAACCAAACAGTTTCAAATAACTTCTCAAAACAATTTTTATTAAAGACATTATCATTCTTATTAACTTCCCAAACTCAACCATATGTTTCAAACAATATTATTTTCTCAACAATTCAAATTTTAAATTTAAATTCAAATTTTAAATTATCCAAATTTCTCAAAAAATTTCTAACTCCCAAAATTTTCGAAAAATTTCGCCAGCGTCTCCATTGCGTGGCTAGCTCGGTACGACTACAAAATGCCTCTACTGGCCCCCAGATTTCAAAAGAAAACAAAATGCCAAGTGGCTAGACCAAACAATCATCAAATTTCATACAGAAATTTAAATACATACCTTCTTGTCGAGCAATTAAATTTATCTTCTGAAATCAAAAATTCAATTCCTTTTTCCTTTTAAAACACTTGTATATCCAACTTAGCAATAATGTCCGATTACAACATTTAAAAATCATTTTGCGCATTTCTTTACAAAAGTTTCAATATCTATTTCATTCAAATCCGTACGATGTACATATATCATCCGTACGCAATACCAAATTCTGATCGCTCACTCGATCACACAATTTCACTTCCGAACTAGTATCGTCCACCCGACTTCCTAGTGCGGACTTAGATCTGGTTTCTTGATCAGAAACCGTCATTCTCCTTGCATAGCCACAAACTATGATAGAGAATTTCCAGAATTAACCAAAAATCCATATCCAGGGTTCGCCGTCGAAAATCGAATGAAAAATCCCAACTCGGATCGATATAACTATCTCGAAATTCTGTGCTCGATTCTGGATCAAATCATTATGCGAATAAAATAATATACGTACATCCTACGTATTTATCTTAGTTGATTATTAGCTATATCAATTTCCTTTTTATTCACATTTATTTTGGTTTCCATTCAATTATTGACTTAGAATATTTTCCCAATTCCAGATTTTTACTTAAGAATTTCACCATTTATTTCTTAAGTTCAATATAAGTATTTATATACTTCTTATATTTATTTTCACTTCACTACTGAAGTTATATATTCATTTCCATTCAACTTTGCATTTTTCAATTCCATTTGAATTCAGTTTACCCTTCATTTTAAATATTTAATTCTATTCATCTTATCTCAAATCCATTTCTTTAATTAGTTCCACTTACTAATTTTCCATTTACTTACAAATTCAAGATGAATTTCAACATTTAGTTTTCAATTTCATTTACTTGCAATTGTAAATTCATTTATTCATTCAGAAATTTATTTCTACCTTAATAAATTTTATTTGAGTAATCATTTCACTTAGTCTCCTTAGACCTTTCTTTAAATTCACTTTTACTTAACTATATTTAATTATACTCCAATTCAATTTAAATTTTAAACTTCTATAAGTTTACCAAATTTAATTGTATTTGCTAATTTCTTTTGATTCACCTCAATTAATTAGCTTACCTTCCCACTTATTTGGGTTTTACACTTACTTTTGTTTATCCCTTTTCAAGTTGAATCTTATTCCAATAAATTTCAAATTTTTATAAGTTATCAAACTTATTTATATTCCATGATATTTTTAAATTCCAAATCCCACCAGATTTTTTTTAAATCCAATTCAAAACTATTTTCCAAATAATATCACCATTATTTTTCCAAAACTTTTGAAAACCATTTTCAAATCAAATGAATTTAATCTTTTGAAATTTCAATCCCAAATCCTTTATATCCCTATCAAATATTACTCTGGCATCTCATTTTCAATTTATAAATCACATTTATAATTCACACTACAAATTTCATTCTATTAATGAATTTATTTCCTTATCCTTTGGTTATTACCTTAATTTCTTAGCTTTTAGTTATGATTTAAATTTCTTATTTAATTTACGTACAACAATGATAATAATTTATTATTATCGCTTCCTAACAATCAAGCAACCATATACTATAATAATTTATGGAAAATTATTTCTTTTATATACAAAAATAATTTGGGTAAAATTATTTCATTTACCCTATTTTAAAACAATACTGTATCGGTTTATCTTGTTTAAGAGTTTAGAAACTCTTATCGAAACAGTTGGCCAGACTGCACCGACCAGAATCTATAAACACTCAACCGATAAGTCAACACAATATAAAAACAATATTTAATATTCACTAACAAATACGCACTCATATCTATTAATACACTCAAACTCATTCTTGAGTACTACTGACTCTATCACTAATGAGTAATCCCCACCAGAGCCAAGGTTATCGCCAACCTAAGCTCCGATACCGCTGTGTAACGACCCAATTTTTCGACGCCCAAAAATCGATATCAATATGTCCACTGTATCAAATGCCGAACAATCGAATGCCGAAAAACTAAACCGCTAGGGTTAAAGAAGAAGAAGATAGAAGAAGAAAGTAAAAGAAGAAATAGAAAACAATATTAGAATATCACAATCGCAGCAGAACAATATATAATAGATAATTGACTAATCTTTAAACAAAAGAAATATATCTGTTTATACATTACATCATCAGAGTACAATAGTTTCGTAGCACACAACTAGACAGTTATATAAACTTGTCCTCATAACTGAATACACAGCGGAATAATAATCAAGTACGGAAGTACGTCTCGCCATCCAGCTCGTCTCCTGATCTCCACAGCATACTTTCCTGACTTTGCTCCAGAACTACTGATAACCTGACTCTAGGCTGCTCGTGTGGAAAATTAGGGGCACCCAGAGTTTAGAAAAGGGAATAATAAACCCCGAGTCAGTCATGGGACTGGTGTGAGAACGTAAAACAGTTTTTTGTATAAAATTAAATCTGTTTATGCTTTTGGAAAATGAAACTACCATAAGGTCTCCCGCCGCACACACAACCATTATAGTATACCTACTATAGCTACCATGTTAAATGGCAAGTTCTACAACTAAAACCGTACAGGGCTCGTATTGATTGTTTGGATTTCCAACAAATGGTCAAAGGCTAAGGAACTTCCTTTCCGAATGGGTACGCCTCTGTAGGGATGCCTCGAGAACCTAACCGGATCTCTGCCAACACAAGGCCGGATTACCTCTGTAACTAGGTAACTAACTGTCACGAGTATGCCATCCCCCGGTCGTAACCAACGTTTACCGAGGTGCCTCAATTCCAACAACTACATAAGTAAATATCTGGGCTCCATACCAGAATACCACTTTTTATCCAGAAGGAAATGTACATACCTGAGGGGCGCGACCCCCATAACCTTTCCGCATCCTTCCTGTTTCAACCATTTTCGAAGTGTGAGGTTTGACGAAGTCTCGTCCCACAAAGCTACGCTTTTCACAAAAGCCATGCTTCGATCAACCAACGATCAACACTTAGCATGCCACATTACCAAATTGGGAATATATCACTAGTAACCATCAACTACATAACCTCTGAGCTAGTACGTCTCAGAGAAGGGTGTTAAGCTAAGAGAATAAATTCTCCGCCACCAACAGAAATAAATTTGATAGAAACTAGCTTTATATCTCAAAGTGTAATGTCAGACATACATCCATACAAGTCCATCCTGGGTCTGAATGGAACCGAAGGCACTTTAAAGAAACCCTTGCAAATCCGGATATTCCCTAATCACGTCCGGACTCCCCATCACATAGGGTAATATAAATCTCTATACCGGAGCAACTCGGTGCAGAGACATTCAACAGGAAAACCTTTCGTTTTCGAAAATACTCGGTCTTCAACACCGTCTTTAAATGCAATCCCATTTCGTCGTATCATTATTCGGAATGGGTTTTATGACTTATTGTCCTCTCCCGGCTTATTTAAAAAAAGCAAGTGGATACATTCAATTCTAAGTTAAGTCACAACAAATTTCCACTTTTTAAAATTCGATGTGGTTTTCGGATAACCATTTGGAATCCGACCCCCGGTCGCATCGAAATTCAAATGCCGTTTTAAAGGCCAATATCCCCATTGAAAAATTTGCCAAGACTAAATGCTTTAGATTTAAAAATAATTTAAATCACTTTATCTAAAAATATATATGTTTTAAAATACTTAGAATAAAAACTATTTAAAACACTTTATTTGAAATTACCAGTTATGAATTTTAATAATAATTTTTCATGTAAAACTTAAGCCAAAACCAGATTTAAAAATAAAGGTTATTGAATTCTATACAAGTTTTCGAAATAAAAACTTTGGCCAAACTATATTTAAAATAAAACTATTTTATAAAATATAAATATTAATAATTATCTTTTTAAAATCATAAAACCAATTAGCCTTTAAAATAATTATTACTAAAATTAATTTAATAAATATTTAACTTTAAAATTCTAAACAACTTAAATAAATAATTTCTTAAAAACATTCTTTTAAAACAACTTTGAAACTTCAAACTTATACTTACAAACCTGCTTTGAAAACGTACTTGGCTTTTTAGGGAAATACACTTTTCTTTCACATCTTTTAAAAATAAACCACTATTTATTTTTAAAACAAATCACCCATTCCATTATAAATTCCCATCGTGAATTTATATTTCCAAATATCCACCGATATAAATTATTTCTCTTTATAAACCTAGTTTATAAATTCCATAGTCTCATCTTCCTTTTAAAACATAGTTTCAAACATTTAATTAGTTTTCAAATCGATTTCCCAAAACTAATCCCATTTTAAAATGAATTCTTTTATTTCTCCTAAACCATTTAAAATCCAAATTTTTAAATAAGTTCTTCAACTTTTAAACAATACTACTTAAGTTCTCAAAATCCCTTTATTTCCATTTATAAAAAATCTTTTCCCTATACTTGGAATTTATTCGATAGGATTTCAAAAATCAACTTTTATCTTTTTCCAAATTCGTTCTTTTAATTTATCCAATTCTCTAAAAATTATTTTTCTTCCAACAATCCAATTCTTATATTTCTGGTATCTTAAAATACCAGAACTTTTTCGGCCTAACCATAGCCTTTAATAATTTCAATTACCAATATAATCAATCACAAATTATTAATAAACCATATCATAGCATATGAAATAAATTCAAACATTTAAGGAATCCAGTTGGATCCCTCCAACCTATATTCCTGCATCCATAGATGTTAGCACAATATAAAATACCAATTCCACTTCGAGGTGGAATATCGTGGTATATGGGGTCATATCATATCATCCGCTAATATGTGGCGCATAGGGTCTCATCCGCTATATAATGCGGGTATATCAATCTCTCCAATATATATATATATACTAATATATATAACATATCAATCCAACTAATAGCAATTATCAATCCAAGCAAACAACCAATAATTTAAATTTAACTATTTAAATTAAATCGAGTAATCTGATTGAGTGAGAAGTTCTCACCTTTGCTTTTATTTTGCAATCCATTTCCATTCTAGCTTGTTTTCACGACTTTTAAACCTTGTAACAAACATTATAATGTTTTAATAATATTCGAATTAGTCTAAAAAATTAATTTTCCTATTTGATAAGTTTAATTAACCAATGATTTTATTTTCAAACTAATAATTTTAGTTTAAACTAATTTCCCTTTTTATAAATTATAGTTTTTTAGTAAATAAAAATAATTGAACAAGTTAATTAACGGGTTAATCAAATAATTCATTTTTAAAGTGAACTAATAACTATGTATATTTATTTCCCTTTGAAATCACATACATTTATAAAAATGGTTTATATATAAACTTTTCAGCATTATAAAAATTCCCTTTATTTCCCAAACTTTATTTATATAAAAATACTTTCTTCTTTACTATATATATTTATACCTATAAATTTTAAATTTGAAGCATAAATAAATAAATATATACCTTACTGTAAATTATATACTGTTATCAATATATATAAATTTTCTGTTAATACATCATTTCCGTTTAACTATACTATATAATTAAATTAAATTTAACTGAAAAATTAAAACAAAAGCCAAAACTAAATTTATATATTTTAAAACAGATGATATATATTAAATCAAGTTATAATCGAAAATAAAAATTCGAACCTTCAGCCTTGACTGCCTCCAGTCGATCGAACTCCCTTCCATGCGCATGCAATCCACCACCGAGATCTGCACCGATGGCTGCTTCACCCAGGCTCATGCCATAAATTTTGCTGCAACCACCACGATAGTCGTGATTGCTTCCTCGGCGACTTCCATCAACGCCGATGCTTCAACCACCTCCCCCAAACGAGTCGCCTACCCAATTCTTCACGACAATGCACTTACCATCACTCGCTCGCCCCTCCCTTTTGACGACACACTATCCCCTCGATGCCGCGCATGCGAATTTCCCCAAGTCACACGCGCCAAGTGTCGAACGAATTTGAATTCGTTCGCATACCTCCCTTTATTTTTTCGAATTGCGCTCGATCCTGAATTGGAAGAAGGAAGGGGGGAATGAATGGGTTTTACTGGGTTTTGATTTGGTTTATAAATTAATTGAGGAGAAAGCAACCATTCTTTTTTTTCCTTTTTAGATTCTCGTATTGTTTTGAACGATAAAAAGTTCGGCTTTGATTTTTTTAAAGAAAGAAGGAGACGCATGTTAAAAATTTAATGACAAGTGTTTTAAAAGAAATGCCAAGTGTTATAAGAGAAGAGACGTTAATTAAAATTTGTCCTGTAAAAACATTATCATATTTAAATTTAAATTTAAATCGTTTAGAAAACGAACCCTAAAATCTCGATCTCCTATCGAGACGTGCCACTAGGCGTTCATAAGGTTATACCCCTATTCCGAACGAAATGGAAAAGGTTTTGAGGCCTAACTCGATCATATGGAACTGGTTTCGTCGAATTCCGAGACTGTGCCTCGGAAGGCTATTTTTAAATATTAATTTAAACAATATATTTTCAAAACCTAACAAAACACTTACAAATTTAATTTCAAAAGTTCTATTACCTTTAGTATTATTGATATGAATTTTCTAAGCCCTTAAAATATTTTTAACAAGCCTGCAACATCCAAATTCAATAATTTTCCCAATTTCCAATTATTAAATTCAATAATTTAATTGCCAAATAAACGGCGATTTTTGAAATTGAAGTTAAACTATCTTCCAAATATTTAAAATCAATTAAATATTCTAATTTCAAATATCCAGAAATTCTGGTTTGTCACATAAGTACTAAGATATGATCCAAGAAATGATAGAAAGTATCATTTTCTAAGCATCAGAATTAAACAAATATTTTGATAGAAATAGCAAATAGTTTGATTATTAATCAAAATGTAGAGGAAGTGCGTGTTCATAAGAAAGAACATTAAAAAGGTACACTGATGTTTCTAAACTATAAGTAAACAACACGTTGTTAATTTTAATGATGTATTTGTGTTAAAATTAACCTTAGTTGTTTTTAGTACTCAACGTTGGATTGTAAATGATGTCTTTTATAGTGAGTATAAAAGATATTAAAAATGTCCCAAATCAATATGCAAAGACACCTTATTAAATTGATTAATACATGAGAGATGAATTCTTATGCATTGGCAATAGGAATTATCATACGTGTTATGTTATCTACGATACCATAATTTGTTCATGTATTTGATATACGAAGAAAATATCGAAACTAATTGATGTCAGCAGATAGTTTTTTGTGGTGTTTTCGTGTATTTTCGAAACACTGGAGAATTGTTTACATAAATAATGAACTCCTTACAAAGGACTGCTCGGTCTCAAACTTTCATAAGTGATAATGAGTATAATAAGTTAATAATAAATTCAACTTTAGAATCTTTAAGTTGGAAATGTTCCAAATCAAAGATTGTGGCTGACTCGGTGAAAAGGCTAAGTACATCACCTTAGATTGCGCCATAATGAACAATGTATATAAATATAAGTGCATAAATTTATAACCGAGCTTAGGGTGGTTTCAAATGTTAAGAGTCCAATAACATTATTATAGATAACAATGTCATGATATAGTTCAAAACATAACTTAGAGCTCATTAGAATTCGAAAGATATACTCTGAATTATTCCAAATGATAAAGGTAGTTTATCAATGTCGGAGAGAGTTGATTGATATACTAGATAATTGAAACATAATAGCATACATGTTCACTGAAGGATTGACACAATTAGTTTAAGAAAATTGATTGGAGAAGTTGGAATAAGATTCCATAATTGACCACAAGTGCAAGTGAGAGATTGATAGAGTCAGGGGTATGCCCTAGGGGCAATTATGTAATTGTTATATATATATATATCTAACTCATGACCAATCTTCTTCGAAATAAATGTATTTTCTTTCTATTATATACTTGATATAATATGGTTATATTAATGCATTAATTAATTAATTTAATTAAAAGTATATTTAATGGAAAATCCATAAATGGTATGTTTTGAGATATTAGTTACAAAGTGTTGTAACCGTGATTAATTTATCACAATGGAAGCAAACATACCATTTAAATGTTCCTAATCGAGATGCATTGAGACTGGATATCGATGTAGCCATTGAGTACGTATTGCTCTCCAAATGTTGAGCAGTGTATTATGCATGACTGTTGGAGGCACATAGTGGTTACGTACTGATAGTTATTGAATAACTATAGAACGAATCACTCTATAGCTTTATGTTGGTTAATATAACAAAGGTCAAATGAAAAATATCATTGTGACTAATTTACATAGTTCTCTTGACTTAAGAATACCGTGGATCTTCAATATAAAACCTCTGCTTTGATTATAGTCAAATCATGGCATGGCGTCCATTGAGTGACTATAGTAGGGTCGAGTGGAAGTATTGGAAGTGAAACACTATTCAAGAAAGGATTCATCTTCCTAGTTATATGGGGTTAGTATCATGGTTAACTCAAGTCAACTTAATGTCAAAGTCTCTGGCCAGAGCATTTCGGTTAATAATAATTCTTATTATTGAACTAAGGATTTTTTTGGACTACAGGGTTGAATATGGACAACGTTGGAATATTGACCATTACCAAATTCAATAAGTCTAAAGAGATATAGTTTTGACGAAGAGAACTGGTGTACATAAATATCACAACCGGGTAATGCTTGATAAAATAATTTAGATTTTACCAAAACTATGTAAGCAAAAATTTGGCTAAAATGTTACACTACCTGCTAAGTGATATGTAAGCGTTAACATTCAAATAGTTCGATGTTAATCACTGACCAAATTTACACCCGACGAGCCACACAACCGAAATGATGAATTCTCTTTAGACCAAATGATTTAATTAGTTTATAATTTTTATAAATTAATTAAATTAATTAATATTTATAAAATATTAATTACAAAGTTTGAATATGATTTGAGAAATAAATATTGTTATATATATTTATAATAGTTATAAATATATCGATCGATATGAGATATCGATAAGGATTTAAATTGGATTTAATTAGAAATATTTACTTGGGTTTAAATGGGATATTAGCCCATGATATTAGAGGATAATTTTGGCTGAAAAAATGATATAGGGGTTGCAAAAATAGGGTGAAAGCAGTGTGATGGATGGTTAAAATATGGTGAGAAAAGGTAAGTGATGTGATCCATATTTCTCTCTACTTCAACCATTATAAATAGAGCCCTAACCTTAACTTAATTTAATTTTTTTGTTGCCTCCTCTATCTATCTTATGGTCGAAACAAACCTCTATATACTCCATCAAAACTCAAATCAAATCAATTCAAATCAAAAGCCAGTTGGTAACAAAGGGTTTGCGGTTCAAGGACTAGGAATCCGTCGAATCGACAAGGTTTCAAAGGGAGGACAACTCATTATTACAAGGTGGATTTGAGGGAATTAGGTTTAGGTAAGTGTTTGGTTTTATATATGATGTATTATCTTTCTATAACCGTATATTGTTCATGTATATACATATATTGTTATTACTATATTATTAGTTATGAGAGATTCCAATAGGTATTGATGTTATCACATATTGACTGGTTATATGTATACGTTTATCAAATAAAAAAATTATAAGGATTTGATACACACATCCGAAATTATTATTTTTAATTAGTTATAGTTTATTTATTAATATATATACATAGATTAATATAGAAACAAAATTATTTATAGGACTTGTATTAAACTATATAACAATATCCCATAAATTATTGATCTAATATTTTTAAATATATATTTTTATCAATCATGATTTTTAGCGATTGAAAATAATTTTTTGGTAATTATTTAATATTTTTTTATTTAATCATTGTACAAATTAATAAATTCATACAAAATAAATTATGTTCCGAAAATTTGATTTAAAATTTTATAAAATCATTTTGTTATCAAAAAAGCTCTCGATCAAAAAGTCATATTTTTTTAAAATTGTTTTTATTTTTTTTAAATCTCTTATAATTCGGCCAAAAAGGATTTAACTAATAATAAATATTATTTTAACTTAGAAAAATCCAAAAAAATTTCCTAAGCTATGTAATAGTGTTCCTGATTTTTTTGAAAGTTTAAAATTTGAAATATTTATTATATATCTATTACCATTTATTTATTGTTGTTTAACTAATTAATTCATAATATGTGTATATATATATTAATATAATATAATTATATTTAAATTTGGAATTATTGTGTATTCAATCTGTAATGGTAAAACAATTATTCTGAAATTTATAATTAATATAAAACTATTCTAAATCATATTTATATTTAAATATTTATTTATATGTATATATATATATATTAAATATTTTTTATATATTTATACATGTTTGTTTAATATTTAATAGTATAATATTTCGTGTGTGTATATATACGCATATCTATAATATTTTCTCATCATATACATAGACATATACATTTTTCTGAAAATGAGTTCTTTATTAATGACGAAAAGAACACTAAATACCCGACTCCTTAAAAAACCTTGTCAGAGTAGCAAAAAAAAGAAAGGTGAATCTTAAACATTCTCAATACAACATATATACATACATACATTCACACACACACACACACACATAGATATATATATATATATGTATATGTATATATTCACACTTTGATTTTATATATAATAAGTATAAATATATACACATATTTGGACAACATAAAATACATATAAGACGAGCTAACATGCCCGTTATGATGTAAATTCCAGCATCTATATATGGGTATGTTATACCTTGCGCGAGATATCATGTTACACATGCACACACATACGCATATGTATATGATACATATATATACTTATATAAATTGAAAATAAATTTCTATCAACAATTTATAATTTTAAATGAAATATATGATTTTACTTAGATTAAATTTAGAAATATTCTAAATAAATTAGACTTCATAGGCTTAATAAAGATCCAATATGGTAAAAAAAATTAAAATTCACCCCCAACTTTCGCTGCAGGCTGGCCTACTTCCAACATCATATCTAATCATTGCACTTCCAATATTCTTGCGAAAGAACACTCCACGTCACCACAGACAGTGGTTCCATTATTGATTACCAGACGATAACGTGTAAGATTTGATGTACAGTTCTTTTGTACGACGTGGCTTGTTTACAAGCACAAGCGGGCTATATACACAGGATGGTCCATTCATCGTGTGTAGGACACGGGACTTACACTGCATAAATTTGCACTTTCACTTTCCTCGATCGACTTTCTAACTCTGAATTGTTAACACATGTCGACGTCTATTGGATTCATGGCGTCGGTCACACGGGTTCACATTTAAAATAAAATCTTGAAATAAAACATACATGACCATGTTAAACACCAAGTTTTCCTGTCTAGAATGTCATGTTACTCCCCCAGATTCAACATTGGTGCTGGGTCAACAGCTCCTTATCAAGATGGGACTACCACTGCTCAGGCTTTGACTTCCATGCCTTCTGGTCCTAAGCGTTCTACTACTGCTGAATTACAAGGATGATAGTTTCGATGGAGATGATTCAAGAATAGCCTCCTCCTTTAAACAAATACATTGACTTAAGAGGTCTTGATGATCCGCCTGAATAGGTGCCAATGATCCTAACTCCCAAAACACTTCAGACCATCTGCCGACAACATGGAATTCCTGAAATTGATGTCTTACTTCCTACTCGGGGCCAACAGTGCACAATCCTCTAATGGGCTATATGGCTTGCAATAGATACATGTGCTTAGATGCTACCATACCACATTTTAATCCGTTCATGTGCACGTTTCTCCATGAGCTCGGGCTAGCTCCATCCCAATGGATATGCACTACTGAGCTCCTTATACATGCTATTAATGAACCTGTTCCAGTAACCTCCAAACTTTATAGAGTTAACTCAAATCATAAATTTGAAACATCAACGTGATTTTCCATCATACATGATCATCGAGGCCTGGTGCCGGTGCAAGGTCATTGAAGGGCTCCATAATAAACGCTTATATTTCAAGAAAGAGTACTTCTTTATCTGATGCCCGTACGGCTTTAGCAGGACTTGGCATTTCAGAAGTAAGATCCATTTTGCTTCGCTTTTATTCAATCTGTAACAACCCAGAATTTCTATCATTTGAAATTCGAATATTTAATTGATTTTAAATATTAATAAGTAAGATTTGGAAGTCGAATTAATTTAATTTCGATATAGTGATTTAATTGGACGATTAAATTATTGAATTAATACTTGAAATTGGGTAAATAATTGAAATCTGAATTAAATGTGATTAAAATGATTTAACAAGTTATAATAAATCATATTGGAGTTATAGTGATGTTATAGAACTTTTAAATTTGAATTAAAAGTAAAATTGTGAAAATTGAATATTTTAATATTTAATTGACTAGTGAAAATAGTCATTTTTCAAACAGTCTCGGATTTCGACGAAACCAGTTTCATCGGATCCGTAATGTGAAATTATTGTAAGGTTTCAAATTTTGTAGCAATCGGAATTGTCATTTGTCCGGGGCAAGTTAAAACGCATCGAAATCGGTTTAAATCGATTTGATTTAAATTTGATTGTTTATTTCCGTAACTCTCACATATGACCGAATTAGCTTTCGAAACATGTTCCATTGCATTCGGACTACGGTGTAAACCTTAGAAACGCCAGCCGACACGCTCGATTTCGAGTTCGAAAATTTTCGAGATGAATAGTGTTTCAGAATTTTCTATAAAAGCCCCTATATTTTCTCATTTTACCCAAACCCTAATAGAGATAGGGTTAGCCGCCGGTTTCATATTCAAAGGCCAATAGCTTCAGATCCTTCTCCTCTATTATCTGCAGATCCATCAATCTATATGAAAATTTATCAACTACAAAATTGTAGAGAGTGTTTTGATCTATCGATTGAACGGCTATGATGGGAAATGGAGCTCCGGATCATCGCGAAATCGACCACGAACGTGCGTTATTCGAACGCGTTTCTCGAGCAAGATGGACCACCGAGCTTGGCCGCGTTCTGGCCGTGGGTAGCTTTCGCGTGGGGCAAGTGGGCGATAGTCTCTGATCGACGATAACGTGATGGAGGTGGTTGCGAAAATTCGATTGATAAAGGCGGCAATGGGTTAGTATTCACGTTCGTTTGCCTGGGATGATACGCGCGTGGAAGAAGAGGGAATAACGGGCCAGATTTGTTTGATCAAAAACGAACGGCAGTGATGAAAACTAGGGTTAAATTTGAAAATAAAATTTGTAAATTGATTTATATTAATTCGTATAATGTTTAAAACTGTGTAACTTTTTGATACGAGGTCGAAAAATTACGAAACGAATTGCGTTGGAATCGATTCGACGAGCTCTTTGCAATGGAGCTGGTTTAGATTCGATTGGAGTCAGCGAAAATTTTGAGTAAAATTAAACGTCTGTTTAATTTTTTCCGAAATAAAATGCTACAACCGTTATTGAAAGCAAGGTGAGAACTCCTCACTCAATCGAATATCGTGTTTCAATTTAAATTTTAAATAGTTGAGATTTAAAATTGTTGATAGTGTTAATTGTGTGAATTGAATTGATGATTGCTATTTATTGTGTTAAATAGACCCCATACGCCGTATATTAAGCGGAGGTTATTTATTAAAACATATACCGCGATAATTCCATCGTGAAGTGGAATTGGTATTATATATGTATTTGGAGTTGATTTCCCGCATTATATAGCGGATTAGACCCTATTGCGCCGCATAATAGTGGATAATATTTATAAATCCCATATACCGCGAAAATCCTACATTGAAGTGGACTTGGTATTGTGCTAACATCTGTGGATGCAAGGAAATAGATTGGAGGGATCCAACTGGATTCCTCAAATTATATGAATTTGTTTCATATGTTATATGAATTTGTTCATATGTTATGTGATAATTTATTTATAATCTATGTATGATTATATCTGTGATTGAATTTGTTGAAGGCTAAAATTTAGCCGAATGTATTTTTGGTATCGTTAGATACCAGAAATAAAGAAAATTGGATTTTTGAAATTAAAATTGGAAATTTTAAGTAAATTCTTTTGAAAGAATTGGTTGAATTTAAAAGAAGGAATTTAAAAGCATAAAGTTTATTTTTGAAATCTTATCGAATTATTTCCAAATTATGGTAAAAGATTTTTATAAATGGATTTTGAATAGTATTATTCGAAAGTTGGAAAATTTATTTAAAGTGGAATTTTAAATGGTTTGGAAGAGATAAATGAATTTATTTTAAAAGGTGATTAATTTCTAGAAATCAATTTATAATTGATTTAGTATTTGAAAATAAATCTTTGGGAAATCGATATGAAAATTTATTTGACGTTGAATGAAAAAAATTGATTTGTGTTGAAATGAATTTTTGAAATCAATTTGTAATTGATTTGGTGTTGAAGTAAATTTTGAAATCAAATTTGGAATTTTGATTTGGTGTTTGAAAGAAATGTTTGGAAAATCAATTTGGGTTTTGAAATAAATTTGGAAATCAATTGAAAACTTGATTTGGAATTGAAAGTGAATATTTGAGAAATCGATTTGAAAATCGTATATAAGTGAATATTTGGGATTTAAGTTCACAATGAAATTTATAAAGGAAAGGGAATTTGTTTTAAAAATAAACACTGATTTATTTTTAAAGTATGGAAATAAATTTACAATTTGGAATGTAAATTTGAAATAAATCAATAAGGATTTATTAAATTGGTTTAAATGGACCATTTTGAAGTGAAAGTGTATTCTCACTATAAAGCCGAGTATATTTCCAAAGTAGCTTTTAAAATATAAATTTAAGGTTCTAAAGTTGGTTTTTGAAAGGAATATTTCGGAGAAAATGTTTTCCTATATATTTTTGGATAGTGATATAAAATATTTGAACTCGGCAGATTTCCAGTGAGAATGAATAAATATTTGGAAATATATCCCGTGTAGGGAAATTGATTTGAAATTTGTTTTCAAAGTAATGAAGTGTGAAAATGTGATTTGAAATTGGTTTTCAAATGTTGAAGTATAGAAATTTTATATCGGGAAGATATTTGAAATTTAATAATTTGAAAAAAATTATTTAAATTGGTTGATTGTTGTGGATGTTGTTGATAGTTAAATAATCGAGTATCAATATTTGCCTTTGAAATGGCACTTGATTTGTTTTGAAAACAAACGCTCATTATTCGGGTTAGCCGGGAAAAGACCTTTGTGTCATATAACCCATTCCGAATTAGTGATACGACGATATGGATCGTATTGAAGACCGGTGTGAAGACTGGGTATTTTCGAAAATGAAAGGACAACCTGTCGAATGTCTCTGCACCGAGTTGCTCCGGTATAGAGATTTATATCACTCTTCTTGTGATGGGAAGTCCGGACGTGATTAGAAATTATCCGGATTGCAAGGGCTTCTTTGGAAGTGCCTTCGGTTTCGTTCGATCCCGGAACGGACTTGTATGGATGTGTGTCTGACGTTACACTTTGAGATGTAAAGCTGGTTTCTATCAAATACATTTCTGTTGATGGCGGAGAATTTATTCTCTTAGCTTAACACCCTTCTCTGAGACGTACGAGCTCAGATGTTATGTAGTTGATGGTTACTAGTGATACATTCCCAATTTGGTAATGTGGCATACGAAGTGCTGTTGATCATTTGTTGATCAAAGCGTGGCTTTGTGAAAAAGCGTGGCTTTGTGAAAAAGCGTGGATTTGTGAAAAAGCATAGCTTTGTGGACGAGACTTCGTCGAGCCTCACAACCCGGTAATGGTCGAAACAGGAATGTTGCGGCAAAGGATTTTAGGGGTAGCGCCCCTAGGGTATGTCATTTCCTTCTGGATAAAAGGTGATATCATGGTATGGAGCCCAGATATTTTACCTATGTTGATGCTGCAAATTTATTATACTTTGTGGTTGTTGCTTTGTGGTTGAGGATCCTCGGTAATGGTCGGTGACGACCGGGGGATGACATAGCTCGTGTGTTAGTTACCTAGTTACAGCTTGGTTAAAGCGTGAGGTAACATCGGCCTTGTGTTTGCAGAAATCCGGTTAGGTTCTCGGGGCGTCTTTCCAGAGGTGTTTCCATTTTGGTGTAAGGAAGTTCCTTTGCCTGACCTTTTGTTGGAAATCCAAAGAAACAATACAAACCTTGTATGGTTTTAGCTGTAGAACCTGCCATTTACTTATGGTGGTGCCCCACTGTTTAGATGGTAGCTATAGTAGGCATAGTTCGGAATGTCTATGCTGGCTAAGATTTATATTATACTTTCGAAATGTTTTCTGCACTGTGCACTAATAATAATATCAAAATATGATTTGATTTGCGTAGTAAGCATGTTTGACTATCATAAGAAGAAATCTCCTCCAATTCTGCGATTGTATTGTTTGTGTGGCGGGAGGTCTTATGGTAGTTTCATTTTCCAAAAGCATTAACAATCTGCTTTATTTTCTTTGTGAAAATAACTGTTTTTAGTTCTCACACCAGTCACTATGACTGACCTGGAGTTTATTGTTTCCTTCCTAAACTCTGGGTGCCCACCAATTTCCACACGGGAAGTCTAGAGTCAGGTTATCAGGTCATTCAGGATTCAGGAGATGTTGTGGAGCTCAGTGGCAAGCTGGATGGCGAGGCGTACCACTTGTATATGATATTATTTATTCCGCTGTGTATTCTGTATGAGGACAAGTTTATATGACTGTCCATTGATGTATTGTTGTTGTAAACTCTGATGATGATGTAATGTATAAAATGACATAGTTCTTTGTTTTAAAAGGCTAGTGATTATCTATTATATATTGTTCCGCTGCGAATGTGAGATTCTGATATTGTTTCTGTTTCTTCTTCTTTATTTTTCTTCTGTCTTCTTCTACCTCTTCTTTTTAACCCTAATGGTTCGGTTTTCGGGCATTCGATTGCGCGGCATTTGATACAGTGGACGTATTAATGTCGACTTTCGAGCGTCGAAAAGTCGAGTCGTTACATGTGGTATCAGAGCAGTTGGTTAAGCGACAACCCTGGTTCTGTTGGGTGTTACTCATTAGAGATAGAGTTAGTAGTACTCTAGAATGAGTGTGAGTGTAATAATAGATATGAGCGCGTATTTGTTAGTGAATACAAAAATATGTTTTATATTGTGATGATTGGTTTGTTGAGTTGTATATGGATTCTGGTCGGTATAGTCTGTACAACTCTATCGATAGGTATTTCTAAACACTCGTACAGAACAATTAGACACGATATTGTTTTAAAAATAGGGTAAATGAAACAATTTTACCCGAAATTATTTTTGTATATAAAAGGAAATGATTTTCATAAATTATTATAGTATATGGTTGTTTGGTTGTTAAGAGAATGGTAAATGTTAAACAAAGGGTTAAGAAATAAAATCCATATACAAATGAGATTTGTAAATGTAAATTGTAAATGTGATTTATAATTTGAAATAGAATTCTAGAGAATTATTTGAAAGTAGATTGAAAGGCTTTGAAAATTGAAATTTTGGTGAAAAGTTTAAATTCCTTTTGAGTTTGAAAATGATTTTTCAAAGGTTTTGAAAAAAAAGTGTTTTGAAGAGATAAAAGCACTAAACTCTTTTCGGTTGCTGGAAAATAACTTCGGTGATGACTGCAGCATCATCGATGTTCATTTTCGACTTTCCAAGAGAGGAATTGTTGCCAAATTATTTTAAATGGAAGTTGTTGCAAAACTGGGTTTGGGTTTTGGAAATTCAAAGGATGATTTGAATTGGTTTCAAAAAAATGATTTTTGAATGTTGGAAATACTCTGGAATCTTATTAAAATGTTTATGAAATAATAAATGAGTTTGAATTATGAAAATAAATTGTGAATGAATAAATAAATTTTCAATTGCAAGTACAAGAAAATGAAATTGAATGTTAAAATTCATTTTGAATTTGTAAGTAAATAGAACTGGAATTGGATTTGAGTTGTGATAAACAAATTTGAAATTAAAATCCAAGTTGAAATTGATGAATATAAGTGAAACGAGTTTTGAACTTACAATTTGAGATAATAAATTTGACTTTGGTAAAAGTTAAATAGAATTTACTTTAGAATGAAATGTTGTGATGGAATATAACTTAAGTAATGTTGAATGAAGTTGATTTTGATATCAAAGTAAATTAATAAAGTGAATTAATGAAATGAAGTGATGAATATGAACTTGAGTTATGTAATAAAATTCAGCTTTAGTGGTTAAATGAATTAGCCATTAAATTAATAAATGGATTGTATGTTAATCAATCAAATGTAAGTAAATTGATATGGAATAATGAATGTAAGTGTTAATTCATTAATGCTAATGTAATTGGAATTTGAATGAATCAAATGGAAGTCAATTTAATATCAAACCAATTGAAATTAAAAGTGTTGAACCAAATTGAATGTAAATTTAATAATTTGGTTGTGTTGGTTATGATTTGATTGTTAGATGGTTGTTAGTTGATTGTATATAGTATAATTCATTAAGTGTTAATGAAATTGAATTGATAAAATCTGAAAATGAACTAATATGAATGTAAATTAGTGAATGTGAACTAATTGAAAATGAATACATGAATGGTTTGAAAATTTTGTTGGAAGCATTCGAATTCGTTTTGAAACCATATAAATTGCTTATGGGAATTATTTGATTGCATTGCTTATGGAAACTTTGTGTTTGTTATTGAAAATTACTGAGATGTAAATGAATTTTATATATATGTCACTTACGTGTTTAAATTGAGTAAGTACAGGTGCCGTGGCTGCCGTTCGGTTGGTTTGTTTGCGCTAATAAGCTAATTAATAACTGCTTTGCTTAAAAATGCTAAAAAGGTACGCCTACGCAATAAAAATAGGAAATATGAACTGTTTTTCTGCTTTTCTGACCGGGTGGGTCGATGTATATATATTTATGTCTATTGTGATCCTACTACGATCGAACCGCGCAAAGGAGACGCTGGCGAATTTTTCTGAAAATTTAAGGCGTTAGAAAATTTTCGGGAAATTTTGGAAAATTTTTGTTAATAGAAAAGTCAATTTCTAAATTGAAATGAAAGAGTAGGAATTGAACTAGAAAATGGAAACCATTGTTTTGGTTGAAGTTGAAGGTTTTGGAAAAGGAAAATATAAAATTTTCACTAAGTGGATTTTTGAAAAGTTAATGAATTTGGGGCATTTTTTCTTACTTTGCAATTTCGAGGACGAAATTCTTTTAAGGGGGGAAGTTTGTAACGACCCAGAATTTCTATCATTTGAAATTCGAATATTTAATTGATTTTAAATATTAATAAGTAAGATTTGGAAGTCAAATTAATTTAATTTCGATATAGTGATTTAATTGGACGATTAAATTATTGAATTAATACTTGAAATTGGGTAAATAATTGAAATCTGAATTAAACGTGATTAAAAATGATTTAAAAAGTTATAATAAATCATATTGGAGTTATAGTGATGTTATAGAACTTTTAAATTTGAATTAAAAGTAAAATTGTGAAAATTGAATATTTTAATATTTAATTGACTAGTGAAAATAGTCATTTTTCAAACAGTCTCGGATTTCAACGAAACCAGTTTCATCGGATCCGTAATGTGAAATTATTGTAAGGTTTCAAATTTTGTAGCAATCGGAGTTGTCGTTTGTCCAGGGCAAGTTAAAACGCATCGAAATCGGTTTAAACCGATTTGATTTAAATTTGATTGTTTATTTCCGTAACTCTCACATATGACCGAATTAGCTTCCGAAACATGTTCCATTGCGTTTGGAACGTGGGGTAAACCTTAGAAACGCCAGCCGGCACGCTCGATTTCGAGTTCGAAAATTTTCGAGATGAATAGTGTTTCAGAATTTTCTATAAAAGCCCCTATATTTTCTCATTTTACCCAAACCCTAATAGAGATAGGGTTAGCCGCCAGTTTCATATTCAATGGCTGATAGCTTCAGATCCTTCTCCTCTATTATCTGCAAATCCATCAATCTATATGAAAATTTATCAACTACAAAATTGTAGAGAGTGTTTTGATCTATCGATTGAACGACTATGATGGGAAATGGAGCTCCGGATCGTCGTGAAATCGACCACGAACGTGCGTTATTCGAACACGTTTCTCGAGCAAGATGGACCACTGAGCTTGGCCGCGTTCTGGCCGTGGGTAGCTTTCGCGTAGAGCAAGTGGGCGATAGTCTCTGATCGACGATAATGTGATGGAGGTGGTTGCGAAAATTCGATTGATAAAGGCGGCAATGGGTTAGTATTCACGTTTGTTTGCCTGGGATGATACGTACGTGGAAGAAGAGGGAATAACGGGCCAGATTTTTTTGATCAAAACGAACGGCAATGATGAAAACTAGGGTTAAATTTGAAAATTGATTTATATTAATTCGTATAATGTTTAAAACTATGTAACTTTTTGATATGAGGTCGAAAAATTACGAAACAAATTGCATTGGAATCGTTTCGACGAGCTCTTCGCAATGGAGCTGGTTTAGATTCGATTGGAGTCAGCGAAAATTTTGAGTAAAATTAAACGTCTGTTTAATTTTATCCGAAATAAAATGCTGCAACCGTTATTGAAAGCAAGGTGAGAACTCCTCACTCAATCGAATATCATGTTTCGATTTAAATTTTAGATAGTTGAGATTTAAAATTGTTGATAGTGTTAATTGTGTGAATTGAATTGATGATTGCTATTTATTGTGTTAAATAGACCCTATACGCCGTATATTAAGCGGAGGTTATTTATTAAAACATATACCACGATAATTCCATCGTGAAGTGGAATTGGTATTATATATGTATTTGGAGTTGATTTCCCGCATTATATAGCGGATGAGACCCTATTGCGCCGCTTAATAGCGGATAATATTTATAAATCCCATATACCGCGATAATCCCACATTGAAGTGGAATTGGTATTGTGCTAACATTTGTGGATGCAGGGAAACAGGTTGGAGGGATCCAACTGGATTCCTCAAATTATATGAATTTGTTTCATATGTTATATGAATTTGTCCATATGCTATGTGATAATTTATTTATAATCTGTGTATGATTATATCTGTGATTGAATTTGTTGAAGGCTAAAATTTAGCCGAATGTATTTTTGGTATCGTTGGATACCAGAAATAAAGAAAATTGGATTTTTGAAATTAAAATTGGAAATTTTAAGTAAATTCTTTTGAAAGAATTGGTTGAATTTAAAAGAAAAAAGCATAAAGTTGATTTTTGAAATCTTATCGAATTATTTCTAAAATATGGTAAAATATTTTTATAAATGGATTTTGAATAGTATTATTCGAAAGTTGGAAAATTTATTTAAAGTGAAATTTTAAATGGTTTGGAAGAGATAAATGAATTTATTTTAAAGGTGATTAATTTCTAGAAATCAATTTATAATTGATTTAGTATTTGAAAATAAATCTTTGGGAAATCGATATGAAAATTTATTTGATGTTGAATGAAAAAATTGATTTGTGTTGAAATGAATTTTTGAAATCAATTTGTAATTGATTTGGTGTTGAAGTAAATTTTGAAATCAAATTTGGAATTTTGATTTGGTGTTTGAAATAAATGTTTGGAAAATCAATTTGGGTTTTGAAATAAATTTGGAAATCAATTGAAAATTTGATTTGGAATTGAAAGTGAATATTTGAGAAATCGATTTGAAAATCGTATATAAGTGAATATTTGGGATTTAAATTCACAATGAAATTTATAAAGGAAAGGGAATTTGTTTTAAAAATAAACACCGATTTATTTTTAAAGTATGGAAATAAATTTACAATTTGGAATGTAAATTTGAAATATATCAATAAGGATTTATTAAATTGGTTTAAATGGACCATTTTGAAGTGAAAGTGTATTCTCACTATAAAGCCGAGTATATTTCCAAAGTAGCTTTTAAAATATAAATTTAAGGTTCTAAAGTTGGTTTTTGAAAGGAATATTTTGGAGAAAATGTTTTCCTATATATTTTTGGATATTTATATAAAATCTTTTTAAAATATTTGAACTCGGCAGATTTCCAATGAGAATGAATAAATATTTGGAAATATATCCCGTGTAGGGAAATTGATTTGAAATTTGTTTTCAAAGTAATGAAGTGTGAAAATGTGATTTAAAATTGGTTTTCAAATGTTGAAGTGTGGAAATTTTATATCGGGAAGATATTTGAAATTTAATAATTTGGGAAAAATTATTTAAATTGGTTGATTGTTGTGGATGTTGTTGATAGTTAAATAACCAACTATCAATATCTGCCTTTGAAATGGCACTTGATTTGTTTTGAAAACAAACGCTCATTATTCGGATTAGCCGAGAAAAGACCTTTGTGTCATATAACCCATTCCGAATTAGTGATACGACGATATGGATCGTATTGAAGACCGGTGTGAAGACCGGGTATTTTCGAAAATGAAAGGACAACCTGTCGAATGTCTCTGCACCGAGTTGCTCCGGTATAGAGATTTATATCACTCTTCTTGTGATGGGAAGTCCGGACGTGATTAGAAATTATCCGGATTGCAAGGGCTTCTTTGGAAGTGCCTTCGGTTTCGTTCGATCCCGGAACGGACTTGTATGGATGTGTATTTGACGTTACACTTTGAGATGTAAAGCTGGTTTCTATCAAATACATTTCTGTTGGTGGCGGAGAATTTATTCTCTTAGCTTAACACCCTTCTCTGAGACGTACGAGCTCAGAGGTTATGTAGTTGATGGTTACTAGCGATACATTCCCAATTTGGTAATGTGGCATACGAAGTGTTGTTGATCATTTGTTGATCAAAGCGTGGCTTTGTGAAAAAGCGTGGCTTTGTGAAAAAGCGTGGCTTTGTGAAAAAGCGTGGCTTTGTGAAAAAGCGTGGCTTTGTGAAAAAGCGTGGCTTTGTGAAAAAGCATGGCTTTGTGAAAAAGCATAGCTTTGTGGACGAGACTTCGTCGAGCCTCACAACCCGGTAATGGTCAAAACAGGAATGTTGCGGCAAAGGTTTTTAGGGGTAGCGCCCCTAGGGTATGTCATTTCCTTCTGGATAAAAGGTGATATCATGGTATGGAGCCCAGATATTTTACCTATGTTGATGCTGCAAATTTATTATACTTTGTGGTTGAGGATCCTCGGTAAAGGTCGGTGATGACTGGGGGATGACATAGCTCGGGTGTTAGTTACCTAGTTACAGCTTGGTTAAAGCGTGAGGTAACGTCGGCCTTGTGTTTGCAGAGATACGGTTAGGTTCTCGGGGCGTCTTTCCAGAGGCGTTCTCATTTCGGTGTAAGGAAGTTCCTTTGCCTGACCATTTGTTGGAAATCCAAAGAAACAATACGAACCTTGTACAGTTTTAGTTGTAGAACCTGCCATTTACTTATGGTGGCGCCCCACTGTTTAGATGGTAGCTATAATAGGCATAGTTCGGAATGTCTATGCTGGCTAAGATTTATATTATACTTTCGAAATGTTTTCTGCACTATGCACTAATAATAATATCAAAAATGATTTGATTTGCGTAGTAAGCATGTTTGACTATCGTACGAAGAAATCTTCTCCAATTCTGCGATTGCATTGTGTGTGTGGCGGGAGGTCTTATGGTAGTTTCATTTTCCAAAAGCATTGCGAATCTGCTTTATTTTCTTTGTGAAAATAACTGTTTTTAGTTCTCACACCATTCTACATGGCTGACCTGGAGTTTATTGTTTCCTTCCTAAACTCTGGGTGCCCACCAATTTCCACACGGGCAGTCTAGAGTCAGGTTATCAGGTCATTCAGGATTCAGGAGATGCTGTGGAGCTTAGTGGCGAGCTGGATGGCGAGGCGTACCACTTGTATATGATATTATTTATTCCGCTGTGTATTCGGTATGAGGACAAGTTTATATGACTGTCCATTGATGTATTGTTGTTATAAACTCTGATAATGATGTAATGTATAAAATGATATAGTTCTTTGTTTTTAAAGGCTAGTGATTATCTATTATATATTGTTCCGCTACGAATGTGAGATTCTGATATTGTTTCTGTTTCTGTTTTTTCTTCTTTATTTTTCTTCTGTCTTCTTCTACCTCTTCTTTGTAACCCTAATGGTTTGGTTTTCGGGCATTCGATTGCGCGTCATTTGATATAGTGGACGTATTAATGTCGACTTTCGAGCGTCGAAAAGTCGAGTCGTTACACAATCCCTCCGCATATATTCTCGATCGAGACAGACGTGATGAGCATGCTAAAATCATGAAAACTCTGAAGAAAATTAGCTTCCCACATTGCACCACCGCTTACCTTCTGATGGATGAGAAACTTCACCGGTGCAACCTATTACATCCTGAATGCTTTGCCATTCATGTCGCCACTCCTCCAAGCAGTTCCAGAATGACTACCTCATCTTTGACTCCCACTCATAGCTCTGGCGTCAATCTCCAATTGGGAGTTAAAGGCCCGTTTAGGACATGACATGTTGACGAACCATCCGATAAAGCAACAAAAGGACATGTTGCAGGCGAAGGGCTAATAGAAGAAAGAGTTGAGATTGAAAGGATTCAAGAAGAAGGAGATAAGGAAGAAGAAAGAGAGGGAGAAGACAAAGATAATGAAGAAGAAGGCAAAGGAGATGAAGGGGACGATGAGGAAGATAACTCTAACCAAGGAGGAAATGAGTCATATGGAGAGATGTCTCCTGAAGGCACCGAACTTCTCGCCTTGCCAGATCTACTACACCAAAATTCATTTTTAATAGCAATTATTCTCCACGTTTATACCCTAATTAAATGCGATTGAACGCTATCTTAGTTAGATTATTTTCAACGCAAACGCTGATATATCAATGCGGATTTTAATTAAGTCTAAAATATTATTAGAACACCGAGAATGTCTGTTTTAAAGGAAAAAAACAATTGCCGCCTCTCTACCTAATTTTTTTTATTTTCCCTCCACCCATTCTTCATTTTCTTTCAGCTTTGTTTCCTTTCATCTTCATTTTCGTTCTTCGATTTCATCCTGCCAATCTTATTTTTTTCTAAGTAAATCGATTGAATAGGAAAAATAATCTAATCCATCTCGACTTTTTTTAATTTTTGGATTATCAAATACCAATTTCATTTCCATCGAATGTAGAAGATTTCATTCGAACGTGATTTAAAGGATTTATTCAGACTTCAATACAGGCGTGGATTTTTAGGTTTGATTCAAACTTCGATATCAGGTATTCTTTGCTAAGTAAAATTACTCTGATTTTGTAAATTTTTGTTCTATGTATGTTTGGTTATCAGCTTCTTCTCAGTAAGAAACAAAGGTGAAATTGTAGCAAGTGTTTTTGAATCATTCTATTTTTACTATTATATATTTTGATAATTGATATATTTCTAAAATGATAAACCCTCAAAATATTTCAATGTAGTCGTCACTATTTTGTCAATCTTGGTTCATGTACAATATTTGTTCTGTCGGTTAAAGGTAATTAACATTTGATTTTAATCATAGCATCTTAAAGATAGTTTTATTTTTTAAAATAGCTAATATAACTTATTCTTGTTATTACATTATTTTATTTAGATCAATATTTTTTGATCCAGTCATGATAAAGCCGATGATATCAAATTTTTGTACCATGAGGTTGTTTATAGTACAATTGATAATACTCCAAAATAATCTTGGGTTTACTCTTTTATATGATGCTATTGCTTTTCTAATTTACAAAGTGGAAACAGAACCCATCAACTATTTAGAAGCATATTTAAAACAGTTTTCTATATATTTATCAAATGATATGGTAAATTTGTTGTTTTATTGTTAAATGTAAATGTCATATTTACTTGTATTCTATATGTTTATATAAATGAGTCAATGGTTACAGATAATTAATATGCTAACTATATATATCATGCTCTTAAAAAATTGATATTTGATGCCTATAATTAAAGGAAGATGATGCAGCGCAGCAACTTAAAGAAGGAACGAGACATAGAAAGAGCAAGGCATATCAATCGCAAAAGCCAACACCACTGCTATCTCCTAACTCGCGAACGACTCATCAATCGCAAAAGCCAACACCACTGCTATCTCCTAACTCGCGAACGACTCATCAATTAACCTCTAACTCGCGCGCGAGTTATCAGTTTCCCAACCTATCCCCACCGAGTCAATTCCAGCCGACTCACGACTTAACCCTACCGAGTCAATTCCGCGACTCACGACTCATCAATTCCCGATCCACGACTCATCAATTCGCAACCTACGACTCATCAATTGCCGACTCACGAGTCATCAATGTCTCGGCTACGACTCATACCATCAAACCCCTCTCCACGATTCGCGACCTAAGCAACCTACAACACATCCCCTTCCTCATCACGGCCTCACTCTATAGCGGTTCCATCAATTGAGTCGCAAGCGACCTAAGCCCTAATCCTGTGTCGCGAATGAGCTATGCTCATCTCCAATAAGTCGCGTAGTGCCATGCCTTATTTCGTGAAAGAAGGAGCCGAGAAATGTATAAGTCGCTGCAAATTAAGTCGCGAACAACTTATGTCTTGAGTCGTTGCCGACCTAATTTTGAGTCGCTGCCGAGTTAATTTTAGGGCGCGTGATTATCACATGCGTTGTCTTTTAGGTCGTTTGTTTTGTGTTTCTTATGGTAAGTCGAGTTATGTGGTAACTGTTTGTAACGTGTTGTACTCTGTAAAGTGCTGTGGTGTTGTAAGCCTATAAATAGGCGAGTTGTGACATTTGTAAGGTTGTTGATTGTTGAATAAAATTCTCTTTTGTTAGCTTTGTGCTTCAATTACAATTGGTAGTCGAGTGTATCTCCTATCTCCTCCTTCGACATTCGAGTGCGCTCGAATCTTCGATTGTTGAAGCCGATTCGCGGAATCAAGTGCGCTTGATCAACGCGTGAAGAATCGCAGATCTTTGAACCCGGTATCGTGCGCGATCAACGAGTTCGAGATAGCTAGAATTCGGTATCTTCGGATCAACGAGTTCGGGCATTTCAGTATCCATCAATCCACCGATTACTACATTCACCGATCTACATTGTTTTTGTAATATCCGCTGCGTCATTTGGTATCAGAGCGTGTTTTAGCCAATCATAGCTAAATCGAGTCTTGGAGCCGAGAATTTGAAGTGTTGAAGTTGTGTTCATCGTGTTCATCATATTTTTGCAACAAAGTTGGAGTTTCGATCCATTTCATTTTCGATCAAAGTTCGAAAGGTGTTTGAATCGTGAAGTGTGAATTTGTTGAAGTGTTTGTGAAGTATTCAATCATGCCGCCAAGACGAGTTCAACATCATCGCAATATTAATGCTTTGTACGGAAGAGAAGAGGCCGATGAAATGGAGCAACGAATCAACGAGAATTTCAATGAGAAGCTTACTGAAGGGATTGGTCGATTAGAGAGAATGATGCTTGAAATGAGTCAAAATCAGAGAAGGGTTTCACCTGAATCGAGCCATGGAAGAAGTAGAGATTCACCACATTCTAATCGGGAGAGAAGTGTTGATAGTGATCATAGAAGCGTGGATCGAGGTCGTGATAGAAATGTGACTGATCGTGATCGAAGGAATGTAAATCGTAGGAATGTTGGTGGAAGAAATGGTGGTGGTAGAGATGTTGGTGGTCAGGATCGACATCGATATACATCGGATTGTGAAGAAGAGTATGATGGTGGCAGTGTTCATGGACGAGGACGTGGACGAGGAAGGAATCAGTCGAAGTACGATCACAAGTGGGAATCTGGGATGAAGACAGAAATTCCAGAATTCAAAGGTGGTATGCAGGCTGAGGAGTTTTTGGATTGGGTGGCTAATGTTGAAGAAATTTTTGATTTCAAAGAAGTTCCAGAACGTCGTAGAGTGAAGTTGGTTGCTACAAGGTTGAGGGGTAGAGCTTTGGCATGGTGGCAGTAAACTAAACTTACACGTGAACGAATGGGGAAGTCAAAAGTTGAATCTTGGGAGAAGATGAAGAAATTGATGAAAGCAACGTTCTTACCTTACAATTATCAATCTCTGATGTATCAACGTTTGCAGAACTTGAGGCAGGGCACAAAGACTGTTAATGATTACGCAGATGAGTTTTATCAGCTTATTGCAAGGAATGATATTATGGAAACGGAAGAACAACTGACATCTAGATTCATTGGGGGATTGAGAATGCAGATCCAGGATATGGTAAATATGTTCGATCCTAGATCTGTGGCAGAGGCACATCAAAAAGCATTAGCTTGGGAGAAACAGGGAAGACGAGGTGGTGGTGTGTTTACCAATTCTAACAATCAAGCGAAGGGTGTTAATGGAAGTTCTAATGTTTCAAAAGTTGTTGCAAAACCAGTTGTAAAGGAGGTTGAGAAGGCGAAGGTTAACAACAGTTTCAAATGTTACAATTGTCAGGAGATGGGTCATAAAAGCAACGAATGTCCGAAGCCGAAGAAGAGAACCATGGTGACAGAAGTTGAGGAGGAAGATGAGAAAGAAGCTGAATGCTCTAATTCTTTACCAGTTGAGGAGGAAGACTTACTGTCGGGAGATGACGGGTACGCATTGATGATGAGGAGAAGTTGTTTAACACCGAAGCAAGAGGAGGAAAGTAGTTGGTTGAGGAACAATATCTTTCAATCTACCTGCACTATTCTGGGGAGAGTTTGTAAATTTGTTATTAATGCTGGGAGTTGTGATAATATTATCTCTACAGAAGCGGTGAAGAAGTTGGAGTTGAAAACCGAGAAACATCCTAAACCGTACAAGTTAGCTTGGTTGAGGAACGGTGGTGAAGTGAAAGTTGGACGTAGAGCTTGTGTGAAGTTTTCAATTGGGAAGAAATACAAAGATGAAATCTGGTGTGATGTCGTAGATATGGACGTTTGTCATTTGTTGCTAGGGAGACCGTGGCAGTATGATCGAGCTGTGCAGCATGACGGACGGACCAACAGTTACAGTTTCATGTTCGAAGGTACAAAGATTACTCTGGTTCCGAAGAAACGCCAACAGGAAGAAAACAAACTGGAGGAGATTGAAGAACTGAAAACGTTGTTATCTTTGAAGGAGTTTGTTAAGGAGGTCGAGGAGGAACCGGAAGTGTTCTTGTTGATTGGGCGTGAGAGCAGTGAAGAGGTTGAAATTCCAGAAGAAGCGAAGTCAGTATTGAAAGAATTTGAGGATGTATTTCCAGACGAGTTGCCTAAAGAGTTACCGCCGCTGAGAGACATTCAACATCAAATTGATCTTGTTCCAGGAGCAGTATTGCCACATAGACCGCATTACCGAATGAGTCCGAAGGAGCATGAACAATTAAGGAGGCAGGTGGAAGAATTGCTTGAGCAGGGACGTGTACAGGAAAGTTTGAGTCCATGTGTTGTGCCAGCTTTGTTGGTACCGAAGAAAGATGGGACATGGAGGATGTGCACGGACAGTCGAGCATTGAATAAAATCACTGTACAATACAGATTTCCAATGCCAAGGTTGGATGACTTGCTGGATCAGTTGAGTGGGGCTACTATCTTTTCGAAAATTGATTTGAAAAGCGGATATCATCAAATTCGGATTAGACCTGGAGACGAATGGAAGACAGCCTTCAAGACGAGAGAGGGGTTGTATGAATGGCTGGTGATGCCGTTCGGTCTTTCGAATGCACCGAGTACGTTCATGCGAGTGATGAATCAAATTTTTAGACCTTTCATTGGGAAATTTGTGGTGGTGTACTTTGACGATATTTTGATTTATAGTAGGAGTCTGGAAGAGCATGTTCAACATCTGAAGGAAGTGTTAATTATTTTACGAGAGGAACAATTTTATGTTGCGACAAAGAAATGCGTGTTCATGACACATAGTGTTTTGTTCTTGGGGTATATTGTTTCGGAGAAGGGCATCCAGGTAGATCAGAATAAAGTTGAAGCAGTCAGGAATTGGCCACAGCCGAAGACAATTACAAAAGTGAGAAGTTTTCATGGGCTAGCGTCATTCTACCGAAGATTCATTCCACACTTCAGTAGCGTGATGGCACCGGTGACTGATTGCATGAAGGGGAAACAATTTTCTTGGACGGAGGAAGCTGGGATTGCTTTTGGGAAGATCAAGAAGTTGCTGACATCTGCACCAATTCTTGTATTACCAGATTTTCAGTTATTGTTTGAACTGCATACTGATGCGTCAAAGGTTGGAATTGGAGGGGTGTTGAGTCAGAATGGGCGTCCTATTGCATATTTCAGCGAGAAGTTGTCAGGAGCAAAGATGAGATACAGTACCTATGATGTGGAATTTTATGCTGTTGTTCAAGCGGTGAAGCACTGGCGACATTACTTATTCCAGAAAGAATTTGTTTTATACACTGATCACGAGGCGTTGAAACATTTACAAGGACAAGACAAGATTTCAGCAAGACATGCATCGTGGATTGCTTATTTGCAGCAGTTTACTTTTGTCGTTAAGCACAAGTCAGGGGTAACCAATCGTGTGGCTGATGCTTTGAGCAGGAGGAGTCATTTGTTGACGACAATGAAAGTTGAAGTGACAGGTTTTGAATTATTGCCAGAATTGATTGAAGAAGATCCTTACTTTGTGAAATTTGTTGAAAAAGTAAAGGAAGGAAGCACTGATGAATTTGTGTTGGTGGATGGTTTTCTGTTTAAAGGAAATCGTTTGTGCATCCTAGACTGTAGCTTGAGAATGAAGATTGTTAAAGAATTACATGAAGAAGGCCATGTGGGTAGAGATCGTACGTTACAGTTAATTTCTCAATCTTATTTTTGGCCGTCAATGAGGAAAGAGATAGAGAGATTTATGGAAAGGTGTCATATCTGTCAAGTTTCGAAAGGAACAGCGACGAATGCGGGGTTATATATGCCGTTACCTGTGCCTACCAAACCATGGGTTGATATTAGCATGGATTTCGTGTTGGGATTGCCGAGAACTCAGAGGGGAAATGATTCTATATTTGTTGTGGTGGACAGGTTTTCGAAGATGGCACATTTTATAGCCTGTAAGAAGACAGCGGATGCAGTTCGAGTGGCACAGTTATTCTTTAAAGAAATATATTGTTTACATGGTTTACCCGAATCTATTATTTCTGACCGAGATACTCGATTTCTGAGTCACTTTTGGTTGAGTCTATGGAAGATGGTGGGAACGAAGCTGAAATTTAGTAGTGCATATCATCCTCAGACAGATGGACAAACTGAAGTTGTGAATAGATCGTTGGGAAATTTGTTGCGATGTCTTGTGCAGGACAATTTGAAGAGTTGGGACTTAAAGTTGTGTCAGGCAGAGTTTGCTCATAATCATGCTGTTAACCGAAGCACTGGTTACAGTCCATTTCAGATTGTATATTCAAGCTTGCCAAAGGGGCCGTTGGATTTGACGGTAGTGCCACAACCAAAAGGAGTGATTAAACGGGCGTCAGATTTCGTTGACGAGTTGAAAGATTGTCATAAAGACGTTCAGGAACGTTTGGAAAAGACAAATGAGAAATATAAACAAGCTGCAGATAAAAAGAGAAGAAGTGTGAAGTTCAACGAGGGTGATTGGGTATATGCTGTGTTAACAAAGGATCGTTTTTCAGTGGAAGCTTATAACAAGTTGAAAGCCCGAAAAATTGGTCCAGTTAAAATCTTGAAAAGGATCAATGAAAATGCTTATAAGTTGAAGCTACCAGAGGATGTTCACACTTCTGACGTGTTTAATATTAGGCATCTTATACCTTATTATGGAGATGAACAATCTAATGGGGAAGAACCTTTAAATTCGAGGACGAATTTTTTTCAACAAGGGGAGGATGATGCAGCGCAGTAACTTAAAGAAGGAACGAGACATAGAAAGAGCAAGGCATATCAATCGCAAAAGCCAACACCACTGCTATCTCCTAACTCGCGAACGACTCATCAATCGCAAAAGCCAACACCACTGCTATCTCCTAACTCGCGAACGACTCATCAATTAACCTCTAACTCGCGCGCGAGTTATCAGTTTCCCGACCTATCCCCACCGAGTCAATTCCAGCCGACTCACGACTTAACCCTACCGAGTCAATTCCGCGACTCACGACTCATCAATTCCCGATCCACGACTCATCAATTCGCAACCTACGACTCATCAATTGCCGACTCACGAGTCATCAATGTCTCGGCTACGACTCATACCATCAAACCCCTCTCCACGATTCGTGACCTAAGCAACCTACGACACATCCCCTTCCTCATCACGGCCTCACTCTACAGCGGTTCCATCAATTGAGTCGCAAGCGACCTAAGCCCTAATCCTGTGTCGCGAATGAGCTATGCTCATCTCCAAGAAGTCGCGTAGTGCCATGCCTTATTTCGTGAAAGAAGGAGCCGAGAAATGTATAAGTCGCTGCAAATTAAGTCGCGAACAACTTATGTCTTGAGTCGTTGCCGACCTAATTTTGAGTCGCTGCCGTGTTAATTTTAGGGCGCGTGATTATCACATGCGTTGTCTTTTAGGTCGTTTGTTTTGTGTTTCTTATGGTAAGTCGAGTTATGTGGTAACTGTTTGTAACGTGTTGTACTCTGTAAAGTGCTGTGGTGTTGTAAGCCTATAAATAGGCGAGTTGTGACATTTGTAAGGTTGTTGATTGTTGAATAAAATTCTCTTTTGTTAGCTTTGTGCTTCAATTACAATTGGTAGTCGAGTGTATCTCCTATCTCCACCTTCGACATTCGAGTGCGCTCGAATCTTCGATTGTTGAAGCCGATTCGCGGAATCAAGTGCGCTTGATCAACGCGTGAAGAATCGCAGATCTTTGAACCCGGTATCGTGCGCGATCAACGAGTTCGAGATAGCTAGAATTCGGTATCTTCGGATCAACGAGTTCGGGCATTTCAGTATCCATCAATCCACCGATTACTACATTCACCGATCTACATTGTTTTTGTAATATCCGCTGCGTCAGAAGATGATATACTGCAACATGAAATGCAACTCGGTTGCAAAAATGAGTTGCAATGCAACTACAACTGATTTGTAATTTGCAATTTAGTTTCAAAACCGAGTTGCATTCCAATTTGCAAAACTGAGTTGCAATGCAACTTAGTTTGCAACTGTGTTGGAAATTGCAACTTAGTTTTGAATCTAGTTTGCAAATTACAACTTATGGTGATTAATTGATTTTCGGCTCAACCTATAGTGGTCTGATTAATTTGGGACGAGGAAGTCATGTAAGGGTATTAATGATACTAAAGCTACAAAATTGAACTACAGTTTAAATCATAATCATTTGTCCACCTTTAGGAAATTCTTGTGTTTCTTACCATTCTATGTCTTTTGAATTGCTCTTTGTTGACTGATTACTTGTATTCTATAGGTGTGCATTAGACATCTTTGGGATTTGCATTTTCAATTTTGATCGAAGGACTTGATGTTCTAATATTGGTCGCTCTTAGGGTTTCAACATTGCCTATAAATATAATCATTGATAAGCTTATTTTGATTGACTTGCTATGGTTTCTCAATGCGAATTGAATGCAAAGATAAAAAAGTTGCATGGAATATTTTTAATAAGTATGCAAATATTACACAATATAAAGATAAATAAGAAGTATTCTCTCCAAAGTATTAGACATTTATACAATAATCCCTCTTGGAGACTATGATGTTTGGTCCCAATAGATAAATACAGAAAAATCTACTTTGAATTAGCAACTAAGCTCATATTCTGTAAAAAAATGTATTAGTGATATTGATTCTGATGAATTAGCGTGCATGTGTTTGGATGCATCAGTATACATGATTGTTTACAAAATGCTTTTGAAATCACATTTATTTTACCTCATACATAAGCCAAAAAATGTACATTCATTGTCATAAGCCGAAAAGAAAAAAAAAAGAATATCTGGACAATCAAATACAAGATAATCATCATCCAAACAATTATCCAGCTCTTCTTCCAGCCAATTATCCATGCCGTCCTGAAGGTGTCTGACATTTGCTAAGGAAATTTACTTGTATAAAATGAATTAAAAAAAGCATTGTAGAACCCATAATGATGTGGGTATTACATCTAGCATACATCTTATTAAATTTATTCTATTGGTTGACGAAGTAAGTCAAACATCTGTCAACCTATGTATATTTTTCTAGCCTTCAAATGAATATAGAAGTAACCCAAATAATATATGTGTGATTGGTATGTCATGTGTCAGTACACGCTTTCAAGAAAAACCTGAAATGAAAGCAAGAGAAGCAATAGTAGTACCAAAATCTGTAGCATGTTAAACTTATTAGTTTATAGTTGTAAAAATGAGATAAAACATAGGCAACAGTAACCAACTCGGGAACATGTTGCATGGATTCTTTGACTGCACAGCCGAATTATTAACCATAGACTAGAATAATAACATACTGAAAGGAAAAGGAGAAAAAATGATAAGCAAGGTCATGTTGAATTTACAATGTAAATATAATGAGCTTGCGTTTTCAACTCCTCTTGTGCCTTTAAGTAGGATCCATGAGCTCTAACAAATTTCTTGACTTTGATATAATCCTATAATAGAAGTTAATGGTGTGGTAATCCATAAGCTAGCATGTTTCATGAGCAGCAGATCATCCAAAAATGGCATGGAAAATAAACAGTACCTATTGCGTTCTTTTTGCTCTTTGTTTCATTGGGTTTCTAGCTCCATCTATTTACAAATTTGAATTATTAATCATTTCTCTTTACCAAAGTTGCTATTACAGTCATGAATTTATGGTTTATGTGTAACATTTTATTAGATATCAGGTTCATTAATCATTTCTCTTTACCAAATTCATAATATAGGATATTTGCAATGAATTTTTACTTTTTCTGCTTAATTTTTTTATCAATTGTTTTATGGACTAGTGTATTTAGTTGAATGGAACTGTGGTATAAGAAAAGATTGGAAGGTCATTGATTAAATTTTAGGTGCAATTGACTGGTAAATTGGATTATAAATTGCAATTCATTATTGATCATATGCTACCTTATTTGAGTTATTTATGGGTCTTGAGTTTAATTGATTGATATGCACTCTTATGGTTGTGATCCTCTAAAAAGATTACCGGAAAAATGCTATAGATTTGATATGGTGGGCTGTAAATCATAATGATTTATCTTTAGAAACAAAAACTTAGAGTAAAGTATGTCTTTTTAACGCAGGTAAAATGTGGAAATCCACAAGCTTTTTAACTATATTCCATTAAACTCCACACATTGGGTAGTTAAACTCCAAATATTGGGTAGTTAACAATAATGTAAAATACCCTGATTTTTGTTTGGTATTTGATCAGAAGAGCTCCTATAACTTTTGGAGAAAACAAATATAATGACATAATCTGTATTGTTCAGAATGATGAGTAGCTAAGAAATCTCTAAAATAGATGTACAACAGGAGTATAATGGAGTATAGTAAATATATAATACTATCATGCATGCTTTGCTAATTAATCTGCAGTATTTGTTAATAGGAATGTAAATAAATAAATATAGTTCATACTTCCTTGATTTTAAAGAGATATATAGTGACCTTTTAAAATAAATTCATAAGTAAAGAAAATTTTACTATGTTATACACCACTGTTGAAGTATGCAGTCATAAAATGGATTTATTTGAAATAATTTAATAAGGAAAGTTTAAGAGCGATCACCTCAATTCTGCCAAAAATGTTTTTGAATTCTCTTATCCTGTTTATCAAATTTCTGTAGCATAAATAGAAAGAAGACTGGTAGAAGCTAAGCGTATTATAGATAAGCATATGGACAGAATTCCAAGTGAATTTTGTAGTTCTATTGCTAATATTGCATATATTGAATTCACGGACTCGTCTTTCATTAATTCTTTTAGCATTTTAGGCGATTGTTGAGAAGGCAGATAAAAGTGATGTTCCAGACATAGATAAGAAAAAGTACGTGTTTTTACACAGTTGTTTCATCAAATTCTTAACTAAAATGATTTATTTTTGAAGCTGTAGCTAATAGTCTCTTATCTGCAGCGTAGATATTGTTTCTTCGAAAGATGAACTCATATTCAAACACATAACTAACCATTCATATATGAGCTGACTCCAGTTTAATGACAAACCTGCCTACACTTTGGGGTGAGAGACAACATGGATGAGAAGGGCGAGGAAAGTTTTAAATGGTAAAACAAGCAAGGTCGAGTTAAGGATGATTTCATGCTAAAGTGCTTTGTTAGTTGTTTTTTATCATTTTTCCAACAATTTTATGTTACATTGCTGCTTGTTTTGTTTGACATGCAGGATTTCTGGAAGGTATCCTAAATGTTGTTTTTGGGTTTGGTGGAATGGCAGGTGCTGCTATTTGTAGCCACATGGGCATCGATAAGGTATATTGTTTTATTCCGAGAACCTACAATACTACGTAACATTCAAGTAAGATTATATACTATAGATTGTTCTGTTATAAACAAGGTGGTTCAGATCAAATTAGAACATCCATTTTTTTCCCGATAATATATTATGAATTTGTCAAAAATCAAAAGCATTTGCTATAAAATGTGTCGAGAAATTAAACAAGTTAACTGATTTGACTAAATCTTATAACAATTAACTATATTTATAAAAATTAACCAAGTTAAATTTTATGAAAATTAAATAAATTCATAAAATTAACTAAGTTTTTTAAAACTATTTAAGTTTCAAAAAAAATTAACTAATTTTATATAACTTAACTAAGATAACTAAGTTTTATAACTAATTAATAAATTAAGTTCACAAAAATTAACGAAGTTAACTAAGTTTTATAAAACTTAAATAAATTAACTAAATTTTACAATTTTTTACTAAGTTGACTAAGTTTTATAAAAATTAATTAAATTTATAAATTAACTAAGTCAACTAATTTATAAAAACTAAACAAGTTTATAAAAATAACTAAGTATATAAAAAGTAACAAATGTAGCACTGGTTTCACCATGAACAGTTATTGTATCTACTTTGTGGTAAATAATTAGTTAGCTCTGTTAATTGTGCAAAGTGCATGTTTCTTACTATAGTATACATATATCTAGCTTGAGGTTATAAAGCTAGTTCGGTAATTAGAAAATGGGTTGTAACATAAATTAAATATTGATTTATTATACATAAGGCCAAACTACGCTCTTATTAGACAATCATTTAGTGCTAATTTCTTACAACACTAATAAGGCATCTATATCTACCTTGATTTAATTTTTCATCTGTGCAAATATGTGCACCAACAATATTGATTTTACGTATTCTTCATCAATACTATAACTGTTTTATAAAAATTATAAAGTTTATAAAAAAATAACTAAGTTTTATAAAAAAAATTGCTAAATTTAACTAAGTTGACTAGGTTTTATGAAAATTAACTAAATTTAAAAATAAAGTAAATTAACCGCAGCTCATGAAGAAACTGCAAAAAGTGAGGTAGCTCATGAAGAAAACTACAACAAGAATGTAGGCAGTGATACAAATACAAAATATGCAGCAAGTGTGCAACAAAGAATGAGCAAGATGTATATAAACTACCATTTCAAAAAAAAATAGAATGAGCAAGTATGGAGAAGTATCAGTGCATCATCAAACCAGTACAGCTGGAACTTAAATTTGAAGAGATGCGGTACAAATTTGAGGTAGTTTTGATTTTGGAAGTCATGCCTATATGAAGAAAAAAGAGCGCACTTTTGATTTTGAGGGTTGAACATTTATTTGTATGATTTCTGAATGAACGTAGGTTTCTGGGCCTGACATGATGTGTTCTACAGGTTAGAAAAACTATTTTCTTTACCTTTTCTCTTCATTAGATTTTTGGTTTTTTACTGGGAGAAAAAAATTCTTTCGGGTTACATTAAAAAGTGTATCTACGCCAAATGGATTGGAGCAAGAAAGAACGATCTGCGTTTGTTGGTTCAATATTGCAAAAAATATTCACATATATATTTTCTCTTCATTTTTTTTTGAGTTTATTGTTGGTCTGATGATCTATATATTATGTAGCATCTTTGACACCTAACATATTTTCATATATATATTGTTGGCTAATAGGCTTTTTCATAGTTCTTTGCCATGTATAATATTATGTATGAAATATTAACAATTACTAACATCTTGATTTCTTATTCGACATAAACAGGACCAATATCGCAGATGTCAAAAGAGAAAATATTAAAGGCAAAGCAAGGTGAAATTAGTTATTTAACTGATCTATAAGTAAGTTGTTAATACAAATATGTATGAAGTATTATATATGGACATGGGTAAAGATGTTTGAACGATATGTATGAAATATTATGGATGGACAAGAGTAAAGATGTTTGAATGGCATGTATGAAAATGGAAAAGTTGTTTGAACAACATGTATTAATATCGTGCTTTGATTTTCATATTTTTATATATTTAAATCTTTTGTATTTATATGCAAAGAAGGAATGGGTATGGATGTTATATACGTGGAAAAACTAAAACAACAATAAAAAAATTTCAATATTACATTTAATAGCGTTTTATAAAGGCTATATCATTTATCAAACACTACAGAAAGTAACACCCTATAGAAAACTACATAATAGAAATAAATGCTATAGACATGTGCATAAAAACGCTATAGAAATATGTATGGTAAACGCTATAGAAAGTAATCATGAGATATATTTCCTATAGCGTTTTTCTTAATAGCACCGTTCAAACGCTATAGAAAATTTATTTTTCATAATTTTTTGCTTCTGCTATTTAAAGTTTACGGTCTATTATAACATGTCGTTTCACCGCTTTCTCTGAAACGCTATAGTAAGGTATAATCGTTATTTTTAAATGCTATTAAGGCCTCAGTTTGTTGTAGTGATCCAAAGAATAGTCATCAAGACTTCTAAAAAATCAACGAACCAAGTACGGCGCCATTAGCTAAGGGCCTAAGGCAACTCCTCCGGCTGGTTCTTTAGACGACATCTTCGGTTCGCTTGGCGACTTCAACGTCTCAATAGCTACCTTTCTTCAGGATTTCTCCTCGGGTTTCGACTTTTCCTCCAAAGATATCATAGCCAAAGGAGGCAAGACTCCATCTTTAACTCCTTCCGAATACGGTTTGTAGAATACTTAGGGGGACACCAAAACTCCATACACTCCTAGGATCAAGGACACACACATCTCGCATTCGTTCACATTCTAATATTCTGTAAACGATTTGGCCTCCTTTTCCATTAAAGGTGCCATGGGTAAAGATCGATTCAGTCATCTTCAACATGACATTTTCGAAGAGAGGAAGTGCACACTCGATCCATATCCTCCTCATTCTAGCTATCGTAGTCACAAAGAAACAAAGGAAGAGAGGTTTTGAAGAAAAGAGAAAGTATGAGAGGAAGAAGATCATTAGGTCCAAAGGACCGAAAGATGAGGCACGCCAAAGAGAGGCAGCCTTATGGTGATGAAAAAAGGCATAAGGATTTGTATGATCATCGTGGTTCCTTCTTTGACATTCCTCTACCTCAATCTTATCTGTAATTTCCTACACACTAGAAAATTTCGACATCTCATTCCTTGACTACTATTCCTTCTCATTCTAACGGAATCATTACTTCTACAACTCCTATCCCGGCTCTATTAATTCGCATGCAGGCCGGCTTTCCTGAACTCTGTTTAACTTGTGTCATATTTTATCATGACCTCAAGAACATTTCTAAGAGTCGGACTGCAAGGTTGGATGTTTCCAAGAGCTTGTCGACCAGGGATATGAGTGGAAGAAGCTTTGCTTTTCTCTCTCCAATGTTAGTTGAATCAACCAAACGAACATCCATTTGTTTGATTCCAGAAAAACCTATGACAACCTCATTGAGAGATATAAGAAAAATTTGGAGATGTTGGCAAGAGAGAGACGAAGTCTTGGAATCCGATAAGAAGGCCAAGGAATTGGTCATAGAGATGACAAAAGCCTATAAGCAGGCCTAAGTCATAATGAAAGACCTGCTAAAGACCGCTCATGAAAACAATACTACTCAACATAACTTCGGGACAAGACTTGGCCCTTACCGCAAAGAACAAAACTATCATGGAAAAGGATAAAACTATCGAGGACCAGTTAGTTGAAATCCAGAGGCTTTGCGTCGATAATGAAAAACTTGATTCTGCCTTACTCCTATCGAGAACCGAGATGCTAGATGCTCAAGTTGACTACACCATTGCTACACATGCTTTTGATGAGTTGAAAGAGCAGAAAGCCATGGAAAGAGAAGAGTTGAATGCTACCCTTCTCCAGTTCTTTCCTAATTTCAATATATATAAGAACCTAAAGTGGTTGGGTAGGTTATATGTCATCACTCTTATCAATGCTTGGGAGGAGAGTTTACGCCGCTGGAAGGCGGCCGATGAAGGCCTCACCAAAGTTGAGTTGAAGCCCATATATCTTGATGCCGATGACATAGAAAACTTGAAACTGGGATAGTTATCCTTGATACGAAAGATGTTGTTGCCAAGAACGCCGTTGAAGCTTCTGTCGGCCCAAGTTCATTGGGTTAGGCAGAATCATAAACTCATAAATCCCAAGAGATTATAGTGAACATTCATGCAACTAAGGGGGCCAGCTTCGAGGCCACCACAACGATCCCAGGTTCCGCAGCTGCTGCTGATTTTGGACCATATATCCCAGTTTCTATCTCTTAGCCTATCTTTCCTACTCTAGAAGATGGTGAGATTACTGCCTCTCCCATAATGGAGACTTCATCTGGCAAGGGTATATCCCTTATCTCGCCGATGTATGAAGTCCTCTGGTTCTCGCCTGAGATTGTAACTAATATTTACTTCTCTGTTTGTGGCCTTGTAGATCAATCTTCTCTTTTACCTACTCCACCCTCCACTAGTCAAGGTTTGGGCCTAGCTACGATCATCACTAAGTCGACCTCCATGACCACACGACCGGTCGTTCCAGGCCTTCCCTCCAGTTTCGCTCCTGCCTTTGGTATAGAGAATATTGTAGCCTTGGAGGGATTGGACAAAGCTTCACAGTTCATAAAGGAAGACATCACCATAACCAGCATTTCAGGCCCAATCGAATCTATTTCCATAGCAGAGAAGTGGAAAATTGACATATCCAAGGTCAAAATTAAAACTGAAACTGGTCTTGAGAAGCCTACAAGAACCAAAGAGCCACAACCTTCTTCTCGAATTCTTCTTATCACTATCTGCCCTTCAAAGAGCGGCAACACCGACACTACAACAGAGGCTTTCGATCCCCCTACCAGTCGCCTTAAAGATCCTTCCACTATCATTACCGAAGGTGACACCACACATTCTTGAGAAAGCACACCAAAAGATGAGAAAGGCCAGAAGAGGCTCATCATGGCTTAAGCAGCAAAGCCAGGAAGAAGAAGAAGAAGGGTCAGAAGAAATAAGCTCCTTGTCAATCCTTGGTGACAGTAAAACACTTTATCTGTGTCCGTTTTGGTGTTGTATCCTTCTATTTTTCCTTTTGTTGTACATAGGCGACGTTTCTATGGGGGCGGCCCCTATATTAATTGATGTACATAAAAAAGCGATGTAATAAAAGGCTTAATTTTATATTCCAGTCTCTTTGTTCTATTTACATTTCCACACTTTTATATACTATACAGCCTATATGCAATTGCATACCTATACAATATAATTGCTTGTACTGCAACATATTATACATGTTTGTGTTTGTGCAATGCTTTTGTTTACTGCAACTCTGTGTATATAAATAAAATTCCTATAATTGCTTTAGTTATATTCTAGTTCTGTTTTACCATTGCTAAAGTATTTCAATTTAGCTAAACAAAACTAACACTTAACCAATTCTAGGGTTGTCTCTATTTTCCTTCGGTTGAGTTTTCCTCGACCATTAAAAAATTATTAATAGACTAAGTTTCACATCATTTCGCGTCTTTAGGAAACTGCTTTTCAGACATTTATGTCCCAATGCCTTTGATTTCACCGATAACCGGGCTCATTCAAAAGTAGCCATTGATTTTCACCATTCGACCTTGAACAATCATATCTCGTTGGCCCATAAGCGAGATTATTCCAATTGGACTATTATAATACATACCGAGTCCTGTGTCTGGGACCTGACGTTCTAGATGCCAGAATCCGGGCTTCATTTCCTTATCATACCTTTCCTTTAAACATTGGTCTAAGATCAATAACATAGGGTAAATCACTCGATTGTCCCTAGTCTGTTATACTCCCTCGGACCTATTCCTAGACCAGAGGAGTCCGACGACATCTATTGCTGAGCTCTAGATTTCAATCCCATATGTCTCCAGGTGTTGATCGAAAGCATCCGCCGACCATCCTCGCTTATCCTCGGCTTAGCATGTTATACTGGACCGAAAATGCGATCGTGAGTAAATCAGTTTATATATTGATAACCTATGCCTTTGGACGCCTATCTTTGGGCATCTACTCCCAGTCCCACTATCTCCGGTTGTTGATCATGAGTATCTGTTGATCTTGCTCGCTTATCCTTGGCCAAGCATATCCTTCCGGACCGATATCGTGGTCATTGTATATTTGTCCATTCGTCAGGTTCTATCTTCAAAAATTGGTGCTTTTTGCTACCTTCCCCTATACATTCTTTATTGACCTTGCCTACTTTCGGGCAGTAATCAATACCAGAGGAACAAGGTAGAATTATCCGATGAACCCTTACGGTGATGCTTCTTTCTCCAAATCCTATACTAAAGGAGTCAGTACCAAATTATACCGATAATCGCGCAGTATAAGACTTTGCTTACAAGAACATGATTCCATTAGTTCAAGAAGAAAACTTTTATTTTTAAACAGAAAACACGGCAAGTCCTGCCTTATTACATTGCCTCTAGAATCCTTGGGTGGCTTGTTTGTAGAAAATAAACTAGGTAAAATAGCACCGTAGTAAATTGTTATTCCATGCCCATGGAATTGGGATTCCATCAACAATAGCTAGCTTGAAAGTTCCATCTCCAAGCTTTTGTTCGATAGCATAAGGACCTTCCCAATTTAGATCAAGTGCCTCATACCCGAGGGAACTTGTTTCAAAACAAGATCCTCTATCTGTAAAGGATGGATCCAAACCTTGGTGTTAAAGTGTCATTTTACTCTTTTCTGGTAAGCAGCAACCCTTAATTCTACTTCCTCGCTTTTCTCATCAACCAAATCGAGGAACTCAAGGAAGAGTTCCTCGTTTACCTTTGTATCGTAATACCTTTTACGATGATAAGGGATTTCTAGTTATATCGGGATCATGGCTTCTGAATCGTAGGCCAAAGTGAACAACGTATATCAGTCGTGGACTTGCGAGTCATCCTATAAGCCTACAATGCCTATGGAAGCTCATTGACTCAGTTGCCCTTGACCTTAGTTAACCATTTCTTCAAAGTGGATTTGATGATTTTATTCATCGCCTCCACTTGTCCATTCTCCTATGGGTGTGCTACTATGGAAAAGCTTTTCACAATCTTGTACTAATTGCAAAATCCTTGAACTCAGTACTCTCAAACTGGGTTGCATTATCCGTTATAACATTCTGAGATACTCCGAACCTAAAGATAATGTTCTTTGTCACAAAGTTAATCACCTTTTCGTTGTGATTGTCGCTAGTGGTTCTTCTTCGACCCACTTCGTGAAGTAATCCACTGCAACCATAACATACTTAGCTCTTTCTTTTGCCATCATTAGCACATCAATTATTTCAATTCCCTAAACTGCAAATGGCCATAGGCTAACCTTTTGCGTAAGCTCTATGGATGGGGCTCTTGGAACCTTCAAAAATCTCTGGCAACGATCACATCATTTGGTATAATCAGTTGCATCTTAATTTATCATTGGCCAAACCGTCACGAAGTGCCTTCTCCGCTAATGTCTGCCTCCCGATGTGATCACCACAACTACCATAATAGATTTCCATGAGGATTTCCTAAATTCTTCCTTGGTTACAAACCTAAGCAAGGGGGTAGAGAATCCTCTTACGTAAATCACTCCTTCTTGCATCATAAACTATGGTGCCTTTCGAAGGAGTTTCATACATTCATTCCTATATCTCAGGAGAATTCCCTTGAGAAAATAATTCTTGATCAGAATCATCCACGACTCCTTCACCTCTTTGATCTCTAAAATCCAGTCAAAATCCAAATGGTTGGTACTTAGAGTCAATAGTACCTCTAATTGAACCAATCCAAACAGTTATGAATCGCTAGAACTAGCTAACATGGCATATGAATTAGCCTTCACATTCTCCTTTTTAGGGATATGCGTAATTGCGTAGTGTCATCATCCAACAGTTCCAGTGCCTTTGTCAGGTAAAGGTCAAGTCTCGCACTCTTAGCCTGATATTCCTTCTTTACTTGACAAACCACAAACTGAGAATCACTGAATATATGAAGCATCCTTATCCCTGATTCCTTTGCTATCCTTAGCCTCGCTATCAATGCCTCATACTCAGCCTCATAGTTAGTTGCAAGAAATTCCAACTTCAATGCATAAAAAATCGACCGCTATACCAGAGTTACAAGCACCATTCTTGTGCCTGAAAGTGTGACCATGTCGCCTTCCTCTTTAATATCTCATCCAGTAAACTCTATGATGATGTCCGCCAATGCCTTCCCATTTATCGCCCTCCTCGGATGGTAAGTTATATCATACCGACTTAGTTCAATATTCCATTTCAATAACCTTCCCAAAGTCTCCGTTCGGTACAACACCTGCTTTAAAGGTTGATCCATTAGCATTTTAATCGAATAAGCCTAAAAATATGTTTGCAGCTTCCTCAATGCTATAAGCAAGCAAAAGGAAAGGTTCTCCAACTTTGAGTATTCCATTTCAGCTCCAGTGAATCACTTGCTGATATAAAAAACTGGCCTTTGAATTCTCGCCTCCTCACGCACTATTGTTGCACTCAGTGCATGAGCAGACACTGCCAAGTATAAAAATAAATCTTCTCCGTCCTACGGTTTGGATGGTGGCATCTCCATGTACCTTAGTAACTCCTTGAAGACATTCTGACATTCCATATTCCATTCCAACTTCTTCTTTTTTCCTTTTTGAGAGCGTCAAAGAACTATATACATTTATCCATCTCCTCTGAGATAAACTGACTTAAAGCGGCAACCTTTCTATTTAAGCTCCACAACTCCTTCTTTATGGTCAGGGCACAAATGTTCCTTAAGGCGTTTGTAAGCTCCAAATTATCCTCAATGCTCCTTGAGTTCATGATAAATCCTAGAAATTTTCCCGATGCAACTCCAAAAGAGGATTTCAACGGATTCAACTTCATTTTGGCTTTCACAATGCCTCAAACATCTCCGAAAGTTCATTCATGTGATTCCTTGATAGCCATGACTTCACGAGCATATCATCCACATATATTTCCACCATCCATTCGATTTTATTCCTGAACATAAAAATTAGTAACCTTTGGCATGCAGCTCCAGTGTTCTTCAAACCAAATGGCATCACCCTATAGTAATTAGCCCCAAATCCTTTATGAAGCTTGTGTGCTTCTAATCCGTTATATGCATCTATATCTAATTATTACTAGAATGTTCATCGATAAAAGAGAGCAATTCATGTCTCGTGGTCCCGTCTACCAGCTGATCAATCCTATGCAAAGGAAGCTGTCCTTCAGGCATGCTTTATTCAAGTCAGAATAGTCAAGACACATCTTCTAGTTTCTGTTTGATTTCTTGATCAAAATGGGTTCAATACCCATTACAAGTATAAAGCATTGCAAATAAAACCATTCGCTTTCAATTTACGTACTTCCTCCTTCAATGAGTGGATCAGTCTGGACCTAGACTGCGCGTTTTTTGTTCCACGGGTGGAAACTTCGAGTCTATATTTAGTGCATGACACGCTATGTTCGGCGATATCTCGCTGAATGTATCCAAGCAAACACATCTAAGCATAGATCTGATCTTAAGAGCCTGAGTAGGATCATCCATGTCGAGTGAAATGTTTATCGCCAGCTCAATCGATCCCACCCGCCATTCCTTTGACTTCCTTTTAGGATCTATAGACTTATCGAACCTGCTATGGTTCCCAAGCCAAGGCTTAAGCTTTAGTTGTTACGCTTCTAAGTTCTTAATGTAGAGAGCTTTCTTACATTCTTGCCTTTCTCTCATCACATTGCCTCTCTTGGCTAAGCAACATAACATTCTCTACTTGTACTCTGGTCTCTCCTAATTGATCCAACCCTACTTTCTGTAGGGAACTTCCTCATTAAGCACTAAGGAGCTAATGCTATCCCCAAGTCAGCTAGGGTCGGTTGGCCTAAAAAGGCATTGTACTCTGAATACTCATCTACTATCATAAGTCTTTGAACCCGCAATGCCATGCGGTCTCCATTACCTAACACCGTAGACAAATCAATCGACCCAATCGATTACTTTGGCTTACCGGTAAATCCCTATATCCTGGATATACAAGGTTTAACATCCTTCATACTAATTCTCATCTGATCAAATGTCCTTTTAAATAAGATCACTGAGTTTCCACTATCCATCAGAACATGGTTCACTATTGCGGGAACAACAACAGCCGTAATAACCATAGGGTCGAAGATAGGCGCTTCTATTCCATCGGAATCCTAGTTCCTGAACACAACATCATATGTTGCCATTGTTTGCTACTTAACTAGAGTGTCATCCTCGATAGCAAAGCAACTCGCCTGTGGTCTGTGCTTAAACGAGCTCGCACACTGCTTTCCTTTCAGCTTTTATAATAACCCTTATTTTTAACGTTTAGATATTTAAATAACTAAATTAAATATTGGATCGTTAAATTAATTGAAGGCCAAAATCTGATATTTTTTAGAATATGGAAAAATTAGGACTCGAGACCACTTCCGCTGAGTTAGGATCGATGTTAAAAATTCAAATGCGTATAGATATAACTATATTTTGAGTCCGGGATTTTTACGATTTATGTAATCTTATACATATTTAATAAAAGTAAGTGCGCGTTCAAGTACAGTAGGATCTCGATCAGGAACTTGTGTTTTGAGGATGAAGACTTCAGTATGAGATTTAGGATTGAGGAAATTTTGGAATTGGATGATCCGATAGCCAAAACAACCTAAAAATACATAAATTATCATCTCAGAGTGCTATCTCGGATGGTGATGAAATTTATACAATCGTGATTAGAAAAATGAGTTGATTTGCATCGACGAGTTTCGTTGCGATCTAATGTACTGTGTGATCACAGAGCCGAAAACGTGTGGTAGTTTATTTAAGAAGTCAAATAAAAGAGTATACATATTATTATATATGCATTACCCACACCTGTGCTATTTTATTTCCTATCTTCGTTTTCTCTCCTCCTCCTCCTTAAGCAGTAAACATAAAGGCTACTCGTGCACCTTTAATTTAATCAAGAGTTATGGTTCATGAAAATCGATGAGGTTAGATTCGTTGAACTCCTGGAGGGGAAAGCATCGTACCGATAGTGTCTTTGAGGGGTACGACATTTCTTCCCATAGTCGATTTTTTTGAGCTGCCGCCTAGGGTTTTGATTTGCGGGGTCTTAAGGCGGAGTCCGGGTAAGCGATGGTTGGGGTTGAGTTTTTAAGTGACGTAATACATGTTTTGGGGTTGGTCGGTGGAGGTGCGATCGTAGAAGGGGAGTCGTGACTTTTGTGATACGATGGAGGGTTTACATGTCAGAATTTGATTGGGAGGATCGACCGTGTTGAATTGGTGGCTATCGCATAGAGTACGTGAAGTGTGACGCGTTGGAAGTGATGGTGCATGATTTTGTCGACTAATGAATGTATGGTAAAGGAGAGGAGTTGGCAGCCTGACGGGAATGCACATATTTGTGCATAGTAGTTAGTGATTAGGGAAGGAGAGGGATTGTTTTGTTTAAGGTAATGAAGGGATTAAGTTGACTAATTATTATTAATTAATCATGTTTCGTAGTTAATTCATATCTCTTGAATACGAGGTCAATCGAGACATTGTATTCACCGTTGCACTCGTATGGAGATTATCTACGACATGGTATAGGGTTAGGCTCGATTTAAACACTTATGAATTTACTGTTTAAGTGAGTGAAATTATAACTCTTAATTTATATTTCATTATAAATCCTCGTAATTTTATATATTGAAAATTATTACCTAGTAGAGGTAATATATATATATATATATATGTATATAATTATTTCCCTATTTGCTTGGATTCGTTCGAGTAGATATTCAAGATAATAGATCAACAACCTTATATATATTGTGTGTTCTATTCATATTGAATAGAGATATATGGAGTTGATATTAATTTATACCATGGTTATAAATTAATTAAACTCTAATTTGTAGTTAGATCTGCGATAGAAACATTATTATATATTTTGCTACTAACATACGGTATAATTGATTGACATCCCGTATATAAAAATTTCGTGTTCCATTTGTATTGAATAGAATTAGATGGAGTTGATATTAATTTATAATATGGTAATAAATTAATTAGAACTCTAATTTGTAGTTATTATAGTGATAGAAATATTATTATATATTTTATTACTAGTCGAAAATTAGAAGTTTGACCTTTGAAATAATTGGTAAGGCTAAAATAATGATTTAGGCAAGTTAAATTTGTATTAAAATGGATTTAAAATTTATCTGGCTTTGATATTGGTTTATTATAGTGTAAATCAAAAATTAACTAACTAGTGAATTTCTATTAAGGTAATTTGAGAAGTTAGAAATTTCAAGAAGTATTGTATTATTTAATAAGGCTTGATTAAGGTTATAAAATCCCAAACATTGTAATAACGTTATTTATTAACTTTTGACCGTAAGGAATGGTTTGAGATATATATGTACACATATATATAGAAATTTATACATAAGTTATATAATATTTTTAGGCCTTGTTGATAGCTAAACTTAATTAAAATAAAAGAATTAAGTGAAAATAAGCTATAGTATGATTGATAGGCAAGTGCATTATTTTATATAAGTTTGAGACTTCTATAAAATAATATGAAGAAGATATAATTTTAGATTGGTTACTTAAGTAAGATGTATTTTTTTGAATTGTTTATATGGTTGTATTTGTGAATCGCTATTGATATTGAGATGATAGATTTGTTACTTTAGATGTGTATTTCTTTTATGTATGTAAATGTGCAAGATATGTGTTTATTTGTTCCATATTGTTGGACTGGTTATATATATATATATATATATCTACATGCAGTTTTTGTGATTTTTATATGTCTATATGTATAAATATAGTTCTGGTACGTATGACTTGGGGCTACTGGGAGGTGCACGAAATATTATACGCATTTATTGATATGCAGTTTAAAGTATTTATATATACTTTTAGTACGTCCAACTTTGGGCTACTGATTGGTGCAAGGAATCCACTGTACCATTGCAACACACGACTTACAAATGAAGTTTCGGAGCTGGGGAGGTGAGAGATTGGGAAGTCAATTTAGAGTGGGTCTATACTGTTGCATTGTATGGACGGGTGCTGCTATAGGATCTACATGCCAACTTCTTTTAAGGTGTTGGATTTCAAGGGAGGCTACAATGTAGTTGTGGCTCATGATAGGTCTCTTCGGTAGCTAATGGAAATTCAATGCGATTTATCGATATGCAATTTAAGCATATGTATAGTTTCGGTATGCCTAACTTGGATTATCAATAGCGGATGAAATATATTATTCAGATATATAAATATGTGGTTTAAGTGATACATATATATAAGTAATTATAGACGCATATTTTGGTCAATTTTTTTTTTGTATTCCTAACTTGGACAACCGGCAAGTGCGAAATACTTCAAGAATGAATCACGATCCATATGGGGATAACAATATTTTGGTGTTTTGTATATGGTTAGGAAGGGTGTATGTAGGGTAGCTTTAATCCAAATTTTCTATCCATAGACAAATGGATTATATCGGTTTTAAAAAAGGAATCCATTGTACATTAAGATGTACAACCTGCAGACGTGGTTTCGGAGCACAGGTAGAGAGACATTGGGACATCGATAAAGATTAGGTCATATACCATTGCGTTGTACGATGAGTGTTGCGACAGGTACAAGCTAACTTCTTTTGAGGTGTTAATTTCCAGGGGAATCCATGATATAGCTACGACTCTCGATAGGTCTCTTTGGTAGCTAATTGCAATTCAGGACTGGTATCAATTATATATATCCATATTTTAGTTTTGGTATGGAGACGTTATGTTAGCAGTATTATTATTCGATGTATTGGTTTGGCATTTCAGATGCTTCGATAGGGATTATTGAATCGAGTGGTTTCTGTAGTGGGCTCGATGCATCAGAAATGATGGGTATCAACTTATTTTTCGTGTGTCACTTATCATTATAATTATGCACGTATATTGGTGTATTGATTATAATTATGGAACATTGTATGTTAGACTTATAATGAGATGCTTATATTACTTCTGCATTAGTACACTGGGTTACCTCTATCATGGTAGGTTGTTACGTTTCAATTACATTATATTAGTCGTGCTGACTCGTTGATGACAGGAGAAGAGTATGTTATAGTATGAGCCCATGCCTTTGATGATATATAATCGTTTATAGGAAGTCTGGCTTATTCCTAAGCCACATTTATGGAGGGAACCGACTATACTTCAATAGTTTCCTACTTAATTATATATAGCTTTGACATCCAGTATTTAAGATAGTTCCCCTCACACTAGGATTTATGTCTGATCCATATTTTATCTTTGTCTGTTTGTCTCATGACAACTCTCGGGTGCTCAATTGAGTAGTTTGGAAGCCAAATGCTTTTGGAGATACACTTTCAAAACAGTTGGAGCACTTTTGAGGTGAAGTGATTCATTGGATATATACTTGATATTATGGTAATTTATGACAAATATGTTATTTATATATGAGACTTGTTGTATCAGATATTGTGTTCTGACTTTTTGTATTGATATTTATTTATCAGTTACTTCCATCATTATAGTCTCTTATATATTGCTTATCCCATTATGCTTATGCATATTCAATATATTATACATTATCATTCCGCTGTGATATTCTATTGCTATGCCTTGGTATGATGTTTATGTTTTTATTTTACCCTAACGGACTATCTTTGTCGTATTTAGGAATCAGACATTGTCACTCAATGTTGATTCATGGTATTACAAGGGGCGAGTCGTCAAGTGCATAAATTCAACACTTAGGACCAAGTAGACCGGGTTAGGTTAAGAAACTTGAGGGTTGGAGATATATTAAGAGAGTGTACTTGTATTTTTCTACTATATAATATTGCATACACCACTTGTCTCCTGAACTTTGGTTTATTCGGTTGCTAGTAGCTAGGGTATCTTCGTGTATGGCTATATGTATATGCTGATGGGGTGCAAGAGCAAATGAAGTTAGGTAGTCTGAGATGTCGATTGGTTCATAGACTATTGGAATACTGGAAGGGATGTTTTGCCGTTCGCGAACATTCCTGCAACCGTGGTGGGGGTTGGAAGTGGTGTAGTCCTTTGGGCATTGTAGTAAAAGATATTAATAAGCAGGCCATGACTTGGATTGATTCTAGACATTACTTTGAGTCTTGTTTTATTTCTAAGATTGAAAGGGACATGCAGCTCGAGCACTTCATCCATTTATAGCAGAGTAGCTTGTCAGTGAATGAGTGTTAGTCAATTTGGCTAAATGTTTGATCCCTTGCCGTGTAGGTTAATTCTTTTGTAATGGTAATCTTATGTGGTAACCCCCGTTTTAACATTCCATAAAATTAACGATAATTAATAAATAATTAATAAGGCTCCAAAAATGGAATTTGAGCAAACGTTGGAATTTGACCATAAAGCCTGACGATTTTCGAAGCAACTTTCATATTTGGTGTTTCATGATCGAAGCTCAGACGAAAAAGTTATTAGTGTTTGAAGTTTCGAAAGTGTAAATAATTAAAAATGAAAAAGGAAATAAATAAACATTAGAATATGGTAGCCCATTGATCGACCCCCTCCTTGGGACATTCAACCCACTACAGTGCTAGAATGCATAATTTAACACATAATCAGGTATAATAATTGAAGTAACAGATGGACCACAATTATTAGAAGCCAAGAAGGAGAGTTAAGGAAGGTGGGTGATGGTTAAATGACATACTAGAGATATCCATCTTAATTTAGTAAGGAGTGTTAGGGCCACAACATCATTAACACTAGTTGATGATGAATGGCAGCTTCCAGTAAAATTTCTTTTAGGATATTTGGGTTGTAATTGCTAGTTGTCTCCCTTAGGTTATTAGAAAAACATATGATATAAGATGAGATATGTTCATGTTTAGTCACTGTGTTGATTGTATGGATGGGATTAGGCCATTATATAAATATAAATATATTGGAAAACAATGTAAATAAGGAAATCTTATAAGAACACTTAACCAGCGATAAAATTTTAAGCAAGAGTAGAAATTTATAAAATAAATTAGGAAAATAAGTTAACAACTAAAAAATACAAAATAATTAGATCCCAAAACTTCAAAATTTTGGAAAAAAATAAATTTTAGCATACAGAGGATAGGGAAAGGTTGTTGCAAAGTCACTGGTCACTATCCTTATGCCTTAAAAGCGAAAATTATAAATACGTTTGTATGTAGTTTGTTTTTAGAATATAAGAAGGTTGCTTAAATCTAGGATAAACTACATAATACTAGGGTCAATCATATGCATTAGTCCATTGACTTAGTTCCAATTACGTTAAGATGTGATTTAATTGTTTTAAGGATGTAATGGAAACTATTTTGAGAAAAGAAAAAAATTGTGTTTGAAAGCTTCGAAATTTTTATTTAAAAGATTTTGAGAAGCTGGGTTTAAATGTTCTCGGAATATACTGTTCAAGTGCTTTTGAAAAATATACGATAATAATAATAATAATAAATGGTGTTTATATGCTTTTGAGAAATTAAATTTTCAAACCATTTTGCAAGTTTGATTGGAAAAGGAAAATGAAAATATTTCAATTTTCTAAGGCCACATGCTTAACGTAGGGTAGGTCAACACATTAGTGGATATGAATTTTACGACCTAACAAGGGTAACAGTAAACTAAACATAGATAATAACAAGGAAAAATGGTTTTTAGCTTTGGAATATTTATTCCTATACCTTGTTGATAGCAAATAAAAACTTAGGCTTAGGATAATTATGCTTTAACATCCAAAAATAAACCTCCTTATGCAAATTGTACTTGGAAAAGTTGGAAAGGATTTGAGGATTAAAGAGAAGGTTCTAAGATACAACCAAATAGGTTATCCAAAAGAAGGGTGGAATTGTAAAATTCTCCATCTAAATATCTTTTTCGACATAGAAGTGTAGATTCATAAACTGGATTTTCAAAAAAAATTAGATGTTAAAAAATTGTGTGCTGGATTTTGGATGGTAGAGATTGGATTCAAAATTGGTTGAACCTTACTCCTATGTGCGGCCGTATGGAAATTATTGTGTGAAAAGAATTTTTGAAAACTTGCATGCATATAGAACTAGTAGTATATCTAAGTTGTTTGCATCATATTTTCAATTTTTTTAAATAGAATGCATTCATATATGTGACGACCCGGAATTTTTAGATATTTGAAATTGGAATATTTAATTGATTTTAAATATTTAAAAAGTTAATTTTAACTTAAATTTCAAATATCCCTATTTATTGGATAATTAAATATTGAATTTAATGATTAAAAATTGGGTGAAATGATGAATCTGGAGTTTTAAGCCCGTTAAAAATAATTTGAAGGCTTGGAAAATTTACATTGTTAATACTGAAGATAGTAAAAGTGTTAAACTTGAATTTGGAAGTGTTTTGTTAAGTTTTGAAATTTTATCGTTTAAATCGATATTTAAAAATGGTCTTCCGGGGCACAGTCTCGGAATTCGACGAAACTAGTTCCATTGGATCCGTAATATTGTATTATTATCGGATTTCAAATTTCGGAGCGTTTGGAGTTGTCGTGTGATCGTACGATAGATAAACGCGCTGAAATTTATATCGGAAATTGAATATAATAACCGAGTTCAAAAAGCTATCTTCTCCATACGATCGAATTAGGACTCGAAACCTTTTCCATTGCATTCGGAATAGGGGTATAACATTACGAACGCCTGGCGGCACGCCTCGATAGGAGGTCGAGATTTTGAGTTGCGATTTCGAGATGTTTAAATTTAAATAATATTATTTATATATTGTTGACTGGTCAAACATCTTCACACCAGAACTTTCTCACCTCATTTCAGAAGCACTGTAGCTAGATTTTTTCAACACTCTTCCTTTGCCTTCTCGAACACACGATCCCTTATATTCCATCTCACTTCTCGTTCCTTTTAAAAAAATTTGCTTGTTCCTTGTTCAATTCGACTCCAGCCATTATCGAATGAAATTCAAAATAAAATAAAATCAAATGGCCGAAGCCTCTTTAAAATCAAAATTCAAATCGGAAACTTCAAAAGAGTGGCGGAAATTTTAATCGAAAAGCAGAAATCAAAACAAAATCAGGGCGAGCTCCATTTCATTTCCCAAAAATCAAATCGCGACTTTTCCTTGAATGCTCCAACTGGCCTTCAATCGGAGCCCTGCGTTCGTGTGCGAGTGTGTTGAAGCCCAAGTCGAGGAGCGAGCGCTGAGAGTCGATAAGCTTCGTGACGGCAAGGCTCGGCGAGTTTTCAGTTGTTATTGTCTGGGCTCGATTCGAGCATGCGAGGTTGTTCGGCGTTTTGTGGGTCGGCGACTAAGGCATTGGGCTCGAACGATTATCGGAGGGCAAGGAGTCGAGAATGGGAACCGCGACTTGGGGATTCGCGCTTGTATGTATCAGCTTGGGGTTCGTGATTCGTCGATAGACTTGGGAGCGACGTGAAGATCGACGGCGAATCTAGTTGGTGATGTCAGGCAGTGAGGTATCGATTCGTTTCTTCTTTATTTATTATTCTTCTCAATTTAAATTTAGATATATATATATATATATTTGTATACATATACAGTAAGGAAAATTTTAATATAAATATAAAAATATATACACACATTTTAATATATATATATATATAGGAAAATGGAAATTTATTTTATTAAGATAAAGTTTGGGAAAAAGTAAATAGGAATTTTAAAATGTTGAAAGTTTATATAAATTATAGATTCCAATTTACTTTTATAAGTATATATGTAGTTTCAATAAAATAAAATAAATATACGTTTACACATTTTAAACTTATTAGTTTATTTAAAAATATGTATTTAGGGAGTTAGTTTGTTAAATTAACTTATTTAATTATTTAGCTACTAAGAAATTATTAAAGGAAAATTAGTTTAAAATTAAATTAATAAATGGAAATTGACTGTTCGATTTATTTAAAATGTTAATAAACTGTGAATTGTTTTTGCAAGGTCCAAAATTTGCGGAGAAATAGTCAAAATGGAAATGGATCGCAAACAGAAAAAAATCAAAGGTGAGTAAATCTCACTCATCTGGGTTTAATTTAAATTTAAATGGTTAAATTTAAATAATTGGTTGAATGATCGAATTGATTGGATGTGGTATATTATATATAATATATATATATTGGAGTGATTGATTTCCCGCATTATATAGCGGATGAGACCCTATGTGCCGCATAATAGCGGATGATATTATATTAAACCCATATACTGCGATATTCCACCTTGAAGTGGAATTGGTATTGTGCTAACGTCTGTGGATGCAGGAAAACAGGTTGGAGGGATCCAACTGGATTCCTCAAATTTATTTAAATTGTTTAATATCTTGTGTTTTGATATTCTGTGATGAATTATATTGATAAATGGGATATTGGATTCTATGGTCTGATTGAAATATTTCGGAACACTGAGTTATAAAATATATAGAATTGGATTTTTGAAAGAAATACCAGAGTAAAATTTTAAGTGAACTAACCATAGAGAATTTGAAATAAATTAAGGAATGAATTGAGAAAGAATAAAAGTGATTTTTAATCCTAATAAATAAATTCTGAGTATGAAAAAGGGATTTTGAATAAACAGAGAAAAAAAATGAATTTTAAAACTTAAGTGATATTATTTAAAGGAATAAAGAATTCATTGTAATCCAAGGTTTAAATTTAATTAAAAGGAAAAGAAAAGGGATTTGGGAAATCTGAAATTGGTATTCCTACTTTAATGGGATTTTTAAATCATAATAAAGAAATGAAATTTAAAGTTAATGGATTTTGAAATAAATGAAGTAAGTAAGGAAATTTATTTCAAAGTGAAATGTAACGACCCGGAATTTTCGACTCCGAAAATCCCAAATTGTTAAGGAAAGAAAAAGAAAGAGGTAGAAGAAAAAGAGAAACAAAACTCAGAATCACATATTCTCACATTCGCAGCGGATAAAATATAATATCAAATAATATTCTTTACACAAAGAAAGCTGTATCAGTCATTTACATTTTAATACATCAGAGTTACAACCATTTACATGAACTGGACAGTTATACAACTTGTTCCAGACTACAATCTATACAGACTACACAGTCTCATATACACAGCGGAATACTCCATACGTTCCTGCCATCCAGCTCGCCACCTGAGCTCTAGAACGTCCTTACCCGAAAATCTGTAATACTCGGTCTGACCCGAGCATTACATCAAAGTAACACCCGAGTCAGGCTGGAAACCAGCGTGAGTAAACTCATCTAACATGAAATTTCAATTCATAGAACTTATTTAAAATCCGGGGTAACTCGTATTTCCCTACGAGTTTTCAAAGTCCAACATTTATTACAAACAATAGCCAAGAACTATTTCTCAATTAAAGGTCAAGTTACTTAATTTATTCCAATTCCAGCCTATTGATTACACATATCAAATCTATAAAGAATTATAGTAGATTTCAAATCGAAGTGGTTTCGGGTATTTACTGATACCCGACCCCGGTCTCTTCGATTCCAGTGTCATTATTAATCCAAGTTATTTAAATTTTAAACCATACAATTCAAATAAAGGATATCGTCCAACAATTCAACTCAGATAGGTAACCTACATTATCTCAGTTTAACCCATTCATATCACATCACATCACAATCGATCATCATAGATAAAATCAATCCAAGACATCCAATATCATTCAACCATCCATAACAAGATTTATTAGATATATAATTCCTAATTAATTTAATTAATCTCCAATTAAATTAATTACCAACTTTAAATCATTTAGATTACCTTAATCCTGCATACTCAACATTTATTAATTTCAACCCAATTAATAAATCATTCTTTAATCATCCATCTTAATTAATCATCCTTGATTAAATATCCTTTAATTATATTAAGTAGTTAACCCCATAGATTAATTAGCCTTAATCATTCACATTAACTTTAAATTAATCTCCTTAATTAATTAATCACATTAACTAATGATTCGCTAATTACTTAATTAAGGTAATTATTTAAGAATTAATCACTTAACCCTGCTTAATCAATCATTAATTAACTACAAACCATTTAATTAATCATTCCTTAACTACCTTATAAATTCATTAAATTAATCTTTAATTACAGATTAATTTATTCTTTAACTATTAATTAATAAACCTTAATTATTAATTAATAAAACTTAATTACAAATTAATTAATCCTTAATCATTAATTACAATTTAATTAATTCTTAATACTTTATTAATTAACCCTTAATTATCAATTAATTAATTACTAATTACCAATTAATTACTTAATTAATCAATTATTAATCCCTAATTAATTTCTTAATTAATTAACTACTAATTATTAATTAATTAACTTTAATTATCTAATTAATAATTCTTAATTTCAAATTAATTAAACTCTTAATTAAATAAATTTAAAATCTTTAGCTATTAATTTATTATTACTTAATTAATAATTAAAAATTAATTACTCTTTATTCAATTATCAAAATCTTAATTACCTTTAACAAATCATTTTCCTTTGTTAATTACTAAATCACATTATTAAACTTAACCTTTAATTAACATTTAATTATATTTATAAAGTGATTTAGGTTTTAAAACATTTTATTTAAGTTTTTAACAAACTTAAATTTAACAAACATACCATTAAAATAAGGTTTAAGAATATTTAAAAGGAGGTTTAGAAAAGTTTTAAACATAGAACTATCTTTAAAATTTCAACTTTTATTTCTTTTATAAAAATCTTTAAAATGTGCTTACCACCTTCCCTCACGATCCTTGCTTCGGGTTAAACCCGCATTCTACTCGAGACTGTCTCGAGTTCCCTCCCAGCTTCTTCTTCTTCCCTTAGTTTCTATATTTTTTTTTTAAAAAAAACAACTTAATTGATAAAACAACCCTCACGAACACGAGCGAACTCGAGCTACACCCCGTGACAACCATCTTCCTGCTCGAGATCTCACTCGAGTTACTCACTCACCTTCCACCTGACACAGATACACGTCGTGCACGTGTACGAACGTTTGCCATTGCTCCGGCGATCTCAACTACCTCTGGCAAGTCGTAAATCATCACGACATTCGACTTCGAGCATTCAAACGAAAGTATCTATCCTAAAACGAAATCGAGCCTTCAACTCGATATAGAAATCATCATCACCGGAAAGAAAACGTCTCACCATCATGCCTCCGACCACCATTCCACCTGAAACCCCGGTCACATCACCGCAAGCCATCCACGCAATCATCCCCATCACTCCGGTGCCACTCGATCCACCATAGATGACCCAGTCATCACGTTTTCCACCATGACCCAATAAAAGCGTTAAACCCTACCTTGACGTCACCTGACCGCTCCGACCACCTGAAAATCCTCTGGCCATTTTTCCCATGACCTCCACCACCCACGCTTCCTTCAGGAACGAGCACGCCGCCCAACTTATCGTCGATCGCCGTGAATCGATGGAAAATCAATTTCAGTTCAACTCGATAAATCACAACAACCCAAATCTAAGAAATCATGAAACTACTTTTAAAAATCACCATTTGTTATTACGAATCTGATTATGGAATCAAACATGAAATTAAGTTCACTGATTTTTTTCTGAATTAAAGAGATTTTACTGTAATTTTCCATTTTTGAAATAATTACTCAATAAATATACTTGAAATTGTTTTTAAAATTTATATTACATTGTTACAATTCTTTTTCATCTAGAGATCATAACTTAAAATTGTTCAGGTGGGATAATTAGAAAATTTTCTTTTGAACAGGTTATAAAACCTGTAATGTGGGAACAGAGGCATGTCTTATAGACATGCACATTACATATATACAGACATATGCACAGATAACATCAAATATATATACCTACAAGCCTATTTATATATGCATGCAATCATCTTTCACAAAATCATTTCAAAAATTTGTCACATGCATCAAAATATAAACCCAGATTTAGCTTTTTTTTAAAAAGGGTGTTTACTAACCTTAAAAGTAGAGACCAGGTTTTGAAATTTTATTTTTCTTTTGAATCTGAAAATTTATATTGAACTTGAATCTTTGTTTGCTTTGATCTGGAACTTGAATCCATGTTGAGTTGATTCTTTGATTTGAACTGATCTTGTTCTTGAATCAGGTTGGAGATTTCTTGATCAGGCTCTGTCCAGATTTTTCCCTTTTCCAATTTTTTTCTTGATTTTGAACTGCTGTTTTGATTTCTTTGATTTGTAGTTTGGTTTTAGTTTCAGATTTTTTTTCTTCTTTTAATCTATTTTCTTTGTTTGCTTTAGGAAATGAACTGATAAAAGAAAATGAGAGAGAGGAGTGGAGAGGATTATATAACTTAGTTTTATCCTTTTATAAAAAAACAATAAAATGGAAAATAAAAATTAAGACACTTGTAAATTTGGCTTACACTTGTCATTAGACATATTCTTAGGCTTCCATTTGTAATTATGTATACATTTTAACTTACATATGTAATTCCATGTTTTTAATATGTTTTTTTATTTATAAATGTCTTTAAGTGTATAAATATTTAAACTTCTCCTTTATTTATCTTATATATAATTTAAAAGAAAAGGATATAAAATCCAATTACACACTTAATTAATTATTCAAATATACTAGTTTAATATATTATCCTTTATTTATATTTATAAAATATTTTAAAGATAATGATATAAAACTAATTTCATATATATATAAAAAATCATATATACATATTATTTTTAAATCCAATTTATTTAAGATATTTATCTCTTGAAATTTCAAATTCAAATTCAAATTCTATTTAGAATTAACTCACATACACACACACACACATATATATATATATATAAACAACACATATTTATTATTGGTTTGAAATTAACAATTTTGCCAAATTTTAAATAATTTATACTGGAGATTATCACATCTAAATTTTTTTCAATTTATAAATCGGTATTTTTAAAAGTTAAATCAGATAACTATCCAATTATCTGATGCCCGAAAATCCGGGATATCACATTCCTTCTCCCTTTAAATCTTTTCGTCCTCGAAAAGGAATGAAGCCAAAATTTATTATTTACTTATTATCAGATAAATTTCTTGTTGAACATTTTAAATTATAAACTCCATTTATATTAAATTTTCAAAATACTTTAAAATCTATATAATATTACAAAAATAGTTTTTTTTTTATAAAAATACTTTTATAACTCAATGTCTCAACAAGTCCATCCTTGTTCTCACAGAAATTCGGTCATACGTTGATCAGACGTAGGACTGAAAATCTATAAGTACTTAGCAGACTCATTTTCAACACCCAGTGAAAATACTTGGAAAATAATTTTACTGAAAATATAGAAAACATTTTTGAAAACGAGGAAATATCTTTGGTGAAAATGCTCTGGAAATCATCACCCCCATCCATGGTCATAGTTACATCACGGGTTACGTTGCCATCGCAGCAAAAGTCCATGTAACTGATTACACCATGGAACCCACAACAGATCGCAGTTACATTCCAGGGTTACGTTGCCGTCGCAGCAAAAGTCCATGTAACTGTTGGCTCTCAGCGGCACACACGATTTCGCTGTCAAAATGAAACTTCTCCAACATAGGTCGCAGTCTACCGATATAAAATCAAACGTAGACAGTTGGCTCTCAGGGCACACATGACTTTCGCTATGTTACCATAGTGTCACAGTCTACCGATATAAAATCAAACGTAGACAGTTGGCTCTCAGCGGCACACACGACTTTCGCTATGGTCTGCAGTAGATTGCAGTGACATTGAGTTAAACTGTCGTCACAGCATAACCCAAATGCCTCTTTGGGCACCAGCCCCTCGACTTTCGCTACACAAATAATCCTCAGGAACTAGTTTTGTCCGGACTCCTCACAGGATCAACTTTAGAAACCCCCCTTGGGGCTCAAGGCAGTACCACCCTGTGGCACTCCTGAGAAGTTCATTTTAAGGAAGCGCCTTTTTCCCCAGAGCTATTCTCAAAACACTTTATACTATATACTTATAGTATCTTCAAATCATACCCTTTATGATTTATCAAAATCTCCTTTACACAAAATCGATTACCAAAATCGATAATTCTCAAGCTAGGCTTTCCAAGATTTTTCCAAAAATAAAAGCCTTTTCCAAATTCATAGGTTCCTAAAACCTTTTTCAAAATCATTCTCATAAGATCCTTTATATATATAGATATATATACTTTAAAAATCTTTGGATCATTTCAAACTTGTATAAAACCTCTTTTATACTTCAAATATTTCAAAACCCTTTTTATTCTGGCTAGATTCAATAAGGAAAATTTATCATATTACAAAATATAACTTCATTTATTGTCAAATCAAATATTCAAGTTTGATTTCTTTATAAAGTTATTTACCATTTACTTACTTCCATAAAGTAAATTTCAACCAAAGAAATATCCAATTCCATTATATTTCACAAATATACTTTTCATTTCAAAAGCATTTCAAATTCCTTATTCACAAATTTTCAATGCCAATTTCATTCAAACCCGTACGATGTACACATATCATCCGTACGCAATATCAATCCGATCGCTCACTCGATCACACAATTTCTCTTCCGAACTAGTATCGTCCACCCGACTTTCTAGTGCGGACTCAGATCTGGTTTCTTGATCAGAAACCGTCATTCTCCTTGCATAGTCACAACTATGATAGAGAATATCCAGAACCAATCAATAATCCATATCCAGGTTCGCCGTTGAAAATCGAGCGAAAAATCCCAACTCAGATCGATAATACTATCTCGAAATTCTATGCTCGAATCTGGATCAAATCACTATGCGAATAGAATAATATACGTATATCCTACGTATTTATCTTTATTGGTTATTAGCCAAATCAATTCTCTTTTCTATTCACATTTCCTTTAATTCCATTCACTTATTCTCAATTGCTTCCATTTCCAATTGAGTTATCACTTCAATTACAAACAGTTTGAACTTTGACTTATTTAAATTTAAAAATAGCTTGAAAAAAATTTAAAATAGATAAGTAGTTGAAAAATAGTTATTAGTTTGAAAAATAGCTGTAAAATAGTTAAATAGTTATAAAATAGTTAGATAATTGCAAAATAGTTTTTTTAAAATAGTAATTAGATATAAGTAACTGAAAAATAGTAATTAGTTTGTAAGACAGTTTCAAAATAGTTAAATAGTTCCAAAATAATTGTAAAATAAGTATAAGATAGTTTAGGGTTTAAGAAGAAAGATTGTATAGTAAATAGTTTGGAAGAATATATTTGTATTAAAACAATTTATTTTGAAAATAATCCAGAGCCAAACTGTTTAATTTCCCAATCTCCATTTCCAATTAATTTCCCATCAATTCAATATAAATTCCACTTCCATTTAAATTGACTCAATTCCAATTTAAATAACTTCAATTTCCATTGAAATTGATTTAACCCCAATTCAAATTGAATTAACCTCAATTCCTTTTCAATTCAAATCAAATTCCATTTGATTTTTAAACTTATTTAACTTTAATCACAATTCCAAATTATTTCAAATCAATTTGGATTAATTTCAAATTGAACTAGCTTCAATTTCAAATCATTTCAATTCTAATTTACCATTTGAATTTTTAAACTTATACATCTTCAATCACAATTCTAATTAATTCAAATCAAATTCAATTTGAACTAATTCTATTCAAATCTCAACTTAAAACCATCTCGAATTTCATAAATTTGAGTTAAAATTTTAAATGTTGATTTAATCCTTTAAATCAAATCAACCTTTATTTTCTTATTTAACAACTTAAATCCTTAAACCATTTAATTCTGAATCCTAATTTCAAATTCCATTTTAAAATTATCTTAACTTATTACAAAGTTCAAATAAGAATTCAAAAACAATTAAATCTTCAAATTCTAATTTATTATCCATTTTAATTTCCAGATCTCAAATCCATTTTGAGATCACTCATAACTCCCATTTAAAATCAATCATTTAACATCCCCAGTTAAATTCCAATTTCATCTTGAAATTTTCAAATCAGGTTGTTCATTCCAAACTTATTTAACTTCTTCCAAGTTAAATTCAATTTAATCCCATTAGCCTTACTCAATTTGAATCCCCATTTCAAATTTTAAATTTCTATCGATATTCTTTCTTTAAAATTCTAAACTTATTTAAGTTTTTACATCACGCTTCAGGGAAAATTAAAACTCATCATTCTAGAGTTTATTTCAAATTATCTTCAATTCCAATTTATAAGTCATACTCACCTAAAAGTTTATTTCCTTAAAATATTTCATTTTACTTAATCATTTACAACATTTCATTATCAACCATCTATGATAATAACCAAGATTATCATATCTGGAAACCAATTCATTATTATCTATATTTCTACAAATTCAAGATTTTGATTTCAGTTTGGATCTATTTCAAACTTATCTTCATTTCAATTTCAATTTGGTTGTATTTCTATTATCACTTAATTTAATTCCAAAATTTTAACAACCAATTACCTTAATATTTATTAGAAGGAAATATCATCTTATATATCAAAATATATTCTTATATAAAATCATTTAAAATCCTTATATAGGAAAATAACAATTACGCTCTCATATATATATATATATATATATATATATATATATTACACTCAACTCATTTTAGGGTACTATTGCCCCTATCCTAAATGAGTAAACCCACCAGAGCCAAGGTTTTTCACTTAACCTTTGCTCTGATACCAAATGTAACGACCCGGAATTTTCGACTCCGAAAATCCCGAATTGTTAAGGAAAGAAAAGGAAAGAGGTAGAAGAAAAAGAGAAACAAAACTCAGTCACATATTCTCACATTCGCAGCGGATAAAATATAATATCAAATAATATTCTTTACACAAAGAAAGCTGTATCAGTCATTTACATTTTAATACATCAGAGTTACAACCATTCACATGAACTGGACAGTTATACAACTTGTTCCAGACTACAATCTATACAGACTACACAGTCTCATATACACAGCGGAATACTCCATACGTTCCTGCCATCCAGCTCGCCACCTGAGCTCTAGAACGTCCTTACCTGAAAATCTGTAATACTCGGTCTGACCCGAGCATTACATCAAAGTAACACCCGAGTCAGGCTGGAAACCAGCGTGAGTAGAACTTATTTAAAATCCGGGGTAACTCGTATTTCCCTACGAGTTCTCAAAGTCCAACATTTATTACAAACAATAGCCAAGAACTATTTCTCAATTAAAGGTCAAGTTACTTAATTTATTCCAATTCCAGCCTATTGATTACACATATCAAATCTATAAAGAATTATAGTAGATTTCAAATCGAAGTGGTTTCGGGTATTTACTGAAACCCGACCCCGGTCTCTTCGATTCCAGTGTCATTATTAATCCAAGTTATTTAAATTTTAAACCATACAATTCAAATAAAGGATATCGTCCAACAATTCAACTCAGATAGGTAACCTACATTATCTCGGTTTAACCCATTCATATCACATCACATCACAATCGATCATCATAGATAAAATCAATCCAAGACATCCAATATCATTCAACCATCCATAACAAGATTTATTAGATATATAATTCCTAATTAATTTAATTAATCTCCAATTAAATTAATTACCAACTTTAAATCATTTAGATTACCTTAATCCTGCATACTCAACATTTATTAATTTCAACCCAATTAATAAATCATTCTTTAATCATCCATCTTAATTAATCATCCTTGATTAAATATCCTTTAATTATATTAAGTAGTTAACCCCATAGATTAATTAGCCTTAATCATTCACATTAACTTTAAATTAATCTCCTTAATTAATTAATCACATTAACTAATGATTCGCTAATTACTTAATTAAGGTAATTATTTAAGAATTAATCACTTAACCCTGCTTAATCAATCATTAATTAACTACAAACCATTTAATTAATCATTCCTTAACTACCTTATAAATTCATTAAATTAATCTTTAATTACAGATTAATTTATTCTTTAACTATTAATTAATAAACCTTAATTATTAATTAATAAAACTTAATTACAAATTAATTAATCCTTAATCATTAATTACAATTTAATTAATTCTTAATACTTTATTAATTAACCCTTAATTATCAATTAATTAATTACTAATTACCAATTAATTACTTAATTAATCAATTATTAATCCCTAATTAATTTCTTAATTAATTAACTACTAATTATTAATTAATTAACTTTAATTATCTAATTAATAATTCTTAATTTCAAATTAATTAAACTCTTAATTAAATAAATTTAAAATCTTTAGCTATTAATTTATTATTAATTAATTAATAATTAAAAATTAATTACTCTTTATTCAATTATCAAAATCTTAATTACCTTTAACAAATCATTTTCCTTTGTTAATTACTAAATCACATTATTAAACTTAACCTTTAATTAACATTTAATTATATTTATAAAGTGATTTAGGTTTTAAAACATTTTATTTAAGTTTTTAACAAACTTAAATTTAACAAACATACCATTAAAATAAGGTTTAAGAATATTTAAAAGGAGGTTTAGAAAAGTTTTAAACATAGAACTATCTTTAAAATTTCAACTTTTATTTCTTTTATAAAAATCTTTAAAATGTGCTTACCACCTTCCCTCACGATCCTTGCTTCGGGTTAAACCCGCATTCTACTCGAGACTGTCTCGAGTTCCCTCCCAGCTTCTTCTTCTTCCCTTAGTTTCTATATTTTTTTAAAAAAAAACAACTTAATTGATAAAACAACCCTCACGAACACGAGCGAACTCGAGCTACACCCCGTGACAACCATCTTCCTGCTCGAGATCTCACTCGAGTTACTCACTCACCTTCCACCTGACACAGATACACGCCGTGCACGTGTACGAACGTTTGCCATTGCTCCGGCGATCTCAACTACCTCCGGTAAGTCCTAAATCATCACGACATTCGACTTCGAGCATTCAAACGAAAGTATCTATCCTAAAACGAAATCGAGCCTTCAACTCGATATAGAAATCATCATCACCGGAAAGAAAACGTCTCGCCATTACGCCTCCGACCACCGTTCCACCTGAAACCCCGGTCACATCACCGCAAGCCATCCACGCAACCATCCCCATCACTCCGGTGCCACTCGATCCACCATAGATGGCCCAGTCATCACGTTTTCCACCACGACCCAATAAAAGCGTTAAACCCTACCTTGACGTCACCTGACCGCTCCGACCACCTGAAAATCCTCTAGCCATTTTTTCCATGACCTCCACCACCCAAGCTTCCTTCAGGAACGAGCACGCCGCCCAACTTATCGTCGATCGCCGTGAATCGATGGAAAATCAATTTCAGTTCAACTCGATAAATCACAACAACCCAAATCTAAGAAATCATGAAACTACTTTTAAAAATCCCCATTTGTTATTACGAATCTGATTATGGAATCAAACATGAAATTAAGTTCACTGATTTTTTTCTGAATTAAAGAGATTTTACTGTAATTTTCCATTTTTGAAATAATTACTCAATAAATATACTTGAAATTATTTTTTAAATTTATATTACATTGTTACAATTCTTTTTCATCTAGAGATCATAACTTAAAATTGTTCAGGTGGGATAATTAGAAAATTTTCTTTTGAACGGGTTATAAAACCTGTAATGTGGGAACAGAGGCATGTCTTACAGACATGCACATTACCTATATACAGACATATGCACAGATAACATCAAATATATATACCTACAAGCCTATTTATATATGCATGCAATCATCTTTCATAAAATCATTTCAAAAATTTGTCACATGCATCAAAATATAAACCCAGATTTAGCTTTTTTTTTAAAAGGGTGTTTACTCACCTTAGAAAGTAGAGACCAGGTTTTGAAATTTTATTTTTCTTTTGAATCTGAAAATTTATATTGAACTTGAATCTTTGTTTGCTTTGATCTGGAACTTGAATCCATGTTGAGTTGATTCTTTGATTTGAACTGATCTTGTTCTTGAATCAGGTTGGAGATTTCTTGATCAGGCTCTGTCCAGATTTTTCCCTTTTCCAATTTTTTTCTTGATTTTGAACTGCTGTTTTGATTTCTTTGATTTGTAGTTTGGTTTTAGTTTCAGATTTTTTTTTCTTCTTTTAATCTATTTTCTTTGTTTGCTTTAGGAAATGAACTGATAAAAGAAAATGAGAGAGAGGAGTGGAGAGGATTATATAACTTAGTTTTATCCTTTTATAAAAAAACAATAAAAATAAAAATAAAAATTAAGACACTTGTAAATTTGGCTTACACTTGTCATTAGACATATTCTTAGGCTTCCATTTGTAATTATGTATACATTTTAACTTACATATGTAATTCCATGTTTTTAATATGTTTTTTTATTTATAAATGTCTTTAAGTGTATAAATATTTAAACTTCTCCTTTATTTATCTTATATATAATTTAAAAGAAAAGGATATAAAATCCAATTACACACTTAATTAATTATTCAAATATACTAGTTTAATATATTATCCTTTATTTATATTTATAAAATATTTTAAAGATAATGATATAAAACTAATTTCATATATATATATATAAAATCATATATACATATTATTTTTAAATCCAATTTATTTAAGATATTTATCTCTTGAAATTTCAAATTCAAATTCAAATTCTATTTAGAATTAACTCACACACACACACACACACACACATATATATATATATATATAAACAACACATATTTATTATTGGTTTGAAATTAACAATTTTGCCAAATTTAAATAATTTATACTGGAGATTATCACATCTAAATTTTTTTTCAATTTATAAATCGGTATTTTTAAAAGTTAAATCAGATAACTATCCAATTATCTGATGCCCGAAAATCTGGGATATCACATGAAGTAAATTGGAAATCAATTGGAAAATTGATTTAGGTGTTTGAAATTTGAATTTGAAAAGAGAAGTGAGATTTTGGAATTTATAAAATGGGTTTATAAAGTGAAATATGATATCGGTGGATATTTGGAAATATAAATTCAAGGTGGGAATTTATAAAGAAGTGTGAATTTGTTTAAAAATAAATAGTGATTTATTTTTAAAGATGTGAAAGAGAAGTGAATTTTCCTTGGATAGCCAAGTACGTTTCCAAAGCAAACTTTTGGGTATGAGTTAAAGGTTTTAAAGTTGATTTTAAAGTATGTTTTAGAAATTTATTATTTTTTAAATGTTTAAAGTTAAAAGTAAGTATTTCTCAAATTTAATTTAGTAGTAATTATTTAAAGGTAATTTGGTATTGTGTTTTAAAAGGATAAAAATGTAGTTTCATATTTTATAAAGTAGTTTTATTCTAAATGTTCTTAAAGTGTATATTTTTATAAAATAAAGTATTTAAGTAGTTTAAATCTAAATGTTTAAAGTATATTCTATAATTAAGTGTTTTAAATTATTTTTAAATCTGAAGTGTTTGTATTTGGTGTTTCCAGTGGAAATAGAAAATATTTGTGAATTTATTCCATGAGAGAAGACGGTTTGAAAACTGTTTCCAAAGGGGTTTAAATGGTGGAAATATATCTTGCGAAGATATTTTGAGATTAATAAATAATTTGGGAAATTATTTATTTGTTTGATGGGTGCTTGTGAATGTTAATTGATAGTTAAATAACCGACTATCAATATTGGCCAATGCGCTGATCGTTTCAAAGAGACCGGGATTGGAATTTATTTTCCGGAAACCACTTCGATCCGGTTTGTACATTTTCGTGGGGAAAACGAGTTTGAATCGAAGATGGTGCAGTGAAGTGCAAGGGCTAGTCGCTACTAATCCCGAGGGTGATTCCAAAATGGATGTAGTAGGAATAGTGCCCTCGGTTCCGTTCGGACCCGGAATGGACTTGTATGGATGAATGCTTTCGGAACATCGTCAGGGGGACGATGGGCATTCTAAGGGATATGTTCTAAAGGTAACGCTTAGCCTCAAGCCTCATCAACCGGGAATGACTGAAAATCAGGGGTTATGTAGTAAGGCTATGTGGGTAGCGCCCATTAGGGTGAGGTCATCCCTGTCTAGATGTCCCTTTTTATTTCGGCTATGTGGCGGTTGGTCGCGCCAACCGTGGGGTGATCTTACTCGGAATTACCCTTAGGTAGTTCCGGTCTTGTGTTGCAGGGGATCGGGCGTGGTCCTCGGTACACTGATCTAGACCAGGTACTGTGACAGGTGGTACCCCAGTGCCTAGTCATTCGTTGGAAATCCATTCTACCTATGTGTCTGTATGGTTTTGATTGTGCCCAACTATTGCTAAAACGTGAGATGCAAGCATTTCAACTAGATTCTATTTTACTTTCTATAGACACTATTATAATATCAGACGGATTTGATGAATAGTGTTTTGGCTATCGTAAGGTAAAAACCCGACATGTTTATTTGTGGCGTGGTCTTACGAGATGCTTTTGATTTCAAATGGTTTGGAAATCTTTAAAAATCCAATTGAGTGTGTTTTCTCATGCTGGTTTTCCAGACTGACTCGGGTGTTATTTTATTATAATGCTCGGGTGAGACCGAGTATTATAGATTACAGGAAAGGATGCTGTGAAGTTCAGGAGACGAGCTGGATGACGATACGTACTTTCGTACTTGTTTAAAATCTTCTACTGTGTTGTAAGTTGTATTATCTGTCGGTGAGGACAAGTTAATATAACTGTCCAGTTGTATGTTATTGATTGTGCGTACTCTGATGATGTAATATATAAACAGATTTGCTTTGTGTAAAGATCAGTTATTATCTATTATATTTTATTCCGCTGCGATGGTTAGATTCAGTTGTTGTTTTTTTTCTATCTTCTTTCTTCTACCTCCTTCTTCCTTAACCCAAATGGTTCATATTTTCGTTCTGCTTGAGTTGATTTGATGGAAATTAATGTCAATTCAAGGGGTACGGAACTGCGGATTGTTTCACTTGGTATTAGAGCCTAGGCTAGCGATAACCTTGGCTCTGGTGGAGATTACGCATTAGAGATAGAGTCAGTAGTGCTCTAGAATGAGTTTGAGTGTATTAATAGATATGAGAGCGTATTTGTTAGTGGATATAAAATGGTTTTATATTGCGTTGATTGATTTATTGAGTGGCATATGAACCTTCGTCGGCACAGTCTGGACAACTGTATCAAAGGGGTTTCTAAACACTTGAATAGAACAATTCGACACAATATTGTTTTCGGAAGCGGGTGAATGAAATAATTTTACCCAAAATATATTTTGATATAAAAGAAATAATTTTCTGCAAATTATTATATATAATTGAAGTGTTTGGGTGGTAATACTATAGTCAAATAAGATTATAAAGGTTTAAAAATAGCTTATATAACCAAGGAAAGTATGAGATAAAATTTTGGGATTAAAATTAAAAGTGAAGTCAAAAATGAGGATTTAACTTGGATTAAGTTGAAAATTAAATTTTTGGAATTTAACTAATGGATTATAGTTAAAATTGGATTTAAATTAAATTTGGAAATTTAAATCCCGGAAGTTTTGGAAGTGTTTTCCAAAGTATTTTGAAAGGAGAATAATAATAATATTATTTTTGAGGAATTTCTGAAAGAAATTGGGTTTAAATGGATTTTTGGAAGGGATGTAGCACTGAACTCACTTTAGTCGCTGGAAAATAATTCCGATGATGACGGCCGCATCATCAGTATTCATTTTCGAGCTTCTAAGTGACGGATTGCTGCCAAAATTGATTTGTTCAGAAAAACAAGTTTTGTTTTTGAAATTTCAAAGGAAATTTGTTGGTAATAAAAACCAGGATTGGTTTAAAAATTTGAAAAGGGTGATTTTGAGATATTAGTGATTTCAAAATGATTTGAAAACAAAAGCCGGGTGTTTAAAAATCCTGAAATCCTTATTTAAATAATTTAGAGAGATCATCAGGAGATAAGTTATAACTTATAATTGGTGAATGATTTCGATTGAATGGGAAGGTAAGAATTAAGTTGAAATCGAATTGAAATGAATTGAGATGTAAATGATATTAAGAGAAAATAAGTCCTTACTTAATTTAAATACAAGTGAATTGGTAGATTAAAGAGAATAGTATGATTTAACTGAAGTTAAGTTAAATAGAATTGAAATAAAATTCAGTTGAATTATAGATAATATTGAGTGAAATAAAGGGAATAAGAATTGTATTGGGATGAATGAATTGAAAATAGCCCATAAAGGTTAAAAGCATTGAAATAAAAATATATACTTGGCTAAGTAAAAATATATAATCCCGAATTAAAAGTAGAATGTGAATGGGAGTGATTGTAAATGGATGGAAGTGTGAATAAATAAGTGCGTGACTTATAAATTTAAAGAGTGAAAAAAAACCCAAAATAGAATTGTTTGATATTTTGGTGAATGAATAAAAAAATCCAATCTTGAATTATAAAATAGGAATTCAAGTAAAGTAATAAAGTGATATTTGAAGATAAAAATCAAACATTGAATTGAAAGTGGGAGTGAACTAATTTGGGATAAATTAGTTAAATGAATATGTTAATGAGATTCAAATTTGTTAATTAGAAGTGAATTCTGAGTTAATAAAATTGGATGGTGAATTAAAAAGTGAATATGAAATAAAATGCAAATATATGGTTTGTAAATAAATTAAAATGGAATGGAATTAAATATAAATTGAGTGGAATCAATTTTAAAATAGTTAAAAAACTAATGAAATTGTTTGTTTGAATGAATATCGACAAAATGGCATAGAAATTGATTTTCGGTTGTCGTAAGCGAGATTAAATGAAAATCTGAATGAAAACTTGGATAAAAGATGGCAATAAAAGTATTGAAGGTTGAAAATAATTAATGAATTGAAGCAAATTGAAATTTATATGGAATTGAAATTCAATTTGAATATAAACTTCAGTAGTGAAGTAAAAATAAATATAAGGAATATATATAAAATATTATATTGAACTTAAGAAATGAAATGGTGAAGTTCTTAAGTAAATTCGATATTGGAAATATACTAAGTAATTTTGGAATAGAGATTAAGTGAATTTGTGAAAGGGATAATTGTGGAAAGGTGGATATGAATCAAAATAAATGTGAATAAAAGTGAAATTGATATAGTTAATAATCAATGGATATAAATACGTAAGATGTACGTATATTATTTTATTCGCATAGTAATTTGATCCGGATTCGAGCACAGAATTTCGAGGTAATTATACCGATCCGAGTTAGGATTTTTTTCACTCGATTTTCGACGGCGAACCCTGGATATGGATTTTGATTGATTCTGGATATTCTCTATCATAGTTTGTGGCTATGCAAGGAGGATGACGGTTTCTGATCAAGAAACCAGATCTGAGTCCGTACTAAGATGTCGGGTGGATGATACTAGTACGGAAATGAAATTTTGTGATCGAGCGAGCGATCGGATTTGGCATTGCGTACGGATGATATATGTGCATCGTACGGACTTGAATGAAATAGATATTGAAACTTTTGAAAGGAAATGTACATAATGACTTTGAATTCTATGAGTGGACATTATTGTTAAGTAGGATATATAGGTGGTTTAAAGGCGGAAGGAAATTGATGTTTTTGATTTCATAAGATAAATTTGTATGGCCCGATAGAAAGGTATGTATTTTAAATTGGCATATGAAATTTGATGATTTTCTTGTCTAGCCACTTGGTTTTTGTTTTCCTTTGAAATTTGGGGGCCCGTAGAGGCATTTTGTAGTAGTACCGAGCTAGTCATGCAAAGGAGACGCTGGCAAAAATTTTCAAAATTTAGAGAGTTAGAAAAATTTTGAGAAAATTTTGATAATTTAAATTTTGAATTTGAATTATAATTTGAATGGTTGAGGGAGTAATATTGTTTGAAACCTATGGATGGATTTTGGAAGTTAGTAAGAGTGAAAGTGTGTCTTTAATAAAAGATTGTTTTGGAAAGATGTTTTAAAACTGTATGGTTTTGGGAAAATGATAAACTGGTTGTGGACCATTCCTCTTAACTAGTAATTTCGGGGACGAAATTCTTTTAAGGAGGAAGGAATGTGACGACCCGGAATTTTTAGATATTTGAAATTGGAATATTTAATTGATTTTAAATATTTAAAAAGTTAATTTTAACGTAAATTTCAAATATCTCTATTTATTGGATAATTAAATATTGAATTTAATGATTAAAAATTGGGTGAAATGATGAATCTGGAGTTTTAAGCCTGTTAAAAATAATTTGAAGGCTTGGAAAATTTACATTGTTAATACTGAAGATAGTAAAAGTGTTAAACTTGAATTTGGAAGTGTTTTGTTAAGTTTTGAAATTTTATCGTTTAAATCGATATTTAAAAATGGTCTTCCAGGGCACAGTCTCAGAATTCGACGAAACTAGTTCCATTGGATCCGTAATATTGTATTATTATCGAATTTCAAATTTCGGAGCGTTTGGAGTTGTCGTGTGATCGTACGATAGATAAACGTGCTGAAATTTATATCGGAAATTGAATATAATAACTGAGTTCAAAATGCTATCTTCTCCATACGATCGAATTAGGACTCGAAACCTTTTCCATTGCATTCGAAATAAGGGTATAACATTACGAACGCCTGGCGGCATGCCTCGATAGGAGGTCGAGATTTTGAGTTGCGAATTCGAGACGTTTAAATTTAAATAATATTATTTATATATTGTTGACTGGTCAAACATCTTCACACCAGAACTTTCTCACCTCATTTCAAAAGCACTGTAGCTAGATTTTTTAAACACGCTTCCTCTGCCTTCTTGAACACACGATCCCTTATCTTCCATCTCACTTCTCGTTCCTTTTAAAAAAAATTGCATGTTCCTTGTTCAATTCGACTCCAGCCATTATCGAACGAAATTCAAAATAAAATAAAATCAGATGGCCGAAGCCTCTTTAAAATCAAAATTCGAATCAGAAACTTCAAAAGAGTGGCGGAAATTTTAATCGAAAAGCAGAAATCAAAACAAAATCAGGGCGAGCTCCATTTCATTTCCCAAAAATCAAATCGCGACTTTTCCTTGAATGCTCTAACTGGCCTTTGATCGGAGCCCTGCGTTCGTGTGTGAGTGTGTTGAAGCGCAAGTCGAGGAGCGAGCGCTGAGAGTCTATAAGCTTCGTGGCGGCAAGGCTCAGCGAGTTTTCAGTTGTTATTGTCTGGGCTCGATTCGAGCATGCGAGGTTGTTCGGCGTTTTGTGGGTCGGCGACTAGGGCATTGGGCTCGAACGATTATCGGAGGGCAAGGAGTCGAGAATGGGAACCGCGACTTGGGGATTCGCGCTTGTGTGTATCAGCTTGGGGTTCATGATTCGTCGATAAGCTCGGGAGCGACATGAAGATCGACGGCGAATCGAGTTGGTGATGTCAGGCAGTAAGGTATCGATTCGTTTCTTCTTTATTTATTATTCTTCTCAATTTAAATTTAGAAATATATATATATATCTGTATACATATACAGTAAGGAAAATTTTAATATAAATATAAAAATATATACATACATTTTAATATATATATATATAGGAAAACGGAAATTTATTTTATTAAGATAAAGTTTGGGAAAAAGTAAATAGGAATTTTAAAATGTTGAAAGTTTATATAAATTATAGATTCTAATTTACTTTTATAAGTATATATGTAGTTTCAATAAAATAAAATAAATATACATTTACACATTTTAAACTTATTAGTTTATTTAAAAATATGTATTTAGGGAGTTAGTTTGTTAAATTAACTTATTTAATTATTTAGCTACTAAGAAATTATTAAAGGAAAATTAGTTTAAAATTAAATTAATAAATGGAAATTGACTGTTCGATTTATTTAAAATGTTAATAAATCGTGAATTGTTTTTACAAGGTCCAAAACTTGTGGAGAAATAGTCAAAATGGAAATAGTCGGAGTGGCTATCTTTTGACGTGGTGGCACGGCGAGGCAATTGTAGGGTTTAAAAGCAAGTTTAATAGACGTTGTTCTCAAGTCGATTTCGTCATTGTTGAGGCGATTCAGGTCATCGGACCTAGGGGGATAGAGGCTTAGGGGTGTGATGTTGCTCTGTATGGAATTGCAGAGGTTCTGGTGGCGTGGTTCGTCGACGGCGAGTTGGTTTGTCAATTTGGGTTATGTTCCAGGTTTGATTCAACTAGCTCGATTTCGAGTTCGACTTTGTTAAGGCGATTTGGGTGGTCGGAGTAGCTGCTGGGGTCGTAGGCGACTTGTTGGGGGACTCGGCGACGATCAGTGATGGCCGGAGTGATGGTGCACGTACATGTGCACGCGATTATGTCTGGGTGGTTTTGGGATCGGGGAAGAAGAAAGGGTTTCTCGGGTTCTTGCTCGAGCTTGATGGTGGTGGGACTCGAAGTCGAGTCGATGCGAAGTTTTGCACGAGGCTTGGCTCGTGTGAATGATCGGGAAATTTTGCCTGGGCTCGGGTAATGAGTTTTGAAATAAAGGAAATGCAGATTTTAAAAGTAATAGAAAATGAAAGAAATCAAGTTTTCAAAGCTAATTGAAAATAAACAAGCCTTCAAAAATAAAGGTGGGTAACAAGTGTTGCAAACAAGTTTCAAAGGTTAAATATTTAAAGATTAAATGTTTTATTTTAAATTTTGGGATTAGTTAAGTCTTTAAAGATAATTACTTAATTAAAAGTAATTAAATAAATGATTAAAATTGATTAATTAAATGATTAAGGGATAATTGCTCAATGTAATTAATTCGTGATTAGGGATAATCATTTTTGTAATTAATTAAGGGTTAATTAATTAATGTAATTAATTAAGAATAAATAATTAAGGGTTAATTAATTAAAATAATTTGTAATTAACCTGGGTTAGTGGTTAATCTGGTTTCAATTAATTAGATGATTCATTAACCTTACTTATGGATGACTGTATTCTATTGAATGCTGTGAATTGTTCGATATCCCTACTATGTGATGCTGTGTGATATGAATTGTTTTAATTCAAGCTGTGATGAATGTAATTTATTTTAACTGTGATTTATCTATGGATCTGTGAATATGGATAAGCGTTATAGTTTATACCGCTTATCAAATATATTGCTGTATTTGAATCTGTGATAATTGAATGATGTTGCACTATTGTGTGTGAAACCCCTGGACTACACCATACACACACAAATATGGATTGCACGTGGAAGTTGGTTAAGTCACAGATCTTTCAAATAGTTTTAAAATTGAATTTTTGAATCCAAATGGTTTTGAAAATAGATCGGATTTAAAGTGGAAAGCTTCTGAAAAAGGGATTTCAAAGATTAAAGTTATTTTTGAATAACTTGATTTAGTTTTGAAATTTGATTTAAAATTTGCATTCAAAATTTGAAATTGAATTCTATGTTGAGAAATTATGATGTAAAAAGGGTATACAAGTTTATATGGGTTATAAACCATTTTTTTTAGTATTGTTTGAGAATTTGAATTAACTCAAAGATCTTAATTTGTATAAATGAGATCGGATTTTTCCGAAATAAAACTGTTTGTTTTCAAATGATAAAAGCTTTCATATAAGGAATGAATTTCCAATTTGTGTCCAAAGAATTTCAATTTTGAAATGAAAATAGTTTTCCGAGTTATGAATAAATCTTTGTGAAAGATTGTTGAACTTTGTTTTGAAATTGGAAAGGTGTACCTTTTGTATAAAAGGTCGAAATGGAATTGTTTTGAAAGCTATCAATTAAATCTTTGATTTAAAGATTTAATGAGTTAATCTAGTTGAAATGGAAATCGATTTGGAAATCTATGAATAGATCTTTGTGAAACTGGGTGAACTTTGTGAAATGAATCTTTTTGTGTAAAAGATTAAAATGGTAATTTGTTTAAACCATTTGAAAGAGTAGTTTTGGGTAATAAGTTGTGACTTAATCGAAATCCCAATATCCATATGTTTTTACATATTACGCTCATTATTCGATTTAGCCAGGAGAGGACCCTATGTCATATAACCCATTCCGAATAATGATACGACGTAAATGGATAGCATTTGAAGACCGGTGTTGAAGACCGGGTGTTTGCGAGAACGATAGGATAACCTATCGATTGTCTCTGCACTGAGTGGCTCCGGTATAGAGACCTCCATATGTGATGGGGAGTCCGATCGGGATTGTGAATACTCGGATTGCAAGGGCTTCTTTGGAAAAGCCATCGGTTCTGTTCGAACCCGGAACAGACTTGTATGGTTGTATGTCTGACATTACACTTTGAGATATAAATCAGATTTCTTTCAAATACATTTTAGTTTGGTGGTGGAGATTTATTCTCTTAGCTTAACACCCTTCTCTGAGACATACAAGCTTAGAGGTTATGTAGTTGAAGGTTATCAGTGATATACTCCCAATTTGGTAGTGTGGCATGCTAAGTGTTGTTGTGTGTTGCTGATCATTTGTTGATCAAAGCATGGCTTTTGTGTAAAGCGTAGCTTTGTGGACGAGACCTCATCGGACCTCACACCCCGGAAATGGTCGAAACAGGAAATATGCAGCAAGGTTTTAGGGGTAGCTCCCCTAGGGTATGTCCATTCCTTCGGGAAAAAGGTGATATCATGGTATGGAGCCCAGATATTTACCTGTGTGGTTGCTCCAATCTCATTTACTGTGTGATTGTTGCTTTGTGCTCGAGGCGCCTCGGATAAAGGTCGCAAACGACCGGGGGTGGCATATCTTAGGTTTACTTCCTGGGAAGGGGGTAGCCGGCCTTGTATTGGCAGAGAGCTAGTTAGTTCTCGGGGCGTCCCTCCAGAGGCGTTCCCATGTGGCATAGGAAGTTCCTTAGCCTGACCATTTGTTGGAAAATCCAAAGAAACAATACGAACCTTGTACGGTTTTAGTTGTATAACCTGCTATGGAATGTGGCGGTAACCTGCTATTGAACATAGTAGTTATAGTAGGCATACAATAATGGTTGTATGCTGGCTAAGATTAATATTGTACTTTCGAAAGGTTTTCCACACTGGGCACTAATGATAAAATTAAAAAGATTTTGCGTATCGAGCATGTTTGACTATCGTAAGGAGAAATCTCCTCCAATTTTGCGTTTGCATTGTGTGTGTGGCGGGAGGCCTTATGGTAGTTTCATTTTCCAAAAAGCATTGCGGATTTCAATGTTTAAAATTCCTTGTTGTTTGTTTAAAGATAAAATGTTTTTGTTTACTCATACCAGTCCCATGACTGACCTTCAGTTTATTGTTCCCTTTCTAAACTCTAGGTGCCCACAATTTCCCACACGGGCAGTATAGAGTTGGGGTTTTCAAATAGTCAGGTTTAGTAGATTAGTTGGAGCTAGTTCAGTTTTTGGAGTTCACGGACGACTGACCTTGCTTATCTTTGTGCAACGTGATGGTGGTTCGAGCTTGATGTTGGAGTTGTTGTACACATTCTCTTTTAAAGATCGTTTGGAGTTATCACTTCTGTTGTTTCCGCTGAAACATTATTATTTGTCTCTGATATTCTTGTATCATATAGATATCATTGTTGTATATCATTTTGGATATTGTATTCATTGGAGTTGTATATGATATTATCCATTTCTTTCTTCCGCTGTGTTGTTATACTTAACGTGTTATAAGCTCCGGCGAGCCAGATTCGGCGTTTGAATCTGCGGCATTCGAGTACAAGTGAAGTACGGGTGCCAATTTTCGAAGGTCGAGTCAGCACCGTCACATTTGGTATCAGAGCTCAGGTTGAACTTCAGCTCAGGAGTATAACACATTAAGTAACTCATTAGAGATAGGGTGAAGTATACCCTAGAATGAGTAATTCCTAAGATATCTGTCTGTATACCTCAGTAAATTCTCTTACTATCCACTAATAGTAAGTATGAGTGCAAGAAGAGGATGAGATAGGGGACAGGGGAATATGACTACAAATGGTCAATACCCTGTAACAACAAGAAAACAATCTTTTCTCTATCAATCTTTTTTGTTCAACATCTCTTTTCAATTCTTCGATGGTTCCTGGTAGATCCAGGAAGAAGATTTGATATATTTGCATGGGACATAAACTCCAAATAGGTCAGAATTGTTTGTTTGGATGAATTGGTTGCTTTGGTTGCTATGGTTGATAGGTATAATTTGGTTTCTAAATTAAAAGGTTTTGAAAGTGTATCCATATATTTGTCTATTTTTGGGTCCGAATATGTTCTACGAATGGTTAGTTATCCCTTTGAACTGACCGATGCCACTACACTTTTCGTAGATGTGGATAACCTGAGTATCTTGTGAAAAATTAAAAAGATTCGTTTTCTTATCTATTATTGATATTCTGATTTGGTAAGCCAAATGCAGAATAGATGTTCAGTTAATTTGATGAAACATTCTTCATCTATTCTTGTGTGTCTCCCTACTTTCAAATTTCGTGGACGAAATTTCTTAAGGGGGGAAACTGTAACGATCCCAGATTTTAACTAAGTTTAAATTGATAATTAATTTAATTTTTGAATAAAAATTGTGAAATTAATTGGTAAATTGATTTGAGTTTCTCCAAATTCAAATAAAATATGTGTTGAATCATTTGAATTTAAATTTTAAGTAAATGGTTTAAAAATAATTTGAATTTATAAAATATATCTATGTAATTCATTTAGTATGTATTTAATTTCAAAATGTTCTCTTTTGAATAATATGTATTAATACAAACAAAATAGACTACAAAAATAAAAGTAGAAATAGATGTATATAAGATAAGCTATGAAATATAAAGTAAACAAATTTGCTAAATTTGTTTATATTATAAAGTAATATTACAAAGCATAAGACAAAAGAAAAAAAATAAACTTTTTGTATAGGTAACCTTTACCATTTAAATTCAATATAGAAATATCCATAAATAGATATGTATGTATGTGAGTTATGCAAGGCAAGGAATTATATATGTACATACGAAAAAAAAGAGGGATAAGTATGAAATGAAAACAAGATAAGTTTAATTAATGCCATCATCTCTAGTACACCACAATATATCTCATCAGCCTCCAAAACAAGAAAAATCTCTGCCTATATTGTACAAAACCTATTATCACCAGTAAAACTCATTTTCTATATATCAACTTCTTCATTTCATTTTCGTCCATTCCAAGCTGTGTAAATTGAAATATCATCTCATAACTTAAACAAACTTCAACATAAATAACAATACAAATCAATTCAAACTAGAGATCAAAGAAAAGGGTTTCAACTTGCAAATTTCAAGCCTGTTTCAAAAAGGGATGCTCTGTTCATCATCTTTCACAGTGAGTAAACTCTTTTTTTAAAAGTTTAAGTAAATACATGTTTGTTGCTTGTGAAATTCTGAAATAAGTGATGTTTGCATATGTGGATACAAGAGTGCTATATGTTTGTTTATGTTTTGAACTGTGCATGTCAGTCTTCTCTGTTCATCTTCTTTATCCAGTGAGTAAACTCTTGAATTTCTCGAAGTTTAATCTGTTGTTTGAATCATGCTTGAGATAGAAATTGTAAAGTACTTTCGTGCGTGCAATGATGTGTATATGTATGTGCTACGATGTCTGTGCATGTTTGATATCAGGCATACTACCTCTGTTTGGAAACAGGTTTTCAAAACCTATTTGAAAAATCAAAATCCTTCTTCTCTGATCCTTAATGTTGTTTATTTAAACAAAAGTTGTTTATTTAAACATGTTTTAAGTTTTAAAAATGAATTCAAGCAAAATAAATTAATGTTTTCTTCTAGAAAGTGAAATTACAGGAAAATTCAAAATGTGTTAAAATTCAAACACCATGAATTATAATTTCAGGAATACTATCTGAAATGGTTTCAAAAATAAAGATTTTTAAAAGTAAAGTTAGAATTTTTTAGTGAAGTATTGATCGAGAAATTCTAAGATGATCAGAAATGGGGTTTCGAGTGATTTCTGGTGGTCGGCAAGGTTAGGCTTCTCGGGGTCGTGACTGAAGCTAGCTGGTAGGTGGTTGATGCCGGCAAAAATGGTCGGAGGGGTTATCTTTTGACGTGGTGGCACGGCGAGGGAATTGTAGGGTTTAAAAGCAAGTTTAATAGACGTTGTTCTCAAGTCGATTTCGTCGTTGTTGAGGCAATTCAGGTCATCAGACCTAGGGGATAGAGGCTTAGAGGTGTGACATTGCTTTGTATGGAATTGCAGAGGTTCTGGTGGCGTAGTTCGTCGACGGCGAGGTGGTTTGTCAATTTGGGTTTGGTTCCAGGTTTGATTCAACTAGCTCGATTTCGAGTTCGACTTTGTTAAGGCGATTTGGGTGGTCGGAGTAGTTGCTGGGGTCGTAGGCGACTTGTTGGGGGACTCGGCGACGATCAGTGATGGCCGGAGTGATGGTGCACGTACATGTGCACGCGATTATGTCTGGGTGGTTTTGGGATCGGGGAAGAAGAAAGGGTTTCTCGGGTTCTTGCTCGAGCTTGATGGTGGTTGGACTCAAAGTCGAGTCGATGCGAAGTTTTGCACGAGGCTTGGCTCGTGTGAATGATCGGGAAAATTTTGCCTGGGCTCGGGTAATAAGTTTTGAAATAAAGGAAATGTAGATTTTAAAAGTAATAGAAAATGAAAGAAATCAAGTTTTCAAAGCTAATTGAAAATAAACAAGCCTTCAAAAATAAAGGTGGGTAACAAGTGTTGCAAACAAGTTTCAAAGGTTAAATTTTTAAAGATTAAATGTTTTATTTTAAATTTTGGGATTAGTTAAGTCTTTAAAGATAATTACTTAATTAAAAGTAATTAAATAAATGATTAAAATTGATTAATTAAATGATTAAGGGATAATTGCTCAATGTAATTAATTCATGATTAGGGATAATCATTTTTGTAATTAATTAAGGGTTAATTAATTAATGTAATTAATTAAGAATAAATAATTAAGGGTTAATTAATTAAAATAATTTGTAATTAACCTGGGTTAGTGATTAATCTGGTTTCAATTAATTAGATGATTCATTAACCTTACTTATGGATGACTGTATTCTATTGAATGCTGTGAATTGTTCGATATCCCTACTATGTAATGTTGTGTGATATGAATTGCTTTAATTCAAGCTGTGATGAATGTAATTTATTTTATCTGTGATTTATCTATGGATCTGTGAATAAGGATAAGCGTTATAGTTTATACCGCTTATCAAATATATTGCTGTATTTGAATCTGTGATAATTGAATGATGTTGCACTATTGTGTGTGAAACCCCTGGACTACACCATACACACACAAATATGGATTGCACGTGGAAGTTGGTTAAGTCACAGATCTTTGAAATAGTTTTAAAATTGAATTTTTGAATCCAAATGGTTTTGAAAGTAGATCGGATTTAAAGTGGAAAGCTTCTGAAAAAGGGATTTCAAAGATTAAAGTTATTTTTGAATAACTTGATTTAGTTTTGAAATTTGATTTAAAATTTGCATTCAAAATTTGAAATTGAATTCTATGTTGAGAAATTATGATGTAAAAAGGGTATACAAGTTTATATGGGTTTTTCAACCATTTTTTTAGTATTGTTTGGAAATTTGAATTAACTCAAAGATCTTAATTTGTATAAATGAGATCGGATTTTTCCGAAATAAAACTGTTTGTTTTCAAATGATAAAAGCTTTCATATAAGGAATGAATTTCCAATTTGTGTCAAAAGAATTTCAAGTTTGAAATGAAAATGGTTTTCCGAGTTATGAATAAATCTTTGTGAAAGATTGTTGAACTTTGTTTTGAAATTGGAAAGGTGTACCTTTTGTATAAAAGGTCGAAATGGAATTGTTTTGAAAGCTATTAATTAAATCTTTGATTTAAAGATTTAATGAGTTAATCCAATTGAAATGGAAATCGATTTGGAAATCTATGAATAGATCTTTGTGAAACTGGGTGAACTTTGTGAAATGAATCTTTTTGTGTAAAAGATTAAAATGGTAATTTGTTTAAACCATTTGAAAGAGAAGTTTTGGGTAATAAGTTGTGACTTAATCGAAATCCCAATATCCATATGTTTTTAAATATTACGCTCATTATTCAGTTTAGCCGGGAGAGGACCCTGTGTCATATAACTCATTCCGAATAATGATACGACGTAAATGGATAACATTTGAAGACCGGTGTTGAAGACCGGGTGTTTGTGAGAACGATAGGATAACCTATCGATTGTCTCTGCACTGAGTGGCTCCGGTATAGAGACCTCCATATGTGATGGAGAGTCCGATCGGGATTGTGAATACCCGGATTGCAAGGGCTTCTTTGGAAGTGCCTTCGGTTCTGTTCGAACCTGGAACAGACTTGTATGGTTGTATGTCTGACATTACACTTTGAGATATAAAGCAGATTTCTTTCAAATACATTTCTGTTTGGTGGCGGAGATTTATTCTCTTAGCTTAACACTCTTCTCTGAGACGTACGAGCTCAAACGTTATGTAGTTGAAGGTTATCAGTGATATACTCCCAATTTGGTAGTGTGGCATGCTAAGTGTTGCTGATCATTTGTTGATCAAAGCATGGCTTTCGTGTAAAGCGTAGCTTTGTGGACGAGACCTCATCGGACCTCACACCCCGGAAATGGTCGAAATAGGAAAAATGCGGCAAGGTTTCACGGGTAGCTCTCCTAGGGTATGTCCATTCCTTCTGGAAAAAGGTGATATCTGGTATGGAGCCCAGATATTTACCTGTGTGGTTGCTCCAATCTCATTTACTGTGTGATTGTTGCTTTGTGCTCGAGGCGCCTCGGATAAAGGTCGCAAATGACCGGGGGTGGCATATCTTAGTTTTACTTCCCGGGAAGGGGGTAACCGGTCTTGTGTTGGCAGAGAGCTAGTTAGTTCTTGGGGCGTCCCTCCAGAGGCGTTCCCATGTGGCATAGGAAGTTCCTTAGCCTGACCATTTGTTGGAAAATCCAAAGAAACAATACGAACCTTGTACGGTTTTAGTTGTATAACCTGCTATGGAATGTGGCGGTAACCTGCTATTGAACATAGTAGCTATAGTAGGCATACAATAATGGTTGTATGCTGGCTAAGATTAATATTATACTTTCGAAAGGTTTTCCACATTGAGCACTAATGATAATATTAAAAAGATTTTGCGTATCAAGCATGTTTGACTATCGTAAGGAGAAATCTCCTCCAATTCTACGTTTGCATTGTGTGTGTGGCGGGAGGCCTTATGGTAGTTTCATTTTCCAAAAAGCATTGCGGATTTCATTGTTTAAAATTCCTTGTTGTTTGTTTAAAGATAAACTATTTTTGTTTACTCATACCAGTCCCATGACTGACCTGGAGTTTATTATTCCCTTTCTAAACTCTGGGTGTCCACAATTTCCCACACGGGCAGTCTAGAGTTGGGGTTTTCAGATAGTCAGGTTTAGTAGATTAGTTGGAGCTAGTTCAGTTTTTGGAGTCCACGGACGACTGACCTTGCTTATCTTTGTGCAACATGATGGTGGTTTGAGCTTGATGTTGGAGTTGTTGGACGCATTCTCTTTTAAAGATCGTTTGGAGTTATCACTTCTGTTGTTTCTGCTGAAACATTATTATTTGTCTCTGATATTCTTGTATCATATAGATATCATTGTTGTATATCATTTTGGATATTGTATTCATTGGAGTTTTCTATGATATTATCCATTTCTTTCTTCCGCTGTGTTGTTATACTTAACGTGTAATAAGCTTCGACGAGCCAGATTCGGCGTTTGAATCTGCGGCATTCGAGTACAAGTGAAGTACGGGTGACGATTTTCAAAGGTCAAGTCAAGACCGTCACAAAGACGGTTTGAAAACTGTTTCCAAAGGGGTTTAAAAGGTGGAAATATATCTTGCGAAGATATTTTGAGATTAATAAATAATTTGGAAAATTATTTATTTGTTTGATGGATGCTTGTGAATGTTAATTGATAGTTAAATAACCGACTATCAATATCGGCCAATGTGTTGATCGTTTCGAAGAGACCAGGATCGGAATTTATTTTCTGGAAACCACTTCGATCCGGTTTGTACGTTTTCGTGGGGAAAACGAGTTTGAATCGAAGATGGTGCAGTGAAGTGCATGGGCCAGTCGCTACTAATCCTGAGGGTGATTCCAAAATGGATGTAGTAGGAATAGTGCCTTCGGTTCCGTTCGGACCCAGAACAGACTTGTATGGATGAATGCTTTCGGAACATCGTCAGGGTGACGATGGGCATTCTAAGGGATATGTTCTAAAGGTAACGCTTAGCCTCAAGCCTCATCAACCGGGAATGACTGAAAATTAGGGGTTATGCAGCAAGGCTATGTGGGTAGCGCCTATTAGGGTGAGGTCATCCCTGTCTATATGTCCCTTTTTATTTCGGCTGTGTGGCGGTTGGTCGCGCCAACCGTGGGGTGATCTTACTCGGAATTACCCTTAGGTAGTTCCGATCTTGTGTTGCAGGGGATCGGGCGTGGTCCTCGGTACACTGATCTAGACCAGATACTGTGACAGGTGGTACCCTAGTGCCTAGTCATTCGTTGGAAATCCATTCTCCCTACGTGCCTGTACGGTTTTGATTGTGCCCAACTATTGCTGAAACGTGAGATGCAAGCATTTCAGCTAGATTCTATTTTACTTTCTATAGACACTATTATAATATCAGACGGATTTGATAAAAAGTGTTTTGGCTATCGTAAGGTAAAAACCCGATATGTTTATTTGTGGCATGGTCTTACGAGATGCTTTTGATTTCGAAGGGTTTGGAAAAATTTAATAATCCAATTGAGTGTGTTTTCTCACGCTGGTTTTCCAGACTGACTCGGGTGTTATTTTATTATAATGCTCGGGTCAGACCGAGTATTATAGATTGCAGGAAAGGATGCTGTGAAGCTCAGGAGACGAGCTGGATGACGATATGTACTTCCGTACTTGTTTTAAATCTTCCGCTGTGTTGTAAGTTGTATTATCTGTCGGTGAGGACAAGTTAATATAACTGTCCAGTTGTATGTTATTGATTGTGAGTACTCTGATGATGTAATATATAAACAGATTTGCTTTGTGTAAAGATCAGTTATTATCTATTATATTTTATTCCGCTGCGATGGTTAGATTCGGTTGTTGTTGTTGTTTTTCTACCTTCTTTCTTCTACCTCCTTCTTCCTTAACCCAAATGGTTCGTATTTCCGTTTTGCTTGATTTGATTTGATGGAAATTAATGTCAATTTAAGGGGTATGGAACTGCGGGTTGTTTCTATATATGAGGTGCTGATTTAGAGTCACTATGCATACATGTTTTATATGTTGTGACACACCATGCACCTGTAAACATTTGGCTATAAAATTGGTTGTACACTAATTTGTTGGATAGCTTGGACTGGTTGCGCGTTATGTTACATGATTCAACCCTTGGGGAATTTCGAGGACGAAATTCTTTTATAGGGAAGAAAAACACCCCATAAATTAATAAAGCTCCAAAAATGGAATTTGAGCAAATGTTGGAATTTTTCCATGAAACTTGAACTATTGTGTTGGTGGCGATTTTTTGAGCAATTTCATATTTAGGGTTTCGCGATCGGAGCTCAAATAAAAAAGTTATTAGCGTTTGAACTTTCGAGGGAGAAAATAATTAAAGATGAAAAAGGAAATAATAAACATTAAATACAAGATCCCATCAGTCAACCCTCTCCTTGAGACGGTAGTTCCTTCTCAACTATTCCTCTTAATTATAAAACATTATATGTGTATGTGTGTGTGTGTATAATTGGAGAAGGGTAGAAAATAAAGAGATGAAGAGAAGTAGCAAATCAATAGTGCAGAAAAAGATAAATTTAATATACATTCTCATTAACCCAACTCTATTCTAAGATTTGTAATTCTAATAGTGTATATACACCTTGTTATACATATTCTTTTCAATTATAAAGAAAAAGGGGTCAAGTAAAGGAATGGGTTCAGAATTGTTAGATTTGAAAAGCTTAAAAATTGAGTGGAAAATCACATAATTTATTTATAACATTGAAATTCATCTCGTTGAATTATTATTTAATTATTACGTCTAAATAAGATCTGATATATTGTAGGCTTAAAACAAACATATAGGATTATCGCTTGCATTTCAATAAAATAGGTAATTGGAATAGAAATAGTACGTACAACCTAATCTGGAAATTTGAATTCAGCCCCAAATATTTATTATAGTAGAATGTTTGTTTATTCTATATTTATAATTGGGTCGTAAATTAGGTCGCCCTAGCTAACTTGGAATATGAATTTCTATATTTTAAATTATTTGGAGTGGTGTATAATTCAATTATATCCATTTTCATGTAATTTCCATAATTATCCAACTTTCAAAATATTTGTGAATGTCTGCCATTTGAGTTAACTAGGAATATCGCAAAAAGGAAAGAGATGTGTAAAGTATGGATACTCTTCCTCGTAGTTTGCACTGTCTATTTCAGTAAAAGAAAAGAGATAATTATTTGAAATTTCAAATGGAGTAAAAGTCTGATTTTTGGGTAATTTATGAAAAGTTATAACGACAATTCCTTTTTGAAAGGATAACTTTACTAAATTAAAACGTGGAAAGGAATGTTCTTGTTTAAGAATTAAAATTATAAAATAAACACACACACACACACACACACACACATAAAACCTCGCATATTGATTAAAATAAAAACATACATATAACATAATTTATGACAATATTCATATTAGTTATTATAGCATATTAAATGTAACGACCCGTAAATTTCAACTGTTTTAATAACGTAATTAGTTGAAATTTTGTGAAATTTTTAAACGATAAAATTTTGAAATGAAAATTTATATTTGAAATACGTCTAGTTAAACATAGCAACTGGTAAATTTTCGTCCGAAAATATTAAAGTTTATTTCGCGCGTAAATTTACTTCATTTTAATCAGTTAAAAAGCGTTGAAAATAAAATATTTTCGAAACCAAAATATTTTTACATAGAAAAATTCTAAACCATCTTCTGAGCAAAATATCAGTTCGTCATTTTTCCAAATTCGGACATCTTTGGCTCCGTCGTTCTTATTTTCGGTAAAATAACAGTATTCTGGTACCGATATCGATTTTTATCGGATGATCGTACCACCAATATCTGTGTACCGTTTTGATCGTCCCATCGTGCTGATCTCTGCGGTATATTCGATTCTATGTTTTGAAGTCCAGTTCGCGATGGAATCTGTAAAACGTCGGACCGTATCGGTGCCGGTTTTGTGCTTTTGTTTTCCTGTGTTCTTTGGTGTTCCCGAGACAACCAACAGCCAGCTGCCTTTTTATATTTACTTGAATTCATCCACCTGGCTTTTGTCATTCCCACTGTATTCAATTAATTGACTGGTCCGTTCATTTTATTCTTCTGCCCTCCTACTTTATTTCCTTGTCAAAGCTAGTTGTCATTTTCATTTTAGATAAGCTATTCACCTTTCATTTTCTGGTTCAATTGCTCTTCATCTTCCAAGTACCCTGCCTTACCACCTGCTTGTCTCCAAATTGTTCCACCACCCTACACACGTGCAACGCCCGAGCAACCCACATCCGCATGTGCCTCGTCCAACCTCCATCACATGCTGCACGCATTCCCATGCTCGCCCTCGCCTTCTTTTCTCCACCAGCGACCGATCTCCGTCCTCCACCTCGCTGACCTCCGTCAATTGCCACCCGTTTCCACCTCCTTCCCCTCCACATCTTCTCTTTTCATGCGCCGCAGCCGAGAGCCACGCGAGCACGCAATCGGCCACCATCCCCTCCGTGCATCGGCGTGCTCGATCTACGCAGCTAGTCATCACACGCCGCCTGACTCAAGGCCGACTGCATCACTTCGCCCCGCCTCAGCATCAGATCCGCAGCCTCCCTTCCCACTGCCGCGCATCATCACCCGACTCACGCACGGCTCGTCTCTCCATTTTTTTCCATCTTCACCTCGGCCAGAACTGCCACCCGCATGTCACGCACCCAGTCACCACCGCCGTACGCCCGCTCCTCTTCCGCCCTCTCCCCTACTCTGACGCGACAACCATGGCCGATTCTCTCTTCGTGCCTCCTCGTCTCCTTCTATTGTGATGGCAAGTGATATGTTAAGGTTAGCTTACATTTATATCTAGCTTGGATATCAGTTTCTAGCATAAAAGTTTAATAATAAGTATATTATACCTCATATATATGTTACTCTCTATATACTAGTAGTTTATAAAGTATTGTTTTAAACTCTAAACTATAAAGTTGCATATAATAGTATGTACGAGCTGCTATTCTATATGGACCTACTTTATATATATCACGAAATGTGCTTAGTTCATTGCATATCATATATCAGGGGTTTAAGGTGTATGTGCTACATATTTGCAGTTTTCAGTGTTTATTTATTTTATACGTTTGCAGAGCTTTATATATATAATAGTTATATATAGGTTCAAGTATTAGGTGCTGTTGTATATAAATAGATTGTATCTGTGTTTTATATTTGGTTTTAGATCTTGATAAATTAATCTAATATAAAGGTATATAATAGTTATAGACTTTTACTTTTCTAGGTTTGCTGTTCAAACTTCGTATCTAATGTTCTGCAACATATTATAGGCTGTAAGGAAGGTTTATATTGATTTTCGTAACAACTGATTTTAAAATAAATATGAATATATGTTAGTCTGCATATCATATAAATTCGTTTGTACACATATAGTATATGTATTATATTTTATTTCGTATGTGTTTTAAAGTTATATTGTTTTGTTATTAGTTTCGAATACTGTACATACTCAATAGACGTATATAAAATGTCTGGTGTTCGGTCCTATATGTATTTATAATAGATCAAAAGATTTTTGCTTACTGTATATGATATTGTGCATACGTGTGGCAATGATATATGCAACTATTAGTTTATATAGGCGATATGTAAAACATTGATTTTAATTAAATATGTTATTTTAATAAATGTTAAAATTTAAAATTTATGCACAATGGTATTAATATAACTGTCGTTTATATCAAATTTGATTCTGATTCAGTTCATCAATTCTATTTATCAGTTGTTCATCGATTCGTGCCTCTCTTGCCTTGTTTAAGATTCGTGCTTGGATTTCGTAACCCAGCTCATCTCGTTCATCTCCAGCCTTGAAAGGTGAGCACTCACTCACGATTAACGTTCTTTTATTTATTAAATTTGATTTCAATTGAAACGACAATTGAAATATGCTGTTAATTACACTGTTATATATACTATTACCTGTATCAGTTCACCTTTGACATCTGACACCATTATCTGTTAATTATTTATGCGATGATAATACAGTTTGGCTGATAATTGATTGATTGTTGATGTTTATATTGGACGTTAAAATTGTTAATGTTAAATTGATAAATAGTATGAAATTGAACTTGATATAGGATAATTAAATGTTAAATTTGATTAACAGACATTTGTATAATATGACCCCTTTAACTGTTAAATTTATTGACACGTAGGATTGTTAACTACACCTTGAACCATCAATTGTATGTTGCTTAAACTGATGATGTATGAAATTGTAAATAGATGACAAGTGAAAACCGTAATGTAATAATCTTTAATCTACATGAAATGATAGTGTGGATTCTAGAAATAATTATATTAATTCGTACAAATAACAATGCGAATTAATAGGGTTATTTCGGGATTATTTGAATTGATTATTGGATTGTTATTGATTGTTGTATTGCTTGTTTATTTACTTTGACACCATCCCAGTTATCACACTGCAAGTTCCCTTTGATATGTTTTGATTTTGAATTGAATTGGAATCGGGTTGAAATGATAAATACCCAAATTGAACTTTGACCTAGGATAGGAAATTAAATAAAACCCGATTGGTCAATAAATTTGATTTAAAAATAAAATGAAGGTTTTATTTTGAATAAATAATATTGTTTTGAAACGAAGTTGGAAATTGAATTTTAATGAAATTTAAATGTGAATATTTAATATTAAAAATGTAATTGATGAAAGAATGTTGTTTAATTTTGAGAAATGATGGAATTAAGTTTGAAATTATTAAAGTTTGAAATGATTTAATAATTAAGTTGAAATTATAATTAAGTTTGAAATTATTAATCTTTGAAATTATTTAAAAATTAAGTTTTGAATTATTTAATAATTAAATAAGATTGAATTATTTAATGATTAAATTGATTTGGATTCTTTAATAAGAGAAATTGAATTTTTGAATAAGTGAATTTTACTTTGTAATAACTGAAATTGAGTTTCTTTATCAATTAAGTTTTGGAAAATTATTTAAGTAAGTAAATAAGTAAAATTGGATTTCTTTATCAAGAAATAAAATGTGATTTATTGAAATTAATGTAAGACTTGAAATTTAAAGAAATTGATTTGACGAATTTAATTTAATTCAAAATTGTAAGTTTTGATTTAATGAAGTGAACTTAAGAATTGATTAAATGAATTGGAAATTTAATAGAAATTGTTTTGAATGATAAAGTAACTTAACGAATATTGAATGAAATCGATAAATGAGTTTAAATTGATTTGAATGTTAAATAGAATTTATTTAAATGATTTCGGAATGAAACTTATATACGAACTTGAATCAATATCCGTATTGTTTTAAATAGAAATTGAAATTGAATTATAAGATTTTGAAATGGAAAATTGGAAGTTTTGAAACGAAAATTTGGAAATTGTTTTAGAAAGACAAATGAAATGTTGATTTACGAATTCTATTTGAAATTGAAATTGATTTGGTTTTTGAAATATATAAACGACCAATCGGTGTAATAATTACGAAAGTTATTAAAGAGACCGGGTTCGGTAATGGATATACTCTCTATCTGAACCGAAACCACTTTAATAACTATACGCGAAGTGTTGATCCAGAACGAAGTGGATAGTTTTGATGAACGCGTTGACTGAAGAAAGAGATCGATATTGGATGACCCCTGACATGACTAAAACAGGAGCCGCGCCGGGCCATTGAGGATCGCCATCTCTAGCGGACACACTTCTTCGATACCATATCTATTACTTTTGTGATTCGATTTGGGTGCACCCCTCGATTATGGGAGTGTTGTTCGCGGTGTTGGGGTAGTAGCTGCTATGCCCAACATCAGTCCGGATCAGGCAACTACTAGTATCCTAGTTGGTATCGCCTCATGTACCTTGTCATACTTGTATTCCATTTATGCGCGACCACTACGATTTTGATTTGTACCTTTAGTATATGGATTGCCCTCTGGTGACTTCCGGTTTTGGGGAAACTACGGTCTTGTATATGCTTTTGGGAATAAACAGGTTAAGAGGTGTATGGGCCCTGCTTAACCCTACTTTGATATCTTTATATTACTGATAGACATTATCTACTTAGCGTACATTACTACCTAGTAGATAGTTTAACGGATCCTTAAAGGATGGTTATTCCAAACATCCTTTGAGTTACTTGTATTTCAATTGCTATTTCACTTGAGTTGGATTTATTAATATAAGAATGTTAATCCTGACTCGAGTGTCTTGTGTTTTGCTTTACGCTCGGGTCAGACTGAGTGTACCAGTATTCGAGACTCACCTTTGGAGTTGGAGCTTTGCTTGAAGATCCAGCCATCTATTCTGCTTTCAGTATTCGATGATTCCAGTGATGTATTCTGATTTGTATCTGATGTATCGTATTACTCTTCTGTTGTAAACTCTGATGTATTTTTATATATTCATATAGTAGCTTCATGAACTACTATCTCTTTTATTTCCGCTGCATTTATTACTCTGTGTCTGTGATCTGTGATTATATCTATTTACTGTATATGTTCAGTTTTGCCAAATTTAAATTAACAACGCGGTATTTTGAGCAATTCAACTCCGGCATGAGTGTCTACCTATACACTTATAATGGACGCGAATGGTCCAAAATGGCGGGTCGTTACAGTTGGTATCAGAGCTTTGGTAGCTCTAGGCAAAACTTAACATATAGGGTAAATGTATTTACAGAATCACTTTCATTCGGGTTTCCATCTCTTCTTTTGACTCGATTCCTTTGAATTCTGGAACGTTCCCCTCGGTTCCGAAATTCATTCGTGTCCCTCACTTTTCGTCTTCTTTCAATTCTAGAGTATCCAATAACTCTACTTTGAATGATATCTATAATAGAACGGCGGTCTCGCAAATCTTTGAATGATTCGTAAAGGAGTGAAACTCCTTTATAATAGGCATCGATTTACCGGAGGTTTCTGTATCCTCGGTTTACGATGCTATCTATTACCTGCTATACCTGAATTCCATCTCTTGAGATCGAGTGTTGATTTACCTCGGAATTCGACATCGATCTTATTCTTGAAGTTACGGACGACCCGGTTAAGGTTGCCCGTGAATTAAATAAACTCATCCATCTTCCGATTGTGGTAATTGAATTATCTTATCTTCTGTTTCAAACTTATTTTTGAATCAAAATTCTCTTTGATTTGAGTCCATCAAATTTGAATCTCCGTCTTTGCTTTGAAATCTATTCTTGTATCATCAAGTGAGGAAGTGTATTTGTAAATTTATATTAAAAATGTTTTATATATTGTGTTGTTTGAGTTGCTGATGTTGATTTGGGTTTTTGATCGATTCGTCTGATCAACGCTATCGATAGGATTTCCAAAACACTTGAGCAGAGCAAACTGACACAATATTGTTTTCAAATTTGTTGATTATATTGTAAAAATATAAGTTAAAATTTTCTGGAGTTTAATAAGTTAATTAGATTGTTGTTGAAATGATAATATTTGATTATCATTTATTGTTCTAAATAAATTTATAAATACGGTTTATAAATTGATTTGGAATTTGAAATGAATTTAATTCAGAAATTTGAGAATTTACTAGTTTCCGGTGATTTTGAACTTTGGTTTTAAAATTTTTAAGTATATATTATTGAAAGTATTTTCGAATAGAAATCGTTTCCAAAGAATTTTAAAATGTTGAAATCAGTGCTCTTCTCTTTGTCGCTGGAAAATAATTTCGGTGATGGCGGCCGCATCATCGACATTCATTTTCGAGTTTCGAAGTGGAGATACTATTCTGTAGCTTTGCTACGGTTTTGTTTTGAAAAATATTTTTGATTTGAATTTCTTCAGTATATTTTGATTTATATATATAGGTATCTTATTTAAAATTTAATTTGATTGGATATAAATATATTATATATATCTCCAAATTGTTAAAGTTAATCGGAAATCTAATTCTAAAATTTTGGTAAAGGATGATTTTAATTATAAGTAAAACCAAAATTTGGAATAAATATTTAAACTTGAATAATTGAATTGGGAAAATTTTATTTGTATATTGTTCAACTACATTCTAATACAACTTACCTATATCATTCAGAGTTGAATATGTAATTGGATAATATATATAATATAAATTGGATTTATAAATAAAATTTGAGTGGTTGTAACAAATGTTATACAGTTAAATTTTAATTATAAAATGTTAATAGAGATAAATAGAATAATAAGATAATTGAAAAATAAATTTTGTTTTGAAAGTCAATTAATAAATTGAAATTAGATCAACTTATAGAAATACCTTGAAATTGAAATCAATTAATGAATATGAATTAATTTAAATTTAAATGGTTTAAATTAATTTATATGGTTTAAATATATGTGATAAGATATATTAAGTAGGATAAATTTAACAGTAATTTGGAATAAAGAAGAATTTAAATTGTTGAAGAAAATATGATTATAATAAAAGACTATTTAAATTTATGGTTTTAGAAATTGTAAATTGAAGATAATTGGATAATAAGATAATGAATTTAGAAATAGTTGAGATTGATTTTAGTGAAATTAAATGGATTAAATCAATTATTGAATATCAATTAATTTAAATTTGAATTTATATGGTTTAAATTAATTGTTATTTTATATTTCAAATCTGTTTTCTTTCTGGTTGTTCCTATTCTCCTACCTCGTTCCTTTTCGGGGACGAAAAGTTTTGAGTGGGGGAGAGTGTAACGACCCGTAAATTTCAACTGTTTTAATAACGTAATTAGTTGAAATTTTGTGAAATTTTTAAACGATAAAATTTTGAAATGAAAATTTATATTTGAAATACGTCTAGTTAAACATAGCAACTGGTAAATTTTCGTCCGAAAATATTAAAGTTTATTTCGCGCGTAAATTTACTTCATTTTAATCAGTTAAAAAGCGTTGAAAATAAAATATTTTCGAAACCAAAATATTTTTACATAGAAAAATTCTAAACCATCTTCTGAGCAAAATATCAGTTCGTCATTTTTCCAAATTCGACATCTTTGGCTCCGTCGTTCTTATTTTCGGTAAAATAACAGTATTCTGGTACCGATATCGATTTTTATCGGATGATCGTACCACCAATATCTGTGTACCGTTTTGATCGTCCCATCGTGCTGATCTCTGCGGTATATTCGATTCTATGTTTTGAAGTCCAGTTCGCGATGGAATCTGTAAAACGTCGGACCGTATCGGTGCCGGTTTTGTGCTTTTGTTTTCCTGTGTTCTTTGGTGTTCCCGAGACAACCAACAGCCAGCTGCCTTTTTATATTTACTTGAATTCATCCACCTGGCTTTTGTCATTCCCACTGTATTCAATTAATTGACTGGTCCGTTCATTTTATTCTTCTGCCCTCCCACTTTATTTCCTTGTCAAAGCTAGTTGTCATTTTCATTTTAGATAAGCTATTCACCTTTCATTTTCTGGTTCAATTGCTCTTCATCTTCCAAGTACCCTGCCTTACCACCTGCTTGTCTCCAAATTGTTCCACCACCCTACACACGTGCAACGCCCGAGCAACCCACATCCGCATGTGCCTCGTCCAACCTCCATCACATGCTGCACGCATTCCCATGCTCGCCCTCGCCTTCTTTTCTCCACCAGCGACCGATCTCCGTCCTCCACCTCGCTGACCTCCGTCAATTGCCACCCGTTTCCACCTCCTTCCCCTCCACATCTTCTCTTTTCATGCGCCGCAGCCGAGAGCCACGCGAGCACGCAATCGGCCACCATCCCCTCCGTGCATCGGCGTGCTCGATCTACGCAGCTAGTCATCACACGCCGCCTGACTCAAGGCCGACTGCATCACTTCGCCCCGCCTCAGCATCAGATCCGCAGCCTCCCTTCCCACTGCCGCGCATCATCACCCGACTCACGCACGGTTCGTCTCTCCATTTTTTTCCATCTTCACCTCGGCCAGAACTGCCACCCGCATGTCACGCACCCAGTCACCACCGCCGTACGCCCGCTCCTCTTCCGCCCTCTCCCCTACTCTGACGCGACAACCATGGCCGATTCTCTCTTCGTGCCTCCTCGTCTCCTTCTATTGTGATGGCAAGTGATATGTTAAGGTTAGCTTACATTTATATCTAGCTTGGATATCAGTTTCTAGCATAAAAGTTTAATAATAAGTATATTATACCTCATATATATGTTACTCTCTATATACTAGTAGTTTATAAAGTATTGTTTTAAACTCTAAACTATAAAGTTGCATATAATAGTATGTACGAGCTGCTATTCTATATGGACCTACTTTATATATATCACGAAATGTGCTTAGTTCATTGCATATCATATATCAGGGGTTTAAGGTGTATGTGCTACATATTTGCAGTTTTCAGTGTTTATTTATTTTATACGTTTGCAGAGCTTTATATATATAATAGTTATATATAGGTTCAAGTATTAGGTGCTGTTGTATATAAATAGATTGTATCTGTGTTTTATATTTGGTTTTAGATCTTGATAAATTAATCTAATATAAAGGTATATAATAGTTATAGACTTTTACTTTTCTAGGTTTGCTGTTCAAACTTCGTATCTAATGTTCTGCAACATATTATAGGCTGTAAGGAAGGTTTATATTGATTTTCGTAACAACTGATTTTAAAATAAATATGAATATATGTTAGTCTGCATATCATATAAATTCGTTTGTACACATATAGTATATGTATTATATTTTATTTCGTATGTGTTTTAAAGTTATATTGTTTTGTTATTAGTTTCGAATACTGTACATACTCAAAAGACGTATATAAAATGTCTGGTGTTCGGTCCTATATGTATTTATAATAGATCAAAAGATTTTTGCTTACTGTATATGATATTGTGCATACGTGTGGCAATGATATATGCAACTATTAGTTTATATAGGCGATATGTAAAACATTGATTTTAATTAAATATGTTATTTTAATAAATGTTAAAATTTAAAATTTATGCACAATGGTATTAATATAACTGTCGTTTATATCAAATTTGATTCTGATTCAGTTCATCAATTCTATTTATCAGTTGTTCATCGATTCGTGCCTCTCTTGCCTTGTTTAAGATTCGTGCTTGGATTTCGTAACCCAGCTCATCTCGTTCATCTCCAGCCTTGAAAGGTGAGCACTCACTCACGATTAACGTTCTTTTATTTATTAAATTTGATTTCAATTGAAACGACAATTGAAATATGCTGTTAATTACACTGTTATATATACTATTACCTGTATCAGTTCACCTTTGACATCTGACACCATTATCTGTTAATTATTTATGCGATGATAATACAGTTTGGCTGATAATTGATTGATTGTTGATGTTTATATTGGACGTTAAAATTGTTAATGTTAAATTGATAAATAGTATGAAATTGAACTTGATATAGGATAATTAAATGTTAAATTTGATTAACAGACATTTGTATAATATGACCCCTTTAACTGTTAAATTTATTGACACGTAGGATTGTTAACTACACCTTGAACCATCAATTGTATGTTGCTTAAACTGATGATGTATGAAATTGTAAATAGATGACAAGTGAAAACCGTAATGTAATAATCTTTAATCTACATGAAATGATAGTGTGGATTCTAGAAATAATTATATTAATTCGTACAAATAACAATGCGAATTAATAGGGTTATTTCGGGATTATTTGAATTGATTATTGGATTGTTATTGATTGTTGTATTGCTTGTTTATTTACTTTGACACCATCCCAGTTATCACACTGCAAGTTCCCTTTGATATGTTTTGATTTTGAATTGAATTGGAATCGGGTTGAAATGATAAATACCCAAATTGAACTTTGACCTAGGATAGGAAATTAAATAAAACCCGATTGGTCAATAAATTTGATTTAAAAATAAAATGAAGGTTTTATTTTGAATAAATAATATTGTTTTGAAACGAAGTTGGAAATTGAATTTTAATGAAATTTAAATGTGAATATTTAATATTAAAAATGTAATTGATGAAAGAATGTTGTTTAATTTTGAGAAATGATGGAATTAAGTTTGAAATTATTAAAGTTTGAAATGATTTAATAATTAAGTTGAAATTATAATTAAGTTTGAAATTATTAATCTTTGAAATTATTTAAAAATTAAGTTTTGAATTATTTAATAATTAAATAAGATTGAATTATTTAATGATTAAATTGATTTGGATTCTTTAATAAGAGAAATTGAATTTTTGAATAAGTGAATTTTACTTTGTAATAACTGAAATTGAGTTTCTTTATCAATTAAGTTTTGGAAAATTATTTAAGTAAGTAAATAAGTAAAATTGGATTTCTTTATCAAGAAATAAAATGTGATTTATTGAAATTAATGTAAGACTTGAAATTTAAAGAAATTGATTTGACGAATTTAATTTAATTCAAAATTGTAAGTTTTGATTTAATGAAGTGAACTTAAGAATTGATTAAATGAATTGGAAATTTAATAGAAATTGTTTTGAATGATAAAGTAACTTAACGAATATTGAATGAAATCGATAAATGAGTTTAAATTGATTTGAATGTTAAATAGAATTTATTTAAATGATTTCGGAATGAAACTTATATACGAACTTGAATCAATATCCGTATTGTTTTAAATAGAAATTGAAATTGAATTATAAGATTTTGAAATGGAAAATTGGAAGTTTTGAAACGAAAATTTGGAAATTGTTTTAGAAAGACAAATGAAATGTTGATTTACGAATTCTATTTGAAATTGAAATTGATTTGGTTTTTGAAATATATAAACGACCAATCGGTGTAATAATTACGAAAGTTATTAAAGAGACCGGGTTCGGTAATGGATATACTCTCTATCTGAACCGAAACCACTTTAATAACTATACGCGAAGTGTTGATCCAGAACGAAGTGGATAGTTTTGATGAACGCGTTGACTGAAGAAAGAGATCGATATTGGATGACCCCTGACATGACTAAAACAGGAGCCGCGCCGGGCCATTGAGGATCGCCATCTCTAGCGGACACACTTCTTCGATACCATATCTATTACTTTTGTGATTCGATTTGGGTGCACCCCTCGATTATGGGAGTGTTGTTCGCGGTGTTGGGGTAGTAGCTGCTATGCCCAACATCAGTCCGGATCAGGCAACTACTAGTATCCTAGTTGGTATCGCCTCATGTACCTTGTCATACTTGTATTCCATTTATGCGCGACCACTACGATTTTGATTTGTACCTTTAGTATATGGATTGCCCTCTGGTGACTTCCGGTTTTGGGGAAACTACGGTCTTGTATATGCTTTTGGGAATAAACAGGTTAAGAGGTGTATGGGCCCTGCTTAACCCTACTTTGATATCTTTATATTACTGATAGACATTATCTACTTAGCGTACATTACTACCTAGTAGATAGTTTAACGGATCCTTAAAGGATGGTTATTCCAAACATCCTTTGAGTTACTTGTATTTCAATTGCTATTTCACTTGAGTTGGATTTATTAATATAAGAATGTTAATCCTGACTCGAGTGTCTTGTGTTTTGCTTTACGCTCGGGTCAGACTGAGTGTACCAGTATTCGAGACTCACCTTTGGAGTTGGAGCTTTGCTTGAAGATCCAGCCATCTATTCTGCTTTCAGTATTCGATGATTCCAGTGATGTATTCTGATTTGTATCTGATGTATCGTATTACTCTTCTGTTGTAAACTATGATGTATTTTTATATATTCATATAGTAGCTTCATGAACTACTATCTCTTTTATTTCCGCTGCATTTATTACTCTGTGTCTGTGATCTGTGATTATATCTATTTACTGTATATGTTCAGTTTTGCCAAATTTAAATTAACAACGCGGTATTTTGAGCAATTCAACTCCGGCATGAGTGTCTACCTATACACTTATAATGGACACGAATGGTCCAAAATGGCGGGTCGTTACATTAAATTATAGACTAAAAAGGGAAGGAATAAGAATTCCAATATCTATGGACATTAACTACAAATTTAATTGGCAATAAATTTGTAGTTAATAGAGAGTTAAATAAATTAAATGGGGATAAATTAGGGAGTTTAATATGACATTTATAGGGAAATTGAATAGCATAATACGTGGATTTTTGAAATTGGTAAGTAGACTTAATGGATTAAATGGGCATTGATTAGAGATTGTCCAATTTTGAAATTAATGACTAACTATTATGGGTAATAGACATTTATTAGACATTACAAGAAAACCAAACTCTAAGCATATAAATTAGGAATATTTACATAACAAACATGTAAGTATTAATAATATTAATTATACGTAGAAGGCAATATAGTTTTCATAGTAGGAAATTATATAGGTTTAATTATACGGTTAGGACAAGCGTGATTAGTGGGCCTAGCCCAACACTTAGGTTTTGGTCGATTGGTTTGGTTTAGTGGGTTGGGAAACAAAGTCAGAGAGTTACACAGAAGAAGTCTGCCCTTTACCTAGCGGCTACCAAAAGATGTGTATACTTACTACTAATGTGGAACATCTCTAAACATAGGACCCGTAGGGAAGGGATATGCGTTGGACCTATTTCTAGGATGGAGGTATTAAGTAGCTATTATAGGGTCCACCTCCTCCCTATTTAGGAAGTATCAAATGGTCGGGTGTAACATCCCACTATTTTAGACCATTCAAATCGACAATGAAACCACACATGTCGGACTTGAATAATTCAAAACAATAGATTGTTAATATATTTTGGAGCAAATAAAACCAATCACAGACACAGAATATCAGAATAACTCGCCGTGGAATAAAAATAAACATAGTAGTTCATGAAGCTACAACATACATAGTCTCAAAACAAATACATAGTACCAGAGTCTGAAAGCAAATACAATAGGAAATCCAAATACATAAGTCCACTAATACATAAGCAAAGGCTGAAATGGAATAACTGAATAAAAATAGATAGAAAACTAGATAGATAGACAAATCTCTAGCAAATCTCTAGCTCCAAAGATGAATCCAAAGCTGTGATACTGATGCAGGCCAAGTACTAGGTCGTGACCGACCTAGCAAACTCGTAGGTCATAACATGTTGATAAGTCGAATCCGACCTAAAGCTAAGGAGTTAACATCTTGTGAAGACCGGTGGAAAGCTAAAGTCTTGGGTCGTCTACGACCTAACTTTACAGGGCAACATGGTGAACGACCTAACATAGCACCAGGGAATGAGCTACGACCTAACGGGGTTGAGGAGGGCGAGCTAAAACTAAGAGATAGGTCGCTGGTATGACCTAACATGCTTTTAGGTCGCGTACGACCTAGCGAGATAGGAAAGAGGGTGCTACGACCTAACAAGTCATGACCTATGATAGGTCGCAGGAAGACGTTACGACCTAAGTTAGGTCGCAAGGAGTTAGGTCGCGGAGTTTTGATTCGACTTATACTAGGTCGCAAGAAAAGGTCACGACCTATGATAGGTCGCTGGGTAATCTGGGAAGATAAGTCGCGAAGTCTTAAGTCGCAAGGCTTAGATCGCGAAGTTTCTGATGCGTATGTTCTTAAGTCGCTGAAGCTTGTGACCGTAGATTGTTATGCCGCTTTATCCTATGTCGTTGATTTAAGTCGCGAGAAACTTTAAGTCGTGAAGATTTTCTGAAGCGCTTCTGTTAGATCGCTAATGAAGGGATGCCGTTCATTCTTAGGTCGCGGAGCTCCAGATGCCGTTCATTTGTTAAGTCGTAGGTCGTCTGTCTTTGAGTGTGTACTTAGGTCGTGTACGACCTATGTAAGATGTTGTAAGGTGTTGTATTTTCTATGTTGTAATATTTTAGGTCGCTGCCGACCTATACTAAGTCGTGTCTGTTAAGCCGCAGGTATAATGATCTTGAGATGTAACTATGTTAAGTCGCCTAAGTTTTAGGTCGCGTGAGCTTAGGTCGTAGGTCGCTCACGACCTAAGAGTTGTCATTTTTCTGATGTAATTGTTGTAGCCTATAAATAGGCAAGTGGAGTCATTTTGTAAACGTTGTTGAATATTGAATAAAATTCTCTTTTGTTAGCTTTGTGCTCTCAAATTCAATTGGTAGTCGAGTGTATCTCCTATCTCCACTTACGTCATTCGAGTGCGCTCGAATCATCGTTTGTTGAAGCCGATTCACGGAATCTTGTGCGTAAGATCAACGTCGAAGAATCGTAGATCTCTTTCCCGGTATCTTCGGATCAACGAGTCAGAGATAGCTAGAATTCGGTATCTTCGGATCAACGAATTTGGGCATTTCAGTATCTTCCAATCCACCGATTACTACTCTCACCGATTGAAGATCGTTTTGTTTAATCCGCTGCGTCAGTTTTGGTATCAGAGCCTGTTCTAGCCAATCATAGCTAGATCGAGACTTGGAGCCTATTCATTTAGAAGTTGAAGTAATTTGCCGAGCTTGAAGTGAAGATTTAAGTTTGTGTTTATCACGGCCGAGAGTAAGAAGAGTTCGTTCGAAGATTGATTGATCGAAATTGAATTGGAGGCCGAAACTTTGTCCATCGTGTTCAACGCGATTTGCTACAAAGTGGAAGTTTTCGATCCATTTCATTTTGGATCAAAGACCGAAAAGTGTTTGATTTTGAAGTGTTAAAGAGTTTGTGAAATTTTCAAGTATGCCGCCAAGAAGAGCTAATCGCCACCAAAACGTAGAAGCTTTGTATCGAAGAGAAGAGGCTGATGAGATGGAGCAAAGAATCAATGAAAACTTTAGTGAAAAGCTTAACGAAGGAATTGGCCGGTTAGAGAAGCTTATGACGGAGATGAATCAAAATCGGAGAAGGGTTTCACCTGAATCTAACCATGGGGGTAGTAGAGTCTCGCCACATTCCAATCGAGACAGAAGTGTTGAAAATGATCAAGGGCGTGGGAGGAACGTGAATGATCGTGAACGGAGAAATGTAGATAGAAGGGATGATGGTGGAAGACGTAATGGTAGTAGAGATGTGGGTGGACGAGATAGACAACGATATACATCTAATTTTGAAGAGGAATATGATGATGGTAGTGTTCGAGGACAAGGACGAGGACAAGGGAGAAATTACTCTGAGTATGATCACAAGTGGGAGTCGGGGATGAAGACTGAAATTCCTGAATTCAAAGGTGGTATGCAAGCGGAGGAGTTTCTAGATTGGGTAGCTAATGTCGAGGAGATTTTTGACTTCAAAGAAGTTCCAGAACATCGTAGAGTGAAGTTGGTTGCTACAAGGCTGAGGGGTAGAGCTTTGGCGTGGTGGCAGCAAACCAAACTTACACGTGAACGAATGGGAAAGTCAAAAGTTGAATCTTGGGAGAAGATGAAGAAATTGATGAAAGCAACGTTCTTACCTTACAATTATCAATCTTTGATGTATCAACGTTTACAAAACTTGAGACAAGGGACGAAATCTGTGAATGACTATGCTGATGAATTTTACCAACTGATTGCTCGAAATGATATTATGGAGAAGGAAGAACAACTGACAGCTAGATTTGTTGGGGGACTACGAATGCAGATACAGGATATGGTTAATATGTTTGATCCAAGATCTGTAGCGGAAGCACATCAGAAAGCGTTGGCTTGGGAGAAGCAGGGACGACAAGGAAGTGGTGTGTTTACTAATTCTAACAATCAAGCGAAGAGTGTTGGTGGAAGTACTAATGTTTCTAAACCTATCAGTAGACCAGTGGTGAAGGAGGTTGAGAAGGCAAGGGTTAACAATGGTTTCAAATGTTACAATTGTCAGGAATTGGGTCATAAAAGCAGTGAGTGTCCAAAGCCAAAGAAGAGAACCATGATTGCAGAAGTTGAGGATGAAGAAGCTGAATGTTCCAATTCACCACCTGATGAGGAGGAAGAAGAAGTGTCGGGAGACGAAGGTTACAATCTTATGATGAAGAGGTCCTGTTTAACACCAAAGCAAGAGGAGGATTGTAGTTGGTTGAGGAGCAATATTTTTCAGTCAACATGTACCATTCTGGGGAAAGTTTGCAAATTTGTTATTGATGCTGGAAGCTGTGATAATATAATTTCGTCAGAACCTATGAGGAAGTTGGCATTGAAGACTGAGAAACATCCGAAACCGTACAAGCTAGCTTGGTTGAGGAAAGGCGGGGAGGTGAAGGTTGGACGAAGGGCTCGTGTGAAGTTTTCCATTGGGAAGAAATATAAAGACGAAATCTGGTGCGATGTTGTGGACATGGACGTTTGTCATTTGTTGCTGGGGAGACCGTGGCAGTATGATAGGGCGGTGCAACATGATGGGCGTACCAACAGTTACAGTTTCATGTTCGAAGGCACAAAAATTACTCTAGTTCCAAAGAAGCGACAACAGGAGGAAAACAATTTGGAGGAGATTGAAGAGCTCAAAACTTTGTTATCGCTGAAGGAGTTTGTGAAGGAAGTAGAGGAGGAACCTGAAGTGTTTTTGTTAATTGGGCGAGAGAGCAGTAAAGAGGTTGAGATTCCAGAAGAAGTTAAACCAGTTTTGAAAGAATTTGACGATATATTTCCAGAGGAGTTACCAACGGAGTTGCCACCGTTGAGGGATATTCAACATCAGATAGATCTTGTTCCAGGTGCTGTGTTGCCACACAGACCACATTATCGAATGAGTCCGAAGGAACATGAAGAGTTGCGGAGGCAAGTGGAAGAATTGCTTGAACAGGGGCGTGTGCAGGAGAGTTTAAGTCCTTGTGCTGTACCAGCTTTATTGGTACCCAAAAGGATGGAACGTGGAGGATGTGCACTGACAGTCGAGCATTGAATAAGATTACTGTGAGATATAGATTTCCAATGCCGAGGTTGGATGACTTGTTAGATCAAATAAGCGGAGCTACTATCTTTTCGAAGATTGATTTGAAGAGTGGGTATCATCAAATTCGTATCAGACCAGGAGATGAGTGGAAGACTGCTTTTAAAACCAGGGAGGGTCTATACGAATGGTTGGTCATGCCATTTGGTTTATCCAATGCACCGAGTACTTTCATGAGGGTGATGAATCAAATTTTTAGACCATTCATTGGGAAGTTTGTGGTGGTATATTTCGATGATATTCTGATATATAGTGGAAGTCCAGAGGAACATTTGAATCATCTGAGGGAAGTGCTGATGGTACTACGACAAGAACAGTTTTATGCTGCAACGAAGAAATGCGTGTTCATGACGCATAGTGTTTTATTTCTGGGATATGTTGTATCGGAAGAAGGAATACAGGTTGACCAAAGTAAAGTTGAAGCGATTAGAGATTGGCCACAGCCCAAGACGATAACGGAAGTTCGTAGTTTTCACGGGTTGGCTTCATTTTATCGAAGATTTATTCCACACTTTAGTAGTGTGATGGCACCTGTTACGGATTGCATGAAGGGTAAACAGTTTGCATGGACGGAGGAAGCAGGGGTTGCTTTTGAGCGAATCAAAGAACTTTTGACGTCTGCACCAATTCTAGTATTACCTGATTTTCAGCTAGTGTTTGAACTACACACTGATGCATCCAAGGTTGGGATTGGAGGAGTGTTGAGTCAGAAGGGACGTCCAATTGCATATTTCAGTGAGAAGTTGTCAGGAGAAAAGATGCGATACAGTACATATGATGTGGAGTTTTATGCTGTTGTGCAAGCTATTAAACACTGGAGACATTATCTATTTCAGAAAGAGTTTGTTCTGTATACTGATCATGAAGCATTGAAGCATTTACAAGGGCAAGACAAGATTTCAGCGAGACATGCATCGTGGATTGCATATCTGCAACAATTTACATTTGTTGTGAAACACAAGTCGGGAGTGACGAATCGTGTTGCGGATGCGTTGAGTAGAAGAAATCACTTGTTAACTACATTGAAGGTTGAAGTGACGGGGTTTGAAATATTGCCAGAATTATTTACCGATGATCCTTACTTTGCAAAGTTTGTTGATAAAGTCAAGGATGGAGAGACGGATGAGTTCGTGATGGTAGATGGTTTTCTTTTTAAAGGAAGTCGATTGTGCATACCGGAGGGTAGTCTGAGAATGAAGATTATCAAGGAGTTACACGAAGAGGGACATGTTGGGAGAGACCGTACACTACAGTTGATTTCACAATCCTACTTTTGGCCATCGATGAGGAAAGAGGTAGAGAGGTTTGTGGAGCGTTGTCATATTTGTCAGGTTTCGAAAGGAACTGCAACTAATGCTGGTTTATATATGCCGTTACCGGTACCGACTAAACCATGGGTTGATGTGAGTATGGACTTTGTGTTGGGATTACCGAGGACACAGCGTGGTAACGATTCCATTTATGTGGTAGTTGATCGATTTTCGAAAATGGCACATTTTATTGCTTGTAAGAAGACGGCGGATGCTGTTCATGTTGCACAGTTGTTTTTCAAGGAAATCTATCGACTTCATGGATTGCCAGAATCTATTGTGTCGGATAGAGATACTCGATTTTTGAGTCACTTTTGGTTAAGTTTGTGGAAGATGGTGGGAACGAAGTTGAACTTTAGCAGCGCTTATCATCCGCAGACAGATGGACAGACTGAGGTGGTAAACCGGTCATTGGGAAACTTGCTGAGGTGTCTTGTACAAGATAATCTGAAGAGTTGGGATGTGAAGTTATGCCAGGCAGAGTTTGCCCATAATCATGCTGTGAATCGAAGTACTGGGTTCAGCCCATTCCAGATTGTTTATTCGAGCTTACCGAAGGGACCGTTGGATTTGACGGTAGTGCCACAATCAAAGAAGATAGTTAAGAAAGCTGCTGATTTTGTTGAGGGGTTAGCGGAATGTCATAAAATCATTCAAGAACGATTGGAGAAAGCAAATGAGAAATATAAACGATCTGCATACTTGAAGCGAAGAAATGTTGAGTTTAACGAAGGAGATATGGTTTATGCAGTGTTAACAAAAGATCGTTTTCCAGTAGGTGCGTACAATAAATTGAAAGCACGAAAGATTGGTCCAGTGGAAATTTTAAAGAGAATCAATGAAAATGCTTATAAATTGAAGCTGCCAAATGATGTGTATACGTCTGACGTGTTCAATGTTAAACATCTCGTACCATATCACGAAAATGAACGAGCTGAGGTGGTAGAATTTACAAATTCGAGGACGAATTTCTCTCAACCAGGGGAGGATGATGCAGGCCAAGTACTAGGTCGTGACCGACCTAGCAAACTCGTAGGTCATAACATGTTGATAAGTCGAATCCGACCTAAAGCTAAGGAGTTAACATCTTGTGAAGACCGGTGGAAAGCTAAAGTCTTGGGTCGTCTACGACCTAACTTTACAGGGCAACATGGTGAACGACCTAACATAGCACCAGGGAATGAGCTACGACCTAACGGGGTTGAGGAGGGCGAGCTAAAACTAAGAGATAGGTCGCTGGTACGACCTAACATGCTTTTAGGTCGCGTACCACCTAGCAAGATAGGAAAGAGGGTGCTACGACCTAACAAGTCACGACCTATGATAGGTCGCAGGAAGACGTTACGACCTAAGTTAGGTCGCAAGGAGTTAGGTCGCGGAGTTTTGATTCGACTTATACTAGGTCGCAAGAAAAGGTCAATACTATGATAGGTCGCTGGGTAATCTGGGAAGATAAGTCGCGAAGTCTTAAGTCGCAAGGCTTAGGTCGCGAAGTTTCTGATGCGTATGTTCTTAAGTCGCTGAAGCTTGTGACCGTAGATTGTTATGCCGCTTTATCCTATGCCGTTGATTTAAGTCGCGAGAAACTTTAAGTCGTGAAGATTTTCTGAAGCGCTTCTGTTAGGTCGCTAATGAAGGGATGCCGTTCATTCTTAGGTCGCGGAGCTCCAGATGCCGTTCATTTGTTAAGTCGTAGGTCGTCTGTCTTTGAGTGTGTACTTAGGTCGTGTACGACCTATGTAAGATGTTGTAAGGTGTTGTATTTTCTATGTTGTAATATTTTAGGTCGCTGCCGACCTATACTAAGTCGTGTCTGTTAAGCCGCAGGTATAATGATCTTGAGATGTAACTATGTTAAGTCGCCTAAGTTTTAGGTCGCGTGAGCTTAGGTCGTAGGTCGCTCACGACCTAAGAGTTGTCATTTTTCTGATGTAATTGTTGTAGCCTATAAATAGGCAAGTGGAGTCATTTTGTAAACGTTGTTGAATATTGAATAAAATTCTCTTTTGTTAGCTTTGTGCTCTCAAATTCAATTGGTAGTCGAGTGTATCTCCTATCTCCACTTACGTCATTCGAGTGCGCTCGAATCATCGTTTGTTGAAGCCGATTCACGGAATCTTGTGCGCAAGATCAACGTCGAAGAATCGTAGATCTCTTTCCCGGTATCTTCGGATCAACGAGTCAGAGATAGCTAGAATTCAGTATCTTCGGATCAACGAATTTGGGCATTTCAGTATCTTCCAATCCACCGATTACTACTCTCACCGATTGAAGATCGTTTTGTTTAATCCGCTGCGTCAGATACTCAGGCTGACCCGAGCATGAAGCAAAACAAAAAACACTCGAGTCAGGACATACATACTTATAAAATGTATATCAACTCAAGTGAACTGTAATCGAAATGCACAAGTAACTTAAAGGATGCTTGGGATCGCCCATCCTTTAAGGATCTGTTAAACTATCTACTATGTAGTAATATACGCTATTATAATAATGTCTAAAGTAAGATAAACTATTAAAATAGTGTTAAGGCTTTACATATTCCACCTTAACACATTTATAGTGCCAATAGTCTATACAGTACCGTAATACCTCCAGATCAGGAGGCTACCAGAGGATACTCCATAGGTACGACACAAATCAAACTCGTAGAAGGCATGCTAGGGTAGGTGACACGGCACAACTAGGCAATTCCAGGGTAGATATACCAATTACGCATCCGGGCTGGTGGTAACGCATAGCCGCAGCTACCGCCCACCTCGAACCACACTACCAAAATCAAAGGTGCGCACCAAATCAATCACAAAGTAATAGAATGGCAATCAAAGAGGTGTGTCCAATCGGAGGAGCTACCTCACTTGGCCCGAGAATCACTCCTGTTTTAGCCACCTTATGCCAACTCACGAGAGTCGGGTCCACGTATATACCTCATATAGGATCGTCACCACCATCCTACTTCATTCTGGAATCTCCACCGCGTTAGTTGTTAAAGTGGTTTTTTGTATTGGCAGAGAGTATGACAATATCTGATCCCGGTCTTTTTAACAACCAACCGTTATTATACCCGTGGTTATTTATTTCAAATAGTTAACATTTCAAATCAAAACATATTTATTTCAAAACCATTTAAATCCAATGTCACATTCTTTCGAAATAATATTCATTCTCCAAAGTTGTAACACTTTCAAATCTATACACTTAGTTATAACACTTTAAAAATGTAATATTTAGAAACCATAACACTTTGAAAATGTAATATTTAGAAACCATAACACTTCGAAAATGTGACCCTTATATAGTAGCATTTCGAAAATGTTACATTTTTAGAAATAGTCGCATTTTAAAAACATAACCAAAAGTAGCATATCATTTTAAATATGCTACAAATTCTACTATAACATATTTAAAACATAATATCTTCAATTTTATCATAGTTATTATATAAAATCTATTTTATAATACAAAATTATTTATTTGGATGTTAATTAAACTATGATTTTTCTTAATAACATTTATTACAAATTTATCCAATTTAAAATTGTATTTTCTTATATTAGATTAAAATAACATTATTAACCTAAATTTATTCTTAAAATAAAGGGTTATTATTTTATTTAAGCATCCATTTCATAAATAAATATAACTAGGTTAGATTTAAAATTCCATCAAATTAAATCAAATTTAATTTATTAAGTTAAATCAAATTTAATTTATTAAGTTAAATCAAATTCTTATGTCATAGATAAAATCTCAAGTTACAATTTATAACCATTTATTAGCTTATAAAATTTTAACTTATAGAAAACCAATATATATATATATATATATATATTTTTATTTAAATCATTTAAATCAAATTTAAGTTAAAATTTCATATATTTAGAAAACTATATTAAAACTAACCACGGAGTCTCTATAATATTTTCTAACCTAGGTCAAGTGATACAGATATGTATCATTTCAATCCGTAATATACAAAATCCCGGGTTTTATCATTTCAAACCCGCAATTCCAAGTCAAATAAAAATTGCTCAAGCCTATCATTTCAGCTCATAATGATTTTTCCCTATTCTAAAGTCCGTTCAGGTATGTATCATTTCAACCCATAGTGAGGGAACTTGCAATGTGAGAACAGAAATAAAAAATGAATAGAATAACATAGCATATCATGTCATGTGATAAAACAGGTATAACATCAGGTGATAACATCATATAATAACATGTCACAAGCATATATGAGACTACTAACATCATATGCATATCATTATAGTTCATATGTCATCAATTCACTAGAATAGAAGTACATAGTCGAGAGTGATGAACTCACCTTCTTTGGCTAGAGATGATAATTCAAACAACAAGACAACTCCGAAAAGGCATGACGAACACGAATCAAACTCGAGTGGAAGTAGAACCCAAATCTAAATATTAGAATAAAATAAAATAATTTATATGTAAGTAAATATTTATATATGAAAGAATAAAAAAAGACAAAGAAAATGGGCTAGCAACTACACAAATGGGCTCGACCACATAGGAAATAGGCTCGGCCACATGTGTTAGGGTTCGGCCATGATGATTTGTGGCTCAACCACTTGATGAATGGCACGGCTAGGTTTGTGGCTAGGTAGGCTCTCCATAGGTGCATACAAGAGATGTCAAGGCATGGAAGGCAAAAGGACAAGGGGAATAGCATTTTGGGTTCGGCCATGGTCACTTTGGGTTCGGCCACTTTGGTTTTGGTTCGGCCTATGGTGTGATTTGGTCAAGGCACTATGGAGTCGTGGCTAGTGGTGTGGATGGGCACGGCTAGGCAAAGAGGAGGTGGTGGTCGAGGCAAATAGGAAGGGAAGGAGGAGAAAACATGGGGTCGACTAGGGTTTTTTGGCAAGGGAATGTGATGGTTCGGCCATGGCTAGTCACGGCCTAGGGAGATGGTGATGGTGATGGCCAATCATCATGATGGTGGTTTGGATGGAGGTGAGGTCGGCTGGAGGAAGGAGAGAGGCCGAATTTGGTGAGAAGAAGGGAGAAACAAAAAAAGAAAAATGGAAAAGGAGAAAAACTTACTGTAAAACTTTTGGCTGAAGGAGGAAATGAGAAAGAAAGAAGTAAGTAAAACGATTTTGTACGTACATGAATGAAATGGTAGCTTTTCACAATGAATAGACAAAGAGATGTCTATTAGGAAAACTAGCACATTAGCCAAGGCCCATCAACAAAACCAAACCAGATCATGACCAAATCTATCCCAAAAACCCAAGTAAAATAAGAAAAATAAAAGTACAGAAAATATTTGCGTGTAAAATGCTGAAACTTTGCAGATTCGAAAAGTATAAATCAGAATTTGATGAAACGAAAAGCGGAGAGAATGTTAGAATCAAATCCAGCTTCAAAGAAAAAAAATAAAAATTTGAAATTCAAATTTAAAATTTTCATCCGAAAGTCAAACTTTGACCGAAGTTGACCAAAAATTTTAAATTTCAAAAAAATCTTTATTTTATTATATTTGGAAAAATAAATCTCAACAAATCCCAAAAATACATTATAAAATTCAAAATTTCAAATTTTTAAATGATTTAAAATCAAAGTTTTCAAATAAATTTTATTTCAAATATTTGCTGAAATTGCGGGTTGTTACATCGAGGTTAGCGATTAGGCACAGTAGAAGTTATCAAAGAAAGGGACCGCTTTGCATTTGAGGTATTAATTGTTATTATAGGGTCCGCTTCTTGCATAAAGAAGTATTAAATAGCCCAATGAGATTTAATGACCATAATTTTGAGTAATATTACTTAGAACATTTAATGGGATAAAATAAATAAAATAATGTTAGTTGTGAAGGGATTAAGATTTGTTAATTAATAAGGGGTCGTGCCTTAATGGATGTATAAGCAAAAGAGAATTAAAAATAAGTGAGTAGGAGGAATATGGTAAGGGTAAAATGGGAATGTCCTTCATTCTAAACCCTTCCATTCTTCAATCCTAATTCATTTTAACATTCACAAATAAAAATAAAACCCTATTGAGCTCGGCCAGCCATCATTAAGGAGATTCAAAAAGAAGATAAGCCAGGAATCAAGTAGAAAGCTTGAAGAAATTAATCAAAGGGAAAATCTCAACCTTCTTAATACAAAACCAAGGTGAATAAATTATTTACATCTCACTTTTGACTATGATTTCGGTTTTATGATTATGGCTGAATTATTTTGCAAGTAACATACCATGTTATGTCTTTGAAATATATATATATATATATATATATATATACTTGTTGATGATTTATATGATTTCATATGGATTTATGATATGTTTAGATTAGAAAACCTACTAAATGACATCTAAATGATTTGTGTTTTTGATACATACCAAAAACATTATTTTAAAAGTAGGTTTCAAGTTTCACAATTTTCTAAGTAATTGTGGATATATTGTGAATTTTCTATGAGAGAAAGTAGTTAATGTTGGGTTTAAATTTTTTAACGCAATTATATAATGATTTCGGGTCCGAATTTAGTTAGAAAATATATTAAAAGTGAATTATTGTGATTTTGGGGAATTTTCCTAAGTATATTACTATGGTTATAAAATTATTTAAGTTAAAGGACTTAAATGTTTTATATGTTTTACAAAGGGAAGGGCTTTTTGCTTACAATGTTTTAAACTATTAATTTTTAATTTGGCGGCCTTTTTAGAAAAGAATTTTGATAAAGAGTGGCAGCCAATCATATTTTGACAAATTGGGCAAGTTAGGTAAAAAGGAATTACTTTGAAAGGTAATAAACCAGTTTTGTTTCGAACTACAACTTCGCCACTTCCTTAGCTTACTTCCGTCACCATGCCCAGTTAGACATTTCACACTTATTCAAAAACAATGCACGTGATATCAAGCAAATAGTATGTAGTGTATTAGAGAAAGGCGGAAGGAATGATGGTGTCGAAGGCAAGCTTCCGATGGTGTTGAAGCCACTCTAATTAGCTTTCGAATAAATCAACTTACCTTTATTTTAAAAAGAGGCTTTCAAACAAGTTGCTGCTTATTTTTGTGTAAAAAGAAGCTTTCGAATGGATAGCCTCTTTTGAAACCTATTCAATACCCTTGCTGCCACATTCAAATCTTTTGAATTACAATGTATTCAAAAGGAGTGCTTTCGCCTTTTAACTTTGAAGTTGCCTTCTCAATGCTTTCAAAAGGGTCGTATAGCTGCTTTTAAATGGTTTCGGAGGCAATGGTTTCGAAACGGTGGTTTTTGAAGCTATCCTCTTCCCCAACTCTTTTACGTATATTAAATTTTTCGTAAGAGATATTTTCGCTTCTGTTTTCTTTGACCCAATAGTTATATTAAAAGTTAAACCCAATGGTTTTGAAAGGAATACCTTTAAATGTTTTCAGAGCAATGTTCCCATAAACATTTACTTGAACCCAATGCTTTCGAAAGGTATATTATAAGTGTTTCGAAAGATAAGTTTAATAGTTTCGAAAGGGGTTGTCTAAGGTTTTATATAATGGTTTCAAAAAGGATGCTTTCAATTAATTCGAAAAGGAATTGTTTAATGTTTAAATAAGGATTTCAAAGGTATTGCTTTGGATTTATGGCCTAAAGTTTTTTAAGTTAAAAAGAGGCTTTAACTTAGTTTGAAAGGATAGATAATCTCATTGATTAGATTTCATCAATAATGTTTTGTATAAAGCATATATCATGGCATAAGTGTTTTGAGTAAAGCAAAGAGTATGATTTCCTTGTTTTTGAAAGATATGATTTCAGGGGTAAATCATTTGCAAAGATTGTTTACTAGCAAATGAAATTGGATGGGGTAGTTAACCCTATGTTTATGACTTAGATACAAGAAGACCGGATGGGACTGGTGGAGGGTTGTGCCCTATACTTTAGCTAATAGCCCCTAGCTAATATAAGTCCAATGTTCCAATGTGTAGGGCTTCGCCATAAATGGGCCTAAAATGATGTTACACACAGAATGGAATATAGAGAGTAAATATAGGTTATTGGTGAGCCCGCGAAACCATTGGGATCAGTTGACCTTAGAAGAAAAAAGTTAAGGGGAAACAATCCAGTATTATGTCTAACAGAAGTTATATTATTTCTTTTGTCTCGTAGGCCCAAGTCAGCCAATGGTTAATATTTAGCCAGGTAAAAACTATAGTGTGGACAGATAGTCCATTGATTACTTGATTATTATGCATATATGTTATTGCTATTATTGTTATAGTCTATTTGATTGTAGATATTTGATTTACAAAAGAAAGGCTTTTAATGGGATATTAGTGAGAGGAAACTCATTCTGCTAAGTGGTGTGGTCTCACTTAATATCAGTAAACCGAGATGTAATAGAACTATTCACACCAGGCTTTAAGTCTGACTTGAAGTTTATGTTTTTCATTAAACTTCGGGTGCTCAAAATTTAATTTGAGTAGATTGAGTGTTAAAGACGTTTCAGGTTTAGCAGGTTGGACGAATAAGCTTTCGAAGACGTGCAGGAGGCAAAGCTATCTATATAGGAGTTATTTAGTGATATTTCCATTATGATGTAATCATGACTGATATGTCTATCTATTTAGCACTCTGATCATCCAAGGGGGCATCTTCATACGTCGCTCTTGGCATAATATGTAATAATTATATGTGATTAAAACCTAGGAATCGTTTTAGGGATTATGTAATTAAATATGAAATATTGATTTGAAATGTAATCGGAAAAGTTTTTTCAGAAACCTATAATTTTATTTCATATTCATGTGCTTCAGATATTATGGATACCATTAGCACTACCATATTTTGTCATTGAAAGTTAAATACTATAGATGACTGCAGCATCTTAGTACTTAGCTTTGGGCCTCAAGATAGGGGGTGTTACAACTTGCTATCAGAGCATAGGTTTATGAAAACTTAAAATAAATTTTAAACTTAAAATGATTTAAAAACATAATCCTAAGGAATTAGAGAAAAGATTGGGGTATGGGATAACACTATAGTACGGATTTGTATTTGCTATATATAAGTACATGCTTTAACTTTATTTCCCATCTTTCTTAGGCTATTTTTCCGTAGCTTAAAGACTCGAATGTATATTTTAAGGAAGTAAGATATGGATGCTAGGAATGAAAGAGTTAACCCTGGTGGAGGAACCATCACCACTAATGGAAATGGCAGACCAAACACTAGAAGGAATCTAGGTTGGGCACAAGCTACTAATGTGGGCACTGAAGTACCGCAAGTTGATATGGGAGCTATGTATCATTTCTTCATTAACATGACGCAAGCTGGAGCTACCATGGGATTAGTTGGAGGAAATATTGAAGGAGAAATCAAGGAGCTCCGGTGGTCAATAACTATGCAATATTGAGTAGAGACTATGCTAAGCTTGGAGGGAAGCCATTTTTCAGGACTGAGGACGCAATTGAAGTGGAGATTTCATTGCTTTATTGCGAAAGGATCCTTGTTTATTTAGGGCTTAATAATGAGAAGAGGAGGCTTGCTTCTAGATAGTTGCAAGGAGTAGCACTGTACTGGTGGAACAGTGTTATGATAGGAGTAAATGAGGAGACCATAACTTGGGCGGAATTCAGAAGGGGGTTTGAGGAAAGATTCATGTCGGAAATCGCCAAGTCGACTCTGCTAAGGAAGTTTGCTGAGTTGGTGTAGGGATACATGACAATGCTCGAGTATGCTACCAGATTTAAGGAGTTATTGAGGTGCGGGTGTGCTATGGTAGACACAGTTATCAAAAGGAATGAGAAGTTCATCCGTGGATTAAAACTCGAGCTTGCTAAATCAACTTTGCCACATATTAGGGATCTGTGTGATATGGTTGTTGAGATGGCTTTGAGGCATGAGGAGATTCTCACTTTCCTTGATAGTAATAAAGCAAGGGAAACTCAAGGAGGACATAAATGATTAAACATAGAGAAGAGCACAAGGCATTTCATGACGTAATTAAGAAAGTATTAACTCCAAGGCCCGAATCAAAAAAGGAGAATGAATCTATCCAACATGACTAGGAGGGTGCGCCTCCTTGCACCGAAAGTTTACCTCTAGATAAAATATACTTGAGAGCCCGCAACAAACATGTATCACTCTTGGGAACTTCCAAACTAGCCCCCTACAAAAAACATTCGAGAATTCGAATATATCTACATCACTGCATGCATGAAACTGAAACCTCTCCCGATAGATGTGAATATACCTAATGGGTGCAAGCCACAAAAGTTGGCTCCTACCCGCTCTTTGGTTTTAGTTATCGCCGAAGCTGGATGCAAATGGTCAATATAAGCTACAAATCGTCTTAGGTTGATGAGGCACAAAGAAGGATATCAAAATCGATATTCAATGAAATAACTATTGGGAATAACAAATATGATCGTATATGAAAATTGAAATCTCACATACTTATCACAACTCATCGATCTCAAACTAGAACTACCCTGGGGAAAACAATGAAGTCGGACAAGTTAGGGAAATTATACTTCCTGCCTGGCTCGACATAGATTCTTAATTTTAAGATTAGTAAGAGTTCCCCCAACGTTTAGAACTAAGCATATGCCTAAATCCTTTCCATATAAGTGATATCAAAATCGATAGTCAATGAATCTACTATCGTGAATAACAAAAAATGATCGTATATGGAAATCAAATCTCATACACTTATCACCACTTGTCGATTTCAAACTTGTACTATCCCTCAGTAATAATGAAGTTGGGCGAGTTGGGGGTATTATTGCCTCTCAAACATTGCCTTGACATACATTTTTAACTTTCGAGATAGAGAAGAATTTCCATACCTCGACGTTTAGTGTTAAGTATATGCCTAAATCCTTTCTATATAAGTGATATCACTTATGAAAATTAAATTTCTTACCCTTATCGCCAAACTTTGATTTCTAACTTGTACCATGCCTCGCTTAAAATCAGAGCCAGGTAGGTCAGGGCATTGGTTGCTCTTGGTTTTGCCTAGGAACTCCATTTTTTAAATTTCATAGATAGTAACAAACAACCTTCTCGATGTTTGGTACTAAGTATAAGACTAAATCCTTTCCATGAACGAAATCAAACTTTGAAACCTTTTACTCACACTTGTGCTTGATTTTCACAACACAAATATTTGTAAAATAATTTTAAAACACTCTTTAAAATATTCTTTTAAAGAGCTAATTACATTTTTAAGTGTATTAAAAAGAAGGGTCAAAAAATGTCATTAAAACATTGTTTACTATAAACCCAAAACCAATTACACTTTGCTTTATCTTTAAAACCATCTTTTAAAGACTTTTTCGTTTATAAAATATCATTTATAAAACAACTTATCATTATTTTTAAAACAGAACTCCTTTAAAGGTTTAAAAATATCAACATTTATTAAGTCAAGTAAAAAGTTTTCTTAACAAATTTACTAAATCATTTTTTATAACAGAAGTGTTATAATCAATGAACTCTTATCTACTTCTCGAAATCATTTACATAACAAAAACGTTATAATCCATGACTTCTTTCTCAATTCTTGGAAAACATTTATTACAACAAAGGTGTGGTAATCCATGCTTCCTTTTCACTTTCAATATACTCACAAATACTTGAAATATAGTTTTTAATACATCCATTTCAAATATTACTTAAAATCTCAAGTTTAACATATATTAAAAACTCCAAACAATCTCCTTTCCTTATTTTCAAAATAAAAACTTCTTTTAAATATAAATGTAAATTTCAAACCGCCTATAAAATACTTCAATATAGGTTAGAAAGATACTCTAAAAAGGGTGAAGAAGAAAAATCAAGTTTAAAATATTTTTATAAATGTTGAAAATAATGTCGCAAAACTGCCGCTAAAAGAGTATGGAAAATTCATTTAAATCCTCTCTTTTCAAATTGGAATTTTCTCCATATTTTTACAAAGTATCAATACTATACTTTATTTTCAAAATAACATACTATGAGTCTAGTATGCATTCACAAAATTTTAGAGACCTTTGAAGTCAACAAAACCCATTTGAAAGTTGTTTTAAAACATGACTTTCGAACTACAAAACCGTGTTTAAAACTTTTCTAACTTTTAAATACTTTGGATTTAGGTGTTATAACTTTTTTTGAGTCACCAAAACTTGGTTGAAACAACATTTTAAAAGCGCAAAACCACGACCAAATATTTAATGATGCAAACACAAGCACAAGACTCCAAACACAAGATTTAAAAAATGAGATTTCAAAGTGCAATAACGTGATTTCAAAGTGCAAAAGCACAATTATTCCATTATTCAAATTTTTGCTACTTTAACATCTCAAGCAACAACCAAACATTTATATAAGCAGGATGCATATAAAAGTAAATCAATAATAGCAAGAATCCCCTCAGGTTCTTTCTACAACGTCCCCTGTAAATCATATATATATATATGTATATGTATATATATATATATATATTCTTCGAAGTGTTCTGTAGCAACCTATTCGCTATAAACACATTTCGACTTCCTTTTACCTTTTTCACCAAAAAAGGTTACTTATGCCCTCTGCTTTCAAGTAGGAATCAAATCTAAACAAGCAATATACACAAGCCAAAAGAACATAAGCAACAATTTAAATTCTACACTATTTTGTTAATTTTTAAAATCATCTAAAATGAGATTAACTCACTTTTTCCAAAGCTAAACTTCCTACCATAACAAAGCAACATGCCAAACTTCCAACCCTCAACCAAAGCAAGCCAAGCCAAACCAAGCCTAGATCCATACAAAAATTGCACAACCAAGGCAATTAAACCCTAAAAATGCACACAGCCATAGAAGAAAGAGGTGGTTTGGCTCCAAATTTTGAGATCCAAGTAGATAGAATGAATCCTAATGTTTTTTTGAATTATTTTGGAAAGTGTTTTCACAAAGTTTTATGTAGAGATAAAAAATGGAGGAAGTGTAAAAGAAGAGAAAGAAGTTGTAACAAAAAAGTGAAGGTAATGGTGCTAATTTATGAAAATGAAAATTTGGCAAATTATGTCTCTTACCCCTTCACCAAATTAGCTACCTACCCTTACAAAATTCAACCATGGTACATCTTCTCTCCTGTGCCAACTAATGTGCCAAAATGTTTTCCATCACTATGCAAAAGAAGCACACAAATTTATGTACCATTTTGTACTTTTCTCATTTTTAAAATAAGGAAGAAAGGTCCTCTTTACTTTATTACTAAATGACACTTAGGTTAATTAATTTTATTTAGTGCTAATTGAATTCTTATTTTCTAAATGTGTGCATAAATATATATGTATGTGTGTGCAATAACTTTTGTTCGGTAAAAAAGTCGAAAATCCAAAAGAAAGGAATTTCGGTCACATTTTTAATTTTTCATCGAACTATTTATTTATATAAACAAATCTAACAAATGAGTTTACCATTATTATTTATTAATTAAAAGGAGTTTAATAAGGCTATCCATTTAAGTAATATTAAATTCATAATTCAAATATTTAAATAATCCCTATATTTGGATATAAAGTGTTCACATTTTTTTTGGGATTTTACATTTGAGTGTGAAGTGGAGGAGAGAAGGTGGTGGCGTGATGGGTGTGCACATTTTCATGCATAGTAGCTGTGCAGTTAAAGCCCCGCATAATCCTCGCTAAAGAGATAGCGCTCTATGACCCCCTACGCTTTTTCAATTTTGCGCTTTTAAACAGTAGATCTGCTTTAAGCCCCACTATTTTCTACCACACCATCTAAATCAAGGCTTTTTAGTATTCGATTTAGCAACATTGATATAAAAAGGTTGATTCGACTAGTTTTTTATATAAATTGAATCAACAAAGTATGAGTGAAGACCTAATTTTAAGGCATAAATGCTCAATATAAGTTAGTAATCTATTTTATTCACCATATTTGGATTGCATAAATCATGATATTCTTCGGTGTTGTTATACAAGATCTACATAAATGATGTCAGAATGAGAATAAATAAACTTTAAATATTAGGTTTTATCTAATGAAGATTTTGTACCTCTGCTATTATTCACTATATCCCTACTTTATCTTCGCTATAACTTTTTGCACATCTACCGCTGTAAATATGTAAGTGCTTTAACTGCATAGCATAGTAGTGAGTCATTGGGAAAGAAAGAGAGTTTTTTGTTTCAGGTAATGAAGTGATTAAGCTTATTAATTATTATTAATTAATCTCGTTTTGTATTTAATTGGAATCTCCTGCATATGAGGTCTAATTAAGATGGGATCCTCGCCACTACATTTATAGGTAGATTATCTACGATGTGGTATAAGGTTGGACTGGATTCAAAAATTCTAAATTTATGGTTCTGATGAGCGGAATTATAACTTTGAATTTATATTTCATTATAAATTCCCATAATTATGTATATTGAAAATTACTACCTAGTAGAGGTAAAATAATATATTTACATAATTATTTTCCGATTTGATTGGATTGGTTTGAGTAGATGTTTGGGGTAATTGATTAAGACCCCATGTATACACAAACATACATACAGACACACAAACATATTGTGTATTCTATTCATGTTGAATAGAGTTAGACAGAGTTGATATTAATTTAAAACTTGGTTATAAATTAGTTAAACTCTAATTTGTAGTTAGTTAGTCATAAAAATATTATTATATATTTTGTTACTGATATACGGGATAATTGATTGATATTTCATATATATAAATATTGTGTTCTATTCGTATTGAATAGAATTAGATGGATTTAATATTAATTTATAACATAGTTATAAATTAATTAGAATTCCAATTTGTAGTTCCATTAGTGATACATATGTTATTATATATTTTATTACTAATTGGAAATTAGAAGTATGACCTTTAAAATAGTCGCAAGGCTAAAAAAATGATTTAGGGAGGTTAAACTTGTATTAAAAATGGCTTTGAAATTTATTTGGCCTTGATATTGGTTTATTATAGTGTAACTCAATAATTAACTAACTGGTGAATTTCTCTAAAGGTGATTTGAGAAGTTAGAAATTTCATAGAAATATTGTATTATTTAATAAGGCTTGAATAAGGTTATATAATCACAAAAATTGTAGTAGCATGATTTATTTACTTTAAACCCTAAGGAATGGTTTGAGATATATGTGTATACATACATAGAATTATATACATGAGCTATACAATATTTTGAGGCCTTATTGATATCTAAACTTAATTTCAATAAAAGAGTTAAGTGAAAATAAGCTATAATATGATTGATAGGAAAGTGCATTATTTTATACAAGTTTGAGACTTCTATAAAATAATACGAAGGAGATATTATTGTTAGATTGGTTACTTAAGTAAGATGCATTTTGTTGAATTGTTTATATGTTTATTTATGTGAATTGTTATTGATATTGAGATAATAGATTTGTTACTTTGGTTATGTATTTCTTTTGTATATGCAAATGTGCATGATATGTATTTATTAGTTCCATATAGTTGGACTGGTTATATGTAGGAATATACATACATACATATACACATATGCATATATACATATATACATATATATACATATATACATATATATATATACATATATATATAGACACACACACACACATCGACATACAGTTTATGTGATTTATATATGTCTACATGTATAAATATAGTTCTGGTATATCTGACTTGGGGCTACTGGGGATGCACGAAATATTATATATTTATTGATATGCGGTTTAAAGAGTTTATATATAGTATCAGTACGTCTGACTTGTGGCTACCAATTGGTGCAAGTAATCTATTGTAACATTGAGACGCACGACTCGTAGATGAGGTTCTAGAGCAGGAGCGGAGAGAGATTGGGATGCCAATCTAGAGTAGGTCATATAATGATGTGTTGTACTGATGGGTGCTACGACACGACCAACATGCCAACTTTTTTTAAGGTGTTGGTTTTCAAGTGAGTCCACAAAATAGTTGTGGCTCTTAATAGGTCTCTTTGGTAGCTAATGGCAATTCGATACAATTTGTGGATACACAATTTGAGTGTATGTATAAATTTCAGTATGCCCAACTTGGGGTTACCTAATAGTGGATGAAATATTTATGCAGATATATAAATATGTGGTTCAAGTGATTTATATATATATATATATATATAATATAATTATAGATATATGCTTTGGACGATTATATACTGGTTTAGTATGCCTGACTTCAGGTAACTAGGTAGTGTGAGTCACTTCAAGAATGAATCACGATCCACATGAGGATGATAATACGGTGTTGTGTATACGTGTGAGAAGGGTGTATGTAGCTGTGCAGTTAATGCCCCGCTATTACCCCGCTATAACCCCGCTATATCTCGTAGCGGGTTTCTACCGCTACGATTTTTCCATATAGCCCCACAATATAGCCTTTCCGCTTTAATCCCCGCTATATCACGTTATTTCCGCTATATTCCGTTATTCCCGCTATATCTTCTTTAATAAAATGAATTGAAAAATTCAATTTATACATTATAAAAATTATGAAACTAATTTATTTGATTTAATTTTTAATATATTTTCAGAAATGAAAATACTCTAATATTCTACTAAATTCAATTATGTTATATAACAGTTTTACGTTTATTTAAAGTATATTCGCACATGTTTTTATTTAAAAATTATTTATGTATCAGTTACAATTCAATTGAATGATAATTTTTCATTTAATTACCATTTATATATTCGTAAAAACATTAAGTACGAGTTTTATATGCTATTTTAAAGCCATCCGATATATCCCGCTATATCCTCGCTGTATCCCCGCTATGACTTTTTGCACCTCCACCGCTTTGAATCTGCCGAGCGCTTTAACTGCACAGGTATGTAGGGTAGCTTGAATCTGAATTGTCTATCCATAGATAATAGGATGATATCGGCTTTGGAAAGAGATCCATTACACCATTAAGACGCACGACCTGCATACTCGGTTCCAGAATATGGGCGGAGAGAAATTGGGATGCCAATCTAGAGTAGGTCATATATTGTTGCATTGTACGGATTGGTGCTACAATAGGACCTATAGGCCAATTTCTTTTGAGGTATTGGTTTTCAGGGGAGTCCATAATATAGTTTTGGCTCTCGATAGGTCTCTTTGCAAGCTAATGGCAATTCGGGATAGGTATCGGTTATAGACATCCGTATTTTGGTTTTGGTATGGAAATGCTACGTTAGTAGCATTGCTATATCGTTGTATTGGTTTTCCAGTTTAGATACTTCGATGGGGATCATTGAATCGATTGGTATCCGTAGTGGGCTCCACCCACTAACAATGATGGGTATCAACTTATTCTCAGTATGTCTCTTATCATTATGATTATGCATGTATTTGTTTGGTTGATTATTATTATGGAACATTGTGTGTTAGAGCTATATTGGGATATATATATATATATTACTACTGCATTGGTATATTGGGCAACCTCTATTAGTGGTGGAATTATGGATCAAGGCTAATTACACACTAGAGAGGGTGAATGGTGTTTTATAAGTTCTATAAATCTTTTTGAAATTCTTTCCAGTTTGTTATTAATCAACACATAATGAACAATGATAAGTGCAAACATAGATAAGTAAAAATGTAGTAAAGCAAAAGGTAGAGAATTAGAGAGATCACACCAAGGTTTTTTATACATGTTTGAAGTTACCCTACGTCCAGTCTCGTACAATTGCTTGTACTGATTTCTTTTCAAATACAGATCTTTCAACAAGCAGAAGGCAAACCCAATACAATCTTAATTTCTAGACTATGAGAAACACCCTCTAAATTTTCCGAGATCTAGGTACACACTCTTGATTTAGACGGGACACAAGCACACTCAATTGGATTTTCGGGACACCAAGCACACCCACTTGATTTAACCGCAAACAAGCACACCCATGCAAACACAACTAGAGATTAATTATTTTCCCAAAGATAATTTCTTGATCTTTGGTTACAGTTGATCATATAGCCTCTTGGACAAAACATTGATCTTTGATTGAGAGAGAGATGATTGAAATCAGAGAGTAAATAGTAGAGGGTCAATACAATGAAAATTGAATTGATTCGAGTTTGAATTTGAGAATATTTGAATATATTTTCAATAGAAATTTTAGCAAAGTAAGGGGAGAGAGGATAATAAGAATTAGTTAATAAAAATTCATTTGAAAACTTCATATATATATATGTATATATATATAGAGCCAACAAACATGTTTATTCATGAAGAGTCAAGACGAATAGACATTTCATTTCAAAATTTGAATTTCAAAATTACGATATGTATGGCTACGCGTCGACATATGTATGAAAATTTTGAAAACTTTTTCTTTTAAAAATTGTTTTGAAAATTCTATACTTCGTAAAATAGTTTGACACTTTATAAATCATTTTAAACATGGTTTATAAACATTTTGAACTTAAGAAAACTTTTTTTTAATATATTTTATAATATACTTTATTTTAAAATTAAAAAGATGAGAAAATAAGAAATAAAGATAAAAGATTACTACCAGGGACTTTAACAATATTATATGACTCTATATACTATACCATAGTCTTGAGATCTTCATATCTTGATCTTTATATTCATGAACCTTCATGTCCAGTGCTTGAGTCTTTATACCGTACGGTCTTCGATTTAATACATGTATAATATCCTACACTATATACTATATAAATTGACAAAATCATCAGTATCCATATTTTATATGAATGTATTATTGTTACCAAGGTTGTTATCATCAAAATCAATAACTGAGGTATTAACAATCTCTTCATTTTTATGATGACAACCACTACTATTCTGTATACATAAAATATGATATAACTCCTACTGAGTTAGATAACTCCCCTTAACATATGTATATGCATATTTTATATTTTTCTCTTCTTTTTTTATCAACAAAAATGGGTGAAAACAAACAACTCCCCATAAATAATATACATAATGATATACAATGATACAAAATCAATAATATAAATAAATTAAAATGATATATATGATTATATGATGAACAATATTTTATTCTATGAAGATGTATGACATAAAGTAGATATTATTTTTTTGGTCAAACATTAGATAAATTCATCTGTGTACAAGTCAAACTATCATTAACAATCCAAACCAATCAAATTTAAATTCAAACCTAATAAACATACCAAACCAAACCAAACTAAATCCTAATAAATCAAAGTATTACCTACTAAACTTAGAACTATGGTTTTCTTCTGATTATGGAAGGCTTGTGGATAGGACAGAAGGGTTAGTGAAGACAGAAAGTTCCTTTTTGTTCGAGGAGATTTCCATCTCGATTAAATCATACTTCGCCTACTCATTTAACTATTTCATCGTCTTCTTCCTTTTCCTCTTCTTTGTCTTCTTCCTCTTCTTCTTCCTCTTCCTCATTATTCACTAGATTGTGAATGACAAGGTTTGATGTAGCGACCTAGAATTTTAGTTATTTGAAATTAGAATATTTAATTAATTTTAAATATAGTAATGTTAACCCGCCGTTCGTAGCTCGGTTGGTTTGGGAGCTGGGAGATGGCAACCAAAGGACTGTGTCCGGGCAGGTTCGAATCCTAGCGCCAAACCATCAGTGGGAGTTTCAACGTTAAGCATCCGTGTGCGACGACTAAATAAAAGCGGGGTAGACACACGGCGTGGGGTTTACTTAAGTGAGTATCAATGAATACCATGATCTTAAGGTTCCCCATGATCTAAAAAAAATATAGTAATGTTAATTTTATAGGTTAAATAACTTAAATTTGAAATATAGCGATTCATTGGATAAGTTTAATTATTGAATTTAATAATTAAAAATCATTTAAATAATTGAATCTTGGATTTTTATTTGGATAAAAATAATTTAAAAGCTTATTTAATCACTATTTAATAAAGATGAAGGTAAAGAACTTTTAAATTTGATTTAAAGTGATTTACTCGATTCTGAAAATAACTCGTTTAATTAACGAGTGAAAATAGCCTTCCGGGGCACTGTCTTGGATTTTGATGAAACCAGTGTCATTGGATCCATAATAATGAATTATAATACGCCGTCAAATTTCGTAACGATCAGACATATCGTTTGGTCGTATGGGATAAAAACGCGTTGAAATTAATATTGAAGATTTAATATAATAATTGGGTTAATAAAGCTATCTTCTCCATACAATCGAATTAGGGCTCGAGACTAGTTCCATTGAGTGCGAAATAAGGGTATAACATTAGCAACACCAGGCGGCACGCCTCGACTGGAGTCCATAATTGTATAGCTAGAGATATTTTGAATTTTAAATAATTTTTTTTTTCGATTTAACCATACACAACCTTCGCTTTTCCTTTCAGCCGACTTTTAGCTGTACAAGCCCACACCACCCGCATTCCTCCGTACACCCTCACTTGTTTAAAATTTATTTCCCTCTCTTCTTCCTCTCAGTTTATAGAGAACAAAGAAAAAAAAGAAAATGAAGATTCAAAAATTTATTTTTCAAGATTTACTCAATAACAAAATCTAAACCAAGCTTTAAACACCTTGTTTTAACGAGAGCTTTGATCTAAGATGCGTGTAGAAGGGTGCGGCATCGCTTCTTCAGCTCGATAGTTATGGGTATGGGAATCAAGGCTTGGGTTTGTGGTGAATGGAGGAAGGGTTTGGCACATTGGAGGGCGTTATTGTGTTCGGGGTAGAAAAAGACAGCTTGTCGCAAATTTTGGTGGTGTACGGCGCTCGAAGTGGCATCGCGACCATAGAGGATGAGAGGGGGGCTTAGAGAATGGAATTTGACTGCAAGGGGCGAACGAGTTGAGATGGATGCTGGCAAGACAAGTTCGAGGGGAGAAATGCGTTGGCGAAGTCGGTTTGGAGAATCGATGAGTCGTTCTCTGGGTCACCATAATTTGTACATGGTTGTTTTAGGTATCAGCGTGTATATGTTTGGCTAGGAAGAAGGAAGAAGGGGTATAAATGTAATTATATGGAAGTTGTAATTAGTTTTATTTAAAAAAAATTAAATTATACCAATAATTTATAAAATTTATAACTCCTTCATACAAGGTCCGATTGAGACGAAACTTTTTGCGTTGCGCTCATGACGACGAAAGCTTCCCGATGAAACTAGTTTGGATGAATTTGGAGATTGTTGAAAATTGGGCTAAAATCGGATGTTGTTCGATTTTAGTTCCAAACTGTAACGCCTCGGCGATAACAGGAAATTTTAGTAAGTTAATCTCACCTTTTTGGATCACTAGTATGATTTATAGTTGATAAAAAAATTTGTTGAATGATTGTTTGGATAGATTATTATATTTATTAGTTGGATATATTCCCGCCTATTGAAGCGGATGAGACCCTATTACATTCCCGTGTAAGAGCGGATGACCCTTTGTATACGAATCCGCCTCGAAGCGGTTGATTTATATTTTATGATTATCTAACATTTACGATGAAGGGAAAATAGGTTGGAGGGATCCAATGGGATTCCTCGCTATCATTGAATTGTTCAATGATATTTCTTTTATATGGTTTATTGATTAATAAATATGATTGTGTATGTTGTGTTTATAACATCGTTATATTTTTGGAAATAAAACACAGTAGTGATAAGAAAAATTAATATCGATATTGGTTAAGTGTTGGGTGGTTATTGGCGTCAAATAAGTATTTTTTTTTAAATACTATGAATTGCCGTTTAAGTCGGAATTGGTTTTTTAGACAAAAAGGATTTTTTTTAATTTGAAATTGGGTCTCGAAAATATTTTATTTAAGGATTATCTAACTAAATATATAATTTTTTTTAAGTTAATTGATTTTATATAAATATTATTTTAAAGTTATTTAATTACAATAATAATAATATTTTTTAAAAGCTATATAATTATACTTATATTATTTTAAAATCATATAATTATATTAATATTATTTTAAATACATTTAATTTTTAATATTGTTTAAAAGTTATTTGTTTATAGTTAATATGTTTTAAGAATTTATAAAAAGTTGAAAAGTTGAAAATTTGAAAACTAGTTGTCTCAAGAATGATTATGGTTTGGAATTAATATTAACGATTATTAATAAGGTTTTAAACTAAATTATTATTATTTATGAAAATGGTAAAGGTTAATTATTATTGTTCTTAAATAATATTTTGAAGTTATTAATTATTATTTTTAAGATGTTTTAAAATTTATAAATCTTAATGTTAATAATCATTACTATATAATGGTGTTTGAAGTAAAATATTTTGAATTATTTATAATTATTTCTAAGACCCCAGAAATATATTTGAAAGACTTAGATTTTATAAAGGAGTTATAAAATGGTTCGAAGAATTAAAGAAGGGTTATTCGCAAGGTGAAAAAGTTTATAGATGGTTAGATATTTATAAACAAAATTTTAGAAGCGGGGTTATAGATTTATAAAGGAAGTTTATAAATGGTATATGGGTTCATTAGGAGTTATAAATGATTTTGAAATGTACGAGAACTTTATAGGTGATTGAATTTTTGGTAAAGGAATTATTAATGTTTTTCGGGGATTTATAAAATGGGTTATAAACGCTTGGAGCATTGTAAGGGGAATTATAAACAATTTGAGAATCGAATAAAAGGAAACCTTTCTAAATTTTGTGGATATACTTATACCGTTGGGAAGAGTATATGGCTATTCCAAGTATGGAAATATAGGAATTTGCGATTATATCCTTTAAAGGTGTTTATTTACAAGTAATTTACTAAGTAATTATATTTATAAAGACTTATTAAAAGGGGCTAGTGATTGCTCATATACTGAGTCAATGTTGATATTCCAAATGAAATAAAATACTTATTGAATGTTTATTATTCATAGTTAAATAACCGACCATGGAAGATATCTAGGAGAAAACACGTGAGTTATATGGCACAGTCATCTTCGATGATGGTGTATTGTGCGTATAAATCTCGTTTCGTTCTTCTAAGACAATGATAAGGAAATCCGTCCACTAATGGTCAGGAGGTGATCTCCGATCTTATCTTTGTCTGTTTATTTCCTAGAGAAGCAGGGTTGAGTTTACCAGAAATTACCGAACGTTTTTTCGAAGAGACCAGGATCAGAAATGTTATCCGAAAACCACTTCAATCCAACGAATGCGTTTCGAAGTGAAGTCATCGTTAAGAGCATGGTATCGAAGATGGAGATGTGAAGTGCAAGGGCTAATCGCTACTAATCCTGAGGGTGATTCCAAAATGGATGTAGTAGGAATAGTTTCTTCAGTTTCGTTCAGACCCAAAATGGACTTGTATGGATGAAAGCTATCAGCACATTGTCATTGGAGGGCGATGAGCATTCTAGATGTAAATTTTCTTGAAAGGTAATCGTAGCCTTAAGCCTCATCAACCGGGTTTGGCTGAAAATTAGGAGAGATGTAGCAAGGCTAAGTGGGTCGCACCCATTACAGATCTGAGTTGTGTGAACGATACTAGTTTAGAAGTAAGATTGTGTAATCGAGCGAGTGATCAGATTGAGATGTGCGTACGGATGATATATATACATCGTACGGTTTTAGTGCAGCAAATGTTGGAAATTGTAGTTGCAGAATAATATGATTTTGAATTATATGATTGGATATCATTGGTAAATAAGTTGCAGGTTATTTAAATTAAGAGCTAATTTGTGCCTTTTGTTTCATAAGTAAAACTGGGTTTCCCAACAAAAAGGTACATGTTATATTGATGATTGATTGATGGTTTTATGATTATGCCACTTGGCTTTTGTTTTCTTTTGTTGGTTTGGGCCCACAGTGGCGATTTGTAGTTATTCTGATCTAGCCGCGCAAAGGAGGTGCTTGCGAAACTTTTCAAAAACGTAAAGAGTTAGAAATTTTGAAGAAAATTGTTAATAACTAAAAATTGATTTTTGAGTTATAACCTGAAATTATTAAATGGATAATATTAGTTGGAACCTATGGATGAATTTGGGAACTTAGTAAAAGTAATAACAAAGTTTCAAAAAATCGATTTTGGGAAGTTAAAGGCTTAAATGGATTTGGGAAGTTATTTCAACTAATTTGTTTTAGAAAAGAAATGGGTTTGGGCATTTTTCCTATCTTGGCAATTTCGAGGACGAAATTCTTTTAAGGGAGGAAGAATGCAACAATACAGAATTTTAGTTATTTGAAATTAGAATATTTAATTAATTTCAAATATTGAAAAGTTAATTTTATAGGTTAAATAACTTAAATTCCAAATATAGCGATTTATTGGATTAGTTTAATTGTTGAATTTAATAATTAAAAATCGTTTAAATAATTGAATCTTAGATTTTTATTTGGATAAAAATAATTTAAAAGATTATATATTCACTATTTAATAAGAATGAAGGTAATAAAACTTTTAAATTTAATTTAAAAGTGATTTACTCGATTCTGAAAATAACTCGTTTTAATTAACGAGTGAAAATAGCATGTCGGGGCACTATCTCGGATTTCGACGAAACCAGTGATAATAGGTCAATAATAATGAATTATAATATGCCATCAAATTTCGTAGCGATCAGACATATCGTTTGGTCGTACGGGATAGAAACATATTGAAATTAATATTGAAGATTTAATATAATAATTGGGTTCAAAAAGCTATCTTCTCCATACAATCGAATCGAGGCTCGAGATTAGTTCCATTGCATTCAGAATAGGGATATAACATTAGGACTGCCAGGCGGCACGCCTCAATTGGAGTCTATAATTATACAGCTAGATATTTTGAATTTTAGATAATATTTTTTTTTCAATTTAACCATACACAGCCTTCACTTTTCCTTTCAGCCGATTTTTAACTGTACGAGCCTACACCACCCACATTCCTCCGTACAACCTCACTTGTTTAAATTTCATTTCCTCTCTTCTTCCTCTCAGTTTACAAAGGAAAAAAATGAAGATTCAAAATTTATTTTTCAAGATTTACTCAATAATAAAATCTGAAACAAGCTTTAAACGTCTTGTTTTAGCGAGAGCTTCAACCCAAGATGCGTGTAGGAGGGTGCGACATCACTTCTTCAGCTCGACGGTTATGGGTAGGGGAACTAGGGCTTGGGTTTGTGGTGAATGGAGGAAGGGTTTGGCACATTGGAGGTCGTTATCGTGTTCGGGGTGGAAAAAGACAGCTTGTTATAAATTTTTGAGGTGTATGGCGCTCGGAATGGAATCACAACCATGGAGGATGAGGGGGGTGGAGAACAGAATTTGACTGGGAAGGGCGGACGAGTCGCTCTTCGGGTCACCATAGTTTGTGCACGGTTGTTTTGGGTATCAACGTGTATATGTTAGGATGGGAAGAAGAAGGAGGGAGGGGTATAACTGTAATTATATGGAAGTTGTAATAAGTTTTATTTTTAAAAAATTTAAATTATATCGAAAATTTATAACCCCTTCATATGAGGTCCGATTGAGACGAAACTTTTTGCATTGCGCTCGTGACGACGAAAGCTTCGCGATGAAACTGGTTTGGACGAATTTGGAGACTTGAAAATTGGGTTATAATCGGACGTTGTTCGATTTTAGTTCCAAACCGTAATGCCTCGATGACAACAGGAAATTTCGGTGAGTTAATCTCGCCTTTTTGGATCACTAGTATGATTTATAGTTGATAAAAAAATTGTTGAATGGTTGTTTGGATAGATTATTATATTTATTAGTTGGATATATTCCCGTCTCTTGGAGCGGATGAGACCCTATTACGTTCCTGTGTAAGAGCGGATAACCCTTTGTATATGAACCCGACCTTAAAGTGGTTGATTTATATTTTATGATTATTTAACATTTGTGATGCAGGGAAAACAGATTGGAGGGATCCAACATGATTCCTCGCTATTATTGAATTATTCAATGAACATTCGTTTATATGGTTTATTGATTAATAAATATGAATATGTATGTTGTGGTTATAACATCATTATATGTTCTGAAATAAAACCCAGCAGCGATAAGAAAAATCAATATCGATATTGGTTAAGTGTTAGGTGGTTATTGGCCTCAAATTAGTATTTTTTTTAAAAGAGTACTATGAATTTCCTATTAAGTCGGAATTGGTTTTTGAGACAAAAAGGATCTTTTTTAAAATCCAAAATTGGGTTTCGGAAATAGTCTGTTTAAGAATTATCTAATTAAATATATAAATATTGTTTTTAAGTTAATTGATTTTATATAATATTATTTTAAAGTTATTTAATTATAATAATAATGTTTTTTAAAATCTATATAATTATATTTATATTATTTTAAAGTTATATAATTATATTAATATTATTTTAATGTTATTTAATTATTAATATTGTTTAAAAGTTATTTGTTTATATTTAATATGTTTCAAGAATTTATAAAAAGTTGAAATGTTGAAAGTTAGTTATCTCAAGAATACTATGGTTTGGAATTAATATTAACAATTATTAATAAGGTTTTAAAATAAATTATTATTATTTATGAAAATGGTAAAGGTTAATTATTATTGTTCTTAAACAGTATTTTAAAGTTATTAATTATCATTTTTAAGATGTTTTAAAATTTAGAATTTTAATGTTAATAATCATTATTATATATTGGTGTTTGAAGTAAAATATTTTAAATTATTTATAATTATTTTCGAGACCTCGGAAATATATTTGAAAGACTTTTATAAAGGAGTTTTAAAATGGTTTGAAGAATTAACGAAGGGTTATTCGCAAGGTGAAAGAGTTTATAAATGGTTAGATATTTATAAACAAAATTTTAGAAGCGGGATTATAGATTTATAAAGGAAGTTTGTAAATGGTATATGGGTTCATTAGGACTTATAAATGATTTTGAAATGTAAAAGAAATTTAAAGGTGACTGAATTCTTGGTAAAGGAATTATTAATGTTTTTCGAGGATTTATAAAATGGGCTATAAATGATCTTGGAGAATTGTAAGGGGAATTATAAACGATTTGAGAATCGAATAAAAGTAAAACCTTTCTAAATTTTGTGGATATACTTATACCGTTGGGAAGAGTATATGGCTATTTCTAAGTATGGAAATATAGGAATTTGCGAGTATATCCTTTAAAGGTGTTTACATACAAGTAATTTACAAAGTAATTGTATGTATAAAGACTTATTAAAAGGGGCTAGTGATTGCTCATATACTGAGCCAATGTTGATTTTTCAAATGAAATAAAATCGTGATTGAATGTTTGTTATTTGATAGGTAAATAGTCCACTATCGAAAATAGACCCAACGTAACTTTGGAAATATCTAAGAGAAAACACGTGAGTTATATGGCTCAGTCATCTCCGATGATGTTGTACTGTTCGTATAAATCTTGCTTCATTCTTCTAGGACAATGATAAGAAAATCCGTCCACTGTGCTTAGGAGGTGATCTTCGATCTTATCTTTGTCTGTTTATTTCCTAGAGAATCGGGGTTGAGTTTACCAGAAATTATCGAATGTTGTTTCGAAGAGACTGGGACCGGTTTTGTTATCCGAAAACCACTACGATCCAATGGATGTGTTTCAAAATGAAGACATCGTGAAGTGCATGGAATTGAAGATGGAGATGTGAAGTGCAAGGGCTAATCGCTACTAATCCTAAGGGTGATTCCAAAATGAATGTAGTAGAAATAGTGCCTTCAGTTTCATTTTGAACCAGAACGGACTTGTATAAATGAATGCTATCGGCACATTGTCATTGGAGGGCAATGAGCATTCTAAGTGTAAATTTTCTTGAAAGGTAATCATAGCCTCAAGCCTCATCAATCATGAATGACTGAAAATCAAGGGAGATGCAGCAAGGCTAAGTGGGTCACACCCATTAGGGCATGTTGTCACCCTTCTAGATACATCTACATATTTATGGATTGGTTGCGCATGAGATCTCGATAAAAAGGGTAGCAAAGCTGCCGGAGTGGTGACATATTCGGTTCTATCCAATAGGGGTAGGCCGGTCTTGTGTTGGCAGGAGATCCAAGCGAGGTCCTCGGTATATTTTCTAGATGTGTACCATGATAGGTGGTACCCCAATGCTTAGTCATTGTATGGAATCCATTCTCCGGTAAGCGCTGTACAGTTTTAGTTGTTTACCTAATACATTGGAACGTGGGATGCAAGCATTCCAACTAATTTAATATTTTACTTTGAACCCTTAGACATTATTATAATATCACTGGATTTTCTATAAAGGTGTTAGTTATCGTAAGGTAAAAACCCATCGTGTTTATGTGTGGCGTGGTCTTACGAGTTACCTTTGATTTCAAAGATTTCTTATAACTTTAAATCCAGTTGGGTGTGTTTTCTCATGCTGGTTTTCCAAACAGACTCGGGTGTTATTTTACTATAATGCTCGGGTCAGACCGTGCATATTAAAGATTAGATTGGATGCTTGGAGCTTTAAGAGACGAGTTGGAGGCCCCGAGACGTATTTACGTAGATGGCTATTTTCCGCTATATTCATTTTTTTGTAATCAGCAATTGTGAGGACAGACTGTTATAACTGTACATGCTGAAATAGGTTGGTCTACTCTGATTGATGTCTGCATATACATATATTACAGTTTTGTTTTTGTGTAAAGATTTCTGGTATATTATAGATTATTCGTTCCGCTGTGAGATTCTGCTTGGTTTGTTTTCTTCTTATCTTCTTCCTTCTTCTTTCCCTTAACAATCGGATTTATGGTGTTTGATTTCTTGGCATGTAATACAGTGGGCATATTAGTGTTGATTTTTCGAGGGTCGAAAAATCTGATTCGGTACATTTGATATTAGAGGTGAAGGTTAAGCAAGAACCTTGGCTTTGGTGGGGTAACTCGTTAGAGATAGGGTCAGTAGCACCCTAGAATGAGTTTGAGTGTATATATATGAGCGCATATTTGTTAATGATATAAAAATTGTTTTATATTGTGTTGCTTGATCTATTGAGTGGCTTTTGGATTCTGGCCAATACTAGTAATTAACGTTATTGATAGGGATCCCCAGCCACTTGAACAGAACAATTCAACATAGTATTATTTTGAAATTGGGTAAACGAAATAATTTTACCCCGATATATTTATATATATATAGGAATAATTTTTTAGAAATAATTATGATATGTATGGTGTGCTTGGCTGTTAAGGAATGATAATGTTAAACTATTATCATTTGTTGTTTGTCGTTTGTGATCCAGTGAAAGTTGATATTATAATGGAAGCATGATTACCAATTAAGGAATAATTTTGTATAACCAAATGAAATCATATAAATATGATTTATAAATGTGCCTTATAAATTGAAAGGAAATGAAAGTTTCAAGGGTATATTATAAATATGATTTGCAAGAAAAAGGATTCGAAGGCTGGAATTTGGGAATTTAAATTCCGTCGGTTTTGGAAATGGTTTTTCAAAGTTTTGGAAATTAATAATAGCATTATTTGGAAAATGTTTTTGAATGGAAATAATGGAAATATTTTTAAAAGAATTTTAAAGGAAATATAAGCACTGAACTCACTTCGACCACTGGAAAATAATTTCAGTGATGACTGCAGCATCATCGACATTCATTTTTGAGTTTCCAAGAAATGAATTGCTACCATTGGAGTTTTGTTTTGGAAAAACTAGTTTTGATTTTTAAAATCCAAAAGAATGATTGATATGCCAAGGGATCGTAAGTGTGTGTATATATATACATATGATTTCAAAAATTATTTGAATACTTTAGGACGAGGTGTTTAAACTCTGGGATTTTCATTAAAAATGTTTTGTTGAAAATATGAGAAAATAAGTTTGATAACTTATAAATTTTGAAAATGAGCTAAATGAAATAATTTTTGGAAATAGAATGGATTGAGATTTGAAATAAATTAATGAAATGAGCTAATTAAATTAATTAGTGTGTTGGGTATGGTTTGGAACGTCTTGATAAAATCAAATGTTGAAATTGAATTTGGTTAGAAATGGATAAGGACTTAAGTTGTGGAGTGGTAATAAACATAAGAACTATTATATAAAATGTTTATATTAGATTAAGAAATTTGATGGAATAATTTTTAAGAGATAATTAGTATTGAAAGGATATACTGAGTAAATAATGAGTGTGAATAAAGCAATGTGAATATTGATTGTGAATAATTGATTGTAAATGAAATGAATGTGAATAAAAGGAATTTGGTGTAGCAAAGGATCAATCGAAATAAATACGTAAGTTATACGTATATTATTTTATTTGCATGACAGTTTGATCCAGATTCGAGTACATGATTTCGAGATGGTTTACATCATTCCGAGTTAGGATTTTTCACTCGATTCTCGACGGCGAACACTGGATATGAATTTTGATTAATTCCAAAATTCTCTATCATAGTATATGGCTATGCAAGGAGAATAACGGTTTCTGATCAAGAAACTAGATCTGAGTCCGCACTAGAGTGGTCATGTGAACGATACTAGTTTGGAAGAGAGATTGTGTGATCGAGCGAGCGATCAGATTGAGATGTGTGTACGGATGATATATGTACATCGTATGATTTTAGTGAAGCAAATGTTGGAAATTAAAGTTGTAGAATAATATGATTTTGAATTATATGATTGGATATCATTGGTAAATAAAATGCAGGTATTCAAAAGCAAGAGCTAATTTGTGCCTTTGGTTTCATAAGTAAAACTGGGTTGCCCAACAAAAAGGTACATGTTATATCGATGATTGATTGATGGTATTATGATTAAGCTGCTTGGCTTTTGTTTTCTTTTGTTGGGCTGGACCCGTAGTGGCGATTTGTAGTTGTTCTGATCTAGCCGTGCAAAGGAGACGCTGGCGAAATTTTTCGAAAATTTAAAGATTTAGAAATTTTGAAGAAAATTTTAAATAACTAAAAATTGACTTTTGAGTTATAACATGAAATGGTTAAATGTATAATATTATTTGGAACCTATGGATGAATTTGGAAACTTAGTAAAAGTAATAACAAGGTTTCAACAAATTGATTTTGGGAAGTTAATGGCTTAAATGGATTTGGGAAGTTATTTCAACTAATTTGTTTTAGAAAAGAAATGAGTTTGGGCATTTTTCCTAACATGGCAATTTCGAGGACGAAATTCTTTTAAGGGGGAAGAATGTAACGACCTAGAATTTTAGTTATTTGAAATTAGAATGCTTAATTAATTTTAAATATTGAAAATTTAATTTTATAGGTTAAATAACTTAAATTCCAAATATAGCGATTCATTCGGTAAGTTTAATTGTTGAATTTAATAATTAAAAATTGTTTAAATAATTGAATCTTTGATTTTTTTTTGGATAAAAATAATTTAAAACTTATTTAATCACTATTTAATAAGAATGAAGGTAATAAAACTTTTAAATTTGATTTAAAAGTGATTTACTCGCTTTTGAAAATAACTCGTCTTAATTAACGAGTGAAAATAGCCTTCCGGGGCACTGTCTTAGATTTCAACGAAACTCATGCCATTGGGGCCGTAATAATGAATTATAATACACCGTCAAATTTCGTAGCGATAAGACATATCGTTTGGTCGTACGGGATAGAAACGCATTAAAATTAATATTGAAGATTTAATATAATAATTGGGTTCAAAAAGCTATCTTCTCTATACAATCGAATTGGGGCTAAGACTATTTCCATTGCATTCGGAATAGGGGTATAACATTAGAAATGTCAGGTGGCACGCCTTGATTAGAGTCCGTAATTATACAGCTAGATATTTTGAATTTTAAATAATATATTTTTTCAATTTAACCATACATAGCCTTCACTTTTCCTTTCAACCGACTTTTAACTATACGAGCCCACACCACCTACGTTCCTCCGTACACCCTCACTTGTTTAAATTTTGTTTCCCTCTCTTCTTCCTCCCAGTTTACAGAGAGAAAAAAATGAAGATTCAAAATTTATTTTTCAAGCTTTACTCAATAATAAAATCTAAAACAAGCTTTAAACACCTTGTTTTAGCGAGAGCTTCGACCAGAGATGCATGTAGGAGGGTGCGACTTTGCTTCTTCAGCTCGACAGTTATGGGTATGGGAACTAGGGCTTGGGTTTGTGGCGAATGGAGGAAGGGTTTGGCACATTAGAGGTCGTTATCGTGTTCGGGGTGGAAAAAGACAGCTTGTCGCAAAATTTTGGGGTGTACGGCGCTCGAAGTGCAATCACGACCATGGAGGATGAGAGGGAGGGCAGGAGAACAGAATTTGACTGGGAGGCGCAGACGAGTTGAGATGGATGTTGGCAAGACGAGTTCGAGGGGAGAAATGCATTGGCGAAGTCGGTTTGGAGAATCGACGAGTCGTTCTCCAGGTCACTATAGTTTGTGCGCGGTTGTTTTGGGTATCAGCGTGTATATGTTTGGCTGGGAAGAAGAAGGAGGGAGGGTATAACTGTAATTATATGGAAGTTGTAATTAGTTTTATTTTAAAAAATTTAAATTATATCGATAACTTATAAAATTTATAACTCCTTCATACGAGGTCTGATCGAAATGAAACTTTTTGCATTGCGCTCGTGACAACGAAAGCTTCGCGATGAAACTGATTTGGACGAATTTGGAGATAATTTAAAATTGGACTAAAATTGGACGTTGTTCGATTTTAGTTCCAAACCGGAACGCCTCGGCGACAACAGGAAATTTCGGTGAGTTAATCTTACCATTTTGGATCAATAGTATGATTTATAGTAGATCAAAAAATTGTTGAATGATTGTTTGAATAGATTATTATATTTATTAGTTGGATATATTCCCGCCTATTGGAGCGGATGAGACCCTATTACGTTTCCGTGTAAGAGCGGACGACCCTTTGTATACGAATCCCATCTCGAAGCGGTTGATTTATATTTTATAATTATCTAACATTTGTGATACAGGGAAAACAGGTTGGAGGGATCCAACGGGATTCCTCGCTATTCCAATGGGAGGGTCTCGGAAATATTTTATTTAAGGATTATTTAATTAAATTTATAAATATTGTTTTTAAGTTAACTGATTTTATATAAATATTATTTTAAAGTTATTTAATTATAATAATATTGTTTTTTAAAAGCTATATAATTATATTTATATTATTTTAAAGTTATATAATTATATTAATATTATTTTAAAGTTATTTAACTATTAATATTATATAAAAGTTATTTGTTTATAGTTAATATGTTTTAAGAATTTATAAAAAGTTGAAAAGTTGAAAGTTAGTCATCTCAAGAATAATTATGGTTTGGAATTAATATTAACGGTTATTAATAAGGTTTTGATATAAATTATTATTATTTTTGAAAATTGTAAAGGTTAATTATTATTGTTCTTAAACAATATTTTGAAGTTATTAGTTATCATTTTTAGATGTTTTAAAAGTTATAAATTTTAATGTTAATAATCATTATTATATAATGGTGTTTGAAGTAAAATATTTTAAATCATTTATAATTATTTTTGAGACCTCGAAATATATTTAAGACTTAGATTTTATAAAGGAGTTATAAAATGGTTCGAAGAATTAAGGAAGTGTTTTTCGCAAGGTGACAAAGTTTATAAATGATTAGATATTTATAAATAAAATTTTAGAAGCGGGGTTGTAGATTTATAAAGGAAGTTTATAAATGGTATATGGGTTCATTAGGAGTTATAAATGATTTTGAAATGCACAAGAAATTTATAGGCGACTGAATTCTTGGTAAATGAGTTATTAATGTTTTAGAGGATTTATAAAATGGGTTATAAACAATCTTGGAAAATTGTAAGGGGAATTATAAACAATTTGAGAATCGGATAAAAGGAAACCTTTCTAAATTTTATGGATATACTTATACCGTTGGAAGAGTATATGGCTATTTCTAATTATGGAAATATAGGAATTTGCGAGTATATCCTTTAAAGGTGTTTATATACAAGTAATTTACAAAGTAATTGTATGTATAAGACTTATTAAAGGGGGCTAGTGATTGCTCATATACGGAGCCAATGTTGATTTTCCAAATTAAATAAAAACCCGATTGAATGTTTGTTATTCGATAGTTAAATAACCGATTATTGAAAGTAGACCCAACGTAACTTTGGAAGTATCTAGGAGAAAACACATGAGTTATATGGCACAGTCATCTCCGATAATGTTGTATTGTGCGTTTAAATCTCGTTTCGTTCTTCTAGGATAATGATAAGAAAATCCGTCCACTAACGGTTAGGAGGTGATCTCTGATCTTATCTTTGTCTGTTTATTTCCTAGAGAACCGAGGTTAAGTTTACCGGAAATTATCGAACGTTGTTTTGAAGAGACCGGGATCGTATGTTATCCGAAAACCACTTCGATCTAACGAACGCTTTTCGAAGTGAAGACATTGTGAAGAGCATGGAATTGAAGATGGATATGTGAAGTGCAAGGGCTAATCGCTATCTGAGGGTGATTCCAAAATGGATGTGGTAGGAATAGTGCCTTCGGTTTCATTTAGACCCAGAACGGACTTGTATGGATTAATTCTATTAGCACATTGTCATTGGAGGGCAATGAGCATTCTAAGTGTAAATTTTCTTGAAAGGTAATCGTAGCCTCAAGCCTCATCAATAGGGAATGACTAAAAATCAAGGGTGACGCAACAAGGCTAAGTGGGTCGTACCAATTAAGGTATGTTGTCACCCTTCTAGATACATCTATATATTTATGGATTGGTTGTGCATAAGATCTCGATAAAAAGGGTTGCAAAGCAACCGGAGTGGTGACATATTCGGTACTATCCAGTTAGGGGTAGGATGGGTCTTGTGTTGGTAGAGGGTCCAAGCGAGGTCCTCGGTACATTTTCTAGACATGTACCATGATAGGTGGTACCCCAGTGCCTAGTCATTGTATGGAATCTATTCTCTAACAAGCGATGTACGATTTTAGTTGCATTCCAGCTAATTTAATATTTTACATTGAACCCTTAGACATTATTATAATATCACTGGAATTTTTATAAAATGGTCGAAAAATCTGGTTCGTTACATTTGGAGTATCATCTTTAATTACTATTGGATTATCCAATAGATATTTCTGGAGATTTTGCTTAATTCACCCATGTTTCTCTTGATCTTTTAAGAGGCATAGTTGTACAACTTCTATTTTAGAAAGCATATATAGTACGTGCTTTATATCATCCTTTATTTTGGTTACTTTGGCCAAGATGATGTTCCGAGGAAGGCCTTGACTAAGGGTATGAAAGGAAAATGGTGGATCATGTTCTCTTAGGCATTTTGAACTCGAGTAAGCCACTGTTCTATTTTTATTCAAAAAATAGACAAGAAGGAAGACGGAAAAATGAACTTAATTTTGAAATTTGGTGGTTATATAAATGGTTTTCGAACTTTTAATTTAAGAGGGAAATTTATTTTTAGATTTTTCCAATATGTGTCGACATATAAGAAAAGGATATGTCAACATATGTAGCTTTATTCTGACAATTCATTTTTCTTTTAAATATATTATTTTATTTTACTATATATATCTATATTTCAAAGTACGAATATATTTGTAACTTTCTTCTGAGCTTAATAAAAGATGTTTGTTTTAATGGTTTTGGTTAAATATCAACTATTTGATTTTTAGCATTTATAAATTCGAGTGAAATTGCTTCTTTATATACATTATCCCTCAGAAAATGATGTCTTACATCTATATGTTCGGTTCTAGCATGATGTGTTGGATTTTTAGATATTATTGCACTAGTATTATCATAGTATTTTAGAGATTTAGTAAAATTTAAACCAAAATCTTTTAATGTTTGTTGCATATAAATCACCTGTGAACAGGCTATTGCGGTTGAAATATATTCTGCTTTTGTTGTGGATAGAGAACAGGATTTTTCTTTTTGCTAAATTAGGAAATCAAAGAGTATCCTAAAAAGTGACAACTTCCACATGTACTATTTATATCCAACATAGTCAGCATCACTATATGAAATTAAATCAAAAGAATCTTCTTTTGGATAAAGAAAGGTCCATAATCTAGGGTATTATTTACATGTCTTAATATTCTTTTAACTAACTTTAGATGAGTTTCTTTAGGTTGAGATTGATATCTTGCATATTGACAAACATTATGCATTATACCGGGTCTACTAGCAGTAATATAAAGTAACGATCCTATCATACCTCTATATATAAGTTTTTATCCACATCTTTTGAGTTTTCTTCTTTATTTAATTTCTCATTTGTTGCCATAGGAGTTGGTTTTCCGCTAGTGTTTGCTATGCCAAAATTTTTAACTAAGTCTTTGGCATATTTTTCTTGACTAATAAAAATTTCACTATTTAATTGTCTTATTTGTAATCCTTGAAAGAATGTTAGTTCTCCCATATGACTCATTTTAAATTCCTTAGTCGTAATATCCGAAAATTCTTTATTTAGCTATTCATTTGTTGATCCAAAGATAATATCATCTATATATATTTGTATGAGTTGAATATCATTATTATTTCTTTTAATAAATAGAGTATTATCTACCTTTCCTATTTCAAAATTGGATTGTAATAATAAGATGTTAGTCTATCATACCATGCTCTAGATGCTTGTTTTAAACCGTATAAAGCTTTCTTTAATTTAAAAACATGATCTGATAGTTTTTCATCTTGAGAAAAGTGGGGTTGATCTACATATACACCTTCTTTAATAAATCCATTAAAAAGGTGCTTTTGATATCCATTTGAAATAATTTAAAATTATTATGGTTTGCAAAAGCAAGTAAAATTCTGATTGCCTCTAATCTAGCTAAAGGAGCAAAAGTTTCATCCAAATCTATATGTTCTTCTTGACTATAACCTTAAGCAAATAAAGTTATTTATTGCTAATAATTTTTACTTGTTCATTCAGTTTACTTCTATATAACTATTTAGTTCCTATTATAGATTTGTCTTTTGATCTTGGGACTAATTTCCTAACATCATTTTAGGTAAACTGATTCAGTTTTTCTTGCATAGTAAGTATCCAAGAATCATCTAATGATGCTTCCTTTGGATTTTTAGTTTTAATAGTTGAGATAAAAGCAACATTACTCATTTTATTTAAATTGATTTCTTATTTTTACAATAGTTTCTGTGCTTCGTAAAATATTTTCTATAGGGTGATCTTTTATATATTTTTTTCTTTTATTTGGATGTAAATTTTCGAAATTATCATTATTAGTAATTTCATTATCAATATTTTCTTTCTTATCAAAACTGGTACTATTGATTTTAAAATTTTCATCAAATGAAACATGTAATGTTTCTTCAATGGTGTTAGTTCTAGTGTTGAAAAATCTATAATCTTTATTTTTGTTAGAATAACTAATAAAAACACCTTTATCGATTTAGCATCAAATTTGTCTAAATTATCATTAGTATTCAATATAAAACATTTACTACCAAAAACTCGAAAATAAAATACTTTGGGCTTTTTATTATAAAATAATTCATAAGGAGTTTTCTTAATAAGAGGTCTTATAAAAATTCCATTTAAAATATAACATTCTGTAGCGACTGCTTCAGCCAAAAAACTTTTAGGATTCACTATCGTTTAACATTGTTCTAGCACATTCTTTTATAGTTCTATTTATATATTCTACTACTCCATTTTGTGTGGTGTTCTTGGAAATCAAAAGTTATGTGTTATTCCCTTCTTATTACAAAAGTTTTCAAAATTATTGTTTTTGGATTCTCCTCCATGATCGCTCCTAATCGTTATCAATTTTAATTTACATTTAACTTTATGTTCTTTTAGTAAAATATTTAAACATTTCAAAAGCATCACTTTCAAGTTTTAAGAAAATTGTTCATGTAAATCTAGAAAAATCATCTATTATTACAAAGACATATCTATCGTGGTTTATTTATTGTATTTGCGATGGTCTGAAAAGATGCAGAGAAGGGGTTGAGAAATAGAAATCATATCTTTAGATTTAAAGGAGCTTTTATGAAATTTTCCTAACTGACAAGCATCACATAAATTATTGACATTAAAACTCATTTTAGGAAGATTCCTAACAAGTTCATATCTATCAACTTTAGAAATATGTTTAAAATTGAAACGACCAAATTTTTTGTGCCAAATCCAAGGGTCCTTAGATTCATCCAAAAGATATAAGTTGTCATTGGACACTTTCATACATAAAATATAGATGTTACGTTTTCTAATACCTTCAAAGATAATGTTTGACTCATTATCTTTGATATGTCAGTTATCTTTTTCAAATTTAGTTTTAAAATCCTTATCATACAATTGAAAAATACTAAGCAAATTATAATTTAAATTTCTAACTAGAGAAACATTAGAAATAGTAGGAGTTTTAGAGTTACCGATATTACTGATGCCAATTGCATATCATTTTGAGTTGTCTTCAACGTTTACCGATCCACCGACTTTATAGACTATATCTTTCAAGATCTCCAAATTTCCAGTCATATGTCTTGAACATCCATTATCTAATATCCACTTATCCTTCTTGATTTGGGATATTTGATTTTCAAGTGTCTGTTCACAATCAGCCATATAACAACTTGTTCCTGCAATTCAAAAACATAGCTTTTCAAGAAATCAAGTGACTTTTCAAAACAATTAGTTTTTAAAATATATTGGTTTCATAAAATTGTTTTTCTACAAAATTGTTAAAAGTATTACCAGCCAAACATTTAAAAAATAAAATTATGAGTTTTTAAAAACATAATGCTTTGATACTAAATATTAGTAGTGGAATTATGGACCATAAGGCTAATTAAACACTAAAGGGGGGTGAATAGTGTTTTAAAAGTTTTATAACTCTGAAATTATTTCAAGTTTGTTATTAAATAACACCGAATGAACAATCATAGATGCAAACAAAGTTGAGTATAAATGAAGTAAAATAAAAAGTGGAGAATTGGAGAGGTCATACCGGAGATTTTTATAGTGGTTCGAAGCTACCCTACGTCCAGTCTCGTATAACTGCTAATACTAATTTCTTTTCAAATGCCAACCTTTCAACGGGCAAAAGGCAAACCCAATATAATCTTGATTTCAATGCTATGAGAAACACCCTTCAGATTTTATGAGCCTAGGTACACTCACAATTTGGACAGAGGACAAGCATATCCACTTGGATTTTTGGGAAACCAAGCACACCCACTTGATTTAAATGGGACACAAGCACAGCCACGCAAACACAATTAGATTTTGAAGGTTTATCCAAAATTTCTTGATCTTTGGTTACAATGGATCCAATAGCCTCTTGGACAACACTTTGAATTTTGATTGAGAGAGATTATTTAAATCAGAGAGTAAATAGAGGAGAATCAATACACAAAGACCGAATTGATTCTGGATTGAATTTGAGAAAATTTAAATATATTTTCAACAGAAATTTTGGTAGAGTAAGTGGAGAGAAGATAATAATAAAGTAGTTAATAAAAATTCGTTTGAAGACCCCTTATATATAGAGAATAAACAGACATGTTCATTCGTGAAGAATTACAACGAATAGAGAGTGATAGAGCTAGGGGTATGCCCAAGGGGCAATTATGTAACTTGTTACATATATATAACTCGTTGACTAATCATGTTCGGAACAAAGGTATTTTCTTTCTATTATATACTTGATATAATGTGGTTATATTAGTTAGTCAATTTAATTAAAAGTATATTTAATAGAAAATCCGCAAATGGTATGTTATGTGATAGTAGTTACAAAGTGTTGTAAATGCGAGTAATTTATCACAATGAAACAAATATACCATTTTAAATATTCCTAGTCAAGATGCATCAAGACTAGATATCGATATATCCATTGAGACTAGAGTACGTAATGCTCTCCAAATATTGGGTAGTGTATTACTCATGACTATTGGGGGCACCAAGGGGTTACGTACTGATAACTATGGATAACTATGGATTTACTGACTGGATAGTTTTTTGTTGGTTAATATAACTAAGGTCAAGCAAAAAATATTGATGTGACTAATTTACATAGTTCTCTCGACTTGAAAATACTGTTGATCTTAACATGGAAGCTCTTGTTTGATTATAGTTAAATAGTGGCACGGTGTCCATCGAACGATATAGTTGGGTCGAGTGGAAGCATTGGAAGTGAAACACTATTCAAGAGAGGATTCGTCTCCTCGATTATATGAGGTTAATATAACAGTCAACTGAAGTCAACTCAAAGTCAAAGTCTCTGATCAGAGCATTTCGTTTAATGATAATTGTTATTTTTGAACCAAAGACTTTTATGTTTGGACTATAAAGTTGAATGTTGATGATATTGGAATTTTGACCATTGCCAAATTCCATAAATCCAAAGTGATATAATTTTGACGAAGAGAATTAGTGTAAATAATTGTCACTATTGGGTACTGCTTATAATAAGTAAAATTGGATTTTACCAAAAGATGTGTAAGCGATAAATTCAAATAAAATGTCACACCACCTACTAAGTGACATGTGAACGTTAATATTTGAATAATTTGATATTAATCGCTGACTGAATTTATACTTATGAGTCGCACAATCGTAATGATGAGTTCCCTAAAAAACCCACATGACTTAATTAATTTATAAAATGTTGTAAATTGATAAATACAAAATTAATTATTATTTATTTGATGTTTGGAAGTTTTTTCTGTAATTATTTTAATGCATTTATAAAAGTTGTATTTGCGTGCATTGATATACGATATCGGTGTAATTTAAAGATAATTGCATGAAATGATTTAAGAAAATTTTATGTCATTTGATGACATGGTTTATGTAAATTTTATGTTATTTGATGACATAATTTGTGGAAATTTTATGTCATTTGATGACATACGTGTAAAAAAGGATTGGAAAGAGAGAAACAATCGAGAAAATTAATTAGGGAAGTTTTAATTAAAGAATGAAAAAAGTTTCATTCTTTCAAATAAAACATATTTCTCTAATTCATTTTGTACGAACAATTCATTCTTTCTTTCTCTCACCTAACTTTTCATGGCAGGAACAATAAAAACAACAAGGAAAACGAATTTCCAGAATCATTCAACTCCAAATAAAAAGATCAAATAAAATAAAATAAAATAAAACAAAAGTGGTTCATCCATCTCTTGCAAGGATAGGATGTGGATCTTGAAGATCTGAGGAGATATCATCATTCAAGGTGTGATTTCTAGGCAATAGCCTAAGGCGATTCAATCGGATCTAAAAGCATTTTTCATTCAAGGTGCAAATCAAAGACAACATCAACAAGATGTGTTTTAAGGATTTGGTAGCACGTATGTCATTTTCTATATATTGATAATGATTTTGCAATGTTTGATGGAAATTTAATTTGATTTTCATAATTTGTATGATGTCTTACTTTTTTTCTTAATTAAATAATTGTCTATGAAGATTGGATTATTTGTTGAATTATATGATTGAGTTTTCATTTGATAGATCAAAATTATATTTTTTACGTTTTATAGCAATATTTAGATGCAGATCTATGTTTTTAAACATTCTAATTAAAGTAGTTCTTCAGATCTGAATATTTACATGTTCGAATTGTTTAGATGCTTTTCTTTACTTTGTTAAATTGAAACTAAATCTATATATTTTAAAATACAATGTTTTATTTTAATTCTATGTTTTAACATTTAATTGAAATTCCATTTCTTTAAATATGGAAATTTACAATTTCATGTTGATTGATTGAATTATATTTAAAGTTAAAAATGAAATTTATATGGAATTAATACAATGTTTAAATTGTAGATCTATGTTTTAATCTTTCATAACAAAGTGTAATTTTGGTTTTGAATGTTAATATATGTATGAATGTATGTATGTATGCATGCATGTATTACTTGCACTTTCTATTTCATTAGATATTTACATATAAATAAAAGGAATTTTAACAACAAATCAAAGTTTTGAAATTGACTGTAATAACTTTCTAATTTATATTATTAAAATGCTTTAATTGAATTGCACATATACATATTTGGATCTACTTGTATGTGTTCATATAGAATTTATTTTTCTTTACATATTTTGTCATAGTGTGAAATCATTTCTCCTTTCTTAATTAAGATAATAGTGTATACATACAATTCATTGTTTAACTTCTATATTCTTACAATTTTATACCTATTGGTTGTCATTAATATGTTATGTTGCATTAATTATGTTTACAAAAAGGAAAACTGTATCAAATCGCCCTTGTCATTCCTTATTTATTTCCATTTCAATTCCTATGTAATACCCATTCAAATTGTTTTTGTTTATTTTATGTATACATATCAATTACCACTGACTATGCACAGTCCCTATAAGTTGCACTTGCACAATATTTACTGTGAATATATTTACAATTCATGTTATTTTATTAATCAATTATTTAATTTAATTAAGAGAAGGGAGTGAAAAGTTTTCTTCTCTAACTAAATTTATGATCCCTCGTTTATTGAACAATTTAACGGACAGGAAATGAAAAGTTTCACTCTCTAAATATATCTATGCCCCTTCATTAATTGAATAAGTTAAGAGAAAGGAAACGAAATATTTCCATCTCTGAATAAATTTAAAAAGTCAACGATACACACAAATTTGTATATATGAGTACATTTGATATACTCTAACTTACATACACATTAAATAAAAGTGAAATTTTATCTGTGAAGCTAAATAAAATATTGATTTTATTTAAAATAAACTTGGAAAAGTTCATGAATTTAGACTTTATAGGCCCATCAATGATCCAAAATGGCTAAAATTATTGAAATTTGCTCATTTCTTCCGTTGTGGGCTGGCCCAATTCATTCGATGGTATCATAGTCAAATAGCCTATGTCGTCTAAATTAGTCATGTTTGGGCTGACTAATTAAGCTTGTGCACTTGGTACGCTGTTTAGAAAGGTGATGTCAAGAATTGGAATTGGGTAATTGTGACGCCCCACCTCTATACTCACACTAGCCAAAAACACTACGGAGTAATGTCGTCGACTTGAACGAAGAATAAGGCTGTTGATAAGCGACCATCTATGTAATAGATTTGTGCGAGTACTGATATGCCAGATAGAAGGTCAAGCATTTCATTTTAAGAGGAAATCTGACATATCCAATACAAACTCAAAGTTACTACACAATGGATATATGGCCTTCGGAAACAAATATAAAATAAGCATAACACAAATCAGTCACAGATATACATATCACTAAGGCGGAAACAGATATGAATATATCACATAGAAGTGTACATCAAAGTAGTGGTCATACAAGATCCACTACATCCCAAAAGAATAGGTACAAGTGCTAAACAAAAGAATATGTATACATCAAGGAGTCCCTATCTCGAATGTATAAAAGAAAAAACTACTAAGCTAAAGTAGTTAGCCAAAAGTCAGGAGCATGTCCCTGCTAAGAAGTCAAGTGGAAGCACCTGTAACACTTCGGTCTGACCCGGGTATTATTTAAGAAGAAAAATAATAAACGGATTATTCTAGCTATAAATATCATATAAAATGAGATAAGATAAGAGATATGACAAAAATATATGATAACAACAAACATCATACAATATCTAAAATTTTCTCAAAAACACCAAAAAGAATGCCATATTCTTTAGCTTATTGACCATACCTAAAATATTGATAAAGCTTATCAATACAAATCACAAAAATTGGCGAAACACAAAAATTCCAAAAATCAATAAATATAAATCCAGAAAACATAAAGGGGGGAGACCTATCACAAATGGGAGTATAAAAACTCACCAATACGTGTATCATAAACAGAATGCTATTATATGGGTAGCTAACCCATCGAGTCGGTGCAACGACGTAGTACAACGGTACGCCCGAGGAACCTGAAACTCAAATAAGCCGGAACAACGACGTAGTACAATGGTACACCCGATGAACCGAACTCCATAAAACGGTCAAAAGACCATGGGTCGCTAGCCCATAAAAATGAGACGGAGCTCTACAAAATGGGGTATAGTCCCCCACGCGGACAAAGAGACATCGCATATCGCTAGTCTAAACCATAAAATGATCATCATTGAACAATAAGAAGTGTAAATTACACTAAGGTAGTAAATAGATGAGTTTAGCTTCACGTCCCATAACCACTGGCTTAACTTAAATATTTACGAACAAATTGTAGATTTCCACTTGAAAATTGTCACAAGATTTCAATCGAACAAGTCCACGAATTAACCGACAAAGTAAACGCAAGCGTTTCATACCACTTGTTTTGCTAAGTCGTTTAATTAGATTTCAAATATGAATGAGGTAAAGGTTTGTATATACTAATAGATTAGAAAATGGTTTTTAAAAACGAGCTTTGTATTAAAAGTAACGTTGAAATCGTTTTTGTGAAAGAGTTTGAGTATTTACTACTAGTATAGAAACCTTTGTATTTAAAAGTGACATATCACAAAACTGATTGTAAAAACAATCTATCACCAAAAATCCACATTCGATGACGTGAATTAAAACCATGAAAATCGATGTCAAATCCATCAAATGGATATACCCAAAAATCCAGAAAAGAAGTCATCAAAGTCGATAATAATTGACAACAACTAACCAGAGCAACAAAAATCGATAAAAATTGAAAATCCACTCAAAAAAGGCGAATAGGCCAAATTGCACAGGACCAGACATCTGGTTGGATTGGCCAGACGTCTGACCTGTGGTTCGGGAAATTTATTGTTCTTTTCCCCATTTTCTTTTTAATTTCAGAAGTCTCCCAGAGGTCTGGTTGGTTTGGACCAGACGTCTGGTCCAAGGCTCTGCCATTTTTTTTCTACCATAACTTTTTTTTTCTTTTGGTGCCCTAACCAGACATCTGAGTTCCTCAACCAGACATTTGGTTGCATGTATTGGGAAATAGTTTGCCTAGGCCATTGATGGCCAAATCAGTTTGGAAGCAATCGGACGAGCGACGGAGGCTATGGAATTATGCCAAGCGATAACCCAATCTTATAGGCTCTTCGATACACTGCAAATAACATGTCCAAACGTCCAAGATAGGATCTTTAAAGATTTTGACTTCAAAACACCCAAAATTGGAAAATTCACCAAATCAATTCAAATCAAAAGCAAATGAACATGAAATAGATGTTAGGAATTTATACCTAACAACAATGAAAGCTATAGACATAGATGTGAGTTCAAGAACTCCCTTTAAACCCAAATATAGAAATGAGAAGCTCTAAAACAAGCTAAGGTTGATTTCTTTTCAACAACACCTCTAGAATCTTCAATCTATTATCAAATGAAATGACCTAAGTTAGGTTATAGGGAATTTTGAAAATTGAAGAGAGATTGAGATGGAGAAGATGAAGAGGATGCTTACCTAAGTTTCTCTTTGTTTTTAGAACTAGAACTTGAATTTCCTAAGAAAATTAAGGCTTAGGAATTTCTAATCTCCCCTCTTTCCCCCATTTTTCCTTTAGCTTGAGTGTTAGGAATTATTATAAGTAGAATGAATGAAGGGGAGAGGAGTTGGGATATTTGGTATAAGTGTTTGTGTTCTATTATTGGGTTAGTGGGCTAGAACCAAACCCAAAGCCCAAATGAAAATACCAAAATCCTAATCAACTCCAAACATATCGATGTTTATACTCAAACAAGTTGTAAACGTCATTTTAAAATCAATGGAAGTAGTCTCGAGTCCAAATTCGACTGTTTACAAAAAGTCACATTTTGGAATTTAATCCAACTAACGATGCTATATATAAATAAAATATTTAAATATATAATCGTAAAATTTGCGGGTTGTTATAGTAATCAAGTACCCTGTCCTACCTGGTTACCTACCTGACCTGAAAGGTGATGTGAGTCCAAAGGTTTCCCCTAACAAAAAAGGCCCACCACATACAGTGTTTATAACTAACCTCCCGTCGGTACGAGTGGGTTCCTCCTGCATTTCTTGATTTGGTGCACGATTCTGATTTGATGGGCCCGCATTTCCCAACTGTGGCGCCCGAACGTACCGATCCAATTTCCGTTCACATATCAATTTTTCAATGAGATCTTGTAAATGACGACACTCATTTGTATTATGGCCGTAACTTTCATGGAATCTATAGAACTTCCCTGTTTGGACCTGTCTTTCGGTTGACGGCTTCGGGGCTGGTTTCTTGTATTGCATGGTATTACATGTCTGCAAATACACATTTTCTAGCGACGTGTTCAATGGAGTATAATTGTCAAACATGGGAGCTCTACGCCATGGACCACGATTCTGATCTCGTTTTTTTCCTTGATTTCCATTGCCCCTCTGCTGGTTCTGCTTGTTTTGTACGTTCAACTGAACTTTTCCGGAACACTACCCGGATTGTTTAACTGCAATGTTACTCTGAACTCCTTCCATGCTGGGCCCTACATCATCCTGCTTCCTAGACTGTTTCGCATCCTCCCTTCTCAAGAACTGGGCTGCCTTGGAGTACAAACGGTCCAATGACGCAGGTGGCTTCCCATCTAACCAATTTCCGAACTCGGAATCAGGATCAATCCCCGTAGTTAATGCCATCAGGATAGAGTTGTCATTAGGATTTCTTATTTCTGCACATGCAGCATGAAATCACTCCAAGTAACGTCTAAGTGTTTCTCCGGGAGCTTGAGTGATGCTAGACAGAGTATTAACATCTTTGGGTCTCGCTACATGCATACGGAATTGTTCAACAAACTTGGTGGCCATTTGATCAAAATTAGAGATGGATCGTGGTGGCAAACGGGTAAACCACATAGTTGCAATGCCCCCCAGGGAAATGGGGAAACTACGGCATTTTACTGCATCATCAGCTCTCGCAGCATTCATTAGCCATTCATACTTCAGGATGTGTTGATTGGGATCAGAACTTCCTTCATAAACTGGCAAAGCTGGCATCCTGAAGCGCCGAGGTGGTTCAGCATATAATATTTCGTCGATGAAAGGGGTATGACTCCGGAAGATTCCCCAGTCGTCATTGGTGAGACCCTGACTTTCATGGAGCATCTGACGAATCATCGTTGGTATGTCCGGCATTCGGACATTTGGAGCCTACGGTGCCAAGGTGTGGTCGGGTTCCACAGTGCGAGTTTGGACCGTACGCGGTCGACGGTCTGTAACTCACCTCCTTGGTTCAACATTTTTGAGGACATAAGGTTCTGGAGTACGTTCTCGTTGGTTATGGTGCAGATCAACTTGATTTCTAACATCAATTCCTTGTTCGGTAACGGTGGTGGTAGCAAGGTTGCCCATGATATGATAAGGAGCAGCATCCCCTCGGGATGAAGGTCCGGTCTGATGATTGGTGGATGATCCAGTCCGGGTCTATCCAAGATTCGGGGCAGGTTGGTGCCTGGTGGCCTGGGTGTAACTTACGTCCAATCGTGGGCGTGTAGATCGGTGATGATCATCAGATGAGCCTGAACTCTCGGTGGAAGAATAAGAGGCTTGATCTCTCCTGGACCTCCTTCGCCTTTGACGCTGCAGCTGGTTGGTCAGTTCCACGTTAGCGCGGAGTTGTTCAGTAAGCTGTTGCCGACTCTGGGTCAACTCTTGAAGCAGCATCTGAAACTCTTGTCTGGTAACCGGGCCTGATGGATCTGAAGGTCCGGCGACATCTTGGTTGGATGGAGGCAACTGTGGGGGATTCTGTCTATCATGTCCGTCTTGATTCCCAGCTGTAGAAGCAGTTCGTGTACTCACCATATTAAGTAGTGGAGTCCTTTCCTAGACTTTGTGCAAATCTGAATAGGATGGAAGGATTCTGGATTGGAGATCTGGATCTTCCTCTTGGATTTATGCAATCCGGTATCGATGGTAGATCTAAGGAGCAGGAGAAAAAACTGGATTTTTTCTCGGTGAAAGCACCAAAGTGTTTGTACCAAAAATGGGCACAACACTCTTCGCGAGTTTTTTGAAGAGATAAAAAATGAAGAATAGAAGATTAAAAAGAGGATTATCTAACAAAAACTCCAATAACGGATATGAGAATGATAAAAAATGCACAGAAACACAAGAATTTAGAGTGGTTCGGCGTTTTGCTTACGCCCACTATGAAGTTTGATGACTTTATTACTTATCACTTGAAGATTACAAGTTACTACAGCGGAGTACAGCAGATAAAAGAGTTAAAGTTCAAACACAACAGCAGCAATGGAATTTTGGGGTGAATCTGGCAGAGTCCGGGCGCTTTTTAGAGCTCTCAAAATTCTCCGATCCCTTTTCTGAATGCCTTGGGGGTCTATTTATAGGCGTTGGAGGCTGATATTTTGCTAAAATTTTGGGAGACTACTTCTGGCACGTGAGGGGGCCCACGCGCCTGACTCTAGGAAATCTTGGCCCGGTCCGGGATCGATACGAATGTCATTCGTATCGATCAAGATTTCATCCAATGAAGCTCAAATTTGGTGAGAACATTCTTCATCATGCACGTAAGCTCCTGTGACAATTTCATAGAATTTGGACTTGTAGATCGCGAGTTATGATCGATTCGAAATGATAATCTTTGTCAGGCTGCTTCGTTCGAATTGATCCATTCGCATCGATTGCTTCGAATCGATGGTGTCACGCGCCTTCGTGATGACGTGGAACGCAATCTTCGTATCGATCCGCCTTTTTCGCCGAGTTGATCGAGTTGTTCCGGAAATTTCGCTGCGCTCGCATCCATGATTACCACGTCGACCCAGGGCTCGAAAGTATCAACGTACATGGGTTCGAACAAAGGGTCTTGTTCGTATCGATCGGAATATACTCCAGTTGATCGATACGAATTTGTTATAACAGGATGGATATGAAGCAGCGTCCCTTCATGGATTCGAATGATGACGGTCCTATCGATGCGAAGAGTTGCCGTCTGATGGATGCGAGTTGAGGTGGTTTGATGGATTCAAACTAGCCCCTTGATGGATACAGAGTAGCGCGTGCTGATGGATACGAGCCTATGTCCTCTGATGGATGCGAAGCCGTCGCCAAGCGATCATTGCGAAGTGGCCTGTCTGATGATGGATTCGAATAGAGGAATGCTGATGGATTCGAACACGGGTCTCTCCTATGGATTCGAATAAGGGGTATTTCCTTCATTCTGCATCAATCATAACTCAAGCATACGAATTCAGATCGACTTGAAACTTGGAACGTTGGCTTTTCTGGCTTCGCTTGTCATGTCTTAGCAATTGTAGCTTGATCCGGACTCGGTCAAAATTCATCGACATCCATACTGAACCTGCAATGATCCTTTTTAACTAGTCGATTCCTTGATATCTCGACCCTGCCAAAAGGCGGGATAACATATACATACAATTCATTATTTATCTTCTATATTCTTACAATTTTGTACCTATTGGTTGTCATTAATATGTTGCATTAATTAAGTTCACTAAAAGGGAAACTGTATCAATCACCATTGTCATCCCTTATTTATTTCCATTTCAATTCCTATGTAATAACCATTCAAATTGTTTTTGTTTATTTTACGTATACATATCAATTACCACTGACTATGCGCACTCCCTATATATTTCACTTGCACAATATTTACTGTGAATATATTTACAATTCACGTTATATTTAGATTAGTCATTATTGTTATTTCATTAATCAATTATTTAATTTAATTAAGAGAAGGAAATGAAAAGTTTCCTTTTCTAACTAAATTTATGATCCCTCATTAATTGAACAATTTAACAAAAAAGAAATGAAAAGTTTCCTTCTCTAAATAAATTTATGTCCCCTCATTAATTGTATAAGCCAAGAGAAAGGAAATGAAATATTTCCTTCTCTAGATAAATTTGAAAAGTAAACGTTACACACAAATTTGTACATAAGAGTATATTTGATATACTCTAACTTACATACACATTAAATTAAAGTGTAACTTTATTTATGAAGTTAAATAAAATATTGATTTTATTTAAAAGAAACGTGAAAAGGCTTAAAATGAATTTAGACTTTATAGGCCCATTAAAGATCCAAAGTGGCAATTTTTTTTGAAATTCACCTATTTCTTCCGCTGCGGGCTGGCCTAGTTACTTCATACACTTCATTTCAAAACTTGAATTTCAAAATTACGGTATGTATGTCGACATATTATCTACCTATATGTTGACATATGTATGAAAATTTTGAAAACTAGTTTCTTTTAAAAATTGTTTTGAAAACTCTATACTTTGTAAAATAGTTTGATACTTTGTAAATCATTTTAAACATAGTTTATAAACATTTTAAACTTAAGAAAACTATGAAAAAATAATTTTAAATATACTTTACTTTAAAATTAAAAAGATAGGAAAATAAGAAAGAGATATTAAAGATTGCTAGCAGGAACTTTAACAATATTCTATGACTCTATATACTATACCATAGTCATGAGATCTTCATATCTTGATCTTTATACTCATTAGTCTTCATAACAGTTCTTGAGGCTTTATACTATACAGTCTTTGATTTAATACCTATATAATATCCTCCACTATATATTATATAACTTGACAAAGCATTAGTATTTATATTTTATATGAATGTATTATTGTTATTAAGGTTGTTATCATCAAATCAATACCTTAACAACCTCTATTATAGTAGGTTGTTGCGTTTCAATCACATTATATTAGTTGTGCTGACTCGTTGATTACAGGAGAAGAGATGGATATGGTATGATTCCCTAACTTTGATGATATAGAATTGTTTATGGGCAGCTCAGATTATCCCCGAGTCACATTTGTGGAGGATACCAGTTGTACTTAAGTTGTTTCCAACTAATTCTATATGTTTTTGATATATAGTATTTGAGATGGTTCCCCTCACACTAGACTTTATGTCTAACCCGCGTTTTGCCTTTATTGTTTAAGTCATGACAACTCTCGAGTACTCGATGGGCAGTTTGGGAGCCAGGTATTTTTAGAGATACTCTTTCAGGAAAGTTGGAGCACTTTAGAGATGAAGTTGATATTTTGGTTATATACTTGATATTGGGGTAGAACATGATAAATATGCTATTTATATATGAGACTTGTTGTATTAGATATTGTATTCTAACTTTTTGTATTGATATTTATTTATTAATTACTTCCATTAATATAGTCCCTTCTATTTGCTTATGCTATTATGCTCATCTATATTTAGTGTATTATATTTATCATTTCACTGTGAGATTCTATTATTGTGCCTTGGCATGATGTTTACTTTTTTTTATTTTACCCCAACGGACTGTCCTTTGTGGTATTTAGGAGGCAAGCGTTCCCACTCAATGTTGATTTAGGGTATTACGAAGGGTGGGTCATCACAGCTTTTCTCCACTGGATGAGGTCCTCATGTAATAGTGCTTTTAACATTCTTTCCATCCGTCTGCCTGGGCCCTTCTCTAATGGGTCAAGGTTGGCTCCATTGGGCATTTAGCCCTTATGGTCTAACATTTTGACTGCCATCCTACAACACTCTCACATGTTGTTGTAACTTTTCCTTTCTTATCAATTCTTCGATACAATCCCTAAGATGTCAGCACTCGTTCGTGTTGTATCCATAAGGTTCATGGAAACAACGGTACTTTCCTGAGCCCTCCTCTTGTACTGTTATGTCCCTACGTAGCAAGGCATATGTTATCCAATATATCATTCAGAGGCATATACTCATCCGACCTCATATTCCTTGGGTGCCTTTTGACTTCATTTCACCTGCCTCCATAGTGCTAATTTCACTTTTTATTATTATTAGAAATACCAACATTTATTGTCATATTACCGAATCTTTTTCTGGTTTGCTTAGTTGCCACATTTCTTTGAATCACTTCTTTTAACTGCCCTAAATGGTAACATACCACCCCAGAACAGGCCTAAATTTCGACCTAGAAAAGGCCCATCAAAACTTAAATCCATTCTAAGGTAGGCTGTTGGTAGTAAAAAGAAATAACATTACATAGCCATAACTAGACTTTCAGAGCTCATAGTGGATGGAACAAAATATAATAGTAAAACATACCTATGTATTTCAAATTCATAACAATGTCAAAATACAAACCACTAAACCGTAACTGGTAAGTTACAACACTAGTCTAAAAACATGTGTAAATATGAAAGCAAATAAAAATGGTAAATACTGCCACAAGTCCACCACCCCCATCTCCAAGCGTCACCTTTTCCATCAACATCTTCAACCCGCATTGTAATGAGGAGGGAATCAAAACAACAATGTCCGGTGAATAAAAACCTCGAGTCTTACCTTTTCAGTACTTGGGCAGTATATCTCAAAATAATAATGTCTATGAAAATAGACCATTAAACTATTTAATACTTCTTTATAAGGAAAGGAGGCGGGTCCAACCACTTAATACCTTCCATTTTAAAGCAGGTTTCTAGAATCCCATATCCCAATCATACGTCATAAACGACTAATAATATGAGAGACAGTACCTAAGCCACTTAATAACTTTTATTAGAAAATAGACACTCTGGTTATTTAATATCTTAATTAAGGTAGACCCCATCATTTAATACCTATTTCGAAGGCATGCTCCTCAGTGGCACTATCTAGCTGACATTATATAAAATCTCTTAGGCCCTTTAATACTTCTGTAACGACCCAGAATTTTGAACAAATTAAATTGAGAATATTTAATTAATTTTAAATATTTGAACGATGATTTAATTTGAATCCCCGATCGTACTTTGAATTTGGCGATTAAATTATAAAATTTAATCTATTGAAACTGGATAAAAATTTGAATCTTCAATTTAAAGTTGAAGAAAAATATTTCGAAAAGCTTTTAAGATTTATATTGATGATACTGAAGATAACAGAAGCTTCAGAATCGAATTTGGGAGTGAATTGTTCAGTTTGAAATAAATCGTTCGAACCGATATTTATAAAATAGTCATTTTTTCAAACAGTCTCGGAATTCGACGGAACCAGTTTCATTGGATCCGTAATATTGTATTATTACTGAATTTCCAATTTCGTATTTTTCGAAGTTGATACGTGACCATACGGTGAGAAAACGCATTGACATGTACACGGATTCAATTTAAATTTAAATTTTAAAATTTGTCACGTCAATTACTTTTCGTTCCTTAAGGCACGCTCCTTTGTTTCAGCCGAGCATCACGGGGAGAAATCGCGATAACCATGCCGTCTTCAATTTCAATATCGCTTCCTTCCTCAGTTCAAAATTTCGTTCAAAAATTTAAACAGAAGCTACAAAATATAAATCAATGGCCGAGTCCTCCTATTCAAAAATCAAAATCCTCGTTCGAAATCATCAATCGCGTGTCACTATTTTTGGGCGAGTTCGTTAGCATCGATCGAAGGTTGGAGCATCGAGCATCACGGCACTCGTACATGCGCGGCGAGATTGGGGGAAGATGTGACAAACTAGGGCATACTCGATTCTGGTATCGTGGCGACCGATTTGGAGGATTGTAGGCGGCCTGAGGGTCGAGGCAAATCTCGATCGAAGACCAGGGGTTTCTCGGCAGCAAGGTGGGGTGCATGGCGCGCAAGCGTTTGGAGCCGCGTGGGATGACATCGGAGGGGCAGCAGCTGTCGTCGTCGAAGCCAAGGTAGTCTCGATGTCAGGCTCGAACCAGGGGCAATGCTGGAAGCGTGGGAGTTCGGCTGGAGCTCATTTGCGTGAACAAGGTCGGCAGCTAGGGATTCGATTCGATGAGGTAGAAGAGGTATTCTCGATTTCATCTTTTACCAATTTGATTCAAATAAGTATCGTTATATATATATTCATACGGAAACAGAAAAGTAAAATAAATATAAGTCATTTTGGCGTAAATAATTACAAAGAAGAAACTGAAATAAATATATCTCTACATTTCAAATATTGTTAATTCATTTTGAAAGGTAATTTACTTAAGTGATTAATTTGTTTAATTAGCTTATTTAATTATTTTGATCACTAAAGTATTTTTTATAATGGGGAAATAGCTTAAAATTAAATTTATTTGCTAAAAATAAATTATTAGATTAACATAAATTTATTTTAAACGATAAATTTATTATTCAATTATCTCGAATATTAACGAATTGTATAATTGTTTATACAAGGTCGAATACAATGAAGAAAACAAATTGGATTGGAAACGGATTGCAAAATTTAAATGCTAAGGTGAGATTTTTCTCACTCAAATTGAAAAGTGGAATTTTCAGTTATTGATTTGATTGCTATTGGATGTGATATTAGATATAGTAGGATATATCTATATATATATATAGCAATATATACATATTGGCATATGTATATATTGGATTGATTGATTTCCCGCCTCGTATAGCGGATGAGACCCTATTGCGCCGTTAGTAAGCGGATTATTTTTATAAAACCCATATACCGCGATATTCCACCTCGAAGTGGAATTGGTATTGTGCTAACGTCTGTGGATGCAGGGAAACAGGTTGGAGGGATCCAACTGGATTCCTCAACTGTATTTATTTATTTACAAATATTGATATATATTCTGTTATCATATGATGATATATGATGTTTGATGTTGTGATGGACTAATTGGTGCGTTGCATCATTGGATTCAAAATTTTGAAGTGTTAAAAATAACGATTTTAAACTTTAAAAGAGATTTTTAAAGTATTTTTGGAAAGTATACGTTTTATTAAAATTTTGAATTTATTTATCTTAAATAAGTAAATGTTATAGATTTAAAGTTTTGAAAATGATAATGTTGTGAAATATAACCGAAGGGTAATTTTTGAAATAAATAGTTAAGTAATTTATAAAATAGCTTAAATTTGGATTTTTGAGTTATTAAAAACATTGTATATAAAAGATGTACAAAAATGGATATTTATAAATTTAAAATATTAGGATTGTAAGACAAGTTTCTATAAGTGTTAAAATGAAGTATAAATGGGATTTCATAAGTTAATGAAATCTGAAAGTTTTAAATTTTGTAAAGTTTAAAAGAACGATTTCCTTTAAAATAAATGAATGATAAGTTATTAACTTATAATATGGACTTGTGATATTTATATCAAGTTATAAATTGAATTTGTTAATAAAAGGAATTTATAAATTGAAGTTGTTAGAAAATAGAATTCGAATTTATAAACGTTGTTTTATAAATTCGAAATCAATTGGATTTGATAAATTAAATATAGAAGGTTGTTAAAGGAGATATATTCGCGATTTTGGATAGCGAATTATTATTGAAATAAAATGTGTAGAAAATATTGAAATGTGGTTAGTGAAGTATATTCACGATTTTGGACGGTGAATATATTGTTAAGTAAAATGGATAGTTTTGGAAAAGTGACATTGAAAATGAAGTTAAACATTTTAAAGATGTTTTAAAATGTGTTAAATATCGAAACCATAGATTTCAACATTTATTGTTGAAATAGACGTTTCGAGAAAAAAGGAAATGGTGGACTACAACACTGTTGTTATAGTAAATGATTTCCGAAAGGAAATGTTTTTGTCTAGTATTGGGATTTATATATCTATCTTAAAATTCGAATCCCTATACTAGTGATTTTGGGTCGTCGTAACGATGTTTTACGCAACATTCGTTTTGACCCAAATAAATGTGTTAAAAGAATATTTTCCTTAAAGAATGAATATATAATTAATTTTTGATTAAGTATATCGAATATTTTCAAATGTTGAAAATAAATAGATTTGTGAAATACTTATTTTTAAATAAGTATGGAAATGCTTTTCCAATATGAAATGAACTGTTTTGAGATTTTATCTTCAAAGATAAAATGAAATGTGGAAATTGATTTGAAAATTGTTTTCAAATGGTGAAGTGTGGAAATTTTATATCTAGTAAAGATATTTTGGAAGATAAAATAATTTGGAAAATTATTTGGAATCTGATGATGTTGCGCATCTTTATTGATAGTTAAATAACCGACTATCAATAATTACCTTGAATTGGTATTTGTTGTGATTGGATGAATTTGAATGCCACACTTATTTTTAAATAATCGCTCACTATTCGGGTTAGCCGGGAAAGGACCATGGGGTCGTATAACCCATTCCAAATATGTGATACGTCGTTATGAATTGCATTCGAAGACCGGTGTTGAAGACCGGATATTTTTGAAAATGGAAGGATTACCGTCGAGTTACTCTACATCGGCTGATCTCCGATTTAGAGGTTTTATCACCGTTAGTGACGGGAAGTCCTGACGTGATTGAAAATTATCCGGATATGCAAGGGCTTCGTGAGAAGTGCCTTCGGTTCTGTTCGATCCCGGAACAGACTTGTATGGATTGTGTGTCTGACGTTACAATTTGAGATATAAAGCTGATTTTCTTTCAAATACATTTCTGTTGGTGGCGGAGAATTTATTCTCTTAGCTTAACACCCTTCTCTGAGACGTACGAGCTCAGAGGTTATGTAGTTGAAATTTATCAGCGATATACTCCCAATTTGGTAACGTGGCATACTGAGTGTTGCTGTGAAATGATCAGTGTTTGATCATTTGCGATATGATCATTTGTTTGATCTTATATCTTTGTGATCATAGGTTGATCATTTGTTTGACCCGAAGCATGGCTTTGTAGAAAGCGTAGCTTTGTGGACGAGACTTCGTCGAGCCTCACACCCCGGAAATGGTCAAAACAGGAAGGATGCAGCAAGGTTCTAGGGAGTAGCGCCCCTTAGTGTATGTCATTCCTTCTGGATAGAGGTGGTATCATGGTATGGAGCCCAGATACTTAACCTATGTGGTTGCTGCATTATTATCTATGTGGTTTGTTGGAAATCGGGGATCCTCGGGAAGATCGGTTACGATCGGGGGATGGCATACGCGTGTCAGTAGTTACCTACTTTTGCAGAGGTAACCCGGCCTTGTGTTGGCAGAGATCTAACCGTAACGTTAGGTTCTCGGGTCGTCTATTCCAAGGATGTACCCATCGTGGATAGGAAGTTCCTTAGCCTGACCATTTGTTGGAAATCCAAACTCCAATACGAACCTTGTACGGTATTAGTTGTAGAACCTGCCATTTACGTACGGTGGTCACCACTGTTTAGATGGTAGCTATAGTAGGCATACGATACTGGTCGTATGTTGGCTAAGATTAATATTATACTTTCGAAATGTTTTCTACACTATGCACTAATAATAATATCAAAAAGAATTTGATTTTGCGTAGTAAGCATCTTTGACTATCATAAGAAGAAATCTCCTCCAATTCTGCGTTTGCATTGTGTGTGTGGTGGGAGGTCTTATGGTAGTTTCATTTTCCAAAAGCATTGCGAATTTGTTTTATTTTCTTTGTGAAAAATAACTGTTTTACGATCTCACACCAGTCTTGCTATATTACAGCATGATAGGGGATTCTCGCTTCGCAGTTTGGTGGCGAACGGGAGACTCTTACCCCTACATGTCCCTGAGAGGGATGGGTTGGTTAGGCAGAGGCCGTGACAGTCGAGAGGCTGGCCGTAAAAGCAAGTTTGGGGTATCAGTGTAAGCCACGGTGGGGCTGGGATGGTTGAAAAGCCTACCGGTTGTGACCGCTTCCTCCGGGATGTTACAAGTGGTATCAGAGCATATGGTTAAGCGACAACCATGCTCTGTTGGGTGTTACTCATTAGAGATAGAGTCAGTAGTACTCTAGAATGAGTTTGAGTGTAATAATAGATACGAGCGCGTATTTGTTAGTGAATATGAAATTGTTTATATTGTGAAGATTGGTTTGTTAAGTGGTATATGGATTCTGGTCAATACGAGTAATTAACGTTATTGATAGGGATCTCTAAACACTTGAATAGAACAATTCGGTACAGTATTGTTTTTGAATAGGTTAAATGAAATAATTTTGCCCAAAACTATTTTTGTATAGAAAAGAAACGATTTTCTATGAATTATCATAGTATATGGATGTTTGGTTGTTAGAAGTGATAATATTAAACTATTATCATTGAAATTAAATGAGAAATTGAAATCATAGCTCCAAAGTTAAAATAAATTCATATACAAATGAAATTTAAGAATGTAAATTATAAATGTGATTTGTAATTCGAAACGGGATTCCAAGGAAGTATTTAGAAATGTTTTGAAAAGAATTTGAAAATTTTTGGAGATTTGGAAAGTTTAAATCATTTTTGGAGTTGAAAATGAATTTCAAAGGTTTTGAAAAGTATTTTAGAGAGATAAAAGCTCTAAACTCTTTTCGGTCGCTGGAAAATAATTTCGATTGGTGATCGCGACACTATCGGTGTTTATTTTCGGGTTTCCAAAAGAGGAATTGCTGCCAAATTATTTTAAATGGAAGTTGTTTTGAAAATTTGGATTTTGTTTTAGAAAATTCAAAGGATAATTTGAATTGTTTTCAAAATGATTTTGAAAAGGTTGAAAAGACTCTGGAATATTATTAAGTTGATAACTTATACAATTTGAATTCTGATAGAATAAATTTAACTTAAAAGATGGAGTTAAATTAAAAAAAAAAGTATAAGTGAATAAATTTGAATAAATGAAAGTGAAATTGAAAATTGAGATTCATTTTGAATTTGTAAGCAAATGAATTAAATTCAATAATTATAAATGAAAGGTAAATTGAATTCGAATTGGAAATCCAGTTTAACATAAGTGGTTATAAACCAAAATAGTAAATTGAAAATAAATTTTGGGAATAAACAAACGAATAAAACTGGAATTGAAACTGAATGTTGAAAACAAATTTTGAATAAAGTGAATTGGAATTTGTGATAAATTAGTAAATGAAACTAATTTTAAATAGTGCAGTTATGAATTAAAGTTAATCGATGAGATTCAATATTCAGAAGTAAATTGAATTCAAATTAAATTGAAATTGTGAATTGAATTCAAATGAGAATTTGAAATGTAAAATTGAATGATAATGGATATACCTTCAATAGTGAAGTAAAAATGTATAAGTAGTTTATATTGAAAATTTTGTAATAGAATTTGCAAAATGGTTTGAATGTGTAACTAGATATTATGGCTAGTAAGATATACAGGTGTTATAAAAGGAATTGGAATTTTGATTTCGAAGATAATTTGAATTGCTCGAAAAAGGTATGTATTTAAATTTGAATATGAGATTTGATGACTTATTTCTCTAGCCGCTTGGCTTTTTCTTTTTCTTTTTGAAATCTGAGAGTCCGTAGGGACATTTTGTAGTCGTACCGTATTAGCCGCGCAAAGGAGACGCTGGCGAAATTTTTCGAAAATATAGGGCGTTAGAAAATTTTTGAGAAATTTTGAAAGTTTAAAATTTGAATTTAAACTTAAATTTGAATTTTGAAGTAAACAATGTTGTTTGAAAACTATGAAAGTGTTAGATAGTTAGTTAAATTAATAACGAATCCTTAGTGGAAAGATTTGTTTTGAAAAAAAAATTGATAAAACTATTGGATTGTGAAAAATAGTATACGAGTTAGAGATCATTTTTCTTGACTTGTAATTTCGGGACGAAATTCTTTTAAGGGGGGAAGTCTGTAACGACCCAGAATTTTGAACAAATTAAATTGAGAATATTTAATTAATTTTAAATATTTGAACGATGATTTAATTTGAATCCCCGATCGTACTTTGAATTTGGCGATTAAATTATAAAATTTAATCTATTGAAACTGGATAAAAATTTGAATCTTCAATTTAAAGTTGAAGAAAAATATTTCGAAAAGCTTTTAAGATTTATATTGATGATACTGAAGATAACAGAAGCTTCAGAATCGAATTTGGGAGTGAATTGTTCAGTTTGAAATAAATCGTTCGAACCGATATTTATAAAATAGTCATTTTTTCAAACAGTCTCGGAATTCGACGGAACCAGTTTCATTGGATCCATAAATTGTATTATTACTGAATTTCCAATTTCGTATTTTTCGAAGTTGATACGTGACCATACGGTGAGAAAACGCATTGACATGTACACGGATTCAATTTAAATTTAAATTTTAAAATTTGTCACGTCAATTACTTTTCGTTCCTTAAGGCACGCTCCTTTGTTTCAGCCGAGCATCACGGGGAGAAATCGCGATAACCATGCCATCTTCAATTTAAATATCGCGTCCTTCCTCAGTTCAAAATTTCGTTCAAAAATTTAAACAGAAGCTACAAAATATAAATCAATGGCCGAGTCCTCCTATTCAAAAATCAAAATCCTCGTTCGAAATCATCAATCGCGTGTCACTATTTTTGGGCGAGTTCGTTAGCATCGATCGAAGGTTGGAGCATCGAGCATCATGGCACTCGTACGTGCGCGGCGAGATTAGGGGAAGATGTGACAAACTAGGGCATACTCGATTCTGGTATCGTGGCGACCGATTTGGAGGATTGTAGGCGGCCTGAGGGTCGAGGCAAATCTCGATCGAAGACCAGGGGTTTCTCGGCAGCAAGGTGGGGTGCGTGGCGCGCAAGCGTTTGGAGCCGCGTGGGATGACATCGGAGGGGCAGCAGCTGTCGTCGTCGAAGCCAAGGTAGTCTCGATGTCAGGCTCGAACCAGGGGCAATGCTGGAAGCGTGGGAGTTCGGCTGGAGCTCATTTGCGTGAACAAGGTCGGCAGCTAGGGATTCGATTCGATGAGGTAGAAGAGGTATTCTCGATTTCATCTTTTACCAATTTGATTCAAATAAGTATCGTTATATATATATTCATACGGAAACAGAAAAGTAAAATAAATATAAGTCATTTTGGCGTAAATAATTACAAAGAAGAAACTGAAATAAATATATCTCTACATTTCAAATATTGTTAATTCATTTTGAAGGTAATTTACTTAAGTGATTAATTTGTTTAATTAGCTTATTTAATTATTTTGATCACTAAAGTATTTTTTATAATGGGGAAATAGCTTAAAATTAAATTTATTTGCTAAAAATAAATTATTAGATTAACATAAATTTATTTTAAACGATAAAATTTATTATTCAATTATCTCGAATATTAACGAATTGTATAATTGTTTATACAAGGTCGAATACAATGAAGAAAACAAATTGGATTAGAAACGGATTGCAAAATTTAAATGCTAAGGTGAGATTTTTCTCACTCAAATTGAAAAGTGGAATTTTCAGTTATTGATTTGATTGCAATTGGATGTGATATTAGATATAGTAGGATATATCTATATATATATATATAGCAATATATACATATTGGCATATGTATATATTGGATTGATTGATTTCCCGCCTCGTATAGCGGATGAGACCCTATTGCGCTGTTAGTAAGCGGATTATTTTTATAAAACCCATATACCGCGATATTCCACCTCGAAGTGGAATTGGTATTGTGCTAACGTCTATGGATGCAGGGAAACAGGTTGGAGGGATCCAACTGGATTCCTCAACTGTATTTATTTATTTACAAATATTGATATATATTCTGTTATCATATGATGATATATGATGTTTGATGTTGTGATGGACTAATTGGTGCGTTGCATCATTGGATTCAAAATTTTGAAGTGTTAAAAATAACGATTTTAAACTTTAAAAGAGATTTTTAAAGTATTTTTGGAAAGTATACGTTTTATTAAAATTTTGAATTTATTTATCTTAAATAAGTAAATGTTATAGATTTAAAGTTTTGAAAATGATAATGTTGTGAAATATAACCGAAGGGTAATTTTTGAAATAAATAGTTAAGTAATTTATAAAATAGCTTAAATTTGGATTTTTGAGTTATTAAAAACATTGTATATAAAAGATGTACAAAAATGGATATTTATAAATTTAAAATATTAGGATTGTAAGACAAGTTTCTATAAGTGTTAAAATGAAGTATAAATGGGATTTCATAAGTTAATGAAATCTGAAAGTTTTAAATTTTGTAAAGTTTAAAAGAACGATTTCCTTTAAAATAAATGAATGATAAGTTATTAACTTATAATATGGACTTGTGATATTTATATCAAGTTATAAATTGAATTTGTTAATAAAAGGAATTTATAAATTGAAGTTGTTAGAAAATAGAATTCGAATTTATAAACGTTGTTTTATAAATTCGAAATCAATTGGATTTGATAAATTAAATATAGAAGGTTGTTAAAGGAGATATATTCGCGATTTTGGATAGCGAATTATTATTGAAATAAAATGTGTAGAAAATATTGAAATGTGGTTAGTGAAGTATATTCACGATTTTGGACGGTGAATATATTGTTAAGTAAAATGGATAGTTTTGGAAAAGTGACATTGAAAATGAAGTTAAACATTTTAAAGATGTTTTAAAATGTGTTAAATATCGAAACCATAGATTTCAACATTTATTGTTGAAATAGACGTTTCGAGAAAAAAGGAAATGGTGGACTATAACACTGTTGTTATAGTAAATGATTTCCGAAAGGAAATGTTTTTGTCTAGTATTGGGATTTATATATCTATCTTAAAATTCGAATCCCTATACTAGTGATTTTGGGTCGTCGTAACGATGTTTTACGCAACATTCGTTTTGACCCAAATAAATGTGTTAAAAGAATATTTTCCTTAAAGAATGAATATATACTTAATTTTTGATTTAAGTATATCGAATATTTTCAAATGTTGAAAATAAATAGATTTGTGAAATACTTATTTTTAAATAAGTATGGAAACGCTTTTCCAATATGAAATGAACTGTTTTGAGATTTTATCTTCAAAGATAAAATGAAATGTGGAAATTGATTTGAAAATTGTTTTCAAATGGTGAAGTGTGGAAATTTTATATCTAGTAAAGATATTTTGGAAGATAAAATAATTTGGAAAATTATTTGGAATCTGATGATGTTGCGCATCTTTATTGATAGTTAAATAACCGACTATCAATAATTACCTTGAATTGGTATTTGTTGTGATTGGATGAATTTGAATGCCACACTTATTTTTAAATAATCGCTCACTATTCGGGTTAGCCGGGAAAGGACCATGGGGTCGTATAACCCATTCTGAATATGTGATACGTCGTTATGAATTGCATTCGAAGACCGGTGTTGAAGACCGGATATTTTTGAAAATGGAAGGATTACCGTCGAGTTACTCTACATCGGCTGATCTCCGATTTAGAGGTTTTATCACCCTTAGTGACGGGAAGTCCTGACGTGATTGAAAATTATCCGGATATGCAAGGGCTTCGTGAGAAGTGCCTTCGGTTCTGTTCGATCCCGGAACAGACTTGTATGGATTGTGTGTCTGACGTTACAATTTGAGATATAAAGCTGATTTCTTTCAAATACATTTCTGTTGGTGGCAGAGAATTTATTCTCTTAGCTTAACACCCTTCTCTGAGACGTACGAGCTCAGAGGTTATGTAGTTGAAATTTATCAGCGATATACTCCCAATTTGGTAACGTGGCATACTGAGTGTTGCTGTGAAATGATCAGTGTTTGATCATTTGCGATATGATCATTTGTTTGATCTTATATCTTTGTGATCATAGGTTGATCATTTGTTTGACCCGAAGCATGGCTTTGTAGAAAGCGTAGCTTTGTGGACAAGACTTCGTCGAGCCTCACACCCCGGAAATGGTCAAAACAGGAAGGATGCAGCAAGGTTCTAGGGAGTAGCGCCCCTTAGTGTATGTCATTCCTTCTGGATAGAGGTGGTATCATGGTATGGAGCCCAGATACTTAACCTATGTGGTTGCTGCATTATTATCTATGTGGTTTGTTGGAAATCGGGGATCCTCGGGAAGATCGGTTACGATCGGGGGATGGCATACGCGTGTCAGTAGTTACCTACTTTTGTAGAGGTAACCCGGCCTTGTGTTGGCAGAGATCTAACCGTAACGTTAGGTTCTCGGGTCGTCTATTCCAGGGACGTACCCATCGTGGATAGGAAGTTCCTTAGCCTGACCATTTGTTGGAAATCCAAACTCCAATACGAACCTTGTACGGTATTAGTTGTAGAACCTGCCATTTACGTACGGTGGTCACCACTGTTTAGATGGTAGCTATAGTAGGCATACGATACTGGTCGTATGTTGGCTAAGATTAATATTATACTTTCGAAATGTTTTCTACACTATGCACTAATAGTAATATCAAAAAGAATTTGATTTTGCGTAGTAAGCATCTTTGACTATCATAAGAAGAAATCTCCTCCAATTCTGCGTTTGCATTGTGTGTGTGGTGGGAGGTCTTATGGTAGTTTCATTTTCCAAAAGCATTGCGAATTTGTTTTATTTTCTTTGTGAAAAATAACTGTTTTACGATCTCACACCAGTCTTGCTATATTACAGCATGATAGGGGATTCTCGCTTCGCAGTTTGGTGGCGAACGGGAGACTCTTACCCCTACATGTCCCTGAGAGGGATGGGTTGGTTAGGCAGAGGCCGTGACAGTCGAGAGGCTGGCCGTAAAAGCAAGTTTGGGGTATCAGTGTAAGCCACGGTGGGGCTGGGATGGTTGAAAAGCCTACCGGTTGTGACCGCTTCCTCCGGGATGTTACAACTTCCTTGTAGAATATAGGCAAACTATGGTTATTTAATACCTTAATTAAGGAAGACCCCACATTTAATACCTATTTCCAGAAGCGGACCCCCTAATTGAGATACCACCTAACATAACCCTTTAGTCATTTAATACTTCATCTAGGGAAAAGAGGCGGGGCCAACCACTTAATACCTCACGATCCCAAAATAGACCTTTTGTTTTATGGCCCATACTCATAATGACGTCTCACATTAGCCCGACTATTTGTAGAAATTGGTAGCTAGATTAGCTGGGCAAATTTCCCCTATAGAATTTGGGACCAATCTCGCATCACTACAAATATTTATTATAAGGATATCTTACATCAAAAATGTGTACAAAACAACTAGCAACCTCAAAGTAAAGGGCAAACTTCTATTATGTAACCCTATTGACCTCACATCCCTATGACCTAGCCATACATCAATTACTGTCCATACACACACACACACATACACACTCTCATCTCACCATTTCATAAATAAGGCCTTATAAGGAATCTTTCTTATCATGTCTTAAAATAATAATTAGGTTGTAAAAGAGTTTCCTCTTATTTTCGCCTAACAACCAATTGTCTTCCTAATAGGGAAATAAATGAAAATAAATGTCTAATTAACTACGTCATATACGCAAATAGAGATAAATAAATATTTGTACCTAATAAGTTCTAAATGCGCAGATTTTACACTCTAAACTAGCATTAAATGTCAATTCCCCGACTAAGTATTATTACAAGTCCCACTTTATTAAATTCCCAAAATTTAAACATAGCAAAATATGGGATTCTAATATCCAAAATAGGAAATAAATATTCATAACCAAAACTGCAATAACAGACTTGTAAATAAAATAGAACCTCAATTTATTACACCAATTCAATGATATACCCTAAATAATAAAAATTGCAATTTAAACCCCATATTCTATTCAACTCCTCTTTTACAAAGAAATAGATAAGAATAAGTGATGTAAACTACGAATAGAATTCGTAATCTAAACCTCTTATTTTATTGAAGAATCGCAATTTGACATAAAGAAGAATAAGAAGCGTAATAGACTATGAAATTATCAAAAATTGCATGAACGAAACAAGTTCCATAAAATTAATATAAATAATTGAGAATCTCACCGTAGAATTGACATCTCAAAATAAAAAAGAATTTTAGGGGGTTGTTATCTATCATATTTTCGAAATCTCAAAATCCCTAGGCTTCTTCAAATCCAAAAGGAATACACTAAACAATTGCTGAAAATAAATACTAAGGTTTCCACTCACATATTAGTCTTAGCTTCACTTAAATGAATTTTTAACCTTCTAATCTCTTCCAGAATCTCTCTCTTTTGATATACACACACACACACAATAGGAAAGGGGTACATATATTCATTAGATTCAGAATAATTGGAGAAGAATAAGATAAGAATAGATTGGAGGAAGAAGAAACAAATAAGAAATAAGTTGAATTCTTATATGAATTCTCTATAGAGTTTCTGAATCCTATTAGAGATATAGAAATGGCAGAATTTTGTCATATTACCTAAAATAATATGAATTAAAAGTGGAGAGGGTAAGGTTCTATTTACAGGGGTTGAAACGCATAAGAACCATAGGATGAAAATAGTTTGACACTAAGAACTCTGGACCATTCATACCCTCAAACCCTAGCCGCCACTGCCCTTTTTCAGGCACGGTCGGTCAACCGCCCCCCTACAATGAAGAATCGTAGGGTTTTTAGACTATTGTTGTAGCTTACCTTGTCACGGTTTGGTGGTATCTTGTATTTTGACAATGTTATGAATTTGAAACAAATAGGTACATTTTGCAATTGTATTTTATTCCATTCGCTGTGAGTTCTGAAGGTTTAGTTATGGCTCTGTAACGTTGTTTCTTTTTATTACCAATAACTTACCTTAGAATGGATCTATGTTTTGATGGGCCTTTTCTGGGTCGAAATTTAGGCCTGTTCCGGGGTGGATTGTTACAAACATCATGCTTGCCAATAGCCAAACTTGCTTCTTCCAAATGTAAGAATTAATTGGCCATTCGGTGGAATTTCTCCATGGTCGTCGGTTGCTTCATCTTCAACCATTTTTCAAAATCCATGTCCGAATGCATGCCATGGAATAATGTCATAAACATCAAATCTTTCTTTCAATTATTAACCTTCATTACTACAATATTAAACCAGTTCAAGAACCCCTTCAACGACTCCTTAGGTCCTTAAGAAAGGATCGACAAAGACATTACATCCTTGGGTCGAGCGACGTGGAGTCTGAACTCTCATAAATTTCTTTGCTAGCTCATCAGACATTAATATGGATTCTGGCATGATTCGGGTGAACCACATGGACGCCACACCCTCTAGAAAAATAGAAAAACATCTACATTGAGTCATTTCCATCGCCTTGGCACCATCCATGTGCCATTTATATTTAAACAAGTGTTGCTTGGGATTGGTAGTCCTATTATATTATGGCATGATTGGCATTGTAAACCTCCTGGGATACTCCTTCCTTAGGATATTCTCCATGAATGGAGTTCTACTTGGCATGGACTCTCATTCCTCATTATTTCTCCATTTATTTTCTTCCACCAACTGCTTAACCATATCCGCTATGTACTTCTCACTGTCTAGGAACTCTAAAGATCGATTATTAGGAGCTACTCTGAGTATTTGACTCTACAAACGGACTCGGTTTGTTCGATAATGTTTAAGTTCTCTAGTCTTTGGAAGAACCATTGCTTTAGTTCTTTTTTGAAGCTTGATTGGCTCAGTAGTGATTGTTTGCACACCAACATCAAGCTCATAATCATCACTATTAAACTACAGGTCGTCTTCAGAATCAGATAAGTTAACTGTATCAGCTCCTCGCTCCTCTCTGGGTTCAAGATTCTTCTCGGTACGGACCTGATGGTGGTTGGTGTCGAGTTGAATCCCCTTAGAGGGAGCCTTCCTGCTTCCTCCAACAACTATCCCTACTGCCTCAGTAGCCTTTTCCTTTTGCTTTTGTTTTCCATCTCGTCTATTATGACAAACAATAAATGAGTTCTCCTCTTCAGATCCGGCAAGTGAAGTCCCCCTCCTGCTCCTTCTAGTTCTCTGCGACTACCAGGTTAGCAAAAGCTATGCTAGCATCTAGCTTGTCCAATGGAGCCTTTTAACTATCAACCATTCTCTAATTCAGCTCCTGCATTATCAAACTCCACCCTTGTAACCATCTCCTGAGGAGCGGATGGTCCTAGCAAGCTTGCTGCTAGTCGATTAGACACCTCATCGTGACGAGAAGCTCCTTCATCTACTCCAACGACTGCTTCAATTGATCTTCCAGATCTTCTAGGTGCCATTGATTGTTATATGCAAATTCTTCAAGCTCTTTATTGAAATCTTCTTAATCTAACATCTATATACTTCAATCTAAAATAGAAAGCTAGATCCATGTCTGAAAATTCTCTTTTTCAATGAAAGCACCAAAATATTGAGCCAAAAAAAGGCACAACACCCAAAGTATCCTAAAAAAAGAGAGATCTTGCAAAAATCATAAATAAAACAGAGAGAACACAAAAACTTTTAAAGTGGTTGGCAAATTCAAGCCCTATATCCACTGTATCGTTATTAATTATATATTACAAGGGTTTGACAAGTCTAACAACCTAGAACAGCTAATAGTAGCTTCCTTAGTGGCTATGAATGAGGAAAGATAGAAGATGAAGAAAGAAAAGTGCCAAAAGTACTTTTCTAAACGTTATAGGTGTTGTATTTATTTGAAATCGTCTAGTAAAATCGGCAGATCTCAATATATAAGGTCTAACTTTAGATCCGAGAATGTAGGAGAGGAAGACGGAGTCCCCACATAGGTAAAATCATCTCGATACCGACCACTTTTGATCGGTACCGGCATGATTTCTTGATGGTGAGTTGTCCTATCTTCCTCCTTTTGTCTTCTACCTTCGATTTATTCCACTCCGAGCATTTTTCTTAGAAATCGTGTTGTTTTCAAGAGATTATGATATCACTCGTACTTGTCTGCTTTCCTTCAGAACTTCCTTAGGGTTGTTCATATATCCCTTAAGAAATGAATCCCAAAACGATCACTATTGCTAGTAGTTCACAGATCATAACTCCAGGTATCCACAGGTGGAGCAAAATATACGCGGTACCGACCTGAAAGTGGTCGGTACCGACTTGTTTACTTGGCTCAATTCTTATACAAATTCTTAGGCCCGTTCCTTTTATCCTTCCAAGCATATTCTCAAGCCTGTGAATCATTTCGTCTTTATCTCGACATCCAGATTTGCTTGAAAGTCTATTTGGTTAAGAAAATGGATAACAATGGGGGTGTCCATTCATTTACAACATTCATCCAACTATATTAATAAACAAAAATGGCCGCAATTTTTAAAATCAGTTGGAATAATTTAGTTAACATATACGGGAAAAAAATTACAAAACCTACCTTCGTACCATACCAACAATCAGTGAAATCTTCATTGTTAATGATTTACTGGCTGAGCCAGTACCGGTTTTAATCACATTGAGTAATCGAGTATCTGCAACAAACGTTAATTTTTTAGGCGGAGGAAGAAATATTGTTCGAGTGATCGATGTTCGCAACTATCCTCAAAATTAGGACTTGGATGAATTTCCAAAATCATGTGATCTGTGATTTTGTTTGCATATACGTGAAAAGTTGATTTGTGTAGAGGTAAAGGAAATGTGAAGAGGGATGAATAAATTAGGGCTAAGTATGGTAAATCGAATTGGGAATGATGTTGAATGTTGATTTTGGAAGAAAATTGATTTTGTGCATTTGTCAGTCCGTTAAAAATAAAAAGGTTGATGCGCAGAGCGAGATATATAAAATACTTGACCATAGGGAAATCACGTCACCACAGCATAGTTCCTATTTTCATCTTTAAATAATAAAATAGACTACTATAAATGGAAACAACAGAAGAGTCTAACATAAGTAACAATCGTAACACGGGTTTCTATGATGAAAAGTCTATATCTTTTGTGACGTCAACTATCTGAATCAAATGAGTACAAATATGATTGAATATTAACGTTTTTGTTTATATAATTATTTATGGCGTATAATACAATTGTAGATAATATGAATTGATGTCATGGATCATTTCCTACCGATATTAGGGCTATGTAAGATAGCGTTGCAGATATAAACTTTTCATGACATATAACTAGAAACAAAATACGTTGTATTGTGTTCTTCTGTTAAAAGATCTACAAATTGCTTTTTCATCTCTTTGTTTAGCTCTGGGTCATTCTTTCTGCAATCTGCATTGCAATCAAACAGAGGTTAAAGTAGTCACATCAGAATATATACTTTTGCTCCATGATTTTGTTTCAATTATTTTCAAAATAAAGATCAGACTTCTTATAATATAGTTTTGCAGTATACTCTGGTGTTTATATAGATAGCATTACAAGCCCTAAATTACTACCTTTCAAGTAGATGTGAATTGCATGAAACTCTTCCTTGAAAAGCATCATATTGGTAGGTACATTTTGTAAAAATTTCCATCAACTCATAGTGAAACTGAAATGCCATAGCAAACCATTACAGTGATCCAACCTTATAATTACATTAAACATAGTGATGTATTGGATTAATTGGTTTACATAGATATTGTGATCTAACCTTATAACACATAGCGATATATCCTTATAAGTCTATTATCGTGAGGAATAAAGCAGTGGAGTTTTATGACATTTTATGTTTATGTTCAAAATGAAGAGAGAACTTACTCTAAATTCCTCGAGTTCTGTGATTGCTTGTCGAATCCTTGTCCACTTCCACACACCTGTGGTCGATCTACGTGTCGCATGTCATTTTTGACTTTTCTTCGCAAACCAACTTATCTTTTTTTGCATACTTTTTTTTTTTTTACTTCAAATGCTTTACTAATATGTCATGAATCTTGTCATGTTTCCATCTATGAATAGATTTTCAGTTAAGGAAGTGATATGTTCACATAAATTACAGTAGTTCAAAACTTACATACTCAACTGGAAACGAAAGTCAATGATTAACTACTCAAGAATGTCAATATGTGAATCAACAACACATGGCAATGTTTAAAGAAATCATATTTACTGAATAAATAAATAGTCGGACTGCATATCACCCTAATTTCTCTGACCATTTTGTGTTTTGCGATGAATCGGATTCATTCGAACCAAAATGAACTACCCCATTACAATAGGGTGACGGGCAGCCAATCAGATTTACTTTATCTAAATCTCGGCAGTAAAAATTGGAAATTTCAAGGACATAAGGTATATGACTTTTCAGTTCATATTAAGGATGACTATTACACATTGATCACAAACTTAAAAAAATAAGTATCAAAAAGTTAATAATAATTAGTAGCGTCAGGGGAATAATAATAAAATACAAAATATGTCGTAGAAAAACTTACCACTTCTTCACGTTTATTGACTTCAAGTTTAGCTTTTGATCCTATGTCATCAACCCTTGTGGATCTTACTCTGTCACGTGAAGGAAGGCTAGATGACCTGGTTGTTCATAAATGGAAGATATTAGCCTTCCAAATATAAAATGTTGTATATAATACCTATTTTTTGATATCCAGGTAAATTAGTGCCTTTTTTTTGAGACGAATCAGATTTTCCACCCGCTAGGTGGTTCTTTAACATATTCATTAATTCTAGTAAGAGTACAGAAAGATATTAGTCCACAGAACCTACTTTGTCATAGAAAAATATAAAAAAATACAACTGACCTTTTCTCTTCAGTTTTTTTTGGTTTTTATGATGTTGGTCATGACCGTTAGCTTAGTAATATTCTCTCGCTGACTGATATTTAATGCGGTATGTATATTGGTCTAAAGCATAAATAGTAGACAAGGAAAATAACATATCAATCAGCCATTAAACATCGGTAAGATAAATAAAATGATATTGTACTTCGCATGTTTGACAACTATACCTATAAGTAGTTAAAAAAACTTGCAAGGTATTAATTACTATTCAGGTCATAAGGAGTTGAAATAAGTTATTTAGTTCATAGATCATAAGCAACAAATAAATACATGCTTAAGAATTATTTCAAGTTTTACAACTAAATTTTATGAGCATTGTTATTGACACACCCAAAATAGATAAGGGGGGTCAAAAAATTAATTGTCAAATAATTATTATGGGGAGTTATTTAATATATGTGTCTCCCTTAAAATTTTTTTAAGTATGGACAATAATATCCTTCATTTTACAAAACCTAATTAATTACTGTTAAACAGGATTAGTGGTAAAACCCTAATCCTAAAAATCTTCCATGGTGGAATTCAATCTAAATTCTATGAAAGACGGTGAAAACAGTATGGTACTAACACAGGAAAGTGAACGACTAGTTGTATTTGTGGAAGAACCTGTCGTGGAGGAGGTAAATTTTTTTTTTAATTCCATCGTTTTACTGTAGCAGGTATTTCGTTCGGCGGTAGCGTGCCGTGCAACCCAATTGGCAGATTTAAATTTGTTATATACGGTCAGGCTATGCCGTTTTTTAATGCATATATCGGCTGATTCTAGCCGATTACATCGTAAAACGTATATATTTTTATATTCGGCAAGAGTCGACCGATTTGATGATTGTTTAACGGTGGGATGTTGCCGACTATTATGGTGAAAATAGTAAACTTGTTTATGACTAGAAAATATCGTTTCAGAAGTCATTGTACGGCATGTTATCGCCGTACGCTACCAGCTTCTACCGTTATAAAATACAATATTATTCTGCCGTTATATTTTTTTTTTTTTCAAACAGAGTGCCGATATTGAATTTGACATTCACCGATGTAGTAATAGTAAAGAAGCGAAACAGAGTCCGGATAATTTGGAAAATAATAAGGATATTGAAAGCGATAATGAAGTTGACAAATCCAAAGAAATCGAAAGCGATGAAGATAAAGAACAAGTTAAAACGGACATTGAGATGTCTTTGTCCGACTATCCTGATTTAACATCAGAATTCAGTACTGACAGGGTATGTATTAATGTGTCAATAGTTTTTGTTGATTTTTTTGTGTACATGACACAATACTGTTGTTTCAGATTTTTGAGTCGAAGGATCAGGTTCGAGATTGGTGCATTAACCGAGGGTTAGGTTGTAAGTGTGTTATTGTTACCAAAAGAAGTAGAATGAAAAATGTACATGGGAATGGAAAAGGCTCGAGGATGGATTTAGTATGTGAAAGAAGTGGTCAATATGTTGATCATAAGTCGAAGAATTATGTTCCAATATCTTCCAAAAAAAAAGAAGAACAGGTAGTAGAAAATGTGACTGTCCTTTTGAGTTACATGCACATTGTAGATGTGATGGGACGTGGATACTGACTGTAAAGAATGGGCATCACAATCATACACTTTCAAACGTTTTAACCGGTCATCCTTTTGTCGCGAGACTCAACGAAGACGAAGTCAAGACTGTTGCAACAATGACTAATAGTGGAGTTAAACCTCGAAATATTTTAACCGCTATTAGAATTGACAATCCTTCCAACCAATCAACCATTCGAACTGTGTACAATGCCAAAATCAAACTTAAAATGTGCAATACAGAAGGTAGATCCGTTATGCTACAATTTATGAAATTGGCATCTACCAATAATTATACCGTATATCAAAGAGTTGATGAACAAAGCAATGAAATCACCGACTTATTTTTCAGCCATCCTAGATGTGTAGTGCTTGCTCAATGTTTTTATCAAATTTTGTTCTTGGATTGTACTTTCAAGACCAATAGGTATAAGTTACCTTGTTTCCATATGGTTTCACAGACATCGACAGGGGCTACGTTTACTGTTGCATTAGCATTTCTAAGTCGTGAGACAACGGATTCCTATAAATGAGCTCTTGAATGTGTGCGGAAGTGTTACAGGGATAATGAAGTGCCAGGGGTTATCATCACCGATGCAGAAATCGCTTTAATAAATGCCGTCGCAAATGTGTTTCCAGCATCATATCATATCCTTTGTGCCTGGCATATATCTAAGAATGTGATGGCAAATTGTAAACCAAATTTTATACAAAGGAAGAGAGTAATAATTGGTGAAAAAGAAGTCGTTGTGGAGGATGATGAAGGAAAAAAGGAATACGAAAGTTTTTGGGAAGGATGGACAAATGTGATAAATTCGTTGTCTGTAGAAGAGTACCACAGAAATTTAAACTCTTTTCGTGATAAATGGATAGGTAAGCATAAAAAATCTGTCACTTATGTCCTCAAAAATTGGCTAACAAAATACAAGGAGATGTTTGTTATGGCTTGGACAAACAAAATTAAACACTACGATAATGTGTCTACCAGCATTGTTGAAAGTGCCCACTATCGTCTAAAATTGTATTTTAATTCGGCCGCTGGTAGTTTTGTTCAATGTTGGAGTAGTGCACATCTATGTTGTGAGAATGAACTAGTTGCCATCGAGCATGCATTCGAAACAAGTACGTCTAAAACAATCCATCGATTTAGAATCGAACCAATGTTTAAAGAGTTATTGGGGAATGTATCGCATAAAGCATTGGATTTAATACTAACTGAACTAAAAAGTGTGTCAACTGTTGGTATGACAATCGACCAATGTGGTTGTGTGTTATGGAAAGTTAACGGATTACCATGTGCACATATGCTTGTAGATTTTAGACACACCCACGGTTTCATCCCCCTATCCGTTGTTGACTCTTACTGGAAGCAGTTGTCATGTATTCCACCAATTGTGCATCGTTCCACGTTTGCATTTTTCGATTTGCCAGAAATCATTACGTTGAAAAATAGGTATGAAGAATCTCCGGATAACGTTCGACTTGTTATCCAACAACAGTTAAAATCAATTGCTTTCCCACAAACAACTGCTGTTTTAGAACCACCGGTGGCTACTATCAAAAAAGGCAGACCATCCAAAAAGGAACAATCCACCAAACGAGAACTTTCACACTTTGAACATGTTGAAGCGTCATTGTCATCTAGCTCAAACCTCACACCTTGCGGCAGATATTTGAAGAAGCTTGGCATAAAAACGAAGGCGTCACCATCCAAAAAATTTGATGGCGAGTATTTGTGGCAATTGCCCAAACATATAAGAGCTTACATACTCAGTATAGACGATGTGCCTAGGGACGGTGATTGTGGTTATTGGGTCGTCGTTAAACAATTGAATCTTCAAAACAGATGACCATCAAATCCCTGCAAGTTTGTTCGTGAGTCTATGGTTGACAATTTGACTGTTAATGCTGAGATGTACCGTAATATGTGGGATGACTGTGGATACGACGAAATGATGAATAGGATACAAAATCCTGAGTGGATGCAGATGCCCGAATCAGGATATATAATAGCAGAAACATTTGGCACCGTGGTAGTGTTGATAAGTAATCTCATGTCCTGCACTTTTGTTCCCACCACGGTACGGATGAATTTGTTGAACGAAAATAGAATAGTGGTTATGGGACATGTAGACAACTCGCATTACGTTGGTCTTACACTAACACCAAATTCTCCTATCCCTCCAACACCACAATTCAGATATTTTCAACGACTTTATAATATCAATGCCGAAGACTGGATCAAACCATATGTGGAACGTATCAACAAATGGTTAGTTTACATGAATGATGGCGAAAAAGAAGAGCAGACTACGGCAGTAGACTTAACTAGCGTGTAATGAAAATTATGAACATGTTTCAACATTAATATTTCTGAAATCTTAACTTGTTTTTTATATGAAGATTGTAATATTGAGTGGATGTATGCATGCGTACAAGTTTTGTTATGTATTTTGTGAATTTTGTATGAACATTTTGATATTTGGTTGATTTATGCACGCGTACAAGTTTTTGTTATTTTTTTGGTGAATTTTGTATGAACAGGTTCCAACCTGAGATGTTTCGATCCATCCTTGCCGTATTATTGTGTATTATTCGGTACATATAGACCGTATATGGTATATTGGAAGCAAATAATTCAAAGCAAGTTATTCGGCAAAGGAATGCCGTGTTGTATTAACATAAACGGAGGCGGTGCGCCGAAAAAAATGAGTTATACGTCAGAGACCAACCGTCTGAACAATCATAAAAATACTAACCTTTAACCGAGAGTATACGGCCAAGTCCTGCCGTATTTTAGAACAAATATCGATATATGTACATCGTTAAAAACCTAATTCAATCTCTGTTTTTAAACAACACGACAACGCTATGTCGTACAAAAATGAATTAAACGGCGCAGCACCACCGTCTGCATAAATGATTTATTAAGATGTATAACCGAGAGTTTACAGCCAAGTACTGCCGTATTGTAGTACAAATATCGGTAGTTGTACACCGTTATAACCTAACCCAATCTCTGTATTTAAACAACACGACATCCTTATGCCGTAGAAATGTAATTTAAACGGTACAGGATCACTGTCTGCATAAATGAATGATTCACATGTATAACCGAGAGTTCACGGCAAAGACTTGTCGTATTGTCGGCTAATATATGGCAGATTGCCACCGTATAGTCATTATACGGTAAGATTTCGCCGTACATTAATACAAACATCGGCCAAATGTTACCATCTGCACAGAAAGCATATGAAAACAATTCCAACCCGAAAGTTTGCGGCCTCATCTTGTCGTATTATGGTGATAAGTTCGGTTGTCCATCACCGAATAAAGGATTAACGGTGAGCATTTGCCGCATTTCCTAACATTGACCAATACACATATATCATTGTTTTTACCACAATCGTTGACTGAATCACAAACACAAATCAGTGTACCAAACCCAAACACAAGTCACATGACCAAAACATTTCAAAATTTGATCTCAAATATGAAGACAGATCATTTAACAAAATATTAATTACCAAACCACAAACACATTTCCCAACCATTTCATATCATAAGCATTCGTCACTGGCAAACTTAAATTACATCACCATTCGTCACAAAAAACACAATTGTCATTAGCTTACATATACTACAACGGTAGCAAAACAAGAATCAAAATTACCGTTGTGTCAATTTTAATAGTATACTAAAAATTACTTGCGACCACCACGTTTTCCCTTTCTAGCAGATTTGCTCGTTGATGCGGTTTGCGATTTCTTTTTTCCACTCCTCGTACATCTCTTGTTCTCTTCTCTCCATACAAGTCCAATGGTTCTGCATTTTCTATTTGCTCAACTTTCTTCAAAAGATTATCACGATACACAGTTGGAGGACATGACTTTATGTAATTAGCAATATGACTTAATCTGCGTTTCTAGAAAAAAAATAGGTATTACTCTAACAAAAATGTGTAATAGTCAAACTAAAAAGTGTACGTGTACTTGTAAATATTAAAAAAATTAGAACATAATATGACACAAACTTACAATGCGTACAAGCAACGATTTTGACTCAATATCGGCGACCGGTGTGGTAATTCTTTTGCTAGGATTGGTCACTATAGGATGAGATGCGATACGGTACCACTGTGAATACGACTCAACACAGTCTGAAGGATTCACCGCTACTTGCGAAGTTAAGCTTTCATGCAACAGATGATTATTCCATTCCGACCATCCCAAATCCCCAACATTGTGATATATTGCTTTAAACGAACGAGTTGACGACATAGACCTCTTTTTGTCTAAAGTGAAAGAAGTAGTAGGAATGGGTTGGATGTAACCAAACTGTCGTAATGTTCTTCGTGGCAAGTACAACTCAGCGGTTTCGAAACACACGATGGGGCCGTTGAACAATGCACACTGTTGAAATATGTACGCATCTCTTTTATCTTTGTACGGGTCCCAAACAATATCACAACTCTGCAGATCATCTATTCTTTCCCTTATACTTACCAATTCGTCATTCAAATTTGACCCTTGTTCCATTGCAAAATAAAATGCGGCTCTCACGTCACCAACTTCAGCTCCTACACAGTTTCTATGTCGTCGTAAGACCGGAAAGTGTTCGAATATCCATACCTACATAGGCTAAATATATTAGTAATGTACGGTGATCAAAAAAACATTATTTAAACACCCTTACCTGAAACAAGGTCATACACCCCGAAAATTGTTGAACATCCTTTCTAGTTGTCTGACCAAGACTATGAATTAACCAACTAAGACATGCAGTGGCCCAAGAATACTTATGCACCTGGCTGAGATCCCCAAGACATTGTAGAAAATGAACGCCTACTTTGTTACCAGACTTATCACCACACACTAAACATCCTATGGTATACAGTAGATACGCAGTTGCACAATGATTTTTCCATTCCTGAGTATCTGATTCTTTTGAATTTGAGAACTGACTTCTCAACCATTCCAATCTAATCTTCTTTTCGCCGGCCAAAACCGATATTGACGTTGGTCTGCCAACCCCAAGGTTTTTCTCCAATAACGAATAAACATTTTCAAAAGAAATTGACCTTGATCCACTGAGGGCTCCTGTAACAGCGTTGCCTTCAGCTGGAAGCCCGGTAATGTGGAAAACTTCGTCTATGGTTATCTTCATCTCACCAAATGGAAGATGAAATGTATTTGTCTCTGGATAAAACCTCTCGATGAATGCGTTAATAAGGACTTTGTCTAGTTTTCATGTGCATGTAATATAAGTGGATAAAAACCAGACCCCATAACTATGTCCTTCACAAACTGACACTCGCCATCCAAGTCCCATAATCGTTGGGTTCCAACGTGGCTATGAACTTTCACAATCCTAGATTCGCCTTTAGGAGCCTAAAGATTGTTAAATATAATTTAAATAATATACACTATGCATTAAATTAAACTAAATATTATACAATAGTGAACAATTTACCTTCGAATTCCAAATTTTGTGTGCAATATGGTCTTTATAAGCAAATAGGAGCGATGGATGCACCGTGTCATCTTCTTGATTTTGACTGGGTTGTTCTTTCGTTCTCTTCCTTGATTTTTTTCCTACCACGCTAGGTTGTTCCTCTACTACAGCTTTACCATGTTCAACAACCTGCCTCTCATCAACTACCCCAAGTTCATGCCTCTCATCCCCTTCATCGACTGCTTATGCATCTTTCTCTGGTTCATTTCCTTCCTGCACATTCGCTTGTTCAGCACTTTCACTACCTTCTTCACCATTGAATTCCTCTTCGTTACTATCTTCCCCGTCATTTGATTCTTCATCTTCGTTGCTTTGCTCTCCGTCACTCCCTACTTCGACATCATCATCTTCCTCACCTTCATCATCTCCTTTGGTGTTTGTTTCCTCAGATTCATTCAACGTATCCTCAGCTTCATTCCGTGTACCCTCTTCTTGTTTTTTTTCAAGTTCTAGCTTTTGCCTTTCACTTTGCAGTCTTTTACGATTGGAGGCTGTCATTGGTTTCCTGCAAATACAATACGAAAGAGCTTATAATAATTGACATGCATAAACATCTTATGTTCACATACAAATAGTCACTGTATAATGAATAAGTTCTCTCTAACAACTACATTAGTTTGGTTAATTATATGAAGGTACAAATTGTGCTTAAATAAAGAATTTCTATACTAATACTTGGTTGGTTGTTTCCAAAAATATAATCTCAATTTTGCTCTTTAGTGGTTTACATACTTACAAACAAAACTTGAATGAATTCTCCACAATTTTCAATATTGTAAGTTTCACAATATTTCTTGAATTATCAACATGTTCATATATACATATTTGTGACTTTACAATTAATTTAATTGGATTGATCTTAGTAATAGCAACATCTAACCTGTAGTTTTAAAAAATGCATATAAATAAATATCAATATATCAAAATTTATTTTGTATTAAATATCAGTTATGATTTAAAGGTTTTGATAGCAAGTACATCCCATTAATTATTTACTTTCTAAAGATTACATGATATTCCCTTAGTTCTACGTACATATAAAAAGATCAATATCCAGAGATATTTGCAATTAAACATGCGGCATTAACTTTAGAGTAAATAATTTTTAAACAGTCAAAAGAATATATAGAAATCAATTTACCTAAATTTATTTCAGTACATTTCTAATTCCCTATAAAACCAAGACAATTTATACCAGATTATTTACATTTTTCCTATAAACAAGGATAATGGACTACGATAAAAATGCATAGCATGGTTGTTTTGTTCATCTGTTTTACATAAATTCCTATATTTTCATATAAAACGGCAACGGACAATAGTATAAATTAGTATAACTCGGCAAGACCCAGCCGTTTCATCCACTATTCTATGGTCAGACACTGCCGTATTTGCCTCTACAGCTCAAATTGTGTTCATGGAATGATAGAACGGCTAAGGGTCACCGAATGATACATACCAAATAACTTTGCAACACCAAAAACAGATCCCTAACTCGACATAACCCCACCGTACTCCACGAACGGCTACATTCAATCGAACAAAACCCTAAATTCGATTTCAGCAAAAGCACCGAACGAAACCCTAAAATCGATTTCTACAAAATCACCGATCGAAATCAAAATCAATAATCAAAATCACTTACCTCTTCAACTCGACTTCCAATTGAGGTGAATCAGCATTTTCGCTTAACTGCTTGCTGGCTGTCCTCTTCGTCCTCACCATTTTCAATTCGAATTTGTGGAAGCTTCTGATATTGGGGGCGACAGGAGGACGAACTAGGGGAGACAGGTACGAAATGTTTGGAAGAAGAATAGCCTTCTCTTTTTTTAACTGAGGATGCTTTTTCAAAACGAAGGGTAAATATGTAAACCAACTTATTTTTTATGTTTCCCCCCTTAGTACTTTTCTAACTAATAGGTGTCCCCTCAATAATTTACCCCCCTTATCTGTTTTGGGTGTGTCAATAACAATGCTCAATTTTATTACAATTTCAACTTATTTACCCCATTAATACTTCAATATTTTACTACTTAAAACCATTGTTGTCCAAAACAACTTTTCAAAAGATAAAAAAATTGTTGCCAAGCTAGATCTAGTGAGATAAAAACACTACAACAAAATGAATTTATTACAACTTTTTGTTTACAACGTTCGTTGCCTGGTAGCTGTAATAATGGTTTTTTAACAAATGTTTTCTACCATCAATTTTAATAAAGTTGCTTTTAATAACTGTTCATATGTTGCAGTTGTAATAGATTTCTTTAACAACTTTCTCTAAATGACTAGTGTAAGTATTAATTTATAACAACCTTTATTTATAGTCGTCTTTCTCTTTCAAGGGAATGTTGTTAACAACCAACGAAAGTTCTAAGTTGAAATAATATTAATGACTATTAATAAATAATTTATAAGCAATAATTAATGATTTATAATTATTTTTTATAATTAATAATTTATTATTAATAATTTATAATTTATAATAATAATGTATAAATTATAATATGTACATTATTTTTATTTTAGCAAGGCTAACCGGCTTCATAGTGGGTCTTGGCACTTTTATTAAAAAAATTAAAACATGTGTCATGTACATGCACGAAACGGCTATAGAACGATAAAAACAAGAGTTTGGTAAAAAGGCCAAAACTACTACAGACCTAAACAACTAAACCTCTTGTGCAAAGGAGGAATCATCCTTATCACTAGACGAATCAGACCCTATGAGATTGACATACTCACTAAAAAGAAGCGCAATCCTAGGATCAAAAACAACAGACCCCTCATCAAACACAAACATTCTATCCCAAGTTTCATTTCTCTAAAATCTCACCATTCTGCTCTCCATATTTCCCATCAACTGAAAGTGTAAATGTGTCTCCTGAAATGTGGTAAAATAGCGATCTATGCTTACCTTTCATAGTAGCAACAAACTTGCAATATATGTCAAACATCGAGCAATAATGAAATTGGACGATCTCATGTTCCAAAGCTTTCTCGGTAGAATTCCAAGTGATATTATCAGAGACGGAGCTAGTGCTAATCGACAAGAATGGATCCAAATCATTGATGGAGAGCTCACGCTTGGGAACTCAAACTCTCTTCACTACCTTTGAAAGCAGGATCTTCTACGGAGGCTTAATTTCAACTTTTACTACTTCAGGGATTGGCGATGGATTAACCGAATGCTTGCATTTAGAATTAGATGACCAAAAGATATGCAGTTTGCACATATTGGCGGTTTCCATTTATATCCAATGTCAACTATAGCAATAGCACCAGGCGTTGGTTCAACCGGAAGAGAAGAAGGTGATAATCTATCAGGCTTAACCTCAATGAGGGCTCTAGCATAACCCAATCTATCTCTTCTAACTATAGATTCATCCAAGCACCAAATCACCAATCAAATTTGATAACCAATTGATACCAATAATGGACTGAAAGACTGATGGAATATTCGTAAATTGAACCCATACTGGTATAAAATAACCTGTTCACGAGCAGCATCAACGGAGGAGGACCATTTAGTTACAATAACAGGCTTCCCCATTATGATGACCGGATCGCCTTCAAAAATCCAAAGCCTGTCCTCTAGGCAAGAGAAATCAAAGTAGAACATAGAATGTCATAATACATAGTAATTTTTCCTTTCAATCTCCAATTTTGCCTTAAATGAGTTTTCACAACAAAAAATGGAGGGTTGTCGTCTAAGAAAAAGCCTACTAGTTGTTCACGCCAAAATAGAGTTCCTGCCTCAATCACCTCGGGAGGATGGATATTAACCCCGTTTACTGTTAGTAAATCAAAGTGTTTTGGAGTGTAATTACTACGTTACGCGGTTTGGAGGAGAATAATGAAGACCATGATTTAGATTGAGCAGCAGTAGGTTATATAGGCTTTTCAATATGAGGGACCTTGACATGGATTGAGACGTGAGTGTCAGAACACATGACAGATCCAGGAATAGTGGCATTACCATCCACAAAACCATATACTTGAGCAGACACAAGGGAGTCAAGTGTAGACTTATTTGGAGATTGAATCACATTATTAAGTTTAATGTTCATGCACAAAAGCCCGACTGTATCAGAAGCAACATCAACAGCCTCAGGGACATCCACAGCCGCATTTGGTTCAGACAATGCAGGAACATCATTAGAAGCTACAGCAGAGGGTGGCGCTCGCGTCGCCATGACAAAGGTGCGCCCGAAGGAGTAGCGAAATCACGTCCAGATCTGGTTGCTAATACTTATTGGTCAATGGACAAGACATATCGAGGTTTTGACTTTCGAATTTTGGCTATGAGGAGATGAGCAATAGGGTAGGAAGGAGAGGTGTGGAAGTGGAATAGCGAGCGAAGGATAGAAGAAGAGGAGTCGAACGCGCAAGGGATGACGAGAGCTTGGGCTTAATTCTGAGTCGCTTAATTTCATTTAAAGGGAGTCAGCCATTTCTTTTAGCTGTATGAATTTTTTCCCTGTATACATAATATTTAATAATTTATTATAATTAATAATTTAAAAATAATAAATCATATATAATAATTTACAAATAATGATGGATAATTTTAAATTAGTTGCTTATTATAATCAATGATTTAAAATTAATAATTTATAAATAATACTTTACGTTTAATAATAATATTCTAAAATTAATAATTTCTAATAAATAATGAATATAATTAGTAAACTACAAGAATGCTAATTGGTTTTCATAAAATTATAAATATATTAGTTTGCGAAAACTCATTACAACAAAAAATGTGGGTTACAGTGTAAAGGATCTTATGACTACTTTAACACTAAATTGGGTGAATAATATTTTGTAACTTTAATGAATCTTTTTAACTTTGTTTTAAGATTCAAATCAAACCACAGATTATCAACGTGGATATATACTAATCAAGTAGTCACAGATTCGATAACAGATAAATATAAAAGCAATAACAAAACGTAAAGTAAGAGAGATGACACCCGAAATTTATACTGGTTCAGATTAACCAATCCTACATCCAGTCCCATACAATACTATAAAGATTTCTTTTAATCGCCTACTTTAACAAGATAGCAAGCAAACCATAATACAGCCTCGATTTCAAGGCTACGAGATACACCCTCCTATCTCACGAGTTTGGGTAAAATATCTTGGTTTACCGAGCAACAAGATCACCCACTAGATTTAGATGGGTTACTAAGCACACTCACTTGATTTGAATGGAAAACTAGCACACCTAAACAATTAAGGTAGAGTTGTTGATTTCCAAATACAAACAGTTGTACTTGGGATACGAGATATCATATAGCTCTTCTGATAGTGGTTTGATTTTTGAGTTTTAAAGAGAATGCTTCCAAACTAATAAATAATTTGTAGAGAATGAATGTAGTAAAGTAGAAATTGAATTTGAATGGGTTCGAAGAGAATAGAAAGTGGATTTTGTGAAATATATGATGAGAATTTGGAGTAAGAAGAAGGTAGAGAAAATAGTTAATAAAATTCATTTTCCAGTCTCCTTTATATAGTATATGAAGGGATGTGTCTATTCGCGAAGAGATGTGGTTAAAAAACAACTATTCAAAATCCAAAAGACACCTCTTCAACGGTCTATATGTCGACATATATAGGAGGACACGTCGACATATCTTTGTAAATTTAGAAAGTGATTTTCTTTCAAATTTGTTCAAACTTCCATATTTTTGTAAAATAATTTGAACATAGTTTTTAAATACTTTGAAGACATAAAAAAATTTATAAAATATTTTAAAAAATATATTTTGAATTTTAAAAAAAAAATTTGAAAAAATATCAAAGATCAGAAATTTGCGATAAAGATCAGAATCTACTATTAATGGCTTTAATAATTTATTCTAATGACTCATAACTATACACTAAAGCCTTGAGCTCTTTAAATCTTTATCTTTAAACTCATGAGTCTTGATCATCTCCAAAATTCGAACTTTAGTTTTTATACCGACCAGTCTTCAAGTTTAATCATTTTGTACCTGTGTAATATTCTACAATATATACTGTACAACTTGGCAAAACATTAGTATCTATATTTATATGGTTGTTATCATCAAAATTAATATCCGAGGTATTAACTAAAAAAGTAGCAGTAAATAGCAGATTTTGAGCAGAACGATTATCGTTCATTCTATCTAGAATGAACTAACCAGAAAAATATTCTATTTGTAACTTAGCGCCACTGATCGAACAAAAATTTACCAATGCCGCTCATTTTACATTGGTCGCATTAATTCAATACTCTTTATCCCTATTTCTTCAAAAATGAGAAAAACCCTAAAATCGATACATTTTCATGTCTGGTCTAGCACAATTTGGACTAGGGTTATTCTTCATAGTATGATTCAAATATCTTCTTCTTAGACCGATCATCAATATCATAGACCCTTTAGATCAAAATCTTCAGTCTCAAGTTACAACCCGATCTAGAAAATCATTGTGCTCAAGTTGTCTTATTCCCGAGCTTCCTTCTTCATCATCGATCAGGTATACAAATTGTAGCTATAATCGTAGACAACCAACCTATTTCTAGATTTTATAATGCAAAAAGTATTTTGTAATCGTGCTTACCATCAATTCAAGAGCTAGCAAGCTCATAAATCGTTTTCTGATATTATGTTATTTACAATCTTAAATTGTTTTCGGATATTATATTCTTTACAGTTGTATTATTTTTTCCTTTTATTCCAACGTATGCCCCTCATCATTGACACATGCATCAAAATTTGTTGTGTGTTTACTCTATAGGGAAGAGAAGACTGATTTCATGTTGATTGTTTAGATGTTATTGATTTCATTTTTTTAGCCTGATTATCGTATATCTCATCCAATTGGGGGAAATGATAAAATAATCCACACGTCAGTGCTGCTATTTGGTTTTAGATGCTATGGTAGTATGAAGACATTGAGTGCTTAACAATAGATAATATACCACAAATATGTGTTCATTTGTTGTTTGTGTTATTTTTTTGTAAAGATAAAAAACGACCCAAGGCCCAACAAGAACCGGTAAGTAAAAAAGCTTACCCGTTTGGTTTTAAATCACATATTACAGCTTAGCTCAAACCTTAGCCGCTCATTTTCTTTCTCATTTACTCATTCTACTTCAAAAGAAAAAAAATCAAAAACCCGATAAATTAGGGCAATAGATAAATTGGGGCGATTCATCCAAATCCCTAATTTAGATGGCTGGAACTTCCTTTAGGGGGTCTCCAAAGCTTTGCCTTGTTCCTTTTATCATACGAAAGCTTCGGATCTAAGATGTGACTTCTGGAGTTGGCTAAAATTTCATATTTGTTTGAAATTTGCTCCTTTTGTCCTTGAAGTTTACTACTTTTACCCTTATTCCGTACAGATAAGTGATAGAGTTGATTGTTGAGCTTGCTTCTGTAGTAGCTCCTTTTTAATCTCCGTTTATTAATGTCAAGTTGCAAATTTCTATGTCGTTATAGGAATTGTAACTCATTTGGCATGACATTGGGTGAGTGGTGGACCCTGTTCAAAGTAGGTGAAATATAACTAGGGTTAGTATTCTTATTTAATTTTTGTATCATGTTATCATTACTAATTGTATTTTGATTTATCTTGTAGGTTCTGTTTTGGGTATTGGGTCGGCTACCTCCAATTTTCATACTATCAAGATTGATTCCATACCAACCTCTCAACCCTTTCATCAAATGATTAGCACTAAATTGTATTATTTTACCTTAGGAAATGTTTGGACTGACTGCCACCACTCTTTCTTCGTAGTTTTTCAGATCATGTGTAACACCCCTAATTTTTAATAAAATTATTCAAAAGATTTAATTAGATAAATTAATTAGAATAATGTATAGTGATAAAAAGATTGAGATTGGTGAATAAACTTAGAGGCTGTGCTTAAGTAACTTAAATGGGCTTATAAATGGATAAATGATAATTAAATTAACATAAGGGCATTAGGGTAATTGTCGCACCCATAGTTCACTACCCTATACCCACGTTACCTTATCATTCATGTTCATTTTTCACAAACAAAACAAACGTAAGAAAGAAAAGAGCAAGCAGGCCATTACAAGGAGAAGAGGAAGAGTAATCAAAGTAAAAGTTTAGGATCAAGCTAAGGTGAATCAATCTCAAACAAATCTCTAATTTCCTTATCCAACCTATGCTAAATAATAATCCTAATCATCTCTATATTTTTTTTCAATCATATGTTTTCAGATTTATGAACTAATCCATTTTATGATGATTTGATTGATGATATGCTTGGTTTTATAACATGTTTGATTTAAAATAAAATTGTTTAAATATAATACGTATGGTTTTATGGTAAAACCATAGCAAATGATTTTAGAATACCATGGGAAAATTTTATGTTATGAAGAACTTGGTTTTGGAGTTGGGTTTCAATTTTTATAATTTTCCAAGCCGTAGAGAATTTATTATGAATTTCCAAAAGAAAATATGTATTATTGGGTTTAGAAATTTATTTTCGGTTATTATATGACTAATTTGGGTCTAAAATTTATATATGTTAAATAACATATTAAAAGTGAATTTCATTGACTTTTGGGGTTTTTTACTAAGAGGTTTTTTATGGAAATTAAATTATTTTAAAAGGAGGACCTAAATGATTTAATTGTTGTTAAATAGGAAGGGCTTATTTGTTAAAAGTTATCCTTGTTTTAGATCTGAGAAAATGCCGCAATTATTTGTGAAATAGTTTGAGAAGTTTAAGGCAACCAATCAAGTGTTTACACGTGGGCAAGTTAGTTACAAAAAGATTACTTTATTTGGTAAAAACATCTTTTACTCAGAAAAGTAGGTTCCGCCACTTTCGGAAGGACCCTTTCGACTCAGATCTTCCGCCACCAATCAGGTCGAAACCTAGCATGTCGAAACCAATGAAGCCGAAGCCAATACACATGGTTTCAATTAGTTGGTACGTAGTGGATAGGAGAAGAGCGGAAGGTAGTGTGTTGAAACGTGGCTTCCGATGGGGTCGGTACTATGGTTTTGTTTTCTAAAAGAAAATCCCTTGCCAGTTTCTTTATATGCTTTCGAAGGGGTCGAGACGATGCTTTTGAAAATGACATTTAACTAGCTTTCGAAAGAGAGTTGCCGCCTTATTAATTAAAGAAGTAGATTTTAATGGAGCTACTTAGTTTTCAAATTTTAAGTGTTCGGAAGGGGTAGTTTCGACAAAGTCAAAACCCTTCTGCCGCTTTGCCTTTCGAAAGCATTGAAGATATCATTGCTTTCAGAAGGTAACCCTTGTTTTAAAAATGTAAGCCACTTCCCGTAGCTTTCGAAGGGGTTAGGGTTTCGAAGGCAATAGCCTTGAAAGGGGTTTCAAAGCCAACCTTCAAGTGTTTTACCCAAAGGACTTATGCTTTCGAAAGGGTGGTGCCGACCCCATCAAGTTTTCCCCAATACTTTCCAAGGATAAAGAATGGTTTCAAAAGAGATACTTTCGTTTATATTCACTTGACCCAAATAATATTTTAAGTATAAATCCAATGGTTTCGAAAGGGTACTCCAATTGGTTTCGAAGCTATGCTGCTAAATGATTAAATGCTAATGCTTTAGTATATTCGAAAGGTTTTGAAAAAAGGTTTTAAAGTGTTTGAAAGGCAGGGGCATAATATTTTGAAATTAGATTTTTATGCTTTCTAAGGAGGGTATCTAGTGAGGTCGAAAGCCAGGTTTCAAAGGAGTCGAAAGGCATTGTTTTTCAAACCGAGTAAGCCCAAACTCACCTTTTAAAGGGAAAACCCCTGGTTAAATTAAAGGAGTTTTGTAATGGTTTTAAGAAGAGGCTTTCCTTTATAAAATATTAGGTTAAAGGGATTAACCATGTTTTTTATGAAAATGATTTCAAGGATATAAAATCCACAGAGGTGGTGTTGGTATGTTATTATGGTTGCTTCTTCAAATATAATATATTCACATTATAACGGACCCATAACTGCTTTTGGGGATAAAAGGTAGAAGAACCAGCTAGGTTGACCCAGTAGTGAATATAAATTGATTAAACTCCTAGATGAGTAGAATTGCATCTAAGAGGTCAGGGAGACCAGAATACAGGATTCCTAAATATAGAAGTTGTCAGGGAGACAAGTTCATAGTGCACCCATGAAAACTATGACTAGGAAGTTATTGGAGTTACCAATAGGTTCATAGTAATTCCATGAAAACTATGTTATAAAGAGTTGTTGGTAGGGGTCAATTTATTTGTAGTGCACCCGTAAAAACCATATCCGGATTAAGTTATTGATAGTTGTCAATAGGTTCCTAGTCAACCCATGAAAACTAGGATAAGAGAGAAGTTATTGGAGTCACCAATAGGTTCAGGAAAACCCATGAATTAATTAAGTTATTGACAGTTGTCAATAAGTTCTTAGTCAACCCATGAAAACCAGGATAAGGGAGAAGTTATTGAAGTCACCAATAGGTTCAGGGGAACCCATGAATTAATTAAGTCAATTGGTAGGGGCTGATAGGTTCATAATGCACCCATGAAACTATGAAATAGGACAAGGAGTCCATATATTATATAAAGGTTATTAGTATGCCCATGAAAATTAATAGGCTAATAGTGACCCTAGAAACTATAAACATGACAGGAGTCAATTAAATAGAGGACGGGAAATACAGAATGTTTTAACTTGTATGCATATCATCATAATATTCTGAAATGACTTTGTTTATAACCATTGTGGATGTAGAAGCACGGTATATAGTTTTATAAAGGTTTTAAGATACTAGCGAGAGGAAAACCCGTTTCGCTAAGTGGCGTGATCTCACTAGATATCTAAATTGTTTGAGATGTTAGATTATTATTCATACCAGGCTTTATGTCTGACTCGAAGTGTATGTTTTCCCCTTAAACTCTTGGGTACTCAATTGATTTTGAATAGTTTGAGAGTTGAGGTTTTCAGGTACCTCATTAAACGAATAAAGCTTCCGGAGACGTGCAGGAGGCATAATAGATATTTAGAGTTCCCTTTTATTTGATTCCGCTGTGTTGTTTGTAGTGGCAAAGTTGTTATATTGCCTGTATATACTCCGATCATCCAAGGGGGCATCTTCATATGTCCGACATAATAGTAATCTCTTGTCTATCAAAGAAGAAAGGGACAGCACAGGACCAATCACACTATGAAGGGATTACACAAATCAAATAACCTTTTCTTTTTAAATACGTATATAATACCGATCTGAATCTAATATCTTGTATACAGAGCCAAGGATTAGGTTAAAAATACTTTCACAAAAGAAAGAAAAGTCGCATTCAGGAAGATGCAGAATATCTTCATTCGGAAAGTGTTGCGAAAACATTTTTCAGAGTGGTGAAAGTTCTTAGATTTCATTTGGTACTTAGGTTCTTTTGATGGCGGTTTCATTTGGTACTTAGGTTCTTTTGATGTACATTTATTTGTCCTGTGTAGGTTTCATTGTATACGGTTGTCCCTGTTATCTTCTGGGATTTGGAACTTTTCGCTTTAGCTATGTGCTGCATATGGTTTTGATAGTAATGAAGCCGCCATTTTATTGTTGTTGTTGATGTGGAGGTGGCTGAGGTTCATTTTGAGCTGTTTGCCATTCTCCTGATAGCATTGTCGTTATATTAGAGTTACGACATATCTATTACTTTAACTATCAGCCTGCATGTCGAATCCAACATAGGCTTTAACTATTTTCCCGCACAATCTCGCATGTTTTTCATCTGTCCATGAGTAAAGCTCAAATATTTGTTAACAAATATCAATCTTATCTTCTTCTCGAATTTTGCAACGTCGGAAAGTGTTGCGAAAACATTTTTCAGAGTGGTGAAAGTTCTTAGGTTTCATTTGGTACTATAAGGATCTAGTGTTGCTTATCTTCAATGAATGCGATTGAACTCGTCTATAAACGCTTTAAAATGCCAAATTTGTTGTAGTGTTTACTGTTACAAACAGCTGGTGGAAAAAAATACCCTTTTTCACCCCCTATATTTTATTTTCAAATCCAAAAAGATGAAAATCAGAGCAGTTCGGGTTTGGATTTTATGGGATGAAAAGAAAATGAAAGGGAGAAGAAGCAGTAAAAACTGAGAGCATGGAGGATGGGTAGAAGTTGGATAGTAATAAATAGCAAGAAACATTCATGTGATTCCGAAAGAACCGGTAAAAATAAAATGTGAAAGGATTAGTGTAACAGTTGTCAAGCATATTTTCTCTGTTGAAACGACTTGATTAAAGTGTTAATAATAATACGAATCCCTGCTAGCACAGGGAGTTAACCATGTAATTTATTTAAAGCATTGCTAAAAGCATTCAGTTTTGTTTTTTCTAATACCATTAGAAAAAACTACAATAGAATGTTTACACTTTATAATACCAAAATCATTTCATATAACAATCAATCATTGCGTAAAGTCATTTTGCATGGCGAACAACATCCGACCAATATTGTTTTCCACGACCATCAACTACCAACTACCGTTATTCGGTGGTTGATCGCCATGAAAAAGTCGTCATCAAACCAGTGGCTAGAGAAGGTGAAGACATTGTTCATAAGCAAAGGTTCTGCTTTCTCTTCAAGGAGTGTTATTACAGGCGACACATATACGGGTGTAGATCAAATTGGCATACCCGCTGAAATAGAAAAAATTGTAACATTTAAAGAGGGTTAATCAATACAGTACAAAAAAATATATAAAAGTTTGTAGATGACAGGTGCTTGCAAGCATTAGACTTGTTCAAAATTCAGGTGGATACTATTGTTCTTAATTTTTACCTCTCAATTCTTGTCTCATTTTCATTCTACCCAGATCCATCCCCTTTGATAGCAATACATTTCCAAGCTCCTCTTTGCATCTCAAACTGCCGATATGTTTCTTTCCTCGAGTGTTGAGAGAGGTTGATTATCTTGTGAGGTGTGGTGGGATGGGAGAGGCTTCTTGTTGATGTAAAGTGAAGAACTGTTTGAAGACCCATACTCCAAATCATAAAAGAGAAATGCCATCACTTCTTATTGATGGTTATTAGTTGTCCGTTTATACCAGGGCATGCGATATCTACACAATCAACAATCCGTTTATACCAGGACATGCGCTTAAGGATGACTAGAAATGCTTTTAGGGGTGCTGCACAAATGCAAAGGGGTCTAGTTTACTACAAGACCATTCTTGGGAATCCTACAAGATCAATTCGTTCTTTTTTCTCTGACAGATGGTCAGAACTTCATCTGGGTTCGAATCCTACTGAGAAAGCATATGTTCTGGGCGGCGACGATACCGAAGCCACTAACTTGATTACAGATGAGATGCTACGTATGCACGTTTTCAATGAGATGAGTCTTAAATGAGAAAATTTTCCCCTTCTTACTAGTTACTAGACGAGTTCAATCGCTGACCTGGCTATCTCGAAGCTGATCTTTGCTAGCCTTTCCTTCTTGCTTTTGCTTTCCTGTCCCCAATTAAGATACTAGAGGTCGCCAATGTTTATACTGGCCAATTAATATACTGGGCCCTTGGTATACTAGGCGCCCCAGTATCTTAATTAGAGGTCACCTATGAATTCGCGTAAAAGAGAGAATTTGAGCCCCTTACCTTAATCTACACTCGTACTCATAGACAATCAGTTCCTCCCCGCTTCCATAGCATGTAGCCATTGATCCTCTTAGCCCAACCAGGGTGATACTCCGAGAGCGACAACTTCGCACACAAATGTTCAGACGTATCAAAATCGACGCTTCTGTTCTATCTTGGAAAAGTGACGATCTCCTAGCAAAGGAAAGCCGTTCAAGTCAGGCGAGCGAAGTGAGAGTTCGGGAGTCCCCGTCCTCTTCTTCTTCTGGAGCCGTCCAAACTTCGGGACAAGTTACTGAGGCAAGGATCACTTCGACGATGCCAATGGACGTTGTTCAGTCCACTTTCACCGAACAGGATCGAGAGAAGGTGTCCGCAGTTCATGGGATTCCACTGGGAGATATCATAGTTCTCGAAGCGGGAGATAGGCCTTATTTACCCCCGGCGGGATATATGGCTTGGACTAAGATGCATTGTGAATGTGGAGCGATCCCGCCACTGGCCACACCCTTCCGTAACATGCTCGTTAAGTTTGGGTTGGCACCGTTCCAGCTATCTCCCAATTCGTACATAGTCATCGCGGGGATGGAAATCTTGAAACGCAGGGTCAAAGACTCCAGTCTAACCCCTCTGGAGGTTAGTTATTTCTACAAGCTGAAGAGAACAAAGGATAGCTCCTTCTACAATTTGGAGGCAAACCCAAATACCCCGTGCGTCAAACACTTGAAGAGTAAGGCCGGCAATTGGCGCGACTCTTGGTTCTTTGTTAGGAACCCACACAATATTCCTACTGCTTTTCACATTCCAGGTAAAGATTTTAGCCGTACAACGATTCGCGTCGTAATTACATTTTCTCTTACTAATCTCAGAGGTCATTTATGGCAGCATCTATTCCTCGGACTTAGAAGGATTCCCACCTGGAAGATTTGGTTGGTAGACTCTCTCGTCTGGGCGGCGACGATACCGAAGCCACTAACTTGATTACAGATGAGATGCTTCGTATGCACGGCCTCATTGGGCCCGCTCAGTCAATCAGGAGATCCGCACGCCCCCAAAGGTCCAGTAAAAGAATCGCTGCGGAGGGAGTCGAGACCGCCGGTTCTGATGTCATTGTTTAATTCGAGACCGCCGGTTTTAAGATGAAAATGTATTTCCCTCTTTTATTCAGTGAAATAAATCAGGCTGTCGTTTTTGTTTTCAATGTAACAAATTTCTCTATCATTATTTGGCTTTTCTCGAATATGTTTGCAAACTGGTGTTAACAAAATCCCCAAATATAGCTATTTAAAACATTTTCAAAAAACAGATTATGTACACTTGCATGATGTAAAATCCCGTAAACATCTCTGAATTCTGTGTGTTCTACTTTTACTCTTTTTACATTTTACTCATTAACACATTTTTAGTTGGTCGACTTTGTATAACATACAAAGATGAAAATTAGACTTAAGCAATTATTGTATACGGACATACAACTTTAAAAGTTGGTCAGGCGATAAACCGAAATGAATGCAAATTGAGCTGCATTGTCAGAATGTATATACTGTATCAGTGTTTGCTTTGTCAGAATGTATATACTGTGATAACATCATATGTACTGTCATATTGACTTGTCTTAATGTTTGTCTATCATGTTCTATGTACTGTTATATTGTTTGCATTGTAATGTTATGTGTACTGTCATATTGTTTGAACCGTTATAAGTACTTATATTAATGTTTCTACTGTCATGTTATATTGTTTGCACTGTCATATTATACACTATGTTATATTGTTTGCGTACTATCATATTTTTTGCACGGTTGTATTATCAAAATTATAAATTACTGGGAATCGAATTAGTACTAAATTTTTTAACAATTACTACGCTGATTGGGTGATAATATTGGCAGGTTGATGTGCCCTTTGTCCTTGTATGTTCCCAGATTGACATATTAAATAGACATACTAATTGATATAACTGACCATACATATACCTTCAGTATAACATCTATCTTCGGTTGACTAAGGAAAGAGCTTGTGGCCCGGTGTATGCAAAGTGTACTATTTCATATAGGATTGACTTATCATCCAGGTAATGAGAAGCTCCCCGCCACTTTTGATAGATCTCATATATTCACCGGCAAAGTATTCCTCATCACTTGGTTTACAGCTATTTCATGTATTCTACTTTTGCATTGCTGTTTGTATATTATATACATAACGGTTTCTGCAAGTTCATATTTGCAGTACAATAGGATATACAAAGCACCACTTGTTTCATTTATGTGTGAGATTAACATGGCTACTGTAACGACCCTTAATTTTTGATCCAATTTAAAATTTTAAACGCTATTTTTAGCATAGAATTGAAATTTTAAATCAATGATTTCTTTTGACCTTAGAATTTCAAATTTAGAATTCGTCCTGTTAGTTATAGTTATGGTAGAAGTTTCGTCGTCAAATATTGAAGTCATTTTCGTTTGCATTTTTATTCCTTATCAGTTCATTTTGAAGTGTGAAAATTTCATCTTCCTAATCTAAATATTTTTACATGGTCAGGAAGAATAAAAATAACTTATGATATATTATAAAGCAAATTGGTCAAAGAGTAGAAACTGCTGCCTTCCCATTGCTCCTGCCATCACCCAGCAAGCCATACCGCCTCTCTTTCTTTTTCTATTCTTTTATTTCTAATAAAGAGAAAATAAAGGTTGCTGCGTTGTTGGTGCTTGAGTCGTGCTTCATTAGATCGTAGTTCGTCACCGTTGCTTTCATTGTTGTGTTCATCCGTTTCCTCTAAAGGTGAATAACTTTATTCGACTTATATTTCTACACAATGATAATCAAGTTGTTATGTGGTTGCTAGTGATGATTTGTTTGTGTGATTATGTGATGATTAATTGTATGATATTGAGTAGGCTGAGGATATTGGACTTTCAGGTTACTATTTTGGTAGGAGTGAATAAGCATTCATGGTCATCGACATCCATTGCATCAATCGTACTGTACAATAACTAAATAGAGTTTTTTTGACTAAATAGAGTTTTTTTGACTTAATTCCGACTAGAAGTGCGGAACGTGTATAATTTGGGGTTCTTTTCAAAACAAACCCAAATCGACCAAATATACTTAATATAAAGGTTGGAACTGTAAACATGGTTTTTAATAGAAATAGCCGAAATAAATTCCCAACCTCCCTGTTCAAGTCTAAATTTTTAGTCGCAGTATTCACCCCTTTCAATCAAACTTTACGTCACTTCTTTCTCTTCTTCCTATGCGCCGCCCTTCTCCTTCTCTCTCTCTGCTTCCTTTTCGCTCTCCTCAATTTATGACGATTAATGGCAAATTTAAAAACCGAGGTTACTTAACTCCACCTACTTTCTTCCATTTCTCTTCATTTCGTATATTCAATTTTTATGAACACAGATCGCGAAAGTGGTACTTCCAAACCGCATCTAAGCATTCTGAAATCTAAAGGTTTCACAGGTGAAACTTTTATTTGGTCATGATTTTTTATTCGTAAGCAATAGTTTACCACAGATTGCGAAAGTGGTAATTTTTGTTTGGAGACCGTCATTAATCTAATTGTTATTCGTTGATTTTATCATTTAGTTGTTTTATTGAGTAATTAGAAAAGTAATTAGGATGTCCAAATGCATGGTTTCAAAAAACTCTAAATATATAGAGTATAGCTAGGTGATCGAGAAAATTAAATAGGGATTTGTGAACCATGCACTTGTGAACTTTGTATGTTATACAACATTCCTGACCTTATTGCAATGATAGTGTATGTCTTACTGGTTGCCATCTTTTAGGCATGTTGGGGCTTTGTAATCGATAGCAATGTTGTGAACAAGTAGAGGAATATACATTATTTGTTTGACCTTGTTGCAATGATAATGCAACTAAGCACTTGAACTATTTGCTAACAGAATGTTGTTAAATATACATTCCTGACCTTGTTACATAAAAGTATAATATACATTAACACTACTATATTCAATTCTAATTTTCTTGCAAATCCTTTTGTTTAATTGCCATCGTTGTATGCTATTTTACACTCATGCATTGGATTGATGAGTTTTTTTTAATGTCAAATTATAACATTAGCACCACTTATAACATTGCATTGGACTTGCTCTGTTGTCTTCTAGGTTTTAGTAAAGGAAAGCTTGATAAATCAGAAAGTTGTTGTGAGAGTGTTGGAGATAATTTTGAAATGCAATATAAGCCTATTACAAATCCGAAGGTATATGTACCTTTTTGTTTTAAACATTTGCTTCTTTTGTGTTTAGAGTTGTAAATTTTCGTTTTAAACGTTTGCTTCTTTTGTGATAAATCAGAAAGTGGTTGAAATGCAATATAATGCAATATAAGCCTATTACAAATTCTAGGAGTTTTCTCCACTCTTCTTGAATCTCTCCAAATATTTTTATTTTCAAATAATTTATCACTTTATAGTTATTCTACTAATTTTCTAACGCATTTTACATTCACGGCACTTTTCAACAAAATTTACGATTACAAATCGTTTCTCGATTCTCTAATATTTTACATTCAAGCTCATAAATTTAAATTAATTGCATAATTCAAAATTTAGACCGTATGAAAACCCAATTAACTAATATTTAATCCATGAAATAAATTCTAAAAGATGCCAATTTCAATATGTATACATACCATAGTCGCATCAACAAATTGGTAAAGTTAAATTTTCATTTAGGTACAAAGTTATATAATCACATAACATAAGTTACATACATTAACAATTAACAATAATAATAAATTTATTTTATAATTCGTTTATCTCAATGAAATAGTCATGACTCTGCTAGCATTTATTTATGAAAACGAGAGTTCCTGTTAGATCGGCGTGCTAATACATCATCCAAGGTTAATGAAATATATATCAGTTGATATTATTATTAATGTCTAGTGTGGAAAACATTTTGAAAGTATAATATAAATCTTAGCCAACATACAACCATTGTTGTATGTCTACTATAGCTACTACGTTCAATAGCAGGTTACCGCCACATCCCATAGCAGGTAATACAATTAAAAACCGTACAGGGTTCGTATTGTTTCTTTGGTTTTCCAACAAATGGTCAGGCAAAGGAACTTCCTTATACCGAAATAGAACGCCTCTGGAAAGACGCCCCAAGAACCTAACTGGATCTCTGCAAACAAAAGGCTGACGCTACCTCACGCTCTAACCGAGCTGTAACTAGGTAACTAACACACGAGCTATGCCATCCCCCGGTCGTTACCGACCTTTATCCAAGGATCCTCAATCACAAAGCAACAACCACAAAAGTATAATCAACATAGGTAAAATATCTGGGCTCCATACCATAATATCACCTTTTATCCAGAAGGAAATGACATACCCTAGGGGCGCTACCCCTACAAACCTTTGCCGCAACATTCCTGTTTCGACCATTACCGGGTTGTGAGGCTCGACGAAGTCTCGTCCACAAAACTACGCTTTTTCAAAAAGCAACAATTTTTCACTTAGCAACGCTTTGATCAAAACAAATGATCAACAGCACTTCGTATGCCACATTACCAAATTGAGAATGTATCACTAGTAACCATCAACTACATAACCTCTAAGCTCATACGTCTCAGAGAAGGGTGTTAAGCTAAGAGAATAAATTCTCCACCACCAACAGAAATGTATTTGATAGAAACCAGCTTTACATCTCAAAGTGTAACGTCAGACACACATCCATACAAGTCCGTTACGGGATCAAACGGAACCGGAGGCACTTCCAAAGAAGCCCTTGCAATCCGGATAATTTCTAATCACGTCCGGACTTCCCATCACAAAAAGAGTGATATAAATCTCTATACTGGAGCAACTCGGTGAAGAGACATTCGACAGGTTGTCCTTTCATTTTCGAAATATCCGGTCTTCACATCGGTCTTCAATACGATCCATATCGTCGTATCACTAATTCGGAATGGATTATACGACACAAAGGTCCTTTCCCGGCTAACCCGAATAGTGAGCGTTTGTTTTAAAAAAACAAATCAAGTGTCATTTCAAAGGCAAATATTGATAGTCGGTTATTTAACTATCAATAACATTCACAACAATCAACCAATTTAAATAATTTTTCCCAAATTATTAAATTTCAAATCTCTTCACAAGATATATATTTTTCCACACTTCACATTTGAAAACCAATTTCAAATCACATTTTCACACTTCACATTTGAAAACCAATTTCAAATCATATTTTCCACACTTTAAAAATAAATCAATATTTATTTTTAAAACAAATTTCTCTTTCTTTTATAAATTCTATTCGGAATTTACATTCTCAAATATTCACTTTTAACACCAAATCAACTTTCAAATTGATTTCTCAATTTATTTCAAATCCCAAATCGAATTTCAAATTGATTTCTGAATTTACTTCAACACCGAATCACATTTCAAATTGATTCTAACTTTTAATCCCAAATACCAAATCATTTTTTACAAATCGATTTCCAAATTTATTCTCAACACAAAAATCAATTTTCATTCAACATCAAATAAGTTTTCATATCGATTTCTCAAAGATTTATTTTAAATACCCAATCAATTATCAATTTGATTTCAAACAAATTTATCTCCTTTTAAATAAATTCTTTTATTCTTCCAAACCATCTAAAATTCAATTTTTAATTTCAGAAATCCAATTTCATTTATTTTTGGTATCTAACGGTACCAAAAATACATTCGGCTAAATTATAGTCTTCAACAAATTCAATCACAGATATAATCATACATAGATTATAAATAATCAATCACACAACATATGAAATCAATTCAAATGTTTTGAGCAATCCTGTTGGATCCCTCCAACTTGTTTTCCTACATCCACAGATGTTAGCACAATACCAATTCCACTTCGAGGTGGAATATCGCGGTATATGGGATTTTATAAAATATCATCCGCTATTATGCGGCGCAATAGGGTCTCATCCGCTATATAATGCGGGAAAATCAATCACCAATATATACATATGCCAATATATATATATATATTGCTATATATAGATATATCCTACTATATCTAATATCACATCCAAACAGCAATCAATCAATAACTGCAAAAAAATTCCACTTTTCATTTTGAGTGAGAAGATCTCACCTTTGATTTTAATTTGCAGTCCCATTTCCAATCTGACTATTTCTTCATTGTTTTAGACCTTGTATAAATAATTATACACTTTATTAATATTCGAAATAAATCGAACAATTAATTATTATTAATGATTCCATTTTTTTAATCTGATTCTAGCAAATTTTCCCTTTTTAAATAAATCATTTTATCCAATAAATTAAATTTCTAACAAATCTTCTTTTACACAATATCTTTCATTTGAAACTAAAATTTTAATTCAACTAACAATTTAGTTTTAAACAAAAAATTAAATTTTAAACAAATTTTCTTTACTGTAATAATTCTATTATACAAATCTTTATGTTTGTACAGATTTAAAGTAAAAACAGAAATGAACTAGAAAAAATGGTTTCTTTCCTGTTTGTTTAAACTGAAGTCTCATTTACATATATATTTCAATATATTTTACTGATATACATTTTCTATCTAAAAATATATATTACTGTATATATTTTATACGACAGATTTAAATTCAAATTGCAAGGCATAAGTGGAATATACCTGACGGCAACTCCAAGAACCAAGGCCATCATCGATCGATCGACGAACGCCTCCTTCATCATCGCGACGATGCCGCGATCGAAACCCACGCGCCTACACCATTACTCGCGTCGCCATCTCAACTTCGCGAACCCCCAGCCTTCGCGAAACCCTAATGTCCACCGAACCCCACGACATCGCGCCTCCTTGCCCATTCGCGCTCAACCACAAGCTTGACATCGCGACCGGAACCATGTTCGAGCCTCGTCGACAAACCCAAACCACTCGCACTAGACTCGCCTGCGCGCGCGAGTGCCACCGTCACCCTCGATTCTTGATTCCCCCCCAAAAGTTGATCGCATTCCTCCAGATACTCGATGCCTCGCTACTTTGATTTTTGAAATCGAACGATCTGTTCGTTTGCTCGTGAACGAGAGGGGTGGAACGATTTGTTTTCTTTTGTTTCGAACGAGATAGTTTCGATTCGATTTGGAGTTGCCCCCTTTTTTTTCTTTCGTTCTGATGTTACGAACAGGTGAGGGAAGGGGAAAAAATCGCTCCTTTAATTATTATTTTGACCGAGAATTTGGGAAGAAGGGCGGCCATTACTTTATCTTTTGAACGAAATTTGTTTATTTGAACGAGATGATTTTTCTCTGGCCATTTGAACGAAATAGAGAGGAGACAAGAGAACGTGATTTGGCAGAGAGTAGGTTGGCTTGCTCAGGAGTAGGATGGCTGATGTGAAATAATATCAACGGCAGTTGACTAATTTCTTTCAATTCAAATTCAAATCGTCACGAATTTGCAACTCAAAATCGTGATCTCCTATCGAGGCATGCCGCTAGGCGTTCGTAATGTTATACGCCTATTCCGAACGCAATGGAAAAGGTTTCGGCTCCAAATTCGATCGTATGGAGAAGATAGATTTTTGAACCAGTTATTAAATTAAATTTTCGATTTAATTTCAGCGCGTTTGCTTATCGTACGGCTAAACGATCACTCCAAACATTACGAAAATTGAAATCCGATAATAATACACTATTACGGATCCAATGGAACTGGTTTCGTCGAATTCCGAGACTGTGCCCCGGAACGCTTTTTTTAAATTCAATTTAAACGATATAAATTCAAAACTGAAAACAGTTCCAAATTCAATTCTGAAGCTTCTATTATCTTTAGTATAATCAATATGAATTTTCTACGACTTCATATTATTTTTAATAAGCTTAAAACTGAAAATTCAAATTTTTACCCAGTTTCAATAATTAAATTCAATAATTTAATCGCCAAATTCATTCTGATATTCGAATTTCAAATTAAATTATCATTCGAATATTTAAACTCAATTAAATATTCACATTTCAAATGTCAAAAATTCAGGGTCGTTACAATCTTCCCCCCTTAAAAGAATTTCGTCCCGAAATTACAAGTAAAGAAGAATGCTCCAATACCCGTTTATCATTTTACCAAAACCAAATAGTTTTATCAAATTTTCAAAACAAATCTTTCTATTAAAGATTCGTTATCACTTTAACTAACTTTCCAAAATCAACCATAAGTTCCAAATAATATGGTTGTCTTAACAATTTAAATTTAAATTCAAATTTTGAATTCAAAATTTTCTCAAGAATTTTCTAACTCTCGAAATTTTCAAAAAAATTCGCCAGCGTCTCCTTTGCGTGGCTAGCTCGGTACAACTACAAAATGTCCCTACGGACTCTCAAATTTCAAAAAGAAAAGAAAAGCCAAGCGGCTAGACAAGAAAATCATCAAATCTCATATTGAAATTCAAATACTTACCTTTTTGGTCGAGCAATTTAAATTATCTTCAAAATCGAAAATCCAATTCCATTTTCCTTAGCCTTTACAATCCCTGTATATTTTACTTGACAATAATGTCCAAATTCACTTAAGAATTTCATTCATTCATTTCTTAAGCGCAATCTAAGTATTACATACTTCTTATATTTGTTTTCACTTCACTAATAAAGTTATATATTCATTTCCATTCAACTTTGCATTTCAATTCCATTTGAATTCAATTTGACAATTTAAATTCTATTTGGAATTTATTTTATCTTCAAAAACCAAATATTCATTTTAGTGAAAATTCAATATTCACCTTTTCCAAAACTTTCAACTTCGACCAAAACAATGGTTTTCATTTTCTAATCCAATTCCTACGTTTCCATTACAATTTGAAAATCAATTTTTTCCGTTAACAAAATTTTCCAAATTTTTTTCTTCTAACTCCCAGTGAAAACACTTAAAAATCCTTTTAAAAATGGATATGGAAAGCACGTTCCCCCATGGATCACAGTTACTCGGCGGTTTCGCTACTATCCCAGGAGAATCACTTGTAATTGTGGATTTCTCATCTCTTGAATTTCGCCATGGTTGTTGCCATAGATCGTAGTTCACACGGCGGTTACACCACTATCCCAGTGGAATCGCTTGTAACCGTAGGCATCTCGCCCCTCGAATTTCGCTATGGCATCTAGATCGCAGTTTACACGGCGGCTGCGCCACTATCCCAGTGGAATCGCTTGTAACTGTGGGTATCACACCCCTCGAATTACGCTAGCATACATCATGATCAATCAACATGATCCTATCCCGATCAAATGGACACTCATACTGAGTTCCAACACCTTCACAATTTTTTCAATGGAAGGTACTTTTTCATATCCTTAGTTTAGAAAACCTAATATGCCATATATGTATAGTATTTCATTTCCAATTGATTCCATTCGATTTTAATTGGCATTCCATTAATCAAACAAATCTCATTGAAAACCATTCAAATCTATTCCATCTACTAATTTAATTAGTATATTCACTCATCCATTTTAAATTTCAAATTTCCATATTCAATTCATCTCGAATTTATTTTATCAATAACAAGGAAATTTCAATTTATTTTTCTTTCTTACTTACTTGAATTTATACACAAATTCAAACCATTTCATTCAACTCGTAATTCAATTTTGATTTACTAACTCAACTTCCAATTCACTATTTCATGAATTAATAATTTATCAAGTTAGTTTACTTGAATTCAATCCATTTTATTTTATTCTTCCAAGTTTGGATTTTTATTCATTCAACTTGATTCAAATCAATCTCATTTCATTTTTCAATTCCAATTCATTTATTTACAAATGTAGCTTCATTTGTTCATTCATAAATTCATTCATTTTCAATTTGAATCTCATTCCAATCAGATTTCAAATATTTTATAAGTTATCAACTTATTTACATTCCATTAATGAATTTTATTTTCAAATATTTTCCTGGAATTCTATTTCCAATTATAAATCACATTTACAATTTATATTTACAAATCTCATTCGTATATGAATTCATTTCCTTATACTTTCAATTCATATTTATAAATTTCATTTGTTAAATGAACTTATCTCCAAATTTTTGGTTATTATTTTAATTTCTTATTCAGTTCCATATAGCAATGATAATAATTCAATATTATTACTTTCTAACAACCAAGCATCCATATACTATAATAATTCATAGAAAATGATCTATTTTCTATACAAAAATAGTTTTGGGCAAAATTATTTCATTCACCCTATTTAAAACAATACTGTGTCGGTTTATCTTGTTTAAGAGTTTAGAAATCCCTATCGATTACAGTTGGCCAGACTGCACCGACCAGAATCTATAAACAATCAACCGATAAGTCAACACAATACAAAACAATTTTGTATTCACTAACAAATACGCGCTCATATCTATTATTACACTCACACTCATTCTAGAGTATTACTGACTCTATCTCTAATGAGTAATATCCAACAGAGCGGGGTTGTCGCTTAACCGGATGCTCCGATACCACTTGTAACGACTCGACTTTTTCGACGCTCGAAAGTCGACATTAATACGTCCACTGTATCAAATGCCGCGCAATCGAATGCCGGAAAACCGAACTATTAGGGTTAAAAAGAAGAGGTAGAAGAAGACAGAAGAAAAGAAAGAACAGAAAACAGAAACAGAAACAATATCAGAATCTCACATTCGCAGCGGAACAATATATAATAGATGAATCAATAATCTTTAAACAAAAGATTATATCAGTTTATACATACATCAATCAGAGTCAATATACAACACAATAAAACAATGGACAGTTATATAAACTTGTCCTTATACAGAATACACATCGGAATAAATAACAAGTACGAGTGTACGTCTCGTCATCCAGCGCATCTCCAAAGCTCCAGAATATCCAGAATATCCTGATAAAATAAATCTAGGCTGCCCGTGTTGAAAATTTATGGGCACCCACAGTTTAGAAAGGGAACAATAAACTCCGAGTCAGTCATGGTGACTACGTGAGATCGTAAAACAGTTATTTTCACAAAAGAAAATAAAACAGCTTCGTAATGCTTTTGGAAAATGAAACTACCATAAGGCCTCCCGCCACACACACAATGCAATCGCAGAATTGGAGGAGATTTCCCCTTATGATAGTCAAAAATGCTTACTATGCAAAATCAGTTGATATTATTATTAATGTCTAGTGTGGAAAACATTTCGAAAGTATAATATAAATCTTAACCAACATACAACCATTGTTGTATGTCTACTATAGCTACTACGTTCAATAGCAGGTTATCGCCACATCCCATAGCAGGTAATACAATTAAAAACCATACAGGGTTCGTATTGTTTCTTTGGATTTCCAACAAATGGTCAGGCAAAGGAACTTCCTTATACCGAAATAGAACGCCTTTGGAAAGACGCCCCGAGAACCTAACTGGATCTCTGCAAACAAAAGGCCGACGCTACCTCACGCTCTAACCGAGCTATAACTAGGTAACTAACACACGAGCTATGCCATTCCCCGGTCGTTACCGACCATTATCCGAGGATCCTCAATCACAAAGCAACAACCACAAAAGTATAATCAACATAGGTAAAATATCTGGGCTCCGTACCATGATATCACCTTTTATCCAGAAGGAAATGACATACCCTAGGGGCGCTACCCCTACAAACCTTTGCCGCAACATTCCTGTTTCGACCATTACCGGGTTGTGAGGCTCGATGAAGTCTCGTCCACAAAACTACGTTTTTTCACAAAGCAACGCTTTTTCACAAAGCAACGCTTTGATCAAAACAAATGATCAACAGCACTTCGTATGCCACATTACCAAATTGGGAATGTATCACTAGTAACCATCAACTACATAACCTCTGAGCTCATACGTCTCAGAGAAGGGTGTTAAGCTAAGAGAATAAATTCTCCGCCACCAACAGAAATGTATTTGATAGAAACCAGCTTTACATCTCAAAGTGTAACGTCAGACACACATCCATACAAGTCCGTTCCGGGATCGAACGGAACCGAAGGCACTTCCAAAGAAGCCCTTGCAATCTGGATAATTTCTAATCACGTCCGGACTTCCCATCACAAAAAGAGTGATATAAGTCTCTATACCGGAGCAACTCGGTGAAGAGACATTCGATAGGTTGTCCTTTCATTTTCGAAATACCCGGTCTTCACACCGGTCTTCAATACGATCCATATCGTCGTATCACTAATTCGGAATGGGTTATACGACACAAAGGTCCTTTCCAGGCTAACCCGAATAGTGAGCGTTTGTTTTAAAAAAACAAACCAAGTGCCATTTCAAAGGCAAATATTGATAGTCGGTTATTTAACTATCAATAACATTCACAACAATCAACCAATTTAAATAATTTTTCCCAAATTATTAAATTTCAAATCTCTTCACAAGATATATATTTTTCCACACTTCACATTTGAAAACCAATTTCAAATCACATTTTCACACTTCACATTTGAAAACCAATTTCAAATCATATTTTCCACACTTTAAAAATAAATCAATATTTATTTTTAAAACAAATTTCCCTTTCCTTTATAAATTCTATTCAGAATTTACATTCTCAAATATTCACTTTTAACACCAAATCAACTTTCAAATTGATTTCTCAATTTATTTCAAATCCCAAATCGAATTTCAAATTGATTTCTGAATTTACTTCAACACCGAATCACATTTCAAATTGATTCTAACTTTTAATCCCAAATACCAAATCATTTTTTACAAATCGATTTCCAAATTTATTCTCAACACAAAAATCAATTTTCATTCAACATCAAATAAGTTTTCATATCGATTTCTCAAAGATTTATTTTAAATACCCAATCAATTATCAATTTGATTTCAAACAAATTTATCTCCTTTTAAATAAATTCTTTTATTCTTCCAAACCATCTAAAATTTAATTTTTAATTTCAGAAATCCAATTTCATTTATTTTTGGTATCCAACGATACCAAAAATACATTCGGCTAAATTATAGCCTTCAACAAATTCAATCACAGATATAATCATACATAGATTATAAATAATCAATCACACAACATATGAAATCAATTCAAATGTTTTGAGCAATCCTGTTGGATCCCTCCAACTTGTTTTCCTACATCCACAGATGTTAGCACAATACCAATTCCACTTCGAGGTGGAATATCGCGGTATATGGGATTTTATAAAATATCATACGCTATTATGCGGCGCAATAGGGTCTCATCCGCTATATAATGCGGGAAAATCAATCACCAATATATACATATGCCAATATATATATATATATATATATATATATATATTGCTATATATAGATATATCCTACTATATCTAATATCACATCCAAACAGCAATCAATCAATAACTGCAAAAAAAATCCACTTTTCATTTTGAGTGAGAAGATCTCACCTTTGATTTTAATTTGCAGTCCCATTTCCAATCTGACTATTTCTTCATTGTTTTAGACCTTGTATAAATAATTATACACTTTATTAATATTCAAAATAAATCGAACAATTAATTATTATTAATGATTCCATTTAATCTAATAATCTGATTCTAGCAAATTTTCCCTTTTTAAATAAATCATTTTATCCAATAAATTAAATTTCTAACAAATCTTCTTTTACACAATATCTTTCATTTGAAACTAAAATTTTAATTCAACTAATAATTTAGTTTTAAACAAAAAATTAAATTTTAAACAAATTTTCTTTACTGTAATAATTCTATTATACAAATCTTTATGTTCGTACAGATTTAAATTAAAAACAGAAATGAACTAAAAAAATGGTTTTACTTTCCTGTTTGTTTAAACTAAAGTCTCATTTACATATATATTTCAATATGTTTTACTGATATACATTTTCTGTCTAAAAATATATATTATGTATATATTTTATACGACAGATTTAAATTCAAATTGTAAGGCATAAGTGGAATATATCTGACTACAACTCCAAGAACCAAGGCCATCATCGATCGATCGACGAACGCCTCCTTCATCATCGCGACGATGCCGCGATCGAAACCCACGCGCCTACACCATTACTCGCGTCGCCATCTCAACTTCGCGAACCCCCAGCCTTCGTGAAACCCTAATGTCCACCCGAACCCCACGACATCGCGCCTCCTTGCCCATTCGCGCTCAACCACAAGCTCGACATCGCGACCGGAACCACGTTCGAGCCTCGTCGACAAACCCAAACCACTTGCACTAGACTCGCCTGTGCGCGGGAGTGCCACCGTCACCCTCGATTCTTGATTCCCCCCAAAAGTCGATCACATTCCTCCAGATACTTGACGCCTCGCTACTTTGGTTTTTGAAATCGAACGGTCTGTTCGTTTGCTCGTGAACGAGAGGGGTGGAACGATTTGTTTTCTTTTGTTTCGAACGAGATAGTTTCGATTCGATTTGGAGTTGCCCCCTTTTTTTTCTTTCGTTCTGATGTTACAAACAGGTGAGGGAAGGGGAAAAAATCGCTCCTTTAATTATTATTTTGAACGATAATTTGGGAAGAAGGGCGGCCATTACTTTATCTTTTGAACGAAATTTGTTTATTTGAACGAGATGATTTTTCTCTGGCCATTTGAACGAAATAGAGAGGAGACAAGAGAACTTGATTTGGCAGAGAGTAGGTTGGCTTGCTCAGGAGTAGGATGGCTGATGTGAAATAATATCAACGGCAGTTGACTAATTTCTTTCAATTCAAATTCAAATCGTCATGAATTTGCAACTCAAAATCGTGATCTTCTATCGAGACATGCCGCTAGGCGTTCGTAATGTTATACGCCTATTCCGAACGCAATGGAAAAGGTTTCGGCTCCAAATTCGATCGTATGGAGAAGATAGGTTTTTGGATCAGTTATTAAATTAAATTTTCGATTTAATTTCACCGCGTTTGCTTATCGTACGGCTAAACGATCACTCCAAACATTACGAAAATTGAAATCCGATAATAATACACTATTACGGATCCAATGGAACTGGTTTCGTCGAATTCCGAGACTGTGCCCCGGAACGCTATTTTTAAATTCAATTTAAATGATATAAATTCAAAACTGAACAAAACAGTTCCAAATTCAATTCTGAAACTTCTATTATCTTCAGTATAATCAATATGAATTTTCTACGACTTCATATTATTTTTAATCAGCTTAAAACTGAAGATTCAAATTTTTACCCAGTTTCAATAATTAAATTCAATAATTTAATCGCCAAATTCATTCTGATATTCGAATTTCAAATTAAATTATCGTTCGAATATTTAAACTCAATTAAATATTCACATTTCAAATGTCAAAAATTCAGGGTCGTTACAATAAGTCTCTCACGTTTGTTTGTTAGTGTGTCTTCATAATGATGCTCATTTATGTTGAACAAGTATTGCCTTGTGACATATTTGATAAAAAAAGTCATGAAGAGTTTCTAACGGTTTCAAATAAATGCATATTCATAGTCATGTCTTCCAATACACAAAATGATTCTTAACAAAGCACAATGTCTAACCTAGTAAACCTAAAAAACAATCATAATCGTTTCTAGCACTGACGACTACGTAGAAGCATATCTGAGCTCGTCAGGGTTTCGAAACATATATATACATATACAAAATGTCGAATCAAGCATAATCTTCAATCAGTCGTCTTTTCTTCAGGGTGCTAGCACCAACTGCATTGTTCAAGCTCTGCATTGCTACAACTACATTTTGATATTTCGAAAGCTTCTTAACCGGGGCCGAACACGATTCGGACATTGCTGTTGAATCGTTGCCGCATTTGTTGGGCATCAGCTCGTCTCCGCTTTTAACCATTTCACACATTAGCTGCATTACACTCATACACCAATATGAATAACAATAGATTTTATTATATGGTAATCATACGGTTAATTTGACATGTCTTGCAGTCGCTATAATCAAATCTGAAAACAAAATGGTTGTAGTTAGCTTTCCCTAAGCTGGCCGTACTAGCAGAAGGAGCATTTCATGGTACTGTAATCATACTTATTATTATTTGTGCATGATGAAAAGGAATTGATCATGAAATTTACACAAATGCACACGTGAATTCTTACAGACAATGTGGTGCCCAGAGTCATTCAAGGTGATTTGGACTCTACCATCTTTCACAAGAAACGATAGCAAAAATATATTCTCAATCATCTGAGCAAACGATAAGCAATTCAAAACTAAAGATTCAAGTCGTACAACTCTTTTCTTTCTCAGTATCTCGAGTAAAAAGTACTTAATCGGTTATCAAAGTTGGTTGCCCTTCAACATGTCTCAATTTGTATTTAAAGACTGTAAAGTTACAAACGCCCTTCTCAACCCAGTATATGACAACCTGGTACAGACCATCATACGTGTAGATTTTTCCACAGTATATGCTTTTTGAATCATTCCCACGAATTACTCGGATTGGTGCTCCAGTTCAACAACTATTCTCTAAAGATAAATTTCCTCTTTCCATTTTCTGGTCAGCAATTCGGTGTTTGCAACCAAGTAAATCATGTTCTCCTTGATCCGTGTAGATAACATTCCGGAGTTATTCAAGTCATCTATGCTTTTGTGAAGACAGCCAAAGGAACCAAGCATGTTTTTTTTGGTCAGTAGTTCTGTGACGTTTCCCAGAGGAAAAGCAAAGCAAACTGAAGAGAAAATCAACTACATCTTTCCCAGCTTCAGCAAACAATAGAAACTTTGTTTTTCTATCGATTAGTATTTCATGCTCATTGTTTTAGTAGTCATTTTGTGTGAGAATGATGCAAGTAACGAGTCGGCAAGTGGGTATTTTTATATATACATGTCTAGCACAAATAGACAAAATTAAGATGTCTTCTATTGAAAATTATACGATACAGAAATGGATAACACTACCGTGTCAAGAATTATGATGATGAAAGAATAATGGCGAATCCACATGTCCTACTTGGAGACGTTGGGTCACCCAAATTTCATTGTATTCTTCGGCTACGGTTTGGATAAAATTCGCATTTTATAGTAATACATTATTATTATTATATACTAATATTACACTATTATATATATATATAGAGATATGTACGTTACATATTTCCATTTATTTTGGAATCAAACGCCAGCTCAAAGAGCAGAAGCGAGCTTTAATAGTATAAACATATATACATGTACATACATACATGTACGTACATGTACACATATATACATGTACATACGTATATTAATATTATAGTATATTACTAGTATATATTAATATTATAGTATATTACTAGTATATTATATATTATAATATATTAATATACTAGTATAATAGCATACAATTAATATATATATAATAATAATGTATGTAAATTACATCTTCCCACTTGCAACTTCTATTGTAATATTTGAAATGTATGAAGATGACTTGAATAACTCCGGAAATGTTATCTACACGGATCAAGGAGAACATGATTTACTTGGTTGCAAACACCGAATTGCTGACCAGAAAATGGAAAGAGGAAATTTATCTTTAAAGAATAGTTGTTGAACTGGAGCACCAATCCGAGTAATTCGTGGGAATGATTCAAAAAGCATCTACTGTGGAAAAATCTACACGTATGATGGTCTGTACCAGGTTGTCATATACTGGGTTGAGAAGGGCGTTTCTAACTTTACGGTCTTTAAATACAAATTGAGACATGTTGAAGGGCAACCAACTTTGATAACCGATTAAGTACTTTTTACTCGAGATACTGAGAAAGAAAAGAGTTGTACGACTTGAATCTTTAGTTTTGAATTGCTTATCGTTTGCTCAGACGATTGAGAATATATTTTTGCTATCGTTTCTTGTGAAAGATGGTAGAGTCCAAATCACCTTGAATGACTCTGGCACCACATTGTCTGTAAGAATTCACGTGTGCATTTGTGTAAATTTCATGATCAATTCCTTTTCATCATGCACAAATAATAATAAGTATAATTACAGTACCATGAAATGCTCCTTCTGCTAGTACGACCAGCTTAGGGAAAGCTAACTACAACCATTTTGTTTTCAGATTTGATTATAGCGACTGCAAGACACGTCAAATTAACCGTATGATTACCATATAATAAAATCGATTGTTATTCATATTGGTGTATGAGTGTAATGCAGCTAATGTGTGAAATGGTTAAAAGCGGAGACAAGCTGATGCCCAACAAATGCGGCAACGATTCAACAGCAATGTCCAAATCGTGCTCGGCCCCGATTAAGAAGCTTTCGAAATATCAAAATGTAGTTGTAGTAATGCAGAGCCTGGACGATGCAGTTAGTGCTAGCACACCGAAGAAAAGACGCCTGATCGAAGATTATGCTTGATTCGACATTTTGTATATGTATATATATGTTTCGAAACCCTGACGAGCTCAGATATGCTTCTACGTAGTTGTCAGTGCTAGAATCGATTATGATTGTTTTTTAGGTTTACTAGGTTAGACACGTGTAGTTGTGCTTTGTTAAGAATCATTTTGTGTATTGAAAGGCATGACTATGAATATGCATTTATTTGAAACCATTAGAAACTCTTCATGACTTTTTTATCAAATATGTCACAAGGCAATACTTGTTCAACATAAATGAGCATCATCATGAAGACACACTAACAAACAAACGTGAGAGACTTATATCCAAAGCCAACTTATGCCGAATAGAATGCACACACTAACTTTCTGTTAATTTCTGTTATTTATATTGATAACCACCATTGTGATGTTTTTGATATCAAATTTAATAAAGTTTATGATTGTTGTTTCAGAGATAAAACTGGATAGTGTCAGTTGAACGGATGAGTGAATCTGAGTAGTTGATGGTACAACCATCGTATGATTGAAGCTTACATAACTTGTGTTTTGCCTCATCATCCTTTATGTGTATATAGAAGCGATTTTCGATACAGTACGCCAAAAAAAAAGTTTTTATTGTTTTGAATTATACTGTAGCCGAGGCCAAGGATGAACCACAACCCATTGTTCATCAAATGCCTTCGGCTTCATTCACAAGGAATGAAGATGGAAATGAAAGTCAACTAATTCAGCTGTTAGCGGCACGCTCCTCTATAGTAGGTTAGGTGGACTCCCACCTCTCCATGACCCACCCACCAAGGGGGCTTACGATCATTTCTCCAGTTGGGACCATCGCGATCCGGCAGTCAATTAATTCTATCTGATGTAATCAACCTCTCATCCCAAGTAATAAAATACAAATCACCATTAAGGTCGCTTTCTTTAGCTTTATTTTGATACGTTCTATCTTCTTTTGGTGGAAAATCAAAAAGTCCACAAGTTGCTTCAATTTCGGCACATTAATTGACTCAAGTTTCCTAACCACAAGTTCTATCTTCACTATATTGCATTGTTATAGAACCAAAGTAACCAAGCTCTTCGCACACATTGTAACCAATCATATTCTGCAATGATGGATATGATTGTTGATTTGATGTACAAGGATGTGGCGCCAACTGGTTCTGCACCTGCTCCTTTTCCTTCTGCCTCTTTTCCTTCTGCAGTCTCTCAATTATACGATTCCTCCCTGAGAAATCCTCAGCATACGTTGGTACACATTCAGAAGAAGAGGACTCAAGATATCGCTGAGGCTGAGGGTGTACATCGGTCTTATGCAACCTGCGAGGGGGTTGCTTGGCTTTAACCGCATTTTTCATACTAAAAATTTCTTCAAGATTTATGCAACCTTTTGATTCTTTAAATGAATTTTCCTCAACCACCGCACGAACATTGGCCCTCAAAAATTCATCAGTCACATAACACAACTTTCCATCCCGATGGAGTTTTCCATAATAGGCTACATTATCAAGTACGTCAACCACGGATGACCTCATTGCCACCGCAATTTTGGACCATATCACTTCATCGTCCCAAGAATCACTGCAACTTTGGTATGGCGGCAGGTTATATCTAGCCATGATTATATGGTGAAAAAGCAATGCTAGATTCATCTCCGATAGAAGAGGCTACAAAGAAGAAAACATAGATTAAAATTGATAAATCGTGCCTAAGATTACCAAATTACATACCATGTCACTATCATAATCCCTCTTTCTTTTACAAGTTGCAGACACAACACTCCCACAATCAGAGGCTACAGACAAATAATTGAAAAATTAAACAATTTGCAATAACAATTAAAGAACAATGTGAGCAATTAAATCGATTTTCTAACCAGAATTTCCGCAATCAGTAAGACTGGAAGTTGCCATAGAAGAATCCGAAGAAAGACTCATTAATCATCAAGAGAAGGAAATAAAAATTTATGCACATGCGAGGTTCCTTCGTCGAACAAATATACTGAATAATCTCTGCATAATTGCACTCAAAATCAATATTTAACTTTTAGTAATTCATCAGAATGGAATCACAATTGGTTTTAGTCACTTTTTAAATTCCTGTTTAAAACCACGGCAACAAACGTTGAAATAAAACGCAGTCAGAGTGAGCCACGACCACAGTGATGCTTTTATACCGGTTATCAAGCAATAGAAAAGGACATCATAGCAAATAACAACAAGAAAAGGTATTTGCATAGGGTAAAAAGGATAGAGGTTGGCTGGAGCTGCATGTTGGCTCAGGGAGATTGGCAAAAATGATTTGTTATCTAAAAATGGTGTGCCAACAGAAGCTATTTAAGGACCATATATGACTATTCAATGGTGTCATTATATACATTAATATACATAAATACTACAGGTAAAGATGGGAAAAAATGATTTGTTATCTAAAAATGGCACAATATATTGCACATTATGGAAAAAGAACAAAATACACAATATATTGCACATTATACCAGTTTCATAAATTGGTTCTTTAACATCTAAAAATATTCTAGTTAACTGCAGTAACATGTGGTTTGACTGTCTATGCTCTTCTCTATTACGCATACGTTTCATCTTTTGTTGCAAAAGAGAAATCACATAAGCTAAAGGATATCTTTATATGTAAATACTTCATGTTCCTGAACAATGCTACTGTTTATGCAAACAAATGCAGGGAGATGCCCAAAAAAGGCAATAAGATAACATAAAGAAAGGTGGATTATTTTCAAAGATAAAATGCATTAGATTGTTAAAAAATGAAATGAAATATTAATATAAAGAGTTATTCAGATAGTTGAGGATAATCATAGAAGATCATGTCATATACATACAAAATTTTAAATAGCTAGTTTTACAAAGGAATAGCAAATAATAATTAAATGTAAGATGAATCAGGTTTCATCAATATAATGATAACAAATTGTATTATGAAAAGTATAATTAGTTAAACAATTAAACATTCCTAAAACAACTAAATACTGTTTCACAAATAAGCATTTGTACCTTGTTATTTAAACATTGAATAAAATTGTGGATAAGCTCGAAAAAATAACCACAAATTTTTTTGAAACATTCCTAAATATTTGATATATGATTTGTCATTTGAGTCCTCTACACAATAAGCACTTCTAGTATAAATTCTAATTCAACATGTAAAGGGATAAAAATTGAGCATGTAGTGGCACAGAGGACGTGGGGCAATTATTCCTAAGAATGCATGCAGCTCACAACTATACTTATCTAACTTCTACAACCCATATGAGAGAAAACAAATTAATGCATTGGATTATTGTTCCAGGATTGCAAATGTATCCATAAATCAGTAGTCAATGATGGTCAAACCTAAAAGAAAAGGAAAAGTACATTAAATTGACCAATTAATTTGTCCATAATATTTGAATACACTTGTTTATGTGAAAACTCAGTTATTTATGCACTAAAATATTCACCATGAATGCCAAATTTAATTAATCTTGAAGTTAAACTAACAAATCCTAAAATAAAATTACAAAAGTGCATATTAAAAATGGGAAATAGTATGAATGTTTAATTCTGCTATTTTGAACAAAATTATCTTCTCTCAAAAACAACATAATTAAAAGTTGTCAACACCGTTGTTCAATTATTGCAGTATTTAAAGATATATGAAGACACTATCATGGTAAAAATATTTTATTAATCATACTTTATCCAAAATACATGCAAAAGATTTAGTTTCACTAATCATACCATTTAAATCGTTTACAGCAAGCATATGTTGAATCAATTATAACAATAGATTGGTTATATGTCGATTTTTAGTGAATGATGAATCTATACATGTTGAAGATAAAAAAAACTCCAGCACCTACATGTACTTTATAATTCAAATGTAAAATAGTTACCACCAAAACAGAAATAAACATAGCAAGTAAATATAATAAATGAAAAAATATAGTAGAGTAATATATATATATAGGAATAAGATAAATCCATATGCATGTTTTGATAGAACTCTGACTAAGTGTATTAGACATCCAATATATTACTCAAAATTCAAACATGTCATGTCATAAAAATAGTCATGAATATCTGCTAGTGGTAGAAAGATGAAAATGCATTTTGTCCTTGTAAAACTGTTAGATACACACACACACACATATATATATATATATAGGAATAAGATAAAACTGTTAGACAGAACTCTGACCAAGTGTGTTAGAAATTTAATATGTAAAATTATTGAAAAATATTACAATCCTTGAGGAAGCATGCCTTGATCATATATTACAATCCATTATTGAAAAATAATATAAGGGTAACAAGTTTGTGAAGGAATTCTACCTGGCTATTCGCTGTGAGAATCGATGGAAGAGTCAGCTTTGTATGAAGACAATGCTAGGTCCAGTTAAAGAAGCAGATAGCAGATTTTCACCCTGATATTAAGAACGAAATACTATGTCATACATAAATACAAAAGTAAGCTAATCATAAGATAAAAAGAGACAGACATAAACTAATTATAAGAACACAAAAATTCCCTACATGCATTTGGATGTGCCTGTTTTCGAAAATGAAATTTTGAAAATGCATTTGGTTTGAAATATAGTTTTCAACTTTGAAGGTTGTAAAGGAATTGATCCTCCTATAATGCTTATAACTTAAGACATTGCAGGGTCTTAGAGTTGGTGAAGCATGCAGGGGCGGAGCTACATGAAAGCTGAAGGGGGCAGGTGACCCCGCCAGCAATTAATATTATTAATAGTATCATTTTTCTTTGCCAGCACTAACCCTAACTTATTTCCAATATCCAGTATGAACCAATTAAGTTTTACCTTTAGTTTCAGATTTTACCTAGTCTTCCCACTCAATGCCACATCCAGCTATCTTAAATCATGAATGAACTGATGTATATTGAATATGGTATAAGATTTCGGCCGATACCCCGAAATTTTGGGGTATCGTACCGGTGCCGGCAGTCGGCGAGCCGAAATTAGGGCTCGAATTCGGTATCGGAATTAGGGCTCGAAATCGCGTAATAATCAGATCAGAAACCCTAAGCTAAAGCCAGCGACATAGAAAAATACGAAAATTACAGGCAGCAGCACCTTACCTTGAATTACTCGAACATGTGCGGCAGTATACGAGGCAGAGAAGGTGAACGACAATCTCGAAGCAGACAAGGCAAAGGCGATCATCAATTGAAGAGGCGAAGGCGATCAGCAATCGAAGAGGCGAAGGCGATCAGCAATTGAGGAGGCAAAGGCGAAGTCGAATTCAACGCGTGAAGTTTTTCTTGGGTTTATTCTGTTCGTCTTCGCCTAGTAGAGATTGAAGAAGTGGATCGCATGTTGTGATAGTACAATTGAAGCGGTGATTGGACAAATGCTGGCGTTCGGCGATTAGGGTTAGAGCTTATATTTGGGGATATTGGGGTGTAAATTGAATGAATGTATACGAATAAAGGAATTGATATAGTACCCGCAAGGAACCAAGATTCGATTTGAAGAAATCACGATGAAATGAAACGCAGTTGATTTCGAAGGTGTAGTGCTAAAAGCGCTCATAAATCCACTTCCTAATACCATAACATTTTAAATAAAATTTAGTAGAACTATCTACTTTTTAATACCATATTGAGTTTTTCACTGATCTTTACATTATCATAATCCATTCAATTACAATCCCAAACATATCTCCATAAACTGTCGTTGACCACCGGTTTTTCTTTTCTAAACTAAACCAAGTTCCTAAAAACAATATTCACTTGAATTCTGATAAAAACCTCACATGAATTAATAATTAAATACCAATCACAATAATTAAGTACCAACCCAAAAAAATTATATAAAAAAATTTTCAACACCAATATTAACTAACGGAAAAGTTACTCTAGGCATAATCGACATAACTCTCTCGTGACTCTGTTATCAAAAACTATGCTCCTGAAAGATAAATAAGTACTATGACATCGGCGACAAGACCACGTCCTGTTCTCAGCAATAAATGATGTTCTTGTTATCGTTAGCATGGTCTCATTTATACATTTAGCTACACCTATATGATACCTTTATGATGTCGGTGATATTTAAGTATTTCATATCGGAAACACTCCCGATACCACCATGTCGCACGTCTTATTTTCACCGATATCTCCCACAATATTTATCAGTTTGACATGGGATCGATTTTCCCACAATCTACATTCATATATCCATCTTTCAAACCTAACTTGCACTTTTAGCATCTACCACGTGGAAGCACCCCAGCCTGCCACGTGTCAGTCCAGGTCCAGTCAGCGTATCTCATCCCAACCGTCCACTTCACATGTCAGCATACGGCTCAGATTGGCCCAGAAGCATGTCCGAATCTCAACCCTTAGATCTTCATCAAATGGACTACAATGCTTAAAAGAATCTCTTATGCTATGTCATCAATCCATACAAATCATCCAAAGGTCAACTACAACCATTGGATCTTGCCACGTGTCAAGTATTCAAGCATAAAGAGAAAGCACACTTCATGATCCTAAGAGTCTCACTCCGGCAAATCAGAGGATGACACATACCCCTTCCCCTTGGCTCAAAATACTATAAATAGGGGAGGATTCTCTCATAATGTAACTAAGGAAAAATAGAGGCAAAACTATGTCAATGTCTATACTCAAGCTCTTGTCTACTTTAATGGCTTCCCATGAAGAAGGAGCACTATGCAAGTTGTTGTAAACACCCTAAAGAGGAATAAATAGCAAAAGTGGACGTAGAGGGTTTTCAAATCTCGAACCACTATAAAAACCTTGTGTCTCTTTACTTATTTGCACTCTATTTTCTGTGATCTCTTTACCTATAATAATTCTATCTTCTCTTAAACAATTAGTCTACATCTTAGTAGCTAATTCCATTTGTTTCCACATTCTAACATAAAAATGTGGTGGTGCTTTCACAAACTTTTGTCCGTGTTAACCAAGTGACGAAAATTTGGTCTAACAATGACTATAACACTTACTAATTAGTTAATATGAGTGTGACTCTCTACACAGTATTAAGTGGAATGAGCCTATTAAGTGAAAGTACAGGTTAAATGCTACGAGGATGCAAAATTAATGAAAATATTTCCAGAGATAATCAACTCAACTTCGCAAAGTCAACTCTCGGCGGTTGCACATGTCTAACACCACCAACCAGTACAGCGGGAGCATTCTGCATAAGATTAAGCATGAACTGTTGGAATACCGCTTGCACGTCCATTGGTGCATCAGCTCCTTGATTAGCTGGGCCTTGCTATTCCACTTGCACATCTTCTTCCTCATTCTCCTCTTCTACTACATTCACGTCCTCTACTACTTGTGCATCGTCACGAGCATCAACTTGCACCTATACTGTAGCAGATGTGCCAGCTCCAGTCCCTGCTGTTCCTGCACCACTAGTTCCCACTCCCATTGCAACGTTTGTCTTTCTCTTTGTTTGCTTAACCATTCTTGCTAACTGTAATAATAACTGTTAGCATCTCCAAGAATGAATAAGTCAAACGGTGTGTGCAAAGTGCATATTACTACATATAAAAATATAACACAATTACAAGTACGCTCTCTCGTAATCATTAGGGAAATACGTTATCGCTCAACCTATGCTCACATCAAGTGAGACAATGTTACCTCCCACACGTCTTCAACAAGGTTATCGCTCAACCTTTGCTCTGATACCAAATGAGACGACCCTCCGTCCCCGTACACGCTTCTTCCACAAAAATTAAGCCTAAAGGTGCCACCCTTCTAGTCCGTATCCAAGATTGCACCTATTTTACGCGTCCCGGCCGACGGAGAAGTGTCTAGGATAAAACAGTAAAACATCCAAAACCTGTCGTATATCTCATGGCACAGTGATAAAATATAATACTCAGTATAATATATAACAGGCGAGACATTAATATGATCAAATAAGTACAACAACTGAATAAACAGAGTACAACTGTCATGCGATCATATACATGGATACATAAGCATACTAATAATGTCTCAATACATCATAGTAAATACTGTCCCTAATAATACTAAGTGCTGATCATATCACAGCACTGCACAGCGGAAATAACACAGTAAGCCCCATAATATGTAATAGTATAAGTCATCAGCCTCCTGCTCGTCCTCTGAACAGCTCCATGCGTAATCATCACTCTAAACCTGCTCTCAACCTACTCGTGAGAGTACCCGAGAGTTGTTACAAAAAGTAAACAAAACGCGGGTCAGACATAAGTCTGGTATGAGTGAATCAAAGACTAAAACATATAGATGCGGACGAGTTCGTAGCCAATGTTGCTACCCCTCATTTCCCGACTTTCGCCCAAAGGCTATAGAGTATAATAATGATACCAAGTGAGATGGTAATACCTGCACCTTCTCTTCTCCTGCGCTCAAAGAGTCGGACTTTTATTGACGTAGAAGGAACAATGTTGTTGGTCTCCCTGCTGCTAAACAGGCAGCCAAAAAGCCTAGAAAAAACAATGCTACCAAGAAAGTTGCTGCTACCATTGCAAATGATGATGGTAACTTTTATTCGTTTAAAACAAAGTTTGTTCATTTGATAGTTGATGAGCATATCACATGACTGCTTGTTTGTTTTGTATAGGGGACGTACCTGTGGCTGCTAAGCCTAAAGCTGCCCCCAAAAAGAAAGCTGCACCTAAGAAGGCTGTTGTTGTTGAAAGTGATGATAAGGATGAACATGTGCTTGAGCTAAAAGATCGGTTAGCTGCATACAACTTGGACTCTTCTCCTGAACTAACATCTAACTCATTTCTCTTCTCCAAGAATCTAAGAGTTCATTAGTTAGAGTGTAACTTATTTCTTTATTTTTGTTCGTTCGGCCATGGACACAGAAACACAAATTGAAGTCCCTGCAAAGAAACACCGACAAAAAGAGCACCAAGAAACCAACAATAAACATAAAAGAGTCACAATCTCTATGTTTTTTACTATATCCTTAATGTAAGCAATTAGTTTAAAAATGAATATGAGATTAAAAAAATTTACCAAAGAAGTAGAGAATTGAGGAAGCGTAAGTCTGTAAAAAAAGTTTTCCATTAGCAGCAATATTATTCAAGTAATGATACTCTTCCCATTTGCCTTACATTTCCATACACATATACATATTATATGACGACACATTGTCTTGGTATAGGTATGCACCAATTATACCAATGGTTTCGGTAAATGGAAGTGAAGGCATTGGTACTGGATGGAGTTCATTTGTACCTAACTACAATCCTAGAGATATAGTACAAAATATTAGACGAAAAATAATGGAGAAGAAATGAAGCCAATGGAACCATGGTATCGTGGTTTTAATATATGAATTTAAATTATGACAAGATTAAATTTTGATGCATAAAAACTAATTATTTATTTTATTTTGCCAGGGTTCGATAGAGCAATCAGCTGTGAGGGAAGCTTGAGGTCTTACTGATATAGTTACATGAATCATAGAAGAAGTGGATGATGTAACATTGAGAATTACAGAGTTGCAAATTCGTAGATGGACTGATGACTATAATGAATTTCTTGATTCAATAATGAAATCTAATGATAAGAACATGGAGCCTTTTATTCAGGTACGAAGTGTTCATTTACAATTAGTTATAATACTCGATCTATAAGGTATTATAGGTGGATTTTATAGGTACCTAATATAAGGTATTATAGGTAGCTAAAATAGGATCTTATAGGTACCTAGAATAACCTTAAGATTAAATCGACCATTACAACGAAGTGAATACGAACTTATTAAATCTAACTATTTATGTGGTTTTAATTAGTACCACGAGAATTATGATTTTTGATAAATGAGTGTAAAGGAAACAAACAATAAAATAACACCAAAGCCCCTGGCAGAGATAGGCTGAGTAAAACTATTCAGAATTTAGGGGAGACGATGAAAATGCATAGCACAGAATCAAACGAATGCGAACAGAGATGCATTCCTCCGAATGCATTTAGGTTCAGTGAGATGCATTTCGTGGACTGCATTTAGGTGCAGTGAGATGCATTTCTTCAGAAAGCATTTCAATGAATGAAATTTGATAACTCATTAAGCAGATTCAAGTTATATCCCAAGAGAAAAATTGTTTAAGAGAAAAATTGATAATTCATTGAAATGCATTCTGACGAAATGCATCTCACTGCACCTAAATGCGTTCCATGAAATGCATCTCTTTGAACCTAATGTTGATTATCCATCTGTTTAAATGTTACCCTTTTTGCTATTTCAGCGGGTATGCCAACTACACCCGTATATGTGTCGCCTGTAATAACACTCCTTGAAGAGAAATAAAAAACTTTGCTTATGAACATTGTTTTCATCCTGTTTAGCTATTGCTTTGACGACGACGACTTGTATTCATCTTCTCTAGCCACTGCTTTGACGATGACTTGATTGCATCCTCCTAACCCATCATCAACTTTTTTTAATACGCATTGATGATGACTTGAGTTATGTTTTAAAGTTTCCGCTGTGTTTTAATTATTTTTACAATCTTGGCAAATTTGCATACAAAAAACATAGATTACTAAATAACCTATTCAAGACATGCTCTACGAACTTCACGATAAATCATAAACCGACAATAAACATAAAGCATAAATTTTAAATCAAAAAGCATAAATGATAAGGCATAAACCGACAAAAAACATAAAGCATAAAGCGTAAATTTTAAATCATAAATCATAAATTTTAAAGCATAAATTATAAACCATAAAGCATAAACCATAAAGCGTAAACATAAACCATAAACGATAAACCATAAACTATAAACCAGTAACGATAAACCATAAAATATAAACGATAAATCATAAATTATAAACCATAAACAAAAAAAAATATTTCCACTCACCAGCATGTTTCGGCCAACTCAGCGCTGAATTGGCCAAAACGGGTTATAAGTGTTCTTAGTTTCAAAAACTGACTATTTTTGTAAATAGTTTTCAAAAGTGGGTCATTTGCAAAAAGAATTCATATAATATTATCAAAAGTGGCCTTTATTGTATATCTAAATATAAATCAATATTTGAAAGTGTTTAATTTCTGAAATTGAATATAACTGGCACTTTAGTGATGATTTGGTTGTCCAATAATTTTTTATATTGATTTGAAATATGTTTTAAAATAGAATAATCACTAATTCAATTCAAACCGCCAGTAATGTTGAGCATCTTTTATTTTTAAAAGGAAAAAAACCTTCTTTGTGAGTTTCAACTCTGAAAATTAAAAAAAAGAATGCTTCATTCCTCTAGTGCCACTACATGGTGGCTTTATGGCACCACGTAGTGGTCCGACGTGTTGGGGTACTCTAAAGACACCATATAGTGCTACCATGCAGTGTCTTCAGAGCGTCATGTGATGTCACTTCGTAGTGCCTTCGCGGTACCACGAGGGGCCATTGCATGGTGTTTTCAAGGCACCACATAGTGACATTGCGTATATACAAAATGTTTGGAGAAAAAAATGAAAACAAATATTTTAACTAAAAAACTGAAAATGGCATTTTGATTAAAAGGCTACTCAATGTTTCAGGGGATTCTAATAGTGATTTCCTAGAATAATATTTCTGTTTGTTGCATTTCATAACTTAAAACAAAAATCTAATTGTGATAAGTATTTCCTGGATTATACACTACTAGAAAGGCTTCGTATAGCGACGAAGCCTAGCGACGGTTTGCGACGGCTAAAAAAAGCGGCCGTCGCAAACCGTCGCTAGCCGTCGCTATACGAAGTATACAGATCTGCCGAGACCTGCAGCTCCTTCATTCCCTCTTCCCCATTTTTTCCCCCAAATCACCTCCTCCTTCCCCCCCGACGCCCCCCGTCACCATAGCCGTCGCTCCAGCTTTCAACGCCTCCAAATCACCCAAAATTACGTCGGTATGCTTCTAATCTCTATTTTGAATGTAAATTTGATATTTTTAGGTTTAGTTTAAACCCTAAGTCAATTATGATTTGTTGTTAAATTGGGTATTAGTAGTGTTGTTAGATTAGATATTAGTAGTGTTGTATGTTGATTTGATAAATTAATTAGTTTATTATCATGAACTTGAATTATTTCGTATTACATTAACTAGTTTATCATGATGATCAAGTTGAATAAATGGTTGATGTAGATGATTAGTGTTGGCGATTAATATGGTTAGTTGTTTTAGGCGAAAAAATAGTGTATATTAATGATTAACTTGGTTATTGATAAGTTTACATGAAAGTATTTCATAGTTTATGAAATTGATAAATTACAAATTTAAGTTGTTAAAATCTAAATTCTGCAAATATGAGTATTACAAATTACAGTATTGTACAAAAATAAAGTTTATATAGTATTGTACAAATTTAAGTTTGATAAATTACAAATTACAGTATTGTACAAAAATAAAGTTTATATAGAAAATTTAAAAATGAATATGAGAGCCATAAAAATTATACAAATATCTAATTTAAAAAAAAAATTAGGAAATGACTTTAAAAACAACTGATATTGTACTGAAATCTATTTTGTAATGAAATTAAGAATTGAATATAACAACAACAAAGATTACGCTAAAATCTATGTCGTAAAATAAAGAAATGAATATTGTACTAAAATTGTTAATTGAATGTTGAACTAAAATTTAAATATACAAATTTATTAAATAAAATTTAAATAGTTGAAACATTATCAAAATTTGAAAAGAACAACAATATTTTGATAAAATTTAAAGAAATTTTTTTATCTCTTAGATTGGCTTTGGCCCCGTCTGGCAAGTGTTGTATATGATCGTTATATGGATGTTCGTTTTGGTAACGGAACGGACATTTATATTCATCTGATACAATATTTGTCGGATTTGTCCCTGTATTGGACAAGTTACAAACACAATAAAGTAATTACATATTATAAATCATTTCATTTTAAACGGTTACAAAATTTCGATAGCGCTTCCTTTACGTTCTCTGTGTACACGCATTTGTGTACGATACAGGGAACAGAAGGGAAGTGCTGCGAAATTTTGTTGAACCGTTTAATCTGAAATAATTTATAAAATGTAATTACGTTATTGTGTTTGTAATGGGAAGTAGGATCACTGACCACCGTAGTGAAAACCAAAATACTAAAAAATTAAAAAATCCCATGAATTTTTTATTTTGAATTTTCTACAACGGTGAACTGTTTACAATGGAGAATGGTTGAAAATTAATGATTTAAAGTGTCTAACATACATTTTCAAATCAGGAAAAATATTCAATTATTTTCTCGACCGTACTTGGATGTATGAAGTCAGAACTGGAAAGAAGGGGTCAATAAAGCAACATTTCTACAACGGTGTACACGAATTTATTAGATTTGCTAAATCTAATAACCGAAACAACACAGAAATTCGTTGCCCGTGTAGTAAGTGCCAACATTTGAAGCATTGGAAACCGGATTGGTCCGCTGTTTTCAAAACGAAACCAAGGTTTACGTTTGATGGAAATAATATTCCAGATGAAGCAGCATATCAAGCCGATCTTGAAACAAATACAGAAATAATAATAACTGATGATATTGATGTAGGGCCTTTGAATGATGAATCGAACGTCCTATTTGATGCATTCGAAAGTACCGAAGAAAATGAGATAGAATACGAGACTGAGTCTGAATCAGAAAACGATGAAGACTGATCGTTATTGATATAATTGTTATGTGATAGTGATTGAAACATGCGATGTAATAGTAAATTTATGTAATTGTTCTGTGATGATCATTTAGTTAATTTTTATCCTTGTTTTGTACTAGTAAATGTTTATAACTGTTCTGTGAAATTGATCGAAACATGCTATGTAGTAGTGAATTTCTATAATTGTTCTGTGATGATATTGTTTTTCTATATTAGATATGTCTGGCAGGAGACGAAGTATGACAGGCACGCCATCCCCATCCCGGTGCAGGTGGCAGTGGCACTGCACCGGACTTACGTCCGACTGCAGAAGTCGTTCCTAGAAGTGTTGGGTAAGTATCAATTTTATTTAAAGTATAATTTTTAAAATGCACTAAACATGTATATCATAACTTTTGCAGTGGCTTTGAGGTGGAACCATCGGATTATATTTTACAGGTTTCGAGAAAGGCATTTCAGAGCCGCATGGATGGTTGTTGGCCTCGCTGGGACGACATCCCCCCGCACGTCAAAAAGCAATACAGGCGGATTTACTTGTAAGTAGTAGTTTCAATTTCAGTTGTTAATTAATATACTGTATATAACTTAAAATAATTTTAATTTACAGGCTGCAGTCCGTGTTGACCCTGACGACTTAGACATTTTTTTAAATCACTGGAACAAGCGAATGAGAAAAAATTACAGGGATACATTGTCTAAGGCTAAAAATGCAGGGAAAAAGCCGAACTGGATGGGTGAGAATGTATGGAATGAATTTCTTCGGCTTTGGGAAAGTCCGGCAGTAAAAGTAAGTAAAATATGTTTTTTTTATTATTTAAATCTAATATAAATCTCGCAAGATATATACGTGATAATTTATTTTAATTTGTAGGAGTTATCTGCGCGGAACCGGGCAAACATGAATAAAAATCCTGCATTGCACCGTGGTGGCTCCAAATCCTTTCAGGAGCACAAGAGAGAGCTGGTAATTAAATTTATAAACTGTGTTTATATTTTATTACAATTTTTTATAATCAGATTAGCAATAATATTTATATATTTTCAGCCCGCGAGATATAACCGCGAGCCCACTATGGCGGAGCTGTTCAAGGCCACGCATGCCGTGGAGAGGACTGACGAAGAGGGCAATGTTTCGTACGAGTGGACGGATGACAAATCACAATCCGTAATGGTAAATTAATTTGTTGTTAATAATAATATTTTGTCTTATTTTATTTTCAAAAATTTGAAGTTTGGGGTTTACCGTGTAAAACAATTGTTTGTAATCGCTGGAGAGGTATGAAGCAGAGCGGGCTCGTGTAGCACAGTCCACTGGTCGGGAAGAGCTTACGTTAGAGGAGGAGAACCATATTTGGGATGCTATTATTGACCCGCCTTCTCGGACCAGTCGTCGGTATAGCTATGGAAATGTGGAGGTAAATTTTGATATGTACTAATATATAAATTTACTTATGCATATGAATAGTTAAATAATTTTAATAATATTACTCATGCATATGAACTATTTTACAGGCGATGAGAATGCAGAGTGCATACAGGAGGTCGCAGCAAGATGCGGAGATTGCTCAGTTGAGGGCGACGGTAGAAGAAATACTTGACTGGAGGAAGAGTTTCTTTGAGCAACAGCTGGATGAGCGGATTGCGGCTTATTTACAACAGCATGGGACGATGCCTGGAGAGGACGGCAGCGATGGCGAGGAGTAGGTACGTTTGTTTGCTCGTGTTATAGTTTGGTATATACACATTTTGGTTAGTTTGGTGTATATATATTTCAGGATATTATGTACATATTTTGATAATTTTTAGTTGATGGATTTGGTTGGTTATTATGTATATATATGTCGGGATAACTATGTACATATTTTTGGATTTGGTTGGATGTTATATTGTTTGAATTGGTTGGATTTGAAAATGATATTTGGTTGGATTTTATATTGTTTGAATGTATGGTGATGTTATATGATGGATATATGATGGCTATAGTTGATGAATATGGTGTATATTGGCCGTGATGATGTTATATGATGGTTGTTGTTTGAAGTGGGGAAGTGCTCTGAAAATAAAAAAAATTTGCTTCAGATTTGCGACGGTTTGCGACGGCTACTGACGGCCTGTAGGTTGCCAGATTGCGACGGTTTGCGACGGCTAGTGACGCCTTTTTTGCCAAAAAATTGTGTCGCTTAGCGACGTCTAGTGACGCCAGGCAAACGTTGAAAAATTTCCACGTGTCACATTTGCAGTCGCGAGCCGTCGCTATTTTGGTGACGGAACCGTCGCTAAAATCGTCGCCATACTATTGGGCGACGAGGCAAATAGCGACGACAGATAGCGACGGCTTGCGACGGCCGGCGACAGCTAAAAGCCGTCGCTATCTGCTGCCGTCCTTGTAGTGATAAAGCTGAAACATTTTGTCCATGATTTTTGAACGGATTGTTCAATTTCAACCGTCTACAAGGATATGCAGCAACTTTCATGTCAAGGATTTTAAATAATTTTGACACCTTCAATGCCAAAAACATTGTTTTATGAAGCGGGCTTGCCTTTATGTAGATGACCAAATTGTATAACTTTATGAAAAACACCATAACTTCTTTCATAGTCTTCATGTTGGTAATCAGAAAGTTGATTATGGAAGCTTATAAATTGTATAACTCTACTTCTTTTGAAATCCTTATCTTAAGGCATTGTTTCAGTCATTAAATCTTTTCGACAAGTGGCATACCTAAAATACATGATATTTTCATACAAATGAAGGCATATTTAATATATCTATTTAATAAAAATCTTCATTGCACACAAAACCAAATACTTAAAGTTGATTTACTTTCATTTCTATATCAATTGTGTGAAAAAAGAGAAATTGTTTGATCTAGTATAAGAAAATGGAAGAATACCATGATTTATGCAGTCCAGATTTGATGAATACAATAGGTTTTAAGCTTATATTGGACATTTATGCCTTGAAATTAGGTCGTTATCCTAACTTTATTGATTCGGTTTAAAAGAAAACTAGACATGTCAGCAATTTTATATCAATATCGCTGAAGCAAGTGCCAAAAAGTCCTTCTTTAGCGGCTGTAGCGGAAAATAGCAGGGTTTATAGCGAATCTACTGTTTATCAAGGCTAAATCGAAAAAGCATAGTTGCTAAAGACTGTTATGTGCGATGGCAGGATTTTACGGGACTTTAGAGAGGCTTTAACTGCATAGGTGGAACTTATTAGAAATAATCAACAAGGTCCAAAGAGACTACCTTTCAAGTTTCAAAGCAAACGGAGTTCATATGCAAAAATTATGGATAAAACAAATTTGATTAGAAAAGTCTTCATATCAGAAATTTATATATTGGTTGGAACCATTATGTGATTATTATTTCATTTTCCCATCATCATTTTCACGTACTGGTGAAAAACCCACGTATTCATATACATCTATGGAGCCATCATTCATCGGAGCGGCATTGAGCGTACACATAGCTGTGATATAAATGGCATTGATACATGCATAAGAAAACTAGATAGCAACGGGTCTGTTTGATAAGTCAACAGAAGGTGTAACTTGGCTCCATATGAGTATGCAGATACATCATGTAGCCCTTCCAGGAATGGCTCCATGCTTGATAACGTGACGATAACTACGTATAACACATAACTACTTAAAGTAGCTTTAAAGCACAAACGGTTTTCATTCCAGTTACCTGCATGATATCCTATACATATTTATTTCTATGCTAGCAATGTAAAAAAAGCATGCAAACATTCAGGGAATCACATGACAAAAGCATATTAATGGATACATGACATGACAAAAACCAATATACACATTACTTATCCCAACAAACTAGCATGTGGGCCTCATATTTCAATAGGATATACAGGAAGACACATGGGGCATTTGGAAGGTGGTACCATTTTGAGGCAACAACAAATGGTTACATGACTACAAATGCAAGTGTTTCAAAGTGGGCTCCGCACAAAGTGAAGACGAACCACAATGCATGTTTGTGTATTAAAATAGCTTCATTGGTTTCCAAGCCGAGGGCTTCATTTGTTTCACATGTTGAAGGGTTACACGTGGATATAGCGCTACAAAGAGAGAGATCCCCATATTTCAAAGGTATCTAAGTTGCTCAAGATGTCTGTAGAAACTCAACCAATCACTTCGTGATTATTTCTCAAGTGTGGTATGAAGAAGACAATTGGGTCTCAAAAAACTTATCAAAAGAAAGCCACTTTCAACCGATACGAAGAAAACGAGGCTGAAATTATCAGTACTCAACCGATATGAAATTTCTAGGATATGGCCAATACAAAATTTCTAAGGTATGACTGGTACGAAATTTCGAGAACCGATACAGATTTTCTCTAGAATGCGGTTAAGTCCATTGTAACGCTTAACTTATTATCAAATATGCAAAAAAATTACTAGTATAAACTATTTAGCATTTACCTTCTTAATTCGATTCAAACATTTAAGTATATTTTTTAAACAAAACAAATGATATATATATGTATACATATTTATATATTTATATTCAAAATGTGTATAGATTAGATGACATAAGATGGTGCAGACAAGTGGTATCATATGGACCATGCATGTATCATGAGATTAAACAAAATAATAACACATAAACATTGTGTGTCTATGTGTAGGAGCATCCTAAAACATCTAAGGAGGAATGTGTCATCATCCTGAAGCTTACATAAAAGAGAAGATGGACAAGTGTCTAAAATAAAATGACACTATTACTCTTAAGGAAGGCTACAAGTAAGTAGAAGTCTTCATTTATCTCCATGCACTCATAAAACTAAAGTAAGATAAATGGGAGAAGCTTACAAAAAGCCAAGGGAATAGAGTACAAGTCAAAGGTATAATTCTAAGGTGAGAGAAACTATTTTGGTAGATGTGTTCATGTCAAACTACGAAGAAAATATTTGAATGTTAAATAGAGCTTGGACCTATGAAAATGTTGTTCGGTAATTCAACCATAACTTCTTCATCTCTTTACAAAATTTTGATTTCTTTAATGATATGGAAAGCTAACTCAAAGGCTTACAACTTTTATGTTGATCATTTTTCCTAATTTGAATACTTTTACATCTGAAATTGAGGAACAAAGTCAGGTAAATCTCAGGTCGAAATGAATATGTTGTGTTTTTAATACAATTCCCTACGTTTAAATTTTATCTTTAAATTAATAAATGATTTTGAGGGTTTCTTTTCATGATAATTAAGTATACTAAGCATGATAACAAAGTCAGATAAAACATTTTATGGAAAAATGATTCAAAAAAATCCGAGGTTTGTGATACTTTTGATTTGCAACACCTTTTAACTATTATAAACATAGAATCAAGTGTTCCAAACTTTCCATAGCTTACTAGAAAAGCGTCCTTTTCTATAAGTTGTTCATAAAATATACTAACATTCCCATAACATTTCATAATCCATCAGAAATGTTACAGAATTTATTTTGAGACTACAACATACATTTTCATAATGCTTTATAAACTGATGTAATTTTTATTTTAATATTGTTATTGATATTAAAGCTTTTTATAGCATTTTTTCTAAAAATAAAAAGTCAATCAAATAACTTTACCGCCTTATGGATGAAGAGAGATAACGCCTAGGCTTGAGTTTGGAAACTAGTTTCCTATTCTCCCTGGCTATCCAGACTGGTCCAGCGGATAGGGTACTAAATTTTATTTACTTGGACCGAATTTTCTTAATAATAAAGGAATACGAGTATTATGCAAGGATCTGATTAGAAATCAGAATTAATGACATTTAAATATGAAAATCCTGTGATTAGAATATCACAATTTGACTATAAAATGTTTCATGAAGATGATCCATAAGTTAATAAATGGCAAGAAAGATCTACAACTTTCATATTTGCACTTTTTCAAAATCAAGAACGTTGTCTTTTTTATTTAGAACATTAAAGAATGATTATAAACATTATCATTTACTTCAATAGTTTGAGATATTTTTCTGTTTGCGCCAAAATTGGTCACAAACCCCGAATGTTGTGAAAGCACCAGTGTTTGAATATAAATCAACAATATTCACACACAAATCTCAAATCTAAGTAACAGAGTATCACAATTCAGAAATAATGAACAGAAACAAGAGGTTTATAGTGGTTCGGCGATCTTGCCTACGTCCACTCTGAAGTTGATGATTTTATTGATGTTCACTTGAAGATTACAGTTTCTTCTAATGTAGTACAACTGATTTTCTGAGCTAAGTCTGAATCTAAGGAAGCAGTGGTGATTCTGAGTAAATATGGCAGAGTCTGGGCGCTCTTTAGCTCTCAAAATTGTCTGACCCCTTTTCTGAATGATCTGGGGGTCTATTTATAGGTGTAGGAGGCTGATATTTCGCCTAAATTGAAGGGAGACCAGTTCTGGTACGTGAGGGGGCCCACATGCCCGCTTTCTGGAAATCCGGGCCCACTTTGGGATCGATTCGAAGCTATGTTCGAATCGATCAAGAAATTGTCCAATCGAGCTGAAATTTGGTGTGGACATTCTTCATCATGTGTTTAAGCTTGAAAATTTCATGGCGTTTGGACTTGTAGAACTCGAGTTATGATCGATTCAAGTAGTTGTTTTTCGCTTCCTGGAGTCGTTCAAATCGATACGTTCGAATCGATCCTCCTGTATGCGAAGACGAAGGCGTGGCGCGCATGCCTCGAGTCAACCCTCTTTTATCTCCGAGTTTTACTGAGTCGTGGCCGGGGTTTTAGCTATGTAGACGTGGTGGATTCGAGATGATCGATTCGAAGACGTGCTTCCTTCGAACCGGTTGGACCATCGTTAGTTCGAATCGATCAGGGTATGCTACTATTGATCGATTCGTATTCACTTCAACAGGGTGGACTCGAAGGCAGTCATTGGATGGAGTTGAAATGACTACCCTTTGTGGATTCGAAAGGAATGCATGGACGGATGGATTCGACCTTAGGGCTTCTGTGCTAACGGAGTTGAAGCTAAGGTACTCTTCCCGGATTCGACGCAAGGCTATGCTCCATCGATTCGAGGCACCTTCTTTCTACGGATTCGAGGCAGGGAAAGTTCAATCGAATCAAAGCAGGGTACTCCTCATGGATTCGAAGCAATGCACGTCTGATCGATTCAAACATAGGCTTCGCCTATGGATTCGAACTAAGGACGGTCTACTCCATCTTTTGTCGATGATATCTTGAGCATACGAACTCGGATTGACTCGAAACTTGAAACGCCGGCTTTTATGGTTTTGCTTGATGTGTCTTATCAATTGCAGCCAGATCCAGACTCGGACAAAATTCATCGATATCCATGGTGAACTTGTGATGTAACTGTCCTACACGATGGACTGTCATTGATTTCTAGTCAACTCTTTGGTGTCACGGCTTTGCCAAAAGGCGGGATAACATTTGCCCCCCAAAACATGCCTTGCGATAGGAAGGTGTGTTTTGTAGTTCCATAAGTTGGATGTTCATATCCTGTTGATGACCTGTGGTAAAACCTGCGAAGAGTTTGACAGTTTTATATGACCTTAAATGCCGACCGTTCGTGATCTAGCCATTTGAGGTGGAATGCGACCGTTCGCGATCTAGCATTTTCTGTATAACCTTAAATGATGACCGTTCGTGATCTAGCCATTTGAGGTGGAATGCGACCGTTCGCGATCTAGCATTTTCTGTATAACCTTAAATGACGACCGTTCGCGATCAAGCCATTTGAGGTGAGGTGTGCCGTTCGAGGCGAGTTGTGATCGTTCGCGATCGAGTGCCGTTCGAGGCGATTTGTGACCGTTCGTGGTCGGGTGCCGTTCGTGGCGAATTGTGACCGTTCGTGGTCGGGTGCCGTTCGTGGCGAATTGTGACCGTTCGTGGTCGGGTGCCGTTCAAGGCGAATTGTGACCGTTCGTGGTCGGGTGCCGTTCGTGGCGAATTGTGACCGTTCGTGGTCGGCTGCCGTTCGAGGCGAATTGAGTGTGCCCGGGAGGGACTTAGTATCATCATTACCAGGTTTCACGTTCGGGTGAATTCCCGGATTGTTTGTTGCAACGGTTTATCACCATCTCAGAGCATGCCTAGGGACCGTTCGCGACTCCGTACATGTGTAAGTGGTTTAGCCATTATGAAATCACAAGTAGCATTTTTTATTGAAAATAAGTCTTTAGCAGAAATGTTAAACAAAATCAAGTTCAAATATTCAAATCAAGATGAAACAAAAGCAAAGCAAGGATGTCAAAGTGTAAACTCCCACAACGATAGGGTTAATAGTCATTCAGAGCATGCCTATGGACCGCTCGTGATCTCGCACATGTGTAAATGACTTACCCGTGTTGGTGAGAGGTTTACGACTTGTTCATCGTTATTTTAATTAATTGATAACCATACGGTGTCCCGGCTCAGGGTCACCCCTAGCTGATGTAGACGGTGGTCGCTCTGGCTCCACTGCTGGAGCTCGCCTTCTCACATACTGAAGTAGCATACCGTTCCTGATGTGCCCTTCCACCTCATCCTTCAGATGTCTACAGTCGTTAGTGTTATGACCATTCAGTTCGTGGAATAAGCAATATCTTTCTGATTTCCTCTCGTTAACAGTGGTGTCCCTTCGTATTGGCCTACGGTAGGGAACTTGCTCTCGTGTATCTCGGTAGATTCGCTCCAAACTCTCATTCAGCTCTGAGTAGGTGATGAATCGTGGCTCTATCCGCAGTCGCTTTGGCCCGTCACCACCATCCTGAGTCTTTCGTTTCCCTTTATCCTTGCCTGAATCCTTTTCGAGAGGGTTTTTGTCTTTAGTTGCATAAACTTCTATTCCTCTCCTTCTTCTCTTTCAGCATTAGCGTCTTCCAATCGCAGAAACTTGTCTGCCTCGTGATAGAATTCTCCTAGATCCATAGGCGGATCCTTAGTTAATGAATTTTTGAATTCTGTGCCGTCAGCTACTCCGGACACTGCTGCCATCATAACCATGGATGGATCTGGCCGATCCACCGATGCTGCTGCTGCATTGAATCGCGTCAGGAAATTTCTCAAAGACTCCCCAGCTTTCTGCTTTAGCGTTGCCAAACTCATCACATTCTTAGGCCTTGAAATGTGAACCTTGAATTGCCTCATAAATTTCTCAATCAAATCGGTCCATGTCCCAATGGAGCCGCTTTCTAGGTATCTGAACCATAAAGATGCTATGTCTGTCAAATACAATGGGAAGCACCGGGCCATGACTTCCTGTGATGCCCCCAGCACTTCCATGTGCCTTATATACCTCGTTAGATGGACTGCAGGGTCTGTCCTCCCATCATACCTTTCTACTGTTGGCAGTTTGAATTCTAGTGGGTTCCTAGCCAACTTAATCGCAGGAGAAAAGGGACTCCTGTTCACGTCTTCAAGATCTCTGTTTACTAATCCGCCTCTCATGGCTCGCCTGACCATCTCTGCCAATCTATCATTGTCTCCAAGTTGTAGTCCTCGTTCACTACTTTCGATCTGCCCCCCGAGTCCGTGTGAGCTCTCGGGTGTCTGCCCCCCTGGCTGAGCGTTCATCCCTCTATTGTTGCCAGGTTGATCGGATGTCCTTGTCTCTTCATCATTGCCTCCATCTCATCCCTGGTGATGAAGGCTGAAGCTTGGTTTGCCCCTGAGGAAGCCTCTTGACTCCCTTCATGCTGACTTTGCTCTGGTCTCTGCCTTCTACTTGTTTGTCTTGTCATGATTCTTTGGATCTAAATCCCTTAGCCTTTTGATTCAACTTTCAAATGATAGAACTCCTGAGTTCAGCTCTCAATGAAAGCACCAAAGTGTTTGCGCCAAAATTGGTCACAAACCCCGAATGTTGTGAAAGCACCAGTGTTTGAATATAAATAAACAATATTCACACACAAATCTCAAATCTAAGTAACAGAGTATCACAATTCAGAAATAATGAACAGAAACAAGAGGTTTATAGTGGTTCGGCGATCTTGCCTACGTCCACTCTGAAGTTGATGATTTTATTGATGTTCACTTGAAGATTACAATTTCTTCTAATGTAGTACAACTGATTTTCTGAGCTAAGTCTGAATCTAAGGAAGCAGTGGTGATTCTGAGTAAATATGGCAGAGTCTGGGCGCTCTTTAGCTCTCAAAATTGTCTGGCCCCTTTTCTGAATGATCTGGGGGTCTATTTATAGGTGTAGGAGGCTGATATTTCGCCTAAATTGAAGGGAGACCAGTTCTGGCACGTGAGGGGGCCCACATGCCCGCTTTCTGGAAATCCGGGCCCACTTTGGGATCGATTCGAAGCTATGTTCGAATCGATCAAGAAATTGTCCAATCGAGCTGAAATTTGGTGTGGACATTCTTCATCATGTGTTTAAGCTTCTGTGAAAATTTCATGGCGTTTGGACTTGTAGAACTCGAGTTATGATCGATTCAAGTAGTTGTTTTTCGCTTCCTGGAGTCGTTCGAATCGATACGTTCGAATCGATTCGTTCGAATCGATCCTCCTGTATGCGAAGACGAAGGCGTGGCGCGCATGCCTCGAGTCAACCTTCTTTTATCTCCGAGTTTTACTGAGTCGTGGCCGGGGTTTTAGCTATGTAGACATGGTGGATTCGAGGTGATCGATTCGAAGACGTGCTTCCTTCGAACCGGTTGGACCATCGTTAGTTCGAATCAATCAGGGTATGCTACTATTGATCGATTCGTATTCACTTCAACAGGGTGGACTCGAAGGCAGTCATTGGATGGAGTTGAAATGACTACCCTTTGTGGATTCGAAAGGAATGCATGGACAATGGATTCGACCTTAGGGCTTCTGTGCTAACGGAGTTGAAGCTAAGGTACTCTTCCCGGATTCGACGCAAGGCTATGCTCCATCGATTCGAGGCACCTTCTTTCTACGGATTCGAGGCAGGGAAAGTTCAATCGAATCGAAGCAGGGTACTCCTCATGGATTCGAAGCAATGCACGTCTGATGGATTCAAACATAGGCTTCGCCTATGGATTCGAACTAAGGACGGTCTACTCCATCTTTTGTCGATGATATCTTGAGCATACGAACTCGGATTGACTCGAAACTTGAAACGCCGGCTTTCATGGTTTTGCTTGATGTGTCTTATCAATTGCAGCCAGATCCGGACTCGGACAAAATTCATCGATATCCATGGTGAACTTGTGATGTAACTGTCCTACACGATGGACTGTCATTGATTTCTAGTCAACTCTTTGGTGTCACGGCTTTGCCAAAAGGCGGGATAACATTTGCCCCCCAAAACATGCCTTGCGATAGGAAGGTGTGTTTTGTAGTTCCATAAGTTGGATGTTCATATCCTGTTGATGCCTGTGGTAAAACTTGCGAAGAGTTTGACAGTTTTATATGACCTTAAATGACGACCGTTCGTGATCTAGCCATTTGAGGTGGAATGCGACCGTTCGCGATCTAGCATTTTCTGTATAACCTTAAATGACGACCGTTCGTGATCTAGCCATTTGAGGTGGAATGCGACCGTTCGTGATCTAGCATTTTCTGTATAACCTTAAATGACGACCGTTCGTGATCTAGCCATTTGAGGTGGAATGCGACCGTTCGCGATCTAGCATTTTCTGTATAACCTTAAATGACGACCGTTCTCGATCAAGCCATTTGAGGTGAGGTGTGCCGTTCGAGGCGAGTTGTGATCGTTCGCGATCGAGTGCCGTTCGAGGCGATTTGTGACCGTTCGTGGTCGGGTGTCGTTCGTGGCGAATTGTGACCGTTCGTGGTCGGGTGCCGTTCGTGGCGAATTGTGACCGTTCGTGGTCGGGTGCCGTTCGAGGCGAATTGTGACCGTTCGTGGTCGGGTGCCGTTCGTGGCGAATTGTGACCGTTCGTGGTCGGCTGCCGTTCGAGGCGAATTGAGTGTGCCCGGGGAGGGACTTAGTATCATCATTACCAGGTTACACGTTCGGGTGAATTCCCGGATTGTTTGTTGCAACGGTTTATCACCATCTCAGTGCATGCCTAGGGACCGTTCGCGACTCCGTACATGTGTAAGTGGTTTAGCCATTATGAAATCACAAGTAGCATTTTTTATTGAAAATAAGTCTTTAGCAGAAATGTTAAACAAAATCAAGTTCAAATATTCAAATCAAGATGAAACAAAAGCAAAGCAAGGATGTCAAAGTGTAAACTCCCACAACGATAGGGTTAATAGTCATTCAGAGCATGCCTATGGACCGCTCGTGATCTCGCACATGTGTAAATGACTTACCCGTGTTGGTGAGAGGTTTACGACTTGTTCATCGTTATTTTAATTAATTGATAACCATACGGTGTCCCGGCTCAGGGTCACCCCTAGCTGATGTAGACGGTGGTCGCTCTGGCTTCATTGCTGGAGCTCGCCTTCTCACATACTGAAGTAGCATACCGTTCCTGATGTGCCCTTCCACCTCATCCTTCAGATGTCTACAGTCGTTAGTGTTATGACCATTCAGTTCGTGGAATAAGCAATATCTTTCTGATTTCCTCTCGTTAACAGTGGGGTCCCTTCGTATTGGCCTACGGTAGGGAACTTGCTCTCGTGTATCTCGGTAGATTCGCTCCAAACTCTCATTCAGCTCTGAGTAGGTGATGAATCGTGGCTCTCTCCACAGTCGCTTTGGCCCGTCACCACCATCCTCAGTCTTTCGTTTCCCTTTATCCTTGCCTGAATCCTTTTCGAGAGGGTTTTTGTCTTTAGTTGCATAAACTTCTATTCCTCTCCTTCTTCTCTTTCAGCATTAGCGTCTTCCAATCGCAGAAACTTGTCTGCCTCGTGATAGAATTCTCCTAGATCCATAGGCGGATCCTTAGTTAATGAATTTTTGAATTCTGTGCCGTCAGCTACTCCGGACACTGCTGCCATCATAACCATGGATGGATCTGGCCGATCCACCGATGCTGCTGCTGCATTGAATCGCGTCAGGAAATTTCTCAAAGACTCCCCAGCTTTCTGCTTTAGCGTTGCCAAACTCATCACATTCTTAGGCCTTGAAATGTGAACCTTGAATTGCCTCATAAATTTCTCAATCAAATCGGTCCATGTCCCAATGGAGCCGCTTTCTAGGTATCTGAACCATAAAGATGCTATGTCTGTCAAATACAATGGGAAGCACCGGGCCATGACTTCCTGTGATGCCCTCGGCACTTCCATGTGCCTTATATACCTCGTTAGATGGACTGCAGGGTCTGTCCTCCCATCATACCTTTCTACTGTTGGCAGTTTGAATTCTGGTGGGTTCCTAGCCAACTTAATCGCAGGAGAAAAGGGACTCCTGTTCACGTCTTCAAGATCTCTGTTTACTAATCCGCCTCTCATGGCTCGCCTGACCATCTCTGCCAATCTATCATTGTCTCCAAGCTGTAGTCCTCGTTCACTACTTTCGATCTGCCCCCCGAGTCCGTGTGAGCTCTCGGGTGTCTGCCCCCCTGGCTGAGCGTTCATCCCTCTATTGTTGCCAGGTTGATCGGATGTCCTTGTCTCTTCATCATTGCCTCCATCTCATCCCTGGTGATGAAGGCTGAAGCTTGGTTTGCCCCTGAGGAAGCCTCTTGACTCCCTTCATGCTGACTTTGCTCTGGTCTCTGCCTTCTACTTGTTTGTCTTGTCATGATTCTTTGGATCTAAATCCCTTAGCCTTTTGATTCAACTTTCAAATGATAGAACTCCTGAGTTCAGCTCTCAATGAAAGCACCAAAGTGTTTGCGCCAAAATTGGTCATAAACCCCGAATGTTGTGAAAGCACCAATGTTTGAATATAAATCAACAATATTCACACACAAATCTCAAATCTAAGTAACAGAGTATCACAATTCAGAAATAATGAACAGAAACAAGAGGTTTATAGTGGTTCGGCGATCTTGCCTACGTCCACTCTGAAGTTGATGATTTTATTGATGTTCACTTGAAGATTACAATTTCTTCTAATGTAGTACAACTAGTTTTCTGAGCTAAGTCTGAATCTAAGGAAGCAGTGGTGATTCTGAGTAAATATGGCAGAGTCTGCGCGCTCTTTAGCTCTCAAAATTGTCTGACCCCTTTTTTGAATGATCTGGGGGTCTATTTATAGGTGTAGGAGGCTGATATTTCGCCTAAATTGAAGGGAGACCAGTTCTGGCACGTGAGGGGTCCCACATGCCCGCTTTCTGGAAATCCGGGCCCACTTTGGGATCGATTCGAAGCTATGTTCGAATCGATCAAGAAATTGTCCAATCGAGCTGAAATTTGGTGTGGACATTCTTCATCATGTGTTTAAGCTTCTGTGAAAATTTCATGGCGTTTGGACTTGTAGAACTCGAGTTATGATCGATTCAAGTAGTTGTTTTTCGCTTCCTGGAGTCGTTCGAATCGATACGTTCGAATCGATTCGTTCGAATCGATCCTCCTGTATGCGAAGACGAAGGCGTGGCGCGCATGCCTCGAGTCAACCCTCTTTTATCTCCGAGTTTTACTGAGTCGTGGCCAGGGTTTTAGCTATGTAGACGTGGTGGATTCGAGGTGATCGATTCGAAGACGTGCTTCCTTCGAACCGGTTGGACCATCGTTAGTTCGAATCGATCAGGGTATGCTACTATTGATCGATTCGTATTCACTTCAACAGGGTGGACTCGAAGGCAGTCATTGGATGGAGTTGAAATGACTACCCTTTGTGGATTCGAAAGGAATGCATGGACGATGGATTCGACCTTAGGGCTTCTGTGCTAACGGAGTTGAAGCTAAGGTACTCTTCCCGGATTCGACGCAAGGCTATGCTCCATCGATTCGAGGCACCTTCTTTCTATGGATTCGAGGCAGGGAAAGTTCAATCGAATTGAAGTAGGGTACTCCTCATGGATTCGAAGCAATGCACGTCTGATGGATTCAAACATAGGCTTCGCCTATGGATTCGAACTAAGGACGGTCTACTCCATCTTTTGTCGATGATATCTTGAGCATACGAACTCGGATAGACTCGAAACTTGAAACGCCGGCTTTCATGGTTTTGCTTGATGTGTCTTATCAATTGCAGCCAGATCCGGACTCGGACAAAATTCATCGATATCCATGGTGAACTTGTGATGTAACTGTCCTACACGATGGACTGTCTTTGATTTCTAGTCAACTCTTTGGTGTCACGGCTTTGCCAAAAGGCGAGATAACATTTTCCAAATCCATATTAGAATGTTTCTGAAATGGTTTGGGATTGTCTTAAACCGATGAATGTATGAATTTGAAAAGAAAAGTAACTTAGGATTACTTTTGAAAAAATTTCCTTAATGATATTACTTCGAGGGGGTGTAGTCTAAGATAATAGATCTTCGGTAGTTCACTATTACTCTATGTTGGTGTTGAACCGAGTAGAGTATGTCCCTACTTGGTGAGGGAATGCCGACCACAATAGGATAACATATCCCATGATCTAAACCAATTTGAAGATGTGGTTTAGATTGAAAGGAATGAATATTTTGATAAATCGTGATTTTTGATGGAATAAAGTTATTACAAATTTTCTTGATTTAATATGGCGAAGTCTTCCCTGATTATTACTTAAAACTTTGGATTGGTTAAATCTTTGGAGAAGAAATTTATAATGAAACTATAATACAAACCATTATAGCATGACTTGAAAACTACAGCTTAAATAGATATCTCACTAGGTCTGTGTTGTTCATGATATTTCAGGTTTAGTTGGTTAGTTGTTTCCACCCTAGAAGTTAGTTGCATGCTTTGAAATGAAGGCTTTCATTATGTATATTATCTCTATATGTACTCATATGCATAATTATTTAATGAACCTTTTGTATATATACTATATGATGAAATGATTGCATGATAACTCTTCCATTTAATATCATGTACTTTGAATGATTTTATATTTTGATATATTTTTGATAAGTTGTGATACTGTACTATTAGAACGGTGGCTTGTACGTAGCACCATCGTCTCTGGATAAGTGTACCAGAGCAAGGGCGTTACATCCACTAGCACCATTTTCTCTACATTTCAAGGATGCTCTATCTATAAATTGTAGTAACACGTCTATTGGTTTCAGTCGCATTTCAGATTGTCAAACTTATTTATCCTTCATTTGACATGTGTTATACTCAAGACTTGTGGTTTTGGAGAAAAGAAAGGTGATTTTGTTATACCAATGGACAACTCGGTTGGCACCTGTATCGATATTTTTGACGCAACATCTATATTAACCCGTTCGCATTTAATTCGATGATGGTTTGGTTTAAATAAAAAATGACTGGCTTGAAGAAATCTAAAAAAAATAAAAAAATCAATATATATATATATAGTTGATCTACCCAACATAGTGGGCGACATTTTAAAAGTCGTCCATTATGTTTAGCAAGTAAAACTAGTAGGCACTTCCAAAAGTCGCCCACTATGGTTTATAACAATTTGTCTGAACGACTTTTCAAAATTCACCTATATAAATTGTTATAAAACATAACGAACGATTTTTCAAAAGCCACTGTATAAATTGTTATAATTATTATAAAACATAGCAATCGAAACTTATGGACAACTTTTCAAAAGTGGTATATACCAATTATTATAAAGCATAACGGTCGATTTTTTAGAAGTGTCTAGTTTATTCTGAAACATCACCCATTAGGTCTGGAAGATAAAACCTAGTTGGTGACTTTCCTGGCAACTAGATTTAGAAAAAACACTGGCGCCACTTGAAATGGCATCAGTGTGTTTTTCTAAATTGACAAAAAATAGGGTTATAATTTATATTAGTTTTGGAACTGGGCTGTATGAGTGTAATAAGATGTAAAAATATGAAAAGCTAGTTGAAGCATGGTCATTGTGCATGAGATTACCTGGACCCAGTTTTTGGTGCTTCGGTTGACCAAAATAATCAGAACATAGTGATTTTTTCAAAAACCCTTCTCCCTCTCTCTTTCTGTGGCTTTTTGCAAAATTTTCAAAAACTAAAGTGTTTTGATTGGTTGCTAACGAGAACAGGGGCATTTAGCCCATGTAGCATGCTTTCGAAGATAACTTAGACATTGAATGACCTGTGACGAAATGTTATAAAATAAATAATCATTTCTATGTACAAGCTACGGTTGAAAAGTATTGTAGTTGCTTAAATAACATGGATTATGGTACCATTTTTTAAAACTAAGAAGTCCACATCTACGTTGGCATCAAACACTTCAACTGCGAGGCCCACTCAAATACTAAGTCCGAACAAAATTATAGAAATGAACTGTCTGCGTCAAAATGTCCAACGCCTGGATGCCCCTGGATGCCGTCGATGCCAACGATTCATTCCAACGACCATCTTTCCTTCCGCCTCATATATATTTACCTTCATTCTCAATCTCCAACTCACCCTTAAACACATACCATCCAAAAATTCAAGATTCTTTTAAAGCTTCAATGTTCATTTTTTTGAGGTAGTAGTTACTAAGTTTGTATCTTTTTTCAATTTCTACCATATATTTTTTTTCGTTTTTTTTAAATATCTTCCAACCGAACTACTTCCTTGTCAACTAGAGCCAAACATCAATTGGAATGTCTATCATTTTATGTTTATATCGAAAACATTGATAAATGTACCAACTGAGTTGTCCATTGGTATGACGAAATCACCGCCATCTTCAATAAAAGAACCGGTTTTGATTACAATGCCGGCCAAATAAAAAATAAGTTTAACAATATGAAATGCGACTGAAACCCTTGGAAAAGGGTACTACGGATTCCAGACGGCTTTTGAATGAGAAGAAAGATATGACGAGGGGTGGGAAACGTCGGCAGCAAGACACCAGAAGTTAGGCAAGTCTTATCTACTTGGTCTGAGGAGTTGGGATTTATTTTTTATTGTTGCATCTAAGCTGAAAAATGTCAGTTCATAGTTCTATAGAATCCACATATTCAGTTACGGTACAACACACAACTTTATCTTGATTATATTAAGAGTGATGCAACTGAGATATCCATACGTAGAGTTTTTAGTAGGGGTGTCAAATGGGTTGGGTTGGGTATAAATGGGTTGGTTTAAAAATCAACCCAACCCATTTAAAAAAAAAATAGACCCAACCCATTAGACCCATTTATTAAAGTGAATATTAGGCTCAGGTCCCTAATAAGTTTCAAAATACACAAAAACCCCAGTAAAAAAAGGTATGTAAATTAGGTCCCTAGAATTAAGTTACTAAGTAATTGCATATAGTTATGCAATTATTCACTGAATAATTGCAAACATTCACTGAATAATTGCAAACATTTATGCAATTATATCCAAAAGTTGCATAAATTTATGCAATTTTTTCGATGAATAATTGCGGAAATTTCCGCAATTTTTTTGGTGAATAATTGCGGAAATTTCCACAATTTTTTGGTGAATAATTGCGGAAATTTCCGTAATTTTTCAGTGAATAATTGTGGAAATGTCTGCAATTTTTTGATATAATTGCATAAATGTCTGCAATTATTCACTAAATAATTGCATAAGTGTATGCCATTATTCGGTGACTTAATTCTAGGGACATAATTTACAAACGTTTTTTACTGGGGTTTTTGTGTATTTTAAAACTTATTAGGGACCTGTGCCAAACTGTCCCTTTATTAAATGGGTAAACCCAACTCAAACCCACTAATTTAACAGGTCAACCGAACCCAACCCGTTTAACCCAATTTGAATAAAATTACACAAAAACATGTACAATCATTCTCATCAATTCAGTTTGTATAATTGAAGATCAATATAAAAACATTCAAAATTAGTACAAGACCATCCCAGATTTAAATTAGTACAAAGATAGCGAGTATCATTCAAGATCAGTTCAGTTTTCAAATACAAAACATCATATAAAGTGACATTTCAGATCTGCAGCAAGCAAAGTATCCCATACTACATCATTTTGTAGAATTTAATGCAATATTAATCAACATATAATTCAAAACTACATAGCATAAAAATGCATGAAACATGAAGTAGTTCAATGAAAGCACTAAATCTTTTTTTTTTCCTTCCTTTGCATCCCTATTGTCCAACCTGCAACTGCATGTAGTGTCCAACCTGCATGTATTTTTTGAATTGTTTTAATAAGAATTAGGTTGATCATAGGTTAGGTAATTTGCATATCAAGTGACACAGCAGCTAAGGCTGTTGTATGACATTAATTAATGTTGCAAATTCAATCAGTAACATGCAGAATGAGGTATATAATTCAGAGTTAAAAATGCAATTGCTGACAGTAATAAAAGCAAATCAACCATTCCTATGTACTGCGCACACATTCTTCTTGAAAGATGCAAATCATTCATCATGTAAGCAATTTATCTAGAATAATAGTGACAATGAAATAATAGTGACACATTATGTTGTCATTGACAATTTTTGCGTAATATGCAGGTTCAAAAGTCAACATGAACAGGACCATTAATCCAAAAATAAACTGTTTTTCTGTTGTACCTCTATTGTGATAGATCGGTGTTGCTGCATTGTCATTGTTAACCATACCTCAAACGATTGCTTCATAATAGGAGCATTGATATCTTATTTACTTCCAACAACAAATGATTTTTTATGACAATACTTATGTTTGCGAACAGAAACAACACAAGAACTTAACCTAGCATAAATAGGACTGTAGTACAATTGCAAGCATCAATGAAGAATAATATGATAAGAACAGTTTTCAGTTTTTATTAATGTAAGAATTTGAAAGTGTAGCACCGCCAACACCAAGCAATATAATTGGTACTTGCTAAAAACAAAATATAATAGTTTCGTAGATAGAATACCTTAATGAAGCCAATCTGCTTAGCATTTTCCCTAAAGCACTGCCTGCAACACATAAGCCCGTATTTCCAGTTCAATCCATGAGCATTTCCACAAATATAAGGAATTATACAGTATATCTGCAAAATAAGTAACTTGGATGTTCAGAACATATACGCATCACGACATACTTTAAATTAAAGTTTATTATATTTTTGTACAACCACATAACCTATTCATTAATTATCAATAAATGTTCTCAGTTTTTTCAACTCTTGTAATACGCCCAGTTGACAAACGCAAACAGTTAGTAGATTCTGAACAAAGCGAATGAATATGACATATGTCTTAGTCCCGTTCATCTATAATATCAGTTTGCCTGTTGTTTTAACTTAACTAAAATACATTTCTACCACTGGAGAATCAGTCTTAATCTGCAGAACTTGACAACTACAAGAAGACTGTTGATTTTCATGCATGTCAACATACTTTAAAGATGGGTAAATATATCGTAACAAGTTAAAATTAAGTACACGGTCCAATTAAGAACATGTGTGTAATGTTAATCACAGCTGAGGTATAAATGAGTTTGTTTCCTACATTACAAAAGGTAAGGTTTAACTGAACAAGCAAAATTATTTGTTGTATAAATGTGATTGTAGCGACATGGAAGTCAAATTATTTGTTAAGTATTATCATAACATTTTAAACAATGTGAACAAGCAAACGCGGTTTACATTTTCTTATCCGAAATTTCTAAATGTCATGACTTTTGCTCTTGTATGTGCATTTATTTGTCCATGTCTTTTGACTGATATACTATATTTTGCATTTAGCCATATATTCCATGAATTCAACTCATTTTGTTAGTATCTTTAGATTCCTATACCCACCATTTATATTTATCTATATATATTCTGTAAATCATCTAAGTCTGGTATTCTCCATCAACCCAACATCAAAAAGTATAATAGGATATACCCTACACATAGCTGTTGTTGTATTTGGTATAATAACCTTAATAAAATGTGAAGTGTTGCATCTTAGAAAATGGTCAATTCAGTTGTTGAAGATGAAGGGTGGACAATGTATTGGAGCTGATATCGAATTAATTGCCTACTCACTCCAACAACATGTTCCAATGTTTACTTCTGCTTTCTTATTTACCTGACAGAAACCTACTGTAGACAAAACATGTGACACATCGTAATAGGTAAGTTTATTCTAGTCGAACTCTTAAACTCACGACAATAAATAACCAAGCATCCAATATTATTGGACAAACCACAATAATACGTAAAAAATAAACATGCAAACAACGACTGTATACAAGTTCATAATATACAAATTCGAACTCTGCGCCTTTTCATGTACAACTGGTTAGAATATAATTTGTAAATACAACTTGTTAAAATATGTTTTGTTACTTTATATTCAGTAGAATTATGAAAATTTATGACAAGGTGCTTAATTTAAAATTTTCTAGGAAACACTTTTCATAACTAGGTGCCTGGACTCACCTAAAAATGAAAAGATTTAAACAACGAAATTTTATTCTAAGCTAGTTGGTTGATGAAGGTGGAGGCTTAAGCTATTAAATAACCAAGCAACTTAAGCATCTGAATATCAGCCAAGGGAAAAGAAAAAAAAAGAAAAAAAACCTCTATTGAGACAGAGCAAAATTTAAACAAATCATTATCAATTCTCCTCAAATTTCAATCAAATTGGTATCTGAGTTTAGAAAATATCAGATTTGAAAGTATAAACTGTGCAGTTTGAACTTCTTTTTGTTTTTCTTCGAATTTCAAAGTTGCTAGCAAACAAGTATTATCTATAATTACAAATAAGTTGCTTAAATAAAAACTTCCAATTACAAAAGTCGGCAGGAGGCCAGATGCAGCTAGCAGGAGATCAGCAGCGGCTTTCAGGAGGTCAACAGCAGCTAGTAGGCGTCGATTAGGTAAGAAGCAAAGTCGAAGGTTGAAGATGAGGAAGTGCGCTGTGATGACCCGGTATTTTGGCCATATTATTTTAATAAATATTTATTCCAATTTAATAAAATGTAAACTCATCGTTTTAAAATGAATAAATCTTTTGGAAATATTTGCCATTTATTTATATAGATTTGTAATTTTTGCGAGGGAATTTGATTGTAAATTTAAATTAAATCTCTTAATGATATTTATAATCAAATTTATCTTATATAATTTAATTAAAATGCTTTATACTATTAACATTTGATATAAAATATATAGATAAGTAAGTACGCTTATAAATATAATATTAATATTGATAGTTAAAATATAAATAGGAATAAAAGTAGATAATGATTTACATTGTTAGATGAAACATAAGTATGAAAGAATTGTATAGTAAAAATAAAAATAAATAAATAAATCTTATCAATATTTAAACTTAAGTACCAAACAAATATATACTTATAAAATAAATCTATATATGGACAAACAAGAAATAAATATCTAGGTAAAACATATTAGACAAATTATAACATCAAAATATAGAACTTCATTCATATTACAAAGTATGAGACAAAACAAGAGGAAAGATTAACATATATTCACCTGCAAGTTGTAAACTTGAAAATAAACAAGCAACATAAATATATATTATCTAAGTAGGCTTGCATAAGAAGCTATATTTAAGTAAGTACACACATAAAAAAAGAAGGAAGTGACAATAACCATTAATGCTAGCACACAAAATAGACATTCCAGCCACCAAGAGAAAGAGAATCAACTGAGTCAACCGAAGCAAAGAAATATCTCTGCCTATGTTGTACTAAAAAGAAATTATATCAACTTGTAAATTTATATATATATATATCCATCTATTCATATCAGTTCGAGCATCAACACTGAGAAAATCTGAAATGAGCACCCTTCTTAAATCTGAAGCAATCAGCATCTTACTCTAATAAAAAAAAATAAAAAAAAAGATGCTTGCTGTGGAAGGCTAAAGTATACTGTCTGATATTTTTATCTCCACCTTGTCTTTATTTTTATCCATTCAGTCGAAACTAATACCAGTAAAGATAAAACAAAGCAAGCAAGTTTTGCTAAATCAAAGAAGTCTAGATCTTTAAAAAGGGGTCTAGGATCAAGAGATCAATAAAGTTGGATCAAGATCATTTCCAGTCTTCAAGAAATAAACTCTGGTCATCCTTTCTAAACAGGTGAGTAAGCTACGACTTTTAAATCCAAATATCTTTTAACAAATCTATAGATAAGTGAAAGATTATAAAAGCAACAAAACATTTTATAGTTTTACTTGGAAAATAGAAGTACTATTTGCCTGGATATGAGAGGTAGTTGCCTGCACAAGATGTTGATATATCTTCTCTGTTCAAATTGATCAGTGAGTAAACTCTTCCTAATTTGAATTATAACTTATAGTTATCCTAATGGAAGTGCAAATTTAAAATGGTTTGGTATGCATATAAATAAGTGTATATATGAATGGAAATGACTGTGCATATTTGGAAATAGGGACATTTCTGTTCTTAGTCCAGGTTTCAAAATATGTCAGAAAGATCAAATTCTTCTTTCTAAGTTCTTGTTAGACTTCAAGATCTATATGGAATTTGTTTGTTTGCCCTAGATCTAGGTCTTAAAAATATGTTGAGAAGAATTGGTTAAAATCTATCAGGAAATTGGAAAAAAATACAGAAGAGCTTTTAAATATGATAAATTCGAATTACATAAATCATAGCTTCTTCTACATCATTAGATTCGTCTTGGAAACCCATGATTTTTGAAACAAAATTTATGATTTTTAGCTTAGTAGATTGCGAGAATTGGTAAGATGAACAAAATATGGGTTTTAACAAAATTCTGGTGATCAGAGGGTTTCTAGACCTCGAGATTAGGGCCGTAGCTTGCTGGAAGGTCTGGGATCACCAGAAAAATGTTCGTTGATTTTATAGTTCGTCGTGGACCTTAGGCGAGACCGATGTAGGGTTTAAGGTTGAGTTTTCCATCGAGGTGATTCTTGGGTTGCTGCAGCATCGTCGTTGAATCGGGGATGATCGCGAGTGATGGGATAGTTGAGTGGGTAAATGGCGAGGCTAAAGTCAGAACGACATGGACTCCGGTCGTCTTGATCGTCGTGGCGAGCATCTTTTCGTCGAGGTGGTTGGGGTCTGGGTGTTCCAATTTGCTCGACTCGATGTTGTGACGTGATGTACCGATCTGGGTGGTCTGAAGGGGAGTGGGAATCGAAGGCGATGTGTTGAGGCCAGTGTTGATGGTCGGAGGGTCGCGGTTCGTTGGTGCACGTGCACCATGCACGATTGTGCAACTGGGGTTGAGTTCGTTTGGGAAAATGTTGATTCCCTCGGTTTCGATCTCGGGTTGATACTTGTGAAACTCGAAGTAGATGTAGAAGGGACACGTGAATGTCTCGGGGTCTCAGGTGTTTAGCTTGGTTTGTTTAGTTTGTGTTTAGGTTTAAAATTTTGGATTTGTTAACAACCTTTAACAGTTTTAACAATTTAAATTGAGTTTAAAAAAAAAGGGTGAAGCTCCGGGAAAGGAGAAGGAGACTCAGTTTTAATAGGGAAGTACTGAACTTGTATAGGGTAAAGATAATTATGTTTCAAATGTTAAAATATCATAATTAAGCTTTTAATAATTTACCTAATCATTCTTTTATATAATGTGATTATTTAAGAGTTTGATTTATTAAGTTGAATTATTAAATTTAACTTAGGAAGTTAATTCTTTAAGTTTACTTGATTTATAATGTAATTAAATTAAGTTGAATATCTAAGGGTTGAATCATTTACTAGAGATTAAGTATTGATTAATTGATTAATTAATTAATGTAATTAACTTTGGGTTAATCAAATTAGTCCAATTAATTAAAGGTAATCACTTAATTATGAAATAATTAAGTATAATTACTAAATGGAGAAATTAATGGATAATTACTGGATGGAATTAATTAAAGCAAAAATTACTTAATGATGTAACTAGAGGGTAATTTCTTAATGGAAGTAAAAAAAATTAGTTACCTAGTGTAATTAATTTATTAAGGTAATTTAATTAGAGGTAAATTGAAGGTTGAGACTAATTAATATACGAGTAATTAAAGGTTAATTACCGAATGTAATTAAAGAATATATAAAAAAAAATCAAGGGTGATCAACCAAGAGAAATGATTAAAGGATTAATTAATTGATTCATAATTAATTAATGTCAAGTAAAGATAATCTAAGTAATTAAAGATTAGCAATTCATTCATTTATTTAGAGATAAATTAAATTAATTTGGAAGTGATTAATTTTGCCTATGGAAGATAGCATGATGATCAATGTTGTGAATCGATTAATATCTCTGATATGAAATGTTTTGTAATGGAATATGATAATGTGGTTAACTATCGATGATGAATTGCTATGTAAGGTAACATCCTGCATTTAAGTTTAAATAGTATTTCATTTGAATAACCCTGGTTAAGATGACATGAGGTTCGAAGAGACTGGGGTCGGGTATCAGTAAATACCCGAAACCACTTCGATTTAAAATCTACATGATTCTATATGGATTGGATGGGTGAAACCAATAGACTTGAATGGAATAATATGGACCCTTGAACCAAGATAGAATACATAGAATTTGATTTGTGCAATAAGGGTTGAATATAACAAGTAATGAACTCGTAGTGGATACGAGTTACCCGGGTTTTCTTTTATGGTTTGAACTTAGTACTTCAAATTATATGGGTTTACTCACGCTGGTTTCCAGCCTGACCCGGGTGTTACTTTGATGTAATGCTCGGGTCAGACCGAGTATTACATATTTTCAGGTAAGGACGTTCTGGAGCTCAGGAGGCGAGCTGGATGGCAGGAACGTATGGAGTGTTTCCGCTATGATGTTTTGTTGTATATTGGGACATATTGATTATATATGTCTAGTGATTGTATATATGTTGTAACTCTAATGTATTAAAGTGTAATTTAACTGATACAGTTTCTTTGTATAAATGGTATTATATGATATTATATTTTGATCCGCTGCGAATGTGAGATTCTGTGACTTGTTTTTCTGTTTTTCTTTCTTCTATCTCTTTCTTCTTTACTAACTATCTGGAATTTTCGGGATCGAAAATTTCGGGTCGTTACAGTTGGTATCAGAGCCAGGTTAAGCGAGAACCTTGGCTCTGGTGGGTGTACTCATCAGAGATAGGGTTAGTATTACCCTAGGATGAGTTGAGTGTATATATATATATGAGAGAACGTACTTGTTATTTTCTTATATAAAGATTTTAAATGGTTTTAAACGTAAATGATTTTATATAAAGTTATATTTGATATATATAAAGCAATATTCCTTAACCAACAAATGTTAAGGTAACTGGTTGTTAAATTATTAGGATTAAATTAAGAAGTAATAGAAATACAACCAAACTGAAATTTGAATAAAGATAAATTGAAATGGATCCAAACCGAAATTAAAATCCTAAATTTGTAGAAATGATTTCAGGATAAAGATGATAATGAGTTGGTTTCCAGATATGACAATCTTGGTTATTATCATAAATGGATGTGGAATGTGTGTTAATAAAATGTGTTAAGGATATATACTTAGATGAGTATAACTTGTAAATTAGAACGGATTTAAATTCTGAAGTTTAAACTTAAGTTTAGAAATATTTGAATTATTTCAAAGTGTTAAAAGAAAAGAATAAATAATATTGTTCAGAATATACTTGAATGTGATCTTATTTTAAAATAAGAAGTTGTTTGAAAACTTAAAAAGAGATCTGTCTTAAATTAAAACCAAAGGTGGTTTAAATTTTAAAGTATAGCCTGGTGGGCTAAGAAATAAATGTGTATATTTGAAATAAACTCTAAGATTGAGTTTTGAATAATCCTTGGAAGTGATGTGAAACCCAAAGTGGTATAAGTTTGAACTAATGAGTAAGAATGAATATTATTAGAAATTTGAAATTTTGAAGTAGAAATTCAAATTTGAGTAAGGTTGACTGAATGAATGAATGGATTGAATTTAACTTAGGGGAAGTTAAATAAGAACAACCTAAATGGGAAATTTCAAGATGAAATTAAAATTTTACTTAGTGAAGTTAAATGGGTTGTTTTGAATTGGGAGTATGTGAGATCTCAAACGGATTTGAGATCTGGAAATGGGAAATGTGTGTTATTGAGGGATGCTGTTTTAAATAATCTGGATGTTTATTTACTTTGGCTTATCCCGATATCATCCTTTTGTTATTAATAATCCATGAAAACTGTGAATTGGATTATTCTAATTAAATTAAGAAATGGATTGAGGTAATATACATCCATTGCAGAAAATTTATGGAATCACTTTGAACTTAAGAATTAAATGTGTAAAATTGTTTTGAACTCTCATTTGAACTTTGAAATAAGTTAAGTAAAGATAATTTAAAATGGAATTTTTAGAATTCGACTCAGAATTAAATTGTTTAAAGATTTGGTTTATTGATTTAAAAATAAAGGTTAGTTTGATTTAAGGGGTTAAATCAACATTTGAAAATTTAACTCGAATATATATAATTCGAGATGGTTTAAAATTGAGATTTAAATTGAGTTAGTTCAAACTGAATTTGATTTGAATTAATGGGAAAATTTGAATTGGATTAATTTAAAATAAAAGTGAAGATTAAATGAGTTCTAATTCAAATGGGAATTGGAATTAAATCAAGTCCAATGGAATTTGGGGTTATTTGAATTTGGTCAATTTAAATGGAAATTTAAATTGAATTGATGAAAATTGAATCGTTGGGGAAGTGAACAGTTTTGACTCTGGACTATTTCCAATATAAATCGTTTTAATATAAACTTATTTTTCCAAGCTATTAAATATATACAACCTTTCTTTCTTAAAGTCAAATTATTTTATACTTGTTTTACAACTGTTTTTGGAGCTATTTAACCATTTTTCAACTGTTTTATAAACTAATTACTATTTTACAACTATTTTGTAATTATCTAAAATTTCTATTTAACTATTTTCCAACTATTTTACAATTAATTAACTATTTTACAGCTATTTTGCAAACTATTAATTATTTTTCAATTACTTACCTATTTTTACATTTTCAAGCTATTTTCTAAATTAGTCAGGGTTCAAACTGTTATTGTTTAAATACCCAACTGAGATAAGAATTGAACTGATAATCCAAATGGGGATTAAGGTAAATGTGGATAAGTGAATGAAATTAAAGGAAATGTGAATAGTAAAGAGAATTGATTTGGCTAATAACCAATAAAGGAAAATACGTAAAATGTACGTATATTATTCTATTCGCATAATGATTTGATCCAGATTCGAGCACAGAATTTCGAGATAGTATTATCGATCCGAGTTGGGATTTTTCGCTCGATTTTCGACGGCGAACCTGGATATGGATTTTTGATTGGTTTTGGATATTCTCTATCATAGGTGTGACTATGCAAGGAGAATGACGGTTTCTGATCAAGAAACCAGATCTGAGTCCGCACTAGGAAGTCGGGTGGACGATACTAGTTCGGAAGTGAAATTGTGTGATCGAGTGAGCGATCAGATTGATATAGCGTACGGATGATATGTGTACATCATACGGTTTGGGATGAAATTAATATTGAAATTTTGCATAAGAACTGTAAAATGGTTTTCTAAAATAAAAAGGTATATTTTGGGAAATATAAAATGAATAAAAGTGAAAATTTGATATTTCTATAATAAAAATTTGCTTTATGGAAGTAAGTTATAGGGTAAATGACTTTATAAAAGAGTAAATCAAATTTGAATATTTAATTTGGACTAAATAAAGTTGTATATCTTTGTTAAATAAGATAAAACTTCCCTTGTTGAATCGATTGCCAGAAGAAAAGATTTTTGAAAAGATTTGAAGTATAAAATTTATACAAATAAGAATTGATTCAAAAGTTTTTCCAAGATTATTATATATATAAAAAGGATTTTGTGAAAATGATTTTGAGGAAAGGTTTTTGGAACCTTTGAATTTTGGAAAGACTTTTGATTTTGAGTAAAATCAATATTTGAATTTGGAAAAGCCTATTTGGAGAATTATCGATTTTGGGAATCGATTTTGTGTAAAGGCACTTATATGTGATTCATACTCGGTGTATGATTTGGAAAATACTATATGTGTATAGTATAAAGTGTTTTGAAAGTGGCTCTGGGGAAAAAGGCGCTCCCTTGAATGAACTTCTCAGGAGTGCCACTGAGTGGTACTGCCTTGAGCCTCTAAAGGGGAGGTTCTAAAGTTGATCCTGTGAGGAGTCCGGACAAACTAGTTCCTGAGGATTATTTGGTAGCGAAAGTCGATGGCGCTGATGCCTACAGGGGCATTTGGGTTATGCTGTGACGACAGTGTAATTCGATGTCGCTGCGATCTACTGTGTGGGGACCATAGCGAAAATCGTGTGGAGGATGAGTGCCAACAGTCTACACTTGATTCTGTCGGGATGACAGCGCAACATCGGTAGACTGCGATCTATGGTCAAGTGGAGGAGATTCATTCTTTTGGCAGCGAAATTCGGTGGCGCTGATGCCTACAGTTATATGGGTTTGTGCTGTGATAGCAACGTAAGGCCCGGGTATAACTGCGATCTGTAGCGGGTTCCATGGCGTAATCGAGGAGCGCGGAGACCTACAGTTATCTGTGGATTTTGCCGAGACGGCAACGTAACCATCGGGTTAACTGCGACCATGGATGGGGGTGATGATTTCCAGAGCATTTTGTTTTTACCAAAGATATTTCCTCTATTTTCAAAAACTGCTTCCTATATCTTTAATAAAATTATTTTTCAGAATATTTTCACTGGGTGTTGAAACGGGTTTACCAAGTACTTATAGATTTTCAGTCCTACGCTTGATCAACGTATGACCGAATTTCTGTAAGAACAAGGACGGACTTGTCGCAAACATCGAGTTATAAAAGTATTTTATAAAAACTATTTTAAAATATTATATAGATTTTTAAAGTGATTTTAAAATGATCAAAGAAAATTTATCTGATTTTAAACATTTTAATAAATCTGGCTTCGTTCCTTTTCGAGGACGAAAAGATTCAAAGGGGGAAGGAATGTGATGACCCGGTATTTTGGCCATATTATTTTAATAAATATTTATTCCAATTTAATAAAATGTAAACTCATCGTTTTAAAATGAATAAATCTTTTGGAAATATTTGCCATTTATTTATATAGATTTGTAATTTTTGCGAGGGAATTTGATTGTAAATTTAAATTAAATCTCTTAATGATATTTATAATCAAATTTATCTTATATAATTTAATTAAAATGCTTTATACTATTAACATTTGATATAAAATATATAGATAAGTAAGTACGCTTATAAATATAATATTAATATTGATAGTTAAAATATAAATAGGAATAAAAGTAGATAATGATTTACATTGTTAGATGAAACATAAGTATGAAAGAATTGTATAGTAAAAATAAAAATAAATAAATAAATCTTATCAATATTTAAACTTAAGTACCAAACAAATATATACTTATAAAATAAATCTATATATGGACAAACAAGAAATAAATATCTAGGTAAAACATATTAGACAAATTATAACATCAAAATATAGAACTTCATTCATATTACAAAGTATGAGACAAAACAAGAGGAAAGATTAACATATATTCACCTGCAAGTTGTAAACTTGAAAATAAACAAGCAACATAAATATATATTATCTAAGTAGGCTTGCATAAGAAGCTATATTTAAGTAAGTACACACATAAAAAAAGAAGGAAGTGACAATAACCATTAATGCTAGCACACAAAATAGACATTCCAGCCACCAAGAGAAAGAGAATCAACTGAGTCAACCGAAGCAAAGAAATATCTCTGCCTATGTTGTACTAAAAAGAAATTATATCAACTTGTAAATTTATATATATATATATATCCATCTATTCATATCAGTTCGAGCATCAACACTGAGAAAATCTGAAATGAGCACCCTTCTTAAATCTGAAGCAATCAGCATCTTACTCTAATAAAAAAATAAAAATAAAGATGCTTGCTGTGGAAGGCTAAAGTATACTGTCTGATATTTTTATCTCCACCTTGTCTTTATTTTTATCCATTCAGTCGAAACTAATACCAGTAAAGATAAAACAAAGCAAGCAAGTTTTGCTAAATCAAAGAAGTCTAGATCTTTAAAAAGGGGTCTAGGATCAAGAGATCAATAAAGTTGGATCAAGATCATTTCCAGTCTTCAAGAAATAAACTCTGGTCATCCTTTCTAAACAGGTGAGTAAGCTACGACTTTTAAATCCAAATATCTTTTAACAAATCTATAGATAAGTGAAAGATTATAAAAGCAACAAAACATTTTATAGTTTTACTTGGAAAATAGAAGTACTATTTGCCTGGATATGAGAGGTAGTTGCCTGCACAAGATGTTGATATATCTTCTCTGTTCAAATTGATCAGTGAGTAAACTCTTCCTAATTTGAATTATAACTTATAGTTATCCTAATGGAAGTGCAAATTTAAAATGGTTTGGTATGCATATAAATAAGTGTATATATGAATGGAAATGACTGTGCATATTTGGAAATAGGGACATTTCTGTTCTTAGTCCAGGTTTCAAAATATGTCAGAAAGATCAAATTCTTCTTTCTAAGTTCTTGTTAGACTTCAAGATCTATATGGAATTTGTTTGTTTGCCCTAGATCTAGGTCTTAAAAATATGTTGAGAAGAATTGGTTAAAATCTATCAGGAAATTGGAAAAAAATACAGAAGAGCTTTTAAATATGATAAATTCGAATTACATAAATCATAGCTTCTTCTACATCATTAGATTCGTCTTGGAAACCCATGATTTTTGAAACAAAATTTATGATTTTTAGCTTAGTAGATTGCGAGAATTGGTAAGATGAACAAAATATGGGTTTTAACAAAATTCTGGTGATCAGAGGGTTTCTAGACCTCGAGATTAGGGCCGTAGCTTGCTGGAAGGTCTGGGATCACCAGAAAAATGTTCGTTGATTTTATAGTTCGTCGTGGACCTTAGGCGAGACCGATGTAGGGTTTAAGGTTGAGTTTTCCATCGAGGTGATTCTTGGGTTGCTGCAGCATCGTCGTTGAATCGGGGATGATCGCGAGTGATGGGATAGTTGAGTGGGTAAATGGCGAGGCTAAAGTCAGAACGACATGGACTCCGGTCGTCTTGATCGTCGTGGCGAGCATCTTTTCGTCGAGGTGGTTGGGGTCTGGGTGTTCCAATTTGCTCGACTCGATGTTGTGACGTGATGTACCGATCTGGGTGGTCTGAAGGGGAGTGGGAATCGAAGGCGATGTGTTGAGGCCAGTGTTGATGGTCGGAGGGTCGCGGTTCGTTGGTGCACGTGCACCATGCACGATTGTGCAACTGGGGTTGAGTTCGTTTGGGAAAATGTTGATTCCCTCGGTTTCGATCTCGGGTTGATACTTGTGAAACTCGAAGTAGATGTAGAAGGGACACGTGAATGTCTCGGGGTCTCAGGTGTTTAGCTTGGTTTGTTTAGTTTGTGTTTAGGTTTAAAATTTTGGATTTGTTAACAACCTTTAACAGTTTTAACAATTTAAATTGAGTTTAAAAAAAAAAGGGTGAAGCTCCGGGAAAGGAGAAGGAGACTCAGTTTTAATAGGGAAGTACTGAACTTGTATAGGGTAAAGATAATTATGTTTCAAATGTTAAAATATCATAATTAAGCTTTTAATAATTTACCTAATCATTCTTTTATATAATGTGATTATTTAAGAGTTTGATTTATTAAGTTGAATTATTAAATTTAACTTAGGAAGTTAATTCTTTAAGTTTACTTGATTTATAATGTAATTAAATTAAGTTGAATATCTAAGGGTTGAATCATTTACTAGAGATTAAGTATTGATTAATTGATTAATTAATTAATGTAATTAACTTTGGGTTAATCAAATTAGTCCAATTAATTAAAGGTAATCACTTAATTATGAAATAATTAAGTATAATTACTAAATGGAGAAATTAATGGATAATTACTGGATGGAATTAATTAAAGCAAAAATTACTTAATGATGTAACTAGAGGGTAATTTCTTAATGGAAGTAAAAAAAAAAATTAGTTACCTAGTGTAATTAATTTATTAAGGTAATTTAATTAGAGGTAAATTGAAGGTTGAGACTAATTAATATACGAGTAATTAAAGGTTAATTACCGAATGTAATTAAAGAATATATAAAAAAAAAATCAAGGGTGATCAACCAAGAGAAATGATTAAAGGATTAATTAATTGATTCATAATTAATTAATGTCAAGTAAAGATAATCTAAGTAATTAAAGATTAGCAATTCATTCATTTATTTAGAGATAAATTAAATTAATTTGGAAGTGATTAATTTTGCCTATGGAAGATAGCATGATGATCAATGTTGTGAATCGATTAATATCTCTGATATGAAATGTTTTGTAATGGAATATGATAATGTGGTTAACTATCGATGATGAATTGCTATGTAAGGTAACATCCTGCATTTAAGTTTAAATAGTATTTCATTTGAATAACCCTGGTTAAGATGACATGAGGTTCGAAGAGACTGGGGTCGGGTATCAGTAAATACCCGAAACCACTTCGATTTAAAATCTACATGATTCTATATGGATTGGATGGGTGAAACCAATAGACTTGAATGGAATAATATGGACCCTTGAACCAAGATAGAATACATAGAATTTGATTTGTGCAATAAGGGTTGAATATAACAAGTAATGAACTCGTAGTGGATACGAGTTACCCGGGTTTTCTTTTATGGTTTGAACTTAGTACTTCAAATTATATGGGTTTACTCACGCTGGTTTCCAGCCTGACCCGGGTGTTACTTTGATGTAATGCTCGGGTCAGACCGAGTATTACATATTTTCAGGTAAGGACGTTCTGGAGCTCAGGAGGCGAGCTGGATGGCAGGAACGTATGGAGTGTTTCCGCTATGATGTTTTGTTGTATATTGGGACATATTGATTATATATGTCTAGTGATTGTATATATGTTGTAACTCTAATGTATTAAAGTGTAATTTAACTGATACAGTTTCTTTGTATAAATGGTATTATATGATATTATATTTTGATCCGCTGCGAATGTGAGATTCTGTGACTTGTTTTTCTGTTTTTCTTTCTTCTATCTCTTTCTTCTTTACTAACTATCTGGAATTTTCGGGATCGAAAATTTCGGGTCGTTACATGCGCAACGTCGCAGCTCGATTTGAAGAAGTGTATACCCAAGAAATTGAAGACAAGACGGATGATGCAGAAGTAACCCTAGATTTTTTCTTTTTAACGATTCCAAGATATAAATCAACGGGAGAAACCCTAATTTTGTTTCATTTTTGTGGTGCGAATGTGAAAGGAGACTCAGGAGAGAATAAAATGCAGATATGGGTTAAACGGTTAAAACTAAAATAAACGGGCTGCAACCACATAAACCAATTAGTTAAGTGGTTCAAATGGGTTTGCCCAAAAGACCCATTTATTTTGATGGGTTGGATCTAACCCGTTAATTTTATTGGTATTTGGGCTGGGTAAATGGGTTGGGTGTTTTTTTGACAGCCCTAGTTTATAGATCTTAGTGGCATAGTGCATGCCCATCGTATTCTACTAGTTCTTCAAAAGCTATGGTGTTGACTTGACTATCGACATGTGCATAGAAGTGAAATGGTTGGGCAATGATTACTAAGGATGGATGGTTGCATTCTGTTTAGGAGATTTTGTATCAAACATTACAACTGTATGTATGCCACACTGTACCACCCTAAAGGGCTTTGTTAGTTTGTTACTTTTCTTTTTGTAGGCTAAATAGGAACATGTGTTTATTGTATTTGCACTTTATTTTTGCATTTCTATTATGTACTTTTTAGTTTGTTGTATTTTATTTTAAATTCCACATTTATATGTTGAATTATAAATTCTTCGTTTTTATTCTATATTTTGTGTTAGTACTCTGTATGTATAAATAATTAACACAAATAAAAAATAACATACACAAACAATAACATAATAACTTTGCCCCTATTGTTTTTTCAAGTTCAAAATAAAAAACATGTATCCTCTTTCGCAAACTTAACTCTTCCCCAACCCAATTGTTTTCCCCTTTCGATTACACATTTTGATTAAAAAAAGGACCCTATATCGATTTGAAAGGTTGTGTTCAGGATGATAGTCGAGAAATTGGTGAAAAGATAATGGGTATAGCAAATTGTTACATACATGATATCAAGGCTAATAATGTAGCAGAAATGTTCAAATCCGTATGCATCTAAATCCGAAAAATGGATAAATATCTCATATTCAAAAAAGTGAATATGAATACAAAGAAATTCACATTCGCAAGTTATGCAATCAATTTTTATTAAGGTTATAGCCTATTTCATACATACTTTAGTAAAACGATAGATATCTGTTCATTGTTTTCTTAAGTATGTACTTCATTGGTAATGCATTTAGTGCATTCTATTAGCTCAAAATATATAGTACCATCATATTTGTTTATTTATCATATTTTTAAAATCAATGGGATTAAAAAATAATAATGATAAACCAAAATTTTCTATTTTTTTAATTTATTGATCATTAATGGATATAATAATTACCCAATATCCATTTGTATTTGTACCCAATGTTTTCGAATGTGAATGCGGATATTGTACTATCCACATTCGAAAATATCTGTTAACGAGCCTAAAGGCTATGGGACATAAGTGTGTTTACAACAAACAAAAGAGAAACACTTGAATGAAGTATTTCAATAGGGTAATTGAACGTGGTAGACTGTTGAAAGAAGTTTGTATTAATGGCTACATACGGGGCATCTAAGTGGTCTATTTTCATTTGTAATTTTTAAGTAAATTTACTCGTGGTCAATTAATTAATTATATTGCCATATAATATACATTGAATTAACAAGATAAGAGTCTAAGGTCCCTATTTTTGATATTGTTATAGAAAAAGTCCCTGCAGAAATAAATATATAAATTTGGTCCCTATTTTTGAAAAATAAAAAATGCAAGGTGCCTTGCACTTTTCTGATTTTGCAATTATTTTTGAAATTTTGAAATTTTTTTGAAATTTTCAAAATTTTGAAAAGCGCAAGTTAACTTGCACTTTCTATCAGGAAAGCGCAAGCTGGTTTGCGCTTTCTGATTTTGAAATTTTTGAACATTTTGAAATTTTTGAAAAGTGCAAGGTAACTTGCGCTTTCTGACTTTGAAATATTTTTAAAATTTTTGAAATTTTCAAAAAATATTTAATGTTTAAAAAGCGCAAGCTAACTTGCGTTTTTTGATTTAGAAAAAATAGGGACCTAATTTACATACTCATTTTTCCAGGGACTTTTCTTACAACAACAATAGAAATAAAGACCTTTCGTGGAAAGAATGAACCAACACTACTAGAAATTCCATATTAGATAACGGCTAAAAACTGATGTAAACAAAACTGACCGATGTGTGTATCAGTGTAGAGAAAGGTCATGCCTTTAGATATTGATTTTAAACTGGTATATTAGACCATCTTTTACATCATTTTTCTTTACAAAAGCTAATGTAATAGACTTTACACGGTTTCTTTTAACCATCTAATGAAATAGATGTCATTTACATCACTTTTTGGACATCTAATGTGATAGGCTCCTTATTACATCGGTTTGTTTAAACACAACTATTGAATATACGGTCTATCTATTACAAATAAATATTTAAACAAGAATATGAATAACAAAAAAATATTTTATTTAAATAAATATCTATTATATGAATAGTATACATTTCAGATTCAATTATTTGTATATACACATTCAATTCTTATACGCATACATTTCATATTTACATTTTACATCTCATTTGTTACAAACTCTCTCTCACACATGTATACATATACACTTGACTCTGTCTTCTATTTTGTATCCGGCTATCCAGCCTTCATTACTTGTCACACAAATTTCAATAGGACAATTTTTTGATCAAGACTTCTCAGAGTAACAAATTATCAAAATAAGCATCATTAAAAACTAATTAGCAAAATAGGCTTGGTTTTCATTTGAACTTGCGCAAAAATGGAATGCGGAAGGCCATTTTTTTTTATACGGAGCTTGCGCATTCCATTTTTGCGCAAGCTATATTTTAATGCTTGCGCAAATATGGAATGCGCAAGCTCTTTTTCGGGCATCAAAAGGACAGAGAGCTGATTCTGGGGTCATTCCTCAACCCTACCCCTTTCTTCCCAAAACCCTCCCCATTTCCAACTTCAAACCCATTTCAAATCCAATTATCTCAAGTCAAAATCATTTTTTCTCATCTATTTCTTCAAACAAACACTCTATTGCCCATAAAATGGAAGCTAGCTCTTCATCTACGTTGATTAGAGGTAATTATAAATCATTTTTTTGAAAATTAAGATGTAATTTTTGTTGAAAATGAAGAGTTATTGGTGGTGGTGGTGTTAATTATTATACAATGATGTTGTTGTTGAATTGGTTGTTAGTGTTTGATGAATTGGGAAACCCTATTTAAATAGTAGTAAATTAAAAACCCTAATTTACATCTTAATTGTTTATTGTTTATGATGACGGTAGACATTAATGATTGGAAGATAGACGACGAAACATTGATGAAACATTTTGATGAGCTTGAAGAGAAAATCGGAGTTGCAAGTTCAATTCATATTGACTTTGATGTCGATCATGTTCCGGAAACACAGTTTGAACCAGTACCGCGTAAATTTCATTCAGGATCATCAACCTTACACGGTCGTTTATGTGAAGTTGTTTCTGCGGAAATGTCCGGCCATCAACATAGAGTTGGTGGGAATTTGCTGATGCCTATACATCCTGTTGGTCCATCCGTGCCTAGGGGGCAACAATCATATCCAACTTGTTATTGCGGAGTTATGTGTGTAGTGGTTGTTTGCAGAAAGGAAAAGAATGTTGGACGAAGGTTTTTCGGGTGTAGTTCGTACAACGAACATAGATTGAATCCTCGTGAATATGATTGTTGCAATTATTTTAAATGGATTGATCAACCCCTGTGCGAAAGGGGACTTGAGTATGCCCACGAATTGCAAGCCGAAATAAGTCGTTTGAAAATTGTGAATGAAGAATTAAGGACAAACATTGGAAGGCCTAGAATGTGGTAGATGTTTGTGGTTTGGTTAAGTTGTAATATTTGGATTTTATGTTGTACCGTTGGATTTGTATTGAGTTGTTGCGAAAATGTTTGTATTTGTTGTAACCCGTATTGTGAGCATGGTGGAAAGTTTATTATGTTTTTGAAATTCATTTGATAGTGTTGACTTCAATGACAACATATATTGGTTGTATTATTATATTGATTTGCTTGTTTTGGTTTTTTTAAAGATTGAGCTGACTGCTTTTGGTTGAAGATTGCATGCGGAAGCAAAATCTACTTTGAAAAAATAGGTAATAATTCATCAAATTGATGTTTATACTTATGTCAGTGAACAAAAACTTTAAATGTAGTATTGGAACATATTTTGCAGATAATGTCAAAGGTTCCGGATGTCCAAATTTATACACTAATGAATATGGTTCCCATGTAACCGCATCATCAGCCATCAAATCCAACTCATTACGGTAAAACTGTACATTTCTTGGCGTCTCACGCCAACTCCTAGCACAGTTCCACCTAGCCCCGAATGGAAGATATGGATCTAAGTCGGTAGGAATTCTAATAGACGGCCGTCCAATGGCAATATGCGACCACGACCATAGTTGCAACAACGTTGCAGAACCCCCTAAAACTTTTCGACGTTGCAAGGCAACGTTCGATAACTCACTATACAAATAGCATAGAACAACACTACCCCAAGAATGATAACCACAGTCAGCCAAATCATCCAAAAATGGTAAAAATTTCAAACTTAATCTCCCTTTTGAATGACCGGGAAATAATCGGCAACTCAAAAAATACAATATCACGGCACGAGTGCGGCGAAGTATATCTAAATCGGTCGCCCCTTCGGGTAGTGGTTCAGAAAATTCGCTTTTAAACCAAGTCATTGACAAATCACTTTTAGACTTAACCGCCTCTCTTGACGGAAAAATACCAAGTAAGTCATGAGCCAATTCGATGTAATCGATATCTAAATTTTGCACACATACCGGACGACCGTCTCCTTTAAGACCGAAAAGAAAATGCACATCCGCTAGAGTCACTGTCATCTCCCCGACTCTCATATGAAACGTATTTGTTTCCGGCCTCCATCTATCGCACAAAGCGGTAAGAAGGTGATGATCGAGCCGAATGTAGTCGATTTGCATAGCTTTCCAAAATCTGGAGATTCGTAGATTCGGCTCCAATCTTGGATCTTTAAAATCGATCTCCTTGAGCTTGCTCGAATGATCGCATATCTTCACAGTTTCAACACCCTGCAATATATAAACAAATTATAATTAGGACTTCATATTTGACTTCCCCGGTTTACCAATATCGAACATTTACCTCCATTAATGTGTCGTTTTGGCTCCTATGGTGTTCTTGAAGATAGAGAACACTTCTCTCTTCGCGCCCAGGAGACAATTCTACAAACAACAACAACCGTTTATCAATACAAAAACAATGTACAAAGTTAGGGTTTTTGCTATATTACTACTTCAAATCCTTTTGCATTGTCATCAAAGAAACCAACAATGTGAGTACATCCACATCAACATCACCAACACTACCTCTTCCGCAAACAACAACAATCATTTCTAAAGTAGCATCTTAATTTTCAAAAAAATGATTTATAATTACCTCTAATCAACGTAGATGAAGAGCTAGCTTCCATTTTATGGGCAATAGAGTGTTTGTTTGAAGAAATAGATGAGAAAAAATAATTTTGACTTGAGATAATTGGATTTGAAATGGGTTTGAAGTTGGAAATGGGGAGGGTTTTGGGAAGAAAGGGGTAGGGTTGAGGAATGACCCCAGAATCAGCTCTCTTTCCTTTTGATGCCCGAAAAAGAGCTTGCGCATTCCATATTTGCGCAAGCATTAAAATATAGCTTGCGCAAAAATGGAATGCGCAAGCTCCGTATAAAAAAAAAATGGCCTTCCGCATTCCATTTTTGCGCAAGTTCAAATGAAAACCAGGCCTATTTTGTTAATTAGTTTTTAATGATGCTTATTTTGATAATTTGTTACTCTGAGAAGTCTTGATCAAAAAATTGTCCATTTCAATAATAGTAATCTGAAAAAAATTATAACTCGAACTAAAAATAATGTATTTTTATATTGTTGCCTCAGGTATTTGTCTTGTTCATCATCATCTTCTAATTCCATAGTATCCGTCCTCATAAGTTTGGCCAAGTGTAGTATCTGTCTAATTAGCTAACAAGTGCAGTATCTGTTTATACCAATGATCTCAAGGATAGACGAATTAAAGGAGCATGCATGCACACACGCGTAAATGTATGACTATGCACTGCCTCAGCATCTCGGGAACGTACAAAAGGCGCAACATGTACAAATATGCGCATGTTCACAGCGGCAACAAAAGTGCAATTGCATATGGCTACTATACATGCAAACATGATAGCAAGCACAAATGGACACGACAATGGAAGCAAGTGCAATATGTATGCAGGCATATAACAGAACAAAATGCACGATGTACATAAAAGCAACTCAACAATGGAATAAAATGTGGATTCTGAAGAGGAGCTCACCACCTCTTCGAGTCCTCATGTCGTGACTGTCGATTCTGAGTCTGCCATGGTGGTTTGCGGTATTCTAAAGGGGTTGCTCGATGTGGCATTGTGTTGTCCTGTTCTTAAGGCTGATGGATGGGGCGGTATGATGAGGAGCTCAGTGCAGGTGCTTGGCCCTGATGCTTTTTCGGCAGCTTCTTTGACTGAAGGGGATTTCACCACCTCTTCCAGTCATGTTGAGTTGGGTTGCTTTTCGGTGCCCGAGCAGTTGTTCTGCTCTTCTCGGCATTGGTTCTTTGATGTGGATGTGGGTTGTTCTGTTCCGATGCATTGGTTACGGGCAGTTGCTTTGCGTGGCTCTGTTAGGGAGAGTACTTCTTGTGGGCCTGTTCTGATATTTGTATTGTCTGCTTTGCAATTTGCGGGGGCTTGCCAGATTTATCCATTTGTTATGATTCAGCAAGCAAATGGTTATTTGGTATGTCAGGCTTTGGTGGGCTGTTCTTATGTGTACCTCGTCGCTCAGCTGCAGGTAAGTGCTTTGGTGGCCAGCCAGGTGAGTTTTTTGGTTATGCATATCATGTTTGGGGTTGATTTTGGGAAATTGATTCCTTGTCGACTTGTATCTGTTGGTTTATTCTGTTTGGTTATGAGCCAAGACGCGTTTCGGCGTGCTCTCCCTGATACTGCTACCATTCTGTTGTTTGGTGACGTATCAGGTCACTTAGGCATTGTGATCTCCGTTTGGAGCGTACAGTGTTGGATTATTTGTCTTAGCCATAGCGAGGCCTGGTCTGTGTCGTTTGTGGCTTGTCGTCTCCCTATTTGGATTGATTCCCATAGGTCTCTACGGAGAAATTATCCAGTTTGGGTCGATTGGCTCAGGCGGTGTTCCATTTCTGATTGCATAGTGTACCCTGTTGCGGTCCACTATGCGGTCAGAAGGGAATATTACCAGTCAGTTGCGACCCGATCGGGTGAATTTTCTGCTAGGACCACCCTGCGAACCTCTCCTGTCTCGCGGGGCTGCCCTTCCTATGGCAGCCCGGCTTGGGTTAGGTTCCGACAGCATCATGGGATGCGATTTTACACCTCCCCTACATATCATCGATATCCTCTCTTTGTCCCGGATCCTTCTGATTCTTCGTCTTTTTGCTGTTCATCCCGTTGTTCTATTCCTTCGTCTCCTTGTGCCTTATCGATCGTGACTGGCAGTTCTGATTTTTCGACTGACATTCGGGTCTTAGGGGGGTTCCATCGGGCTTGGAGCGGTAGGTTTGGGCGATATACCAGCCCTGGTCGTATAGAGGTCATCTTTGACAGTTATACGGGCAGTATGGTTCATTGCCATCCTTCTACGTTCTGCCATGATGCTATCCCTGAGTCGCGACTCCTACCCTCAGCGCGGGTCTGTTTGATTAGTGACAGCTCGGCAGCGGTAGGAATCCCACAGCAATTTGGAAAGCATAATGGTTGCCTTTCTACATTTTCCAGTCGCTTGCTCAGTCGTCCGCCAGTTTCTTCTGCCATTCCTTCGACCGCTCTCCAGTCTCTGTCCTTCTGTCCTTCCGTGGCTATTTCTATGGTCTTTCCCGTTGTTTGCTCCTCTTTGGTCTTTTCTACCATCCCTAGCGACCTTTCCCCTCTCTCATCTTCCGGTTTCAGTCGGTTGTTCAGTTTGCAACTGACTCGAATCTCTCCTTCTCTTCGTTTCCCCGATGGTCTTTCGGAGTTACCTTCAGACCGATTGGCCATTTCGACCTCGCGGTGCTCTTCGGAGTGCTCGCGCCCATCCTCAGCGTGTCCTCTGTCTATCTCCATCCCGATGATGAGTAAGGCAGAGATTGCGCTCCTAAATGAGCGTCTAGATTGCTTAGCTAGGAACTCTGATACTTCGTTTTCGTCGTCTGGCTCCTCCTATTCGGTAGGGTCTGGGGGTGAGGTTCTTTCTGATCCACCCGTCCCTCCTATTCGATCGACGAGGCGCAGACGACAGAGAGCCCCTTCTACCCCTCGCACCATTCGCACACGCTCTATAGCGGCGTCCGAGCTGATCGACAAATCTGCTCGCTACTCGCTGTATCTGGATTGAGTTTGGGTGCTGCTTTCTGTTTATCTTTTTATCTGCGGCTATTCTTTGTTCATGGCGAACTTTCTCTTTTGGAATGTCCGCGGTATTGGTAATGATGCGTCTGTGGCCAGGCTTAAACGCATTGTCAGGAAACACTCTGTTGGCTTGATCGCTCTCCTGGAACCCCTTATTGACCAAGCTGAATTCCCCAAGATTGTCCTATCCTTAGGATTTGGCGGTGGCTTAGCTAATGTCTCGGGCAAGATTTGGATCTTATGGTCCAAATCTGTTGCGATTCGACCTTTCTTCGACTCTGCTCAGCTTTTCTCGGTGGTATGCTCATCTCCGTCCTTTGCAGCACCGTTTCTTTTCTCAGCGGTCTACGCTAAATGTGACCGTTCGGAAAGGCTAGTTCTGTGGTCGGATATTCTAGCTCTTAATTCTCAGGGATTCTCTTCTTCTGTTCTTGGTGGCGACTTCAATATCGTCGCTTGCCATGCGGAAAAACGGGGAGGTGCGGCCATCAACAGAGGGGCAATGGCGGATTTCAACTCCTTCATAGCCTCCTCTGGCCTCTCCGAGCTCCCCTATGTCGGCTCGGCGTTCACATGGTCTAACAACCAGGACGGCCCAAATCGCATTCTCTCTAGACTTGACCGTGTGTTCGGGTCGGAGGAATGGTTTCGCCTTCCTTTCTCCTTCTCTATCGCCCACCTCCATCGGTCCTTCTCGGATCATGCCCCTCTGATTGTTCGTTGCTCTCCTCTGTCGCTCTCAAGGCCCACCTCCTTCCGGTTCCAAAGCATGTGGAAATCTCATCACTCTTTCCAACAGGTGGTTTCTGATTCCTGGAGCAATCCTATTTCTGGCTCCCCCTGTGCTGCTTTCGGGAGAAAGCTTTCGCGTCTTAAGGCTTGCCTTAAGGTTTGGAACGTTCAATCTTTCAAGAACATTTTCGATCGCGTCCGTTCGGCCGAAGAGTCGCTTATCTTAGCCGAATCCTTGTTAGACGAGGACCCGACCGCTGCCAACAAGGAGGCGTGGGCCCTTGCCCAAATTTCTTTCTCTTCGGAGCTGCGTGTCGAAAATGACTACCTCCGTCAAAAGGCGAGGGTCAAGTGGGTAGTCGAGGGTGATGCTAACTCCAAATTCTTCCACTCGTCTATTCGCAAGAAGAATAACCTTCTTTCGATTCGAGAGATTATGAGGCCAGATCTGTCTACGACTTCGTCGCCAGAGGAAGTCAAAGATATCATCCTATCTCATTTTCAATCCTTCTTGGAATCTCCTTCTGTCTCTTTTTCAGATCCGGCTCTATTAGCTTTTATTCCTCCGATCATCCTTCCCTCGGAAGGTGACATTATTGCGGATCTTCCTACCACAGAGGAGATCCGTGCCTGTGTTTTTGCTCTCAGCAAGGATAGTGCCAGTGGCCCTGATGGTTTTAATGGTGATTTTTATAGGTGCTCTTGGCCAATCATCCAGGCTGATTTGTGTCTTGCCATTCAATCCTTCTTCTCTGGTGGAAATCTTCCTAGAGGTTGGACTTCCACCAATCTGATTCTTATTCCTAAATGCGAAAATCCTAAGGCTTGCTCGGATTTCCGTCCTATAAGTCTTTGCAATTTCTCCAACAAGGTCATTTCCAAAATTCTGGCCTCCCGGTTGGCTCCATTTCTTGAGCGTATCATTTCTCCATCTCAAGCAGGGTTTGTCAAGGGGCGTCTGATCTCTGATAACGTCCTTCTAGCCCAAGAACTGATCTCCCAAATTGATCGGAAAGTTTGGGGATCAAATGTTGTCTTCAAACTGGACATGGCTAAGGCCTACGACCGTATGTCCTGGTTCTTCATCATCAAGGTATTAAGGACCTTCGGTTTTCCGGAGGCCCTGATAGACTTGGTGTGGAGGCTTGTCTCCAACTGCTGGTTCTCTGTCCTCATTAACGGATCGGCCCATGGCTATTTCAAAGCCGGGAGGGGCTTACGTCAAGGTGACCCGCTATCACCTTCGCTTTTTGTGATTGCGGCAGAGGCTTTTATTCGTGGGCTTCAATCCTTAACTATCTACGGTCAAATCCAGCGTTTTGGCATTCCAAGGGGTTGCCCCCTTATTTCTTCTTTATCCTTTGCGGACGACATTGTCATTTTCTCCAATGGCAGTCGTTCCTCTGTTCGGCGACTTCTTTGATTCATCCATCAATATGAAAGGTCTTCGGGCCAGCTCGTTAACTCTTCCAAATGCTGTTTTGTTCACTCGAAGGACATGTCTCCATCTCGCGCTTCTTGGATTGAGACTATATCCGGTTTCAAGGAAGCTTCTCTTCCCCTACCTTACCTAGGCATTTCTTTGTACCGGGGTAGAAAACTTAACGCTCTCTTCGACCCATTGACCGACAAAGTTAGAGGGAAGATTCTTCGCTGGAACTCTGCCATTCTCTCTCAGGCGAGTAGACTAGTTCTTATCAAGTCAGTTCTTGATTCGATGGGTTCTCATATTTTTGCGACTATGACCCCTACCTTCTCTTTCTTTCGTTCTTATCGGTCTCTGGCTTCGTCCTTCTTCTGGGGAAACAAGGACAACGGTCGTCGCCACCACTGGGTGTCTTGGGACGCGATTTGTCGTCCCAAAAATGAAGGTGGGTTGGGTATTCGCAAGCCATCCGACCTTTGCACGGCCTTTGCTTGTAAGTTGTGGTCCCGGTTTGGCGCCAACAACTCTTTATGGGCTTCTTTCCTCCGAGCTAAGTACCACAGACTCGCGGGTGCGAATTTTTCGGGCACTCCTTCCTACGCTAGCGAGACCTGGAAGCACATGCAGTCTGTGAAACTTTTCTCTGATTCTCACGGCGGTTTGGCAGGATGGGATGGATCGTCCTTTTCGATCCTGAAAGCCTGGTCCTCCATCAGATCTCCTTCCTCCATTCGTCCTGAATTTTCTTTTATTTGGGATACTCGCATTCCCCCAAAGGTCTCTCTATTTATGTGGCGGTTGCTACATGATGGGTTGCCACTGGACGAGAGTTTTCAAAAGATCGGTATCCCAACTGTTTCCCGATGTAGATGCTGCGGAAACGGTGATATTGAATCTTTGAACCATTTGTTTTTCGGTGGTTTCTCGGCCAGTGCGTGCTGGAACTACTTCGGAAATCTCGTCGGTATTAGAAGCACTGCGAGTTCTCTTTCTGCGATGCTGAATTCCTGGTGGGCCGGGAATTCAGGGAAATCGCTCCGTGCTATCATTTTCCGTTTGATTCCTAGTCTGATCTGCTGGCACGTTTGGTGTGCGCGGAATAAGGCTACTTTCGAGAGCAGCTCTATGGACCCGCCGTCCATAATCCATCGTGTGAGGAATGATGTATTCCTGGCTTTCCGGGGTAGACCATTCAGGGGCCCACTGAGCCACCGTTCCGAGCGACTTGTGGGCCTCCTGTCTATTTCCCGTGCTCCTACTACCGCCAGATTGGGTGTAGGATAGGCATCTGCTCTCGGTTGGTGACTTCCCCCACCCGTTCCCCCCCCCCCTTTTTTTACTTTAATTGCGCGTCTTGTTTTTAGTTTCAGGTTTGTCTGCTGTCTGCTTGGACCGAGTTCTCGTCTTTGTTGGTGCTGCTAGTGTTCTCTGTTATCTTTTAGTGTTCCTAGTTGAGGTTCTCGTCAGATCTATCAGCAGTCGATCTTTCTCTCTTGTTGGAGGCTTTATTATGGTCATTCCAATGGGCAGATTAGTGGATCTGTCGTCTCTATTCAGAGTGGTATTGCTGCTGTCTGTTGGTTTTCTCCGTCTTTTTTCGGTTGATGGAGCGATGGGTGGACTGGCCCACACCTACTGGTTGTGGCGGGAGAGTGGTTTTGTAGGCTGGTTATTTATTTACTCGCTTTCGGCTGGCCTTCTTGGCAGCTTCGAGCTCTTTTATTTCTCGCTTCTTTTTCTTTTTTGAAATGTCTCTATGGGAGGCATATGGCATCCATATGCTTCGCCTACTTGTGTGTACCTTTGGAGGAAGGTTATTTCCTCCCTTTTAGTGTTATATATATATTTCTTTTCAAAAAAAAAAGGAATAAAATGTGGATAAGTGATGGGAGCACAGTGTACACAGTGACAATAGCAAGTGCGCACACATGGTAGCAACATGCATGGAGCAGTGTGGCCGAATACATGGGTTGCAAAAGCAAACAGAGTATACTAGTGCCAAAACAAACTAGTGCATATGGCATCAAACAAATATGTTACAATGAAAAGATGCAAGTGCAAAACTAGTACATAAATGAACATTGCAGCACATAACAAATCTAAGGCAACACGCCAGGATGCATATACAAGCAAGCATAAGAAACATGCATAGCATATTCAAGTGCAATTAAGTAATATGCAATGGACAACAAGCAGCAGTGAGACAATATAATCCGATATATATTAGCATGGACAAAGCAAATACAGTGAAACCGTAAAGGCAATGGCAAGTGTCAAGTTTATCACAATGCAAATGTCAAGTTCGAATTCATCAAACGTCCAAAAGGAATAGACTAAGGTTTGGAAAAAAAGATTTGTCGATGTTATTTTAAACCAAAAAATCACAATTAATGCCAGGAGTACATGTTGCGTTTCGCATTTTCAACTGGAAAGCCAACAAAATATAGTTTAGGTGTCATGGTGGTAAAAAAATACTAATAAAACTGAATTTAAACTCGATGTTTTAACAAGCAAAGCATTAGACAACGACAATCCCAAAAAAACAAGGTACCATAAAGCAAAGCTAACAAAAACAAAGCCGAGTATAGCGGTATTATAAGGTGGCTGAGATACATAATAAATGATAAGGCATTAACAGGCCTTTGGAATTATAAGTAGAAGACATAAATAGATATAATGCTTGTAGATGCTTGCTTTCCCATAACATAAATATTTACAATATGAAAGTATGATAGGGATGTCTCCCTAATTTCCACTAAATAAAAGCTATGAAATATGCACTTGAATAGCAGGTCAGATAAATTTCATAAGACCCATTAATTATATCGACCAAAAAAATTCCATTATAGTACTCATTAAACGGTTTGCTGCAGACAACATGGGAAAAATGTGCACATGCCAAGGCATAGGTGAAGATTCTAAAATTTACATGTTGGTGTGATAATGTATAATCCAAACGCATCGACCTCCAACGTTAGGAAGGATAAGTGTATCATATTATAACTTGCAACTTAACCAAATTTGAGATTTTATCCAATGGTTGCCAAATAATAAAAAAATAAATGGTTTTAATACAGCGTTTCAAGTTCAAAATCGGAGGCACATATGATATCTGAATTGTGAAATCAGGAATATCTTCATCTGTTTGTTGATATTATGAAATCGGGCACATATGATATCCAACTAAGACTTGGCAAAAAGGTATTATTTGTTAAATTTTGGCGACACGATATGTTGGAGTTGAAGAGGAGTGGAGTAGTGAGGCGTAGGAGGAAGCGGCCGGAGTAGTGGAGCTCGAGGGGGAGTTCCGGGAGCAAACAGTGCACTATTGTGCACTGCTGCCCAAAACCGGTCGACCGGTCCATTTCTACCGGTCGACCGGTTTCGTCCAGAGACCATGGGGTCTCTGGACCAGTCGACTGGTCCAAAAATGACCAGTCGACCGTTTTTTGGCAGTTTTCCAGTTTCGGGCCTGGGTCTTCTATTTTGCTTGTGCTGATATTGGGGGGTATTTTGGTCATTCGGTTTTGATCTCTACCCTATTATAAAAGCTATTTTCAGCAGCCTATTGAAGGCATCCTAATCACTTCTAATCTAGGGTTTAATTCTTCTATTAGGGTTTTGGTGAATCCTAATCTCTTCAATCCTATTCTCCACAAATATATTCTAGAGTGATTAGTTGATCATTGTAAACAATCTCTTGTACTCTTTTCATTGGTAATAATAAAAGCTCTCTCTCAAAGTGGACGTACACTAACAAGTTGTTAGTGGAACCACTATAAATCGGTGTGTGATTTACTTATTGTTATTGCTCTTATATATTGCTTATCTCGGTGTTGTGATCGTATCTTGGTTTTGGTTGAGATTGATTTGGGTTATCGATTGGTTGTTTTGCATCGTCTATCGCGATCTAGCTTTTCCGCTGCGTTTGGGAATTGTGTTCGAGCGGTCTCGGATTGGAAATTTCCATAACATTTGGTATCAGAGCTTTGGAGTCGGTAGGTGTTTGTTGAAATGCCGGAATCGGATAATAACTCTAGTGTTCCCTCAATGGTTAGTCCAAGTGGTGTAGCGCCGTATGTACGTGGTTCGTATGCGGCTTCGGGATCGCAATTGGTTATTGATAAGTGGAATGGCGATAATGATTTTGAAAAATGGCAATGGAAGATGAAAGCGGTTCTAAGGAGGAATCAGGTTCATAGGGTGGTGTTTGATACACATTTGTTGCCGGCGGACATATCGGAGGTTGAGAGAGACGAAATGGAAGAGTGGGCATTTACTACACTTCAACTTGCTATGGGAGAGAATGTTATCTCCGAAATTAGTGGTGAGGTCACCGCTGGGGGAATTTGGAAGAAGTTAGAGGAGTTGTATATGAAGAAATCTCTAACTAACCGATTGATCTTGTTGCGAACGTTTTTCACCTATAAGATGAAAGAGGGGACTTCGCTAAAGGCGCACTTAAATGTGTTTGATGATTTGCTAATGAAGATGAAGGCGGTAGATTTGAAGATTGAGGAAGAGCAAAAGGCGATGATATTGTTATGTTCGTTGCCGGACCGTTATACGGGTTTCTCAAATAGTTTGATCTATAGCCGTGATACATTGACGTTGGATGATGTCAAGACGGGTCTTCTTAGTGAGGAGTTGCGAGATCAAATGAAGGAGTTGAGTGTAGGAAGTAGTAGTGCCAGGAATGGTCAAGGTTTGTTTGTGGAGAAGGAACATTGGAAGAAGGATAACCGGGGTCGTTCCAAATCTAGGAATCCCGGTTGGAGAGGAAAGTCGAAGGAAAAGAAAGGCAAGTGCTATATTTGTAAGAAGCCCGGTCATTGGAAGAATGAGTGTCCGGACAAGGAGAAAGGAAAGAAGGAAGTGGCGTCTTCATCGGTTGCGGTGGAGAGTGTTGATAGTGAGGGAGAAGTTGATGTATTGACGGCGGTGGCATCGGATGTTTCGGGTAGCGAATGGGTGCTCGATTCGGGGGCGTCCTATCATATGACGCCTAATAGGAATTGTTTTTCTTCTTTCGAAGCTAGAGAGGGAAATTCGATTGTTATGGGTAATGGTGCTATGTGTAAGTCGAAGGGCATCGGTTCCGTGCAAATTAGGATGTTTGACGGAGTAGTTCGTACTCTCACTAATGTACGCTATGTTCCGGGACTTAGGAAGTCCCTTATCTCTTTAGGGCAATTGGATTCTTTGGGGTGCAAGATCACTATTGAGAGAGATTGCTTGAGGGTTTCGAAGGGGGCGCTTGTGGTTATGAAAGGTGCTAGAGTTCATGGTGTTTATTTGCTTCAAGGAGTGACCATAGAAGGTGAAACTTGTGTTGGCGTTGATAGTTCTCGTGACTTGGATGCGACTAGGTTGTGGCATTTGAGATTGGGTCATGTCTCGGAGAAGGGTTTGGAGATTCTTCGGAAAAGGGAGATGATTGGTGGAGAGAGTTTCAACAAGCTAGAGTTTTGCGAAGAGTGTGTCATGGGGAAGCAAACAAAGGTTTCATTCAGTGAAGGGAAACATGATTCAAGAAGCGTTCTTGAGTATGTGCACACGGATGTTTGGGGACCGGCACCGGTTGCTTCTTTGGGCGGAGCAAAGTATTATATTTCCTTTATTGATGATTTTTCTCGCAAAGTTTGGGTGTATGTAATGAAGGCCAAGTCGGAGGCATTTGCTAAGTTCAAAGTATGGAAGGCTCTTGTTGAGAATGAGAGTGGTAAATCTTTGAAGGTTCTTAGGTCCGATAATGGCGGGGAGTATGTTTCCGGAGAATTCTTAGATTATTGCAAGCATCATGGCATTCGGAGACATTTTACTACATCGGGAGATCCGCAATCAAATGGAGTTGCGGAGAGGATGAACCGTACTCTACTAGAGAAAGCTCGATGCTTGAGATTGACATCGGGTTTGTCTAAGGGATTTTGGGCCGAAGCTATGTCAACCGCAGTACATATTATTAATCGAATTCCGTGCTCGGCTATTGATAACAAAATTCCGGAGGAAGTGTGGAGAGGTAAGAGTATTGACTTGAGCTATCTTCGTGTCTTTGGAAGTCCCGTTTATGTGCATGATTCGGGAAATGATAAGCTTGAACCTAGAGCTTTCAAAGGGGTTTTGCTTGGTTATACGGAAGGAGTGAAAGGCTATCGGGTTTGGAATCCGAAAACGAAGAAGGTAATAAACTCTCGTCATGTTACTTTTGATGAGTCGGCAATGTTCAAGGAGAATGAGAGCTCATCGGATGTTCCGGATTTGGTTCATGGTGAATCGAAGGAGAAGGAAGTTATTCCCACATTTTGTCCAAGGGGTAGAGAGAGTAGAGTAGTAGAAAATGCTTGTGAGGAGGGAGCGGTTGATGGTACATCACATAGTCCACAAGGTGCCTCTAGTAGTGTAGGTGATGTGCACGATTCTAGAGAAGATTCGACTCAAGGTGGAGCCGAAAGGAGTCCGGGTGATGGTATTGCTACTCGGGTGGGTCGTCGTCTTATAAGACCACCCGAGAGATATGGTGATTGGAATTATCTTAGCTTTTGTGATAATATGGACTATGCGCTTATAGTAGTCCAAGATGAGCCGATGGACCTTGATGACGTCATGAATTCGAGTGATAGCTCGAAATGGGTTTGTGCCATGGAGGAAGAGATGCAATCGTTAATGAAGAATCAAACTTGGGATTTGGTTCCACTTCCTAAAGGAAACCGTGCTATTGGGTGCAAATGGATTTACAAGGTGAAGGACGATGGGAGATACAAAGCTAGGCTAGTGGCTAAGGGGTTTGCACAAAGGAAGGGAAAGGAGTATGATGAGATATTCGCACCGGTTGTGCGGCATACTTCTATCCGGATATTACTTGCCATAGTTGCTATTCACGACTTGGAGTTGGAGCAACTCGATGTGAAAACCGCCTTCTTGCATGGTGACTTGGATGAAGACATTTACATGGAGCAACCGGAAGGTTTTGGGGTAAATGGGAAGTCAAATATGGTGTGCAAGTTGAAGAAATCACTATATGGGTTGAAGCAATCACCTAGGCAATGGTACAAGAGGTTTGATCATTTTATGCTTGAAAATGGTTTTGATAGAAGCATCAAAGATGCTTGTGTTTATTTCAAGAAGTTGGGAAATGATTGTTGGGTGTATTTACTCTTGTATGTGGATGACATGCTCATTGCTTCGAAGGACAAGAATGAAATCAACAAGTTGAAATTACAATTGAAATCGGAGTTCGAGATGAAGGATCTTGGAGAAGCAAAGAAAATTTTGGGCATGGAGATTGAAAGGAATCGGAAGCGTTTTGAGTTGAAATTAACTCAAAAGGATTATATCAAGAAAGTGCTTAGCCGGTTTAGCATGGAGAATGCAAAGGCGACAACTACACCTTTACCTTTGCATGTCAAGCTTTCGAGTAAAGGTTCACCTATCTTGGAGAAGGACAAGGCTTATATGGCAACGGTGCCATATGCAAGTGTGGTTGGTAGTTTGATGTATGCCATGGTGTGTACAAGGCTCGATATTGCAAATGCCGTCGGGGTGGTTAGTCGGTTCATGGCTAATCCGGGGAAATCGCATTGGGAAGCCGTAAAGCTAATTTTGAGATATCTCAAAGGTACGTCATCTCATGGTCTTGTTTTTGGCGGTAGTGGGAGAATGAATTGCAAGTTGGTTGGTTATTGTGATTCGGACTACGCCGGTGATAGGGATAGGAGAAAGTCAACTTCCGGGTATGTCTTCACACTTGGTGGCACGGCCATAAGTTGGAGATCGAGATTGCAAACCGTAGTAGCTTTATCCACTACGGAGGCGGAGTTGATAGCCGCGGTGGAGGCGGCTAAGGAGGCACTCTATTTGAAGCGATTGTTGTGTGACTTGGGTGTTGGACACGATAGTATCGATGTTCATTGTGATAGCCAAAGCGCTATCCATTTGGCGGAGAATTTGGCGTTTAGCTCACGTACGAAGCATATTGAAGTGAGGGAGTCATTCTTGGTAGCCATGGATGAGGATAAGCAAGTATATCTTCGGAAAGTGCACACAAAGGATAATGCGGCGGATATGTTTACTAAAGCATTGCCGTTTGGGAAGTTCGAGCATTGCTCGAACTTGATTTGCTTAGAGGAGTGCTAGGTGCCACGGGGTGGCACGGGTGAGAGAGGAGCTTGGTTGGTAGATGAAGAAGAGTATTGGGGTGAGATTGTGGTTCTATCTTCTTGGCGAACACTAGTTTACACTCCTAAGTGTTCGGGTCTTTGGTGAGATCGGTTTGGTTTTGGGTGTTTCCAACACTTCATTAGCGGGTGGGGGCTTTGTGCTTGAACTCGTTGGTGAAGTGCAATGGGGGGTGGCCTTGCCGGAACCCATTGAGGAAGCATTCATGTTTGGTGAAGGTAGAAGTGGCGATAGTTGGAGCTATCGGTGTTGATGATGGTATGGTACCATTGGTGATGGAGATGGATATAGTGTCGAGGTGGAGTGTTAAATTTTGGCGATACGATATGTTGGAGTTGAAGAGGAGTGGAGTAGCGAGGCGTAGGAGGAAGCGGCCGGAGTAGCGGAGCTCGGGGGGAGTTCCGGGAGCAAACAGTGCACTATTGTGCACTGCTGCCCAAAACCGGTCGACCGGTCCATTTCTACCGGTCGACCGGTTTCGTCCAGAGACCATGGGGTCTCTGGACCAGTCGACTGGTCCAAAAATGACCAGTCGACCGTTTTTTGGCAGTTTTCCAGTTTCGGGCCTGGGTCTTCTATTTTGCTTGTGCTGATATTGGGGGGTATTTTGGTCATTCAGTTTTGATCTCTACCCTATTATAAAAGCTATTTTCAGCAGCCTATTGAAGGCATCCTAATCACTTCTAATCTAGGGTTTAATTCTTCTATTAGGGTTTTGGTGAATCCTAATCTCTTCAATCCTATTCTCCACAAATATATTCTAGAGTGATTAGTTGATCATTGTAAACAATCTCTTGTACTCTTTTCATTGGTAATAATAAAAGCTCTCTCTCAAAGTGGACGTACACTAACAAGTTGTTAGTGGAACCACTATAAATCGGTGTGTGATTTACTTATTGTTATTGCTCTTATATATTGCTTATCTCGGTGTTGTGATCGTATCTTGGTTTTGGTTGAGATTGATTTGGGTTATCGATTGGTTGTTTTGCATCGTCTATCGCGATCTAGCTTTTCCGCTGCGTTTGGGAATTGTGTTCGAGCGGTCTCGGATTGGAAATTTCCATAACATTATTCAGATATTAAATGAGTTTCAAAAGTAGAAAATCACACAAATATATCGCAAACTGAAACACTCCAGAGCTGTTGGCATTTCCAGAATACTGAGAATACCAAAAACTGCGTTGTGTTTTTAAGAAAATATAGCAGAGCTGAAGTGCAAGAGACATGCTTATAATAATGTATAGCGGAAATAATTAAACCTCAAACACGGCTTAAAACTGAAAACAAATTTATCCCATATGAGAGTCACAAAGCAGTCTCAAAATAATAAAACCAAGTACATAGCTGTCTCAAAATATCCAAAGATCTTACAAAAGACAATAATCCCTCTCACAAATGTTCTAGCACAAAGAAAGGAAATAGAAAATACTAAATAAGATAAATACTTCTAGAGCTGCAAAGTCTTCTAGAAAGCTCCGTGTCAAAGGTATAATCAAGCCTGCCTGCTGGAATAGTTTGAGGAGTGGGGTCAGACTAAAAGTCTGATGAATACAAGTATTTAAACATATATTTAACCAAAATGACTTTTAAGTGTAGGTAGCAGTTCTAGTAGGAATAGGGTATAGATAATCAAAGTATGAGTCATATAAATGTCAACTATCAATACTAGAAGTGGAAGGTTGAGTTTGATTCTGTTCGATTGCTTGCTTGCTCATTACTTGGTTCAATTTGGATATAAAATCCCCTTTTGTCATCCCATATAATCGGCCTTCCTAAATTCCCGTGGCCCCACGTCTAAGTTCCCGTGTCCCCCACGGTACATTGTACCCAAAATCCGGTATGGCTAGAATACGATTTATTTTCCCCAATCGAGTGTCGCTCACGCAACGACAATCGCCGGAACGCATATCTGCCCCCAATTTGATCCCACCCTACATAGCGTGCCCTTTGAACCGCTAGGGACAAAAAGTTTCCCTCTCCCCCTATGCGTGTGCAACCTGGGATATCAAGCTAAGTTCTGACGAGAGTATGTAGATAGATGGATCCCATAAACAATTAATATATCGTCCATATCCGAAACCCCAATGATTCGGACAACTAGATATATCCCTATCCCCCCTTATTGTACCCAAAAAACCGGTACAGGCTCAAGCACGTATTATTTTCCATCATCGAATATCGTCACGCAACGACAATCGCCGAAACGCGTACTTACCTCTAAATGGATAGCTAAATTTTTCTAAGCCCAGTAATTGTTCCATTTGCGTTTCCAAATGCAATTAATCCTAGCTTACTTCCTTACGTGATTCCTTATTAATTTAATCTTTCATTTGCATTTCCAAATTTGATTAAAATAAACTACCATCTTGCACAATTCCATATTAATTTAATCTTCCATTTGCATTACCAAATTTGATTAAATTAATCCTTAATTCGTATTTGACACTGGGACGTCTCACATTAATCCGTCCTTCTTGTAGGTACTGGTAGCTGGACTGGTTACACGGGCGGATTTCTCCTACAAGACGGGGATTAACCTCGCGTCCTCATGCCACTTTCTTTTATTCGTATAATTGCTTCAATTATGCCTTTCATTAATTACAATAAATTTGGAATTTGTATTCATTAGGGTACATTGGTTACTTAAGTTCATTCCCTATCTCATTCACTTTATTTCAGTAATTTAGATCACATCTAAAATCCTATTCATTTTATCCCATTTATCCCTTTCTAATTGTTTAGTAATTTAAACGTCGTATATTTACGCAATTCGTAAATAACCCAAAATATCCCAAAAAGATGCAGATCTAAAAGGGAAAATCAACTGAAAATAGATGTGTACGTAATGAAAGTAAATAAACTGTAAATAACTTAAAAAGGATTACTGAAAATAGTTAGAGAATAGAGGAAGAACATAAATCAGGTAGAAACAGATTTTTTTTTAAAAAAAAATCATCTACCACAACTACTATTTACCCAAAAATGTTAAATTGCTTTTGGCAAGTAAAATGACTTAAATTTTCAAGATAATAACCAAAACCTATATTTAACTTATTTGTGTCAATTTAAAAATAAATCATTCGTTGTAAATATTTTCAAAACTTGCATTCATCTCCTTGTAAATAAATCTTTCATTGTGTAAATACTTTCATCCTGCATTTGGATTTTGTGGGTAGTATCCGTTGAAAACCCTCACGAGACAACACTCGTCCTACTGGGGACACCTAGAGGTTTAACGGCTTGTTGCATACGCTCAATGCAATCGTGCTCCCTACGAAAATGGATTTATCTTAATTTTTTTTTATTCGAAGACGAATAAAAAGATAAGTGTGGGGGTATTTAATGTGCACGTAAATTTGCATATTTTTACCACCATATTTAATCTATTTAAATTAAATAAATGATCATATTGGGTATTTTAACTTGTTTAAACCAAAATTCAAATTATTTGAAATTGTCACATATTCATCTTCATATAATTGCAAAATGGTCATTTTTATGCATTTATTAAATTGTGAAAATTTACTTGGAATTTTCTATGTTGTTTTGTAGGAAATTTGGTGAATTTTACAAGTGGTTACATGATGATATATGCATGCACAAGAGTGAAGAGAACAAATGAAGATGGAAATAATTCAAAGTGAAGATAATGGAGGACCCCACCTACCCACCTACCTTAATGTACAAATTAGAGGCTAATGCACATGCTTATGGAATTAATGGCTTCATGTACACTTAAATAAGGATTATTTGAAGCTAATGATTACTTGGCCTCCACACTTCCTAAGAGGGTATTTTGGGCATTCCCTAAAAATATAAATTAGGGTTTAACACATGTATAAAATCCCCTTATGTTTATGTAACCCTCTCCTCTTTTTTAGTCTCTCTTTAGTTTAGTTTAGGCTCAAAAATAAACAAAGCTCTCTTTCTCTTTTTATGGCTACTTAGCCATTTTTATTTCATGTACTTTTCCTTTTCTTTATGCAATGTAATTATTGTTTCCTTTTAATTACATGTTCATTTCCTTTCATGCTAGTAGTGTAGATTTTCTTTTATGCAATTAGAATAGTTTTCTCTCATTTAGCTTTCATTTTTCTTTCTTTTTGCTTTCATGTTGCTAGCTATATTTGTTAATCAAATGACAAATATGAGAGGTTAAACCCCTGCAATTTAGGGGTAATGAAGCTCTCTAATTATGTAGCTTCAACTATTTGTTAATTCATGCTCTCTTTTTATGCTTAATGAAGAATGATTGAAGTGATTTAATTGTTGGTTTTTCTTTGAATTTGATAGTCTATATTCACCAAATAGGCTATGCTTAAACAATCACTAACACAAATGCCTCTTCATCAAAATATGATTATGGCATACGAAAGTGATTTGAAATTAAAATTTGATGGTCTATATTTCTAATTAATAGTTAATAGGCCATACTTAAAATAGATTTCATTTTCATTTTCATTGTCAAGTTTCATGAAAGTTAGTAAGTGGTTTAAGGGGTGTGTCAAAGTTTGATGGCTTATATTGGCTAACAAATAGCACAAATATGTCATACTTATGATAGGCACATCAATTAAAGCACTAATGATCAAAAAATATAGATCATGCTTTCATACGTGTTGAACTACATGATCTAGAGAGTGGATTTATTCTCTAAATTGTCATTTAACTCTTATATTTTCATCTCTTTTCTTTTAGTTAGTTAGTTCATTTTCTAATTTTCTAGCCTAACAATCTCTCGACTTTGGTATAATTTGATTGAATAGGAAATTTCAAAAACATCAATTCCCTGCGGATCGACCCGTACTCGCCACGTACTACAAGTGTACGCCGTGCACTTGCGGTTATATTTTAATTTAAATTTGTTCGACGGTTTTCTAAACCGATAGAATTTTCGTCGACGAACATGCATGGATCTCCATTTTGTTTTCCTAGGATAAGGAACATTATAATTATCGCTCATCAAATGAGTAGAACAACTCGAAATGTGCCTCTATAGCAGTTGCTCCTTAGCCCATCTTCATACCTACATGTTAAAAGAGGAAGCGAGTAGTCTAGAGAGAGATGTAAGACCATATTTATTTACGGTTGAAATATTTGGCATCCAAATTTGTTTATATGGCAAACCGTTAACAACCGTACCCTTAGGAATCCAAACTTGTTAGACTTGTTTATTTATATTCCTATTTCGACAGTTATTATAACTATGTCCAATATTGCCACACTTCACACATTTGGAAAACACACTTCTTCGCCTAGCGGTGTTACTAGTCGTTTGTTTATAATTTGACTTTTTTTCAAATCCAAATCCTTTTCTTTTATTCGCAAAGAGTTGATTTTCTAATAACATATTAAACAATTTTTCTTCAGTGGAAATTTTCCGAATAATCAACTCAAGTTCATTAGCTTTGGATTTTAAAAGATTATTCTCATTTATTAACTTAGTACAACGACTAATAGCAATCTCTCTTTTTTCAAAACCATTTTTTAAGACCGTATTTTCATTTTCGAGCTCTTTTATTTAGTTTAATTTCAAGCATCTCACTTTCAAAAAGTTAGCGTTTTGCAAATTCGAGCTTTTCAAAATCCTTGATTTTTTCAATCTCCTTTTCAAATTCGTGATTTATCCGACTAACTTCATTTTCGCTATTTTTCAAAATCACGTTTTCATTTTCAAGGGTTTTGAAAATTTTCATTAATTTCAATCAATTTCTTTTAAAATCTACACATTTTCCACATTTGAAAATTTTCAAAATTCTCCAACTCGTTTTGTAAAGCGTTATTCTTGCAAATCAGCTCACTTTCATTTTCCTTCAAAATCTAAATTTCTTTTACAAGCTTTTGAAATTTTTTATTAAAGCAAACAAATTCTTTTTTGTATTTCAAAAATTTTTCGCAATCATAATTTTCAATTTTCTTAATATTTTCAACCTCATTTTCGAATTTATTATTTTTTATACGAAGTTTAAAATTTTCATTTTACAACTTGTTGTTTTTCAAATTAAGATCATCAACAGTTTTAGTTAATTTGTGATACAAAAGAACTAAATCATTAAATGATAAATAACTTATCTCATCTCTGTTGGATCGCTATCATCATCGTCTTTACCGTCATCGTCTGAATCTTCTTTTGTGTATCCTGCCAAATAAAATTCTGCTCTCGTATCAACTCTGCAAGGTTATTCTTCACCATTGACGATGACTTGTATTCATCTTCCCTAGCCACTGCTTTGACGACAACTTGATTGCATCCTCCTAACCCTAAAAATTATAAAGTTTGTATATTTCTTTGATAAAGAAAACAATTGAGTAGGACGGATAAACGACGGATAAATAAAATGAAAAATAGCATCTCACTTAACCGAAATGCATTCCAAAGAATGCAGGGAAGTATGCATTCACGGAAAATTCGGATATGTACTAATTTCCAAACGCTTTGAATTGTCCTTTCTACACAAAACAAGTAATGGGCTTTTCTTGAACAATTTTCCTCTCGGGATATAACCGGAATGTGCTTAATCAAGTATCAAATTGCATTCATTAAAATGCATTCTGGAGGAATGCATCTATCTGCACCTAAATGCATTCCACGGAATGCATCTCTCTGAACCTAAATGCATTCGGAGGAATGCAGCTCAACTCAAAATGAATTGAAGGAACGCATCTCCCGAACCAAAATGCATTCCAATGAATGCATCTCACTTAACAGAAATGCATCCCACGAATGCATTTCTATTAACCAAAATATATTCCATATGGTTTTTGCTAATAACATCAAAAATTTTATTTATAACAATTTCTATTCACTACTTTTATTAAATTTAAAATTTTTAAATGGTCGCAAAATCTAGGTCGTTACACTGTTGATTAACCATCTATTTAAATGTTACCCTTTTTGCTATTTCGGCGGGTATGCCAATTTGATCTACAGCCGTATATGTGTCGCAAGTAATAACACTCCTTGAAGAGAAACCAGAATCTTTGCTTATGAACATTGTTTTCATCTTCTCTAGCCACTCCTTTAACGATGACTTGTATTCATCTTCCCTAGCCACTGCTTTGACGACGACACATATACGGGTGTAGATCAAATTGGCATACCAGCCGAAATAGCAAAAAGGGTAACATTTAAACAGATGGTTAATCAACAATGTAACGACCTAGATTTTACGACCATTTAAAAATTTTAAATTTAATAAAATTAGTGAATAGAAATTGTTATAAATAAAAATTTTGATGTTCTTAGAAAAAACCATATGGAATATATTTCGGTTAATAGAAATGCATTCGAGGGATGCATTTCGGTTAAGTGAGATGCATTCATTGGAATGCATTTTGGTTCGGGAGATGCGTTCCTTCAATTCATTTTGAGTTGAGCTGCATTCCTTTGAATGCATTTAGGTTCAGAGAGATGCATTCCTCCAGAATGCATTTCAATGAGTGCAATTTGATACTTGATTAAGCACATTCCGGTTATATCCCGAGAGGAAAATTGTTCAAGAAAAAGCCCATTACTTGTTTTGTGTAGAAAGGACAATTCACAGCGTTTGGAAATTAGTACATATCCGAATTTTCTGTGAATGCATACTTCCCTGCATTCTTTGGAATGCATTTCGGTTAAGTGAGATACTATTTTTCATTTTATTTATCCGTCGTTTATCCGTCCTACTCAATTGTTTTCTTTATCAAAGAAATATACAAACTTTATAATTTTTAGGGTTAGGAGGATGCAATCAAGTCGTCGTCAAAGCAGTGACTAGAGAAGATGAATACAAGTCATCGTCAAAGCAGTGGCTAGAGAAGATGAAAACAATGTTCATAAGCAAAGATTCTGGTTTCTCTTCAAGGAGTGTTATTACTTGCGACACATATACGGGTGTAGATCAAATTGGCATACCCGCCGAAATAGCAAAAAGGGTAACATTTAAATCGATGGTTAATCAACAGTGTAACGACCTAGATTTTGCGACCATTTAAAAATTTTAAATTTAATAAAATTAGTGAATAGAAATTGTTATAAATAAAAATTGAGAGGGTAACATTAGCAAAAACCATATGGAATATATTTCGGTTAATAGAAATGCATTCGTGGGATGCATTTCGGTTAAGTGAGATGCATCATTGGAATACATTTAGGTTGGGAGATGCGTTCCTTCAATTCATTTTGATTTGAGCTGCATTCCTTCGAATGCATTTAGGTTCAGAGAGATGCATTCCTTGGAATGCATTTAGGTGCAGAGAGATGCATTCCTCCAGAATGCATTTCAATGAATCCAATTTGATACCTGATTAAGCACATTCCGGTTATATCCCGGGAGGGAAATTGTTCAAGAAAAGCCCATTACTTGTTTTGTGTAGAAAGGACAATTCAAAGCGTTTGGAAAATTAGTACATATCCGAATTTTCCGTGAATGCATACTTCCCTGCATTCTTTGGAATGCATTTCGGTTAAGTGAGATGCTATTGTTCATTTATTTATCCATCGTTTATCCGTCCTACACAATTGTTTGCTTTATCAAAGAAATATACAAAGTTTATAATTTTTAGGATCTACTGTTCAATTGTTTAATTTGGGGCATCTCTAATTCCACCTTTAATCGTGTTTAATCCACCAAATAATAACCTTCCAGTAGTTAATCCATCCTTTAGCAGTGGCTAGGGAAGATGAATACAAGTCATCGTCAAAGCAGTGGCTAGAGAAGATGAAAACAATGTTCATAAGCGAAGATTCTGGTTTCTCTTCAAGGAGTGTTATTACTTGCGACACATATACGGGTGTAGATCAAATTGGCATACCCGCCGAAATAGCAAAAAGGGTAACATTTAAACAGATGGTTAATCAACAGTGTAACGACCTAGATTTTGCAAAAAGGGGGAGAATATTGATTCATGAGTTTTGATTCATGACACAAGCTTCAGAGATCATACGACGAGAATACTATATGAAAGCGACAAAAAGAGAATAAGTACATACCGTGCACTACAAAGGAGATAATTTTACAATCCAGAGATTAGTATGGATATTTTATTTTATTGAGTCTTAGAATAATGTTAAAATCATTCCTCAAATAGTCACACATGCACACAAAACATTTTATATCAAAACTGTGTTCACTGTGCATATAACACCAGGTCGGCCGACCGACCAGGATCCTCGGTCGACCGACCCTGTATCATGTGCACAGTGACTTTCTGTTTTGTATACGTTTTTAAACTCAGCTGACCGGCCAGGTTTTCCGGTCGACCGACCAGAGAAAAATGGCTAGTTTTCTGAAGAGACGCGATCATTTCATGAAGAGGAATGTCCTCTATTTCAAGAGGTATGGACACAACTGTTAACTAAAACTCTTCATGAAATATTACAACTCTTCTACAACTATATAAACATATTCAATTCACTTCTACAATCACTGATTCTTGTTTATATTTCTGAAATCTAATCTCTATTCATTTCTGCAAATAAAAGCATTCATTCTTATTTAATATCACTAGAATCCTTGAATTTATTCATATACTTCGATTCTACCTGATTATCTTCCTTCTAAATCTTCACACACATATATACTCTTGAGGATTTGATTATAGGAAAGTTGTACTATCAAAAGACAATCAGTGTTATTCAGAACACATTCGTCAACAAACTATTTGTATTAAGTTGAAGTCCTCTTCGGCTGTTGAGGCGGAAAAATTCCTGTTCAGCTGCTCAGGTGTCGTATACCTATTCCTCCGGGTTAAGTGAGGGGTTTAGTTTAAATCCAGAGGGTATTCTGGGACTGGACGTAGAACGGGAAGTTCGAACCAGTATAAAAATTCCTGGTGTGCTTACTTTAATTTGTACTTTACTGTTACTATCAGTTTCCGCATTAACATACCATATTACACGATCCTTAGTACTACACGTGTACTTACATTTGGTATCAGAGCAAGGTCATCCTATAACCATCACAAAGTTATTTGATATTTATTTCTAGTAATATGGCAACCACACAAATTAACGATGTTAACACTTACACTAATTCTAGTTTCACAGAAGGTCAATCGACTTCACGACCTCCACTTTTCAATGGTATAAATTACAATTATTGGTCAACTAGAATGAGAATCTATATGCAATCAAGTGGATTTGATATCTGGAATATTATACAAAGTGAATACACAACTCCTACTGGAGAATACTCAACTTGGAGTAACACACAAAAACTAGATGCTACATCAAATGCTAAGGCTATGAATATTTTATTTTGTGCATTAGATAGAAATGAATTTAATAGAGTTAGCATGTGCACTTCCGGTTATGAAATTTGGAGAACTCTTAAAGTTTCACATGAAGGAACGAACAAAGTTAAATTAAGCAAAATTTCTATGTTGAAACATCAATTTGAAAATTTTAAAATGAGGCCAAATGAATCTATAAATGACATGTACTCTAGATTTCAGGATATTTATCATGCTTTATTATCACTAGAACAAAAGTTTACTGATTTTGATGTTGTTACAAAAATCTTAAATTCTTTGATGGACGAATGGGAATGAAAAGTCCTAGCTATTGAAGAAGCAACTGATTTGTCAACATTAAAACCAGAAGAATTGATAGGTAATTTAATGTCCTACGAAGTAAATTTGCAGGCAAAACGAAATGGAGCACAAGAAAAGAAAAATGTGGCATTCCAAGCAGAAAAAGATGATTCCGACTCAGATAATGAAGATATGGCAATGATCGCTAAAAATTTCAAAAAGTTTTTGAAATTCAACAAAAACAAATTCAAGGGAAACAAAAATAATTCCAACAACAATTCCAATAGCAGCAAACCATCATCTTCAACAATGGAATGTTATGAATGTCATAAGAAAGGACACATGAAGAAAGATTGTCCAGATCGTAAAAAGAATAATTTCAAGAAGGATAAAATCAAACGAAAAGCTTTTTCAGTCACTTGGGACGACACTGACTCATCATCCTCATCAGAGAGTGAAAGTGATAATGAACAAGCAAATGTATGCTTCATGGCTTCGTCAGACAATGTAAGTGATTTTACTTTTGAAGATTTAATTGAAATAAATTCTGAATTAGTAAATTTAACAAAACAACTTAAAAAGAAAAATAAAGAATTACAAAGAAAGTTAGATAGAACAGTTTTAGAAGTAGATATGTTAAAAGATGAGAAGGTAATATTGGAAGAAGAACTTGAAATTTCTCAACAATCGAATTCTAACTTATCTTCTCAAATTACGTCAATATCTGAGGAACTAGAAATTCAAAAAAATAAAAATGATGTTTTACTTTTTGAAAATAATAGTTTAATATCTAAGATTAAGGATTTAGAGTTAGAAAAATCTAGTCTTAAAATAAAATTTGATGATATTTCTAAAAATGTTTCTAATTTCAATAAAGGAAGAGAAAATCTTTCTAGTATACTAGAAAACTCTCAAACTTCTAACAATAAATCTGGACTAGGATTTAAGAAACAAAATAATTTTGCTAAAAGTAAAATTAATAATAAAATTAAGAAAGATATTAAGAAAACAGTTTATTCAAATACTAAAACTATTAAGATATGGATTCCAAAAACAAATAATATATTGATAAGGAATAAATATATCAAAAGCTTTATGGAAACTGTTCATAATAACAAAAATTATGTCTATAAAGGGAATTTTGAACCCTTATGGGTTTGGCTTCCTAAGATCTAACTCTTAGGACCCTAAAAAAATTGGGTACCAACTTTTTATAAATTTTTTTGCAGGTATCACATAAGAAGAGAGGAAAATGGATTTTAGATAGCGGTTGCTCAAAACATATGACTGGAAACAAAAAAATGTTGTCAAACATTATATACTCAAATGGAGGAGCAGTCACCTTTGGAGATAACTCAAAAGGATATATCATCGGAAAAGGCAATGTCAATAGCAACGGTACATCTAATTTACCTCTCATTACTGATGTTTTATTAGTTAAAAATTTAAAACATAATTTATTAAGTATTAGTCAACTTTGCGATAAAGGTTTTAATATAACTTTTTCAGAAAATAAATGTAACATTTTTGATAAAAATCATAACATTATTTTCGAAGGAAAAAGAGATAAAAATATTTACATCTTAAATATGAACGTTAATAATAATTCAAATCTGTGTCTAGTGGCTAAAGAAAACGATTCTTGTCTTTGGCACAAAAGATTTTGTCACATCAATTATAATACCATCAACAAACTAGCTAAAAATAAATTAGTTAAAGGTTTACCCAATATAAAATTCGAAACTAACATATTTTGTGATGCATGTAAATTAGGAAAATTAACAAAATCTTCTTTTAAATCAAAGAAAGTAATATCTACAGAACAACCACTTGAACTTTTACACATGGATCTTTTTGGTCCAACTCAAGTGCAATCTATTAATCATAATAGATATGTTTTTGTTATTGTAGATGATTTCTCTAGATATACTTGGATTTTCTTTTTGAAAAATAAAAGTGATACTTTTGATAATTTTAAAGTTTTTGTTAAAAGAATTCAAAATATTAAAACATTGAAAATTAAAAATATAAGAAGTGATCATGGAGGCGAATTTGAAAATGAAGTTTTTGAACAATTTTGTAACAAGAAAGGTATTAACCATAATTTTTCGTTTCCTAGAACACCACAACAAAATGGAGTTGTAGAAAGGAAAAATAGAACGTTACAAGAATGTGCAAGAACTTTACTAAATGGAACAACTTTATCGAAACATTTTTGGGCAGAAGCTGTAGCTACTGCTTGTTATGTACTGAATCGCGTTTCTATTCGACCATTAACTAAAAATACCCCATATGAACTTCTAAATGGAAGAAAACCAAATATTTCATATCTAAAAGTTTTTGGTTCCAAATGTTTTATTTTAAATACTAAAGATCAACTAGGCAAATTCGATCCAAAATCCGATGAAGGTATATTTGTTGGATATTCGGAACGAAGCAAGGCTTATCGAATTTATAATAAACGAACTCAAATTATTGAAGAAAGTTTACATGTTTCTTTCAACGAAAATTTTAAAAATATAAATCCAAGTGTTACTATTGATTCTGATGATGAATCTACTCAGAATGAAAATAATAATACAAATAAAAATCTTGATATTCATGAAACCAATACAAATGTGACTTCTAATATAATAAAATCTCCACCTAGAATTTTAAGAGATCATCCTGTGCAAAATATAATTGGAGAAGTTAATACGAATGTTAAAACCAGACATCAATTAAATCAAGTTGGTCATGTAGCTTTTCTTTCTAACATAGAACCTAAGAATATAAAAGAAGCTTCAACTGATGACTATTGGATATTTGCCATGCAAGAAGAATTAAATCAATTCGAACGAAATGAAGTTTGGGAACTCGTTCCTAGACCCAGTGATCAATCTGTCATCGGTACTAAATGGGTTTTTAAAAATAAAGTAGATGAACTAGGAAATATAACAAGGAATAAAGCTAGATTAGTTGCACAAGGATATAATCAAGAAGAAGGAATTGATTATGAAGAGACGTTTGCTCCAGTCGCCCGACTTGAAGCAATACGAATATTATTAGCTTATGCGTGTTTTCATAATTTTAAACTATATCAAATGGATGTTAAAAGTGCATTTTTAAATGGATTCATAAAAGAAAATGTTTTTGTTGAACAACCACCTTTGTTCAATCATGAAAAATTTCCGGATCATGTATATAAACTTAAAAAGGCGTTATACGGTTTAAAACAAGCACCACGTGCTTGGTATGATCGTCTTAAAGGTTATTTATTAGAATCTGGTTTTGAAATCGGTAAAGTAGATCAAACACTTTTTATTAAGAAAACTAATAAAGATATTTTAATAATTCAAATATATGTTGACGATATTATTTTCGGCTCGACAAATGAAAAATTATGTCAAGAATTTTCAACTATAATGACAAATGAATTTGAAATGTCTCATATGGGAGAATTGTCATATTTTCTTGGATTACAAATTAAACAAATTGAAAATGGAATTTTTATTAATCAAGAAAAATATTGTTATAATTTAATCAAACGTTTTGGTCTGGAAAACACTGCTGCCAAACCAACTCCTATGAGTACAACGATTCATCTCGATAGAGATGAAGATGGCAAAAGTGTTGATCAAAAGTTATATCGTAGTATGATAGGTTCTTTACTTTATTTAACAGCGAGTCGACCCGATATTATGATGAGTGTCTGTTTGTGTGCTCGATTTCAAGCAAATCCCAAAAAATCACATATGAGAGCAGTTAAACGCATTATTCGTTATCTAACTAAAACCAAAGATTTCGGACTATTATATCCGAAAGAATGTCCTTTCGAATTAGTTTCCTATAGTGATGCTGATTTTGGAGGAAGTCGGATGGATCGAAAAAGTACGAGCGGAACGTGTCACTTCATTGGACGTTCCTTAGTTTCTTGGTTTAGTAAGAAACAAAACTGTGTTTCTTTATCAACATGTGAAGCAGAATATATATCTGCTGCTTTGGCATGTGCACAAGTCGTATATATGCAACAGACACTACAAGATTTTAATTGTCTTCTTGAAAAATCAATAATTTATTGTGATAATACTAGTGCAATAAATCTTTCTAAAAATCCGGTCAATCACTCACGAACAAAACACATTGATATTCATCATCATTTTTTTCGTGATTGTTTGGAAAAAGGATTAACAAATCTAGAATTTATCAACACTGAAAATCAAATAGCTGACATTTTTACTAAACCACTAAATGAAAATACTTTTATAAAACTAAGACGAGATTTAGGTATAATGTCGTTTAAAGACTTATGAATAAAAATATGCAAAAATATGGAAAAACAAAAATTATTTTATTTCTGACCAAAGCGGCACTCGAACTCATGACTTCTGACTTATATGTTAGATGTTGTAGTATAGCCACTTGAGCTATGGGTGTTTCTTGTTCCAGCTCTTTTTATAATCTGTACCATTAAACTTAATTTTAGAATAAACTATTTTTGACTCTAAAGCATTATATATCATTCATTTACAAACAGTTTCTATGATTAAAACTAAAATTTGTTTTTAAACCACTATTTTTTTAGAAAATAAATGGTTATATATACATACATATGTTTATTGAATAGAACATAAAATACAAAAATCTTCTTACAAAACAAAACTTGAAACAAAAATGTCTTCTAACAATGACGTCTACAATTCTGAAAATTCTCATCGTTCTTACACATCTCCGGACGACGACTGTTCTGATCGCTTCCCCGAAAATGGTCCCTATCCTACTTTTCCAATGCCTAACCGTGTCCTAGAATTATCCTCTCCGGATAATGACCCCCGACACAGGTGGAAACCATGGGAAGACTCCCATACAGGCTATACACCTGATAAAAAGAAAGGGAAAAAGGAAATGGTAGTATCTCCATCAACCAAACAAAAGATTGATGAAATTCATCACTACCAACAACAAAAAATGAATATGCAACGGGAACTTTATTACGAACAAAAAGTCACGGCAAGACGTTTAAGTTTCCTTGAAAAGATTGCCATGAAATTTTGTTCATCTAAGAAGGATGATGTTGCTGAACCTTCTTACAGAACTCCATCTCCTTCTGACCATGTTCAATCTCCAATAGCTCCAATATGGTCACCGGTAGAAAATGTTCCATCTCCAAATTCATGGGAACGTAGATGCTGATATAACTTTATATATATATATATATGTTATTATTTTGAATAAGATGTACATATATATATGATGTAATAATATAATTATATTTCTATAATTCTTGTTTGAAAAACAGCATAAACTTGTCTGTTCACATGCCTCGGTCGACCGAAAAGACTGAATCGGTCAACCGAAGCTATCCCGAGAAGTTTTAAAAACAGATTTCTGTCAACTCGGTCGACCGAACCACCTGAGTCGGTCAGCCGAACTTGTTTCCCGAATGATATTAGAACATTTTTAAAGTCGGTCAACCGAGCACCCTGCACCAGTCGACCGAAGCTCTTCCCGAAAGTTTCAGCACTATTTTATACCACAACTCGGTCGACCGACCCAGGTATTTCAGTCGACCGAACGTGCTATTCTGCTGAAATTGCCTTCATACTTTAATCCATCCATTCACTATCTCACCTCTTCACTTTTACTCTCCCAAAACAGATTTTAACCCTAGCCCCCATTACAACCTTCCCAAACTTCTTCAAATTCTTCAAAGAAAAAATGGTCCCCAAGAAGAAATCTAAGACTACTGCTGGTCAATCTTCATCAACTCCTGTAGACTCTCAAATTGCTTCTTGGCTAGTAAGTGAAAAAGCTTTAGAAAGATGGATAAGGCTTCAAGATGCCAAAATCTTTGAGGAGTCTTTTGTAAGTTATCCTGATTTTACCTCCTACGGTGTTGAAAATACCGCTCTTGAAAGTGGTCTTGATGCATTTCTTGACCATAGGAAAAACAACTTGAAAATTAATCATATAATGGTCAAGTTATTCCTAGCAAATCTCAACCTTGTAAACCCACCGAGAAACACTGAAAATTGTGTTTGGACATCGGTTTGTGGCACTTCAATTTTTCTCTCCATTGATCGAATGAATCATATTTTAAATGCTCGACCAGGTGGAATCTCGTTACATGATGTAGACTGTAATACATCAACTCGTGACCGCCTAAGACATCTATTCCTTGAAGATGACGCTACCGATTTAAGGCAAACTTCATCTCTCCGACCTAAAGCACGACTTTTTCATCGATTCATGATGAAGTCTATTGTTCCAAGAGGAGGGTCATACCACTTAGTATATCCCGAAAACTTCAAGGCGTTATATGCTATGTGTGGAAATATTCGGGTAAATTGGACACAACTTCTTATGGATGAATTCCTTACGTTCAACCAAGGAAAAATGCTTCATATTTATTATGGAGAATACATAATGCGGTTGATTAATAACTTTGTCACCCATGCTCCGGAATCCGAAACATCCAAAGTTCGTACCTTGACTCTCGAACAATAAAACTAATGAAGTTACCCGATGCACCGTCCCAAATTACAACTTTTCAGCAATGGCGTACTATTCCACGAGAACAACTACATCGCAGCTATTCTACACCTCAACCATCCACTCATTCTACAGAACGTATAACTCGTCAAACCTCAATTCAAAGACCACCTCCCGGTACTAGCACAGCGGCTGCCATTGATATTTTGGCCCAAAATCAAGTAGCTTTGGATTCTCGCCTTCGAAAAATTGATGGGCGTTTCAAAAAGATCAAAGGCTTTTTCGTAAATTTATGGGATGCCTTATCATGTACTTCTGAAGCCGGTGCTTCATTTGTTGCTCCTGGAAAAAGACCAGCACCAAATTTCTCTTGGTCTACATCCGATAACACAAGTTCCAGCACATCGGCAACTCCCGCACCTACTACTCAAAGACGGGGTAAGGAACCGGCTCCTCTCGATGAAAATCTTCATCCAGAAGAGTGGGATACCGACGATGATGAGGAGTAATTATAGTATTTTTACAATTTATTTACTTTCAAGAATTTCTTGTACTTTATTTGTTTCTTAATTATTGTTATGTTATGTTCTAAGAAAACATCTTTAAATTATTTCTATTTAGGCTCAAATATGAACCATGTAAATTTAAATGTTTCGCATTACTTTAATCTGTTATAAGTATTCCTTTTTGTCGATGACAAAGGGGGAGAAATGTATGCAAACTAACGAATTTTTGTAGAAAAGTCGCCATATATTCAGGGGGAGAACTATAATATATATGTCAATATTACTTCGTCACATAAGTATTGTCATCAATCAAAAAGGGGGAGAATATTGATTCATGAGTTTTGATTCATGACACAAGCTTCAGAGATCATACGACGAGAATACTATATGAAAGCGACAAAAAGAGAATAAGTACATACCGTGCACTACAAAGGAGATAATTTTACAATCCAGAGATTAGTATGGATATTTTATTTTATTGAGTCTTAGAATAATGTTAAAATCATTCCTCAAATAGTCACACATGCACACAAAACATTTTATATCAAAACTGTGTTCACTGTGCATATAACACCAGGTCGGCCGACCGACCAGGATCCTCGGTCGACCGACCCTGTATCATGTGCACAGTGACTTTCTGTTTTGTATACGTTTTTAAACTCAGCTGACCGGCCAGGTTTTCCGGTCGACCGACCAGAGAAAAATGGCTAGTTTTCTGAAGAGACGCGATCATTTCATGAAGAGGAATGTCCTCTATTTCAAGAGGTATGGACACAACTGTTAACTAAAACTCTTCATGAAATATTACAACTCTTCTACAACTATATAAACATATTCAATTCACTTCTACAATCACTGATTCTTGTTTATATTTCTGAAATCTAATCTCTATTCATTTCTGCAAATAAAAGCATTCATTCTTATTTAATATCACTAGAATCCTTGAATTTATTCATATACTTCGATTCTACCTGATTATCTTCCTTCTAAATCTTCACACACATATATACTCTTGAGGATTTGATTATAGGAAAGTTGTACTATCAAAAGACAATCAGTGTTATTCAGAACACATTCGTCAACAAACTATTTGTATTAAGTTGAAGTCCTCTTCGGCTGTTGAGGCGGAAAAATTCCTGTTCGGCTGCTCAGGTGTCGTATACCTATTCCTCCGGGTTAAGTGAGGGTTTAGTTTAAATCCAGAGGGTATTCTGGGACTGGACGTAGAACGGGAAGTTCGAACCAGTATAAAAATTCCTGGTGTGCTTACTTTAATTTGTACTTTAGTGTTACTATCAGTTTCCGCATTAACATACCATATTACACGATCCTTAGTACTACACGTGTACTTACAAGCTCCGGTTTTTAGTGTTGCTTCATCTTCTCTTGTTCAAAGGTGAGTTACCCCTCACACATGCTAACTAAATGTCGAATTACAATCCGTGTTCTCCTTTTTGGATTCAATGTTTATGAATTTACATTGAATTATGTTTTATGTGATCTTTGAAGCTTTATATTTTGATGATTTGATAAATACAACGGCATCGTCCTAAAGTATAGGTTTTTTAAACAAATTTCCGCCTGGGGAATATTCAACCTTTGAAGTCAGATTTATCAAACCAACTATGTTGTTTACTTTGCAGGGATATCCATTTTCCTACCATGGTGTTTGACCATTTTTTCACAACGATTTCCAGATTACAGGATTTATTACTTACACGTGGCATCTTTAATAACTCCAATCATGGTATAAATTTTTCTAATAACATTCTCTAGCTTCTCAAATTTTTTAGGAGGAACAACAGGAAGGTTATCAACAACTATGATGTTTTTGAACCCTCCCTCAAACTCTAGAGGATCTTCGTGATACAATACTTCATCATCATCACTTTTGATTCCAAAATGTTCCCCAGGAGGCAAAACAATAGAATCGATATCGACTGAAGAAAAAATCAATGCCCAATCTCTGTGTGCTAAAGTACACATAAAGTAAAATTTGATTCAAGACTAAAAGATGGTACAAGTAATAATAATACTATTATATGCTTGAAACTTACTTGAACACAGACCACGAAATTCCTGTAACACCACCATCACCAGTGGTAAAATCATCTGCATTTCCTTTGAAATCCCGCATCAATTTTCTAGTTCGAACATCAAAAATATTCAACACGGCCCTCTACAATAAACACCCATAATGATGTGTATTTGAAAGAATAAATGACATATTCTAACTACATATATATTGAAATCACTTAGTCCTAAGGATTACTAGGTTCATGGCTGCTGTAAGTAATAAGGTAATTTTCTTCTGGAGAAAAGTCTATCAGTTTCACCTATTTTAAGAAAAAATATGACAATGTCAGATGTGATTCAGCCATAAGAACAAATAAAAATAATCCATGTGCACAAATAGGGTCAGACATACATGTCTGGTATGAGAAATTCACCAAACTTATTTCATTAAGTGAAACTGTGTTGAATAATATATATATATATATATATATGTATATGTATATGTATATGTATATGTATATGTATATATCATATAACAAGTGTACATGTCTTGTGTCCGTGGGTATATGCTTACATAAATTTTTCCAAAGATCATATATATATATATATATTTATCATGTAATAGATCATGTCAGCATAACATCACTTAACATATGGATCCAAAATAATTCCAGTCAAGGTAAATTCGTATTTCCTTATTAATTTTCATATTAAATGGTTCAGGAAACTCAAGTTCCTCTTTGCAAATTATTTCTTGCATTAATACATTTTCATGGTCTCATCTGCAATATAAGAATCAATGGACACACTGTAATGAACTAATTCACTTCATCACACAAAGATGTGGAAGATGGGGGACACACTGCAATATAAGAATCAATGGACACACATGTCGGATGAGCAAGATATGCGGAAGATATGGGGATTGCCTCCTCGTTTCCTTTAACATATGCCATGATGCTCATGGGCAGCTTATCTCTTATTGGATTTCCTTTTCCAACTGGATTTTATTCCAAAGATGTGATCTTAGAGCTCGCTTACACTAAGTACACCATCAGTGGGAACTTTGCTTTCTGGTTGGGAAGTGTCTCTGTCCTTTTCACTTCTTATTACTCTTTTCGTTTACTATTTCTAACATTTCTAGTACCAAATAATTCATTCGGGTGAGATAGGGTACGATGTCATGATGCGCCCATTCCTATGGCCACTCCTTCAATAGTTCTGGCTCTCGAGAGTCTCTTTGTAGGATACTTGGCCAAAGTGTGACCCGTTAGACCATAAGTCAGTACTGTGACGAAGCGGCTGTTGCTCACCCGACACGATCATACGAGTTTACAATTCACCCAACACGATCATCCAGGGTGAATAAGAATTGGGGATCGAATGCGGGCGAAATTCCCGCCAATGGCTGAGATGTTCAATCGCCCTCTCCCCCTTAGTGGGGGTCCGGACCCCTACGAGTGAGCAGAAAAGGGAGGAGGAAAGAGGCCTTGGTGAACCATCATAATAAGTGAACAAGTGTAAGCTTCGCTGCCTGACAGTATGGAGTACTGACCACACCGAGGGACAGGCCTTGAAGCGAAGGACAGGAACGAGCGGAATCAATGTGTTCCAATTTCTGGCCTTGCACCAACCATCCAACGGACCATGGACTAAACGACCACTGCCTGAAAGGGCTATAGGTGTCATGGGTGGCCAAGAGGGAAAATGTTAGAAATAGTTGTTTTTTCATATGCTTTGGTCATACTCGATAGATGAAGAATAGATATGATACAATGGGGTATCAAAACTGTATGATTTCGAATAGCACATTGTTAAGGCTACAAGTTTACCACATTGTTATTCCATTTAGCTTTGCACATTAGTATCATGCATTCACATGGGAATCTCTTCCGGATTAGTAAGTTATTTCAACTGTATATTTTCTGAACCTAAATGCATTCGTAGGAATGCATCTCTCTAAACCTAAATGCATTCGTAGGAATGCAGCTCAATTCGCATTCATTGAAATTCATTCTGAAGGAATGCATCTCACTGCACCTAAATGCAGTCCACGGAATGCATCTCTCGGAACCTAAATGCATTCTGAGGAAAGCAGCTCAATTCGTATAATTGATATGCATTCCGAAGGAATGCATCTCACTGCACCTAAATGCAGTCACAGAATGCATCTCTCTGAACCTAAATGCATTCGGAGGAATGCATTTCAATTCGCATTAACTAACCACTCCTTCGAAATGCATTTAGGTTCAGAGAGATGCATTCCGTGGACTGCATTTAGGTGCAGTGAGATGCATTCCTTCGGAAAGCATATCAATTATACAAATTGAGCTGCTTTCCTCAGAATGCATTTAGGTTCAGAGAGATGCATTTCGTGGACTGCATTTAGGTGCAGTGAGATGCATTCCTTCAGAATGAATTTCAATGAATGCGAATTGAGCTGCATTCCTACGAATGCATTTAGGTTCAGAGAGATGCATTCCTACGAATGCATTTAGGTGCAGTTAGATGCATTCCTTCAGAATGCATTTCAATGAATGCGAATTAAGATGCATTCCTTTGGAAAGCATATCAATAATGCGAATTGAAATGCATTCCTCCGAATGCATTTAGGTTCAGAGAGATGCATTCCGTGACTGCATTTAGGTGCAGTGAGATGCATTCCATCGGAATGCATATCAATTATACGAATTGAGCTGCTTTCCTCAGAATGCATTTAGGTTCCAAGAGATGCATTCCGTGGACTGCATTTAGCTACAGTGAGATGCATTCCTTCAGAATGCATTTCAATACTACATATCCGAATTTTCCGTAGATCAAATTGGCATACCCGCTGAAATAGCAAAAAGGGTAACATTTAAACAGATGGTTAATCAACACTAGGTTCAGAGAGATGCATTCCATGGATTGCGACTAATTAAAAATTTTAAATTTAATAAAATTAGTGAAATTCACTTTCCCATGCTGCATTAATACCGGAGCTTTTGTTATCTTTTCTTTAGTTCGTTGAACGCTTCTTCACACTTCAACGTCCATTCAAATTTTGCGTTCTTCTTTATTAACTTTGTAAGATGGTAGGAAATTTTTGAGAAGTCCGGAATAAATCTCCGGTAATATCCATGGAAATCTGGCAGCACTTCAGATTTTAAAAAAAGCGCTAAACGCGTGCACCTTCTACGAGGGGCACGTACCCTGCAGTTTGGTTATTTACACATAAAGTGTAGTCGGGCTGCACCTTCCGATGTAAAATATAAAGCGCAAATATTTTGCACTTTATAGAAAGTGCAAAGAGAATGCGCTTTTTACAACATACTTTTTTAAAAAGTATATTGGATCGGACATAATGCGTTTAAAAGTATGGAAAAGGAGTATACAAAATAGTAGAAAAGGAGTATACAGAGGTCCAGTTTGAAATAATAGAATCCTCCTTCTCTAGCGGGATCATCTAGAAAGCGAGTGGCTTTGGGTGTCTTTAATAAGAAAAGCTGACATAGATGTTATGGATCTAATTTTTGTTTCTGGGAATACATCAATTTTCCATAAAGGAGCCGAATGAAACAAAATTTTCATGTTTGATTTTGAATTAGAGACGTTAAGAATGATAAATTAACGTCGACTATAACTCCTAGCCTTCCAAGCTAACGATGCGGGTTCGATTTCCGCTGCCCGCCCCATATTCCTTATTCTATACGCATCATCCATTCGAATATGCATTCTTTTTTTTAGGTAAAAAAAAATTCATTTACAAAAAAAAATATAAAAGGAAAATGCAAAAGAATGAAATAGGAATGAAAAGCGTCCATTGTCTAATAGATAGGACAGAGATCTTCTAAACCTTTGGTATAGGTTCAAATCCTATTGGACGTAAATATAAACAGACAATTACTTATAAACTACAATTATAATCAAGCTTCCAAAGAATCGTTATGAAACTGCCACAGACAGAACCTAGATGCTCAGGCTTAAGTTTAAAGTATCAACTGTTACAAAAAAAAATGAAGAAAAAAAATGTAGTATACAAAATATTCCTACTGTTCCTAATTTAAACAAGCGTGCTTATTGATTGGGAAGCAACATAGCATCTACATAAACTGACTATTAAACCTTGCAAAGAAGTTAAAGGCGACAATTCTTTGCAATGATTTGATTCAAATTCAAATAAACCCAGCTTGCTAAGTTGCTAACAAATACAAATAAACCCAGCATGCCAAGTTGCTAATACAAACACTCCAATACTACATATGCAAATAGCCAAATACAGTCCCACATAACACGTGCTACATATTACATAATTAATTATAACTGAGTCACTGCCTCACTGGACACTAAAATAGAGTTACAACATAAAATAAAGGTACAGATAGTGAATAGTGAGTGATACAAATTACAAATTGCATTTAAACTCAAATTGCATGTCAGCAACAGACTTGATGAAAGCAGTCTCCATTCCGAGCATGTCCGAACTCCATTGCTAATTTGCTAACAACTGAAGTAAAAATAAATATACTTAATGAAAGTGACAGCAAGAACATGGCAAAATGGAGTTACATTTGAGCCTCATTCTATTCATATTTCAACTGCAGCTAGGGTTTGTGTTGTTCATTGAAATGAAAGTGACAGCAAGAACATTGCAAGTACATGGCAATGCAATGCATCACAATTTGCAAACTTTAGAACGCAAACAAAACAGACGTGTACTGCACAACATTCACTGTGTACACTACATCATGCCATCAAATCAAGAGTTCAATAAAGGAAAAGTTAACTTACATGCCTTAAAGGAATTGCTCATTTCTTTTTTTACTTAGTGTTAACCGAAGATTTTGAAGAGCCGGATTCGATGGCATGTCGACAAGCTTCCAACAAAGACATAAGCATTTGCAATCTTATTTCCTGCGGTTGAGAGGACATGGCCATATACTCCTGACTAAATGGACCATATATTCCGAGCATACTCTTCGACTCATCTCTCCTCAAATTTAGCTGCGATAGATCGTCAGCATATAGCTGTGATAAAGCAACACGGTAACCAAACTGTAAGTTCTTGTCCTGACGAATCTCATTCGCAAACTGGTTATATGGTTCATTTGATGTACAAGCAGGTAGGTGCTCCAGCCGCTCCGCCTGCTCCTTTTCCAACTGGCTCTGCTCCTCCTTCCTCTTCTTATGAAATCTCTTGATTATACACGTTCGCCCTGAATAATCCCTAGCCCACCCAACAACATGCTCAGAAGAGGATTCAGGCCATGGATCTGGCTCAGGCAGAAACCGTACGATAGGAAGGGGTCGTTGGGCTATAACGGTATTTCTCACACTAAGAAGGTCTTTAACATCTGCGCGACCTTTTGTAATTTCAAATGGCTTGTCCTGAAACGCAAAAAGAACACTGGTCCTCAGCAAGCTATCAGCCAAACAACCCAACCTACGGTCATGATCATAGAGATCACCAAAATACGATACACAGTCAAGTACACTAATCACAGATAACCCCGTTGCCTCCGCAATTTGGGTCCATAACAGTGTATCATCCCAAGCTAATCCAGCGTACGGCGGCTGGTTACTTCTAGCTATCAGTATATGGTGAAAAATCTGTTTTTGATCCTTAACACTTGGGAGCTACAAAGAAGAAAACATAGATTAAAATTGATAAAACGTGCCTAAGATTACAAAATTACATACCATGGCACTATCACAATCGCTCTTTCTTTTACAAGTTGTAGACAAAGCACAGACACAATCAGAGGCTGCAGACAAATAATTGAAAAATTAAACAATTTGCAATAATAATTAAAGAACAATGCGAACAATTAAATCGATTTTCTAACCAGAATCTTCGCTATCAGTAAGACTGGACTCTGCCAAACGAGAAGAATCCAGAGATTGACTCATTTAATTATCATGGCATGGAAACAACGTTTTTTGCAAATGCGAGGTTCCTTCGTCAAACAAATATACTGAATAATCTCTGCATAATTGAACTCAAAAACAATAATTGATATTCAGCAATTTATCAGAATGGAATCACCATGGCAGGGGCGAATCTAGGATTATATTCGAGAGGGGTCATAATATAAATAACAACAATTCGCCAAAAAATTATATTGGTATACCAAAGTTTTTGTTCCATTTTTATATACAAAGATACAAAAAAGTTACATTCACTATGAATTTTCAGAAATAAAGTTTGACACAGGAAAACTGTATGGACCATTTGTAAAGAAATAAAACTATATGGTGCTTTTTTTGGAACAACAATTGCAAAGTTGTTGTTAATGATAATAAAGAACTCTGAATATCATGATCATTATATCAAATGAATAATGTGTTAAATAAACTATATTTAAAACATAACTATATTTTAGAATTAAAACATAACTTTATAATTTTCTTAAACATAGCTCATTAAATTTAATTTTTAAAACATAACCAAATTAGTAAATTTTAATTTAAAAGTTAAAACATAACTAAATTTAAAATTTAGCACATAGCTCTTTAAAGTTTACAAATTAAAACATAATTCATTATATTTTAAAACAGCGGCATTAACAAATTTTATATAAAAAATTAAAACGTAACTTGTTAAATTAATTACAAGTGTAGATCAAAGGTTAAAGGTGTAATGTAAACTAATTAATCTAATCACCTAACAGTTCAAAATAAAAGCAGCAGTTAACTGATAAAAAAAACCTTCGAATTTTAATATCGATCTCGACCTCGACTTTAAAAAAAAAACACTTATAAATACGTTTTAAAAAAAACAAGGGTTTTTGGGCTTTGATAAAGTTGAACAAGTGCAGTTGAACAAAGCGTTTGACTGAAAGAGTCTAGAATTAATCGAATTAGTAAAAGCGAGGGTTCATAGTCCGCACTTTTGCTAAAACGTTTAATTCGCTTTCTCGTCCCGTCGAGCGACTACGATTATATTTAAATTATTTTTATTTTTAAAAACGGATTAAAACTGTGCAAAAACGATGGTAAATTCAAAAACAGCAAAAACAACAAATTCAGTCCTTATATACGTATACACGTATAGATACGTATATACGTATATTTCAAAATATAGGACTGCAACAATTTCAATGAAATAAGAACTCGGACTGCCTATAAATAGGCAGCCTAAAGTAGAGCGAACATGCGCAATTTGCAGCAGCCCGACAGGGTTTAAAATAAACACAAAGCAGCAGCACAAAAATGGGTAAAATATGCGCACGTTTGACAGCCCTGAAGGGAATAAACGTGCACAATGTGACAGCCCGAAAGGGGGAAGTAATCAGGCATCAAAAGTATAAAGGCATGCGCAAGAATTAAATGGCCAACTTAGATACAAAATAGATATAAGGTGCTGGCCGAGTTATGCAGGCAACAAGAAAGGCATTAACACTTTAACCTTTTTGAAATGCATGCACAAAATAGGATGCACGGCCTGGTGCAATAATAAAGGCACAGACAATCAATTTTTTTAGGAGAAATATGGTCTTACAACTTTTGCAAGCACAAATCTAATGGTGCAGGCAACAACTTTCCAAGTTTTAATTTTTCAGGCATAAAACAAAAGTATACAGGCCAAAGGTTTTTATTTACAGGCAATTGAATATGGGCAATACCAATAAATAACAGTGCACAACTTTACATTTGCAAGCAACAGATTTTTCAAGTGATCGTCCTTATCAATTTGCAGGTACTCCAAAAATGCACAGCCACTGTTTTTTTTTCTATTTGCATGTGAAAATAGCCATATATATATTCAACATTATAAATGACAGTGGGCTATTTACATATGCAGGTTAAAATGGACACGGCACGGCATTTATGGTGAATAGCCACATTACTAAGATTTTGCAAGCTTTCACAAATATTGGTACAAGTGTGCATGAAACTCAACATAGCAGGTGCAAAAAAACACTACAAGAAAATCTGGAAATAGCAACGGCAAAATCCGTCGGTAAATCGCTGCTAATGTTCTATTAGCGACAGATTTGTGACAAAAGTATTACGTCGGGAAAAACGTGGATGGGAATTTTGTGTCGATTTTGCGGCGGAAATTAGCGTGATATCGGCAACATATTTCCGATGGAATAGTAAAATAATAAATTTATACATTTTTCTTTACCGACATATTTCCAACGTCTATGTAATATATATTTTTTAATTAACAATGTTTTATTTATATAAACCCGACGTCTTTCCGACAGATAATTTCCGGTTTTATTACAATTTTTCGTTGGTAATCTCTTTCTATTCCGTCGGAAAACTATCGGTACTTACACTAAATTATGTATAACTTAAGCAAGCCGACCCCTTCCAATATTTATTCTAGCTTCGCACCCAGTTTGTAAGTATATAAAACTGGGGTTGTGTTGTAACTTTACCTAATTAGCAATGGATGTTCTGTCAGTGGCAAGAGTAGGAAACTCTGGTCTCTTGAAGTATGGCTTCAGGCTTGTGAACTTCCAAAAATAAACTAGTTAGATAAACTTTCCTTGCTCATTCGATTTTTCACAAGCATTTCTTGGAACAATATGGAAATATAACTTACTTGATGGTTTTAAGAGCACGAATAAAAGAAGTGGCTTTATTCCTCCAACATGATATGTGCAAGGTTGACAAACGTATTAATTAACCAATTATGAGTTAAAAACAATGATTTTCTGCAAAGCATGTGCAGTCTAGCACATGTATATGAACTCACAAATCATGAAACATCCACTTACAGAGAAATTGGATTGTTATACATGAATTGTGGCTGAGTGGATAATAATACAATCAGGTTATTATACATGAAGCTATTCATATGGTACGCTTTGCACTATGTCTAATTAGCTTATATGTCTAATTCAACAAATCTGATGCTCATATGTTTAACTCAACTAATCTGAAGCTCATATGTCTAATTCAACAAATCTGAACATATCTTACATCTACGTAAATGTGCATGTATATAAATTTGTACGTAAATTTTCTTTTTTGTTTATGTTATTTCAATTTATCTCTTACATCAATTTTCTGTATATCAATTTATCTCTTACATCAATTTATCTCTTACATATACCTAAATGTTCAGATTATTTGGCTAGACAACATCTCTTACTCTTTGCAAATCCTCATTTATGCTCATCGCGAGAAGTTTTCAAAAATATTCATCGCGAGAGGTACCAAAAATGATAAAAATGTTCATGAATTCGCGGATAGGTTACCCCATAGTCCTCACCGCATAATTTATTTCAAAAATCAAACCTTCTTTTCTCCATCTAATATTTCAAATAACAAATAAATATAAACACAAACATAAATCGATGATTATCAAATAACAAACAAATTCAAGTAAAAAAATGGAAAGACGAAGTTTTTACCATACAAAGATCGGATTCGGCGAAGAAAAATGTGGATGCTGACGTTTTTTCGATCTGCCGAGTGAAATTATGTAGAAAATTTTGGGTAGTCTTGGATTTTTTAGGGTTAGTCGATTTAGGGTATGGCGCTTAAATTTTGGGGAAGGCGGATCTGAAAATAAACATCGTGAGCCATATATTAAAAATAATGTGCTTAAATTTGCAAATAAACCCTTGGCATTTTATGCTTTTAAAAAAAATAAAAACATAATCCCTTGCAAATCCCATGCTACTCAGCCGCTAAATCGAATAAAAAATAGTTGCTGCTGATCTGTCGTAATCTGCAGCGGAATTTAACAGCAAAAAATAATCCGTCGGTAAATTAAAGCAGTTAGCAGCGATTTAGCGACGGATAGATAGCTTGGACGGTAAGAATTCTAAATGATAAAATATTGGAAATAACCCTCGTTATTCACTCGAAAATCCGTCGCAGAAATAGCGACAGAGAAATCCGTCGGTGAATTCTGCAGCTATTATCAGCTTTTCTTGTAGTGAAAAGGGACGTATGCAACCGTCCAGTAGCCCAACGTGAAGTGCAGTTGCACTTTTAACATGAGGCAATGAGATATAGGATCACTTGTAACAAGAATGCATGCACGTAGAAGGTGCAATCACAATAAGGAAAAACGACAGAGCTATAAGGCTCATCAACAAACAACTGCAAGTTCAATTATAGATGTATGGCATTTGAAACAATAAATGGCCTTTACGATTTTGTATGCACAAAAACAGGGCCATAATATTTTTGCAGACTAAAGTGGCAATGTAACTACTGAGATAATATGACAGTATCGAGCATATGGCCTGCCACTTATAAAATGGTTCGACCAAAGCTCACATTTTCCGTTTGCAAATTCGTGTATATATAAATATATATGCGAATTGCAATAAGAATACACAATAATGTACCAACACAATTTATCCAACAAGAGGGGCAGCAATCTCAAATTTTCAACTAGAGATGAAATATATATGTATATACGAGTAAAAATTCTTGTATATATATAATCACTCAATTTATATCGATAGCCACTAATTCCACAACAAAAATGGGTAGCAGCGGTTCTAATTTTTCCAAAGTAATCGAGATGGATTTTATATATATATATATACACAAGTATAATACTTGTATTTAATATTTACTCGACAATTTTAATGGAATAATACATGTGCATTTAACCCAAACAGCAGCAGGCCGAAAATTTTGAAGGCATTGAAAGATCAAAACCCAGCAAAATCAAACACAACAATTCAAATAAAAACAAAGCCAATTAAATCATCGCATTTATTTCGTTTTTTACACAAACGATTCATGAAATAGTTGAAAATATATTTATCATCTAATGTTTTTACATCTCACAGTTTCCTTATGAAATAGTTGAAAAAATCTCCCAGTTAAAATTGCATAAACCAATATTGTAGACAATTTTTAAGATGTACGTGGAAAAGTGAACAATGGAAACATTTATTTATCTAAATAGTGTTGGGTCGTACGTACTTATTTACTTTAAAAGCATTTACGAAAATAACCTTTGAAACGAATTATTATAGGTAATTAAATTAACTTATTATACGTACTTATAATACGTTGATTTAATTACCATGATTCTTTTCCAAGGTTTTATATATACAAACTATAGGACTATAAAAATATAAACAGCTCGCAAACTATTTTCATAAAGAGGTATTAATGCTATGGATCCAAAATCTCGAAAGATTTTGCAGCTCCTTCGTCTAAGACAGATTTTTATCGAAGTGTTCATGAAGGTGAACAAGGTACTTGAGATGACCCACTTTTTCCATAAAGTTTTTTTTTTTTAGTGATCATCTATTCAAGAGAACATCCTTTCTCTACTATCCAGGATCTTTTCACCAATATAAAAATATTGTTGTAATCAAGTTCCCTTACTTACATTCAAGAAATCAGGTATAAATGATATTTTTGAGGTTTTCTTTTCCTTTTATCAGAGTCAAATAATTTTTGGATACAGAGAATTTAATTTGAAATTATCTATGTGATTTCTTATGGCAAAATAATCTTCAGAAAGCTCTTCCACCTTCCTTAATTTTTCTCACAAATTCTAGATGTTATTTTTCTAATTTAGATTTCCAAGAATTTAGATCTACTGAATGCTAAATTATCCCTTGTGCAAGTGTGTGTATATGCATTCTGGGTGCATGTGTGCATCAGTGCTCTGTGTGCATGTGTATATATGAGATCTTTGTGCATGTGTGTATTTGTGTCATTACAGGTAACATATTCTCTTAATACAGCAATCCTGATTTACTAGTTTGCTACACCTGTTACCTTTTTCTAACCAGTAAGTTTTGTATATCAGACTGGTTGAACTCAGACTTGGCAAAATTGGTCAAGTTAACCCGAGTTCTTTTGCTACTTTGCACCAAAAATCCTACGAGTTAATCTGGGTTTCTGGGTGTTCCTATATTCTTTACATCCTATCTTTATTTTTCAAAAGTTCTTACAGAGGATGTCAAGCTAATCTTTCAATATTTTCCAGTTTACAAATCATCCCAGACTATCCTTAGCATTGTACATTTTTGTCAAGCATCCCAGAAGTTAATACTAGAAACTGTATCACTAGATCAACATTCTTAAAAGCATATCACAAATTTTTAACAGAAATCTCAGAAGTAGTTCAATACTTGCAAACAAATAACATTACATCAGTTTTCTTCCAAACAACTTAACTTAACATTTCATAACATAAGTTCAATTTTTAACATATGTTTAATATCCTTGAGTCTGTAATTACTATATCCAATTCCTTAGCAGCTAAATCATCCAATTCTTGCTCAAGAAATTGCCTATTTACCTGCACAATCACCACTAGCTGCCTCATAAAAAGATGAGACACCCAATGGTATACAAACACACAAAGGGTCAGACTAAATTGTCTGGTATGAATAATCTTACTAAAAATTTAAATAACTTTTAAAACAGGAGAAGTAAAGCAATGTTATTCTTGTACACATGCCTCTTCCACCTGTGCATGTTTATTAATGCATAACATAAAAATACATGATTTAATGGATTATTTCAGAGAGCATAACATATAATCCTCAATAGAATACTCTGGTCCAACTAACATAATCATCATTTAATCACTTCCCTTATTTATAATTTTTCTGGCTATCAGGGATTTTGCCCCACCTACCTGTGAACCTATTCTCCAAATTCAATCCCAGGTATTTTGTGATGGACTTTAGCTACTTTCTTTCTATTAAAACACACACTGTCTGGGACATATTCACTGTTAACCCAGCACACTCAGGCCCCTGGGTATAATCATACCATGTGTGAGCTTGCAATATTTCCCTTGCCAAGCCTTGCTTTGTAGCCCTAAGATCCAAATCCTTAGTTTTATTACTAAGTGTTTATTTTCCCTCTTTCCCTCATTCATGCTAATCCCTTCTGCATCTCATACATCAACCAGAGAAAATAAATAACTCAACCATCATGCATATGTTCAAAGGATAACAGATCATTTTTCCATAATCATAGATTTATTCACATAAGTTAGTTTGATTTCTCAGTGCACATATTATTTAAATCATGGGGTTTTTCTTTTGAGGAATTATGCCTATAAATATATGGTCTTATTCAGTTTGCCTTGCTATATCCATTGCCTCTGGCTTAATCAGATACTCACAGATTCATAAGATCTGACCAAACCACAAGCTTCTAATCTTATTTGGATTTATTTGTGATCATAGAAATTCAGCACAAGTATAACTTTGCACTTCTATGTTACCCCATTTATTCCTGAGACATAAGCAGCAACCCCTTTATGCTACAGTCTCATTTGTTTTCCATTTTAGACCATAGACTTATATCATATATTTCTGGAATCCTCATGAATTAATTTATATGCAACAATCACATAAAACAATAAAACATTTCATTTCAAAAATAATTCATGATAACATAATTATTCAAGCAAGAAGTCACCAATCTATTTTCTGGATATTTCACACACAATATTTAAACAGATCATCAACATTTTAATCTCATGAAACAAACATAGATTAATCAAAAACATAAACCATTTAGGCTGCCTCAATATTCAGGACTTAATGCCAATTTTTAGTGAGATTACTCACCATAATCCTTCTTTTCCTTTGATCTGCTACCTCCTACTTGTCTCCTTTTGCTAACTGCCTATATATATATATATATATTTTTCTGTATATTTATTTTTTAAAGAAAAATGGTAACAGATCCTCTCACCCTTAACCCTCTTTTATACAAGACCTTGGCTGCCTCTAGGGTTTTAAGATTTTACCCAATGTCAATTTTACCCTACCACTTATGATCAGCCTCTCTTTCTATTTTCAAGAGTAGATGGGTAAATGGTCCCTGTTTTTATTAACAGAAATTATATCTTACCCCGGTCACCTTATTTGCATGATTTCTGTTTTTCTTTTTAAAAAAGCTAAGAAAATTGCTAAAAGTGGATAAAGTATATATTCAACAACTCATACTATTTTCATGCAACTTTTAATAATTTTCCTTAGACAACATTTTTGTTTTTTAAAATACCTTTTTAATGCCCATGTTTATATTTCTGCCTAAGCCTTTATTTCCCTTACTCTAGACTTGTTTCAGTGGCACATTTATATCATGTCATGTTCATGTAATTATAGTTTATTCCAGCTTACAACAAACTTTCTGCTTCTAAAAATTTTCAGAGATGTATGTACATGTGTATCATACCATCTTACATACATTTCAATACTTACTTAATGCATTTATGTCAACTTATCATATATATATACTTTTCCTAGGCAACCAAAATAATTCAAACAAGTATATTAAATTATAAACTTGTTCATAAAATCAGGGTTACCACATATACCCTTCCTTTTAGGAATTGTGTCTCACAATTCTTTCATACCTAATTCAGACATTTTCAATTCAGCAATCAATCATTCCTAGTTCAATCATTAATTAAACTCCTATGCATAACAAAGCATTCAATCAAACCATTCATTAGTATATTTATGTATATATATATATATATATATATATATTTTTTACCTTTTTCAATCAATTAGCTGTGGATAATCACTTTTGATTTTATCTTCCACCTCCCATGTGCAATCATTTGGGTCAAGACTCCATTGCACTTTCACCAATTTTATTTCTTTGTTCCTCAATTTCTTAATCTCCTTTGCAACTATGCCTACAGGCTTCTTCTCATACACCATTCTGGGGTCAATCTGCACTTTCTCAGGAGATTTTAAAATTGTTTCTTCATCATGAACCCATTTCCTTAACTGGGAAACATGAAAGACATTATGCATGGCTCTCATCTCCTCGGGTAATGCTAGCTTATAGGCTACCTTCCCAATTCTTTCCAGAATTTTATATGGTCCTATATACCTTGGAATTAACTTTCCTTGTTTTCCAAACCTCAAAATCTTTTTCATGGGTGATATTTTAATAAATACATAATTCCCCACATCATACTGCACTTCTTTCCTCTTTTGATTAGCATATTTCTTTTGCCTATCTTGGGCAGAAGCAATCCTTTTCCTAATCAAGGCTATCTTCTCAGAGGTCTCTTTTACATTTTCTGGTCCTAAGACCACTTTCTCCCCAGACTCCATCCAACTTGAAGGTGATAAACAGGGTCTACCATAAAGTGCTTCAAAGGGTGCCATGCCTATGCTACTGTGATGGCTGTTGTTATATGCAAATTCTGCCAGAAATATGTGATCTTCCCAACTTCCTCCCCAATCCAATATACATGCCCTTAACATGTCTTCAAGCAATTTGTTCACAATTTCTGTTTGGCCATCAGATTGAGGGTGATATGCTGTGCTCAAGCACAAATCAGTCCCCATTGCCTTGTGGAAACTTTGCCAGAATTTCGAAGTGAAGATGGTATCTCTATCACTTACTATAGTTTTTGGTATCCCATGCAATCTAATTATTTCTTTGATGAATAACTGAGCTAAGGTGCATGCATTCCTATCTGATTTTACAGGTATGAAATGAGCTGTTTTGGTTAACCTATCAACCACAACCCAAATACTATCATTTCCTCTCCTAGTTTTAGGCAAACCATCAATGAAGTCCATTGATATGTCTTCCCATTTCCATTGTGGTATGGGTAAAGGTTGCAGCATCCCTGAGGGTCTTTGGTATTCAGCCTTTACCTGCTGACAAACCATGCACTTAGACACATATAATGCCACTGCACTCTTCATCCCACTCCACCAATAATCTCTTTTTAAGTTGTGATACATTCTGGTACTTCCTGGGTGTACAGTATACTTGCTTCTGTGATAAGCATCCAAAATTTCTTGCTTCAATTCTTCAATGGCAGGAACACATATTCTCTTTCCCTTCACTAAATGACCTTGTTTATTCAATTGAAATCATTCCACTATCTCACCATTTAATATATGAACTTTCTTCTCAAGTAAAAATGGATCTTGGTCTTGTAGCTTCACAATTTTATTTTTCAATTCAGATCCCAAAGTAACAAAACTTAACTTCCCTACTTCTTCCTTCTCACTGCACACACTCATACTTTCTTCACTGTCTCTTTTTACTTCTGAGTCAATCAGTAATGACAAAGTATTAAATTCTTCTATCATCAATCTAGCTACATTGGCATGCTGTCTACTTAAAGCATCTGCCACTTTATTAGCTTTGCCAGGTGTATATAGTATTTCAAAATCATATGAGGCTAAAAGTTCAATCCATCTTTGCTGCCTCATATTCAATTCTTTTTGTGAAAACAAATATTTGAGTGACTTATGATCTGTATAGACTTCAAATTTAGCTCCTAACAAATAATGTCTCCATAATTTAAGAGCATACACTATAGCAGACAGTTCAAGATCATGTGTAGCATACCTTACCTCACTGGGCTTCAACTGTCTAGAGGCATAAGCTATTACTTGCTGCTGTTGCATCAACACTGCCCCAAGTCCCTGTCCACTAGCATCAGTATAAATCACCAAGTTCTCATTCCCTTCAGGCACCTTTAGTATTGGAGCTTGTATCAATGCTTCTTTTAATCGCTTAAAGGCTTTCTCACATTCCTCAGTCCAAACAAAAGCCTGATTCTTTCTAGTCAATTTAGTTAATGGAATTGAAATTTTTGCAAAATCCTTTATAAACCTTCTATAATAACCAGCCATTCCCATGAATGACCTAACTTCTGTGACACTGGTAGGCCTTTTCCATGTTTGAATTGCCATCACCTTATTGGGATCTACAGATAGGCCTTTCTCTGATACTACATGACCTAGAAATTTTACCTCATTTTGCCAAAAAGTACACTTTGAAAATTTTGCCTTCAAATTTTCTTGCCTTAATTTCTGCAGTACTATATGCAAATGATTCTCATGCTCTTCAATTGTTTTAGAATAAATTAGTATATCATCAATAAATATCAATACAAATTTATCCAAATATTTTCTAAAAATTCTATTCATCAAATCAACAAAGTAAGAGGGGGCATTAGTCAAGCCAAAGGGCATCACCAAAAATTCATAAAGCCCATACCTAGTATTAAAAGCAGTATACTTGATGCTCTCCTCTTCCACTTTCATTTGATGAAATCCTAAAGCTAAATCAAGTCTAGAAAATATTTTTGCACCATTTAATTGATCAAAAAGATCATCAATTCTTGGCAAAGGGTATTTATTTTTAATTGTGATTTTATTTAACTCTCTATAATCAATACATAACCTAAGAGATCCATCTTGCTTTTTAACAAAAACCACTGGTGCTCCCCATGATGAGCTACTAGGTCTAATGAATCCTTTTTCCTCTAGTTCAACTAATTGCTTTTTCAGTTCTGTTAATTCCTTAGGCCCCATTCTAGTTGGCCTCTTAACCACTGGATTAGCTCCTGGAATTAGTTTGATAGAAAACTCTACTGGTCTATGGTTAACAATTCCCTTAACCTCACCAAACACATCAGCATACTGATTTACTATGGGGATTTCTTCTAATGCAGGTATGTGCTTCTCACCAGTCAAGTTATCAAGGGTGGCTATGCTTCTGTTCTTATCTGCTTCACAAAGAACAACTACCCTTTTTCCATCAGAAGTTTTCAATGATAAGGTGGAGGTCTCCATGTTTATAACTGCCTTATATCTTTTTAACCAATCAACTCCTAGAATAATTCCCATGCCTGGGTATTGTAACACATATAAGTCTGCACCAAACATATGCCCCCCTATATTCAGTTCTAATTGTTTACATATTATACCCAACATACAGGAACTACCTAAAGGACTTTTAATAAGCAAGGGTTTATCTACAAGCATACAATTTAATTTTTGCTGTTGTACAATGTCATGGGAAATTAATGAGTGTGTAGCCCCAGTATCATACACTACTGCAAAAGGGATTGAGTGAATAAGCAAAGTACCTTCAACTTGGCCATGATTTTCAACATTGGAACTTCCAGTTACTTTGCTTTTCCCCTCCAACATTCCCATCTTTCCTTGCCTCAACTCTGGACAGTTCCTTCTTATGTGCCCTTCCTTCCCACACAGATGACATTTGAAAGATGCTGGTTTGGGATTTGTACACCTATTCTTCATGTGTCCCTCTTGTCCACAATTATAGCAAGTGATCTTCTTTTTAACCTCAGCAGTTTTGACCTCTTCTGATTGCTTGGTGGAAACTACATCCATTTTCTTTTTATCATAAGGGTGGAACTTACCCTTTCCTTTCTTGTTTTGGTTATTTTTAAAAGCTCTGAAATTTTCTCTGGACTTATCATGTTGCTCAAGGCTTAAAGTCAGATCTAAAACTTGATCAAAGGTCCTATCCTTATATGGCAACATGGCTCTACTGAGACTGGCATTCAATCCTTGGATGTATCTGCCATTTTTAGCTTCCTTAGTTGTGATGAGCACTGCACCATACTTTGCTAGAGATTCAAACTTCTGGGTATACTCAGTAACACTCATAGTTCCCTGTCTCAATTTAATGAATTCTTCCAGCAGAGACTCTTTAGCTGATGCAGGTACAAATCTACCTTCCAACATTTCTTTAAACTGGTTCCATGTCACTTCTCCTTCAGGTCTTCCAGCTATAATAACTTCCCACCAGTCCAAAGCTGCTCCTCTCAATTGTCTTGATGCTATTAGCCTCTTCTTTTGGTCTTCAACTTGCATATCAGCAAATATTCTATCCAAAATTCTGAGCCAATTTTGAATTCCCATTATTCCTTCTGTTCCATCAAAAGTCTTGCCTCCAAGATTGGTAAAAGTCTTGAGTAGTTTAGAAAGCTCCTCATGTGGATTGTCTTGCCTATTGCCTACCCCATCCCTTATAGCTCTCATGAAATCTTGTATATTCACCATGGGTGGTTCACTTGGTCCTACCCCTTGTTGTCTGGGTCTTACCATAGTTCTATGGATATAACACTTGAGTTAGTCCATTTTTATCTAATCTTATATAAGTCAACCTATTTCAACTCATTATCATTCAATTATAACAGATAGTATTAACATAAGTATATAAAGACAAGGCATCCAAGACAGTCAATACTTCCATGTATTCAAAACAACCAAGTTCATTTAAGATTTTTACTATGTTATTTATCAACATAGCTCTGATACCAAATTGAGATGACCCACTTTTTCCATAAAGTTTTTTTTTTTAGTGATCATCTATTCAAGAGAACATCCTTTCTCTACTATCCAGGATCTTTTCACCAATATAAAAATATTGTTGTAATCAAGTTCCCTTACTTACATTCAAGAAATCAGGTATAAATGATATTTTTGAGGTTTTCTTTTCCTTTTATCAGAGTCAAATAATTTTTGGATACAGAGAATTTAATTTGAAATTATCTATGTGATTTCTTATGGCAAAAATAATCTTCAGAAAGCTCTTCCACCTTCCTTAATTTTTCTCACAAATTCTAGATGTTATTTTTCTAATTTAGATTTCCAAGAATTTAGATCTACTGAATGCTAAATTATCCCTTGTGCAAGTGTGTGTATATGCATTCTGGGTGCATGTGTGCATCAGTGCTCTGTGTGCATGTGTATATATGAGATCTTTGTGCATGTGTGTATTTGTGTCATTACATGTAACATATTCTCTTAATACAGCAATCCTGATTTACTAGTTTGCTACACCTGTTACCTTTTTCTAACCAGTAAGTTTTGTATATCAGACTGGTTGAACTCAGACTTGGCAAAATTGGTCAAGTTAACCCGAGTTCTTTTGCTACTTTGCACCAAAAATCCTACGAGTTAATCTGGGTTTCTGGGTGTTCCTATATTCTTTACATCCTATCTTTATTTTTCAAAAGTTCTTACAGAGGATGTCAAGCTAATCTTTCAATATTTTCCAGTTTACAAATCATCCCAGACTATCCTTAGCATTGTACATTTTTGTCAAGCATCCCAGAAGTTAATACTAGAAACTGTATCACTAGATCAACATTCTTAAAAGCATATCACAAATTTTTAACAGAAATCTCAGAAGTAGTTCAATACTTGCAAACAAATAACATTACATCAGTTTTCTTCCAAACAACTTAACTTAACATTTCATAACATAAGTTCAATTTTTAACATATGTTTAATATCCTTGAGTCTGTAATTACTATATCCAATTCCTTAGCAGCTAAATCATCCAATTCTTGCTCAAGAAATTGCCTATTTACCTGCACAATCACCACTAGCTGCCTCATAAAAAGATGAGACACCCAATGGTATACAAACACACAAAGGGTCAGACTAAATTGTCTGGTACGAATAATCTTACTAAAAATTTAAATAACTTTTAAAACAGGAGAAGTAAAGCAATGTTATTCTTGTACACATGCCTCTTCCACCTGTGCATGTTTATTAATGCATAACATAAAAATACATGATTTAATGGATTATTTCAGAGAGCATAACATATAATCCTCAATAGAATACTCTGGTCCAACTAACATAATCATCATTTAATCACTTCCCTTATTTATAATTTTTCTGGCTATCAGGGATTTTGCCCCACCTACCTGTGAACCTATTCTCCAAATTCAATCCCAGGTATTTTGTGATGGACTTTAGCTACTTTCTTTCTATTAAAACACACACTGTCTGGGACATATTCACTGTTAACCCAGCACACTCAGGCCCCTGGGTATAATCATACCATGTGTGAGCTTGCAATATTTCCCTTGCCAAGCCTTGCTTTGTAGCCCTAAGATCCAAATCCTTAGTTTTATTACTAAGTGTTTATTTTCCCTCTTTCCCTCATTCATGCTAATCCCTTCTGCATCTCATACATCAACCAGAGAAAATAAATAACTCAACCATCATGCATATGTTCAAAGGATAACAGATCATTTTTCCATAATCATAGATTTATTCACACAAGTTAGTTTGATTTCTCAATGTACATATTATTTAAATCATGGGGTTTTTCTTTTGAGGAATTATGCCTATAAATATATGGTCTTATTCAGTTTGCCTTGCTATATCCATTGCCTCTGGCTTAATCAGATACTCACAGATTCATAAGATCTGACCAAACCACAAGCTTCTAATCTTATTTGGATTTATTTGTGATCATAGAAATTCAGCACAAGTATAACTTTGCACTTCTATGTTACCCCATTTATTCCTGAGACATAAGCAGCAACCCCTTTATGCTACAGTCTCATTTGTTTTCCATTTTAGACCATAGACTTATATCATATATTTCTGGAATCCTCATGAATTAATTTATATGCAGCAATCACATAAAACATTTCATTTCAAAAATAATTCATGATAACATAATTATTCAAGCAAGAAGTCACCAATCTATTTTCTGGATATTTCACACACAATATTTAAACAGATCATCAACATTTTAATCTCATGAAACAAACATAGATTAATCAAAAACATAAACCATTTAGGCTGCCTCAATATTCAGGACTTAATGCCAATTTTTAGTGAGATTACTCACCATAATCCTTCTTTTCCTTTGATCTGCTACCTCCTACTTGTCTCCTTTTGCTAACTGCCTATATATATATATATATATTTCTGTATATTTATTTTTTAAAGAAAAATGGTAACAGATCCTCTCACCCTTAACCCTCTTTTATACAAGACCTTGGCTGCCTCTAGGGTTTTAAGATTTTACCCAATGTCAATTTTACCCTACCACTTATGATCAGCCTCTCTTTCTATTTTCAAGAGTAGATGGGTAAATGGTCCCTGTTTTTATTAACAGAAATTATATCTTACCCCGGTCACCTTATTTGCATGATTTCTGTTTTTCTTTTTAAAAAAGCTAAGAAAATTGCTAAAAGTGGATAAAGTATATATTCAACAACTCATACTATTTTCATGCAACTTTTAATAATTTTCCTTAGCCAACATTTTTGTTTTTTAAAATACCTTTTTAATGCCCATGTTTATATTTCTGCCTAAGCCTTTATTTCCCTTACTCTAGACTTGTTTCAGTGGCACATTTATATCATGTCATGTTCATGTAATTATAGTTTATTCCAGCTTACAACAAACTTTCTGCTTCTAAAAATTTTCAGAGATGTATGTACATGTGTATCATACCATCTTACATACATTTCAATACTTACTTAATGCATTTATGTCAACTTATCATATATATATACTTTTCCTAGGCAACCAAAATAATTCAAACAAGTATATTAAATTATAAACTTGTTCATAAAATCAGGGTTACCACAGTACTTATAAGACAGATAATACGTTTCAAAGGAAGCAAAATGAACTTAATATGCGTAACCATAATAATTTAATTTAGGTACTTATATTAAGCTCATTTAAATATCTATTGTAAGTTAATATTAAATTAACTTATTATAGTTACCTAATTAACTTATTATAGGTTTCTAAAACAACTTTAATATTAAATCGACCAATACGACGAAGTAATCGGGCATTTATATTGGTACTGTCTTTACCCACATATATTTCTGGATCCATTTACTATTTATGCATTCTTTTTATGAATTTTTTTTTCATTTTTCTCATTTAACACGGCCATGCATACGAACGAATACAACATAAATATTCACATGTAGGTGAATCACTCGCAAACATCTGAACCAGACCATAGAAACACAAATCACAGCATGCAACCCAAAACAATCAATTTAAAAGCTTGAAAAAGGATTAATCATGAGGTAAAACTCACTGTTACTGGTTGCGGTAGAGGGCGAAGGAATTTTCAGCGACTTGGTTGCTCGCGGAGATTTTTGAGGTCACTCGTGATTCGAACAGCGGTGCTCCGAGGATAAAACGATGGACAACTGGTGGCGATGCGGTGGTGACAATAGCGCCAGCGACTTGATGGTTGAGGGAGCGGGCACGAATCGAATTTGGAGAAGAGGCGATTAATTTGGTGATTTAGGGTTTTTTACTCGGTCGGATGAAAATGAAAGTGGTAAAGAGGCGACTAATTTGCTGCAAAATAATTAATACTAACCCATTCTAAATTTAAATATCAAAATCCAATTTCAATTTGAAAAATATTATTAAACTATATACTGAATGAGAATTGTACGGACGTGAACCGGACACTGTCTAACTTCGGATTAAGTCGAACAAAATACTATATAAAACGTTATTGCTGATGTTGCATCTTAATGGACTCCTCCTATTAAATGGCCTCAGTAAAAGTAAAGTTATTTGTGTGCAAATAGACAAGATTCCAATATATATAGCCTTCGCATTTTAACAAATTAAATTAATGGTAAACATATCGCTTTCATAATCGAATTCCCACGGTAACTCAGTTCTTTTTACGATGATTCGGTCAAATCCTTCAGGAGAAAACGTAGGATTATGCATAAATAGAATCCTAAGTGATATATCGACTTTGTTTAGGTTCTTAACCAACTGAGATAATTTACATCGATTCGAATAATCTTTCTAATTCATTATCTTACAGTGCTATCGTTTGTTCAGTTTATTGCGCATTCATACAATTTTTTCCGTTTTTTTCAAGCTACAGTAAGTTAAGGTTTCCATAGCGCTGTCAGCCAAGTTTGGATAATTGTATTCGTTCATCTGATTTAATCCTTTTTTCACTTATATGTCGTCGATAACTGTTACACCTAATAAGTCCCTGTCGCCGAAACTAAAACCAAAGAGTGGTGAAGGGGCACTATTGTGTCATCAAAGAAGGGTCTTGTATATACAGTCGAAACCGAAACCAGGAAGGTGGAAGTTCGATGCGAAAAGGAATGCATTACTAATAGCCCAGTGATGGTAGGCTCTAGAGGTAGGCGGTCATCGGTTCCATTGTGCAAATATTAAAAGTTAAAAAGAAATTAAAACATAACCAGAAAACGCTAAAGCGTAAAACTTACAATATGTATGGCGAAAATTAAATATGTACCTTAAGACTAAACTATAAAAGGTAAAACATAAACACAAAATAGCAAAATATAAACCATAAAACATAAAACATAAATAATAAATCATAAACACTAAACAATAAAATTCTAAATATTAAAATTTAAAAAGAAAATGCCTATGGATGGATTAACTTGCCAAAGTGGAAATAATCAAGAATAACACTAAACCATAGAATACGGGTCGTTACATTCTCCCAACCCTTTAAGAATTTCACCCCCGAAATTCCTTAGTTAAGTCAATAGGATCATCCCGCATGCCTATCATCCATATACAACTACTAGCAATCATCAAACATACAAACATGGCAACACCACAATGACAAGGAAGTTCAACAATAGTTCCATCTGGTCTAGCCGCACTATCATCAAACAGAATTGGTTCACAGCTATGATTTATAAATCGGGCAACATTACCAACCTTGACCAGCATTAATGCAAAATTCAACATCATCACCACCCTTCAGGTTGTCAAACAATAATTATGGGAAATGCCATATTGACTCTTTGGGAATTATAGTTTCTTTAATTTTATGAGGAAAGTAGGAAGCAGTAGGTAAAGGAGGTAATTTTGAAATCATGTGGGGCCCGAAAAATCAGGCTTCATTTAACACTGAAGTTGGAAAAGATGTACACGACCGATCCCAGCTTGTGCGCTTAAATACTATAAATCTCGTTCCTCACCTCTAATGTGCATAAAACTTACAATTAATTTTCATTTATATATCTTCATATTGTTAATTTAGGCAAATAATATTGTCAGTTAAATAATACTAAAGGCTCTGTCAGTTTAGTTTGACTCCAAAGTTTGTACGGTAGGATTGTATAATCTTAATGCATAAGCTATTTGAATAGAAAAAATGAAGTCAGACACCCAACATATATTTACCAAGTATAAATGACATGAAAACATCAAGATTAGTGGCAGAAAATATGTGTTCGTGGTGAATCATCATACAAGATAGTGAAAAATAGGCTACTTCTATGGAATTGGAAACCCATCTTTTTCTTTAGCCACCCTGATAAAATTACAAACATTTAAAAGACAACACAACCTATTTCTATGTAGTTGAAATGAAGTACAGATCATATAGTAAACATACTAATATTAATCTACGTATTAAGGAAACTATTATGAAACCTTGGGTTGCAGTGCACCAACATAATATAATTAACAATGTTATTAAGAACAGTTACAACATTACTCTAGTTACACTCTAAATATACAAAAAAAAATGAATCTTTAGTGACTCTTGTTTAAATCAAACTTTCTCAAACCAATGTGAAGTTAGACATTTAAATAAGCAGTTAGACATTTTTAAACCATTCAGATTACTAAATTAAAATAAGTCTACTTGATTTCTCATTTATCCAATGATTATAATACTAATTGTTACATTTTTATTTATTCTCGACGATGAACAAGTTTAGGGCTTTATTTTCCTCTTGCTTTCAATGTCACAACTTTCTGACATATACTGTACTTAACTGAAACTGTAAATTAATGTTTGATATGTTTCATTCCAACTGATTTATTCAAATTTTATTTAACTTATCGTGTTGATATTTCTGTGTCATTTTCTACTCGATTTCTACTTCCCAATCACCCCATTTACATACTTTTCTCCCCCACTTTCCTTTTTTCTACTTTCTTCAACATTTCTCTTTTCACTGTTTTCTTCCCCAGTAAAACCCTCCCTTCCACTATTTTCTTCCCCAGTAAAAAACCCTCCTTTCCGTCAACTAACGCTGACGAACACTCCATCGACCAACCACTTCTCACGAAACTAGGCATGCTTTTCGTATCCAACCATAAACGTTTAACATTGAGCTCTAGAAGAAATGGCTCGAATGGCTTTGCTGAATAGATCGTGTTCATTTCTTCCTCCAACAAGTGGCATTTCGCGCTGAAATTGGAGTTGAATCTTCAAGCTATGATGATTTATTCTTCGGTTTGATTTTCGAATTTGGGCTTTGCACTGTAGACCGACGAGATAACGACATGTTCTGAGTTAGGTAAACTATATGCGACTCTTATATGCCTACTTTTACTTATGCTTGCATTAGGTGTGCATTTAGGGCTTGGGCTATACTCGACGAGAAATTCTGACCATAAACAAAACCTCATTCATCGTAAAAAAAATTGATATCAGCTGATTGAAATATCACCGACTGTTTCTCTATACATGTTTAATCAATTATTTGGCGATTGATACATACCATTTCTTCAATAAAAAACAGCAATCCAAATTTAATGTAGAATGGATAATCCGAATTCAAATATAAGAACTTCAATTTTATACATGTATCATAAGAAATGCTATATTTAATTTTTAATTTCTCATTACATGAAACCTTATGTGAAGATGGTTACTGTCTATTACGGTAACGGTGACAACAACGGTTGTGGATTACGAAAACTACGGTAAACTGTACCAACCGCACAATATTTTTTATAGTATTTCACAAACATAATATGTTTTTTTAATAATTTAAGGTCGAGAAATAACATGTGTACAAATTATATGCGCTTTCGTGTATAGATAACTTGTACATATATAGTTTATTTCATAAATAAACAAAATAATTTTTAAGAAAAAAGTTAGAACTTTAATTATTTATCGATAACAATGTAAATTTACGGTAATGGTTACGGTAACGGTTACATGGTTACTGTAACGGTTATAAAATTTGTTAACCATCTACAACGGTTGCGGTTAGAGGTGAGCATTATTTTGTTAAACCAAATAAACCAACCAAACCAATTCATTTTGGTCGGTTTGGTTTGATTTTGAAACTAGGTTGGTTTATCATTGGTTCATAAAAAAAATTAGTTTGATTATCGGTTTAACCAAATTAACCGTATTTTTCAATTCACAAAATATATTTTAATTATTATATATATGCCAAAATTACTTTTAGAAAGCATAAGAATGATAAATTAGAACACATTAATCATATATTTGTATTTTATTTCAAATTTTAACGAATATTCCAAATAAAAAATATATTTAGCCATGATGAACAGACATAGTACTAAAGATAGACTGCAGTAATTTGATCTGAACATAGACGAAGCTTGTGTTTTATGTGGAACTGAACCAAAAAGTACACACACTCTATTTTTTGAATTCTCTTTCAACAAACACATGTGGAGTTTGGTCAGGTCAAAATTAAATTTAATACTTGATGTTTTTGATACTTCATGAGGAAGCAGAGCTCCTGATCTCCATCTTCGACAGGAAAGCTACTGATACGACAAATTTCTTATCATGTTTCAGTTTACAATAACTTTTTTTTCACATAATTTATTGTGCTGTTTCAGTTGAAACAACAAAATTTATGCAATAAAATGTAGCTATGTTAGTGTTATTTTTGATGGATCGTAGACTAGATGAACTTTTATTAAGTAAGAACTTACTTTCACTTATCCTTTAGACAAACCTTACAAGTAGTTTAAATTTAAAAAACACTTATCCTTTATTTCTAAATTCTTAAATACACTTGAAAATATAGTTTATACAACTTTCAAAGTGCAAAAACGCGACCAAACTTTTATTTTGTAAAAATACATGCACAAGTTCACAGCACACACATGTTTAAGGAGATAATATTTCATAAGTGAAGGTATGGCGATAATTGCAATAACTACACTTACACAAATCAAATGGTATGTCATAAATATTTCAATCAAACATCAATATAAGCAGCATAAGAATATAAGTAAATCAATGTTGCCGGAAAAACCCCTTAGGGTCTCTTTACAAAATCCCCTGTAAATCACATATATGAATGTGTATTTCGAAGTGTTCCGTAGCGACCTATTCACTACGTTTACACTTCGATTTTCCTTTTGTTTTTGTTCCCTACAACACAATGGTCAAGCGAAAGACAAATCCTAACAAGCAATCAAACAACAATATATTAACTATCATCCAAGCATTTAACAGTAACCTATAGCAACACAGATATCATATAGTTTATTTAGAGTTGAGTAAACTCACCAACATTCCAGTTGACGCTTTCGCTTTCGCATTCCTGTTTGATTTTAGCCCAAAATTATGCTAGCTCCAAATTCAATGAAAACAACTCCAATGCGTAAATACACTGATACGAGTCAACGCAAAAACCGCATTCAAATCCAACCACGTATGAGTGAGATATTGATTTTATAAGATATCAAATTAAATTTTAATTAAATCAACTTAATTATTTAATTAAGTTAACTACCCAATCAAATCCATCTTCCCTCCTTCCCCCAAATTCCATTCCGAATTGTGCCAATTTTTTTCCAATAGATCTTGTATGTCAAATTTTGGGTCATTCTGACCTCTGTAGCTTATAGTAATTTGCTGTTGAAGTTTGAATCGGAGCGTGTTTTTGCTCCTGCTGTTGACAATGAAAACAGCCTCTGTCTTCATCTTTGAGAGCTTGTATCTCTCTCATTTATTATCTGAATTGCGTCAAACTTTTTCCAGTGGATAGTAATGTTGTTGAAGTTTATGCATGTCCAATTTCAGGTCATTCCGACCTATGTAGCCTATAGTAATTTCTTTGATCAGCTCAACGGTGCAACAAATTCTCAGGTGATGAGAATTTTCCGATGAGAGTTAGGCGAGTCACTAGCTGTTAGGCTATGATTTGGCTCTAATACCATGTGAAATAAATGAACAGACTGGTTACTTGTTTTGTATTGCTTAAGAAATGTTTCATTCATACAAAAAACTGCTATTGTACAAAGTATTTAAAGATTAAAATAATAGGCTGCAGCTTGGTCCAGTTACATATGATACCGCAACATCAAAAAAGATAAACGTGTTATGTGAACCGTCTATTGTATTATTTCTCTCATGCATAGCAACTAAAAATACCATACACCTATAGTACACTCAACCACGTTCAAGCTTGTTTAGTTTAGCTATGCATTGTATTCTTGATTCATGATTTAATATGCAACGAATCAGATTTTGATCTGTATCCAATCTTGTAGTTGAATAAAAGGAGTTCTTGGTTCATTTACGATAGGGATTCATAAAAAAGTTATACTGATAGAATAATTCCTAACCAATTAGTTATAATTGAAGTATTTTTCTTTACACAAATATGTAACACGCCTGCATATTGAGGTAAAATAATACCTGGATAAGTTTCAACATTTTCCGTGTTTGGGAGAAGATTAATCCAGTGTGCCCCTCAGCAATCAAATTATCATGTTTATAGAAAAAAGTTAGCATCTTAGTTTTAGACTTCCATGCTACTTATGGAAAATAAAAATAGTAATCCGACAAGCAAAGTCATTATGAAGCATATTTTGCAAGATTCGTGATCCAATTGTGGAAGCTCATTGCTATTATTATTAGCCAACTTTTTGGCCATTTCTTCAACCAAACCAAGTTCCTTGTGATTTAACACTGAATCCATTCCTTCCAGCACACCTTTAGTAGTTTTTTTGGTTAGAAGAAGTGGATGGTCACAAATTTGGCTCTGATACCATATGAAAGAAATGAACAGACTGATTTCTTGTTTTGTATTGCTTAAGAAATGTTTCATTCATACAAAAAATTGCTGTTGTACAAAGTATTTAAAGATTAAGATAATAGGTTGTTGCTTGGTCCAGTTACATATGATACAACAACATCAGAAAAGACAAACGTGCTATGTGAGCCATCTATTATATTATTTCTCTCATACATAGCAACAAAAAGTACCTTACCCTTACAGTACACTCAACCACGTTCAAGCTTGTTTAGTTTAGCTATCCATTGTATTCTTGATTCATGATTTAATATGCAACAGATCGGATTTTGATCAGTTCCAATCTTGTAGTTGAATAAAAGGAGTTCTTGGTTCATTTACGATAGGGATTCGTAAAAAAGTTATACTGATAGAATAATGCCTAACCAATTAGTTATAACTGAAATATTTTTCGACAACACCTTATTTCTATTAATTCAATTCCGTTAACATTTAATGAATTTTTATTATTCAATCAACTAACATTCAACTAACACAAATGCATATCCAAAACTAACGTCCACAACCAAATCAATTATACTTTCTTTTTAATTAACATTCAATTGTTTTCAAATCCAATTAGTTTTACTCAAATCTTTATGGAACGTAGCCTCACGAACCTCACACCCCGGTATGATGGTACACCGGTGGTCGGATTTTTATGCTTTTCGGTATGTTGGTTTCGGTCGCGACATTGGGTACTCTACGCGCGTATTGTACATAAAAGGATATGGAGTAGCGGTGAACCCGAGTCTGGGCTTAACTGTTGATGCTTGATATCTTAATAACCCTTCTTTAATCAACACGATTGGCTTTAAGAAAAACAAACTGAGCACACCTTTAGTAGTGTTTTTGGTTAGAAGAAGTGGATGGTCACAAATTTTCTTCAATATCTAAAAAATTGGAAACGAAGCAATAAGTTTATCCTATGGGGAGTGAACCGTATTTACTACAGTGAACATGCACTTCACAACTGTAATACAGTATAAATTCACGGTTGCGGTAAAGTATAAATGTGAGCAAGAATAAAAGTTTTAAAATATGGTCTAGAATACCATTTACATTTGAATAAGAAAAATTAGTGTTATTATTCGACTCGATTTCTTTTCACGTATTTTTATTTTATTTTTCCATAATTTTTTATTTGGAAAACATTGATATTGTTCATTGACGTTTTATTGGCAACCGATACCATTTGTGTGATTTTACAAAATGAAATAACTGGTGTATATTATTATTGATATGGAGTCACGTCGTTGTTCTGAGCACGATCATATATCTGTTTTCGTCGATATGAAGTCCGAATGTGAACAGAACGCGGTGCATTGTGGTACCGAAATAGTTGAATTATAAACCCTATCACTTAGAAGACATTAGTACTACATTATTTGAAACCGTGAAAACTCCATAGGGCGCTAGCCTAGCCCTTGTCGAAGGTTAGGATACCCACCGAATGAATAATGAGCTTTCCAAATCACTATAGAATCAACATTATTCTGTAGAGGTCTTCCCCACGATCTCATAGGCATCGACCATGCCTTAATTTGACCTCGAATGAATTCCCAATAGCAGAACCCGATAGACGCTCTGGGAGATCCGTAGGCATCGACCATGCCTCAATTTAGATTCCCCACGACAAAGTGATTTATCTACCTCGTACGTACTTATTAACTTTAAAACATTTTTAAAAATATTAATTAACTATTTATGTGGTTTTGATTAGTACTGCAAGAATTGTAATTTTTGATAACTATTTGCAAGTTGTTTTATATTTTTATAGTCCTACGGTTTGGGTATATAAAACCTTGGAAAAGAATCATGGTAATTAAATCATTACTCGCAGGAAGACCAAAGTTGACGACCAAGTTGACCATTAACTGATCAAATCTCCGAGCAAGGAGACCAGTAGTAATAAGTACAATAGTTAATCCATCATTGAATTCCTTTATGATTTTGTCTCTGGCTTCCTACTTTTGAGCACCTTGACTAGATGTACACTTGTAATATTCTTTCCCCAATTCTTTATTCTAGGTTTGAAGCTTGCTATGTTTCCCATGCCATGCTCTAAGTTTTCCATGTTATAATATTGTTATTCAGATTATATAAATGTTTACAACCATACCAACTTACATACAAAAGTAAATCAATTTCATTAGTCATAAAACTGGTTATTTTACTATTTGTTAAGCCATGTTTTTTTTGGCAAGGCCGACCGGAATTTATAGTGCCCGTAGACACTTTTATTAACTAATAATAAATTACAATATGATACAGGTGATATTTAGTTAGACTATCAACTAATGCAGTTTTATAGTGGACCGACCACTTGATCTATTCTAGATTACAACTCGAGAGTCGTGCTAAGTACACGAACCCAAATCAAAATGCATTTCAAAGGTAATTCGTGATGGAAATCAAATATTTGTGAAGAAAGAGGAACTTACACATACTTGTAAATGTTAAAGGATAAAATATTAGAATTTGGGCAAAAGGTTGGATAAACAATCATACTTGTTCGTCTAAGATGCTACATCAAGAATTGGAGAAAGAAGGTTACAAGTGTACATCTAATCGAGGTACTCAAAAGCAGGAGGACAGAGACAAAATCAGGAATTTAAGGATGGATTAACTACTAGAAGGTTATTATTTGGTGGATTAAATATGATTAAAGATGGAATTATAATTTGTGATAACTGCTTAAGTTAATTTAATTACCTATAATAATACGTTTCAAATGTAGCTAAATAATATACGTATCCATGATAATTTAATTTAGGTACTCGTATTAAGTTCATTTAACAATCTACTATAAGTTAATATTAAATTAACTTGTTGTAGGTGCCTAAAATAACTTATTGTAAGTACAATCGTTTAATCAAATTTGGAGATTTCATAACATGGTACAAATTCAAAGTTCGATAATTCCATTCGACCTTCATATATAAATCAAAATCATTTATTGTTGGATTTCCACACTGGCTTCTTTACAACATTTCTCTTATTTATTAAAATTTTAAAAGTTGTTTTTATTCTTTAGGAAAATATATATATATTATAAAAAAATTAGGTTTTAAAAGTTGAATTAATTTTTTTTCCCAAATGCTTGTTTTAATTCAATTTCTATATTTTAGTTTCTTTATACTATATAAATTTTTAAAGGTAAAGTTTATAAATCATTTTTTAAGGTAAAGTTCTAAATTATAAATCTTCAATTTATAATCATTCAATTTCGCCAAAAGACAAAATATTAACCAATCAAAAGTCAACTAAAAAAATCAACATTGCATCCAATAGCACATATTAAATAGGATGTCAAAAATCCAAAACCCAGATCTAAAGGTCAAAGTGATCGATCACATCAATACTGTAAGCTCATATTAAATTTACTTATTCTACGTACCTAAATTAGCGTAGCATAAGTACCTAAAATAACTTATTATAGGTACCTATATTAACCTTAATATTAAACCGACCAACACAACGAAGTGATTTATATACCTCATACGTACTTATTGTGAAAATATTCATTAGGTATTTACGTGGTTTTGATTAGAACTGCGCGAATTATAATTTGTGATAACTGCTTGCGAGCTGTTTTATATTTTTATAAATCAATGTATTATAAGTACTTATAATAAGTTAATTTAATTACCTATAATAATACGTTTCAAATGTAGCTAAATGAACTTAATATACGTATTCATAATAATTCAATATAGTTACTCGTATTAAGTTCATTTAACAATCTCCCGTAAGTTAATATTAAATTAACTTGTTATAGGTACCTAAAATAATGTATTGTCGGTACCTAAAATAACATATTATTTCGACCATTACGACGATGTGATTTATGAAACTCATACGTACTTATTAGCTTTGAAATCATTTATGGAAATATTCATTAACTATTTATGTGGTTTTGATTAGTACTGCGAGAATTATAATTTAATAATTCGTTTCGAAGTAAATATGTAAAGCTAATTTAAGTACGTGCAAAAATACATTTCAATGGTAGCAAAATGAACTTAATATCCATAATAATTTAATTTAGGTACTTTTATTAAGTTCATTTAACTATCTACTGTAAGTTCATATTAAACTTATTTATTCTAGGTACCTAAATTAGCATATCATAAGTACCTAAAATAACTTATTATAGATACCTATATTAACCTTAATATTAAATCGACCAACACAACGAAGTGATTTACATTTTGCTACCACTGAAATGTATTTTTGCACGTAATTAAATTTTCTTTATATATTTACTTCGAAACGAATTATTAAATTATAATTCTCACAGTACTAATCAAAACAACATAAACAGTTAATGAATATTTCCATAAATGATTTTAAAGCTAATAAGTACGTATGAGATACATAAATCACATCGTCATAATGGTCGAAACGATATGTTATTTTAGGTGCCTACAATTAGTTATTTTAGGTACCTATAATATGTTAATTTAATATTAACTTACAGTGGATTGTTAAATGAACTTGATACGAGTACCTAAATTAAATTATCATGGACACTTGTATTAAGTTCATTTACCTACATTTGAAACGTATTATTATATCCTCTGTTGTATAGGTTTTTTGTCTCTAAAACTTCATGATCTTTGTTGTTTTTGTAGTTTTGTTTTAATTTTGTAGTGGTATAGGTCTGAATTTGTCTATATTTATGCTTATCTCTGGACTCACTATAGCACATAGCAGCCAACACATAATATATTCGTAACTCTGTGTTGGATTGGATATATCAATAACATGTTGATAACCAGTTACGGGGAAGGCCTTGGGAGGATTGAAATAATATCAATATATTTACGACTGCTTTTACCAGTCTAGTTCCACTCTTTCATGTCTCTTGTATTAATGTGCTCATTCTCTACTTCATTCCTTTTTTGTTTTTTCTATGATAAATAGCTGGAGCAACAGTTGAACAAAATTGCTGAAACGTGCCTAAAGTTTCCGTTGGTGCTGGACAGCCGTCATGGATCGTCAAGCTCGGCAGGTAATTAGGCATGTGAATAAGTATGTATCAAGTTAGTCATGTAGACCTCTCTATGCTGCAATCATTTTATACAAATGTCATATACCAAAATATATTGTAAACAACTACTTCTAACCCGAAGTATAAGAAAATGCACTCGCTTAAGGTTACCAGCATCACTTAAAAATCGGTCAACAATACTAAAATGTGAATAAATTCAGTAAAATGAATGATGTAAGAAGAGATTTAGACATAAACAAACATGGTTCAAGATGTCAAACAAACTTTGAAAGAACAAACCAATAACTGTAAGTGAATAAATAGTATACCAACTCACTTACAGAAACCAATAAATCTAAGTCTGTGCCACAAAAGTGATATCCGCAGGTTGAATTTGCAATGATTGCATACCCGCCGAAATAGCAAAAAGGGTAACATTTAAACCGATGGTTAATTAACAGTGTAAGGGCTGTCAATGAGTACCCGAAAAATCCGAAATCCGTCCGTATCCGTATCCGAAATATGAAAAATTATCCGATATCCGAAAAACGGATACGGATATGGCCATATCCGTATCCGATAATTATCCGTTCGGTTTTTATCAAGATTATAGCTATTTTTTTATGTATTTTAGTACATAAAATGATTGTCGTTTACTATTATATCCTGGTAAAAAAATTAATATGTATATAAAAAATCAATTTTTACCACTTAAATTTTTTTTTTTTTTTTTCAAGGCAAGCGGGGTTGGCTGGTCCCCTACCAGTTTATTGCTGAAAAGAAAAAAGAAGAACCAGGGACAAGAACAAAAACATAGGTGACTAGAACAGACTCAAGTCACCAGACAGAACACAAAAAAACAAAGAAGAAAGAACAAGGGAGCAACAACACATAAGAAAAATAGGGGAAGGAACAAAGAAGATTACAAGGAAGAAATGAGCTACGGCCAGTCAGAAGAGAAGTAATTACTGAAATCAAATTTACTCTCCCTCATCCCAATCTTGATGCTAGCCTTCAAAGCATTCCATAGCATATTTATGTTCCTTGATTTGTTCTCAAAAATTCTCAGATTTCTTTTATCCCATATCAATGTCATGTACCTTTTGATTAAAAAGAATTGCACAAATCTATCCTTTTTTCTCCATTTGGTAGCTTTGGCAATCAGATCCCAATCAAAACTAGTTAGACCAAGATTATGATTCTGGTTCATACTACTCAACAGAGTGGTCCATAGTCCTCTTAGCACACTGCAGTCAAAAAACAGATGGTCCACGGTTTCAGTGTGCATGTTGCAGATGACACAAATGTGGTCAACCATCATCCCATAATTCAGAAGTTTGTCTTTGGTCAGAAGAGCTTTATTTATGACCTTCCACAGCATTAAGTTGTCTCTGGCATTAGAATTCAATGTCCAAATTACCTTGTGCCATTTTATTGCAGCATTAACAGGAGCATTGTCAAGAAGTTTGTATACTAAGGATATAGAGTGCTGCTTTCCATTCCATTGAATATCATCAGAATTGCTGAAGTGATAAGTTTTGCCCTGAAAGTTGTTCCATACTGCTCTGATAACCTGGTTGCTGGAATAAGGCAATAGGATCTTACCATCATGAATGAAGTCAGCAGCTTTAGCATTGGCACTAATACCAGACTGTATTATCTGCTGTGGGGAAAAGATTTTGCCAAGAATAAGGCCATCTGACATCCATGGAACAGCCCAGAAATTGGCAGTGCTCATAGGAGAGATCATCACTTTGACAAACAGGGAAAATGAGGGCCTTAAATTCAGCAAGCACCTCCAAGTCCAGCTGCAATTTGGTGGGACTGTCATAGTCCAGAAATTCCTACTTCCCAAGTTGTGATTTTTGGTCCACCTAACCCATAAAGAATCTCTATTAGCTATCAAATCATTAAGCACAGAGCTAATGGCAGCTCTATTCCACCTGAGCAAGTTAAGAATTCCAAGCCCACCATTTTGTTTCTGCTGCTCCATGATGGAAAAAGAGCAGGGAATGAAATTTTTCGAATGGATGGAGCCAGTCCAGAAGAATCTTAGCATAGCAGTTCTCACCATATTCACGAGTTTATTGGGAAGAATAAAGACCCTGCACCAATACACCATCATGGAAGATATAACAGATTTGATAAGTACCAGTCTTCCAGCTTGAGAGAGAAATCGATTTGCCCAACACCTCATTTTGCTGCAGATCTTATCATACAAAGGCAAGCAATTAGCAGTTGTGATTCTAGAGGAGCACAGTGGGATTCCCAAATAGGTCATGTTATTGTTCATAGCTTGGATACCAGAGGATACAGTTATTGAGGTAGCTTGCTCAGAAGTTAATCCAGAGAAATGAATATGGGATTTATTAAAATTGAGTTGGAGGCCAGTCATAAGATAGAAACTGTGAAGAGTAGCCTTGATATTATCCAAAGACCGTTTATCAGGTTTAGTGAATAACAAAATGTCATCAGCAAAGAGCAGTGAGGTGATAATAGGTGATTTACATTTAGAGTGATACAAGATAACATTGTTCTCATAGTTTCTGTTTAGCATGACAGTCAGGACTTCCATAACAAGTATGAACAGATAAGAGGAGATGGGGTCTCCTTGCCTGATCCCCTGCTTACTCTTGAAAAATCCAGAAGTAGAACCATTGTATTTAATTGAGAATGTGGGGGAAGATATACAAACATAAATCCAAGCTACAAAAACCTTAGGAAATCCCATAAGAGCCATAATTCTCACAATAGAACTCCAGTGAATACTGTCAAAAGCTTTCTTCAAATCCAGTTGCAACATAGCATTCTTTGATGCATGGGCACGTCCGTAGCCTTTCAGAAGCTCATGAGTAAGTAAAATGTTGTCAATGATGTTTCTGTTTGGTAGGAAAGCAGACTGATTCTTAGAGATGATTCTAGAAAGAACAACAACCAGTCTGGAGGCCAAAATCTTTGAGATGCATTTGTAAATCACATTACAACATGATATGGGTCTGAAAGAATCAACAGCAGTAGGATGTTGCATTTCTTAGTGTATTTATTATTTCTATATATTTAGTACAAAAACGAATATATGATAAATCAAAATTTTCTATTTATTTGTTTAGATTTATCAGTTGTAAACTGATCGAAGAATATCCGATAAATATCCGATATCCGTCCGCATCCGCGGATACGGATATCCGATATCCGAAAATGATTTCGGATATGGATACGGATATAGCATTATCCGTATTCGAAAGTATCCGTTTACAGGCCTAAGTGTAACGACCTAGATTTTGCGACCATTTAAAAATTTTAAATTTAATAAAATTAGTGAATAGAAATTGTTATAAATAAATTTTTTGATGTTATTAGCAAAAACCATATGAAACATATTTCGGTCAATAGAAATGCATTCGTGGGATGCATTTCGGTTAAGTGAGATGCATTCATTGGAATGCATTTAGGTTCGGGAGATGTTTCATTTTGAGTTGAGCTGCATTCCTTCGAATGCATTTAGGTTCAGAGAGATGCATTCCGTGGAATGCATTTAGATGCAGAGAGATGCATTCCTCCAGAATGCATTTCAATGAATGCAATTTGATACCTGATTAAGCACATTCTGGTTATATCCCGAGAGGAAAATTGTTCAAGAAAAGTCCATTACTTGTTTTGTGTACAAAGGACAATTCAAAGCGTTTGGAAATTAGTACATATCCGAATTTTCCATGAATGCATACTTCCCTGCATTCTTTGGAATGCATTTCGGTTAAGTGAGATGCTATTTTTCATTTTATTTATCCGTCGTTTATCCGTCCTACTCAATTGTTTTCTTTATCAAAGAAATATACAAACTTTATAATTTTTAGGATCTACTGTTCAATTGTTTAATTTGGGGCATCTCTAATTCCACCTTTTAATCATGTTTAATCCACCAAATAATAACCTTCCAGTAGTTAATCCATCCTTTAGCAGTGGCTAGGGAAGATGAATACAAGTCATCGTCAAAGGAGTGGCTAGAGAAGACGAAAACAATGTTCATAAGCAAAGATTCTGGTTTCTCTTCAAGAAGTGTTATTACTTGCGACACATATATGGGTGTAGATGAAATTGGCATACCCGTCGAAATAGCAAAAAGGGTAACATTTAAACAGGTGGTTAATCAACGTGTAACGACCTAGATTTTGCGACCATTTAAAAATTTTAAATTTAATAAAATTAGTGAATAGAAATTGTTATAAATAAATTTTTTGATGTTATTAGCAAAAACCATATGGAATATATTTTGGTTAATAGAAATGCATTCGTGGGATGCATTTCGGTTAAGTGAGATGCATTCATTGGAATGCATTTAGGTGCAGAGAGATGCATTCCTCCAGAATGCATTTCAATGAATCCAATTTGATACCTGATTAAGCACATTCCGGTTATATCCCGAGAGGAAGATTGTTCAAGAAAAGCCCATTACTTGTTTTGTGTAGAAAGGACAATTCAAAGCGTTTGGAAATTAGTACATATCCGAATTTTCCGTGAATGCATACTTCCCTGCATTCTTTGGAATGCATTTCGGTTAAGTGAGATGCTATTTTTCATTTTATTTATCCGTCGTTTATCCGTCCTACTCAATTGTTTTCTTTATCAAAGAAATATACAAACTTTATAATTTTTAGGGTTAGGAGGATGCAATCAAGTCGTCGTCAAAGCAGTGGCTAGGGAAGATGAATACAAGTCATCGTCAAAGCATTGGCTAGAGAAGATGAAAACAATGTTCATAAGCAAAGATTTTGGTTTCTCTTCAAGGAGTGTTATTACTTGCGACACATATGTGGGTGTAGATCAAATTGGCATACCCGCCGAAATAGCAAAAAGGGTAACATTTAAACCGATGGTTAATCAACAGTGTAATGACCTAGATTTTGCGACCATTTAAAAATTTTAAATTTAATAAAATTAGTGAATAGAAATTGTTATAAATAAAATTTTTGATGTTATTAGCAAAAACCATATGGAATATATTTCGGTTAATAGAAATGCATTCGTGGGATGCATTTTGGTTAAGTGAGATGCATTCATTGGAATGCATTTAGGTTCGGGAGATGCGGTACTTCAATTCATTTTGAGTTGAGCTGCATTCCTTCGAATGCATTTAGGTTCAGAGAGATGCATTCCGTGGAATGCATTTCGGTGCAGAGAGATGCATTCTGCAGCGGCTAGGGAAGATGAATACAAGTTATCGTCAAAGTAGTGGCTAGAGAAGATGAAAACAATGTTCATAAGCAAAGATTCTGGTTTCTCTTCAAGGAGTGTTATTACTTGCGACACATATACGGGTGTAGATCAAATTGGCATAGCCGCCGAAATAGCAAAAAGGGTAACATTTAAACCGATGGTTAATCAACAGTGTAATGGCCAAGATTTTGCGACCATTTAAAAATTTTAAATTTAATAAAATTAGTGAATAGAAATTGTTATAAATAAAAATTTTGATTTTATTAGCAAAAACCATATGGAATATATTTCGGTTAATAGAAATGCATTTGTGGGATGCATTTCAGTTAAGTGAGATGCATTCATTGGAATACATTTAGGTTCGGGAGATGTTTCATTTTAAGTTGAGCTGCATTCCTTCGAATGCATTTAGGTTTAGAGAGATGCATTCCGTGGAATGCATTTAGATTCAGAGAGATGCATTCCTCCAGAATGCATTTCAATGAATGCAATTTGATACCTGATTAAGCACATTCCGGTTATATCCCGAGAGGAAAATTGTTCAAGAAAAGCCCATTACTTGTTTTGCGTACAAAGGACAATTCAAAACATTTGGAAATTAGTACATATCCGAATTTTCCATGAATGCATACTTCCCTGCATTCTTTGGAATGCATTTCGGTTAAGTGAGATGCTATTTTTCATTTTATTTATCCGTCGTTTATCCGTCCTACTCAATTGTTTTCTTTATCAAAGAAATATACAAACTTTATAATTTTTAGGATCTACTGTTCAATTGTTTAATTTAGGGCATCTCTAATTCCACCTTTAATCATGTTTAATCCACCAAATAATAACCTTCTAGTAGTTAATCCATCCTTTAGCAGTGGCTAGGAAAGATGAATACAAGTCATCGTCAAAGCAGTGGCTAGAGAAGATGAAAACAATGTTCATAAGCAAAGATTCTGGTTTCTCTTCAAGAAGTGTTATTACTTGCGACACATATACGGGTGTAGATCAAATTGGCATACCCGTCAAAATAGCAAAAAGGGTAACATTTAAACAGATGGTTAATCAACAGTGTAACGACCTAGATTTTGCGACCATTTAAAAATTTTAAATTTAATAAAATTAGTGAATAGAAATTGTTATAAATAATAATTAGTGAATAGAAATTCGTGGGATGCATTTCGGTTAAGTGAGATGCATTCATTGGAATGTATTTAGGTGTAGAGAGATGCATTCCTCCAGAATGAATTTCAATGAATGCAATTTGATACCTGATTAAGCACATTCTGGTTATATCCCGAGAGGAAAATTGTTCAAGAAAAGCCCATTACTTGTTTTGTGTAGAAAGGACAATTCAAAGCGTTTGGAAATTAGTACATATACAAATTTTCCGTGAATGCATACTTCCCTGCATTCTTTGGAATGCATTTCGGTTAAGTGAGATGTTATTTTTCATTTTATTTATCTGTCGTTTATCCGTCCTACTCAATTGTTTTCTTTATCAAAGAAATATACAAACTTTATAATTTTTAGGGTTAGGAGGATGCAATCAAGTCGTCGTCAAAGCAGTGGCTAGGGAAGATGAATACAAGTCATCGTCAAAGCAGTGGCTAGAGAAGATGAAAACCATGTTCATAAGCAAAGATTCTGGTTTCTCTTCAAGGAGTGTTATTACTTGCGACACATATAGAGAGATGCATTCCTCCAGAATGCATTTCAATGAATGCAATTTGATACCTGATTAAGCACATTTCGGTTATATCCCGAGAGGAAAATTGTTCAAGAAAAGCCCATTACTTGTTTTGTGTAGAAAGGACAATTCAAAGCGTTTGGAAATTAGTACATATACGAATTTTCCGTGAATGCATACTTCCCTGCATTCTTTGGAATGCATTTCGGTTAAGTGAGATGCTATTTTTCATTTTATTTATCCGTCGTTTATCCGTCCTACTCAATTGTTTTCTTTATTAAAGAAATATACAAACTTTATAATTTTTAGGGTTAGGAGGATGCAATCAAGTCGTCGTCAAAGCAGTGGTTAGGGAAGATGAATACAAGTCATCGTCAAAGCAGTGGCTAGAGAAGATGAAAACAATATTCATAAGCAAAGATTCTGCTTTCTCTTCAAGGAGTGTTATTACTTGCAACACATATACGGGTGTAGATCAAATTGGCATACCCGCCGAAATAGCAAAAAGGGTAGCATTTAAACAGATGGTTAATCAACAGTGTAACGACCTAGATTTTGCGACCATTTAAAAATTTTAAATTTAATAAAATTAGTGAATAGAAATTGTTATAAATAAAAATTTCGATGTTATTAGCAAAAACCATATGGAATATATTTCGGTTAATAGAAATGCATTCGTGGGATGCATTTCGGTTAAGTGAGATGCATTCATTGGAATGCATTTAGGTTCGGGAGATGCTTCCTTATGAGTTGAGCTGCATTACTTCGAATGCATTTAGGTTCAGAGAGATGCATTCCGTGGAATGCATTTAGGTGCAGGGAGATGCATTCCTCCAGAATGCAATTTGACACCTAATTAAGCACATTCCGGTTATATCCCGAGAGGAAAATTGTTTAAGAAAAGCCCATTACTTGTTTTGTGTAGAAAGGACAATTCAAAGCGTTTGGAAATTAGTACATATCCGAATTTTCCATGAATGCATACTTCCCTGCATTCTTTGGAATGCATTTCGGTTAAGTGAGATGCTATTTTTCATTTTATTTATCCGTTGTTTATTTGTCCTACTCAATTGTTTTCTTTATCAAAGAAATATACAAACTTTATAATTTTTAGGGTTAGGAGGATGCAATCAAGTCGTCGTCAAAGCAGTGGCTAGGGAAGATGAATACAAGTCATTGTTAAAGAAGTGGCTAGAGAAGATGAAAACAATGTTCATAAGCAAAGATTTTGGTTTCTCTTCAAGGAGTGTTATTACTTGCGACACATATGCGGGTGTAGATCAAATTGGCATACCCGCCGAAATAGCAAAAAGGGTAACTCTCTTTTTGAGCTTCGAAAGAAGCTAATTGAAAATGTGAAGCCAAAAGAGGATTTGTCTGCTCAGGATTTGAAAATAATTGTTGAAAAAATGGAAATGGGGAAGGATGAGGAAAAGCAACTATTTGTGCAGTTGCTCAGCTACTACTACATAGAGCAATTTGCTCTATGTGGTACAAAGCTAAGTAATCCTCGCCATACGCTGTGGAAATTTGTGTCGGATATGGAAGAATTCAATAAAGTGGATTGGCCGACTGTCATCCACGAGCATTTAATGAAGTCAATCTCTGAGGCACATGCATTTGTTAGTGGAGGCAGGGAACTCCTTCAGAGGTTGTGCCCCCATACTTGAGGTATGTCAGATTTTTTTTATTGTAGTTGAGTATCTCCGTTTTAACCTTTAACAAAGGTATAGCAGTCCTATTATTCCTAACTTTGATGATGATTATAATAAGAAAATGAATCCACTTTATAATCATGTGATAAGCCTGTAGAGTTCATTATATGTAATAAGGGCTACATGCGCATGCTAATACCGCACCCTTTGAAATGCCTGGAACTGAATTGGAATGTTTGCACACTAACTTCGAAATGCATGGAAATTGGATATGAATTATGAGATGTTGTATGTCTTAATTAATCTTGGTGTATATGTGTTTGATAAGTTGCATTTCATCGCCTGAAAAATAAGTTACATTTCATGGTCTGTTAGGAAATTTTAAAATGATTTTTTGTTATGGCAGGCTATCCTCTTTGAGCGGCTGCCCACATTATATAGCGGGAGTAAGAGTTCTGATTTACCCCTAGTCCAGAGTTACAGTGCCCAGCGAAAGACTGTTGAAGGGTGGAAAATCAAAATTTTAGAATGTGAGGTCAACGCATGCGAGCATTGCTACCCTAGCACTGCCAGCCCTGATGATGGCGATGCTCATCTCTCCACTCCATCTACCGATGCTCCTCTCTCCACTCCACATGACGATGCTCCTCCCTCTACTCCACCGCATACCCCCATTCCTCCTTTGAGCCCTCTCTTGGAGGAGGAGGCGTATGAGGCTGTAGGTGCGAGTCTTTCGGCTTTAAAGCTGATTGCAGAGGAAGGCGAGGAAATAGGGGCCGAGGGAAGCAGAGAAAGAGGAGCCCGAGGGAGAAGGGGAGGTGGAGAAGGGGAGGAGCCCGAGGGAGGGGAGGTAGAGGAGGCCAAGAGAAAGAGAGAGAGCCCTTGATGCGGCCTGCGAGAGAAAGGAAAAAGCCTACCAAGTTCAGTGATTATGTTTAATATTAACTCTTTTGTTGTTTCTTTGAACTTTAAATTTCGGAACTTGAAATGTTTGTTTTAGAATTTTGGAGTCTAATGTTGAATGGAAACCCTAATTTGAAAGGGCAGTGTAAAAGAAAAGGAAAGTTCAGTTTGATTTGACTGCTAATTGTTATTTCATATGAATTTGATGAATTGAAGTTGAGCTAGCCAGAATTGAGCTCTGTTGCTACTTAGAAAATGTAACTGGTTATGGATGTAGATTGTACTTATGCATACTTGAGATGTCTTGTATAGCTTGCTGAAAAGATGAACCAATTTCGTAAGTCTGTTTGTGTCTAGTTTGATTGAATCAAGTTGAAACGTATATGGATGTGTATACTTAGCTTGTATTTTTTTCAGTTGCATTTTTCAAATCAGTTCTATAGTCTCATTAGTAACCATGTCTGCATTCTCAACACCATTCTTCTCTGCATTATTTATATTTTTAGCATTATTTGTAGCTCCTTGAGATCCATTGATGTTTATTCAAATATAAACATGTCACAAATATCAGAAGCAACACGATTATGCAAAATAAAACAGCTACAGATCCTGACTCGTTATAATGAAATTAATTTATAACACAACGCAAGTTTGTTACATCACTAGCAATTTTTTTTAATTAACATAGCATAATGCAAGCCAGTACGGGAATTCAGTTTCAAATCTAATTTCCATACATAGAGAAGTTTACTAAAGCGCAGTTGAATATAACACAAATGAATTCAGATGCGTTGCTAACCAATTTGGCAGCAACCAGTAAAAAGAGCAAAAGGCGACAAAAGTTACAGCAGATTGACATTTACTACCAAAAAACAGCTACAAAATAACATCTGTTCTATTTTAGCAAAACAAACTATTTATCGTCTCACAATAATAACTATGTCAGTATGAAATTTATTCCTATGTTTTTCAGCGTAGCTAACAATAACATAACAAACATAAAACGGGTGAAGCATACAACTATAGAATAGAAAATGACTAACTTAGCCATACAACCATACAAATACAAATCAACTGAAATCAACTATTACAAATACAACCATATAATAAAAAAGACAAACTTAACCATACAAATACAACTACAAGTCTACAAGCACTGAAATCTTGCAATGACCATTACAAGTTTTATAAACCATAAAGTATAAACCATAAAGCGTAAACCATAAACCATAAACAATAAATCATAAACCGACAATAAACGTAAAGCATAAAGCATAAAGCATAAACCATAAAGCATAAACCATAAAACGTAGAGCATAAAGCATAAAACCTTACCATAAAGCATAAATTGTAAATTTTTTATAGTTTACAATTTATTGTTTAATGTTTACTGTTTGTGATTTACTGTTTATGATTTTTTGTTTATGGTTTGCTGTTTATGGTTTATCTTTTAATGTTTATCGTTTACTTTTAATTTTTTATTGTTTATGATTTACCTTACCCACTAGTGTGCCACGTGGCATCCACAGTAAGCATTTACATCCCGTATACTTCCGTCTCAAACGATTCAACAAAATTTCCGCAGCATTTCCCTTTTGTTTCCTGCATTGTATAAAAATACGTGTACGTAGGAAACAAAAAAGAAATGATATGCCGAAATTTTGAGATCCGTTTGAGACGAAGTAGTATACAAAATGTAAATGTTTACTATGTTCGTAACTTGTCCAATACAGAGAAAATCCAACAAACATTGTATCAGATGAATATAAATGGCCATTTTTTGACAAAAACGACTATTTATATAATGTTCATGTACAACACTCATCAGACGGGGCCAAAAACTCTCTAAGGAACATTAGTCAATTAGATTATCGCGTTTCATGAGAAAATTACAGTTTTACTAACTTTTCACATTTACAAAAAAATATTTTAATTTAGCACAATTGTTCGGCGACGTATTACATCAACTTAAGAATGCTTTACCATTGTTGTCATTTTCGACTACATTTAATTAGATTTTAGACATGTACTTTTTTTGTTGGTCAAAAAACGGACCGAACGCGTTCGAGTTATTGGCTCGTCCGACCCGGCTGCATTCATGATGATTTAACACTTGCTGAATATGAGAGATCGCCATCGGCAGATCACTCTAGAGCCAGTTGTCCCTTACATCACCGGATACTCGACCAGGCAGTACAAGTCAGAGGCCGAGAGGGCAAGAAGGAAAGAAAGAGAAAGGGGATAGAGAGCGAGATGACAGAGAGCAAGAGGACAGGGAGCGAGAGAAGAAGAGGAAGCACCCCGACAGGCCTTCTCATGACTCCTCAAACAATGTTTTAATTCCAACATTTGTAAATTACATTATGTAAATGACGTAGCAATATAATTAGTAACGAATAAAGTTTTTAATTATTAATTAATGAAGAAAAGGGGTAATTAAATAATTAGTTATTAATTAACTCAAGAGACACCGGAAGGGTCTAAAGTTTGACCTGTCTAATACTTCTAGCCTTTTGACATGTCTAAATTCCAACATCTGGGAGCATTCAACAATTACAACACGGGTGGAAATCCGTTAGCATTCGACGCGTCGGACGCTAATGGGTAGATTTCCACCCGTTCGCTATTAAGCATTCTCCCTCCCTCTCTATTTTGCATCAAACCAGCTTCCTTCCTACTCATTTTTAAATTTTTCGGGCTGCCAAACTTCGATTTTTTGGTAATTTTTTTCTGTTATGCTTGCCTTTTAATTCTGTTAAATTAAATATAAGAACAGCAAAATGAAAAATGCATCGATTCATTTCTCATTATTTTAGAGACTTTTATCTATCAATTTTCGAAATTGAACGTCAATAATTCAAATCAACTAACATCTCAATTAAAAATTAAGCAAAAATCACGAAATGAAAAGGAAAATAATAATTCATACCGTAAAATATATCAAATCGAACGTGTTATCAAACATCATCGTTAACTTATTTTTCATCTTATCTCATAATGCATTCATAATCGAAGCATTGGCTAGTTACTCGAATAGATTATTTTTGTTCTATATTTTCATTTTTTTCCTTTTTTTCGAACATGATTAATAACATGTGATTCCATCCCAGGTCTCTAGATCAAAAATCTAGAACCTTACTAATGAACTAGTGATCGTTGGAACTTGCTGAAGTTTATCGTTTTAGTTCAATCCCAAAATAAAGTGAAGAAAAGGGAAAAGTTTTGGTAAATTAGTTATTTGAATCATAATACCAATTTTGTGATTTCTCGTTTGCATGGTATTCAAAATGAAAAAAATGACGATGCTTCTGTTTGTTTATCCAAATTATGTTTAAAAGGGGCACTGTAACAGTCTGGTAAAAGCGGATAAATGATAGTAGTTGTCTGTTAAGGTACGAGCTTGAGAAAAGGCTTTAAAAAGAAATTGGACCGAGTAAAGCAAGACACAACTAAATATAATAAAGCACAAGCTATAAAATAGAAGCGGACCGAGGCAGCATGCAGAAGGCTAAGAATGAAGTACCCCAAACCATCATTGGGTTGAAGGGGAAATGATATTTAGGTGGGAATGCCAAAATTTTAGATCTGGGTACGGAGCAATTCTCTCTCCCTCTTTTGAGTTCAAAAGTAAAACAATTCAAATTCAAAAGCAAATCGATCCAGGAAATAAAAGAGAGGAGAAATGAGCGAGAACTCGCGTGAGCTAAGGAGTGGTTGAAGAAAAAGGAAAAGTAGGGAAACAACAAAACATCAGAGCATGAGGTGGGTAACAATTCAGAGGTAGTTAGACTGGGAGCAGTGGCTTTTGACGATAGTTTATGAGGTGAAGTCGATGAATAATTTCTAACTGAAACCACTCAGTCATCAACGGTTGAATTATTTTCGTATTATATTTGATTATATGTTTATTGTGATGAACTATTGTGGTATATTGTTTGAATTGCATATAAGATGTTTGTGGGAATGATTGTGTGCTATTGGATTTAATGGAATTGTAAGGGGTCCTCTTCGACCATGAATCTAATTTAGATTAGTGGTTGATTTAAGAAGATTGACGCCTATTTATGATGATGAAACGTCAATATGGATCGAGTCTACTGTAGATATGATCCGTAATTAAACGGTGAACCATTAGAGTCGAAGAGATTTGTGAAACGTAGATAGCTCCATATTGAGTGAGCGGCTCAATATGAAGCTTTCCGACCTGATGGGAGATCGATTAATGTGTGAGGACTTCACTTGAATGACTGGCGATAGTTCTCCATTAAAGTAGTCAATTTGCATGAAAACAATCTATGTAGCAGATCACTGGTAGCACTAAGGATTTCTCTTATAGCTAAGTGATAAATCCCTATGCGAGCGAAATGCTTGGTGATCTACAAAAATCTATGAGAACATGAGATAGTAAGCAGTGAGTCTATAAGATATGATGCATACCAATAGAAGCTATATAACATAACCTCTCTCCATTTTGTGAGTTCAAAAGTAAAATAATTCAAATTCAAAAGCAAACTTATTTAGGGAATAAATGAGAGGAGAAATGAGCGAGAACTCGCATGAGCTAAGGAGTGATTAAAGAGAAAGGAGAAGTAGGGAAAAAACAAAACATCCGAGCATAAGGTGGGCAACAATTTAGAGGTAGTTAGACTAGGAATGGTGGCTTATGACAATAGTTTGAAAGGTGAAGTCGATGGATTTCTCACAAAAACCACTCAGTCGTCCACGATTGAGTTATTTTCATATTATATTTTACTATATTTTTGTTGCGATGAACTAATGTGGTTATAATGTTTAAATTAGCCATAAGATATTTGTATGAATGATTGTGTGATATTGGATTTAATTGAATTGTAAGGAGTTTTCTTTGATCATCAATCTAATTAAAATTAGTGGCTGATTTGAGAAATTGACACCTATTTGTGATGATGAATCCTAAATATGGATCAGGTCTACCGTAGATCTGATCTGTAATGAAGCAGCGAAACCATTAAAGTGCGAAGAGATTTGTGAAACGTAGACAGTTCCGTATTGAGTGGGTGGCTCAATATGAAGTTGTCCAACCCGACGACAAATCGATTGATGTGCATGGACTTCACTTGAATGACTAGCTACAGTTCTCGATTCGAGTGGTTGATTTGTATGAAAACTATCTATGTAGCAGATCATTCGTAGCACTAAGGATTTCTCTAATTGCTATATAATTTAATCTCTCTCTCCTTCTTTTGAATTCAAGAGTAAAATAATTTAAGTTCAAAAGCAAACCAATGCAGGAAATAAAAGAGAGGAGAAATGAGCGAGAAATAACGCGAGTTAAGGAGCGATTAAAGATAAAGGAAAAGTAGGGAAACAACAGAACATCAGAGCACGAGGTATGAAACAATTCAGAGGTAGTTAGACTAGGAGTGTAAAACCCACCTTTTCGACCCCCAAACATTGACATTAATACATCCACGATATTCACACGTCGAACAATGGAGTGTTGGAAAAATATAATGTTAGGGTAAATAAAAAGAAAAAGAAAACGAACAAGGGATGAAGAAAAAAACATCTGAATCTCACAACGGGACGATGATATATAATATCAAAACGGTACAAAGGGTTACTGTAAAATACATAACATTTCAGAGTTACTAACATAAGTACTATCATCAGCCTGAATAGTTATAACAGTATGTCCTCACAATTACTAATCTATACGTACTAGTAGTGCAGTAGAAATAAAATACATTGATAGGCGAATGGAAGCATCCAACTCGTCCCCTGAAACTCCAAAAAATATCAACGAAACCTGCCTTTCTCGCATTACCCGAAAGAGCACCTAAGGAATTAAGAAAAAGATAAACCCACGAGTTAGACATAAGTCTGGTGTAAGAAACTTAAAAAATACGCGCACCATATAACAGTAACTTTTAAGACCGTTCAAATCACTGTAACAGTTTTCCCCTCAAAAGAACCAAACCATCTAATATGGCGATATAATAAATAGCATCTACGGTGTAGAATATAAATTAGAAAATAGCTGTGTTGCTTGCATCTCACAACACAACAATATTAGATATACAATCAATACCGCTAGGTTTCATTCGAACATGGATTTTCGTTGTGCGCAATATACGTCTTGTTTGATGATAACAAATATATCATTATAATCGATTTTGCTTTCAGAGTGTGTTACAGTTTAAAAATCATCAAAGCACAATTTTGTTTCTGGAAGCACCTGGTTTATCTGATCCTTTAGCCATGGTTGTTGAAGAAAGAAACTGGGAGGATGGTGTTGAGTTCTGGAAGAAAGAAGAAGATGTGGGTTTTGTGCACGGGCACAGATGTGTTTGTGCACTTCAAATATCAAAAGAAAAGATTTTGCAAGAAAATCTAGAACCAAGAATTTTGGATATGTGACTCGAAGAAGGTATCAGGAAAGAGCCAGATTTTCTCGAAGCAGACAGGGCCATTAAATCTTGTATATTTGCAGTATAACTTGAACAAGAAGCAACAGTTTTAAAAGGGACTTTAATTCACGCATATGAATTATGAGCAAGATTATTTCCAAGAATTTAGCAGTTGAAATCAATGGTCATCAAAAAATAAAAACTTGAAAGAACAATCAAGAAGTTAGACTCAAAAGTGACAGTTTGCAAGAATTATAACAAGCAAAAGTAAAAATTGATAAAACTGAAGATAATAAAAAAAGGAATTGCAGATTCAATACCAACTAAAAGAAAAAAAGAATTAAAATTGAAACAAAGATCAAATTGTCACTCAACAGATATAAGTTTTAACAAGGGAAATACTAAAACAAGAAGAAATAACTTGGAACAAAAACTAACTAAAAATTGACTAGAGAAGAAGATAAAATTGCACAGCAGGGATACAAGAAAATGTTATTCATTGATTCAAGTTTCTTCATATCATTCAATACAACATGCTCTGGTATTTATACAAATAGGCAGCAGTACAAAAATGACTGAATTGCTCATTCATACCCATTTAGTCCTATACAGCCCATTTACAAAGAATTATAAGCCCACACACAATTATACTTCATTAAAAATGCTCACTGCACGGTTCTACCAAATAACTGGATTAGATTTCACATATATCAGCTGTGCATGTGCGCAGACGTGCCTCAACTGCCTTCATTGCCATGGTGTGATGTGGTTGATACGGATGTGTGTCACATACTTTTGGGAAGTCCATGGCAGTATGATAGAGCTGTCCAACATAATAGTCACGCCAACAGCTACAGTTTCATGTTCGAAGGAGCCAAACTTACCTTAGTTCCTAAGAAGCGTGAACAAAGTGACCGCAAGCCAGAGAAGGAGGTGGCAGCAACTAATTTAATATTTTCAAAAGAATTTGTTAAAGGAATGAAAGATAGTGTTGAAGTGGAAGATAAAGTAGACTCTTCTCAACCCGCGAAGTTTGATGACCATAAAGTTGATTGGCCACAATCCGCGAAGTTAGATACAGAAGAAGTTGATGTTTTTCAACCAACAAAGTTTGACGAACGTGAGGTTGAAAATTCACAACCAGCAAAGTTTGATAAAGATGAAGTTGATGTTTTTCAACCGACAAAGCTTGATGAACATGAAGTTGAAAATTCACAACCAGTTAGGATTGATGAGGATGAAGGAAATGTGTCAGAAGATGAGGGGGATAATTTATCAGTAAAGAAGGTGGATTCGATTAGTCTATTATCTACAGAAGAGTTTGTTAAAGAATTGGAGGATAGAACGGAAGTGTTTATGTTGAATGGGAATGAAACCAGTAAAGATCTCGAGACTCCTGAGGAGGATGAGCCAGTGGTAAATGAATTCGAAGATGTCCTCACTGCAAAGTTGACCAAGGAGGTACCGCCACTGAGGGACAAACAATATCATGTTGATCAAATACCAGATGCTATTGTTCCACATAGACCACGTTATCATATGTGTCCGACGGAGCAGGCAGAGTTGAGAAAACTGGGTGATGGGTTGCTAGTTGAAGGAAGTCAGTTGTCTACTACAGATTGCAGTTGGCAAATGAAATCTATCAAAGACTTACATGTAGGAAGACACTTGAGCTGTGATCGTACTATGCAGTTAACCTGACAGTCTTATTTTGAACCATCACTGAGGAAAGAAGTTGAAAGGTCTGTTCAGCGGAACCATAATCGACAAGTTTCAAAGAAGGCCATGACAAATGCAAATTTATGTTTACCGTTGCATATACATGCTAAATTACGAGAAGAGGTTAGTGTGGACTTTGTTTTGGGATTACAGCAAACACAACATGGCAACAATTCTATTTATGTGAAGGTTGACCAGTTTTCAGGATTGGATCGCTTCATTATCTATAAGAAGACTGCAGAGGCCGTTAATAACGTTCAGTTATATTCCAGAAAGATCTATCGATTTCTTGAATTACCTGAATCTATTGTTTTGAATAGGGATACTCGTTTTCTGAACCATATCTGGATGAGTCTATGGAAAATGGGTGGGACTGAGTTGAAATCTAGTAACGTTGAGCATACACAGACAGATAGACAAGCTGAAGTTGTGAACAGATTCCAAGGTAATCTTTTGCGACGCCTCGTGGATAATAATTTGAAAAGCTGGGATTCGAAGTTATGTCAAGCAGAGTGTGCACACGACCATGCAGTTATTCGTAGCATTTGGACATTTACGTTTGCACACAACCATACAGTTAACCATAACTCCGGGTTCAATCCATTTCAAGCTGTTTATTCAACAATTCCTAAAGGACCGTTAGAATTATCAACCGTGCCACCGTAGAGAGGGGTGATTAAACGGGCTAATGTTTTTGTGAATGAATTGCAAGGATGCTACAAAGTTGTACAAGAACTATTTCTTAAGGCAACTGAGAAATATAAACAGTCAGCAGAGATTAAGCGACGAAGCGTTGAATGCAAGGAAGGAGATTTTATGTATGCAGTGTTTACCAATGATCGATTTCTTGTTGGTATTTACTACAAGCTAGATGCTGGGGGATGAGTTGTTTGGGAGTTGTGAAAGGAATTAATGAGAGTGTTTGTAAGTTGAGTTTGTCGGATCATTTTCTTATTGCCAACATTGACAATATCAAACACTTGGTTCCATTTCACGAGGAGAAGAGTATCGAAGATGGAGAGCTGTTAAATTCAAGGACGAATTTCTTCCAACAGAGGGAGGATGATGCAGCCCAGCCTGATGAAGACTTAGGTCGCGAGCGACCTACCGAGATGTTAAGTCGCGTGCGACCTAACAGAGCGGAGAATGACGAGATAAGGGGAAAGAACGAGCTAAGTCAACAAGTTAGGCCGCTAAGTTCTTATGTCGCAGAAGTCGTAGGTCGCCAACGACCTAACTCTCCTAAGCTACGATTTACTGAAACTCAATCTACCAAGCTACGACCTAAAAGGTTACGACCTAAAGAACTACGATCTAAAGAGTTACGACCTAACAAGATCGGTCGCTCCAACATACAGATAGGTCGCTCCAACATGCCGCTTGACTTAGGTCGCGAACGACCTTCCGTCCTTAGGTCGCGAGAAATATTAAGTTGCTCAGGACATACGAGCGAGCTACGACCTATGCTAGGTCGCTCACCTATACCACTTCATGTTAGGTCGCTCAAGGGCTTAAACCGTTCATTCCTTAGGTCGCTAAGGACATGGTTCCTTACGTTGCAAGTAATTGTGTCACTCTGTCTTTTGTTGCTATCTTCTTTAGGTCGCGAACGACCTTCCATCCTTAGGTCGTGAACGACCTTACGTAGGTTGCCTGAAGTTCTTGAGTCGCAAGAAGTTATGCCGCTTATTCTTGAGATGTTCAAATGGTTATGTCGCAAGTTCATGAAGCTGTTCTGTTTCCTTAGGTCGCGAGACCTTAGGTCGCTCATCCAAGGCCACATGCTTCTCTACGTTCATCTCTTAGGTCGCTGCCACATTCTGATCTAAACCGTTACTTTCTTAAGTCGCTGGGAGAGGTTTCCTTAAGTCGCTCAAGGGTTAGGTCGCGTGAAGATTTCCAGAAGCTATTTTCTTAAGTCGCTGATCTTTAAGTTGCTGGAACTTCTGATACAAGCATCCCTTAGGCCGCTGCTGACTTGGGTCGTGTTGTATATAAGTTGAGTCGCATTGTTGGAAGTTGTATTTTGTTGTAAGTTGTTAACTCGTTTGTGATGATTTGTACTTAGGTCGTAAGTCGTTCATGTTGTAAGGTCGTGTAATGTTTTTTCTGTTTAGGTCGTTAACGACCTATCTTAAGTCGTGTACTCTGTTAAGTCGTGTATTGTAATGTGTTGTGATGTAATGTGTTGTATGTGTTTGTTTTAGGTCGCCGGTTGATAGGTCGTTCCCGACCTATGTGTTGTCAAGATGAGAGGTGTGTGAGTTGTAACCCTATAAATAGGGAGTGTTGGTCATTTGTAATAGTAGATTGATTTTGAATAAAAACTTGTTTGTGTGCTTTGTGCCACTTCTCCAATTGGTCGTTGAGTGTGATCTCCTATCTCCACCTTCGGTATTCGAGTGCGCTCGAATCAACGATCGTTGAAGCCGAATCACGGTATCTAGTGCGCTAGATCAACGTACGAAGAATCGTAGATCTTTAAACACGGTATCGTGCGCGATCAACGTGTTTGGGATAGCTAGAATCCGGTATCTTTGGATCAACGGATTTGGGCCTTTGGTATTTTTCAATTCACCGATTGCTACTTTCACCGTTTCATCATTTTTGTTATCCGCTGCTGCATCAGTACAGCAGGGGCAGATAGCCAAGACAGTGAGGTGTCGCAGGTGTGAAGCTTTGGGGCATTACGCCAATAAGTGTAATGGGACTGATATGTGGGGCAAGTGCTTTATCTGCTTACAGCCAGAACATCTATCGAAAGCTTATCCACAGAGATGCACAATGTTTTTGATCTTGTTATTGGAGGGAGTCCATGTATTAATCTTGCGGGCAGTAACAGGCATCATAGGGATGGACTTGAAGGTGAGCATTCATCTGCTAGCATGTTCTCGTGTTCTTCCGGGCTAGTTTGTTATTCCGGGCTAGTTTGTTCTTGTGTTCTTCTACTAGCATGATGCTTCCCCCTTTGATTTTTCGGCTCGTCCTTCTGGTGAATCTTCTTATCGGTTCTGATTATGAGAAATGCCTCAAGATCTGGCCTGTCAGTAACGTAGTTACATACAACGGGAAATCCTTTTATTTTGTTATAATCGTTTATTCGTTCAGCTACTCTGGGGCTTCTCAAAAAGTTCGTGGTTATGAACTTCAGTACACCATTAAGGTATATCCCTTTTAATTTTGTTACAAAGTTATGGTTATCGTAAATTTAACAACCTATTTTTTTACATCATCATATTCTACAGACATAATTTATTGCGCCATTAATAGGTTGGTGCCATTCTTCTTACCACCTACGATATTGTCCGAAATAATTACAAATCATTGTGACGTAACTATTATCAGGATGTTTATGACAACACAAATGAAGAAAACTTGTGGGACTCCATAGCAATCGGCACTGATGACAACCCGTCATGAATTTGATAAATTAAAACATCATCAGCCGAAGTTTCCCCCTAAATCAGGTGTGCTTCTATCAGCACCCCGAAATACACTTCGAGCCACCAGTGTTGTTCGGCCGTTTGCCAGCATGACAATGCATTATTTTACTGTTCGGCGGTGGGACACCATCGAATGCCCTGAACGGCGTTCGGCCGTTGCCAGCCGAACAGTGATCTGAAGTGTATATTAAAACATCATCAGCCGAAGTTTCCCCTTAAATCAGGTGTGCTTCTATCAGCACCCCGAAATACACTTCGGGCCACCAGTGCCGTTCAGCCGTTTGCCGGCATGATAATGTATTTTTGCACTGTTCGGCGGCGGGAGAAGCTATGGTATGTATATAGTTATCATCATTTGGACCCAATGGAAGTGGTTTCTAGATCAATGTATTAATGCTAAGTTGGTAATTTGAGACATAATACAAGTATTCATAGCTCGCAGCAAATATAGTACAAGCGTCACATTAGTAATTCAAAGTTTTAAACCAAATAGCATAAAGCTACTAGTACTTGAGTCCTTCCTACCAAGTAGCATAAACATTCCTACCATCATTCTCCAAGCCTCTGTCTAAAGTAAACAAATACAAGTTAGCTGAAAACCTAAAACTTTTGAATTTGTATAAGACTGTAAAGTTAGACTGTTAGAGAATCATTTATCAGAATAATAAGCAAATATTTACTTTTCCTAAATATTTACACTTGCACTAAGTACTGTATCAAAACTGCCCTTTTCTTCTTAAATTGATGTCTTGCATAAATATTGTCAAGTCTGGTCATAAGACTGTTCAGTCTTGCATAAATATTTACACTTTTCACAAGTCACATGTATCATGGATTCAAGGCTATAGGTATGATCAACAAGGCTCAATTGAAGCCAAAACTCAGACTTTAACCAGCTGTGATCAAAAGGACTTAAGGCATTCCTTTAGGCAAGTTTTTAATGCTTTTGATAATGTCCAGAAACCTTGCTGGTGCTTCATCATCATTGTTAGCCATTTCCAAAAGAGGAGTTTCAGTAGCCAGGAATATAGTCACAGTTAAACATATTAGCAGGAATATCTGAATCATAATTAATGCTATAATATTAGGACGTCATATTCAAACATTTATTCTATAATATAAAATAGTCAATTACTCACCACATCAACCAGAAAGGCACCTTTCAAATTTGCACACGCTTCACAACATGCCTTGGTTTGAAGAAATGGGAACCATCTGTGAAGACATAATAATCAAAATTGCATTATATTATAATTAAACATATAAAACTTAATCCGATTCTTCTTCTTCTTTTTTTTGGTAAAGGAACAATGTACTTATGCCAATCTCCGGTACTTCACTTGATGTAAATTATCACAATATTCTTTTTATCATTGTTGTTCTACTGAAATAATATTTTTTGAGTAAAATTTATTAAATAATGTTGATTTGTGACTTTGGAATACATGTACCATACAGAAGCAAAACATCTTTGTTAATAACATGATTTTCTCTCGGCAACATATCTCATAAACCTTTATTTTCTTAAGATCTTATTGGCTCAATAGGTTCAGAGCAAGGAAGGACTAGTCAAAATATTATATGCAGAGCTTAGTTATTAACTGGGTATTAGTTCTTCAATGTGTATTGAATTTTGTTTTAGCTTTCCAGTAAGATATACCAAAAGCTACTTTCTAATTCTATGTTTTCACTCCATTCTTGCTTTGAATCTATTGTATAATCATGAAAGTTACATATGAACAATATTTTTCAACGTGAGGATTTTATCACTTGATTATGATGAATTCAGTGCATGTTTTGAGAAAATAACTATGTGAAACACCACCTATGATGGAGATATATCTGCTTTCAAGTTGACTTTGATATCATCTCAAAGATAAAAAATGACCACATTCAGTTGTCCTCTTATCTCTTTGCTTTGATTTGTGCAATGCCTCCACCCTCTTTTGGGTTTTAACAAGAACTCACTTTTCATTTCTGATATAAATTGTGCACACTTGTCTTTTATATATATATACTATACTTAGGAGTGTTAATGATCATAAAGCCAACACAGTATTCAGTGTCAGTAATCATAAAGCCAACAGTGCACGAAACATGATTCAAAATACAGTGGAGATAATGATAAAGAGTTCATGATTTGTATTATAAATGTTAATCTAACTAGCATGTGGATTGATGATATGTATCTAATAAGCATGTGCACTTGCATTGTCACAAGTGAGGCAAATGTTAGACATGGATCGATTAGTTAAGAAAAAAGAAGAGGACTTTTCTACATCAGTGTGTTGTGTTCTCATTTTAATCCATTCAGTTCATCTTTCTAGCTTTTGCTTTATGTAGCATGCCCATGATGCTCTTTTGCTTTATATATCATGCATACAATTATTATGATATCTTCTATGTCTTGTAGACATTTGAAGCTGATTAAGAATCTTATTATTGCTCTGCACTGAGTTTTGCCTTTGTTGGAGAGAATTTTGGTGGTGAATGTTTCCATACAAACTTTGGTCCATGCAGTTAAATAAGGGCGTGAGTAGTTTTTGTACGTTCTATTAGGGGTCAAATTAGTAGCTACATATCTTTTTATGTTTATGTTTTACCTCTTAAGTTGATTTAGGCCTAATGCGTTATACCTCTTAAGTTGTATGTTAATATATTGCAACAATGCATTGAGTTGGGTTTAAAATAAGATGTTTGTTAAATATTGTCCAGAATCATATATTCTTTTGACTAGTTGTTGCCGTAACAGGAAAATTATAATAGGCAGAGAACATAGTGTAGAATGTCTTTTTTGTATTATGTTGCGGTACGTGCGAGATTGTGGTGAAAACTAGCTCTGTATGAAATCAATATTTTATAAAGGTGTCTTTGATGTTTAAACAGTTAGGAAATTCATTTTATTGCTGTGATAATAAATATATTTAACGAAAACATGTGTTGTTTACTAATTTTGTATGCAACAAATGCGATTTTAGTTAGTAACACACGACATGCATATAAAACATGTCATTATTGCTAAGTATTGTATGTTAATCAATTACTGTTTCAATCATTTCCAAGAAAGAGAGTGAAGCACATTAAAAAGAAAAAGCAAAAAAATAATAAAAGAGGTGGGAAGTATTGATCAATAGCGTGGAAGTCCTTTTGTTTTTGGATTTGGCGTTAGGAATTTACATAGAAGTAGCAGTTGGGTTTGTGTGTAATTTGTTTAGTAATTAGACCACGAGGCTATAAATAAATTAAACCATTCTATTTATATTGCCACATAATCTATTGCCATAGGATATGGCTGCATTGTATATTTGTATTCTACACTTGTATTATGAAATTTCATGTTATATTTTTATTACAAAATGATTGCAATGAAGTATTATTGCACTGCTAAGTTGCTATAACAAAATGATTGAGATTATTACGCTAAATGTGTTGCCTTACGTGGGGACATAGATCATTAAACATCGTTTGCTAACTAAAAAAAGAAATTAAAAATCTGAATAGATTTCAACTGATTTACTAATGAAGAGTTATGACTTGTCCCTGTGAATAGTTTATAGAGGGTTGTACGCAACTTGACGAGAAATAAATTGGGGACTATAAGAAAATGATAGTTGTTTTCAAGCTTGATGGATTTTGTGTGATTTTTTTCATAGCTCGTTTATTATTATAAACTGGTTAGACGTTTAGAAAAATTATTTTGTATTTATCAAAGCAAAACAAATTCGTTTCATATTAGGGTCTTATTTGGACAAAATAAATTCAAAAGATCCATGAAAGAGATTTGTCTTCAACATATCTTTTTTAATATCTCTTATAATACTTACTTTACCTCTCCTTGAATATTTCATTAAATCTCTTCGATTTTTTTAGAGTATATTATTATTTAATATTTAACTAAAGTTAATAAAAAACAAGATTAATTTTTTGTTTTTCAAAATTAGGTAATTGAATGACGGATCTATAACATTATACAGTTGGTTACACTAGTATGTTTTATTATAATATTAGCTATATAAAAAGATATGAAGATTAACAAATTTTTGAGTTGTGATTTACGTTACGAAATGTTACAGTGTATTTGGAAACGTAGATAAATTGTTGGTATTAAATCCAAATCATTTGTCCACTGATTTTGTATTTTGACACCAACGTCTAGAAAATGATTTTTTTTAACCATCTATTATGTTAGTTTGGATCCTTCAGGTATTGCTTGAGGAGTATTTTATCCTAGGTTGTCTAAATGTATGTTTGTAATACAATTGTATCTTAGTACAGGCGCAAACAAACAACAGAAACGAAGGAAGCCAACATTCTTGACCAAGCACACTACCCATGCAATTGTATGCAATTCATTCACCCAGGATTAGAGATACTTACCATCTTATAATTTTTTTTCTATTTCACAACTGAATTTCAACACATTTTCAACTTATGTATCCAATTTATTTATTTATTATTTATTTTTTTATTCACTCAAAATCACTTAAAATTTACAGTTCAAACCTTCTTTTAACAAGGTCTAAAATAACCTGTTTTCTAACCAAATAGGCTCTAAACCTATGAATTTGTTGTACTCTCATATAATTACTGCAAATGTTTTGAAGACAAAACTACCCAAATTCGATCTCTGTGTAGCTAATATTCCTTATGGAATATCTTCGCCAATCATAGCAAAGCTTTTTTTTGAGGATGAACACTCTTTCCGAAACGCAACTCTCTTGCTCCAAAAAGAATTTGCGGAGTGTCTTGTCGCGAAACAACAAGTTAAAGCCTTTAGTCCCAAAAGGCTTTAATTTGTTTTAGAAAATACAACAACATATCCCTTGGATGCAAAGTTATGCGTAGAAGAGAAAGAAGTGAAGTGCTGTTGAAATTAAAACATTTAGTCCCAAAATGGATTTAATTTGTTTTAGACAGAAGTGAGGTGTTGTATACAGATTTTTGATTATATGATTAATTAAGAAGAGAGACCATCAGGCCATGGTGATTTTTCATCTTTAACTGAAAAGATTGCCTGATGTACTTCTTTATCTGAAATTGGTTGTAGTAACTAATGATTGCCCAGTTCATTAACTACTGTTCTACATTGTATGCCTTCAAAAGTTTGATTTTTTGGTTGTTCTCCATTAAATAGGTGAGTGTAGTGGGTGATAGCCTGGGATTGTATCCGTTATGCATTATAGACCAGCTCACCTTTGTCATTATACAAAGCTTGATATTATTTTTATACTTCCTCATTGACATTTTAGCGTAGGGATTTTTGAGCTTGAGTCTCCCTATATAAGCCATGAAATCTTGGACTTTTGAACTGCTTCTACATATTTTCCATGCATTGTCTTTTTAAGAGCATTGCCTGCATGTAATTAATCTTCATATAGTAGTACATTATTTGGATTGTTGTCTGCAGCCAATAGCTTATCATTATATTCTGATTCCAAAGCTGATAAAGTGTTTGCATCCTTTGCTCTTAACTTGTTCTGGTTTTTTAGATATGTTTTATCCTTCTTAGTTTGATTATGAATTTCTGAATTTCAATGCCTCATACATTTATAATAAAACTGGTAGTACCTGATCTTCATATCCATTAGCCAAATGCCAACTTTTGTATTCAAAAGCTTTTCCCTTTTGTTGAGTAGTTTGTGTATGTAGTTTGATGATATAGGGTTGTGATCACTCAAAACCGAGGTACTGGCAATGGCAATAAAATCTTGAAAGCGTTGTAGAAAAGTATTGTTTATAAGCACTTTGTCAATATGAGTAGCAATACCTCTACGTCTCCATGTGAATTGAAAATCTTGTATATATATACACTCATATATATATATACACACACACATACGAGTGTGTATGTGTGTGTATTGCATATAGTATGTGATTTATACATGTTTATATGTATAAATATAGTTCTAGTATGTCCGACTAAGGTCTACTAGGAGATGCATGGAATATTATATACATATTTATTGATATGCAGTTTGAAGTGTTTATATATAGTTTTGGTATGTCCGACTTAGGGCTACCATTGGTGCACGGAATCCACTATACCAATGAGGTGCACGACCTGTAGATGTGGTCCCAGAGTAGAGGCAGAGAGAGACTAGGATGCTAGTCTAGAGTAGGTCATATACCATTTCATAGTACTCTTATATGCTGCGGCAGGACCTACATACCAGCTTCTTATAAGTTGATTACATCGCAAATATATTATATTTACGTCTAATGTTCTAATATATATGATATAGGAGGGCAATATGTCTTTCAGTATAGACAAAAAGTAGATAAATGAATCTGATCAAAGATCTACATACTATAAAGATGGGGTGAAGAAGTTTATTAGTTTTGTTGATGAAAATGGTGGTAAGAAAGGAGTGTATTTATGCCCTTGCACTCGGTGCAAAAATATGAAGACGATCAAATTAGATGACATTCATTTTCATTTGCTTAGATGGGGTTTTATCCAATCATATACCGTATGGTATTTTCATGGGGAAAAAAGGGCAGAGAAGGAAAAACAACAACCGATTAGTCATGTCACAAGTACCGACGAGTCTGAACGTAGTATGATGGAAGATCTAGTCAATGATGCAGATAGATTTCATCATTTTCAACCTGAAAATCCATTGTCTGATCATGCTAATGTTGGAGAGCCGTCTACGGTTGATGGCAATTGGCAGGTCAATGAAAGTAAGAAGTATAAATCACTTTTTGGTAGCGCAAAAGAGCCACTGTATCCTTCATGTTCAAAAGGGTTGACGAAGCTGTATGCCATTGTGAAACCGAATAGCTTGAAGACCCAATACGGCTTTTCAGATAATGGTGTGACTGCACTCCTCGAACTAATAAAGGAGTTACTCCCCGAAGGTAACACGCTGCCGACAAAGTACTCTGACGTGAAGAAGTTAATTAAGCAAGTTGGGATGAATTACAAAACTTATGATGCATGCATCAATGATTGCATATTATAGTGGAAAGATGATGCGAATAGAGTTTCGTGTACAAATTGCAACGAACTAAGATATATGACATCATTCAAATAATTTTGTGTTTTTAGTCCAAGAAAAAGATAATCATCCAAAATCTTCAAAAAACATTTCTATTTTGCTGCCACATGCATGGATAGTATATAATGAACTATTGGAACAGGAGATTGACGGGGATTTAGCACAACTAAATGTGCCAATTATTAAATTTATTTTACAATCTTGTCTTATCGTATTGATTGATTTAAAAAGTGAATCGACCATTAATAAAGTGGTTTAATAGATCTCCACCATACAAATGAAATAAACACGATAATATCTAACTACACCTGTGCCAATTATTAATTTATTTTCCAACTGCATTCATTGGAATGCACTTCGGTTTTTAGAGATGCATTCCTTAAATGCATATAAGTAATTCAATTGCATTCCTTAGAATGCATTTAGGTTTGCATTCTATACTTATCGTGTTTATTTCAGAAATGCAATTGGATTACTTATAGGCATTTTAGAAATGCATCTCGAAAAACCGAAGTGCATTCCAATGAATGCAAATGGAAAATAAATTTAATAATCGGCATAGTTAGTTAGATATTATTGTGTTTAGTTTATCATTTGTTTAACGTATTATATGTAAACTACTTTGTTTAGCGTTCGGCAATGTTTTAGGGAGATTTTTTCAACTATTTCATAAACCAATATTGTAGACAATTTCATTAACTACCCACCGATCGTCAACCGTGAACTCCCACCTCTCCATGACTTCAGTGTTAGTTAGAAGGCACGATACCCAAAAGATGGCGTGCTAGGGTTCTAGACAATTTATTCACAAGCCCTGCTTTTTACATATTTGCATAAATCACCCAGATCACTAAAAAACAGCATAAAATCAACTAAATCATACGACTTGGAGGTGTTTGCCCATTTTTTGTGCAAACATTTTTGGTGCTTTCACTGAGAGCCTGAACCCCGGATTTCAGCTTCTCCCACTTAACCTTCTTCCTAACAGCATCGCTCATCGCTTGGAAGACATGCCTCCTAAGCAGAAGAAAGATGTTAACAAAGGAAAAAACATCGCAACTAGCAGTGTTCCAGATCCAGTGGTCACAGATCAAGTAAATCGTCCCATTCCAGCAGCAGTATCAAATGAAGGTCAGGCAAATCCGACAACCCCTGCCACAGAACAGCCGGCAGCAATTACTAGGGCAGATCTAGACAGGGTTGTGGCTGAAGTGACTAACCGCTTCACATCCCAGTAGGAAGCCTTGGTGGACCAACTCATGTCACGCTTAAGGGATGCTGAAGAGTCCAACTGCAACACTGAATCATGGGGTGAGTTCCAGTCTAGAGGATCTCAGGGACAACAAAGATCTTCCTTCTTCGAAGGAGCGAACGACAGAAACGGCCATGGTAGGAGCCGAGACCGAGCTCAGCCCGAAGTTGGACCTGAGGAAACGCTTGGAACCGAACCCAACGGGGGAGGTACCGGGCGGAGGTCAACTGTAGCCGAGCCAAGCAAAGAACCCTTTAGGGGGTTAATCGATAGTATCTGTTTCTGACGGGGGATTGGCTTCTACTCCGGTTATGCCAAAGCTCTCAAGAATTATGTTCACCTGTTCTTGTGTCTAAATGATCCGAGATACAAATTCCTTTGAACATGTGACGACCGCCCATAACTCCTGCACTAAAACAAGGGAATTATGCGCTGAAAGGTGTGCCAGGTAGCTATGGACGATCACCAAGGTATAAATGATCACACCAAACCTGTCGTATAACTCACAGCGCATGGATAAAATATAATAGAACATATACAACAGGAGATATAGTGAAGCACAACTGAACAGAAACTTCAAATCATCGTATCATTCAATACAATAGTTTGGTACAATATCTGAATGAAATCTGTACATCAAGCCTCACTACATATCCACTCAGAGAATAAGCAAACAGCGGACATCCAATATGTATAGTAATGAAAGATAATACGCAAGCCTCCAGCTCGTCACCGTCCAGCATCACTAGTCATCATCAACCTGTCACCTGCTACTCAGTCTGCTCATCCACAACATGGATGAACAACCCAAGGTAATAAGAGGAAACATAAAACCTTGAGTCAGACAACAGTCTTAATGAGCGATAAAACAGAGCTATCTACAAAACCAATAAAGCATAAAGGTAAAGAGAACAGAATAGGATTCCCAACCCGGATTTCTGATTCAAAATCAACGAGAGTCTAGCATTCACCATAAAGGAACAGATAGACAGGCGAGTTGAGGATCTTTTTTCTCAACAACCAACCGACCCTTCACACAACATCGATATGAAATTGTAGATGCAATTGCCCTATACGGAGACATGTTGGGGAATCTTCTACAATTATCTCAAACCTACGAAAGCTTGGGACTTCGGGAATTCAGCCCCGTTTTCCAACAAGCGCTTTCTTTATTTGGTGTCGGGTAGATGAATGAGAATGACTTCTTTTTTTTCTTTCTTTTATGTTAGAAGGTGCTAAATCAATAGGTGCAAGAGCTGCTACTGTTGCTTCAGCAGGAGCGGCTATCGGTATTGGAAACGTGTTTAAAGAAGATGCATGGTCTACCAAGAAATAGAGAAACAAAGAAGATTATAAGCACGTACAATAAGTCTGATGTGTTAATAATGACCATTTCATGGTTAAAAGAATATAAATTCTGTGATTCGACCCATTTAAGTTTGTCAGGTTGGTACCCATTTTATAGTTTCTTCAATTTCATAGGGAAAGTATGTAGAAGTAGGCATAGGACGTAATTTTGGAATCATGTGTGGCCAGTAAAATCAGGCTCCATCAACCACTGAAGTTAGAAAATATATGCACGACCTTTTATCATAGGTCAGAGAACCACATGAAAAAGATATGACTGGCGCATGCATCCGTAGCGATATTGAAGGTTACTTATATAACTACGATGATGGGAAATTCCCCATGTCACCAGAGCCTTCTATTAAACCTACGTTTGAGGATTTCAATGAAAAAGATTTAAAGGATAACTCAAATGATTGGTTGGATGGGGGAACACCAAGACTACGTCAGATGATGGTGGTAGGGGTTATCATAAAAGAACACATTACACGTTTACTAATACAACTTATAACAAAGATTAATTAACTTATAATCTAATTGCCATTACGATTAGCTTCTCTTAATTGATTACGAAGTATTGTTATTTCATTTTGTAGTTCTAAAGCATAATCAATTGCTCTTTGAGGTAGAGGATCGTCGATCCACTCTTCGAACCCACAAACACTTGGACTGAACAAACATTTAAAATAACGACGTCCAACATTGTTTCCAAATCTTACAACATCAATCATAGCAACATGGCCACAACGACATAATATCGGACCGGAAATTACTTCACTCTTGATTAATACTTGAGGTTGTCGTTGTTGTTTCTCTTGATAGTGTTTTTGTTGTTGTTCATGCTCCCTCAGTTCTTCATAATGTCTCTCCTGCATTTTAATATACCAATCAATCGAAGTTGACGATGAAGAAACGTTTGGATTTCGCGGACCAGTAATTATATCTATTCCACTATAGTTTGAAGGTAGAGACAAATGATCACACATTGTTGGATCTGTCAAATTGTAGAAAGATTAAGGTTAAACACCATCATTATTTACTATTAATTTTTAAAGTTTCAAATTCTGAAAATCTAATTATTATTATTAGTTTTAAAGTTTCAAAATTTTATTAGAAACGTGAAAGTTAACATGTATTTGCTATTAATTATTTTTCCAAAATGTAGCTTCCACTTTCTATTTTATGAAAGTAAGGATGTAATGTATATAATCCTTATACAATAATTTTTCTTAAGGATCCAGAAAAAATTTAAACATGTATCAAAAATAGCATCTCACTTAACCGAAATGCATTCCAAAGAATGCAGGGAGGTATGCATTCATGGAAAATTCGGATATGTACTAATTTCCAAACGCTTTGAATTGTCCTTTCTACACAAAAGAAGTAATAGGCTTTTCTTGAACAATTTTCCTCTCGGGATATAACTGGAATGTGCTTAATCAGGTATCAAATTGCATTCATTGAAATGCATTCTGGAGGAATGCATCTCTCTGCACCTAAATGCATTCCACGGAATGCATCTCTCTGAACCTAAATGCATTCGAAGGAATGCAGCTCAACTCAAAATGAAGCATCCCCCGAACCTAAATGCATTCCAATGAATGCATCTCACTTAACCGAAATGCATCCCACGAATGCATTTCTATTAACCGAAATATATTCCATATGGTTTTTGCTAATAACATCAAAAATTTTATTTATAACAATTTCTATTCACTAATTTTATTAAATTTAAAATTTTTAAATGGTCGCAAAATCTAGGTCGTTACACTGTTGATTAACCATCTGTTTAAATGTTACCCTTTTTGCTATTTCGGCGGGTATGCCAATTTGATCTACACCCGTATATGTGTTGTAAGTAATAACACTCCTTGAAGAGAAACCAGAATCTTTGCTTATGAACATTGTTTTCATCTTCTCTAGCCACTGCTTTGACGATGACTTGTATTCATCTTCCCTAGCCACTGCTTTGACGACGACTTGATTGCATCCTCCTAACCCTAAAAATTATAAAGTTTGTGTATTTCTTTGATAAAGAAAACAATTGAGTAGGACGGATAAACGACGGATAAATAAAATGAAAAATAGCATCTCACTTAACCGAAATGCATTCCAAAGAATGCAGGGAAGTATGCATTCACGGAAAATTCGGATATGTACTAATTTCCAAACGCTTTGAATTGTCCTTTCTACACAAAACAAGTAATGGGATTTTCTTGAACAATTTTCCTCTCGGGATATAACCGGAATGTGCTTAATCAGGTATCAAATTGCATTAACTGAAATGCATTCTGGAGGAATGCATCTCTCTGCACCTAAATGCATTCCACGGAATTAACTGTTTTCATCTCTCTGCACCTAAATACCTAGATTAACTATTTGCGAGATATGTTATATTTTTATAGTCTTACAATTTGGGTATATAAAACCTTGGAAAAGAATCATGGCAATTAAATCAACGTATTATAAGTATCTATAATAATTTAACTTAGGTGCTTATTATAGGCACCTAAAATAACTATTGTATTAAATCGACCAATTTATGCACCTCATACGTACTTATTTACTTTCAAAACATTTACGAAAATATTCATTAACTATTCATGTGGTTTTGATTAGTATTGCGAGAATTATAATTTGTGATAACTTTTTAAGAGCTGTTTTTGATAACTGTTTGCGAGCAGATACAATTTTATGAAATAGAATGAATGATATAATAGGATTTATATATCTTTTGTTTAACTTATTATACATAGACTACTCTGTTTAGCGTTCGGAAATGTTTTAGGAAATTTTTTGTACGCGTGCTAATACTATTTAAACATCTCCATGATACCTAAAATAAGATAAATCATGGGAAGCTATATCAGAGCAAATCTCTTTTTTACTAAGTTTTCTTCAAAGCTTCAACTAATTTAATCTACTGTAAGTTAATGTTAAATTAACTTATTCTAGGTACCTAAAATAAAATATTATAAGTACATAAAATAAGGTATTATAGGTACCTAAAATAACCTTACGATTAAATCGACCAATACAATGAAGTGATTAATGTACCTCATACGAACTTATAAAATCTAACTATTTATGTGGTTTTAATTAGTACCGCAAGAATTAAATTTTTATAACTGTTTGCGGGATATGTTAAATTTATGGTTCTTGCTCCACGTTTTAGATTTTTTGCATTCGTTTGAATCTATGTGTTATGCATTTTCACCGTCTCCTCTAAATTCTAAGTAGTTTTACTCAGCCCAGCTCTGCCAGATGTTTTGGTGATATTTTGTTGTCTGTTTCCTTTACACAAATGAAGAAAACTTGTGGGACTACATTGTGCTTGATGAGGTTGATTTTCGCTTCATTGTCCATTTAATTTGTAATATTGATTTGCACATTGTTTCTGATAATTTCCCCTACCATTTTTTGTTAAGTGTCACTTACTTAGGAAATAAGTTCGCAACATAGTCTATTCAAACTGCATGAATTGCCTTCGAAATATAGTGTACTTTATACAGTGATTGTTTGAATTAGATTATATTTTACCTATTGTAATTTATAAAATATATAATATTACATACAACCTAAGTTTATAGCTCATAAAGTATTTTCTTAATGCTTTACCTACTTGAAAGATTGATCATCAGTGTGTGATTGTTATTCGTTTAGTGTAGTGATCATGATCAGAACATCATAAGTCCTAATAAAATCTAATTGCTTTAATCTTCATCAATTAAATCAACGTATTACCCCGCTAGTTAATGCCAATTCTTTAGTGATCTTTATAATGTGTAATTGCTTGCTCTGGTCTGGTCTGTTACTGTATTGCTATGTGGTATATTGAGTTGTTTCATTGCTTGCTCTGGTCTAATTATTGGTTAGTAACTTTGTATGTAATGTATGACTACGTAATATACTTTTATGCTGAGTAGTATGTTCTTGGTAGTATGTAATGTGTGTATTATAATAATTTTCTTGTTTCCTTTGCATTAATTTTGAGAAATTTACCTGTTAATATAAATGTGAAGTAACACTTTAATATGTTTTCTGGAACACTGGAAAAAGAATACTCAAGTAAAACTAGCTCGGAAAAGTCCGTTCGTAGGAGATTCCGACCTCTAGGTCATTCAACGCAACCGTTTGAAATTACGGGTCGCAAAAATGCGAAAACCCGATACGGAAAGTGCTCTTTTTTGACCTTTAATTGAATTGTTCCGGAACTCGTCTGAAATACTTCAAAACCATTTCAAATCATTTTATAAACATTATAAAATATTTAAAATAACTTTTCCACTTTAAAAATATTATTTTCTAATAACACTTTTGTAAATATTTAAAATACTTGAGTAAAAACACTTTTGTAAATACTTATAATAAGATTCGAAAACGCTTTGCAATAGAATAATTAAGTAAAAATACTTGTAAATACTTATAATATATTTTTAAAACACTTTGCAAAACGTATACTTAAGTAAAAATATTTTTGTAAATACTTATAACCAACACAAGAAGACCTGCACAAATACAAATATTAAAACAAAACCGAAGTATTTGACAATCAAGATTAATCAGGCAAATATTTGCTGGAATAAAATTCGACCGAAAAATATTTGCCGGAATAATATTTGACTTTAAGACTCGGGTTTTGTTCAATTTTGGTGTTGGCTCTATCTTTGGATAAGATAAATCATGATAGGATGAGGTACATTAAATAAACATATTATACAATCTAGTTTTATAGGTAATGACTTTGGTGTTGGCTCTAACTTCATATACAATCTAATGACTTTGGAGGTGCTCTGAACTGGTTCTGAAATGATATCGATCTATACATATGAAGTTGATCCTAAAACAATCACTATTGCTCGACTCTTCGAAAGGTGAGCAATCTCACAGCGAATATTATTATGAAATTGTAATAATTTAAATATTTGAATTGTGGAAAAATGTCGTTTAAAAATTCGAATTTGAAATTGTATGTTATTGACATTAAAACAGTCCGATATACTATGTTTAAGCTATCATAACTCCTTTACTATGTCCAAATGAGTTGATTCTTTTTTTGAAAAAGAGTTTATATTACTTAGTTTTGCATGTCAGAATTTCACCAAAATCCGATATCGTTCGATCCGCTGTCGTCAACCTGAAAGTTGCAACCTGTTTTGACACCTTTTTGAACCAAACAGAACCTGAACCCAACTTTGCAACATCATAACTCTCTGGTTTCTAAACCAAATGACCTGATTCTTTTTGCAGATCTAAGTAGAAATGTTAAACTACATACCTGTAAATTTGCAAGTTATTCCGACACCGTTACAGTATATAAATTTGCTATCAAAGATTGATCCAGAATTTGTTTTGCTGATTTTTAGTACTTAGAAAAATAAGTCATAAAATTTATGAATTGTCAAATTTAATTATTCGAATCGATATGAAACTTCGTATGTATGTTATGAATTTTATAACAAGTAATTTGACACTTAAATGCCAAGTTGATAATTTAGTTAATTTATAAATTATCATTGTATTTATTTATTGTTATTTGAACCCGCAATCTATTTATTGTTATACCATTTGCTTATTAACTTGGAACTGAATTTTTGGGTTGAAATGATACACACCCAACGAAACCCGTCATCTTAAGACAACTAATAAACTAATGAAAACTACCATGAATTATTCCGGAACCCGTCTGAAACACTTCAAAACCATTTCAAATCATTTTATAAACATTATAGAATATTTAAAATAACTTTTCCACTTTAAAAATATTATTTTCTAATAACACTTTTGTAAATATTTAAAATACTTGAGTAAAAACACTTTTGTAAATACTTATAATAAGATTCAAACACGCTTTGCCAATTTATGTCTATTTGCTGTAAGCATTCAGCGTCCAAAATTTATGAAGCTGCAGCATACACATGCTTATTGATGAAACAACGATGTCAAGCCTAATTATAATAATCTACAACACCATCTCTATTTGCTTTTATTATCAATTAATAAAACTGTAAACTTCAATGAGAAATGGAAAAAATATTAATTTACTTATCATTATCTGGAGTTGAAATATAGCTTTTGCGAATCTTTTGCCGTAAGATGTATTGAACTGAAAATTTAACATGTGTTTCCAATGCTGAGTATTTGCAATCCTGCATTTCGATAAAACACAAGCACTCAAATAGAAGAATCAATTTTACATTAGAAAACCTTTGAAAGGAAAAGGCAAAGAACTTATCAGCAAACTAAAAATCGAAAAAAAAGTTTTCAAAACAATTAATTTAAATGTACTTAAGGTTGATGTTTTGAAGACTAATTTGGACATCTCTTTATCATGACCTTGTCTGGTCTTCAAATTTTGCATTTTGATCTAATTTCGAGGAACATAATTGGTTGTTTGAGAATTAAGAGGATTCATTTGGTGCATCTTTAGAAGAAGAAAAGTGGATAAATGTTGATGATGCATTTGAAGTTGAAAGTAAAATCACGTTAAGTGCAACAAAATAAGGAGGATCTAAAATGAAGTGGTAAATGAATAATCTGCAAGATTATCTTTAGTTTAGATATTTGATGAACTGACATCAGTTAACATAAATCATAATTTCAAATGAAGCTAAATACATATGGAAATGAGCATTTACAGCTATATACATTTTGGAAATAGTATGTTGAGATTAAAGTCAGTCACAACGAATTAGCAAGTAAGAAACTGATCAAGTCAGTATTTAATATCAGTTTTATTTTTCTACATCTTTTATTTAAAGACAGTCGAACCAAAACATCTTTTATTTTTCTACATCTTTTATTTTTCTACATCTTTTATTTTTCTACAACTATATACATCTTTTATTTTGGAAATGAAGGGATATGAAGTGAGGAGGTGTGAAATCGGCATGGCGGAAATGAAGGATTATTTTGGAAGTGGAGTCGGTTCATCTGAAATCTGCAGCGTTCATGCCTTTCTGTCGATGTTGCAGTGTTTTTGATTTGGGGAAGTCGATGAAAACGTGGGACGCAGTTAATCCCACTAACAGTAGTCAAAATGGCGGGCAAGTCGGGTGAATAACGTGTTGACGATGTTTGAGACTAAAGGTAAAATTGGAAAATCCAAGAAGGTTTCACTTGGACCTTTTGACCAAAGGTTTTGCGATATAATATACGATATATATATAATATGTATAAGTCGACTAACTTATAATAAACAGGTATCATTTGGAAATATGCAATGAACTATGCACCATCCAGCGATATAAAAGATATTCAGGATGCAACAACCAAAAAAATAATTGAATCAGAACATAGTTAAATAGATATTGCCCATTCAACGCATAAATCATCAATCAAATATGTAATAGTAAACCGTAGAAAATGGAAAGTAAATTTTTCTTTGTATTCTAGATTTTGGATGATATTTTCGTGTATATGCATTTTGTGATTTGTATTCCTAATTATCTTTATCGATAATTAGATATTGTTGGTTTCGCTAAATTGTGTTTTCTGATTATTTAATAAATAATTAGATTTTTGTTGAAAAATTGTGGATTTCTTTTATGAAAATTTAAAAGATTTCTTTGATGCATGCTTTCATGATCTTATTTTCCTAGCTTAACCCTATTACGCTAGAAGAATATGTGTACGGACGACTATTATTATGAAAATTGCGAGGACGCAATTTTTATAAGGAGAGGAGTCTGTAACGCCCGGAGTTTTGCGTTAAATTAATTATTGTCATTATACAATTAAAATGGCAAAATTTGTAACAACCGTGATTTATTGCCGTTTATATTTGTGTATATATGTGTTTATATATATATAAGCATTTTTGCTTAGCTGTGCATCTTTGTCAAGTGATTATTTATTGGCGACTATATATATATTATAGTTGTTGATTCCAGTTTATTCACTTAACAAAATTGTTGTCGTATTATATACACACATATATACGTGTCTTTATCGCCGTTAATAATAATAATTCAAAATGCAAATTATAAATAGTTAACGGTGTATAAAATGGTCGATCGCGTTTGTGAAATTTTCGTTAAGTGTTGCAAACACTTAGCATGTAAATTGTGAATCGTGCCTGAGTATTTCTTGCGTGTGTAAATAATCTAAGTCCTAAAAATCATTTTCTTTCTTTTCCTTGTCCACGAAAATACGAAAGCTCCAGGCGAAATCAAATGGCGTGCTAGGGTTCGGAAATCGCGCGTTTCCTCTTCGATTTCGCTAGCTTTGATTCTTACCCCTTTGATTTAATATTTTCATAAATAAATATTGGTTTATGAAATAGTTGAAACCCACGATTTTCATAAATAAATTTTATTCATTGGAACCCACAATTTCAATGCATCTCAATTCGCATTCATTGAAATGCATTCTGAAGGAATGCATCTGAATTCGCATTCATTGAAATACATTCTGAAGGAATGCATCTCACTGCACCTAAATGCATTCGTAGGAATGCATCTCTCTGTACCTAAATGTATTCGTAGGAATGCAGCTCAATTCACATTCATTGAAATTCATTCGGAAGGAATGCATCTCACTGCACCTAAATGCAGTCCACAGAATGCATCTCTCCGAACCAAAATGTTTTCTAAGGAATGCATCTCAATTCGTATAATTGAAGTGTTGATTAACCATCTGTTTAAATGTTACCCTTTTTGCTACTTCAGCGGGTATGCCAATTTGATCTACGGAAAATTCGGATATGTAGTAATTTTCCAATTTGATGAAAAGCAGGAGGACAGAGACGGGTAGTGTGTGCAATGGATCTGTTATTCCAATTTGATCAAAAGCAGGAGGACAGATACAGGTAGTGTGTGTAATGGATCTGTTATTAATAATATTGTCAGTAAAGCTTGCAGAGGAAGCTATAAAAAGTTTCACAACGAAATCATTCATTTTATTCATATGGAGTATGATGGAACAACATTATAAAGTTTCCTTTTTTTTGAGGATCTACCATTTTACAAGCCTCTGCCAGTAGTTGAATTTGCTGCAGAATAACTGAACATTAGAGATGTCTCTCGTCCTTTGAACGATAAACAAAGGATCACTTTGAAAAAGGGCTTAAGAGGACTTCGAGTAGAAGTCACTCACAGGAAGGAATTTTGTAGGCGTTATAAAGTCAGTGGGATCACGACAGAGCCTTTAATGCATCTCACCGTATATAAATGCAGTCCACGGAATGCATCTCTCTGAACCAAAATGCATTCTGCGTAATGCATCTCAATTCGCATTCATTGCAATGCATTCTGAAGGAATGCATCTTAATTCGCATTCATTGAAATGCATTCTGAAAGAATGCATCTCACTGCACCTAAATGCATTCGTAGGAATGCATCTCTCTGAACCTAAATGCATTTGTAGGAATGCAGCTCAATTCGCATTCATTGAAATTCATTCTGAAGGAATGCATCTCACTGCACCTAAATGCAGTCCACGGAATGCATCTCTCCGAACCAAAATGCATTCTAAGGAATGCATCTCAATTCGTATAATTGAAGTGTTGATTAACCATCTGTTTAAATGTTACCCTTTTTGCTATTTCAGCGGGTATGCCAATTTGATCTACGGAAAATTCAGATATGTAGTAATTTTCCAATTTGATGAAAAGCAGGAGGACAGAGACGGGTAGTGTGTGCAATGGATCTGTTTTTCCAATTTGATCAAAAGCAGGAGGACAGAGATGGGTAGTGTGTGCAATGGATCTGTTATTAATAATATTGTCGCTAAAGCTTGCAGAGGAAGCTATAAAAAGTTTCACAACGAAATCATTCATTTTATTCATATGGAGTATGATGGAACAGCATTATAAAGTTTCCTTTTTTTGGAGGATCTATCATTTTACAAGCCTCTGCCAGTAGTTGAATTTGCTGCAGAATAACCGAACATTAGAGATGTCTCTCGTCATTTGAACGATAAACAAAGGATCACTTTGAAAAAGGGCTTAAGAGGACTTCGAGTAGAAGTCACCCACAGGAAGGAATTTTGTAGGCGTTATAAAGTCAGTGGGATCACAACAGAGCCTTTAATGCATCTCACCGCATATAAATGCAGTCCACGGAATGCATCTCTCTGAACCAAAATGCATTCTAAGGAATGCATCTCAATTCGCATTCATTGAAATGCATTCTAAAGGAATGCATCTTAATTCGCATTCATTGAAATGCATTCTGAAGGAATGCATCTCACTGCACCTATATGCATTCGTAGGAATGCATCTCTCTGAACCTAAATGCATTCGTAGGAATGCAGCTCAATTCGCATTTATTGAAATTCATTCTGAAGGAATGCATCTCACTGCACCTAAATGCAAGATGCATTCCTTCAGAATGAATGCGAATTGATCTGCATTCCTACAAATGCATTTAGGTTCAGAGAGATGCATTCCTACGAATGCATTTAGGTGTAGTGAGATGCATTCCTTCAGAATGCATTTCAATGAATGCGAATTAAGATGCATTCCTTCAGAATGCATTTCAATGAATGCGAATTGAGATGCATTCCTTAGAATGCATTTTGGTTCAGAGAGATGCATTTCGTGGACTGCATTTATATGCGGTGAGATGCATTTCTTCAGACTGCATTAAAGGCTCTGTCGTGATCCCACTGACTTTATAACGCCTACAAAATTCCTTCCTGTGGGTGACTTCTACTCGAAGTCCTCTTAAGCCCTTTTTCAAAGTGATCCTTTGTTTATCGTTCAAACGACGAGAGACATCTCTAATGTTCTATTATTCTGTAGCAAATTCAACTACTGGCAGAGGCTTGTAAAATGATAGATCCTCCAAAAAAGGAAACTTTATAATGTTGTTCCATCATACTCCATATAAATAAAATGAATGATTTCGTTGTGAAACTTTTTATAGCTTCCTCTGCAAGCTTTAGTGACAATATTATTAATAACAGATCCATTGCACACACTACCCGTCTCTGTCAGCGGGTATGCCAATTTGATCTACGGAAAATTCGGATATGTAGTAATTTTCCAATTTGATGAAAAGCAGGAGGACAGAGACGGGTAGTGTGTGCAATGGTTCTGTTATTCCAATTTAATCAAAAGCAGGAGGACAGAGACGGGTAGTGTGTGCAATGGATCTGTTATTAATAATATTGTCACTAAAGCTTGCAGAGGAAGCTATAAAAAGTTTCACAACGAAATCACCATCAGTGGGAACTTTTCTTTCTGGTTGGGAAGTGTCTCTGTCCTTTTCACTTCTTATTACTCTTTTCGTTTACTATTTCTAACATTTCTAGTACCAACTAATTCATTCCGGTGAGACAGGGTACGATGTCATGATGCACCCATTCCTATGGCCACTCCTTCAATACTTCTGGCTCTCGAGAGTCTCTTTGTAGGATACTTGGCCAAAGTGTGACCCGTTAGACCATAAGTCAGTACTGTGACGAAGCGGCTGTTGCTCACCCGACATGATCATACGAGTTTACAATTCACCCAACACGATCATCCAGGGTGAACAAGAATTGGGGATCGGATGCGGGCGAAATTCCCGCCAATGGCTGAGATGTTCAGTCGCCCTCTCCCCCTTAGTGGGGGTCCGGACCCCTACGAGTGAGCAGAAAAGGGAGGAGGAAAGAAGCCCTGGTGAACCATCATAATAAGTGAACAATGTAAGCTTCGTTGCCTGACAGTATGGAGTACTGACCACACCGAGGGACAGGCCCTGAAGCGAAGGACAGGAACGAGTGGAATCAATGTGTTCCAATTTCTGGCCTTGCACCAACCATCCAACGAACCATGGACTAAACGGCCACTGCCTGAAAGGGCTATAGGTGTCATGGGTGGCCAAGAGGGCAAATGTTAGAAATAGTTGTTTTTTCATATGCTTTGGTCATACTCGATAGATGAAGAATAGATATGATACAATGGGGTATCAAAACTGTATGATTTCAAATAGCAACATTTTCTGCCACTTTATTTTTAAATGCTATATTTGAACGTGTAAAAAAAGACAAATCACTATCTGCAATATGTTTACCACATTGTTATTCCATTTAGCTTTGCACATTAGTATCATGCATTCACATGGGAATTTCTTCCGGATTAGTAAGTTATTTCAACTGTATATTTTCTGAACCTAAATGCATTCGTAGGAATGCATCTCTTTGAACCTAAATGCATTCGTAGGAGTGCAGCTCAATTCGCATTCATTGAAATTCATTCTGAAGGAATGCATCTCACTGCACCTAAATGCAGTCCAAGGAATGCATCTCTCGGAACCAAAATGCATTCTAAGGAATGCATCTCAATTCGTATAATTGAAGCTTTGATTAACCATCTGTTTAAATGTTACCCTTTTTGCTATTTCAGCGGGTATGCCAATTTGATCTATGGAAAATTCGGATATGTAGTAATTTTCCAATTTGATCAAAAGCAGGAGGACAGAGACGGGTAGTGTGTGCAATGGATCTGTTATTCCAATTTGATCAAAAGCAGGAGGACAGGGATGGGTAGTGTGTGCAATGGATCTGTTATTAATAATATTGTCACTAAAGCTTGCAGAGGAAGCTATAAAAAGTTTCACAACGAAATCATTCATTTTATTCATATGGAGTATGATGGAACAGCATTATAAAGTTTCCTTTTTTTGGAGGATCTATCATTTTACAAGCCTCTGCCAGTAGTTGAATTTGTTGCAGAATAACTGAACATTAGAGATGTCTCTCGTCCTTTGAACGATAAACAAAGGATCACTTTGAAAAAGGGCTTAAGAGGACTTCGAGTAGAAGTCACCCATAGGAAGGAATTTTGTAGGCATTATAAAGTCAATGGGATCACGACAGAGCCTTTAATGCATCTCACCGCATATAAATGCAGTCCACGGAATGCATCTCTCTGAACCAAAATGAATTCTAAGGAATGTATCTCAATTCGCATTCATTGAAATGCATTCTGAAGGAATGCATCTGAATTCGCATTCATTGAAATGCATTCTGAAGGAATGCATCTCACTGCACCTAAATGCATTCGTAGGAATGCATCTCTCTGTACCTAAATGCATTCATAGGAATGCAGCTCAATTCGCATTCATTGAAATTCATTCGGAAGGAATGCATCTCACTGCACCTAAATGCAGTCCACGGAATGCATCTCTCCGAACCAAAATTAAGTTAACAAGTTGAGATGGCTTCGCCCCGCTCAAGCATAGTTCACCATCTTTCGGGTCCCGACAGGCATGCTCCCACTCGAACCCTTCACAAAAGATCAAGGTCGGTCGGCGGTGCACCCCACAAAGGAGATCCCACCTATCAGCTTCCTTACACCTTCCGAGTTTTCACACCTCATCGACTTGCATGCATGTCAGACTCCTTGGTCCGTGTTTCAAGATGGGTCGAATGGGGAGCCCACTAGACAGTGCTAGGAGCGCACAAGTGCATCGCAAAGGACGCGCCATTGAAGCGTGCACTGTATCCTCGACTGCACCGACGACGTTACCTCAAGCAAATCAAATGCCCAAGGCTTGGACCGCAAGCACAGCCCGCAACGATCCACGTGCCGAGCCAAGTGGCTAACCTACCCTGGATGTGAGCAGTTCAACATCAAGCCAGCACGCATCGTCGACCCCCATTCGTTTCCCTCCTGACAATTTCAAGCACTCTTTGACTCTCTTTTCAAAGTCCTTTTCGTCTTTCCCTCGCGGTACTTGTTAGCTATCGGTCTCTCGTCGCTATTTAGCCTTGGACGAAATTTACCAACCAATTGGGGCTGCATTCCCAAACAACCCGACTCATCGACAACGCCTCATGTCGCAGCAAGGTTCAGGCCGGACGGGGCTATCACCCTCCCTGGCACCCCTTTCCAAGGGACCTAGGCATGATCCGTCGCTGATGACGCTTCTCCAGACTACAATTTAGGCGGCACAACCACCTAATTCTCAAGCTGGGCTTTTCCCGATTTGCTCGCCGTTACTAAGGGAATCTTCGTAAGTTTCTTCTCCTCTGCTTATTGATATGCTTAAACTCAGCGGGTTGCCCCACCTGATCTGAGGTCATGTTCCGAGCTTGCAACTAAGGCAAACGTCGAAAATGGTTTCAATTAGTGTTACATCGTGCGTAGGACTCCTGGACGCAGTTAGAGACATCGTGTGTTAACTCGATACACCATTCGCCGCGCGTAGACCTAACGACAACATTCACTTAAACCAACCGCACAATTAAGGCACGGAGGGTCAATCTCCACATCCGCCATATCCAATAAAGTTGTTCTATGCTTAACCCACAGTCCACTGCTGCCATGATATGTATAAACTCGGGTGGGGCAAGTCTTAAGTTGTAATATGTATAAAGCATTCTTAAGTTGATGTAATATGTATAAACCAAGGTGCCACGATGATCCTCCTCCATTCAAAGCAAGTGATAATATTAAAATATTATCATCGTTAAATGGAAATTGAATAAGAAATAATGGCATAACCAAGGATTGGGAGATAAATTCATTTAACGACTGAAATTTATAAATATGAATTGCAAATATAAGGAAATGAATTGGAAAATAGAATGAGATTGAATTTGAATCAAGTTGAATAAGATTCCAAACTTGGAAAGGATAAAATAAAGTGGATTGAATTAAAGTAAACAAACTTAATAAATTATTAATTCATGAAATAATGAATTGGAAGTTGAATTAGTTGAATTAAAATTCAATTGTGAGTAAAATAAAAATGGTTTGGATTTGCAAATAAATTCAAGTAATAGAAATTAATTGAAAATTTCCGTGTTATAGAATGAATGTGAAATATGGAATGTAAATTAAATTGAAATGGAATCAATTTAAATGATTGTTAGCTTAAGTAATCATTTAGTTGCATGAATATTAACAAATCTGAATAGGAAGAATTATCGTTTGATAAAAACGAGATTGTATAAATTGTATGAGTTAATAAAAGCAAATGAAATTGATTTTTGTATCAATTGAAGTAGATATGAGTTTGTTCCGTTTAAAAAATGAATTGAATGGAAGAAAATGAATTGTAAACCATTGAATAAAAAAAATGATGTGTGATATAGTTATAAGCTATTTAAATTGCATCGAAACTTTATGAATTGCTAATGGGAATTTATTTTGAATGCATTGCTTATGAAAACTATATATTTGCTATTGAAAATGAATGAAATGTTGATAGATTTCTTATATTTGTCACTTACGTGTTTAAACCGAGTAAGTGCAGGGTTTTGGAAGCCGTTTGGCTGCATTTTGGGTTGCGCAAATGATTAAAATAAACTGCTTTGCTTAAAATGCTAAAAAGGTACGCCTACGTAATAAAAATAGGAAATATGAACTGTTTTTCTGCTTTTCCGACCGAGTGGGTCGATGTATATATATTTATATCTTTTGTCAAATTGCAAAAGCTCCTCCGTACAAAGGAGACTCCACCAAAATTAGAAAATTTTGGAATTTTTAAAAATTTTCACTTAACGACAAGTGATTTCAAATTGAATTTGAGATAAAGTAAATAGAATTCAATATTTAGAATGAAGTAAATTGAATTCAAATGGAATTGAAAATGCAAAGTTGAATGGAAATGAATATACAACTTTGTTAGTGAAGTGAAAATAAATATAAGAATATGTAAATACTTATATTGAACTTAAAGAATGAAATTCTTAAGTAAAATGGGTATTAGGAATCCAATAAGTAAATTTGGACATTATGGTCAGGTAAAGTATACAGGATATTTGGAATTGGATTTTGATTTTGAAGATGAATTTGAAATTGCTCGATAAAAAGGTATGTATTTTAATTTCAGTATGAAATTTGATGAGTTTCTGATTTTGCCACTTGGCATTTTGTTTTCTTTTTAAAATTGGGAGTCCGTAGGGACATTTTGTTGTAGTGCCGAGCTAGCCGCGCAAAGGAGACGCTGGCGAAATTTTTCGAAAATTTAGAGAGTTAGAAATTTTTTGAGAAAATTTTGAATTCAAAATTTTGAATTTGAATTTAAATTTGAATTGTTAAGAAAACCATATTATTTGGAACTTATGGTTGATTGGGGAAAATTAGTTAAAGTAATAACGAATCTTTAATAGAAAGATTTGTTTTGAAAATTTGATAAAACTATTTGGTTTTGGTAAAATGATAAACGGGATGAAGCATTCTTCTTAACTTGTAATTTCGGGACGAAATTCTTTTAAGGGGGGAAGATTGTAACGACCCTGAATTTTTGAACATTTGAATTAATATAGTTATGGATATGTTAGAACCTTATATAATTCACTTTCAAAATATTACTTTTTGTACACGCCGTGCTTGCCTGCCGTGATATAGTCAATTTCACCAACCACTTCAGTTTCTTTCTCCAGATGATGCTCAAGAACGTTTTCTATCATAAACTTCTGTTTTTCAGGCGACAAACGTTCGTTGTCTCTTATTTCACGAATAGTTGTCCTTATTGTGTTCATCACAGGTTCAATATCAACAAGAATCTTCTATTCTTCTGTCGTAAAAGCCATTACCCCACTCCATCCAGTAAAAGAATACTTTACAAAAGTGTTTTTACTGCAACCCCTTGCAGGTGCATTTTCAGATGTCTTCTTCTTACTAGACCATGCATTGACATCAGTGCCTAGTGGTGAGTCAAATTGCTTAGTATCCCATCCAAGTAATGACTCTTCTTTGTTCCTCTATTTCTTGGTAGACCAGGCACCTTGCTTCTTTCTTGTTGTCGATCATCTCCACCATACACCTCATCGATCCTCTTCCATTCAAAGACAAGCCCACATGGCCATAGACATCATGATAATATTGCATATAAATTAAATAAAAAAAGGAATAGAAGTTAGTTTTGGAAGTGACATATTCCTCATCTTATTATTACCTTTCTTTTCATATGTCCTTTGATTCTCTTTGTCCCCAAATCATAAGTAGCTTACCCTATACAACTTCATAGCATCCAGTGGCATAAAGAAACTCAGGGCAAATTCAAGTGTTCAAAGTTTTTAAGTTTACAGTAAAACACAAAAATGGCTACTTCTCCCTTCAAAAATCACTTCTTCTCAGTCCGTCCACTTTTAGCTTCAACCTCCAACATAAAACATCTTCGTATCATCCTCTAGTATTTTTAGAAAAAGATGGATCGAAGTTTCGTCGAGAAATGACTTTGGTTCGTGTTCGATCTGTTTAATGGAGTTTGGAAGTTTGTGTTCGATCTGTTTAATGGAGTTTGGAAGTGAAAAGGGGAGCTTCAAAACCTCATGTTTGCACTAGTTTCACTTTACTTGCATCTTGAATTGACTTGCACTGAAGACTACTTGTCCATTGTGTAGATTTGGAATTAATATACTTTGAAATATTCACTGTTCTATCACTATAATGCTTACAAAGTTCAACTGTTGTTTTGCAATATAAAAACAGTATGTGTTTTTTTGGGGACAAAAAATTTAATTGTCTTTCCTTTCTTGTGTGGATCATTTGATATATTTCTACTTTCAAACAGATTTAAAACTGGTTAGTCTAATCGATTAAACATACATATGTTTGATTACAAATCAAGAAATCCTGCCAACATATTATGACAAATATTATAACGTAATATTACCATTGTCTGTTACGTACATTGGTGTGGAGCCTAGCAGCAACTAAAAATGTAATACAAAAATTAATTCTACAGTATCACAATACCAAACACAGTGGCTTGTGTTCCAAGCAAATCCCATAAAAAATGCGTTCGTGGACAAACGTCTCAAATGATCAACGTGTTCTATTTGAAATAAACCAGTTTTAAATCTGTTTGAAAGTAAAAATATATCAAATGATCCACACAAGAAAGGAAAGACAATTAAATTTTTTGTCCCCCAAAAAACACATACTGTTTTTATATTGCAAAACAACATTTGAACTTTGTAAGCATTACAGTGACAGAACAGTGAATATTTCAAAGTATATTAATTCCAGATCTACACAATGGACAAGTAGTCTTCAGTGCAAGCCAATTCAAGATGCAAGTAAAGTGAAACTCGTGCAAACATGAGGTTTTGAAGCTCCCCTTTTCACTTCCAAACTCCATTAAACAGATCGAACACGAACTTCCAAACTCCATTAAACAGATCGAACACGAACCAAAATCAAGCTTTTTCAATATCGATCCATTTGCAGTTCTACCATCAACCGAGCGTTCCAACATTGAATCGATACCAAAACCAAACTCCAATCCTTCACCTGTCGGCCTATCCACTTCAACCTTGATCAACACTGTAACGACCCTAGATTTTTATTTAATTTAAATAATAATTAAATGAATTTTTGAATTAAAATTTGTAAAATTAATTTTAAATGGAAGCGAGTTTCCCCAAATCCAAATATATTTTGTATAAATCATTTAAATTTAATAATATTGCAAATATTGTACATATATGTGAATATATATGTATACGTGATATATGAGAAAATTTGAAGTTAATATATATGTATATTGAATTCGAGTTTAAATCTAAGTTTAAATGGTTTAATAATAATAATAAATGATAATAATAGATATTAAGTTATAAATAGAATCGAAATATATAAGATAAATTATATAGTTTTATAAAAATGAAAGTGTATAAAACAAATAAAAATAATAAAGAAAGATTCAATAAAAATTAGAAGTTCACTTGTATTTTAAAAATAATCAAAACAAAACAAAAAGAAAACAACTTACATTCAAATAAGTAAAAATATAAAGTGATTACACTACAATAATTCAAACAACAAGTAAACAAGACAAAGACAAAATAAAAATATATTCAAAACATAGGTAAGATGTGCCAGGCTTTGTATATTTGTAGCTATAATTAAGTATGCAAGCAAGTATATAAAACTAAGTATAAAAAGAAATATGTCTTCATGTTTGTACAGGTAGTAAAATAACTATGTACACCTAAAAATATATGCAAAGATATCTAGTACACACAAAATACATACCTAGCAGCTTGGTTAACAAATAAGTAAGAAGTATACATAGAAGTACTCGAACATATATAAATGTCTGGTAGCTTGCAAAAGTAGATATGTATACAAGTATGTACATATGGAAATGAATTTGGGTAAATATGAACAAGTGCTTGCAAAAGGAGACACCACAATATCTTCATACAGGTACAAACGAAATAAAGAAAATAAGGTAAGTGGTACAACATAATAAATGCAGCACGAATTGGTATCATATCAGCCTCTAACCAAAGTAAATATCCTTGTCCTGCTTTGTATAAAATATATTTTATCACCTGTACAAGTAACATCCTCTCTGTACACTTCTATTTTATATATCAAACTATCTACTTTAGTTCGTTCCTTCAAGCTAAGACTTGTAGTAAGAAATTCCTCTAAAACTTAAACAAGGATTCAAATTTAAACAACAATCCAAATTTATGCAAACCAGAGAAGTCAAGAAAACCCTCAGCTTGAAATGTCATAGTCTGTTCAAACATAAAGCTCTGTCCTTTCTCCTCTGTTCTTCAAAAACAATGTGAGCAAACTTACTTATCTTTGTTTTATGTTTTGATGTTTGTGATTGATAATGTTATGGAATGTTGCCTAGCTGTTGAATACACTTGCGTGCTGTGTGTATATATATATATAGGTGAGCTAAATCATGCGTATACAGGCATATATGTTGTTCTTATGGTTATAGGCTTGAAAATTTATTTCAAGAATTCACATCTCACGATCTATACGAATTTGAGTTACGGTTATTAAAAAAAAGATGATTTAAATAGGACAATGTCCATGTTAGAAACAAATCCAAGTTTTTATATTGTGAACTTACTTTAAGAATGAGGAAAACAGTGAAATTTTAAACTATATCGAAAATCTCGACTTAATTAATTCGTGGTTTCAAGTATTTAAATTGATTTGTTATCAAAATTTATGAATTTTAAAATTTTAATTATGGTTTTTAAGCTCGAATTTCATGTGAAATTGCAAGTTGAACGAAAGATGTTTTTTTATCATTTGCTGATGATCGGCGCAGTGTTGATCGATGAGATTGCTGTTGAGGGAAGCTTAAGTGCTGAAGATCACCAGAAAAATAATAGTGAAATTTATCAATGATCAAGTAGGTGGTACGGCGTGATTCTAGGGTTTAAGAATCCAGTTTAATCGATGCGTTCATCTACATTGTATAGCGACATGGGTTGATCGGAGGGAATCGCGACTGGGGGAAATGAAGGAGGGGACTGCGGTGCCGCTCTAGGCGAGGCGACGCGTTGTCTGATGGACGGAGGAGGATGAACGAGGGGTTTTCTTGTGGCTGGGTTAGTTTCAGGATGGTGATGAATGGCTCGATTTTGTTTCCGGTCGTTTTGGTTGGACTGGGTGGATCAGAGGGCTTTGGTGAGACATCGGCGACTTGCTGAAGGGGGCGATGTTGATCGGCGATGGCCATGGCGATGGTACACGTGCACCTGTGCACTTTTGATTTCTGGTAGTAGTAGTGGAGAGAACTCGAGTTTTCTCGATTGAGTACCGGGTAAGACTCGAAGACGAGAGGTGTTTGCTCGAAGCAAATTTTTGAGTGGCTCGGGTAAATGTTCCAAGTTTAAACAGAAACCTGTTCTGTTCATTTTTAAAACTTAAAACTGAAATTTGAACGATCAAACAAAGTTTAAAAATAAGTTTTGAATCAAAGTTAAATAGAAATCCTAGTCCAGTTAAAACTTAGTTGAAAATAAATAAAGTTTAATAACTTGGAGTTATGTAAGTAATTAAGTAGATTTGAAAAGGAAATTGAATTTAAAATTAGAACTTGATTTGTAAAGGAAAGATTTGAGCAAAGTTAAAGCAAGTTTTGAACTGAATTTATAAATTTAGGTTTAAATATGTATTTAGGTTCGGGTTGAAACTTAGTTTAGAAACAAAGTTTAAAATTTTAAATTTGTTTAATAACTTAGAAGTGTTAAATATTTAAGTGTATTTTAAAACAAAAGGTTATTCATTTTAAATCTTTAAATTTGAAATGAATTTAAAAGTGAATTGAATATGAATTGTCAACATATTTATAAGTGATAATAAATCACTAATAAGAATGAGATTTGTCTTAAGTTGATTAAAATGAATAATTTATTTATTTAATTTATTAATGATTTGGGTTAATTAAATAAGTAATTAAAGGTTTAAAATCATTAATTAAGGTTTAAAGATAAATTAATTAAGGAATAATTTATTTGTAAACCAAGGATTATTAATTAGATAATGATAAAAGTTGATTTAATCAAGTGATTAAGCAAAGAAATCGATTGAAGGATAGTGTGATAAATTAACCAGTGTAATCTATTAAGACAATAATCATAAAATAAGGAGTAATTTATTAGTCATTGTAATTTATTAAAGATAATAAATTAAGGATTAATTATTAATGAAGAGTTAATTAATGATTAATTAAAGGATAATTTATTAAATATTTTGTAATTAATTGATTGTTAATTTACCATAACTAGCGAATCATTCATAGAAATAAATTTGATTTAAACCCATCAGATAATTAAATTTATCCAATATATGAATGTTTAGATTGTATTGGATGTTGAATTGTTTGATATCCCTGATATGTGATGCTTTGTGGTATATCCTGATTTAAGTTGTGATCTGTAATATAATCAATTGTCTATGATGTAATTCATCACCTATGATATATATATCTGTGATCTGTGAATGAAGATAAGCATTATACTTTATATCGCTTATCGGATATATTGTTGTATTTGATCTGTGATGATTGAATGATGTTGCACTATTGTGTTAAAACCCCTGGACCACACCATACACAAACAAATATGGATTTCACGAGGAAATCGGTTAAGTCACAGATAATTTAAATCTAATGTTTTTGAAATTGAAAATTTTAATTTCAATTGATTTTGAAATTGGAAATTCGGGTTTAAAGTGAAAAGCTTTTGAAATGGAATTTCAAAGATGAAAGTTATTTTGAATAACTTAATCGAGTTTTGAAAGTTTAAATAATTTGATTTAAACTTAAATTCAAGATTTGAAATTGAATTCTATGATTTGAAACTAGAGATTAAAGATGTTATACCCGTTATATAAGGATTAAACTATTTTAAAAGTATTGATTTTGGAATGTGAATATAATTAAAGGGTTTTAACTCGTTCAAATGAAATTGGATTTTTCTAAAATGAAAACTATTTGTTTTCAAATAATAACAGCTTTCATATAAGAAGTGAACTTCCAATTTGTGTTGAAAAGTTTCAAATTTAAAATGAAATTGAAATGTTTTGAAAAGCTATGAATGAATTCTTTTTGAAAGCTATGAATTGAATCTGTTTATTTTTAACAGATTTAAAATGATGATTTATTTAAACCATTCGAAATGAATTTTTTTTGAAAGCTATAAGTTGAATCTTTATTTTAAAGATTTAACGAGTTAATCCAATTGAAACGGAAATTGTTTTGAAATCTGTGAATGGATTTTTGTTGAAACTGGGTGAACTTTGTGAAATAAATCTTTTTGTTTAAAAGATTTGAAATGGTAATTTGTTAAAACCATTTGAAAGAAAAGTTTTGGGTAATAAGTTGTGACTTAATTGAAACCCCAGTATCCATATGATTTTTAAATAATTGCGCTCACTATTCGGGTTAGCCGGGAAAAGACCTTTGTGTCATATAACCCATTCCGAATAGTGATACGTCGTATATGGATAGCATTTGAAGACCGGTGGTGAAGACCGGATATTCACGAGAACAAAAGGATAACTCGTCGATTGTCTCTGCACCAAGTCGCGCCGGTATAGAGATTTCCTAAGTGATGGGAAGTCCAATCGGGATTGTGGATACCCGGATTGCAAGGGCTTCGTAAGAAGTGCCTTCGGTTCTGTTCGAACCCGCAACAGACTTGTATGGTTACATGTCTGACATTACATTTTGAGATATAAAGCTGATTTCTTTCATATACATTTCTGTTGGTGGCGGAGAATTTATTCTCTTAGCTTAACACCCTTCTCTGAGACGTATGAGCTCAGAGGTTATGTAGTTGAAATTTATCAGCGATATATTCCCAATTTGGTAATGTGACATGCTGAGTGTTGCTGTGTGATGATCATTATTTGATCATTTGTGATATGATCATTTGTTTGATTTTATATCTTTGTGATCATTACTTTGATCATCTGTTGACCCAAAGCATGGCTTTGTGACAAAGCGTAGCTTTGTGGACGAGACTTCGTCGGACCTCACATCCCGGAATGGTCAAAACAGGAAAGATGCAGCAAGGTTATTGGGGGTAGCGCCCCTTAGGGTATGTTCATTTCCTTCTGGATAGAAGTGGTATCATGGTATGGAGCCCAGATACTTAACTTATGTGGATATCGCAAACATATTTATATCTTACTTTGTGATTTGTTGCTGGGGCCCCGGTTAAAGGTTGGTTACAACCGGGAGATAGCATACTCATGTCAGTAGTTACCCAGTTAGGGGTAACCCGGCCTTGTGTTGGCAGAGATCCGGTTAGGTTCTCGGGACGTCCTTCCAGAGGCGTTTCCATGTGGCAATGGGAAGTTCCTTGGCCTGACCATTGTTGGAAATCCAAAGAAACAATACGAGCCTTTACAATTTCAATTGTATAACCTGTCTCCTCAGGAGGCAGCTATAGCAGGCATAATATAATGGTACCTATGCTGGCTAAGATTTATATTCTACTTTCGAAATGTTTTCCACTATGCACTAATTAAATATAAAAACGATTTGATCTGATTTTGCGTAGTAAGCATCTTTGACTAACATAAGAAGAAATCTACTTCAAGTCTGCATTTGCATTGTGTGTGTGGTGGGAGGTCTTATGGTAGTTTCATTTTCCAAAAGCATTGCGAATTGACTTTAAAATTCTTTGCTATTTGTTTTAAAGATAAACTATTTTTGTTGCTCACACCAGTCCCATGACTGATCCGGAGTTTATTGTTTCTTTCCTAAACTCTGGATGCTCAAAAATTTTCTACACGGGCAGTCTAAAGTTTGGTTTTTGAAATCTTGTCTATCAAAGAAGAAAGGGACACAGCGATCAGAGTATATGAAAAAGAGAGACATATGAAGATGCCCCCTTGGATGATCGGAGTATATACAATCAATATAACAACTTTTCCACTACAAACAACACAGCGGAATCAAATAAAAGGGAACTCTAAATATCTATTATGCCTCCTGCATGTCTCCGGAAGCTTTATTCGTTTAATGAGGTACCTGAAAACCTCAACTCTCAAACTATTTAAAATCAATTGAGTACCCAAGAGTTTAAGGGGAAAACATACACTTCGAGTCAGACATAAAGCCTGGTATGAATAATAATCTAACATCTCAAACAATTTAGATATCTAGTGAGATCACGTCGCTTAGCGAAACGGGTTTTCCTCTCGCTAGTATCTTAAAACCTTTATAAAACTATATACCGTGCTTCTACATCCACAATGGTTATAAACAAAGTCATTTCAGAATATTATGATGATATGCATACAAGTTAAAACATTCTGTATTTCCCATCCTCTATTTAATTGACTCCTGTCATGTTTATAGTTTCTAGGGTCACTATTAGCCTATTAATTTTCATGGGCATACTAATAACCTTTATATAATATATGGACTCCTTGTCCTATTTCATAGTTTTCATGGGTGCATTATGAACCTATCGGCCCCTGCCAATTGGCTTAATTAATTCATGGGTTCCCCTGAACCTATTGGTGACTTCAATAACTTCTCCCTTATCCTGGTTTTCATGGGTTGACTAAGAACTTATTGACAACTGTCAATAACTTAATTAATTCATGGGTTTTCCTGAACCTATTGGTGACTCTAATAACTTCTCTCTTATCCTAGTTTTCATGGGTTGACTAGGAACCTATTGACAACTATCAATAACTTAATCCGGATATGGTTTTTACGGGTGCACTACAAATAAATTGTCCCCTGCCAACAACTCTTTATAACATAGTTTTCATGGAATTACTATGAACCTATTGGTAACTCCAATAACTTCCTAGTCATAGTTTTCATGGGTGCACTATGAACTTGTCTCCCTGACAACTTCTATATTTAGGAATCCTGTATTCTGGTCTCCCTGACCTCTTAGATGCAATTCTACTCATCTAGGAGTTTAATTAATTTATATAATCACACGTGGCAAATTTTTCTACACGGGCAGTCTAAAGTTATATAATCACACGAGTGCCGGACAGGCAATGGGAAGAAGCTTGCAGAAAAGAAGAATGTGAAATGCTTCAACTGGGACCAAGTTGGGCATTATAAGAACCAGTGTCCAGAGCCAGTCAAGGCGGATAATTTTTGCTGAAATATATTTTGCTTTTGCTTTCATTTATTTGCAAAGCTACAAAATCTTTCAAATTTTCAAAAGTTTTTACGACAAAAGTGGCACTGTAAATGTCAGCATTCATAAATTATAGCAGTAAAGTAGCATATGATAGATGAGAAACACTAGATTCAATTCTAGTTGTTGGTTTTAATTTCCATTTATCTACTCCATTTCCAATTGTAATGAAAAATATTCCATTGCAATAATGAACAGATAGGCAAAGAGTGGGTCTCCTTGTCTAATTCCTCTATTATATGTATAAAACCACAATGGGATCTATTTATGAGAATTGAATAAGTAGCAGTATTGATGCATTCCTTTACTAAATTGCAAAAAATTTCATGAAATCCCATTTGTAACATCATATGTATTATAAAATGTCTATTATTTTATCAAAGACTTTATGTAGGTCAATTTTGATACATGCTTTATTTTTTCATCGTTTATTAAAATTCCTAATTATTTCATCTGCTAATCAAATGTTTCAACAATAAATCTTCTTGGTATAAGGCACTTTGTTTTTCAGGAAAAAAAGATTTATTCTATTACACAATATAGTGGCTCTGATTTTATAAATAAAATTATAATAGGCTATGGGCTTATAATCTCCTAAGCCATTGAGAATTTTAGCTTTTGGAATAAGAGTAATAAAATTATGATTTAAACATTTCAAAAGTTTTACCATTATGAAAACTTCATTTATTGCATCAAATAAATTTTGTTTTATGTCCTCCCATTGTGTTCTATAAAAGATAGCCCCAAATCCATTAGGCCTTAAGCTTTTATCTATGTTAGAATTAAAAACTATATTTTTGATTTCCTCCAAACAAATAGGAGTAAGAAGAGTTTCTTTGCTATTTTCATTATGTAAGAATTTGGTGGCAATATTTGGAAAATTCATCTTGTATGAAACAAAATTATAAAGATCGGTAAAATAGTTAATTGCATTTTTCTCAATTTGAGAGATATCATTGGTTATAACCCCTTTATCATCTAGCAACTTTCTTATGTCATTTTTATATTTCCTATTAGACATTTTGGCATAGAAAATTTTGCTAGCTTCGTCTCCACTAGTAAGCTAGTCAATTTTGGCTTTTTGTTTCATGTCGATTGCTTGCCCATGCAGTGCTTTGCTCAAGTTGCCTTGCTGTGGAAAATTTTATTAACAAGAGATTTATCTGAGCTATAATCAACTTTATTTTGGATAATCTCACACTCATTTTTGTTATGTTTATCATTTTTATTTTTGTTTTTATTCCAAGTTTTCAAATTTTCCTTTGTATTTTTGAGAATTTTGCTGAATGTGTATTGAGCAAAACTTTGAGTTGCCATTGCTATACTATTTCTTATTATTTCTATATAATTATTTTCCAAAGTCCACCTATTTACAAATCTAAATGGAGTATTTTTCTTAAAGTTATTTTTCTATGAGAGAACAATATGAATAGGGTTATGATCGCTAGAAGCTTGTGGTAATGTTAAACATTGGAAATCGGTAAAACAGTTTGCAAACTTTTGATTGATTAATATTATGTCCAATCTAATGTGAATATTTTTGCATTCGCTAGATGTCCAAGTGAATTTATTACCCATTATAATAAGTTGGATCAACCCTGTTTTTAAAATATAATTATTAAGGATTTCTAAGTTTTTTAAAAGGGATTGGTATTCCCCTCTTTTTTCAAAGGAATGTAAAATTGTATTAGAGTCCCTAATAATTATCCAAGGTTTAGTCATATTTTTATTTAATTGCTACAAATGATTCTAAAGCAAATTTCTTTCATTTTCACTATTGGAAACATATACAAAGGTAATTTCTAATTGAAATCCTCCTTTATTTATAAATTAATAATGAATATATTGTAAATTTAGAAAATGTTGATCTAAGTCCCAAATATTGGGATCCATAAAACCATGATTCTCTCATTTCCACCCATGAGGTTATTATTTATAATACTCCAATCGTTTAAAAATCTGGACTAATATTCTTCTATTTTAGAGTTATCAAGTTTATGTTCAAGAATACCTATTATGTTTGATTTGTTATTAAATATTAAATTAACTAGATTTAATTTTCTTTCTGGGGAGGTTAACCCCTAACATTCTAAGTAATTATCAACATAATAATTAAAATATGATTATAAAGGATATTGAAAGGATATCTCTAGGAGCTACAAGATTATCTGGAACTACTAACTTCCATGATCTCAGAATTCTTTATTCCCCTTTTTGTGTATTGCTTTTTATTTTGAACTTTGAGCTATTCTTCCCACTTTGGGTTTTTGATAATGCTTTTTCCTTGAATTCATTATGCTCCTTATTCTCTTCACTGTTGTTAGACATTATATCTTGTACAGTCTTTTTCCAGCTCCTTTTCCTTTTGCTTTTTTTGATGGGAGAGGAAGAAGATTGTAGGAGTTTAATTGCCTTCTGGATTATATTTTCTGAAATACATTGAGAAGGATGTAATGCCTCGGCAGAATTTGAACTGGATATATTCAAAACAGCATTAGTTGTGTTTTCTGAATTTGAGCAAATTTCTATTCTTGCATTGTTTATTTCTGTAATTAATCTTGTGCATTCCTTCAGGGGGAAGTGCTCGGTGACCTATACACTATGATTCCCCATGTTCTACTGTATGTTTGCTGCTTGATTTTTGATTATGTTGCCTACTTCATTCTCTTTAGCAAGATTTTGTAAGAAACTTTGTTGAGCGATGTGAATGTTATCAAGTATATTTTTTACTTGTCCATTAAATTCTTATTCTGCTTGATTTTGGGTTATCTCTATATTCTCGATTTCATCAATATTTTGTAAATTTGCATCAAGACTTTTTGAAGTTGCATCTTTTCCCATGTTTTCAAAGAACTAAATTTTTCAAGAGACTACATTATTTGCTGAATCATTTGAAATGCTCACATAATTGTTTTGCTCAAAAGTAACATTTGGTGGGTTTGAAGCATTTAACCCAAATCTAGGATTTTTTGTAGAGAGAATTTCATTTTCTTTATTAACCGTATTTTCATTAATCTTTTATTTCCAAACCCATTTTGTCGAGCAACTTTATGTGAGATGCCCAAAACAAGCACAAATCATACATCCTGGTGGTATCCATTTGTATTCTACTTTATGAACAAGATTTTCTCCATTGTGCATAGTAATGTAGGCCTCATCGGAAAGTCCACATTCGCTTTGATTTCTACAATAAGTCTTACAAAACTTAGTTGCATTTATTTTGATATTGGCTCATCTAATTTTAGTGGAATCCCAACAACACTAGAAATAGCACTGAATGCCTCTTTATCCCATAGCTTTAAGCTTAATTCAGGAAGTTGAATCTAAATAGGAAGAGTAGATAAAAGATCTCTATCAAATGCTAGTTTATTGCTCCATTTTTTCAAATAAAAAGTTTTTCATTAATAAAGTAAGGCCCTCCATTAATTTCCTTTTCACAATCACTAGCATTTGCAAATCTAATTATAAAGAATCCATTATTCATGGTGTAAATGTCAAAATTACCAATGGGATCCCAAGTTCTTTGAACAAAGGCTTTGAAATTACGATAATAGGGCCTATTGCCAAACACGTAAGCAATAACTGAGCTGCTCCACTTGGAGTCAGTCCTCTCTTCCTGACCTCTTCTTTCACAATAACCCTTTTCCTATTATTAATAGTGATAGGTGCAACATATTCCAAATCAAAATTATGGTTAAAGCAACCATTTTTAATCATATCAGCTCAAGATTTATGAACAAAAACATCAGTTTTGCATTGATTTTGTGTTGTCTAAATTGTATTAGATCCGATTCCATTCCGCGTAGCCGGATTTGTATTGGAATTGATGTTTCATGCATTTTTTGAATCACTTTTGCTGTTTTTTTGAACAGGGACTAAATATTGAAGTTATCTCGAACATTATCTGATCGGTGAGGAAGAATCACCCTTCTTCGATGGTTCCTTACTAGCTGGAACCCCTCATTGTCTAAGTCTGGTGGCTTCTCCTTAGGATAAGATGAAGAAAAAGGGTTAGGAGTTGGTGGGAGATCGAGAATGGTGGAGAAAGATCCCTTGAAAGTTTGATCATTGTCCGCTATTTTTGTTGCTGTATTTGTTTCTAATACTTGTTGTTTGTGTTATCTTTTCATTTCACTGTCTTGTGTAATTAGTTATTCTAAGTTTCCATTCATATATATATGTATACATGCATGTATGTATGTATGTGTATGTATATGTATGTATGTATATGTATGTATGTGTATGTGTATATGTGTATGGATTAAATATGTTGTTGATCCTAGATTGTGTAAAATAAAATCATATAATCCATGTAGTGGAATGCAGTCTCTACTGGTCAATCCCATCTCAAAAGCCTCTGCCAATCAAAGGGACGGTTGATCGAGAAGAACAGGACCTGCTAAACGCTTCCGTTGTACACTGCATATAACTATCATCATGATTTGGGTGAAAATACCGTACCTGAGATTCAGAGAACTAACCTAGCAAACGTTGTGCTCTCTCTCAATTGTTTGGGCATTCTTAACTTGGTAAAATTTGATTTTTATGGATCTCCCTCCATCAGAAGCATCACTTAAAGCACTTGAGTAGTTTTTGCACTTAGTGCATTGAATAGCAAAGGAGAGCTCACCGAAGTTGGAAGGCGAATGGCTAAATTACCACTGGATCCCATGCTTTTAACAATGATAGTGGCTTTAGAGAAATATTAGTGCTCGGAGCAAGGTCATATCAATACCTCTATGCTTTCTGTTAGCAATTCATTTTTCTATCAGCCAAAAGACAAAGCCGCATATGCTAACAATGGTAGATTGAACTTTCATATTGGAAATGGTGGGGACCATGTTGCCTTTCTCAATGTTTGTAATTCTTGGAAGGAAACTAACTTATCCACATAGTAGTGCTATGAGTGCCATCTTCGGGTATTTTCATGTACTTCAAAATTCAAGCACTATCATTATATAGATGTTGATGTGCGTTTATTAAGGACCATGAGTCTTTTTGAGCTCCCTTTCTTATTTTTTTGATTTGTCTAAATAGGTTTATATGTGCTGTAAGACTGTGGCATATATATGTTTCTGATTTGCTAGGACTTCTGACAAGCTAAATATAAAAACTAACTTTGCATATCGATTAGGTAGATAACTTAGTTGTAGTGTTTTATGTGTAATAACATTTCAGATTGAAGAACCTACAAGGCATATATGATTTATGTCCTGGCATTTTTATGCTATCCATTGTCTTTATATCTAGTTTGTATGTTTTTAGTCCAATCTAGAAATATTGATCACGCACTCCATGCAGCAAAGATGATAAGAGATCTAACAAATTATTTTCCATAAGCCAACTCTAATTATTTTAGAAGTGTACTTCTCATATTTTAATATTGTTATAGTCCTTATCTTTGACTTAATTTCTAAATAATTTTTTGGAATAGTAATTTTATCCATTAAAAGCTTGTTTTCTGTGCACTCATTTCCATTAATAAAATATAATATTGATAATTTGTTGATTAATATCTAATATGAAGAATTATGAGTGCTTTCCTCATATGAGGACCACTTTTTCATCAACAAAAATATCTAATATGAAGAATCAATTATATATGTCATGATTATAAAATATAATAGTTTATGATTTTTGTTTGATGATAATAAACAAATATATATTTTTAAATGTTTTTGATACACTATTATTGTAAAATCACTGATAGAAGTATACAAATCAAAATTTCATTTCAATAAATATTTTATTTCGATACAATTTCAATAGTACACACGACTACAACAACAGCTTTCACTATATTTTAAATACAATATTTAAACTCTCATAGACAATAATATTTTACACTCTCATATACAACATACTTTCACTCCAAACCTCACTCACTCGAATTCGATTTATTATCATCTTGCTCCAATTGTTTTTTCCTCCAATCATCTGCTTTACCTGTCAAATAACAATGTAGTAAAAAGCAAAAAGAAACAAATTCAAACTGCAAAATAATAAATAGTGTTGAACTCGACATTGCCTCAGCCTATTGGTTTTTGTTCTTTTCATATTTTGAAATAGGCATCAAAAATATCAATAATGTACATGAGCAACCTATGGCATGCACAGTGTATCACTGTGCATGCCATAAGGTCGAGCACACACACAAAACTCACTTGCATCAATTCAATTGCAAGCATAAATGCAAGGTCAAGCTCAATGACTCAACATAGTGCATTAGTAGACATGTTAACATAATCAGTGCAAGGTCAAGCTCAATGGCTCAACACAATTGCACAACTAAAATATAACATCAAACTGGTGCAATAAAAATCAGTTCAACAAAGCAATGCACAAAACCAAAATTAGTTCAACTTGGATGTGCACAAGTACCCAAAAATATACAGGTGCAGCAAAATAAAGTACACAAAGGTGCACTAATAAGAAGGCATGCACACACAACAGAAGTCAAGAGCAAGTGAAAACCAGAAGGCAACAACATCACAAAAGTCGAGACCAGGGTCAAGTCATCAAACTACAAAATGGTGCACGCACACACACAAAAAGTTCACGCACACAACATAAGGCAGCAAGGAGAAACGTAGACAAGTATAACACAAAAACAACACAGGCTTGTACATGCAGCAAAAAAAATCAAGCACACAGTGCAACCAGGTGTAAATAAGTGCAAGGATCATAAAACAAAGTAGTTGGTACACAACAACAGAAGAAGTGCACAAGGAAATAGAAGAAAGTGCACATATGGTGCACAGCCAAATCAAACTAGCAATACACAGGGTCAAGTACACAAGCTAATGTAGTGCATAGAAAACACACGGGTGGAACCAGATCATAGAAGGAGAAAAGCACAAGAATGTACAAAGACAGGTGCAACACAAGGTGTAAAATAGCCAGTACAACAACACACATTGGTGAGGCGCTGACCCTTACTAGAGTGGGTGAGATTTATGAGATGAACAAGAATATGTTTCGGGATATCACGTGGGATAGGAGAATCGTATACACCCATGCCTCTGTTGGATTTGTCCCTAACCTTGCTCTTCTTTTCTTTAGGTTTATTCATGTCATCGGTCCTACCTCAGATGATGATAATGGTCGTTCCTCCTCTTCTGACGAAGGATAGTCATGGTAGTGAGTAGTTTAGGTGTTTTTGTCTATCTCCTATGCTGTAATTTTATTTCGGTGGTATGGCCATTATAAAACCATTATAGTTGTTCTATGCATGTGCAGAACACCTGTTATCATTTATTAATAATAGTGGCACGGTCCATTATACAACTGGCTAGCTTTGCTGAAAAAAGTGAATAGAAAATACACATTAGCATGCATCAGATTCAACAACATGACGCACTGGGTCAACAGCAATGCAAATACATGTGAAGACGGATTAGAAAAAATGCACAAAGTCAAATACGATTGTAAACGGTCACAAAACAGCAAAGAAAAATATATATGCGTTGTTACTACAATTATTGCTTCCGAAGATATGCAACATAGCTATGACACCGCATTAATATTCAATGCCGAAAGAATGGTAATGAGTCAATGCTGAAGGCCTACAATGCCGCCTCTCATCAACATCGGTTAATGTGCAGTATCACATGCCAACAATGAAGCCAAGGACGTCAAATAACGTCAGTGACGCATACCATCTATAGAGTTGGATGATTAATATCGAATCTCTTACATCACTAAGCAATGCCGAATAGAATTAATGTTGTAATTCATTAGTGTTATAGTGGCATGATCTATACCGCATCTCATCAATGAAATATTATATACAACTATCGATACATCTCATCATTTATACCACATATTACCAATGCCGCTATATAATGATGTCGCGTGCTATTGCTACCAAGGCCACCCGATTGTCGATGCTACTTCAATAATGCTTCCATAAATCATTTCCACCTATTGTTGATATCGCCGATAATCAACTCTGCACCTTGTTGATGGCATATTTCATCAATCCTTAAAGGACACCGCACATATATAAATGTGATATTGACGCTGGAAGTCATCAATATCCACAGAGGCTATTATGCCACTCCTTCTCGATGCTGCTCCATGTCAATGCCGCTTCTCATCGATGCTGCTTCATACTAATGTCGCTTTGAACTAATGCCACCACCTACCTATTAAGAGTGTTGATTGTCATAGAAGAAGCCATCGATGTCGGAGGTCATTGATGCCGAATGTCTTTACTAATGGGACAATGCCAAAGCTCTACTATGCACCCAAGAACAAGGCTTTGTAGTATTGATGATGTCGAAAAGTCATAAATACTGGAACAAAGCTGTTATACCGCACTTTAACCCCTATAAATACAAACCTAGGAGCATGGGAGCAAGGACGAATGATTATTTTCTCGTGTCTTACATTTTTAACTTTGTAGCCCTAAATCAATATGGGAATTTTAATGTCCATTGTACTATTGCATAGGACCTTTTACATTCAACAATTATATGGAATACAAATAAAGATGTCTTGAATTATGGCTTGCTTTCGAATTCCTAAGCACTTGTGATTTCTTTTAATCGTTACTTGCTTCGAATTCCTTAAGTACACATATTCTTGATTTCTATTATCTTCTTAGACTAACTTCAAGGACATATGACCTCAACATGATCTTGCTTAGGATTTCATCATGGATCTAAGCCTGCTTAATCACTTCACTTAAGCCTTAACTCAACCAAGTGTCGCTTTTGCTTAAACTTGTTGAGGTTAACTAAGGCTCTCCAAAACCTTCCATTAACCAAGGTTTCCTTTCCATGTACTTTTTGGGGTTAACGAAAAAATTGGTTAACATTTTGGCACTAGAAGGAGGATTTGAACCTCCAGCTCCGTTTAGCCCATAAGTAAAACTACCCTAACTTGCATATATAAGGCTTAAAGGACTTTTCGCTACCAAGCATAACCTGTTAAGAAACCATTTCAAACTAACCCACCTTTGATTCTTAACACCATTTAATCGCATCAACTAACCTTTGCTTAGTCATGCTAATTAAACGTGTTAAAATCTCCGAACATGGATCCTCCAAGCTTCGAATGACTAGGCCAACCTACCAAATTACAAGTGATCCTTGTCTTCGTGAGGAACAAGTATTAAGGCTTATGACATTACAAGTAATGGAAGATAGGAAGAGACAAATAGCTCCTTACAATCCAGAAAAATGAAGCTTGAATCCATTTCTTGTGGGGCCAACACCAATCTTTGCCCTTGGGAGGCATTACAAAAAAGATTGCATTTTCATGAAAATGAGAAAGAAAATTCGGCTTAAAGCTAAGAGAACTATCTTCAAAAAGGAAATAGAAAGAGACTTAGATCGACTTACTAGAAATTGGAGAAGTGTGCTTGATCTATCCTACGGAACAAATAAAGCATAAAACTTTCTAAAAAGAAAACTGACCATCGAAGATAAAGGGTTCGTCACAAGCAACAAAAGAGTTAAGCATCAATCGAGAGGATTATTCCCTAAAAGATTATGGCTTTCTAAAGATTACTTTCTTACTGCTTCTTATGAGAATATCTATATCTTAACTAAAGACGAGCTCAACAACTGGCCTTCACAAAAGAAGCGACCAAAGAATGAAAGGAATCCTGTAGGATTATACTGCCATTACTATCTTCTAACAGCCATGACACCAATCAATGCCAGAGATTGGAAGGAATCATAAATAACCTCTTAGGATAGGGAAAGCTTAAAGAATTTGTATAGACATATCGAACAAATCAGTAATAAAGAAAGATTTTCCAAGCAAAAAAAGTGTATCTACATGGTTAAGGAGAAAGAAACTCCTAAAATAAAGGGAATGCCTAAACCACTACCTAAGATAGTTGTAAGGGGAAAAAATCTTTGTCCTCGCTAAGATGGCTTGGTCAAAGCACCTTCTAGAGGGAGGTCATAGTAAGCCTTTGGTCCCATCAGAAAAGGTCTGACCAAAGCATCTGCAAGCCTTCAGACCCTGCCTAAGCGGCCTAGCTCGAGTGCCTTCTAGAGGAAGGAAGGAGTAAGCCTTGGTTCCTATCTAAGATGGTCTGACCAAAGCATTAAACCAGCCTTTAGTACCATCTCCAAGGCCTTACTGAAGTGCTTCAATGAGGAAGGTCGGTTAAGTCTTTGGTTCTGCTTAATATAGCTACCCAAAACACCAAACAAGCCTTTAGTACCATCTCCAAGGCTTTACTACACCTCGTAGAGGGAGGTCGGGTAAATCTTCAGCTCTGCTTACGATGACTAACCAGATGCACCGGACAACATACCTAAATCATCACCTAAGATGGTGATAAATGGTTTGATTCAAGTTGAGATCATCACTCAAGATGGTGTCAATCAAATTCAAAAGCTAATATAAATTTATTGTAAAAATGGGTCAAAAATAATCTTCTAGAGGAAGATCTATCAAAATAAGCCATTTGTGCTCTGAAACCAAATTAATCAATCTAGAGGAGGATCTGTCAAATGTGAGCCATTTATGCTCCAAAGTGAAAGCAATCTTCAACTACCAGATGGGTTTTCTGGTCCTCTATTTTCAGTTGCCAGATGGGTTTTCTGGTCCTCTATTTTCAGTTGCCAGATAGGTTTTCTGGTCTTTTATTATTGTCAAATGGATTTTCTGGTCTTTTATTCCTATTATTGCCAGATGGGTTATCTGGTCTTCAATTATTACTACCAGATGGGTTTTCTGATCTTCTATTATTGCTAAATGAATTTCCTGGTTTTCTATTATTATTTCCAGATTGAGGTCCAACTTCCTTATCTGAATAACGGGAATCTCTCTTACTAAAAATTTTATTGGGTGTTTATTAATGGAAAGACAGACTCTTACATCAAGATCAAATTTTCATATCCACTAAGGTTATAAGTGCTCAACCAGTAAGACTTATGAATTATCGGCATGTATATTAAAGGCTCAAATAGGTTATGCTTGAAACAACAACCTCAAAGTAGCATGCTTAAACTGGAAAGTAGACTGCCAATCTAAGAAAAAAGTAATAGAATATCAACCATTCGGATCAAGGCTCTGTGCTACCCTTTTTAAATTTTCAGCAACTATGGGTTCTTTAATGTGGCGAATGACCATGTCCAAAAGTTTTTTGAGTTTCTTCTCCTTTCTTCAAATAGTGTCTGCATCATCAACTGAATCGATTTGAATCTTCATAGCCCGCTTGGTAGTCTTATTGGCTTCTTTTAAAGTTTGAACCATGCTTTTTAACTCCTTAATTTCCTGCTCAAGAATATGCTTCTCACGCTCAAGCTCTTCAACCTTACTTTCATAATCATTAAGGAGTTGAGAAACTTTCTCATTCCATTTCTTATTGAAGAATTGCATACATTTGAATTTGACTTGCCTACCCCACTTGGAGATCACCTTGTTACTTAGACCCGAAGGTGGGTTCCGTAAAGTAGGAAATTTTTGGCTAACTAAAGATTGAGATCTCATCGTCCTTCCAAGAGTCGGAGTTGGAAGGTTGGAATCGCCTCCTCTTGCAATGAGTTCTAGAGATTGGAAGGATACTTGATCTTCATTAACTCCACTTCAAGATCATTTATTTGTTGGTGTAATTTAGCTGTTTCGGCGTCAACCTCTACTAAAGGTCTAGACTATAAGATCGATTTTATCTTTTCTTTCTGCTTTTGAATTCCTTTGTCCATCTCTTTAATCTCCTCTTGTAAGTGGGATGCTAAGAGCTTAGTTTATATCAATCTAATGCAAATATTATGAATTCTATTATTTGTATCTTAGATAAAACCGAATACAATCGTGTTTTTCACTATATAGCTACGCAGAAAATTTGGATATGCTTGAAGTAAATCATGAAGGCACATCACATGTCAAAGAATCACATCTAGCCATGCTCAACAACGAATGCGAGAATTTTATAATAACAAAAGACGAGAATATAAATAAGATGTACAAATGATTTTCAAATATTGTATTCAAACCCAAAATTTTAGGAAAAGATTACACAGAATTAAGAAGGTCCAAAAAATTCTGAGAATCCTCTCAAGAAGCTTTGAAGCAAAAGTGACTGCAGTTTAGGAATCCAAAGATTGAAATAGCTAAAACTGGAGGAACTAATAGAAAATTTCATTACTGATGAGATAGAAGTAAATGTTAGAGAAGAACATGAAAGCGGTGTTTTGAAAAAGAAATCTATTGCTTTAAAAAGTTCAACCGATAATAAGAAATAAGATGACACTGCAACTGAGCTAGCACTATTGATGAAGCAATTCAAAAGGTGAATCCAAAAGCATGGAAATCGAGCAATAAACTAACGAATAAAAAACAAAATTGTTAGAGTTCTAGATGATTCTGGAAAGGAAGAAATCATATGTCCTAGATGTAAGAAGCCATGTTACATCTGTGACAACTCGCACCTCCCAACACGTCGATCCAAAGCCTAGTGTGATTCGGACTCGTGCCATGTATATAAATGCAGATCGTCGGGGTTTATAATGTTTCACAACACAGAGACTAATTCACGTAGATATATCTAAGATATACTACACTTTTAGAACACATAGAGGAAGGAATAAAACATATAACACAGAAAAATATCTATCTTAGAAAATATCCAAATCACAGTCTCAGAAAACTAATACGTGATCCAATACAGAGTGCCATAGAAAATATCACTCCAAGTTTGACAAAAGAGATAAACTGTAATGATAAGATATATAAATTCATGGAGAGCAAATATGGTAAAAGTGATATCCAAATATAAGCTTGACTCTCCAAGTATCACGAATAGGCGGATCACCTACTGCCTTATCCACCTGTGGTGGGGAAAAAGAAGGAAAAAGAATGGATCATACGAAAGTCTAATGAATAAGTACAAGTTTAATATATGATGATCATATGCAGTTACTTTAACACTACTCTAAATGATTACAAGTGTATGTGAATTCCTAAGATTTGTTACTTAAAGGTTCTTGTCTAGTACATCCCTATAATACAATTTCTGTAGATTGCTTCAATGGATCGAACTAAGGATTGAATTTCATATCTAACGATCAGCCACCATTCTTAGAGTTATTTAATGTGTAAGACACCGCCCTCTTGGTTACTAACAATGGAAGACGCCGTCACTAGGCTACTGTGGACATAAACTTCCATTGCTATCATCACCACTAGGCTACTGGGAACATTCCCCCACACTATGCCTAGAGAGGAAGAACCCGAAATGCCGACTCAGTGGAAAGTCTCATCATTCTGCATTCACTTCCACCCTTTGATCGTAGTGTTGGCATCTTATTGCACACTCTGGGTTCTCCTCTCTAATTGTATCACGTGCATCAGGAATTTGTGAATACTAGGACCTCCCGTTGTGCCAAACCCACTCCATCAGACATCCGTACCAGCTGCACGCCCACCATTGGAACCTCATGTGAGTGCCTTTTGTGAAAATACATCGTCTCAAACCGACTACTATCCAAAATTGGGTAAACAACATTTATCCAACATGCCATGACCTAGCGTCCACTTATAGGAAACTAGCTTTCTTACAAATCCTAATATACATTCAATTGCACTTGAATAGGCCCACAAGAATTCATATTTCATGTAATTTCTATTAATAAATTTGTGCCATAGGCCAAAGTCCAATTTGCCAGTTTTTGTTATGAACAGTCGACCGTCATTTCTCTATGGTCGACCACTACTGGTTGGCCACTCGGGGTCTAGGGTCGACCGTGACGAACAAAATTTAGGGTTCATCCAGTTTCAATTGTCAATAGTTTCACTGCTTAATTTAGGTCGTAAACAGTATTTGATTTACCCTAATTACAATCTCAGCAACAATTTGCAATTAAATTTAGGGTTTGTTGATTTAGGTTTTTTTAATTTCAAGAGAGAAAGGATTCTATGCATCAATCTCCAATTAACAGTTAACTGACAATCTAAAGCTAAGGTTTTAGGGTTTAACATATTAATTTTGGATTTAGCATATTCAATTTAGGGTTTTCTGACATTCTAATCAACTCAATAGTTTAAACTAACTACAATAATCAACTTATCAAATTTGCGTCCACTCACCTCTACCATAAGCTTATCATAATACTTGCGCTTGAGAATCATTTCCCCCCAACGATAGCTCCACCTTGATCCACCTCAATCTACCTTGATTTAGTTGCTTCTTGTCTTCTAGGTTAAATTGATTTAACTTTTAGAAATTTGTATGGTTTAGAGTTGAGAGAAAATTTGGCCAAAGTTTAGTTGCTGTAAGCTTTTAATGGAGAATTAGGATTTTATTAGTTTAGTATTTATAGGGGTAGGGTTTTAGTTTGGGCAACTAGATTAGATTAGAAAATATTTTTAGAAAATCTGGTCCTCTCATCATACACTTCGTCCCCAAGCAATCGATCATAACCGTTTAAACATGTCTCTGTAAAGAAATAAAGCTCGAGTTTACATGAGCCAAGGTCAACCACTCACGCCCCCCGATCAACCGCTATCGGTCGACCTTGAATCCTAATTGGTCGATCGGTGGCTTTATAAATTTTCAAATTTAAGTTTTTAAATTTCAAATTCATCCTAACGTCCGTAACTTCTTTATACTAATTCGGGCTACGATATATATGAAAATCGCTTAGAAAATTGCTACGAACACAATGGTACAAGTTTCGTATCCAAATTCGGTGATTGGTGAAAATTTTCTTTTAGTTTCTTGTTTTATTTTAATTTAATTTTTTTATTAAATTTCTGTTGAATTTCCAGGGTGTTACCTCCCTCCTCCCCAAAAGGATTTCGCCCTCGAAATCTCTAAGGATGGAAAAATGTAATTTTTACACACAACAACCAATAGCTATAATCATCTACTCATCCATCATCAATGAGCAATCATTGTTCTTAAAAGTTTTCTAATGCAACATATATATATATATATATATATATATATATATGCAACATGAAATGCACGTGATCTATACTAATGCGAAAGTAGGTGGTTTACTGATCCAATTGACCTCTTGTCATGCAAATGCTCATGCCATACATCTAAATGTATACAACATCCTAAGTAAATATTTACTAGCAATTATATATGTATGCGCAATATACAACTCATACGCAACATCTATATGCATAACATCCAGTAGTACAATAATAAAAAAGAAATAACATGCAACTAGATATAAGTGTGCATGTGTGTACCTAGAGGATATACCGTCCTAACACGTAAAAGAGCACAATACAAACAATACATCCATATTCATCTATTAACATCCATTATTCATAACACGTCATGCAGACATGTTTACAACCATCCCTAACATCCAATGGTCTCTACCTAAAGGTATACCACCTAAGTCCTACATATAAGTAATTTACACTTGTAAGAATTAAAGTGAAAACGTACTAGAAAAGTGCTATGAGTGGGCAGCGCGGATTTTCTCCTCGGGCTCACATGTACTCTCTGCTGGGTCATCTCCCCATTGGACTTTAACAAGTCTGACCTCCTTTTTGCAAAGTCTTATTATACCATGCTTTAGAATATGAGTGGGAAAACAAGTGACTCTCGATCTATCTCAACCTCCTCTAACTGACTCAGCTCGACCATGGTAGTTGTATCGTATAAGCACTTTCGCAAATGCGACACATGGAAAACATCTTGTACCCCTGCCAACTTATTTGGTAGCTCTACTTTATAAGCCAACTTCCCTACTTTAGCCACTATCGAGAAGGGTCCTACAAATCTCGGAGCAAGCTTCCCCGAACTACCCAATTTCATCACATGCCTAATGGGTGAAATCTTCACGAATACCATGTCCCCTACTGTGAACTGCAACTCCGTACGTCTCCTGTCAGCATAAGATTCATGTCTATCCTGAGTAGTCTTCATCCTCCTATGGATCATATCCACCTTCTCATATATCTCTCTCACCATATCCTGCCCAAGAATAATCCTATCTGTCATATCCCATCAAAACGACGGTGATCTACAGGGTCTACCATACAACGCCTCAAAAGGTGTCATCCCAATGCTAATAGGAACTCCATGTAATCTAACAATCTCTCTCATGTATAGAGCCGCCAATGATGTCGTCATCCTAGTACCCCTTGTTGGTATGAAATGAACGCACTTGGTTAACCGATCGACTATGACCCAAATGCTCTTATTACCTCTCCTACTCCTAGGTAAACCATCTACAAAGTCCATGGAAATACTCTCCCAGATCTACTGAGGATTATCCAATGGCTACAACAATCCTCCTGGCTTCTTCTACTCTGCCTTAACCCTTTGGCAAGTCAAACATCTAGCTGCATACTCCGCTACTTGCTTCTTCATACTGGGCCAATAGGAAACTCTCTTCATGTCGTGATACGTATTGTCTCCACCGGGATGAATGGTCATTATAGAATGGTGAGACTCTGCTAGTACCGCATCTATCAAATCCATACTGTGGGGAATATAAAGCCTATCATCTCTCTATAACCATCCTCTCGAGTCAATGGCATATCGCCTTAAATGACTCAATGATTCTCCACTACCAATCCTCTTAATAATATATACTATCTTCATATCCTTCTTCTGCCTAGATCAAATACGCTCCATCAGTGTATGACGAATATCTACAGCAGTTAGTAATCCTAGGGTAATATCTGATGATGGTCGAAAATCAAAGGTAGAAATATACTCCAAATGTCTAGGGTATAAGAGATACCAAAGTCATATGATGTCAAAAACTTCATCCACCTCTGTTATCTCGAATTCAAGTCCTTTCGGGAGAATAAGTACTTCAAGGACTTGTGATCCGTAAATAGCTCAAATTGCTCTCATAAAAGATAATGCCTTTATGACTTGAGTGTAAAGACAATGGTTGCCAACTCAGGATCATGCGTGGGATACTTCCTCTCGTGGGTCTTCAGCTTCCTACTCGCATAACTTAACACCCTTCCTTCTTGCATCAAAACAACGCCTAACTCTGTTCCACGGGCTTCGTATAAACTATAAATGGCTTCGTCCCATCCAATAACATCAAAACCGGTGCACTAGCCAATTCCTACTTCAACTTGACAAAAGAATCTTCATACTTTAAATCCCACGAAAAGACTGGATTCTTCTTGGTAAGACGAGTAAGTGAGGCAGAGATCATCGCAAAGTCCTTAATGAACTTGAAATAGTAGCCACCAAACCAAGAAATCTTCTCACCTCCGTGGCATTCTTCAGAACATGCCAATCCCGAACTGCTACTACCTTACTGGGGTCAAATGCTAAGCCACTTTCTGAGATGATGTGTCCCAAAAAGCGTACTTCCTCTCTCCAAAAGTGTTACCTCGAAAACTTTGCCTTCAGCTTATGTTCACGGAGCGTACTGAGCGCTTCTCCTAAATTCAACACATGCTCCTCCTAACTCCTCGAGTATACAAGAATATCATCCACAAATACCATGATGCATTTGTTAAACAACCTTGTAAATACTCATCTCATCAGATCAACAAAGTAGGTAGGTATATTGGTCAGTCCGAAGGGCATGACTAACCACTCATACTATCCAAGCTCACTATTGCAAGTTGAAAAAGTCACTTTTGGACTTAAGCAATCGGTTAAACCGTAGTACAAGAGAATAATAATTGGGTGTATGTGCTCTTGTATGTGGATTATATTTTAATTTCTTCCAAAGAAAAACCTAAAATAATAAATTAAAGTTGAAATTAAAAGCGAAATTCGAGATGAAAGACCTTAGGGAAGCAAGAAAGGTTTTGGATATGGAATTCCAAAGTGATAGAAAGCTTGGTCTTTTACGGCTCACTTGACAGAAATATGTTCGAAAGGTGCTTGCTCGGGTTAGCACGGAGGGAGCAAATGAAATTATTAAACTCATGCCTTTGCATATACTACTTTCTAGTAAAGGCTCTCCGATCTCATAGAAGGACAAGGCTTACATTGAGAAAGTGTCTTATGCGAGTGTAGTTAGCAGCTTGATGTATGCTATGATTTGCACTAGGTCTGACACTGCAGTGGTTGTTGGATTGGTTATTATATATATGAAAAATCCAAGAAAGATGCATTGGAGGCAATGAAGTATATTTTTTTGTATCTTAGAGGAACTCCAGACCATGGACTCATTTTTAGTAGAGAGAGAGATTTCGGCTTGGTTGGATTTTTGTGATTTTGACTATAATGAAGATCGATATTGAATGAAGTCAACCATAGGTTATGCATTCACTCTTGGAGGAACAATTATTAGTTGGAGAGTGAGGTTAAGGACGATAGTGCTTTATCTACTACAAAGACAGAGCTAATAGTTGCTGTTAAAGTGGGTAAGGAGGCACTCTACTTGAAGCGGTTGATGTGTGATTTGGGCTTCATATATGATGAAGTTGTGGTGAGTCATGATAGTCAAAGTGCAATTCACTTAGCTGATGATCTGTCTGTCAGATCGAGAACGAAGCATATAGAGGTGAGAGAGTCCTTTCTTGTCTCGATAAATGAAGAGAAGCTAGTTTCTCTTCAGAAGGTTCACATGGAGGAGAATACAGTAGATATGCTTACCAAGTCCTTGCCCGCTATAAAGTCCAAGCATTGCTTGAACTTGGTCCGCTTGTTGAGGTGCTAGATGCTACATGGTGGCACGTGGGGATAGTGAGTTGGTAGATAGACATGTCGATTTTATTATGGAGATTGATAGGTCCTATATGGAGATGGTACTTCCAACACTTTGTTGGTGGGTGGTGACCTTAGCGGAGTTCGTTGACAAAGTGCAATGACAGATGGCCATGCTGAAGCTCGTTGGGAAAGCGTCCATGCTATATTGTTCGAGAGTTGCTTGGAGTATAAGGATGTAGATGGATTTGGTAGGCTTGCATGAAAATATAGTATTAAGGTAGAGATTGTTATATTTCGGTGACACAATATTTCCATACTAAAAAAATGTTGGATGATATTTGAGTCAATATGCGATTCAAATATATTGCCTTTTTAATGCTTTATAGAAGGCAAACAATAATCTAAATGGGAAGAAGTTATTTTGAGAGATTAAAGTAATTAATCAATTCCCTAATTAGTTGATTAAACAAGATATTTTATCAAGTGAATGTAAATTGGAGAAACTGGAAAAATCGAATGGATAAACGTTTCTCATATAAATAGAAGAATTGATGAGGCATTTACTTCAACTCTAAGTAATCATCTCTATATGAAGATAGTCATTCTTTAGAAATTAATATCATTCTCTCAAGTTTTATTTCTTTATATTTCTTATTTTTAGCCTCAATTATCAATCTTTAACTCTAAGCAACACATCCAACAAATTCCAAAACTTCAAACTTTAACCTTTAAAAGGACAATTTGATGCAACCAATACTGGTAAACCTAATATGCATTCCCTTCTGCATCATCATAAAAGCATCCATATTCAGACCTTCATCAAAACATTGAGGCACGTGGTTTCAATTGATACATCAATCTTTTCAACTTATCATTAGGGAGGATTAACACCATTATCCATTCATCAACACCACTTGTTCTAACTCCAACATAACAAATCAGACTCAGAACAATAATCCCATGATAGGCCCATGTTCCTTTGCCTGGTTTCTTGTATGAACCATGGTGAATAAATGAGTTTATCGCAGGTGAGGATCAAGTGTTGGTTGCAAGGGCTGTTAGTTGATAGTGGTTCAGAAGAAAAAATAAGGAATAAGAGTCTCAGAACTGAAGGAAGAAGAAATAGATAACAAGAACTGACTACAGATAACAAGAACATAAGAAAAGGAAGAAAGCATATAAACCAAGCACTCAGAAAAATAAGATGAAAATGAATTGTATTCAATAATAATTTGCTCCTCATGTTACAGACCCACACCTATTTATAGGACAAATTCCAACGGCTATATTATATGACCAATTCAACTTAACAAAACCTAATACAATTTATACAAAGCTTCATAAGATCAAACACACAGCAACCTGTGCATGTGTGCACGTGCACAAGGTGCACAACTAATATCTTCTCCCTCTATTAACTAGAACCCGACTTATTCACTGCATCTGCCACCTGAGCCATGTCAGCAATGGAAGGTTCGTCAGCCTTCACTTCTGGTGGTGGTTCTGATGAACTTTTGGTTGCAGTGTAGATATTCTTGGCTGAGCGCAAACTTATGGCCGCTATCATATTTTGAGCAAAACAACCCCCTTTCCCTTGAAAAATGGATCTTGTCCCAAGGTCCAAGGTGGGGTATTTTCTGACCATCTCCCAATACTCCTCCCAAGTGGCTTCCTCCACTGGCAATTTCTTCCATTTAATTAGGATTTGAACTACAAGTTTATTATGGATGGGCACAATTCTTCGATCTAAAATTCTTTCAGGTTGCTTGACCAGTTCCTCAACGTAGGTGGGTATATCTTCTTGTATGATGACCCCAGACCCTACCTTCTTCTTCAACTGTGAAACATGGAAGACTGGGTGAATTCTGACATTCTGTGGTAATTTTAATCAATAGGCCACCTCACCAATCCTTTCATCCACTTCATATGGCCCACAATACTTAGGGGAAAGCTTGTGTGTTTTTTGAGCTCTTGCGGTTAACTGCCTATATGGCTGCAGTTTTAGGTAAACCCAGTTTTCAACCATGAATTCCCTTTCTATCCTCTTAAGATCAGCGTATTTTTTCAATCTATCCTTGACTAAAGTCAAACTGTCTTTGAGAAATTGTAAAATGATGTCTCTGGAATACAATATATCCTCTACATGCAGGACCTTGGCAGTATTTGGCACATAACTAAATAATGTAGGAGGAGCAACTCCATAAACTGCCTGAAGAGGAGTCATATTTATGGATGTTTTCCAAGTGGTATTATACCAATATTCAGCTAATGTTAGCCAAGCAGACCACTCTGAAGGCTTATGGCATACGAAACACCTAAGGTATCCCTCTAATATCCTATTTGTCACCTCTGATTGGCCTTCTGTTTGAGGATGGTAGGTAGTGTTGAGTTTCAAGGTTCTGCCCTGTAATTTAAAAAGCTCTTGCCAGAATGTGCTAGTAAATAATGTGTCCCTGTCACTAATAATGGATGCAAGCATGCCATGAAGTTTGAATACTCCATCAAAAAACACTTGTGCCACCTCTCTTGCTGTGTAGGGATGGGATAAAGGGAAAAAATAAGCATATTTAGTCAACCTATCCACTATAACATATATCACAGTGTATTTTCTGCTTTTTGGTAAAGAAGTAATGAAATCCATGGCTATGTCAGTCCAATTTTTTTTTCTGGAATGGGTAGTGGTTGGAGCAGGCCTGGTAGGTGTATATTTTCCCCCTTATTTCTTTGGCAAGCTTCACATTCCTTCACAAGTTTTTCCACGCAACACTTTAGTTTTTCCAATAGAATACTGTCTTGATCCTTTTCACAATAGCCTTGATGCCCAAATGCCCTCCCAAAGGGGTAGAGTGAAATTCATTAATAATGGTATAAAGTAGATCAGTATTATGAGGGTCAATCAAGATCTTTCCTTTATAAAAAAGCAACCCATCCACTAGCTTGAACTTTCTATAATTTCCTGGACTAATCTTTTCCTTGATGTCTGCATAATAAGGGGAATTAGCCAAGGTACCCTTTAATTCCTGCAACCATGTAGGTTGAACTTGAGAGAGTGACATGCATTTCTCTCCTCTTTCATCCCTTCTAGATAGAGAATCTGGTACAACATTTTCCCTACCACATTTATACTCGACCTTATAATCATAACCATGTAATTTAGCAAGCCATTTCCCTTGTATACCAGTATGTAGCCTCTGTGTCAATAAATATTTCAGGCTCTGGTGATCTGTTCTGATAATGAATTGCCTCCCTAGCAAGTACTGAGACCAATTTTTTTTTGCCAGTATCAAGGCCAATAGCTCCTTTTCATATATAGAGAGATTTATATTTCTGCCCTTCAGTGCTTTGCTTAAATAAGCAATAGGTTTGTTCTCTTGCAAAAGTACAACACCTATTCCTACTCTGCTTGCATCACATTCAACAGTGAAAGGCTTACTAAAGTTTGGCATGGAGAGGATAGGTGGGGACATTAGGCAATGTTTTAATTTTTCAAAAGCTTGAGTGGCCATGTCATTCCATAGAAAGGCATTTTTCTTCAACAATTCAGTAAGGGGTCTTGCAATCAACCCATAATGCTTGATAAATTTTCTATAATATCCAGTTAGACCTAAGAATCCCCTCAAAGCCTTTAGAGTAGTGGGAATTGGCCATTGTTTAATAGCCTGTACCTTTTTGTGGTCTACGGCTACGCCGTCTGTAGATATCACATGACCCAAATACTCAATTCTTTCCTTGGCAAATGAGCATTTTGATAGCTTAATTTCCAACTGATTGTCTTGTAACACCTGCAAGGCAACTCTAATATGGCCTAAATGCTCAAGCATAGATTGGCTGTAGATTAGTATATCATCAAAAAATACTAAAATAAACTTTCTTAAATATGGTCTGAATATATCATTCATTAACGACTGAAAAGTTGATGGGGCATTAACAAGGCCAAATGGCATCACCAAGAACTCATAGTGCCCATCATGTGTTTTAAATGCAGTCTTGTGAATGTCATCATTGTGTACCCTAATCCGATGATATCCTGATCTTAAGTCTAGTTTAGTGAAGTATTTCGCGCCGTGCAGTTCATCAAATAAGTCATCTACCAGAGGAATAGGGTACTTATCCTTAATTGTGATATTATTTAAACCTCTATAATCAATACACAACCTCCAAGAACCATCTTTTTTTCTTACCATGACCACAGGGGAAGAGAACGCACTACTACTGAGTCTTATAATACCAGTTTTTAACATTTCCTGTATTATGCCTTCTAATTCATTCTTTATGTGATATGAGTGCCTATAGAGTTTTAAGCAAACTAGTTTAGACCAATGTACCAAAGGTATTTTATGATCTTCTGGCCTGGAGGGTGGTAGATTATCAAGAGGTGCCAGCACTTTAGGAAACTCATTGAGAATTGCCTTTGTAGATGCATGTAATTTGTAATTTTCATTAGTATCAAGTTGAGAACAAAGCATCATTGCAAACTGTCCTTGTATGCATTCCCTTTTGAATGCCTTTTTGTCTACAATTTTTAATTCCTCAGGTTGAATGCCTTGCCAGATATGTATCCTATTATTATAATTGAATTTAACTTGCAATTTTTGAAAATTCATTGTTACCTCTCCTAGTGATTTCATCCATTGGGCCCCTAAAACAACATGGCAGCCATCTAAAGGCAATGATAAAAGATCAACAAACATACAGCAATTTTTACATTTTAGGGGGTACCTGGTTGCACATTCCAAAGCCATGAAGTCTCTCACCATTTGCTACTTGCACTTCAAATCTCTTTGTCTTGTCAACAACTGGAGGCATTCTTTTTTCTAGATTGCAGTCCAAGAAGTTGTGTGGAGCCAGAGTCAATGAGGACTTGTACTGTCTTGCCATAGATGGTACCACATACCTTAGTGGTGTGTAGAGTTGGTATACCACACATAGCATGTAGTGTGATGGCTGGTTTAATTTCTTCTTCACCAAGATCAGTTGCTTCCTCATCATCTTTGGGTTCTTGGTCTTTAAGATTATCTATCTCATCATCTTTATCACTACTTATCTCCGGTACCCCATCAAGGACATAAACTTGCCCTTTTGTTTTGTACCAATGGCCTAGCTGCCATTTCACATTGCAAGTGTAACATGGTTCTTTCTCTGCTTCTCCAGAATTTCTTCTGAAGTCATTCCCTTAGCCTTAGCAATCTCTGCTAGTGATCGATTATGGTTAGATGAGGGCACAAAGGTCCTTTGGCTTCTTAGTGGAAAAATTTTGGGTACTGATGGTTGTGCAGAGTTTGTTGGCTTATAGGGCCTCTTTGGATTAGTCCATCTTGCCTCATAAATCTTTGCTAAAGCTACTGCCTCCTTAAAGCCGAAAGGTCTTGCTGCTTCCACATCTATTCTGATATCTTCTTTTAACCCATCCATAAATTTGTCAAACACATAATCAGGATGAAGATGGGGGAAGTAAGCCTTGCAGTTGCTCAAACATTGTAAGGTAAGATTGAACAGAGGAGAGTTGTTTAAGATTAGCAAATGACCCAAATGGTTTCCTTAATTCGGGGGGGGGGGCAAATCTGATAATGATCTCTTCCTTGAAAACTTTCCAGAGTTCATAATTCTTGACATTACCGGTCAGCCATTTAAACCATCTCTGCGCATCATCCTTTAAGTGAAAAGAGCAGGTAGATACCCACTCAGTCTCGGGGGTGTGATGGTACTTGAAGAGTTGTTCAACCTGATCTATCCACTCAATCACAGTTTCACCACTGCTATAGACAGGGAACTCCAACTTTATGGTAGTGTGCCGAAGCAGGGTAGGAGGGGGAAAATGCTATGTTGATGTCTAGGGTGAGAGGTTTGATTTGAATCATTAGAGTGGAGTGAGAGTGAGGAGCTTCTATTGTTGTTTCTTTAAAATGGGGGAACATAAAGATGATTTCTTAATGATGGTTGAGCTTCATGATGTGAATTGGTTGGTACATTTCTTTGGGATCTAATTTCTTGCATGAATGTTTCCAAGGTGGCTGTAAGAAGATCGAACCTGCCATTAAATTCTTGAGTATTTTCTTGAATTTTTTTGTGCAAGTCTTGTTGTGATTGATGTAGTTCTTGTTGAGCTTCTACCAATTGATCCAGGGCTTGTTTGGTGGTTTCATTGATGTGTTGTTGGTGTCTCTTGAATTCTTCTATATCACTAAAATCAAGGACAGAGGTAAGGCTGTTATCATCGATATTACTGATGTTAGAGGTCAGGGGATTTGAATTTGCCTTGGATGATTGATTCGGGTCCTGCTCTGATACCAAATTGATAGGCCCATGTTCCTTTTCCTGGTTTCTTGTATGAACCATGGTGAATAAATGAGTTTATCGCAGGTGAGGATCAAGTGTTGGTTGCAGAGGCTGTTAGTTGATAGTGGTTCAGAAGAAAAATAAGGAATAAGAGTCTTAGAACTGAAGGAAGAAGAAATAGATAACAAGAACTGACTACAGATAACGAGAACACAAGAAAAGGAAGAAAGCATATAAACCAAGCACTCAGGAAAATAAGATGAAAATGAATTTTATTCAATAATAATCTGCTCCTCATGTTACAGACCCACACCTATTTATAGGACAAATTCCAACGGCTATATTATATGACCAATTCAACTTTTGGAATATTGTATCTCCAACAAGACGGATTATTGAGGAGCTATGAATTATCTACGAGAATATCAAATATCTTTTGGATATCGTGAGTTGAAGTTTGCTTCATAGGTATTTCGTCTTGGTATTGGTACAAATGTGGAGATGAGATATTATTAGATCTATTATTTTGATGAGATATTGAGGAAATATAATTCAATATAACGAAGAGAGGGGTTGGCTGCAGGTTGGAAGGAGAAAATGGTATGCTGATGAAGAAGATGTCATGAGGTTTGTGGATGATAGGAAAATTTGAGGGTGGATGATAGGGTGTAAACGTGTAGGAGCAGACCATACAGAGGTGTGTTCAGTTTCTGTTCTAAATAAAATCAGATTGGACACAGATTAGATGAGATTTATGTTCATATAAATTTTGTTGTCCTAATTCATGTTCAATCGGATGGGCGCTGACGAACGGTTTTCGATCACGAACTCGAACTGACAGGGACATACATTGCTATTTACATCACATTTTAGGGTTTTTAATAGTGTTTCTATCAGTTATATTATTTTTATTAGTATTACTGAAGTATAAACATTTTATGAATCTTTACTACATCAACCAATCAAACAGTTGTCATGAATAGTTTAAAGAACATAATGGATGTACTGAATTATAAGAAATTCGGACAATATCGAATGAACATGGATCGGAAGAGATTTTTGCTCGTACAAATTTTTTTGTCCTATGAAAATCAAACAGACTCGGACGAACGTTTTTCGGTCATGGACTCGAACGCACATCAAACACTTGTATAAAATCAATTGTCCTGGTGGATGATAGGGAAATGTGGACATAAGTTCTCAAACAAAAATAGATTGAAGTTTTCTATAAAAATTTAAGCGTTGTGATTGGCTCAACACAGCGGGACACCAATGTTTGAATCCAGATGATTTACTCCCTCTAAAAATAACCAACTACTCAAACAATGTGTAGGAAACTACTCACTGATTAAAAAACAGAACAAAATTATAGTTTGTTGGAACAAACAAATATGCCATCACGATTACACCAGTTTCACGTTTGAAATCAACTTTGTCATTTAAAATACACCAGTATCACCTGAAAGATGTGTATTACCACTACAATACCAATTGTACTCTTTATTTCACCCAAGTTTACAAAGCGAAACGTCTGGATTATTTGCTTCAGTGAACAATACATTTCTACCTTTTTTAATCAATTAGTTGTCACACACTCATTGTTTGGACAGTCAGTTATTTTATGTGGATAATAAATGTAATAAGAAAGTGGGAATTTATGCGCATGTTGGACTGTATAAATACAAGAAATTCCTATCTTTTACATTAAAACACCTTCCAAAATGCTTTGAAACAGGGTCGGCCCTAGGAGTTTTGGTACCTAAAGCAAAAAAGCGAAAACAAGGCCCTTATATAGAAATTAATGCTATTATCTTTAATTAAATCATCAAAGTAAAAGTAATTTATATTGTTTATAAATAATGAGAAGAGGAAATGAAGAAATAACTTTATTCCTAACAATAATTAAAGTTACACAACAAAATTAATACTAATTACTTATGAACATTTTTCTAGCCTTCTGACTTGCAAAATTACTAATAATATTATCATATTCAAGTTCATTGACCATATCTTGTTCAATCGACAAAAGTGCCAAACCATTTAATCTTTCTTGTGACATAGTGGAATGAAGATAAGACTTTATCAACTTTAGCTTTGAAAAACTTCTTTCGGCCGAGGCAACTGTCACTGGTATAGTTAGAATTATTCTATATGCAATCCAAGGATTAGGAAAATTTAACTCCCTCGAACAAGAATTTATGAAATTAAGCAACTCAATTGCTTTTGTTTTTTCCTTTGGCAAGAAAACTTTTAATGCTTTTAATTCTGAAAATAGCTCTCTTCCATCAATATTAGAGTGCAAATCATGTCTTAAATATTCCTCAAGTTTTAAACAATGATCTTTCAATTTCTCATCATCTATAGAAGTGAATTTTTTTAAATCAAATTAAAAGTCAAACCTATCATCATACTCTTTGAATTGCTCAAATCGAGTCATCAACGAAACACGAGCTTTATCCACAATTTGCAGAAAGCAATTGATTTAGAAAGATTCTTCTACTATTTGCATAGTTTCTTCAACATTCGCATCTTTATCAAACCGTTTCTTCCTACGAATAATTCTTTTTTGAGAAAAAAAATGGTTCAATATCCAACATTTGGGCTATCTCTTTAACATCAACCATCGTAGAATTAAATCCTGTGTTCCTGAAATCTTCAAACAAATCAATAAGCTCTTGTAATCTAGTGATAGCAACATCAATTTGCATATCTTTGGTTTGAAAAATCTGGCTAACAGTGTTTCATTTTTCAACATTTCATACCAAATGCACAATCCGAACAAGAATTCAAAATTTTCAATCTCATTTGTTACAAGACTTCTAGCTTCACTCTTCGCCATAGAAACCTTAATGCTATTTGACAAGGAAATTAGAGCATCTCTTATCTCCATGCTTTGATACCTTATAGATTTTACTGCTTCAATGTGACTTTCCCAATGTGTATCTAATAATGGTTTAACAGTACAACCTGATACATGATCTTTAAAAACTTGTCATCTCTGTGTGGATGAAGAAAATATATTAAATATCCATTGGATCACGCCAAAAAAGTTTGATGCTTTAGGACATGATTTTGCCATATCACATAACACAAGATTAAGACTGTGACAACCACAAGGCATGTAGAAAGCTTTGGATTAGTTTCTAATAGTATTTGTTGCACCCCTTTGTGTTTTCCTTTCATATTTGATCCATTATCATAACCTTGTCCTCTAATATTATAAATATCAAGCTTAATATCTTCTAATACTTCTTTAAGCTTTTTAAAAATTCCAAGTCCGGTAGTATCATCTACTTTCAGAAATTCAATAAAAAACTATTCCACCTTTGCTGGATTAGTTGAAACATTAACACACGTTATAACAAGAGACATCTATTCAACACGACTAATATTTGGAGTGCAGTCTAATATAACTGAAAAATACTTTGCCTTTTTTATTTTCTTAAGAATTTCAATTTTAACTACATTCGCCAATGTGAGTATTAACTTATTTTGAATTTTGTGTCCAAGATTAATGTATATTTATTTCTTTTTGTTCAATCCGTCGAACATGTTCATTACTGGATCAAATTCCGCTATCATTTCAATTAATTTACAAAAAAGACCATTATTTTGTTCGTAGAGCCTTTCGTTCGTTACACGAAATGCTAAATTATTAGATGCAAGTGTTTTCACAACAACATTTATTCTTATTAACACTTTCTTCCAACGTTATTTTTCCTTCTTTATTTGATCTATTACACTTTGTTCTATGGTTGTTTTGACTTTCAATCTTGTTTCCAACTCAATCCAACTACTCATATTCAGAAGATAATCTTTACTACTTTCATGTTGTTTCAACTTAGTACTAAGATTGCGCCAATCATCAATTCCTTCAGTAGTAAGATGACTATCCGTTGTTTGATTTGTGAATAATTTGCAGCAAATACAGAATAATTTATCAAGTGAATTTGAATATACCAACCATTTTCTATCTTGTTTATCCCCGTTAGGTAAATGTCTAACATTAAAAGTGGAGAAAAAATGTCTATTAATAGCATCTTTTGGAAAATCAGAGTCACTATATTTAATACTCTAAAAGGACCTCTTTCAGCCAGCAAATCTCAATTTTTGATCAATTTTTTTCCATATACCAGGGTCATTTGACACTACATTAACATTCTCCACATGTGTTGATGAATTAACATTTGTTTCCTCTTCACTCATATTTTCATTGTCATGTTCGCTCATTAAAATATCATCATCAATATTATCATCAGTCTCATCAATAATGAGGGCATTATCCACATTCAAACTAGAACTCTCTACTGGACTACTTTTGATGAAAAATTTATTAAGAGCGCCTTTCTGTGAATTAGTGAGTTCCTCTTGCCTTCTTTTTCTAACCCTTTTAGCATGTCCAGATTCTTGTTTATGCATTTCTATACAGTATAAAAGTAACATGGAATAATACTATATATTAATAATTATTATAATAACCACAAAAAATTAAATCATGAATATGTAATCTACTAGTTATAGTTTATCAAAAATATAGTTATTTATCGATAAATTCCTACAAAAATATAGTTATTTATTGACAAATAGTTTAAGAATTTTTTAACCAAGGAAAAATAGTTTAAGAATTTTTTAATGGTCAGTTAACATATAATTTATAGTAGATTACAATGTTCATTTTACAACAGCTGTTCAACATTCATTTTACAATTTAGTCCAATGTTCATTTTACATTTGTAATTCATTTTAAAATGCTTAAACTAACCATCAAATTAAATTAAGAACATTGAAAATTAAATTTTAATATGAATTAAGAAAAGAACATTGAACATACAATTTACAAATTTTAAAGTACCAACTTCAATCAGATCCTTCATTTTACTATAAAAGATTCTTCAATTTACAACGTTGAACTAGTATCAACTTCAATCAGATTCTTCATTTGTAATTCATTTTGAAATTTATTTTACAATTGAACATTGAAAATTTACAACAGTGAACATTGAACATCCAGATTCTTCATTTTACTATAAAAGACTAAAAGTAACGATTTATAAATTTTAAAATGAATTAAGAAATATAAATTTAAAGCAAAAATCGATTTTAAAATTCTTAAACCGACCATTAATGATTTACAATTTTAGAAACATCTAATATCTATTCCGACCCATTACCGATTATTGTTTACAGCAATAGTTGACAAATCAAATCAGTGAATCACTAAGTATAAATTGCAATACAACATTAATAACTAAAACAAATCAAACACTAAATGTCTAAAACATACAAAAACTAAAATTATCTACCTTTAATTCGATTTAATTTGTGCGTTCTTCACTTCTTTGTGCCCTAACTACTGCGGCAGGCAGCAGCTGCCGAGATGGAGAGGAGAGGTTGGAGCCTGGAGAGCTGCAGTCCACGTAGATAGAGATCGCTTGTTCAGCTGTACCTGATTCGAGAAATCACGATTCAATTTTCTTTTTTAATGTACGCGTTGGTTGGCGATTTGGTGCCCTAGAATTTTTGGGGCGCCAAGCGGCTGCTTCTATTGCTTTGGGGAAGGGCCGGGCCTGCTTTGAAACACCATCCAAAATCACAAGGATGTCATCAAACTTACATCCACTATTATATTGTTAATAACACGACAAAGAAAATTTTAAATTGTTGACATGAAATAAGATCAACTTCACAAAAATAATCGTAAATCAATATCTAGAGTTCGTTAGTGGATTTAAAAGAAAATTATAAAAATAAAAGGCGACAACGAATGTTGAGAGTGTCTTCAACGCAAGTGTAATTATGTTGTAAAGTGGATTACACGTAAGCATTTGACAATGTGTTTTAGTTTTATTTGTCCAATGCAATTGTGAATTCAATGTAGAATCTAATATGTCAAAAAAATATTTCATGTTGTGAAACTAAATGCCCAGTTTCAGACATCACATTTAACAATTTGAGACAATATACGTCACCAACTCAATTGCTGTCATTTTTTTTCCACCCTCCTTCATTATTTAACTTACGTCAAATCTGTTGGTGATACAAAATCACAAATAGAAGGAAACAAATATGCAAAAAGGAAATAATCACATGTGTTCATTATGGAAATGCATAAATTGTTGGATTGCATTTGAATGAGATGGCAAAGAAATATATGCATGCGCACGTTACGAAATAATATATGTGCAAAATGATATGCATATTATTTCTTTCTTCGTAATCGCATTGTGATGCAGCCCAGCCTGATAATTTAGGTCGCGAGCGACCTAATGAATGGATAAGTCGCTCCAGCGACCTAATGATGGTAAAGAGAAGCTTTAAGTCGCTCAACCTTATGCCGCGTCTCTTCTTATGCCACTACGGAATTTAGGTCGCTCACTGAAGAGAAGCTGTTTCATTATGCCGCTCCAGAGCTTAGGTCGCTCAAATGATAGGTCGCGTGAAGAGTTCCCGTTGTTGGGTTGGTTAGGTCATTTCAGGTGTTAGGTCCTAACTCGTATGTTGAGGTTAAGTCGCCTAGTGTTGTAATATGTTGTAACTTGTACATATGTTAAGTCGTCCATGTTGTAAGCGTTAAGTCGCGTATGAGTTGAGTCGCGTTGTCTTTAAGTCGCTAGCAACCTATGTTAGGTCGGTCGGTCGTGTTTGTGTATATGTATAGGTCATGTATTGTGTTGTACTTTGTTGTTAAGTCGTGAACGACCTAGTGTGAGTTGTAACCCTATAAATAGGGATGTGTTGGTCATTTGTAAGTGGTTGAATTTTGAATAAACTTTGTTTGAGTGCTTTGTGCCTCTTTGAAATTGGTAGTTGAGTGTTATCTCCTATCTCCACCTTCGGAATTCGAGTGCGCTCGAATCAACGATTGTTGAAGCCAATTCATGGAATCAAGTGCGCTTGATCAACGTTCGAAGAATTGTACATCTTCTTTCACGGCATCGTGCGCGATCAACGTGACGAAGATTGCTAGAATCCGGTATCTCGCGAGATCAACGGATTTGGGCGTTTGGTATTTTCAATCCACCGATTGCTACTTTCATCGTTGTATTCATTTCGTAAATATCCGTTGCATCATTTGGTATCAGAGATAGACTTAGCCAATCATAGCTAAGCAGAGTCTTGGAGCCAAGGAGGAGAGTTTGAAGAGTTCAAGCCGAGCAAATTAAGTTTAGGCCAAGCTAGTTGAAGTGCTTGAAGTGTTGGAGCCATGCGAGCTAAGTGTAGGCCGAGAGCAAAGATTTGAGTTAAGTTGAAGATTGTTTCATTTGATAATGCCGCCGAGAAGAGCTAACCGTCATCAAAATGTTGAAGATTTGTACAAAAGAGAAGATGCTGAACAAATGGAACAACGCATTAGCAACAAATTCAATGAGAAGTTGGATGAAGGTATTGGTAGATTGGAGAAATTGATGATTGATATGAATCAAAGTCAAAGGAGAAGGTCGCCAGTCTCGAACCATGGAGGAAACAGAGTTTCACCATCGGTTACGGAAGCGAGGAGGGTGTCTCCACAATCTGTTCGAGATAGAAGAGAGTCGTCAGTTTCAACAAGGAGAGATCACCATGAATTTCGAGATGAAGAAAGAAGAACTCAACGTGAGTTTGAGAATGAGCCATATCGTGATGATGAAAGACATGCGTGATCGAAGAGATGTTGATGGTCGAGATCGATATCGAAGTACACGTGATTATGATGAAGAGAGTGATAGAAGTAATATTCATTATCCAGATCGAGACCAAGTACGAAATGCATATCGGGATGTTGAAGATGATCGACGATGAGAGTCAGGGATGAAAACTGATATTCCAGAATTCAAGGGTGGTATACAAGCTGAGGAATTTTTGGATTGGTTATCTAATGTTGAAGAAATTTTTGACTTTAAGGAAGTTCCCGAGCATCGGAGAGTTAAGTTGGTTGCTACTCGTTTGAGAGGAAGAGCTATGGCATGGTGGCAACAAACTAAAATTACACGGGAGAGGATGGGAAAGTCAAAGATTGAGTCATGGGAGAAGATGAAGAAGTTGATGAAAGCTACTTTCTTACCTTACAATTATCAATCTCTTATGTATCAACGTTTGCAGAACTTGAGGCAGGGAACAAAAACTGTTAATGATTATGCTGATGAGTTTTATCAATTGATTGCGAGGAATGACATCATGGAGATGGAGGAACAGTTGACCGCTAGATTTGTTGGAGGGTTGAGAATGCAGATTCAAGATATGGTGAATATGTTTGACCCCAGATCTATTGCTGAAGCACATCAAAAAGCTCTAGCTTGGGAGAAGCAAGGTAGGAGAGGTGGTGGTGTGTTTATAAATTCCAACAATCAAATGAAAGGGGCTAGTAGCAATTCGAATGTTTCCAAGGCTGTTGCAAAACCGGTTGTTAGTGAAGTTGCTAAGACCAAGGTCAATAGTGGTATCAAATGCTTCAATTGTCAGGAGTTTGGTCACAAAAGCAATGAATGTCCGAAGCCAAAGAAGCGAGTGATGGTAGCTGAGGTTGAGGATGAGGATGTAGGAGCTGAATGTTCTAATTCACCACAAGTTGAGGAGGAAGAAGAAGTGTCGGGAGATGAAGGGTGTAGTTTGATGATGAGGAGGTCGTGTTTGACACCAAAGCAAGAGGATGATTGAAGTTGGTTGAGGAGTAACATTTTCCAGTCAACGTGCACTATCTTGGGAAGGGTTTGCAAGTTTGTCATCGATGCGGGATGTTGTGATAACATCATTTCTACCGAGGCTGTGAAGAAGTTGGCATTAAAGACTGAGAAGCATCCAAAACCTTACAAGTTAGCTTGGTTTAGGAAAGGTGGGGAGGTGAAGGTTGGACGAAGAGCTTGTGTTAATTTCTCGATTGGGAAGAAATACAAAGATGAAATTTGGTGTGATGTTGTGGATATGGATGTATGCCATTTGTTGTTGGGGAGACCATGGCAGTATGATAGAGCTGTGCAACATGATGGACGTACCAACAGCTATAGTTTCATGTTCGAAGGCACAAAAATCACTTTAGTTCCCAAGAAGCGACAACAAGAAGAAAGCAAGTTGGAGGAGATTGAAGAACTTAAAACTTAGCTATCTTTGAAGGAGTTTGTTAAGGAAGTAGAAGAGGAGCCTGAAGTATTTTTGTTGATTGGACGTGAGAGTAATGAAGTGGTTGAAACTCCTGAAGAAGTAAAGCCGGTGCTGGGAGAATTTGATGATGTATTTCCTGAAGAGCTGCCAACGGAGTTACCACCATTGAGGGACATACAACACCAAATAGATCTTGTTCCAGGAGCTGTGTTACCACATAAACCACATTACAGAATGAGTCCAAAGGAGCACGACGAGTTGAGAAGACAGGTGGAAGAGTTGCTTGAACAAGGGCGTGTACAGGAAAGTTTAAGTCCTTGTGCAGTTCCAGCCTTGTTAGTGCCGAAGAAGGATGGAACGTGGAGGATGTGTACTGATAGTCGAGCACTAAACAAGATTACAGTGAGATACAGATTTCCTATGCCCAGATTGGATGACTTGTTGGATCAACTTAGTGGAGCTGCTATATTTTCGAAGATCGATTTGAAGAGTGGTTATCATCAAATTCGAATTCGACCAGGGGATGAATGGAAAACAGCATTCAAGACACGGGAGGGGTTGTACGAATGGCTGGTTATGCCGTTTGGTTTGTCGAATGCACCAAGTACTTTTATGTGGGTGATGAATCAGATCTTTAGACAATGTATTGGGAAGTTCGTGGTGGTGTATTTTGATGATATACTGATATACAGTGGAAGCCCAGAAGAACACTTGCATCATCTGAGAGAAGTGTTGATGATACTGCGACAGGAACTATTTTATGCTGCAACGAAGAAATGCGTATTCATGACGCATAGTGTTTTATTTTTGGGATATGTTATATCAGAAGGAGGTATACAGGTGGATCAGAATAAAGTTGAAGCAATCAAAAATTGGCCACAACCCAGGACGATAACAGAAGTTAGAAGTTTTCATGGTTTAGCATCATTCTACCGAAGATTTATTCCACACTTCAGTAGCGTGATGGCACCAGTCACTGATTGTATGAAGGGGAAGCAATTTTCATGGTCAGAGGAAGCAGGATTTGCTTTTGAGCGGATCAAGGAACTTTTGACGACAACACCAATTCTAGTATTACCAGATTTTCAGTTGTTGTTTGAGGTACATACTGATGCATCTAAAGTTGGGATTGGAGGGGTGTTGAGTCAGAAAGGACGACCAATTGCATATTTCAGTGAGAAGCTTTCGGGAGCCTAGATGAGATATAGTACATATGATGTGGAATTTTATGCTATTGTGCAAGCCGTGAAACACTAGAGACATTACTTGTTTCACAAGGAGTTTGTGTTATATACTGATCATGAGGATTTGAAATATCTGCAAGGGCAGGAGAAAATTTCAGCTAGGCATGCATCGTGGATTGCATACCTGCAGCAATTTACATTTGTTGTGAAACATAAGTCGGGAATTACGAATCGTGTGGCAGATGCATTGAGCAGGAGGAATCATTTGTTGACTACAATGAAGATTGAAGTGATAGGATTTGAACTATTGCCAAAGTTGTTTGAAGAAGATCCTTACTTTGCGAAGATTGTTGAGAAAGTCAAGGATGAGAGTACCGATGAGTTTGTGATGGTAGATGGATTCTTATTCAAGGGGAATCGATTGTGCGTACCAGATTGCAGCTTGAGAATGAAAATTGTAAAAGAGTTGCATGAAGAAGGATATGTTGGTCGGGATCGCACATTGCAGTTGATTTCTCAGTCTTATTATTGGCCTTCGTTGAAGCGGGAAGTTGAAAAGTTTGTGCGAAGATGTCATGTTTGTCAAGTTTCGAAAGGGACAGCTACAAATGCGGGATTGTATATGCCTTTACCTGTTCCTACAAAACCATTGGTTGATGTAAGCATGGATTTTGTGTTGGGTTTACCGAGGACTCAACGGGGAAATGACTCTATATATGTTGTGGTGGACCGTTTCTCGAAGATGGTACATTTTGTTGCTTGTAAGAAGACGGCAGATGTAGTCCATGTGGCACAGTTGTTCTTTAGAGAGATCTATCGCTTGCATGGTTTACCAGAATCTATAGTTTCGGACAGGGATACCAGATTTCTGAGTCATTTTTGGCTGAGTTTGTGGAAGATGGTGGGAACAAAGCTGAATTTCAGTAGTGCTTATCATCCGTAGTCGGATGGACAGACTGAAGTTGTTAACAGATCCCTGGGAAATTTGTTGCGATGTCTTGTGAAGGATAATCTGAAGAGTTGGGATGTGAAGTTATGTCAAGCGGAGTTTGCCCATAATCATGCTATCAACCGTAGCACGGGTTTCAGTCCATTTCAGATTGTATATTCAAGCTTGCCAAAGGGGCCGTTGAATTTAACGACAGTGCCACAACCAAAGTGGACAGTTAAGCGGGCCGCTGATTTCGTTGATGGGTTGACAGAATGCCATAGAATCGTTCAGGAACGATTGGAGAAGACGAATGAGAAGTATAAACGATCTGCGGATCTGAAGCGAAGAAGTGTTGAATTTAATGAAGGAGATTTAGTATATGTTGTACTAATGAAGGATCGTTTTCCAGTGGGAGCATACAATATACTTAAAGCTCGAAAGATTGGTCCTGTAAAGATTGTGAAATGGATCAATGAAAACGCTTATAGGTTAAAGCTGTCGGAGGATGTGTACACTTCTGATGTGTTTAATGTTAAACATCTTATACCTTATTATGGAGATGAACAATCCACTGGGAAAGAAATTTTAAATTCGAGGACGAATTTTTCCCAACCAGGGGAGGATGATGCAGCCCAGCCTGATAATTTAGGTCGCGAGCGACCTAATGAATGGATAAGTCGCTCCAACGACCTAATGATGGTAAAGAGAAGCTTTAAGTCGCTCGACCTTATGCCGCGTCTCTTCTTATGCCGCTACGGAATTTAGGTCGCTCATTGAAGAGAAGCTGTTTCATTATGCCGCTCCAGAGCTTAGGTCGCTCAAATGATAGGTCGCGTGAAGAGTCCCGTTGTTGGGTTGGTTAGGTCGTTTCAGGTGTTAGGTCGTAACTCGTATGTTGAGGTTAAGTCGCCTAGTGTTGTAATATGTTGTAACTTGTACATATGTTAAGTCGTCCATGTTGTAAGCGTTAAGTCGCGTATGAGTTGAGTCGCGTTGTCTTTAAGTCGCTAGCAACCTATGTTAGGTCGATCGGTCGTGTTTGTGTATATGTATAGGTCGTGTATTGTGTTGTACTTTGTTGTTAAGTCGTGAACGACCTAGTGTGAGTTGTAACCCTATAAATAGGGATGTGTTGGTCATTTGTAAGTGGTTGAATTTTGAATAAACTTTGTTTGAGTGCTTTGTGCCTCTTTGAAATTGGTAGTTGAGTGTTATCTCCTATCTCCACCTTCGGCATTCGAGTGCGCTCGAATCAACGATTGTTGAAGCAAATTCACGGAATCAAGTGCGCTTGATTAACGTTCGAAGAATTGTAGATCTTCTTTCACGGCATCGTGCGCGATCAACGTGACAAAGATTGCTAGAATCCGATATCTCGCGAGATCAACGGATTTGGGCGTTTGGTATTTTCAATCCACCGATTGCTACTTTCATCGTTGTATTCATTTCGTAAATATCCGCTGCATCACATTGCTTTGGGATTATTTTCTTCCATCTTTGGAATGAGTGAATTACTTGCTATGTTTGCGCAATTTGTTACTATTGTAATTTGCCTCCATTATCTTCTTACCATATCTTGGTAATTTAATTGATGACTCACATGAATTTACATTGGTTATAAATTAAGGGTAGACTTAATTGTAAATCTATCCTGGTATTCAGCCAGTGATCCCCAAATGGATTGTCTCTTCTTGTTAACCCTAATTAGGACTTTGGTATGTAAACTCTTATCTTGTAATCTCTTGTAATTCTCTCGGGTGTAATAAAATCTCTCTCCTTTGGACTGGACGTATACTATCTCGATGATAGTGGAACCAGTATAAATATTGTGCGTTTTTTTTCTTTATAGTTATTTGCAATTTATTTGGAGTAATAGAATAATTGCTGCTAGATAAAGTGATGTTCAAATTGGCAAATCTAGATCCTGTTTATTTTTTTTCCGCATTTGTGCAATTTTTTGCATAACAAAATCTAACATGAATTTATCTAGGGCATAAGGTTTTCAAGTTCAAAAGGTATGTATCTTCTTCCTATCAAATCATTATCATATCTCAATCAATTTCCCTAAAATATCTGAAAGTTCCATTATCCTATTCATCTATTTTAGGATTTTAAAATTTAAAATTAATATTATTGTTGTATTATTTGTTCATTTTCTCATTTTTTTAACAACAAACAGTTATGTCTAGAAAACATGGAGTAGTAATGATAAATCATTGATCTTCAATCTCAATATAGGCAGAAAAAAATCAAATTTTGAAATGACCCATGTTATTTCAGTTTAATTTTGCCATTTTAGCTTCATTAGGATCAACTATGAATTGGTATAAAGAGTTTTATTCTTAATTTTAAGCAAGATATATTCTTTTTATACTACTTAATTATCACATTGTTTTTGCTACTTATGATAAAATCATTTGAAAGCATTGAATTTCCATTAGTTATTCAATCTTTTATAGGTTCAAATAAAGGTTTATAATCTATATCCTTATGATAGCTGTTTGTTTTAAGATTAAACATGTTTGGGTGTATTTGCTAGTTTATTTAAAGCTTAGGTTGATATCTTATACTAATATATGTCCAATATTTTGGATAGTACATAAAAAATTATAACAACACTAAAATCATGAACCTGAGAATGAACAAACTGAAGCATGTAACTCATGTCTATGTACCAAAATAGTTGTGTATGTAATATATCTTTCTAGCACATGTAGATTTTAATTTGTTTAACATTAACCGATACTACAAACTTCCTCCGATTTGTTCATGTCTACTAAAGTGAAAGTAAACTAGTTGAACTCATTGAGTAGGTATGCTTTCATGGTAGTATATAGTTTTAACAAAAGTAAAATGTGTATGCTATATAATGTTAGTCCATGAGATGATGAGATGATGGTTTTGATGACAACAACCTTAGAACAGATTATAAAATATAAATACTAACATTACAAGTTTAGATATATATGTATATGCAGGATCTAACCATGCAGGTATCAAGAATGAAGACTGTACAGTATAGAGATTCAAGATATAGAGAGAAAGAAGACTCATGAGTATCAAGATTATCAAGAGTTCAGGTTTTCAAGATAAGTTATATAGTTAGGAATATTGTTAAAACTCGTAGAAAAGCACTGGCATCTTAATATCCAATTTATTCGTGGAATGGAATCCACTTCGAGCCCGTTAAAGGGATGGAACCCTAAGTAGGATGGAAGCTACGAAAATCTAGTGGGACATTATTTTGTATCCACTAATTTTATTTCAAAATGATTTTACAAAATTATCTTGTTTTCAAAATGATTTCAAAACTTTCCTTTTAAAAGATTCAAAACTCTCTATCCTGATTTTAAATAATATAGCCTAAAAAACATCTTTAATTTCAAAGTCAAATTACTCCTGATTTTAAACTATCTTTTCAATAATATATTTAACTTTTAAATATTTAAACTTAGATTTAAATATAAAATTATAGTTAAATTATGTATATATTGTTCTTTATATTTACTTATGTATTTCAACTATAGTTAAGTATATTTATAAAGTTTAAAATAATTTTAATATAAGATAGAGGTTATTTTCAAAGAAAATCAAAACACCAAAAATCCCTTTGGGATGTCGACATGCCCAAGTACCCCATGTCGATATAGTGTCAGTTGGTTTCAAAATTCAAATTTCAAAAGAAGTGTCTATTCGCCATAACTCTTCATGAATGGTCATGGCTGTTGCTATTCTATAAATAGGGGTCAGTTTCAACGAATTTTTAATCACTTTTTCTGATTTTCACTCCTCTTCTTCTTCCACATTTCTTAATACAAAATCATACCATTACTCTGCCGAAATTAACATCGAATCATACTTGATTACTTCTAGTGTGATTCTCCATCACTATCTCTACAAGATCCAAGTGCTAATCTGAGTTATAGACTTTTTGTAATCAATCGAGCGAGAGAAGGTGTGATTGTAGCCCTGGAAATCAATTGGGTGAACTTGTTGCCCCGGAAATCAAGTATCTCTACCCAGAGGATTGTTATTCTGGAGGGTGTATCTCGTAGCCTTGAAATTGAGGGTTGTAATTGTTGAATTGAGTTTGAAAGGAAATCCGTACTTGTGTTGCGGGACTAGATGTAGGGTAACTCCGAACCAGTATAAAATCCGGTGTGTTCTTTCCTTTACTGCTTTTACTTTATATTTACATCTGTGTTTGATTCTGTGTTCATATCTGTGTCTGTTTAGTGTATACATTGTTAACAAAGTAAGTTAAACTCAAAAAGATTAACAAATTTCTTTAAACACTATTCACCCCCTCTAGTGTTAATTCTAGCCTTCAGATCCTTAATCCGCATTTCTCACATTTGGTATCAGAGCCTTGTTTTCAAAAGTTTCATCATCTGAATTTTGAAAATTTTCAAAATGGCTACTAACACTAGTACTGCTATTTCCACCAACACTAGCTCATTTGTAGAAGGTCAGTCTACTGCCAGACCACCACTTTTTAATGGCAGTAACTATGCATATTGGGCATGTAGGATGAAAATATATTTACAATCTGTAGGATTAGATACTTGGAATATCACACAAACTGAATATTCTGAACCCACAACTAATTTTGCACAGTGGACCACTGAGCAAAAGACTGTTGCACAAAATAATTCTAAAGCAATGAATATTCTGTTTTGTTTACTTGAAAGAAATGAATTTAATAGAGTGTCAGTTTGTAAGTCTGCATATGAAATCTGGAAAACTTTGCAAGTAACTCACGAAGGAACAAGCAAAGTTAAACAGACCAAAATTTCCATGCTCACAAATCAGTTTCAGTTATTTAAAATGAATACTAATGAGTCTATTTCAGATATGTATAGTCGATTTCAAGATATTGTGCATTCTTTAATATCTTTGGGAAAAGAATTTTCGGAAGAAGATCAAGTCAGAAAAATATTAAATTCTCTCACTCCAGAATGGGATCAAAAGACACTTGCAATTGAAGAGGAAAATGACATCAGTACTTTAAAGATAGAAGAATTGATTGGAAATCTAATGTCGTTTGAAGTTCAAATGATCGGGAGAAGAGAAAGCAAAGCATCTGAAAAGAAATCAATGGCATTTAATGCATTAATTGACGGATCAGACTCAAACAGTGATAATGATGAAGAGATAGCATTTATGACCAGGAATTTTCGGAAATTCCTGAAGTACAGAAAATTGAATAGTTCCAAGAGAAACAACTTTAAGAATTCCGGTAATCAGACTACAGCACCAAACTATATTAAATGCTTCAATTGTGACGAACCAGGTCATATCAAAAGAGACTGTCCGCATCCAGATAAGCAAAACTCTCCTACAAACAATGATTCTGCAAAGAAACGAAAACGTGCATTCATTGCTACTCTAGATGACTCCGACTCTTCCTCCAGCGACGATGAACAGAAGAAAGATAATTCAAATCTGTGTTTCACAGCAATTCTCGATTTAGTCGATACCAAAGACACGAACTCTGAAAAAGGTACACGTTTACAATACATTGGCTGGAATTGCATGCTTGAATTGATTGATTGATTGGTTGATTTTGAATTGATATGTTGTTTGAATTTTAAAATTTATTTTCTATTTTTTACTATTATTTTATTATTTTATTATTATTTTTAACACATTCTGAAATATATTATAAGTACAATAATATTTTAGAAATATAGACATTAATAATAATATATATATATATATATATATGTATATTAAATAACTTAGGAAAAATCATGAAAATTCAAAGCCACATGTCGACATGGCCCCTACTATGATGTCGACATGCTTACCTGAATTTGAATTTCAAATTTTGAATTCAAATGTTTGAATTTCCCTCCACCTTTTCACTTCATTTACTTCTCTGAAAAGATACCTTTTGACCAGAGAATATGTCCTTTGAAAGTCTATTTATTCACTATCTTTTATCATATCTTTTCACTTTCATTTTCAAATTAAAACTCTCTCTTCATATCTTCAAGATCTCTACTCTCTACTCTAATGGCTTCTTCAAGCAACCCCTTAACCATGAGAATTTCCAAAAAAATCAAAGAGCAATTATTCAATGATCCGGAGGCAATTAAAGCATACATCAATTATGCTAATTATGCCAAAGTCCATCCCGGAAAATTTGCTATTTTTCAAGATTTTTCTTCTTATGAAATTGATTCTCTTTTTGCAAACAATGGTGTTTTAAGTCTTATTGACTCTTCTCAAAATGATTTTGTTTGCTATCCTAATCTTGTCAAAATCTTCTATGCTAATTTAAACCGTGGTTTTTATATTGGAAATGAGAATGAAATTTGGAGTAATGTCAAAGGCACTCAAATTGTTTTGAATTGTTACCTTTTGGGTACCATTCTCAATTGCAAAAGCACGGGAATGGATCTTTCTAGTTTTCAAATCGATGAACATGATCGTGAGACATTTCATCATATTTTTGAAGGAGATGAAAACTTTGAATTTAAGAATCGAAACTTTCGTCCTAAAGCAAGAATTGTCAGTCTTCTCTTACAACATACTTTGACCCCAAGATCGGGAAATTTTAACAATCCTACTTCAAAAGTGTGCAAATCACTTTTTACTATTTTTGGAAATTATGATATCAATTGGACGCAAGTTATTTTGGATGAACTTCGTCCTAAAAATTTTGAAATGGGAGAAAACACTTTATATCATGGAATTTACCTTACTCGGATTTTCAACTATTTTGGAGTAAATTTCAAAGGAGAAGAATTTATTTCAAGAAAAGTTTTTAATATCTCAAACATTTCTCTCATGAAAATCCCATATGTTTTTCAACCTTATGAAACCCTTACCGAAAAGGAAGAGCGTTTGGTTCATGAGGAAATGGAAGAAGAGGAAGAGGAAGAAAGAGAAGAAGGGGATGAATTGGAAATTGAAGAAGAAGAAGAAGGTGAAACCTCTTTGGAAAGCATCGAATATCCTTCCAATCCATCCAACAAAACCCTTCTCAAACACCAAAAGATAATTGTAGAGAATCAACGGATTTTAAAACGATCCATTAGTAAGAAGTTGGATAACATTTCTTCGAAGATGAACAAGTTCTTTTCAAAAGTCAGCAAGAAACTTGGACTATCTTCATCATCTTCATCTTCTAACTAGTTTTATCTTTTAGTATCTTATTGTATCTGTCTTAGTTTGTTTGTTTTTTTCGATTGTTCGTGTAGTTCATTATGCTTAATCTTTGTATTATCGTAATGAAATGAAATTTCCTTTCTGTTATCTATCTTATCTTATCTCTAGAATAACTGTTAGTATATTATATAAATATATACATATACACAATTATTCATAAAATCAAAATTGTCATAAATTGTCACTAACCCATGTCGACATCCCCTAGAAGACCATGTCGACATGTACTGGTCAGAAGTGATTATTGATTTTGAATTTGAAATTTGAATAACTACCGAATGTCTATTCATTTCAAACGAATTTCTACACCTATATATACCCTTTCCTTCCAGAAATCTTCACTGAAATTTATCTCTCATTATCTATATCCTTCATTTCTTTCTCTAATTCAATTATGGCCAATCCTATTCACAATATATCTGAAAATCTTGGAGAAACACTCAATTCATTCAAGAATATTCTCTATTTTATTCTACGAAACCAGCGTCACTTAGAGTTGAGTCAAATGCAGATGATCAAGGAGCAAGAAAGGCACTTCGATGCAATACGATGGATGATCTCCTTTCTACACAAGGATGATAATAAAGCACATCCTCCTGTCTCTCTCACCAATGACAATGAGAATTGGGATGCAATTAAAGCAGACCCTATATTTGGAGAAGATGGATGGGTAGATGTTTCTCGAAAAGTTTAATCTTCTTTCTTTGTTTGAATTAATTTGTTTGATTTGGTTTGAACTGATACTTTGTGTTGATTGATTTTATTTGGTTTGAATTTTGGTGTGTGAAACATATATATATATACACTGAAATGAATATAGTCTTTAATTAAGTTATTATGCTTATAAGTATCATTATTTCTTAATCTATATATTATATATTCCGTTGTATAGTTTATCAATGCAGGTACTGAAGTCCAAGAATAAGGGGGAGTAAGTTTTTGTTAATGACAAAGGGGGAGAAATATAAAATAGGGTAGTTAGGCAGAGATTAAGGGGGAGTTGTTAGGATAGAAGGAATATTTTATAAACAAAGGTTGTCATCATCAAAAAGGGGGAGATTGTTAGTCCATGAGATGATGAGATTATGGTTTTGATGACAACAACCTTAGAATAGATTATAAAATATAAATACTAATATTACAAGTTTAGATATATATGTATATGCAGGATCTAACCATGCAGGTATCAAGAATGAAGACTGTACAGTATAGAGACTCAAGATATAGAGAGAAAGAAGACTCATGAGTATCAAGATTATCAAGAGTTCAAGTTTCCAAGATAAGTTATATAGTTAGGAATATTGTTAAAACTCGTAGAAAAGCACTGGCATCTTAATATCCAATTTATTCGTGGAATGGAATCCACTTCGAGCCCGTTAAAGGGATGGAACCCTAAGTAGGATGGAACCTACGAAAATCTAGTGGGACATTGTTTTGTATCCACTAATTTTATTTCAAAATGATTTTACAAAATTATCTTGTTTTCAAAATGATTTCAAAACTTTCCTTTTAAAAGATTCAAAACTCTCTATCCTGATTTTAAATAATTTTAGCCTCAAAAACATCTTTAATTTCAAAGTCAAATTACTCCTGATTTTAAACTATCTTTTCAAATAATATATTTAACTTTTAAATATTTATACTTAGATTTAAATATAAAATTATAGTTAAATTATGTATATATTGTTCTTTATATTTACTTATGTATTTCAACTATAGTTAAGTATATTTATAAAGTTTAAAATAATTTTAATATAAGATAGAGGGTATTTTCAAAGAAAATAAAAACACCAAAAATCCTTTTGGGATGTCGACATGCCCAAGTACCCCATATCGACATAGTGTCAGTTGGTTTCAAAATTCAAATTTCAAAAGAAGTGTCTATTCGCCATAACTCTTCATGAATGGTCATGGTTGTTGCTCTTCTATAAATAGGGGTCAGTTTCAACGAATTTTTAATCACTTTTTCTGATTTTCACTCCTCTTCTTCTTCCACATTTCTTAATATAAAATCATACCATTACTCTACCGAAATCAACATTGAATCATACTCGATTACTTCTAGTGTGATTCTCCATCACTATCTCTACAAGATCCAAGTGCTAATCTGAGTTATAGACTTTTTGTAATCAATCGAGCGAGAGAAGGTGTGATTGTAGCCCTGGAAATCAATTGGGTGAACTTGTTGCCCCGGAAATCAAGTATCTCTACCCAGAGGATTGTTATTCTGGAGGGTGTATCTCGTAGCCTTGAAATCGAGGGTTGTAATTGTTGAATTGAGTTTGAAAGGAAATCCGTACTTGTGTTGCGGGATTGGATGTAGGGTAACTCCGAACCAGTATAAAATCCGGTGTGTTCTTTCCTTTACTGCTTTTACTTTATATTTGCATATGTTTTTGATTCTGTGTTCATATATGTGTCTGTTTAGTGTATACATTGTTAACAAAGTAAGTTAAACTCAAAAAGATTAACAAATTTCTTTAAACACTATTCACCCCCCTCTAGTGTTAATTCTAGCCTTCAGATCCTTAATCCGCATTTCTCACATTTGGTATCAGAGCCTTGTTTTCAAAAGTTTCATTATCTGAATTTTGAAAAATTTCAAAATGGCTACTAACGCTAGTACTGCTATTTCCACCAACACTAGCTCATTTGTAGAAGGTCAGTCTACTGCCAGACCACCACTTTTTAATGGCAGTAACTATGCATATTGGGCATGTAGGATGAAAATATATTTACAATCTGTAGGATTAGATACTTGGAATATCACACAAACTGAATATTCTGAACCCACAACTAATTTTGCACAGTAGACCACTGAGCAAAAGACTGTTGCACAAAATAATTCTAAAGCAATGAATATTCTGTTTTGTTCACTTGAAAGAAATGAATTTAATAGAGTGTCAGTTTGTAAGTCTGCATATGAAATCTGGAAAACTTTGCAAGTAACTCAAGAAGGAACAAGCAAAGTTAAACAGACCAAAATTTCCATGCTCACAAATCAGTTTCAGTTATTTAAAATGAATACTAATGAGTCTATTTTAGATATGTATAGTCGATTTCAAGATATTGTGCATTCTTTAATATCTTTGGGAAAAGAATTTTTGGATGAAGATCAAGTCAGAAAAATATTAAATTCTCTCACTCCAGAATGGGATCAAAAGACACTTGCAATTGAAGAGGCAAATGACATCAGTACTTTAAAGATAGAAGAATTGATTGGAAATCTAATGTCGTTTGAAGTTCAAATGATCGGGAGAAGAGAAAGCAAAGCATCTGAAAAGAAATCAATGGCATTCAATGCATTAATTGACGGATCAGACTCAAACAGCGATAATGATGAAGAGATAGCATTTATGACCAGGAATTTTCGGAAATTCCTGAAGTACAGAAAATTGAATAGTTCCAAGAGAAACAAATTTAAGAATTCCGGTAATCAGACTACAGTACCAAACTATATCAAATGCTTTAATTGTGACGAACCAGGTCATATCCAAAGAGACTGTCCGCATCCAGATAAGCAAAACTCTCCTACAAACAATGATTCTGCAAAGAAACGGAAACGTGCATTCATTGCTACTCTAGATGACTCTGACTCTTCCTCCAGTGACGATGAACAGAAGAAAGATAATTCAAATCTGTGTTTCACAACAATTCTCGATTTAGTCGATACCAAAGACACAGACTCTAAAAAAGGTACACGTTTACAATATATTAGCTGAAATTACATGCTTGAATTGATTGATTGTTTGGTTGATTTTGAATTGATATGTTGTTTGAATTTTAAAATTTATTTTCTATTTTTACTATTATTTTATTCTTTTATTATTTTATTATTATTTTTAACACATTCTGAAATATATTATAAGTACAATAATATTTCAGAAATATAGACATTAATAATAATATTTATATATATATATATGTATGTATATTAAATAACTTAGGAAAAATCATGAAAATTCAAAGCCACATGTCGACATGGCCCCTGCCATGATGTCGACATGCCTACCTGAATTTGAATTTCAAAATTTGAATTCAAATGTTTGAATTTCCCTCCACATTTTCACTTCATTTACTTCTCATAAAAGATACCTTTTGACCAGAGAATATGTCCTTTGAAAGTCTATTTATTCACTATCTTTTATCATATCTTTTCACTTTCATTTTCAAATTCAAACTCTCTCTTCATATCTTCAAGCTCTCTACTCTCTACTCTAATGGCTTCTTCAAGCAACCCCTCAACCATGAGAATTTCCAGAAAAATCAAAGAGCAATTATTCAATGATCCGGAGGCAATTAAAGCATACATCAATTATGCTAATTATGCCAAAGTACATCCCGGAAAATTTGCTATTTTTCAAGATTTTTCTTCTTATGAAATTGATTCTCTTTTTGCAAACAATGGTATTTTAAGTCTTATTGACTCTTCTCAAAATGATTTTGTTTGCTATCCTAATCTTGTCAAAATCTTCTATGCTAATTTAAACCGTGGTTTTTATATTGGAAATGAGAATGAAATTTGGAGTAATGTCAAAGGTACTCAAATTGTTTTGAATTGTGACCTTTTGGGTACCATTCTCAATTGCAAAAGCACGGGAATGGATCTTTCTAGTTTTCAAATCGATGAACATGATCGTGAGATGTTTCATCATATTTTTGAAGGAGATGAAAACTTTGAATTTAAGAATCGAAACTTTCATCCTAAAGCAAGAATTGTCAGTCTTCACTTACAACATACTTTGACCCCAAGATCGGGAAATTTTAACAATCCTACTTCAAAAGTGTGCAAAGCACTTTTTAATATTTTTGGAAATTATGATATCAATTGGACGCAAGTTATTTTGGATGAACTTCGTCCTAAAACTTTTGAAATGGGAAAAAACACTTTATATCATGGAATTTACCTTACTCGGATTTTCAACTATTTTGGAGTAAATTTCAAAGGAGAAGAATTTACTTCAAGAAAAGTTTTTAATATCTCAAACATTTCTCTCATGAAAATCCCATATGTTTTTCAACCTTATGAAACCCTTACCGAAAAGGAAGAGCGTTTGGCTCATGAGGAAATGGAAGAAGAGGAAGAGGAAGAAAGAGAAGAAGGGGATGAAATGGAAATTGATGAAGAAGAAGAAGAAGAAGGTGAAACCTCTTTGGAAAGCATCGAATATCCTTCCAATCCATCCAACAAATCCCTTCTCAAAAACCAAAAGAAAATTGTAGAGAATCAACGGATTTTAAAACGATCCGTTAGTAAGAAGTTGGATAACATTTCTTCGAAGATGAACAAGTTCTTTTCAAAAGTCAGCAAGAAACTTGGACTATCTTCATCATCTTCATCTTCTAACTAGTTTTATCTTTTAGTATCTTATTGTATCTGTCTTAGTTTGTTTTTTTTCGAATGTTCGTGTAGTTCATTATGCTTAATCTTTGTATTATCGTAATGAAATGAAATTTCCTTTCTATTATCTATCTTATCTTATCTCTATAATAACTGTTAGTATATTATATAAATATATACATATACACAATTATTCATAAAATCAAAATTGTTATAAATTGTCACTAACCCATGTCGACATCCCCTAGAAGACCATGTCGACATGTACTGGTCAGAAGTGATTATTGATTTTGAATTTGAAATTTGAATAACTACCGAATGTCTATTCATTTCAAACGAATTTCTACACCTATAAATACCCTTTCCTTCCAGAAATCTTCACGGAAATTTATCTCTCATTATCTATATCCTTCATTTCTTTCTCTAATTCAATTATGGCCAATCCTATTCACAATCTATCTGAAAATCTTGAAGAAACACTCAATTCATTCAAGAATATTCTCTATTTTATTCTACGAAACCAGCGTCACTTAGAGTTGAGTCAAATGCAGATGATCAAGGAGCAAGAAAGGCACTTCGATGCAATACGATGGATGATCTCCTTTCTACACAAGGATGATAATAAAGCACATCCTCCTGTCTCTCTCACTAATGACAATGAGAATTGGGATGCAATTAAAGCAGATCCTATATTTGGAGAAGATGGATGGGTAGATGTTCCTCGAAAAGTTTAATCTTTTTTCTTTGTTTGAATTAATTTGTTTGATTTGGTTTGAATTGATACTTTGTGTTGATTGATTTTATTCGGTTTGAAGTTTGGTGTGTGAAACATATATATATATACACTGAAATGAATATAGTCTTTAATTAAGTTATTATGCTTATAAGTATCATTATTTCTTAATCTATATATTATATATTCCGTTGTATAGTTTATCAATGCAGGTACTGAAGTCCAAGAATAAGGGGGAGTAAGTTTTTGTTGATGACAAAGGGGGAGAAATATAAAATAGGATAGTTAGGCAGAGATTAAGGGGGAGTTGTTAGGATAGAAGGAATATTTTATAAACAAAGGTTGTCATCATTAAAAAGGGGGAGATTGTTAGTCCATGAGATGATGAGATTATGGTTTTGATGACAACAACCTTAGAATAGATTATAAAATATAAATACTAATATTATAAGTTTAGATATATATGTATATGCAAGATCTAACCATGCAGGTATCAAGAATGAAGACTGTACAGTATAGAGATTCAAGATATAGAGAGAAAGAAGACTCATGAGTATCAAGATTATCAAGAGTTCAAGTTTCCAAGATAATTTATATAGTTAGGAATATTGTTAAAACTCGTAGAAAAGCACTGGCATCTTAATATCCAATTTATTCGTGGAATGGAATCCACTTCGAGCCCGTTAAAGGGATGGAACCCTAAGTAGGATGGAACCTACGAAAATCTAGTGGGACATTGTTTTGTATCCACTAATTTTATTTCAAAAAGATTTTACAAAATTATCTTGTTTTCAAAATGATTTCAAAACTTTCCTTTTAAAAGATTCAAAACTCTCTATCCTGATTTTAAATAATTTTAGCCTCAAAAACATCTTTAATTTCAAAGTCAAATTACTCCTGATTTTAAACTATCTTTTCAAATAATATATTTAACTTTTAAATATTTATACTTAGATTTAAATATAAAATTATAGTTAAATTATGTATATATTGTTCTTTATATTTACTTATGTATTTCAACTATAGTTAAGTATATTTATAAGGTTTAAAATAATTTTAATATAAGATAGAGGTTATTTTCAAAGAAAATCAAAACACCAAAAATCCCTTTGGGATGTCGACATGCCCAAGTACCCCATGTCGACATAGTGTCAGTTGGTTTCAAAATTCAAATTTCAAAAGAAGTGTCTATTCGCCATAACTCTTCATGAATAGTCATGGCTGTTGCTCTTCTATAAATAGGGGTCAGTATCAACGAATTTTTAATCACTTTTTCTTATTTTCACTCCTCTTCTTCTTCCATATTTCCTAATACAAAATCATACCATTACTCTGCCGAAATCAACATCGAATCATACTCGATTACTTCTAGTGTGATTCTCCATCACTATCTCTACAAGATCCAAGTCCTAATCTGAGTTATAGACTTTTTGTAATCAATCGAGCGAGAGAAGGTGTGATTGCAGCCCTGGAAATCAATTAGGTGAACTTGTTGCTCGGGAAATCAAGTATCTCTACCCAGAGGATTGTTATTCTGGAGGGTGTATCTCGTAGCCTTGAAATCGAGGGTTGTAATTGTTGAATTGAGTTTGAAAGGAAATCCGTACTTGTGTTGCGGGACTGGATGTAGGGTAACTCCGAACCAGTATAAAATCCTGTGTGTTCTTTCCTTTACTGCTTTTACTTTATATTTGCATCTGTGTTTGATTCTGTGTTCATATCTGTGTCTGTTTAGTGTATACATTGTTAACAAAGTAAGATAAACTCAAAAAGATTAACAAATTTCTTTAAACACTATTCACCCCCCCTCTAGTGTTAATTTTATCCTTAAGATCCTTAATCCGCATTTCTCACATTTGGTATCAGAGCCTTGTTTTCAAAAGTTTCATTATCTGAATTTTGAAAAATTTCAAAATGGCTACTAACACTAGTACTGCTATTTCCACCAACACTAGCTCATTTGTAGAAGGTCAGTCTACTGCCAGACCACCACTTTTTAATGGCAGTAACTATGCATATTGGGCATGTAGGATGAAAATATATTTACAATCTGTAGGATTAGATACTTGGAATATCACACAAACTGAATATTCTGAACCCACAACTAATTTTGCACAGTGGACCACTGAGTAAAAGACTGTTGCACAAAATAATTCTAAAGCAATGAATATTCTGTTTTGTTCACTTGAAAGAAATGAATTTAATAGAGTGTCAGTTTGTAAGTCTGCATATGAAATCTGGAAAACTTTGCAAGTAACTCACGAAGGAACAAGCAAAGTTAAACAGACCAAAATTTCCATGCTCACAAATCAGTTTCAGTTATTTAAAATGAATACTGATGAGTCTATTTCAGATATGTATAGTCGATTTCAAGATATTGTGCATTCTTTAATATCTTTGGGAAAAGAATTTTCGGAAGAAGATCAAGTCAAAAAAATAATAAATTCTCTCACTCCAGAATGGGATCAAAAGACACTTGCAATTGAAGAGGCAAATGACATCAGTACTTTAAAGATAGAAGAATTGATTGGAAATCTATTGTCGTTTGAAGTTCAAATGATCGGGAGAAGAGAAAGCAAAGCATCTGAAAAGAAATCAATGGCATTCAATGCATTAATTGACGGATCAGACTCAAACAGTGATAATGATGAAGAGATAGCATTTATGACCAGGAATTTTCGGAAATTCCTGAAGTATAGAAAATTGAATAGTTCCAAGAGAAACAACTTTAAGAATTCCGGTAATCATACTACAGTACCTAACTATATTAAATGCTTCAATTGTGACGAACCAGGTCATATCAAAAGAGACTGTCCGCATCCAGATAAGCAAAACTCTCCTACAAACAATGATTCTGCAAAGAAACGGAAACGTGCATTCATTTCTACTCTAGATGACTCTGACTCATCCTCCTGCGACGATGAACAGAAGAAAGATAATTCAAATCTATGTTTCACAGCAATTCTCGATATAGTCGATACCAAAGACACGGACTCTGAAAAAGGTACACGTTTACAATACATTGGCTGAAATTGCATGCTTGAATTGATTGATTGATTGGTTGATTTTGAATTGATATGTTGTTTGAATTTTAAATTTTATTTTCTATTTTTTACTATTATTTTATTATTTTATTATTATTTTTAACACGTTCTGAAATATATTATAAGTACAATAATATTTCAGAAATATAGACATTAATAATAATATATATATATATATATGTATATTAAATAACTTAGGAAAAATCATGAAAATTCAAAGCCACATGTCGACATGGCCCCTACCATGATGTCGATATGCCTACCTGAATTTGAATTTCAAATTTTGAATTCAAATGTTTGAATTTCCCTCCACCTTTTCACTTCATTTACTTCTCTGAAAAGATACCTTTTGACCAGAGAATATGTCCTTTGAAAGTCTATTTATTCACTATCTTTTATCATATCTTTTCACTTTCATTTTCAAATTCAAACTCTCTCTTCATACCTTCAAGCTCTCTACTCTCTACTCTAATGGCTTCTTCAAGCAACCCCTTAACCATGAGAATTTCCAGAAAAATCAAAGAGCAATTATTCAATGATCCGGAGGCAATTAAAGCATACATCAATTATGCTAATTATGTACTTTGATTATATTATGCGCATGTATAAATTTGCAATTATGTACTTTGATTATATTATGCGCATGTATAATATTCGCAATAGAGTTTACAGTTTGTCTTTGTCTAGTTCATAGCTTTGAGTTTTATATCTCTCTTTCTAATATATTAACTTTTGATTTAATAGTAGATACCTAGAATTGTTTGTGTTTTACTTGCAAGAAAGTATTCAAAGTGATCGTTACTGCTTAACCAAATAAGTGTTGGTACATATTTGTGTACTGACCATTGAGCCTTTTAATATTTGAATATACTTGCTTGATGAGACCTTATTCAGCTACTCCAATTGTATGTACAATGATGTACTCATTATAGCCAGGTTCCAATTCTGAAACCCATTATCATATTGTAGTCACATTTTTTCTTCTTCTAAATGTCTATCTAAAATTAATGCCTAAGACCAACCTCTAACATTTATAACATAGGCGCTTCAAGTAGTTGGACAAGTAATTACTACTTAGTTCCAGTGCAATGCAACATCACTGTAGTTTATAGTTGTTTCTCTGTTAATACATATACATGATACTTCTCCTGTTAGATTGCCTCATGCAAGCCCTTTTATCAATTTCATGCGAGCAATTAGGTATTGACCAAGTTTAGTACAACTTGTCATATATTACGTATTTGATGAGTTGATTTTCTAGTTATGTATTTAGAATTGGAAAGTGAATATTTTGTATTTATGCATGCATGCAAGTAGTTACGTTTGTGCCTTGTAGTTTGAGAGATTTCATATTTGCTTTTTTTCTTCATCTTAGGGAACTGCAGGTCTGTACAAATGCACTACAACTCTGTCAAATCAACATCAATACATACATGGTTTGCTTTACCATCATAGATACAACTTTATTATCACATACTTTATTGTCAAAGTCATTGTTCAAATCAAACACATACACAACTTTATTATCATAAACACAAATCAAAAAATTTAAAACATATAAAGTGTAAAGGTAAACTATTATGTGGTGTGCAATTATATATAATTTGAATTACAGTTAATAGCTTTGATCTTGCAGAGTAACATAGTCACCTTGCAGTCTATTATGTAATGGACTAACAACAAGAACTAAGGATTACAATTCATAAAAAATAATTCTAAATACATGTTAACATCAAGTCACCAATAGAAAAAAGAGTAACAAATTGAAATTATCACATTTGCACTTCATCATTTTTAGATGCATAGCCAAAGAGACCTTCCTCTTCCCATTCTTTCATTATTTGAATATGCATTTTTTCATATGCAAGTCTTAATGCTATTTGAAGGTTGTTCAAATCAGTATTCATGACATTCTCTTGTTCCTTTCTTTTTTCGGCCTTTTGTTTTCAAACTTCAACTTCCTCCTTCAACTTTAGAGCCTTCTCTTTCAATTCTAATTTTTTAGCTAACATCTATTTTTTCAATCCTAAACTTTGTTGGCTGATAATGTGTTGTTTTTCTAATGTACATTAAAAATTATTCAACACATCTATCTGGCTTTTTGTTTATTCATTCTCCTGATCTTCTCTCTGCTCCCCTTTATTCCTATTGGTCGAACTACTGCAACATCATCATCATTAGCTGGCTTTTCAGTAGGAGCACGGTCAATCTCGATATGATCGGTTTCATGCAAAGATGAAATTTCTGGTATAGTTGAAGTTGTCGGTGGTGGATTTTTGACAGCGTTTGAACTAACCACTTTAGGTTTTTTCAACGAACCGATTTTAGTGAGTTGCACGGAGCACCACTTTGGGTTGTCTTTCATTATCTCCCAACAATGTTCAAATTTGAACGATGTGCCATCTTCCAATTCTCTATACATATTCAATGCTTCTTTTTTCTATGTTAAGCAAAGAAAAAAAAGCGAATATTAGGAAGTAAATTCAAAGTAAAAGAATAAATGTTCAATTAAGCTTATCAACTCTTATTGTGTCTTCAACATTAGTTTCACTTCCATAGCTCTCTCTAAAGATTCAAATAATGCATGGAACTTGCTGACCACAATTTGTAAGTGTTCAATGGCATGATAAACTGTTACTCCCTCTTTTTTCGTTGTACGTTCTCATGTGATATCGCCAAACCCTCAAGATGTGATCTCACAATTTGGAAGAACTTTGATACTTCCCAATAATTGAATCAACACTGGCATAAAGATATGACTTCGTTAGAGATACATCTTCTTATATCGTCCAATAATGATTAATGTTTCCCGATGGGCCATACGATGATTGTCTTGAACCTTTTGATGTACCGTTGTATTTTTTTATTTCTTTGAAACAGTAAAGCCTCTTTATCACCACAAGGTATTGATGCATTAAACTGGTTTTCCAATGATGGACTGGATCCATAGAGCTCATGAAATATGGAATGTGGGTTATTCATCGGGTTAAAACTGAAAGTAGGTTGAAATGGAATTTGGGATAAATTAAACTGACTTGGATACACATATTGATTTAGATGTTGAACATGGGTTTCTACTTGGGAAGAGTCATTAAAGTTGATGGCTAAAGGAAAATCACTAACTCTATGATATTCATTTCAGCTATTGCATTATTGAGCACTTAAACTATGAATTTCTTGTGATTCCATTCAAATAAAAGGCTATATATACCTACAGGTAAGAACAAATAAAAGCATGAAAACAGAAATTTAAATGATATGCTTATACAGATGGGATAATGATAATAACTACTACTTGAAATCAATGAATTCAGTAAACTATTCCTTGCATAGGGGTTTTGGACCAAAAGTCCCTATTCTCAAAACTAATACACAAAAAGTCCCTACTCATAAATTCATGTAAATTAAGTCCCTGTTTTGTTATTTTTTACCAAACTGTCCCGTCCCAGAAAATCGTCCTAGCATCAAGGGTAAAAGTAGCATAAATTAACCAAAAACTAAAAATAGGGACCTAATTTTCACAACTTTTTTGGAAGGGACTTTTCTTCCATCATTTTTCAATTCTGGGGACTTGGCAGTCATTCCTTGCATACATAATTCTAGTTGTTTCTACTTTATTTAATGTAAATTCAAAATTAATTCAATGATTTTAGTAAACAGCTGAAAGAAATAAATAGGTTGAAGAAAAGATACCATTACAGTTACTTACCTCTTTTCTTGACCACTACTGCATGTTTGTTCTCTTTTGAGCAATATGCCTTTTCTTCTAGGTGCATTTACCACCAAAATTTCACTAAAATCAATAGGTTAGTTTTGCCACATAGGCCGAGTTTACTTTTTTAGCACATTTTCACTGGAGTCCATTTTTAATTTCATTGTGATGTAAATTATTATTTTTGCTACGAGGCTTCGGATAGTAAAAATATTGTTTCCACATGGTTTTCAAATGACATTACTTTTCCTGAAGATTGGAGATGTTCTAAGACTTCCAATTACAAAACTTCTATTTGGATAACAACTAATCAAAAGCTGTTGGATTCAAAAACATCAAACAAAATCAACGGATGGACACGAATTTCATCCTCAAGTCACTCAATAATTATATTTCCCAAACTGAAAAAAATAGAGAAAAACAAAGAAAACATAAGGTCAAAACTTCTTAAGAGAGATTGTGCTACTACAAACTACCAAATGATAATTGCCTTAATGATTATGGAGATAATGGTAGCAATAGAAGGTAATATCCATTACCTTTCTTCCATTAGTGCTGTTGTGAATGGATTTTGGGAGGTTTCAACGAAAAAGATGAGGTAGGGTTTGAAATTATTTGGGAAACATGGATAGGGGAAAGAGTCAAACATCTAGGTTTTGATTGTTTGAGGAAGATGGTTGTAAATGGGAGCTAATAAGAATGAAGTGCACATGAATATTTTGGTAGATCACAATCTTAATTATTCTAGGCCGCATTCTGAGTTATACTTTGTTTACTCGTATAATTGAGTTTTGTACCCTGTTGATTATTGCTAACTAAAATAACTAGAATCTTATGAAAAAACCAATTTGTATTCCTGTATTATTAAGAAAATTTGAATATTTTGAAAATTCATAATTCTTTAAAATATTTGTAGTTTGTTCGCTTTTTTTTAATTCTACGAACTGAACAATTCTTCAATTAGTTGAAAATCTGAATACCTAATGTAAATTTAAAGGGAAACTTGCTGTATAACTTACATTTCTGGTAAGATGCAATACTTTTAATATTTTGACTAGGTTGTATGTAATTAGGAAAAAAATAGAATTAAGTTTGGTGCAATATTTTAATTTTATACAACATCCGTTGAATGAACAATAATATATCCAAGTGGGAATTTTGTATCTACTCAGAATTTTGGATTGATTTAACAGTGTTTCTTTGAAAGTGGGTACCCAACCACTCACAATGCATGAGTAAGAAAATTATATACAAAAGCTGTTGTGAATTAATAATTACATTGGTTAAGGAAATAAAGTTTTTAAATAAGCTTATTACAACCGCTAAACAAAAAACGTTGTTAGAAACAACTTTATGGCAACTTTCGAGAAAAAAACAGTTGTAAAAAAATTCATTGCAACTTTATTTTGCAAAGGTTATAAATGAAAATTTATAATAAGGTCATGTTGTTGTAGTGTATTTGATATTATAAGATGCTCAAAACACTTCAAATTATATATTACAAATTTGGGCATAAATATGAACCTCACTGGAATTATTTTATTAACGGTTTGAACATTACGTATGGTTAGTTAAAAATTATTATAGTAATGTGTATACAAATAAAATTTTCATTTTCTTTCAATATTCGTGTATAAGTATTATTTGTGAACATTGTTAAATTACACACAGACACACGCGCGCACACATAGATATATCTTTACTACTAATAAAGAGAATTCATTGAATAGATTTACTCGATGTCTTTTTGAAATTCCAAATATACCCTTTTACATCTCATAGAGAAATAGTATTCAAATATGGGAATATAGCCTGTTAATTTCTAAGTACAACTGTCAGTCCCCATGAAGAATTACAGTGTGCGTTCACAAGATGAAGTACCCGAGTGTACCATATTGTCCGTAATTTAGGTGGGAGTTCATCGGTCGAAGTTTTGTCAGATTCCAAGTTAGTATGAAGAAGTTATTACAGTCTGAATAAAAAAAATAGCGGCTTCTGCACTAGGCGGTGTTCAAATATTGGGATGTGATAGCCTGTTATTTTCTAAGTACAACTGTCAGTCCCCATGGAGAACTACAATGTACGTTCACAAAATGAAGTATCCGAGTGTTTCATATTGTCCGTAATTTAGGTGGGAATTAATCGGTCGAAGTCTCGCCGGATTCCGAGTTAGTATGAAGAAAATATTGCGGTCTGAACAAAAAAAATAGTGGCTTCTGCACTTGGCGGTGTTCAAATATAGGGATGTGATAGCCTGTTATTTTCTAAGTACATCTGTCAGTCCCCATGGAGAACTACAATGTACATTCACAAAATGAAGTATCCGAGTGTTTCATATTATCCGTAATTTAGGTGGGAGTTAATCGGTCGATGTCTCGCAGGATTCCGAGTTAGTATGAAGAAAATATTGCAGTCTGAACAAAAAAAATAGCGGCTTCTGCACTAGGCGGAGTTCAAATGTGGGGATGTGGTATCCTGTTATTTTCTAAGTACAATTGTCAGTGCCCATGGAGAACTACAATGTGCGTTCACAAGATGAAGTATCTGATTGTTCCATATTGTCCGTAATTTAGGTGGGAGTTAATATGTCGAAGTCTCGCCGGATTCCGAGTTAGTATGAAGAAAATATAGCAGTCTGAACAAAAAAAATAGCGGCTTCAGCACTAGGCGGAGTTCAAATACGGGGATGTGTTAGCCTGTTATTTTCTAAGTACAAGTGTCAGTCCCCAAGGAGAACTACAGTGTGCATTCACAAGATGAAGTATCTGAGTGTACCATATTGTCCGTAATTTAAGTGGGAGTTCATCGGTCGAAGTTTTGTCAGATTCCAACTTAGTATGAAAAAGTTATTACAGTCTGAACAAAAAAAATAGCAGCTTCTGCATTAGGCGGTGTTCAAATATTGTGATGTGATAACCTGTTATTTTCTAAGTACAACTGTCAGTCCCCATGGAGAACTACAATGTTCGTTTACAAAATGAAGTATCCGAGTGTTTCATATTGTCCGTAATTTAGGAAGGAGTTAATCGGTCGAAGTCTCGCCGGATTCCGAGTTAGTATGAAGAAAATATTGCAGTTTGAACAAAAAAAATAGTGGTTTTTACACTAGGCGGAGTTCAAATGTGGGGATGTGGTATCCTGTTATTTTCTAAGTACAACTATCAGTGCCCATGGAGAACTACAGTGTGCGTTCACAAGATGAAGTATACGAGTGTACCATATTGTCCGTAATTTAGGTGGGAGTTCATCGGTCGAAGTTTTGGCAGATTCCAAGTTAGTATGAAGAAGTTAATACAGTCTAAACAAAAAAAATATCGGCTTCTGCACCAGGCGGTGTTCAAATATTGGGATGTGATAGACTGTTATTTTCTGAGTACAACTGTCAGTCCACATGGAGAACTACAATGTACGTTCACAAAATGAAGTATCCGAGTGTTTCATATTGTCCGTAATTTAGGTGGGAGTTAATCAGTCGAAGTCTCGCCGGATTCCGAGTTAGTATGAAGAAAATATTGAAGTCTGAAAAAAAAATAGCGGCTTTTTCACTAGGCGGAGTTCAAATGTGGGGATGTGGTATCCTGTTATTTTCTAAGTACAACTGTCAGTGCCCCTGAAGAACTACAGTATGCGTTCACAAGATGAAATATCCGAGTGTTTCATATTGTCTGTAATTTAGGTGGGAGTTAATTGGTCGAAGTCTCACCGGATTATGAATTAGTATGAAAAAGTTATTGCAGTTTGAACAAAAAAAAATAGCGGGTTCTGCACTAGGCGGAGTTCAAATATGGGGATGTGGTAGCCTGTTATTTTCTAAGTACAACTCTCAGTCCCCATGGAGAACTACAGTGTGCGTTCAGAAGATGAAGTATCCGAGTGTTCCATATTGTCCGTAATTTAGGTGGGAGTTAATCTGTCGAAGTCTCGTCGGATTCCGAGTTAGTATGAAGAAAATATAGTAGTCTGAACAAAAAAAATAGCGGCTTCTGCACTAGGCGGAGTTCAAATACGAGGATGTGGTAGCCTGTTATTTTCTAAGTACAACTGTCAGTCCCCAAGGAGAACTACAGTGTGCGTTCACATGATGAAGTATCCGAGTGTTCCATATTGTCCGTAATTTAGGTGGGAGTTAACCGATCGAAGTCTCGCCGAATTCCAAATTAGTATGAAGAAGTTATTGTAGTCTAAACAAATAAATAGCAGCTTCTGCACTAGGCAGAGTTCAAATATGGGGATGTGATAGCCTGTTATTTTCTAAGTACAACTGTCAGTCCCAATGGAGAACTACAGTGTGCGTTCATAAGATGAAGTATACGAGTGTTCCATATTGTCCGTAATTTAGGTGGGAGTTAATTGGTCGAAGTCTCGCCGGGTTCCGAATTAGTATGAATAAGTTATTGCAGACTGAACAAAAAAAATAGCAGCTTCTACAATAGGTGGAGTTCAAATATGGGGATGTGGTAGAATGTTGTTTTCTAAGTAAACTATCAGTCCCCATGAAGAACTATAATGTGCGTTCACAAGATGATGTATCCGAGTGTACCATATTGTTCGTAATTTAGGTGGGAGTTCATCGGTCGAAGTTTTGCCTGATTCCGAGTTAGTATGAAGAAGTTATTACAGTCTGAACAAAAAAATAGTGGCTTTTTCCTGGGCAGAGTTCAAATATGAGGATGTAGCTTGTTATTTTCTAAGTACAACTATTTGTCACCATGGAGAACTACAGTGAGCGTTGAAGTGGGGATTTAGCCTGTTATTTTCTAAGTACAACTGTCAGTCACCATGGAGAACTACAGTGTGCGTTCACAAGATGAAGTATCCAACTATACCGTATTGTCCGTAATTTAGGTGGGAGTTCATCGGTCAAAGTATCGCCTGATTCCGAGTTAGTATGAAGAAGTTATTGCAGTCTGAACAAAAAAATAGCGGTTTCTGCACTTGGCGGAGTTGAAATATGGGGATGCGGTAGCCTGTTATTTTCTAAGTACAACTGTCAGTCCCCATGGAGAACTACAGTGTGCGTTCATAAGATGAAGTATCTGAGTGTTCCATACTGTCCGTAATTTAGGTGGGAGTTAATCTGTTGAAGTCTCGCCGGATTCCGAGTTAGTATGAAGAAAATATAGCAGTCTGAATAAAAAAATAGCGGCTTCTGCACTAGGCGGAGTTCAAATAAGAGGATGTTATGCCATGTTATTTTCTAAGTAAACTGTCAGTGCCCATGGAGAACTATAGTATGCGTTCACAAGATGAAGTATCCGAATGTACCATATTGTTTGTAATTTAGGTAGGAGTTCATCGGTCGAAGTTTTGCCTGATTTCAAGTTAGTATGAAGAAGTTATTGCAGTATGAACAAAAAAAAGCGGTTTCTGCCTAGGCGGCGTTCAAATGTGGGGATGCTACTATCAAATCTACTTCCACGGGTACAAATAAAAATGCATGCATATTGTGGTTAAATGTAGGCCCACCTGGGCGTGCATATGTACTCATATATATAAGGAGTTGTCAGTGGCACCCTTGTTTTGTAGCATCCCTCTATCCCCTGATTTCCACCACAGGTTCTGAATTAATTAATAGCACTTTCTCTCTCTTTCTACTAGTGCTATTGTTTAATTCGGAACCTGTGGAAATCAGGGGGCGTGTGCTGCACTATTTGAGGTATCATTGAATGCTCCTATATAATAAAAAAAATTACATTTTATTTACATGCATACAATGAAGATGCCTACAAACTAGCAAGTTTATATGTAAATAAACTTCAAATAAGAATAATCATATCGAAATTACTATCATGCAATTGATTGAAACTAATAGAGTATTAGTTAAATGAGTTATCTTTATTTGAAACTAAATTTATTTAAAGAATTAGTACATATTTATTCTCTTTAAAGCTAATCAATCAGAGAATTTATTTTTAACCAATTAATTCTTTTTGAATAAGTTTTTTTATTAGAAACTCTTTAGAAGCATTATAAGTTTTAAATCTATAAGAGAGTATGTGGTTTCTTTTGTTTCGTAACTTTAACAAGTGTATTATTACTGTAGAGAAATATTAAAGTAGGAACTCACGGCATGTTCCTAACTACTACCTTTTTTTCTTTAACAAATTTAGCAAAAGGGAAAAATAAATGAGAAAAATATATTTGTAGATAATTGTCTTCAATAAAATAATTCAACATTATTAGGGTATCTTTTTTATACTTTTAGAGGCAATATCATGCTTTACATATTTGTTTAAGCTTAATGGACATTACAAAATTATATATTCTATATATTATGGAACGTGATTATAATTTTTGTCTTACATGCATAATAATCAGAGGATTATAAATATTATAATATGGTTATTTTTTAATGTGTATAAAAAAAATATTAGAAGCTTTCATACTGATGTTGGATTGGTACACGACAAAAAAGTCTGTCCAATGCCTGATTAGATCCCCAATGAAACTCATAGTCTATATAGGAAGTCATAATATTATGTGAAGTACATAAATGAATAAAAGTCGACTACATAAAAGAAACAAGCTAAAAGTGAGAAATTGTCGATATAAGAGTCAGCTTCAAATTTAAAATATGTTTGGTTGTAGACTTAGGTAATAAGCGACGTCAATATATTGAAGGAGGAGAGGTATACGTGATATTTCCACATAATTGATTACTATAAAGAATTTTCTAAAAATAATGAAGACGTTGTTGTACATAATTAGGTAGCAATTTTTACCTTCGTTTTTGTGGATAAAGGTAATTTTGTCTTTGAGTAAATCATAGTTTCTTTAGGTTTCAGTTTATAATCGAACATGATATCTTTGGTTATTTCTTGCATTTTATTTGCTACAAATGCCTCATACTTTGATTTTTATATTTGTTGCTTTTTTACATACGTAGGTGTCTATTTTAGAGAATATGTTGTTCTACATTGTAATATATCATTTATAATAATTTATTCTAATAATAATAATAGACTTCAATGTTTTATCATTGATTGTGTTCCCTTACATCTTTTAGTCTAATTATTATCTTCAATGAAATATCATCTAAAGTATTTATATATGTATCTACAGGTACTTTGAGTTATGATATTAGTTTACTTTGAATTATGGTTATTGCAACATTATTCAATATTATGTTTACATGATATTTGAATTAATGAAAAAGTTATCTATTTGTTTCAAAAAATTTACTGCATAATGTGTATTATGTATAATTTGCAAGTCATATTACACTCTATATAAAAAATATAGCGTTTTAAAGTTTTTTTTGATATTTTACTAATTTAGTTGGTATTGTGTAATGTCGAAAAATATAATAATGCAAATGGGGGAGTGATGTTTATTTGAAAAAACAATTAAAGCATTCTTTCACTTTGAGTACAGTTTATTTATTTAAATTCGAGAACACTATTGGTATAGTAAACTACATGCATTTAACATACAATAAACTCAAATTCAACTTACATCACTTATATTTGAAAATTAATTGGCATTCTTCGTAATGTAATGTTTACCATGTTAGAAATAACTGATCGATGAGATTTTGTATCTTTGTACAAAGTTATTTTTTCTCAAAAACGTGAAGTTATATTTTCTGCGCTTTGAAATTACTAAAAAGTTTTCAGTAGTGTGTGATATAAAATTAATAAAAAAATGAACACATGATCTCACATTCATATAATAAAGACAAATAGGAAAATGCACTATTAGATAAATTTTATGATGGACCCTGTGTTCATATAATAAGTTCGCACTAGTTGGCATTAATGAACCATGTTATAAAAAAAGATTTCACATAACAGCTCTTGTTGAGTTGGGGAAAGATGAAAAAAAAAAACAAATTATCACTTTAGGGCTGCCAAAAATTTTTATTTAAGTTTAGACCATGTTCGAAACATATTATGAGCATTTTCATTATTCAGCATTTTATACTTTTACATTCTAAAGAAAGAAAAATAAAAATTTTTATACTTATGCAAATTCAAAGTGCGCATATATAATTTTTAAAATTTATTTTGTACATGCTCATTTATACAATGCATGAACAGAAATGTTGTACTATGAAAAGGATGCCTATTTTCATAATAAGTTTCGAACAAGATCTAAATGAGAAGTTTTTTTCAAAGGCCTAAAATAAAATTTTGTCCAAGAAAAATTATGGAAAGATAAATTCAAAGTAGAGGAAGGTTAAGAAAGTAACCTGGCATATAGAAATGGATTGACAAAGAAATCACTATGGGCCCAGGAGAAGTATATATTGAGCAAGGAGTATTTAGACCATAATTTACTCAGAAAATCACCCAATTATGAACTAAAAAATAATATTATAAATGCATTCAAAATACTTTTCGTAGATGGTGACTGCGGATTAGTTCACAATATAGGATGAAGCCGATTACTTCGGAGAAAGCGATAAACTTTGTAGTAAAGAACATTTTTTGTCGATTCATAGTCCAATAGAAGATAATCACCGATAATGGAATCTAATTCGAGAGTGTTAAGTTCAATGACTTCTATGATCGGTACCAAATTTAGAAGAGCTTCTCAATAGTAGCACAACAACAAGCGAATGGGCAGGTAAAGGTGATGAACGAGATCATCAAATCCATCATTAAGGAGAGATTGAAAAGAGCTAAGGGAAACCAGATGGATGAGTTACCACTAGTGGGTTTATCGGACGCCCCATAAGTCTAGGACTGACCATACTCCATTTGATTTAGCCTCGCAACTAAGGCCATGATACTAGTCTAAGGTGAAGTCCCTTCCTATAGAAGATTGCACTATGATCCCAACATGAATGAGAAACTCTTTCTTGAGTCTCTCGACTTAGTTAAAAATAAGAAGAGGCTAAGCCGAGAGTAGTTGCTCACCAGAAAAAAGGAGTAAAGCAATTCAATGGTAAGATCGAAAATTGTACATTTGAAATAGCTGATCTCGTTTTGAAACTGGTCATCCCAAGTATGAGGGCAATTAGTCTGAATTAGAAAGGTCCATATGCGATTGCACCGGAGCTTGGAGATAGAACTTTCAAGCTATCGTTTGTTGATCGGACAATAATTACATGGGCATGGAATAACAAGCAGTTGTAGCACTATTTTACTTTGATTTATTTTTCTGCAAATAAAACATCCTATTTGTTGGGGTTTGGTGTAATAAGGCAATGATTGCCGTTCTTTCGTTCATATATAAAGTCGACTTTCTGAATAAATGGAACAGTGTTTTTGAATTAACGAAATCGTATGTTATTGTGTATTATACACACACACATACATACGTATATACATACATACATCAGTTATTAATGGGGACATGATGATATTGATTTTTGTAGCAGTGTGTGGTGTATTTGATATTGTGATTGTTTCATTGATATAGTTTGTTGATATGATTTGTTAATATGGTTTGTTCATCAATTGTTCTATTGTTGTGATTGACTAAGATATTGATGTAATTGATTGTGATATACTTTTATTATTTTCTGGCTAGGATTACCAACAGATTTTTTGAGTGTCCATGTTTATTTATGGCATGAAACAACTCGCAACATGGGTCTACCTTATTGATACGTTATAATAAATTCCACTTGAATCATTTGATTCCTTTTTACCGGTAAAAGCCCGTGCTCAAAATAATATATTTTCTTGACTAAAATGATTATATATGTATCTTGATTGATGTGTCCTTAAGGGAAGGAAATGTAGCTGAATGCTGCAAAATTAATTAAGAAATGGCATTGGAAAGACTTTGACATGGGGTAACAGAATCTATTTTTTCCACTTTGATTTAAGGTTGTAAGGCATGGCAATGGCGTTGATATGGTGTTGCTATGACGTCGGTAAGGGGTCAGAAATGGTGAACATTTTCTTTCATGTGAATGTCAATTTGGCACTGGTAAGTGTTGAGCCTAGAAATGGCATAACCCCCAAAAGCGAGTTAAAAGTAGGAAATCTAGAAAATAAAAGTAAAAGCATAGAGAAAATTTTATGGTGGTTCCACAAATCTGAGGCTTGCATCCACTATAATCCATTGCTTATGTATTTTAGTTAGGGGAACAAAGGTTTGGTCGATCTAAAAGCCTGGAACAGTCAAGAGTAAATTCCTTAGTGACTAAGGATAATAGAGATAGAAGATGCAGAAAGAAAGTACCAAAAGTGTAACACACCTAACTTTGATTAACATTATTCAGGAGATTTAATTAGATAAATTAAATAGAATAATATGAAGTGTAGTAGGATAAGGAGGATGAGATTTGATAATTAATAAGGTTGGGCCTTAAGTAATTAACTAATGATATTGTTTTAAACTTAACATAGGAGAGAATGTATGAGAAGGGCAAAATAGGAATGACTTTATCTTTTGTCTCTTAGACCATCCCTCTCCTATATCGTTCTCATTTCACAATCATAAATAATCAAAACAAAAAATATAAAGGTCGGTCATTAAACAAGAGTAGAGGAAGAAAGCTAAGGAAATTTCAAAGGAAAAAGCTAGAGAAACTATTCTCCATCAAATCCCAATTCCATTATCCAATCAAATCAAAGATGAATAATAATAAAACTATCTCATTTTTATTCTTGTTTGTATTCAAATCTTGCTTGATTCATTGATGATATTATGAAATGCCATGTTTGATTATACCTTGGTTTGGTTTTTGATGAATTATTGGAATTTTTATGAACTTATTATGATAGTTTTATGGGAAAAACTTTAGTATATGATCTCCAATTGATTTGTTTCTTGGATATGTTGTGTAAAACATAATTTTGGAGATGATTTTTTAATTTCATAAATTTTCAACTCAATAGGAATATTTTACGAATTTTCTAAGAAAGAAAGGGCATTTGTTTCGGCTTTTAATTATTGAAAATAATTAAATAATGATTTTGGTCCCGAAATTTTTATATGTTAAAGAGTATGTTAATTCTGATTTTTGATAAATTTTGTGGATTTTTTCCATGCAAATATGATTTATTAGGAATTTAATAAGCTAGAAAAGCTTATAATTAATATTAAATAATTAATATTGATTAAGTTGTGTGAAATGAATTTTGAGAAAGTGAAAGGTTGCGGTAATTTTTCTGAAAAGGAATTTGATAAAGATTGTTTTTAACCAATAGAAAATTGACAAGAGTTAATGAAAAGTAATTGCTTTTAATAGAAATAAGTTTATATAATAATTACGATATTGCAATGTTGCCAATGTTTCTGTCGAACCCAAGCGACATTAACATGAATGGATTCATACGATATCTGCTACGCTGGTATGGAATGAACCTATTCGGGTTGAAGTCTTATATTATGAGGCATTCGGCATTGAATCGATGTCGACATAGGTAATCTCGTAACGTACTAGAGCTATGCCGACCGTCCTTATTTCTTTGTTTTAAAATCTATAACATAGGCATTGATGTCGCAAGATTTCACCATGGTTTTAAACGATGCCACATGCTTCTTATTTGACACCATAGCTTAAGGTAGTAATGCCTCAAGCATTATTTTCGACATAAACTATTTTATGGCAATGATGCTGCTATACCATAGTTTCAACATTCTTTTATACAGCATAGTAACCTCTATTTTAAAGCACCCGATATCAAAAGTTTATAACGGTGATGTCGAACTTTATCAATGTCGACATCCATCTGTTTTAAGTATTAGGGGCTATATTTCATAAGTTCGACAACCTATATACGGTAACGATAATTTCAACATTATAGCCTAGTGACGATATAAAATCAGAACTTTTACTTCAACTTCATTAGGAAGGAATGCGACATCCCATGCCATCCATATTGATGCCATGTGTTTCCAATGATGAACATATTCTAATTTATGGTGTTATGCCCTATAATAAAGAGGCGCGACATCCACATATCAATACTGAAAGTATACACAGCAGTATTTAAATGGATTATAAATTTATATGTGAAATTGGTAAAGTAATGGGCTATATTTTTCTTATTTTAATTACAAATTAAAAGGATTAATCATATATGATGATAAAGGTTTTCAAGGAATAAATTATTGTTTAGCCCAAGTTTTGATATAAAATTACCCGAGCGAGTTATTACTTAAGATTAAGTAATTATAAGATGCCAATGGCCTTCGATTGAAAATTTGTCAATGATGGATGCTATTTGTTCTTGTTATTATTAAATCGGTTGTTTTTACATGATTATTGTTGTCATACTCATATCATCATAGCTGATAACTACATTATGGGGATAATTAAGGGCATAATAACTAGATAGGTTGACTCAATAGTGAGTATAATCAAATTTAACTCCTAATTGAGTAGAATTGCATCCAGAAGATCGGGTAGATCAAAGGTGTGGGATGCCCAAACTAATCAAAAGATTATAATTTGGGATATGATATTGGAAGATTCCAATAGGTTTATAGTCATCCCATGAAAACTATGGCTCGAGTGATGTTATTGAAGAGGTGCAATAGGTTCTTAGTAATCCCATGAAAAATATGATTGGAGTTATGTTATTGGAGAATTCCAATAGGTTCATAGTGATCCCATGAAAACTATGGTTTGAGAAATGTTATTGGAAAATTCCAATTGATTCATGATGATCTCATGAAAACTATAATTGGAAAGTGTTATTGGTGGAGGCCAATAGGTTCTTAGTGATCCCATGAAAACTATAACTCACGACAGGTAGTCTCCGAGAATTTTAATAGGTTATTAGTCGGCCCATGAAACTAATAGATTCATAGTGACCCTATGATTTGAGACAGATAGTCTGTTTTGGTGAAATTGGGTGAACATATGGTAGATAAAAACTAAATTGACAGATGAGTCAGACTTACCCACATTGCATACCCGCATAAGATCATATTATGTTGTTCTAACCATTGTGGATGCAAGATCATAGTATACGGTTGATATGTTTTGATTAAGATATTAGCGAGGGGAAACCAGTTCCGCACAGTGGCGTGGTCTCACTAGATATCTATTTTAGTTCGAGATGGAAGGTTATTATTCACACCAAAAATTTTGTCTGACCTAAAGTTTTTGTTTTTTCCCTTAAACTCTCAGGTGCTCATTTGAGTAGGTCAGGAGTAAGAATTTTCGGGTTTCCTAGTTTGACGAATAAGCTTTCAAAGACGTGCAGGAGGCAAGCCAGCTATTACTAGCAGCTTTTATTTTCCACTCCATAGTTTTATCTACTTGAATGGATTTAATGGCAAATTGTGTAATTGATAAATATTAGGCTCTGATCAACCAAGGGGACATCTTCATATGTCGCTCTTGGAGTATTTTGTAATGATTATAATTTCTTTGAACGTGGGATCAAATGGGATTGTGTAACGAATATGAAATGAAATATGAAAGATTATTATTAAATTGTGTTTAAAAAATTTCATATTAAAGTGCTTCTGATATTATTGATGTGATTAACATAGCTACATTTTGTCAATGAAAATTAATACTATGGATGACTGCAATATCAGTAGCGCTTAGTTTTGGACCTCAAAATATAGGATGTTATAGCTTAGTATCAGAGTATAAGTTTATGTAAAACTTAAAATAGTTTTTGATAACATAATCCAAATGAATCATAGAATAAGATTAGAGTTTGAGATAATGCTATAGTAACGTACTTGTGTTTGTTATATATAGGTATGTATTCTCCCCTCGCCCTTAGACCGTTCTTCTGTATCTTATTAAGGCTCGTATGCAGATTATGAAGAAACAAGATATGGAAGCAGGAAACAGAAGAGTGAATCTAGGTGGAGGAAGGACCACGACCAATGGAAATGCTCGACCCAATACCAGAAGGAACCCGGGTCGACCGACAAATGCTAACCAAAATGTAAATGCCAATGTAGGTGCTTGAACCCCGCTAGTAGATATGGGGACTATGTATCAATTCTTTGTCAACATGATGCAAGCTTAAGCAACTGCTAGTGTAGCTGGAGGGAATATTGCTAATGTGAAAGGAGTTAATCCCAAGGCACTGGTTGGCAATAATTATGCCAAGCTAAACCGTGATTATTCTAGTCTTGGAGGAAACCCTTTTCTTAGAACTAAGATGCTATTGAAGTAGAGAATTGGCTATTGCACTACAAGAGAATCTTTGTTGACTTAGGATTGAATGACGAGCAGAAGAGGAGGTTGGCATTGAGGCAATTGCAAGGAGCTGCATTATATTAGTAGAATGGAGTAACCGTTGGTGTATCTAAAGAGGAATTGATTTGAGCTGAGTTTAGGAGAAGGTTTGAGGAAAGGTTCTAATCTGAAGTAGCCAATTCAACCTTGCTTAGGAAGTTTATGGAATTGAAGCAAGGGGAAATGTATGTGTTGGAATATGCTACTAAGTTTAATGAGCTACCCAGGTATAGGTATGGTACCATCGACACTGTGATTAAGAGGAACGAAAAGTTTATCCAAGGATTGAACTGGAGATTACTAGGGCGACTATGCCACGTCTCTGTGATCCGTGTAATGTAGTAATGGTGATGGAAATCAAGAATGAGGAGATGCTTTCTATTTTCAGGAAAGAAAAGTTAGCGGAGACCCAAAATTTTCAGGGCAAGAAGAAATGAGCCCAGAAGGGTGAAGCTTCTAAGAAAGGGAAATCTGATATTGTCTACTTCAATTGTGACAAGGAAGGACATTTTGCTCATAAGTGTCGAACTGGTTAGGAAAGAAGGTTGCAAAAAATAAAGGTGTGAAGTGTTTCAACTGGGACCAGATACGACACTACAAGAATCAGCATCTAAGATCGGCTAGAGCTAACAAAGGAAAGTATTTGCTTTGGAACCTTCTACATCGAGACCGGTTGCTGCTGAGAAAGGAAAGTCTATGATAGAAGGTGTGCTTTTAATTCATGGCATATCTGTTATAGTATTATTCGATACTAATGCATCACATTCTTTTATCTCTCGGTGTTTGGTAAATAAGTTAGATTTAAAACCATCATACCTTGTTACTTCCTTAAGGGTCACAAATCCAATGAGAGGATATGCGACTCTTGGGATGAGGTATGAGTAGTTAGAATTTGAGTTGTTAGGTTATACCTTTGCTTGTAGTTTGTTTGTGTTTGATTTTGTGGGCTTTGGAATTATTTTGGGTATGGATTGATTGAGCAAATATTATGCTAGAATATTTTGCAAGGATAGGAAAATATCATTGAGACACCAGCGGCCGAATTATATGCTCAGTTGAGAATTTGAGTTCATATGTTTTTGCTTTATGAGTGCAACAGTAGTGGAAGACGAGATAAGTCGGGTTTTATTGTAAGAAAATTCTCATATGTTTTGATCCTGTTACAAGACTACCACCAAAATGAGCTATTGAGTTTAGAATAGACCTTGTACCTGGAACTGAACCTGTAAGTAGACCACCTAGCAGAATGACAATTACCGAGATGGAGATAAAGGTGAAGCTGGTGGAATTAGAAGAAAATAATTTTATTATACCAAGCAATTTACCTTGGGGAGCAGCCATGTTGTTCGTGAAGAAACCGGACGGGTCGTTGAGATTGTGTATTAATGATCGTAAGCTGGGTGAGAAGAAGATAAAGAATAGAAAATCTTTGCTAAGAATCGATGATTTGTTTGATCAGTTGAGTGGAGCGAAAGTATTTTCCCAGTTGGGTTTGGCAACATGGTTCCATCAACTGATCGTGGGGGTGGACAGTATTCTTTTGACTGTGTTCTAAACGAGATATGGTTCATATGAGTGATTAGTAATGTCATTCGAATTGACAAATGCGCCTGCTCTCTTTATGAACTTGATGAATCGAATTTTCCAAGAGGACTTGGATAGGCTTATGTTGGTATTTATTGATAACATTTTGATATATTCTAAGGAAGAGAGAGAGCATGAGATTCATCTTAAAATAGTGCTTGAGACGTTGAGGCAGCATCAACTAAAAGCAAAATTTCCAAAGTGTCATTTTTGGAAGAGAAGTGAATTTTCTTGGTCATGTATTTTTAGCGGAAGGATTGCCTATGAATCCAGCTAAGGTTAAAGCTGTAAACAACTGAAAGAGACTCGAGACAGTGATTGAGATAAAGAGTTTTCTTAGGTTAGCTGGCTATTACCGAAGATTCATTAAGGATTTCTCTCGGATTGCAACACCCTTTACTAAGCTGACTAGAAAGGACGTAAAGTTTATTAGGTTTGATAATGCGAGGAAGCGTTCCAGAGGCAAAAACAATTATTGACCAATGCGCCCTTGTTTGTTGTGCTAGATGGTAATCAAAAATGGGTAGTGTATACATATGGAACAGGAATAGAAGCAATGTTGATGCAAAGAGGTAGAGTGATTGTCTACGCCTCCTGACAGATCAGACCACATGAAGTTAGATATACGACTCATTACTTAGAGTTAGCGGCAGTGATTTTGTTTGAAAGTGTGGAGATACATCTGTTGGGAGAAAGATTCAAGTTGTATATGGATTATAAGTCCTTGAAGTATTTATTCTCTCAAAAGGGGTTGAATATGAGACAGCGGAGATGGTTGGAGTTTTTAGCATCTTATGATTTTGGTATTATGTATACGCCAGGGAAAGGAAATAAAGTGGCAAATGCACTTAGTAGAAAACATCAGAATGTGGTGTAAACTATGTTGGCAGAATGGAAGGATTTAGAGGTGTTGACTACTTGTAGTGTACGGTTGAGATCGACTAAAAGTTCTAATCAGAGTACCGCCATATTGTCATGTTTAGAAGTTCGACCAGTATTGATCTAAAGGATGGTTATGTTTCCAGGGATTAGAAGGTTGGAAGGTGGAACTGAGATTGATGATCTAGAAGATTTTAGTCTTGACTGGAGGGGATGACTAAGGAAGAAGGGATGGTTATGTGTTCTAGATATTGATGACCTAAGGAAGGAAGTTCTTTGGGAATGTCATCGATTGAAGTTTACTATTCATCCTTGAGAAACCAAGATGTATCAGGATAAAAAGAGAAGTTTCTTCTGGAAAGGTATGAAAAGGGATGTAGGCTTGTGGGTAAAGCAATGTTCAAATTGCCAACAAGTAAAAGCTGAACAACAAAAACCAAATGGATTACTTCAACCTTTAGATATACCTGTTTGGAAATGGGATTCTATATCCATGGATTTTTTTGATAGGTCGCCATGGTTGAAAAAGGGAAATGAAAGTATTTGGGTCATAGTGGATAGACTGACCAAGAGTGCATGCTTTATCCCTATTAAATCAACAAATATAGCACCTGTAATGGCTAAATTATTTATGAAAAACATTGTTAGACTGCATGAGATTCTTAGTAATATAGGCAATGATAGGGATACTTTGTTCACTAGTGAATTCCAAAAGAGTATACAAGTGGTGTTACGTATAAATCTTAAGATGAGTATCGCTTATCACTCATAGGCAAATAGGTAGACATAGAGAGTCAATGTGGTACTTGAAGATTTGTTGAGAGCTTGTGTACTATATTTTGGTGGGTCATGAGAAGACCATTTACACTTAGTTGAGTTTTTCTATAATAATAGCTATCATACTAGTATAGGAATGGCGCCTTTCGAAGCGTATTGAAGGCCTTGCAACTCACCAACATGTTGGATGGAGATCGGAGACAGATTGGTTCTTGGTCCAGATATGGTGAGAGAAGGTGCGGAAATGATTGAGTTGATCTGAGCATGGATGAAGAAAGCTCAGTCTAGACAGAGAAGTTACATAGATAAGAGGCATAAGGATTTAGAGTTTCCAGTTGGAGGTCACGTTTTTGTAAAATTATCACCAATGAAGGGTGTGTACGATTTGGAAAGTCAGGGAAACTGGCACCTTGATACGTTGGACCGTTACCTGTTATAGAGAGGATCAGGAAACTTGCTTATATAATAGAGTTACCGAACAGTTTGGTAGGAGTCCATAATGTGTTTTATGTTTCTCATCTTGGAAAATATATACACGATCTAGAGACTACTATTACTCCAACCGCCTTGGAAGATTTAGTGGTGGAACCATATAATACTTATGTTATACAACCGGTGCAGGTTGTGGCAAGGGATGAGAAGAGGTTAAGAAATAAGATAGTCAAATTAGTGAAAGTTTAGTGGAGTGACAATGAGAAATACCGTACTTGGAGATGGAGGACAAGATCAAAAAGACTTGTCCTGCACTGTTTTGATGTTATATTCCGTATTTGTTATATATCGACTTTTTTCTAGTCAAGTAGGCTAGTAGTGGTGCTATGTGATGTTACATATGTTTGATGAATTGTTATGATTGTAATTATACTTATCGAAATTTCAAGAACGAAATTCTTTAAAGAGGAGAGCTTGTAATACCCGATATTTTGATTAATATTATTCAGGAGACTTAATTAGATAATTAGATAAATTAAATAGAATAATGTGATGAATAGTAGGATGAGGAGGATGAGATTTGATAATTAACAAGGTCAGGCCTTAACTAATTAACTAATAAGCTTGTTTTAAACTTAACCTAGAAGAGAATGCATGAGAGGGGCAAAATAAGAACGACTCTATCTTTTATCCCTTAAACCCTCCCTCTTCCATATCATTCTCATTTTACAATCACAAACAATCAAAATGAAAGATATAAAGGCTCCATTAAACAAGAAGAGTAGAGGAAGAATGCTAAGGAAATTTCATAGGAAAACGCTAGGGAAAATATTCTACATCAACTTTCAACTCCATTATCCAATCTAAGATGAATAATAACGAAACCATCTCATTTTTATGTTTGTTTAAATTTGAATAATGCTTAATTATGATTCATTGATGATGTTATGAATTTCTATATTTGAATATACCTTGGTTTGCTTAAATAATTTATCGTTGGATTTTTTATGAAAGTATTATGATAGGTTTATGGGCAAAACCTTAATATATAATCTCCATTTGATTTGATTTTTGGATATCTTGTGTAAAACATAATTTTGGAGATGAGATTTTAATTTCATAATTTTCAAACTCAATAGGAATATTTTATGAATTTTCTAAGAATGAAAAGGCATCAATTTTGGATTTTAATTATTAAAAATAATTAAACAATGATTTTGGCCTTGAAATTTTTGTATGTTAAAATATATGTTAATTCTAATTTTTGGTGAAAATTGGAGACTTTTCTCATGCAGTTATGATTTATTAGGAATTTAATAAGCTAGAAAAGTTTATGATTAATATTGATTAAGGAGGTACAAAAAGTGGTCGGTTCTAACTAGAAAGTGGTCAGTACCAAGCTCTTCCCTTTGCTCCATATTTCCTCTAACTTCTCCAAGTTTCTTTTATTATCCTTCCAAGCATGTTTCTAAATCCTTGAATCATTTCATTTCCATCTTCGTGTCCAAATTCGTTTGAAAGCCACTTGGTTAATAATCTGGATAACACTTGCCCTCGGAAGTATGCTTCTGTTGAAAACAAAGTGTGCTCTAGAATAAGACAAGCATATAGTATCATCCATGCACGTTTGTTGGTTATCCAAAAGTTGCTTCAAAGCGTTGTTTCTATGTAGTGGATATCCATTCGATTGCTTTATGTAGTAGAAATTCCATTCTCCATGCTAAGAACGAGATTTACACTCTTGAGATCGTTTCACATCTCAAATAGGTAAAGACTACCTTTCTCCTATTTCTCTCCTTTCCACTAGAATTCTGGCCTAAAATTCATCTCAGTACTGAACTGTCGATAATGAGCTGTTTTCCTCTTCAATTCGACATTTGTATAAAAGCAAAACACTTAGCCTTATCATCTTTTCAACTTAGCCTTATCATCTTTTCAAATTTCATTTCCAAAATACTAAAAGAGCTTCTAACTGGTGCCGAATTCAAGCAATCTCATTTCCTTCCTCCAATCTGATCACCGCCGCCTTGCTCGTTCCATCGTCGACCATCTGAAAGCGTCGTCGCCTCTTGATTTCCTTTCCAATTAATACCGATTTCTCGAATCAGTTCGTCCTAACTTCATCCTAAACTAGATCCAAGATCTTGATCAGAAAAGTTATGGCACTGCTTTCTGAGGCCATGGCGACATTCATGGGGTCGCTGTTGGTCAGACTTGAGAAACACATGCGTATTTTGATATAGTGGTCGACACTTCAAAGTTTTAGTTTGGTTGCAACTTTTAATGGGCTTTCCATGGGTTTGACACATGTTTGGCCTAAGGTAAACACTTGCAATCCTCCTAAGTTCACTTACTTTGCAACGATTTGGTGTCGACACTCATCTTACCTAGGTCAAACATGGAACCAAACATCTTATTGCAACTGAGCTACTTTGCTTTCAAAATGATTCCTACTAAAGTCAATCGTTCTCTAGTCGTTGTTCCAAAGTCCAATAAGATGGTTCTTCTTGAAGAATGGTCGTGGAAAATGCGCTTTGGCATACAAACTATCATGTTGCATAGGCATTTCCAATAACTGCACTTCTTGTGTTCCTGCAAAAGAAAGCACCACATCGTTTTGGACAGCAGTTCCGTTATTGATTATATGACGATAACGGGAAAGATCTGATGCATAGTTTCTTCGTGCGGCGAGGCTCGTTTTCTAGAACGAGCGGAGACTCACACCATATAGATTGACATTTCCAATAGACCCTATCAACATTCAGTATTTGATTGGTCAATACACATCGACATCCATTAGATTCTGGGTGCTGGTAACATGGGCTAACAATTAAAAATAGAAGTTTGAAATAAGACATATCTGGCCATGTTGAACATTAAGTTTTCCTATCCAGAATGACAGGACATTCTCCTTGATTTAATGTTGGCACTAGGCCATCAACTCCTCTTGAAGCCGGGTCCACCATAGTTTTGACTTCGACTTCCATGTCTTTTGTAGCTAGGCACTCAATCACTGTTGAGTTACAAAGAATGATAGTACCAGCAGAATCAACCCAGGATTAACCTCCTCCTGTTACTATCCATGTGGGCTTAAGAATTTTGGATTATCCCCCAAAGAAGATGCCAACAATTATAACTGCCAAGATGCTCTAAACCATATGTCGACAACATCAGATTTCTAAGGATGACGCCCTACTTCCATGCAAATTCAATGGGTGCACAATCCTATACCAGGCTATATAGCTTGAAATAGATATATGTGCTTAGGCGACGCTATGCCACCTTTTAGTCCATTCTTATATATGTTCCTCCAGGAGCTTAGGCTCGCTCTAACCCAAGTCCATCCTAATGGATATGCCTTACTTATCTCCTTATATGTGCTATTCATGAACCAGTTTTAATGACCTCCCTTCTTTGGAGAATTAACCCATGTCCTGAGCTTCAAACAACGGACGGAGTCGCCTTCTTACATGATCAGCGAAGCCTGGTGCCATTATAAGGTCATCGAAGCAATCCATAATAAAAGTTTTTACTTCAGGAACGAATATTTCTTCATTTGATGTCCATATGGGTTAAACGGGCTTTGGCTTTATGGAAATAAGATTCTTTCCTTTCTATTATTATATGTGCTTTAATTTCTACCTTTTGAGTATTTAACTTGTTATCTCCTTTCTTATCAGATATTCCTGCTCGAGGCACGAGCGTTGAGCATTCTGATACTCTTAAGACTCTCAAGAGTATCAACATATAATATCACTCTACTACTTATCTCCTAATGAATGAGAACCTTCATCAATGCGAACTTTTATATCGCGATCACTTTGCCATTTCTGCCAAGACTTTGCCAAGTAGTTCCTAGATGCTATAACAACCCTGATTTTTTCAGTGCTGTTAGAATAAATAAATAAGGTTTAAATTGGAAATTTAAATGAAAATTTTATTTTCTCATTTATTGAAGTTAGAGAAAATAATTTATTAATTGGTTTACTTGAAGATAATTGAATTAGAGTCGAGACAAGAATATTTGTTTGATTTGAATTTGGTATTCTTTGATAAGTAATAATAGATATATTTTGAAGAGAATGTTGAGATTTTATTTAGTTCAATAATCATTTCATTGCTATAAAAATAGTGTTATGAAGTGATCATTTTTAAATAAACATTTTAAAGGATTATTATTATCAATGGGAAATTAATTGTTTTATAATTTTAGACTTAAAAATTTATATGAAATAAATTATTATGAATAATTTATAGATTTGGATATATGGTATTTAGGTAAGTGTTAAGAAATTAAGAATGATTTAATAAATTAGCCTTGGAAGTAAATGCCCATTTTAATAAATTAAGAACTATGTATTTTAATTTAATGGACTTAAACTAATCCCAAATCCATTTCTGAACAAAAAGAGATGTACTCTTCTCATTCTTTTCATTTTCAAAGTTCTGTACGTTCAAACTAAAAGAAGAAAACTAGGTTTAGGCTTCTTCTTCCTTTTGCAAGCAAAAATCAAGTTTTTAAAACAGGAATAAATTCCAAAAAATTGTGATAAAATCAAGGTATGTTAATAGAACCATATTCTATCTTATCGACTTATTGATTTCAGTTTTTGTGGTGTTAGATATGGTTTTTTTTGTCAATTATTGAGAGAGTTTCTACGGTTGCTAAAATCTAATTACAACGATGATATGAAGGGATTTTAGCAGGCTAAATTAAAGAAAATGTGAGTTAACCTTCACAACTATCTATATTTGAATTCAAGTTTCTAATTTTGTTGATTGAATGAATTGTTATTAAATGATCTTAGGTTTGGCTGTGATGTTTGCATAAATAGTTGCTAGATTTTTCGTTTGCTGAAAACCTTAGACATTTAACCTCTTATAGTATTAATTTCATGATGTTTGAGTATAACATATTGCTAAATTCACTACCTAGGAAGTCTATAGTGGTTGTAGTTCAAAAACCAACGAAAATGGACCACCGGGGAGGCCGTAGCACTGCCTGGAAACATTCCAGGCTACACAACCAGTGGACCAGTCCACTTGGACTAGTGCACCGGTCGTAGCATGGAATATTTTCCAGGCCATGCTATGCGACTTCCCCGACAGCCCGTATGACTCCCGCTTTGCCCGATGTATTCTTGATATCTTATGTTGTGTGCTAATACCTTGGTTGTGATGATTGGGATGCATATTATGATGTTCTAAATTAATGAATTGATGAATTCATTTCGATGATTTAATTCCATAGAGATGCTACTATGGATATATGAAGATACTGATGACATTGCACATAAGTTTATTACACTATTCAACTAGTGTTTTCAAAAGAAATGTTTTATAATCTTAACATTTTCTAAATTATTTTAAGTATGAATATTTTCTACAAAAGAATGTTTGGAATATTTATTTATATATATAAGATATTTAATTATAATCAATGGTTTTAAATGGGTTTAGAGTGTTGGTTTTAAAAGTGTATTTATAAATACCAATGTATAAATTTATAAATGCTTTCTAATATACATACATACATACATATATATATATATATATTCTAGTTTATAAAAAGAATAGTTTTAAGAAGGATTTCAAAGTAAATTGTTTTCGTAGAATTGCATGACGTTGATCGGATGAGGAATCAATTTAAACGGTTTAGTATAACAGGTGATATGAAACGTCGCATTTGTTTTCCCAATTAATTCTTGGACTTGTTCGAATGAACATTCATTTTGCACGAGTGGGATTTCACTTAGTAAATAATTAAGTAACGCTAAGTGGTTATGGGACATTGCATGATATTTATCTAGTTACTAATTGAAAGTAGATTACACTTAAGTGGAGTTTACTAACTTATAGTAAACATTTGAGTAAACCTAAGTAGTTATGGGAGATGCGGTTGTTACTTGAATGATTACTTATAGGAAGTATATAATACTTATTTCATCGAGTTTTAGACTCGTCTATGGGTAGGCTACTTTATGCTGAATTTGTAGGTTTTCAAGACCCATATCTGGTGTTACTCATTTACTAATGATTATTACTTGCGGTGTGTTTGTATTTGTATTAACATGCGATGCACTTGTCTACTAGACTAGCTATTGATGACGACGAGAGATGTACTCATAATTGGTGTTGACTTGCAATGCGCTTGTCTTATCGTCGACAAACGAAGTGCTTATCTTACGTATAACATGCACATCGATGATAATAAATTAGTGAATTGCTTATTTATTATGTGTGAAGTGCACGATGATGATTATTGACTTGTGAAGTGCTTGTCTTTTGCTTGCATTATGATGGAGAATTAATATGCTTTTAATAATGGTTGCTATCACTTTGATGTTATGTACTGAATTAGTATAGCCTAACATTAAGTCATGAAGTTCATATGAAGTATTAAGTAGATTAGTGAAGTACAACCTATGATATTTTACCCTTGAGTTTATGTAGTCTATTATTACTATGGACTAACCTTTTTGATAATTAGAGATAATCTGACCCAGGTGTTATTTTAATGCTCGGGTCAGACTGAGACTTGATAGGAACAGGGACTCGATGGCTTTGGATGTGAGCTAGCATAATGTGCTTTATTTGATGTTGTTATTATTTTGATTAACCATTTGAGTTTAGCTACATGCTTAATCTATTTTTGTTAATGTTGTAAACATGTATAGTAGAGAACTATCATTGTTTATAGAGATGTATAAATGCGAGTCTTGTATTCTCTTTTGTAGACTCATTCTTTTGAGAACATATTCATGTATGTTATTTCTGTTGTGATGTCTGATTCCATGATGTATATTATATTGTGTATTGTTCTAAATTAGATTAAACCATTGTATTCCTGTTTTGCATCTAGATCAGATATGTTGAATTACCACTTGTCAGAAAAGAAAAGAAAAGAAGTATAGTCACATTATTCGACATATTCGATACTCGCACAAATCAATTTTACATATAGTCGCTCCTAGCCAGCCATATTCTCTACACTAACAGATAGTATTACCCAGTAATAAACTTTGTTAGTGTGGGTCTCGGGGTGGGGCGTTACATATACCAACCGGGTCTTCTGCCCCCATTCGCATTTCTGGGGATGACATCCAAGGAGGCATCAAAGGTCCATCCGGCACAGCTAACATTGATGAACCAATTGATAGAGCAACAGAAGAACACATTGCCAACAAAATACCGATGGAAGAAGAAGAGAGAATCAAGATGGAAATGATTCAAAAAGAAGGAAATGGGGGAGAAGGAAGGGAAGAATAAGAAGATAAAGAAGAAGGTAGAGACGAAGGAAGCGACGGTGATGACAACATCGGCCAAGAGGAAGATGAGTCCTACGGAGAAACGTCTCATGAAGGCACCAAACTTCATGCCCGTCGCATCCAAAGCACATAGTCATCAAGACATCCAAACAAACCGAGAACCAAGCATGGCAACATTAGCCGAGGAAACTCCTCAGATTGATTCTTCATAAGACATCTTTTGATCGTTGAGAGATTTTGACATTCCGATAGCTGATCCTCTTAAGGAGGGTTCTCCGTGCTTCAGCTTCCCCTCATAGGGTATTCTTGCTGAAGGAGGTGAGACACCATCCTTAATTCCTTCCAAACATGGTTCGTAGAGTACTTAAGGGACACCGTCACTCTACACACTACTAGGACCATGAACACACACTCCCTGCATTTGCACGAATTCCAGTACTCCAAGCCGATACGATCCTTTATTTCATTTCAGGTATAATGGGCAGTGGCCGGTTCAATTATCTCCAATATGGCATTTCTGAGGAAAGGAAATGTACTCCTATGATTTTCTCATTCTAGCTCTTATAAAAGATGAGAGACAAAAGAAGTAAGATCCTACAGAAAAGAATGTGAGGCGAAAAGCGCCAAGCGGAAAAGGATAAAAAGAAGAGACGGGTCGAACAGAGACAATCCTACGATCACGTAAAAGCATAAAAATAAATAGGAATGTAATGGATCCTCTTCCAGCATTCCTCGGCCTCAATCTCAATCTTAGCTTCCTCCGCAGCAGCAAGCTTCAGCCTCACTTTCACTTGCTACTACCGTTTCTCCTTCTCCTTATTCCAAAGGAATCACCACTCCTCCAAATCCTCCTGTGGCCAAATCCAACTGCATGCAGGCCGCCTTCCCTAACATCTACTTAGCTGGTGTCATGTTTGATCGTGACTTCAAAAATGTTCCTATGGAAGAGGAATACCGCAAGGTTAGATGGGTCTAAGAGCTTGTCGATCAAGGATACTAACGGAAGAAGCTTTGTTGTGCCCTCTCCAATGTCAACCGAATCAACCAAACGAATATCCAATCGTTTGAATCTAAAAAGAAAACCTATAATAGCCTCATAGAGGGGTACAAGAGGGATTTGGAGAAGATGGTAAAAGAGAGAGATGCGGCTTTTGAATCCGGGAGAAAGGCCAAAAACTTGTTTGTAAAGATGGCAAAGGCTCATAACCACGTTGAGATTGTGATGAAAGATCTATTAAGGACCGCTCATGAGGAAAATCCTACTCTCAAGGCACAGCCTGCTGACAAGGACTTGGGTCCCCTAGGGAAGGATAAGGTCATTCTAGAAAAGGATGAGGCTCTTAAAGCAAATAAAGCCGAGATCCAGAAGCCGCACAATGAAAATGAAAAGCTCAATTCTGCCTTACTCCCATCGAAAACTGAGACGTTAAAGCTCAAGTTGATCACACTGCAGTCATGTATGATCTCAACAAGCTGAAAGAGCAAAAAGCCAAAGAGAGGGAAGAATTAAGAACCATCCATCAGCAGTTATTTGTCCAGTGAAGGCCTTACCGAAGATGAGCTGAAAGCCAAGTATCTTGATCATGAAGACATTCTAAAACTCGAAGAGGGAAAAGCTGTTCTCATCGAGGAAGATGTTGATGCTAAAGCTGCCGCTGAAAGTCCGACCGACCCAAGTGCATCAGGTCAGGCAAAATCATCAATCCTAGATCCTATGAGCTTGTGGTGAAAATCCCAACATCTAAGGGGGCCATCTCCGTGGCCACTCAAATCATCCCAGCATCTTCTCTTATTGAACCTTATATTCCCCTCTTTGTTTACCAACCAATGCAATCAGAGCTCGAAAAAGGGGAAATAACTAAGTCTCATATATAGCAATCTAGTACTGGCAAAGGTATATCCCTCGTCTCTCCAGTATTTGAAGTTCTTCAGTTCTCGTTTGAGACTGTTACTAATCTTTACCACTATGTTTGTGACCTTGTAGGTCATCCTCCTCTTCCACCTCCTCCGCTTTCAATTACTCAAAGCATGGGCACTGTTGTTCTTACAACCGAGTCAACCTCCGTAAATGTAGGACTAGTCCTTTCGAGCCTTCTCTTCAGCTATATTCTGGGTCCTGATTCAGAAAGGATCGCAGCTTTGGAGGGATTGTACAACATTTCGCAATCCTAGAGGGAAGACCTCACTATCACCAGCACTTCAGACTCTACCGTACCCATTGCCAGAGCGGAGAAGTTAAAGATTGACATTTTCAAAGTCAAAATCAAGATCGAGCTTGGTCTTGGAAAGAATGCTGGTATTGAGGAGCTGAAGACTTCTCTACGAGTCCTTCCCATTACTATCAAGGCCTTAAAGGGTAGCAGCATTGGTGCCACCACGAAGACCTCTGAGCCCCCAATTGATCATCCCAAAGATCCTTTCACCATTACCATTGAAGGCGACACTGTCCATCAAAAAGCACAATACCATGGGATGAGAAGGGCCCAAAGAGGCCATAAGATGGCTCAGACAGCAAGGCTGCAAGAAGATAAAGAAGGGTCACAAGAAATAGGCTCCTTGTCGTCCTTTGGTGATAATGAGACATTCTCCATTTGTCACCTTTTGGGCTATAGTTTTTCTTTGTTCAATTTGTTTTATCTATGTCGTGACTGTGCAGGATCGACCCCCGCATCCATTGTATACAAAGTCTGTATGTAATGAACGACTACTTTTTGTTTCAACTCTTTCCATTTAAATTTAATCACTTTGTATACTATTCCTGCATATTTAATTTCTTGCATATAAAATATAACTGTTTGTACTACAATTTATCCATATTATACATGCATGTTTCTATGCAATGCTTTTATTTACTGCAACTCTAGGCATATAAATAAAATTCCTACAACTATTTTATTTATATTTTATTATTCAGTTCCGTTTTTTCATCACCAAAGAGTTTCCGTTTAGCTAAACAAAACTATTACTTAACCAACTCTACGGTTATTCCTATCTACCTTTGGTCGGGTTTCCTTCGACCATTAACAAGTTATATGTAATCCGAGTTTCATGTTATTCCTTATTTTTAGGGAACAATAGTTTAGACGTTTGAACCCTAACGTCTTCGATTCCACTAATAACCAGGCCCGATTGATATTATCTATAGAATTCCACCACTCAATCTTGGCCGAGCGTGTCCCGCTAAGCCATTAGTGAATCTATGCATTTTGTAATTCCATTTTATATATGTCCGATCTCCGGGACTTGGTTTTCCTAGTGTCAAAATTCAGCCTCATTCCTTAACCCAAACTACCTTTGAGCATCGGTCAAAGGTTGATAGCATGGGGCGGATTATCTGATAGTCTTTAGTTGGATTACACTCTCGTTGTCCCGATCCTGGGTAGGAGGAATTCGACGATACCCATTTTTGAGTTTCGGCTTTCAACTTCACCTTTTTATGGGCATTGATTGAAAGCATCCACCGACTATCCTCGCTTATCCTCAATCAAGCATGTCCTGCTGGGTCAAAACGCGGTCGTGAATATCTCGACCAAACAATAGTTCATTTATCTAAGAACCTGTGCCTTTGGACACCTATTTCTGGGCATCCTCTCTCAGTCCTACCTATCTTTGGGTGTTGACCGAGAGTATCCATTGACCACCTCACTTATCCTCGGCCTAGCATATCCTATTGGGCTGTGAGCATGGTCACTAAATTTCCATTTGTGCACTAGTTTCTATCTCTGAAAACCGACGGTTTTAGCTACCAGACTCCGGACATTCCTTATCGACCTTGCCTATTTCCGAGCAATAATCAATATCGGAGGGATATGGTCGAATCATCCAATCGACTCTTATGATTATATTACCTTATCTTGATCCTCGACGAAAGGAGTCGATACCTGTCTTTCTCTAAGGTATTCGAAATCCAGTCGACGTCCATCAAGTTAATAATTGGAGCTGATAATACCTCCATTAGAACCAAGTCCAATAGTTGTGCATCTCCAGAACTAGTAACTTGGCCAGTGGATCGTCCATCACATTCTCCTCTATAGATGTGCGTAATTATGTAATACTCTAGTTCATCCAATAGTTCCAGTGCTTTTGTCAATTAAGTAGAAATTCTCGCACCCCTAGGCTAGAATTCCTTTTAGGCTTGGCAAACTGCTAAATGGGAATCACAGAATATTTGCAGCGTCCTTATTCCCAGTGTCTTTGCTATCTCGAGCCCGGCTATCAATGCCTCATAATTAGCCTCATTGTTAGTTGAGAGTAATTCCAATTTTAATGCATAACAAATTAATCATCCTTTCGAAGTTACAAGCATCACTCCTGCACCCGAACTTCTTCCATTCGAGGCTCCATCCATAAATAGTTCCCAATGAGAAAGTGTGATCATATCATCTTCCTCTACACCATCTCGTGTGGCAAATTCTATGATGAAATCTTCCAATGCCTGCCCATTTTTCGCCTACTTGGATGGTAAGTAATATCATACTGGCTTAGTTTAATTCCACCTCAGCAACCTTCCCGAAGTCTCGAGTTGGTGCAATACCTGGTTTAAAGGATGATATGTAATCACCTTGATCAGATGAGACTGAAAATATGGTCACAACTTCCTAGACACAATCAACAAGCAATAAGTAAGTTTTTCCAACTTTGGGTAGTTCTTTTCAGCTTTGGTAAACCGCTTGTTGATATAATAAATTGGCCTTTGAATCCTCGCCTCATCACTTAGCAATGCTGCACTTAGTGTATGAGCAGACACTGTCAAATAGATAAACAAGTCCTCTTTATCCAACAGTTTGGATAGAAACGATGGTGTTTCCATGTGCCTTAGCAATTCTTCACAGACATCCTGTCCATTAAAAATTCTTCTTTCCCTTTTTGAGGGCGTTAAAGAATGTCGTACATTTTTCCATTGCCTTTGATATAAACCAACTCAAAGCGGCAATCTTCCTATTCAAGCTTTGTAACTCCTTTTTCATAGCAAGGGCAGTTACGTTCCTCAAGGTGTTAACCTTATCTGTATTAGCTTCAACGCCCCTCGCATTTACGATAGATCCTAGAAACTTCACCGATGCAACTTCAAAGGAACATTTCAATGGATTTAACTTCATTCCATATTTCAGTGGCACTTTAAACATTTTCGAAAGGTCATCCACGTGGATACTTGACAGCCGTGACTTCGCGGGCATATTATCTACATATATCTTTATTTTTCGTTCGATCTGATTCCTAAACATTAATTCACCAACCTGATAAGTAGCTCCTACATTCTTCAGACCGAATGACATTACTCAGTAACAATATAATCCAAAATCTATTATAAATCTTGTGTGCTCCTGATTTAGAACATTAATTGGTATTCGGTTATAACTAGAATATGCATTTATAAAAGAGAGCAACTCGAGTCCTACTGTTCTATATACCAATTGGTCAATCCTGGGCAATGGAAAGCTATCCTTTGACATGCCTTATTCAAGTCCAAATAGTCAATGCATATCTGCCACTTCTCGTTTTCTTTCTTAACCAATCCGAGGTTGGATACCCATTCTGGGTATAAAGTATCGCGACTCAAACCATTCTCTTTTAATTTATCGACCTCCTCCTTCAATACAGTGAATCGCTCCAAACCTGGACCGTGTCTCTTCTACTTCACAGGTGGAAACTATGGGCCCACATTCAGTGCATGGCACACTATCTCTGGCGATATCCTATAGATATCCAAGTTTTCTCATAGAAAACTAACCGGCTACATCCTCAACCTTGGGTTGAGTTAAGTTCCGACCTTAAGACCCAGAGTTGGGTCATCCATATCAATCGGAACATTTACTGTCAACTCAACTTGTGCCACCCACACTTCCTCTAACTTCTTTCATGGATCCATAGACTTATCGAACCTGCTATGGTTCTCGATCCAGGGCTTGGGCTTTAATTACTATGCTTCTAAATTTTTGATGCGGAGAGTTCTCTCTACATTCTTGCCTTTCTCTTATTGTTTTGTTTTCTTAGCTTAGCGACCTAACATTCTCATCCAGCGCTTTTGTGTCCTCTATTTGATCCGACCCAAATCTCTAAAGGGAACTTCATCATTAAGCCCCAAGGAACCGGTGCTATCCTTAAATCAGCAAGGGTTGGCCGACCCAAAAATTCATTATATGTCGAATACTCATCCACTATTACGAACTTTTGAACCTGCAATATCTTACAGTTTCCATCTCCTAATTCCACGGACAAATCAATTGTCCCAATCGATTGTTTACGCTCACCAGTAAATCCTTGAATCTTGGATTTACAAGGCTTAACATCCTTCAAGCTGATTCTCATTTGATCGAACATCCTTTTAAACAAGATATTCATCAAGCTTCTATTATCCACTAAAACTCGACAAACCGTAGAAGGGCCAACAATAGTCATAATCATCGTAGGATCAAAGGTTAGTGCTTTGACTCCATCAAATTCCATATTCATGAACACAATATCATCAGTTACCATCTTTTGTAGCTTAACCAAAGCTCCGTCCTCGATGCAAAGCAGCTCTCCTATGGTGCATGCCTTAACGAACTTGCGTACCGCTCCATTTTGCTGTAGCTTTTCTCTACTAGATGAGGTCCTTCAGTTATAGACTTATAGTATTTATGACTATCCTTCCATCAGTATGCCTGGACTCCTCCCCACTAGGTCCAGGTTGGTTTCCGCGGGCATTCGGCCATTGGGGACTTGCATTTTTTTGTCATCCTGCGGCTCTCTAACATAATGTTGTAATTTTTTCTTCCTTATTTATTCCTCGATAAAATGCATAAGATGGCAATACTCGTTTATGTTGTGTCCATAAGTTTCATAGAAATAACAATACTTACGTGAGCCCTGCTCTTCCTTGGTAGTCCCTAGACGTCATTTTATACCTTTCCATGCAACGCATGGTAAGGTATGTATTTTCCAACGTATCATTCAAGGGGTTATATTCACCCCGTCACATATTCCTTCAACATTTCCTGGATTCATTCTGTCTGCCCCTAGTGCCTTGATTTCTTTTCATTTTATTACCATAATTACTAACATTTATCGCCACATTCTCAAAACTCTCATCGATCTACTTAATCGCTACATTACTCTGAACCACCTCCTTTAACTGTCTACCATCAGTCTTTCCAACAGTCAGGCTAGCTTCTTCCAAATGCAAGAACTGATTAGCTTTCTGGTGAAACTCCTTCATAGTAGTCGATTGATTCATACTCGGCCATTTTCCAAATTCTGTGTCTAGATGTATGCCCTGGATCAATGCCATCAGTGCCATACTTTTGTTCGGGTTATTGACCTCCATAACTGCAATATTAAACCTACTTAAGAACCCTTTTAAGTTTAACGTCTCCTAAGGTCCTTGGGAAAGGTTTGACAAGGACATCACATTCTTAGGCCAAGTGGTGTGGAGCCTAAACTACTCTAGAAACTTCTTCTCCAATTCATCAAAAGTCAATATGTATTTCGATGCGAGTAGAGTAAACCACATTGATGCCACACCATTCATAAAAATAGGAAACATCTATTCCAAATAATATGCGTAGCTCTAGCACCATCCATGTGCCATCTGTACTTAAACAAGTGCTGCCTGGGATCTGTAGTCCTGCTATATGATGACGTATTAAGCATCATATACTTTATAGGATACTCCTTCCTCAAAATATTCGCCATGAATGGAGTTCTACTTGGTGTACAACCCCAATCCTCATTCTTCTTTGTCAACCGGTTGATCATATCTGCTATATGCTCCTTGCTACCTTGGTACTTTGAAGGTCGACTGTCAAGAGCTACGCTAAGTGTTTGGCTCTACGAATGGTCTTGGTTCGCTCATTGATGTCTAGGTTCTCCAGTCTTTGGGAGAATCACCTTTTTAGCTCTTTTCTAACACCTGACTAGCTCTGCAATGGTTGTTTGTACATCAACATCTTGAACTTCAACATCTAGTTTATAAGCATCACCATCATGATGTAGATCATCCTCAGAATCAGATAAGTGACAAGTCAACAGCCATAGCTACCTGCCCCTTTAAGAGACTCGAATTCATCTCGGTACAAACTTAATTGTGGTCGGTACCGATCTGAATCACCTTAGAAGGAATTCTCCTACTTCCTCCAATAACTGTCTCTGCTGCTCCAATAGTCTATTCTTCTGGTTTTGTTTTCCATCTCTCTAATCCTAACCAGAAGCAGACGATTTCTCTTCTTTATATCCAGCAAGTGAAGTTTCTATTATGGTTCTCCTGGTTATCTATATTGTTAGGTCAATAAAGCAATTCTAGTGTCCATCTTTTCCAGTAGCGCCTTCTGACTATCAGTAATCATATGATTTAGTTCTACCATCATCTTATCAAACTCCTCTCTCGTGACCATATCCTAAGATTAAGATGGTCATGCTAACACTGTTGCCGACTAGCTGCTAACTTCGGTATAATAATAAGTTCCTTGATCTGCACTAGTAATCACTCTAGATTTGCCTGACTTCCTTAAGGATGCCATTGATTCCAATATGAAAATACTTCAATTCCTTTAATGAAAATATTTTGAATCCAACCTTTGGACACTCCAATCTAAAATAAAACGCTAGATCTATGCCTGAGAAATGACTTTCTCAGTGAAAGCGCCAAATTGTAAAGTCGAGAAATGGTATAACATCCAAAATCGAGTTGAAAACTAAGAAATCTAGAAAATAAATGTAATAACATAGAGAAATTTTTATAGTGATTTAGGAAATCTGAGGCCTACGTTCATTGTAATCTTATTGCTAATGGATTTTAGTCGCAAGTACAAAGGTTTGGTCGGTCTAACAGCCTAGAATAGCGAAGAGTAACTTCCTTAGTGACCAGGGATGAGTAGAGATAGAAGATGAAGAAAGCAACCACCAAAAGTCCTTTCCAAGTGCCATAGGTTTTGTATTTATAGGGAAATCGTCTAATAGAATCAACATATCTCAATATATCAGATCTAACTTTAGATTTGAGAATGTAGGAGAGGAAGACGAAGTCCCTATAGTTGAAAATTCATCTTGGTACAGACTAGAAGTGGTCGGTACCGATCTAAATTTATGGGGGAAGGTTGCACCGTCTTCCTTCCCTTGGTCTTCTATCCTTAATCCGTCGTGTTCTTAGGATTTTTCCTTGGAAATCATGTTGTTTGTAAGAGGTTCTGATATTTCTAGTACTTGTCTTTTTCCCGTCAGAACTTCCTTGGAGTTGTTCACCTACTCCTTCATAAATGCACCCCAAGATGATCACTCAAGCCAACCATCCATGTGCTATAGCACTAGAGTCCCATAGGAGGCACAAAACGTGGTCGGTACCGAGCTTTTTCCTTTGCTTCATATTTCCTCCAACTTCTCCAAGTTTCTTTTATTATCTTTCCAAGTGTGTTCCCAAGTCCATGATTCATTTTGTCATCATCTTGATGTCCATATTCGTTTAAAAGTTGCTTAGTTAAAAATCCGGATAACGATAAGATGTAGGACGAATTTGGCAGTGACGTGGCATCAAGTAATTTGGTGTCAAGATGGTCAGCCATGCATAGCATTGGAAAGGTATCAATATTATTTTTCCTATGCCTTATTTTCTTACACCGCGTATGGTGCTGGAATGATATCAAAAATAGAAGTTTTCGTAAATCATGTGTCTATTATAGTGCTAACTTGGAGGAGAATGAAATTGAGATTGGTTAAAATGAAGTAAACTATTTTTTTTGCACAGGCCTTCGTTGTAATAATTTCATTAACACCAAAATAAGGTTTTGTCCCAGGTATAAGGTCCAGAAAATTCTTTGTTAAGAAATAATGTAATATTAGCCTGTGTTAATTATTATAAAAATAGAGAGAGATGTTTGGAAAATATAGGGTGTGTTTACGGAAAAATTGCATTAAAAGTTAGAGGTTTGAGGTCAAAGGTTGTGGTGTTCGTGGTCAAAAATTTGATTAAAGTTTGAATAAGAAGTATTGTGAAAAGTAAAGTGTTTATTTTTATTTAAGGAATCAATAATTAATAGTTGCTGATCATTAATTAATAAATTTAGTCAACTTATATTTCATATTTGATATTTTATAAGCAATAATAGAAACTTAAATTCAAATTCAAATTTAAATATTAATTCAAACACAGGTTCATATAGATACCTAGTACATAAAATTTTAATTTTTTAGTAAAACCAATGATTGTAATCAACGATTAGGACACAGATGGTATCAAGAAACGTCTTAGGACCATCGAGTTCCAACATCGACATAGCCTAGTCCAATTTCTTTGGAACTGACAACAATAGACCATTGGTATCGTAATCCTACTTAGATAATTGTCCTATATCACGTAGTTGATTTATAACTCTTCTCCATCGGTCAGAGGTTGCACGAAGTAGAAGCAGGAGCAGTGGAAGGTCCAGTAACATCATGATGCTTGGCTTTTCAACTAGGGCGGTAGTGTACAATAGAACGGGTAGCTGGGTTGGTAACATATCATCAAGTTAGAGATACATCATCAATCTGATTAAAGTCAGCCTGATCAAGGCCCTTCATTATTTCTTTGTGTTGGATCTAGGCCATCACACAATAGGTTAAATGGGTCACTACAAGAAAACGTACAGTTTCCGATGGCAGGAGACCGTCAGTGGACGTCGGAAGCCATCGGAAACCAATGCAAAAAGTCGTCGCAACTATACCCATCGCCGCACAGTTTTTCCAACGGCTTCCAACAACGTCCATCGTAATATTTCCAACGGTAACCAATGGACAGACCGATGGCTCTAGACGACCGTTGAAGACATGTGGACGATCATGGAAGTGAAAAAAACCGTCGGAAGCCTTCGGAATAGGGCCGTCGCAAGCCGTCTGAAAATTTCGACCTACAGGTTGTCGCCAACTGTCCGAAGCCTTCGAAAATTCTGAAGCTTTTTTTTGCGTTTTCTGGTGCTTTCTAGCCTACTATACACAATCGAGAAACATAATATATTCACACACAAGCACATATCCAATTTAGATATTCAATATAATATCAGATCATACAAATATAATCAAATCACATAAAAAATAAACCAAGCATAACTCGCATAACATCAAATCAACACTTCGTTAACATAATGTACATACATCTCATTGTACAAAATATACACCGTGGAACATCAACTCCCAAATGTTAAATTATCATCACCAAATGTATCATCAAATAATATACACAACATTTCAAAGTATCCAACTCCACCAACTCAATGTATCATAAAAAATTACTAAATAATGACGCAAAAAATATATATTCCTATCACTCTTGTCAATCACCTCCGGAACCAGCTGAAGATGGAAAGTGGCCACCATAGTGCTGTGTGTACTCAGTAATACACTGGTCCAGCAGCTGTCTCATCTCAATGGCCTGCCGACGGTTCTGCTCCTCCAGTAGAAGATCTTTCCAACAAGGCAACTCCCAAAATATACTTTGTTTGCACCAATTATGAATAGTCGATTTACCTGCAATTTTTGTTTGCACTCTAGTTTCTTGTATCTTGGGATAGTCCATTACACGTTCGTATATGTCTTCGCTTGACCATATCGTTGGTGGTTGTCTGGTTTCTACTTTATTAGCTAAAAAGTTTTTTCTATCTCCTATGAAAGGATGATTGACATGGAGAAAACATTGATGGCAGTCAAACCATGAAATTTTCTTACCACTCGGTAAAGAAAATGCCCGTGTTTCTTCCATGCAATAAGGACAAGCTAGATGACCCGATGTACACCTTTCTGAAAGCATTGCATAGGCAGGAAAATCACTTATAGTCCACAAAAAAGAAGCAAACATACGAAAAAAAATTCTTTGAAACGTTGTATGTTTCTACTCCTTCGTTCCATAGTGTTTTTAATCAACGGTTGTAAATAAACATCGATTCCTTGGGTTGGACCGTCGCGGCCAGGAACGGCAACAGTAAGAAACATATATTGCGTTTTCATACACATCCACAGAGGTAAATTATAAGGTGTGATGATAATGGGCCAAGATGAATATTTAGTACCAAATTGACAAAATGGTGAAAAACCATCCGTACATAATCCAAGTCTAACATTACGACTCTCTGCTGCAAAATTAGGATAAGTTGTGTCAAAATGCTTCCATGCTTCTCCATCGGCTGGATGTGTCAACGTACCTTCTTCCTCCATTCTCACACTATGCCACCTCATATGTGGTGCAGTTACAAAAGATACGTATAATCTTTGAAGCCTAGAAGTGATGGGCAAATAATGCATACGTTTGTATGGAACTTCCTTTTCCTTCTTTTTTCTTGGTTTGTACCTTTCCTCGTTACATATTCTACACTTCCTAAGAGTGATGTCCTCTTTCCAAAACAACATGCATCCATTTAAACATGTATCTGTTTTTTGATAAGGTAAACCAAAAGCCGACATAAGTTTTTTAACTTCATAGTGATTTTCACACATTAAATTATCGGGCGGCATATGTCGTTTTGCAGCTTGTACAATAGATGTAAATCCGGCTTTGGTGATGTTGTATTTTGACTTCATCGCAATGTATTCTGCGGTTACTGATAGCTGAGTGCCACTTTTACAACCATCCTAAAAATGTTTCTTAGCAGCATCCAATAAATCGTAAAAAAATTTGCTTCAATATTTGGTTCTTCAACATTTACATCGTCGTCATCAACTTCAATCGTAGGTAACATTGATCGTGTTGCATCTGCAACCATTTTTCTATACGGTTCGTCATAACAATTTCATTAACTCTAATCTCTAATTCAGACTCTGTAAAAGTATGTGCTACAACTTATCCATGACGATCCCAAGCATAATACTCCGGCACGAAACCGTTTTTGCACAAATGGACTTTCACAATATTGGATAACAAATACTTCAAATGTTTACACCACTACATGGACAATGAATTTCTATATCATTTACGTTATTACTTAAAGCGAATTCAACATATACGTTTATACCATTATAAAATATTCTTTTATTGAACCTCTCAATCCTCTTCTTTGATACATCCATCTCCTCCTATCAACATAATAATCGATCATCTTTTCTATTTAAAAAAATATGTCACAAATTCAAAAATAAATATTAGCCATTTTATGAGTTGACATTTTATTTTTCAATGTATTGATACATAAACTTATATGCGTCAATTTCACCCCACTTAAGAATACAATATTGAAATGTTGGTTTATGGTTTTCTTTTTTGTTGGTCAGTCATCCTACTTCCCATTACAAATAGGATAAACACTTACATTTCGTACATTATTTCATTTTAAATGATTCAACAAAATTTTGGCAGCACTTCCCCTTTGTTTCCTGCATTGTGCACATGAAACAAAAAAGATGGCGAAATTTTGTGAACCATTTAAAACGAAATAATGTAAGAAATGTAATTGTTTACCATGTTTATAACTTGTCCAATACATGGAAAAATCCAGCAAGTATTGTACCAGATGAATATAAATGTCTATTGTATGACAAAAACGAATGTTTGTATAAGATCATGTACAACACTTATCGGACGGGGCCAAAAACTCTCTAAGGGACGTAATAAAAAAGTAGTTTATACAAAAATTGGAAGTTTTATAGTTTTTATTCTTATTTACGAGTATATATGAACGCCCAGGTGGGCATGCATTTAATCACAATGTGCATGCATTTATAGTTGCACCATCGAAAGTAGATTTGACAGCACCTTTGCTAACATAAACTGAACCTAAAGTAGCGATCGATAAACTGAAAGAACTGAAGAACCGTCATAGAACCAATTTTTTTATAATACTAAAGTTTTATCATTTGTTTCTTTTGTTTTTGTTTATTTTATACTACTGGAAATGGAAATAATATTTGTACTTATATATGGATATGCTCTTTTATTACATTTTTCAAATTCGAATATGGACGGATTTTGAATTTTTAAAATATTAATTGACCTCCTATTTGTTCTATTGATTTCTTCACTATCAGGGCAACTGTTTCCAAAGACAAAAAAAAATTGTATCGCAGTCATTATTACGGCAACAAACCTAAAGTAGACTCAATTTCATTTCTACTTTGTGACAATATTACCTGAATTTAACATTTGATAACTTGGGTCCATATGGCCGTTTCTTCATGTTTTAAGGCCCATAAAAATCTGATAAATTTTTGTTAACAGAAACATGATTAAGAAACCACAAATCATGTAGTGTCATTAGAGAAAAAACATACATTTTGAATGCGCACAATGAAGTAATTAAGTTGCATAACTGCCATAACATGGTCAAGAATTACATGTATAGCATCAAATTCAAAATCATACATAAGCTATCATCAAATTCAAATCAATGAAACTGTCAAACGAATCCTTTAAAAAGATGGAAACGTAATTTGGAAAGAGCACTTGGTATTAGAAAAAACAGGACACTCAATGAGAGTAATTCCAAAAGTGTCTACACATAAATAAACATGATAAAGCTGACAGTTTCAATGACATTTCATGAAGTGGACACTTTGTGCATAGGGGATTTCAACTACATGCATACAACAATACAAACGCTGGGTGCCTCACCACTAAACCACAATCAGATTGCTCCTCTGTTCAAACGTATTACTGCATTAAACCTAATCCTTGCCAACTATTTTGGCTCTTCATGCACGTGAGACAACAAAGCACACAGCCTGACTTGAACCTTCTACAAACTTGGCCACTTTTTTTTCAACTATGAAGCACTATCCTTATGGTCAAACCTTACTACTACAATTTCCCTACCCTCTTTATCCAACCATAAACCTATCATTCTGAAGTGGGACATGGCCAAAAAGGAAAACTACCCTCATTTTTTTTTATAATTTTTGGTATATCAACCATTATTTTCGATCTAATTTGTAGAACACTTAGGGCTATCATACTTATGGAAATTCTATATAAAGGTTGTGGCACAAATTAAAAGGACTGAAGCATAATCTAAGACACTGGAGCAGGAATTTTTTTGGGAGAGGCACACAAATTTTTTGAGAGAGGAAATATTCTATATATTTCACAGAAAGAACACTCAATGAGAGTACTTCCAGAAGTGTCCACACACTTGGTAAGAATGTCATGAATGCTATAGTTAGTTTCCAGAAGTGTCCATAGAAAACACAATATTAATATCTAAAATAAGAAAAAGTTGTAGAAGATGCACTTTAGTGCAAGATATAACTTAAAATAATAAGCAAAAGTGGCATATGTGGATGTGTTTGCCAAACGTATAATCTTCAAATTGCAAGAAAATGGAAGAACTAAAAGATTGAACTAATTAGATTAAAACGGCTTAAAACCTATTGGTAAACATAACATCTAAACTTTTTGAAATTTTTTAAATTTTCGGTACAGCTACAATACAGATATAGTGAATTTGACATTGGTTGAAGTTGATGCAACAATCTTGGAATACAATATTTATAGGCATATAGTAATGAAAAATTTAAAACACGTGCTCTAAGATTACATTACAGCAACTAAACCTTCATAATAAATAAGTACAGATCATTTCAAGTAACTGCAACTAATGTAAAAGATAAGTTGCAGTAAGTATGATACCATGATGAATATATTAAATATAAAAACAATTGTAAGCAGCATACAAAAATACAAAGGCATCATAGATTATTTTTAAACCTCAAAGCAATTAAGCTTTAAAGTCATAGAGTAGAGCTAACACATGGTTGATCAAGTCATCGTCCTAATCAGATTCTTTTAAACATATTATCTCTTTCATTCCTAGAATAACCATACTTTACATGATGATGATGATAGTCATGCGATGAATGATGCTTTGAAGGAAGGTAAAGTGCCATTCTATTTGTCTGTGATTACTGATGTTAAGTGGAGAGTTGGCGATTCTCAGCACTTGGATTCCAAGGGTCTGCATATTCATTACTTGGAGCTACCTCTACCCAATGGAGTTCCACAGTTACCGTAGTTATTCCTCCCAGGCTAAGCTAATATAACTTGGATTCCATTCATCCAAGCTCTCCTATCAGCACTCGGACTCATCTTCCCACCTCCAGCTCCATAGCTACCGCAATTATTCCTCCCAAGCTAGTTTCATCACTCAATCGACCAAAGCTTCACTAACGGCTAAGGACTGCAACCACATGATTGATGTCTTCTCCTTGTTTCCACGTTCCCGTAATATGAATAAATTTTTAAGAAACATAAAAAACATATAGTTCTAATAATGGTAGAGTTGAGATCAACTGAATAAAATAAGTCTTGGTGAATAATACATCTCACTGGCAGTACAATGGGAAAATACAGGAAATGTCAATAATAGCATCTCGAGCAGGACTAAAAGGAAGGAAAATGATGTATTCTTAAATTGGTTTTATATTCTACGCAAAATATATACCAAGTTGGTGACACACATTCAACTAATATGTTTTCAACTATATTGAAATATGTAACATATTACATTGTCATCAAAATTGGTAGCATGTATTTACAGTTAAGCATGTATTACATTGTTATCAAAATATGTAACATGTAACATAATTTTAACAAATAAACCTGATTGCAAGGCAAATTTTACTATGCAAACATATTAAAAGGTGGTAAATCGCTCATAAAAGCCATTTTTTTCCTTGGTAGGGCTCTTAAATCTCATTTTTCTGCATTATTAACTAAAAATTTATCTAAAGAAAAATATAATTAAAAAAATCCTAATCGGATTAACCGAACCGTTCTTTTTGAACCGCGGTTAACCGCTGATATCGATCGGTTAACCGATTAAACTCCACCGGTTAACCAACAATCAATTAACTTCAAATAACCGAATAACTAACCGCAATTAGAAGTGAAAAATTAATTGAAAATAAAACAAACAAGTACCAGCTAGGCAATAACATAGTTATATTTCAACTCAGCTTAATAGGCATATTAGATATTACTCACTAACTACACATAATAGCATATTACATATGAACCACTAACCTAAGCAAAAACGTTCTGCATATTACATAGCAATATAGTATATATTAATTAAATGGTCCTGTTGAATATGCGAGTATATGATTTTTGTTTGATGATAATAAACATATATATATATATATATTCATTTAAATGTATTTGTTAATGTACTATTTTATTTTCACAGATTAAATAAATATTTGCTGAATAAAATAAATAACACAGAATTTAAAGTCAAACAGATATTTTATTCAAACAAATATTTATTACAATTTTGAATAGTACAAATTCAAGCTCTCAATATATATATATATATATATATACAATTTTCAATACAAATTTGACTGCATCACAATTCTCATCTACAAATGCACCTCACTACATTTCACTCACACTCGTATTTATCTTCAACTCTATTCCAGATTGAATCTAGCATATGAGTAATCTGCAAAAATACACATTGACGCGGTAAAATTGAAAAAGAAATATTCTTGCAGTATAAAATAAAATGTGATTTTGAAAATTTTATTTGCCTCAGTTATTTGGGTTGTTCGTCATCATTTAACTCTGAATTCATCATACACGAACAGCTTGTGACATGCACAGTGTATTACTGTACATGCCACAAGCCCGTACACACCAATATACACTTGATAAATTTACAGGGACAGGTGAGCACAAGGTCAAACCCAAATTAAAAGTCGGGTTCAACTCAAGTGAAACACAAATAAAGTCACGATATTATCACTGGATTCAACACAGGTGCAACTCAAATGTACACATGAATGCTATGATCAAAGTATGCATATATACATGTCGACCAGGCAGTAAACAAAGTCAACAAAACATGCATACCATACATGGCAACCAAACTGAAGTATGGAGCATAAGCAAGTCATAGTTAACTGGTCAGAGCAACTCACCAGAATGCATCAAGAGACCAAGACCAGTCAACTTGAAAATATGATCTGCCTCGAAGCAATAACAGGTACAACATGTATGCATGCAGTGCACAGTACAGAATACATGCTACAAAGGAATGGTTCAAATGGCCAAACTTACAAATGCAAGCTAATGAACAACATGCATACAACATCAATGTACAATGAACACTGCAGCTCAAAGACAGGATACAATATGCAAATGTACTTATGTACATAGACAGTGCACACATGAACAAAACCAAGTAACATATATGTATGCAATTCGAAGCAGTAAAACTCCAATGCAAATCAGTGAAAACACAGCAGCGTGCAAATAAAGGCCATACAAACTCTGCATCAAAATGAATAGTGCAGACTCAAATCAACAGCAAGAGTGCAGTCAAATGAAATAAGACCAGCCATGACCAGAGAGAAGCCAAAGCCAATGAACGAAGTGCACATATATACACATGACAGTGAAATAGGCCAGAGTGAAGACTACAAGTGCAAAGCACCTGTCCAAACATGGAAGCAAGACTACATGAATCAGACTCGAGCACACATGAAGTTCAAGGTGAACTAGTCCAATACAACACTACATATTATCAACAGGCTCGAGGCTATCAAGTGCACCAGTATAAAACAGTGAAATGAAGACAACTACAGTCTCACCTGAACCAAAGCATGGATATGTGAACCAAACAAGGCACATATCACATTCAAAACTACATGAGTAAGCATATACATATATGTATGAAATGCACAGGTACAGGCAAAGACAAAATCATGCAGTGCAAACTCAACTAACAGGTTCAGGTAGACCAGAGAATAACATAAATTCAAGTTGCAAATGACCGAAGTCAGACAACATGAGGAACACAAATTAGCAAGTCAAATGCCAGGAATTCAGCACCGTGATGACCAAGGCAACAAGTTCGAACCAAGTCAGAAATCGTCAAAGCCGTGGTGACCAAAATCGAAGCCATGAGTACCAAGTAATAAAGCAACGAAAATATAGGAATTGAAAAGGTCAGAAATCATCACAATCATTCAAGAATAATCAAGCGGCCAAGCATAGCTACAGACGAATTCAAATAAATTTATACGAACGGAAATATAGGAATTCGAATCCTATATAAACACCTAACATCATCGGCAGAGAAATCATTCGAGTTCAAGCAACAAATAATTATCATTCAACTCGAATCAAAGTCGAGCACAATTGAAATTAAAATGGAATATCACTTACAAATTTTTCATCCAGTATACAGCTCGACGAAATTGAAGCAGCCATATGCAAAATCGAAGAGATGATTATTCGACAAAGCAAGCATCGCAAGATAATAAATTCGAATGATCAATTGAAGCGGCGCATTCAATTTCAAAAAGCCCTAATTTTTTTGAGCAAAGGAAAAGAGGAACGAAGACGAGCAACGAATTATCACAGACAAAAGAAGTTGGCCGATATAATAAAAAGAAAAGGGGAACTCTCTTTAATTCTTCATTGGGCCGATTTTATATTTGGGCTTTAGTATATTTAAAATTAGGGTTTATTTATTTTATTGTTTTAAAGTGTTTTTAATTTCTATTTTAAACATTGTAATTTCTAGTCGTGTGACTATGGGACAAACTACGTGGCGTAGTTTGAGAATTCGCAACTCAGTGGCTGAGTTGTGGTAGGGTTTTGAGCGTAGAGTTAAGGTTAGTCGATAGCGGGTGTCGCAAGTTTACATGTGTAAGCGTCTGACTACTTAATTTCTAGTAGAAACCTTGGGGCAGCACGTAGGCAAGGTTTTGCCGAAGCTGGGTAAATCTGTATGTTCTATTTCTGCATTTTTTTATTATTCTGCTATTATCTGTGCTGCTGTTACACGACTATTATCTGTGCTGAAATTATTTTATATACTTACGCAATAAATTCTTATAATTGATAGTATCACCCTATTCACCCCCACCCCCTCTAGGGTGAAATCGATCCTACAGGTCCAGGCTAGAGCAAAACTCATCAAGCATATTACACAGTACATATTACCAAGACAAAAATTACATAGAATACTTACATTACCAAAGACCAAAATTCATAAGTTATTACAAAGCTAGTAAGTTGCTACAAAGTTGGAACTCAACACCTCAGCAACTCAGCATTCAACAAGAAAATTGATGATGAAACCACCATGAAGCCCAGCAACTCAGCACCTCAAGAAGTAGGAAAGCTCCAAAAGCTCCAAACCGATGATGAAACTGAATCACTAATGAAAAAACACATATGATAATCATAAAAGTGATGAGCTTATATGAAACATTGTAAAGGCATAAATTGTGTATAAGAGTGTCTGTGATTAGAATGTTTTATTACTAATTAGGCAATAACATAAATATATAATTAATAATTTTGGAAAGGTTTTGAAAAGAAGTTTTAAGATTAGTTTGAAGTGAACTAAAGATAATTGATAAATTCAATATTCAGAAGTTGAATGAGTCCAAATAGAGTTGAAATTGTGAATTGAATTCAAATGAAATTTGGAATGTAAAATTTAATGATAATGAATATGTAACTTAAATAGTAAGCTAAAAATGTATAAGCGGTTTATATTGAAAAATTTGTAATAGAATGTGCAAAATAGTTTGAATGTTGTAACTAGATATTACTGCTAGTAGGACATACAGGTGTATAAAGGAATTGAAAATTTTGATTTCGAAGATGAATTTGAATTGCTCGACAAAAGGTAAGTATTTGAATTTCAATATGAGATTTGATGATTTTTCTTGTCTAGCCGCTTGGCCTTTTCTTTTCTTTTTGAAATTTGAGAGTCCGTAGGGACGTTTTGTAGTCGTGCCGTATTAGCCGCGCAAAGGAGACGCTGGCGAAATTTTTTGAAAATTTCGAGTGTTAGAAAATTTTTGAGAAAATTTTAAAAGTTTAAATTTGAATTTAAATTTAAATTTGAATTGTTAAGAAGACAATGATATTTGAAAACTATGAAAGGTTTTAGAATGTTAGTTGGGTTGATAACAAATCTTTAGTAGAAAGATTTGATTTGAAAATTTTGATAAAATTATTGGATTATGAAAACTAGTAAACGGAATAAGGACCTTTCGTCTTAACTTGTAATTTCGGGACGAAATTCTTTTAAGGAGGGAAGTTTGTAACGACCCAGAATTTTGAACAAATTAAATTGAAAATATTTAATTAATTTTAAATATTTGAACGATGATTTAATTTGAATCCCCGATATAACTTTGAAATTGGCGATTAAATTATAAAATTTAATCTGTTGAATGTTGAATAAAAATTTAAATCTTCAATTTAAAGTTGAAGAAAAAATATTTCGAAAGCTTTTAAAATTCGTATTGATAATACTGAAGATAACAGAAGCTTCAGAATTGAATTTGAAACTGTTTTATTCGGTTTTGAATTTATATCGTTCGTATCAATATTTAAAAATAGTCATTTTTCACACAGTCTCGGAATTCGACGAAACCAGTTCCATTGGGTCCGTAATATTGAATTATTATCGGATTTCCAATTTCATATTTTTCAGAGTTGATATGTGACCATATGGTGAGAAAACGTGTTGGATTTTAAATCGAATTCCATTTAAAATTTAACTTTTAAATTGTGGCCGACATCCACACGTTATCTTCCATTAAATCACACGTTATATTCCCAATTTCGTAATGTGGCATGCTGAGTGTTGCTGTGTGATGATCAGTGTTTGATCATTTGTGATATGATCATTTGTTTGATCATTTATCTTTGTGATCATAGGTTGATCATCTGTTGACCCAAAGCATGGCTTTGTGACAAAGCGTAGCTTTGTGGACGAGACTTCGTCGAGCCTCAACAACCCGGAAATGGTCGAAATAGGAATGTTGCGGCAAGGTTATGAGGGTCGCGCATTTCCGGGTTCGAATCAGAGCGAGGTTCCTTCCTAATGGAAGATAACGTGTGGATGTCGGCCACAATTTAAAAGTTAAATTTTAAATGGAATTCGATTTAAAATCCAACATGTTTTCTCACCGTACGGTCACATATCAACTCTGAAAAATACGAAATTGGAAATCCAACAATAATTCAATATTACGGACCCAATGGAACTGGTTTTGTCGAATTCCGAGACTGTGTGAAAAATGACTATTTTTAAATATTGATACGAACGATATAAATTCAAAACCGAATAAAACAGTTTCAAATTCAATTCTGAAGCTTCTGTTATCTTCAGTATTATCAATACGAATTTTAAAAGCTTTCGAAATATTTTTTCTTCAACTTTAAATTGAAGATTTAAATTTTATTCAACATTCAACAGATTAAATTTTATAATTTAATCGCCAATTTCAAAGTTATATCGGGGATTCAAATTAAATCATCGTTCAAATATTTAAAATTAATTAAATATTTTCAATTTAATTTGTTCAAAATTCTAGGTCGTTACAATGAAACTGAATCACTAATGAAAAAACACATATGATAATCATAAAAGTGATGAGCTTATATGAAACATTGTAAAGGCATAAATTGTGTATAAGAGTGTCTGTGATTAGAATGTTTTATTACTAATTAGGCAATAACATAAATATATAATTAATAATTACTCATTTCTACATATTAACAATATCATCATCAGTAGGAACATTGATGTATTGAAGTCTCAGTATCAACAAATTCAAACACTAATAAAGTTTTGCAAATTAAATTTATATTCTTCCTTGCTTAACCTTACACCAGCATATTTCGTAATAATGAAATTTATCACAATCCCTTAGTTAAACTTCTGTTATTACTAGAAAAGAGATGAGGATATAAATTGATACTTAGACATTAAAACCTCAACTAGTATGCAATATGTTCTCTAGTATTAAATAATTAAGTTTGAATTCAAACAAGTAACCTAAAGTTTAGATGCTCATACAATAGAATTGAAATTTAAAAAATGACTACATAAAAGTGAACTGTATTTTCAGTTCCTAGTTATGAACAAGGAAACATTGCCATAGTCAAAGAAAAGGTGTAATATGCATCTTATAACAAAGAATCCTAAACTCTATAGACCTATTAAACAAAGACCCAAATTGATTCTCCAAGCCTTACAAATTTAATATGAAATTACCCGAATTTACTAACCATGTTTGTGTGTGTGAAGGATTCACATACTGTAACAAATGTTTGAAGATGATAATGCAAAATATATAGGAAGTAAGATCAATCAATTTTAACGGGTTAGTATATTAGCCAGGTGAACCAAAATCAAGCATATAATCTAATAGTATCAGTGAGCAAGAAAAAGGCTTATGAAGTTATGGGCACATAGCCAAAGTATAAAATCCCTGAAACTGGCTTAGCGATCTCCAATTTCGTAAATTGCTAGAAAATAGCATAAAGAAAAGGTAGTAAAGAGCAAAAGAACCCGAGGTCAAATACGATCTTCACCACCACAAGTAATCTTCACTACAGAACTGGAAATAGCATAAAACGATAGTGATCTCGACACATGTGAATTTTAAAAGTACATTTAACAATTCTTTTACAAGTACAAATTAAATATTATTTCTAGCTATAATTGATTTTATCTAAAGTTGAACTAGGAGAAGAAAAAAGTATGTATACTGTAACATAAGGTGAGTTGCTTAAAAAAAAATATGAAAAATATTTATTAAACAGACTATGACAAAAATTGATAATTAATTTTAAAATATGTTATGTTAAGACTACTTGTTTGAACTAATTTAGAAATGGTTTTATTAAGAAATTTTTTTCTTCATGCCATCTAGATTCCACAATAGAATATTACATTTATATAGGATGTCAAATTGAATGTTATTATTAAATACCTTATAGTTATATACATCAACTTGTCCAAGTTGATGTTAATTAGATTTTTTATATCTATGGAGAAAATTCTATAGTTATACACCTTATAGCAAATTGAAAGATAATCAACAGAAAACACTTCATCATTAACAAGTCTCTGTAAAAGAATCATCAATGCTACAAGGTAAGTTATCATTATTTATCCCAAACTTTAATTCATTGGCTGATGTGAACAAATCCATGCCATCTTGTTCTAGAGACATTGCTCAAACAATTATTGGAAGAAAATGGTAATACATAGTCTTTTTGCGAACAAATCTTAAACATAAAATTGCAAATCAAAGCATTCATTTATTAAGACAATATTTACACCAATTTACAACTTAATTACATATACATACTGAACTGAATTTGACACGTAACTAGACTAGAATAGTAGAACTTAATTCGAATGTACGGTAGATCAATAAAATCGAACAGAGTAATTTGTAGCTTCATTGATTTAGAATTTAACCGAACAGAGAAGTATACTCACATGCTTTTTCTCCTACCGTGAAGAGTTGCGACTAATGTCAGTCGTCAGCGATTAGTAGATGAGATAAGCACCAAGTAGATCTAGGTTTTGCCTTTTCTCCTTTTTTATTTTATCAAGATCTAGAAATGAGAATTGGTTCTAGAAAGGAGTATTAGGGCACTCTAACTATCAGTTCGGGCATGGGTTGTTTAGAAATGGGCTAACAGTGGTTTTTTACCGCGATAAAAAAACTTAATTTTTTGGTCGGTTAACGGTTAACCGATTGACCAGACTTTGTTCACCGTTAACCGAACCGAAAATGTTCGGTTATGTTCGGTCGGTTAACCATTAACGTCGGTTAACCGAAATTGTCGGTTAAGTCAGTTCGGTTGACGTCAGTTAAGTCGGTTAAATCAGTTAAGTCAGTTAAATGCCCATCCCTAACTTGTACAAATGAAAGTAGCTAGTCAAGATGAATATTTCTCATTAATTAAATAGCCGTAGTGAAACTTATGAAGATCAGTAACATAATTTTCTAAATGATAAAAGATACAAAACTCCATTATTATGGAGTTTTAATCCCCATGAAAAGCTAGCAAAACATCGATAAAACACCGATTAAGATGCAAGAATCTAACTTGAAATTCTATAGAAATCCTAGAGAATCTAACATAGATATACAATTGAATAATGAACATTAGTTAAGAAGATTAATAATAATTTATCTAATTTATTAACAGTAAGAAGGATTAGAAGTCAAATTATCCATAATATAGGTTTCCCATGTTCAAAAGTATCGGTAACAAAGATGATAAATCCCTAACTGTTTCTGCCAGTATTTGTGGATGTTAAATTGCAAAGGGAATTGTTGAAAATATATCACTATAATAAATAACAATAATAGTATAATAATAATAAAATCGAACCAACTATAAAATATAATTGATTTATGAGAAAGCGTTAAATATCTAACCTTCATAGCTGAAGCCAATTAATAGAAAATTTGAAAAAAAAACTATAATTTAACAAAAGAGAGTCACTTTTGAGTAGTTATAGTTGTGAAAAAAATATTGTATAGAAATTTGATCTGGCTACCACTTTATATCCTCTTATCAAGGTTAGAAGCCAGGCAATGGACCTGGTGTAGTAAACAGAGATCCGACAATGTTAAGGACAGTTAAAGATGAAATAATATTTAAACAAAAGTATGCAAGTATCTTGAGCATCGACCAAAACCAAGGTATGTTAAGGCCCGTCTAATATTTAATATTTAAATAAAAGTGTGAGTAAGTTGTAATTCACTTTTTTTACAATAAGATGTCCAAAAATTGTAGGCGCTGTGATAGATAATGGGTGATGATTGCTCATTCTTCTTCCAGTTATAAGATAATACATTGCTTTTATCAATTATACTCAAAAAGATAGAATAAAATGATTACAGTAAATTTTATATATGTATTACTACAACTTATTCCCATGGAATAGTATGTGCAGCTCTACATTGAAAATCAAAGAACTCAAGATTGATTTAATTAAGAACAAATATATTAAATTCAAAAAGCTTTCTAAAATTCAACTATGTGCATATAGCTGAGTTGATCCTTCCTAAGTTGAAAATTCCTGTTATTTCATATAAATTCATGGTCTCAAATTGCAATCTAGCTAGCATACAGTTTTCTTTTTTTTCTTTGCATTATTTGACCGCCTCGAATGTTTTCCAAACCGTACGCATACACAACTGGATAAGAAGCATTTTAAGGTAAAAAAAGAGTACTATATGTTATTAAATTTAAATTCCACATCGACATAAATCTACATAATCTAAAAATTGATTTAGTAGTAAGCTTTTATGATATTTCCAATTACATAATCTAAAAATGGATTTAGTACTTAGGTTACCAATTACCATAGCAATGATTTTTTTAGTAGTTCTATACAACTATCGCCCTTCCACTTTAGAAATTGTGCCAGAGAAATCACAAAGTCTTTCTTGTGGATAATGAAAGATAGACAACATGAATGTGTATGTGTGTGTCTGTATGCCACCAATTCCTAGATGGTTTTCAGCGGCATTAACTGATAAAATAGAAGAGTAATGAAGTGGTTTGTTCTTGGCACAGTCTCATTCCTTCTATATTTTACAAAATCAAATCAATCCATTAATAGAACATATAATTTTATCAAATGGTGATTGCTCAGTAGAGAATAATGGTACAACATTATAGGCTAAAACAACATCACAGGTTCTTTAAGACCGCACCATGTTCTCATTGTCCTCAAGACACATGATTTTTAAGCTAAGCTAGAAGTAAAAGCAATAATTCAAAAGACTAAAGAGATGTTTTTTCATAACACAAAAAATAAGTAAAATAAAAGTTAATTTTCCAAAAAAAAATGCGAGATCTTGTATTTTAAAATTTTAATCAAGAAAATGTGAAATTTAATAATTAAATACGAAAAATTAGAAAAAAAAGCAAAAGAGGAAATTAAGAAAACCAAAAAGAATCTATGAATCAAAATTTTGAAATGCCATAAAAGGCTACAGTGGTGGATAATACTTTACAGTAATTGTTCAATCAATGCATGATATATTTTACTTTATTAAAGTGTCTGTTTCAATAAATAGAGTTTATACACTATGAAAGTTTATAATAACTTAAATGAGTTATGCTACAAAAACACATTGGTAAACAATTATATTCTTTTATTGTGTGAGCTGAGAGCTTTAATTACTTCTACCAATGGGTCCTGTAATCTTTCTTATGTTAGAGAAATATATATTAAATTCATCGTGTTAACAATACATTGCAAACTGTCCCAGACATTAAAATCTCCAAGACAGGTTCTAACAAAACTGAGGCATATTATGACAAAGCTATATATATTAGAATTAGAAGAACCAAAAAAATTCTTTTTAATTAAGATCCATCAGAAGTTATAAAAAATTACATGCTGATCAGTATCAAGAGACCGCGTCAGATGACAAAGGTAAGCGACAACAGAATCAAGTCCTCTTACCAAAAGCATTGGATCCTCTCTTTGTTTCTTACTCCTTTCTAACTCAAAGAATTTCACCTACAAATTCCACAAAATAATCTTGTAACCACGATATTAGGCGGTGGTGTAGCAGTGATAAGGAGTGTGAAAGGTGATGAAACAAATAGGAATGGTGATGAGATAGGATTAATAATTTTCCAGGAAGACATGACATAAAATGAATATGAGTGGATGAACAAAATACTGTGCATGGACATTATTGAAATATCAAAAGGACATTGTGGTTTTCTTCTTGTTTTTAGTAGTAAAGATGGAATCTACCTTCGTAGCAGTAACTATTATTTTTATGCAAAAAGAATAATAGAAGAGAGCTTAGATTCCCGCATTTTATTATTTGTCACTGAATTCAGTAAGCAGGAAATCAATATTAGACATAAGCAACAACTAGAGAATGAAAATGTAAAATTTCAAATTAAAAATTATCATGACCAACATGCAAAAAGCTTGAAAAAGAGCCCAAAACAAAAATGAGCATACACCCAGCTTGGCTATGTTGTAATTGGTCATGAGCATGTTAGCATTATCTAAGTAGATTTTCTAAGTTACTTCTACAAAATACACTAAAAAAACTAAAAACTAAATGATAACCAATATAAGCTAATAATTCGATTCAAATATAATTGCATGTAAAATATAAAAAATAACTAACACTGTTCCTAAAATGGACTTATCTTTGTGCAGAAATCATTTCAATACAATAATTGGATCTTAAGGATCTACATACTACAAAAGACAGTAAATATATAAAGAAAGTGTAATATCAAATTTTGATTATAGACAATTCAAAATTTATTGATTGAACCTTGTCTTCCCTATCTTTCTGTTCATGAATCCTCACAAAAAGATTATATTTCTTAAGTAATCTTTAAAATTTTGTAGATTGTTATTAGTTATTTAGAACATTATGAAATTTAAAGAAATTCAAATACCTTTGTAAAATTTATTAAATATTAGTGTCTAATTATTAGCAATAGACTTTCATAAATAATCTTATCTGACAAATTTAAGCGGATAAATAATTTACATTTTTCTTATTAAAATACCATTTAGAAGAATTTATAAACGATTTAATATATTATTACTTCCAGCTTTTTCATACGCATGTAACTTTTTTATGATATGAGTTAAAACAGTTATTTTTTAATATTATTGAAGTTGTCGAAAAAATATTACATTTTTGGAATATGACAAAAGGTGGGAACAGAAGTAGAAGGTCATCCATTGTTGTTTAGAATATACATATACATACACACACACATAGAGTTGCACTTCTTCAAAGTGGAATATTTTAACCAAAATAGTTTTGGTTCACACCTCATTAGTTTATTTGAATTGTAATGTGTTCTATAAAGTTCCAAAGTCCAAATACTTCAAACTACCTCTCGTCTCACTCATATATACCACAATATAGCATGTACAGGTAGGTATCTTTACTAACCATTCATTATAAGTAGTAAATACTATTAAAGGAGTTTTACCTAGAACTACCTCCTCTTTGTACATGAAATACTTGAAGTATGTTCAAGTAAGTTGCCAACATAGCAGATACATTAAGAAGCATATTTGTACATTATATTTGCCAACATAGTACATGAAATGCATGAAGCATGAAACACTACATGCAGCTATGTATATACTATATTATCTATTCATTTCATGTTTGTACAGGCACATGAATTGTCGTCCAAAAATGTTTTAACTTATGTTTAGATTCTAAAAAATGCTTAACTTGTGCTTCTATTACACCGAAGTTTCAGACGGTTTTCACAGTTTCTCAAAATTTCGATTTAGAGTATGGGTAGAAGTATCTTATATAATTCTAAATTCAAAATAAGTTTTTGGTATATTATTACCATTCAGAGATATAAACAGGCTAGTGAAGAAACATTTGGAAGTAAGATAGCTAGTTCATCCATCATAAACACAAACCCATATTTTTTAGGGTACTTTTGGCACAAGTCCTTATTAAGTTTCAAAATTCACGAAAAGTCCTTCACTAAATTTCAGTGTAAATTAGGTCCCTGTTTTTTATTCACGATTATTGCAGAGCATGATGCAACATTTCATAAAAGTTGCTGACATTTCCGCAACATTTCTGTACAATGTGAACATAGTGTATGAAAGTTGCTGAAATATCAACACTTATTTATAAAAGTTGCTGATATTTCAGCAACATTTATGTACACTGTGAACACAGTTTATGAAAGTTGCTGAAATATCAGCACTTATTTATAAAAGTTGCTGACATTTCAGCAATAATTTTTCTTCGTTCCCAGAAAACAGGGACCCGCTTTACAATGAAACTTTGACAGGGACCCGCTTTACAATATGAAAGTATGATAGGGATGCCTCCCTAATTTCCACTATTTTTTATGTGTTTTCGATCCAAAAAGTTTAGCTTGTGTTTATGAGCTAAAAAAGCAAGTAATGCAGACCAACGAAAAAAATGAGTGAAGCTTATGCAACAGTAAAAACATAAAATTTATTTGTGTATTTTGAGTTATTATCTTCTGAACAAAGCCAAATGTGATTAAAAATAAACAATCCATCCATTTCATATTGTGCTAGTGCTCTCATGCTCAAGTTTGGTTTCTAAGAGATACCTCTTGTTTACTTGATTACTCTTTTTAATATACATTTTTCACTTAAGCGAATACATATATATGTGTGTGTGTACACTTTTTTCACTTAAGTGTCATTTATGCAGTCCTCTGAATAGATCAAGGTAAAGATGATTAATTTTCGTATAAAAATCCTACCTTAAAAAATAGTGTTCCCTTGGCCCTAGCTCCAACTTCAGAAATTTAAATGAGTAAAAGATGATATAAAATTAAAAAATATCAACATGCATGTAATTGAGAAATAGGAACCAAAGCTTATAATAAAAAGTTTAGATTGCATCATGTTCAAGTTTAAAATTGTTTTACTAACATAAGGACCAACAGTAAATCAAATTACAGAGTAAATCAATAAAAGGTAGCCTAGATTTTTACAGTTTGAAACCAAATGATTTTGTAATGTAGACTACATAATGTACTAAAGTAGATTACATAATGTACTAAAGTAGCCCAGATTGTAATCAAATAAAATTTTAAAGTTGCAGTAAGTAATCGAATCAATACTAATGATGTAGAAGTAGATTTTCATTCTCTTTGCAATGATTAATGTGGAAAAAAATAGAAATATGCATGGAAGAATCAAACCATTATATAATTTGTTAAAAAATCATTAGATATTTTATACTTGATAAAATATCAAAATATTTTATCACAATCAAATATCAAATTATTTACTATAATATCAAACTATTTTATCGCTATCAAATATCAAAAATATCAATAGTAAAGTGTTTCACTGACTTTATATGGTAAAACCTAAATTATTAGTTAACTTTACTTATTCATGTGTGTATAACTGTATAGGAGGTTTTGGAACAGGTCTTCGAACAAAGTAAGGGCATAATTTTTAATTAAAAAAACCTAAATTGAACTCCAAAAATGTACATAAAAAATGCATAGGATATCAACAAATTTGAGCATAGTTAAAAGAATATCTAATTTGAAATCGATAGAATACCTAAAAATGCAGAGGACTTGAACAAATCTAAGCGATGAGCTTCATTCGACATCGAAGAAAGCAAACATTATGTGGCGATGAGCTCCAATTGATGATACTGAAGCACCAATCGACGCGATGGGCGAAGGTGAAATCTCCACGGCAGTAAGCTAACCCTAGCCCACAAAATCATTCGATTGCAACTAAAACCCGATGGGGCGAGTATAAGGTCCGGTATCACTTTGGTTATCGCTCATGATGGTGGATAATTGGCATGGATTGTTTAATTTGGGGTGATTAGGGTTTTTTAGGCTCGTATAAAATGAAGTGAAACGAAAGGCGTAACTTAGGTGAAAAGGGCATTTTAGGAAGATCGAAAAGACACGGTCGATGGTAGGTCAATGAATTCTTATTATTAATAGTAGAGATAGAGATTATGTAATATATTATTGTTTGTAAATGGTTGAAAATTCACTAATTTTATATATTTCAAAAAATTATTAATTTACCACATTATTCCACGTATTTTATCGAATAAGGTTGCTTCAATATTGTTGTCATTTTCCAATGCAGTCAATTTCTTTCTGAGACTCATGCATTCATTTTTATACATGTCAAGGAGTTTAAAAGCAATAGACATGGATGATTCTAACTCCGACTGAAGTAGAATGTATCTATGTTTTTCGAAAAATAACTTATTTTCAAGTTCCATGGCTTTTAGTTTGAGTACAGAGGGAGAATATTCCAATTGACACAAGACAATGCTAGAATAACACATATATAATGGCTTACACATACAAAATCACAAATTATACCCGCTCTTTACAATTTCACGCTAACAAATGAAATAGGTATACCATGGTATACTATAAACCATTATTAGGCTATTAGAAACAATTAGAATCACTAATTAGCCCTAATTTATCAACTTATGCAAATCTAGATTTAGGGTAAAAATTAGATTTTTCGTGAAAATAAGAGATTATACCTAAGATTGGAAGCAATAGAGTGTGATTAGGCAGCCGTGGAGGATCCGAAAACTTGAATTTGGGGATTGGAAGCAAGAATGGGTTTTAGGGGTTTAAATTTTTTTTTCGTATGCAAGAATGAGAAAGAAAGGTCTTGGCTGAGACCTGAAATTCGCGAATTTGCAACAGCTTCCGTAGGCCCGTCGAAAGCCATCGGAAAATGGCCATCGGAAGCCGTCGCAAGTTGCTGTCGGTATTTCAGCCTTTTCTAATAGTGGGTGAATTTTAATTTTTTTTCTATTTTGGATTTATTGGGTCTATGGTGTCTAAATTGATTTAGATCTAACCTAAATAAATTTTAAATAAAATCATTATTTTATTCAATTTTATTCATAAAAGGATTTTATTTGATGTTACATAATGTATATAATGTGTACATGTGTATCATAAACGCATGCATGTGCAACATATACAGTGTGCATAGTTTAACGTGCTTGTATCTAAGTGTTGAGAGTTACAGTGCAATCGATATGTCAGCCCCTCCATATACACAAATGATATCTAATATACACGTGTGTGTGTGTGTATATATATATATATATGTAAAAGTATACATGTATACGTACATATGTATACATAAAATAATATTTATAAACATATAAATATAGGCAATTCAAAATTCAAATTCATATCTCGAATTTCAAATTTTAAAACTTGATCAAGATATGAATATATCTTTTAATTTCTAATTAAAAATTTAATTTTTTTAATGAATTATATTTTTAATATAAATACATATATGTACAGAAATAAAAAATTGAATATATGAATGAATATATATAAATATACGAATGAATATATATAAATATATATATATATTAAATATAATATCTTAAAATCATTTATAACTTAAATTGATATCGTATAGTTAAATATATGTATATATATATTCATTTAGACCAAAATTATAATTTGAAAAATATAAAAAATTCAGATTGGTTACAAAATCCCGGCCTACTCAAAAATGAGCTTCGAGAATGAGAGAAATATTGGCTAGTGATTGTGAGGCCCCAATTCTTGACTGGAAGGAACACCAAAGGCCTCCGCCCTTCCCTATCTATCCAAGGGAGGGAAGGGCAGAGCTTTTGGTTTTTTCATGTTGTCAAACAGTTGAACAATGAAAATAGATGGCGAAATGTTTAGTAAGCGGATGCGAAGGCGCCCGAAGGCGACCAGCGGGAGGGTGCAAGCAACGAGAGCGAAGGCGCCCGAAGGAAGGCGGCACAATTCGTTCAAATTCTAATTGAAGCGAATGCTTTGGAATATTCCATTCTTGTAGCAGCCACCGCTTCGGATCCTGCTCCTCTGCAATTTCTGGCCCCATATTCTGGGTGTGCCATGGGGGAATATTTCCGCGATAATTCCATGCATGCATAAAAAAGCGTGAGCAGTTATTAAAACATTATAAAGCTGATGGATTCCGAACAGTTATGATAACTGACCCTAATAAGATAGCAATTACTACCCAAGAAGTGATAAGTACTTGAGCATGAATTTGTAAACCTCCTATTTTCCAATATAAATGTTGGCCTACTTCTACACCTGATATATCGTAGAATCCTTTGAGTGTTTTAATGGAACATGGTATAACATTCATATTGCCCTCTGACAGAAATCAAACTAAAAAAAAAAATTATTTTGATTCAACCATCTCTTTTTCAACTATATGTATATTTTAAGGAAAAATAGAATTCCACATGGAAAATTCTTTTTTTCTTTCTTTTTTTAATAAAATAATTTAAATATATATATATATTAAAATATATGTATGTTTATTAGTAAATTATTTAAAAGTATTTAATATATTATATTTTGAAACAATATATATACACACTTTTCGAATTTATTAATATATGTATATAATTTTTTTATTTCCCTAAAATAGCATGCATAAATTTAATAAAATAAATTTGTAAATATTTTATATATTTTAAAGTTCCATCTTTTATTTAAAGCACTTTTGAGTTATTTTTAATTTAAAACAAAATTATTCTTTAATTTGGTCTAAATGAAAATATACATTGATATATACATACATACATATATATATATATATAATTTTTTAATAATAATAATACATATACAACAAATAATATATATAGCTTCGATCAATAGCATACTTTATTAAGCATCATTTGTAACACTTGATATTAGCTACAAGTTTATAATTAAATATTTGGTTCATGTGACGGGAGGAATAAAGAATAAATATTTAAATAGTAACTTATGGCTGATATCTAAGGGCTATAAAATGGTGCTAAATAAAGGGTGTTATTGGTCCTAGCTCACACACACACACACACATGTGTGTGTGTTTATATATAATGGTACCTCAATTATAGCATAACAATAACACCTTGAATGTTGAATCTGCAGAACACTTACATCTGAATCCAATCTCTTTCGGAAAACGCTACTAGACTAAGCGATCTACGCCCTTTTGCACTTTTTGACTTGAATTTTTTTTTAAACTTGAAAATGATGAAGGAGGAGGGCAGCAGTGATTGCGGCTTGAGGTGGAAAGGGGGAGAGAAAAAAAGTAAATTAGAAAATGAGGGGTGGTGGTGTTTAAATAAGAGAGAAAGGAGAGTGTAAATGTGGATACAGATCCACTCTTTTTTTTGCCAAGTTAAACCCCACAAATATTAGATACAACCCCTCATCCCTGATGCCTTGGTTGGCCATACCATCAGCCTATATGGGCCTCCATTCCTCTTCAAGTCAGGTCCGATAATTCCCATTTAAATCTAATTTAAACATACATCGATATCGTATATTGATACATGTGTTTACTGTGAGAAATGCGGATTAAGGATCTTAAGGCTAGAATTAACACTAGAGGGGGGGTGAATAGTGTTTTAAGAAATCTGTTAATCCTTTTGAGTTTATCTTAATTTGTTAAAAATGTATACACTAATCAGACACAAATATGAACACAGAATCAAACACAGATGCAAATATAAAGTAAAAGCAGTAAAAGAAAGAACACACCGGATTTTATACCGGTTTCGAGTTACCCTACATCCAGTCCCGCACAACTAAGTACGGATTTCCTTTCAAAAGCAATTCAACAATTACAACCCTCGGTTTCAAGGCTACGAGGTACACCCTCCAGAATACCAATCCTCTGGGTAGGGATACTTGATTTACCGGGCAACAAGTTCATCCAATTGATTTCCAGGGCTACAATCACACCTTTTCTCGCTTGATTGATTTACAAGGCTACAATCACACCTTTTCTCGCTAATATATTACAAAGAAATCTATAACTCTGAATAGCACTGAGAACCTTGTAGAGATAGTGATGTAGAATCAAACTAGAAGTAATCGAGTATGATTCGATGTTGATTTCGGCAGAGTAATGGTATGATTTTGTATTAAGAAATGTGAAAGATGAAGAGAAGTGAAAACCAGAAAAAAGTGATTAAAAATTCGTTGAAACTGACTCCTATTTATAGAAAACCAACCGCCATGACCATTCATGAAGAGTTATGGCGAATAGACACTTCTTTTGAAATTTGAATTGGAACTTCAACTGTCACTATGTCGACATACTACCTAGGGGCATGTCGACATCCCTCAGCCAAAAATGATAATTTGAATTTCTATAAAAACAATATTTATCTTATATAAAAACTATTTAAAACTTTATAAATATACTTGAATATAGTTGAAATTCATAAGTAAATATAAAGAACAATATATACATAATTTAACTATAATTTTATATTTAAATCTAAGTATAAATATTAAAAGTTAAATATTTTATTTGAAAAGACATTTAAAATCAGGAGTATTTTGACTTTGAAATTAAAGATGTTTTGAGGCTAAAATTATTTAAAATCAGGATAGAGAGTTTTGAATCTTTTAAAAGGAAAGTTTTGAAACCATTTTGAAAACAAGATAATTTTGTAAAATCATTTGAATTAAAATTAGTGGATACAAAACAATGTCCCACTAGATTTTCGTAGGTTCCATCCTACTTAGGGTTCCATCCCTTTAACGGGCTCGAAGTGGATTCCATTCCACGAATAAATTGGATATTAAGATGCCAGTGCTTTTCTACGAGTTTTAACAAATATTCCTAATAAAACAAACTTGACCTTGAACTCTTGATAATCTTGATACTCATGAGTCTTCTATCTCTGTATCTCGAATCTCTATATTGTACAGTCTTCATTTTTGATACCTGCATGGTTAGATCCTGCAAATACATATATATCTAAACTTGTTGTGTTAGTATTTATTTTTATAATCTATTCTAAGGTTGTTGTCATCAAAACCATCATCTCAAGGACTAACAATCTCCCCCTTTTTTATGATGACAATCTTTGTTTATAAAATATCACCTCTATCCTAATAACTCCCCCTAAAACTAACAACTCCAACTTAATCTATGCCTAACTACCCTATTTTATACTTCTCCCCCTTTGTCATCAACAAAAATTTACTCCCCCTTACTCTTGGACTTTAGTACCTGCATTGATAAACTATACAACGGAATATATAATATGTAGATTAAGAAATAATGATACTTATGAGCATAATAACTTAACTAAAGACTATATTCATTTTAATGTATATATATACATGTTTCATATAGCAAACTTCAAACAAAATGAAATCAATCCACACAAAGTATCAATCCAAACCAAATCAAACAAATTAATTCAAACAATTCAATCAAAGAAAGAAAATTAAACGTTACGAGGAACATCAACCCATCCTTCTTCTCCAAAGATAGGGTCTTGTTTGATGGCATCCCAATTTTCATTATCAACAGATAGAGAAACGGGAGGATGTGTCACAAAATAGACAGTTATAAATTTCTGACTATTATACAACACAAGTACATCAATACAATACATCATCACAGTGGAAACTCTATATATCTATACGCTGAAGCCTCCTGCTCCAAAGCTCCTCCAGAATTTGTCAAGGCTAACTCGAATCCCTTGACTACTCATACAAATTTGAGTACCCAAGAGTTTAATAAAACAGACATGGGTCTGGTGTGAGTAAACGGTTAAAGTTGCTTAACTTTGAAAAGCCTTTGAAAACAAAAGGTATCACGTAAGATGTAACGACCCGAAATTTTCGAACCTGAAAATTCCAGATAGTTAGGAGAAAAAGAAAAGAGATAGAAGAAAGAAACAGAACAAGACACAGATTCTCACATTCGCAGCGGATCAAAATACAATATCAAATAATAAAATCAGTTATACAAAGAAAACTGTATTTGTTAATTTACATTCAATACATCAGAGTTACAACCATTTATAAATAGACTAGACAGTTATCCACCTGTCCCAGACTACTATCAATAAGCTCTCAAATACACAGCGGAATACACTCTATACGTTCCTGCCATCCAGCTCGCCTCCTGAGCTCCAGAACGTCCTTACCTGGAAATCTGTAATATTCGGTCTGACCCGAGCATTACATCAAAGTAACACCCGAGTCAGGCTGGAACCCAGCGTGAGTAAACCCTTATAATTTGAAATACTAAGTTATAAAACTTATTTGAAACCAGGGTAACTCGTATCTTCTACGAGTTCTTACTTATTATATTCAAACAATTCTTTCACAAAATAATATCTAAGTACCGTTACTTAGTTCCAATGATCTGGATTACTCAATTTATTTCATTCCAGCTTATTCGATTTACAAATCAAATCTATAAAGAATTATAGATTACTAATCGAAGTGGTTTCGGGTATTTACTAATACCCGACCCCGGTCTCTTCGAATCCAATGTCATCTCTAATCCAAGTTATTTAAGTGAATGCAATTCAATTTTAAATACAGGATGTCACATTTACACTGCAATTCCACATTATCACAGTTCAACCCAAACATATCATATCATAGAACATCACAAATTATCAGACTAGATATTACTCCAATCATTCAATACAATTTAATTATCCATAAGCAAGATTAATTAGTCCATTTCTAATTAATTTAATTTAACTCAAAATAAATTAATTACTTTAATATCTTGCTTAATTAACATTAATTAAACCCTTTAATTAATGATTGAAATTAATTCTTTAATCATTTAATCATTTACATTAAATAATTAACCTTTAATTACTTACATTAATTACATTAATTAATTACTTATCCTTTAATTAATTCTTTTAATTAATTATCATATAATTACTTAAGTTAATTAATTAACCCTTAATTACTTAAGTCCTTAATTAATCTAAGACAAACCATTATCTTAATTAATTACCTAATTAAATCATTTAAATCTTATTTAATTTAAATGCTTTGAAATTAATTTATACAAAATCATTTGAGACCTTTTAATCAAAGTTTTTAATACACTTATCTTAACACTTACTTAATTACATCATTAAATACATTTGATACAGTTAGAGATTTAATTAAATAATTAACCTAATTTAAAATTATTCAAATCAAAACAATTTAAATTTCAAAAACATTTGACTTTAAAATTTATATTGAAACTTGTTTTCAAATTCGATTACACTATCCCTTGAAAAACTTGTTTAATTATTGCTTTGAAAACTTTGCTTACCTTTACTTTTGCTTCAAACCAGTTCATGCTTCTAAAATAAGCAAACCCGATCCCAAGATCATAATTTCTCGAGCCAAACCCGAGCAATCTCTCTCATCATTTCCTTCTCGATAAAACTTCGAGATCGACTTCGAGCAAACCTCCATCATCCCCGATCCTTTCTTCTTCACAGCTACTATCAGGTACACAGAACACGCGTGCACGTGCACACACGTTCAGACCATCTCCGATCCACGCTCCGACCTCCAACAAGTCTGCGATGACTTCGTCGACGATCCTAACTTCCCAGATAATCATTACCCACTTGAAATCGAAAAGGAGCAAGACAGCACCTCCTCGAACCCACCAGTCGAAGAAAACCCTCTCGCACCAGCGCCTCCCATCGCCTGCGACCTCGCGATCACGACCAGACCTCCGCCACTAGCCTACGCTTCTAGTCCCCCACTCGCGATCAACTCCGGTTCACTCACGATCAAGCAATGCCTTGAGAACAGCGTCGTCCAAATCTGGTCGTTAAACCCTACATTGCCAAGCGCCGATCACCTCGAACATCGTTAGCATCACACACCATTTTTCCTGCATTCCCAGGTACCATGGCCACCTTCATGCAAAACCTCACCATCCCCTTCGACGCTGATCATCAGTAAAAGACCCAAAACCCAAATTCAAGAAAATCTCAATTCCTCTTTGAATACTAAATTATAAATTCCCAAATTCATGTTAAAATTCATGATTTTGTATTTCAATTCAGGTCATATGATCAGAAATCTAAATTGTTAAGATTGATTTTCATCAAATTTTGATTTTCCACTGTAAATCTAAAATTTACAGTATATTGCTCAATATAAATATTTAAATTTATTTTTAAACACAAGATTACCTTGTCATAATCAAATTCCTTTCAATGATCAATGATTATTAAGGATTAACTTGGGAGATAGGAAATTTTTATAAAACTGGAACATGAATAAGAACAGAGTTAAAAATTTACATTTCTACAAGCATTCAAACTGCTAAATAAATATACATTCATCTACAAATCAAACATGCAAACATTGATTTTATATTTACTATAACATTCATTTCACAGGACAAACATATGAAGGATTTAAACTGTTTTTAAAAGGTGTTACTCACATTGTTTTTGATGAAACAAAGAACCAGATTTATATATATAAATTCATCATATCCTAATGTGAATCCAAATATCAAATCAAAACATGAATCTAAGGATATTGATTTTACAGGTTTAAGAAGTTTCACTGTAAATTATTTTCCCAGTAAAATACTTCACTGATTTTACTTATAACATTATTTTAAAAATAGCATTAGGTTAAAATAAACGAATTTTCTTTAAGGATTATGGCATAACATCAATTATCTGAAGAGATATTTAATTTTCAATCTTGATTTGGAAGCCTGCACTAAGAACAAAACCTGTCCTCATATATCCAGACATATACACTCAGGCATTCAAACATGCAAACCATATTACAACCTTCCTGTACAAATTTATCACATGCATCCCTATATTCATTGATTAAAACTGTTTTTAGGGGATAGTTTACTCACCTTCTTGCAAAAGCAGAGAACAGAGCCTGGAAATTGCTTCTTGAATTTCAAAAACTGGAAGTTGATTTGATCCTGGAAACTGAAACTTAGTTGTTGATCTGCTACTAGATTTAGAATTGAGGCTTGATTGTTGATTTCCTTTCTGGTTTGAGTTCCTTATTAGTTTCCAGGTTTGATTTTAAAAATTTGTTTGTCTTTTGTTTTCTTTTCTCTGTATTTGTTTTAAGGGTTTAGTTTTCTCAGGTTTGAGGTTTTAATTTTTCAAAGAAATGAGAAAAGAAGGAGTTAGATATATATATATAGCCTTAATTTCCTTTATTTACTAAAAAAATGAAAAGAAAATTTAAAAAGATGACACTTGTATTTACATGTTGAGACACTTGTTAGTTTATAATGTTACACATGTCTCTTTTTTTTTATGTTATTAAATACCTTAAATATGTTTATACAAATTTTCATATTATATTTTCATTTAGTTTTACATATATATATATACAAATATATATATATATATATATAAAAACTACACATGATTAATTTAAAAATAATAATTCCATTTATAAAATCTATTTATAAAACAACACATTATTATTTATTGTTTGAAATAATAATTTTGCCAATTTTTTTTTTAAAATAAAATTATACTAGGAGGATTATCAAACCAATACTTATTCAAAGATATATATTTTTTTATTACCAGAATTGTTTATTTAACTTATAATTTAGTATTCTACTAACTGAATCCAGTTAATTTTATCAAATACAGATATTCTAAAATCCAGGTTATTACATAAGACTTCCCACACATAATCCAGGTTATTTTTAATTGATTTTATTAATTAATCAACTTATAATGAATTACCTTTAATTAATTAAGCCTTTAATTAAATAATTAATTTCACTAAGTAATTACTCCTTAATTACTTCCATTAATCAACCTCAAATCACTTTTATTAAGTAATTATCTCTTTATTAATCATCTTCATTAATTATTCATTAATTAATCACATTAATTAATTAACCTTAATTAATTACATTCATTAATTAATTAACCTTAATTAATCTCATTAATTAACCTTTAATTAATTATCTAAGTAATTAATCCTTAATTACTTTCCTTAATTACTTCCATAAAGTAATTATCCCCTTTAATTAATTACATTTAGTAATTATAAATTAATTACTTACAATAAGTAATTTACTTAATTAATTTCATTAATTAATTAACTTAATTTAATTTCCTAAATTAATTTCTTCTTAATCACAAGTTAATGTTCCATTATTAACTACCCACTTATTACTTCATTGAGTAATTATTATCTAATTCTTAATTAATTAACCCTTATTAATTTTACTAAGAAATCATCCGTTCATTAATTTCATTAAGTGATTTTAATTAACTTCACTAATTAATTATCTCTAATAAATCACAACCTCAATTAATTAAAGATACATTCTCTATCTTGATTAAATACTTAATTACATCATTTAACTTATTAGAAAAACATTTAGGAATCAATTTTAATTGAAAATATAAAATTTACTCTAAAACAAAACAATTTAAACATTCAAATTTAACATTAAAAATCTTTGAAAACTTGTTAAATATTTTCTTTACTTTTAAACTTTGATTTCCTTTGCTTAACATAAATCTGGATTCTGTTTAATCTTAGATTTAAAAACCTATACATGTTTAAAAAAAACACTCTTAATCCTATAACAACCAAAATCGACCCGAGCTCAAAACATCAAAACCCCGAGCCAACTACAATCTTTCCCGAGCTAAACCCTCAAATCCCCGAGACACTCACTTGCTTCGAGAAAACACTGCAACTCTCTCGAGCCAAACCCGAGTATACTCACCTTCTCTCCCGATGCCATACGAACCCAAAACCAGACGTGTACACGTTCACGTGCACACATGCTCGCCGCCCCTCCGATCATCTTCGCCGACGCCTACAGGTTGCCAATGACCCTCGCTAACTAGCACAACCACCCAGCATCGTTGACTCGTCTGGAAATCAAAACCGAGCAGTTTGATTCACACTGGAACCCAACACCTCGTCGACAATCTCCTCGCGCCACCAAATCGATCACCAAAAATCTTGCCACTCCACCCAGAGACGCGCCACGACCCGACAAACCATTTCCCCCTCATGCGATTCACTCCGGCACTCCATCAACGACGGACGACCCACGAGAACATCATCGACAAAACTGACGTCAAAACCCTATATCGCCGTTCCTTGGCTACTACGGCCAACGATAAATTACTTCACCAATTTTTCCGTGATCGCCCACTCTCAAGCTACCTTCGATAATGATCACGACGACAACCACCATGCCGATCGTCAGAATTTGATGATGAACCAAAATCTGATCAACTCCAATTATCTTGACAACTACTTATCTAAAAATCATGATATTTCTACCTAAATTCATTATTTTGCAATACGCATCACATTATAAAATCCTAACTCAAAATTATAAACATCGATTTTTGGATTATTTTTTATCTTTACTGTAATTCACCATTTTAGAAAGAAATATACAATATAAACACTTGTTATTATTTTTAAAAATACTATTACATTCATACAATCATATCTTCTTTGGAGATCATAACCTAAATTTGAATATATAAAGAGAAATTGAATTTTATTTGATTTGTCTTTGAGTCTGTGATCATATATACACTCGGTCATGTTTACTTATAAACAGAGCAGTACAAAAATATATTCCAGATAAAGAAAAACAACCATGCAAACCATACTATAACATTATCTATACATATTTATCACATGCATTAATATAAACATAGATTAAAAACTGTTTTTAAAGAAAAATTTACTCACAGGCATCAACATGAAAATAGATTTTAGGTGGGAAGTTTCTCATCAGGTTATAAAACAAAGACAGGTTTTAGGTTTATCTATATATCCACTGATATAATATATATACATGCAATTCAAAACAAAGCATTCCTGTAAAAGCTTTATACTATATTACTACAACATTTTATCACAAGCATCTAAGTCTAGATTTAAAACTGTTTTTAAATTCAAGGTTTACTCACCAGACATAAAGCAGAGAACAGAGCACCATTGTGAAAAGCTTTTGAAAATAGCTTGAAAACTTTAAAATTTGAATTGCTGAAGCTGCTTGAGTTAAAAACTTGAATTGCTTCTTTGTTTTAAAACTGGAATGCTTGTTGTTTTAAAAACTTGAGTTGCTTTTCTCAGATTTGAAGAATGTAGACTTTGATTCTTGCTTTTGAAAATGAGTTTACAGGTTTGAAGAAGAAGTATGGGCTTTTGGTTTTAAATCTTGCCATTGATCTCAGGTTTTAAAAATGCAGGCTTATGGTTTACATGATTGTTGAATTTGATTTCTGGTTTGAGGAAATGGTTTCAGGTTATTGAATTAGTTTTTAGTTTGAGAAGTATTGGTTTCAAATTTGTTTTGAGAATGGTTTACAGGCTGAAATCTCTTAGCTTTTGATTTGAAGAGGATAGAAAAAGAAATGAAGATGAGGAGCATATGTTTATATATAGGCTGAAAATGATTTTTAATAAAAATAAAAGAAAAACTAAATTTAAAAATGCCACTTGTCTAATATTACAACATTAGTCAAATTCCTTATTTATTAACTTAACACATGTTAAATGAAGCCTTAGGATAATAACACTTGTCTTTTAAGTAATTAGTATTTATTTTTAAAGATTAATATAAGCTTATACTTAATAAATTAGTTTATAAGTACATATATATATATATATATATAATTTTAAAAGAAATAAAACAACCTTATTGTTAATTGTTTAATTTAAATTTAAACTTAAGCCAAAATCAATTTAAACAATCTAAATTTTTATCTTAACATTTAGAACTATATAGTTATTTATTAAATAGCTTTGAAAAGCTTAATATTAAATAAAATCAAGTTTCCAAATTACCAAAAATATTAGAATTTGAAAATAGGTTTTTTATTTGTTAATTTATAACAAAGCTTATCTATTTACAATATAAACCATATATTTACATTATAAATAGAAACCAATTTATTAGCTTTAAAAGATAAAATCTACTAATTAAATATTTATTTAATTTGGATTATTAAATCAATTCAAATTTATTAACAAAAATTATCAAATCAATTTAATTATTAATACAGATTATTAAATTGATATTGCCCAAAAATTCCGAGATATCACAATGTGCTTCGTTATCATCCTTGTGCAGGGAGGAGATCATCCATCGAATTGCATCGAAGTGTCTCTCTTGTTCCTTGATCATCTGCATTTGACTTAATTCTAAGTGACACTGATTACGGAGGATGATAGAGAGAATATTCTTGAATGAATTGAGTGTTTCTTCAAGATTTTCAGATAGATTATGAATAGGATTGGCCATAATTGAATTAGAGAAAGAAATGAAGGATATAGAGAATGAAAAATAAATTTCAGTGAAGATTTCTGGAAGAAAAGGGTATATATAGGTGTAGAAATTCGTTTGAAATGAATAGACATTTGGTAGTTATTCAAATTTCAAATTCAAAATCAATAGTCACTTCTGACCAGTACATGTCGACATGGTCAAGGGGGGTATGTCGACATACTTCAGTGAAAATTGATGATAATTTTATTTTGTGAATAATGATGTATATATATTTCTATAATATACTAACATTTATTCTAGATATAAAATAAGCTAGATGATAGGAAGGAAATTCAATTTCATTGCATAATTGGATAATACAATGATTAAACATAAGGAACTACACGAACATTCGAAATAAAATAAACTAAGACAAATACAATAAGATACTAAAAGATAAAACTAGTTAGAAGATGAAGATGATGAAGATAATCCAAGTTTCTTGCTGACTTTTGAAAAGAACTTGTTCATCTTCGAAGACATGTTATCCAACTTCTTACTAACGGATCGTTTTAAAATCCGTTGATTCTCCACTATTATCTTTTGGTTTTGGAGAAGGGTTTTGTTGGATGGATTGGAAGGATATTCAATACTTTCTAAGGATGTTTCACCTTCTTCTTCTTCTTCTATTTCCATTTCATCTCTTTCTTCTTCTTCTTCCTCTTCCATTTCTTCATGAGCCAAACGCTCTTCCTTTTCGGTAAGAGTCTCATAAGGTTGAAAAACATATGGGATTTTCATGAGAGAAATGTTTGAGATATTAAAACCTTTTCTAGAGACAAATTCTTCACCTTTGAAATCCACTCCAAAATAGTTAAAAATCCGAGTAAGGTAAATTCCATGATATAAAGTGTTTTCTCCCATTTCAAAATTTTTAGGACGAAGTTCATCCAAAATAACTTACGCCCAATTGATATCATAATTTCCGAAAATAGCAAAAAGTGCTTTGCACACTTTTGAAGTAGGATTGTTAAAATTACCCGATCTTGGGGTCAAAGTATGTTGTAAAAGAAGATTGACAATCCTTGCTTTAGGACAAAAGTTTCGGTTTTTAAATTCAAAGTTTTCATCTCCTTCAAAAATATGATGAAATGTCTCACGATCATGTTCATCGATTTTAAAATTAGAAAGATCCATTCCCGTGTTTTTGCAATTGAGAATGGTACCCAAGAGATCACAATTCAAAACAATTTGAGTCCCTTTGACACTACTCCAAATCTCATTCTCAATTCCATTATAATAACCACGGTTTATATTAGCATAAAAGATTTTGACAAGATTAGGATAGCAAACAAAATCGTTTTGAGAAGAGTCAATAAGACTTAGAACACCATTGTTTGCAAAAAGAGAATCAATTTCATAAGAAGAAAAATCTTGAAAAATAGCAAATTTTCCGGGATGGACTTTGGCATAATTAGCATAATTGATGTATGCTTTAATTGCCTCCGGATCATTGAATAATTTCTCTTTGATTTTTCTGGAAATTCTCATGGTTGAGGAGTTACTTGAAGAAGCCATTAGAGTAGAGAGTGGAGAGCTTGAGGATATGAAGAGAGAGTTTGAATTTGAAAATGAAAGTGAAAAGATATGATAAAAGATAGTGGATAAATAGACTTTCAAAGGACATATTCTCTGGTCAAAAGGTATCTTTTCAGAGAAATAAATGAAGTGAAAAGGTGGAGGGAAATTCAAACATTTGAATTCAAAATTTGAAATTCAAATTCAGGTAGGCATGTCGACATCGTGGTAGGGGCCATGTCGACATGTGCCTGTGAATTTTCATGATATGATTTTCCTAAGATATCTAATATACATATATATAAATATTATTATTAATGTCTATATTTCTGAAATATTATTTTACTTATAATATATTTCAGAATGTGTCAAAAATAATAAAAATGATAATAATATAATAAAATAATAGTAAAACTAGAAAATAAAATTTTAAATTCAAACAGCATATCAATTTAAAATCAATCAATCAAACAATCAAGCAACCAATTCTATGCAAGAAATTTCAACCAATTATATTGTAAACATGTACCTTTTTCTGAGTCCGTTTCTTTGAACTCGTCGGAGTCGTGAACTGCAGTGAAACACAAATTCGAGTTATCCGTCTTCTAATCATCATCACTTGAGGACGAGTCTGAGTCATCTAGAGTAGCAGTAAATGCATGCTTCCGTTTCTTTGCTGGTTCATTGTTCATAGGAGGATTCTTCCTTTCTGGATACAGACAGTTCTTTTTGATATGACCTGGTTCGTCACAATTGAAGCATTTGATAAAGTTTGGTACTGTAGTCTGATTACTGGAATTCTTAAAGTTGTTTCTCTTGGAACTATTCAATTTTCTGTACTTCAGAAATTTCCTAAAATTTCTGGTCATAAATGCTATCTCTTTATCATTGTCACTGTTTGAGTCTGATCCATCGGCCAATGCATTGAATGCCATTGATTTCTTTTTAGATGCTTTGCTTTCTCTTCTCCCGATCATTTGAACTTCATACGACATTAGATTTCCAATCAATTCTTCTATCTTTAAAGTACTGATGTCATTTGCCTCTTCAATCGCAAGTGTCTTTTGATTCCATTCTGGAGTGAGAGAATTCAAAAAATTTCTGACTTGATCTTCTTCCGAAAATTCCTTTCCCAAAGATATTAAAGAATGCACAATATCTTGAAACCGACTATACATATCTGAAATAGACTCATTAGTATTCATTTTAAATAACATAAACTGATTTGTGAGCATGGAAATTTTGGTCTGTTTAACTTTGCTTGTTCCTTCGTGAGTTACTTGCAAAGTTTTCCAGATTTCATATGCAGACTTACAAACTGACACTTTAAATTCATTTCTTTCAAGTGAACAAAACAGAATATTCATTGCCTAAGAGTTATTTTGTGCAACAGTCTTTTGCTCAGTGGTCCACTGTGCAAAATTAGTTGTGGGTTCAGAATATTCAGTTTGTGTGATATTCCAAGTATCTAATCCTACAGATTGTAAATATATTCTCATCCTACATGCCCAATATGCATAGTTACTGCCATTAAAAAGTGGTGGTATGGCAGTAGACTGACCTTCTACAAATGAACTAGTGTTGGTGGTAATAGCAGTACTAGTGTTAGTAGCCATTTTGAAATTTTTCAAAATTCGGATAATGAAACTTTTGAAAACCTGGCTCTGATACCAAATGTGAGAAATGCGGATTAAGGATCTTAAGGCTAGAATTAACACTAGAGGGGGTGAATAGTGTTTTAAGAAATCTATTAATCTTTTTGAGTTTATCTTAATTTGTTAACAATGTATACACTAATCAGACACAGATATGAATACAGAATCAAACACAGATGCAAATATAAAGTAAAAGCAGTAAAGGAAAGAACACACCGGATTTTATACTGTTTTGGAGTTATACTACATCCAATCCCGCACAACTAAGTACGGATTTCCTTTCAAAAGCAATTCAACAATTACAACCCTCGGTTTCAAGGCTACGAGGTATACCCTCCAGAATACCAATCCTCTGGATAGGGATACTTGATTTACCGGGCAACAAGTTCACCTAATTGATTTCCAGGGCTACAATCACACATTTTCTCACTTGATTGATTTACAAGGCTACAATCACACCTTTTCTCGCTAATATATTACAAAGAAATCTATAACTCTGAATAGCACTAAGAACCTTGTAGAGATAGTGATGTAGAATCAAACTAGAAGTAATCGAGTATGATTCGATGTTGATTTCGGGAGAGTAATGGTATGATTTTGTATTAAGAAATGTGGAAGATGAAGAGGAGTGAAAACCAGAAAAAAGTGATTAAAAATTCGTTGAAACTGACCCCTATTTATAGAAAACCAACAGCCATGACCATTCATGAAGAGTTATGGCGAATAGACACTTCTTTTGAAATTTGAATTGGAACTTCAACTGTCACTATGTCGACATACTACCTAGGGGCATGTCGACATCCCTCAGCCAAAAATGATAATTTGAATTTCTATAAAAACAATATTTATCTTATATAAAAACTATTTCAAACTTTATAAATACACTTGAATATAGTTAAAATTCATAAGTAAATATAAAGAACAATATATACATAATTTAACTATAATTTTATATTTAAATCTAAGTATAAATATTAAAAGTTAAATATTTTATTTGAAAAGACATTTAAAATCAGGAGTATTTTGACTTTGAAATTAAAGATGTTTTGAGGCTAAAATTATTTAAAATCAGGATAGAAAGTTTTGAATCTTTTAAAAGGAAAGTTTTGAAACCATTTTGAAAACAAGATAATTTTGTAAAATCATTTGAATTAAAATTAGTGGATACAAAACAATGTCCCACTAGATTTTCGTAGGTTCCATCCTACTTAGGGTTCCATCCCTTTAACGGGCTCGAAGTGGATTCCATTCCACGAATAAATTGGATATTAAGATGCCAGTGCTTTTCTACGAGTTTTAACAAATATTCCTAATAAAACAAACTTGACCTTGAACTCTTGATAATCTTGATACTCATGAGTCTTCTATCTCTGTATCTTGAATCTCTATACTGTACAGTCTTCATTTTTGATACCTGCATGGTTAGATCCTGCAAATACATATATATCTAAACTTGTAATGTTAGTATTTATATTTTATAATCTATTCTAAGGTTGTTGTCATCAAAACCATCATCTCAAGGACTAACATTTACAACTTTTATATATGCATTATTTTTAAAACCAATTAGCACAAATCAATTAAAATTTTATAATTGATATTTCATAAATATTAATTAATTTAAACAATTATTATTTTATTAACTCAGGTTGGAGTCAGATTATTCAACATTGCGGTTATGTGACTCTTAGGGTATATTCGATTAGCGGTTAATATTAAACAATAGGAATATTAACGTTCACACGTCGCCTTAGCTAGTGGTGTGATGTTATGGTCAAATTTACCGCATACACGGTTTTGGTAAAATCCAATTTTACTTATTTTAAGCGGATCCGCTGTAGTGACAATTATTTACACCAATTTTTTTCATCAAAACCATATGACGTTAGGTCTTATGAAATTTGGTAATACTCAAAATTCTAATGTCATCCATATTCAACTTGTATAGTCTAAACACAAAGTCCTTGGTTCTATAATTATAATAATTATTAACCAAATTGTTTTGACCATAAACTTTGACTTTGAGTTGACTTCAGTTAACCATGATACAAACTCCATATAACTAAGGAGACGAACTCTATATTGAACAGTATTTCACTTCGAATGCTTTAACTTGACCCAACTCCAGTCGTTCGATGGACACCATGCCACAGTTTAACTATAATCAAACTGGAGCTTGCACATTGATGTTTAACAGTATTTCCAAATCGAGAGAACTATGTAAAATTGTCATGTCAATATTTTCTGTTTGACCTTGGCTATATTAACCAATAGAAAAATATTGAGTGAATCATTTCATAGTTATCCAATTATTATCAGTATGTAACCCCTTGGTGCCTCTACCAGCCATGAATAATACACTGCCCACAATTTGGAGAGCGTTGCGTTCTCTAGTCTCAAATGATGTATCAATATTCAGTCTTGACACATTTTGACTAGGAATAATTAAAACGTTGTGTTTATATTGTGATAAGTTGCTAATGATTACGATACATTGTAATTACTATCACAAAACACCATTCGTGGATTTTCTTTAAATATTTTAAATTAAATATTAATTATAACACATTATAATAAGTATATACTAGAAAGAAAAACATCTTTTATTTCGAATGGGATTTTATTACAAAGTTAATGATTTACATTAAATTATAGAATTGCCCTTAGAGTATACCCCTAACTCTATCATTTTGATAATCCCATCACTACTCACCGGCCTGACTAATTGCAACACTTCATTGTATGACGAAAATGGAGAGACGTCAAAATCAATATGAGAGCAAAATGGACATGTTCCCTTAACCCGATGTATCTCTAACAGATAATTGATCATCTTCCAACTGTATGGAGAATGTTGTCTTATAATAATTAAAAACTATAGGCCATGTGCTTCTACTCTAGCATAGAAATCACCATCGCCTGGAATAATTTTCCTTTCAGCATTTCAACATGCTCCCACCACCATCATTAACCTTTGGAAATAAGTGCATCAAAATAAGAACAATGTACTCAATGTCATAATTATTAAGCAGGTGTGCGGATAGTAGACATGCACTTTGTTTTCTTCCCAAGTCCAAAACATGCATGTAATAAAAAGCACGCATCCAAGAACTTATGCATTTCCACTTCAGACCATTCTAGGGTAGGTTTTATTTAGATAAAGCAGAAGATGACAAAACCATGTTTTTACTTGTTTGGTTAAAGAGGAGAGAAAGAATACTTTTTGATATGTTTTTAGCTGCAGCTCGCGAGTTTGCAGATATTTGGATTTATATCCAATAGTATTGGGGTTACATAGGATGTACGTTACATCCTCACAAACTATTGGATTTTAGAGAGTTCAAACGCTTTCCATTAAACTATCGATGTAACTGATACGTAGGACGTAATCTTGGTACGTTCGAAGTAACGTCCATTGTCCGCTTTTCCCTAAGCCTTTTCTTTATCCTTGAACGGGGCAAAGTTATTGAGTCCACTTTAAATGTAAAATTCTTTGTTAGGATAAATTGTACCTTTGAAAAATATAATGAACATTATTTGTTTATTCCTTATTACACTCTCCTAATATTTGCTAAACGTCATTACTAGTATTGTAGTACAACAATAGAACAATAGGGTAACCGACCGTTTGATTGTATGACTCGAAGAAATAAATTATTATAATTTTTCATGAATTTTAATTAACCACATAATGTACAGTAAATAATATTTAACAGTTAAATATAAACACACACACACACACACACACACATATATATATATATATATATATATTTACATGTATATAATAGTTAAAGAAGATGAAGAATAAATAGGTAATAAATATGATGGAAAAAAGAGAAGGAATCAGTAGAATAAATCTGCAGGAGCTAAACATCGAAGGAAATCCAAAAATTCTATTTCAACCCAAATATTGTTTTTCGTTTTAAGCCGGAATGATGGGACCCTATGATAACTACACTCCATCTAATATGAACATTCTATTTAGGATTTGTATATTTCAAAGTTTAATTTTCAATTTGAGTAGTAGCTCTCAAGAAAACATATTAGGATATCAAATAACAAATAACACATGATTTTAATAAATCTGTATGCTTAAAATTTTATTTGTATAATCACTATTAAAATATTATGGACAAGGTAAAATTTACATGACATCAGAAATATATCGATATTATTTTTCCTTCGAGTTATTTTCCCATACCATGTATGGTGCCAGATGTCGTTGGAAATAGCGGGTTTTAACCCATACATGCATATTCTTTTATGGTGCCAATTAAGAGTAAAGTAATTTAGATCGGTCAAAATGAGTTATACTGTTTTGTTCATATAGGCCTTTATTGTACTAATGCTATTAATATAAAATAAAGTTTTGTCTCCACATATAACTTGCAGAAATTTCTTTGTTAAGAAACCATATTTTAATGAGATTTTTCATCTATGATATACCCAAGTATTTTAGAAGTAACCACAATGCTAAATGCTTTCGTAATTAAGAATCGCAAGATTAAGTAACATTAAAATTTCCTTTAACGAAGTAATTCTGTTGTTGTGATACTTACTAGATTACGAGGAAAACTATTCAGAACCTTATGAAAGGTTTCAACCCAATTCTTTAAAACAATCTGTTAGAATGCGGATTAAGGATCTTAAGGCTAGAATTAACACTAGAGGGGGGTGAATAGTGTTTTAAGAAATTTGTTAAATCTTTTTGAATTTATCTTAATTTGTTAACAATGTATACACTAATCAGACATAGATATGAACACAGAATCAAACACAGATGCAAATATAAAGTAAAAGCAGTAAAGGAAAGAACACACCGGATTTTATACTGGTTCGGAGTTACCCTACATCCAGTCCCGCAACAGAAGTACGAATTTCCTTTCAAAAACAATTCTTACAAATACAACCCTCGATTTCAAGGCTACGAGGTACACCGCTCCAGATTCACAATCATCTGGGTAGAGATACTTGATTTCCGAGGCAACAAGTTCACCCAATTGATTTCCAAGGCTACAATCACACCTTTTCTCGCTTGATTGATTACAAAAAGTCTATTACTCAGATTAGCACTTGGATCTTGTAGAGATAGTAGAGAGAATCAAAACCAGAAATTATCTAGTTAGATTTGATATTGATTTCGGCAGAGTAATGGTGTAATTTGTAAATAAGAAAGTGCAGAAGAAGAAGAGAAGTTAAATCAGAGAAAAAAGTGATTAAAATTCGTTGAAAACACCCTTTATTTATAGTAGATCAATAGCCATGTCCATTGGTGAAGGGATGTGGCGAATAGACACTTCTTTTAAAAAACAATTTAACTGTCACCATGTCGACAGGGGTACATGTGACCATGTCGACATGCCCTTGTATTTTTTGGTGATTTGTTTTTCTTTGAAAATAATTTCTATATTATATTATATTTATATTTAAACTTTAAAATATACTTATATATAGTTATAATACATAAATAACTATAGAGAACAATATTAAAAAATATATAATAATTTTCTATACTTTTATATTTAAATATTAAGTATAAATATATAAAACAGCTAAATATATTAATATCAGAATTATAGTTTAAAAACTTAGGATAATAATTTAAAATCAAAGATATTTAAAATTAAGGATATTTAAAACTAAGGATATTTTTGAGGCTAAAATATATTGAAAAACCAGAACAGATGATTTTGGTTTTTAAACAGGAATATTTAAAATCATTTTGAAAAACAAGCTATATATATTTTGAAAATCATTTTGAAATAAAAGTAAGTGGATACAAAAAGATGTTCCACTAGATTTTTCGTAGGTTCCATCCTACTTAGGGTTCCATCCCTTTAACGAGCACGAAGTGGATTCCATTCCACGAATAAAATAGATTTTAAGATGTCAGTGCCTTTCTATGAATTTTAACAATATTCCTAACTATATAACTTATCTTGGAAACTTGAACTCTTGAAATTCTTGATACTCATGAGTCTTGAATCTTGATATCTTCAATCTTTGATCTTGAATATTTATACTGTACAGTTCTTCATTCTTTAGTACCTGCAAACATGTCTATATATATCTACACAATAATGTTAGTATTATATATTTTATAATCTAATTCTAAGTAAGGTTGTTGTCATCAAAACCAACTCCTCAGGGACTAACAATCTCCCCCTTTCAGATAAATTGTCAATAGGATCGGCCATTTTTGTGAAAAAGAGAAGAAATATAGATAGAATAGATAAGTAATGATTTTGAGTAAAGATTTCTGGAAGAGAATAGGTATTTATAGGTGTAAATTTCGTTTGAAATGAATAGATACAAGTTAGTTATTTAAAATTCAAAAATTAAAATGAAAAGACACTTCAGATTTTAAGCATGTCGACAGGGTGCCTTTGGGGGTTGTCGACAGGGTCATCTGTGTTTTGATGACTTGTTTTTGATTTTGAATAAATGTATATATATATATATTTATATATATCATATTAACAGTTATTCTAGGGATGAAATAAGCTAGATAACAGAAAGAACTTCAACATTAATTCAAACTGGAATGATACATGGATTAAACAACATGAAATACAATAACATTCAAACTTAAAACAAACTTAAACAACTACGACAGGGTATGAAAAGATAGATCTAATTGGAGGATGATGAAAGGTTAAACTTCTTGCTGACTTTTGAGAAGAACTTGTTCATCTTAGAAGACATTTTATCCAACTTTTTACTAACGGATCTCTTAAGTGTCCGTTGATTTTCCACAATTATCTTTTGGTTTTGGATAATCATCTTGTTGGTCGGTTTGGAGGTGTAATCAATACTTTCAAGAGATGTTTCACCTTCCTCTTCTTCTTGAATATCCATTTCATCCCCTTCTTCTTCTTCCTCTCCTTCTTCCATTTCTTCATGAGCTAAACGCTCTTCCTTTTCCACAAGGGATTCATAAGGTTGAAAGATGAATGGAATTTTCATAAGTGAGATATTGGAATGATTGAATACTTTTCTAGAAATGAATTCCTCTCCTTTAAAATTCACTCCAAAATAGTTGAAAATTCTAGTAAGGTAAATTCCATGATATAAAATCTTTTCTCCCATTTCCAAGTTTGTAGGCCGAAATTCATCCAAAATAACTTGAGCCCAATTAATATCATAGTTTCCAAAAAGAGCGAAAAGAGCTTTACAAACTTTTGAAGTAGGATTATTAAAACTTCCCGATCTTGGGATCAAAGTGTGTTGCAAAAGAAGGCTCACAATTTTTGCTTTTGGACGAAAATTGCGGTTTATAAAATCAAAGTTTTCGTCACTTTCAAAAATATGGTGGAAAGTCTCACGATTACTGTAACGACCCGGCATTTTCGACCCCGAAAATTCTAGGTAGTTAGGAAAAAGAAGAAAACGATAGAAAAAGAAACAGAAACAAAACACAGAATCTCACATTCGCAGCGGATCAAAATATAATATCAATTAATAACATTTATACAAAGGAATTCTGTACTTGCCAAATTACACTTTAATACATCAGGGTTACAACATATACACAAACACTGGGCAGATACAATCAACATGTCCCAGACAAACTATAATATATCACAGCGGAATACACTCCATACGTTCTTTCCATCCAGCTCGTCTCCTGAGCTCCAGAACGTCCTTACTTGAAAATCTGTAATACTCGATCTGACCCGAGCATTACCAAAAAGTAACACCCGGGTCAGGCTGGAAACCAGCGTGAGTAAACCCATCTAACATGGAATACAATAGCATAAAACTTATATAAAACCCGGAGTAACTCGTCTAAATTTACAAATTCACAATTTGTTATAGACATCATGTGACGCCCCACCTCTATACCCACGCTAGCCAAGAACACTACAGTGTAATGCTGTCGACTAGCACGGAGAATAAGGCTGTTGAGGAGCGACCATCTATGTAATTGCTATGTGTGAGTACCGATATGCCAAATAAAAATATAACTTTTCATCTCAAGAGGAAATCCGACATACAGATACAAACTCAAAGCTACTACACAGTGGCTATATGGACCTCGGAAACAAATATAGAATTAAACATAACACAAATCAGTCACAGACAATTCATATCACAAAGGCGGAAATAGATATGAATATAACACGTGAAAGTGTACATCAGAGTAGTGGTCAAATAAGATCCACAATAACACAAAAGAATAGATACAAGTGCGAGGCAAAAGAATATGTATACATCAAGGAGTCTAAATCTCAAATGTATACAACAAAAACTACTAAACTAGAGTAGTTAGCCAAAAGTCAAAAGATGGCTCCAGATAAGAAGTCATGAGGAAGCACCTGTAAAATCTCAGTTTGACCCGAGTATTATTTAAGAAGAAAATAATAAACGGATCAGTCTAGCTATAAATATCAGATAAAGTGATATAAAATAAGAGATATGACAAAAACGTATGATAACCATAAAGTCATACTGTGATAAGTATCTAATCGAAAATCAATCCAGAGATTAATCAATATCGCAAGAATCTTCTCAAAGATTAAAAGAATGTCATGTTCTTAATTTAATTCACCATGCCACAATAAATGACATACATATCAATGCCAACTGAAAAAGGTGGTGAAACGTAAATCCCAGAAATCAATAATTAGAAATCCAGAAATCACAAGAAAAAGGATGGCCAAACCCAAGCGGGAGCATGAAAACTCACAAACACGTATCACAAACAATTTGGAACATTGACGTAGTGCAAACGGTACGTCCAATGAACCGAAAAGTCGAGACATCGATGTAGTACAAACGGTACATCAGAAGAATCGAAATACAAAACAATTCGGAACATTGACGCAGTGCAAACGGTACGTCCAATGAACCGGAAAGTCGAAACATCGATGTAGTACAAACGGTACATCAGATGAATCGAAACACAAAACAATTCGGAACATTGACGCAGTGCAAACGGTACGTCCAATGAACCGGAAAGTCGAGACATCGATGTAGTACAAACGGTACATCAGAAGAATCGAAATACAAAACAATTCGGAACATTGACGCAGTGCAAACGGTATGTCCAATGAACCGGAAAGTCGAGACATCGATGTAGTACAAACGGTACATCAGAAGAATCGAAATACAAAACAATTCGGAACATTGATGCAGTGCAAACGGTACGTCCAATGAACCGGAAAGTCGAGACATCGATGTAGTACAAATGGTACATCAGATGAATCGAAACACATTAAAAGTACATGGGTTACTAGCCCACAGAGAAATGAGATGAAGCTCAATAAAATAAAGTACAGTCCTTCACATGGACAAGGAGACATCGCACATTGCTAGTCTAAACCATAAAATGATCATCATCGATCATCAAGAAGCGTCGATTACGCTAAGCTAGTAAATATAAGGGTTTAGCTTCATGTCCCATAACCACTTGCTTAACTCAAATATTTACGAACAGATTGTAGATCTCCACTAGAAAATTGTCACAAGAGTTTCAATCGAACAAGTCCATAAATTAACCGACGAAGTAAACGCAAGCGTTTCATACCACTTGTTTTGCTAAGCCGTTTAATTATATTTTCTCATACGAATGAAGTAAAGGTTTGTATATACTAATAGATTAGAAAATGGTTTTATAAAAGAGCTTTGTATTGAAATTAGAGTTGAAATCGTCATTGTGAAAGAGTTTGAATATTTACTACTAGTATAGAAAACCTTTATATTTTGAAGTGACAAATCATAGAAGTGATTGTAGAAACAATCAATCATAAAAATTCACATTCGAAGACGTGAATAAAATCCAAAGAAATCGATATCAAATCCATCAAAATGGATATTTCCAATAATTCCCAAAGAAAATGTCATCAAAGTCGATAATAAATGATAACAACAAAAGGGAGACAACACGAATCGATTAAAGTTGGAAACCAAGCGAAATAGGCAATATAGGCATAATTGGCAAATAGGAGCAGGTCGGTCAACCGGCTCACTGAGTTCGGTTGACCGAACCAGAGGCAGAAATGCTCGGGTAGCAGGTCGGTCAACCGGACCCTGAGTTCGGTCGACCGGAGCCTGTTACCAGTTCTACCAAAACAGAGGCAGGGAAATGCTCGGGGTAGCAGGTCGGTCAACCGGACCCTGAGTTCGGTCGACCGGAGCCTATTGCCAGCACTCCCATGCCTATCTAATGAATGCCAATCCCTTCCGAATTGCAATCGGTCGAGCAATAGCACTAAGGGTTTACGCCCATCGACTACCCGGCCATATAAGCTCTTCGATTCATCACCAAAAACATGATCAAAACATCAAAGTTAGGATTTTCAAAGGATTGAACTCAAAACACTAAAATTGGAATATTCACCAAATCAATCCAAACCAAAAGCATTTGTACAAGAATAAGTGTTAGGAATTCATACCTAACAATCGAAGATAAATATAGATTAAGATGTGAGATAAAAATCTCACCTTTTACACAAAAACAATGAAGAGGAAGCTATAGAGCAAGGCAAGGACAATCAATCTTCAATTCCAACTTAACAAGCTTGAATCTAAGCTTAAAAGAGAATTATTTCCTAAAGTTAGGTTTAGGAATTTCTGAGATTGAAAGGAGAAAGAGTTGGAGAAGAAGAAGAGGATGCTTACCAATAGCTTTGGAGCTAGAACTTGATTTTCAAATGGAAACTAGGGCTTGGGAATTCTAATTTCCAATCTTTTCCCCCATTATTCTCTTTAGAGCTGAAAGTATTAGGAAAAGAAAGTGAATGAAGGGAGAGGGGTTCAGTTTGGATATTAGAAGGTTGATGGGCTGAAACACAAACCCAAACCCAAATTGAAAAAGTAGCAAAATTCTACTAACTCCAAACATATTGAAGTTTATACTCATAAAGGTCGCAAACGTCATTTTGAACTCAATGGAAGTGGTCTCGAGTCCTAATTCGACTATTTGCAAAACGTAGCTTTTCGGACAAAAATCCGACGAATGATAAAATATTTAAATAAAATATTTAAATATAAAATCGATAAATATGCGGGTTGTTACAGACTCCCCTCCTTAAAGAAATTGCGTCCTCGTAATACTTAAGAAGAAAATAAATAGCAACAACCATAAAAGCATATTAACACAAAAAAAGAAAATTTGAAATAAGAAGTTCGCCATAAAGAGCATGAAAGAGTAAACCCGGATGAGTTCGCTCGATGAATTCTCTAGATTTCCCAAGAGTAATCTTTGGGATTTTGAGAATCATTGAACTTTCACAAGAAAAACATCTTTATTTCGAAAGCGCTCAACCTCCGAAGCAATGATGCGAATAGAATGTTGCTCATAAGTCAAAGAGGCGAAACTTCAACTTCCACAATAATACCGGGCTCAAGAATAAAAATCGGAATCCCAAAGGCATTTCCGTAAATAAAAGACGTGAGAAAACGTCATGAATAGTAGAAGACTGAACCGGTGGATTGGCGTAGCACCAAGGCGGTACGCCCAAGAAACTGGAAACTCAAATAACTCCGAACATCGACGTAGTACAATACGGTACGTCCAATGAACGGAAACTCAAATAATTCGAAACACCGACGTAGTACAAAAACGGTACGTCCAATGAACCGAACACCATAAAAGAACATCGGGCGCTAGTCCATATAAGAAATGAGATAAAACTCAATAAAACAAAATATATCAAAACGTCCGATGAACTTGATAAAAAGATAATTCCATTCAGACATCATCAAAGAATCAACCACTTGTTGCTTACGACTAATCGCATTGGCAACACGATTTCCCTTCTGGGAATAAAAAGAATATCAAGATCATAAGATGCCAGGAACTCGGGTCAACATGAAGTTCCTTATGAGAAAATAAATATTTCAAAGATTTATGATCGAGGTAGAGAACAAATTTCTCCCCCAAAATGATGATGCCAAACTCTAAAAGCGAAAACAATAGCCGCAAGCACTAGATCATGAGTAGCATACCTAGTCTTGATCGGCTTAATGATTTAGAAGCACAAGTGATAGCACGTTCTCTTTTGCAAGAGAACGACATCCAAACCAATACGATTAGCATTGGTACAAAAGATAAAGTCTTGGTTCCCTTCGGGAATCACAAGAATAAGAGTATCGGAAAAGAAATCTTTCAAATAATCTTCTTTCCCGAAAAGCTAAAACTTTCAAAAATTACATTTATCTTTATGTAATAATCTTTCTAGAAAAAATTTACATTTTTACAAGTCAATATATCGTGTCAAATTGTCCCATCAAAGCGTTTAGGAGATTCCTATCGATAACGTTGATCAGGTGCATCGACCAGAATTCTTAAAGCACTCAATGGGCAATACAATCACAAAACCATCTTCCATATGATAAAAATATCTCTTAGAAGTTTTAAGAATATTCTTTGCTCATTGAAGAACAAAATCCAATTATACTTATAAATAAATCTTATGAAAAAGATTTGCAAAATTTTAAATTGCTATTTCCATCCAAAATCAATAAATACAAAAATGAAGTCATCGAGATACTCGTAGAAGACTCGATTTATAAAATGGATGAAATAAGTTGGACAAACTAAATGACATAATAAGTCATTCATAAGAACCATAACGAGTGCAGAATGCGGTAAGTGGATGCTAACTTCCGCAACTCATAGCTAAAGAAAACCGGTGGCAAGGTCGAGCTAAAAAGACCTTAACACCTCTCAAAGGATTGCTTAGGTGATAATCCTAAGACAAGCTCAAAATACCGGAACATCACACAACTATTTAGATGAGAGAAATAACACTTTCCTCATCATGAGGGCTTAAAGAATGAAATGATGCCACCAAAAATTTGAAAACGGAGTCACGAAGAAAAATAGAAATTTGCTTAACAGCTAGGAAATGTCGAAGATGTATAGTCCACATGGGACAAAGGATATGGCTTCATAATAATTAAGCCAATCCTTACAAAAGTCATTTCTGAAGCATAAGTAAAAATTGGCTCGGAAAGAAAAATCACATAAAATAATTTCGACATCAATAAAGGCAAATTGAGTGTTGCGGATCCACCAACCGGATTCGCAATCCTCAAAGAAGTCAACAAGCCCAAAATGTCTAAAGAAAAGGAATCAACAAGTTCTTTTGCTATAAAATAATGAGACGAAACCCATATCAAAAAGAACTTGAATAAAATGTTCACAAAATAAATGTCATCAAGGATAGAATGGATACCTTGACCAAGAGAAGTGTCACTAGGGGCTTGAACAACATTTAGCTTTCCCTCTCTCTTGTTTGGAAGTTTGGGGCATGAAGATAAAAGATGCCCTGAACATTTGCAATAACGACAAAAAAATGGTTTTAAACACTCATTTGCATAGTGGTCCGTAGAACTACAATTATAGCATCGTCCACGACTAGAGGTAGGAGACTTTGCTATCGAAGTTTCTTGCTTCCCTTTCTTGTTGGGAGTGGGACTGGGGCCTTTAAATTTGATAGGCCTTTTCATGTTGTTGTTGAAGTTTTGTTTAGCACCGACAACTTCAACATCACACTCTTTATCGGCCTCTTCAAGACGAAGAGCGATATCAATAAACTGATCGAAAGAAACTTCCAATTTTAGAAGTAATGGCTTCTTGAGATCCTTGTTCAATCCATAAACAAATCTCTGATTTTTCTTCAATGGGGTATTAATGTATTCAACCCCGTATTTAGAAAGAGATTCGAAAGATGCGACGTAGTCCGTCACAGAAGATTCACCTTGAACAAGGTCGATAAAACGCCGAGCCAAAGTTACTTTTTCAGCCTCCGGCACAAACTTCAATTCGAATCTTTCTCGGAATTGCTCCCAAGTGAGATCCGCTTTAACGATTTCAGAAATAAGAAGCTCAACCAATCCAATGCTCTTTCTTGGAACATGCTAGAAGCCACTTGGACTCGGTGGAGTTCAACAAGATTCATGCGAGAAAAGATACGGTCGCATGATCTAAGCCAAGCTTGGATTTCAATGACACTCTCGGATCCCCGGAATGGCCTTCCACCCAAATCGGTATAATCTCTACACAAGCGTGCAAAACCGGATCTAGGATGAGTAGGCTCTGGAATGGGTCCGATAGCTTGAGCATTCTTAACAAGATCCAGAAGCTGCTGGGCAGACATAAATACTCCCTCCTGAGGAGTAGCACTAGATTGACCGGTGTTCGGACGGCCAGGTCTAACCATTTCTCTTCTCTAAGAAAGAAAGAAAGAAGAGGAAAAAGGTTATTCTCAAAATGAATATCAAACAACCATGACTGATAAAACAAGGCATCACAAAAGAAAATAGGATAGAATGGTACGAAGACTCGAACCAAATCCTGTGGCACGATTCCTAAGATAGACTTAGGACAATGATCCTTGCTAGATTATTCTACATTGTTCCGAAGTTTGGCTCTGATACCAAGTTATGACGCCCCACCTCTATACCCACGCTAGCCAAGAACACTACGGTGTAATGCTGTCGACTAGCATGGAGAATAAGGCTGTTGAGGAGCGACCATCTGTGTAATTGCTTTGTGCGAGTACCGATATGCCAGATAAAAATATAACTTTTCATCTCAAGAGGAAATCCGACATACAGATACAAACTCAAAGCTACTACACAGTGGCTATATGGACCTCGGAAACAAATATAGAAATAAACATAACACAAATTAGTCACAGACAATTCATATCACAAAGGCGGAAATAGATATGAATATAACACGTGAAAGTGTACATCAGAGTAGTGGTCAAATAAGATCCACAATAACACAAAAGAATAGATACAAGTGCGAGGCAAAAGAATATGTATACATCAAGGAGTCTAAATCTCAAATGTATACAACAAAAACTACTAAACTAGAGTAGTTAGCCAAAAGTCAGAAGATGGCTCTAGATAAGAAGTCATGAGGAAGCACCTGTAAAATCTCAGTCTGACCCGAGTATTATTTAAGAAGAAAATAATAAATGGATCAGTCTAGCTATAAATATCAGATAAAGTGATATAGAATAAGAGATATGACAAAAACGTATGATAACCATAAAGTCATACTGTGATAAGTATCTAATCGAAAATCAATCCAGAGATTAATCAATATCGCAAGAATCTTCTCAAAGATTAAAAGAATGTCATATTCTTAATTTAATTCACTAAGCCACAATAAATGACATACATATCAATGCCAACTGAAAAAGGTGGTGAAACATAAATCCCAGAAATCAATAATTAGAAATCCAGAAATCAAAAGAAAAAGGATGGCCAAACCCAAGCGGGAGCATGAAAACTCATAAACACGTGTATCACAAACAATTTGGAACATTGACGCAGTGCAAACGGTACGTCCAATGAACCGGAAAGTCGAGACATCGATGTAGTACAAACGGTACATCAGAAGAATCGAAATACAAAACAATTCGGAACATTGACGCAGTGCAAATGGTACGTCCAATGAACCGGAAAGTCGAGACATCGATGTAGTACAAACGGTACATCAGATGAATCGAAACACAAAACAATTCGGAACATTGACGCAGTGCAAACGGTACGTCCAATGAACCGGAAAGTCGAGACATCGATGTAGTACAAACGGTACATCAGAAGAATCGAAATACAAAACAATTCGGAACATTGACGCAGTGCAAACGGTACGTCCAATGAACCGAAAAGTCGAGACATCGATGCAGTACAAACGGTACATCAGAAGAATCGAAATACAAAACAATTCGGAACATTGACGCAGTGCAAACGGTACGTCCAATGAACCAGAAAGTTGAGACATCGATGTAGTACAAACGGTACATCAGATGAAACGAAACACATTAAAAGTACATGGGTTGCTAGCCCACAAAGAAATGAGACGAAGCTCAATACAATGAAGTACAGTCCTTCACATGGACAAGGAGGCATCGCACATTGCTAGTCTAAACCATAAAATGATCATCATCGATCATCAAGAAGTGTCGATTACGCTAAGCTAGTAAATATAAGGGTTTAGCTTTATGTCTCATAACCACTTGCTTAACTCAAATATTTACGAACAGATTGTAGATCTCCACTAGAAAATTGTCACAAGAGTTTCAATCGAACAAGTCCATAAATTAACCGACGAAGTAAACGCAAGCGTTTCATACCACTTGTTTTGCTAAGCCGTTTAATTATATTTTCTCATACGAATGAAGTAAAGGTTTGTATATACTAATAGATTAGAAAATGGTTTTATAAAAGAGCTTTGTATTGAAATTAGAGTTGAAATCGTCATTGTGAAAGAGTTTGAATATTTACTACTAGTATAGAAAACCTTTATATTTTGAAGTGACAAATCATAGAAGTGATTGTAGAAACAATCAATCATAAAAATTCACATTCGAAGACGTGAATAAAATCCAAAGAAATCGATATCAAATCCATCAAAATGGATATTTCCAATAATTCCCAAAGAAAATGTCATCAAAGTCGATAATAAATGATAACAACAAAAGGGAGACAACACGAATCGATTAAAGTTGGAAACCAAGCGAAATAGGCAATATAGGCATAATTGGCAAATAGGAGCAGGTCGGTCAACCGGCTCACTGAGTTCGGTTGACCGAACCAGAGGCAGAAATGCTCGGGTAGCAGGTCGGTCAACCGGACCCTGAGTTCGGTCGACCGGAGCCTGTTACCAGTTCTACCAAAACAGAGGCAGGGAAATGCTCGGGGTAGCAGGTCGGTCGACCGGACCCTGAGTTCGGTCGACCGGAGCCTGTTGCCAGCACTCCCATGCCTATCTAATGAATGCCAATCCCTTCCGAATTGCAATCGGTCGAGCAATAGCACTAAGGGTTTACTCCCATCGACTACCCGGCCATATAAGCTCTTCGATTCATCACCAAAAACATGATCAAAACATCAAAGTTAGGATTTTCAAAGGATTGAACTCAAAACACTAAAATTGGAATATTCACCAAATCAATCCAAACCAAAAGCATTTGTACAAGAATAAGTGTTAGGAATTCATACCTAACAATCGAAGATAAATATAGATTAAGATGTGAGATAAAAATCTCACCTTTTACACAAAAACAATGAAGAGGAAGCTATAGAGCAAGGCAAGGACAATCAATCTTCAATTCCAACTTAACAAGCTTGAATCTAAGCTTAAAAGAGAATTATTTCCTAAAGTTAGGTTTAGGAATTTCTGAGATTGAAAGGAGAAAGAGTTGGAGAAGAAGAAGAGGATGCTTACCAATAGCTTTGGAGCTAGAACTTGATTTTCAAATGGAAACTAGGGCTTGGGAATTCTAATTTCCAATCTTTTCCCCCATTATTCTCTTTAGAGCTGAAAGTATTAGGAAAAGAAAGTGAATGAAGGGAGAGGGGTTCAGTTTGGATATTAGAAGGTTGATGGGCTGAAACACAAACCCAAACCCAAATTGAAAAAGTAGCAAAAATCTACTAACTCCAAACATATTGAAGTTTATACTCATAAAGGTCGCAAACGTCATTTTGAACTCAATGGAAGTGGTCTCGAGTCCTAATTCGACTATTTGCAAAAAGTAGCTTTTCGAACAAAAATCCGACGAATGATAAAATATTTAAATAAAATATTTAAATATAAAATCGATAAATATGCGGGTTGTTACACATCACTTATTCCACATATCAATTTCTAAGTACCAAAACTTAGATTAAATGGCCCAATTCACTTAAATCATTCCATTCTAGTTTATTGATTTCACAAATCAATATATAAAGAATCGAAGTGGTTTCGGGTATTTACTGATGTCCGACCCCGGTTTCTTCGAAATCAATGTCATCTTAAATCTAAGTTGTTTAAGTTTTAAACAATACAATTCATATTCAGGATACCTTACAACAATTCAACTCAGATAGGTGACCTACACTAACACAGTTTAACCCATTCATATCACAGCACATCTCAATCGCCCATCAGAGATAAAATCAATCCAATATCATTCAACCATCCATAACAAGTTGATTCATTCTTAATTAATTTAATTAATCTCTACTTAAGTTAATTACTAACCTTTAATCACTTGGTTTACCTTAATCCATCTTTCTTACCATTAATTTAATTATAAATTAATTAATCATCTCTTATTAATTAATCTTCCTTGATTAATTATCCCTTGATTACAATAAGTAATTATCTTTTAATTAATTTAATTAATTATTCCTAATTAATCACAACTTTAATTAATTACTTTAGTTAATTACATTATTAACTTTGTTTGAAAAACATTTAGTAATTAATTATATAAATTAATTATCCTTTAAACAAACTTGCTTAATAATTTGCTTTGAAAATTTGTTTTAAAAATTGCTCTTTAGAACCTTGTTAAATTAATTCTTAAAAACGCTAGGTCAAGCCAAACTACCCGATCAAACTCTCGAGCCAAAACCAAAAATACCCGAGCCCAATCCCGAGTTTCTCTCACCTTCTTTCCCCCGAGTTATCTCGCGAACTACTTCGAGTTCGTCCCGATGAAAACTCGCCTTCCTCAGTTAACAACTTTCCAGACATATGAACCTACGCATGCACGTGCACATCATCGCGCCGTCGTTCTGGCGAACATCGCGACCTTTGGCAAGTCGCAAATCATCCCTACATTTGATAGCAATGATCGATCCACCGCTAACAACCCCAGAACGAAATCGAGCTTCCAGTTTGAAACTCGAACCAATCCTCACCAAGCAAATTTGCTTCGCCCTCATCGTTCAAACCATCGGAGTAGCTCGAACTCCGGCCACATCATGTCACCCCACTGTACCACCATCCCGCTCAATCCTCTGCGACTCGATCGCTTCTAGATGATGAACTCGTCTCGTCAACAACCTGTGCAAAAACTCGACTAAAACCCTAATTCGAACTCGACTTCTAAATTTACGCAATAGAAAAATTCTTCATCAATTTTCCTGTAATCATCGATTCCCAGACTTACTTCATGCAAAGTTTCATTATTCCAAAGTTGTTTGATTTCTGGAAATTGGCAAAAGAACAAATTTTGTTCAACTAAAAACTACATCCTAACCCCAACACTAAAAATCATCAATATAGTTTTAAAAATCCTATTTTCGAATAAGGATTCATGTGATATATTTGAAATGACAATTCAGCATGTTCAAAATTTCATCTTGATAAGTTTCATGTAGAATTTTGAGCCATCACGATTACATTCATGTAATTTAAACTAGAAACTATTTTTAAAATTTTCAACATACTTCGGCAAACAACCTTTATTCAAATATCAAAGTCAAATTTTGATTGGATTGGGAGGTTTTGAATTTTAAAGTCAAGCCAGAGCCTGAAACAAGAACAGAGGCAAATGTATACATGTATCATCACATACTCAATCATACATATACAAGCATTCACATCAGATCCATATGAACTTTACTTTAATTTATGTTACAGCAACATCTACTACTGATATTCAATTATAATTATCTGATTTAAACTGTTTTTAAAATAAAGTTTACTCACCTGTTTTGTAAAAGCAGAGAACAGTTTTGGGTCTGGAACTTGATTCCCAGAATTTGATCTGAAGCCTGATTTCCCCTTTTTCTTTCTTCTCTTGTTTGTTTGGTTGAGATGTTATTTTAAGTTTGTAAGATATTAATGCTTACTTATTCTCTGGTATGCTCAGTTTGGATTCACGAAAATAGAATAATAGGATTGGTATATGTAGAACAAGTATACAGAGTGACTATTTACTGGTACAATATTTTCCTCTTGTTTGGTCAGAGATTTTCCTCTCTTTGGAGGCTGAAACGATAGTATTTAATGAGGTTGTCTTGTTTTGTATTGTCATACTTATCCACTTATATACGGTATGTACATATGTGATTTTTCTTTCTTGCATTGCAAACATATATTTTTTCCAGTTTGCTTTGAAAATGTTTTGACCTGACTTTAATTAAAGTTTTTGTACTAAGCTTTAAATGCTTGTCTCCTCTTAAGTTTACATACATATCCATATTTCCTTCTCTGATAATGTACAATTTCATGTATGTCTTTCTCATTTTTATATTTATTCACACATGTATATTATATCCTTCATGTACACTATTATAGATATACTTATACATATACTTATGTATATATATAATTATGCATATGAATTTTTTTATCTTATTTTACTTTGCTATGTTTGCCTTTTTACCTCATATATATAGATATACACATGTTTAAACAAATATGTATAGATATCTATTAATTCCATAAGCATTGTTCCAGTAACATACATACAAATATTTACACACATCAGTATTTTAATCATCATATATATATCTATTTATGTATGTTGTTGTCATCCTTTTATATATTTGCATTCTATACTTCTATATGTTATATATATATATAGGGGTTTTTATCTTAATTTAAATTAGTGGAGCTTACATATGTTTTTATTTATATATTTTATATTTCTATTTATCTTATATTTTTATAATTATGTTTTATACTTATGTATATATATTTATGTTTAATATTGATAAGATTGCTTATTTTAAACATTATTATTTAGATTACATTTTATATGTATTATATTAAATATTAATAATATAGAACCTTTGATTTTATTGAATAAGACAGATTCCATTTCAAATATTTTTGAAAGATTTTATTTTAAATTTCAAATCAAAATTTCCTTTACAATACACATATAACTGGTAAATGCCCAAAAATCTTATTTATTTATAAAATGAAAGCTTGTATTTTATTTAAATGGGTTAAATACTTATTAAAATAATATTGCTAAATTTCCGGGATGTCACATAGAGATTTCATAAATTCAATATTTATTATAGTTTCAAATAATTTTATATATTCTGGTATTTTACTTATGAGAAATTTAGTTGTTTGACTAAGTAAAACTAACGTTCCAATAACCACCTTGGTTAATCACTCACTATTAGATAGCCCAAAAATCTGGGCCGTCACATCCCTCCCCCCTTCAGAACTTTTCGTCCTTGAAAAGGAACGGAGCCAGAATTATTAAAATACTTAAAATCAGATAAATTTCTTTGATCATTTTTAAAATCACTTTAAAAATCTATATAATATTACTAAAATAGTTTTTTTTAAATACTTTTATAACTCGATGTTTCAACAAGTCCATCCTTGTTCTCATAGAAATTCGGTCATATGTTGATCAGGTGTAGGACTGAAAATCTATAAGTACTTGGTAAACTCATTTCCAACACCCAGTGAAAATACTTTGGAAAATAATTTTATTGAAAATATAGAAAACAGTTTCGAAAATAGATGAAATATCTTTGGTAAAAATGCTCTGGAAATCATCACCCCCATCCATGGTCGCAGTTAACCCGATGGTTACGTTGTCGTCCCGGCAAAATCCACAGATAACTGTAGGTCTCCGCACTCCTCGATTACGCCATGGAACCCGCTACAGATCGCAGTTATACCCGGGCCTTACGTTGCTATCACAGCACAAACCCATATAACTGTAGGCATCAGCGCCACCGAATTTTGCTGCCAAAAGAATGAAACTCCTCCGCTTGACCATAGACCGCAGTCTACCAATGTTGCGCTGCCATCCCGGCAAAATCAAGTGTAGACTGTTGGCACTCATCCTCCACACGATTTTCGCTATGGTCCACACAGTAGATCGCAGCGACATCGAATTACACTATCGTCACAGCATAACCCAAATGCCCCTGTAGGCAACAGCGCCATCGACTTTTGCTACCAAATAATCCTCAGGAACTAGTTTGTCCGGACTCCTCACAGGATCAACTTTAGAACCTCCCCTTTAGAGGCTCAAGGCAGTACCACTCAGTGGCACTCCTGAGAATTTCATTCAAGGGAGCGCCTTTTTCCCAGAGCCACTTTCAAAACACTTTATACTATACACATATAGTATTTTCCAAATCATACACCAAGTATGAATCTCATATAAATCTCCTTTACAAAATCGATTCTCAAAATCGATAATTCTCATAATAGGCTTTCCAAATGCCATAGGTTCCCAAAACCTATCCTCAAAATCATTTTCACAAATCCTTTTTATAAATACATACATATAAATGTTTTGAAACAAAGATCTAAAGCTTGATAGACTCATCAAACAAGAGGAAATTGGTTGGAAACAAAGATCTAAAGCCAAATGATTAGAGGAGGGAGACAGAAATACCTCCTTTTTCCATCGAATGGCCAATGGCAGACGCAGATCTATCAACATCACGGAGCTAGTTCACAACAATTCCAGCTACACCGAATTGCCTGACCACCTTCGCCTCTTCACCGAATACTATCGAAATATCCTCGGCAAGCCATCCCCGGCGCTACCCCCTATTGATTGGAACATCCTATACCCATCCTGTCCCCCAATTCCTGTTGACCACCCATTTTCCGAAGATGAAGTTTGGGCCGCACTTAAGGACTTGTCGGACGATAAGGCCCCTGGCCCAGATGGTTTCGGTCCACACTTTTTTAAACGTTATTGGGAAACCATCAAATTCGACTTTCTAGATATGTGCGAAGAATTCCAAGCTAATCCCTCCTCTGTTGCCCGCCTTAACTATGCCAACATCATCCTCCTCCCCAAATCCCCCGGCGCTAACACTATGCCCGCCTTCAGACCAATCAGCCTCCTCAACACCACATTCAAAATCATCACAAAGGTTCTTGCTAATAGACTTCAGTCATTCATCGACCCTCTGGTGGGGGCGGAACAGTCCGCATTCATACTAGGAAGAAACATTTTTGACTGTGTAGCCGCTACTCAAGAAGTTGTCTCTTACTGTCACAGAACATCGACCCCTGGTACCCTTCTAAAATTAGACTTCTCCAAAGCCTTCGACACGGTACACTGGGACTTCATCCTGGACCTAATGAAGCACAGGGGCTTTCCGTCAAAGTGGTGCGGTTGGATCGAAGGGATACTCAACACAAGCATTTCATCCATATCAATCAATGGCTCTTCGGGTGGTCACATTAAATCAACCAGGGGACTGAGGCAAGGGGACCCGCTCTCTCCCCTAATCTTTGTCCTGGTAGCGGATGTGTTCAATCAGATGATCAAACTTGCCTCGTCCAATGATTTATTTAGAGGTATCAAGCTTCAAAACTCAGAATTGTCTGTATCTAACCTTCAATTTGCAGATGATACGATCCTATTCGCTTCCACCGAGACCAACCACATTCATTGCCTCAAGGTTGCGCTGTATGTCTTTGAAACAATTTCTGGCCTATCCATCAATTTTAACAAAAGTTCCGTCATCATGCTCGGCAACTCTGCTCATCTCGGCCCGCAAATATCATCCCTGCTCAATTGTAGTATAGCCCAATTCCCCATGTCATACCTAGGCATCCCCATCCGCCCCACCAATCTCCACCGTGCTGACTGGATCCCTCTCATTTCCAAAATTGAATCCCGGATCTCAACTTGGAAGGCAAACTCGCAATCTTCTGCAGGTCGCCTTGTCCTAGTCAAATCAGTCCTATCAGCTATCCCCTCATACTGGATGTCCTTCCTCACACTTCCATCCTAGGTTATCAAGAAAATTGACTCAATCAGGCGCTCGTTTCTTTGGAACGGGGCAACGCAAAAAGGCTGGTCAACTGGAAGACGGTATGTTTGCAATGCAATCATGGGGGGTTAGGGATTACAGACCTTCGCACTTTCAATCAAGCGTTGCTGTCCAAATGGCTTTGGAGATTACTCACACCTGGAAACTTCATCTGGAAATCGTGGATTCTATGCCAACATTATCATTCAAACCCTCATTTGGCGCTCCACCTCACCACCCGGTTCAGGCCATCCCCCTTCTGGTCCGGGGTCCTTCTAACCCTCCCTAGAGTCAAAGCACTTTTCCAGGTAAAAATCGAAAGAGGGAACTGATGCCTCTTCTGGCATGACACTTGGTATGGCCAACTGCCCCTTTCTAAGCTCCTACCCAATCTCTTCTCGTACGTCACCCTCCCTAACGCAACAGTTGAAGAATACCTCACACTTGGTCCTGAGCACCTTTGCCCCCCCTCCATCTTCGATGCAGACTTGGTTCCTGAACTCCTCTCCGCCACAAATATCCTCCTATCGATCCATCCCACCAACAATCAAGACCTCCTCCTCTGGGCCCTTGCACCTTCCAAGGGCTTCTCAGTCGCCTCCTGTTATCAACACCTAATTCACCCTGGACGTCTTTTCTCCTTTCCCAGGATTTGGCATTGCAACCTTCCACCCCGCATAGCTTTTTTCCAATGGTGCCTAATTTATGGAAGAATTAATACCAAGGATAGACTCAACAGACTCAACATCCCCATTGACCCGTGCTGTGTCCTATGTTCAACACACGATGAATCAGTAACTCACCTTTTCTTCGAATGTGACTTCTCCTACTCAATTTAGGCTGCAACTAGTGCATATCTTTTGGGATTTATCCCCAGCGTGACCTCCTTTTTTGAATATTGGCAGTATAATCAGCAGAATGCGCTGATAGACACCTTCATATCAATCTTTAGTTGGTGCATTTGGAAAGAAAGGAATGCACACGTGTTTGGGAAACCAGCACGTCATTTTGGTGGAACCTGTAGAAGCATCACTTACTATTTCTCCTCTCTAACAGGTCAAACATCCTCCGCGCCGTTCCGTCTGAGTCTCCCGCCTTGTAGCATCCAGCCAGCTGAATCTCAAGGTAGTACTAATGCATCTCCAAAAAGGTAGTTATAATCTAGCATGGGCAGCACTAGTTTGCATGCAATGGACTATGATACTCTAGCACGTTAATGGTATTTTGATGCTTCGTACTTATTTTTTTTGGCCATCGATCGGGCTTGTCGATCGACCTCTTACCTACTTTATAATATAACTATTTAACCGGCTGTGTAGTTTCACGCTACACACCCGTCTCTCTCAAAAAAATGTTTTTAAAAATCTTTGAATCAATTTGTTCTTGTATAAATTCACTTTTATACTTCAAATACTTCCAAAAACCCTTTTCTTCTGGCAAAAGATTCAACAAGGGGAGTTTTATCATATATATAACAAAGATATATAACTTATTTTGTCCAAACCAATATTCAAATTTAATTACTCTATAAAGTCACCTACCGAATTACTTACTTCTATAAAGTAAATTTTTATGATAGAAATATCTAATTTCCATTTTACTTCGTCATATATTTAACAAAATATATTTTCAATTTCAAAAATCATTTACAGTTCTTATCCAAAAAACTTCAATATCAATTTTATTCAAACCCGTACGATGTCCACATATCATTCGTACGCAATATCAATCTGATCGCTCACTCGATCACACAATTTCACTTCTGAACTAGTATCGTCTACCCGACTTCCTAGTGCGGACTCAGATTTGGTTTCTTGATCAGAAACCATCATTCTCCTTGCATAGTCACATCTATGATAGAGAATATCCAGAACCAATCAAAAATCCATATCCAGGTTCGCCGTCGAAAATCGAGTGAAAAATCCCAACTCGGATCGATAATACTATCTCGAAATTCTATACTCGAATCTGGATCAAATCACTATGCGAATAGAATAATATACGTACATCCTACGTATTATCTTTATTGATTATCAGTTAAATCAATTTCCTTTCTATTCATCCTCACTTTGATCTTATTCACTTATCCACAATTACCTTAATCCCCATTTGGATTATCACTTCAATTCTTATCTTAGTTGGGTATTTAATCAATAACAGTTTGAACTCAAATCAGTTTAAATTTAGAAAATAGCTTGAAATTTTTTTAAATAGATAAGTAGTTGAAAAATAATTATTATTTTGTAAAATAGCTGTAAAACAGTTAAGTAATTGTAAGATAGTTGTAAAACAGTAATCAGTTATAAAATAGTAATTAGTTTATAAATCAGTTGCAAAATTGTTAAATAGTTCCAAAAGTAATTGCAAAACAAGCTTAAGATAGTTTTAGGTTTAAAAAGAAAGGTTGTATAGTAAATAGTTTGGAAAAATATATTTATATTAAAACAATTTATTTTGAAAATAGTCCAGAGTCAAACTGTTTAATACCCCATCTCCATTTCCATCAATTCAATTTAAATTTCCACTTTCATTTAAATTGACTCAATCCCAATTTAAATAACTTCAATTTTATTTCAAATTAATCCAATTCAAATTTCCCATTTGAATTTTATACTTATCCATCATAAATCACAATTCCCATTAATTCAAATCAAATTCAGTTTGAACTAATTCAATTTAAATCTCAATTTTAAACCATCTCGAATTATATAAATTCGAGTTAAATTTTCAAAAGTTGATTTAACCCCTTAAATCAAATTAACCTTTATTTTTAAATTAATAATCCAAATCTTTAAACAATTTAATTCTAAGTCCAATTCTCAAAATTCCATTTTAAGTTATCTTTACTTAACTTATTTCAAAGTTCAAATAAGAGTTCAAAACAATTTTACCTTAAAAATTCAATTTATTACCCAATTTCAATTTTGAAACCAGTACTTAACAATTTAAATTTCCAATTCTTTTTAAACATTTAAACCTTAAATTCAAAGTGGTTTCATCTCCTTAATTCCAAATTTTAATTTCCCTTTTAGCTAAATAATGGATATATCACCACAATCCATTTCTTCATTCATTTAAACAAATCCAATTCACAATCTAAAGATTATTAATAACAATAGGATGATATCATCCAATTTATTTTAAAACATCCATCAGATCTCAAACCCATCTTGAGATCACACGATCTCCCAATTCAAATTAACCATTTAATTTCCCAAGTTAAATCTCAATTTCATCTTGAAATTTCCAATTCAGGTTGTTTGTTAACTTATTTAACTTACCCAAAGTTAAATTCAATTTACTTAATCTAGCCAACCTTACCCAAATTTGAATTCTCATTTCAAATTTTAAACTTTACATTAATAATCTTATAAGTTCAAAACTTATCACCTTGGGTATCACATCTCATTCCCAATTTTAAACTAAACAGTTAGAGTTTATTTCAGATTATGTATATTCCTTATATATACATATTATTTCCTTTACACACTAAGTTATCCTTAAATTTTAAACCACCTTGGGTTTTTAATTCAAACAAATTCCTTTAAATTTTCAAACAACTACTGTTTGAATCCAGCTCTTTCATTCAAATAATATTATTTATTATCTCTTTATCACTTTGAAACAATTTTCAAATTCTGGGCTCAGATTTAAAACTCCCCAGTGTATATCATATTCCAATTCTAATTTATAAGTCATACTTCCCTAAATGTTTTACTTCCCTAAAACATTTCATTTTGCTTACTTATTAATACACACAACAATCATTTATAATAATAACTAATTCATTATTATCTTAGTTTGAACTCTTCCCCAAATTCAAGATTTTAATTTCAGTTTGAATCCATTTCAAACTTATCTTTATTTAATTTCAATTTGGTTGTATTTCTATTACCTCTTAGTTTAATTCCAATAATTTTTTACAACCAATTACCTTAACGTTTATTAGTAAGAAATATTGCTTTATATATATATATCAAAATATATTCTTACAAAAATCATTTAAAATCTTTATATAAGAAAATAACAAGTACGCTCTCTCTCATATATATATATATATACTCAACTCATCCTAGGGTAGTTCTAACCCTATCCCTGATGAGTAAACCCACCAGAGCCAAGGTTCTCGCTTAACCTTCGCTCTGATACCAAATGTAACGACCCGGCATTTTCGACCCCGAAAATTCTAGGTAGTTAGGAAAAAGAAGAAAAAGATAGAAGAAGAAATAGAAATAAAACACAGAATCTCACATTCGCAGCGCATCAAAATATAATATCAATTAATAACAATTATACAAAGGAAATCTGTACTTGCCAAATTACACTTTAATACATCAGGGTTACAACATATACACAAACACTGGGCAGATACAATCAACATGTCCCAGACAAACTACAATATATCACAGCGGAATACACTCCATACGTTCTTGCCATCCAGCTCGTCTCCTGAGCTCCAGAACGTCCTTACTTGAAAATCTGTAATACTCGGTCTGACCCGAGCATTACCAAAAAGTAACACCCGGGTCAGGTTGGAAACCAGCGTGAGTAAACCCATCTAACATGGAATACAATAGCATAAAACTTATATAAAACCCGGGGTAACTCGTCTAAATTTACAAATTCACAATTTGTTATAGACATCACTTATTCCACATATCAATTTCTAAGTACCAAAACTTAGATTAAATGGCCCAATTCACTTAAATCATTCCATTCCAGTTTATTGATTTCACAAATCAATATATAAAGAATCGAAGTGGTTTCGGGTATTTACTGATGCCCGACCCCGATTTCTTCGAAATCAATGTCATCTTAAATCTAAGTTGTTTAAGTTTTAAACAATACAATTCATATTCAGGATATCTTACAACAATTCAACTCAGGTAGGTGACCTACACTAACACAGTTTAACCCATTCATATCACAGCACATCTCAATCGCCCATCAAAGATAAAATCAATCCAATATCATTCAACCATCCATAACAAGTTGATTCATTCTTAATTAATTTAATTAATCTCTACTTAAATTAATTACTAACCTTTAATCACTTGGTTTACCTTAATCCAACTTTCTTACCATTAATTTAATTATAAATTAATTAATCTTCCTTGATTAATTATCCCTTAATTACAATAAGTAATTATCTTTTAAATAATTTAATTAATTATTCCTAATTAATCATAACTTTAATTAATTACTTTAGTTAATTACATTATTAACTTTGTATGAAAAACATTTAGTAACTAATTATATAAATTAATTATCCTTTAAACAAACTTGCTTAATAATTTGCTTTGAAAACTTGTTTTAAAAATTGCTCTTTAGAACCTTGTTAAATTAATTCTTAAAAACACTAGGTCAAGCCAAACTACCCGATCAAACTCTCGAGCCAAAACCAAAAATACCCGAGCCCAATCCCGAGTTTCTCTCACCTTCTTTCCCCCGAGTTATCTCGCGAACTACTTCGAGTTCGTCCCGATGAAAACTCGCCTTCCACAGTTAACAACTTTCAAAACATATGAACCTACGCGTGCACGTGCACATCATCGCGCCGCCGTTCTGGCGAACATCGCGACCTTCGGCAAGTCGCAAATCATCCCTACATTTGATAGCAATGATCGATCCACCGCTAACAACCCCAGAACGAAATCGAGCTTCCAGTTCGAAACTCGAACCAATCCTCACCAAGCAAATTTGCTTCGCCCTTGTCGTTCCAACCATCGGAGTAGCTCGAACTCCGGCCACATCATGTCACCCCACTGTACCACCATCCCGCTCAATCCTATGCGACTCGATCGCTTCTAGATGACGAACTCGTCTCGTCAACAACCTGTGCAAAAACTCGACTAAAACCCTAATTCGAACTCGACTTCTAAATTTACGTAATAGAAAAATTCTTCGTCAATTTTCCTGTAATCATCAATTCCCAGACTTACTTCGTGCAAAGTTTCATTATTCCAAAGTTGTTTGATTTCTGGAAATTGGCAAAAGAACAAATTTAGTTCAACTAAAAACTACATCCTAACCCCAACACTAAAAATTATCAGTATAGTTTTAAAAATCCTATTTTCGAATAAGGATTCATGTGATATATTTGAAATGACAATTCAGCATGTTCAAAATTTCATCTTGATAAGTTTCCTGTAGAATTTTGAGCCATCACGATTACATTCATGTAATTTAAACCAGAAACTATTTTTAAAATTTTCAACATACTTCGGCAAACAACCTTTATTCAAATATCAAAGTCAAATTTTGATTGGATTGGGAGGTTTTGAATTTTAAAGTCAAGCCAGAGCCTGAAATAAGAACAGAGGCAAATGTATACAGGTATCATCACATACTCAACCATACATATACACGCATTCACATCAGATCCATATGAACTTTACTTTAATTTATGTTACAGCAACATCTACTACTGATATTCAATTATAATTATCAGATTTAAACTGTTTTTAAAATAAAGTTTACTCACCTGTTTTGTAAAAGCAGAGAACAGTTTTGGGTCTGGAACTTGATTCCCAGAATTTGGTCTGAAGCCTGATTTCCCCTTTTTCTTTCTTCTCTTGTTTGTTTGGTTGAGATGTTATTTTAAGTTTGTAAGATATTAATGCTTACTTATTCTCTGGTATGCTCAGTTTGGATTCACGAAAATAGAATAATAGGATTGGTATATGTAGAACAAGTATACAGAGTGACTATTTACTGGTACAAGATTTTCCTCTTGTTTGCCAGAGATTTTCCTCTCTTTGGAGGCTGAAACGATAGTATTTAATGAGGTAGTCTTGTTTTGTATTGTCATACTTATCCACTTATATACGGTATGTACATATGTGATTTTTCTTTCTTGCATTGCAAACATATATTTTTTCCAGTTTGCTTTGAAAATGTTTTGACCTGACTTTAATTAAAGTTTTTGTACTAAGCTTTAAATGCTTGTCTCCTCTTAAGTTTACATACATATCCATATTTTCCTTCTCTGATAATGTACAAGTTCATGTATGTCTTTCTCATTTTTATATTTATTCACACATGTATATTATATCCTTCATGTACACTATTATAGATATACTTATACATATACTTATGTATATATATAATTATGCATATGAATTTTTTTATCTTATTTTACTTTGCTATGTTTACCTTTTTACCTCATATATATAGATATACACATGGTTAAACAAATATGTATAGATATCTATTAATTCCATAAGCATTGTTCCAGTAACATATATACAAATATTTACACACATCAGTATTTTAATCATCATATATATATATATATATATATTTATGTATGTTGTTGTCATCCTTTTATATATTTGCATTCTATACTTCTATATGTTATATATATATATGGGTGCTTTTATCTTAATTTAAATTAGTGGAGCTTACATATGTTTTTATTTATATATTTTATATTTCTATTTATCTTATATTTTTATAATTATGTTTTATACTTATGTATATATATTTATGTTTAATATTGATAAGATTGCTTATTTTAAACATTATTATTTAGATTACATTTTATATGTATTATATTAAATATTAATAATATAGAACCTTTGATTTTATTGAATAAGACAGATTCCATTTCAAATATTTTTGAAAGATTTTATTTTAAATTTCAAATCAAAATTTCCTTTACAATACACATATAACTGGTAAATGCCTAAAAATCTTATTTATTTATAAAATGAAAGCTTGTATTTTATTTAAATGGGTTAAATACTTATTAAAATAATACTGCTACATTTCCGGGATGTCACATAGAGGTTTCATAAATTCAATATTTATTGTAGTTTCAAATAATTTTATATATTTAGGTATTTTAATTATGAGAAATTTAGTTGTTTGACTAAGTAAAACTAACGTTCCAATAACCACCTTGGTTAATCACTCACTATTGGATAGCCCAAAAATCTGGGCCGTCACAATCACTTTCATTAAAATTGAAATTTGAAAGATCCATACCCGTACACTTACAATTTAGAATCGCTCCCAAAACATCACAATTTAAAACAATTTGAGTGCCTTTTACACTACTCCAAATTTCATCATCGTTTCCTTGATAAAAGCCACGATTAAGATTTGCATAAAACATTTTCACAAGATTTGGGTAGCATACAAAATCATTTTGAGAATCGTCAACAAGACTTAAAATGTTGTTGCTAACACAAAGAGAATCGATTTCATAAGAAGCGAAATCACGGAAAATTGCAAACTTTCCGGGATGAACTTTTCCATAATTAGCATAGTCAATATAGGCTTTGATTGCTTCCGGATCATAAAAGAGGTGTTCTTTTAAGGTTTTGGAGAGTCTCATAGTTGATGGAGTACTTGAGGAGGCCATTGATGTAGAGAGAAGAGAGATTGAGTTATGAAGAAAGAGTTTGAATTTGAAAAGTTAAGTGAAAAGATGAGATAAATGATAGTAAATAAATAGAAATTAAATGGACAGTTTCTCTGGTCGAAAAGTGTCCCTTCAGAGTCTCGAATGGTGTGAAAGAGTGGAGGAAAATACAAGCATTTGAATTCAAAATTTGAATTTCAAATTTTCTATACCATGTCGACAGGTAGGGATGGACCTATGTCGACAGGTATCCGTAAATTTTGATGACTAGATACTTTTATATAATGTAATATTTATATATATATATATACATATCTATTATTTTTAATGTCTATATAATATCTGGAATATTACTAAGACTCATAAAATATTATAATATTATTAAAAATAAAAAAAATTTAATAAAATAATAATAAAAAATATAATAAAATAATAAAAAATTTAAAATTCAAACGACACATCAATTCAAAAACAACCAATCAATCAATCAATTCAAGCATGCAATTTCAGCCAATGTATTGTAAACGTGTACCTTTTTCAGAGTCCGTGTCTTTGGTATCGACTAAATCGAGAATTGCTGTGAAACATAGATTTGAATTATCTTTCTCCTGTTCATCGTCACTGGAGGATGGGTCAGAGTCATCTAGAGTAGCAGTGAATGCACGTTTCCGTTTCTTTGCAGAATCATTGTTTGTAGGAGGGTTTTGCTTATCTGGATGCGGACAGTCTCTTTTGATATGACCTGGTTCGTCACAATTGAAGCATTTGATAAAGTTTGGTACTGTAGTCTGATTACCGAAATTCTTAAAGTTGTTTCTCTTGGAACTATTCAATTTTCCGTACTTCAGGAATTTCCGAAAATTCTTGGTCATAAAAGCAATCTCTTCATCATTATCGCTGTCTGAATCTGATCCCTCTGTTAGTGCATTGAATGCAATTGATTTCTTTTCTGATGCCTTGCTTTCTCTTCTCCCAAGCATTTGAACTTCAAACGACATTAGGTTTTCGATCAATTCTTCAATCTTTAAGATGCTGATGTCATTTTCTTCTTCGATTGCGAGTGTCTTTTGATCCCATTCTGGAGTAAGAGAGTTTAAGATTTTTCTGACTTGATCTTCTTCGGAGAATACTTTTCCCTATGATATTAGAGAGTGGACAATATCCTGGAATCTACTATACATATCTGGAATAGACTCATTAGGATTCATTTTGAATAATTGAAACTGATTTGTGAGCATGGAGATTTTGTCTGTTTAACTTTGCTTGTTCCTTCATGAGTAACTTGCAAAGTTTTCCAGATTTCATATGCAGACTTACAAACTGACACTTTATTAAATTCATTCCTATCAAGTGAAAAAAACAAGATATTTATAGCTTTAGAATTATTCTATGCAACAGTCTTTTGATCAGCAGTCCACTGAGCAAAAGCAGTTGTGGGTTCAGAATATTCTGTCTGTGTGACATTCCAAGTGTCTAGTTCTATAGATTGTAAATATATTTTCATCCTACATGCTCAATATGCATAGTTACTACCATTAAAAAGTGGTGGTCTGGTAGTAGACTGACCTTCTACAAATGAACTAGTGTTGGTGGTAATAGCAGTACTAGTGTTAGTAGCCATTTTGAAATTTTTCAAAATTTAGATAATGAAACTTTTGAAAACCTCGCTCTGATACCAATTGTTAGAATGCAGATTAAGGATCTTAAGGCTAGAATTAACACTAGAGGGAGGGTGAATAGTGTTTTAAGAAATTTGTTAATTTTTTTTGGAATTTATCTTAATTTGTTAACAATGTATACACTAATCAGACACACATATGAACACAGAATCAACCACAGATGCAAATATAAAGTAAAAGCAGTAAAGGAAAGAACACACCGAATTTTATACTGGTTCGGAGTTACCCTACATCCAGTCCCACAACACAAGTACGGATTTCCTTTCAAAAACAAATCTTACAAATACAACCCTCGATTTCAAGGCTACGAGGTACACCGCTCCAGATTCACAATCCTCTGGGTAGAGATACTTGATTTCCGGGGCAACAAGTTCACCCAATTGATTTCCAAGGCTACAATCACACCTTTTCTCGCTTGATTGATTACAAAAAGTCTATAGCTCAGATTAGCACTTGGATCTTGTAGAGATAATGGAGAGAATCAAAACCAGAAATTATCTAGTTAGATTTGATATTGATTTCGACAGAGTAATGGTGTAATTTGTAAATAAGAAAGTGCAGAAGAAGAAGAGAAGTTAAATCAGAGAAAAAAGTGATTAAAATTCATTGAAAACACCCTTTATTTATAGTAGATCAATAGCCATGTCCATTGGTGAAGGGATGTGGCGAATAGACACTTCTTTTAAAAAACAATTTAACTGTCACCATGTCGACAGGGGTACATGTGACCATGTCGACATGCCCTTGTATTTTTTGGTGATTTGTTTTTCTTTGAAAATAATTTCTATATTATATTATATTTATATTTAAACTTTAAAATATACTTATATATAGTTATAATACATAAATAACTATAGAGAACAATATTAAAATATATATAATAATTTTCTATACTTTTATATTTAAATCTTAATTATAAATATATAAAACAGCTAAATATATTAATATGAGAATTATAGTTTAAAAACTTAGGATAATAATTTAAAATCAAAGATATTTAAAACTAAGGATATTTTTTAGGCTAAAATATATTGAAAAACCAGGACAGATTATTTTGGTTTTTAAACAGGAATATTTAAAATCATTTTGAAAAACAAGCTATATATATTTTGAAAATCATTTTGAAATAAAAGTAAGTGGATACAAAAAGATGTTCCACTAGATTTTTCGTAGGTTCCATCCTACTTAGGGTTCCATCCCTTTAACGAGCACGAAGTGGATTCCATTCCACGAATAAAATAGATTTTAAGATGTCAGTGCCTTTCTATGAATTTTAACAATATTCCTAACTATATAACTTATCTTGGAAACTTGAACTCTTGAAATTCTTGATACTCATGAGTCTTGAATCTTAATATCTTCAATCTTTGATCTTGAATCTTTATACTGTACAGTTCTTCATTCTTTAGTACCTGCAAACATATCTATATATATCTACACAATAATGTTAGTATTATATATTTTATAATCTAATTCTAAGTAAGGTTGTTGTCATCAAAACCAACTCCTCAAGGACTAACAATCTCCCCCTTTCAGATAAATTGACAATAGGATCGGCCATTTTTGTGAAAAAGAGAAGAAATATAGATGGAATAGATAAGTAATGATTTTGAGTAAAGATTTCTGGAAGAGAACAGGTATTTATAGTTGTAAATTTCGTTTGAAATGAATAGATACAAGTTAGTTATTTAAAATTCAAAAATTAAAATGAAAAGAGACTTCAGATTTTAAGCATGTCGACAGGGTGCCTTTGGGGGTTGTCGACAGGGTCATCTGTGTTTTGATGACTTGTTTTTGATTTTGAATAAATGTATATATATATATATATATATATTTATATATATCTTATTAACAGTTATTCTAGAGATGAAATAAGCTAGATAACAGAAAGAACTTCAACATTAATTCAAACTGGAATGATACATGGATTAAACAACATGAAATACAATAACATTCAAACTTAAAACAAACTTAAACAACTACGACAGGGTATGAAAAGATAGATCTAATTGGAGGATGATGAGAATGATGAAAGGTTAAACTTCTTGCTGACTTTTGAGAAGAACTTGTTCATCTTAGAAGACATTTTATCCAACTTTTTACTAACGGATCTCTTAAGTGTCCGTTGATTTTCCACAATTATCTTTTGGTTTTGGATAATCATCTTGTTGGTCGGTTTGGAGGTGTAATCAATACTTTCAAGAGATGTTTCACCTTCCTCTTCTTCTTGAATATCCATTTCATCCCCTTCTTCTTCTTCTTCTTCTTCCTCTCCTTCTTCCATTTCTTCATGAGCTAAACGCTCTTCCTTTTCCACAAGGGATTCATAAGGTTGAAAGATGTATGGAATTTTTATAAGTGAGGTATTGGAATAATTGAAAACTTTTCTAGAAATGAATTCCTCTCCTTTAAAATTCACTCCAAAATAGTTGAAAATTCTAGTAAGGTAAATTCCATAATATAAAATCTTTTCTCCCATTTCCATTTTTTTAGGCCGAAATCCAAAATAACTTGAGCCCAATTAATATCATAGTTTCCAAAAAGAGCGAAAAGAGCTTTATAAACCTTTGAAGTAGGATTATTAAAACTTCCCGATCTCGGGGTCAAAGTGTGTTGCAAAAGAAGGCTCACAATTTTATCTTTTGGACGAAAATTGCGGTTTATAAAATCAAAGTTTTCGTCACTTTCAAAAATATGGTGGAAAGTCTCACGATCACTTTCATTAAAATTGAAATTTGAAAGATCCATACCCGTACACTTACAATTTAGAATCGCTCCCAAAACATCACAATTTAAAACAATTTGAGTGCCTTTTGCACTACTCCAATCATCGTTTCCTTGATAAAAGCCATGATTAAGATTTGCATAAAACATTTTCACAAGATTTGGGTAGCATACAAAATCATTTTGAGAATCGTCAACAAGACTTAAAATGTTGTTGCTAACACAAAGAGAATCAATTTCATAAGAAGCGAAATTGCGGAAAATTGCAAACTTTCCGGGATGAACTTTTCCATAATTAGCATAGCCAATATAGGCTTTGATTGCTTCCGTATCATAAAAGTGGTGTTCTTTTAAGGTTTTGGAGAGTCTCATAGTTGATGGAGTACTTGAGGAGGCCATTGATGTAGAGAGAAGAGAGATTGAGTTATGAAGAAAGAGTTTGAATTTGAAAAGTTAAGTGAAAAGAAGAGATAAATGATAGTAAATAAATAGAAATTAAATGGACAGTTTCTCTGGTCAAAAAGTGTCCTTTCAGAGTCTCGAATGGTGTGAAAGAGTGGAGGAAAATACAAGCATTTGAATTCAAAATTTGAATTTCAAATTTTCTATACCATGTCGACAGGTAGGGATGGACCTATGTCGACAGGTATCCGTAAATTTTGATGACTAGATACTTTTATATAATGTAATATTTATATATATATATACATATCTATTATTTTTAATGTCTATATAATATCTGGAATATTACTAAGACTCATAAAATATTATAATATTATTAAAAATAAAAATAATAATAAAATAATAATAAAAAATATAATAAAATAATAAAAAATTTAAAATTCAAACGACACATCAATTCAAAAACAACCAATCAATCAATCAATTCAAGCATGCAATTTCAGCCAATGTATTGTAAACGTGTACCTTTTTCAGAGTCCGTGTCTTTGGTATCGACTAAATCGAGAATTGCTGTGAAACACAGATTTGAATTATCTTTCTCCTGTTCATCGTCACTGGAGGATGGGTCAGAGTCATCTAGAGTAGCAGTGAATGCACGTTTCCATTTCTTTGCAGAATCATTGTTTGTAGGAGGGTTTTGCTTATCTCGATGCGGACAGTCTCTTTTGATATGACCTGGTTCTTCACAATTGAAGCATTTGATAAAGTTTGGTACTGTAGTCTAATTACCGGAATTCTTAAAGTTGTTTCTCTTGGAACTATTCAATTTTCTGTACTTCAGGAATTTCCGAAAATTCTTGGTCATAAAAGCAATCTCTTCATCATTATCGCTGTCTGAATCTGATCCCTCTGTCAGTGCATTGAATGCAATTGATTTCTTTTCTGATGCCTTGCTTTCTCTTCTCCCAAGCATTTGAACTTCAAACGACATTAGGTTTCCGATCAATTCTTCAATCTTTAAGATGCTGATGTCATTTGCTTCTTCGATTGCGAGTGTCTTTTGATCCCATTCTGGAGTAAGAGAGTTTAGGATTTTTCTGACTTGATCTTCTTCGGAGAATACTTTTCCCAATGATATTAGAGAGTGGACAATATCCTGGAATCTACTATACATATCTGGAATAGACTCATTAGGATTCATTTTGAATAATTGAAACTGATTTGTGAGCATGGAGATTTTTCTTTGTTTAACTTTGCTTGTTCCTTCATGAGTAACGTGCAAAGTTTTCCAGATTTCATATGCAGACTTACAAATTGACACTCTATTAAATTCATTCCTATCAAGTGAACAAAAACAAGATATTTATAGCTTTAGAATTATTTTGTGCAACAGTCTTTTGATCAGCAGTCCACTGAGCAAAAGCAGTTGTGGGTTCAGAATATTCTGTCTGTGTGACATTCCAAGTGTCTAGTCCTATAGATTGTAAATATATTTTCATCCTACATGCTCAATATGCATAGTTACTACCATTAAAAAGTGGTGGTCTGGTAGTAGACTGACCTTCTACAAATGAACTAGTGTTGGTGGTAATAGCAGTACTAGTGTTAGTAGCCATTTTGAAAATTTTCAAAATTCAGATAATGAAACTTTTGAATACCTCGCTCTGATACCAATTGTTAGAATGCAGATTAAGGATCTTAAGGCTAGAATTAACACTAGAGGGGGGGTGAATAGTGTTTTAAGAAATTTGTTAATCTTTTTGAATTTATCTTAATTTGTTAACAATGTATACACTAATCAGACACATATATGAACATAGAATCAAACACAGATGCAAATATAAATTAAAAGCAGTAAAGGAAAGAACACACCGGATTTTATACTGGTTCGGAGTTACCCTACATCCAGTCCCGCAACACAAGTACGGATTTCCTTTCAAAAACAATTCTTACAAATACAACCCTCGATTTCAAGGCTACGAGGTACACCGCTCCAGATTCACAATCCTCTAGGTAGAGATACTTGATTTCCGGGGCAACAAGTTCACCCAATTGATTTCCAAGGCTACAATCACACCTTTTCTCGCTTGATTGATTACAAAAAGTCTATAACTCAGATTAGCACTTGGATCTTGTAGAGATAGTGGAGAGAATCAAAACCAGAAATTATCTAGTTAGATTCGATATTGATTTCGGCAGAGTAATGGTGTAATTTGTAAATAAGAAAGTGGAGAAGAAGAAGAGAAGTTAACTCAGAGAAAAAAGTGATTAAAATTCGTTGAAAACACCCTTTATTTATAGTAGATCAATAGCCATGTCCATTGGTGAAGGAATGTGGCGAATAGACACTTCTTTTAATAAATAGTTTAACTACCACCATGTCGACAGGGGTACATGTGACCATGTCGACATGCCCTTGTATTTTTTGGTGATTTGTTTTTCTTTGAAAATAATTTCTATATTATATTATACTTATATTTAAACTTTAAAATATACTTATATATAGTTATAATACATAAATAACTATAGAGAACAATATTAAAATATATATAATAATTTTCTATACTTTTATATTTAAATCTTAAGTATAAATATATAAAACAGCTAAATATATTAATATCAGAATTATAGTTTAAAAACATAGGATAATAATTTAAAATCAAAGATATTTAAAATTAAGGATATTTAAAACTAAGGATATTTTTGAGGCTAAAATATACTGAAAAACCAGGACAGATGATTTTGGTTTTTAAACAGGAATATTTAAAATCATTTTGAAAAACAAGCTATATATATTTTGAAAATCATTTTGAAATAAGAGTAAGTGGATACAAAAAGATGTTCCACTAGATTTTTCGTAGGTTCCATCCTACTTAGGGTTCCATCCCTTTAACGAGCACGAAGTGGATTCCATTCCACGAATAAAATAGATTTTAAGATGTCAGTGCCTTTCTATGAATTTTAACAATATTCCTAACTATATAACTTATCTTGTAAACTTGAACTCTTGAAATTCTTGATACTCATGAGTCTTGAATCTTGATATCTTCAATCTTTGATCTTGAATCTTTATACTGTACAGTTCTTCATTCTTTAGTACCTGCAAACATATCTATATATATCTACACAATAATGTTAGTATTATATATTTTATAATCTAATTCTAAGTAAGGTTGTTGTCATCAAAACCAACTCCTCAAGGACTAACACAATCCACTGCAAATTAGGCATTAAAGGCGGAAAAAAGAAAAGAAAATACTGAAAGTAATAAATGACACAACGAATTTACATGGTTCGGATGTTACCAAATCCAACGTCCATGGGAAAATGTCATTCTCTTCGCCTTTAATTCTTAGCACAAGAAAAAATGACAGAGAGTACAATTTTTTGAATTCAATACCCAAAAGAGCAAAGTTAAAATCCCCCATTTCTATAACAACCCCCTATTTATTTATAGTACACAAGGATTCACACAGATCGCTAACGTTCATCTTCCCTTTTATACTCTTGCCTTTGGATTATGCCACATGTCGATCATCCGTCCTACTCATTTACTATGCATGGATTGCTAACATGGTCTTTAGTAGGAAACCCTTATTTAGGTTGATGGATTTTGAACTTGGGCGAGAAGCTTAAAATGGAATCAGGAAATCTAATTTTTGAATAGGCAATGACTTGATGTTAAGTTGCATTCTTGAATTTCTTAGGCACGATTTTGATATGGAGGTGGTGGTTTAGTCCTCTCTTACTAGAGCAGTTCACATTGGATTCTAGTGGTGTGGCAAGGCTTTAAAATGACAGTGCAGGCTTATTTGCTGAGTTGTACAAGTTGGCTTTAATTACTCTTGACATTGTATTTTGTTGTTGTTTTGGATGGAACAGTGTAGTATGTTGAATCGACGAGTTTTCAATTTGTTAGAAAATTGCCGAAAAATTGCAATAAAAATAACCACAAGCGCACGGCATGCAATTTTAGTACGTGGCAAGTACAAATCGATCTACAGGGAATTAAAGTGATCTAAAAATTATACTCAATCAAATTAAACCAAAGAGTTTGAGATTTTAAACTAAAAAGAAACGCAAAGACAAACTAGAAATAAAAGTGATTAAAAATATGAGATTAGAAAAAAATTTAGAGGCAAATCCACTCTCATATTTTTACATAAATCAATACACAAACAATCTATGATCTCTCTATTTTGATCTTAAGTGGAATTTGTATTTATCATAAGCATGGTCTATTTATGTTATTAACTAACATAACTTAAACCATCAAACTATAGTACAACACATAAAACCACTTATCAATCGTAATGAAAATTAAGTCAAAGCAAAAGATAGTTTTAAGTATGATCTATTTACTATTGTATTTAGTAACATAGATCATCAAATTTTGATTCTAATTTAATTTCACAACCAAAAATCACTTAGTTAGTAAATGATGTAAATTGTGTTTATGTTTGAATAAGAATAGCCTATTTGTAATAAACAACATAGATTATCAAATTCATTAATAATCTTACATCATAAACTAACTTTTCATGAAGCATAAAAGAGATCATAAATCACATAATATGTTGAATTTATATAATTTTAGAGAGCTACATTACCCTTAAATTGAAGGGGTTTAGCTACCCATTTGTGTTGTTATTTAAACCCATGTAAATTTCAACATAAAAATCAAGCAAAGTAAGAGCAATACTTGCATAAAATAAATCTAAGCTACTAACATACAAGAAAAGAGAGAAAATACATAAAAATGAGCAAAAATATAAAATAAGAACAAAGAAAAAATGAAAGAAAAAGAGGCTTAGGAAGCCATTTATTTCATATAACTTTGAGGCTTACAACTTGCATAATATGATAAGAGATAAAAAGATTCATTACATGAACATAAAAGGGCTACTTATACATGCATAAAATCCTAATCCATTATTTCCATCTTCATTTGCCTTCTTCTCTTCTGCATGCATATTTCCATGAAGACTTCTCCTATTTTCCATCCAAATTTTTACAAAACAACATTAAATTATGCAAGTAATTTTTTCTCAAATTAAATACATACACAAAATTACCATTTTGCCCCTAAATAAAGATGAATGAAGATTTGATGATACTTGGATTTTGGTAAAAACATGAAAAATACACAATTATGACATTTATTTAAATAAAAGTAGATTAAATATGTAAATAAAAATATGCACACTTACGTGCACATTAAATACCCCCAAACTTATCTTTTTATTCGTCCTCAAATAAACTAAAACTAAGATAAATCAGTTTTCGTAGGGAGCACGATTGCGTTGAGCTTATGCAATAAGTCGTTAAACCTTTAGGTGTCCCTAGTAGGACGAGTGTTGTCTCGTGAGGGTTTTCAGTGGATACTACCCACAAAATTCAAATGCAACATGAAAATTTCTAAATGCAAGATTTATTTACAAAGAAATGAATGCAAAATATTTACAAATGAAGAATTTACTTTTAAATTGACACGAATAAGTTAAATATAAGTTTCGGTTATCATCATGAAATTTTAGTCTTTTTACTCAACAAAACTTTCAACAAAAATTAAGTTATCATCACAATTAGACTCGAGTTTGGCTAGTAGTTTCGGTTGATAACATAGTGCAACTATGACATGGACCCTTAGTTGATTATCAAAGTTTTTCAAAGTGGTATTTTTATTTCTTTTGAATAACAAATTGAATCAAATAAGTGAAAATAGTGCTTGGATTTCAATTTCTTACTCTCTTATTTGAAAATTTTATTGATATTGACAATATTTACATATGCCTAACTCAGAAAATTGAGGCCAGATATATCACCCATGCACTGCCTTGTGGACTTACATGAGGGGAATACAGCATATGGCAAGTATACACACAAGTATGTACACCTATCGACTCTAGATGTTATTAATGAAAGAATTTTTATATACATACACCTAACTTAGATAAATCGAGGCCAGATATACCAATCATGCACTGCCTTGCAGGCTTACATGAGAAGGTTACAGGGCATGGCGAGTGCACACAACTTGCGTGTGAACACATGACTCTAGATGTTAATAAAATATATACATATATACAACACGATTTTTTTTTGAATTTTTATTTATTTTTATGAAGAGAGGGTTTTACAATATCATCTTAGTACACTTAACTTAGAAGATTTAAAATATTATCGCCTTTACTTTAAATCAACCACTCATTAAACAAAGATTTCAATTAGGATATATTTCATAATTATCACCCATGAACTTTCCTATATACTAGTAAACCATTCTTACTTGTAATCGAACTTTATTTTAATTTTTGTTGAGACAAATAAATTTTCAAAGATTTCAATTTAGTAACCAAAACCTATACTTATCCTGTAGTGTAACGACCCACCTTTTTGGATAGTTTAAATCAATAATAAACCACACATGTCGGACTCAAACAATTCAAAAGAGTGAATTGTTATGGGGTAAATAAGAAAATAAGGGAAAAGAAAGAAAAACAAAACACATAATCTCACAGCGGAATGACCAAATATAATCATAAAATAAACAGTTCATGAAGCTGTTTTACAAATAACATTTGATTACACTTTACAATACAATCAGAGTTATACATACAGCAGGAATAAATAAATAATGCAGCGGAACAACATGATGTAGTGGAATATAAATAAAATAGATAGTAGACTAATCTCCGTCTTCATCCTCCATATCAAAATGGTCTTCAATTCACTGAAAAGCTTAGACTGACCCGAGCATAATGAAAAGACAAAACAGTCGAGTCAGAACTAAAAGATCTTATGTAAGTTAAATCAACAGTAAACAAATATGAGTGTAACGGCTTCAGAGATGTTTACGGGATTTACATCTCCTATCCAGTGTATAACGTGCGTGCAATAACTTAAGAGATGTTCGGGCTTCCATCTTCTAAGGATCCGTTAAACTATCTACATACATAGTACAATACGCTATTATAATATGTCTACAGTAAAGTAAAGTATTAAGATAGCGTTAAGGCGCTACCCATATCCCCCTTAACACATTTTTATATAATTCCCATTGTCTATATAGATACTGTAAGCTCCACCAAACCGATGGGATACTCAGGGAGCACTCCATAGGTATGGTACAAACCAAACTCGTAGTGGGCGCGATAAGGCATATGACAAGGCATGCGAGGCAATGCTCAAGGTAGGATACTACCGTTTTGCGGATTTGGACTGGTGGTAATGCATAGCAGCTACTACCGCCCACCTCGGAAAACACTCCCAAAATCAAATCGAGGGGTGGCCACCAAATCAACCAGAAAGTAATAAATATGGTATCAAAGAAGCATGTCCAATCGGAGGTGCGACCTCACTTGGCCCGGCATGGCTCCTATTTTAGTCATATCAAGCTAACCCGAGGGGGTTATGGCTGCGTTCATACCTCATACAGATCGATTGCTAAACGATCCTACTTCGTTCTGGATTCTCCACCACGTACACAGTTGTTAAAGTGGTTTTCGGTATTGGCATGGAGTATGACAATATCTGATCCCGATCTCTTTAACAACCAAACGCTTATTTCACACCGGATAGTTCTTTTACATTTCCAAAACCGATTCATAATTGGTATCAAAATATCATATTTACTTCAAAATCATATCACTTCCGAAATCATATTCACTTTCGAAATCATATCACTTTCAAAATCATATTCTCTTTCGAAATCATATCCACAAAATAGGTTAAACCCTCATTTCAACATCATCATGTTTACTCAAAATATATCATTTCACTAGAAAATATCATTTCAAATTCCAACGTAGGTTATAACATCATTTAACCATATTCACTTTTAAATCAAGGATTTATATATAAATAATTCAACCTTGCACCGTTTGAATTTAGAAAATAGTTTGGATGGTCATAAACGGTTTAAATAGTTTAAAATAGTTCAAAAATAATTTAATAGTTTCAAATAATTTTAATAGTTAAAAATAGTTAAAATAGTTTTAATAGTTTAAAATAGCTTTGAAATAGTTTTAATAGTTTTAAAATAGATTTTATTAGTTTAATATAATTTTAATAGAGTAAAATAGATTTAAAATAGTTTTATAGTTTTAAATAGATTTAAAATAGCTTTAATAGTTAAATTAGTTTTTAATAGTTAAGTTAGTTTAATAGTTTAAATAGTTTAATAATTTTAAAACGGTTAAAATAGTTTTTATATAAAATGGTTTGATTATTGGAAATGGCGTATATAGTAAATAGTTTTGAAATTCTAAATAATCTAAATTTTAAAATAATAGATATTTAAATAGTTTATATTAAATAATTTATTTTGAAAATAGTATCAAATCAAACTGTTTCTTTCATTTCAAAAAATCTGGACCATATCCAAATTTTAAATCAACAAAACTCAATTTTAATCTTTCAATTCAAATTCTTATGAAAACCATTTCAATTTATATCGATTTCAAATCCATGTTTGAACTACAAATTTTAAACCACTTTAAATTCAATAGATTTCTCAATTTAAATATTCAAACAGTTATAATAACTCAATTTTGATCAATTTCATTTATATCTCAAAATTCAACTTTAAAATTTTAATTGTAATTCTTTAAATAATTCATTTAAACCAATTTCAATTTCAACATTTTAAAGCTTGGATTTTAAAAATAATTCAGTTTATATAAATCAAATTTATTTCATAATATCATTTAACTAGATTCTAAAATTAAGGATTTAAAATCATTTAATTTAACCAATCCGGTGTCCGTATATAATTTTCTACCCTATGGTCAAGTGATACGGATATCTATCATTTCAACCTGTAATAATTTAAATTTACGGGTATATCTCATTTCAACCTGCAATCCCGAGTTAAAATTCAAAATCCATAAAATCGCTCGAGTTTATCATTTCAACCCATAACGATTTTTCCCTAATCTATAAGACCATTCGGGTATGTATCATTTCAACCCATAGTGATTTTCTATCGATAACTAAGGGAACTTGCAGTGTGATAACAATATATAAAATAACATAATATCCAGTCATCCAATATCAACAATTAAACATCCATCACAATCATCATTCAATTCAACGAATAAATCTTACAAATAAATTGGTTATCATTATTAGGTATTTAACTAGCAATTAAATTCAATATTAATTTTAATGGCAATTAAATTCATTATAAATTCAAATTAAATTTAAATGACAAATTAAAATACCAAACAACAACCAATAAATTTCTAATCACATCATAAATTCAATTCAACCAACATAAGATGATTTAGTATTTGTGAGTGGGTTAAATCACTCATCTTTGATTTGTCGTCGATTTAAAATCCAAAATTAGCCCAAAAAATTAACAGTCTCAGAATGTAGCCAAACCAGTTCCATAATGTCCATAATTTCGATACGATCACAATGGAGAAAACCGCGCATGAATCCGAGCTCGTATGCAAAAGTTATTAACATTAGAAGATTGGAAAATTTTGACTTCGAATCTTACTTCGGTCCTTTGCCTCAAATACCTGGTGCTCGCTCTGAGTTTTTGCCAAAACGACCCGAGAGCTGAGTCTTTTGGATCCTGACATAAAGTCACTGCAGGGTTTTTGCCTCTTGAACCCGAAGCGCGATCCGATGCCAATCACTTGCTGACCCCTAGCTACCATCTTCACCGACCCGGAGCCATTCACATAGAGACCCGAAGAAACCTCGTCTCCGACACGAAGTGAACCTCTTCCTAACTCGAAGTAAACCTTGAGCAACCCAATTTTTTTTTAATTGAAATTAGGGTTTTGATGTTGTCAGCCATTGGAAAGAGGAGATGAGAAAGAAATGTACGTATAGACAATAAGAAATGGCTGTTAGGGTTTCAAAAAAGAAATCTATTTATATGAACAAAGATAGATAAGAATGAAATGGACAGATCGATTTGGGTCGAAAAGATAATAATGACCCAAAAGGCCCGTTTCGTTCCCGATGCGAAAATGGGTCATCCAATATATCAAAATATATGTTTTTGATGTTTTTAAACTCAATGGAGCTAGTTTCAAACCTTAATTCCATTGTATACAGAAGTTAGATTTTAAAATCTGATTATATTCATTTAAATCCTTTTAATTGATTTCTATGTGTTTCAAGCCCACACGATCAAACGGCAAGTCTGATTGCTACGAAACTTGAAATCTTACAATAATTCATTGTTATAGATCCGACGAAACTGGTTTCTCGAAATCCGAGACAGTGGCCAAAATGGCTAATTTTCACGTTAATTAAATAAATTATTATTAAGTTGATTTAATTACTTTTAAATTCAAATCTACAAGTTAACCATTTTATCATTCTTGATTACAGAGAAATTTAATAATCTTTTTAAAATAAATTTTCCTTATTAAACCTAAGATTTAAATATTACACTAATTACATCGTTCAATTATAACGGTAATAAATTCATTAATTGTAATTTTAAAATTCCGAAAATTCATTTATTTTGATTTGACTCTTATTATTTAATCATGTAACAGTCCGATATTTTAAAGCGAAATTTTAATAAAAAAAAATATAAAACATTTCGAAATATTGATTTGAAATTTAAAGTGTAATATCTAGCATAAAACGAAAAAAAAAAATTAAAAAAAACGTTACATTTCGTTACGTTTTGTCCGTTCTTAACTTTACATTAGAATCAAATTTTATTTATAATGATAATAACTATCTTTAAATTTGGTTTAAAAGATACGTTATATTTTTAAGAAACCGTTAGCATTTTTTTTAATAAAAGAAACAAGTAACGGTTGCACGTTACTTCGGGCGTTACACTTTTCGTTCGTCGTTCCTTGTCCGTTTGATCTTTTCTTGCGTTAATAGTGCTATTTCAGCTGCATATTTTCAGTTTGAAAATTTCAATAGAATATTGCATTGAATTGTTCACGTGAGAATTATTATTTCATTTCCCTCTTTGTCTCCCATGCGTTTCTCCAAATTGAATGCCTTTGATTTTGCTACCGTTCAAAACCTTTTGCCTCCTCTCTACAAATTATAGACAGCTGTTCATTTTCTTGTTCCAATCTCCTTTTCACAAAAAGCTTCTCTGTAGCTTTCGTTCAAAAATCTCGTGAGTACCCAAAAAGGTAAACGTGCCTTCTCCTCTTTCATTTGTATTTTCATTTGCTGCTTGCTGTTTTGCTCTTCCCTTTTCATTTTTGATTTTTTTCGTTTGTCCCTGCCTTATGTGCTTCGCCACCTACAAACAATACCGCTTCACCCCTTCGCCTATTCGCCCAACCATGCCTCCACGAACCCACTACCTCCATGCGCCTACCCAACACCACAACCCCAGCCACACCACCGTACGCCACCCCAGACCATCCATCCGCCACCACATCCCCAACCCCATCCCGTGCTCCGCCAGAAACCCACGGCCTGCCAGAGAACCCCACGCCTACCCAGCCCACTGACCCGCACCAGCACCCACCACGTCTCCAGACCTCCACCACGTCGCCAGAACGAACCCGCTTGGCCAGCAACCGTACCCAGTCACACCCACGTCCCCAGTCACCAGCCTTCTACCGAGAGCACCCACGTCAGTCTCTGCCTCCTACTCCAGGCACCACCGAACCCAGGCCGAGACCGCCTCTGACCCAGACTGACCAACCCCTGTCGTGCCTCCCTCTGACATGTACTCTGGCCTTAGATCTGAAGTATTTGAATATATTTTGCCTCTGCCTTGTATTTGAATAAAGAAAGAAATGAGATGGTTGCCTTGTCACCATGTTGATAGTTTAGTCTATTTGCTCTTTCCACTGATTTTGTTTTGAACAGAAAAAAAAAGAAAAAAAATTTGTTTCGTCCTTTGTATTTTTGGTACTTTAGTTCCTGAGTTTTTTTAAAGTATAAATCTGTTGCCTCTGACATTTTGTTTGAGAAAAGAATGAATGCGTGTTTTGTCACTTTGAAAATTCTAAAGTTGTAATCAAATTTTAAAAATGGTCGGGCTAAATTGTTGTCGATTTTCTACTTGTTCCTTTTCGTTTGATGGCTTCATTGGAAATGGTTATTCGTGCATGCTTTGATTTGCCTATTTATTCGTTTTATCTTATTGTGCTATTGGTTTGAATCCAGTTGGCGCATCCGCTAACGACTGATCGTGCTATCCGCGTGATTTCGATTTACATCGTATTTCTCTTTTCTTCGGATCTCCAGCTCCGTAGAGGTGAGTAAATCTCACACGAATATCCATACTTATATAATTGTGAAACGACCGCAACTGAATGTGTAGAAATAAATAAATAAATAAATGATGTTATAATTACCTGTGATTTATTTATAGTAGATGTTAATTGTTAAAACTGCATATCGTATCATCTGTTATATTCTGTTCTTGTTTTACTGTTATTCTATTCTGTTAAATCACATTGCAAGTTCCCTGTAGAATAGAATCACTATGGGTTGAAATGATACATACCCGAACGGACTTTAGAATAAGGGAAGGTCGTTATGGGCTGAAATGATAGGCCTGAGCGATTTTCAATTAAATTTTATTTACTTGGGATTGCGGGTTTGAAATGATAAAACCCGGATTTTTCTTTGTAAATTACGGATTGAAATGATATAGTATCCGTATCACTTGAATTAGGCTAGAAAATATTATACAGACCCGTGGTTATTTTTCTGTATTTTCTGAATATTTTTAAATAATATAAAATTTTAATAATATTAAATTGATTTAAACCAAATTTTTCAGTGATTTATTTAAAATAGAAATGATTTTTCTATGTGATAAATATAAGTAAATGGAGGAATATTGATTTTTTTTTAAAAACGAAACTTAAATGTGAAATTTTGATTTAAAGAAAGATGAAACTTAAGTTAATTTAATTGAAATGAAATTTAGTTTTAAATTGGTAGAAAATGAAGTTTAAGTTTAAATGTTGAAATGAATGTAATAAGCAAATTGGTAAGTTTTGGTTTTTAACTTGTAAAATTTCTCTTGAAACAAAATTTGTTAAAGGATTGAAAATGAACATTTTAAATGTATGATTTTATAAGTTTTAACTAGGTAAATCTGTAGCACTTGTTTAGTGTCGTGGATTTTTTTTTAAATGAACCAAAAGACTAAAATGAACTAAGGCTATGATAGTACTTGGTAAGTGCTGTTGTAGCTGAAACTAAAATTGAACCTGAACTAATAAAAGGGCTACTGTAGCACTTGTTAAGGACTGCAGTAGACTGAAATATGATTTTTGTTTAAAACTGAATTGTTATAGCAGTCTATAAATGTTGGTTTGTTGAATAAAAATTATTTTCAAATATAACTTAACGTTATTGTTTTAAGTGAATAAGTGAACTCCGAAAAGGTTAGATTTTTGAAATTTAATAACTTAATATTTGTTTTAAGGAATAATGTCTTTGTGTTAAAATGGTTTAATTCAAAGTATATTTGATAAATTGTTTAAATCTATAACCACGGGTTATAATAACGATTGGTTGGCAAAGAGACCGGGATCGGATATGGACATACTCTCTGTCGATACCGAAAACCACTTTGACAACCGTGTACGCGGTGGAGATTCCAGAATGAAGTAGGATGGTGGCGACGTTCTTAAGGTATGTTACGTGGACCCAACTCCCGTGAGTTGGCATAAGGTGGCTAAAACAGGAGCGATTGACGGACCAATGAGGTAGCACCTCTTATCGGACACACTTCTTCGATACCATTCTATTACTTGTGATTGATTTGGTGGCCACCCTTGATTTGGGAGTGTTGTTCAAGGTGGGCGGTAGTGGCTGCTATGCGTCACCACTAGTCCGGATGCGTAATTGGTATATCTACCCTGGCATTGCCTAGTTGTGCCGTGTCACCTACCATATCGAGCTTTACTACGATTATGATTTTAAGATCCGACCGCGTTAAGGTTCTCCATCCCCTTAACGCTATTTTTCGATATGATTATACTTTACTTATTTAGACACTATTATAATAGCGAATATTACTATATAGTAGATAGTTTAACGGATCCTTAGGGGATGGGCGGTCCCAAGCATCTTCTAAGTTACTTGTACCTTTACTACAGTTCATTTGAGTTGGTTTACATTGTATAAGTATGTATATCCTGACTCGAGTGTTATGTTTTATTTTACGCTCGGGTCAGCCTGAGTATTCACAGCTTTGGACTTCACTTTTCTGGAGCTCGGAATCACTGGAGATTCTGCTTATCTAGTTATCTTCCCATTTCAGTTTCAGTTGCCTTATTTCAGCTTTTGTTTTAGAGACTTGTGTATTTGGATCTCTATTATACTTGTTTCAGAACTATATTGGGTTTCAGACTATGTATTTTGTATTTGATTTGAGACTATGTATTTTAGTGGCTTCATGAACCACTATGGTTATTTTTATTCCGCTGCGAGTTATTCTGATATTTCTGTGTCTGTGATTCTGTGAATGATTTTATTTGCTCCAAATTTTATTACAATCTGTTATTTTGCATTATTCAAGTCTGACATGTGTGGATTATTGTCGATTTGAATGGTCCAAAATAGTGGGTCGTTACATTTGGTATCAGAGCCAGGTTTAGGCAAACCTTAGCCTATGGTGCAAAAACTCATTAGAGATAGGGTAGAAATACCCTAGAATGAGTGAAATCAAACTCAGAATCATTTCCTTGTGAGTGAACGTATTTTCAAAGTATAAAATGATTTTAAAATGATTTTTCAAATGATTTTTCAAAGATTATTTTGATATAAGGTTTTCTTGTTTTAAGAAGAAATTTCCTAAACTTCCTTCTTTCCGTATCTACCTTGTTAGGAATTTTTAGGATATTCATTCAAGTGTTCTTATCGTGTTTTTATCTTAACTTATCTTAGTCTTCTTTGTACCTTGTCCTAAAAAATTTTATTCTTGATATTTCCAGGATGAATCATGGAAATGATAGAGGTAGGGGTCGTGGTATTGCCCCAGTTCCTCCACCTGTTGCACCCGTTAAGTTTACAGTCCTTTGCAAGGAATTCTCTCAGCTCGGTGGCACTAAGTTCACCGGTTCAGAAAGTATCATCGAAGCCCAGCAATGGCTAAGAAGTTTGGAAAGAATCTTTACTGGTTTAGAGATCACTGATGCCCAGAAGCGTCAGTTAGCAGCATGGCAGCTGCAAGAGTCAGCCCTAGACTGGTGGGAGTCTGTTACGACTCGCACTAACGAAGGTGATCTTTCATGGGAGCAGTTCAGGTATCCTTTGTGTTAACTTGAATTTTTCCCCATTTCCTTTCTTTTCGAATCTATCTTAAGTTCGTTTTGTATCTTCTTTCAGGGAGGCTTTTGTGGCAAAATGGATGCCCGAAGCCGGAAAATCTCAGCTTTACCGTGAATTCATGGACCTCAAGCAGGGTACCATGTCCTTCTCAGAGTATGAACGGAAGTTCAATGAACTTTCAAAATTTGGTCCTGGTCTTATCGACACTCAGCTAAAGAAGAATGAGAAGTTCATTGCTGGAGCTCGCCCAGAGTTCTACGACCGTCTTATTTCGCATGTTCATGGCACTTTTACTGAACTCATGGATATGGCTATTCGCTATGAGAACCCTACTTCCAAGGGTCCTGCTGCTTCCAGTACTCATGTATCTCAGTCCTCCTCTGCTAATTCCAAGAAGAGAAAGCCCAACTTCCACCAGCAAAAGAAGAATTGGCTCAAACATCCGGGCTTAGGATCTTCAGCATCTGCTCCTTCCCAGAGGCACCCTATTGATCTTTCCTCCATTACTTGCTTCAAATGTGACCAGAAGGGTCACTATGCCAATAGTTGCCCTAATCCGTCTGTTGCTGCTGTTCCTCCACCCCAGGTTACCAGGAACGATCTTTGTCATGTTTGTCTTCAGCCGGGTCATTTTAAGAAGGACTGTCCTTTATATCAGAAGGGAAGGCCATCTGGCGTATTTGCTGTCACATCTGCTTCATCACCTGCTCCTGCACCTACTCCTGCTCCTAGCGATGATCAAGGTACTCTTCAGGGCACCTTTACTTTATTTCATCATCCTGTTCGTGTTTTATTTGATACTGGGGCTTCGCATAGCTTTATTTCTGATGTTTTGTGTAATAAGTTTGAAACTCTCCTTTCTCCTGAGTATGTTTCTGTTCCTCTATGTGTTTCAAATCCTATTGGTGGTCCCGCAAATCTTGATAAGATTTGTAAGCAAGTGAGACTCTTCTATTCTAGTCATAAATTTTCTAGAGATTTCTATGTCCTAGGTTTCGATGCTTTTGATTTGTTGCTTGGAAGTGATTGGCTTGATGGACACGATGCCCGTATCTCGTGTAAATCCCGAATTGTTTCTCTTAAGGATGATCGGGGTAACTCTTTGGTTATTCAGGGCCGTATGCCTCATGATTATGCTGGTAGCTTTATCTTTTCTCTAGATGCTTCTATTGATGATCTTCAGTCGACCCGTGTAGTTAATCACTACCCGGATGTATTTGGTGAAGTTACTGCTTTACCTCCCAAGCGGGAAATTGATTTCCGCATTGACCTCATTCCTGGAGCTCGACCTATAGTTCTTCCTCCTAGAAGAATGGCACCCCGCGAGAAGGTTGAGTTAAGGAAACAAATTGAAGACCTATCTTCCAAGGGTCTGATCAGACCTAGTTTTTCTGAATGGGGAGCTGCAGTGGTCTTCGTCACCAAATCCGATGGTTCTCTCCGGATGTGTGTTGATTATAGGGAGTTGAACAAACTCACTATGAAAAATAGATATCCAATGCCTCGCATCAATGATATGTTTGATCAGCTTTATGGTGCTACTGTTTTCTCTCAGCTTGATCTTGCCTCAGGTTTTCACCAACTCAGAGTTGCCGAGGAAAGTATTCCTAAGACTGCTTTCCGTACTGAAAATGGATTCTTCGAATGGTTAGTCATGCCTTTTGGTTTGACTAATGCTCCTGCTTTCTTTGTTGACTTGATGAATCGTGTTTTCCGTGATGTGCTTAATAAATTTGTTCTAGTCTTTGTGGATGATATCCTCATCTTCTCTAAGTCTGAAGAAGAACATGAGTCACATTTAAAATCTGTTCTTGAGACTCTTCGCAATCATCAGTTAAAAGCTAAATTTTCCAAATGCCACTTTTGGAAGGATGAAGTCCGATTTCTCGGGCATATTGTTTCTAGTAATGGAGTTTCAGTTGATCCAGTCAAGATCGCTGCGATCAATGTAAGTTTTTCTTCCCTTCTCTTTCATTGTTCGTTTCAATTTACTCTATCTTTTCTATTATCCTTCTTTTTCCCTATTCTGTACAGGATTGGGAAACTCCTAAGACTCCTACTGATATCCGTAGTTTTCTGGGCCTCGCCGGTTATTACCGGAGATTCATTGAGAATTTCGCTCGGATTGCTGCACCTCTCACTGCTTTAACTCGGAAGAATGCTAAGTTTATTTGGAGTAACGAGTGTAAGGCCGCCTTCAATGAGTTAAAAGACAAGCTTACTTCCGCACCTGTTCTTACCGTTCCAAATGGAAATGAGGGATTAACGGTATACACCGATGCTTGTCGAGAAGGTTTAGGAGCTGTTCTGATGCAGGATGGTAGAGTGATTGCTTATGCTAGTAGACAGTTGAAGACTCATGAAGTAAATTATGATGCCCATGATCTAGAGTTGCTTGCTGTTGTTTTCGCTTTGAAGCTTTGGAGACATCATCTGTTGGGTACCAAGTTCGAGCTTTTCACAGATCATCAGTCTTTGAAGTATATTTTCTCTCAGAAGGATTTGAATCAGAGACAAGTTAGGTGGTTAGAGTTCCTTGCTTCTTATGACCTCGACATCAACTATACACCGGGAAAGGCTAATGTAGTGGCGGATGCTTTGAGTAGGAAGAAAGCTTTGTTGTGTCAGATTGTTGTTTCTTCGCCTCTTATGGATCGCATTATGGCTAGACAGGATGAGGATCAGATGCTTAGATTGATTAAGGAGAGTGTTCGAAGCAGAGTTGGAAGTAGTAGTATGGATGGTAATGGAGCTCAGATTGACGATAAGGGTGTATTAAGGATCAATAATAGGATTGGTGTCCCGAATGTTGATGGATTGAGACAGGAGTTACTTCGGGAGAATCATCAGTCCAGACTTTCTATTCATCCAGGCGTAACCAAGATGTATCAGGATATGAAGAAGTTATATTGGTGGAAAGGTATGAAGCGGGATATTTCCATTTTCGTCAATAGGTGTGCGACTTGTCAGCAAGTCAAGGCAGATCATCAGAAGACTCCTGGTTTATTGCAGCCTCTTGAGATTCCCAATTGGAAGTGGGAACAAGTTTCTATGGATTTCATTGATGGTTTACCAAGGACTAGGAAGGGGAACGAGAGTATCTAGGTTATTGTGGATAGATTGACCAAATCAGCTCATTTCATTCCGGTCAAGTCTACCCGTTCAGCTTCTAGTTTGTCTGAGATTTACATGAGGGAGATTGTTCGTCTCCATGGTGTTCCTCTCAGTATCGTTTGTGATCGTGATCCTATCTTTACTAGTAGATTTTGGAAAGCCTTTCAGGATTCTTTGGGTACTCATCTAAATCTGAGCACTGCTTACCATCCACAGACCGACGGTCAAACGGAAAGGGTGAATCAGATTTTAGAAGATCTTCTTCGTGCTTGTGTGCTTGATTATGGAGGATCTTGGGAAGATCATCTCCATCTTGTCGAATTCACTTATAACAATAGTTATCAGGCCAGTATTGAGACGTCTCCATTTTCTGCTCTTTACGGACGACCTTGTAGATCTCCTTCTTGTTGGATTGAATCCGGTAATCGATTGGTTCTTGGTCCTGAGATGGTTTTGGAAGCTTCAGAGAGAGTTGAAGAGATTAAGAGAAAGATGAGGATTGCTCAGGATAGACAGAAGAAGTACGCCGATCGTCGAAGACGGAGTTTAGAATTTGCTGTTGGTGATTTGGTTTTCCTTAAGGTCTCTCCCTTAAGGAATGTTATTCGTTTCGGTCGTAGAGGAAAGCTTTCTCCTAGATTTGTTGGTCCTTTCCGCATTTTGGAAAGAATTGGTTCTCTTGCTTATCGTCTGGATTTACCCGAGAAATTTTCTGGAATTCACAACGTCTTTCATGTATCTCATCTTCGTCGCTATCTGCATGATCCATCTCTTATTATTCAGCCTTCTGCTCTTGATAGTTTGGATATTGAGCCAAATCTGACTGTTGAGAGGAAGCCACTTCGTATCGTCGATCGAGGTACGAAGCAGCTAAGAAGAAAATCTGTCAACCTGGTCAAAGTGCAGTGGAGCACTGATGAACGGGATTGCACCTGGGAGACGGAGGAGAGCATTCGTGCTTCGAATCCGGAATTGTTTATTTCAGGTACTTTTGCTATTCTGTATTATCTTTCTTTGTTTTCCTTCTTCGTTCCTTTTCGGGGACGAAAAGCTTTGAGTGGGGGAGAGTGTAACAGTCCGATATTTTAAAGCGAAATTTTAATAAAAAAAAAAATATAAAACATTTCGAAATATTGATTTGAAATTTAAAGTGTAATATCTAGCATAAAACGAAAAAAAAAAATTTAAAAAAAACGTTACATTTCGTTACGTTTTGTCCGTTCTTAACTTTACATTAGAATCAAATTTTATTTATAATGATAATAACTATCTTTAAATTTGGTTTAAAAGATACGTTATATTTTTAAGAAACCGTTAGCATTTTTTTAATAAAAGAAACAAGTAACGGTTGCACGTTACTTCGGGCGTTACACTTTTCGTTCGTCATTCCTTGTCCGTTTGATCTTTTCTTGCGTTAACAGTGCTATTTCAGCTGTATATTTTCAGTTTGAAAATTTCAATAGAATATTGCATTGAATTGTTCACGTGAGAATTATTATTTCATTTCCCTCTTTGTCTCCCGTGCGTTTTTCCAAATTGAATGCCTTTGATTTTGCTACCGTTCAAAACCTTTTGCCTCCTCTCTATAAATTATAGACAGCTGTTCATTTTCTTGTTCCAATCTCCTTTTCACAAAAAGCTTCTCTGTAGCTTTCGTTCAAAAATCTCGTGAGTACCCAAAAAGGTAAACGTGCCTTCTCCTCTTTCATTTGTATTTTCATTTGCTGCTTGCTGTTTTGCTCTTCCCTTTTTCATTTTTGATTTTTTTCGTTTGTCCCTGCCTTATGTGCTTCGCCACCTACAAACAATACCGCTTCACCCCTTCGCCTGTTCGCCCAACCATGCCTCCACGAACCCACTACCTCCATGCGCCTACCCAACACCACAACCCCAGCCACACCACCGTACGCCACCCCAGACCATCCATCCGCCACCACATCCCCAACCCCATCCCGTGCTCCGCCAGAAACCCACGGCCTGCCAGAGAACCCCACGCCTACCCAGCCCACTGACCCGCACCAGCACCCACCACGTCTCCAGACCTCCACCACGTCGCCAGAACGAACCCGCTTGGCCAGCAACCGTACCCAGTCACACCCACGTCCCCAGTCACCAGCCTTCTACCGAGAGAACCCACGTCAGTCTCCGCCTCCTACTCCAGGCACCACCGAACCCAGGCCGAGACCGCCTCTGACCCAGACTGACCAACCCCTGTCGTGCCTCCCTCTGACATGTACTCTGGCCTTAGATCTGAAGTATTTGAATATATTTTGCCTCTGCCTTGTATTTGAATAAAGAAAGAAATGAGATGGTTGCCTTGTCACCATGTTGATAGTTTAGTCTATTTGCTCTTTCCACTGATTTTGTTTTGAACAGAAAAAAAAAGAAAAAAAATTTGTTTCGTCCTTTGTATTTTTGGTACTTTAGTTCCTGAGTTTTTTTAAAGTATAAATCTGTTGCCTCTGACATTTTGTTTGAGAAAAGAATGAATGCGTGTTTTGTCACTTTGAAAATTCTAAAGTTGTAATCAAATTTTAAAAATGGTCGGGCTAAATTGTTGTCGATTTTCTACTTGTTCCTTTTCGTTTGATGGCTTCATTGGAAATGGTTATTCGTGCATGCTTTGATTTGCCTATTTATTCGTTTTATCTTATTGTGCTTTTGGTTTGAATCCAGTTGGCGCATCCGCTAACGACTGATCGTGCTATCCGCGTGCTTTCGATTTACATCGTATTTCTCTTTTCTTCGGATCTCCAGCTCCGTAGAGGTGAGTAAATCTCACACGAATATCCATACTTATATAATTGTGAAACGACCGCAACTGAATGTGTAGAAATAAATAAATAAATAAATGATGTTATAATTACCTGTGATTTATTTATAGTAGATGTTAATTGTTAAAACTGCATATCGTATCATCTGTTATATTCTGTTCTTGTTTTACTGTTATTCTATTCTGTTAAATCACACTGCAAGTTCCCTGTAGAATAGAATCACTATGGGTTGAAATGATACATACCCGAACGGACTTTAGAATAAGGGAAGGTCGTTATGGGCTGAAATGATAGGCCTGAGCGATTTTCAATTAAATTTTATTTACTTGGGATTGCGGGTTTGAAATGATAAAACCCGGATTTTTCTTTGTAAATTACGGATTGAAATGATATAGTATCCGTATCACTTGAATTAGGCTAGAAAATATTATACAGACCCGTGGTTATTTTTCTGTATTTTCTGAATATTTTTAAATAATATAAAATTTTAATAATATTAAATTGATTTAAACCAAATTTTTCAGTGATTTATTTAAAATAGAAATGATTTTTCTATGTGATAAATATAAGTAAATGGAGGAATATTGATTTTTTTTAAAAACGAAACTTAAATGTGAAATTTTGATTTAAAGAAAGATGAAACTTAAGTTAATTTAATTGAAATGAAATTTAGTTTTAAATTGGTAGAAAATGAAGTTTAAGTTTAAATGTTGAAATGAATGTAATAAGCAAATTGGTAAGTTTTGGTTTTTAACTTGTAAAATTTCTCTTGAAACAAAATTTGTTAAAGGATTGAAAATGAACATTTTAAATGTATGATTTTATAAGTTTTAACTAGGTAAATCTGTAGCACTTGTTAAGTGTCGTGTATTTTTTTTTAAATGAACCAAAAGACTAAAATGAACTAAGGCTATGATAGTACTTGGTAAGTGCTGTTGTAGCTGAAACTAAAATTGAACCTGAACTAATAAAAGGGCTACTGTAGCACTTGTTAAGGACTGCAGTAGACTGAAATATGATTTTTGTTTAAAACTGAATTGTTATAGCAGTCTATAAATGTTGGTTTGTTGAATAAAAATTGTTTTCAAATATAACTTAACGTTATTGTTTTAAGTGAATAAGTGAACTCCGAAAAGGTTAGATTTTTGAAATTTAATAACTTAATATTTGTTTTAAGGAATAATGTCTTTGTGTTAAAATGGTTTAATTCAAAGTATATTTGATAAATTGTTTAAATCTATAACCACGGGTTATAATAACGATTGGTTGGCAAAGAGACCGGGATCGGATATGGACATACTCTCTGTCGATACCGAAAACCACTTTGACAACCGTGTACGCGGTGGAGATTCCAGAATGAAGTAGGATGGTGGCGACGTTCTTAAGGTATGTTATGTGGACCCAACTCCCGTGAGTTGGCATAAGGTGGCTAAAACAGGAGCGATTGACGGACCAATGAGGTAGCACCTCTTATCGGACACACTTCTTCGATACCATTATATTACTTGTGATTGATTTGGTGGCCACCCTTGATTTGGGAGTGTTGTTCGAGGTGGGCGGTAGTGGCTGCTATGCGTCACCACTAGTCCGGATGCGTAATTGGTATATCTACCCTGGCATTGCCTAGTTGTGCCGTGTCACCTACCATATCGAGCTTTACTACGATTATGATTTTAAGATCCGACCGCGTTAAGGTTCTCCATCCCCTTAACGCTATTTTTCGATATGATTATACTTTACTTATTTAGACACTATTATAATAGCGAATATTACTATATAGTAGATAGTTTAACGGATCCTTAGAGGATGGGCGGTCCCAAGCATCTTCTAAGTTACTTGTACCTTTACTACAGTTCATTTGAGTTGGTTTACATTGTATAAGTATGTATATCCTGACTCGAGTGTTATGTTTTATTTTACGCTCGGGTCAGCCTGAGTATTCACAGCTTTGGACTTCACTTTTCTGGAGCTCGGAATCACTGGAGATTCTGCTTATCTAGTTATCTTCCCATTTCAGTTTCAGTTGCCTTATTTCAGCTTTTGTTTTAGAGACTTGTGTATTTGGATCTCTATTATACTTGTTTCAGAACTATATTGGGTTTCAGACTATGTATTTTGTATTTGATTTGAGACTATGTATTTTAGTGGCTTCATGAACCACTATGGTTATTTTATTCCGCTGCGAGTTATTCTGATATTTCTGTGTCTGTGATTCTGTGAATGATTTTATTTGCTCCAAATTTTATTACAATCTGTTATTTTGCATTATTCAAGTCAGACATGTGTGGATTATTGTCGATTTGAATGGTCCAAAATAGTGGGTCGTTACAAATCAATTATTACCTTATGAATATAATTAACTTTAGTTTACATTTTATTACATTCATATTTTACATTTATCATCTTTTACCATATTAACTGCAATAATTAATTACATTAATTTTCGTTGATTTCCAAATCAATTTCAGCGGATTAAATAATAAGACGATAAGTAAGCGATTGTTACTTTTACGTAATTTAATCACATTTATAAGTTTATTATTTACAACAAGGTTATAAATTTACGTACAAATAATTGATTTCACATTATATACTAAAACCAATTAAATAAAATAACATACAATTTTCCCAATTTAACGTTAAGTGTTTATCCTTGCATCGTTTAAGAACCAATTCAAGATGGTGCAAGCACTGAGAAAAAGAGTTTCCAAAGATAAAAAAAATCGTCCATAAACACTTCAAGAAATCGTTCGATCATATCAGAAAAGATGCTGACCATGCATCTTTGAAACGTAGTAGGAGCGTTGCAAAGGCCAAAATGCATACGTTGATACACAAAACTGCCAAAGGGACACGTGAAAGTTGTCTTCTCTTGATCTTCGGGAGCGATTGGAATTTGGTTATAGCCAGAATAAGCATCAAGAAAGCAATAGAATTCATGGTCGGCTAAACATTCGAGCATTTGGTTGATAAAAGGAAGAGGGAAGCGATCCTTACGTGTTGCACCATTTAATTTTCGGTGGTAAATGCAAACACACCAACCCGTTTGAGTACGAGTTGGAATGAGTTCATTTGAATCGTTCTCGACAATGGTAAGTCAAGACTTTTTCGATACAACATGAATTGGGCTAACCCACGAATTATCAGAGATTGGGTATATGATACCATTGTCAAGAAGTTTTAGAATTTCTTCTCGCGCCGCATACTTCATTTTTGGGTTAAGCCTTCATTGCGCATCACAAACTGTCTTGGCATCGTCAATTAAATGGACGCAATGTTGAACAACAGTGTGACTAATTCCCTTTATATTGATGATCGACCATCCAATTGCTTCCTTGTTTTTTGTCGGAATTGAAAGTAAGGAAGTTTCTTGGTCAAGAGAGAGAGAGTTGCAGAAATTATGATGGGAAATATTTCATTGTCACCTAAGTATGCATACGATCGGGAAGGGGTTTAAGGTCCAACCTCAAGGGTTTCTCAATCAAAGAATTAGACTGAGATTCGGACTCAACTGGAAGCGATTCAAATGGGAGCGTGTTATCAATTTCGTTGGGGATTTCCTGAAACAATCTTTCATACTCGGCCTCGCGCTCATCGTTAAGGTCAATCATCTCGCTTTTGAAGTTTTCGTAAATAGCACTAACTTCCAACATTTGGTCGCGTGGTTCATTCGAATGATTTTCAAGATTGAAAATGTTAAGATCCAAATTCATGTTTTCTAAAAGAAATTTTCATCGAACCGTTTCGACAATTTATTAAAGCATTTAAGGTGGCTAAGAATGGTCGGCCCAATATCAAAGGGATTTGACTCGTAGGGTTGGTCATAGATTGTTTTTCGAGAATGATAAAATCAATGGGTAATATGAATTGCCCTACTATAATGAGCACATCCTCGATTTCTCCCATGGGCTTCTTAATGGAACGATCAGCGAATTAAAGTGTGACCTTTGTTGGTTTGAGCTCACCTAAGCCTAAATGTTTATACATAGAGTATGGAATCAAATTGACACTTGTCCTAAGTCTACCAAGAATTTGTTAATCGTCTTGTCTTCAATTGTACACATGATTGTGGGGTAGCCAAGATCTTTGTATTTAACGGGAATGGATTAGGACAAAACTTCACTCGAACTAGCCGCTAAGAAGAATTTTTTGGGCACCTGAGTGTGTCACTTTTGGGTACACAAGCCCTTAGGAAATTTAGCGTAAGTTGGGACTTGATGAACAATGTCAAGAAGCGGGATGTTAACTTTCACTTGGTTAAAAATTTCTAACATCTTTTCCATTTGGTCCGAGTGTTTCATGGGTCGAAGATGATATGGAAATGGAACACAATATTCAATAGGCGGGTCTACTTGAGTAGAAGAAGAATTTGGATTAGCATTGGATTCAATGTTTGGCTCCACATTTTGCTCAGAATCGTTTGTTGTTTAGAAGTTTCAAGAGGAGTTTTCGGTAAATCGTTTGGATTAATGACTTGATTATCGATTTGTTTACCGGAATGCAAAGCTGTGATAGCATTCATTTGATTTACGTTGCTATCTTGAACAACATGGGCTTGATTCGAATTCGTGGTCTAATTTCTGGGATTCGAAACGGGTTGACTTGGGAAAGTGCCTCGTTCACATTCACTCACAGACGTGGCTAATTGTCTCATTTGCATATCAAGTTTAGCAATATATTGGCTCGTGTTTTGCATATATGAGGTCAACAAATTTTGCAAATTTTTGTTTGATTGGAGATTTTGAGTCGTTGCTTTAGCCAAAGTTTTGAGACATTTTTCAAGAGAAGACAATCGTTTATCGTCTTGTGGAGAAAAAGGTTGTTGCGGTTGATTATGAGACGAAGGCGCAAAATTTTGTTGAAAATGATTGGGCTGAAAGGGAGGATTCGAAGCGTTATTCGGAAATGCTTGAAAATTGGGACGAACCAAATTCGTGTTGGAATTGTTTTGGTTCCACGCAAAGTTCAGATGATTTCTCCAACCAGGATTGTACGTTGGAGAAAATAGGTCATTCCTAACTTTATTAAAAACATTGAGTTGTTCGATCGAATTAGGGCACTGGTCAGCTATGTGATTCGGGTCGTTACATTTATAACACATGGGTTGGGAAGCTTGGTTCATTTGGTTGGATGAGAAAACATAATTGAATTTATTGATCATTGCGTCGATCTTAGCTTCTAAAGCCAAAGATGATCCTATCGAGTGTGCGCTCGATTGTGAGTAAATGGACTTTTCATTAGAACATTCCCATTGGGATGATTTTTTGGCTAGGTTTTCAAGAAATTTCCAAGCATCATCGTGATGTTGGGCGAGAATATTGCCTTGGCACATCGATTCAAGCATGATTCATGAGCTGTTTTCGAGCCCATCGTATAAGATTTGGAAAAGCGTCCATTTTTCGAAGTTATAGTGTGGACATTTTATCAAGAGCTCTTTAAATCTTTCAAAATATTTTCCAAATGGTTATCCCCTGAATTGATGAAAACTAACGATTTCGTTCCGAATTTTAGTTGTTTTTTCCAAGGGGTGGAATTTTTCAAGAAAACTTTAACGAATTCTTCCCAAGTTTTGATCGGGTTTGATGGTAAGCTGTACAATCATTTTTCAGCGCAATCGATAAGAGAAAATGGAATTGATCAGAGTTTGATTCCATCCTCAGAAAGTTATTGGAGTTTAATGGTTGCGCAAACTTATTCGAATTTCATCAAGAAAATGTACGGGTCATTGTGTTCAAAATTGCCAAAATTTGGAAGCGTGGCAATATGGTTTGAGTGAATGTCAAAATGGTTACCCGTAGGGGCGGGTATCGTGATACAAGAAGGAATAGAAACTCTATCGAGAAAGATTCTATCCATAAGAATTCGAGGGGTGTTCTTGTTTGCCATTTTAGGAGGATCGTTCGTACGAGTTAAACAATTTGTAGAAGGGTCTCGAATCCAAGTATTCGTGGATGTGTCACGAGTCCAAGTACTCATGCACAAGGAAAAGTTGAGAGGAGAAAGAAATTAGAATCGAATTTAAGAGAAAGAAGCAAGCTTTAGAAAATGAAGTGAGAAATTGTTTGTTTTTTTAATATTTTTTTCTTAAAGAAAAATATTTACCAAAAGGAATTTATTTTTCAAAAGGGAAATTTGATTTTATTTTTATATGTTTTGGCTTTTTTTTTTATTTTTGTTTTTTTGAAAAGATTGTATTTTTTTGGATTTTTATTTTTCTAAAACAAACTAAAAAAAAATTGGATTTTTTTTATTTTGATTGAAAATTTTCAAAGGAGAAGATTTAAAAGATTTTTTTTTGTTTTGAATTTTTTTAAAAAGAAAACTGTTAAGTTAAATTTACAATTTTTTTTGGCTTTGGATTTTTAATTTTTTTTTCTTTTTTTTAAAATATGCATGAACTGATGCAACTAAATGAATGCAAGGAGTTAATTGCAAAGTTGCTGTCCTAGTAACTCCTAACCCAAAATTGTATAATCACACTTTGTCTTAATCCAGCAAAATATTTCATAACCAGGCAACGGACATGAGTTATCGGTGTATCACAAATCACCGTAGCAATGCAACCAAAGGTTTAAGTACCTTTAGAGAAATAATCAGTATAATATTTACGAATCACCATAATATTTATAACTGATTATTGCTCTGTCGTAGCCTAGACACCTAGAAATAAATTGTTCAAAGAAGACAACTGTCAAGATATAATTAAGCCATAGGTGAGCTCGTGACACCCTTACGTTTGATGGCTAACCGTTATTATTAGTCAAAATTCTATGATTAAATGCAATTTTTGAGCCAAGGAAGGGGTGATGAAATCCCCCATCTTATGTGGATTTGGATGTTGTCCTTATAAAAGAAAATAAGATGATATGAATGCAAAATTGAAATAAACGTGAATTAATGATGCAACTACAAATGAAATTTGTTTTTTTTTTTGATTTTTTTTTTAAAACGAAAGCAACTAACAATGCAATTTAAATAAAACTAGAGATGAGAGCACGATACCAGAGCGTGTAGAATTACTAGCAATTTATTTAATTTTTTAGCAGCAATTTTTTAGCAAGCAAGCAAAATAGTTATTTTAGCAAGCCGATCCCCTCCTTTTGATTTTTTTTGTTTTGCTTTTGCAACCTGAAAATTTGAACAAGAATAATATATTTCTAAAACAAAACCCATATATGTATGTATGTATGTATGTATGTATATATATATTTATGAAAAGAAAACAATTTACACAAAACTAAACAATCTAGATTTTCTTTTTCGTTTTCTCTCTATTTTTTTAAGCAGAAAGGCCTGCAAGCCCACTTGAGAAAACTAAACACAACTCAAAATCTCTACTATTAATAATGTAAATTCAATTAATAGGATTTCAACTATGTCTTTGAAATTTCAAAAATGCCATTTCCTTATATATGAAAGTAGCTGGAATTTGACGGGCTGAAATGTTCCGAAAAATGCGTAAATCATTTTCAGTTCATACATGTCATCCAAGTAAGCGGGATGCAGCGGCTAATATTTTGTACAGCTGTAGCTGATTCATCTCTATATACACTAACAAAAGATGTGTCTCGGATGATGTGGGACTAATGGAGTGGATTTGTTTGCCATGTTTGTTAATTACCCTGGTAAGAACCAATTCAAATGGAAGGTCCGTGCTGGCTAAATATACTATAAACAAGTGGTCTGAAATGATTAATTTTCTGATTTAGATTAATTTTCTGCATTTAAGCATAAGTTGGATGTATTTGTTGTTTCCTCATTTTAACTTTGCTTTTTCCCGTTATGGAATCTACAGCTAAGTTCTTATTCCAAGCAAACATTAGAGCAACATGAGTGTGAATTGACATGCAGTGAAATGGAGTTCAATAAAACAATCAGGAAACAAGAAAGCGAAAAGAAAAACCTTGAAATTTATAACTGGAAGAATAATTCTTACAAAGGATCATTAAAATTAATCTTCAATTTTCTACTTAACCAAAGCATAGCTAAAAGCCCTTCATCTTTATTAAAATTATCAAGATAGAGTAATCTTTCTTCTGAAACTGAATTGCACCACAGCTGCATTGTCTCTGTTGAACAACACATAAAACATCAGAATAATATGAAGTAGTCAGAAAGGCGATTACAGCAAGAGATAGGAGGCAAGTTGCAACTGGAAGGAAGGCGATTGACTATACAGATAGTACTACAAACGCAAATGTGCTGCATGGAAGCCAATGCACCACAACACTATAAACGTGGTGGGTCGTTTGTTACACCTGGAACAACATAGCACACACGATAAGCTTTCTAAGTCCATCAACGCAATTTTGTGCTAATGCAACACTAAGAAAGAGTACAATCATTATCTTTGTACTACTAATAAAGATAATTCAATGACTAGCATATCCACGATGCTTTTTGAAATTCCAAAAATACCCTTATCCATTAACGGAAACCCACCATTAGTTTGCAACATTCACCACCATCCCTTCTCAAAGACCCATCAACGGAATTTTACTACCAATTTGCCACTGATACCACCAACAAAACAACTTGAAATAAAAGCGTTGTGATTACCAAAACTTTTGCACTTATATCACATATCCGCTCTAACTACTAGATGCACGTACGTGCAATTTATACCGGTAATTATAAAAGAATGCAATAAAAAAAATAAACAGCGGTTTCACAATCAAACTTAATGCCACTCAAATTGAAAATCAAAATCTCAATTCGCAATCAAATCAAAAATCAACTGTGGGTTGATGAGTAGAGTGCGATTGGTGTTTGGGTGATCGACGTCGATTGCGATGATTGGTTGTCAAGTGGTCAGCATGTGAATGATAGGGTGCAGATTGGTTGCGATTGAGGGTTGTGGTGTTTGGTGAGTTGGTTGGTTTGTTAAGTGGAAGAGGTTGTATAAGGTTACGATGCTGATTTGGGCGATTGAATTGATGGTTGTGATTTGGGATTTCATAATCTAGGTTGTACAACGATTGGTCATGAGCTGGTGAGATTGTTTTCTTTGGGTGAGGCGGCTGCGGAAATGGTTCGCGGTGAGTGATGGAGAGTTTATTTGAGTGAGTTGGATTTGGAGTCTGGGATGGCGGTAGGTGCAGTTGCAAGGAGTTATTGATGGTGGTTGAGGTAGGAGTATAGAGGAAATGATAGGATGAAGATGGAGTTTTTTATGCAGGGATAAGGTGCAAAAATATATATGCATGGGAATGTTGATGGAGAGGTTGGTGGAGTTGTAGAAGTTTGGAATAGTGGAGTTGATGTTTGTTGCTGGGTGTGGTTGGTCAATGGTGCAGTAAGTGGTTGATGGTTGGTTTTTGATGATTGATGAAGTTTCAGGTGGGTATGCAACTTGTAAGGCTATGAAGCAGAGGTTGTTCTGGTGTCTGATATGTTGTATGCTTGGCGATGGAGTTTGCATGGTTGTGGTGGTGCTTGACGCAAGGCAGAGGTGGGTGGTTCAGGAAAATGATGGCAGGTTGTGATGACTGTTGTATTGAATGGATAGAGTGAAGTATGCAGGGATGACAGTGGTAGTTTTGAGGATGGTTCAATTTACAGTTTTGAGGATGGAGTGAAGTATGTTTGAGAAGTATGGTATTTGTATAGCAGAGAAGTCTGTATATGGGGATGGTCAGGGCAGTGTTGACAGTGAGATGTATGTATTTTGAATGGTGAATGTATCGGCAAGTAGGTGGTGTGATGTGAGTTATGTGATGATTGTGTATGGATGTCAGCAGTTAGTAAATCTGTATGTGTGTATAAGTGTGGTTTTATGGCAGTAGTTTGGCACTGGGTAGTGTTTACAGATGTATAGCAATGAGAAGTTGAGCAGAGGATGATCAGTGAATTGTGCACTGGTGGAAACAATGGTTTTTTTGTTGTGAGGATGTTCTGGTGATGGAGGAGAGTATGTATGGGTATATATGTATGATATAGGGCAGGTTGTATGTAACGGTTTGTTATGGGTGGTGAAGTTGGAGGTGCAGTTGAAAGTTGCAGGAGGTGAATGGTGGTGATTGACTGGTATGTTGTAGTGTGGCAAGTAGTTGATGTGTTGAAGTTGTTGATCAAGTGTGCAGGGATGGATGTTATGTGTACAGATATGCACAGAATGTCGAAGTAAGGCAGTGAAGTTTGTATATGTGTACAGAAGTAGTTCAGATATGCACAGTTTGTTTCAGATATGCATAGTTTTGGTTAAAGTTGATAGATGTAAGGAGTCTGCAGTTGTTGTTATGGCAATAGTTTGTGGGTATGATGGCAGGGTGGTGTGGTGATTTCAGAGGGGAGGAAGTTGGAGATTATGTTGTAGGTTATGGCTGTTGAAGATATGTTAGATGATCAGTTGATAGTATGATTGTGGAAAGTGAGTTGGTTGAAGGTAGCAAGGAAGCGTGGTTGTATGATGAGTTGGTGATGATTGTTAAAGTGATGTATATTGGTTGGAGCAGCAGTTTGTGGTCAGGGGGTATGTTTAGGAGGTGAGCAGAGAATTGTGTGACAGTGTAATGGAGATGATGTTGTAGCAAAGTGATGCAGAAAGGTGAAGGTATAGCAGTGTGCAGCAGATGGTAGTTTGAATGGATGATAGGTTTGATGGCACTTGTATGTAGCAGTGGTGTGTTGATGTTTGGTTGAGAAGCTTGTATGTAGCAGTGGTGTGTTGATGTTTGGTTGAGAAGATTGTATGTGGAAGTTTTGTAATGGCACTGTGGTTGAACTATGGTTGTGCTGACGGTTGAAGAAAATGATGGCCAAGGCAGTTTTAGTTGATGGTGAAGGTCATAGAGGGGTGGATGAAGGCAGGAAGGTGGCAGTGGATGGTAATGTAGGGTTTTTGATCAGGTGTGCAGGCAATGTTTGTGATGTGGACAGAATTATAGGGGATGTGCACAGTAACAGCAAATGCAAATTGAAATTGTAAAAGAAAATTGTAAAAAGAAAGTTGTAAATGCAAAATGAAGTGGAATATTTTTTTTCTTTTTGAAATGAACTTGTGTATTTTTAAAAAAAAAATAGAAATGCAAATGCAAATAGAAAAGCAACAAGCATACAATCAAAATGAGAACAAAAATTACACAAACACACAACACAAATTTTTTTTAAATTCAAATTAACACACAAAATGAAACACAAAAAAGTTAAACAAAAACAATTCGAAAAATAGAAATAAAATCATATTATTTCCCCAGAAATTGCGCCAAAAACTTGTTGAATCGACAAGTTTTCTATTGGTTAGAAAATCGTCGAAAAATTGTAATAAAAATAACTACAAGTACACGGTGTACAATTTTAGTACGTGGCAACTACAGGTCGATCTGCAGGGAGTTGGAGTGATTTAAAAATTCTACTCAATCAAATTAAACCAAAGAATTTGAGATTGTTTAAACTAAAAGGAAAAGCAAAGACTGACTAGAAATAAAAGTGGTTAAAAATATGAGATTAGAAAACAATTTAGAGGGAAATCCACTCTCATATTTTTACATAAATCAACACACAAACAATCTATGATCTCTCTATTTTGATCTTAAGTGGAATTAGTGATGTATGTGATATTAACTAACATAACTTAACCCATCAAACTATAATACAACACACAAAACCACTTACCAATTGAAATGAAAATGAAGTCAAAGCAAAAGCTATTTTAAGTATGATCTATTTACTATTGTAGTTAGTAACCTAGATCATCAAATTTTGATTCTACTTTAATTTAAAAATCAAAAATCACTTAGTTAGTCAATGATGTAAATTGTGTTTCTGTTTGAATAAGAATAGCCTATTTGTGATAAACAACATAGACTATCAAATTCACTAATAAACTTACATCATAAACTAACTTTTCGTGAAGCATAAAAAAGATCATAAATCACACAATATGTTGAATTTACATAATTTTAGAGGGCTTCATTACCCCTAAATTGAAGGGGTTTAACTACTTATTTGTGCTATCATTTCAACATGTGTAAAAATATCAAGCAAAGTAAGAGCAAATAAAAGAGAATTCATCTACTGCATAAAATAAATCTAAGCTACTAACATAAAAGAAAAGAGAGCAAATACATAAAAATGAGCAAGAAAATAAAATAAGAACAAAGAAGAAATAAAAGAAAAGAGGCTTAGGAAGCCATTTTATTTCATATAATTTTGAGACTTACAACTTGCATAATATGATAAGAGATAAAAAGATTCATTACAAGAACATAAGAGGGTTATTTATATATGCATAAAACCCTAATCCATATTTTAGGAGGATTTCCAAAATACCATTTAGGAAGTGTGGCCACCAAGTTATCATTAGCATGAATTAATCCTCCATTAAATGTGCATGTGCTTTTAATTCCCACTAATTTGTGCATTAGCTCCTAATTGTAGATTAAGGTAAGTGGGTAGGTAAGGTCCTCCATGATTTTATGAATCCATTTATTTCCATCTTTATTTGCCTTCTTCTCTTGTGCATGCATATTTCCATGAAGATTTCTCCTATTTTCCATCCATATTTCTACAAAACAACATTAAATTGTGCAGGTAAATTTTTCTCAAACTAAATAAATGCACAAAACTACCATTTTGCCTCTAAATGAATATGAATGAATGATGATTTGATGATATTTGGATTTTGGTAAAAACATGTAAAAATACCCAATTATGACATTTATTTAGATAAAAGCAGATTAAATATGGAAGTAAAAATATGCACATTTACGTGCACATCACAGTACGACTTCAGGAGTATTAGTGTAGTTCGGATGCCGTGTAATATTGTCATCCTGTATAATTATGGAGGCGCAGTTCTCAATGGTCTATTTTTGATAGTGAAGTTATGAAGTGCTTATAACTATGCAATTCTTCTATGTTGGGGCAGTTTCTTATTGTGGCTTTGCTTATGCATATGGACAGTTTGTTGATTTGTTTCTTCCTTTGAGTCCCTATATTATTGGGTAGTACTTCTTTAGAATTGCGGTGTTGTTCTCTCACTTTAATGTCAACACAGGATTGCGGTGCATTCCTGTTGCTTCAATGTTAATATAAGATTGTTGCACATCCCTATTACTTATAATTGCTTTAAGGAATATGTCGTGGTTCTATATCACTAATATTGCCTTCTGGGCTGTAACACAATCTCTACATTTTGTTATTACTCAAAGATTGTGCCGCAGTCCCAACTTATTAACGCTTACTTTTGGAAATCACAACCTTTATATTGGTACTTGAAGGCTATGTCGTAGTTCCACCCATTAAAGTAAATATTAAGGTTGCACAGCACTGTCCCTATGCTTTGTGGCTATCTCAAGATACCAGCGCAGTATTATAGTGTTAAAGTCGTGCTCAAGGATACGACACAATCCTTATGATTTGTCAATGTCTTAAGACTTTAGTGCGGTACTATGTGGAGTTTACTTTTCCTGGCTTCCTTTTCTTAGTCCAACTTCTATTGTGGGAGCAGTTCTTTCGTTTTAGTGCTTGCATCAATTTTCCTTTGACAACATTTGGAAAATTGGATGTAACACTTATCCCTCAAGTCTGTAGTGATGGTAGATTTGTGTGGACTTGTCTCTACTTTCGTTTTTTTTGTAGCCCATCACTTCTTGGTTTTCTCTCTCTTTTTCTCAATGGAAAAAGTCATTATTACCGTGTCGCATTTAATGCCCAAGTATAAGTGTCAATCTCTTTGTGATGACCCGGATTTTTAACGTCTATTTATTGGGTGATTAACGGATGTAATTATTGGAATATTAGATATCCCAATAAATAAATTTCTAATGATTAAAATATTGGGTATATAGGTGGCTTAAAAACTATAATAAATATTGAATTATAAATTTCTGAATATGATAAATCTTATTGAAAATAAATTATATATATACATATATTCCACCATCCAAATTAAGATAAAATATTTATAAATATATAGGAAAATATATACAAGCTTTATGATATTGATAATATTTACTTAAATATATAGGTATACAAGTATTTGAATGTATACCATATGAAATAGTATATATGGAAGTTTGTATAAATGAGAATATATATATATATATGTATGTATGTATGTATACATACATACAATGACAAAATATATTTAAGCAATGTATATCAAAATATGTATAAGTATAAATATATGTATAAGATGGTAAATAGGTAAAGTAAAAGTGTGGATTGTATATATATAGAGATAATGAAAGATATGTATAAACATAAAAATATGTATACATGTTATACAAACAAAGCTCATGAAAATAATAAAATATCTATACATATATAAGCACGTGTATACTCAAATATATAAAATAAAAGGTAAAACATGTGCAAGTAAATAAGTGTGTATAAAGGTAAGGCAAAAACTATGTTCAGAATGTATGAAGGTAAGGATGTATATATATATATACACATACATACATATACCAATTCATGTAAAATGTTTGTAAACACCTTAGGGGACATAACATTTATTGCACATCCTCTCTCAAGCCACAGTACATCAAATCCAAGTATACAAAACCCAAAATCATATCAGGGCAAGAAAATCTCTGACCAAGTAAAGATAAGAAAAAATAAAAAAATGAAAATGAAAGAAGCTTACGGTAGAAGGAAGCTTATCCCTTTTCTTATTTGTACATCCACTCATGTCTTCTTTTCTTCATTCATTCGAGAGCAAGCTAAGTTAAAAAAAAAAGAAACAAAGCAGATCAGGTCTAAGATCAAAGCATCTTCAGTTTTCAAGTTCAAACAATTTCCAGTTTAAAAACTATGATTCCAGGCTTCTCTGTTAATTAACTGTGAGTAAACACTTTACTTAAAAATTTTAAGTAAATCATAATCTGTTGTATGTAAATTCCTAGATTGTATTATGCTTACATGTCTATATATAAATGATTCCAGTTTCAAAAATAAGAACACCTCTGTTATTTAGTTTCTGTCAACATCTTATATCCAGAAAACAAAACCACAAAAATTTACAAGTTTAAACCATTTTGTGATGATCTGATGCATGCTATAAATTCTTGAATCTATGATGTAATATGCCTGCATGTTGTTTAAGTATGAATTGTATGTATATATGTTGATATTTTTGTATGCATGCCTGATATCAACCCCGTGTAGTTACAGAGCTTAAAATCTAATCAAATCCCAAAATCTCATTTTCAAATCTCTGATAGGCTTAGGAGTTCAAAAGAGATTTGTTTGTTAAACATGAATGAAGTTTAAAAAAAATTAAGTGATATAGGTTTGAAATTTATCTAGAACATAAGAAATACAGTAAAACTTTGAAAACTATTAAATTCAAATATCATAATTGTTAGATTCTCTGATATAATTTGAATCCTCATCTTAAATCATGATTTTTAAAGGTAAAATCACAATTTTTAATCAAGTGATTTGTGAGATATCTCGGGATGAACAAAATATGGGTTTCTGTTGATTTCTGGTGATCGCGAGGAGGATGAAGGCCATGGTTAAGGCTGGAGGATGGTGGATGGTCAGGCACCATTGGCAAAATGATGAGGCATTTTTCAATTGACCGTGGTGGTCGAGGAACGGTGAAGTAGGGTTTTGGAGGCCTTTTTGGTCGAGGGTGTTGTCAGGTCGATTTCTTCGTCTGAGGTGGTTCGAGGTGGACCGGGCAGAGAGGAAATGAGGCGTAGAGATGTGGCGAGGCTTTGATCAGAGTCGCGTGATGGCCGGAGGTCGGAGGTGCTTGGACGAGGGAGATTTTTGGTGGTGGGTTTTCTGGTTCCAGTTGATCGATTGTGTCGATTTTGATTTAGGTTTGAGGTGGATGCCTGGGTGGTCGGAATTGAGGGTATAGGTCATCGTCGACCTATCGGAGGCAGTCTCGGTGGTCGGAGCATCACCGTGGAGTGGTGCACGTGCACACGTGCATTTGGTATATCTGGGTTGCTGTTTGTTGTGGGGAAGAAGAAGATGTATCGGGTCGACCTCGAGATTGTTATGTGTTTGACTCGGAGCAGAGTGAGTTGTGAAGTGCACGGGAAGTTGCTCGTGAATTTTGTTGTGTGGAACGGAGGGAACTCGGGTATTTATAACAGTTTTAAATTTAATAAAGGCAGATTTAAAATTTAAATGAATCTAGTTTAAGTTTCCTTAAATCCAATTCTTTATAAAATAAATGTTCTATCTTGATTTAAGAAATGGTAAGATTTGTTTAACTTAAACGTATCAAGTTAAATTCTTAAATTATTCTTAACTTAATTTTAATATAAGCTAAGTAAGTGAGAGAAAAAAATAAAGTGTTTAAATTTATGGGTTAATTAAGTAATTAGTAAGATAAATGGTTTATCTTAAAAGTAATTAAGGACTTGGATAATTTCTGATTAATTAAATTAATGAAGTGATAAAAGGGAAATCAATTAATTAATGACTTTGGATTAATTTATTTATAACTAAGGATTATAAATTTAATTAATTGGAAATTTGGGATTTATTAATATAAGTAATTAGAGATTAATTGCTTAAGTGATATGATATGTTTGGGTGGACATTAATAATGTGGTAATTTAATGATGATAAATTGCTGTGTAAAAAGTGACATCTTGTATTTAAAATTGAATTGTGCTTCACTTGAATAACTTGGGTTAAGATGGTAATGAATTCGGAGAGACCGGGGTCGGGTATTAGTAAATACCCGAAACCACTTCGATTTGCACCATACTATGATTCTTAATAGATTGATATGTGGAATAAATAGGCTGAAATGGAATAATTTAAATGGCTGGATCCTTTAAAACTAAGTAAAGGTACTTAGGAATTGATTTGTGAAAATAAGTATTTACTATAACAAGTTGTGAACTTGTAGTGATGAACGAGTTACCCCGGGTTTTAAGTATGGTTTATGTTTTAGTATTTCTTGTTAGATGGGTTTACTCACGCTGGTTTCCAGCCTGACCCGGGTGTTACTTTGATGTAATGCTCCGGTCAGACCGAGTATTACAGATTTTCAGGTAAGGACGTTCTGGAGCTCAGGAGACGAGCTGGATGGCAGGAACGTATGGAGTGTATTCCGCTGAGTATATTATTGTTGTATATCTGGGACAAGTGGTTATACTGTCCAGCTTTTGTGAATGATTGTAACTTTGATGTATAAAAATGTAATTGACTGATACAGCTTTCTTTGTATAAAGGATATTATTTGATATTATATTTTGATCCGCTGCGAATGTGAGAATCTGTGTTTTGTTTTTCTGTTTCTTCTTCTACCTCTTTTCTTCTTTTCCCTAACTATCTGGAATTTTCGGGATCGAAATTTTCGGGTCGTTACATTTGGTATCAGAGCGAGGTTAAGCGAAAATCTTGGCTCTAGTGGGTGTACTCATAAGGATAGGGTCAATAGTACCCTAGAATGAGTTGAGTGTGTGTGTGTGTATATATATATGAGAGCGTACTTGTTATTTTCATATATAAAGATTTTAAATGATTTTATATAAGAATATATTTTGATATATATATAAGGCAATATTTCTTAACCAATAAATGTTAAGGTAATTGGTTGTCAAATTATTGGAATTAAATTAAGAGGTAATAGAAATACAACCAAATTGAAATTAAATAAAGATCAATTTGAAATGGATTCAAACTGAAATTAAAATCTTGAATTTGGGAAAGGGTTCTAGAATAAGATAATAATGAATTGGTTTCCTCATATGATAATATTGGTCATTATCATAGTTGTGTTTAATAATAAAATATGCATTAATAAGCAGGCATAATGAAATGTTATAGGGAAGTAAAATATTTTAGATAAGCATGACTTATAAATTGGAACTGAAGATGATCTAGATTATGAAGTTTTAAATCTAAGCCAGAAATTTGAAATTTGTTTCAAAGTGCTAAAAGAAATAATGTTATTTAATATATTTGAATGAAAGGGTCCTATTTCAAACAAGAGTTGTTTGAAAATTTAAAGTAATTTGTTTTGAATAAAAAAAACCAAAGGTGGTTTAAAATTTAAGGATAACTTAGAGTGTAAAGGAAATAATATGTATATATGAGGAATATACATAATATCAAAAATGGTTTGAAATAAACTCTAAATGTTGAGTTTTAAATTTGAAATGAGATGTGATACCCAAGGTGATAAGTTTTTGAACTTATAAGATTATTAATGTGAAGTTTAAAATTTGAAATGGGAATTCAGATTGGGTAAGGTTGGTTGGACCAAGTAAATTGAATTTAACTTTGGGAAAGTTAAATAAGTTAGCAAGCAACCTGAATTGGAAATTTCAAGATGAAATTGAGATTTAACTTAGGGAGTTAAATGGTTAATTTGAATTGGGAGTTTGTGTGATCTCAAAATGGGTATGAGATCTGGAAATTGGAAATGGGTGGATGTTTTAGAATAAATTGGATGATGTCATCCTATTGTTATTAATAATCTTTAAATTGTGAATTGGATTTGTTTAAATGAATAAGGAATGAAGTGTGGTAATATATCCATTATTGAGATAAAAGGGAAATTAAACTTTAATTTGAAATTAAGGAGATGAAACCACTTTGAATTTAAGATTTAAATGTTTAAAAGGAACTTGGAAATTTAAATTGTTAAGGATTGGTTTCAAAATTAAAATTGGGGGATAAATTGGATATATCTATTATTATGAAGAAAATTTTAAATGATGTATTGAAATTTGGACTCAAAAATTAATTGTTTAAAGATTTAGATTGATGGTTTAAAAAATAAGGGTTAATTTGATTTAAGGGATTAAATCAACATTTAAAAAAAAATTAACTCAAATTTATATAATTCGAGATGGTTTAAAATTGAGATTTAAATTGAATTAGTTCAAACTGAGTTTGATTTGAATTAATGGAAATTGTGATTTAAGATGGATAAGTTTAAAAATTCAAATAGGAAATTTGAATTGGTTTAAATTTGAAAGGAAAACGAAGTTAAATAGTTTCAAATCCAAATGGAATTTGATTTAAATTTGAAAAGAATTGAGGTTAATTCAACTTGAATTGAGATTAAATAAATTTCAATGGAAACTAAAGTTATTTAAATTGGAATTATATTGGAAGTGGAAATTTAAATTGAATTGTTTAGAAATGGAGGTTGGGAATTGAACAATTTGGCTTTGGACTATTTTCAAAATAAATTGTTTTAATATAAATCTTTTTTTTCCAAACTATTTACTATACAACTTTTCTTTTTAAACCTAAAACTATCTTAAGCTTGTTTTACAATTACTTTTGGAACTATTTAACAATTTTACAACTGATTTATAAACTAATTACTGTTTTTCAATTGTTTTATAAATAATTACTATTTTTCAACTATTTACAATTACTTAACTATTTTACAGTTTTTTTTTCAGTTAATAATTATTTTTCAACTACTTATTTATTTTTAAAAATTTTCAAGCTATTTTCTAAATTTAAGCTGATTAGAGTACAGACTGTTTATGATTAAATACCCAACTGAGATAAGAATTGAAGTGATAATCCAAATGGGGATTAAGGCAAATGTGAATAAGTGAATAAAATCAAAGTGAGGATGAATAGAAAGAGAATTGATTTAACTAATAATCAATGAAGATAAATACGTAGGATGTACGTATATTATTCTATTCGCAAAGTGGTTTGATCCAGATTCGAGCATAGAATTTCGAGATAGTATTATCAATCCGAGTTGGGATTTTTCGCTCGATTTTCGACGGCGAACCTGGATATGGATTTTTGATTGGTTCTGGATATTCTCTATCGTAGTTGTGACTATGCAAGGAGAATAACGGTTTCTGATCAAGAAACCAAATCTGAGTCCGCACTAGGAAGTCGGGTGGACAATACTAGTTCGGAAGTAAAATTATGTGCTCGAGTGAGCGATCAGATTGATATAGCGTACGGATGATATGTGTACATTGTACGGGTTTGAATGAAATTGATATTGAAAATTTATGGATAAGAATTGTAAAATGGTCTTTGAAATGAAGAGTATATTTTGTGAAATATATGATGGGGTAAAATGGAAATTGGAAATTTCTATTATTAAAGATTCACTTTATGAAGAAAGGTAATGTGGTTAATAACTTTATAAAAGAGTAATCAAATTTGAATATTTTATTTGGAATAAACAAAGTTATTTATCTTTGTTATATATGGTAAACCTCCCTGGTTGAATCTATTGCCAGAAGAAAAGGATTTTGAAAATATTTGAAGTATAAAAAGTGAATTTATACAAGTATGAAGTGATTCAAAAATTTCCTAAGGTTATTATATATATATGTATATATAAAGGATTTTGTGAAAATGATTTTGGGAAAAAGTTTTGGGAACCTATGGATTTCTAAAAAGACTGTTGATTTTTGAGGAAAATCAAATTTGGAATTTTGAAAGCCTAGTTTGTGAATTATCGATTTTGGGATAATCGATTTTGAGAAAGGAGATTCATATGAGATTCATACTTGGTGTATGATTTGGAAAATACTATATGTGTATAGTATAAAGTGTTTTGAAAGTGGCTCTGGGGAAAAAGGCGCTCCCTTGAATGAACTTCTCAGGAGTACCACAGGATGGTACTGCCTTGAACCCTAAGGGGGGTTCTAAAGTTGATCCTGTGAGGAGTCCGGACAATCTAGTTCCTGAGGATTGTTGGGTAGCAAAAGTCGAGGGCGCTGATGCCTACAGAGGCATTTAGGTTATGCTGTGACGACAGTGTAACTCGATGTCGCTGCGATCTACTGTGTGGACCATAGCGAAAATCATGTGGAGGATGAGTGCCAACAGTCTACACTTTATTTTGCCGGGATGGCAACGTAACATCGGTAGACTGCGATCTATGGTCGAGTGGAGGAGTTTCATTCTTTTGGCAGCGAAATTCGAGGGCGCTGATGCCTACGATTATATGGGTTTTTGTTGTGATAGCAATGTAAAGCCCGGGTATAACTGCGATCTGTAGCGGGTTCCATGGTGTAATCGAGGGGCGCGGAGGCCTACAGTTATCTATGGATTTTGCCGGGACGGCAACGAAACCATCAGGTTAACTGCGAATATAGATGGGGGTGATGATTTCCAGAGCATTCTCTCCAAAGATATTTCCTCTATTTTCAAAATAAATGATTTCTATATTTTCAATAAAATTATTTTCCAAGTATTTTCACTGGGTGTTGAAAACGGGTTTACCAAGTACTTATAGATTTTCAGTCCTACGCCTGATCAACGTATGACAAAATTTCTATGAGAACGAGGATGGACTTGTTGAAACATCGAGTTATAAAAGTATTTTTATATAAAAGCTATTTTGGTTATATTATGTTATTTATAAGTGTTTTAAAATTTTGTAATTTTGAAATAAAAGAGTAAAAGAGTTAAAAATGTTTTAAGAATGATTTAACTGATAATAAACACAATAATTAAAACCCTTGCTATGTTCCTTTTCGAGGACGAAAAGTTCAAAGGGGGGAGGAATGTGACGACCCGGATTTTTAACGTCTATTTATCGGGTGATTAACGGATGTAATTATTGGAATATTAGATATCCCAATAAATAAATTTCTAATGATTAAAATATTGGGTATATAGGTGGCTTAAAAACTATAATAAATATTGAATTATAAATCTCTGAATATGATAAATCTTATAGAAAATAAATTATATATATACATATATTCCACCATCAAAATTAAGATAAAATATTTATAAATATATAGGAAAATATATACAAGCTTTATGATATTGATAATATTTACTTAAATATATAGGTATACAAGTATTTGAATGTATGCCATATGAAATAGTATATATGGATGTTTGTATAAATGAGAATATATATATATATATATTTATATATATATATATATGTATGTATGTATGTGTACATGCATACAATGACAAAATATATTTAAGCAATGTATATCAAAATATGTATAAGTATAAATATATGTATAAGATGGTAAATGGGTAAAGTAAAAGTGTGGATTGTATATATACAGAGATAATGAAAGATATGTATAAACATAAAAATATGTATACATGTTATACAAACAATGCTCATGAAAATAATAAAATATCTATACATATATAAGCACGTGTATACTCAAATATATAAAATAAAAGGTAAAACATGTGCAAGTAAATAAGTGTGTATAAAGGTAAGGCAAAAACTATGTTCAGAATGTATGAAGGTAAGGATGTGTATATATATATATATATACATACACCAATTCATGTAAAATGTTTGTAAACACCTTAGGGGACATAGCATTTATTGCACGTACTCTCTCAAGCCACAATACATCAAATCCAAGTATACAAAACCCAAAATCATATCAGGGCAAGAAAATCTCTGACCAAGTAAAGATAAGAAAAAATAAAAATAATAAAAATGAAAGAAGCTTACGGTAGAAGGCAGCCTATCCCTTTTCTTAATTGTACATCCACTCCTGTCTTCTTTTCTTCATTCATTCGAGAGCAAGCTAAGTTAAAAAGAAAAAGAAACAAAGCACATCAGGTCTAAGATCAAAGCATCTTCAGTTTTCAAGTTCAAACAATTTCCAGTTTAAAAACTATGATTCCAGGCTTCTCTGTTAATTAACTGTGAGTAAACACTTTACTTAAAATTTTAAGTAAATCATAATCTGTTGTATGTAAAATTTCTAGATTGTATTATGCTTACATGTCTATATATAAATGATTCCAGTTTCAAAAATAAGAACACCTCTGTTATTTAGTTTCTGTCAACATCTTATATCCAGAAAACAAAACCACAAAAATTTACAAGTTTAAACCATTTTGTGATGATCTGATGCATGCTATAAATTCTTGAATCTATGATGTAATATGCATGCATGTTGTTTAAGTATGAATTGTATGTATATATGTTGATATTTTTGTATGCATGTCTGATATCAACCCTGTGTAGTTACAGAGCTTAAAATCTAATCAAATCCTAATATCTCATTTTCAAATCTCTGATAGGCTTAGGAATTCAAAAGATTTTTGTTTGTTAAACATGAATGAAGTTTAAAAAAAATATAATTAAGTTATATAGGTTTGAAATTTATCTAGATCATAAGAAATATAGTAAAACTTTGAAAACTATTAAATTAAAATATCATAATTGTTAGATTCTCTGATATAATTTGAATCCCCATCATAAATCATGATTTTTAAAGGTAATATCACAATTTTTAATCAAGTGATTGGTGAGATATCTCAGGATGAACAGAATATGGGTTTCTGTTGATTTCTAGTGATCGCGAGGTGGATGAAGGCCGTGGCCGTTAAGGCTGGAGGATGGTGGATGGTCAGGCATCAATGGAAAAATGATGAGGCATTTTTCAATTAACCGTGGTGGTCGAGGAACGGTGAAGTAGGGTTTTGGAGGCCTTTTTGGTCGAGGGTGTTGTCAGGTCGATTTCTTCGTCTAAGGTGGTTCGAGGTGGACCGGGCAGAGAGGAAACGAGGCGTAGAGATGTGGCAAGGCTTTGGTCAGAGTCGCGCGATAGCCGGAGGTCGGAGGTGCTTGAACGAGGGAGATTTTTGGTGGTGGGTTTTCTGGATCCAGTTGATTGACTGTGTCGATTTTGATTTAGGTTTGAGGTGGATGCCTGGGTGGTCGGAATTGAGGGTATAGGTCATTATCGGAGGCAGTCTCGGTGGTCGGAGCATCACCGTGGAGTGGTGCACGTGCACGCGTGCATTTGGTATATCTGGGTTGCTGTTTGTTGTGGGGAAGAAGAAGATGTATCGGGTCGATCTCGAGATTGTTATGTGTTTGACTCGGAGCAGAGTGAGTTGTGAAGTACATGGGAAGTTGCTCATGAATTTTGTTGTGTGGCACGGAAGGAACTCGGGTATTTATAATAGTTTTAAATTTAATAAAGGCAGATTTAAAATTTAAATGAATCTAGTTTAAGTTTTCTTAAATCCAATTCTTTATAAAATAAATGCTCTATCTTGATTTAAGAAATGGTAAGATTTGTTTAACTTAAACGTATCAAGTTAAATTCTTAAATTATTCTTAACTTAATTTTAATATAAGTTAAGTAAGTGAGAAAAAAATAAAGTGTTTAAATTTATGGGTTAATTAAGTAATTAGTAAGATAAATGGTTTATCTTAAAAGTAATTAAGGACTTGGATAATTTATGATTAATTAAATTAATGAAGTGATAAAAGGGAAATCAATTAATTAATGATTTTGGATTAATTTATTTATAACTAAGGATTATAAATTTAATTAACTGGAAATCTGGGATTTATTAATATAAGTAATTAGAGATTAATTGCTTAAATGATAATCACTTAATGTAAGTAATTAAAGGACTAACTTGTTCGGGTTTAAATAAATTCAATTAATTATTAAAGGATAATTAATTAATAATTAAAGGTTAATTAATTGAGAATAATTAACCAATGGGATAATTACTTAATGAAAGTAATTAATCGAAGGGAAATTACTAAATGGAGGTAATTAATGATTAATTACCTAGTGTAAGAATTGATTGATTGATTAAGGGTAATTAATCAAGGGTGATTAATTAAGATGAATAATCAAACGATGATTAATTAATTGGTTATAATTAATTAATGTTTAGTAAAGGTAATCCAAGTGATTAAAGATTAGTAATTAATTTAATCAGAGATAAATTGAATAAATTTTGGAAGTGATCAATCTTGCTTATGAATGATTGAATGATGTTAAATGCCTTGAATTGGTTGATATCTCTGATATGAAATGTTTTGTGATATGATATGCTTGGGTGCACATTAATAATGTGGTAATTTAATGATGATAAATTGTTGTGTAAAAAGTGACATCTTGTATTTAAAATTGAATTGTGTTTCACTTGAATAACTTGGGTTAAGATGGTAATGAATTCGGAGAGACCGGGGTCGGGTATCAGTAAATACCCGAACCCACTTCGATTTGCACCAAACTATGATTCTTAATAGATTGATATGTGGAATAAATAGGCTGAAATGGAATAATTTAAGTGACTGGATCCTTTAAAACTAAGTAAAGGTACTTAGGAATTGATTTGTGAAAATAAGTATTTACTATAACAAGTTGTGAACTTGTAGTGATGAACGAGTTACCCCGGGTTTTAAGTATGGTTTATGTTTTAGTATTTCTTGTTAGATGGGTTTACTCACGCTGGTTTCCAGCCTGACCCGGGTGTTACTTTGATGTAATGCTCCGGTCAGACCGAGTATTACAGATTTTCAAGTAAGGACGTTCTAGAGCTCAGGAGACGAGCTGGATGGCAGGAACGTATGGAGTGTATTCCACTGAGTATATTATTGTTGTATATCTGGGACAAGTGGTTATACTGTCCAGCTTTTGTGAATGATTGTAACTTTGATGTATAAAAATGTAATTGACTGATACAACTTTCTTTGTATAAAGGATATTATTTGATATTATATTTTGATCCGCTGCGAATGTGAGAATCTGTGTTTTGTTTTTCTGTTTCTTCTTCTACCTCTTTCCTTCTTTTCCCTAACTATCTGGAATTTTCGGGATCGAAATTTTCGGGTCGTTACACTCTTATTGGTCGATCTTTTGAAAAAGCTGTAACTTTAGTCTTTTCGACTCTTATGAAAATATTTATGGATCCTCGCATTAATCTTCTTTTTCGTTAATCAGTTGACCTTTTGGCGCTCTTTGGCGCTCTTCCATCATTCCAATTATGTGGAAAAGATTCAAATCGAGGTAAGTATATATTTTTCCTCTTCTTCTTCTTCATTCCTTTACGTGCTTTTGAAAACCTTAGTCGCCAATCTCATCTTCTGCAAGATTAGTTTCTTTTTCGAATAAAAGCAAGGACATTTTTTTCTTGTAGTTTCTTTTTCTATAACTTAGTGGCAGCCGATAACCAACCCGGTATATTCGGTATGAAAACTGCTTCTATCGGGGGGACCATATCTCCCTTATCCTTACCATCTATAATAACCAAATTTGGGAAAATAGAAGGTATTCTGAGTAAATTCGAGTTTGAGGATTACATAGCTAGGGTGCCTCAATCTCATGATTGTATTCATATGCCTCCAAATGGTTTTATTTCCATTAATTTCGAGCATTTCCGATGCGGGCTGTATCTTCCACCCAATCAAACTCTTCGTGAATGGCCCTATGCCATTAGTATTGCTCCCATGCAATTTGCCTAATTTTTTACTCCATTCTGATTGCCACTTTCATTATTTAGGTATAGAAGTGTTCCCCGCTTCCTGCAAGGAACTCCAATTCCTATTTGACATTTACAAAACTCCTTCTGGGGTGGTTATAGATTTTATTATGAAAATGGAATTCTTATGTCTATTCCTCAAAAGACCCAAAAATGGAATGACCAATATTTTTTCATTTCAAATTTAGATAACTTCCCTCCTTCATTTCAACCACAACTTAGTCTTTCTATCTTCTATGATCGAGACATTAGGTTGTTTGTGACTTCTAGGAATGAGATCCTTGGTTCGGTTAAAGAAAATAGAAAAACAAAGTTATTCTTTACTGATTCGTTACTGTGCAAGTACAACTTTCTACGTTCTAATCATAACTTCTCTCGTTCCATCTTTGAATTCTCCTCAGTTATGGATGAATCTAGTGGTATAATTCGGTAAGTTGGATGGTGAAATTGCATTCCTCATTCTTGCAAAGATTATTACTGATCTTAATTTTTTTAATATAGGTAAGCTGGCTGTAGACTCTCAATTTGTTTTTTGATGATCCTCAGCCATAGAAATCAACGGCGATAAAGGAGAAGAAATGGGAGAATAGAACGACTAATGGCACTGAAACTTCTAATCGACATCTCGATAAGCCTTATATGCCTCATCCTCCTCCTTCCTCAGACGTACTTCCCATCGCACCTCTCCAATCCTTTCAAAACCCAAACATTTGTTTATTGCTCCTACCTAAAGGGCCCGTTGTTGATCTTGTTGAGAGGGTAGGGCATGTTGCTTTGGATGGTTTATCTTATATTACTTCTACTCCAACCTTATCCTATCGCACTTCAATTTCATGCACTCACCTTCTTCAAACTTGCTACTTTTCTCGATAGGACTTGGGCTTATGTAATTAACTTCCTTTCTTTCTTTATTTAATAACGATTTACTTCACAAATTCCCATCTTGTTTACATTTACTTTGTAATAGGGGGCTTCAATAGAAAACGCTCGGAAGAGGGCTAAAGATGACCCGGTCTTATTCACAACTGGGATCGCTAAGCTTTAGGTGGACCATGTTATGGCATCCTCTAAGAAAACCAAAGTAGGTGGAGAGCTTATGGTTAAATGGGAGAAGGTAGTGGGGGCGACGAGGGCAGTAGATGCGGTTTTGAATCTGAAAGACCAGGAGTTGGAAGGAAAAAATAAGGCTTTGTGGGAGAAGGAGAAGGAGCTAGCAAGGTCTAAGAATAGGCTTAATCAAATTACTTACTGGGTGCTCTTCAAAATGTACGCCGTGGTTAAGCAGCAATTTTTTATCGACTGCCTAGATGATACCCCTACTTGAGGTTGATTTCAGCTCCTTAGAGGCCCTCCTAAGAATCAAAGAGGCCATTGCCTATGGCAGAACCGAGTGGGCTAAAGAGATTTTGAAGGATAAATCTTCCTATTCTTCCTTCCAAGACACCTCATTGCAACAGGATGATGAAAATGCATTGTCAAAGGGGAACGAGGTCACGTCTACTTCCCAAGTCCATGTAATTACTTAAACCTTTGTGAATATTTCCACTATTTTTCTTAGCTTTCTAAATCTTTTGGTATGTAATGAAGTAAACTTCCCTTTTCAGTTTTGTCATGACTAATTTCTTTGATTATCTCACTGTTTTTCTACTGCACCATGAATGACCGCGTTGCTACTTTTTTCTTTATAGTCTTTAATGAATTAATTTTTATCAAACTCCTAAAGGAATGCATGAAGAAACGTCAAACTCAAATAATAGATTGCCTTGGCCTTAGCGTGATAGTGATTTGTAGGTGAGAGAAAGAGTTAGATGAGGATTTGCACAATTTAGAGAAGAAACAAAAGGATTGATTTCCAGAATTGACCAAGTAGTTAAAGAAAAGGAAGCACTTAGTGACTTTGTTCCTCGTCGTTGGTGCTACACCGTAGAGAGCAGTTCTTTCCTCCTTAGAATGGTTTAGGATTAGACTTAGGAATCTAGATAAGGAGTGAACCCTATATATTATTTTTTTGTGAATTTATTGCACTCTTCATATAAAACTCATCTTATGCAATACATCTTTCCAAATTTTACTCTGTGTAATTTGAATTCCGTTGAAATTGGTTTCAATGGTTGTCAATTAGGTTACCCCCCTTCCTTCTCACGGGCATCCCTCTAAGACGAACATAGCCTTTGATTCAATGCACCATCAGTTTCTACAATCTATGGCCTGAATGACACAAAGGTACCTAAATCTGAGGTTGTGGCTACAACCTCTATTGCTATCTTCAAGGAAGAGAACTTTCAGCTAGCACTTACCAATGAAAAACTTGAAAGAGATCTAAAGAATTCTTATTATCTTTTCAAAAAAGCTAAGGATGTGCATGAGTGCTAGCACCAATATATTATCAGGCCGCACACTGAGCTTGATGCGGCAAATTCAAAGGTAGCTGAACTACAGCAAATGTTGAAGGAAAGTGAAGTACTTTACAGGGTTTTCTATGAAGAGGAGATCAAGGGATTGAGAAAAACCATAGAAAACCTGTCACTCCGGTCTGCTTAATAGTATGAAGAGAAAGGGGATGCCGAAGAAGGGGAGGCGGTTAAGGAGCTTAGTGCGGAACTACGACCCCTGCTCCTCCAATATGTGTGGATGCTGTGTTAGCGAATGAGTGGAAAAGGAAACTAGAACTATGCTATCAAGGTAAAAATGGAGAAGTGGATACCTGCTATAAGCAATAGTTAGACCAGCCAGGGTCGAAGGTGCTCCCTTGCACATAGTGGAAGAGGTGGAAAGCGAATGTCCTCAAATATTTTTGTGGCTTTTCTAAAGACTGAAAAAAGACAAGGGCTGAATTAATAGAGACTTTAGCACAGATGAGAGAGACTACTATATTTAAGATTTATGAACTCGAAGATCGACTGTATGAAGCTCAGGCTACTTCAAGTCGTAGCACCCATTGACGTGTCAGGGCAGGATTGAATTGTTGATCTCGAAGAAAAGTTTAAAAGGGAGAATGTTAGATGTAAGATGAGGCAGATTTCATTGCAATGAACTATAGATGTTTTTAATTAATTTTACCCCATGCTTGACCTGAGCTTTCTGTATAGTAAAGAAGGCTTTGTAGTAACTAGAGATGATCTTATGGATCCATGGATGGGTGCCAACTATGACCCTATGAAGACTTTTAATATTAGAACGGATTAACCGTTGGCTAGCATTCCTTAGATTTAATACTTCATAATCATAAAGGTATTTTGGAATTTGAAATTTTGGATACTTTTGTAAGGTTATGTTATAGAAAATATTCCCTTTGGTTGTGTAAATATCTATAAAGATACTGTATAAGTTGAACTCTATTGTAATTGAGTATAAGTACCTTGTGAGCTTTAGCTTGTTTGTAATTTCTTTTAATTTTGCTCGTCCGAATTTTCTTGATTTTCACCTTTGCATCCGTCTTTTGTTTGTGCGTTTGGCACGGTTTGCTCCACTATTTTGGGGAAAACTATTTTTAACTGTAAAGTTAGGTAGCATATTTATAGCCTTTTTAATTCATACGCATGGTTTTTTGTACTAGTTCAGGCCATCTAATATCCTTACATCTAGTGTAATTGTTTGGCTTAGAAGCCAAGTCATGTATGATACAACTCAATGTTGTTAGCTATGTTAGTAAAATTAACATAGAAAGATTCTTATGTTGGCTCGGGCCATATAATATCCCTACGTCCAGTTCATAGTATTATTACTTCTTATAAATAATTACAATACTTGTTATTTTGCTATACAAATAGCACTGCTTATATAAAGTAAGGGTTGAGATGCTTGGAATTCCAAGTTCTTAGATTAGATTTCCGTCAGGTATTAAGAGTCGGCAAGTTCCATTAGTTAAGACTTTTGCTACAACCAATGGGCCTTCCCAATTTGAGCCTAAAACTCCATTTACTGGGTCTTTGGTGTTAGCCACTCCTCTTCGTAGTACTAGATCCCCTTTTATAAGTTTCTCTCTTTGAGCCTAACATTGTAATTCTTCGCCATCCTTTGTCGATATGAGATGGATTAGGCTGCCGCCTCATCTCTTCTTTCTTGAATAAGATCGAGGGCAGCTTCTTTTAAATCATTGTTCTACTTTGCCAATATTATTCTGTGTGATGGAACCTTTGTTTCAACTGGGAGCATTGCTTTATAGCCGTAGGTTAAGGAGAAAGGTGTATAGCCAATTGGGGATCTAAAGGAGGTTCTATAAGCCCATAGAACTAGAGATAGCTCTTCTACCCATTTTCCTTTAGCCTTTTGTAGTCTTTTCTTAAGTAGTTTCTTAATGGTTTCGTTTGTTGCTTCAACTTGCCCGTTCGCCTATGGGTGTGCGATAGAAAAAAGGCTTTTTGTTATCCCATTTCTTTCACAAAGCTCCATAAATTCCTTAATCTCACATTGGGTTTCATTATCAGAAATTATTTTATGGAGGATCCCAAACCTAGTAATTATATTCCTCACAATAAAAGTGACTATCTTTTTTACAGTAATTATAGCTAAGGGTTCTGCTTCTACCCACTTGGTGAAATAGTCTATTGACACCATGACATACTTTGCCCCTCCTTTAGACATAAGAAGTGGTCCTATCAGTTCTATGCCCCATATGTCAAACGACAATGGGTTGGCTAACGTGATGAGCTCATGGGAAGGTAGTCTTGGGATGCTAGCAAACCTTTAGCACCTATCGCATTTTCTTACGTAGTCTTGCGCATCTTGAAGTGTGGTAGGCTAGTAGTAGCCGTGCCTTAGCACTTTCTTTACTAACTTAGCTCCTCCGTAGTGGTTTCAGCATTGACCTTCATGTACTTTTTCTAAGACTCGTATTCCTTTCTCTTTAGAAACGCATCTAATAAGGGGTGGAGTACCCTCTTTTTTATAATATGCCATCAAAGAAGGAGAAATATAGAGCCAGATATCGAATTTTACGAGCTTCATTCATATTTAGAGAGAGGATTCCACTTACTAAGAATTGTTTGACGGGGGCCATCTATGAATTTTCCTCCGTATGTAGAGGGATAGGCTCAGGTGGAATCTGCCTTCGACTTTCAACTGCTTCTTAGCCTTGAACATATTCGACCGCAGCTTGTTGTGCCCTAGTTAGGAGCAGTATTTGATTGGCCTTGGTAATGCTTGGTTCAGCTTGATGTTCTACTTGTACAACTTTTATTTTCTATGCTACTTTAGTGCTAGCAAGTTTAGCTAATGAGTCCGTAGAAGAATTGTTCTCACGTGGGATTTGCTCTATATCAAATTGATCGAATTGCTCTAGCAACCTTTTGGACAGTTTTGCATATTTGGCTAAGGTGGGCTCTTTTGTTTGGTAGTTCCCCTACACTTGATTTACAATTAATTGGGAATCATTATGAATTTTAATGTGGGTTACTTTCATTACCTAAGTCATCCTTAAACCCATGAGGGAGCCTCATATTCTGCCATATTATTGGTAGCTTTGAACCCAAGCTACACCGCCCTATAAAATTTTTGCTCATCTAAAGTGATTAAAACATATTCGATATTCGCTCCTTGTTCATTTGATTCCCCATCCACGAATAAATGCCAGAGTTGTAGTGTGGGCGTCTCTTCCTTAGATTGTGTCTCATTCGGTAGCATGCACTCCACAATGAAATATGCTAGTACTTGCCATTTGATTGCTTTACTTGAGAAGTAGGAGATATCATACTGACTGAGCTCCATTGCTCACTTTAGCATTTGTATGTCTCTGGCTTTTGCAGTATTTGCTTCAGTGTTTTGTCTGTAAGGACTTCTATGGGGTGTGCTTGAAAGTACAGCCGTAATTTTCTTGAATGAGGAGCACGTTATAAGCTTACTTTTCAATGACTAAGTAGTTAAACTCTACCTCGGACAAGCGCTTCCTTGCAAAGTATATATGCCTCTAGGTCCCATCATCTTCTCGAACCACTGAAGTACTAAAAGCATTGTCATTTATAGCTAAATACACATATAAGTCCTCACCTGTTACTGGTTTTGAAAAGGCGGGATTACTAATTAGACGATCCTTCAAATTTTGGAACACGATTTTGCACTCCTTAGTCCGTTTGAAATTCCATCCTTTTTCACTTGGTCGAAGAATGGTATACATTTGTCGGTTACTTTAAAGATAATCTGCTTAGAGCAGCTACTCTACCATTTAGGCCCATGATATCCTTTGGCTTTTCTGGGACTCCCATCTTCATTATGGAATCAATCTGCTATGGTTTTGCTTCAATGCCACAAGCACTTACTATGTACCCTAGAAAATTTTCTGACTGAATGGTAAAAGTACACCTCAAGGGATTTAACTTCATGTTATATTGCCTCAGGACTGCAAAGGTTTCCTCAAAATTCTGCACATGGCCCGGTGCTGCTTTTGACTTAACGAGCATGTCAACTATATATACTTCAACATTTTTACCAACCTGATCCAAGAACATCATATTAACTAACCTTTGATTGGTCACTCCAGAGTTTTTGGGTCCGAATGGCATGACCTTATAGCAGTATAAGCCTTTATCCATCAGAAAACTGATATGTTCCTAATCTGGCTCAAACATAGCTATCTAGTTGAACTTGAATATGCATCCATGAATGAAAGTAGTTCATGTCCACTAGTTTCATCCACCAATTAATCGATTCTAGGTATGGAAAGCTATCCTTTAGGTAGACATTGTTGAGGTTGGGTGTAGTCTATGCAAGTTCTCTATTTCCCATTAGGCTTCTTTACAAGAACAGGGTTGGTGATCCACTTTAGGTAATACACTTCCTTGATAAACCTATTTGCCTTCAGCTTCTTAACTTCTTCATGCAAAGTATTATACCTTTCCTAATCTAGAGTTCTGTGCTTATGCCTGTCTGGATGAGCACTGGGATTGATGTTGAGTGCATGGAAGATGATAACTGGGTCTATTCCTACTACGTTCTAGTGTCAAAGAAAAAAACATGCTGATCTCTTGATGAAATCTATTAATTCTATCTTGGTTTTTTGCATTGAGGTTTTTTCCTATCTTGAGAATCTTCTAAGGTTCTTTAGGATCTATCTTTATATCCTCGAGATCATCCAATAGCTTAAGCTCTCTCCTTGTCTCCTTAATCTTATATCTATTTCACTTTCTTCTCTTTCTTCAGGTTCGGACATAGCAGAGAAAGCCTGTCTTTGAGCTTCTTTGGAAAAGTACTATGCCTATATTCCCTCTTTTTTCTTCTTACTGATGTTGCAGTCGTATAATGATCTCTTTCAACATCAGTCGTGGTACTTTGTATTGATGCATTTCTTGGAACTAACTTGATTTCTTTTCTCATTATCATTATTAAAATTATTAGAGGAGACAATAAGATAGTTTTAAACAATTTTATTGCAAGAATTGAGATATACATTGTATGATTCTCTAGCTAATAATTGTTCCCTCTAATTAATCCCATTACAGCAGGAGTATGGAACTTCGTAAGCAAATCTTTTTGAAAAACTACTGCCCCATGTCAATTAGTGTTAGCCTTCCCAAGAATGCATTGTACGAAGATGGTTAGTTGACGATCAAGAAGCTTGCATAGAATGATTTGTGAAAACGGGCAGTCCTAGTGGTGCAAGAAGATGTGCTGATCCGATAGGAACAATCACGGTATTATTGAAGCCGTAAATTGGTTTGGAGCTCAGCTTTAGTATTTTGTTTAGAAGCTACATCTTGCCAAATGCAATTTTAAAAATAACATTAACAGAGTTCTGAGAATCCAAAAAGATTTTCTCTATGGTGTAGTTTGAGATCTGCACCATGACTATTAGCGGGTCTTAATGTGGAAAAACCACCCCAACGACATCAACAACAGTGGAGACTGTAACCCGGGTAGGCTTCTACTTCAAATGGAATAGGGTTCTTTGCTCTCCATTAGCCTCTTATACATACTGATCCTATACTTTTTTGCTCTTTCCAACGAAGTGTGATTGTCCATGGATCGAAGCTATGAGATTGGATGGGTTTACTATTAGACTTTCATTTGGCTCTGGAGAGAGATTCCAGTTCTCTCCCCGTTGCTTTCTTTTTTATAGCTGCTTAAATATATATTTTTTGAATCAGTCTCTCAATTTCATTCCTCAAGTGTAAGCAGTTATTAGTATGGTGACCATTGACTCTATGGAAGTGATAATATGCTTCCCCTATTCTGCACCAGCTTCTTCCCTTTGTTCGGGGCATTGTAGGCCAGTTCAGTCCTGGTCATCTCATATATCTGACTAGGTGTATGGTTGAGGGCATTTTTAGCTACGAAGTTAAATTCTCTCTACCACTTCATAGGTGGATGGTAACCTTCTACCCCCTCATATTCTCATTGTGGAGAGCAGAAACTCTCTTAGATGAAGATAACTCTGTGACCCTAGCTTCTTCCATTCGTATGTAACCACCACCTCCTCCATTGAAAGCTTTCAAGCTACGGCATAGCTTCCGACCATTCTTATTCCATATAGCGGTGCTTTTTCTAATACAAGCATGTGGTGCCATTAGCAGTGCTTCTTCATAAGTTACTCCAATCCAAAAGCCTTGGATTTAAAGCATTTTATAATGTTGTGTAAGCTTTCATTTTCGCTTTGCTTCACGCATGACATGGTATTCATGTCTAGGGAAGCCTCCCTCCTAGAGTTGAACTATTTTAAGAAATGTGCAGCTAGCTGTAGCCAAGAATGAACCTCCCCTAGTCCATATCTCCTGAACCATCTAGAAGTTGCCCCAGCCAGATGTACTGGAAAGATCTTGCATCTGGCCATCCTTCCTACCTTTAGAATGTCTATGTTGTACTCAAAAGTGCAAATATGGTCATCAGAGTTGGTTGTCCCATCAAATTTATCAATTGATGGGGCTTTGAAGTCATCAAAGAAGTCTGCCTCTATAATACTTCTGCTAAACAAGGAAGAACCCTCTTCTCTTACTTCCTCTTTGCTGTTTTGTCGGCAAAGTTTCGAAGCTGCTCCACGTGAGCTTTCAATTGTTGACCTCATCCTCCTTAGTTTCTACTTCGGCTGATTCATCTTTGTAGAGTGAGGTGACATCATCGTCCTTATGTGCATTACGTGTTTGCATTTTCAGTAGTAATGAGTTGATTTTTTAAGGCTTCGATTTGACTATAATCTTGCCTTTGAGCTTGATATTCTTTTGTTTTAGACCAGCATCACCATTCTCATTTTTGAGATTGTCATTATTATTCGCATGCTACATACATCATTAGTGCAATCGGTGAATGATGGCTGTGAACTACAGAAGGTTGAGAGGAGGCTAGATTAAGAGTACGATGCTGGGTCATGGATCATTCTAGCCCATCTATGTGTTCGTTTAGTTGATTCTGGAAAGTCGGAGAGCCGCTAGGATGGGATCCAAAGGGGGCTCTGTAGAAGCTCCTTCCTCGGTTTGTGTCATGGAGGTAAGGAGTTGTCATTTGGTATTTTTGAGGTAGGATGAAGTTGTTCTTGATTAGGAAGAGTGTTGGAATTGGTTGGATTCATATTGTTATAGTGGTGTCTAATGAAAATGCATATAAATTTTGTTGGAGAGGGAAATAAGGCCCTCCTTCATGCGTCAAAAATATTAATGAGACTTTTCGTCTCAAAAATACCCAAATATTTTAGAAGTAACCACAATGCTGAATGTTTTTGTGATTAAGAATCGGCAAGATTAAGTAATATTAAAATTGACTCTAAAGGAAGTAATTATGTTAATGTGATGCTTACATAATTATGAGGAAAAGTATTCAAAATCTTATGAAAGATTTCAATCCAATTTGTTAAAGCAATCCATTCCAAAACAGGCATAACAACAGAAAAAGCAAAAAAGTATTGAAAGTAATAAATGACATAAGGAATTTACGTGGTTTGGAAGTAAACAAATCCTATGTCCATGGGGAAAACATCACTCTCTTCTCCTTTGATTCTTAGTACAAAAAATGGAAGAGAATAAAAAATTTCGAATTCAGCGCCCAAAAGAGTAATGTAACAACCTGCTCCGAAATAGACCTAAATCCTAACCCAGAAAAGGCATATTGGAACTTAGAACCATCCCAAGACTGGTTGTTGGTTGGTGAAATTTAAAACAATACACAGTGTACAATACACAGAGCTATTTATCTATACTTTCAGAACCTCACAGCAGAATGGATAAAGTATAATAATAAAACATATACCCATAATGAAACTCATTTCAGAACACAAAAATAATATCCCGAAGTCTCGCAATATTCCAACATAACCACCACAGTACATGGTATCAAAATGACAATAGCAATACCAACAACATAGTTTGAAATATGGGTACATGAAAAATAACATAAGAAAACGATAACAGATACACAGCTGCCATAGTCAGCATCCCCACCTTCGCTTCTTCAAGCAATCCCTATCTCCCCTAACCTGTTTTGTTGAAATGACAAAGAAGTAAGAACAACCAAGTCCGATGAAAGAAATCTCAAGCTTTACCATAATAGTAGTCCAGGCAGTATTATCTGGATAAGTAATATGTCTTATGTATTAAAATCAAAACATATGTATAACTCCAACTGTAAGCCCAAAGGCCCTTCTGGTCCAACTACATAATTCTAATGCAGTTAGCATTTACGATGTAAGAGGAAGCACCTGAACCACTTAATACCCTTTTAATGAAAATTAGGTAGACTCCGACCATTTAATACCTATAAAATAGGCAGGTCCTATCATTGAAAACCTAACCCATTGCAGGCCCTTACGTGGTTCTCACTAACTAGCATCATAAGAAATCTCATTAGGTCACTTAATGCTTCTTCTAAATGGAAAGAGGTAGACCCTACAATAGCCACTTAATAACTTAAACCCAAAGTTGACCACTTCTAAAGATTTCACCTATCGTATTAATGACGTGATTGATGACCCATAACCCAACTATGACATCTTAGATTAATCTGATTATTCATAAGTACTGGTAGTCACATTGACTGGGTAGATTTATCCTTTAGAATTGGGACTAACCTCCCATCCATTGGGGTTATTTATTATAGACGATGTCATATATCAGTCCACAAAGTCACAACGCTGGTAGCCATATTTAACTAAGCAGACTTCTATGTAACTTTGGACTGACCTCGCATCCTAATAACTTAGTCATACTTCATATGTATACCCATTGTATACACATACCATTCGACATAATTAATAGTTTAGGCCATACAAAGTAACCCCTATTATGCCTCTAATTAAGGATTAACTCCTAATTTACATTAACTATTTTCCTACAAATTAATATTCTCTAATATTCTATAAATTAATATTATCTAAATATTCTAGTAATACTAATCATTACATCCAATACATTATAATCAGTATGTTATTATCTTTACTAATCAATACGTTAATATTACATATACACATATATACATATATATATATATATATACATACATATATGCATACATAATTTAAGGTCTAATCATTACATTTCAAAAATTCAATAATAATTCGCTTACAAGATAATTTAAAAAATGAATCTCCTACAAATCTCATATTCCAAACAGGAACAACTACTACCCATAGCCAAACAAAATAGACTTGTATTACAATGGAATATCTTCTAACTTGTTCCATATTAATATACTAAAATCACTTTTCTATTTTAGAGAAACCAAAATAGACCATTTATGCTCAATTCAAAATTTACACATATTAATTTGGAGTGAGAAAGGAATTATTTATTTATTTAAGCGGTAGAAATAGGCTGTGCAAACTACAATCAATCAATTTCATACTTTGCACAACATTTCTAATTTATTTGCTTTTAGAACCCTTTAACACTACAGGCGAATACAAAAGAAAATTAGGTTGAATAGACCATATATTATCTAATTCCAAACAATTGATTCAATTCTAATATATTCATATAAAACAATTATAGTTCCAACATATCCAAAGTTTGATATTTACTTAGAAAATTCTGGGGATTTATTGTTTAGCATTTTGCGTTTATAGAATTTCACAAGGCATATATCAAATCCAAATAAATACAATACAAAACTAGAATGGGAAAATTTGAAATTCCACTCATAGAAGATTCGTTGATTATAGGTTGGATTTGATTTATACCGCTCCTAATTCTTTGCTAGATCTTCCTTTCTTGAATATATAACAAAAAAAATAGATTTCAAAAATTAGAAGATAGAGAGGGTAAGGATTAGGAATTGAATTTAAATTAGAGATTAAAATTAGAATTACTTACCAGAAAGTTAACTATTTTTGAAAACCTAATGGGATAGAGTTTGAAAGAGCTTCGCCGTTGTTATAGAATTTTATGAAGAAAAGTGGAGGGTCTAGGGCCTATTTATAGAGGTAGAAAGGAGCAAGAGCCATCGGATTTAAAATATCTGGGTTGTTCTGGTCGAGCCTTTTCATCACCCAGACGTTCCAACTGGTCGACCATTACCTCTTGGGCGGTCGACCAGCTTGTTTAATTTTAGCCGATTTATTTTCTTCCATTGTTTTTGATTTATTACCCTAATTATTTACCTAATCATTGTTAACATTATACTTAACGTTACTTCCAGCCCAAGGCACTATTAAATTTAAATTTCAAACTTTTCGATTGCCTCCATATTCTAAATTTTGAATTTTGAATTCGTTTTAAATTATTTTAAACTCGAAAACTTCAATGTCCGTAACTTCTTTGTTTAAACTCCATTTTCAACATATTATAAATGAAAATTCATTAGAAAATCACCATGGACGCAAAAGTACAAATTCCATGATTAAATTCTAACATTTAAAGAAGTTTTATTTTTAGCCTTATTTTAATTATTTAATTTCTTATTAAATTTTACGGGTGTTACAACTAAAGTCAAGAATCCCTCCTTTTCTGCTACAATTCCCTATTCATTTATAGTACACAAGGATTTACACGGATCGTTAACGTCCATCTTTTGTTCTTTTGATTCTTACCTTTGGATCATGCCATGTGTCGATTTTATTACAAAGTTAAAAATTTATAGTAAATTACAGAATTGCCCTTAGGGCATATCCCTAACTTTATCATTTCGGTACTCCCATCACTACCTACTGGTCTAACCAACCACAAAACTTCATTGTAGGATGGAAATGGAGAAACGGTAAAATCAATCCGAAGGCCAAATGGACATGTTCCCTTAACCAAATGTCTCTCTAGTAGATAATTCATCATCTCCCAACCATTGGAGAATATTGTCTGATAACAATCAAAAACTGCAAGCCATGTGCTTCTACTCTAGCACAAAAATCATCATTACTTGTAATAGTTTTCCTTTCAGCATCCCAACCGGCTCCCACCACCATCATCAACTTTTGAAAATGCGTGCATCAAAATAAGAACAGTATACTCAATGTCATAATTATTAAGTAGGTATGTGCGGATAGTAGACATGAACTCTGTCTTCTATCGAAGTCCAAAAAGTGCATGTAATAAAAAAGCATGCATCTAAGAACCTGGGCATTTCCACTTTAGACCATTCTTAGGTAGGTTTTTTTAAGATGAAGTAGACGACGAACCATTTTTTACTTGTTTGGTTAAGGAGGAGAGAAAGAATACTGTTTTGATATGTTTTCAGCTGCAACTCTCGAGTTTTACTTATATTTGGACTTATATCTGATAATATTGGGGTCACATTGAATGTAAAGTTATGTCCTCACAAACCATTGAGTTTTAGAGAGTTTAAACGCTTTCCATTAAACCGTTGATGTAACCAGTACATCGGACGTAACACATGACTAAATAAATTTGTATACTTAACATTTCGTTTGTATAATCACTAGAAAAATATTATGGACAAGGTAAAATTTAAATGACATCGGAAATGTATCGATTATTATTTTTCCTTCAAGTTATTTTTCGGTACCATGTATGGCATCCGATGTCATCGAAAATAGCGGTTTCTGACCCATACATTCATATGGTTTTGTGGTGCCAACTTAGAGGAGAAGGAAATTGAGATTAGTCAAAATGAGTTAAAATGTTTTGTTCACATAGGCCTTCATTGTACTAGTGCTCTTAATACAAAATAAAGTTTTGTCCCCACTTATAACTTGCAGAAATTTCTTCGTTAAGAAACCATGCGCTAATGAGATTTTTCATCTCAGATACACCTAAGTATATTAGAAGTAAACACGATGCTGAATGCCTTCGAGATTAAGAATTGGTATGATTGAGTAATATTAAAATTGCCTTTAAAGGGAGTAATTATATGTTTATTATGCTTACACAATTATAAGGAAAAGTCTTCAAAATCTGATGAAAGATTTCAATCAATTCTTAAAACTATTCATTCCAAATTAGGCATTAAAGGTCGAAAAATGCAAATAAAGCACTGAAAGTAATAAACGACACAAGGAATTTACGTGGCTCGATTGTTAACAAATTCTACATCCACGGGGAAAATGTCATTCTTTTCTCCTTTGATTCTTAGCACAAACAAAAAATGGTAGAGAGTATAATTTTTCGAATTTAGTGCCCAAAAGAGTAAAATCAAGAATCCCCTTTTCTGCTATTGTTCCCTATTCATTTATAGTACACAGGGATTTACAAGGATCACTAACGTTCATCTTCCGTTCTTTTGATTACTGCCTTTGGATTATGCCATGTGCCGATCATTCATCGTGCTCATTTACTATGTATGGATTACTGACATGGTCTTTAGTGGAAAACCTTGATTTGGGTTGAAGAATTTTGAACTTGAGCAGGAAACTTGAAACGGAAGTGGGTAATCCAATTTTTGAATAGGTCATGACTTGATGTTAGGCTACATTCTTGAATTTCTTAGTCTTTTGATGTGGAGATGGTGGTGCAGTCCTCTATTACTAGAACAGTTCGGATTAGATTCTGATGGTGTGGTTAGGCTTCAAAATGGTGGTGCAGTTTTATTTGCTGAGTTGTACAGTTTGGCTTTAATTACTCTTGACGTTGTGCTTTATTATTGTTTGGATGAAACAATGCAGTACAGCTTCAGGAGTGTTAGTGCAGTTCGGATGTTGTGTAACATTGTCATCCTATATAATTATGGAGGCACATTTCTCAAGGGTTTATTTTTGATAGCGAAGTTCTGAAGTGCTTATAACTATGCAGTACTTCTATGTTGGAGGCGGTTTCTTATTCTGACTTTGGCTGCGCATGTGAGCAGTTTTTTGATTTGTTTCTTCCTTTGAGCCTTCGTATTTGTTGGGTAGTACTTCTTAAAAATCGCAGCATTGTTCTGTCACTTCAATGTCAACTCGAGATTGCGGTGCATTCCTGTTGCTTCAATGTTAATATAAGATTGAGATGCATCCCTATTGCTTATAATTGCTTTAAGGAATATGTCGCGATTCTATATCACTAATATTGCCTTTGGACCGCAGCACAATCTCTACATTTTATTGTTACTCAAAGATTATGCAACAATCCCAACTTATTAACTCTTACCTTTGGAACCATAGCCCAACATTCATATTTGATACTTAAAGACTATGCTGCAGTTCTGCCCCTTAAAGAAAGTATTAGGGTTATAGAGTTGTCCCTGTACTTCTTGGCCATCTCCAGATACTGTCGTAGTACTATAGTGTTAAAGGTGTGCTCAAGGGAACGATGCAATGTTTTGTCATTGTCTTAAGATTTTGGCACAATACTACATGGGATTTGATTTTCCTCGCTTCCTCTCCATAGTCCAACCTCTATTGTGGGAGCAGTTCTTCCGGTTCAGTGCATACATCAAATTGCCTTTGACAATGTTCGGAAAATATGGGTGTAACACCATGTGATATTTGCCTCATTTAAATTACAATCAAAATTAGGGTTGTTATAATAATGGCATTCTTTACCGATACGAGAATATTGTTACCATACCGATACTATTGGTAAGTCAAAAATGGCTACCGATTTACTGTTACTGCTAGCAAAATGTTAATTTGTATGCCAGTAAGTGGTAAAACCGTTGATTAGTAATGGTAAATTTACTAACACGTAAAACCTTTTAAATTCTATTACATTAATTTTTTGATAATGACAAAAACTATTTGTTACTAATTCAAACACCATTAATGCTAATACAAAAATTTAAACTTAATTATTTTAGTTAATGGCGAAAATTTTCTTGATTTATCATAAATTATTTATAACATTGTGAAATAATAATTTGGCAAATCTTAAACTTTATAGTTAATAAAGCCAAAAAAAATTAATCATAAATAATACTACACTCATTTGCTTAAAATCTAATAAATAATAATTTGGCAAATCTTAAACTTTGTAGTTAATAAAGCCAAAAAAAATATAATAAATAATACTACACTCATTTGCTTAAAATCTAATAAACCTTCAAAAAATTTGTTGTTATGATTAATTAAATAATGGAAAAAAATTATATGACTGATAATTTACCATTACAATAGGTTTTGATATTTCTTTACTACTACATTTACCATTAATCTTTAATAATTGTTGTAATAGCTTTGGTGTCATACTTTTTTGATATCAACGTGAACTACCAAAAATGCCCCTCTATATATTATTCAATCTTAGTCACTTAAAAATAGGATCTAATACTAAATTTCTTTTACAAATTCAAATGCCACTAAATTAGGATCTTATAAGTAAACATGTTTTACAAATTCAAAATGCTTCTAAAAATAGGATCTAAAATTAAACTTTATTTAAAAATTTAAAATACTTCTTTACAAATATACAAATCTTAATATCACTTGAAAATAAAAATAAAAAATTTTGACCGATTTATATATATACAATTTATAAGAAAAACAATTCACGCGCAAAGCGCGTGCCATTACACTTAATGATAAATTTACTATTAACATGTCGATAATAATGGTACACCGATGTAGCTCAATATAGGTTACTAATTGCTTTATATTGGTATGGTGATGGTAAACTTAGCATTACCATACAATCCTACTCAAAATAGAGATATCTTTTGACAATATCTTTATTAATAGTTGATTTGGAAGCGCAAACTTTTGGTCCGACCGCGAACTTCCAAAATTGCCCTTTATATCTTTATACATTTGATGTCACACTTTTTTGGTATTAACGTGAAATAACAAAAATGCCTCTCTACAGATATTATTAAAATTTAGTATCGCTTAAAATTAGGATCCGATAATTAAAGTTTCTTTTATAAATTCAAAATTTACTTTACAAATATTTACTAAGTCTTAATATCACTTAAAATTAGCATCTAGCAAATAAACTACTTTACAACTTTCATTTTTATTAATTAATAAAATAAATAAAATTTGAACCCATAAAAAATTAGATATTGCAACTTAGAAATAAAATTTCAAATTAACTACGTATGATTCAACACAAAAATATGACTAAAATATGTGGAAACATTTTCTTTTGAACGTATTAAATAAATACAATTTGTAGAAAAACAATTCAGCATTCTTCATCACGCGCGAAGCGCGTGCCGTAACGCTCGTAGCTATTAAATCCGTTTTAAATATGAAATTTCTTTGGTAGGACAAATATTACTACTCTTCAACAAGGTAGCTAAACATTATTTGTTATCACCTTGTTACGCTCTCCAAATAGTTGGTTTGGGAATGCAAACTTTTGATTAGACTGCGAACTTTCAAAACTGCCCTTTATATCTTTATACATTTGATGTCACACTTGTTAAGCTCTCCTAGATTCTAGTATTTACTAAACATCGTTATTATTTATTAATGCAGGCACCGAAAAGCTTGCTGGACGTCTAAGAATACTAAGTTATTTGGAACAAAGAAGAAGATGATGCATGCAACATGATGTAGACTTGTTATTAATATTTATTATTGTGCTAATATGATGTTTTTAAAAAATATTAATATGTACCTTAAATATTCAAATTAAATTGTGGTCTAATGCATTATAATGGAGTGAGAATAACAGGCGAAGGAGGAGGGAATGCTGGAGTAGAGACTTAATTTACAAAAATTAGTAGTATGTACCTTTTGTTTATTTTAATTATTTATAGTGACTTGTAGACCAAATCCCTTTCTAACTAAATTATGAATTATTGCATGGAAATTAGATTTTATCATTTGTTGTTAGGTTGCATAGATACTTTAATATGTTTTTACTGTTCTTTACGAAAATTGGCAACTTTTAAGGATAAAATTTGACTTTGTTTTACAAAAGTTTAAACTTAAATAAACATTACGTTTTAGATATTTAGAGGTTTATCTAAATACATTTTAGGCATATAAATTTTAGGAAAATAACTATTATTCGATACTAGATTTTGAAAAGTGGAAATTATGTTTCATCGCTAGAATGTTTTAGAAATACAAAAGGAAAAACCTTTAACCTTTTTAAGTTATAGAAAAACCCTTGAAATTTATGGAAATTCAAAATAGACCCATGTTTTTAAGCATTATTTAAAATACAACACTAAAATATGTTGAATTATTTAAATAAAATAACATTTAAAATAAAAATAAATGTCATTAATAACAAAGTGTTTATAATAATGTGTTTATATGCAATTTAATTGCTTTTATTGTATGTTACATGCAACAATCTGTCAGTACTTCATTTTATCGAATTATTATAATAAAATATGCTTAATGGTTTTAAATTTATATGTTCTTGATAAAATAACTTAAAGTTATATTTATTAAAAAGTTATATTTTATGAAATTAAATGATATAAACATATTACACGTTCAAAATTCTATACTTTTGCTTTTATATTTTTATTTATTGTATTGAACATTGCATTTTAAACATCATAAACTACTCGATTTGTCGTTTTGCATTTAGATTACTAATTTTGTGTTGTGAATTAGCACGTGATTTTACTTTTACAAAGTTTAGGGGCTCAATTTATAATATGAAAAGTAAAAAATGTTTTTTTTCTTATTACGTCAACCAAATAGGGCATTTTAAAAAAAATCTCTTTTGATAATTAATACTAGAAAAAAATGAAGAGACCGATTTTATTTAAGTTGATATTGCATGACAAGGTATTAAAAATTATTATTTATCATTTTCGTTTGGCATTTATTACCTTCCTTTTCATCATTTCATCATTGGAATTATTTTTTGAATGCATATCTTATTATAAAGATCTAAATTTTCAGGATTTTTTTTTCTGATATTGTTTCCTTCTCTAGTCTTAATTACTATAGGGGAATTTTTGGTAATTCATGTCTATAATGACACCAAATTTATTGCAAATGTTATGTTTGTATATATGTGTGTACAAGCGTGTATTTTTGGTTAATAATAGTACTGACCTATTCTTTTAGTAACTCAATAATAATATTTGAGTATTAGAATTTGTATCAAAGTATGAAGTATTTTATTATCTTGATTATGATTGTACAGAGTGAATTTTTTTAATGAAAATAATGAGATTATTACAACAGTTACAATAGTGGTTACATTATATAACAGTTACAATAGTGGGCTTTGGGCTGCAGTACAAGCCCACAACTCTTTTGTAGAGCAGATGCAATCTGAGCCTTAGATCACTGAATCAAAGGCAGCTGCTCTTCCATATGAATTGATACGATATCTCTAAACCATATTCTCTTGTGCCCCCTCAAACCCTACGGCTACTAGGGTTTGCGACGATTCTTGTTTGAGAATTCTTAAGCCAAAAAATCGAGAGGAAAATGAGTTAGATCTGGGATCGAGTTGAAGTACTGGTCAATTGTCATCTGAAGATGGCAATTGATTAGGGATTCAGCAGCGGCTTAACTTGAGTTCGAAAATTATGGCTTTCAAAGGATAAAAGTTGACGACTTTGAGATTCTTCTGCTCTCTGGAGAAGTGAAGAGTTAATAGCTATGACTGTACTGCTGCTTCAGTGTTGAATCGAAGATTGCTTGTAAAATTCGACATGGCGGTTCATATGCTTCTGGTGTGTGAATCGTCATCAGCGTTGTTAACCTTCAGTCTTTCTCTGAATCGATTGAAGTTGTTCTTTGAGAGGGGCTTTGTCAAAATGTCAGTTGTTTGGTAAGTGGAAGGTATGTGATTTACATGTAGTTTTCCTCTTGCAACTTGTTCACGAACAAAGTAGATGTCTAGTTCTACATGATTTGTTCTAGAGTGTAGTACTGGATTGGCTGTTAGATGCACGGCACTCTGATTATCACACCAAATCGTTGTCTTGTTTTCAGTTTTGACTTGTAACTCCCCAAGTAGTGATTCAATCCACATGACCTCTGCTGTAGCATTTGCTACACTTCTAAATTCTGCTTCAGTACTTGATCTTGATACAGTAGATTGTTTTTTAGAGCACCATGATACAGGATTGTTACCCAAGTATATACATTAGATTTTCTGTCATCTGGATCATTAGCCCAGTCAGAGTCTGCATATCCATTGATGCTAATTGACTTGCTTGCCTCTAGTATTAACCCATAGTTGAAATTATCAAATCTTGCTTAATCAATCATTAATTAATTTCAAACCTTTAATTAATTAATTACTCATTAAATATTAATCATCCTTGATTAATTATTCATTAATTTGTAAAATTAATTATCTGTCCATATCTGGTTCATCCTTCGGAACCATATCACGTGTTCCTTTGAGGTATCTTAATATCCTCTTAACTGCTTTCCAGTAAATGTCTGTTGGGTTTTGCATGAACTGCTTGCTTTATTCACACTATATGCAATGTCTGGCCTGGTAATAGTTGCATATTGAAGTGCTCCAACAATGCTTCTATATTGCCTGTCATTAAGTAATGCTTCTCCTTTGTATTTAGACAGATGCAAGTTGTTGACCATAGGTGTTGAAATGGGGTTGGCTTCATGCATTTGTGCTTTGTGTAGAATCTCTGTTATGTATTTCTTTTGACTTAGATGGATTTTTGCATTTGTAGATCTCCTGACTTCCATTCCCCAGAAAGTAAGTTAAATTGCCAAGATCCTTGATGCTAAATTCCTGATTGAGATGTTTTATTAAATTGTTGATTTCCTTCTCATTGTTACCTATAATAATAAAGTCATCAACGTATATTAGTACAAATATTGTTATGTCTTTGCTATTTTTTGTAAATAGTGAGCTGTCAGACTTGGTTAAATGATAACCAAGTCTGATCATTGTTTCCTTTAGTTTTTCAAACCACACTCTTGGTGCTTGCTTCAAACCATAAATTGCTTTGTGTATTTTGCACACATGATTTTCCTTTCCACTCTGTTTGAAGCCTTGGGGCTATTCCATGTACACCTGTTCCTGCAAAATACCGTTTAAAAAAGCATTATTTACATCAAATTGTCTAATGGTCCAATTTCTATGTAAGGCTTTAGCAATAACAATTCTTATAGTAGTTGGCTTCACTACATGTGAGAATGTTTCTGTGAAATTGAAACCACTCTATTGTGAGTAGCCCTTAGCTACTAATCTTGCCTTATACTTAGAAATTGTACCATCAGCATTCTTCTTTAATTTATAGGTCCATTTACACCCAATGATATTTTTATCATTTGGTTTGAGAACAAGATCCCATGTCTTGTTCTTCATTAATGCCTGATATTCTTCATCCATAGCATTTTTCCAGTTTTCATCTTGTATGGCTTGATCATATGTGGTTGGCTCCTCTACATTTAAGACAGTATGATAAATTTTTGGTTTAAAGATCCCACTCTTAGATCTGGTTATCATATGATGACTTGATTTGTTAGTGATTTGCTGTTGAATGACTCTTTCATCTTCAGATTGCATGTTTGACTCTGTGCTTTGCCAGTTGCTTTGAGTCTGATGTGGAGTCAGTGGACCTGTAGTTCTATGTTGTGAGTCTTCCCCAGGTGTATTTGTTGAACTTGTTTGATCATTTCCTGCATCAAGTTCAATGTTGGAGTCTGTTCTTTGGGAATCTGAGCAGACTGCTTCATGATTGATTATGTCTTGAATTGACTTTGCTTGACCCTAAATTATCTCAATAGATGGAATAGACACAGATGGTATAGATTCTCTTGCATTATACACTTTACTATTTACTTTAATGTTTGCCTCTCTAAAGGGAAATATCGTTTCATTGAATACTACATGTCTAGAAATGAATATTCTTCCATTATTGTCTAGACATTTATACCCCTTTTATTGCTAGCATAACCCATAAAAGTACAGGGAGATGATCTGAAATCTAGCTTATGCTTATTATAAGGTCTAATGTATGGGAAACATAGACATCCAAATACTTTAAGACTATGATAGTCTGGACTAGTATTTGTTAACATTTCTATTGGACTTTTTAGCTTTAGAACTTTTGAGGGCAGTCTGTTGATTAAATAGACTGTTGTAGCAAAGGCATCTGGCCAAAATTTCTTTGGCATGGATGCTTGTGCTAGGAGAGTGAGACCAGTTTCTACAATCTGCCTGTGTCTCCTTTCCACTAGCCCATTTTGCTCTGAAGTGTATGGGCAAGTTGTCCTATGATTGATTCCCCTTTTTTGAAAGTATTCCTTTAATGGCAGATATTCAGTACCACCATCTGTTTGCATGATTTTGACTCTGCAGTTAGTTTGATTTTCTGCTTGTGCTATAAACTGCATAACTGCATTGTGAGTTTCACTCTTTGATTTCAAAAAATATATCCATACATATCTAGAGAATGCATCCACAAAATATACATAGTACTTATATCCATAATCAGCACGAATTGGGGCAGGTCCCCATAAGTCAGTTGTAACTAATTCAAGAGGTTTACTATAAAAAGTTTTAGAGTCTGAAAAAGGTAATTTATGACTCTTACCCATTTGACAATAGGTACAGATGTATGGTAATGATATGTCATTAAAAGAAATGATGTTTTCATTCATTACATGCTTGACAATATTGACATTTGAATGCCCAAGTTTACAATGCCATTTGTCAAATATCTCATTCATTTCTTGCTGTTTGAATTCAGAGTTATTACACCACTTTCTTTTAATGGCTGAGTTTCTTGAATTATCCACTTTGAACTTGTACAGTCCTTTACACTGTTTACCCTGCAAAAGTACTTCCTTAGTTAGAATGTCCCTAACTAAGCAGTTATGTGGATAGAACTCAAAATATACTATGTTATCTTTTGCAAATTGCGACACACTAAGTAAGTTTTTCTTAATATGTGGGACTCTCAATAAGTTGTTCAAGTATAATTGTTTTCTTCCCATGATATAAGACTTACCTGTGTGTGTAATTGCAATAGACTTGCCATTACCCATGTGAATAGAATTCGTACCTCTGTATTCCTTGCTTCCAAGATTCAAGTTGCTCAAGTTATTTGTGATGTGATTAGTTGCACCTGAGTCTGGATACCAATCTTCATCTTGAGTGTGATCTGGCCTTGTACTTTCGGTTTGAGAGCTCTTCACCTCTGATTGGTTGATTGATTCAGGCTGCAGATGTACCATATTTGCACTGTAGTTTGTATTTCTTTATGTAGTTTGTCCCTGTCCTGGCACATAATTAAGATTTAGCCTGAAATAGCATTTTGCTGCTGTATGACCAATCTTCTCACAAATTTGGCATTTTGGCCTGTTGTTATTATTCCATCTGCCTCTTCCCCTTGACCTGTTAGAAGGACCACCTCTTTGACTATATTGCTCTCCTCTGTTATTAGTTTGACTTTTGCCTTTGTGATTAGATTCAAAGTTGACAAATAAGTCATTTTCTTGAGGTTTCTTGATGTCAATTCTTGCCTCATGAGATAGTAAAATAGAATGAACATCTTCAATAGATGGCAGGTTTCTTTGAGATGTTAGAACTGCTACCACTGCTTCATATTCATCACTGAGTCCGTTGAGTATTGTCATGATTTGTTCTGAATCAGATACTTTTAGGTTTGCAGCCTCTAATGCATCACAGATTGCCTTAATCTTGAACAGGTATTCTCTCATGCTAAGACTTTCCTTTTTCATACTGTGAAGTTGCCTTTTATAGAACAGCACCTTAGCTACTGACTGAGAGTTAAACACCCTTTCTATTGTTGACCATATCTCATATGCTGTTTTGCAGCCTAGTACATGAGTAAGGAGATTTGTATTTATGGATGGTAATAGCCAAGAACATATTAATCTGTCTTGTCTATGATGATTAACATAATCTTCATTACTGGTCATTTTGTTTTGTTGATCAGCAATGAACATTGGTGGGACTGATATGGTTTCTTGAATGTATTCTTCAAGACCATATCCCTGAAGAGCTGTTTCATCCTGTAGTCTCCACAGAATATAATTATCCTCACTGAGACGAACTGTTACGAGTTGACTTTGAGGACTGACTGTGGTTTTGACCAGTTTCTCAACATTTGAAGCAGTGTGTTGCAAATCACTGCCATTGGTGGGTGCTGAAGAGTTTGATTCATCTCCCATGATGATCTTTGAGTTTTTTTTCTAAACAAGTATAGATCAACAAGAAATAAGAAACAGTGAATCCTTAAAAGAAGAGTGCAGAATCAAGATTCGGATCAAAGTTTCTCTCAGGTAAGATGCAACCAGAAAGAGGGATTCAAGTGATGATGATTAATCTGATGATCTCTCTTTTCTCAGGATGGCACTTTCCTTGATTCCAATTGCTTGATGATTTGGCTTCTTAATTCTGTTTTTTTTCTTCTGAATTTTGATTTCTGTTTCTTTGACTCAATGATAACTCCTTGTGCAGCCAGAACTTGTAAAAGACTGGCAAGGCAGATGTGATTATCTTGAGTCTCCCTCTCAAATGATGATGTTTAATCTGATGAGAGGAGAATATGAATCTTTCCTCTGCTATTGGATCATTCAGTGCTGTTGGGCACTTTGCTCTGATACCATATTAGAATTTGTATCAAAGTATGAAGTAGAAATCTTTTATTATCTTGATTATGATTGTACAGAGAGAATTTTTATAATGAAGATAATGAGATTATTACAACAGTTACAATAGTGGTTACATTATATAACAGTTACAATAGTGGGCTTTGGGCTGCAGTACAAGCCCACAACTCTTTTGTAGAGCAGATGCAATTTGAGCCTTAGATCACTGAATCAAAGGCAGCTGCTCTTCCATATGAATTGATACGATATCTCTAAACCATATTCTCTTATTGAGCATAAGATAAATTCAAACTAGGAAAAGTTATTCATTCTATCTGTTTTGAAATTTAATTGTTTAGCCTAATTATACGGCAACTTTAGCACTGGAAAATTAAGATTATATTATACTATCTGTGAGACCATTTTGTATATTATAATTCATTCTATACATATATCTGTAGATGCTAATTAAAGTTATTCTTCTCCACCAAAACCTAACACATAACAATGGCCTCCTCCAAAAAGTTGCGACTCAAAGTGATGGTAGAAAAGAAAATTAAAAAGGTGATATTTGCAGAATCTAACAAAGATTTTGTGGATATTTTGTTCAGTTTTCTAACTATGCCCTTTGGTAATATTATCCACCTCTTAGGCGACAATTCTTCTATTGGGTCAATGGACATGCTTTATGAGAGCCTAAAAAATCTTGATGAAGAATATTTCAATACAAAAGCATGCAAATCTATGTTACTCAATCCTTTGAACTCTAGTAGGTCTCATTACAATGACCTGATTTTGAGAGTTGATTCAGATCATCCACGCATACTTTACAGATGCAAGAAGCCAGAGTGTGCAATCAAAAGATTTCCTTTTTATAGTTCATCTCCAGATGCAAAATGTGGTTGTGGAGAAATCATGACTTTTTCTTCAAGATTTGTGGATAAAGATTGGAAAGGAGCTGAAGGAGATGGGATTTTTGTAAAAGGAAACAATACATATATAATTTATGATGATATGAATGTCATGACTACTTCCTTTACTGGTATTCACAATATGTTTAATAAGCTTAACATCAAAAACTTGGATGACATCGAAGAGTCGCACATTGATCTTGATGAATGTTTGGTGAGTCTTAATTATCCATAGATACTTAATAGATTAATTTTACTTGAGGTTTACTTTTAATTTAGACAGAAATATTTTTGTAATACTTTTTGAAAATTATACTACCTACCTGTTTCATGTCCTGAATTGCATTCATGTTGATACGTGTAAATACCTATTATTTTGTAAAATTCTACTAGGCCCGAAAACTAATGTCTGAAAAACCGTGGTTAAAATGTGAACTGTTTAATTTCCAACTTCCCCCTAAATTCCACCATTTGATCAATTTTCGCACATTCCTTGGCCTGAATTTCCGGGCCCTCTAGCATCCTCCTTTTTTTTTACAAGTTTAGTTTGCAATGTCATCTTCTCACAATAGGGTATAGGGTATCTGTTTGGCCTGCAATTTCAAATACCTTTTGGTACGAGTAATTATTTGAGCAGAACAATATATAGAATTAGATTTTGTCATGCATTTGGTAATCATGTGTAATCTATTTTCTTCCATTTCAAACATGAGGTTATGGGTCTGTATCTAGTATGTAATATTTGCATGTTATGCACTGTTTATATGATTTTTATATTATTTTTTATTTATCTACATTCAGCTTCTAGATTTACTCAAGAGGTCCCTGATCTCAAAGTCCCCATTATCAGGCATTTACTTTCAAGAGCCCATCTCTAATAATGATTCTGTATTTATAACCAAATTACTCCCCAAACAAGAAATGAGCTTGACTGATGATAAATCAAAGTGTTTGACGGCAAAACTAGTAGTATGTAAATCAAGTAGGGATGTACTTTATGCTGAATCCATGGGGGATGAATTAGTAGATCTTTTATTGAGCTTCCTTACATATCCATTGGGCTCCATTGTTAAGCTTTTAAACAAATGTTCATCATTAAGCTGTATAGACAATTTATATCAAAGTGCTGATTCAGATTTTGTCAAGACTAAGTTACCATTGCTAAATCCTAAGCTTGAATTCTTTTTTGGCTGTGGCGCATCCCTTTCGTCGATCGATGAAATACCAGCTTGTAGTGCAAAACTTCCAGGTTGTTCTATCTGTCACAATACTAAAATAGCTACTGCTGGCTCTGATGTATGTAAGCACGGAGTGAAATACATTTCAGCTCTAGCAATGAATCCTAAATTAGCAACTCCTAGTATAGACTGTGGTGGTGGATATGCTAAAAAGGGAGTGAAGTTCATGATAACAAATGATCATAAACTATCTCCATGTTCGCCATTGAGCATAGTGGAAACTATCAAGAAAAGTAAATACAATGTTACAGACTTAGAGCAGAAAGAAGTTGAGATTGGTGAAAATGAGGTAAAATTTTATGTTGATACAAGACTTTACTTTAATGTTCTTGTTTATTTGTTATCTTGTTTCACTTTCCATTTGTTTGTTAATAATCATTATTATTTACTAATGTAGACATTGAATCTTCTAAAAGCCTGCTTGACCTCTAAAAATCCTCTAAGTGAGGTGTTTGGAAAAAAGAAGAAGCGGGTGCAGGGAGTATGGTATATGTACTTCTTACTCTTGTTGTTACCATTATTCATTCATTGTTATTTTTACAAACATTGGATGAAAAGGGAAAAAAAAAAAAAAAAACTTGTTTGTCATAGTTTTTTCCTGATTACATTTTGGTCATTGCTAATGCACTGAAATCTAATTTGGTAATGAACAAGTTATGTGCTAGAGGACATGTGATTTTGACTCAACAAATTATGAGTTCCACATGTCATTAATTTTGAACAAGCTCACTTTATCACTAAGATATATTTACCAAGCTTACCTAGCAATTGTGGTATTATAGATGATGGACTATCCTTGTAGGTGCATTTTGTATCGCATGTAATGATGTAAATTTATTATGCAACAAAAAGGAAGAGGAATCACGCCTAATCATTTGTATTGCTGCTTTCTCTAAATCCTATCATAATCATTTACACTTTATATTGCTACCTTAGCTCGGTGTTTATTGATATATTTTCACTGGATATGCTATTTTATTTTTTAACCTATTGTTACCGCCATAACTTGAGAATAGCTGAAGAACATTTTGTTCTGCTTTCCAGCATCAAAAAGGAGGATTTTTGAAAATGCTGATGACTGACTTGCAATGAAGAGTATGTTTCTCAAGCAAATAGTTCAATGGGAAGCAATTATATGGATGATTGATGAAAATATTATGCTGAAAATTCTGATTACTTTGTTATTGCCAGGTCTTTCTAAATGTTGGGTTGTTATGTGTTGTTGAAACTCTGATGCAATGATTTTTTCTTCTTTTTTAGTAGCAGTGATATTAGTAATTTAGTATGTAACTGGTTTTTTAACGTTGCCTTTATAATGAAACAAACCAGACAAGGGTTCTATTACAAACACACTCGATCAATCCAAGACATTAGCCTTTGCATATAACAACCGTTGATCAAGATCAATGGGTCAGATTTTTCAAAGCTACATCACGAGGATTACAAGCCAGTTTTGGGCCTATGTATTTAGCCCAATTCTATTTGTATAAATACACTGTGTTGTATTGCTTTTCTCTGTACAAAAGTATTATTGAATAAAACTGAAATTTGTATTTCTCTATTTTGGTATCAGAGCGGAAATAGCCTAACGGCAACTTCATAACAAAACCAAATCAAGAATTTTGAATTTGGCTCCCCTCAGAGAAGTATCATCATTGGGGAGGCATACCTTCTTCTTGATCAAAAAGAAATCCATCCAATCAGTTCCATATCCTTTCTGTGTCTTTCTAAAGAAAAGATCAAATATTCATCCTCATTTCTTTTCTTTGGTTGCACAATTTTCGCTGCCATTCATGCATATTACTGTTTCACTGTGAAACAGTAATATACACCTATCATAGCAGATCCCTCTTTTTCTTTCCTATTCTGTTTGTTAGCTGCTAAATTCAAGATTAGCCTCGCCACTTGTCCTGATCATTACCTCTCATCTCCAAGAAACCGGCATTTCAAGATTCTTGAATCACCATGGCACTTGAAGAGGAAGATACAACATCAGGCACCTCTGAAAATCCATCAAGGGATCACCGGAGTTAAGATCTGGTCCTGATTAAACCAAAAAGTCAAGTCATTACTACTCCATTAGATGAAGATAACTATATTCTGTGGAAATATCAAATTGAGATTGCACTAAAAGGGTATGACTTACATGACTATGTCATAGGCACCAAGATCATCCCACCAGTCATGATCACTGAAAAGGAAGGAAAAACTGTAAGTAACCCTGAGTACAAACTGTACCAAAAGAAAGACAATCTACTATCATCATGGCTGTTATCTTCAATCAACCAAAGTTTATTATCGCAAATCGTAGGATGTAATAGTTCCCACGAAATATGGTCAGCAATTCAACGCATTTTTAGTTCTCAATCAGCAGCGAGAGTTATGCATTACAGAAGGGAACTACAAATTGCCAGAAAGAATGATATGCCTATGAGAGAATATCTTGCAAAGATCAAGAACTTGTGTGACAAATTAAAAAGTGTTGGACACCATGTCTCCACCAGTGAACAAATTCTTGTGATAACCAATGGATTAGATCAAGATTATGAGTCTTTAATAACATACATAGCAACACAACCAACTCTGCCAGACTTAGAATACATTCATACAGCCCTCCTTGCTCATGAAGGAAGGATTGATCAAAGAAAGTTTATGCAAGAAGATTTTAATGTCAATTATGCAGCTACATCAAAGAACAAAAGTCAAAAAGGTGTATCCAATCAATCCAAGCAAGACAGTCACAGTCAGAGAGGAGGATACACTCAAAGAGGCAGAGGTAGGGGGAGAAACAGTTATAACAACAGAGTTAAATGTCAGATTTGTAAAAAAATTGGACATATGGCAAACAAGTGTTATTTCAGATACAAGAAAGACACTAATAATGGCCAATCATCTCATGTCAACAAGCAAGTTAGTGCAAATATGATTCAAACTCAATCCAAGAATAATGGAGACAATGTCACTGATGACACAACAAAAGTAAATGATTACAGTATGGATGAATGGTTTCCAGATTCTGGTGCTACAAATCACATCACAAACAATCTGCAGAACTTAAACTTGGGCAGCAAGGAATACACAGGTAATCAATCTGTTCTCATGGGAAATGGTGAAGCTACAAACATAACACATGTTGGTACTGGCTGTATAAAAGGTACAAGGCTACTCTACTTAAATAAATTATTAAGAGTGCCAAGTATCAAGAAAAATCTTATTAGTATTTCACAATTTGCCAGTGAAAATAAGGTGTATTTTGAGTTTCGCCCAAAATACTGTCTAGTTAGAGACTCATTAAATAAAAATATATTATTATAGGGTAAGCTGGACAATGGCCTGTACAAATTCAGCAATATGGCAAATAATGATGCTGCTAATGAGACAATATGGTCTAATAATGTTAGTGCAAGATGTGACAGTGATGTAAAAACATTTTATAAGTGGCATTGCAAACTTGGCCACCCTAGTTATAATGTTGTCAAACAGATTCTAATGCAAAATAATATTTCTGTTCCAAACATGTCTGATTTACACTTATGTGATAACTGTCAAATGGGTAAAATGCATAAATTACCTTTTGCTATTTCTGAAACCATATATGAAAATCCCCTTGAGTTAATTGCTGCAGATCTGTGGGGCCTAGCACCACTCAATTCAATGCAAGGATACTGGTATTATCTATCACTTGTATGTGCACACACCAGACACACTTGATTATATTTTCTCAAGACAAAATCTGATACTAGTAATGCTGTTATACACTTCATTACTCACATTGAAAAGCAAATTAACAAATGTGTTAAAAAATTTCAAACTGATGGTGGGGGAGAATTTAAACCATTAAAAGATTTCTTTAGCCAAAAAGGAATACTTCATAGAGTTACTTGCCCCCACACATCTGAGTAGAATGGTTTAGTGGAAAGAAAACACAGGCATATTGTGGAAACTGGTTTAACACTCTTGTCTCAAGCATCACTACCATTGAAATACTGGAGTGAAGCTTTTGCCACTGCAGTATATCTTATTAATAAGATGCCAACAAAAGTGTTAAATAATGTTTGTCCACATGAGAAACTTTATGGAGTTAGACCAAAATATGATCATTTAAAAACCTTTGGGTGTTTGTGTTTTCCCTACACTAGACCATACAACAAGCACAAGTTAAGCCTTAGATCCAGCCCATGCACTTTTTTGGGATATGCACATAATCAGAAAGGGTATAAGTGCATGGACAGTAAATTAAGGAAAAATTTATATTTCAAGACATGTAGTTTTTAATGAATATGTTTTTCCATTTGCAGATAAGGGAAAGCAAGACAAGGAAATTAATAATGAGAAAACACATGTTATCCACATTCCAGAACTGTCTCAACATGCTAAAAGAGATAGTCAGCATATGCAAAAGCATGATAATAAAGCTGCACCCATAGCAAGTTCTACATCAGGATACAGTTCAGATCATGTCAATGAAACCACCAGCTATCTACCAATTGAATTAAATGATGAATAGTGTACTAGTGTGCTAAGCAACAGTCAGAACAATGATCAGAGTGGTAGTGCATCCAACAATAGTCATGTAGATAGTACTATAGCAGGCAATGATAACCAATTGGAGGAGGCTCATGAACAACATACAGAAATAAGACATCCCATGATCACAAGGTCTAAAAGTGGGATTTTCAAGCCTAAGATATACACAGCACAAGTGAATGAAGTGGAGCCAGTCTCATACGATCAGGCCATCAAGCATGAAAAATGGAAAAAAGCTATGGATGAAGAATTCAATGCTTTAGTTAGAAATAAAACATGGACTCTTGTCAAACCTCCAAGACACAAAAATATTGTTGGGTGTAGGTGGACTTACAAATTCAAAAGGGATGCTGATGGCAACATAGCAAAAAATAAAGCCAGATTAGTTGCAAAAGGATATTCCCAACAATATGGTTTTGATTTCACTGGAACCTTCTCCCCAGTAATCGAACCCACAACCATAAGAATCATGTTGATACTAGCACTTCATAAAAACTGGAGAATAAAGCAACTAGATGTACATAATGCTTTTTTGAATGGTGAGTTATGTGAGGAGGTCTATATGCAACAGCCAGAAGGGTATAATTCAAATGCAGATAAAGGTCTTGTATGCAAGCTACATAAGGCCATATATGGACTAAAACAAGCATCCAGAGCATGGCATGAGAAATTGAAGAATACACTTACACAATTAGGTTTTAGTGCCATAAAATCAGATAACTCGCTCTACTTAAGGAAAAGAAAGCATGTGAGCATATATATACTGGTGTACGTGGATGATATACTCATCACAGGAGATGATCAACAAGAAATCAATCAAGTCATAAAACTACTTGACAAGCACTTTGCCATCAAAGACATGGGCGAATTAAAAAAGTTCCTAGGAATAAACATTCAAAGAAAATATGACAATGAAATTATCTTATCACAAAAACAGTACATCAGTGACATTCTACTAAGAGCCAACATGGATAAAGCTAAGCCACTACCAACCCCGATGACAAATCACAAGCAGTTATCTAAAAACAAAGGTGAACCCATCGAAAACATTAAACAGTATCGAAGTATTGTTGGGGCACTTCAGTATGCCACAATCACTCGACCTGACATATGTTTTAGCGTAAATAAGGTATGCCAATACATGCAAAATCCATTAAGTGAGCATTGGTGTGCCGTAAAGCGCATTCTCAGATATCTCAAAGGGACATTAGCATATGGATTGCACTTAAAGACAAGTAAAGATATAAATATACGTGCTTATAGTGATTCTGACTAGGCTAATGATATCGATGACAAAAAATCCATTTCTGGATTCTGCATTTATCTAGGGCAAAATCTGATCTCTTGGTGTACAAAGAAGCAGTCCACCATCTCCAGAAACAGCACTGAAGCCGAATATAGATGCATCGCTAGTACTGTTGCCGAAATCATTTAGATCGAAACCCTAATTGGGGAATTGGGGTTTGAATTAACTCAGAAACCCACAATTTGGTGCGACAACCTCAGCGCCATATCATTATCCATGAATCCGGTCCAACATGCTCGCACGAAGCACATGGAGATAGATCTCCACTTCGTTCGAGAGAGAACAGGAAGTGGCAAGCTTGCCATCAATCATGTTTCATCCTTTCATCAAAGAGCAGACTTCTTAACAATGGCTTTATCAGCGAGAAACATTAATCGATTTCGAGATGAGCTTAAAATTTTCTCGACCGACATGAAAATTGATGAAGAGATAAAACCCTAGTTTCGTTTGAGGCGGCGTATAATGAAACAAACCAGACAAGGGTTCTATTACAAACACACTCGATCAATCCAAGACATCAGCCTTTGCAGATAACAACCGTTGATCAAGATCAATGGACCAGATTTGTCAAAGCTACATCACGAGGATTACAAGCCAGTTTTGGGCCTATGTGTTTAGCCCAATTCTATTTGTATAAATACACTGTGTTGTATTGCTTTTCTCTGTACAAAAGTATTATTGAATAAAACTGAAATTTGTATTTCTCTATTTGCCTTGTTAAAACTCTTCTTGAGTTCCAGAAAAAAGAAAGAGCTGGTATCTCCATTCCTCAAATTTGCCTGGCCTTGATTTAAAGTTCATTAAATGTGGGTTATTTATTCTTTCAGTTATATTTGAGGATCACGACTTCTCTTTTTTCTTTTGTAGAATAAAAACTAAGTGGGTTTTGGAAAGTTAACATTATATGGAAGTACGTTCACTTTGTGTTTCTTTTAGTTTTAAGGCTCTATCATTTACTGAGTGTTTGTGTGATCTAATGGAATGCAGTTCTGCTTAGAACAGTGGAATCAAAACAGCGATGATCTTGCATGGGAATACATATGAAGCATAGATAGTTTTATTATGCATTCTCTAAAAAAAATGTTCTTTTAATGGGGTGTTTGCAGTTATTTATGAATTATGATGTATATGTATGTATACACACTCTGTCCATAGCTAATCACAATATGCGTGCATTAATTCAACAATGTGCTTAGTTATACAATACGGTACAATAAAACATCAATTAACAACAAAACAATTAGCATAGATAAATTAGTATAAATCTAGTGCAAGGAACATAATTGATAATGCAATATATTAGAGCAGAATCATCCAAATTTTGAAATAGAGAAAAAAAGCGGAAAAAATAAGAAAAAAAGCGGTTTTCAATCGATGAAAAATAAGTAAATCGCCCGTTGCATGATATTCTTGGATGATAAAAGATTTTCATTTGCTGCACGAACTTAGTGGCCGGTTCTCTATAGGACACTCTTTTGCCTTAGTTACTTGATATGGTGCTTTTGCATATATCTAGTGCACGAACAATTATTGTGTGTTCTATGATATTAAACTGATACCTAGAAGCATTAATGGTATGCTAGTTCTATTTGAACCCTTTATCTCACCGAGTATCCCACAACAAACCCCCCACACCCCCTTCCCCTCCCCCCCCCTCTTTTTTTAAATTTTTATAAGATAGAATTATCCTTGTTGCTTTACCTATTCATTCTTTCTTTTCTTTTACGTTTTCTCATTTTTTATTTATTAAATGAGGATTATCTATTCTTAACATTGATAAGAGACTCGTGGTTTCTCTTCAATGTGCAAGAATACTTATTAGACATTCTAATGCGTAGTGTTCATTTTAGATTTGGTTAGTTTCATTTTGTCATCGTAATTAGTTTTATCTTTAAATCGTATCCAAATCCATTTTACTACCAATAATTTCTAAATGAAATTCCTTCACTATAAAGTCGGTATTTCTTAAAACAACAATTATTTTCCAGTTCAACGGAATAGGCATTCATAAACATTTTATGAATTGCTTTATATATAAAACTGATTTGATTTTTAGTTTACTATACTTATGTTCAAAACATAAATTGATCATCAAATGATTATCATTCTCAAAAAAAATTTGGGGCGATTCATACAAGATTACTGAAGTACGATTATTACGTGCAATCTTTCGATTCGCACAACCTCCCAACTACTTGGCGTAGGATATATTGGGGTTTCTTATAAACCATTATCTTGTATGATTTTGTAAACTATTCTTTAGTTGAAATTAATTTTAACCTTATATACTACTTTTAAGTAAATGACCTTATGGAAAGAAGTTAACTCAACTTCACTCACCATTAATCATAATTTGTTTAATAAAGTTCGATTACTCCTTATCGATTCATCATTATGTATCATAGAAATGATTGACTTTTCACATTGAATCTTTATTCATTTTAGATAGTTTGAAACTCTTTCCAGTATACTCACATATTCAATTAAATCGAATCATTTTTATTTTTTATTGCATGTTATTTTATTTACTTCCACTTTATACTCTATGAGCTTATCATGGACATACTACCTACATGTATATCAAATACACATGTTAATGTTGGTGATAAATCAATGGTGAATATAACAAAGTACGTAGAACTGTTTTGGTATTAATAGACTTACGATTGCATACATCCATATTTATCAATCCAAAGAGTTCATTAAGTCTTATGATGCCCCCACTATATAAAAGATTTTCCCTTAATTATTTGAGATATAATTAACTTGTATAATATGATTTGTAATCATATAATCAAAAAATATTTCTTAAAACTACGGTTTAGTCTGTAATTCCAAAATGATTGTAGATAATTTTATAGACTCTGTATTTCCCAATGCATCATCTTTTATTTTGAAAACAATGACACAGATGGCATTAGACCAGATCAAAACAAGTTCCTAGCTTTTAAATCACCTCAGCGAGACTAACACACCATACCAAAATTATGCACGTGATACGGATTTGGAACACATGGAAACTTTATCTAATTCAGATGCAAACTTGCCCATAGAAACAAACACAAAGCAGTTACAAAACAATGCTTATATGGCCAATGAGGCCAAAAGTCCTGTTCCATATCAGAATGATGATCAGACAATGGTGGATATTCAGGAAAAGTGTTCGCAATCTGAAACCCCACGTTGCTCTCTAATGGTCACATGGGAACACATTTTAGTTCTTACCAGAGCAAGAAGTATCGACAGGAAGAGATCCCTTTCGAATTTAATGCAACAATACCTTATGGTGTGATTGATAACCCTGCGTGGCAAAATATGGTAGTACATCTAAAGTCAAAAGATAAGAAAATGAAACAAACAAAGAAAATCATGAGTATTCTCACAGGCAGCGTAAGCAACAACGTCGACTTCACAATGCAGAAGTAGTAGTGGATCCTCTCGCTGGTGTGAGATAAGTGTCATATTCAACGAGCTTTGAGGGAACAATAAGTACTTTAGACGCCATGAATTCTTGATCGGACGTGGAATTTAGTACTGAACGAAGTTAAGTAATATTTGGTAGGATATAAACTTTAGTTGGTTTGATCTTACATGGTTGATGCTTTTGTCTTTATTTCTTTTCTTTCTTGTTTTTTTCTTCGCGGGCATTTAGGGAACGTAATCGTTTTTTAGTATGATTTATGTTTAACACTCTTACCGTCGTTTGTTCTCTACATGCTATAAGTTGTAATCTCTATTTGTTTTTAGTATATAAAGTACATGTTGTAGGATCGATTTCACCCTAGAGGGGGGGTGAATAGGGTGATACTATCAATTATAAAAATTATTGTGGAAGTTTATAAAATAATTTCAACACAGATCACAGAACAATAGCAGCACAGATAATAGCAGAATAATAAATGCAGAAATAGAACAACACAAAATTTACCCAGCTTCGGCAAAACCTGCCTACGTGCTGCCCCCAAGGTTTCTACTAGAAATTAAGTAGTCAGACGCTTACACACGTAAACTCGCGACACCCGCTATCGACTTACCTTAACTCTACGCTCAAAACCCTGCCATAACTCAGCCACTGAATTGCGAATTCTCAAACTACGCCACGTAGTTTGTCCCCTAGTCACACGACTAGAATTTACAATGTTTAAAATACAAATTTAAAAACAATTAAAAGCAAAACCCTAATTTATCTAAATCTTGTATAATTAATAATCAATTAAACAAGACCAGCCCAAATAAGTGATAATAATAATATAATAGTATCCCATTTCTTTCTTTATTCTTCGGGCCGTCCTCTTTTGTCTGTGATAATTGCTGCTCTCTTCGTTCCTCTTTTGTTCGTTCCTCTCTGATAAAATTAGGGTTTTTCGTGGAAATTGAGGCGCCGCTTTAATCGATCGAGTATGTAATCTTACGTTGCTTGCTTCATCGATTGATCGTCTCACTGTTTATTACACTCGGCAGCTTCAATTTCGTCGAGTTCGATAAGGCTTTGGTATGTAATTTTTGCTCTTTTTCTTTTCTGGTTGATATGCTTGAACTCGATGGATTCATAGCCGATGATGTTAAACATTTATATAGGGTTTGAACCTATTTATTTTTGTTCGTCTGAATTCATTTGAATTCGTCAATACTTTTGCTCGGCCGTTCGATGTTGCTTGGATGTTTATGATGATTTCTGACTTTGTCAATTTCGTATATTTGTGATTTCTTGATAATCATGGCTTTGGTTGATTTCGTGGCACCACGGTGTGTTTGATTTTGTTCTTTTTGACTTCGGCCTTGACTTTGTTTATGTGATGATTTCTAACTTCCACAATTTGCTGGCCTTTGACTTTGGCCACTTTGATTTGAATTGTAAAACCTGCTTCCTGACTTTACTCTGTTGACATATCGGCATGACTGCTGCTTTGAATTCTCTGGCATGTTTCACTGTCATATGTTTTGGCTTTGTTTAGTTCATCGTGTGTTCGTGGTTGACTTCAACTTTGGTAAAAGTGTTAATTGCTTTGTTGTATTTCCTTGTAGTCTTCATTGCACACTGTATATTCATTGTTGCATACATGTTAACTTCATATATTTGTCATTGTTGTTCGAATGTGATATTGGACTTGCAATTGAACCTCTGTTGGTCTGCACTTTTTTATTCAGTTGAGCTTGTTAGTTCTTTGTGTCCACTGCTATATGTGCACTGGGGTTTGTCTTCATGTACAGTCTGCACTTGCTTTTGTACAACTGCCCTGGTGCACTTGTGTTGTTTGAATATGGCCATTGGTTCAAGTACTTGAATATGTACTTGTTTGTCTGGTCTCTGGACATCTGATTTTTCATTGCTTCGAGTCAGTGTAAACTTGTAGTGTTTGGACTTACCTTTGGTTGATTGCATGTCCACTTCGTTGCACTACTTATTCCAGTGTGTCATGACTTGTGTACTTGTTTGGTTCATATTGATGATGCTATGTGCTTGTTGTATATATGCACTGTGTATATACATGTGTGATTATACATGTATATATGTATGTTGTTGTATATGTTGTAGTTGTTGAGGAAGTGCCATTGATATTTGTGTCTTCATTTTGACTGTGTTGTAACTGCTGTGGGTTGCTTTCCTATGATCAGTTGGCATTGTTCTCTTGTTCACTTGTATCTAATGTTGGTCTGTATCGACTGTTTGGTTTCCAGATCATTTGAGCTCATGTGCACTGATCGGTTCATAATTGTGGTCTTTGTTGCATCTCACCATGTGTACATTTGTGTGTGTACTTGATTTTTGTTTGGTGCTTGGTCTCTTTGGTCTTTGACTTGTGAACTGCCTTTGTTGGTTTGTGTGTATTGGTTTGAGCTTGCCTCTGTGTGTCTCCAGTTAGAGTTGGAATTGCCTGTTTTTGTCTTTGTTGGTTTAGTGGTGCACTTGCTTGATGGTCTGAATGGACTGTCTAGCCTCTGTTTTCATGTTTACGACTTGAACTTTGGTCGAGGCTTGATTTATATTGGTTTGGATTTTTGAACATTTTATTTAATTGGTATGTTTGGATTGCACCTGTGTTGAATCCAGCTTAAAGCTCGGGTTTGACCTTGTGCTTGTGTCGTGATTTTATTTGTATCTCACTTGAGTTGAACCCGGCTTTTAATTTGGGTTTGACCTTGTGCTCACCTGTCCCTATAACTTTATCAAGTGTATATCGGTGTGCACGGCCTTGTGGCATGTACAGTGATACACTGTGCATGTCACAAGCTGTTCGTGTATGATGAATTCAAAATTAAATGATGACGAACAACCCAAATAACTGAGGCAAATAATATTTTCAAAATTACATTTTATTTTACACTGCAAAAACATTTTATTTTCAATTTTACTGCGTTAGTGTATATTTTTGCAGATTGCTCAGATGCTGGATTCAATCTGGACTGGAGTTGAAGATAAATACGAGTGAATGAGTGATGTAGTGAGGTGCATTTGTAAATGTGAATTGTATAGTGACAACTTGTATTGTAACTGAAAATTGTACATATATAGTGAGAGCTCAAATTTGTACTATTCAAAATTGTAATAAATATTTGTATGAATAAAATATCTGTTTGAATTTAAATTCTGTGTTATTTATTTTATTCAGCAAATATTTATTAATTATGTGAAAAATAAAATAGTACATTAACAAATACATTTAAATGAATATATATATATATATGTTTATTATCATCAAACAAAAATCATATACTCGCATATTCAACACATGTTTCAAAAAAAACCATAATATTCATATTGAAATAAAACTATGTCTATTTCTCAGTCTGCACTGAAAATAGTTATTATTTCATAAATAATGTTTGGTATGTTTTACGAAAACAATTTTTGTACCTTGATGCAAACAATAAGTGCTATATGGCAAGCTCCCACTATTTCTATCGTTACTATAATAGCGTATGAAATACAGAGGTCTATTCAACCATTTAATATAGACTATTTATTCCATCTACTATAACTATTTACACTCGAGAGTTTTCAGATCAAATATCTTGATCTCAAAGGAATAAATCTCATAGTAAACAATTTTATATATGAACCCACATTCTGGAATAAAAATCATATTTCTAATTCCAATGTTAAATATATATGTTAACATTTACAATGTTAAGTACATATATTATCATCTACTCTCTTCATCCCAACCGTGTCTTAAATTGCATCCACACTTGAACATTCATTTTTTTCTGAATGGTTTAACCATTCAAAGAAAACTCTAGTACAATCTCGTAACGAACTCTTTACGAAAGTGCTTTTGATCATCCTTACCATTTAAGGATATTAAATATATTATATTTTACGTAAACTGATCAAATTGACAATTCAATGATCAAATTCTTATACCTATCTTGTAGCTTTCGATCTAGTGTTACATTTAACACAACATATTATGTTATAATCAATCATATTGAATACTCGACCTCACAATACAGTTTATTTTCTTATTTCGAATGAACAAACTTCATTTTTATTTCATATATTATGAATTGTGATCGTTCACCATATAATATTTATATATGATCATATATGGTTCAAATATCCATATTCACATATCGTCTTTAGAATCTAGAACTCGTAGAAGGCAAATATTAGAGAGATTATTTGTTCCACAACACCTCAACTGGTCACAAAAATAATAGTAGCGTTTTTTCATGAATTTGAATCAACAAACTTAAGTAATATTAAGCTTGTCTTTAAGTGGTAATTATATTGCTCAAAGCTTACACAATTAGGTAGTTGCACTTTAACAATTTGTTAAAATGCCAAATCAACTACGTATTTGATTAACGAATGAAATAGAGAAAATATGAAGTAAAGCAAGTAAGCAACAATGCATGAAAAATAATAGACACGGGAATTTTACGTGATTCAGATTCCATCGAATCCTACGTCCATTGGTCAAATCTTTGTTTATATTTTTTTTCCTTAGTACAAGTTTATAATGGAAGAGATAAAAAGATGTAACTTTTTGAATTCCAAAAAAAGATCTCCTTCCCATTCCACTGGCTTCCCTATTTATAGTGTAGAAGATGTACGTGGATTACTGCAATCACTCTTCTTCTGCTGCTTTAATTCCCACCTTTTGGATCATGCCATGTCTCATCCATCTACATTGTTTATTTGGCGTGCATGGATCGCTGACGTGTCTTTGATGGGAAACCATAATTTGACCGTTTTAATTATGGGCATTGGCGGGAACATCTGAAATTGAAGCGGGAAACTCGAGTTCAAATGGGTTATGCAATCCTGATCTGAAGGAGCGATGGGCTTGTGTACTATCCTAGAATGATGTTAAGAGTTACTCTTTTGTTTTGGGGTGCCGCCGCATACCAGGAGTGGAGTTGTGCTGTTTGACGTGCTATGTCTGCACGGTACTACCGTGCTTGCTTAACACTTAGGTAAATTTGTCCTGAGCTACCTTTAGTATTGGGATATGCGAGTTGTTGTCAAAGGACGCCTACATCTTTGTTGTTTACTTGTAAGTGTGGATTTGCGCTAGTGCATTTGTCTGAGTAGCCTTGCATCCAGCCTTTGGAATGCTCTAGATTTTGCGTGATGTTGCTTAGGAAGTTTTTGTAATTGAGTTGTCTTACCCAGTCTGCAACGTTTGATTGACATTGTATTGAGGATAAATAGAGTTGAGTTGCTTTGTCCCTTGGTGTTAGCTAATGCACGTACGAATGTGATTTGTGCAGCCCTTGATGTTGATATGCGCAACTCGCTCGATAAGGGTCGTTTGCAACTTTGTTGTTTCCTAACAAATGAGTAAACTACGATGGAGCATTGTTTGGGTAACCCCATGTGCAACCCTTGGAATGCTTTGGATTCCTCGTGGTACTACTTAAAGAGTCCTTAGTAAGTGCATTGCAGATCTGCACTTTAAAGTGTTAGCAGGGAATTAAGAATACTAGTTGGGTTCATTGGGTCATTTGACGTGTGAAGTGTTCACTTAGGACCTGCTTGGAATGGATCGAGGGTAAATTATGGTGAAAGATTGTGCGCAGTATTTGCAAAGGTCATGTACTTGGTTTTCCTACGATTTGAGGAGTGCAGACTTAGCATAGCCTTGAGTGGGGAATATTTTACTGAGAATCACATGAGGTTTAGCCTTGTGTAGGTTCTGGATAGTGGGCAACTGAGTTGACCGAGCGCATTTGATGTGACCCGATCTTGGCCAAGCACTGGCAAGTATTCTTTGCAATTTGTCTCATCCAAGTTTGGGGTTATTGGAAGAATGCGGTGTGCCTGACGCAGTTTGCTAACTTTGAGCATAATTTGTTTTTTTTTATTCTGGCATAGTTTTCTTCTTTAGTCTATTCTTATGGCGGCACACTTCTTCGTTGACCTTTGGATATAAGATTGTTAATGCATACCTGTTATCATTGCACATTGATTAATGAGTGCAACACGTGCCCATTTGCATACAGCTTTTTTTAAGTGAAATGTGTTGGACTTTGACATTACTAATGCAGATTTTGTGCCACAGCGCAGCATCCCTATCTTGGTGGCACTATAGTTCCATGTATTATAGTTGTAGACTATTTTCTTCACCCTATGACTATGTCAGGTTTAGGTTCGGTATCATAATGTCACACTGAAATTAGGGGTTCGGTGCAATTTGAATCTTTGTTGCTGTCCTGAAATTTCTAAATGCAGTATTCTCTTAACTTCACTTTCTCTTTTCTTTTCCCCTTTGTATTCCTGCTTTTAATATGAGGGCATCCCATTCTGGTCTTGGTGTTTATGTTATCTTGCCTTCAACAATGTTCAGAAAATATGGGTGTAACACTTGTCTCCCAAGTCTGCGGCGATCATAGATCAGTGTAGACTTGTCTTTATTCATAGTTGGCCTTCACATCCCATCACTTTTGACTATTCCTCTCTTTCTTTTCACGAAAGGAAAAAAGACTATATAGTCGTTTCACATATAATGCTCTTGCACACGTGTTATCTGCTCCTGGGTGAATTCTTTGAATCGTTGTCACATCGCCTCTTCGTTTTTCAAGGTAAATCTATCTCGATCTCAATATCTGTTAATTTATTGACGTTTTTGCAAATTTTCTCACCATTCCTTGTGTGGCTAGCATTCGAGTTAAGGTATGTATGTATTTTCCTCTTCTTCTCCTGTTCATTTTCACACTTTTGTTTTAGAAAGAAAAAGAAAGCAAGAAAGAGGCGAGAAAATTGTTATTTGCTAAATCAATTACGTTCCTGAGTTCAGGCTTTCTTTTAAATTAAAGTAAGGATATCGTATTCTATAATCCTTTTTGCTTTAGTATTATTATTATTATTTTAATTTCGTGATCCCAAAATGGCTTCTTCTTCTTCTTTGTCTTTGCCCTCCAAGATTACTCGTCTAAAAGGCGTCTAGGGTATTTTAGACTAATTTGTGTTCATAGGTTACGAGTTTAGGGTTCCTGAACCCTACGAGCGTATTAGTACTCCTAAAAATGGGTTCACGTCCCTTTACTCCTGAACACATACGATGCAGGCTTTATCTTCCTCTTTATCTGGTCCTCCGTCAGTGGCTTGCCGCCATTGATCTCATTCCCATCCAACTTGCTCCCCTTTCGTATGCTCTTGTGATTGTTGCTTTCGTTCTCAATAAGGAGAATGGTTATACCCTTACTTATGAGGAGCTTTATTTTTTATTTGATATCAACAAGAGCCCCACATTGGGTGACGTCGTTTATTTATTACGCCTAGGCCAAGAAGGTGATTCTCACAGATGTCCCTCGAAAGACTCAGAGGTGGAAAATTTATATTTCTTCATTTCAAATTCTAACAATTTTCCTTCTTCCTTTCGCCCTTGTTCCTCTTGACCTCTTTTTTTCTGATGATGCCACCAACTCATATGAGTTCCATAAGGATCATATTCTAGAAGTAGGTGTAGAGGAGAGGAAAATTCAATTGTTTTATTAGTAAAGAAATGCTGGTAAAACATGACTTTTTGAGCCTAAATCACAAATTCTCTCATGTTATTTTTAAGCTTTCTCAAACTTCGGCTGAGCCCAGAGGTGTATATATATTTCTTTTGCAAGCAAAACAAAGCATTATTATTTTGCACGGACTGGTTTTATAGTGGTTATACCACTTTACAAATTTTTATAGTGTGAAGCTCAGATGCCTCAGCAGCTATGGTTTTTATAGCAGATCATCCACTGTTAACTGATAAATATACTAGGTGTTTTGCAACTACACCAAACAACTTACATACACACTTACATGCACAACTTACATACAAGCTTACACTAGTATCAAGCAAGATACCAAGTTACACGACTACACAGTTACATTAATTTCTCAATTCATATTTCCCTATAGCCAGCAAGCCATTGCAAAGCAAGACAATCATATTTCGCTAAGACCAATAGCAAAGGTGCAAACAAATTTCCACCAAGCAACCAAATATCACCTTTAATCTTTATATAAAGCCAGCATACACGAAACTCCAACAACTTTTTCTATGAAAATTGCATAAGGCAACATGCGAACTTGCAGCTGGCTACTAAGAAAGACGCAACATAAAAAAGTAGCACTGCATAAACAAAAATACCCAAGAAGACCACAGCAATACAGGAGCCAGAACGAATCCTAAGACAAAGAGAACAATGCTCGAAGGTATACATCAACAAAGATATGAAAAACATGAAACAAGAAATCGACCAAAATGCCAAGTGAAAGCATGACAACCAACACCAAAAGAAGAACCATCGTTGCAAGCAGTCGCCATGGCAGACAAAGGTTAAGATGAAACAACGGCAAGGCAAGATTAAAGTCCAGCAAACATATCATTAGGCGCTAAACAGCTAATATATCCCAGGGGTATAATTTGCTAACAACATATATAATATTTGTCATCATTTTTTTTACGTTTTTGACCTGCACGGAAACTTCTTCTAATCTTAAAATTCATTTTATATATAGGTTAAATGGACGATGAAGCCTTGAAAGCGCTCCTTAGCAAGCCGCCGAAGAAGAATGTCCAAAAGAGAAAAATTGATGCTGATAAAGATTCTAACCAGGGCTCCAAGAAGATAATCTATTTCGCTTCCCCTTCTCCTTCAACAGTTCCTCCCATCTATACTTTAATGGCTCTTCCTATCCCCATCTACATAGCCTCCCCGGCCCTGGCACTCGATATTTGCCTCTGCCCGAGGGTGCTATATCTAACTTAGCCGAGAAGGTAGAGAGGACTACATTGGATACGCTATCTTGTATTACCTCATCGTCCCCTTCCACTTCCTGAGCTTTCTCCTTCTGTACTTGTTTCCAAGATGGAAAATACTTGGTCTTACGTGAGCCTTTTTTTGTCGGTGGCTTATTTAACTATCTCTTACTCGCTATTGTTTTCCTCTTTCTTTTAGCTAATGCTTTGACGGTGGAGTCACGGAAGCGAGAAGGCGAGCAGGTCATTACTCTTGATAGATTTGCCAAGCTTTAAGTGGATCTGGCTACTGCTTCTTCTGAGAAGATCAACATCGCTTCCGAGAAGGTCCAGATTGCTTCCAAAAAGGTCAAGATTATGGAAGGTTTTAATGCATTTCGAGAAAGGGCTGAAAAGAAGGCCAAATCTACGGTGGATGCCTTAGCCTTGAAAGATCGCAAATTGAAGGAGAACGAGAAGGAATTGGCAATAGCGTGGGAACAACTTTAGGAGAGCACATCCATCATAACCTACAAACTATATGCATTAGCTTGGAGTTAGTTTAAGGACGACGTCAAGCTTGACTTCTTGGGGGACCCGGCCGTGATTAGAAAGGTTTATGCATATTGCCGGGCCCAGTGGAAAGAAAAAGTCGCTATGGAGAATTCCTCTACTTCCAATTCTTTAAAAATAATTAAGGAAGAGCAGGAGGAGGAGACCTGAGAAGATGAGATGTCTAAGGTTGTTGAAGTGTCTAAGAAAACCAATGTTATTTCAAATCCTCATGTAAATATTTAATTTTTGCATGTGAATTTTATGGCTTCTTTTAATATGTAATGAAAGTTGTTTTCTATTTTTGTCATATCGACCTTTCTTTGTAGCTATTTTTATTTAGTTATTATCTTATGAATAATAACGTCGTCTTTTATTGCTTTGTTTGTTTTTGTCTTCTAAAGAAGTTATGTTTTCTAGACCTATGAGGGAAAGTGAAGACAAGCTTAAAATTCAAACTTTAAATCGTCTTGATCTTGGTGCTGCGGCTATCAGTAAGTGTGAGGAAGAGTTAGACGAGTGTTTTACAAAACTTAGGGATGAAACCCAAGGGTTGCTTTCCATGATTGATCAAGTAATCAAAGAAAAGGAGGCACTCGGTGATTTTGTACTACACTGATGGCAATACATCTTAGAAAGTAGTTCCTTCTCACTTGATAACCCTCATTTGGAATGGTTTAGGCATAAACTTAGAAATTTACATAAGGATTGAGTTTTGCTTATTTTTGTCATTTTTTTGTATATGATTTTATGGAATTTATCATACGACAATGTAGTTGATAATATGTGTTCCTATTTTGATTTTAACGTGGTGCATTTCGATTTTCCTTGAGTCAAACTTTTGATTATTACTCACTAGGTTGGTCCTTATGGGCTTTCACCCAAGTTTAACAAAGTTCTTAAATGCAACGTTCATTTTGCCCCCATCATTCATGACCATGATGATGCAAGAGCGCACGAGTTTGAGGTTGAAGTGAAGGCTCCTACTACGGTCATAGAAGAGGAAAACATTCATCTTACAATTGCCAATGATAGACTTGAGAAAGACTTAAAGAAGGTTGGTATGGAGCTCAAGGATGCAAAAGATGTGTTGCACCGCCAACATCGGCTTAACACCACGTTGCATACTGGGTTTAATGCAGCTGAGTTAAAGTTTGGTGAGATGCAGCTGTTATTGAAATGGGGAGAAACTTTATAGGACTATTTACAAAGTGGAGATAAAGAAATTAAATAAGATCATAGAAGATCTATCTGCTCAACTTGTTTGCCATATTGAGGAAAGGGAGGGTACTAAAGAAGGGAGAACGGTAGAGGGGTCCTGTTCGGATTTGGTTCCTGCTCCTTCTAAGGGTATGAATCCTTCTTCGTTAATTGAGCAAAAGAAGAGAGTAGAGTTTAGGATGCTTTCCTATCTACAGGAGGAAGGATGGAAGACTGACGCCTTTAGGTATTTTGGTGGTTTTGCTAGAAACACTACGAAAACTAAGGCTCGGCTAATTGATACTTTGGAAAATATAATGAAGGAGGTTGTACTCAAATTTATGAGCTTGTGGATTCTTTGAGCGAAGCTCAGAATAGGATCACCTCCTTCTCAGAAAAACTTAGATGAGAAAAGTCAACAGCAAGATGGGTAGGCTTTTCTACAGCGTGTCATGGACGTCTTTGAGTATTTTTACCCAACACTCGATCTGAATTTTCTACATAACATTCCAGGCTTCATGGTGGCCGTGGATGGGCTAATAGACCATTAGGTAAGGGCTTGCTATGAGTCCTTTGAAGACTTTTCCCACCAGTTCAGCCCCGCCTTTGGCCATTATGTGTTAGATATTCTCAATGTAGTATCTTAGGGACTTATGACCATAAATGACTTTGTAACTTTATGTCGTTGGACATTTCTTTTTTGTCGTACATACATTGTGAAAATTAATATTAATTTGTAAAGCTTGTTAATTTCTTGTGCTTATTTTATTTAGTTGTACCTCTCATTGATTTTTCTTCATATCGGCTTGTTTGGTTTTCAGCTTATTTTTAAGCAAGACCTAACAATGGCTTCTCTTGAAGAGAAGCTTGATTCTACTTTGGCTAAGGTCGTAGAATTGGAAGGTTTATCAAGGGATGTCGAAGGCATATATAGATCATATATACAAATGAAATTAAGGCCTTAGAACACAAAGTTAAAGAATTAGATGAGCAAAATGCAAGGCAAATAAGTGTTGATGGCGCTCCTCTCCGACACCCGGGCCAGGTTCTAACTTCTTTCCTACGTGGAAGGATGAATTGAAAAAAATATTGTTATGTGGTTAAATTTGTTGAGCTAAAAGGTCAATATAAAAAGGGGTTCGAAGCTCCCGGTAGTGGCAGCTCGCCTTACGTTGCGCAAGAGCTTTTTAGTCCCTACTCTAGAACGGATGAGAAAACAATGGATCAACTTTGGAAAGAGATTGAACGAATTAGGAGCATAGCTATGAGATGTGTTAATGACCTTGAAAATTAACTTTTCAGGTTAGAGTCTGAGGCCCTCCTTGACGCCGCTGCTACATCTCAAGGCAAGTTAGACAAAGCCTCATTATTGGGGCAGCTTCATAATGAGAAGGTAAGAAGGGTTATAGGTGAGATTGGTGTAAAGCGTGCAGTTGACATTTTCACTCGCTTTTGGCTAGGGCTTAGTTTGATCTTCCTATATAATTGTGCGGATTATGAATTTGATCTGTAGGACTATAGTATTGCTTGGGTCGGCACTAATTACGATCCTCGTACCGCTTACGACCGCGTTGCCACTGGTCGTTCATCAGCTGTCATTACTGAATTGAATGATCCATCTCCTACACTTTAACCTGAGGGTGGTTTCTGTAACAACCCGCATATTTTACGATTGTATATTTAAATATAGCGTCGTTAGTCGGATTAAAGTCCGAAATGTCACTTTTTGCAAACAGTCGAATTGGGACTCGAGACCACTTCCATTGAGTCCAAAATAGCGTTTGCGACCTTTTGAGTATAAGCATCGATATGTTTGGAGTAAGTTGAATTTTGCTATTTTCTAAGTGGGCTTTTGGGTTTGGGTTTCACCCAACTCATCCTATACCCTAACTCAGCCCCCTCTCCTCTCCATTCTCTCAATTCATTTCCTTAAACTCAAGCTCAACTGAAAATGGGGGAAGAGAATGGGAAATAGAAATTGCCAAGCCCTAGTTCCTCTTGCAAACTCAAATTCTTACTCCAAAATCAAAGAGAAGCTTAGGTAAGCCTCCTCTTCATCTTCTCCATCTCATTTCCTCTTCAATTTCAGAAATTTCCTAAACCCTAATTTAGGAAATACTTGTTTTGATCTTAGATTGGAGTTTGTAGAGTAGAAGTGAAGAGTGGTTGATATTTTCTTTGCATTTGAGCTTCTCATCTATGTTTTTGAGTTAAAAAGGTGAGTTTTGAACTCACATCTACTTCTCTTGATATCATTGATGTTAGGTATGAATTCCTAACACTTATTCATGTTCATTTGCTTTTGGTTTGAATTGATTTGGTGAACATTTCAATTTTTGGTGTTTTGAAGTCAAAAACTCTAAAAATCCTAGCTTTGTTGTATGAACATGTTTTTGGAGGTGTATTGAAGAGCCAATAGGGCTGGGTTGTCGATTGGCATAAACCCCTAGCGCCCATTGCTCGTCCGATCGCAATTGGAAGAGTTTGCTCTTCATTTGGATAGGCTGAAAAACAGTCCCAGCGCCAGTCAGTCGACTGGCTGTAGAAACCGAGAGTTTATGGGACTATCTACAGAAACTGGAAGTCTTTGTTTTCTGCAGTCAGACGACTGGCCTCTGTAGTCAGTCGACTGACTACAGGAACTGAAACTTTCGGGTTTCTGGATCAGTCGACTGGCCTCTGCATTCAGTCGACTGACCTGCTTGTTTTTGCCTATTTTTGCCAATTTTGCTTGGTTTCCAATTTTAATCGATTCGTGTTAACTCCAATTAGTTGTTATCGCATTTTTGACTATGATGATTCCTTTTTGATTTCATACACGGGTTTTTATAAAATGATCTTTTCAAATTGTATTAAAAACTCGTTTCTCCAATTTATAATTTCTATTTAAAACACACACACGATTTTGCACTTCGAGCGAAGAGGGTGGAGAATTAAATGATTAAATAAAACGCGTGCTATGAACACGTGGGTTTATCTTTCCAGTTAATTCCTAATCTATTTGTTTGACCATTTTGACCTTTGGGTCTGGTTTACCGATGAGACGAGGTGAACTTTGTACTGCTTTGAGTGTGAAATTGGCTAACGGTTAGTAAACCGTTTAGTGCGAACGTGTGGTATGGGACTCACGTTAACATTTTTCGGGTTTCTTTCTGAGAGTTGTGACACGTTCTGCCAGTTAGTGGTGTCCAGTACTGGGTCTCCAGACCTTCGCCATTACGGTTTGTTGCCCTATAGTATCGCTTTTGGAGTTGGTCATTCGTCACCGCTCGAGAGGTATGGGGTTTGTTGCCTTCGAGCGTTGCCTTCAGGTATGTTGCCTTTGGGCTTGTGCCTTCGGGTTTGTTGCCCTATAGTATCACTTTTGGAGTTGGTCATTCGTTACCGCTCGAGTGATATTTGGGTTTGTTGCCTTCGGGGGTATGGATCCTTGTTATACAGTACTGAGCTTGAGCATCTTTTGTTTCTTTGACAATTATATTTCCCTAGTGTATCGCCTTTCGGGGTAGGTTCTTTGAACCACACGATATATAGCGATTTCCTTGTGGAAACTTGTGTTACCTTTATTGGTATTTGTTATTTGCCTTTTGGCTTGTTTGGGATATGATATCCTTTGTTTATTTGAGTTGCCGATGATATGAGGCTTGTTTTGATTCATCTTTTGTTAGATGATTTGGTTATCTCTTTTGGAGATATTCGTGGTACTTTATGATCTTGTATGTTCAATATCATTTAGTTTATCTAACTGATTTGTTTAGCTAGACTGACCCGTGTATTTTATACTCAGGTCAGACCAAGATGTTTCAGGTTAGGTACATTGGACTTAGCCTATTTTGCTTCCGCATGGACTATTCTGCTAGTTCCTTTTTGTTATAGCTTTTTGTGTAATCCTTTTTGTTTGTAACTCTGATATGTATTCTATTGACTCTCCTGTGTATTGTGGTTTGCTTTACCACTTGACATGTATCATTTTGTAAACTCTGTGATGTATCTGTATATGTGAAAATGTAAGTGATGATCTACCGTTCTGTGATGTGTATTACATTTGAGTTGTTATATTTTATTCTGATAGATCCTTCAGTCACCTATGGCTTTGTATTAAGTATTTATTGGATATGTCGAGTGGCAATTGTCGGCGTATTCAATAGATAATTAAGACAAGGTTATAGATGGTCGCTCCTATCCAGCTCTATTCTCCGTATTAGCAGACGGTGTTACTTAGTAATACTCTTTGCTAATGTGGGTCTCGGAGTTGGGCATTACAGCTTGGTATTGGAGCTGAGTTCAGAATAAAATATGATAAACATAGAACAGAGACACATATTACGGTACATCAAAGGGTAGTACGAATGTTACCAATCTTTGAATCATCGTGCCTTATTTCTTTCCGTGCCTTCGGGGTAGATAGAATTTTGGGGATACGTCTAGGAATGCATTTTATTCCATAGTATTCCATATTTGAATTAATGATATCTACCTTGTGAATAATCTTTATCTTATCTTATCTTTCAGCTAATGGCCGGAAGAGGCAGAGGACGACGCTGGATGCTGGGCAATCCAGCGGCTCGCATCCGGACGACGTTTATATGTCTGCCGATCAGTTCTTGGAGTTATTTAGGAGCACTCAGCCTCCAGCTCCTATTCGTGCATCTCCTCCACGCAAGTTTGCCTTTGCACGCCTGTGCAGTGATTTTTCTCATCTTGGTGGGAAGCCATTCAAAGGCTTCGAGTCTGTTCTTGAGGTCCAAGCTTGGATTCGCACATGTTAGCGTATCTTCTCTCACATGGATCTTTCTGACCATGATCGATTTCTTGTAACTTCTAGCTTATTGCAAGAGCGTGCCCTTGATTGGTACGAGCTTCTTATAGCCGAACTTGACGAGTCTGTTCTTTCTTGGACTCAGTTCCAGGAACGATTCGAACTCAAATTCGTTCCTGAATCTGAGAAAGTTTTATTAGCCTATCGCTTCCTTGAGTTGAAGCAAGGGAAGTCCTCCGTCTCTGAATATGTTGCATCATTTGAGGCCTTAATTAAGTATGGTCTTGAATTCATTAGCACCTCTTATAAGAAGAATCTGAAGTTTGTCTCTGGTCTTAAGAAATATCTTAAGAAGTCTTTAATGCTTCAGCTTAAGCTTTCTTTTGAGGAGTTGGTTGACTGCACTTCATCTTGAAGCCATCGAGAAGGAGTGTGTTAGTGGTGATGATAATGAGGTTCGCGAGAACCCCAATAAGAAGAAGTTTCCATTTCATAAACATGAATTTTTCCCTTCCAAGAAGAAAAAGCCTGTTGAATCTGTTTCTAACTCTCAATCTGCTGGAACACCTTCCATTCGGAAGTGTTTCAATTGTGGTTCTCCTGATCATATGATTCGATCTTGTCCTAAGCCTCTCTTCTGCCGTTATTGCAAGAAGGAAGGTCATCGTATTTCCACCTGCCCTACTGCTCCTACTAGTGCCAAGTCTGGCAATCTTTATGTTGCTAAGGCTTCTGGAGGTTCCTCTCAGTCCAGAGGTATTTCTCCTCCTATCCTTGATGACATTATTTTATTTCGTGATCTTTCTTTTTGGTTTCTTGTGATACGGGTGCGTCCCACTCTTTTATATCAAAAGAACTTGTTGATTCTTTTCTTTAAATATTATGGGTTTGATGACTTCACTGAGAATTGCGAATCCGGTTGGTGGATCTGCAACACTCAGTTTGCTTTGTAAAAATATCGAGATTATTTTGTGATTATTCTTTTCGAGCCGATTTGCATGTTATGCATTATTTAGGCTTCGAAATTGATTTTTAGGAAAGGATTGGCTTAATTATTATGAAGCCCATATCCTATGTCTAATGTGGACTATTCATCTTCGACATGTTCAATTTGTTAAGCAGATTTCTTTTGTTCTTAATGATTTTGATTTCCAAATTCAGTGATATCATTTTAATTCTTTAAACCTACGGGATGAGGAGAATATTAATTCTCTCATTCTAGTAGTTTGTGAATTTTCCGATATATTTGAGCTTGTCTTAGGATTATCACCTAAGCAATCTTTTGAGTGGTGCTAAGGTCTTTTTAGTTCGACCTTGCCATCGGTTTTCATCAGCTACGAGTTACGGAAGGTAACATCCTCTTACCGCATTCCGCACTCGTTGTGATTTTTGTGTTTGGATTCGTTATGTCATTCGGTATGACGAACCTTCTACCTTATTTCATCCATTTTTGTGAATCGAGTATTCTACGGATATCTCGATTAGTTTATCTTGGTATTTATTGATTATGGATGAAAGTAACAAATTTAAAAAATTTGCAAATCTTTTTAATAAGATATTTATAAGTATGATTGGGTTTTGTTCTCAAAACGAGCAAAGAATATTTGTAAATTTTATAAGAGACATGGTTATCGTATAGAAAATGATTTTGTGTTGTTTTGCCCATTGAGTGCTTTAAGAATTATGGTTGATGCGCTTGATCAACGTTATCGATAGGAATCTCCTAAACGCTATGATGAGACAGTCAAACACAGTAAATTCTTGTAAAAAGTTAATTTTTTCTAAAAAGATGTATATATATAAAGTTAATTATAATTTTGAAAGTCTTAGCTTATCGGGAAAGAGAATCGATTAAAGGAACTCTTTTCCAATGCTTTTATTCTTGCGATTCCCGAAGGGAACCAAGACTTTATTGTTTGAACCGATACTAGTCGTATTGGTTTTAGTGTCATTCTCTTGCAAAGGGAATGTGTTATGGCATTTGCTTCTTGACCATTAAAGCTTGTCGAGACTAGATATGTCATTCATGATCTGGTGCTCACGGCTATTGTTTTCGCTCTTAGATTTTTGGCGTCATTATCTTTTGGGAGAGAAATTTGTTCTCTATACCGATCATAAATCTTTGAAGTAAAGGAACTCAATTTGCGTCAACAACGTTGGCTCGAGTTCCTTGCATCTTATGATCTTGTTATTCTATACTCCCGGAAAGGGGAAATCGTGTTGTCGATGCCCTTAAGCCGAGAGCAACAAGCGGATGTTTCTTTGTTGATATCCGAATGGAATGATCTCGAGATTTTATCCACTTGTGAGATTCGAGATCGTGGATCCGATGCATGTTCATCTCTTGTTTTGTGTAGCCTTGAGGCTCATTCTTCTCTTTTGGACTATACCTCTTTTGGCTAAATCTATGTCAAATTGTTAAATTGCATGGAGTTTCTACTTCTATTATTTGCAGTAGTGATCCATTATTTTGCTAGTGGATTTTGGTAAGGTCTTCAAAAGCTTTGGGAACAAAGCTTAATTTTGGCACCGCTTATCATCCTCAGTCCGATGGACAAATAGAGCGTGTGAATTAAACTCTTGAAGATCTTCTTCATGCATGTGTTCTTGATTTTGGTGGAAGTTGGGAAGATCATATTTCTCTTGTTGAGTTTTCCTATAGTAATAGCTTCCAATCTTGTATTGGTATGGTACCTTTCGAGGCACTCTATGGACGGCCATGTCGATTTCCTTCGTGTTGGCTTGAAGCCGGTGAAAAGCTAGTTTTAAGTCCAAATTTTATTGGTCTTCATTCATGTTTCACCTTTGATGGGTGATGTACGTTTCAATTGATCGGGAAAATTAGCATCTCGATATGTTGGTCCAATTCTTTTGCTATTCTTGACGTTTTCCACGTCTCTCAACTACGGAAATACCTTAGGGATTCCGATTATGTTCTTGAGCCCGGTGTTGTTGAAGAAATTTGAAGTTCCACCAAATTTGACTTATGAGCAACATTCTTTTCGTATCATTATTTCGGAGGTTAAACGCCTTCGAAATAAAGATGTTCTTCTTGTGGAAGTTCAATGGTCCTCAAATCCTAAGAATTGCTCTTGGGAATCCAGAGAATCCATTGAGCGAACACATCCGGACTTACTCTTTCGTGCTCTTTTATGGTGAACTTCATACTTCAAAAAATTTCTTTTGCGTTAATATGCTTTTATGGTTGTTACTCTTTATTTTCTTCTTAAGTATTGCGAGGATGCAATTTCTTTAAGGAGGGGAGTCTGTAACAACCCGCATATTTTACGATTGTATATTTAAATATTTTATTTAAATATAGCGTCGTTATTCGGATTAAAGTCCGAAATGTCACTTTTTGCAAACAGTCGAATTGGGACTCGAGACCACTTCCATTGAGTCCAAAATAGCGTTTGCGACCTTTTGAGTATAAGCATCGATATGTTTGGAGTAAGTTGAATTTTGCTATTTTCTAAGTGGGCTTTTGGGTTTGGGTTTCACCCAACTCATCCTATACCCTAACTCAGCCCCCTCTCCTCTCCATTTACTCAATTCATTTCCTTAAACTCAAGCTCAACTGAAAATGGGGGAAGAGAATGAGAAATAGAAATTGTCAAGCCCTAGTTCCTCTTGCAAACTCAAATTCTTGCTCCAAATCAAAGAGAAGCTTAGGTAAGCCTCCTCTTCATCTTCTCCATCTCATTTCCTCTTCAATTTCAGAAATTTCCTAAACCCTAATTTAGGAAATACTTGTTTTGATCTTAGATTGGAGCTTGTAGAGTAGAAGTGAAGAGTGGTTGATATTTTCTTTGCATTTGAGCTTCTCATCTTTGTTTTTGAGTTAAAAAGGTGAGTTTTGAACTCACATCTACTTCTCTTGATATCATTGATGTTAGGTATGAATTTCTAACACTTATTCATGTTCATTTGCTTTTGGTTTGAATTGATTTGGTGAACATTTCAATTTTTGGTGTTTTGAAGTCAAAAACTCTAAAAATCCTAGCTTTGTTGTATGAACATGTTTTTGGAGGTGTATTGAAGAGCTAATAAGGCTGGGTTGTCGATTGGCATAAACCCCTAGCGCCCATTTCTCGTCCGATCGCAATTGGAAGAGTTTGCTCTTCATTTGGATAGGCTGAAAACAGTCCCAGCGCCAGTCAGTCGAATGGCCTCTGCAGTCAGTCGACTGGCTGCAGAAACCGAGAGTTTATGGGACTGTCTACAGAAACTGGAAGTCTCTGTTATCTGCAGTCAGTCGACTGGCCTCTGTAGTCAGTCGACTGACTGCAGGAACTGAAACTTTCGGGTTTCTGGATCAGTCGACTGGCCTCTGCGGTCAGTCGACTGACCTGCTTGTTTTTGCCTATTTTGCTTGGTTTCCAATTTTAATCGATTCGTGTTGATTCCAATTAGTTATTGCATTTTTGACTTTGATGATTCCTTTTGGATTTCATACACGGGTTTTTATCAAATGATCTTTTCAAATTGTATTAAAAACTCGTTTCTCCAATTTATAATTTCTATTTAAAACACACACATGATTTTGCACTTCGAGCGAAGAGGGAGGAGAATTAAATGATTAAATAAAACACGTGCTATGAACACGTGGGTTTATCTTTCCAGTTAATTCCTAATCTATTTGTTTGACCATTTTGACCTTTGGGTCTGGTTTACCGATGAGATGATGTGAACTTTGTACTGCTTTGAGTGTGAAATTGGCTAACGGTTAGTAAACCGTTTAGTGCGAACGTGTGGTATGGGACTCACGTTAACATTTTTCGGGTTCCTTTCTGAGAGTTGTGACACATTCTGCCAGTTAGTGGTGTCCAGTACTGGGTCTCCGGACCTTCGCCACTACGGTTTGTTGCCATATAGTATCACTTTTGGAGTTGGTCATTCGTCATCGCTCGAGAGGTATTGGGTTTGTTGCCTTCGGGTATGTTGCCTTTGGGCTTGTGCCATCGGGTTTGTTGCCCTATAGTATCACTTTTGGAGTTGGTCATTCGTCACCGCTCGAGTGATATTTTGGTTTGTTGCCTTCGGGCGTATGGATCCTTGTTATATAGTACTGAGCTCGAGCATCTTTTGTTTCTTTGACAATTATATTTCCCTAGTGTATCGCCTTTCGGGGTAGGTTCTTTGAACCACACGATATATAGTGATTTCCTTGTGGAAACTTGTGTTAGCTTTATTGGTATTTGTTATTTGCCTTTTGGCTTGTTTGGGATATGATATCCTTTGTTTATTTGAGTTGCCGATGATATGAGGCTTGTTTTGATTCATATTTTGTTAGATGATTTGGTTATCTCTTTTGGAGATATTCGTGGTACTTTATGATCTTGTACGTTCATTATCATTTAGTTTATCTAACTGATTTGTTTAGCTAGATTGACCCGTCACTACAAGAAAATCTACTTTTAGTTGCAAATATTAGTAGTGTTTGTAAGCTAAATGCTACTGTGGGCTTGGAGGAAGCGCTAGGGTTAAATTTTGTAGACCCCGCTTAAAATTTCCATGAAAATTTCTCAAACTACCGGTTAATTTTCATTTCTTTTACTTTCACTTCACAATGCTCTCAGAAAACCATAAATCACCATCTCCTTAATCCACCTCCAAAAACCACTTCGTTGATCTACTCCTTATCAAATCATCATAAATCTCTAATGCACCAGAAACCCTAAATCGTCGATTTACCCAGGCACCCAAAAACTTCACTGTAATCAGTCGTTGTCGATCTACCTGGCTGTAATAGACCGACTCACCAGCATCGACAAGTGTCATCCCCTTCTTAGTCACAAACCCTAAATCGTCATCTCACTAGCGTCGAAAAGCTTCTCAATAGACCGACTCTGCTTAGGTATCAACTATAACTTTATTTCTTCTTCATGTTCTTCTATTCTCAGTAGATCTACTAATCGAGATGATTCAGATTATGAACCAGTAAAGGCTATATATGAATATACATTATTTGTATTTTTCTGAAGGAGCCTGTTTCTGGAAAAAAATGTACGTGTGCAAAGGCTCGTTTAGCCCATACAAAAACACATAGGTGCAAGTGCTAGTTTTGTGAGTGAATTGTCTTCCTTATTCGATAAGGATACTGCTTGAATCGATGATAAAAAATTATGATGGATTTCAAGTGAAGCAGGAAGATGTGGAGAAGATTTTAGATTGGGAGAATACTACTCCAAAGCAAATTGAAATACAGTTCAAGCCTGCTTGAGTTTTGCTTTAGGTATGATAATTTTTGAATTTCTGTATTGTGGTTGCAAACCGTATGCTTCAATTCTTTGTAATTTAAGCTTGACAAAACTATTGATTTTGTATTCTATTTTATGGTTGACGTACTTAGTTGATCTAAGTCTGCCTATGTGTAGTTCTACATGATATCATTAGATTTGAATAGAACCATTATGATGAATGTTATGGAGAAGCAAAACACTGTGTTTGTTGATACAATTAGATCGAAGGATATCTTTTGTCTAAACTTGTTAATTTATTGGAATCCCTATTCAATATGGATGTATAGTAGTTAAATGTGCTTTGGTTTGACTTCAATCTGTTATTCCCTTGCAGTCAGGGTTTGTTAATATTTCACTAGATGGATCGATCGGTCATGAAATAATTCTAATTCAATCTGTTAACAATTTGCAATAAGTTTTCAAGTGAAATCATAATATATTCTTTTGACATGTATTTGATCATTTTGAGTGTTATGTATGAATCAAGTCTTGAGTAATGTAGTTATATATTTTGAGTGATATTGGCAGTAATTTTTTCCATGAAAGGATTGCTAGATTTAGAGTGATATTAGTAGTGCCAAGTATAGTTGTTTTTTCCTATTACACTAATACACTTTTTTATGTTCAAATTTCATCAGTCATAAAATAAAAGGAGAACCGAAAGAAATAGTGGGAAAGAATATTCCTTTTATTTTCAATTTTCCAAACAATTGAAGAAAGTTACTATAATAAACCTATAAAACAAATATAGCAAAAGGCAATCAGTGGCTATATTTGGATAATGGATTTGGTTACGTGTTATCCATAGATATGGATGAAGATTCTTTGCAATTGAACAAATACAGAGGTGGCCAATCTACTGTGAATTCAGTCTTATCATATCTGGTATCATTTAAAGTACAAAAGGATTTGATTGTTCCTATGTTATGTTGAATAAGTTATCGGAATTCAGTAATGGTCATAAGAACAAATAAGTTTCCCTTATAAATTATATGCACATAATTAAAAACCATTAAATAAGAGTGTTTTGAACATCCTAAAATGATATTTCTTTCAAATATTCATAGTCTTATGACTGTCCCTTGCAAGTGTACAAAACTAGACATATTACCGGTAATATTTATTTCTGTTGTTGATTACATAATTGAATTAACCCTGTTGTTTGATACTGACCAAAAAATGCCTCAAAGAACTTTTCTTTATCTGATCAAAATCCTAACTAGTTTTGATTTAATATTTATTTTTTGGTTAATAGGATTTCATAGGAGTTGCAACGGTTGTTGATCTTGCTGTCATGTGAGATTCCGTGAACAATCTTGGTGGTGATTCAAATAAAATTAATCCATTGGTATGTTATTTAGAATCTGGGCTATAAATAAATGCATGAGTCACAAAAAGATGCAAGAATACCAACAATTTTTTTTCCATGTACCTTAATATTTGACATGAATCCACATCAAATTCTTTCCGCTTTATATAAATATAAGTAATAGGATGTACAACAATAACAAAATCTTACGCTCTTATTCCTATTAGCTAGAATTTGACAAAAATTCCTCCCTAGGTTTTGGCTATCGATGTTGGCTATAATTTAATATTAACAAAAAGCTACTAATAGTTTATTAGCAACAAAATGTGTGGTGGATACAGTGCATACTTTCTCAAATTTACAAGCAAACTCTTATTTCTTTGGACCTAAAAAAAGATTGAAAATAATAATTATATATTCAGTTGTCACTTTTTTGCACCAACGACATATTTCTCCAAAAGTAATGTATAAGTAACAATAGTTTTCTTCTATATACTTCTAGAAGAAAATAAGGTCCTTTAGCTTGAGACGAATGTTATATTATATACTACAGTGGAAATAAATGAAAAAAGCATTGTAGGTTCCTTTGGCTCTAGTTATCGACCACTCAGTTCAAGTGGATGTAGCAAGATCATAAAATACAATTCAAATTAACATGGAACTTGAATTCAAACGCAACAAGGAGAGAGTTGGCTTTTTCAAATAAGGAGCCAGTGCATTTCGTAACATGCTTGCTGTTCCATCGAGGTCTAGTATTGTCCACCTGGTAATTATTTCACTGTAGATTTTATTTTAAGCAAAATCACTTTAGTCAAAATTGAAATAACTATTTTACAGATGATTTGCAATGATAAAATAACAAGTTGTTTGTTGCAGGTTAATCTTGAATACCTGGGAAAGGTTGTTTTTAACAAGGAAGGGCCGCTTTGCCCTAACAGTGTGGTTGGTATAGACTCACACACAACTATGATTGATGGGTTAGACGTTGCTGGCTGGGGAGTGGGTGGAATTAAAGCAGAAGCTACAATGCTTGGTCAGGTATTTCTATTACTTTTCTCTGCACTTCTCTTATACTCTACGTGATACTATTCTTTCTTACTTGAATGTTGTAGTTTCCTCATAATGATAAACTCTGCTGTGCTTCTGGACTTTTTCACTAATTTATACCAATTTGGATAACTATTAGCAAAAATAAGTACTATTCAAACTATTTGCAAATAGAGGAAAAGATAGTTTTTGATATCTCAGTCATTTGATTCTCCTTTTGGTTTTTGGAAGGAAGAAATGTATGTGTGCAAAGGCCTGTTGAGCCCATACAGAAACACACAGGTGCAAGTGCTAGTTGTGGCAACATAATTTATTTTCTTCTTATATTGGTTCAATTGATAATTAGCAATTTAGCATTCATACATTTCTTTGCTGAGCAATTTGAACTTGCCCGTTTATATACCTGAGAAAAAAAAGACAGCTACAGGATCGAATTGTAAAAGACTAGCATAAAGTTCCAAACAGGTTTTAAAATGTGGTTGATTTTTGCTAACAGCTATAGAAATTGGTTTACGTAGAAACTTTCTGTATTGTAGCTATCCCTTGATAATTTCTTCTCCAATTAATTCTTATTTCTAACAGTTCTGTCTTTCTTATTTATGATTCTTATTTCTTATTTATGATTCAAGTAACTCCTCAGGTAACTATTTGTTTGTTTTAGCCTGACATGAAAGCACTCTAAACGTACACTCCACTATGCAGTAGAGGTGGCATTGCCCCTACACTATGGAGCAGCCATGTGCCGTTGCTATTGTATACAACAGCACATGCTATTGTACACAGCATACGAATTTCCTTAATAATTTGGCCTACCTGCTACTCCTTTTACTTATGTAAATTGTGAGTTTGGTGAGATTTGAGATTCCTTAATAATTTTCATGAGTTTGGAGGAAGAGGTTGTTATGAAGTGAGAAACTAAGGAACTAAGTAAAGGGTAGTCTTAAGGGAGGAGATTGAGTATGCAGGAAAAAAAAGGTCACACAAAATCATGAAAATTTAGAAATCATTTTCATAAGTAAAAGGAGTAGTAGCACAAGGCAGAGGGGAGTGCAGGGTTGTACTGAAGCAAAGGTTGTAGCTGGGTGTGGTAGAGGCAATGAGTTTAAGGGCAACAGGTTTTTTTTTGTTTTTTTTTCTGGTGAATGTTGGCTGTGAAGGTGATTGTAGTGTTTGGTAGTGAAAGGAATGGAATGAAAGGTGTGTTGTGCTGAAGATGGTCAAGGCAGCGAAAGGAGTTGTGATATGAGGGGAGGAGTGGGAGAGGTCTGTTGGAGTTTGATAGAGTCTGGTGGATGACAAATAGAAGAAGTTTTGGATGGTAAGGGGGAATTGCTGTTGAAAGAATAGGGGAAGGTTGGTTTGTTGTGAAGCTTGGTGTTTTGTAGGCTGTTATGGAGTAGTTGTGGATTATAGAGGCTGAAGTCGGTGGTTTGAAATGAAAATGAAAGAGTGGTTGATGCAGGGTGGATTGAATGAGGATAAACAGTTGGGGTAGTTAGTTGTTAATGGAGGCCGGAGTGGGTTCCAGTTGGAGAAGCAGGTTTAAGGTGATGTAGAGGTTATTGGGGGTGAATTGTGTGATGAAGGCAGAGGGGTTTGGACTTTGTTTGTGGTCGTAGGGGTAGAAGGTTGGTGTGAGTAATTTCAAGGCCAAGGAGAAGTTTGGGTATATGGCAGAGGCTGGTTGTGTTGAAAGTGATTTTTGGTGAGTGTTTGGTGTAGCAGAGAGACAATGGTTATGGAGGAGGTTGATGGATGGTTCAGGCTATTGATGATGTTGCAAGGTAGTTTGGTTCGACAGTGCTGGTTTACGGACGTTCCAGATACTTTTTCATATTTTAAAAGATTTAACTTGACCATAGTACTGAATACACAATCTGCCCCATAGTACTGAATACACAATCTGCACATAGAATGAAATCCAGTCAGACTTCTAACCCAGTTTTGATCTGAATATCTGTGTAAATTTAAAATTGTGTATTCGTTGGGGAACTATATAGGATGCATATAAAAATAGAACAATTTTTGTTAATATGTGTTAATATAGAATATCGAGTTATAGATTACATGATTTTCATATATACATATATATATATATATATATATTGTTGATTGTTAAACTCGTTTGCAGGTAATTAGCTATTTCGAAGCGAAGACTGTCGACAACAAAGAACTATTGGTAATCAAGCAACAAACATGAATTTAATTGTTATATATGTTGTCGTATTTTGTTAGTACCATTTGTGGAAACTTGTCTGTGAATGCTTGTAGTATGTGACTTATTTTGTTGAAAAACTACTATCGAATTGATTATGGATATTATATTTGATTGTGAGATTAGCATGTTTTGCAATTATTTGAATATGATGATCATATGATTGATTGTTTGTATATGCTAATTATGTGATTTAATTGTTTATTTGATTGTGAGACTTATGGTAGCGTTTTTTTAACCCTATAGAAAAAACCTATAGCTACATTTAAAAGTGACTTTTGGTAGCGTTTTTTAAATCCTACAGAAAATACCTATAGTTGCATTTAAAAGTGACTTTTGGTAGCGTTTACTACAACGCAACAAAAAGTTTTAGACTTTTAGTTGCATGTCGTATAGCAGCGTTCTCTAAAACGCTACCATAAGTTATGGTAGCGTTTTTTCAACGCTACCAAAAGTCTTTTCTGGTGTAGTGTGTGTATTTTATACTCGGGTTAGACCGAGATGTTTCAGGTTAGGTACATTGGACTTAGCCTATTTTGCTTCCGCATGGACTATTCTGCTACTTCCTTTTTGTTATAGCTTTTTGTGTAGTCCTTTTTGTCTGTAACTCTGATATGTATTCTATTGACTCGCCTGTGTATTGTGGTTTGCTTTACCACTTGACATGTATCATTTTGTAAACTCTGTGATGTATCTGTATATGTGAAAATGTATGTGATGATCTACTGTTCTATGATGTGTATTACATTTGAGTTGTTATATTTTATTCTGATAGATCCTTCAGCCACCTATGGCTTTGTATTAAGTATTTATTGGATATGTCGAGTGGCAATTGTCGGCGTATTCAATAGATAATTAAGACAAGATTATAGATGGTCGCTCCTATCCAGCTCTATTCTCCGTATTAGCAGACGGTGTTACTTAGTAATACTCTTTGCTAATGTGGGTCTCGGAGTGGGGCGTTACAGCTTCCTTCAACACCTAGCATCGCATTCCCACAAATCATATCACCGAAGAAGGATTATCACTAGTTATTTCTCTGAGTCTGAGTCAGACTTGTAACGCGGCTCCGTTTGATTGTAATGCGTTGTTTTTCCCATGCGCTTTTTAAAGTGTTTGTAGAAGTGTGGGTCATGTTCATATAAGCGTAGTATTTAGTGTATACTAACATGGCTTAAATAAATATAAGGAAATCCTTGTTTTTGATGTTTACTTGGCAAGCTTTGAGTAGCTTCTGGAGTTCTACATGATATGTAGGTTGTAGTACATTCCATGCATTGTCTTTCCTTGCTATTTTTTGAATTAACTTATTGTGCACTTCACGTATTCCGAACTTAATTTTTTCTTTTTCTAGCACGCATGCTTTGTTGCATGCTTGCTATGACCTGCCCTATTGAATGGGCGTAGTTTCATATTCGTGCACGTGACACAGTTCGCTTTGCTATTTGGGGCGGACTGATATTTGACTGTGAAGTTAGGTCGTGTGTTTACAACCTTTTTAATTCATGAGCATAGCTTTTTGTATTGGTTCAGCCTATCTAATATCCTTATGTCCAATGTGGCTATGTCATGTCGGTTAACATAAAGATGTTTTTATACTGGTTCGGACCGTCTAATATTCCTACGTCTAGCATGGCTATGTTAACATGATTAACATAGTGATTTTTTTATACTGGTTCGGGCTGTCCAATATCCATACGTCCAGTTAATTGGATGAAAAAGCCTATATGCGTTGTATACAGTTTTGTTTTGATAGTTGGTTCGGGTCGTCTAATACCCATACGTCTAGCATTATTATCAAAGGAATTAACATAGAGATATTTTTATACTAGTTCAGACCGTCTAATATCCCTACGTCCAGTTCATTGCATTACTATCTTTCTTAATAATTACAACGTTCATTACATGAGTAATGTAGATCGTTCAGAATGTGGCCTGAGATCTTCAGTGCAGTATTGAACATTTGTTTTTGTAGTTATAATGGTTTAATGCTAGATGGCTTGGATTTGATTTGTGGACTAGCTTCACCGTTCTCGTTTCTGAGAGTGTCATTTTCATTTACCCGCTGTATAGCCAACACAATTAGCGAGTGATGGTAGTGAGCTATGTAGGATCGATTTCACCCTAGAGGGGGGGGTGAATAGGGTGATACTAATAATTATAAAAATTAATGTGGAAATATATAAAATAATATCAACACATATAATAGCAGAAATAATAAAAGCGGAAATAGAACAACACAGATTTACCCAGCTTCGGCAAAACCCTGCCTACGTGCTGCCCCCAAGGTTTCTACTAAAAATTAAGTAGTCAGACGCTTACACACATAAACTTGCGACACCCGCTATGGACTAACCTAACTCTACGCTCAAAACTCTGCCACAACTCAGCCACTGAGTTGCGAATTCTCGAACTACACCACCGTAGTTCGTCCCCTAGTCACACGACTAGAATTTTACAAAAGTTTAATAGACAAATACAAATTAAAAAACAAACACTAAACAAGAAACCTTAATTTAAAATTTTAAGCCCTATATATAAATTTAACCCAAATAAAAATATATCGGCTCAAAGAAAAAAGAGATCGGCCCAATTAAATTTGTGAAAGGCTTGTCTTCTCTGTTGTAAACTCTGGCCACTCTCTTTTGCTTTGGAATGTCTGCTTCTCTTCATTCCTCTTTGATGATTTAGGGCTTCTAGAAATTTGAGGCCGCCGATTCAAATTTGTTGATTGAAAGATGATCTTTCTTTGGTTTATTTCGTCAATCAACTTGTCGCTTTGATTTGCATACGGCTGCTTCTCGATCGAGTTCGAATTGAATGAATTGGTATGCGATTTTCTTTATTTATTCTCATTGATATGCTTGAACTCGATTCACTATAGGCCGATGATGTTAATGGTATTTATAGGGTTTAATTCCCTAAATTATCATTCGCTTGAATTCGTCTGATAATTTTCTCCGCCGTTCGATTTTGCTTGAGTGCATATGATTAATCTTGACTGGTTCAATTTCGAATATATTTTCTGTTATGCTTGCTTGGTCACCACGGCTTCATGAATTTGAACTTGCTTCGTGAATTTCTGGTTTGACTTCGGCCACTTTGAATTTGTGATAATATTTTGAGATGATAACTTAACTTCAACTTGTTCAATTTTACTTTGGCTTTGGCATTTAAACTTGATATGTTCAGTTTGAATTCCCTGCGACATTGACTTTGTTCATTTGTGTTTTACCTGCTAGTTACCTTCCTTGACTTATCGAACTGTTTCTGTTTTATCTCATATTGTCACTGCATTTGTTGTTTACTGCTTCACTGCATCTTGTCACTACATACTTGATTTCACGTGTATATTTTGTTGAGGCTCCATGTTAACTGTTAGTTCGATCTGACTCTGTTCCTCTTGAATTCTGGTCTTCGGTTCATGTCTGTTGTATGTTGAACTGAGTCTGGTTTTAATGTGTATGCACACATCTCTGTTGCATATTCACTTAAGTCTGTTGAGTGTACTTGTATCCTCTGTTTCTCTGTTTGATTATGTTGCTTTGCACTGCACTTGTAGCATCACTGGTGCCAATGATATTTGAGTCTGCTGCACCATGTAGTAGCCTTGCTTGTATATTAAACTGCTTCCATTGTATCCCATATTTCACTGCATATGTATATATGTTGTTTACTCATGTATATATGTATGCTTGTGATTTTGTTTTGCCTCCATTTAACTTGGTGATTCTCTTGTCATGTCGTATATGTTTCTTTTCATCTGGATACTTGCATTCATACTTCATGTTGCATTGTGTTGTAAGTTGTCTTGTGCATGCCTCTGATGCAGCTTGATTGCTTGCATATGGTTGTTGCCTTTGAACTCATATATGTGTATACATATATATGTGCATATATGTATATATGTTTATGTGGTCTTTGTGTTCCACTTGCATGCTGCCATTGAATTCATGTTACTGTGTTCATGTGGTCTGCACTTGATTCCATGTGCTTGCATTTAAACTTGACTGTGCAGTCTGCACTTATATTCAGTTGAGCCGCTATCTCATTGTGATCTGGTTTGTGTGTATTTATATATGTATAGTGTAGCTGCTATGATAGTTTGTTTTGTTGTCATTTTGAATGTTGGTTGTTTCATGACTCCACTGTCGAGTCTGTTCTTATGTGTACACATTTGTGCACTTGTTAGCATGGTCTGGTTTTGGATTCTTGTTGCATGATAACTTGTACTCGACAATTTTGTGATGTATTTGTATTGCACCTGAGTTGAATCCAGCTTATAGCTCGGGTTTGACCTTGTGTTCACTTGTCCCTGCAATTTTATCAAGTGTATATCGGTATGCACGGCCTTGTGGCATGTACAGTGATACACTGTGCATGTCACAAGTTGTTCGTGTAGATGAATTTAAAAATAAATGATGACGAACAACCCAAATAACCGAGGCAAGTAACATTTTCAAAATACACATTTAATTTTACACTGCACAAATATTTCTTTTTCAATTTTACTACGTCAGTGTTTACTTTGAAGATAATTCAGATGTTGGATTCAAGCTGGAATAGAGTTGAAGATCAAATACGAGTGAATGAGTGATATGTTGTGAGGTGCAAATGTATGTAATAATTGTATAGAAAATAATTGTGATGTAACCGAAATTGTATTGTAATTGAAAATTGTATATATATATATAGTGAGAGCTCAAATTTGTACTATTTGTAATAAAATATCCGTTTGAATAAAATATCTGTTTGAATTTAAATTCTGTGTTATTTATTTTATTCAATAAATATTTATTTAATTATGTGAAAAATAAAATAGTACAATAACAAATATATTTAAATGAATATATATATATATATGTTTATTATCATCAAACAAAAAATCATATACTTGCATATTCAACAAGCTATGGATGGCGGATGAGGAATTGGCCTAAGGGTGGTTCTTAGGCCATCATTTTCTTTAATCCTTTCCTCTGTTGGTTTAATTAGTTTGTGGAGGGTTGGAGCATGGTTAGAATGAGAAATATGGGGGCTTCAACTGAGGTTTCCACCTCCATTTGAGTTTTTAAGGTTATGAGTTGCTTCTTCGAGATTTTTGAAACCAGGAGAAACCATTCTTGATTAGGAGGGATAGATGAATTGGTAGTATCCATGGCCTGTAAAGAGAATATAAGTAGAGTTTATTGAAAACAGGAAACTAGAAACGAAGGTTTAGGCCCTCATTCTAATTCCAAAAATGTTAGTGAGATTTTTTATCTCGCAACACCTCAACTGGTCACAAAAGCAATAGTAGCGGTTTTCCGTGAATTTGAATCTACAAACTTACATAATATTAAGCTTGCCTTTAAGTGGTAATTATGTTATTAGGAGTGTACACAATTAGGTAGTTGCACTTTAACTATCTATTAAAATGTCAAATCAACTTCATATTTGATTAACGAATGAAATAGAGAACAATAAGAAGTAAGCAAGTAAGTAACAATGCATAAAAAATAAAACACACAGGAATTTTACGTGATTCGGATTCCACCAAATCCTACGTCCACGAGTCAAATATTTGTTTATATATTTCTTCTTGTTACAAGTTTATGATGGAGATAAAAAGATACAACTTTCTGAATTCCAAAAAAAAGGATCCCCTTCCCATTCCAATGCCTTCCTTATTTATAGTGTTGAAGATGTATGCGGATTACCGCAATTACTCTTCTTCTGCTGCTTTAATTCTCACCTTTGGATCCTACCATGAGTCATTCATCTGCATCATTTGTTTGGTGTGCATGGATCATTGATGTGTCTTTGGTGGGAAACCAGAATTTGAGCGGTTAAATTCTGGTCATTAGTGGGAAGTTTGAAATTGAAGTGGGAACACCTAAAATTAAAGCGGGAACATGTGAAATTGAAGTGGGAAACTCGAATTCAAATGGGTCACGCACTACTGATCCGAAGGAGTGATGGCTTGTGTACTGTTCTAGGAGGATGTTGAGAGTTACTCTTTTGTTATGGGTGTCGCTGACTTATCTGGAGCGGAGCTGTGATGTTTGATGTGCTACGTCTACACGGTACTACGGTGCTTGCTTAATGCTAAGGTGAATTTGTTCAGAGCTACCTTTAGCATTGTGATGTGCGAGTTGTTGTCAAAGGATTCCTATATCTTTTTTGTTTAGCTGTGAGTATGGATCTGCGCTAGGGCATTTGTTTGAGTAGCCCTGCATGCAAGCCTTTGGAATGCTCTAGATTCCGCATGGTGCTGCTTAGGGTGTGTTTGTAATTGTGTTTTCTTACCCAGTCTTCAATGTTTGATTGACATTGTGCTGTAGATAAATAGAGTTGAGTTGCTTTACCTCAACCTGTGGTGTTAGCTCAATGCACGTACGAATGTGATCTGTCTTGCCCTTGATGTTGATTTGCACGAGTCGTTCGATAAGAGCCACTTGCAACTTTGATGTTTCCTAAAAAATGAGTAAACTGCGATGGAGTGCTGTTTGGGTAACCCCACGTGCAGCCTTTGGAATGCTTTGGATTTCTCGTAGTACTGCTTAAAGAGTCCTCAGTAAGTGCAAGATAGATCTGCATTTGAAGTGTTAGAAGTGCATTAGGAATAATAGTTGGGTTCATCGAGTCATTTGACATGTGGAGTGTTCACTTAGCGCCTATTTGGGATGGATCGAGGTAGATTCTAGTGAAGGGCTGTACGCAGTATTTTCACAAATCATGTACTTGGTTAGCCTATGGTTTGAGGAGTACAGACTTAGCATGACTTTGAGTGGGGAATATTTTGCTAAGGATTCCATGTGGTTTCGCCTTGTGTGGGTTCTGGCTAGTGGGAAACTACGTTGACCGAGCACAGTTTGACGTGACCTGATCTTGGCCAAGCATTGGCAAGTGTTCTTCTTAAGTTGTCTCATCCAAGTTCGGGGTTGTCGAAAGGATGTGGTATGCCTGACGCAGTTTGCTAACTTTAAGCAGAATTTTTTTTGGGTTCTGACAAAATTTTCTTCTTTAGCCTATTCTTATGGTGGTGCAATTCTTTGTTGACCTTTGGATATAAGATTGTTAATGCATATCCGTTATCTTTGCACATTGATTAATGAGTGCAGCACATCCCCATTTGCATGCAGCTTTTTTAAAGCGAAATGTGTTGGACTTCGACATTACTAATGCAGCTTCTGGTGTCGCAGCGCAGCATCCCTACCTTGTTGTTATATCTTGGTGGCACTACAGTTCCATATATAATAGTTGTAGTCTGTTTTCTTCACCCTGTGACCATGTCATGTTTTGGACTCAGTATCATAATGTAACACTAAAATTAGAGGATCAACGCAGTTTGAATCTTTGTCATTGTCTTGAAATTTCTGAATGCGGTATTCTCTTGACTTCATTTTACTCTTTTCTTTTATCCTTTGTAGTCCTACTTTTATTGTGAGGGCATCCCGTTCTGATCTTGGTATTTACGTCATCCCGCCTTCAACAAAGTTCAAAAAATATAGGTATAACAACAATACACAGTCTCAAACAAGTAAACTCGTAGGCACCCAACTTACAAATGTATTTAGTAGTTGTAAAATTAGGCGCTTGCATGAGATTGAAATAGTAGCGTGCAAAAAATGTTTATTAGTAAGTACATTTTATATTTCAATTTGTCAATCTTTTATTCGGTTCATTTATATATCTTAATTGATAAATATTTTGTCAATTATATTAGTTGCACAAATTTATCAACGTAGATTATTATCACTTTACATAGCATATGTTCTTACAGTATCAGAAAGATTAAATGTTACAACTTCATTTTTACAATAAGGCTCCTACTACTCTTTTATGTTTCTACTAACCCTAAGATGAAACATAATATTCTTCGACTTCACTAGTGAGTGTTAGGACTCATCTGTCTTAGGGTTTTGACTTTGAGCAAGGTGTAAAAAGCTAGATGGACGTTAGGTGGTTAGTATAGATTAGGAATTATCGTTTAGACGAGGATTAATCGAAGCTAGAAATATTTGATAACTTATGTATTTTGGATAAAATTTCGGTAACTTGTTTAGTTTTGGTTGATGTAAATTGGAATTTTAAGGTTTTGAATATGCATAATAGTAGCCAAGAAGGCATCGCATAAAACTAGCATATTAATGCTTATATGGGAATCATACCTTAAATAATGCCTAACCAGTGTCTGAATACATGTTTTGATTATTACATGAGGCGGTAAACCTTATATAGGTGGGCTTAGGCGAATCGCTAGGTAGTAAGCCTCGCCTAGCGCCTAGACGGAGACCTAGAATGATTTTTACAATAGTGACCTTGAGTTTGCTCGATAAGTCATAGCCTCACAAACGATCGATAACTCCTTATCGATTGTGCCACATACAACTCCTAACCTATGGCTCCTTATCCTAATCTCATTTCGACATAGAGTTTGCTCAACAAATCAAAAGAGATTATTCACTCGTATCTACCATTTCGCGGCGGCCTAAGTATAACATATATACCTTGAGTTTGCTTAATAAATATCATAGTTATCTCACCTCATTTATTAAATATATTATTAATATTTCACAATGCGTCTCTAGCTTGAGGTTGGTCAACAACTAAAGAGTATGCAAGTAATTTATTAATATATATATAGAAGAGGACAACTTTATATTAAAGATTCATGAACTTTAATATATTATATTGAGTGATATCGACTTATGGAATGTATTTCTTATGAAATGCCCTCATGATTCAAGTGTCGGCCACGTAAGAAATCACGGTATATGTACTTTTATATATGTATTTATTCCTTAAGTCTACACTACTAGAAAAGCCCTGAATTCCGACAGCGAGGACCGACGGCTTCCGACGGCTAATTTCCAACGGCTTTCGACAGGCCGTCGGCGGCCGTCGGAAGCCGTCGGAAAACTGCGATTATAGGGCTCAGCCGAGAGCTTTCTTCCTCCTCCTCTTCATACGAAAATTCCCCCAAAAAACCCCCAAATTCAACCTCCAAACTTCAAATCCCTAATTTCTAGCTTCCGGATCTTCCAAGGCTCCCTAATCAACCTTCGTTACTCTTAATCTCAGGTATAATCTCTTATTTTTATGAAAAATTCAGTTTTTACCCTAATTCTAGATTTGCATAAATTGATAAATTAGGACGAATTAGTGATTGCAATTGTTTCCAATAGCGTAATAACAGTTTATAGCATCACATGGTATACCGATTTCATCTTTTATTGTGAAATTGTGAAAAATACGTATAATTTGTGGTTGTTCATGTATATGTAAATTGTTGTGTATGCCTTGACTCGACGATTGTATACGTTATTTGGAATAAGATAAATTGATTGAATGAACTAGGAGTATTATATTGTGCGCGTATTTACTTATGAAACAAAAAAAATGCATTACTCTAAATTATATTGTGTGTATTGAAAAATAACAAAAATGTTAAAACAGCCTTAAGTTGATGTAATACGTTGAATAAATGTGTTAAATTAATATATATTTTTGTAAATGTGAACATTGAGTAAAACTGTATTTTTTCGTAAAATGCGTGCATGTAACTGACAAATGTCCCTTAGAGAGTTTTTGGCCCCGTCTGACGAGTGTTGTACATGATCGTTGTATAAATAGTCGTTCTTTTCGAAAAACGACCATTTATATTCATCTGGTACAATGTTTGTTGGATTTGTCCCTGTATTGGACAAGTTATGAACACAGTAAGCATTTACATTTTGTATACTACTTCGTCTCAAACGGTTCATAAAATTTCGGCCTAACTTTTCTTTTTTGTTTCCTGCGTACACGCATTTGTGTACAATGCAGGGAACAAAAGGGAAATGCTGACGGAGATCTCAGTAAAGAATTTTCCGGTTGGTTTTCAAATTACGTTTATGAGCCGAGAAATTGTGTTGTTGACGAAGGGTTGAAACATCTAGCGATGAGACCAAAAAGAGTGGTCAAGACATATCCAATATATTTCGTCAATGGATATAAATTTAACACCAAAGAATACGGTGCAGAAAAATTAACAAATAATACTGGTGTATTTGTTAAAGGTAGTGACGATCTAGAAAATCATTTAAATGATTTTTATGGCGTTCTGACACAAATTTTGCAACTGACATATTTCTCACGACCCGCGGAGGAGGTGTTTCTATTTAGATGCAATTGGTTTAGCAATGTTCCAGGTTCTGGAATTAATGTGCACAAGGATTATAATCTTATCGAAATAAAGCATACATCGCACTATCACAAGTATGATCCTTTTGTACTAGCCAAACAAGCATTGCAAGTTTATTACGCTCCTTATCCGTCTCTAAAAAGAGATAAAGCAGATTGGTCTGCAGTTTTTAAAACAAAGGCCAGATTTACATTTGATGGGAAGAATATTCCAAATGAACAAGCTTATCAGGCAGATCTTGAGCAAAATAACGAAATAATAATTACAGACGATCATACAGATTTTGGTCCTTTGATCGATGAATCAAATGTTTTGGTAGAAGCGTTTGACAGTGCGGAGGAAAATATCGTCGAAAACGAGATCGAATCTGAATCAGAAGACGATGATGACTGATATAAATCTGAATCTGTTTTTTGCCATTGATGTAACTATGTTGAATTGTTGATGTATTATGAAATTGATGTAACTATGAAACCAAATCTGTTTTCCCGATCGTCAGGAGGCGATGGCATTGGCCCATCGCAAGAGCCACATCGTGCAGTTGTATCGTTAGTCCCTAGAGTAGATGGGTAAGAATTAAATTTTATTCAGCATCTTATTTTTTCTATGATATATGTACATACTTATCTATATCGTACTTAAAAACAGGGGGTTCGATCTACTTCCTTCTAAGGTTGTGTTGGACGTCTCTAGAGCTTCTTATCGCAGTAGGATGAGTGCCTGCTGGCCGAAGTGGGATAACATCCCTCCTCACATCATAGAGTGCATATGGCAAGATGTCCTAGTATGCATATTTTTCTGTTTTCCATTTTTAATTCGTTTTTGTCGTTTTTTTACTGTTTATATCGTTTAAAGTGTAATCTTTTTTTTTAACACAGGTTGAGATAGACATCCAAACAGATGATATGATGCTGGCACGAGCATACTGGATGAAGAATATGCGCAAGAACTACAGGGATACGATATCTGAGATTAAGAAATCTGGTAAGAAACCACGGTGGATGAGAGAGAGCGTGTGGCAAGCTTGGTTGAGATACTAGGAGACGGACGAGGCGAAGGCAAGTATACTAATTTTTTTTGAATTATTAATTTGACGTGATCGAAAAATAATGTATAAAATTTTGAATGTACAGGCAGAGTCGGATAGAAACTCTGCAAATAGAAATAAGAATCCCGTCACTCATCGCGGAGGATCGAAGTCGTTTCAGCAGTATCGGCAGGAGTTGGTAAATTTACTGAATAATAAATGTAAATAGTTTATACTATATGATTTTAAATGTATAATAATTGTATGTAACAATCAACTTTAGGAAGCCGAGTCACATGGTCATGTCAGCTATATGGACGTGTTCACCCGTACGCATGTTGTCGAGCATGTTAATCCAGACAGGACTGTTTCGTACACATGGCAGGACGATAAATCCAGCAAAAGCCATGTAACAATATTTCATTTTATTCAGTATTAGTAATTGTTTTAATTGTTAAACTATGATGACATAAGATATGATATTATTAATTTGTTAATGCAGGAGAAGTTTATGGAGCAGCGGCAGAAACTCCTTGCTGACACGGGTCGAGATCAGCTGACGACCAATGAGGAAGACGTTATTTTTGAGTCCGTCATGGATCCAGCAGAGCATGGTCGACGATACGGATTTGGCAATTTAGCGGTAAATAATTTACTTTTTCTTAAAATACTTAAAATATGGTATTTTCACCTTTTCAAAACAATAAACTTGGATTTTATTTATTTTTCAATTATTGCAGTCCAGTAGTCAGAGTAGGGGACGGCGGAGTAGACATCAGAGCGATCTTGCAGATATAGAAGAATTGCGGACTAGAGTTGCCCAGTTAGAGGAGCAGAACCGCCAACAGGCCATGCACACCGCACAGTTGTTAGAGTACATGCAGCAGCAGCAGGGTGGTGGTCATTTTCCTTCCTCGGCTGGCTTTGGATCTGCAGGAGATTGATTCATTACTTGCTTTCTTGTTCGTTCAGGTATGTTTTGTTTTAATTTAGAATGATTTGGTAGACGGCGTAGGTAATTGTTGATTTATGTATAATTATGTTTGACACATTTGGTTCTATGGTAGTATGAGAACGTGTATGAGAATATTGATGAATTTGTGTATTAACAACATGGTAGAACAGTTATTGTTAGGATTATGTTAATGTTGGAATGGTTATTTCTATTTTGATGTAATTTTATTTATTTGTGTGTTTATTAAATTTTTTGTGGTTTGGGTTTGAATATTTGGTTGGACTATTGTATATTGGATTGTGCAGTATTGATATTATAGTGTTTGGAAGAGAAATGTGGTTGGAAGGCTAAATTTGCAGCAAATATAAAAAAAACAGCAGATTTCCGACGGTTTCCGACAGCTTACTGGTCAAAATTTCCGACGGCTCACAACGAATAACGGCGGCCTGTTTCAGACGCTTTCCGGCGGTTTCCGACGGTTACCGACGCCCGTCGGTAACTGTCGGAAACCGCCGGAAACCGTCTGGATCCGTCGGAAATGGATACGACAGCGTCCGTCGGAAGCCGTCGGAAATACTGCTTCCCGACAAAGCCATTTCCGGCGGCTATTTCCGACGGCCGCCGACGGCTTCTAGCCGTCGGAAAACGTGTTTCCCCTTGTAGTGCTATTTAGGATTCCTTTAACGTTCCACCTTTAGTTTATACATTTATATTATATAAGTTTTATTATTATATAACTTTTATACTTTATTTAACTTACATAATATTTTATGTATAACATTATATATATATATATATATATATATATTAAATCTTATTTAATTAATTTAATTAACACTTTAATTAGTTATTATATTATTCAGTTATAACATATTATATTGAAAATATATATTATAACCTTTATAGTAATACACATATATCTTATATATAATTATTTTAATCTATCAATTAACTTTCAATTAATATATTTAGTTAAATAACTTTAATTAAATGTTATTAATTTTGAAAATTCTTTTATACACATAGGTATACTCGGGTTGTCTTAAACAATTCAAGACATCATATAATAAAAAAAGCAAAAGCATGCATTATTTTATACATGATTCTTGTGCAAGAGTTTAACAATATAATAAATCATGTAATTACCCTTAGGACACACCCTTAACTCTAAGATCTTTGATCTATCCTAGCCTAAGTATTACACTAGCCTATGATATTTGGTATTGTTACACCGTAATTTTTACTAAGTTAAAATATACATTTAACATTTATTAAGATATATACAAGAATATTAACTCTCAAATTCCAAGTGTTTAAATTTTTTCGATTATATCCAACGAAGTTAGTTTATGAATGATATGATCATGAACTTAAATGTTAATGTAGAAAACTCGAGCGATTCAAGTTTAACTCAAGCCCATGTAGCTCAATATAATATGGTTTGGTGATAATTGGAATGAGTATATTTTTTACTGATTACACATGACTCAATAAAAAATCGAGGGTGATGACGGCTGAAAAACTTTAATGAATGAGAAGAGCAACTAGCTTGAAACAAGCTTGAAAGTTGATTGGTGTCCAAAAACAATGGTTTGATTAGATGAAAGTAAGATACATTAGTAAAGATAATTCATGAGCAATGAAGATTGATGATAATTTCTCAACAACTTGGAAAAATATCTTAAAAGTAGAGATAAGCTTATGGAAAGGAGTTGCCAATGGTCAATAACTTCAGTTTGGTTCAATACACACATATACACACGCGCATATGAAAATAACCAAAAAAATTCAGAAAATAAAGGGATTTCTTAGCTGTGGTAAGTAGGGCTATGTATTTTTACTATATTACTACTTATCAACCATTACCAACCGCTACCAAATAAAACAGTACCAAAAAATGATAACCGATTTGATTGGTATAGTTTGTCGAACCGATGAACATATACAATACGGTAATGGTATCAACTACTAATAACGATAATTACCATACATACCACATACCGTAACTAACACACACACATATTCTTATATTGATTATATTTTTTATTATATACATCTAACATCTTATATGTAACGACTTCGTGGAAAATCTAACAAAATACCATTATGATATTATATTGAATGAAATTCTTGTCATGTATTTGAAAAAACAATACGATTTTATACAATAATTTAGCTTCTTCCCAATGTTTTCTTGTATATTTGACTATACAAAATTAAATTGATAAATAATTGTATAATAAAAATAATAACTCTTAATTTTATTATTTTAACATGAAATAATGAAAACAAATCGATACCATATTTGTAAATCGAAAAATCTTATTACCAACCGTTACCAATCATAAATCGAAGTATTGATTTTTCGATTACTTCAATTGGTAATGGTATGATTTTTCTATTATCTTATTAACCGTTTCGAATGATAGACCTCCTTGTAATGCTTTTCGGTTGGCCCCGGTGGGAATAGCATCACTCTAATTTTAAACCCACAAAGCCCACAAAGAATATTAAAGCCCATGCAGTCTCTGAGTCTCTGCTGTGTGCTCGCTTTTTGTTTCTGTTTTCAAAATAGAAGATTTGGTACTGGCCGGCCGAAATATAGCAGATCCGACATGGACGGCAGAAAACAGGCGAAACGACTGGGCGGCATGGCGGAAGCTCTCTCCATCGCTTCTGATCTTGGATTTCCCATTCAAGTAATATCTCGTCCTTTATTTTTCTTCACTTTTCCCCTACATTTTATATTTTACTATGTTTATTGTGCGGAATTTCGTAGCAAGAGCCTCAAAGCTTGAATAATTCTTCATCTAATGGAGACAAGAGTGATGAATTGATTAGGGTTTTAAGAGAATTGACATTGGTGCAGAGGAGCATTGCCAATTTGCAAGTTGAACTTCAAGGTCGAAAGGTATAGTTTTCGGTATTTCTCGAAATTTTTAGCCGTTATCATATGGCTATCTGTTTCATGGTTGTGCATTATGCTTTGCTTGTTATGTCATCGGTTTGCATGAATTTTCCTAATTTATTTTTTTACAGTAAAAAGTGAAATGTCTTTCTACTGATATTTTATTTTTCATAAAAAGGTTGTTGATAATTTTCATTGAAACCACCATCACCATTTTAGTTCTTTATCGCATCTATGACAGATGCATATAATTGTGTGATCGCAATAATATTTGGATAAACTTTTATGACATATGAAACTATAATCGAAACATTTGCACGTTAATGAAGAATGTTTGTTTACTTCTGATGTTCTTTTCTTCTTCTTTTAGGATGACAAAAATGTGGCTCATCTTACACATGTATCGGAAATGGAAAAGAAATGTGAATCCTTGGCCAGAATTACTGATATACTAAAAGATGTTATCCAAAACAAGGTACTGTCCTGGTTTCAGAAGAAAATATCTTACCTTGAAGATATTGCATTCCCATAACAACACAATATCTCGGTTGAAGGAGTTTTAATTTTACATTGTCATCAAGTTTAACAGCACTTGGTTCCTAAACCTTTTAAACAAATGTTAGAATTTCAAGCCAATTTCATTCATCTTTGATTCTTATGAATCATGTCTAGTTGACATGGGAACATCCAAATAAGATTTAACAGTAAATAATACATAACCAGAGCACCAATCAAGCTTAAGTTTGCATGTCGCTGTTATGTTTACCTTAACTTATAGAACCTAATGGACTTTGTTATGTTGTCGATGGTTAGCCAACTTCTGTACTATTATTTTTAATTAAGAGTGCCAAGTTTGACAATTGATTTTATTGACATCACTGATGGTTGATATATAAATTGGCATGAAAAAGAGATGGTGCTGAACTGCTGATTAACTGGCACCTTCAAAACTAGGAATGTCAATAATTACCTTTGAAAATCACGTATGATCTTTGATACAATCCACAACCATTCAACTGATTTTAAATTCTAAATGGATTTGTAGAAACTTCTGAAATTTAATGAAAATTTTAAACAACCTCATTATTGAAGTTGAAGAAAATGTATTTTTATAATCATCAGAAGTAATTGATAGTTATGAAGACTTTCACCTTGTTATATTGTTAGCAACTTTCAAACACTTTTCACGGTATGAAAATAAAACAATTTTATTTGTATTCAGGACCGCATAATTGCTCGTCTTCAACAACCGTATTCTCTCGATTGTATTCCGGTGGAAGCTGAATATCAGGTTCAGTGCTTGTGTTATGCGTACTGTAAAACCCATGCATTAAACTATGAATTTGATTTGAAACTGTTACTTATCCGATTATTTTCATGTATAAATCCTGTTTAAATTGCATAATATTCTTATAAGCTGAAAACTTTTGAGTTATCTAGATCGTAGAATGTACCTTAAGCACTAGCGAAAACATTGGGTATTCAGTTGATGTAAAATATTTTAGCAATTTCAACTTCTGTGCTATTACTTACACTGTATTATAGTAAAAAAATGTGCTCAGTTTAATATCATTGCAATAGCTGGGTTAAAATTACAGAACCTATACTTGCAAATTGGTCATCACATACTCTACTCCAAGCTTAGGCATTATTTCTGAGAATGTATGTGTGCGCGTGCGTGCATGTGTGCGCATGCTAGGATCAATAGCACCTTTATTTAGCACCATTTGTAGCCCCTGATATCAGCCATAAGTTTACATTTAAATATTTGACCCATATGACTGAAGAGAGAAAAAACAAATATTTAAATAGAAAATTGTAGCTGATATCGGGGGTTATATGATGAAGCTAGATAAGGGGGGCTATCGATATATATATATATATATATATATATATATATATATATAAAGAGTGCATAGGTAACTGGTTATACTTAATAGTGATGGTGGGAAATATCTAAACTTAGCATTGGCAGCATAGTAGGTATAGTAACTGAAATAGTGTACGCTTGACATACATGCTATTTTAGTTCCTTCATGATGTTTAGGATTCAACAGGTTTAAAAGTTTTTATTTATCAACATATATTTCTTAAAGATTTTTATTCATCAACATATATTACATAACCCCGCGGTTCCAACTCATGAAAATTTAACATCTTTTTTCAGTAGATTTCTTTCCATTGCTAAGTTTGCTTAAGATACTTTGAGCATTAAAATATGTATTTACATGTAAGTGTGTTTTTATTTACATATAAATTTGTTTCGCTCTTCCAGTTGAATTAATGAGTTATTTCAATGCTCGGGATACAAATATAATTCAGTACGCACTTACGGTTCTTTTGATATGCTTAGAAACAATTCTCCGAGCTGTTGTTGAGGGCTGCTAGTGATTATGGGGCCTTGACGGCATCAGTTTCTGATTTTCAATGGAGCCAAAATTTCAGAGAATCTCCAGCAGTTTGGGGGGTAAGTTATGCGTACATACAAAACATAAGGAGAAATGAATGCACCCATTTATATCGATAGTAAATATAAATAAGTATTTTATCTTGTGATAGGAATTTTTTTATTCTGACTCGAATTTAGTTCCCCTTGTCTTCATTAAATCTACGTCATGTAATTTTATTTGTTATCAATAAGTTTGCTAATTACATTTTAATGGTTGAGATTGAAATCAGCAAATGGAATTTGAAGACATGTGAACCGAGCTGTCATATAGAGCAATTACACCCATTTGTGAGCGACAATACATTAAATTGACAGTATAGTAGTCAACAATACACTAGTTGTTGCTATACAATAAGCTTCATTTATCATCTCACATTTTAGCTATGAATCCACTGATTGCTTGAGCAACTAGATTGTCGGTAATAAGTAACCCAATTGTATTTTTTTTTCTTCAATTGCCAATAGGATCCAGTAATTGCACAGCAATTCAACATTGGGGCATTAAAATATCGCTATAATACTTTGCATTTGCTTTGGCTATTGAGTCATTGCTAAAATCACTTTCGTTGAGAAAAATGAGATGAGGAAAGCTTGAAGATAACTAATTTATCATTACCTTACAAAATTTACATTTACATTTTTCTAATTTGTGAATAAACCCACATAATACATGCTAAGATATGTTTGATTAAGGAACTATGGCCCTATGGGTTCCATTATGGCAAAATTTCATTTTATTTCATTTCATTTAGCAGCATTTGATATATATTTTCTTCCTGACAATACCGAATACGTCGTAAATCTCAATAAAGGAAATGTTGAGGCCAATTCCTGCAGCGTTGGCATCGTGCACTAGATTCTTCGAGGCAATGTCAGCCATGAGAGATTCCTTCTCAACTCTACAACAACTTCGAGTAGGCCAAACCTCTTCTTCTCTAATGACGCCTGGCAACTCCTTGGGCAATTCAAGATTCCATACTCCGCCTCAATGGAGAGATGCAACCACTGGCTCTGAAGATCCCACTGATACGGGAATGAATCAAAGCAGACTCGCGTGGCCTCCTCAACTGTAAGATTGTTCTAACTTAAGTTGATATTGAGGCTAGGTATTCCAGTCAACAGTAAGATCCTTAACTTAATATTGTATTCTGTTAAATATTCAGATAAACCGAACACAGTTCGTTTTGTATTTGTTTGTTATCTATGAACAACTAAATTGAATGTACTTGTGCAATTCAAAGTGGTATCACATACGCACTCAATTCATTTTACTTGTAACCATATGATTGTGAGGTTAGGCCATTTCCAATAGAAGAAGATTACACATTTAATATTACCTTTCCAACTCTGAGCTCTTTAATAGATGGTTAAGGTAGGTAAAGTGCCTTAAGATTATGTTTCCAATTCAGGAAACGTTTGAATCCGATTAAATACACTTCCAGTTGTTGGGTGTTTTTGACCTGTTAAGCCCGCAAGATTATGTACCTTAATGTTAAGGCACGTAATCTACTGGAGTGTCCTTGGGCATCACATTTTTAGTGTTTTCTAGAGCTGTAGGTTGCAAGCCATCAAAATTAAATGTAACATTCAATACGAGCAACATATGTTGGTTGCGATTTCAAGCATATAATTGACTGTATTAAAGAGAAAATAGTGAATTGCCAGTTGCACCTAGAACTTAAATGGAAATAACCATTTGTTGTTTTCTAATTAGTCAAGCTTCCAAAGAGAATAAATTATACAGTTGTACCATGTAGGGTTGATACTGCTTAAAAAAAAATTGCACTTGTTCACTGCTTTGGCATCATGGATGGGTTAATGTCCTGTGGTGTTCACATTTTAGTTTAGCATTATCATTTATGATGAAGCTCAGCTACTCTGTAGCTATGTGTACGTAGCAAATCTGATTGAAGCTTCATCTGTCTTTTTGCATATACAGTATATACACCTCAAATATTTGTTTTTATCAAAAATTTCAATGAAATCATAATAATTTGTTTTATTTGGATTGATTTTTGGATGGAAAATCCACTGGGAAAGTTTTAAGTTGAATTATTGTTAGGTGTTCAGTTTAGTTGAATTATCAAAAATAGGAAGGAACAATATATAGATGAAAGAAGTATCCATCAGTTAACTCCATAAATTCTCTCATGTAACTTGAATTTGCATTAGTTTTTGACATAGAAATCTTATAAATGAAATTTCATGTAGGGTTAGGTGCCTAAAAAACCCCATCATGTCATGCATTGTCTTGAACATTCACATGGTGAACTAACTAGATTTTGCAGGTTAAAGTTAGCAGTAGATTTATATGGTAGACACATCATATAGAACATTTAAAGCTAAGAAAAACATGTGTATATATGATATGATATGTGTATCATGCTTTACAATTCCAGGGCACTGTCTCAGCCAGAAAGATAAACAGAGTTTACCATTGCTGGATATTTGATGTATTTTATTTATTGCGTACCGATCAACTACCAAAATTTAATTTTTATGTACTTTATATTTGATGAAGAGACATGTATATTAATATTTGTTATGCCTTCTTTTTGTTATTTTTCATTTTTGGTTATCTCTGTTTTCTGTTTAAGTTTTTATCTTCAAAATAGTGCAATATATCAGAGTGAAATGAAAGAGATGAAGGTATAAAGTGGTTGGGTTGTATAACAATATCGAATGAATTAGTGCAGAGGGCCATGTATCTATATCAATATGTGCACTGATAATCTTATTTGCAGATGTAGAGATGTTTGCAAGGCTTATGTCTTTCTAACTTAATATTACTATATGTGGTCTACTTGCATTTGGAGAGGGGAGGAAAATTAATTAATTAATTAATTAATTAAAACAAAAACTTACATTGCTATCATGTTTTTCAGTGCAAGATTTATATATTGTTAGTTTATAAGATTATTTCACTCTTGTGATTGTTGAGCTCATGCTGATTGATTTTCATGTTGATGGTATAATGGTGCTTTCTTCAAGTGCAAAAAATATCTGTTAGGAAGAATAAACTACTGATAAGGTTCTTTGAAAATTTTGTAATAATCTTTATATTGGAATAGTCACAATATTTTGATTAGATCGTGATTTTGAAAAGAAAAAAAAAATCCCTATGTACAAATGAGAAGGTAGAAGTTTAAATCCAGTTTAAAACAAAAGCTAACATGTATTTTCAAACACCATAGTGTATATTATAAAGTGAAGCGAACGACAGACTTTAAATACACAACCAAACAAAACTGGGTAAATTATATTTTATTATATTATAAAAAAAGGTCACACAGCGTATGTACAAGTAGAAGATAAACGAAAATTAAATGCATTCCAATCAAATCGCATCAAAATGTATATTTCGTGTATAGGGTGGCATGATATAATTTCAACTACTTGTATTATTACTAGATATATTTTATTATTATTATTACCGAGTATTATTGTAGACATAACAACAAAAGAGATACGTATGAAGTCGGTACAAGTCTGGCATTATATTGCATCCACAATTCCAGTTTATGGCTTTGTGCATCCGCAATTTTTTTTTCAATATTTTATTAATAATTTAATTCTATATTAGATTGTAACTTTATTGGAGTAAAATTAAAAAGGAGAAAAGATTCAAATTTCTTTTTTGAAAAATTTGCAGTTTAGATTGAAAAAAATAAATTATACCAACAATAACTGTAAATTTGTGCAATTATTTCAGTAAATATTCACAGTTTAACCTATAAATATTTGCGTATTTTCTACAAATATTCGTGTAAACATTGGACTTAAAGTTTTTTCATTGTTTTTTTATTTTATGTTTTCACATTTAGTTGCAACATATGTGAAAAGAAAAACGAATTAAAGAAACCTATAGTATTACACGTTGATTTTCAACCTTTTTCCATGATCATTGCAGGTATTAGGATAATGCTAGTGTAATTTACAAGGTTTTGGAATATAGATAATACTTATGCAATTTATAAGGTTTTTCAAATAGATGGATTTCATCTGTTTTGCAACTTTTGAGCGGTGTCTACCAAAAATATAGCATAAAATTGGCTTAACATAATTTTTCTATTTCTTTCTACAGATAAATGAATCCCCATGCTTATTTGTTTACATGGAACTTAAATTCAGTGGCAAGTGCTACATGCATAACAAGAATGGTAGAATTACTTCACCTAACAAATAAAAGCAGTTGGCCCAAAATTAAATAATTTATGTACGAATAATTTTTTCCCAACATTAATCGCTTGAGGCTCCCTTCCGTATTCAATACACTTCACAACCACCCTTCCCTTGCCAATAAAAATTCAAAAAATACAAATAAAAAACATACACCCTCCGCTTATAAAGAACCCAAGCTTACACACACCACTCAAGAAGAAGAAGAAGAAGAAGCAAGAATGAAGCATTATAATCTTACACTCACTACCCTCTTCTTCTTAGTCCTCGTAACAACTCGAGCAATCACCGCTCAAGTCAGTCATGGCAGAAAGCCGATAGTGCCAGCAGTCATTGTGTTCGGAGACTCAATCATGGACCCTGGAAACAACAACCATCTCCAAACTCTGATCAAAGCCGATTTCCCTCCTTACGGCGTTAACTTTGCTGGCCATAGGCCCACTGGTCGATTTTGCAATGGCAAAATTCCTACCGACTTCATAGGTACGTACATATATTTTGCATTGTATATAATACTATATTTGCTATTTTTGCAGGTTAACCGAATATTGATAATAAGGTTGACATATAGTAATATGGAATATATTTCATTTAATAAAGCTTTTTGTTACCAAAAATGAAGTGGACATGAAGTCACATTTGTACATGTCTTAATCAAGTGATGGATTCTTGGCATCATGTTCAATGTTCAAAATTTATAGTTCAGGTTCAAATGTATATATTGATGATATGTATATATATGCAGCTTCTAAGCTGAATATAAAGGAGTATTTGCCGGCTTATTTGGGAGGGAACATATCACCTCAGGATCTTATTACCGGGGTTAGTTTTGCTTCTGGAGGTTCTGGCTATGACCCCCTCACTTCTAAAGTCGCGGTACGGTGTTAATCATTTTTTTTTACATCTTTTTTACATTTTGCTCTATGAATGAGTTTGGTAATTCTTCTTAGGGCTACAAGGTGATTATAAACACAAATGATTGTGCATATGAAGTAACAAAAAAAACCTAACATTTGTTCATATATATTACATTGTAGGGGGTGGTTTCATTTGACAGGCAACTTGAACTATTCAAGGAGTACAAAGAGAGGGTGAAAGCAATTGTCGGACCGGACAGGGCATTCAAAATATTCAATAACAGTTTGTATGTGATATGTGCCGGAAGTGATGATGTTGCAAATACATATTTTCTTACTCCGTTTAGGAAGACCACTTATGATATTTCTTCCTACACCAACCTTTTAGTCGGTCATGCTTCAGACTTTTTTCAGGTAAATTTAAAATTCATGTTCTGAAGAATTTAATGGTTTATGTATGTATGTATGATATATATATATATATATATATATATATATATATATATATATATATATATATATATATAAAGAAAATTTTGTGATATGAAGAAGAGAACAAGTGGGATAGATAAGATATGAAGCTTATACGATATAGTGCAGTTAATATGACTGAACCAATACAATGGAGGCATATAATGTCTACTGAGAATTAAATTTTCTGAATAAGTAGCTCTAGCATGTGGCCTCTAGAGACTAGGGCTTGAATTATATGTACAGTGCCGCAGAGAAGTGGATATGATGTTTAATCGTTTAATGAGAGATTTACCTATGTTTAGAAGATTTAGCCCTTTGGGTTTTTGTGTTTATTTTTAAGCCATGTTGTCTCAATACCAATTCTTTTCATCAAAACATTTAGATAAGAAATAAAAACAATAATATTAAAATTATAAAAATGAAAAATGATTTGTTTTTAAAATATGACTTACCTAACTATTATTTTTCAATATCTTATAAGGAATTAATGATTCTTTTCATCAGAACCATGCTGTCTCAATGCACAGTAGTTCTTTTAATCGAAATATTTAAAAAAGTCATGAAAAATGTAATGTTAAAATGATAAACATGAAACTTTTTATTTATTTGCTAATTATTTATGAAGTAAAATTAATGTACTTTTGATCTGTCTAAAGAGAAACTATTATTTTTCTAAATATGATTATTTTTTTAATAATTTCTTTAGGAGCTGATAAACTTAGGAGCAAATAGAATTGGGGTGGTAGGAATTCCGCCTATCGGGTGTGTACCATCACAAAGAACTCTAGAAGGCGGCATTTTACGAGACTGCAACCCTAATGAAAACTACATGGCTAAGCTATTCAACTCAAGAATGGAATCATCGATTAGCACATTCAAATCACGATACCCAAATAGACTGCTGGTCTTCGCTGATATATATGGCATTTTAGATGACATGGTTCAGCGCCCTTCAAACTATGGTAAGTTGTATGTATGTATGTATACACACTTTTTCTTGTATATACTTGCATCATTTTTTATTTTTTTTTGGCTAGTTATATTTAAACACCGAAGTTTACCATTCTTACCTTAAATCTTCTACAAAATTCATATATACACATAATGGGTTCACAACATTCTCTTTCTTTCTTGATCATCATCGAAGTTCAACTTAGTATCAAAATTCAAATTTATTCAAATTTACAATTGATAGATTTGATTTCATGAATAAATAAAACATATTTGAAAGCTTTTAATAGAGTTATTGATGTCCTTGATTGAGTTCCAAGTTTATGATGGAAATTTTTATTTTGTTTTATTTATTTATTTATCTATTTTTTAATTTTTTTATTGATTGGTTTTTAAGTTCAATAAACGAATTGAATATATTTCATGTATGTCTTGGTACCAATATTAGATATTTTATGACTAATTCTTGGTTTTTTTTTTAAATTCTCTCTTACAGACATTGAAAAAAATTGTTAGAAATTGAAGCTAGAATTAAGGAATTTATCATATATATATATATATATATATATATATATATATATATATATATATATATATATAAGATTAGATTTTAACATGAATACTAATAGACAATGGATAACTTTGTTATTAAGCATTTCAAAAAATCTATGGTGTGTGACCAGTAAGTTTAAATGTTCAAGTTGAATTGTTTCTTCTTAAGGTCCTAAAAGGTTATAATCTGTGTATATAATTATGAAATTTGTGTAGGGTTTTCAATCTCTCATGAAGGATGTTGCGGTTCTGGAAAGCTTGAGGTCGCAGTATTATGCAATGGATTGACGTCTAAGATATGTTCTAATGTATCCGACTATATATTTTGGGATAGTTATCATCCTACGGAAAAGGCATATAAGGTCCTAGTAGACTTTTTATATAAGAAATACATTAATCTATTGGTTTAAGAAATTATATGATTGGGATATGAGTCGTGTGTTGTATCACTTAGGCAGCATATTTATATGCATTTTTATTGTTGTATGATTGTTAATTAGGGTATTTATGCTAAGCTCAAATTTAAGTATGCAACCTTTTCACGATATTAATATTAACTTTCTGATTTATGGACTTCTTTCTTCGAGCTCCTATTTACATCTGAGTAAACTTCATTTTCTATGACTAAAACAAACTATGTTCTTTTGATTTTTTCTTTAAAATCATTTAATATCTGTTTGTATCAAAAATGGGCACAACACTCTTCGGAAGTTTTTGAAGAGATAAAAGTGAAGAATGAAAATTAAAACTGTGGATTATCTAACAAAAACTCCAAATAACAGAAAGTAAATTGCAAAGACAAGCGATTTAGAGTGGTTCGGCGTTTTGCCTACGTCCACTATGAAGTTTGATGATTTTATTGTTCGATTACTTGAAGGTTACAGTAGTTAATAATGTAATACAACTGAATTTAAATGCTAAGTGTCAATCTAAAGCAGCGGCGGTGTTCTGGAGTAGATCTGGCAGAATCTGGACGCTCTTCAGTACTTAGAATTCTCCGACCCCTTTTCTGAATGACCAGGGGCTCTATTTATAGGTGTAGGAGGCTGATATTTCGCCTAAAATGAGGGGAGACCAGTTCTGGTACGTCAGGGGGCCCACATGGTCGAAATCTGGAGATCCGGACCCACTTTGGGATTGATTCGACCCTTGGTTCGAATCGATCATGAAATCATCCAATCGAGCTGAAATTTGGTGTGGACATTCTTCATTATGTGTTTAAGCTTCTGTGAAAATTTCATGGCATTTGGACTTGTAGAACTCGAGATATGATCGATTCAATGTTGCATTTCTGGAGAACAGGGATACTTCGAATCGATCTTAGTTCGAATCGATTCGGTCGACTCGATGCTTGCTGCGACGTGGCGCGTGTCTCTCGCTTCGATCCGTTTTGTACTCCGGTTTGACTGGGTCGAATCCATGGCTTGGATTCGAGGTAATGGATTCGAAGGATCTCTTCCTTCGAATCGATGAAACTGGTGCTCGTTCGAATCGATCTAGACTTGTAGCTATAGACCGATTCGAAGTTGTCTTGGCCTGGGGATTCGAATGCATGGATCCGAAGGATCCTTCCTTCGATGGATTCGAACTACGGTGTATGCGAGGATGGATTCGAACTTAAGGCATACGAGGGCTTGCTTGATGGAGTCGAAGGCGGTGAATGCTTCAATGGATTCGAAGCTATCGGTTTCGCCTGATGGAGTCGAAGCAATTCCCTTTGACCGATTCGAACCAGCCTCTTTTTCATGGATACGAGGCAATGATTGTCTGATGGATTCGAACATAGGCTTCGCCTATGGATTCGAACTAAGGATGTTCTACTCCATCTTTTGTCGACAATATCTCGAGCATACGAACTCGGATTGACTTGAAACTTGGATCATTGGTTCCCACGGCTTTGCTTGACGTGCCTTATCAATTGTAGCCCGATCCGGACTTGAACAAATTTCGTCGATATCCATAGCGATCCTTGCGTGTAACCGATTTCCGAGACGATCTGTCGCCGGTTTCTGGTTAAGTCCTTGGTGTCACGGCCTTGCCAAAAGGCGGGATAACATTTGCCCCCCAAAGTACGTCTTGTGTAAACATGACGTGCTTTGAAAAGCCACAGTCTCTCATTGGATAGCTACAACATGCTTTATCGAAAGTTGCATTCTGTATCGCAGTAATCGACTGTCGTATAATTGTTACTGGCTGTTGGGCTTTTGAGTCATGACGAGATGAACATTTGATTCCTGTAGATGATAAAGACCAAAACCTTAGTCAGAAATACGTGCATACGTGTATTATCTTGACCTTGGTTAACGTTGCGTGATCGCAAGTTGTTGTCAGTTCGGTTTGCTATCGAAATCTGCATCGGTCCTCTCCTGAACCGATTTGAGATTTGAGTTAAAACATCGCTTTTATGATTGTTTATGATCATCCTCTCGTATCGATCCTCTCCTGAATCGGTATAGAGAGTAGACAAGTAATTTTTCATATCGAAACGATTCGTCCCCTTTTCATCTGCGGTCTTTGATGGATTCGAAGCTATGTTGGCTCGAATCGATGGCTGTCGAATTGATGGCCCTAAGAACCTCGTGCTTCGAATCGATAAGACCTTCAATCCATCGGATGTTCTGTGGTTTCTTCGAATCGATGACGCTTTGCATCGATACTTGCATAAATGGAGTCGACGTCGCAAAAGGTTCGAAACCGGATGGATTCGCACTAAGGAATGGATGCGTAGCAGTTGAACGACTCCGTGTTGTGATGGATTCAAAGCAACGGTTTACAATGGATTCGAATTCGCTGCGTTGAATCGATTGGTTTCGATTTTCTCACCTGTAGATGCCGGTCAGGCGTACCGGGAGGCGAATCGTCCTACTTCCCCTATATATACCGAGGTCCTGTTCATTTTTAACTTTTTACTTTTACTGTTTCATTGCCTTCTTCTTCGAATCGACCTTCCCAGAGCCGAGAAAAAAGCGTGTCTTCCCCGAATCGATTGAATCTTGCAAACCTTCATTCGTAATCAAATCAGGTACTCGAGGGATCGATTCGAGATGAGAAAAATAGAACTATCTTCGCCTTAGAAAATTCTGGGGAGTGACGAGATCTGAATGAAATGGGTCGACTCGACGGAGTTGAAGAGTGATGCTTTTCGAGTCGAATCAATCAGAGTGTTGTCTTCTGCTGCTTCGTATCGATCCTAGAACGACCGGTTCGAATCGATCTTGTGGGCAAGGCTACGAATCGACGACTTGGAGGAAACTGGCATTGGGCCGCTCGATTCGAAGTGATGTCATCCAGATCGATTCGAAGGAGTTGAATAAAGATCGATTCGGAACAACGTGGGACTCATGGGTTCGAAACGTTCCTCCATTATAAGGCTACATCGAGTCGAACCATATGGATTCGAAACACCTGGAGTCGTACTCCATCGATTCGACCCTCATTGTTCTGTACCGATGGATTCGAACGCCTTCGTTCTCTGAGACCATTGCTCCTTTGATTTTCTCCATGATCTGAACTACGACCAACTTCAAGTTTGTACTATGACGAACGTAATGAACCTTAGCATACTTGACTCCGACGAGCTTCGGCCTTGCATAATCGATTTTGACTAAAAGATTTAACTTGAATTTCCTTTGAGGCTCGTCGATGGAACCATGACTTAACCAATAATACAACTGAAAGATTTATACTTGAAGTGGGTAGTAGCCTTTGGATGGTGTGGAAGTGACGGTCAGCGATGACGGTCATCTTCGTTCTCAAATTCCCAAGTTATGTTGTACGAACATCTTGCTTTATTCTGTTACATCTGCTTAAGTGATGCACAGCACTTACACTGCACAACACGTTCACACACACTACACTGGGGCATGCGCGGGCTGTTTATGAACTTAATGTTGCTTTCTGATGAGTTAGTTAATTATGGAATCTTTGAGCTCCCAACAACAAGAGGTACAGAGCTCGACTCCTCCGGTGCTTGAGATTCCCGATATCCCTGCCGATGTAATCGATCCAGCTCCAGATGAGTTGCCAGAGGCCATATTTATTGAGGACCCTGTTGATTCGGTTCAGTCTAACATCTCTGAATCCTTATTGGGACGAATATGCTTAAAGCATAACATATCTCTAGGTGACGTATTATTGCCCAGCGCCACTGATAGACCGCACAATCCGCCTGAAGGATATACAGTATTCTACCGTCATGCTTGTGCGGCCGGAACCCTTCCTCCTTTCAATCAATATATCAGAGGGATGCTATCATATTTAGGAATCGCTCCTTCACAACTTCATCCCAACGGGCACGCGTTGCTGAACAGTGCCTTTGTCATATTTATGGACTGTCTCTTTCGCCCGCCGAGGCCCTCCGAGATCAGACACATATTTAACTTCAAGAGTAGGGGTGATAGCCCGTCTTTTACATTTTTGGAGGCAGTTAGGAATTGCCAAGTTGTAGTTGGAGCTTGGACTCGACTGAGTTATTTCAAGAACGAGTGGTTCTACGTTCGGTGCCCTCCGGGTTTCGCTAGGCGATGGTTGTCTAGACGTAAGCGCCTTAACCTGTTTTCTTGACCAATAGCTCTTCGGTGTTAAAATTGACATTTCATTCCTTTTACAGCTATTATCTCCAGGCCCGATGGAGGGCGTTTCAAGGGTATCGTCCGGAGTCTTCAAGAAGTCCCAAGCGAGTTGAGGCATATTGATTCGGTGCTGAACGATTACAACTTAAGAGTTCTTGGTTTGATCGACATCAATCAAAGCATAGTCGTTGAGGGATTTGCAAAGCCCGCCTCCAAGAAGGAAGATAAGAAGAAACCCAAGAAGAGAAAAGCGAAGAAGTCACTCGGAATCAAAATAATCGAGGCGAGTGACGAAGAAAGAACCCATACGGATTCAGAGCCCATGGCTGACCTCTCGGGAAACTTGGAGGAGTCGGGAGAAAAACGGAAAGGCAAGGCCGCCGTCTCCAAAAAACTTAAGTCCAAGGGGGGAAAATCCGTAGATGTGTTTCTTCCCGCTTCCGGAGTCATGATTTCTGATGCCGCCCCTTCTCATTCGAGAGATTCTTTCAAAGGGCTTGACGATATTCCTATCCCAGATTATATATCGATTTCTCATAATCCTGGGTTGGAGGAATTTCAAGATGTTCTAAACATGAACGAGCCCTTTCCTTTAAGTGCGGTCAACACTTCCGGTCGGTTTGGGGGTTTACACATTTACACACACTTCCACAGCACTTCATGACTTTTGCATAGTAAACATTGCTTTATGGGATCCTAATCCGTGATTCTTTCTTATCGCAGGTGAGATGTCAGGACGTGGCTCTACTCTGGATAGGCTTCGGAATGTGCGCCAATCTTCTCCATTTTACGATTCCCGCAGGAGAGAAACAGATAGGGATCATGGGCGAAGCTATTCAAGTCAAGAACGTTATGATAGAGACAGAGATTACTCGCGTGGCCGTTCTGGCTATGATTACTCTGACAGAGACCGGGGATACCAGTACCGACCCCGATCCGCTCTCCTCCGCCTCCCAGGGCCCCAGTAGACCTCCCAGGGCCATCTCATCAGCAACAGCTGCCTTCTCAATCTTCTCGGCCTGATGCTCAGCGGCCAAGAATGGAACCGACAGCAGCCGCTATAATTGAACAAGCTCCGGCTGAGTTGACAAGCGAGGAAGCTGCTAAACTCGCCCAAATGAAAAATGACTACCCTGAAATTTGCATGGATGGCTATATCTTCCCTCCTAACTTTAAAAGAATTCCTCCGGACGCTGAGACCACTGCTCATAGTTATATCCACGACTTCTACGCTCAGTATAAGGAGTGGTACAAGGCAGCCGTGAAGGCTTCTAGAGTAGCTTTTGACAGGGCGAAGATCATTGCTGAACGTAATGCTGACATTGTCAAACAGAAACACATCATTCAGGTTCTTCAATCCGAAGTGGAGACGTCCCGAAAGTCAGAGCTTGAAACACTTCAGAAACATGAAGATGTCGTGGCCAAACTGGCGAGGATGCAGCAAGAACACTGCGCCACGGTGGAAGAGATGGGCCACCGCAACACCACCATTGCAGCTGAGCGAGACTTAGTCGTTAAAGAGCTGAATGAGCTCAAGGCCAAATTCGCTGAAATGGTGAAGGAGAAGGATGATGCGAACGCCACTGCTCAAGAGGCTTGCGACCAAGCAGTATCTCTCAGGACCGAACTTGCTGCGGCGGCGGTCAAGGCTAAGTCTGCGGAAGCAGAGATTCAGGAAAAGATCTTGGAGGAGAGGTCTAGGCTAGATGCTGAGTTTGACGATCTCTTAGTCACGTATAACGCTAATGTGCTGGAACACAGAAATTTAGCGTGGCTGGGAGATGACTCCATGATCTTGTACAATGCCTGGACCCGGCTGGTGAATGAGAAAAGAGCAGTGCATCCAGATGGAACACTTGACGACTTTGAACTGGAGATGCGTTTGCTCACCGAGGATGAGAGGAAGACCCTTCATGAGGTGGTGATCTCTATGGCGAAAGAAAAGCTTGGCGTTCAATCTCTAGAGACAGGCGAAGGCTCGGGGATCGCGCATCACGGGACAAGTGTTGGAGCTGTAATTCCAACATTGCCCGAAACCACTGGTGCGGTAGATCCCCAGTCTGTTCCTGCCTATAATCCTGACCAACCATTATTATCTTCTGCCGAGGATTCTGCCCACGTTTCGGTCCAGACCAAGGAAGGTATTTGAACGCTTCTCGTAGTTTAGTCGTGAAGAACCTTAAGCAACACACTTGGCTAACAATCTTCGTTTTGTCGCATTTCAGTGACTGAAGTTATTGTTTCTGCGCCCCTTGCTCTATCAGTTCCTCATCAAACACAAGGGGTTGTTTTTTCTGAAGCCATCACGACTTCTACTTTGATTGGCGAGGAGGGAGATGCAAATATGTTTTCTTTCAGCGCTCAAATGATTGAGGAGCTTCTCAATGAACCCATCGATCCCTCTGTCAACCCGTCCGATGCTGTGAGTGGGGCTGCTCCGGCCGTTAGTTCATCTATGCCAGCTATTGGCACATCCGATGCGGCCCAAGTATCTCGTGAGGATGACATCATTGCTGAGATTGATGCCGAGATGGCAGCAGGGAATGCTGGTACGAATCCGCCCGGGCCTGCCCCGTTAATGGTGATTTCACCGGGCGGTACTGTAGTGATTGAGACTGCTCCTGTCCCTCCTCCTGCTACTACTCCTATGCCTCCAGCTCGTCCTCCTAGAAGAATTTCCGTCGCCTCCAGCTCTGAGGAAGACGTCGACATTATATCGCTGCCGGAGGGCAAGCCTGAAAAGAGTAAGCGATTGAGGAAAAAATCAGGCAGTGGATCTGGTGGGGCTACCCCGAAGAAGAAGATAAGGAAGAAGAAAGATTGAACTCTTTCTTTAAATCTTTGTTGCGTAGGGTAGCATTTTGTTGATTTCTCTATTGCCGTGTATAGATGTGGATTCGGCTCCCACTAGCAGAATTTCCTTTAAACACTTTGTAATCAGATTCTTTTTTTGTTGATAGTGGAAATGAAAATTTATTCCCTTTTGTCTTCAACTTGTTACGTGTTATGGTTCTGCCCCCAGTATTGGGAATAAGTGTGGAGTCGGCGTATGTTTATACTCCGCCTCGCACTCTGGGAGTATGGAGTTAAGGAATGTTTATACTCCGCCTCGCACTCTAGGAGTACGAAGTTAAGGAATGTTTATACTCCGCCTCGCACTCTGGGAGTACGGAGTTAAGGAATGTTTATACTCCGTCTCGCACTCTGGGAGTACGGAGTTAAGTAAAAAGCTGGTACCCAGCTCGCGCTCTCGGAGTACTCTGGGGTTTAGGAAAATGTTTATACTCCGCCTCGCACTCTGGGAGTACGGAGTTGAATGAAAGTTTATACTCCGCCTCGCGCTCTGGGAGCACGGAGTTTAGTAAAATATTTATACTCCGCCTCGCACTCTGGGAGTACGGAGTTTAGTAAAATGTTTATACTCCGCCTCGCACTCTGGGAGTACGGAGTTTAGTAAAATGTTTATACTCCGCCTCGCACTCTGGGAGTACGGAGTTTAGTTAATGTTTATACCCCGCCTCGCACTCTGGGAGAACGGAGTTAAGTTAAGTGAAGGGTTGTCGTGTATCAACCCATTTCTTGGCCTGATGTGATGGCTTGCCCCCGAGCTCGGGTTTCATTTAGCGAGTGGTTGATTGCTTCACAGCCACTCCCTACTTGAATAAATTCCACTGTGTGATGGAACTTAGCTCTTCGTGCATCGTGATGTTGTACATTGTATTTAATGAATCACAGCTCTGGCTCGAAGAGATGACATTTTATTGCTGAAATAAGAAAATATGGCAAATCAGTTGCCTTATTACAACTTCTAATTTCGAAATGCAAAAGTAAATTGCTGAATAAAAAACATGATGAAATAAATAAAGCCTGTCATATGTAGTAGCGACGGAGACTCTCGCTGTTCCAGGCTCTTGGTAGAACTAGACCGTCCACGGTTGATAGTTTAAATGTGCCATCCCCAAGTCTTTGTGTAATCACGTACGGTCCTTCCCAATTTGGTTTCATGTGTGAAGGAACTGGGTAGATTCTCTTGAGGACCAGGTCACCGAGTTCAAAGGTTCGGGGTCGAACTTTGGTGTTATATAACCGGGCGACCCGACTTCGGTATGCGGCCGCTCTTAAATCAGCTTCTTCCCGTTTCTCGTCCAACAGATCCAAAGATTCAGCGAGTAATATAGCATTTGTTTTTGGATCGTAATAAGTTACGCGGTGAGAAAATACTTCTGTCTCAACCGGAATAACGGCCTCCGAGCCATAGGATAAGGAGAATGGGGTGTGTCCAGTTGCGGTCTTGTGAGTTGTTCGATAAGCCCATAATGCCATAGGAAGTTCATCGACCCATTTGCCCCCAGCCTTTTCCAGTCGTTTCTTTAAGATGGATTTGATAACTTTGTTAACAGCTTCGACCTGACCGTTTGCTTGTGGATGTGCGACTGCAGAGAACTTTTTATGAATATGAAATCATTGGCAGAAATTCTTGAACTCCGAACTTTCGAATTGGGTCCCATTATCGGTGATGATGGTATGCGGGAGTCCAAATCGGCAAATGATATTGCGGACCACAAAGTTTATTACTTTCTTCGACGTAATCGTTGCGAGAGCTTCGGCCTCGGCCCATTTCGTGAAGTAGTCAACTGCGACGATGGCATACTTCGCACCACCTCTTGCCAGAGGTAAAGCGCCAATGATATCGATACCCCACATAGCGAACGGCCAGGGACTGACCATTTGAGTTATCTCGGTAGGCGGGGCTCTTGGAATTCGAGCGTGTTTCTGGCACTTGTCGCACTTTCTGGCATAATTGGCTGCATCTCGGTTCACTGTCGGCCAGTAATATCCATATCGGAGTATCTTCTTAGCAAGCGCTTGTCCACCGGTGTGATCGCCACATTCTCCCTCGTGCACATCATGTAACACTCGTTTGACTTCGTCGTGAGCGATACACCGGAGGAGTGGAACAGAATAACCTTTTCTATACATGATCCCGTCCTGAATGATGAACCGCGAAGCTTTTCGTAGAACTTGCCTTTTCTCATTTCGGTGTTCAGGCAATATCCCATTCTCAATATAATTTCGATACGGAGTCATCCATGATTCTCTGCTGGGAAAGGTTTCCAACACATCATTCGTTTTGATTTGATCGATGCTTGGGAAGGACAAAGTTTCGACCGGGACAAGCCCCATTTGCTGTGCTTCACCTGTGCTGGCCAACTTTGCCAATGAATCGGCCTTTTGATTGCGATCTCGTGGTATGTAGTAAATAGCATAATAATCAAACTGATCCAGTGCTTCCTGAACTCGGGCTAGATAAGCAGCTAACCTTCGATCTCTTGCTTGATATTCTCCCCGTACCTGACACACAACCAACTGTGAATCACAATAAACTTCTATAGCGATAATTCTCAGATCTCTGGCAAGCTTTAACCCAGTCAACAGGGCTTCATATTCGGCTTCATTGTTGGTTGCGTGAAAATCAAACTTCAAAGCATAGCATATGGATCGACCTTCGGGGGTTTCTAGTACAACTCCAGCGCCCGAACACCGATCGTTTGATGCACCGTCTGTATAAAGTTTCCAGACATATTCAGGAGACTCGCTGGTTTCGGGTAAGTCGTCTGGAACAGTAAATTCAGCTATGAAGTCAGCTAGGACTTGCCCTTGAATGGCTCTCCGTGGAGCATAAGTAATGTCAAATTGACTCAGTTCGATATTCCACTTGAGTAACCTTCCAGACGTCTCAGGCCGCGTGAGGACCTGTCGTAACGGCTGATCGGTATACACAGTAAGCGGATGAGCTTGGAAATAAGGACGAAGCTTTCTCGAGGCAATGACCAAGCAGTAAGCCAGTTTCTCCAACCTGGGGTAATTTCTTTCAGCTCCGGTCAATCGTTTACTAACATAATAGACCGGTTTCTGCACTCGATCCTCTTCCCGGACCAGAGCAGCACTGATCGCATGCTCTGATACCGCCAGATAAAGGTATAATTGTTCGTGATCAATTGGTTTCGACAAGATCGGTGGCGTAGAGAGATGCTGAACCAGCGATCGGAATGCGCCTTCACATTCCATGGTCCATTCAAAGTTTCGTTTTCCCTTCCGGATTAGATCAAAGAAAGGAATGCATTTATCAGTGGATTTTGAGATGAACCTGCTTAGCGCTGCTACCTTCCCGTTGAGACTCTGGACTTGCTTTATGGTCTTTGGAGTTTGCAAATTCCTTATTGCCCAGATCTTTTCGGGGTTTGCCTCTATCCCACGAGCGTTGACGATGAAACCTAGAAACTTTCCGGATGCGACGCCAAAGTGGCACTTTAACGGGTTAAGCTTCATTCCATATTCACGTAGGATGCGGAACATTGAATCTAAATCCCTGACGTGATCTGTGGAAAATCGGGACTTAACTAACATGTCATCCACATAGACTTCCATGGTCTTCCCGATCTGATCAGCGAACATTCGATTAACCAAGCGTTGGTAAGTTGCTCCGGCATTCTTTAAACCAAAAGGCATGACTCTGTAACAGTAGAGTCCCAGATCGGTCACGAAACTAGTATGTTCTTGATCGGGTAGATGCATGGGTATCTGATTATAACCGGAATAAGCATCCATAAAGGATAACAATTCGTGGCCTGCAGTTGAGTCTACGAGTTGGTCAATCCGGGGAAGTGGAAAACTATCTTTTGGACAAGCTTTGTTTAAGTCGGAGTAGTCGACACATGTTCTCCATTTCCCATTCGGTTTTCGAACCATTACCGGATTTGACACCCACTCTGGGTATAGAGCATCTCGGATGAAACCATTTGATTGCAACTTGTCAATTTCTTCTTTAAGGGCGGCAGATCTCTCTGGATCCATACCACGCCTCTTTTGCTTGACCGGAACATGTCGCGGATCAATATTCAAAGAGTGACTTGCAATGTTCGGTGAGATTCCGCACATGTCAGAGTGCGTCCAGGCAAAGACATCGAGATTCGCTTGAAGAAATTCAACCAATTCCTGTTGTATCTGTTTTCCCAGTTGAGATCCAACTTTTAGTACTTTCGAGTCGTCATCCTCACTGATTGGGACGTCCACAGTCAGTTCGGCTGGAGACGCTTGATTCTCTTCTACTTCATCATTATCTTCGTTATCTCTAGGGTCAAGATCTCTAAGGAATTGGTAGTGGTGCCCGGGCCGGGGCCCGGGCGCTAGTTGTCAATTATCAGTAAAACGGACGCAGAGAGATTCCTCTACGCCCTTTCCTTTCTCCTTCTTCTGTGCTTCACGCAACTCAGCAACATAACAGGCTCTTCCTGCTGCCTGATCTCCTTGAACGATTCCTATACCATGGTCAGTTGGGAATTTTAAAGTCAAACACCACGGGGCAATGGCTGCCCTGAATTCAGCAAGGGCTGGTCGACCCAGGAATGCATTGTACGGTGAAGCGAGGTCAAGAACAACGAATTGCAGTAGTCGGACTCTCCTGCGTTCTCCAATCCCCAGTTCCACTGGTAGTTCCACTATCCCAGTAGGTATTGTTGCACTCCCATTGAAGCCATGAACTCGGGATTGGCAGGGTTTCAAGTCTTTTGCTTCCATCTTCATTAAATCGTAAGCTCGTTTGAATAGAATGTTTACAGAACTCCCACTGTCAACCAGGATCCTCTTCATCCAAGCAGGACCAACTTGGGCAGATATGACCAGTGGGTCAATTGTTGGAGCTTCGATTTTGTCAGTATCTCTGCTTCTAAATATGATATCATCAGACATCGTTTTTTGTTGCTTAGCCGGGGTTCCATCCTCACAATTACTGCAGCATTCGAAGCTCGCATGCCTGATAGAGCTAGCATACGACTCCATTTCCCTCCAGCTCCTGTCCGCTGGATGAGGACCACCACTTATGGTATTGATAACTAGCCTCCCGCCTGTACGAGCGGGTTCCTCTTGTCTTTCTTGGTCTTGCGCACGGTTCGGGTTCGAGGGGCCCGCACCACCAGACTGCGGCGCCCGCACGAATTGATCTAACTTTCTCTCCCTGATCAACTTTTCTATGAGATCCTGCAAATGGCGACAGTCATTAGTATTGTGGCCATAACTCTCAGGAAACCTACAAAACTTTCCTGTCTGAATCTGCCTCTCCGATGACCGCTTCGGAGCGGGTTTCTTATACTGTTCAGTGTTGCAAGTTTGCAGGTACACATTTTCCAGCGAAGTGTTCAATGGTGTATAACTTTCGAACATCGGAGCCCTACGCCGTGGGCCTGGATTCAGATCTCTCTTCTTATTTTGACCATTGCTACCTCTTGGCTGAGTTTGTTTGTTCTGTATGTTTAACTGAACTTTTCCGGAACTGTCACCGGACTGTTTAACTGCTACATTGCTTTGTATTCCCTCATTTCCAAGTTTCGCATCGTCCTGCTTCCTAGACTGTTTCACGTCCTCTTGCCGTAAGAATTGAGCGGCTTTGGAGTAGAAACGGTCCAACGATGCGGGTGGTTTTCCGGCTAACCAATTTCCAAATTCAGAATCGGGATCAATTCCCTTTGTCAATGCCATTAAAATTGAGTTGTCGTTGGGATTACTAATTTCCACACATGCCGCATGGAATCTCTCCAAGTAACGCCTTAATGTTTCCCCACGAGCTTGGGTAACATTGGACAGGGTGTTAACATCTTTGGGTCTAGCGACATGCATACAGAATTGTTCAACAAATTTCTTAGCCAATTGGTCAAATGAAGAGATAGATCTTGGAGGTAATCTTGTAAACCACATTGTTGCAATTCCTCCCAGTGAGATGGGGAAGCTTCGGCATTTTACTACATCGTCGGCCCTTGCGGCGCTCATTGACCATTCGTATTTCAATATGTGCTGATTGGGATCAGAACTTCCTTCGTACATAGGGAGAGTTGGCATTCTGAATCGTCGAGGAGGTTCAGCGTATAGTATCTCGTCCGTGAAAGGAGTATGGCTTTGAGAAATCCCCCAATCGTCATTGGTAAGACCTTGGCTTTCGCGGATCATCTGACGTATCATAGTCGAGATGTCTGGCATTGCTACATTTTGAGCATGCTGAGCTAAGGTGTGGTCGGGTTCCACAGTGCGAGTTTGGACCGGGCGCTGTCGACGGTCCAAGTTTCGCCTCCTTGGCTCAGCGTCTTCCGGGACGTATGGTTCAGAAGTACGTCCCTGTTGTTGATTACTCGAATCCGGAAGATGTCGGGTATCAACCCTTGTTTCTATTGTGGAAGCTGTGACATGATTGTCCGTAGTATATTGTGGAGTACGACCACCTCGTGCTGATGGCCCAGCCTGGAAGCTGGTTGACGGTCCTACCCTCAATTGCCCAACAGTCAGGGCGGGTTGATATCCAGCAGTTTGAGCATGATCTCCGTCCAATCGGGGACGGGTAGATCTATGATGATAGTCAGATGAGGCAGAACTTTCAGTGGATGAGCGGGAAACATCATCCCTTCTGGACCTCCTACGGCCCTGGCGGTTCAGTTGGTTTGTCAATTCAATATTGGCACGCAACTGTTCGGCTAACTGCTGCCGACTCTGAGTCAACTCTTGAAGCAACACCTGAAATTCTTGTCTAGTGACTGCCCCAGACGGATCCGAGTGGGCAGTGTTGTCTTTGTTGGATGGCTGCTGTTGAGCAGGATTCTGTCCATCCCTACCTTCTTGTCCAGCAGCTGTAGAAGTGGTTCTCGTGCTAACCATTTTGAATGATGAATCCTTTTCCTAGATTTTATGCAAATCTGAGTAGAATGGAAGGATTGTGAATTAAAGATCTGGATCTTCCTCTTGGATTTGTGCAATCCGGTATCGATGGTAGATCCAAGGAGCAGGAGAAAAAAGCTGGTTTTTTCTCAGTGAAAGCACCAAAGTGTTTGTACCAAAAATGGGCACAACACTCTTCGGAAGTTTTTGAAGAGATAAAAGTGAAGAATGAAAATTAAAACTGTGGATTATCTAACAAAAACTCCAAATAACAGAAAGTAAATTGCAAAGACAAGCGATTTAGAGTGGTTCGGCGTTTTGCCTACGTCCACTATGAAGTTTGATGATTTTATTGCTCGATTACTTGAAGGTTACAGTAGTTAATAATGTAATACAACTGAATTTAAATGCTAAGTGTCAATCTAAAGCAGCGGCGGTGTTCTGGAGTAGATCTGGCAGAATCTGGGTGCTCTTCAGTACTTAGAATTCTCCGACCCCTTTTCTGAATGACCAGGGGCTCTATTTATAGGTGTAGGAGGCTGATATTTCACCTAAAATGAGGGGAGACCAGTTCTGGTACGTCAGGGGGCCCACATGGCCGAAATCTGGAGATCCGGGCCCACTTTGGGATCGATTCGACCCTTGGTTCGAATCGATCATGAAATCATCCAATCGAGCTAAAATTTGGTGTGGACATTCTTCATCATGTGTTTAAGCTTCTGTGAAAATTTCATGGCATTTGGACTTGTAGAACTCGAGATATGATCGATTCAATGTTGCATTTCTGGAGAACAGGGATACTTCGAATCGATCTTAGTTCGAATCGATTCGGTCGACTCGATGCTTGCTGCGACGTGGCGCGTGTCTCTCGCTTCGATCCGTTTTGTACTCCGGTTTGACTGGGTCGAATCCATGGCTTGGATTCAAGGTAATGGATTCGAAGGATCTCTTCCTTCGAATCGATGAAACTGGTGCTCGTTCGAATCGATCTAGACTTGTAGCTATAGACCGATTCGAAGTTGTCTTGGCCTAGGGATTCGAATGCATGGATCCGAAGGATCCTTCCTTCGATGGATTCGAACTACGGTGTATGCGAGGATGGATTCGAACTTAAGGCATACGAGGGCTTGCTTGATGGAGTCGAAGGCGGTGAATGCTTCAATGGATTCGAAGCTATCGGTTTCGCCTGATGGAGTCGAAGCAATTCCCCTTTGACCGATTCGAACCAGCCTCTTTTTCATGGATACGAGGCAATGCTTGTCTGATGGATTCGAACATAGGCTTCGCCTATGGATTCGAACTAAGGATGTTCTACTCCATCTTTTGTCGACAATATCTCGAGCATACGAACTCAGATTGACTTGAAACTTGGATCATTGGTTCCCACGGCTTTGCTTGACGTGTCTTATCAATTGTAGCCCGATCCGGACTTGAACAAATTTCGTCGATATCCATAGCAATCCTTGCGTGTAACCGATTTCCGAGACGATCTGTCGTCGGTTTCTGGTTAAGTCCTTGGTGTCACGGCCTTGCCAAAAGGCGGGATAACAATATCTAAATAATGAGTATTATCTAAGATTTTTCACTTGTATAAGTTGATAAAATCAAAGATTTCTTGTTATTCTCTTGGACTAGAATTGCACTTGCAAGAATCAAAGGTAGGGATTAGTTCAAATGAATTGCAAAGGCTAAATCCTAGCATTTCCATTAAACCTTTTGACGAAGTACTTAACGTTAGCCACGGTTAACAATTTATGGAAGATTTAATGAGGTGAGCATTGTTCCTGGGCCCAAAATGATGTAACTGGGTTTAATTTAAATTCCGATATGTTATAAACCCAAATAAAAAAAATACAACGTCCAGACAAGATCTTAATCAAAGCTAAAATGTTACAATGATTGGTTTCAATTTAATTAATTGAACTTATAAATGTAAAGTAGATAGTTTAGTTGATTAACAGCTGGCATATCTTCAAAAGCCGAAATGCACATGGGCTGCAAAATATAATGCCATTAAAAATAAGCTAGAATATAAGTTACAGTCTGCTACTACTAATTTTAAACAATTTACTTTTAGGATAGTGCGTGCATAGTGCATATTCTACCCGCGATGATGTGCAATTTATGCGTTTTCTGTTGCTATCTCGTGCGTAACTTTTTCCCATCTTTTATATTGGTTTCCCACTTTTTTGTCTGTACAACTTTACGTTAAGGCTCTGTACGTTTTGGGGCGTGATTTATGTTTCAAGATAGATATGATTCAAGATAGTAATAATATGATTCAAGATAGAAAACTATCGCCACAAAGTGTGCCGACGAAATTCAGTTCCATTCAATGTTTTAAGATCAAGCCAATTTGTTTTAGGTAGACGTCGCTAACCTTGAAATCCAACAAGCCCCGTTCACTATCCCAAAGGAAAGTGCTGAGAGTCCATACAACTTCAATTCTTGCTTCTTTACTGCTTGCTGGAACATCATAAGAAAGGACTTACTCAAAACGATCCATAATGTCTTTTGAACAAACAAGATTCTATGGGGCATAAACTCCACAAACATTTATCTCATTCCAAAGATTAATGATCCGTCTAAAGTGGGTGACTTTAGACGGATTAGCTGCTGAAACATAATTTACAATGCATCTCTAACATCCTAGTTAGTAGGATGAAGCCTGTTATATGAAATTTAATTTCAACCAATCAGAGTGCATTCGTTAATGGTAGAAGCATAGTTGATAACGTTCTCCTCACTCATGAACACATTAGGTGATATGACATAATTATTTAAGTCCAAGATGCTACCTAAAAGTAGACTTGATGAAAGCATATGATTCGACAAAATGAGAAACGATCTTTTATGCTATGAGAAGATTTGTTTACCAGGAAAATTCATAAAATGTGTTGAGATTTGCATCACAGCAGCTACTTTCTCAATTCAGGTTAACGGACAGCTATGCGGCTTCTTTAAGGACACTCAAGGCATAAGGCAAGGCGAAACCTTAAGTTCCTATCTTTTTCTCCTTATCATGGAGCTACTGACAGGCATACTCAAAGACAAATTTCATAAAAAGCTAATCGACTTTCACCCCAAATGCAGCAACCCCCATATCTTGTTTGTGTTTTGCAGACAATCTGGTTATATTCCCCAAACCGAGCCATAAATCCCTTGATAACATATCGATAGCTCTAAATGAATTCAACGAACTATCTGGATTTCAAATTAATTACTCTAAGTCTTCCATCCTCATTTTTGGCCTCTCCCTTCAAGTTCAAACCGATATTGCAACTGGTTCCAATCTAAACCTGATGACCTCTGGGATGAAATATATAGGAGTTTCTATATTCTAGAATCTTCTTACGGCATAAAAAGCTTCTACGCATGATGTAGTCAGCTTGTAACCACTTCTTATGGATGGGTAATCCATACTCCAAGAAACCACTCCCATCTCATTCAAAAAACTTCAAACTACAACAAATAATGGAGATTTCGGCATTAAAAATCCGGTTTTATGGAACCAAACAGCTTTTTCAATCCATTGGAGCATCATTTTCAACCATATGTCCTCCCTTGGTCCAGTGGTGCATCACCCACTACATAGCAATCACGATTTATGCTCCGTAAAAGTTAAATCAAATTCTAGCTGGGTATGGAAAACTATAATTAAATCTAGAGATAAGTTGAAAATTATAATGCAATTATCAATCACCAATAACTCAAATGCCTCCTTTTGAATGACCTATGGTCAAGTCACGACATCATTATCTCAAACATGCTAAGCTATAACGAGATCATGCAAACAAGCATCCCTCTACAAGAAAAAATTAGTGAACATTTCTATAATGGTAGGTTTCACCTTCCCTATTGCACCAATCAGAATATGAGATCAATTTGGCAATCTGAACCACTCCTATGGGGTTACAACTTGCAAGGGAACTCCATCAGTCTAGTCTACAAAGAGCTAACATCTACCTTGATTGTTAATGCGTTTCCTTAGGCTTCGCTCATTGGGGATAATTTTGGCACCCACAGACAGAACCTTTTTATATGGAGAGTGATTCAAAATGCTCTACTTACTCAAGGTAAGCTATGTCACTCCGATTATTTGACTGCTTCATTCTGTTGTTGGTGTGAAAATGCAAATGAAACCAACGAGCATCTGTATTTTGAATGCACAGAGATCTTTGAAGTATGGAAGAAAAAGCGGCAGTAGGGAAATTCCATATTCCATCTTAAAACAACAAATTGGAGTGGTTAAGCTTTTCTAGGCTACAAGATGGAAGAGCTATAAAGCTACGATCTTGCTCCAACCCCTAAAAGTGGCTCTAATTGAAACTTGTAGAGAATGGAATTTTAGACTATTTGAAATGATTAAAAGAAAGAATCAATAAATAGCCACACATTCCAATATTCTGATTAGACAAGCTATTCTAGCAAGGGACTCCTCAACTCCAATTACTAGTCATGAAAAATCTATTTTTGACCAATGGCTTGAACTTTGTATTTAAACCTAGACGTACTTTTTAATTCAGTTTAATAAAATGTGGTAAGTGCCCTCTGTAAAAACCCTAGATAATGTCTAAAAAAAAGATAGAAAGCTATAGAATTGAGAATGGGCATTTCACCAGAAGGACGAACTTTGCAGTCCAATTAGTTTCTAGAACACACATCCATAGAAATTAATTCAAAGCCAAAGTCAGCAGAATAATTACTTTTAAGGACAAAGTCAGCAGTCCAATTACTTTCAAGGACATAATTTCATAGGTTTTTAGGTCTTAGAAACTAATTATTTTGCATTTTGTCCTTAAAAGTAATTATTTCAGTTGTGTGTCCTAGAAACTAATTGCACTTGCTAAAGAGGCCCTTGTTGCTAATTTCCACAATTGAGAATTCATGTGGCCGACCTTGACCATTTGGTAATAAGGCAACGACAATGATAATAATGAAACTAAAGCATAATTTCGATAATTAACATAGACGTGTATTGTTCTTTAATGTCGCTTCCACATCCATATTTTGACCAATTAATGTATTTATGGTTCTTTTAAATAATAAATCTTATGTTTGGTTGGACAAAAGCCAGGTTCGATTCTAAGGTAATAAGGGTGAAAAGACAGTTGTTTAATGAAAACAATTTGATAATGGTAACGGGGTTTGTGTTTTATTTATGTAGTGAAATTTATACATTAAGTTTTGTAATTCAAATTGTAGTGTAGTTATACCTACCTTGTTACTTAACTATGGCAAGTTAGGTTGAAATTCGTATAACATCATAATTTATTTATTTATTTGAAATAAACAAATACTTGACAGAATCAACATTTCAAATCAAACTAGCACTAATAAAAGGTAAGACCGCCTACATCGAGTGTAGCGAGGATCTATAGACAATAAGAAAGACATTCGATAAAAGTTTTGTGGACCACATAATGACTTTTGAGGTCAATAGCTAAAATCTAGATTTCTAGGTTTATCCAAATTTTAGAAAAACGAATGAATATTCCAACAAAATGGTACGTCTTTTGGTAGAAATAGTTGTAGTCTTTATTTTTGCTTGGTTTTGAGAAAATTAGATGAAAGTAATGGTGCAAATAAGTTACAAACAAGTTTAAAAATAATAGTTCAAAATTAAAACAATCAATTTTAATTTCAAGTTACCTTACCATTGCAATATCAAATCTTTTTGCAATATCATGATGTAGAGTTCACCTCCATATATATTAATTATGAACTTATGTATAGAGTGCACCCAATAGATACTTCAATGTTGGGATGGAGGTATAAAAGTACCTGACTTTTGTAAATCAATGTAGTTTAATTTTATCTCAGTTGTCTAGCTAATAACAGAAAGTTTGAGAATGAGTCTCCAAAATATCCAGCTTTTACAAAGCTAGATATATATTCTCCTTCCTAGCTTAAATTTTCCAACATCCTTTTCTTCCTCAATTTCAATACATATTTTTTTCATTAGAACTATTAGTTTGTATATTACTACATAAAAGTTTTTCGATAGAATTTTATATATAGTTTTGTGAATATCTCAAGCACCACTAGGAAATATCTCTGATTTTTAATTTCAACAAATTAAAAGGTATTTGTGCATTTCTCTGTTTCATATTTTAATTTTTCAATTTCGCTTCATGGTTTGAATGATATACATAAAACACATAAAATACTTATATTCATAAGGCATTGAACAAAGATATATTAAAATAATAGATACAGACATGTATTAGAAAAAAAGACACAAACATATACTAGAAAATAGATACCTACATACATTAGAAAATAGATATAGGCATATATTAGAAAAAGAAATACATAAAATATGCATAATTTGATTAATTGCTTTGATTAGTATTTGTTCTATCCTTTCTACTTCAACTTGCATTTCAAACACATGTTTCTTTCCCCTTCTACAAAGTGGTGAATCTATTATGTATTCAAAACATACATAACCATCCATGCATTTCTAGATCTGAAGAATCGCCTCCCAATATTTTCATGTGTTTCGCAAGCGATCATAGGTGCATCAACCCGACATTGACATTGAACATTATTAGATTGTTGTTCTTCTTCCAAAATTTTCATGTGTCTATTGGATAGGTTATTTGTAATACTTAAAATGAGTAACCTTTTGAAATTCCAGTGATTCTGTATTGTATCAATTTTTCACTATGTTTATATAGAGAGAGGACACATTGATTTTTATCACTTTAAGACAAAATAGACATGATATCTTCACAACCTGAATTGATATGTCACAAAAGATAATAATAACACTTTAAGGCAAAAGCTACCATTAAAACTGTTGAAAGCATAAGGCACATCTTCCACTTTTTGAAAATGTTTACTGGACTTGATTTAAATGAAAACAAATCAACTCTGTTTTTCGGTAAATGGGCTAATTTCAAACAACAAATAGTAGACATTTTAAACATCAGTATTGGAAATTTACCGGTGATCTATCTAGGCATCCCTTTATCTAATAATATACTCAAAGCAAGAGATTTTGGATATTTAATTGACAAAATCAATAAAAAGTTTAGTCATTGGAACAACAAACTGCTCAATATCAGTGGCAGAATTAAATTAGTGAAAACTGTGATCCACCCAATGGTTCAATTCTGGTTTCAATTCACTCACTTTCCTGTGGCTGTTATTCAGAGAATTAATTCTCTTTGTGCCAATTTTATATGGAAATCTAAGGCCCACAAGATGTGTTGGGATGATGTCTGTAAAACTATAAATGAGGGTGGCCTTGGTATTAGAAAGATTGATGAAATTGGAAAAGTAGCGGCTGCTAAATTGATATGGAAATTTATTCAAGGTGAATCACTCTAGGCTAAATGGATTTATAATAAATACTGCAAAAATATAAACTTTTGGATTGCTGCTATGAATAACAATGCATCTTATACATGGAAAATTCTGCTAAAAGCAAGACAATAGTGCAAGGGTGTTATTGATAGAAAAATTATAAAGGGTGAACACACTGATGTATGGTCAGACCCATGGATTAATGGATATTCTCTGGTGGATAATTGTAGTTGGAATTCTATGGCTGTTAATGGTGGAAGCCACAGAAAGGTATCTACTCTTTTAGTAGGTAATGAATGGAAGAATCACATGGAGTGTGTGCCTACCCAATTTAAAAATATAATGCATAATATCAAAATCCATTATCAAATGCAAAAGGATTTCTGGTATTGGCTTCCTAGCAATAATGGTGAATTTAGTAGCAAATCAGTCTAGGAACATATTAGAACCAAACATTCTGAATTCGACTGGACAAAGATTATTTAGGATAAAAATTGTGCACCTAAAATGTCTACATGTGCACTTCTGGCCAAATTAAACAGACTAAACACAAATGATAGAATCAGCAGATGGAATAATACTATCGACCAGTCTTATGTGTTCTGTTTAAACCATAATGAAGATAGAGATCATCTATTTTTTAATTGCATATATTCTAGACAATTTTAAGTAATATTCTAGAAGAAATCATGCATAAACTTCAGATTAATCTCGGAAGTTCCTTTGAAATTGATCAAATTTTGAATATTATGTGTCAAAATCAGAAAAGTAACATATTACTTAACCAATTCAAGAATATTGTCTTTACTTCTCTAATTTGGCATATCTAGTGCAAAAGAAACTCTAGGGTTTTCAAAGGCATTGAGCTTCCAGTTCAAGTAAGAATTATCCTCATAATCCAAGATTGCAAGCAATTAATTCAAAATAAGCTGGATACAAAGAAATTAAGTAAAGAATTTGAACTTATCCTATCAAATTTCAGCATTTTAATTGAGCCAAATCGGGACCTCCAACCTCCTTGATCTTGATGTTGATCTACTCCTTCAGCTGTCAATAGGCTGCTTATCCTCCAGGATTGAGATTATAGAGAGTTCTGCCATTATTGAACTGATTTGGAGGTGTGTCTCAGATCTGATTTTTAGTTTAGGCGTACGAAGCTTCTCTCTCCAGAAGGTTGTTTGTTGAAGATATTTTATGTGGTGGAGTTTATTTTTTAGTTGTGTTAATGAGATGGTCCAGGTGTCTTGTTTTGAAGTGGTCTTTTTTTGATGTTTTTTTTGTTTAGCCTTTTTTAAGCCCCAGGTTGATCGAATGGATGGTTTTGAGTGTGTTGATGATTTGTTTACTCCTCCATCTATTTGAAAACTTGGTCTTTGGCTTCTTGTCTGTTGTATTGTTAATATATGGACATGATATGCACTCTTTTTCTTTGCAAGGCACCCATATTGGTTAGGGGGATTGCAAGGTTTTAATAAGGCATATCATGAAAGTACATGCTTTCTATTTATATTTATAAAGAACCTTTTTTGCAAAAAAAAAGATAACAATAACGCTTAACATCACTCAAGGAGACATGAAATAACTCTACTCATAAAGCATACATGAACCATTACAGCTAAAAAATGATATGTGATCTCTCTCTGCCAAAATTGTGGTCTTTTCCTATTACTACTAAAACCAAATAAGACCTTACAATTAATAGAATTTACAATCAATAGTAAAGAATGAAAGTTTCATACTTTTGTTACAAATCCACCTATTACATACCCTACTACGTCTATGTATAGCAGTTGTACTCATTGCATTATTTGCAATAAAGTCATTCACATTACATCAGCCACTCTACATGCATGATTTGTTGTAGCTATTATATACGCATTTTCTTATTTCTCTTCAATCCCCTTCCTCAATTTGAACTCCTTTATGAATTCTTCCTTCCTTCTTTGCCTCTTCAAGTGATCCAACTGTCAGCTTCTTCCTTAGTTTGATAAAATGTTTAACCGATAATCGCTTTGTGAGAATATCTGCTTGTTGACATATTACTGGGATACGATTGATGTTCAAATTTCCTTTAGCCACTTGATCTCGAACAAAGTATAGGTCTAGCTCTATACGCTTTGTCCAGGAGTGGAGGATGGGGTTAGGTTGTCACACCCCACATTTGGTTTACGAGTTGTTTGTATATCTGTCTCAGATACTGACTATAGCCACATGACTTCGGCTACTATACTTATGACACTCCTGTACTTTGCTTTTGTGCTTGATCTTGGGTTAGTTGGCTACTTTTTGGAACACTAAGAGATAATTTTCTTAAAGATATACACAATGTCCACTGGTAGACCTCATGTCATCAATGGCAAAGCCCAATTTGAATTAGCAAATGCTTCGATTATGAGTTCTTGGTTGGCCTTGAGCTTTATGCCATTATCTAAGGTTCCTATGAGATGCCTTATAATTCTCTTCATTGCCTTTCTGTGATTATTGAGAGGTTGTTGCATGAATTGGCAAACCTTGTTTACGCTATATGACACTTCAGGTCTAGTTATAGTGATATATAATAAAGTACCCATTGTACTTCTATATGATGTATATTCTCAAATGGATCGCCTCTATTTTTGGATAAGTGCATGTTACTAATCATGGGAGTGGGAAGATGATTTGCATTACACATTCCTATTTTCTTTAGGATGTCTTGACTGTACTTCTTATGACTCAAGTGTAACTCATGGTTATTGACTTTCTTTACTTCAATTCCCTAGAAGCATTTGAGTTCTCCTAGATCTTTGAGTGAGAACTGTCTATTGAGATATTTTACTAAGTTTACCATCTCATCATTATTACTTCCTCTAATTAAGAAATCATCCATATAAATTAAAATATAAGTTGTTAATGTATTAGTAAGCTTGATGAAAAATGAGTTGTCCGACTTTGCTGCATGAAACCAAACTTGACTAGAGTTAGTTTAATTTTTTCAAACCATAACCTAGGTGCTTGCTTGAGACCATAGATAGCTTTTTTTATCTGCATACTATATGTTGCTTCCCTTTCACTTCAAAACCCTTAGGCTGATCCATATACACTTCGTACTGTGGTACACTATTAAGGAAGTCATTATTTATATCCAACTATTTTATTATCCACCCATTGTGAAGTGTAATGGTAAGTATTACTCTAATGGATGTGGGTTTAACACCAAGTGAGAAAGTTTCATCAAAGACGAAGCCATATTGTTGAGTATAGCCTTTAGCAACTAACCTGGCTTTATATCTTGTTATTTGGATTCCTCTTCAATTTATACGTCCACTCGTAGCCTATTGCGCAATATTTCCAAGTAATACTATGGGTTTTCAAGTGTTATTCCTTATCAACACATCATGCTTTTCTTTCATTGTCGCCTTCCATTGTTCATGCATTTTTGCTTCTTCATATGTAGTTGGTTCATGGTTAATACTGGTGACAATGTATATTTTGGGTTTGAATATTCCACTTTTAGCTCTTATAATCATGTGATGCCCTTATGGAGGAGTATCTTGTGTTATGTGTAGGTATGTCTGCTCTTAAGTGGCATTTGGTTGTAAATCTTGTTGATTTGCTTGTTGCTATTGGGACCCCATTTCGATGTTTTAGTGTTCAATCTCAGGTAAGTCATTTTCCACTTAAGTGTTCAAATCCTCCAATACTTCTTGATCTGATTGTTCTTGGCTATCATTCAAAGGTAGTGTTTGTATTTGTTTACATAGTGGTACGGTAGGAATGTTAATTCTAGGATTATGTACCTTATTTGTAGTTTTAATCCTTTTCTATGCAAATGGAAAGATACATTCAATAAATGGAACACGTCTTTACATAAATATTCTTCCACTTTCATCAAGGCATTTGTATCCTTTTTGGTTAACCTCATATCCAATAAATACGCAAGGGGATGACCTAACGTCTAATTTAAGGGTATTATAGGGTCTCAATAATGGAAAGCATAAGCATCCAAATACTTTCAAACTTTGATAGTCTGGTTCAACACCATACAACAACTTTATTGGACTGTTGTGTTTCAACACTTTACTAGGTATTTGTTTATTAGGTACATTGCAGTATAGAAGGCTTCAAGCCAGAACTTGAGTGGGAGAGATGCTTGTGCAAGTAGTGTCAAACCTGTTTCCACAATATGCATGTGATTTCTATTAACCATGTCATTTCTCTCAAATTTGTCCGAGCATGTGATTCTATGCATTATTCCTTTGTTGTTGAAAAATTCCTTTAATGTTTTATATTCAGAACCTCCATCAGTTTGCAAGATCTTCAGTTTGTGGTTTAACTGTCTCTTAGCTTGGTTAAACAATTGTTTAAGAAATACTTTAGTATCTTACTTAGAAGTTAAGAAATATATCCAAGTGTATCTGGAGTAAGCATCTACAAAAGAAACATAGTATTTAAACTTATAATATGAAATAATAGGTGTTAGACCCCACAAGTCTGATTCAACTATTATAGAGGTATTGTATATACCGTTCTTGAGTCATGAAAAGGCATTTTATGTCCTTTTCCCATCTGACGAAAAGTATAAATAAAGGGTATATCCATGCTGCCGACTAAAACATTAATTTTACTTAAGATACTTTGGTTACAAGTACATTTTGGTGGCCTAACTTACTGTTCCATACATCAAAACTTCTTATATGAGCATTACCTTTTGCAAAATTACAGTACCTTTCTTAATTTTTAATAGCTTGCTTGCTTGATAGGTCAAATATGTAGAGCCCATCATGTAGACTTCCCTGTAATAAAACAGTTTAATTTAATCCATCTTTCACCAAGCATGTATTTGGATGAAACTCAAAGTAGACATCGCTGTCTCTTGCAAATCACGAGACACTTAGTAATTTTATCTTTATTTGTGGAACTCTAAGCAGACTTCTTAAGTGCAATATTCTTCTGTTGTTATGTACAGTGAAGCTAACATCTCCTTTATGAGTGATACTTAGTGGTATGCCATTACCCATGCAAATATTTGTTTTACCTTTATATTCTTTGCTAATAAGATTTAGGTTTTGAAGATTATTTTAACATGGTCCATGTCTCTAGAATCTAGGTACCAACTATTGTCTTGGATATCTTCAATTTTGGCATGATCATACTGATTAATCTGGTTCATGTTGCCTTGGCTTTATGATGTTCTTGGTTCTTGATTAATCTAGATTATATTGGCTTTGATTGTGTAACCTCCTTATGCATTACTTGAAGAAGAATTTCACTGTGCCGTAGAGAAGTTTGTGTCAAATCTGAAGTGACACTTCATAACCGTATGGCCAAAATTTCCACAAATTTGACACCTTGATTTCCTATTGGTCCATTTACCACACTTGCCTCCACCTTTGAATGAAAAGCTTCCTCTAAGGTTTGGCCGATCAACCATGTAGTCTTGGTTATATCCGTTGTTAGGTTGTGATGCAGCGCGACCTTCCACTTTCTTAGGTCGCCAACGAGCTAAGTCCCCTGATTTACAACTTAGCAACTTATTCTTTAAACCGTGCCATTTTAGGTCGCAAGCGAGCTATGAAGTCCGACCTAACGACCTAAGCCAGAATGATAAGTCGTTGGAACGACCTAGCGAGTCAAAGCAAAACTCATATCAACCAAATTCCTTAGGTCGGTCAAACAAGCTAACGACCTATGATAAGTCGCGAACGACCTATCTTAGGTCGTGCAACCTTTAGGTCGCTGAAGTTGATTTCTCTTATACCGCATCTCTTCCTTACTGAATGTTAAGTCGTTTGTGGATAGGTCGCGTGTTGCTATTCCTTAGGTCGTCAACGACCTAACTTAAGTCGCTGCCAAGCATTCCTCAATAAGTCGCAAGATCTTAGGTCGCGGGAAGATTTCCAGAAGCCTTGGTCTTAGGTCGCTGCGGACCTATCTTCTTGGGTCGTTGCCGCCATATGTTCCTAAGTCGCCCAAGTACTAGGTCGTTAACGACCTAGGCTAGGTTGCTGATGGAGGCTGCTGTTTTGAGTCATGTTGTATATACGTTGTTGTACTTTTATTTGTTATGTCATTATGTTTGTAACTCATATAAGTTGTAAATATGTTAAGTCGGAGTAATTGTTTGTTTTAGGTCGTGAAGGACTTGTAATGTGTTGTATTGAAACTGTTTGTTTTAGGTCGTCTATTTTAGGTCGTCGGTCTTAAGTCGTAGGTCGCTGATCTATGGTAAGTCGTTGCCGACCTAAGTGTTGTCCAGAATTTTGTGTGTGTTGCGTTGTAGCCTATAAATAGGCAGGTTACGTCATTTGTAATGGTTGTTGATTTTGAAATAAAATTTGTTTGTTAGCTTTGTGCTTTCATAAAATTGGTAGTCGAGTGTAATCTCCTATCTCCTCTTTCGGCATTCGAGTGCGCTCGGATCAACGATCGTAGAAGCCGATTCGTGGAATCAAGTGCGCTTGATCAACGTCGAAGAATCGTAGATCTTTAAACATGGTATAGTGCTCTATCAACGTGTTTGGGATAGCTAGAATTCGGTATCTTCGGATCAACGAATTCGGGCATTTCGGTATCTTCCATTCCATCCATCGTTACTTTCATCGAATCATCGTTTTTTCATTCCGCTGGTGCATCATTTGGTATCAGAGCTGGTTTTAGCCAATCATAGCTAAATCGAGTCTTGGAGCCAATTCTTTGAAGAATTTCGAAGTTGAAGTGTTAGCCGAGCTTGAAGTGTTGAGCCGAGCTAAGTAGGAGTGAAGTTGTTCGCATTTTTGTTGAAATAGCGGAGATCGGATTTGTGTTTGAGGAGTTTTGTTGTTCATCGCGTTCATCACAAGTCGCAACAAGAGTGAAGATTTTGATCCATACCATTTTGGATCGAAAGAAGAAAGGTGTTTGAATTTTGGCGGGGAGCTTTGCGCGCCAAAACGAGGATTTGAATTGTGTTTGAATTTTCTTTGAAGTGTAGAAGAGCTAGAGGCGAACTTATTCAAGTGTTTGGGAGATTTTTTCAAGTTCATTGGGCATCAATTTTGAGATTTGAAGTTTGGAGTTCGAATTAAGTTGTTTGTTTATTTGGGGTGTTCGTGAGAGTTCAAACAAGTGGGGAAGTTTGATTCGAAAATTTTTGGATCAAAGTAAAGTTTGTGTTTGGATTTGTTGAAAATTTGATCATGCCTCCAAGATATGTTAACCGTCATCATAGCGTTGCAGATTTGTATGGGAGAGAAGATCCTGAACAGATGAAGCAACGTACCAATGAGAGATTCAATAAGGAGTTCGAGAAAGTGGAGAGAATGAAGTTTGACATGAATCGAAATCAAAGGAGAGTGTCGCCACGTTATGATAGGAAAAAAAGAGAATCATCTTTGACCATAAATCGAGATCGTGGAGTTCGAGACAGTCGTGATTATCAGAATGGAGAAAGAAGGGTTTATAGTGGTTACCAGCATAAGCCATATGGTGATTATGAAAGAGGAAGTAGAAAGAATGTGAATGGTCTTAGAAGAGGCAATGTTCAGAATCGACATCGAAGCTCATTTGATTTTGAAGAAGATCGTTATGGCGATAATATTCATTTTAGATATCGGGAATCAAGGGTGGATACAGAAATTCCAGAATTCCGAGGTGGTTTACGAGCAGAGGAATTATTGGATTGGTTGTCAAAGGTTGAAAGGATTTTTGAGCTCCACTACGTTCCTGAGGATCGTCAAGTGAAGTTAGTTGTTGCAAGCTTGAGAGGAAGAGCTATGGACTGGTGGCAACAAACTAAATCAACCAGAGAGAGGATGAAGAAGTCTAAAGTTGTCAAGTGGGATAAGATGATAAGGATGATGAAAGCAAATTTCTTACCCTACAATTATCAAGCTCGTATTGATCAACAGTTGCAGAAGTTGAGTCAAAGGAGTCAAGGATAGGGTGTGGTTACAAGCTCCAACAATCAGAGTAAAGGTGTTCTTAAGAGAGTCAACGAACCAGTTGCATATGGAATCACGAAGGCAAGTGTTGATGATCGAGTTAAGCGCTATCATTATCAGGAGTTTGTCCATCGAAGTTTTGAATGTACAAAGTCCCAGAAGAAATCCTTTGTTGCAGAAGATTGTGAAAGCAAGGATGTGGATGATTCTACTAAAAGCAAGACAGAAGAGGAAGAGGAACCAACTAGTCCATTATCTTTCGGCGATAGTGCTGAAGAATCGGAAAATAGTGCTGAAACCTTGGTTAGGTATGAGGCAAGTAAAGAGCTTAGAAATCCTGAGGAGGTTAAACCAATGTTGGAAGAGCTTGAAGAGGTTGGTCCTACAGAATCATTCACAGCCTTACCACTAAAGTTTGACAACGAAGATGAAGAGGTCGAGTTGGAGAACGAAGAATGTAATTTGTTGAGGAGGATTGATGAAGTTACTTTTAATCAACCACCACAATCTGATAACGATGTAGAAGTTTTGACAGAAGATGAAGGATGTAACTCATTTTGGAGGATTGCTGAATTTGACTTTTATCAACCGCCGAAATTTGATGAGGATGAAGATATTGAGTATAGGGATGTAGAAGTTGATTACTCTTCACCACCAAAGATTGATGTCGATAGCATGAAGGAAGAAATTGTATTCGGAGTGGATGAAAATAACTTGATGATGGAAGATTTTTGTTTAATGCCTGAGCTTATGGACGAGAGCCAACTAATTGTAAATTCCATTGTTTCCGAGAAGCCCGAACAAAATGAAAGTGAAGCAGAATCAGATGGTTCATTATCTTTAGAAGAGTTCATCAATCCAATGAAAGAAAGTGATGAATTATCATTGTTGATTGAATCTGGGAAAAGTTCTGATTTTGAGATACCTACGGAGGTTGAAGTATTTGAGGAGTGTGAAGATGAGAAGTTTGAGGAACTGCTTGAAGGAACTAATCTGGTATTTTTGGGAGAGCCGGTTGAATTTAGTAATGAATTGTTTATATTGACCGGGCAAGGAACAAGTGAAGACCTTGATGTTTTTGAGGAAGTTGGATCAGAATTCGATGAGTTTGAAAATGAATATCCTGAGGAATTAATAGAAGAATTACCATCACTACAGATCATTCAACATCAAACTGAACTAGCACCAGAAGCTAATTTACTGCGAGGATCGTATGACCTTGTGAATCTGAAAGAACAGAAAAAGTTGAAAAGACAAGAGGAAGAAAATGATTGTCAGTGGGAGTTATCTAGTCATGTCTGCACTGCTGACGTTATCAACGTCAATCACTGGGAATCGTTTCATGAAAATAAACATGTTAAAGGAGAAGCAAGTTGGAATTCATTTCAGTCAGGGGAAATTGATGCAACACATCAAGGAAAGATTATAAATGAGGACACACCTGAACGAGATAAGGAAAGACGAGAGTCTGAGCATGAGTCCTCACACTCTTTCGGTCGTGATTTCCTAAGTCGTTCCATGATTTTAAACTTCCTTATAACGTCTCACATTTTCGACACGTTGTGGTTCTATATCACATCTTCCTATTGGCATAGGCAATATGGTATACAACACTATTCTCTTGAAGTTCTGTGCTACATGAATTGGATATGGCATTTAATGCTTCGATCTTTCCACACTTTTCCATATGTCATCTCTCTCAGATCACTTCCTTATGCCGCATGTCTAATGCCACGTCTGTTTTATGCAATACGTTCTTTATGTCGAGCCACATCATCAAAGTGTCAAGACAAGATCAATCACGAGAGTGGTTATCACCAGAGCCGCAACAAACCAGATAATGAATGGAAAACAGCATCACGAAGAAGAAAAGAAAACAATTTCGGGACAAACTCATTTCAATCAGAGGTCGATGCCATCGCACAATCTCGCTCAAAGGACCTAGGTCGTTCACGATTTAAGAAGAAGGATAAAGAATCACATCTACTATCTAAAGTGTTGGGTTTTAGATTGTTCAAATGTTTGATTCCATACCTTAAACACAAACTTTTAAAAGAAGAAGAAACTGTAAATTCGAGGACGAATTTCTTCCAACAGGGGGAGGATGATGCAGCACGACCTTCCAGTTTCTTAGGTCGCCAACGAGCTAAGTCCCCTGATTTACAACTTAGCAACTTATTCTTTAAACCGCGCCATTTTAGGTCGCAAGCGAGCTATGAAGTCCGACCTAACAAGCTCCGACCTAACGACCTAAGCCAGAATGATAAGTCGTTGGAACGACCTAGCGAGTCAAAGCAGAACTCATATCAACCAAATTCCTTAGGTCGGTCAAACAAGCTAACGACCTATCTTAGGTCGTGCAACCTTTAGGTCGCTGAAGTTGATTTCTCTTATACCGCATCTCTTCCTTACTGAATGTTAAGTCGTTTGTGGATAGGACGCGTGTTGCTATTCCTTAGGTCGTCAACGACCTAACTTAAGTCGCTGCCAAGCATTCCTCAGTAAGTCGCAAGATCTTAGGTCGCGGGAAGATTTCCAGAAGCCTTGGTCTTAGGTCGCTGCGGACCTATCTTCTTGGGTCGTTGCCGCCATATGTTCCTAAGTCGCCCAAGTACTAGGTCGTTAACGACCTAGGCTAGGTCGTTGATGGAGGCTGCTGTTTTGAGTCATGTTGTATATAAGTTGTTGTACTTTTATTTGTTATGTCGTTATGTTTGTAACTCATATAAGTTGTAAATATGTTAAGTCGGAGTAATTGTTTGTTTTAGGTCGTGAAGGACTTGTAATGTGTTGTATTGAAACTGTTTGTTTTAGGTCGTCTATTTTAGGTCGTCAGTCTTAAGTCGTAGGTCGCTGATCTATGGTAAGTCGTTGCCGACCTAAGTGTTGTCCAGAATTTTGTGTGTGTTGCGTTGTAGCCTATAAATAGGCAGGTTACGTCATTTGTAATGGTTGTTGATTTTGAAATAAAATTTGTTTGTTAGCTTTGTGCTTTCATAAAATTGGTAGTCGAGTGTAATCTCCTATCTCCTCTTTCGGCATTCGAGTGCGCTCGGATCAACGATCGTAGAAGCCGATTCGCGGAATCAAGTACGCTTGATCAACGTCGAAGAATTGTAGATCTTTAAACACGGTATAGTACGCTATCAACGTGTTTGGGATAGCTAGAATTCGGTATCTTCGGATCAACGAATTCGGGCATTTCGGTATCTTCCATTCCATCGATCGTTACTTTCAACGAATCATCGTTTTGTCATTCCGCTGCTGCATCAGGTTGCAGCTCACTGATGTAGATTTGGTCTTCTTTAAAGATTTGATTTTTATTGAAGTTCTTAAATCTTTGAATCATTGCAAAGTCGATAGAGAAAGCTTGAATGCTATTGTTTTTCTGCTCTATTCTACCTTCATGAGACAATATGGTGGAGTTAACATATTGCAAGGTTAGTGTGGTCACTTTGATGCAATTAATACTATGACTATGTCATAATCATCATTAAAACCATTAAGAATTGTAAGTACATGCTCAGTTTCTGATACCTTATACCTAACAACTTCAAGGAGATCACATACAGTCTTGATCTTGGTTAGATAATCTGTGACGCCCACCTTTCTGACCCCCGAGAACGACACTTAATACATCCATGGTATTCATGTGTCGTTGCCCAAGTATCTGAAAGACGAGTTGTCATGGGGTAAAATATAAGAAAGGAACAATAATCTCACAACGGAACGGTTAAATATAACATAAAAATAAGACAGTACATAAGGTTACTCCCCAACATGGAGTTATCAGAGTTACAACAAAAGTACTACTGTCAGTCTAGGCAGTTATAACAACCTGCCTTTAAATATACATACATAGAGCCAACATCTCATAACAGCGGAAATAAATAGCTAGATAGATAAGGAGCCTTCTGCTCATCCACCATCTTCAAAAGAGCCCAAAGAAACCTGTCATTTCCGGACTACTCAAATATAAATGAGTACCCGAACGTTTAGGGAAAACAAACAATTCGGGTCAGACGATAAGTCCGGTATGAGTAAACTCCAAAAATAGAACACACAAAGTAACTAGTGAGACCACATCACAAAAATGCAGAATGGGTTTTTCCCTCACAAGGACAACATCCAAGTATAAAAGAATGGATGCAGATAATTAAACATCGCGAAGAGCGCAAGACGCTTCCCGATGAAATTAAGAAAGAATCAATCTAAAGTTTTGAATCAAAAATAAGGAAAAGGAATTTTTCCAACAATGACTAGGAGGGTGCGCCCCCCTTATCGAAAGTATACCTCTAGAAAATATACTTGAGAACTACGATGGCTCTCAGAAACCTCTAAGCCGGACCCCCCAACCTTGCCGAGTATCCGATTATTTCACATCTCCGTGCGCATACAACCGAAACCAATCTAGAGTAGATGTGAAAATACCCTAATGGGAGTAACCCCACATAGCTTGGCCCCCACTCGCTCTTTATTTAGTCATTTCCGACAAAGGATATCAATTCTCTAAATGAGCAAAAAATCGTCTTAGATTGACGAAACAAAAACAAAAGGAAGAAGGGTATCGAAATTGATAGTCAAGATATCAACTATCGGGGATAACAAAACAATCGTATATGGAAATTAAAACTTATACCCTTTCAATGCTTGGAAAATATCCATATACTTATCTCATCGATATAAGTATATTCACAAAACATTTGGGAGGATTTCATATTTCAAAAGCATACTTAGATGGGTCAAAAACAATTGTATATAAAAAATGTGAATGTTTTCCATTATAATTATAAAGATCATTTATGGAAATCAAATCTCCTATACTTGTCACGTTTTCGATATTCTCGACTTACTCTACCCCTCGCCCAGAAACAAAGCCAGGTAAGTCAGGGCACTGGTTGCTCCTAGCCTTGCCTAGACACTTCGGTTCCAGATCTCACAGATAGAGGATCAATCTATTCATCGGCTTTTAGTGCCAAGTATAGGACTACTTACTTTCTATAAATAACCCATTTAAATCATTATATAAATTTTGAAGCTCCTTTAAAATACTTTAAATAAAGATTTAAAACTTCCATTCAAATCATAACTTAAACCCATCATCTTTAAAGGAGAATACGACCAAGAGGGGTGAAGCTCCCTCTTAATCAAATGAGATGCTAAAAGGGGTGTTATTTCCTTTTAACCAAAAAGTCACTAAATGACAATCCTAAGTTAAAAGGTGGTGTAAGTTCCCTTTAACTTAACATCAAAGTTATTGCTCATAAACTGGCCGAGCACAAATCAAACAACCAAACAAGAATAATAACAGACTCATTATTATTAACCATTTACAATCAATAGTTAACACAACATTTTTGAAAATGTGAATGAGTCAAAGAAAAGACATTAAGATTACACTGACTGTAAAATAATTAAATTATACCCACAGAATAAGTTATACCCACTAAACTATGAAAACAAGGAATATACTCACATAATAAGTTATACCCACTAAACTATGAAAACAAGGAATATACTCACAGAATAAGTTATACCCAGTAAACGATGAAAACAAGGAATATACTCACAGAATAAGTTATACCCGCTAAACTATAAAAGCAAGGAATATACTCACAGAATAAGTTATACTCGCTAAACTATAAAAGCAAGGAATATACTCACAGAATAAGTTATACCCGCTAAACTATAAAAACAAGGAATATACTCACAGAATAAGTTATACCCGCTAAACTATAAAAACAAGGAATATACTCACAGAATAAGTTATACTTGCTAAACTATAAAAGCAAGGAATATACTCACAGAATAAGTTATACCCACTAAACTATGAAAATAAGGAATATACTCACAGAATAAGTTATACTCGCTAAACTATGAAAGCAAGGAATATACTCGCAGAATAAGTTATACTCGCTAAACTATAAAAGCAAGGAATATACTCACATAATAAGTTATACCCACTAAACTATGAAAACAAGGAATATACTCACATAATAAGTTATGCCCACTAAACTATGAAAACAAGGAATATACTCACATCCTATTTGCTTTGATGGAGACTTGGAATACTTCACCTCTGATAATGAATTTTAGTTCTTTTCTTTTATTTGTGAATGAATTAAAATGAGATATGGACTTGGCTATTTATATGTGAAGAGAAGGGTACTTTAGTCATTTTCTACAGCCTAACCTGATTCGACCAGATTTTGGTCCAATAGAAACCAGCCGTATGCCTAATTTGATTCGACCAGATTTTGGTCCAATGGCAACCATCCGCATGGCATAACCTGATTCGACCAGATTTTGGTCCAATGGCAACCATCCGCATGGCATAACCTGATTCGACCAGATTTTGGTCCAATGGCAACCATCCGTATGGAATATAATAATCATTATGCTATTTTGTTTTAGTAGGCAAGTAATTATACTATTCTGTTTTATTAGGATAGGTTAATAATTCTTTCTTGTTTTATTAGACAAGTAATTATACTATTCTGTTTTATTAGGCAAGGTTAATAATTCTCTCTTGTTTTATTAGGCAAGTAATTATACTATTCTGTTTTATTAGGCAGGGTTAATACTTCTAGATATAAAATCCATTATTTAATCATTTAAAAACATATTAACTATTCATGTTCAAAGTGATTAAATTATGGGTCGTTATATCCTCCCCTCCTTAAAGGAAATTTCGTCCTCGAAATTAATCGAATAAACTCTAAATATCAAAGAACCCAAATGATATCATATATACCACACAAAGATACAAGGAAAATGACCTTAACACAGCTGGTGAGTACACTAAAAAGAAACAACAAAATACAAACAACAACTACATCAACTCGAGATAAGAATCCCTAATATAGTCCTCAGTTTCCCAAGTACAATCTCTAACATCTCCACTCCACTGAACCTTAACAAGATTCACAACCTTCTTCCTTAATCGCTTTATATCTCGGGCGACAATACGAATTGGCCGCCTAAGAATAGTTAGGTTAGGCTGAATCTCCAAATCAACTTGTTGTCCCCGTTCTACTATCATCGAAGGGTCGTGTCACTACACCAGAAAAGACTTTTGGTAGCATTGAAAAAACGCTACCATAACTTATGGTAGCGTTTTAGAGAACGCTGCTATACGACATGCAACTAAAAGTCTAAAACTTTTTGTTGCGTTGTAGTAAACGCTACCAAAAGTCACTTTTAAATGCAACTATAGGTATTTTCTGTAGGATTTAAAAAACGCTACCAAAAGTCACTTTTAAATGCAGCTATAGGTTTTTTCTGTAGGGTTAAAAAAACGCTACCATAAGTCTTCATTTTTTGGTTGCATTTTTTGTTTATATGCTTTTTTTGATTTTCAGTAGCGTTTTTAAAATGCAACTGTATAATTTTTATATTAGTTTACATTTGTTTCTGTAGCATTTCTGAAACGCTACTAAAAGTTATTGGTTGTTTGGTAGCATATTTTAAATGCTACTATTTACGGTTGATGGTTTATACCATTTTCAGCAATTGCTTATATACTATTCATATTAAAACGAACGATCAATCGCATAATTTTCATATATTCAAACAAATAATTAAATCACATAATTAGCATATACAAACAATCAATCATATGATCATCATATTCAAATAATTGCAAAAACATGCTAATCTCACAATCAAATATAATATCCATAATCAATTCGATAGTAGTTTTTCAAAAAAATAAGTCACATACTACAAGCATTCACAGACAAGTTTCCACAAATGGTACTAACAAAATACAACAACATATATAACAATTAAATTCATGTTCGTTGCTTGATTACCAATAGTTCTTTGTTGTCGACAGTCTTCGCTTCGAAATAGCTAATTACCTGCAAATGAGTTTAACAATCAACAATATATATATGTATATATATATATGTATATATATATATATGTATATATATATATGTATATATGAAAATCATGTAATCTATAACTCGATATTCTATATTAACACATATTAACAAAAATTGTTCTATTTTTATATGCATCCTATATAGTTCCCCAACGAATACACAATTTTCAATTTACACAGATATTCAGATCAAAACTGGGTTAGAAGTCTAATTGGATTTCATTCTATGTGCAGATTGTGTATTCAGTACTATGGGCAGATTGTGTATTCAGTACTATGGTCAAGTTAAATCTTATAAAATATGAAAAAGTATCTGGAACGTCCGTAATCCATCGATGATGCATCCATCCACTAATTGAAATGTACAATTTTCTTTACCCTTGTCGTTTTCTATCAATTGGGTTCTCTAAAACAAAAATATTCCCTAAATTCACATTGTCGTAACTGTATTAGGCAACAACTGTAGTGTCAGTTACTTCCATTTATTTGTGTTAGCCCTCTTGTATAACTACATTTGTGTAATACATGTGCAATGACATAACGATTAATTTGAGTAGACAACAGACCTCTCCCACTCCTCCCCTCATATCACAACTCCTTCCGCTGCCTCGACCATCTTCAACACAACACAGCTTTCATTCCATTCCTTTCACTACCAAACACTACAATCACCTTCACAACCAACATTCACCAGAAAAAAAAACAAAAAAAAACCTGTTGCCCTTAAACTCATTGTCTCTACCACACCCAGCTACAACCTTTGCTTCAGTACAACCCTGCACTCCCCTCTGCCTTGTGCTGCTACTCCTTTTACTTATGAAAATGATTTCTAAATTTTCATGATTTTGTGTGATCTTTTTTTTTCCTGCATACTCAATCTCCTCCCTTAAGACTACCCTTTACTCAGTTCCTTAGTTTCTCACTTCATAACAACCTCTTCCTCTAGACTCATGAAAATTATTAAGGAATCTCAAAATCTCACCAAACTCACAATTTACATAAGTAAAAGGAGTAGCAGGTAGGCCAAATTATTAAGGAAATTCGTATGTTGTGTACAATAGCATGTGTTGTTGTATACAATAGCAGCAGCACATGGCTGCTCCATAGTGTAGGGGCAATGCCATTAAATTATTTCTTTAAATTTTTAAAACCGGACTGTATTTATGTTGAAGGGTTCTATATCTTAGCTATAGCTTGACTCCAACCACGTACGTCATTCATGCACATATCTGAAACTACAAAATTAGTAATTTTCCTTTCAAGTCTGTCAAAAATTGATGTACAGGTGAATGAGTGTGGCATGTGAGAATAATATAAGCAAGTCACTTTCGTCTGTAGCGCAATGTGCAAGTGAGCCAGAATGCAAAGAGTCCCCTATATAACGGAAAATTCATATAAGCAAATTGGTTAAATCAGCAAATGAGAGTTCTGTACTGCCTTGCATATTATATCACTGATGCCCAATTTTTCGCTGTGACTGGGGCTCTTTGCTAATTGCGGCAACTCGAGTAGTGTGAAGAAATACAGAAATGGAACAAATCTCCGTTTTGATTTTTTTTCCCACGTTCTAGCAACGGCAATACAAGCCTTAGGAAACAAAAAAAATGAGGCTTTGCTTTTTTTTGTTTTTGCTGTCACGATCTATAAACAGGAAACATGTTCCCGTTTATAGGTTAAAAGGCATTTTGAATGTCATTTAGACTATAATTTAGGCTATAAACGGGAATCTGTTTCCCGTTTAACTCTATATAAAATAAATGAAAATAAACTCTCCACTCTCCTGTATATTTACATTTCTTATTCTTGATATGCCTTATTGTATCAATCAATCATTTGTCGTTACATCAACGGAAGTTTTAAATAATGAAAACAAACCATACCTACTCACAGGCAGAAAGTACTGCAGGCCAAATTTTTATTTACAAGGTCATTTATATAGTAGTAATATGCTATCAAGGCCAAATTTTTATTTAGAAGGCCATTAAAAAAACTTCCATTGAAATACTCTACTCCTTAAACGTGTCGGTTACTCTACTCATTAAAATACTCTACTCATATCACCCTGCTTTAAGTCAATGAAACTTCTAAACAGCTGAGTTTTCCCGGCTTCTGGAATAAACTGTGCTTCAAAAACTTCCTTGAACCGGGTCCAAGAAAACTCCCTCTCCGGAGTACTAGCTGTTTCTGAATCCCACCAATCCATCGCTGACTTTTGAAGTTGTCGCGATGCCAACAGCCATTTCTCCGCATCCTCCAACCGAAGATCTCCAGATATTCTTTCACAAGTTCGAAGCCACATCTACACTCCATGAATATCTTCAGTCCCATAGAGTGGTTTCCCACCAAAACTGGTAAAATTATTACACAAAGCTGCAAAGTTCATAGGGGTCTGAACTTTCACTAGCATTTCCTCTACCGGATCTACAACTGACATGGTAGCATTTCTAGGTATCCTACCATTAGCAGTCGTGCTAGTTCCAGATCCTCTCCTTCTTCCTCTTCTTGTATTCATTTTCTATTATCTGAACAAATAACGGTTATCTTTAGAATACAAAAATAGGATTAAAATGGTTTAAGGAAATAACACCAAAGGATCTAAAACTAGATTTTAGAGGATAAATATTATTATTATAAAAATTACAAATACGCTCTCTGAAGATTAACTCATTCTAGGGCATCACTTACCCTATCTCTAATGAGTTATACCCCAATCAGGCTAAGGTGTTCGCTCAACCAAAGCTCTGATACCAACTGTGACGACCCACCTTTCTGACCTCCGAGAACGACACTTAATACATCCATGGTATTCATGTGCCGTTGCCCAAGTATCTGAAAGACGAGTTGTCATGGGGTAAAATATAAGAAAGGAACAATAAACTCACAATGGAACGGTTAAATATAACATAAAAATAAGACAGTACATAAGGTTACTCCCCAACATGGAGTTATCAGAGTTACAACAAAAGTACTACTGTCAGTCTAGGCAGTTATAACAACCTGCCTTTAAATATACATACATAGAGCCAACATCTCATAACAGCGGAAATAAATAGCTAGATAGATAACGAGCCTTCTACTCATCCACCATCTTCAAAAGAGCCCAAAGAAACCTGTCATTTCCGGACTACTCAAATATAAATGAGTACCCGAACGTTTAGGGAAAACAAACAATTCGGGTCAGACGATAAGTCCGGTATGAGTAAACTCCAAAAATAGAACACACAAAGTAACTAGTGAGACCACATCGCAAAAATGCAAAATGGGTTTTTCCCTCACAAGGACAACATCCAAGTATAAAAGAATGGATGCAGATAATTAAACATCGCGAAGAGCGCAAGACGCTTCCCGATGAAATTAAGAAAGAATCAATCTAAAGTTTTGAATCAAAAATAAGGAAAAGGAATTTTTCCAACAATGACTAGGAGGGTGCGCCCCCCTTATCGAAAGTATACCTCTAGAAAATATACTTGAGAACTACGATGGCTCTCAGAAACCTCCAAGCCGGACCCCCCAACCTTGCCGAGTATCCGATTATTTCACATCTCCGTGCGCATACAACCGAAACCAATCTAGAGTAGATGTGAAAATACCCTAATGGGAGTAACCCCACATAGCTTGGCCCCCACTCACTCTTTATTTAGTCATTTCCGACAAAGGATATCAATTCTCTAAATGAGCAAAAAATCGTCTTAGATTGACGAAACAAAAACAAAAGGAAGAAGGGTATCGAAATTGATAGTCAAGATATCAACTATCGGGGATAACAAAACAATCGTATATGGAAATTAAAACTTATACCCTTTCAATGCTTGGAAAATATCCATATACTTATCTCATCGATATAAGTATATTCACAAAACATTTGGGAGGATTTCATATTTCAAAAGCATACTTAGATGGGTCAAAAACAATTGTATATAAAAAATGTGAATGTTTTCCATTATAATTATAAAGATCATTTATGGAAATCAAATCTCCTATACTTGTCACGTTTTCGATATTCTCGACTTACTCTACCCCTCGCCCAGAAACAAAGCCAGGTAAGTCAGGGCACTGGTTGCTCCTAGCCTTGCCTAGACACTTCGGTTCCAGATCTCACAGATAGAGGATCAATCTATTCATCGGCTTTTAGTGCCAAGTATAGGACTACTTACTTTCTATAAATAACCCATTTAAATCATTATATAAATTTTGAAGCTCCTTTAAAATACTTTAAATAAAGATTTAAAACTTCCATTCAAATCATAACTTAAACCCATCATCTTTAAAGGAGAATACGACCAAGAGGGGTGAAGCTCCCTCTTAATCAAATGAGATGCTAAAAGGGGTGTTATTTCCTTTTAACCAAAAAGTCACTAAATGTCAATCCTAAGTTAAAAGGTGGTGTAAGTTCCCTTTAACTTAACATCAAAGTTATTGCTCATAAACTGGCCGAGCACAAATCAAACAACCAAACAAGAATAATAACAGACTCATTATTATTAACCATTTACAATCAATAGTTAACACAACATTTTTGAAAATGTGAATGAGTCAAAGAAAAGACATTAAGATTACACTGACTGTAAAATAATTAAGTTATACCCACAGAATAAGTTATACCCACTAAACTATGAAAACAAGGAATATACTCACAGAATAAGTTATACCCACTAAAATATGAAAACAAGGAGTATAATGACAGATAAGTTATACCCAGTAAACGATGAAAACAAGGAATATACTCACAGAATAAGTTATACCCGCTAAACTATAAAAGCAAGGAATATACTCATAGAATAAGTTATACCCGCTAAACTATAAAAGCAAGGAATATACTCACAGAATAAGTTATACCTGCTAAACTATAAAAACAAGGAATATACTCACAGAATAAGTTATACCCGCTAAACTATAAAAACAAGGAATATACTCACAGAATAAGTTATACTTGCTATACTATAAAAGCAAGGAATATACTCACAGAATAAGTTATACCCACTAAACTATGAAAACAAGGAATATACTCACAGAATAAGTTATACTCGCTAAACTATGAAAGCAAGGAATATACTCGCAGAATAAGTTATACTCGCTAAACTATAAAAGCAAGGAATATACTCACATAATAAGTTATACCCACTAAACTTTGAAAACAAGGAATATACTCACATCCTATTTGCTTTGATGGAGACTTGGAATACTTCACCTCTGTTAATGAATTTTAGTTCTTTTCTTTTATTTGTGAATGAATTAAAATGAGATATGGACTTGGCTATTTATATGTGAAGAGAAGGGTACTTTAGTCATTTCCTACAGCCTAACCTGATTCGACCAGATTTTGGTCCAATAGAAACCAGCCGTATGGCCTAATTTGATTCGACCAGATTTTGGTCCAATGGCAACCATCTGCATGGCATAACCTGATTCGACCAGATTTTGGTCCAATGGCAACCATCCGCATGGCATAACCTAATTCGACCAGATTTTGGTCCAATGGCAACCATCGTATGGAATATAATAATCATTATGCTACTTTGTTTTATTAGGCAAGTAATTATACTATTCTATTTTATTAGGATAGGTTAATAATTCTTTCTTGTTTTATTAGACAAGTAATTATACTATTCTTTTTTATTAGCAAGGTTAATAATTCTCTCTTGTTTTATTAGGCAAGTAATTATACTATTCTATTTTATTAGGCAGGGTTAATACTTCTAGATATAAAATCCATTATTTAATCATTTAAAAACATATTAACTATTCATGTTCAAAGTGATTAAATTATGGGTCGTTATATAATCTCTCATGGGTAAGTTTTCTTTTCTTAAGTTCAGAAGTTGCCTTTTATAGTGCATAATCTTTGCTAAAGATTGTCAGTTAAAGATTTGCTGAATTTTAATACATATTTCATGAGAGGAATTACAGCCTACATGAGGTAAATGGTTAGGACCGATGGAAGAGAGAAGTCAAGATGATAACAAATGATCTTGCCTTTGATGTGTGGTATATTATGTTTTGATTGTTAGGTTATCATCTTCTCCGGTGATGAACTTAGGTGGTGTGCTTGCTACGCCTCATATTAGATCTTCTAAACCATATCCCCTTGCAGCGGTTCCTATTTGAAATTTCTATAAAAAATAATTATTCTCATCAAGTTGGATGATGATCAACTAGTTTTAAGGACTCATAATTATTCTAGTGATTCTTCAATTGCATTTTGGAAGGTGGTAGAATTATTTTGTGAAGTTGAAAAATTGATTTGTGAGGCATTATTTAGATTTGCATCTTGATTCTCATCGCCAGCCATTGCTTCATAGATTTGATTTGCGTTCTTTAACTTTTGAATTGATTTGACGAAAAATTTGCTTTAGATCTTGAAGATTGAGATATGCCATTAGGATTGTTAGATCTAATACCATTATATAATTTACAGTGAAGAGTAAAGAATTAAAGTTTTACTAGAAATCCACAAACTATTACAAACCAACTGCATCTATTTATAGCATTTGTACTCATTGCATTCTTTACAATAAAGCCATCCACATTATGTCAATCACTATACATGCATGCTTTACTATAACTATTACATACACATTTTCTTATTTCTCTTCAATTACAATAGCAATAAAAGTTGACCAAATTGATAGAGTAAGGGTGTGCCCAAGGGGAAATTATGGATTGGTACAGTTCCATAGAATTAACCAAATTCTTCTACTTTCTTCCTTGCCTTGATACTTCTTCTATTTACTAAGAACTGACGATAAAAGGGGAACTTATGGATCGATACCGATCCATGGACTTAGCCTATTTTTCTTTCTCTTCCTAGTTGTTATTCCTGAGTACCTTCTGCCCTTCTTGATTTAAATTCAAGGTACCGAGTCATTCCTTCCATGTTATTCATCTACTCCAGACATGCCGCCATTCCCATGTCTTTGCTACCGCAATCCAATTTTGCTTATTATCGCTTGTCTATGGCCAATTTGAGGTGATGGTGAGGTGATGGAAAGAAAGGCTGGGTTGATTTTGAGCAAGGCATGATGTGGATTGGTGTGAGATGGGGTTTCCCTCAAATGAAAGTGGTTTCAAAATGACTTCATAAATTTGGGGATAAACCGACGGATTTCTTGCTTCTGAAGTGGGGATTCTGCTAAACTGGACCGTTGAATTGTCCCGGAATACACATTTCGTCAACATCCACCTTCTTTGGTCGAAAAGCCTCCTCTCTTTAGAAAATTGCACCATCTCTCTAGGAACACCAATAGAGAGTCTGAGTTCCTGTCCATGTTGGATACATCTGGGGCTGTTAACATTAATTTTACATGAACAGTTTTCATCCAGCACACAGTTCCATTACATGCCAGATCTTATTTTCTAGGATGAGCAGACATTCACCTTATACATTGTGCTTCCATACACTATGCACAACATGCAGGATACATGGACACTGCCTTAGTCAACGTACAATATCTAATAAGTGGACACATGGTTATAATCGTTACATGCTATACATTGACTGTGCCAGGGCTAAACATACATATACAGAAGTATAGGAAATAAATAGTACTTACCTAACCTTTCTCATCATCCAAGTTCTGTTAACTGTTAGCTTATGGAAACCAGATGTTCTACCAGTCTTTCTATCGCTACACTCACTTCTACTTCTTCATTTCTCATAGTAGCAATCAGCTCCATGCCGACATCTATCTTTAGGGCGGGTGTCGAACCATCTCGTGTCCACTAAGAAACAACCTTCATTGCCTCCTTAATGATTATCAAGGAGCTATACAACGAGTCTCCTCCCTACTTTGAATGAGGTCGTTATAATAGACAATCCTCCCAACTATCCTCCATTACGTCTCACTACCATAGATTTTTGGTGTATCTATGATGGACATGGGATTCCTGAGAATTATTTAGGCTCTAACTACCATATGAATGGGCCAACAACCACCCTACTGGTTACACAACCTGTAATAATTATATGTGTCTTTCTAGGGCTATCCTTCCTTTTAGTCGATTCCTATGCCACATCCTTTAATCAATGCAGATCGTTCCTTCCCATTTGCATCCAAATTCTTATGTCATGCTTCTTATCATGTATATGATTTTCGTCTGCCATCTCAGGAGAGAACCTTTGCTCATTGATATTCTCTACCTATATAATTCAAGCGACGATCTCCAATCTTTTCACTCATCTTCTCTGAAGAGACTCATCATAATCGTGTGGCGATCGACCTCTATAATAAGCTATTTCAAGGCTGAATGTTTCTTCGTCAAACTTCCCACAGGGTTCACCAATGGTGGTTCTTTGGATGTAAGTTCTCCATTTATAATTCTGATCTTCACCTTACCCGATTTCACTCCACTTGGATTTCTTACCTAAATTCATTCATTTGTAAATATACCACCTAGAGTTGAAAGAGACGACCTAAGGTTTACTGTTCTCATCCTTTAGTTTGTTCCAAAGCTTGAGCATTTCACTTCTTTCTCCTAACCGCCAGACATCTTCGCTATTTTCTCCTACACTATAATGGATGAACGATCTTCTATGGGGGTGATGTGCTACGAACTCAATAAGTTGGGGATCAACTTCTTAAGCAAGCCCAAGTTCGGTCCTTGCTGACCGAGATGAATCCCAACTCAATGTGGGGTGATCATAGACGAAAAGGATGAAGAAGAATATGAAGACATAGGGATAATGGAGGAAGAAGAACATGCCAAAGATAATGAAGAAGACTCAAGGGCAGAGTCAACCGGGGAAAACTTTAATGTGGAAGAAGATGCCATTCCTACTCCTCGGTTTATACACTTGAGAAGAGAGGCTTCTAAGGCTTCTCTAGTCCATCTTCAAGTAGACCGAGCATGTGTCTCTTTCTACACATAAAGATGTTATCCAAGCTATCCTACACTAGAGGACTTAGCCAATTTCAGTTTTGGTTTCATTGATTCGATAGAGTATGATAAGCTCCTTGTGGGGATGAGCCCCATTGAAATCACTCCTAAAAAGGTGTGCCCATTTCTTCTACACAACCCATCGAGCATGGTCTGTATATTAAATAAGATTACACTACACTTATACCACTTAGGATTGCATTCGCTCACGCTGCACCAACTTCCATCTCCATTGAATCGATCATAACATCTTTTTTACTTTAATTTTTCAGGTGAAATGGCTCCATCCAAATTTTATGGCAAGCTTAAAAAAAACTGAAACTAGCATGATTCCATCTCTCCTCCCAATCCTATTGACATCGCGAGGGCAGTCGTTTTAGAGAGTACTGTGATAAGTACCAGAAAATTTATGAGGAAAAGGGAGATGTTATGATCGTGACTACTACAAGCATCCACGGTCTCCTTAAGGTCAAGGTTCCTAACGTTCTAAGTGTTCATCTCTGCTACGCCACTCTTATGACTCCCGATCAGACAAGATTCATTTGCCATCTCGTCACTCTCTTTTAAGGTGTGCTCTTCACCGCCATGAAATTCCTTCCTACACCTCTTTAGTGGGTTTCATTCCCGTTGCCACTCTTGATTATATGGCCAACAACTTCCGGGTTCTTCAATACTACCACCTCAGTCTCTTACTTCTCTAGCTTCTCTTCCTACTTCTTTTACGATCGACATAGGCATCAAAGTAAAAATGCACTGTTTTTTCTACTGGTTCATTGTTATCCGTTTCTTTCTCCTTATTTAGGAAAGTTTGCTACCTAGATTTCGATCTCATGGATCTGTACTTTTCTTATAACTTGGACGAGATTCCGATTGACCTGGTTTAAAATGCTCCTGATGCTATAGATATCATGAATGAAAAGTATTTGATTTTCAAAATGATTGCTAAGCTTCTTAGTTGACTGAATACCATGAACTATACTCTAATAGAAAAGAAAGTGAAAGAAATGAAGAAGGACGAAAAACTAATCGCCTCTTTAGACACATAAATGCCTGAATTAAAAAAGAAAATTGAAGAGGAGGAAAAAGCTTAGAACAAGGAAAGGTACAATTTGATTGAAACAATCATAGACCGCAATGTTAGGATGGAAGTGACGGGGACTCGGGTTTGATAGGAAAACATTCGACTTAGCGACTTTGAAAAAGAATTAGACCAACTTAAAGCCAATGCTGAAAAAACCAAAGCCGAAGTTGTTTTAAAGGGGAAAATGGTCCAGCTAAAAAAGCTGAACTTGAACAATCAAAAGTAGAGACCTAAAATGTTCTTGGGCTTGTGTCTGAGGTTGAAAAGCTAAATTTACCATCTTTGACCTCTAGAATAAACAGGCTTAAGCCTAAGTCAAGAAGGAAGCTACCAATAAGGAGTTTGACTCCACCATCTTTTGATTCTATGAGATGGTTTTCCATAACCAAAAATTTGAGATGATTGGAGGAGGAACACCCTCAGGTCTCTTAGGTCTTGGTAGAAATTCATGATAAATGATGAAGGATGAGAAGGATAGGGCTAAGCAGAAAAGCATTCTGTTCATAGAGTCAGAGACATTTAATGAATTTTTTGATCCTGAAGATACCATCTCCCTATAGGAGGGTCATAGACAACATGTTATTAAGGAAGCACTGCCGATTGCTAATGGAGTTCCTATTAGTCTTTAATATAAGGAGGTGAGAATATGATTGACCAACTATATGACAAACTCACTCACCTACATCCACTATTCCAACAACTAGCTCCATGGTTGTCAATGTCCCATCGCAGCCTCCTTAGCCAACCGAGACCTCCTCCTCGATGCTTATTGAGGAATATGTAACACTCGTTATCTTTTCTTCTCATCCTGGTCTCTAGCCAACACCCATTTATGAGGAGGGGAAGATTCCATCTTCTAAAGTCCCATCTTTAAGACATGCCTGTGAATTTGGAAACATTTGAAGGTATACTCTTATATTCTCTTTTTCTTTATGATCTCCAACTATGTTTGCTTAAAGTTTTGAACTTATATCACTCTGTTTTTTATGTTTCAACACTTGCTTTGCCTCTTCCTATCATGTCTCTTCCAATTATTACTTCTATCGAAGTTATTACTACCGAGGTAGTTGTCACTATTATTACCTAGTCTAGGCCTGGTCTAGATGCTAAAATGATTGGCACATTGCTCATGGGTCACTAGCCCTAAGTTGACTTGGAAGAGAAGGGGTAAATCACCATCGCTCATTCCTATGGAGTTGAACCTACTTTATCCAAAATCATCGAATCCCAAAAGGTCCCGCTTAAGAAAGTAAAAATAAAAAGATGGTTGATGTCCACTTCTAACTATTTATCGTTCCTCCTCCTTATTTTGAGTTTCCAATACCTCCCTCAACTGTAGTTGATCCTGCTTCCACCGAGGCATCCGAGACGAAGAAAAATAAGCAAAAAAAATTATCTTTAGATTAACCTCTTCTCTTCGGTGAAGACACCCCACCAGAAAGTAGCGGTACTCCTAAGAAACAACGTATCATAAAAATAAAAGTTCATAGACATATTTGGCTGATTGCTTTTCATTTCCTTTTGTATACGGTCCACTATATTATACATGCATAATTCCTTATTTTTGTAGTAAAAAATAAAGTAAATAATAAAAATTAAATTTTGTCCAACTGTGCTATTTACTTTCTACACTTTACTTTTATGCATTTATTTACAATTCGTGCAAATATTCATATATAAATGTCGGTAATGTCTTACTTTTATACTATACCTGCCTGTATGCAGTAATCTTTATAACGCATTTATTTACTATAACTCTATACATATAAGTAAACTTCTGCTATAACACAATGTTGCTCTTTTACTTAGTTTTATTTGCTCCAGTTAAACTTAACTTATTGAAAAATAAATAAAATTGCGATGTATGAACTATTTTTACATGGTTTTCCACTCGTGTCCACACAAACAGTGATGTAATTCCTATGCAATGTATATGTCCAATTTTATTATATATCGACGCTTATCTCTGAGTACCAATGACCATCGATGCCCATCTCTGGGCATCTATCCTCTATCAATCCTTGACATTGCCTATCTCTGGACATTAGTCAAGAATTAGATATGTAGGGCTGAATTATCCGACCTTCCCTAGTTTGATTATACTCCAAGTAGTCGATCATAATTCAGAGGAGTTTGTTGGTACTTATCTCCGAGTACCTATTAAACAACTAGCTTTCAAAACATGCGATGTTTGTGCTACTTATCCGGTAATATGAAGTTTAACTTAATGAATACAATTCAGTTGATTCAATCATTTTTTATTATTAAAATCTCTATAGCAAATGACTCTTTATTACAATTAATTAGATCCAATGAATGTCCAAATGGAAAATACCTAATTACAAAGAATCTAGTGGAATAGCGGTGCAAATGCTCATTAATCCGCACCACGAAATTAGGTCTCCATCTACAGTGGATAACTTGAAAGTGTTGTCCCCAAGTTCTAGCTTATCACATTGGGTTCTTCCTAGTTAAGACCAAGTTCCCTTGTGTTCGGAAATCCCATTTCAGGGCAAAGTCTCCAATCTCAAAAGTACAATTACAAACTTTAGCATTGAACTATTGCACTTCTCTTTCCTAGTGAGCAACTACCCTTAAATTAGCCTTTTCTTGCTTTTCCTCCGCCAAGTCTAGGGATGCTAGTAATACACTATAAGAAAACTTGTTATTATATGCATTAATTAGCAGTGTTTCATACTTAAGTGCTACTACTAGTCATACAGAGGAACAAAATTAAGTAAAGAAACGCGGACTGTTCCCGGTAATAAATGAAATTTTTTCTGTGGCCACTCATTTTTTTCTTTTCTCCTGCTTATTACTTAACTAATTTTATTAAGCTTATAAAGGAAAAACTTGAAAATTTCCTTTTGGATCTGAAACTTTTCAATGATAAAATAAAAGCCCTAGGTCATAGTCTGACCTGATGATGGAGGATGCAGCTTGGAGGATCAGCGCTGGCTAGAACAACATTAGACTCCGGTAGGGTTTCCGATAGGGCTTGGAAGGGGCTGCTATTTGATGGTTGGCCAAGTTTACTATGGTTGGAGCTTCTACGTTTACTGTGCTTGGAGTTTTTGATGGTAAGCTGATAGGGAGATGACCAACGTGAGGGGGAAGAACTTGTAGTCCTCTCAGGTAATTTCTGCTTCTCCACTGCTGCTGGACATCAGTTTCGTCCATGCTTGCATTTTAATTCATTTAGTACTCTATAAATTATATTAGTATCGCACTTCTTATGATTTATTTAAATCAGTTTTTTGTTTAGCCATTCTCAATTCTTCCAGCTTAATAATCCTCATGTTTGCTTTCTGTTTTTGTTTTATATTAGTTTCAATTTATGGTGTGTTTCAAATACAAATGATTAAAAACACAGGGAAGTGGCCATAATGGATTTTGCATTCATTTGATTGAGAAACATCGTCTGCATATTTCCTAACTACACCAGCATTGAATCGTTATATTGATTTGCAAAGTATCACATTATTGCTATAACTATAGTACGATTATAATTAATTAATTTAATTAATATGGGTATCATAATTTAATAATGGTGATTGTCTTCTACCCATCGATAAATATAGGCAATTGGCAGATTAATGCAAATTTCAAGGTTTCCTGCAATATAGCCTTCAAATTTATGCTTCTTAGCATAAATGTTTCTTATTCTCGTTATTAGGAAATGTTTCCAAGATACCCTTGAAGGATACCATTACGAACATTTTAATTTTTATACATGAACCTTTTGTTGTGATATTAATGTGCTCTCATTTTGTTAGTTGGTAGTATATACGAAGTCTCTCACTAAGTGCACTAACTAATATCGTCTTTAACATGCAATGATATATTGAAATGTCATTGTACCTGGACAATGAAGGCGGCTTAAAATAGTGATAAATCAAAATGAGCCGAAAACCATCTTTCTTTAATCCCTTATTAACTATTTGTAAACCTTTGTTATCAAAATTATATATACACAAGTAACACATCTCATGTTTCATTGTGATTTTAGAAAGGAATTAAGATGAAAAGGGAGACTGATTAAATTTAAACCTTTTTTCAAGTATACATAAATACATGTTGATGTCTTCCAAATATATTTTTATTACATGTTCCAGACCAAATATATAAAACTTCCATATAAACTTGTTTAGAATATACAATTGAATAACCATGAGACGGACTAATAAGTAACCCTCTTTTTGCTAAAAAATACAAGGTTCGGATTTTGTAATGTCATATTTTTAGTATCATTGTTCATATCCTAGTGTGAAAAATCTTCTATTTATTGCTTAGGCATGAATCTTATTCTCTTAATACCCCTTTCTAAGTCTGAGCTAATCAACATAAATCAAGTAGCTCTGTTATAGAAGAATATCAAGCACCTTCGAGTGAGATCTATGTTGTAAACTCAAGGCTAGCAGTTATACTAACTGTTTTTACTTGGTTCCGTTAAAGAATGAATTACTACGTGAAAATAAGTTTTGTTTTGTATCTACTTTCAAAATAAACCCTTTATTTACCCCTATGCAGAATGTGTGCTTTTTGACTATTTATGCATAGTTCACTTCAAAATCCAAAAGAACCAAAGAGGGTTGAAGCTAATATACTTTTCATTTTAGCTTTTCTACCTATATGTTTTAAAATACTGATATAGGAAATTGTTGGTCTATACGTGCTTTAATTTTTCTCGTTTTCGTATGATATGATATTTCTTACTATTTGTACCTGACCTCAGGGTTACATGGACATATTAACATGCTCACAACCATAACTCTACAAAGTGGGGTTTAGGAAGTTTGGAACCTTTGGTTAGGCATTGTGATACCAAGTCAGGATGCAAAGTGTTGGCCTATGATTGGAATAAGTACGATGAGTACATAATAGCAATGACTGTGGCGGAAAAGGTGGTGAGGATATGTAGCATAAGGGTGGGAAGGGAAACAATAGCATAGTTGATGAACATATACACAACCAGGGAAGTCAAGTTTTTGTTACACAAGAAGAATTTGGTGGGTACTTTTAACTATCATAAGGGTTGTAGGACAAAACTAGCTGGGATTGTGGTTGTTTATGCTTAAATCATAGTGCTTAGCCACTGGTTAGTATACCAACCTCATACTTTTTCTATATGTGATGTTTTCATAAATTGCCTGCATGAAACTTTTATGTAATTTGCCTATAACACTTTTTAATTTTTTGTTGTTTTAGTACTGAAATATGAGTTTTGTTTTATTATGGAATATGAAAAATGAAACAACTCATATAGGTTTAGCATTGTTGAAAGTATGAATACGGTTTAGCTCAAGATTGAGGCATTAGGTATCGGCATGGAGCATGTAGGCGAATTGATTATTTTATGCTGCTGATACCTTCTAATTTGTAGCTTCTTAACATAAATGCTCTTTAATGGGTACACCCTCTTCAGTTGCAAATTTCTTCAACTTACATGTAACTTGCATCCAGTTTTAGTAATAATCATATGTAGTGGAAATATGCATCCTTTGAACACTCAAACCTGTAGGATTCAAAACATATCATGAGTTTTGCCCATGTCAGTCAGTCTTGATACGACATGTAACATGTCCTAGTCAACATTTGTTTTCTTTTTGGGCATTCATACGCCATCAAGTCAATAGGTGAATGTTTTTTATGTTTACTTGTATTGCTAAGTTTTGCCTATGGAAAACATAATCAAACCGAAGAAGGAAAAACAAGTCAAAAACAGTATTTCTAAGTGGTTTCCACCTTCCAGGATATTCAAAGATGTTGGTAATTTTCTAATAGGGATTTATGGCATGTGAACTGGATCAAGTTTCCTTTTATTGAGAAAGGAAATTATAACCACATCTCTTAACCTCTTAAATACCTCTTATATTAAATATTGGACACATTCAACAAGGAATTGCCACATAAGCCTATGCATACATAATTTATCATCATTTATTGTCTGTTGAATGAAGAGTGGTGAATAAGTTTTTTATATCATGCTTTGACCTTTTAGTTCGAACTGAAGTAATTAGATAAAATGCAAAACTTCTATGCAAAGATCATCTATAGGTGATTCAGACAATAACATGAGCTTACTCAAATCTTTAGCTTTAACAGTAGGTATAATATATTTTCTCTATGCTCTTCAACTCATCAACTTCAACTGATGGATACATTAAAGTATCAATTGCTTTAGACATACCCAATACAAGTAGCTCTGCTAGCTTAGAAAATAGTCCTCTTGGTGTACTAGTTATGCGATTCCCTCTTAATACCATATAATTGAGCACTTTTAGATTTCTTAGCCGCAAGGGAAGGTTTGTAATTTTATTTGATGACAAATTCAAGTACCGAAGCTTTTTCAAGTCACATATCAATTTAGGCAAGCTATCCAAGAGATTCTTAGAGAAATCTAAGTGGGTTAAAGAGTGAACTTTACCGAAACAATTTAATTCAGATTTGCCCGTGAGTTGTTGCCTCTAAGCACTAAAGAGAGATGGGAAAGTAGGAATATCTGAGGGTGGCTCTTTTATATTATTAAGCATAAGTGACATACATTCAGCCTCTCTCCATTTTGCTCTCATGTTAGGTGCCTTTTGCAATTGAATTCCAGCTTTGACCATCCACTTGTTTTCATTTTTTCCACAATCAAAAGCTAACCATAATGCTAAGTTCCTTAATACATCATGCATTTTTACCAAATTACCACTATATGAAATCCATCCTACATCCTCCACAAACATGTGGCTTGAAGGCTTCCATTAAAGAATAACCAAACAGATAAGCTCATGTTTACTTTCAAAAGTTATCTATCAAATCAATGCCTATCCAAAATTCTATTATTTCTTTTGTAAGACTTTTTATTTGTTTGAGTATTTCAGTATAGAAAACTTCATTTAATTTGGATTTAAATCATGTAAGGAATAGTAACTAAATAAATTTTGGATCATTATGAAATTAAAGTTCTTAGGTTTTGTAACAGTTTGGACTTTGTAGTAATATGAGCAGGCAAACATGTATTTGAGTATGCAAACTGAAGCATAATGTTATATTGAGCAGGCTGAAGCTTTGGTTGTAGGGTAGGAAAATATATATTTGAGTATGCAAACTGAAGCATGATGTACTGTCAATGGTTTTTGACTCGAACTCTTCTATTGTGTTGCAGAAAATGGAATCTGCATTGCGGACTTTGTTAAATGTTCTAAAGATGACTTGGTTCATGATGGAAGGTTTGATTTTGTTTGTGTTTTGCAGATATGACATAGGATCACATGGTGCTATTTCGTCTACTCCGGGTATGTATGTAATCATATATGTATAGTTTCCTGCAATTGCAGACATAATACACATATAATTAGAATACACACTAACCATAACCACTGCAACAGTTTCAATCATTATAACCATTTAACCGTAAACACCATAACCTTTCAACCATTGAAATGATATTCGAGAGCACTGGTCAGAGAAGCATTGAGATGCAGAAGGGACCGATGAACTAAAGTGTAGGAAGTTAACATTGAAGGGATGAAATGCAGGCATTAATATGTAAGTGTCATCGAAATGCAGGCTAAAAGAGTTCAAAACGATGGTATGTAGCAAGAGAACTCATGAACTAATGGATCCAAATCTAGATGCGAAACCCACGGTAAGGGTTTTCAAATGTATTCTTTTAGTTGCTTTAAAATGCATTGATCTTGATTCTAGAAAAAGGTCTAAGATGAGTTTGGTTGTTAGAATGCTGGAAATCGAAGATGAAATATATCTCGAGGTTTGATTATTCATATTTACTTATCATACTTTTGTTGTGGTTACTACACATGTATTTGTACAGAGATCTATACAAATATAATTTTGTGACAGACAGGGTGGAAGAAACAGGATTGACCATAGCGCAAGCTAGGACATTATTGAGCTTGACAATATATTAGAATCATCTATTGAAAGAGATTGGTTTTGCTTCATTCTTTCATTTTCTGTGACTTTCATCTACTAGTAGTAAAAATTTCTTGTAGTATTACTTATGTCTTGATTTTTATTTATATAGCATAATTGCTTACCTTTTGGTTTCTAGTACGCCCTTTTGACTTGAAGGTTCAGAAAGGCATGTTACGCCCTTTTATGCCTCCAACATTTCCATACATACTAGGTATGTTTCTCTATCTTTCTATATCTAAAGGCATATATATCTATCACATATGCTAGTTTTCATATTTTATATCAGAAAGAACAATTTATTATCTATGTTTACAATCAACATGATCTTCTTCAAAAATGAGATGTTGAAATATATTCACTATGACCATTTTTTGCTTTATAGCCATAGTTGTAGCCGTAGAAGTAACCAGTATTGGTCCTGGAGTAACTAGTTTTTAGGAAGGTAATAAAGTGATTTCCATTTTAATGTCATGGTAAGAGCAGATCATTGCATACTATCTCCATTCTTATGTTTAAGTTCAAGCTAATTAAAATACAAGTTATGATATTTTAAGTTTTAGCAATTGAGATAATTTATAAGTTTAATAATAACAATAAACAGTAATTTGAATAAATTAACCGAGTTTATAAAAATTAGATACATTTATAAAAGTTAACTAAATATTATAAAAATTAATAAGTTTATCGCAATAAGAATAATAAACTAAGTTTATAATAATAATAATAATAATAGTAATAATAAACTATAATTAGATAAAAAAATAACTAAGTTTATAATAATAATAATAAATTAACTAAGTCAACTATGTTTTTTAATTAATAACAATAAAAAAAATAAGTTTATAAAAAATAATTAAGTTAACTAAGTTTTATGAAAATTAAATAAGTTTATATTAGTAATAATAAATTAACTAAGTTTACAATAATAATAGTAGTAAATTAACTAAGTTTATGAAAAATTTATAAGTTTGAGATAATTTATAAAAATTAACTAATTTAATAAAGTTTAGGTTTGAGATAACTTATAAGTTTAAGTTAATTAAAATATAAGTTATAACATTTTAAGTTTTAGCAATTGAGATAATTTATAAGTTTAATAATAACAATAACAATAATAATAAACAATAGTTTGAATAAATCAACTATGTTTTATAAAAAATAAATATGTTTATAAATAATTAACTAAGTATTATAAAAATTAACAAATTTATAATAATAATAAAAGTAATAATAAAACTAAGTTTGATAAAATAAATTAAGTTCGATAATAAGTTAACCGAGTTTTATAATAATTAAACTAATTTTTATAAAAATTAACCAAAAATATAAAAATTAACCTAGTTTAATATAATTTAACTAAGTTTTATAAAAATTAAATAAATTTGTACAAATTAGTTAAGTTTTATTAAAATTTGACTAGGTTAATAAGTTTTTAAAAATTAAATGAGTTTATTATAAAAATTAACTAAGCTTTATAAAAATATAACTAAATTAACTAAGTTTTATAAAAGTAGTTAAATTTAATAAAAGTTTAACTAAGGATGTTTGATGTATTTTAAATATGCAAAACAGTTTCATAATCATTTGTTGATTGTTAAACCTGTCTACAACTAACTAGCTTTTTAGGAGTAAAGACCAGCTGCAACAAAGAATTGTGGGTAATCATGTAATGAATATGGCTTTAATTGTTATATATAATATAACATTTTGTTAGTACTTGTTGTGTAAACTTGTTTATGAATGGTTATGGATTTTGTGAATTTGCTCATTTTGTCAGAAAACGATTATCGAAATGGTTATGAATATCATATTTGATTAAGTGATTAACGTGTCATTCTAATTGTTTGAATATGATGATTATGTGATTGATTGTTGATTTGAATACGACGATATGTGATTGATTGCTAATTTTAATAAGACTATTATGCGAGTGATGGTTTGAAATGATACAAGCCACTAACGGGAAACGGTTGCCTAGACAGTATGCTACAAAACATTTAATAAAATTTAGTAGCCTTTTAAACATGCTATGAAAATAAATGTAAACATCTGTGATATGATTTTCGTAGCGTCGAAAAAAGCAATCAGAATTTTTAGTAGCGTTTCGATAAACGCTGCGATATGACATGTTACTAAAAGTCTAAAACTTTTTGTAGCGTTTTTAAAGTCCTACAATATATCAAGTTTTGGTGGCATTTCCTACAACGTTCAAAAAGTCTCAGACTTTTAGTTGCATGTTGTGTCGCAGCGTTTACCGAACGCTACTACAAGTTTTGGTGGCATTTTTTCAATGCTACGAAATGCCTTTTTTGGTGTAGTGATAGTTTCTTGTTAATCTTAGGGCCATAATGTGTGCGTTGGTGAGAAGGGACATTTCTTCGATCGGTATCATTACTTCAGTTTCATAAGCCAATGTGAACGACGTATGTCTAGTTGAGGGTTTCTTGGTCATCCGATAAGCACACAATGGCAGTATTAACTCAACCCAATTTCCTTTTGCCACTTTCAACATCTCTTTGATGATGGATTTGATGATATAGTTTGTTGCCTTACCTATCCATTTTCTTGTGGATGTGCTGCCATAAAGAAACTATTTTGAATTGAATACTGAGCATAGAATTCGCAGAACTCTGAATTCTTGAATTGAGTGAATCTTCAATGACACTCCAAACCTACAAAAAATGTTTATAACTACAAAGTCAATCACTTTCGCCAAAATTATTGTGGTGGGTACTCCACCTTAACTCATTTTGTAAAATAGTCCACTTCAACGATCTCATATTTCATTCCTTCTCATGCCATCGTAGCGCTCCAATAATATTGGTTCCCTAAATCGCAACTGGCCATAGACTAACCATTTGCATAAGCTCATCGGATGAGGCTTTAGGTATCTTCATGAATCTCTACCAATTGTCACATTCACCATAACTCCATTGACAGTTGACCAGAAATACCTCTAAGAAGTACCTTTTTGGCCAAATTTTGCCCTAGTGTGATCTCCACAACTTCTTTGATGAACATCATCTAGGATTTTCTTTGCTTCTTTCTTTTAAAAGGGATTTGAGAATCCCCTCTGAATTAACAATCCATCTTATATAATGTAACACCATACCTTATGCAATGCAAGAGCTTTGGTTTTCATTTTTTCTTTTTGGAAACAGTTCCCTTTATAAAATTCTTTATAAAAGGAGTCATCACGACCCCTTTTCCTTCACCTCCATGATGTAATCGATATCCATCTCATCAATACCCAGAGTCTTCAATACCTCTATAGGGACGATTCTTAATAATTATGCATCTTTAGAGCAAGCCAATTTGGAAAAAAATCTACATTTATATTTTCCTCTCTGGGATGTGCATAATTGTATAATCCTCGATATCATTTGGTAGTTCCAACACCTTTGACAAGTAATGGGAGGGTCTTGCTCCTTTATCTTGAAATCCCTACTTTAATAGGAAAATCACCGATTGGAAGTCACTGAATATCTATAATGACCGCCCTCCCAACCCTTTTGCTATCTTAAATCCAACAATTAATGCCGTGTATTTTGCTTGATTGTTTGTAGCATGAAACTCAAGTTTCAAAGCATAGCACACCCTCTAATCTTCTAGAGTTACCAATACTACTCCCACTCAAGAATTGTAGTCATTGGATGCACCATCAGTATATAATTTTAATTTAGAAAGTTCAACCGTCTTATCTTATTTTTTTGTCATCTTGGATAATAAACTCTTCAACAAAGTCTACTAATGCCTATCCTTGAATCACGTTCCTCGAATGATAGGTTATCTTATACCAAATTAGCATAATATTCCACTTCAACAATTTAACATCCCCTACTTAAAAACCCAAAAATGAATACGGATGATGTTACAGTCATCAGCAGAGTTATTTTCAAATGAAAAAGTGAGATCAATATATTTCTTTCACAATATTAACTAAACAGAGAAGCTAAATAATTTCATTACATCAAAATGTTTAACGTAAGTCATTACATCATCTTTAACACATTTCGCACCTACATAGAGATAAATACAATAAAATATAAATAGAGTGTGATGTTTGACATATGAAGATGCCACATGGACACTCAACCGGTTATTAACTCTGGTTTTACAAAGTGGAATAAAATAACTTTTATTTGCAAAATCAAGCCTCCTCCTTCTTCTTTGGAGTTTTTATTTGTCCTTCCATACCTATCTTAGTGTAACGACCCTGAATTTTTGATATTTAAAAAGTGAATATTTAAATGAGTTTAAATATTCGAATGATAATTTAATTTGAAATTCAAATATCAGAATGAATTTGGTGATTAAATTATTGGATTTAATTATTAAATCTGGGTAAAAAAATTTTGAATCTTTAGTTTAAGCTGATTAAAAATAATCTGAAGGCTTGGAAAAATCTATATTGATAATTCTGAAGGTACTGGAACTTTCAGAATTGAATTCGAAACTGTTTTGTTCAGTTTTGAAATTTTATTGTTTAAATTGAATTTAAAAATAGCGTTTCGAAGCACGGTCTCGGAATTCGATGAAACCAGTTCCATTGGATCCGTAATATTGTATTATTATCGGATTTCAATTTTCGTGGTGATTGGAGTTGTCGTATGATCGTACGATAAGCAAACGCGTTGATATAATATAACGGGATATTTTTGAATATAAAAATATAAATTTTGATCAACTTTTCAATACCGACTTACTTTTTCTCTGCTTAATCACGTTCTTTTGTCTCCCCATTTCTTTACAAATCTGATACGAAATTATTTCGTTCAGAGAAAAAAAAATGGCCGAGCAACTAGTTTAACAAATCTCGTTCGTTTTCCCCTCTTTCAAATTCATTCGTTATAATATCAAAACAAATAATGGCCGCCTCCTTCTATTTTTCAAATCAAATTGGTTAGTCAAAAAAATCGAGTCTTCCTCTCTTCGTATTTCAGTTCGAAATCGATCGAAATCGTGTGCGAGACCGATAGGCAAACTCCAAATCGAGGCCGCGATGGTGAGGCGGAGGGCAAGGCAAGCGGCCACTAGACGATATCGATGACTTCGACTTCGACTCGATGGGAGGCTGGCGCTCGCGTGCACGCGAGATGGTTTCGAGTGCAGTAGGGTTTCGCGAGTGCGATAGAATGGGGCTCGCGCTCGAGCTCAGCAAGAAAGGACCGGGGGGTTACGCCTTCGCGATTACAAGGGGAGTCGAATGGATCGAAGCTGTGATCGGTCGCGATCTCGTGGGGGGTCGCAGTCGAGTTCAAGATTAGGGTTCAAGTGAGTTTGTGGTCGCGGCGGCGTTGGTTGGAGTTGCGAGCAGGCGATGGGTTTTAGGGTTCGATGGTCGAGGCGGTGATGTCTTCGGTTGGAGCAGTGAAGGTATCGTGTTTATCTTCATTTAATTTTAACCAAAAGATGAATTTTTAGCAAATTACAGTAAAGCCAAGTTTATGTATGTATATATGTATGTAGTTTCCAGTTTTTATATATATAAACAAAGTTTTGGGAAGTATAGGGATTTATTTTAAAAGATAATAAATCTTATTTAATAAAAATTATATTTAGGTAGATAAGATTTTAAAATATTGAAGAATTATTTAAAATTGGATTTTTGAATCTATATAGATTAATTCTTTTTATAAGTGAGGTTTCAAAGGAAAATTTAATTTGAAATCAAAATTTTAGTTAAAACCAAAGTATTAGGGGAATTTATCTGTTAAATGATAATAAATTGTGTGATTAATCCGAATAGTAATAAATTGTATAATTATTTATACAAGGTCTAAAATGGTGAAGAAAACAAACTGGATTGGAAATGGATTGCAAATTAAAAGCAAAGGTGAGATCTTCTCACTCAAAAATTGAAAGTGGAATTTTCAGTTATTAATTGATCGCTATTTGGATGTGATATTAGATATAGTAGGATATATCTATATATAGCAATATATATATCGGCATATGTATATATTGCAGTTGTTGATTTCCCGCATTATATAGCGGATGAGACCCTATTGCGCCGCATAATAGCGGATGATATTTATAAAATCCCATATACCGCGATATTCCACCTCCAAGTGGAATTGGTATTGTGCTAACATCTGTGGATGCAGGGAAACAGGTTGGAGGGATCCAACTGGATTCCTCAAATTATATGAAATTGTTTCATATGTTATGTGTTGATTTTTTATAATCTGTGTATGATTATATCTGTGATTGTATTGTTGAAGGCTAAATTTAGCCGAATGTATTTTTGGTATCGTTGGATACCAAAAATAAATGAAATTGGATTTTTGAAATTAAAATTTGAAATTTTAAATAAATTCCTTTTGAAAGAATTGAATAAATTTAAAAGAAGAAATTTTTAAAAGCGTAAAGTTGATTTTTGAAACGTTATCGAATTATTTCAAAAATATGGGAAAGATTGTTATAAATGGATTTTGAATAGTATTTTCGAAAGTTGGAAAATTTATTGAAAATGGAAATTTAAAGCGTTGGAAAAGATTAAGGAATTTATTTTTAAAAGTGATAAATTTCTAGAAATCCAATTGATAATTGATTTGGTATTGGAAAATAAATCTTTGGGAAATCGATATAAAAATTTATTTGATGTTGAATGAAAATTGATTTGTGTTGAAATAAAGTGTTGAAATAAATTGGAAATCGATTTGTAAAATGATTTAGCATTTAGAAATAAATTTAGAAATCAATTTGTAATTGATTTGTGTTGAAATGAATTTGTAATCAATTTGATATTGAAATAAAATTGATAAATCAATTTGAAAGTTGATTTGGTGTAAAAAAATGAATATTTGGAAATGTAAATTCAAAATGGAATTTATGAAATGGAAGTGAAATTTGTTTAAAAATAAACGCTGATTTATTTTTAAAGTGTGAAAGTAAATTTACAGATTTGAATGTAAATTTAAAATAAATCAATAAGGATTTGTTTAAATTGGTTTAAATGGACCATTTTGAAGTGAAATTGTATTTTCACTATAAAGCCGAGTATATTTTCCAAAGTGGCTTTTAAAATATAAATTAAAATTTCTAAGTGGATTTTTAAAAGATACATTTGGAAATATATTCCGCGTAAGGAAATTGATTTGAAATTAATTTTCAAAAGTTGAAAGGTGAAATTGTGATTTGAAATTGGTTTTCAAATGTGAAATGTGGAAAATATATATCTTGTAAAGATATTTTGAAATTAAATAATTTGGGAAAATTATTTAAATCTGATGATTGTTGTGAATATTGTTGATAGTTAAATCACCGACTATCAATATTGCCTTTAAAATGGCACTTGAATTTGTTTTTAAAACAAACGCTTATTATTCGGTTTAGCCGGGAAAGGACCTTTGTGTCAGATAACCCATTCTGAATAATGATACGACGATATGGATCATATTGAAGACCGGTGGTGAAGACCGGGTATTTGTGAAAACGATAGGATGACCTATCGATTGTCTCTGCACCGTTAGCTACGGTATAGAGATTTTCTTTGTGATGGGAAGTTTTATTGGGATTGTGAATATCCGGATTGCAAGGACTTCTTCGGAAGTGCCTTCGGTTCTGTTCGAACCCGGAATAGACTTGTATGGTTACATGTCTGACATTATGTTTTGAGATATAGAGCTGATTTCTTTCAAATACATTTCTGTTGGTGGCGGAGAATTTATTCTCTTAGCTTAACACCCTTCTCTGAGACATACGAGCTCAGAGGTTATGTAGTTGAAATTTATCAGCAATATATTCCCAATTTGGTAACGTGGCATGCTGAGTGTTATTGTGACGATGATCATTTATTGATCATTTGTGATCAAAGCGTGGCTTTGTGAAAAAGCGTAGCTTTGTGGACGAGACTTCGTCAGGGCCTCAACAACCCGGAAATGGTCAAAACAGGAATGTTGCGGCAAGGTTATGAGGGTCGCGCCCTTTAGGGTATGTCATTTCCTTCTGGAAAGGGGTGGTATCATGGTATGGAGCCCAGATACTTACTCATGTGGACACACTTTATTTATTATGTGTGATGATGGTTACCGAGCGCTCGGATAAAGGTCCCAAAGGACCGGGTGATGACATATTCGTGAGTTACCTAGTTACAAGGGTAACCCGGCCTTGTTTGGCAGAGAGCAGTTTGTCTCTCGGGACGTCCAGCCAGAGGCGATCCCATTCGGCAGTAGGAAAGGAAGTTCCTTAGCCTGACCATTTGTTGGAAATCCATTTCCCCAATACGGAACTTGTACGGTTTTAGTTGTAGAACCTGCCATTTACTTATGGTGGCGCCCCACTGTTTAGATGGTAGCTATAGTAGGCATAGTTCGAAATGTCTATGCTGGCTAAGATTAATATTATACTTTCGAAATGTTTTCTACACTAGACATTAATAATAATATCCAATGATTGGCGTAGTAAGCATCTTTGACTATCATAAGAAGAAATCTCCTCCAATTCTGGGTTTGCATTGTGTGTGTGACGGGAGGTCTTATGGTAGTTTCATTTTCCAAAAGCATTGCGAATTAATTTTATTTTATTTATGAAAATAACTATTTTACGATCTCACACCAGTCACCATGACTGACTCGGAGTTTATTGTTCCCTTCTAAACTCTGGGTGCCCATAATTTTCCATACGGGCAGCCTAGAGTTATTTTTATCAGGATATTCTGGATATTCTGGAGCTTTGGGGATAAGCTGGATGGCGAGACGTACTTCCGTACTTGTTATTTATTTCCACTGTGTATTCTGTATGTGGACAAGTTTATATAACTGTCCATTGTTGTATTGAGTTGTATATTGACTCTGATTGATGTATGTATAAACTGATATAGTTCTTTGTTTTAAAAAGACTAGTAATTATCTATTGTATATTATTCCGCTGCGAATGTGAGATTCTGTTGTTATTTCTGTTTCTGTTTTTCTGTTCTTTTTCTTCTTCTGTCTTCTTCTATCTCTTCTTTTAACCCTAATGGTTCGGTTTTCCGGCATTCGATTGCGCGGCATTTGATACAGTGGATGTATTAATGTCGACTTTCGAGCGACGAAAAATCGCATCGTTACATTAGCCACAAACTCAGCCTACTCGAATGAGTACTTGTGAGTTTAGTGGAAATAATAAAAACACAGGTCAGACATAAAGCCTAGTATAAGCAAAAACTTTAATCGAAACATACTCATAGTGAGATCACGCCGCCAAACTGGTTTTCCTATCACGTACACATCATATCTCTTAAATCATAACATGTAAACAAGCATCACATTATGAACACACATTCGCATCACATTCATTCTATATGTATACCCTATACTTATCATCCGATTATGAACCATGTCATTTTATATTTATCAAATTCAAATTAAGTATACCCTATACTTAGTATTCAATTATAAACTATGTCACACAACCATCAATCATCCATACAAGCATCATCTAATCTTTTGTTATGGTTTCCATCTTTAAGATATCATTAACTTATTTTAGTGATTACCAACCTAGGTCCTTTTATCACTAATTTATCTTTTCTCAAACAACGTCACTGGATTAAATGGCCACTCATTCACCATGGAATCCACTTTGGCTATGGGTAACTTGAATCTCCTAAGAGGTTGAATGTAACACCCCGAATACATTCCATCAAGCATCCTTAATAAGCATCAATAACCTCTCTTAGTCCTGAAACACTTTTGTTTCACATTGTCAATTTATTTATAACACTACCTTGATGTTTTGGCACCCTTCCATAAACTTACTTTAAAGTTTGACTGTCTGAATTAAGCCTTATTATGGCATACTGCCATATATCGTTGAATTTTAGACATTAGTAGTCTTGGCACTATAACAACCCAAGCCTCAATAGGGCCTCTTTTCAACTAAATTGAAAATCTAAGTCCATTAGGGTAAGAATCGTTAGTGTTGGTAACATGTAATAAACATAAAAATATCAAAGAGCTATCTATGCGAACTCATAGCGGAATAGTAAAACATAATAAAATACATATACCAACTAAGGTTACTACCTTGGATATCTAGTCGCCTTGTCGGTGCAAAGCATGAACGAGATGACCTATCCATCTATAATTGTCATCTTGTACTAGAATAACGTTCCTCTAAATCTATCATGTGGGTTATAATGAGGAGAGGGTCAGAAAAACATTCTAGTGATTGGTAAATTACATACTTTATCTATAATATTAGTTTATGCCGATTGATTTCCATTTAAGTGTTATGTTTACTATTCATGGATTAATCATTTAATTCTATATGCGTGTACGATATATCCAACCTACTTCGAGATATAAGTATCTATATACGTAACCTACTTCGATGTATAAGTGTATATATATATATGTATATACATATAGGTGTGTCACCATACTTCCTAAAAGAAAACCCCAGCCACTTAATACTTCTTAAACTGGGAAAAGTCGGACTCGGCGGCCATTTAATACCTCAATCCTAAAGCAGGCCCCTCGTAACTATGGAGTATATCGGATTCAACAACCCATCTACCATCCAATCATATCGTAATGATGTGAGAGAAAGTACCTGGATCACTTAAGACCTTTTAAATAGGGAATATGCAGACTCTCTAGCCATTTAGTACCCAGACATAGGCAGATTCTCCAGCCAACTAATACCTAGACACAGGTAGACTCTCCAACCATTTAATACCTAGAACCAAGGCTAACCCCTTATAGTACTTCTTAACTGACATTATAGAAAATCACTTCTAAGCAACTTAATAATTTTTAGATAGGGTAGAGGCAGACCCAACGGCCATTTAATCCTCACCCTTAAGCGGACATCCCCAATAGATTTTCACTAACACACTTTAACAAAAATCTCGACTATTTAATACTTCTTAAATTGGAAAGAAGCATACTAAAATGCTATTTAATGCCTCAACCCTAAAGAAGGCCCTTTTGGGAATTACCCCAAACTCATACGTGAACGTATATCCCCCCAGGTTCTATAATTGAAGTCGTCCTACATTAGTAGTATGTATACACAACTGTCGGTATCCCCTTGCGGAGGGTAGACTTCCATTGTGTAACTCTACTAACTTTGTATCCTAACCCATACTAAACCAAGTCATGTATAATTAATCTAAATATTAGGCTAGACCCACTAATTCAAACCCCTCGCAAACGTATTATTGAGGTTATATAATTTTAACCATAGAAATTATTACACCTCTTAGGTTCATTATTTATTCATATTCATTTATTTACTTGTTATGACTTCTTCTTATTTTATAAGTTTACTGCCTTTATTTATCATTTCCATTAATGTTATTAATGACATTTATTTATCATGTCTATTCAATTTTCTTTACCATTTCAATATTTAGTCTCCGTAATTAAATTCATCGAATGGTTTACTACCTTATTGACTTAGTTTTAATAACTTTACTTTTACTCCTTGGTTTATTACTGTATTCATATTTAGTGTTTTATTTATAATTAATATGATAATGTATAATTAATTTCACGTTACTATATGTATTAATGTTATAACAAACATTTATTTATTTATTAAACTTATACTTTATATATATATATATTTAATTGGTAAACGAGATTATTTATATTTCCATTGACAAATTTTAGTTTCTACATTTAAGGATTTCTAGAAATACTCTCATGTGTAAATTTCCCAGAAATATTTGTCTATATTTTAATGCATTGGAATTGTATCTTTCCTAAGAAGAAAATGGTAATGTTGCAACTTTGTATAAACTACTAAAAGTGGGATTGTGCTACGTTTGCAATTACGAGGAATTATCTCTTTTTTATTTTTATTGAAATAGACAGTGCAGACTACGGAAAAACATCCCTACTCTGCACATCTATTTCTTTGGATATATGAATATTCCTTGTTATTTCAAATGACCCATTTTTCCTATATAATTGTGAAGTTGGACAGTTTATGGAAATTTACATGGCAACCAATACAACAAGATTGTACATTCTATAATTCCAATAAATTAAAACATAGAAACTTAAATCCCACATTAAATTAATGCATCTTCAATTGATGATTATCAAGTTTAATAATTTACAACCTAAATGTCAAAAACTTGGAATTAATTATGCAATTCTATCAATATCATATTTCATAAATTTTAGAGACTATTCTCCCTAACTTCCAGATCTAGGGTGTGTATGTATATATCATTTCATCAAAGTTAAACAGTTTCTGAATATGTAGGCAAGGATTTCAAGTTAAACATTTATTTAAACCTACAATTCAATGATTTTCACATAGACATAGTAACAAAATAGAATTTCAGTGAATAAATTTAGTATTATGTAAATTACATAATTTTCCACTCACCTTTTAGCTTTTAAATCTCTGTATCAAAATTCATTCTTACTTGACTCCTTTTTTTAACCAAAAATATGTATATACCCATTAGAATTACAGATCTGATAGGAGATGTGAGTTAGTGGAATCTAAATTTATAATTTCTAAACTTATCTCTTTCGTAGAATTGATTCACTCATTCTCTTCTTCTCTTTTATTTTATGTCCTTCTCTAGCATACATACATATATACATATAGTACTTCTGAAAGTTTTATAAATAGTGGAGAAGGAGAAAAAGCAGAGCCCCGCTGCTAAGTTCAGAAAATATGAGAAGAAAAATAAGGGGCTAGGCCTATATTTATAAGTTCTTGAATCAATTATGTACGTTAGATTATTATTTATTAAATCCAGGTCGTTAAGCCGAGGTTTAAATTGTTGCCAGCCCTAACCAACCGGTTGACCGCCTATAGCAAGCAGTCGACCGGTAGGGTTCGGTTATTTAATTCCTTGATGCTATTTTTAATGGTTATGTTTAATAATATTTATTTCCTAAATTCCTTAATCATTATGTTTAATAATATTTATTTCCTTTATTTGTTTTGAATTATTTTTGATTTGAAATCTTCAAAGGTCGATAACTTCTTCGTTTGAACTTCAATCACGAAGCTTTATATATGAAAGTTGTTCAGAAAATCACAATGAACACAATGCTATAAGTTTCATGGCCAATTTTTGACATTTGCTCAAATTCCATTTTTGAGCTTTAATAATTATTTATAATTTTTGTTCCCGAAGTTACATAGGGATCGAATCATGTAGCATAGCGCACAACCTTTCTTACTATCTAACTAATTTTTGCACAAACAATTTTGTAGCCAATCCTGTACAAGTTCAAAGTGTATCATAACACATATGATATGTATGCTGAATATTGTTAAATTGGCATCTCCTATATGAATGCATTCTTTAAAACAATTTTGAAAATATGTTGCAAACATCCTATATATAATGGCAGTTCTATATGTATGCAAGTTTTCAAAAATCAAAATCTTTGTTTTAACACAACAATTTCCACACTCCTACAAATTGGAGTATGGTTCAACCAATTTTGCACCCGATTACTACCATCCAGCATCTAACACACAATTTCTAACATCTAAAATTTTGAAAATTCAGTTTTCCTAGATCTATACTCTTGTGTCGAAAAAAGAAGTTAGATGGAGAATTTTATATTTCCATCCTTCTTTAGTATACCAATTCTATTGTACCTTTGAAATTTGTTTTGTTCCCCTAAATCTTTTCCAGCTTTTCGAAGTACAATTCACAAAAGAAAGTTTATTTTTAAGTTCTAAAATAGATTTAAAAAAACGGTTTTGTTTATCATCAACTAGGTATGGAATACAAATTCCAGAGCTAAAACAATTTTTTCCCATGTTATTATTTGTGTTTTGTTGCTTACTGAATAATAAAATTCATATTCACTAACATATCGACCCTTCCTACGCCAAGTATATGGCATTTGAAAATAATTTTTATTTCTCATTTTTAATTCAAAATCCTTTTCCCTTTTAATTAAATTTGTAAAACAGTTTGAAATTTTAAAAACATTTTCTGAACATAATTTTTCAAAAGCATTTGCCTATACGTCTTTAAAACAAATCAAGCCCCGTGTTAATGTAATCGAGATTCAGTTAGTGAGTTAGTGCAATATGATTGACCATAACATTACATGGTTAATATTAAATTTTGAAAACCTTTTTTTATTTCATAACAACAAACAAAAGTATATTCATAAATTTTAGTTTTTAAGGCATAGGGATAGTGATCCGTGGGTTTCACAACAACCCTTCCTTGTCATTCGCTTGTAAAAATTTACTTTTTCGAAAATTCTAAAGTTTTTGGCATTTAAGCATTCTTTATTTTTAATTGCTAATTTAGTTAATTCCTAAAATAAGAACATATCGTACGCATTTTCATTACTTTAAAAGAGACAACTAATGATTACGATCTAAGTAACCTAAATAAAACAATTACTGGAAGCTGCCTTCAACATAAACTAGTATTATGATGTTGTGGCCCTATCACTTCTTACTCAAATAAAATGGACATTTTAGTATGTCACTTTATTATACGCCACATGTCTTAACCTACCTTTTTCGCTTCTAATAAATAAGTTCTATCTATTACTTCAATTATTACAACCAGTCATAGAATAAATAGTGCATTTCCATACTGTAGTGGATAAGAAATATAAACCATGCATATTTAGAATATCTCATCGGAAAATTGATTTAATGGAATAACTTTCCTACCACCTAACTTGCCTTCTTTAATCCCGAGTCAACCAACGTCCTCTATATGTGTTCGCCGTCTCATTACCATCTTCACATATTATATTACTATCTTATTTTAATCAAAATCTCTTAACAGTATTCTCAAATTTCTGTATTTATTTTCTTTATCTTCGATCTTTCATAGCATAATCTAGAACCCGCAAAAGTGTACTTTGATACTATTCTACATTCCTTTGTGGGTTCTTCTGGCTTTCATACATGTCTAATAAAACATTCCAAGGTTAATAGCAAGATTTCTTATATTCGACGGGGATTTCTAATTGCTACCCTATAAGCATTCATGGCTATTTTATTCACAGCCTTAACTTTTATCCCATCCTACCTAGACAGTCATCCCTATCTTCTCCATAATAAAGCTAGTTTGCTTTTCACCACCCTTCGTAAAAGCATCAAACTTCACAGTCATGAAGTACTTAACCCAATTTTTATCTTTGAAAATATCAACTTAGAATTTCTTTATTAATTTAAACAATTGCTTGGTTTCCAAAAGGAGCTATGAAAAAATTCTTATTTAAACCAACTTTAACTGGAGGTATCATAACTTTTAAAACTATAGTTTTGGATTTATAAAGTAAGTTTATTTATTAAGTTTAAAAGTCAATGTTTGCAATTTAATCTAAAAAGATCATTTCCTTAAGAAAACATATTATTTTCTTCTTTTTAAATGGTAAGAGTCAAGTTTTTATTACATGAATAGTCATCTAATCAATTTTCCCTTTAAAGTCACTTTTTTTCAACAGAGATTTTACCTCTTAAAAAGCATGATTTTTAACACAAATCATCTGTTGAGTATTTCATTTAAAAACTCAATTGTTATACCAAAACAATTTTCAAAAATGCATTGTTCTAGTGTTTCTAAAATGTTTTTATAGCTTTTAACAGTAAAAACTAGAGTAACAAGAACCGCTTTCATTCTATTACTCTCATGTTGTGGGTTATGGTGTAGCAGATCTTAAGACTACTTTAACACTAGAGTGGGAAGAATAGTGTTTTATAACTTTTATAAATTTTTTTAACTTTGTTTCAAGATTTAAATTAAATCACAGATTATCAACACAGATTTATACTAATCAAGCAGTCGTAGATGCAATCACAGATAAATATAGAAGCAATAACAAAATGTAAAGTAAGAGAGATGACACTAGAAGTTTTTATACTGGTTCAGATTAATCAATCATACATCCAGCCTTGCACAATGTATGTACAGATTTCTTTTCCAATGTCCGCTTAATTAACAGTAGCAAGCAAACCAGAATGTAGTCTCAATTTCAAGGCTACAAATTACACCCTCCTATCTTTGAGTAAGGGAAAACTCTCTTGATCTATCGGGCAACAAGATCATCCACTTGATTTGAACGAGCAACAAGCACATCCACTTGATTTGAACATGCAACAATCATATCCAATCAAATAAGAGTAGAATTGTTGACTTTTAAGTACAAATAGTTGTACTTGGGTACAAGATAGCCTATAACCATTTTGATAGAGATTTGATCTTTGAATTTGTTGAGAGAATGCTTCCAAAACAGTAGATAATTTGTAGAGAATCAATCTAGTAAAGTACAGATTGATTCTATGTAGTTTTGAAGAATATAGTTAGTAGTTTTCTAGAAATATTTTAAGGGAGTAAGAAGTAAAAAGAAAGCAAGAAAAATTAGTTAGAAAATTCATTTACACTGCCATTTATATAGTAAATGACCAGTTTTATCCATTTGTGAAGAGGTATGACCAAAAGACACTTCTTTTCAAAATTTAAAAAACAAACTAGCGTTCACTATGTCGACATATCTAGGAGGGATATGTCGACATACCCTTTTAAATTTTGAAAAATGTTTTTCTTTTAAATTGTTTTCAAACTTATTTTTTTTGTAAAATAATTAGTTTTTAATTACTCTGAATACATAATTTTTTTTATAAAATATATGTAAAAATATATTTTGAATTTTAAATAATTTATTATGATAAAATATCAAAGATCGAAAATTTATGATAAAGATCGGAATCTGCTATCAAGGACTTTAACAATTTATTCTAATTACTTATACTAAAGTCTTGAGCTCTTCAAATCTTTGTCTTTAATCTCATGAGTCTTGACTATCTCCAACTCTTGAACTTTAGTCTTTATACTGATCGGTCTTCAAGTTTAATCATTTTGTACCTGTGAAATATTCTATAATATATACTATAGAACTTGACAAAAGATTAATATATTTATTTATATGGTTGCTGTCATTAAAATCTATATCTAAGGTATTTACAATCTCCCCATTTTGATGATGACAACCATGTAAATATTTCTGTATATAAAATATAACATAACTCCTCCTGAGTTCAGTAACTCCCCCATAGTATATGCATGTGTTATATTTAATATTTTTGTCCCCCTTTGTCATCAACAAAAATGGATGAAAGACAAAACTCCCCTTAAATGTGATATATTTATGAACTATGGAATCAAAATCAATATTTAAATTCTAAGTAATTTTTTAAAATTTAAACCATATACAAAATTTTGATTATTGTATATAAGGCATATATTTATGAAAATACCAGTCATTTCAAATGTAGTATAGGACATGCATTTAAGTTATATATTGAGTAATGATTAGATTTTAAATCATATTCTAAATATTAAAGACATTAAATATAAGAAATTTTTATTAACATAAATCAAATTATTATACAATCCAAACATATAAGCATACGATCCTAATTAAACCAAGTCAAACATCATATACAATCAATCCAAACCTAACTATATTAAGTATTTAAAAACCAATTAAATTTAAATATATAACTTTTAGAATATACAATTACAAATTTTAAACAAATTGGAACACTAGATTTTTCTTGGAACTTTAACCTATCCTTCGGATCTAAAGATTGGATTTGTTTTGATGATATCAGAATCTTCTTGTTTCGTGTTTGCTTTGGAGTTTGAACATTCCAGGTTATGTTGTGATCATCTTCGATAAGGGAGGAAATTTACCATCGAAGACCATCAAAATATTTCTCTTATTCCTTTATCATTTGCAATTGACTTAATTCCAAACGCCTTTGATTTCAAAGGATGAAAAAGAGAGAATTTTTGAAGGATTGAAGAGTCTCTTCAAATTTTTCACAAAGTGTGGAGAACTCATTTTGTAAAATGGATTTTTTAGATTGAAATGAGATGAAAGGTAAATTAATGTATGTTTTTTTCTAGAAGAAAGAGATTTAAATAGAGATGAAAATGCAGATTAAATTACTAATTTAAAGTTGGTTACCAATTTTTGAAATTTAAAAATTTTCAAAAATGGATATTATGCCGACATATCTATGTGGGGCATGTGAGCATATGTGCCTTAATTTTCACCATTTATGTTTTTATTCTAATTTTTGTTTATACTTAATATTGTTCTATTCTAATGATTTGTAGAGTCTAAGATAATATTATTGAACAATAAGAAGTGAATTTCGTTAATTAAAATAGGGTGTTACATGAATACAAAGAAAAATACATGAAAATAACACAAAATAAAACTAGAAAAGCATACAACTAAGGATTACAAAGGAATATAAAAGATAAAAAAAATGATAATGATGAGGAAGAATTTCCACCAAGCTTGTGAATAATCTTCCCAAATTATTTGTCCACTTTGTTTGAGAGAGAAGTGAACTTCTTACTAAGGGAGCGTGTAAGCCTCTTTTGGGTTTTGAGAAGCTTTTCTTGGTTTTAAAGGATTTATTTGTTGGAATAGTGGGATGGTTTGTCAAAGCTTTCTAAAGAAGTGTCCATTTCATCCTCCTTTTCTTCTTGTTATTCCTCCTCTTCAACTTCCATATCGGCACCTTCTTCTTCTTCTTGAATCTCTTGCTCTTCTTCCCACGTTAACCTTTCTTTCTTTTCAACCAGAGATTCACAGGGTTCGAATTTAAGAGGGATGTACAAAATAGAGAGGTTGGTATTGTCGAAAACTTTGTGAGGCAAAATATTTTCACCTCTTAGATGGATAGCAAAGTAATTGAAAATTCAAATAAGATACACATCATTATAAATTGTGTTTTCATGTCTAGATATTTTCTTTTGAACAAAGTCATCCAAAATCACTTGAGCCTAATTTATATCATATTTTCTAAAAATAGCAAAAGTAGTTTTGAAAACTTTTTTAGTGGGGTTGTTGTAATTCCCTGTCCTCGTTATAATACTTTATTGTAAAATAAGACTCGTTAGACTTGCTTTAGGCCTAAGATTCTTACTTTTAAAACCATACTCTTCATCATTAGAAAACAAATTGTGCATAACTTCTCTATTACTATAATCAATTTTAAAAGTGGAGAGGTCATTTCTGCTACTTTTACAACTAAGAATTTGATCAAGAATTTTGCATTCCAAAACAATAGCAGTATCTTTGACAGTACTCAAAATTTGACCTTCTTCTCTATGAAATTTTTCTGTTTAAAATTCGCATAAAATATTTTGACCAAATTAGGATAGCAATTAAAATCATTTTAAGATAAATTGGTTAAATCAAAAATACCATTTGGAAGATCTTGTAAACTATAAGAAGAAAATTCATTAAAATTTGCAAACCTTCCCTAAAATACTTTTTCGTAAGTAGCATACTCAATATAAGTTCAATGGACTCTTAATCATTAAAAATTGAATTTTAATCATTTAGTGTGTAAAAAGATGAGATTGGATAGAGTGAATAAATAAAGGTTGAATAGTCATTTGACAGTTGAAAGGATGGAAATTCAAAATGTAAAATTAATGCAAGGGAGGAAATTTCAGAAGTTTAAATTTTGAAAAGATTCTCTAGTTTTCTACCAGGTACGTTAACATATTCATGTGACTTATGTCGACATATGGGCCGAAAATTTCAAAATTAAACTATGGCAATAAATTTTAGTGTATATATATATATATCTGTGTGTGTGTCCTGATATAAATTCATTATTATTGTTAACCTATATTTTATCCTAAATTCAATAATTCAAAATAAATGGAATAAAAATTAAATATAAAAGGTACTAATTTTATCTTTTCCTCTTCTTATTAGTCTTCCATCACTGTGAAACACATGTTGATATTTTCCATGTCTGGTTCATTGTCACTTAATGCAGTGTCAGAATTGTCCAAAGTTGTGTTATAAGCTCTTTTTCTCCTTTTGAATAAATTAGAGTTTGGTGCTTTCTATTGCTATGGGCTGTCTCTTAATAGATGGCCAATTTCTCCACAATCGTAACACTTAAAAACACTTCTGTTTTTAGGATTTTGTTTTCAGTTTTATGAATGTTTTCTTTTTATTCTTCAGGATTTTTCTAAAATTTTGGGTCATAAAAGCAATCTCCTCATCATTGTCATTGTCATCATCTGAATCTGATCGTCAGTTGTAGCATTGAATGCAATTGATTTCTTTTTGGTTGCCATATTTTCCTTCCTACCCTACAACAGTGTTCATAGGACATTAGATTACCAATTAACTCTTCAATTTTCAATATACTAATATCATTGGCTTCCTATATTGCTAATGTCTTTTGATACCATTTCGAAGATAGTGAATTAAGAATTTTTCTAACTTGGTCTTCTTCGAAATTTTTTTATACCTAATGATACTAATGAATGAGCTATATCTTAAAACATAGAATACATATCATAGACTTATTTGGTTTCATTTTAAATAATTGAAACTGATTAGTTAGCATGAAAATTTTTGTCTATTTCACTTTACTAGTGCCCTCATGTGTAACTTGCACAATTCTTCTGGTTTCATATGCAAACTTATAATAGAAATTTAATTAAAGTCATTTTTGTCTAACGAACAAAATAAAATATTCATGGCCCTGGAATTATTAAATGCTTAAGTCTTTTGGTATAGTGTCCATATTGAGTCTTCAGTTTAGGTTTCATTGTATTCACCCTGCATAATATTCTAAATATCTAAACCATCAGACTATAAATAAATCTTCATCTAACATGACCAATAGGCGTAATTGCTGCCATCAAACAGTGAGGGTATAGCAGTTGATTGTCCTTCTACAAAAGTAATAAAAAGTGATCTACCAGTGTCACTAGACATTTATACTTTTCAAAAATAAAATTATAAATTTTTTGATAACTTAGTGCTCCAATACCAAATGTAGGTTTCCGTGTAACAAATCTTAAGGCTACTTTAGCAATAGAAGGGGGTGAATAATGTTTTATAACTTCTATAAATCCTTTTAACTTTTTTTTTCAAGATTTAAATTAAATCACATATTATCAACACAGATCTATACTAATCAAGCAGTCACATATTCAATCATAGATAAATATAAAAGCAATAATAAAAAGTAAAGTAAAAGAGATGACACCAGGAGTTTTTATACTGGTTTAGATTAACAAATGCAACATCCTGTCCTGCATAGTTTATGTATATATTTCTTTTCCAACGCCTACTTTAACAGTAGCAAGCAAACCAGAATACAGTCTTGATTTCAAGGCTATGAGATACCCTTCTATCTTATGAGTCCATGGCAAACTCTCTTTATTTACTGGGCAATAAGTTCACCCACTTGATTTGAACGGGCAATAAGCACACCCATCTTTATTTGAACGGGTAGTAAGCACACCCAAACATATAAGAGTAGACCTGTTATTTTCCATATGCAAATAGTTATACTTGGGATATAAGATATCTTATAGCCCTTCTGATAGCGGTTTGATCTTTGAGTTTGTTGAGAGAAAGCTTCCGAAATAGTAGATAATTTGTAGTGAATAAATCTAGTAGAGTATGGATTGATTCTATGTAGTTTTGAAGAATATAACGAGTAGTTTTCAAGAGATATTAGCAAGGAGTAAGAAGAAAATGAGAAAAATTAGTTAGAAAATTTGTTTACACTCCTCTTTATATAGTGAATGAATAGATGTATCCATATATGAGGAGGTGCGACCAAAATACACTTCTTTTTAAAATTTAAAAAACAAACCAACAGTCACTATGTCGATATATCTAGGAGGGTATGTCGGCATATCCTTCTAAATTTTTAAAAATGTTTTTCTTTTAAATAGTTTACAAACTTCTAGATATTTTTGTAAAATAATTTAAACATAGTTTTTAACTACTTTGAACACATAAGAACTTTTATAAAATATTTGTAAAAATATACTTTGAATTTTAAATAATTTATTTTGATAAAATAACAAATATCGAAAATTTATGATAAGGATCAGAAATTTGTGATAATATTTATATGGTTGTTGTTATCAAAATCAATACATAAGGTATTAGTAAGTCCTACTTCTTAATCGTTTTAAAGTTGCACCCTTAAACAATGATATTTTGTGCATGTTTTGTCTCTTCATCAACACTATGTCACCTAGTCAACCATGATTAGGTCTTCCATGAAAACCTTAAGTTAATTCCAAAATGGAACTCTTAAATCACTTAGTTCAATCAATAACATTTATTAATTAATTGTATTTTCTCTAGCCAAGGATTTATGACTTCGAGTTAAAATCACATTATGGTGACATTAACCTTCTTTATCAAAGGAGATGGATTATCTCTTGAGTAGCATTTCATCTCTTACACTTCAACACAAACCCAAAAATGGTCTTAAATAACGAATGAAACTTCCATAATCAAAGTAAAACATTTATATAAAAGGTCCATAGTACCCTCAAATCGAAATATTAACCTATAGAAGTCTTCTTGATGAGTCGTTATTTAGTTGATTCGCAACAATTACAAGTATGTAACCTCTTGGTATACCAATGTTTATGAGTAAATAACTATTCAACATTTATGGAGCATTACATACACTAGTCTCATGGGTGTATTGATATCCCTTTCTTAAAATACCTTAACTAGGAACATTAAGGATATGTATTTATTTTTGTAATTGATTCGATACTCATGATTATGAAAGCTTACATAATTGCACTCAATTTAAATACCTAGTCCTAGGGGTTTCATATTGTATATATTCAGTATGAATGTTAACACTAAACTTTAATATATGTACATATAATCGAAATAGAAATAAGAAAACCTAGTTTCGTTTTGAACAATATTTGTTTGTGAGAGTCGAGTGTACAATTAGATAATCAAAATTACATGATTTTACATGGGGCATGCCCTCAAATCTATCACCCATGCCCTTAGGATCCATTGTGAGGTGGTGCGCTAAAGAGGTGAACCACTGAGGAGGTAAAGCACGATGGAGAGGAGGGTGAGGGGGTCACTGAGAAGGAGAGGTAGGAGGAGAGAGCGGCTAAATAATCGACCTAAAAATCTTGGGAGAATCAGGTTATCCTTCACCAAAGTCAGGAGCAAGAGGTGCAACTGCTTAAGACTTTGCCAAAGGAGAGCAAGAATAAGGTTAACGACTTCAAAGCTTCCCTTCTCTAGCACGAGCATTGCCTTACTACCTAGAATAGTGCGACACGAGTGAAGGTGGAGGTTGAGAAGGCAAATAATAAACGGAAAGATCTTATGACTACAATGCTAAAGAAACTCGTTGCCTTCAACTACATCTTTTTGTATGTACCTTCGTCTCCTCGCTTTGTCTAAAGCAGCTCACTATGAGATGGCCAAAGAGCTAATCACCGGTTAACAGAGTCCTTCAACCGTTCTGACTCTAGTCCAGATAACCTCTTTGGCTGGGTTCTTGAGCAGCCAGGTCCCAGACCTTAAGGTCCTGAAAGAAATGATGATTCCATATAATAACTTATCTTGATATATGTTTTGTTATGTAATGGGCATAGCCCTTATCCTGCTAACCTGTTATGAATAAAAAGATTGTTTTTTTTAATTATGTATTCACTCTATATCCATGTTCGTGTATTTATGCCTTTTGCTTCTGCATTTCTGTATTTGTGTCTGAGTTTGTTAATTATTATAAGTGTTGAATTATTTTTTTGCATAGGAAGCTTGCATGTGCCCTACTAATGGTAAACAACAAAACATTTGTAAAAATATAAAACACTTGAAAAATTCAAACACTTGTAATAATTTGGAAGATTTTAAACTTAGCTCAATAGCCTATCGACTTAGTAGCTCATCCTCATCATTCTCAAAGTGAATATTAGATGAACAACTTTAGATGTATGCATAGCTAGGAGTTCATTCCTGTCTTTTTCGGTTGGTTTTATAATGAGCGTGTTACCCACCTTTATGTACGCCCTTCAAGTGGTCAAGGAATTTATCGTATGAAAACTTGTTCCTACTCATAAAGTTCCCTGGAATAATTTTTATAACTCGACTTGCTTACCTGCTTGTGATTTCCTTTTTTATTGGTTTTTTCCAGGCCATATAGTGCTCCTAAAGGAATAAGCGAATTTCTTTTGGTCTATCCCCAACCTAGTAGAGCCACTCTAACATGGTGGAGTGGGTTGGTTCTTCTTTTCCGAGCCCTAGGACCAATGCAATTTTTTGGAGAAGGTAGGTTCTTCTCTGTCGAGTTCTATCATGGTAGGGCCAAACCAACTTAGTGGAATGGGAAGGTTCTTCTTGGTTGATCCCCATCATGGTAGGTCCACTCCAACTTGGTGGAGTAGGAAGCACTACGAATGCAAGAGTCGGGATTACTACGTGGTAATCATCCTCATCTTTGCGCTAGTGTCCCATTCCCCCTTGAGGGGAACAAGCAACACCATGGACGAAGGAATCAGGGCTTCAACATGGGTGGTCGTGCCATAAATTCGTTGGTTCTCTGTTCTATGCTTGGGAGGATGGGAAAATGTACCATGCGCGCATGAATTAGGGCCACGCTTAGGTACCAGAGCCAACTACGTCATGGTACCACCAAAAATGTGTCCTATTGGTTGACAATCACCTTTTGGTGCATTTTTTACCATAGGCATTTAACTTGCATAGTTTCAATGGTAGTGTGCTATAAATATTTGGAGAGAAGTTTTACTTCATTCCTTTAATACAATGATTACAAAGTTTCTTGCCTAATAATTTGGCTTACAAGAGTGTTTAAACATTGTAGGATCAAACTCTTATTGTACGGAATGTCCATGTCTAGGGGATCTAGGAGGGTCTACCCCCATCCGACCCCCTTCTGCTTAGCCCTTACGGTAGCACTTTTCGGTCACTCGGATTTTGGTCCTTTTGGTAGGAATTATTGCATGCCTTTGCGAATAACAAGCTATTAAAGTGAAGCTGCCAGGACTCGAACTCTCTCCCTCGCTGGGGGAGCTAAGAACCCCTACCAACTCCACTAGAGTTGTAGACTTAACAACTCTACTTTTGTAAGCTTTCTTCCTAAGCTCCGCGTCCATCCTTCGGTTATCCAAGGTATCGAGGATTAACGACAACAGTTTTTCATTTTATTTAAGGTTTAGCATTAGGAGCCATGGTGAAGTTACATATACCTTTATGGGCAGCCTTGTTTTATACCCATAAGTTAAGGAAAAAGTTGAGTGCATCGTTGATGTTCAAATGGACATTCCGTACAATAAGAGTTTGAGCGAGATATGTTTGGCAAGTTTCCTTTAGTTTTGGTTAGGTGTTACTTCAAGGTTGATTTGATTGTTTTAATGACTACCTCCATGTGCCCATTAGCTTAGTGGTTAGTGACAAAGGAGAGGTACTTTTCAATCCCATTTCTTTCATTAAGTTAAGGAACTAGTAGCTTTCAAAATGGGTATCGTTTTCTATAATAATCTTCTTAGGGAGACCAAACCTACAAGTGATAATTTTTATAACAAAGTAGAGAACATTAGGTGCAGTGACCTTGTGAGGGACTCCACCTCAACCCATTTGGTGAAGTAATCAATGTTGACTATGTCATGACTGTATCCTCCTTTCATGCTTGAAATCTTCTCGATTAGGTCAATCTCTCACGTGTCAAAGAGACACAAGGAGGTCACAAGTGTTAATAGATAGGAGGAAGCTCTAGGACCTTGCCGAATAGTTGGCAGTAGTCACATTTCCTTTTATAACCATGGAATCTTTTATCACTATTTTCCAGTAGTTCACCTACTTAGTAGCTTCCTTTGCAAGGCTTTGCCCTACAACATGGTCCCTATAGAAGCCTTCATGTGGTTCTTCTAAGATGTGTTCAACTTTGGTCATTGTCCCTTGGTATTTCGCTGCTTACCAAGTACTTCAAGAGTGGGTCATTCAGCTATCTAGTGGTTCATTGCCGATTTTTATAGCCATTGTTCACTTCATGTGTGCAACACTTTGGATTTCCAATGGGACCAAACTGTTGGTTATTATCGGGTTAGTTCCATCTTGGCTAAATTGTTGGAATTTGCATTCTTCTCCCTTGGTATTTTGTCAAGCTTGAGATCGGAGAAGATGCTGATCAATTTCCTAGCCTTAGCACATATTGGACCAAGGTCTTTCCTTTTATTGTAAAGCGCTCACTGATCTAGTTGACCACGAGCTAGGAGTCTCTGTAGACCATAAGGTACACAATCTTGTGTTCTTCTTCCATCCTAAGACCAACTCATAGGTCTCATATTCGACTTCATTTTTTGTACCTTTGAAGTTCAGAATTACAACAAAGAAGATCTCATGTCCGTCAAGGGTAAAAGGGACCATTTCGTTCCCAGATCCTTTATCGTTTGAAGCTCTTTTAAAATATAGTTTCAATTGCATTGTTCTTGCCATAACATTCAACGATAACGTTTACCAAAGCTTATTAACATTTCTCCAAGCTATGCAAAATTTTCGGGTATACTATTGAAATATTACCCCATAGTAGTATCGTCTAAAATCCTTCTTTCATTTAGCTTAATTTCGTATCCAAACATCTTCATATAAAAATACATATTCAATTCTAAAGTGTTGAAGTCTCTATTTGAATTTAAGAAAATAAAAAATTCACTGGTTATGTCGACATACCCCTTGGGACTATGTCAACGTATCTTGGTGCCAACTCTTCATCAATAGACGCTTCCTTCCATATTCTATTTAAGGAGGTTTGGAAAACAAAATTCCATAACTAATTTTATGATTCTATCTTACTCTAACACTCTTATACTTATTATGAGTAAGCTGCTTAATACACTTCCACCCTCTTTGCAAATCAATTCTCATTCACTCGTATTCTCTAAGGATTTGGAAACAGCACAAGATTAGTGAGTTTGTACTTGAGTTCTCAATCTTCTCCCTTTGCTATAATCTTATTCCTCGTTGATCTTATAGATATATTATTGTTGGAAGTCTATAGGATAATTGTGTCGAAACTGTAAGATTTTGTATTAAACATACAACTACTTGTCTTTGCCAAGTGTTGTAAAGAAAAGGTGCTCTGGTCACCCATGGAAAGTCAAGAGGGTTTATTCATCTTACCACCCATGAAAGTGTATGGCTGTAAAGGTATTTTTTCCACTCATGGAAAGCAAGGAAGTGATAGTGAAATTTTATACGAGGAGTGCAAGAATGGGCGTAAGATTGGATATCCAAACCAGTATAAAACCCTAGTGTCTTTTAATCTTTACTCTTTACTTTACTTTTCATTACTACCCGATTATCGGCTTGTGCTTCTAGTTTTATTACTCATTCAAGTAGATAGCTTATACATTAGCAAGTTAATTTTTAGTTAGTTGATGTACACTATTCACCAACTCTAATGTATTAGTGGCCTAAAGATCCATTTTGCATAAGTGTGTTTGGGTATTCCACGACCCATGTTTTGTACCAGCATGGTTTCTAATTGATTCATAATATGAATTTTTAAAAGGATAAATGGCCAGCAATACAAGTAACACACTTTTTACACTTTTATAGAAGGTTATTCTACTACAACACCACCACTTTTTAATGGTAGTAATTATGCTTATTGATCATGTAGAATGAAAATATATTTACACATGTAGATTAGATATTTGGAATGTCACACAAAATGAGCAGACTGAGCCCCAAATGGATTACACACAACGAACCACTAAAAAAGACATAAACACTCAACAATTTAAAGCTATGAATATTTTATTCTATGCCCTAGATAAAAATGATTTTAATAGAGCGTGGGACTGTAAAAGTGCATATGAAATTTAGAAGACTCTACAAGTTACACATGATTGCAAGCATAAATTTAAATAGACCAAAATATTGATATTGACTAATCAGTTTCAACTTTTTCAAATGAAACAAAATGAGTTGATATTTGATATGTATACTACAAGTAAGAATATTTTACATGCACTCATATCATAGGAAATTTTATTTATGAAGAATACCAAGTGAGAAAGGTATTAAATTCACATTCTAGTGAATGTGATCAAAAGAGCTTGGCCATAGGAGAAGCAAATGATATTAGTACCATCAAAATAAATGAACTGGTTCAAACTCTTATGTCCTATGAAGTTCAATTACAAGAAAGAAAAGAAAATCATGTAAATGAGAAAAAGCCATAAGCATTTAACACTATAAATGAAATCATGATTTGAATGATTATGTTGGTGCAGAAATTTCTTTCATAACCAGGAATTTCAAGAAATTCTTGAAGTATAAGTAAATGAACAAAAATTGTATAATTGACAACTATAAAGATATTCCAAAAAGATAGAAGTTGTTAAGTGTTTTGAATATGACAAAAAATGTCTTGAAAAGGGATTGTCCTAGTGGCATCAAATACCATAACATTTAATAAGAAGAGTAAGCGGTGTTCAAAGCTACATGGGATGATTCAAACACATCATCAGGTGAAAGTGAGCAGAAAAATAAAACCATGTGTTTCACGGTAGACGATGACTATGTACGGGATTCTAACAAAGAAAGCATGAATATTTTAATGGTGTGTATAAAGGTTGTAAGATGTTTAAAAAGCAGTATAAACATGGTTTAGAAAAAATATATAGAATATAAATGTTTAATGAAATTCTAGCTGGAAAAAAACAATTTTTAAAAGATGAAATTGAAAGACCTAATGGAGTTAATAATGAAAAGGATCTAACACTAGACAGTTTCGAAATGCTTGAGAGTGAAAATGAATCCTTAAAAGTAGAGAATATTTTAATGAAATCAAAGACGACATATCAAAATGACAAAATTACATCTCTAGAAAAGTTACTCTTAATTGCAATATGGAAATTGATAAAATTAAAACAAATGTTGAACAAATTAATAAGGGTAAAGAAATGAGTACCGGCCAGTGGATGTTCAAAGCATATGACAAAAAATCTAATTACTGAGCGACATTATATATGAAGATGGTGGAATAGTGAACTTTTGAGAAAATTCATAGGATATGTTATTGGCATCGATAACATTGGGAACTCTAAAACTCCTCTTATTTCTAACTTTTGGCTTGTTAAAAATTTAAAATATAACACACTAAGTATAAATTGGATATGTGATAAAGGTTTTAAAATTAGGGTTGAAAAAGATAACTACTGTATTTTAGATCATGACTCTAAAATTATTTTTGAAGGTTAAGGAAAAGAAATATATGTATTTTAAGTATGAAAATTTCTAATAATAATGTCTTATGTCTTATGGTTGATGAAAATGATCATTAGATTTGGCATATACGTTTTGGTCACTTAAATTTTAAACATTTTTCGAGAGTTTCCCAATATGAATTTGTGAGGACTTCTAAAACTTAATTTTAAAGTAGATAATTTTTGTGATGCTTGTCAGTTTGGAAATCTTCACAAGAAATCACATAAATCTAAGTATATGATCTCTACTACACATCCTCTAGAACTTCTTCACTTCGATCTCTTTGGGCCTTCACAAATCCAGTCAATAAATCATAATAGATATGTTTTTATCATTGTATATTTTTTTTCAAGATATATGTAGCAACTTGTAAATTCGAACACTTCATCTTTGAATATCGCAACATTTTGAAATATGGTTAAGTGTTATAAATATATTTTACAACCTTGTAAAACATATTTCAATTAATGAATAATGATAAGAAACATGTTTTTGAAATTTGTTTGTAAAAATATATACTTCGAAGAAATATCGATAATGTGATCGAAAATCGACTTCGATAAACAGCTTTTTATTCGATATAAGTTGTTCCAACTCTTTTTTGTACTAAGCTAATGAATGTATGAACACATTAGGAATTAATTAACATATTTTGTTTCATAAAGTAATTAGAATGTCTAGAAGCTTCTAATGGATAAGAGGTATTTCTATAAAGGGGTATTAAGGTAATTTGCCAAAGGTAAGAGGTGTAAAGAAGAAGTGATGGGCAAGTGGACGGGTGAGCCTTCCAGGGGTGAAAGAAAGAATAGTCAACACTGAGCATATATAAGAGTGGGCATACCCTTGAAATCACATTTGCAAATTCATAAAATAAAATCAACTATCTTATCTCCTTCCTCTACATAATTTCCTAAAGAAGATTAATTTCAAAACACATCCAAATCAACTCAAACTTGGACTAAAGCCTTAGAACAACATCACAGCACCTTAAGTCAAGTTATATCTTAAAGAACAGAAGCCAAGCTCCCCACTCCATTGAAGGTCGTGAGCAATATAGGCTAATTATAGCCTAGAAACAAGTGCAAAAGCTAGAAAGAAGAAGGAGGTTGGGTGTTTGCAAGGTAGAGGTTGGACTTGGTTGCTTTAACTTGCCTGTTCACTTGCTTAAGGGTGAGTTAAATCACCATTGAATGGATATATATATATATATATGCTTGTGTTTGAATATACATATGATGCATGAATGGATATCGATATATGTTGTAATATTGATATATGTTTGTAATATTTATTCGATTCTTACTTTGAAAGCAAATGGAATGTGTAATCCATATGTATGGACTTGAATGGACTTGTATGACTAGTTTCATAGTGTTGAAACAAAGCACATAGGTTAGAGGTGGACTTGGATTTGAAAGTGCTCTTATAGCGATGGTCGTTATAGATGCACCAAGGAATTGCCTTGCGTTCGACAATTTCTATGGAACTTTGTAGAGAGATATTTAGGGGTTTCTTGCCATATTTGTGATTTTTAATATATATGCTTGCTTCCATAAAAAAATTTGGTGTTGAAAAGTTGAGTAACATATTGAAAAGTTGAGTAACATATTGAAAAGTGATTATATTTCCACTTGCGCAAAAATGCCCCGTTTTAGCCTTTGTTTTGAACATTAAAGGTTTGAAGACGTATATAAATTTAAGTATTTTGTTTCATTCTTTTTATAAATATTTTCTAACTCCTATAAGAGTATTACAAAAGTGGTTTGAGATTTTTATGAATTTTTAAGAATTGGTTATGAATTTTCAAAGTAGAAGGGTTTATTTTAAATGCAAGCAAAACATGGTTTTTCCAAGTTTTAAATAAATTATAAACTTTTTATTTTAAAGTAATATTTTAAGTAAATGTTTAAAACATATTATACATGTTTTAAAGCATTTTAAAAGCATTTTTAAGTATATATAGTTTTTAGAAAATTTGCAGATTATTTTGTTAAAGTATAAATACCTTAGGTAATATTATCTTTTAAATTGTTTTATTTAATATCTAGTTTTATAAATAAATTACTATATATATATATCATTTCTAAAATTGGTTTTAAAAGTATAAACAAATGATTTCAAAAGGGATAAGGAATTTCTTAGTGGCTAAATGGTTAATTGTTTAATTACTTTTTTGAAAAGTAATTAACTATGCTTAACACTAAAAGCCGGCGAAGCATGTTTATCTATTTGTAAGAGTTAAGATTGTTGTTCGAGTACGGTTTAGAACCAATAGTGCTCTAACCTACCGTTTTCACTCTTGTCAAAGGAATAGTTAAGTGTGGAGTGTAGAAAACGTGTCAATCACGTTGATCACTTACTCGTTTATGGAAATACATTAGTACTATACTTAACACTAAAAGCCGACAAGGTAGACTTATGTACCTGTGAGAGTTAAGAATGAAGTGTTTAGGCAAGGATATGATATTGAACGAGTGCTGTAACTTGCCTATTTTCACTCTTGACCGAGGGATTATAAATTATATTTCAGAAACAAGTTCAGTGTACAAATCTTAACTTTTATAAGCGATCGTTTTAAGTGGATAGTCGATTAGTCGACTATCGAACTTGACCAATTATTAACTTAGGAAATATCTAAAAGCTTTGCGGCTTTATACGATTTGAGATCCCCCGTGAAGGAGCATTGGTATGAAACATCTATAACTTTAAGAACTAATATATACGAGATCCCTCGAGGACTCCTCTTTATATAGCTTGCTTACATCTAAAAGAACCAGAATTAAATTTACTAGAAATTCATTGAATTAATCTATAAAAGACGGAGATCGGTAAGTATTTCACTTATCGATTACCACTTCAAAATTAGTATACAGGTTCTATGTTTTGGAAGCAATTGTAAAGTGGAATGTTATAGAGTCGAACTATCTATCCTAAGGTTAAGTTAAAGGGAGAGGTCAACGTCAGCATTCGTCGGATGTGATTTGTGATCTGTTCGAGATGTGATTTATACATGATGTTGGAATCTATTTGGGGATTCGTGTGTTGTTCGAGTGATGAATACTCATGTCAAAGATGAGAAACATAACCTCGACATTGGTAAATTACTAAAGATAGAGTAAGATGCACAATTTTAGGTTTAGCTAAGCTATGAGGGTATAACAAATCCAAATCTAGAGATGCTTTCAATCGTCAGACGCTAGGAGTTATTGATACTTGGTAACATGCAGTTCATCATTGGGCTAGTTATGTTTACCTTATGGTATATGAAAAATCTAATGGGTCATATACTGTCTAACTTTGTATATAATAAGCAAGTATGTAAATCAATGCAATAGTAGACAATAAATAGTAAAATATAAAAAAAACATGCAATCAGAGTTTTTATACTAGTTTGGACCTCCCATCCTACGTCCAGTCCCGAAGCTCCCCTTCGGTATTTCCTTTAAAACAAACTATCCTCACTTCGTCCGGAGGAGTAAACTTAATAAAAAGTGTCTTTGACAACCTTGTGTTCCAATAACACAGTTTTTGACTTATAGTATAAATCTTCTTATGATCTCTTTTGAGTATATGAATATGATTGCTTTGAGTTGTAGGAAGTGATTTAACCGAAAGGTTATTATGGATTGAGAGTATGAAATTAGTGTATATGCAAGAGAGTGCTTTGAACTCAAGAGAGTAAAGAATAGATCGAATCAAGTTAAGTTATTTGTTTTACTTCTCAACCAAGATGTTATTTATAGAGTTAGAGAGGTGCAAATGAAGAGTTGTTACTCTTCAAAGAAATCTTTTCGTTTTGATGGCAGCAACTCTTCATGAAAGATGATAACCTTTAGTTTCAAAAAGAAGTGATTTTCAATTATGACAGTTTTTTCCATGACAGATGTCTGTGGTACAATGACAGATGTCTATGACTAGTTTTAATTTTTAACCCGAGACTTGTCACAAATGTCTGTGAGTATACCTCAAACATCTGTGAGGTAAAAATGCTATTTTCTACTAGTTTTTTATGTATATAAAAATTTGTATGCATATATACTCAAGGAGACCTTAACAATATTTTATCTAGGACTCTTTTACAGTAGAATAACCTTAGTACGGTCAATGAATCTTCGTTCTCTTCGAGTCTTAATATCTTTGATCATAGTGTCTACTTGTAGTATATACCAGCAATCTTGATAAAGTCTATATGTGTATATGATTGTATAGTTGTTATCACTGAAACATAAGTTGAAGGTTCTAACAATCTTCCCCTTTTTGATGATGACAACTATACAATCGTTAGTCATGATAAAATAAATCCCACTTAATTTAATCTCCCCATTTGTCATTATAAAAAATAAAATAATAGAAACATAATATATAGACATAGCAAATGATACAAATAGATAACCCATAGATAGATCACACATAAACATGAATAAAATAATTGAACAATAAACCAACCTTAGTTTATTGATAAACAAATAGGAGTTCAAACATTATTCTCCCTCTAATTTAATACTCCTCCTATCGATATAGTCGTATAGTTATTCTCCCCCTTTGTCATTTACAAAAAAGAATTAGATATCAATAGGAGTAATATGAATGATTATACGGGTATAATTCATTAATAGAAATTCATAGGTGTACAAAATATTAAAAAATTGTGTTTAAGATTTTTGAAAAGATACCACTTAGCATAGTCGCAATTTTAATCATCATATATCATATTCACATTTAAAATTTGAGCATCATATTTGTGGCTTCATTTCCATAAATATCAGAAAATTTGGAATATATCTCCCCCTTTATATGTGGTGTACCTGCAAAATATGTTTTGGTACCCACTTTCTATGTTAGGGTCCAGGGTTTAGGTCTTGGGAAGCCATACACATTTGGGTGTGTTTGAACCTTTATAAATATAGTTTTCATTAAAAATTACATTTTTATAATAGTTGATAATATAAAGTTGTTTATCATTATCAATCGTATTAGCTGGAATTCATATTCTAATACTATTAGTCATTAGTTTAGTACTTGAAAAATATTTTCTACCATTTATAAACAAAATAATATTATGACTGTAAGTGGTTTTAGGACTATCTTGTTTACTAGTACTAGCACTAAATTAGTATACATGAATGCATATCTAGTACTATATTTACTTTTAGTTTGTTTATAGCCTAACCACATGAAGATAAGATATCTAGTACTATATGTACGTAATAACTATAAAAATAATAACTAAATACAGTAGAAAACTCAACTGGTTTTGATCGGAACATTACTAATTTTGATTTTAATGAGTGATATGTTCACTTAGTTTATCGTTAATAAAATTCAAAATAAAAAAAATAATATTGTAAAGAAATTGGGTGCTAAAGATAACAAAATTTATACCCAATAAAATTTATGTCACGACCATGATTTCATAACAAAAAGTATAACGAACAATCGTTTTTATTTGTAATAGATTGCTTTAGGTTGTATTCGAAAAATATTTGCTTTAGGTTGTATTCGAAAAATATATCGATTAAACTAATAATCAAATGTCTAAAGCAGCAAACAATAAGAAAAGTGCCATCTTCAAAATAATAATCAAATGTCTATCTCAAAATCTTGGTCCTTGTTTCTATTGGTTACTTATACTACAATCAATCAGACAATCACTCGCTCTTTCTACAACAAATATCCATTTAAATATATTGAAATACAATTATTATTTTTATCACTTTTTCCACTAAACCATTTAAGAAATTAAAACAAAAATATCAATTCTAACTATCTATTCACATAGAAGCCATCTAAAATAAATTATGAAAATTTTCTGGAAAAACGAACATGCAATTCATAAACAAAAATATCAAACAAATTTTTCTAGACTATGGTCCAAGATTGATAAAGAGCGGAATCATTTATAAGTTATTGTGTTTGATAATATACCTTCGAATATATGGTCCTGGATTTGGAATCTAGAAAATATTGATGAAGAGCGAAATCAAAGATCGAAATTAGGGTTCCAAACGTCATCAAGTTGACTGTTGAAGAGCGAACTGTTGAAGTGGAGGAGAATGGCTACGGAGATTGGAGATGGAGCGAACAGTTTCGATTAGGGTTATTTCGTTGGAGATGAAAATTGTTAGTGTTATTTTAGGAGGGATACGAAAATGGTTAAGTGTTTTTGGAAGGGAGACAAAACTGATTATGTAACATCGTGAAATTTTCAACCATTCGCATCCATACATGTCGGATTTGAATTGCTCAAAATATCAGATTGTTAATTTAAATTTGGCAAAACTCAGCATATACAGTAAATAAATAATCACAGAATCACAGAGTAATATAAAAATAATGCAGCGGAAACAAAGAATAGTAGTTCATGAAGCTACTATATATAACAGAGTTAAATAAGATACAACAGAGGTCTCGAATACATAGATGTCTCAATACAATAGTTAAATACAAAAATTAGAATACATCATTGGAATCAACTGAATAACTGAAAGCAGAATCAACATAGCTGGATCTCCAAGCGAAGCTCCAACTCCAAAGGTGAGTCTCGAATGTTGTATCACTCAGTCTGACCCGAGCGTAAAGCAAAACACAAAACACTCGAGTCAGGATTAACATTCTTATATCAATAAATCCAACTCAAGTGAAATATCAACTGAAATACAGTAACTTAAAGGATGTTTGGGATAATCATCCTCTAAGGATCCGTTAAACCATCTACTATGTAGTAATATACGCTATTATAATAATGTCTATAGTAAACTATACTATTTAAAAATAGCGTTAAGGCTTTACATTTTCCACCTTAACACATTTTTAGATATGCCAATAGTCTATACAGTACCGTAATACCCCGTAAACTGGAGTTACCAGAGGACACTCCATAGGTACGACACAAATCAAACTCGTAGTAAAGCAAGCTATGGTAGGTGACACGGCAAAACTAGGCAATGCCAGGGTAGATATACCAATTATGCATCCGGACTGTTGGTAACGCAAAGCCGCAGCAATCGCCCAACTCGAGCCACACTCCCGAATCAAGGGGTCCACCTAATCAATCACAAAGTAATAGAATGGTATACGATGGAATGTGTCCGATAAGAGGAGCTACCTCATTAGCCCGGAATCGCTCATGTTTTAGCCACCTTATGCTAACTCACGGGAGTTAGGTCCATGTAAATATACCTTAGGATCGTCGCCACCATCCTACTTCATTCTGGAATATCCACCGCATACACAGTTGTTAAAGTGGTTTTCGGTATCGACAGAGAGTATGCCCATATCCGATCCCGGTCTCTTTAACAACCAAACGTTATTATAACACCGCAGTCATTTCAAAATAGTTTATACTTCAAAACCAAAATATCAATTTCATTTCGAAAACCAAATCAATACGATATCATTTTCACTTCAAATATATCCATTTCTAAAAATCATATCACTTTCCAAAGTTATAACGCTTTCTAAATCATAGTCTTTTAAAATCAAAACACTTTGGAAATCACAGCTTTGAAATCATAGCATTTTGGAATCCATAACACTTTCCTCTTAAACAGTTTAGATATAAAAATTAGTATATATAATAAAATAGTTTATAAAATAATAATAGTTTATATAAAATAGTTATAAGCTAAATAGTTTATAAAAAATAATTTATATTGAAAATGATTTATATAAAATGTTTTATATTAAAATAATTTATAAAGTAAAATATAAATAGTTTTAGATATAGTTAAAAATACTTTATATAATAAAATAGCTTCCTCAAATTTCACAAATCGATTCAAATCCACTCGAATTCCAAAATTCCAATTTAATTCAATCTCAATGCATAAATTTCAACTCAATTCAGTTTCTAAATAAACCATTTCAATTTTCGATTTCAAATACATATTTGAACCATACAATAAGCCATTTCAATTTCAATATATTCAAAGCTTCAAATATTCAACAAATTTCAAAACTAAATTCGATAATTTCATATATATCTTAATTTAACTTCATTATTATTTAGTTTTTCAATATTCACTAAATAAATTCAATATCATTTAAATAAAAGCCCAAATTTCAAATCATTAAATATTTCCCTTAATTTATTTAAACTTGAAATATTCATTTTAAATCATCTTAAACCAAAATCAAGTTATGAAAATCATTTCTTTTAAAAACTCCAAATTCCATAAGTTCAGATCGATTTAATTAAATATAATTATTAATTAAATACAATTTCAAATATATCTTCTCAACCTTAATTTATTAAATCATTACAAACTCTATATTAAAATAAAATTTAAATAAATACTTAACCATATTATATTTTAATAAATCAACTTTATTATTAAATTTAATTATATTAAAACAAATTTATACATAGCTAAAAATCAAGAATTTAACTGTATATATAAAATAACATTTATATAATATCTAAAATCAATATTTTTATAAAACTATATATTCCTTACTAAAACCAAAGAAATCATTTTTAAAATACATATATATATATATATATAGACCAATGGTGTCTGTATATAATTTTCTATCCTATGGTCAAGTGATACGGATATTTATCATTTCAATCTGCAATTTAAATATATATACAGGTATATATCTTTTCAACCCGTAATCCCAAATTCAATTCAATGAAAATCGCTTGGGTTTATCATTTCAACCTATAACGATTTTCTCCTATTCTATAAATTGTTCGGGTATGTGTCATTTCAACCCATGGTGATTCTATACTAACAGGGAACTTACAGAGTGATAACATATATGAAAATAATATAAAAATTAGTAACGGGCATATATCATCAGTGATAAATAACAGATAATGGTGTCAGACGTCACAGGTGAACAGATACAGATAATGACATATATATAGCAAATGTAAATATCTAACAGCAACATATTTCAATTGTGGTTTCAATTGAGATCAAATTTAATAAATATAAGAACATTAATCATGAGTGGTTGCTCACCTTTCGAGGCTAGAGAAGACACAACAACACACGGGATAAATCACGAATTCGACAATCAATCGATCCGAACGAAGAATCTCAAAATGAATTAAGCTGACATAGATTTAACCGACAAAGCTGATAGATAGAAATTGATGAGAACAAATCCAACCAACTTGATATAACATAATATATATAGAGATATATTGTTATTATTATTAAAAATCAATATTAAATTTAAAACACTATTAGTAAAAGATATATATATATATATATATATATCGTTTCAAATCCTTACATTATAAACACATTTTTTTGATTTAAACCTTAATCTATTTCTAAACTTCAAAATCTTGTATATTTATATTTATATATAGGCAAATCTAAGGACTAGTATATACTACCCATATGAACATGAGCTTGTAAAATAACTATGACATGCAGATCTTATATTTTATAACTTAAGTCAAAACTTTATGTAAACTAATACATAAAACTAATATATATAACCAGTATACATTTTAAACCTTTATAGACATCATGAATAAACACATATATACACTCTTCCAAAATATTAATATAAATGTAAACCCATCATAAATTATAAATATACACATACCAAACCCACACGTATAGCCAGAGCCATATTATAAAGCAATATATAGTAAGAGGTAAAACTAGATTATGCAGACTTGGCTTATATCAATATATATATATATATATATATATGTGTGTGTGTGTGTGTGTGTGTGTGACGAACATCTATATATATATATATATATATATATATATTGTTCCACATTATATAATTAACAGACATTTTCAACATTTAAACTTATATACTATATATATATATATAGATCGAACTCATCCATATAACTTATAATATAACATATGCATACACAATAACTTAAAATAAATTACATACTAAAAAAATGCAAACGCTTACCTACAAGTTATCTTTAACATTAATATTTAGTAAATATATATATATATGGAAAACCAAAATGTATGAGTTATATAACTGCCAAAGTATGCATATACATTATATATATTTGAACAGTAAAACTTAGTAAACAACTTTATAATTTTTAAAACTTTAAAACTGCAAAATAAAAAGAAGAAGGCAAAGCAGCATATGAGTTCAAATATAAGTATATACATTTCTAATATATATGAACAACCTTATAGCCTTACTGAAAAAAACAATATATATACAGCAACATACTATATATAAAGATAAACTTACACAAAGAGGAAGCGTAGAAGGCTGAGCGACCGAGAGTGTACAGGAACAGAGAGGAGGGAAGATGATAGGCCGAGAGTGCACTGGGTAGAGGCGGTGCTAGGTTGTTGTCACGGAGGATGGCAAGTATGCTCGAGTGGTGATGGGTTTGGGTCGCGCGCTGTTTGGTTTTGAGTGCTGCGAGTGGAGCTGCTCGCGTCTGGTTGGGAGAGGGCGGAAGAGATTACGAGGAGGCTGCCGAGCAAGGGGAGTAGTTCGGTCAGACGTTCTTGCGTGTGGGTACGATGGCCGTGGAAGGCCCTTGCTCGCGTGGTGGCAGGGAAGAAAGATAGGAAGAAGAATACGCTTGCAGTTCTTGGTTGAAGCCGCGGGAAGAACTGCTGGGTGTAGGTCGAGGTGGATCGTGAGGGAGTTTGATGAGGCGGCTATGGCAACTTGTTCGGCCTTGACCGGTGGTGCGGAAGGACTTGAGGCCGAGGTTGGTAAGTAGTGGTGAGCACAATTTTGCAGAATCATTTTTCAAAAGAGGAGCAGGGCACAGGGAGGTGGAAACAAGCGTTTAGTAGAGGAAATGAGGAAATTATATGGGTGGCTGGGCTTCGTGGAGAAGAAAGCAGGCTACTCGAATTCTTTTATTTTTATTTATCAAATTTCATTCTAAAAAAAACAAGAACATAAGTTGGAATAGTAACAGCCATATATGATGAATTCAATGAACATTAATATCTGCTGGTTATTGGCTGTTGGTTTCCAAAGTGGATAACGATCAATAAAGAATTCAAAAAGGTTCGGAAACGGTTACCGATACTGTAATCGTTTTACTGATTTTGTCGTGTCCCGAATTCCAAAACACACGAATGAATATACTACAGGGATCACCACGACGAGACGACGGTATACAGATATCAGTGGTACGATCATCCTATCAAAAGTCAATAATCGGTACCGAAATGTTGCTCAAATGATAGAAATAAGATAAACGGAGCAATAACGGTCCAAATTTGGAAAAACGAAATATGACGTCTCACTCAGAAGATGATTTACAAATTTTCTATAGAAAAATATTCAAGTTTGGAAAGTATTTTATTATCATCATTTTTAACTGATTTAAATTTAAATAAAAGTGCACCAGAAATAAACTTCAGTATTATCAGATAAAAATTTAAGTTCCTATGTTAAAATAGACGTATTCCAAATATTAAATTTTTATTTCAAAATTTTATTGTTTAAAAATTCACAAAATTTAAATTAAATCTACTAATAAAACAAATAAAATTTATTAAAATTTATGGGTCGTTACACTCTCCCCCACTCAAAACTTTTCGTCCCCGAAAAGGAAGAAGGTAGGAGAATAAAACTACCAGAAAGAAAGAATAGATTTGAAATTCAAAATAAACAATAAATTTAAAACCATATAAATTTCGAATTAAACTAATTAATATTCAACATTTAGGTTTAATCCATTTGAGTTCACTTAAGTTAAATCAATCTATCTATTTCTAAATTCATTATCTTATTGTCTAGTCATCCTCAATTAACAATTTCTAAATCATCGATTTGTATAATCATTTATTATACTCATATTTTATTCAACAAATTTAATTCTTTTATTCCAAATTATTATTAACTTTATTCCACTTAATATATCTTATTACATATATTTAAACCATATAAATTAATTTAAACCATATAAATTTCAATTTAATTAATTTATATTCAATAATTGATTTTAAATTCAAGGTATTTCCATAAGTTAATCTAATTTCAATTTATTAATTCCTTCAAAACAAATTTATTTGTCTCATCTATTATTCAATTAACTTATTATTCTATTTATCTCTATTAACATCTTTATAATAAAATTTTAGTGTATAACATTTATTATAACACTCAAATCTTTCCTTATAAAGTCATTTTATATTGTATATTATCCAATTACATTTTTTACTTCTGAATAATTTAGGTATGTTATATTGAGATGTAATTGAGTATTATACAAGTAAAATTTTCTCATTCAACTTATTTCAAGTTTAATTATTTATTCAAAATTTTGGCTTCATTTTATACTTGAAGTCACCTTATCAAAATTTAAGAATAAAATTTCCGGTTTCTATTCAAACCATTTAGAGATAAATGTGTGTGTGTATATATATATATATATCAAATCAAATCCATAACCATATACTTATATATATATTATACATCAAATCATACTTTAGAAATTCAACTCAATTTAATTTCAAAAATAAAAATGTAGCAAAGCTACATAATGGTCTCTCCACTTCGAAACTCGAAAATGAATGTCGATGATGCTGCAGTCATCACCGAAATTATTTTCCAGCAACAAAAGAGGAGAGTACTGATTTAAACTTTTAAAATTCTTTGGAAACGATTTCTATTCGAAAATACTTTCAATAATATATACTTTAAAATTTAAAACCAAAGTTTGAAATCACCGGAAATTAAATTCTCAAATTCCTGAATTAATTTCATTTCAAATTCCAAATCAATTTATAAACCTTGTTTATAAATTCATTTATAAACAATAGTGATAATCAAATATTATCATTTCAAACAACCAATTTAATTAACTTATTAAATTCCAGAAAATTATACTTATATATAACATAATCATACAAATTTATTTCATTTACCCAATTTGAAAATAATATTGTGTCAGTTTGCTCTGTTCAAGTGTTTTGGAATTCCTATCGATAACGTTGATCAGACGAATCGATTGAAAACCCAAATCAACATCAACAACTCAAACAACACACTATGAAACATTTAAATATTAATTACAAATAACTCCCTCACTCGATAATACAAGAATAGATTCCAAAACAAGGATAGAGATTCAAATTTAGAGGAACTCTAATCAAAGAGAATTCTAACTAAAATAGATAGGCTCGAAAGGGAGATAAGAAAATCAAATTGCGAACTAGGAAGATGGATAGACTTATATAAATTGCGGGCAACCTTAACCGGGTCAACCGTGACTTCGAAATAAGATCGAGGTAGAATTCTGGAGCAAATCGACATTCGATCGCTAGAGATATAATTCGGGTATAATAAAAGATAGCAGCATCCACTACGCCATAGATGACCTTCTGCAACACAAAAAAAATGTTGGCTCAGGCCCGAAAAATGTTGCCATAGGTCTATGGCAACACTTTTAGGGTGATGCAATTTTTGTCGTTGCCTTAGACCTCAAAGGCAACATTTTGACTATCTAAGGCAACATAAGTAATATTGTTGCAATAGAACCCTATTTGGGTCTATGGCAACACCCATAGGTATCTGTAGCAACATTCCAAAATGTTGCTATAGATATTAACTTTCTGAATTTGTGGGGCCCACAATATAGAGCATATTTGATTTTTTAATAAAAATAAATATTTATTTAATAAAATGCTATTGCACAGAATTTGATATTTAAACAGTAATTTATTTAAATAAATATTTTATTTCAACATTTGAAATAGTACAAATTCCTGACTCCACTATTTTACAATTCAATATACACTAATATTCACATATACAGATATTCCTCACTACATCACTCAGTTCACTCATTACATATGCAGTTTCAATTTATACAGATACTGACAAATATATGACGAGCCGAGTGCCGAGCCGAAGGCGAGCCGAGAAGCGGGTCCGGGCGCAGCGCCGGCGGGGGTCCGGGGCACCGCAGTCCCGGCTAGGTCGAACAAGTGGGCACCGCCCGATTCATCTGATTTTGGAAGATCGAGCCTTCTTTGAAACTTGTCTTCAAGCTCATGCATTCATACACTCATGCACATTTGATTTGACTCTGTCTTCAAGCTTGTATCCAGCTGTCCAGTCTTCAATACCTGTCACATATAATTCAAAACCAGTAATCTGGAAAATAATATTTAACTCAAACAGAAAATGAAAATATTTTTGTTATAATATTTGCCTCAGGTATTTGGGTTGTTTCTTTTCATAAGTGCATAAGCCAAACATGAATGCAACACATGGATACAAGGACACGGCACAAGGTCAAACCCGAGTCATCGACTGGATTCAACTCAGGGCCAAGCAACCAACAAAACAAACAAGAACCAGGTTCAGCAAAATATAGACAAGCCAGTGCAAGAAACATAGCAGTACACATAGGCAGCCCATCAAGAAAAAACAGTGAATGCATCAGGCATGTACAAGAGAAACATAGGCAGTAATATGATATACAGAGGACTTGGAGCATTAGTTCATGTTCTGGTTTAACAAATGCAGCAGAAAGGAGCTAACAAGCTCAGATCAGAAATCAAAAACAAGCCAGTGAACCAAAATCCAACATACCAAATAATATCACATCGCAATTCATCATCGGCAAAGCAAAATCAAGCTAGTGAACCAAAATCCAACATACCAATACATCATCGCAATCCAACATACCAGATTTATCAAAGTCCAACAGAAAGATTAAACCCGAGATTATAGGAAATAAAGCCTATAAATAAATCACAATTCATCATCGGCAAAAGCATGCGAGTGTAACCAAAATCGAGAATAATCAAGTAAACCAGAAGGCAGAAAACATACCAAATAATATCACATCGCACCCGACGACGAAGTCAAAGCAATTCGAGCAATCATTCAAGGAATTGAAACTGGTTTTATGATTGCTGGCCAATTTGAAAATTTAAGCGGAATTCTCTCAAACAAGAAATCTGCGTTTGACATCTTCCTTGAATCCGAAAATGGTACTTTTTGAAGCAATCGAGCGAAGCTTCATCAGAATCGAACTTCTTCTGAACATTGGCGAGAAAGATTCAAGCATCGGATCTGGTCGAAGTATCATAAATTGCCAACCCTGCCGTCACGGAACCACCAGATTCGAGGAACAGCAGCTGAGCCACAACTATCGCCGACGTATCGTCCTTGATGGGTCCTTTAAGGCAGATGACGCGCTCTTTGAGAAGCCGGGAAAAGATATCGCAGGCACGCTGGCCACGGGATGTGTGCTCGATGACCATCGGAATCAGGCCGTAGAAACGGCGGTGGGGTAGTGGAGTTTTGTTGGGGGCTGCGGTTGGTAGGATTTGGGAGAGGTTGCGTATCGACATGTAGGCAAACAGCAGCGAAATTGGGGGTGAGAACGAAATGGGAACGAAAATATGATTTGGAAATTAGGGATTTGGAAATTGGGGATTTGGAAATTGGGGGTGAGAACGAAATGGTATGAAAAGTAAAGCGGGAAAACGAAAATTTAGGGCAAATTATAGCAGTGATCCATGTTAACAATCAGATTAAATGTAGACCGTTGGATCGTATTCACGCGGATTGCTAATTTTTTAATTTGAAAACATCTATAGCAACACTATATAAAAATGTTGCATCGTGTTACACTTGTTTAGCTAGAGCAACACATTTTTATGGCTAAGGTAACACCATAAATACAACGTTGCAGTAGGACCAAAATTTTATATCTATCGCAACATTTTAGCTGGCAACACCTTGCAAAAATGTTGCAGAAGGTCATCTATGGCGTAGTGATCGTAAACCGAGGATATAGAAATCTCGGGTGAATCAATACCGATTGTAAAGGAGTTTAACCCCTTTACAAATCATATAGTGGAGCTATGTGATGCTCCAGAATCAAGAAGAATACGAATAGGGAGAGACAAATGGATTTTGGAACCGAGGGGGACGTTCCAAAAATTTAAAGAAAAACCGTGTGACGCCCCACCTCTATGCTCATAATAACAAGAGTTTTAAAAAAAATACTGTCTATTATTACGAAGAATAAGGCTGGATAGGAGCGACCATCCGTAATTGGCCTTACACTAATATTGGTTATCTCGATAGGAGTGGTATATACTTTTTATTTTTCATCTATTATTTATTTACTCCCATCGACATATCCAATTATCAGTATAAAACAAACTACGATAGTTCATAATAGTTTAGGACATTAGATATAACAATAACATAGATAATATAAATGCGGAACACAGATTAACAAAAATCTCATAAATATAACCGATGTCAGCTACAATATAGTTGACACGATACATATGATACAACTACAACTGTCGACTCTAGAAGTTATATATACAAGTACATTGTCGACTAATATACATGAATACATATCGTTCTATACAATGACATGACTACTACAAAATGACACTGACAACTTCAGAAGATGTGAAAAGTCTTCATATCCTGAACAACAACTCAAAGAAGAAAATCTACAACCTGAAATAACTCGGGTCTGACCCGAGTATTACATTCAAAAGAAAATAATACACGGGTCAGTCTAATTCAAACTCAGTTATTAGTGCATAGAAGCAATAATAATCTCAAATAGATGACAGTCACAGAAATCACGTATATCCAACTCTCGATACGAGAATTGGATAACGGCAGATATAACACTAAGCAGTGTTGAACGACAAATCAACAAACCGAATCAGAATACAACTCCAAACTATTTGAAATTAACCAACGAAACAATTCAACAAATCGAAACATCAATTTAAAACTGTCAAATCTGATAGGGCTGCAGTACACGCACGCGTGTACTGCCTCGCCACTATCGCAAGAGATACACAAAGGCTCAGTGAAAGTCACAAATGATCACAAGGTCAAACCCCGAAATCGGGTTCAACTCAGGGATAACAAACAGTGCATTGCCCACATCGAAACAACTACAGATTGTTGCGATGCCTAAATCATAAACAAAACAACTCTACAGTAGAATCAAAATAGATACAGTTAAACAAAGCAAGGCACTGGCCGAAGTCAGATAACATGAATAACACAAGCAAGACCAGAACCAACAAAGGCCAGAAGTACAAAATGGCCAAGCAAGTGCACCACAAAACCAACAAACAAGATCAAGACAGATCAGTAAAGAGCAATAACAAGAGAGGCTAGTGCTGCACTGATAAATGAAGTGCAGCCACAAACGCATATGTTCAAATACACATGCACATAAGTTAGAGTAACATAAACAACATGTAGTGGTATATATGTAGGAACCAAGTGAAGTAACTGCAGTGTCAAGTATGCATGAAACTGGATGGAGCAAACTCAATAGGAAATGTATATGAACATGAAGTAGTTCAATACTACTACACCTAACAGATGCAACATGAAGTACCATTATAATATTCAAGCTACAGATCAAAGACATAAGGACCAATTATGACTGAAATCAGTAGCAAGAGTCGCGCAAGTGAATAACAACACTACCATAGATTCACTGCAGACATGCCAAAAATAAACAACACCCAGAACTAACCAATGCAACGGTATACAAGTGGAACCCAATACAACTATTGAATTCCAGTGACGAACAGAACTCAAGTGATAACAGTTAAATGTACACTGGGATCACTGTCTACATGAGTTAGTTCAACATGTAAAAGAAACTGGCAACAATTACATGTCTAGATAAACTTAGTAAGTACAACAGTAACCAGAGATGTCCAGGGTCAACAACAAATGAACAAGTTACAAGTAGCTCAACATCATCAATGTACATAAGTGAGGATTGAAGAACAACAACTACACCTAAATCATGCTTAACTAATCAGTGTGAGCAAAAACAAAACTGCAGAGAAGTCAGAAAATCACGAAAACAAAATGCCCAAAGGCCAAAACCGTGACCAGTAAGGGAATCACCCCCAAAACAGTGAAGTACAACAACAAGATTTCAAAACATTAACTGTTGTAATAAAATCGGGCAGCAGTTTTGAACAGACATGCCAAAGCCTAGAAATCCCTTCAATGAACGAAGTCCAAAAATGTCAGAAATTAAAACCACTGTTGGCCAAAGAAATCAATATTTGGAAACGTTTCAACCCCATGGTAGCAAATAAACTCAAGCAAAACACATACGAATTGAAACAAGACAGCAACCATCTCGAAAACAGTAGCCATCTCGAACATTCAAACAAAAATCAATTCCGTGAGTAGCAGGCAATAGTTTATACAAACTGCTAAAATCACAGAACTCATCTCAGTATTCAATCGAATTAGAATGGCCAAGGTAAATCAAGATGAACTCAAACGTTCGTATAAAAACGAAAACCCAAGGATTCAAAGCAGTGAAAATCACAACTCACAGATATATGTGCTTGAATTAGATGTGAGTAATATAAATTACTCACCATTTTCGACGAGGCAGTGAAGCCAAAAAGCTTTAGCATTCGAAGCGAAGGCGACTCGATCAATTGAGGAGCAGCCGTGCAAGACGATGTAACTCTCGATCGACAAAAGGAACGAATGCCAATTCAAAGCATCCCGAAGTCGAACGAACGAAATCGGCAGACGCCCTAGCTTTTGAACGACGAGGAAGGGTAGCCCTTAATTTGTGAAGCCCTCGTTTTCGGGAAGACGAACGAAAACATCAAGCATGCCCCAATTTGATTGAAGAACGACGAGAGAAATTACGAGCAGCCATTATTTCGTTTTCTTAGACTTAGGGTTTTGATCGAACGAAAACAAATTGAATGAGGGTCGGGTATTCGAAAATGAAGGAGAGAAACGGTTATACATGATTATCTCGGCCACAAAAGAAGTGGATCATTAAAATTTTGAAGCCCAACAATACCTAACCAATTTTTCTCAAGGAATTTCAAGCTGATTTAAAATCCCAAAACCAATAGCTAAGAATAGTGATCGTCTAAAGACGATAATTAAACATTACGAACCGGTACGAACTCCCGGGTTGTTACAGACTCCCCTCCTTATAAAAATTGCATCCCCGCAATTTTCATAATGAAGGTCATCAACAACTATTATTCTCCTAACATAAACTGGTCAAGCTAGAAAAATAAAGGTAGAGAATTCGAACATCAAAGAACTCTTTTAATTTCATAAAAGAAATTCATAATTCTCAACAAAAATCTAACTATCAAATAGATAATCAAAAAAACAGCAAAACCGAACAAATGCAATTATCAGCAATATTCAATTATCAATTAGATAATCAAAAAATACAGAAAATCATAAACAGCAATGTCTAATCATCGATACGATAATTAGAAAACAACAAAATCTAATTATCAACAAAGATAATTATGAAACCCAAATCACAATTTGCAAAGCTGTCAATATCTAGTTATTCGACAATTAACTAGAAAACACGAACTTCATAAGCAGCAAATACTAACTATCAACAGTGATAGGTAGAGAATGGCAATTCAATAAAATCAACATAACCTGAACTCAATTAGAGACTAGAAAATCTCTTATCCATAAAATCAGAAAACATCCAATTATCCAAACGATACTCAGAAAATAAATCAACAAATGTCAAATTATCAAAAATGAAAATCACAAAGCATCAAATATCTAATTATCTCAAACGATAATCAGAAGACAAATCAGCACATATCTAATTAATACAACGGTAATTAAAATTTCAAACCAATAAATATTCGATTATCAAAAACGATAATCAAATTTCTCAAATCAATAAATATTTAATTATCACAAGCGAGAATCAAATCTCAAATTCAACAAATATTCGATTATCACAAACGATAACCAAATTTCAAATTCAACAAATATTCAATTATCAAAAATGATAATCAAATTTCAAATTCAACAAATATTCGATTATCAAAAACGATAATCAAATTTCAAATTCAACAAATATTTAATTATCAAAAGCGATAATTAAATCTCAAATCAACAAATATTCGATTATCAAAAATGATAATCAGAACTCATATCAACAAATATCTAATTATCACAAGCGATAATTAGAAGCAACAAATATCTGATTATCAAAAGCGATAATCAGAACTCATATCAACAAATATCTAATTATCACAAACGATAATTAGAAACAACAAATATCTGATTATCAAAAACGATAATCAGAACTCATATCAACAAATATCTAATTATCACAAGCGATAATTAGAAACAACAAATATCTGATTATCAAAAACGATAATCAAAACTCATATCAACAAATATCTAATTATCACAAGCGATAATTAGAAGCAACAAATATCTGATTATCAAAAACGATAATCAGAACTCATATCAACAAATATCTAATTATCACAAGCGATAATTAGAAGCAACAAATATCTGATTATCAAAAACGATAATCAGAACTCATATCAAAAAATATCCAATTACCTGCAGATAATTGGAAACAACAAATATCTAAAAATCAATTAAGAAGACTAGAAAATCAACATAAAAGCTTGGATCGATCCCATCAGATGGCGAGTTTTTAATTCGCTGCACGTGCATCAACAAATGGCTGAAGCCTACCAAGTACTCAACAAAATTTTGGCGCCCATCAGATTGACCCGAAGGTCCGCAGAGTGACCCGAAGGTCTAGTACTGGTATTTGACCCGAAGGTCCGCAGAGTGGCCCGAAAGCCCAACAAATGACCCGAAGGTCCAACAAATGACCCGAAGGTCCAACAAAGTGGCTCGAAAGCACACGAAATCATCAAATATTTCAATTAACGAGTCCGGAATTAACCGAAATAGCAAACGCACATGTCCCATACCACGTGTTTTACTAAATCGTTTGATTCTCTTCATCGTTTCCTTGAAAGTGCAAAATTCATCAAAATCATCAAAACAACAGAAATTCAATTAACGAGTCCGGAATTAACCGAAATAGTAAAAGTGTGGTTCCATACTCCGCACTTTTGCTAAATCGTTTAAATCTCTTCATCGTTTCCTTGAAAGTGCAAAATTGTGTATTTTGTAAAAATACACTTTACGTTCTCAAACGGACAAGTCCGGAATTAAGCGAATCAGTAAAAGAAAGGGGTCATAGTCCTCGATTTTGCTGAAACGTTTAAATCGCTTCCTCATTCTTTTGAAAGCGCAAACTGTAAAAATTCCTGAAAACAATTTTATTTATTTTGTAAGTATAACAATTCACGTTCTCAACTGGACAAGTCCGGATTTAAGCGAAACAGTAAAAGAAAGGGGTCATAATCCTCGATTTTGCTGAATCGTTTAAGCCGCTTTCTCATTCTTTTGAAAACGCAAACTGCTAAAATCTTATAAAACAATTTTCATTTTTAAAACAATTTTCTAACCACGTGATTAAAACAGCAAATCAGTAACAATTTCGATAAGGAAATTGTACTTCTCAAAATACCATAAAAACGGTCACAAATCAGTATTGCGGAATAACCGCTTGAAAATCCACTTTTAAAATTTGGCGGTTACTGAAGTCAAAGCGACAGTAGTTTTAAAACGTCAAAATCACATCAAAACAATCTACATCAAAATGTAATATCAGTGAATTCTCATTCATCAAAATGCCACAAAACACCGTGCTTCAAATATAGCATTGGTGTAAAATCCCGTTATAAAAATAACGGCAACAAAATACGTTTCATAACCAAGCATCGGTTCAACGTAAAATAAATGCAGTAACGTGCAATTCAAATTTTGCATGTACTACAAAATGACAAAGAAATCATTCGAATGTATCTTCAATGAAGATAATTCAAAACAGCAAAAATCTAATCAATAGATGATTAGTACAAAAGAAAGCCAGTGGAAATTTCAACAAAAATCACATATCTGCAATTTCTTCGAATCCTCAATTCGGATTCGAAATGTTCAAAGAAACAAAATAATTACAGCTATGTAAACAACAAATGAAATTCATTTCAATTTCATATTTCAATTTCTTAAGTCAAATAGATTATCAGTTGTACTCAGCGAAGACAGTTTCACTGTTTCCGCTGCGCGCTCTGATAAACAATTCAAATCAATCAAATCATCAAAACACAGTTTCACTTTTATTTTTAAATAAAGATATTTAAAAATTTACATCTAAATTTCAAAACTTTAGTTTGGACTCAAATCACAATAAAACATCGACCAATAGTTGTAACATATGTTCCATCCGAGTTATGTTTTATATTATGTCCATAAACCCCAAGCTTTGATACCAACTGTGACGCCCCACCTCTATGCTCATAATAACAAGAGTATTAAAAAAAATACTGTCTATTATTACGAAGAATAAGGCCGGATAGGAGCGACCATCCGTAATTGGCCTTACACTAATATTGGTTATCTCGATAGGAGTGGTATATACTTTTTATTTTTCATCTATTATTTATTTACTCCCATCGACATATCCAATTATCAGTATAAAACAAACTACGATAGTTCATAATAGTTTAGGACATTAGATATAACAATAACACAGATAATATAAATGCGGAACACAGATTAACAAAAATCTCATATATATAACCGATGTCAGTTACAATATAGTTGACACGATACATATGATACAACTACAACTGTCGACTCTAGAAGTTATATATACAAGTACATTATCGACTAATATACATGAATACATATCGTTGTATACAATGACACGACTACTACAAAATGACACTGACAACTTCAGAAGATGTGAAAAGTCTTCATATCCTGAACAGCAACTCAAAGAAGAAAATCTACAACCTGAAATAACTCGGGTCTGACCCGAGTATTACATTCAAAAGAAAATAATACACGGGTCAGTCTAATTCAAACTCAGTTATTAGTGCATAGAAGCAATAATAATCTCAAATAGATGACAGTCACAGAAATCACGTATATCCAACTCTCGATACGAGAATTGGATAACGGCAGATATAACACTAAGCAGTGTTGAACGACAAATCAACAAACCGAATTAGAATACAACTCCAAACTATTTGAAATTAACCAACGAAACAATTCAACAAATCGAAACATCAATTTAAAACTGTCAAATCTGATAGGGCTGCAGTACACGCACGCGTGTACTGCCTCGCCACTATCGCAAGAGATACGCAAAGGCTCAGTGAAAGTCACAAATGATCACAAGGTCAAACCCCGAAATCGGGTTCAACTCAGGGATAACAAACAGTGCATTGCCCACATCGAAACAACTACAGATTGTTGCGATGCCTAAATCATAAACAAAAACAACTCTACAGTAGAATCAAAATAGATATAGTTAAACAAAGCAAGGCACTGGCCGAAGTCAGATAACATGAATAACACAAGCAAGACCAGAACCAACAAAGGCCATAAGTACAAAATGGCCAAGCAAGTGCACCACAAAACCAACAAACAAGATCAAGACAGATCAGTAAAGAGCAATAACAAGAGAGGCGAGTGCTGCACTGATAAATGAAGTGCAGCCACAAACGCATATGTTCAAAGACACATGCACATAAGTCAGAGTAACATAAACAACATGTAGTGGTATATATGTAGGAACCAAGTGAAGAAACTGCAGTGTCAAGTATGCATGAAACTGGATGGAGCAAACTCAATAGGAAATGTATATGAACATGAAGTAGTTCAATACTACTACACCTAACAGATGCAACATGAAGTGCCATTATAATATTCAAGCTACAGATCAAAGACATAAGGACCAATTATGACTGAAATCAGTAGCAAGAGTCGCACAAGTGAATAACAACACTACCATAGATTCACTGCAGACATGCCAAAAATAAACAACACCCAGAACTAACCAATGCAACGGTATACAAGTGGAACCCAATACAACTATTGAATTCCAATGACGAACAGAACTCAAGTGATAACAGTTAAATGTACACTGGGATCACTGTCTACATGAGTTAGTTCAACATGTAAAAGAAACTGGCAACAATTACATGTCTAGATAAACTTAGTAAGTACAACAGTAACCAGAGATGTCCAGGGTCAACAACAAATGAACAAGTTACAAGTAGCTCAACATCATCAATGTACATAAGTGAGGATTGAAGAACAACAACTACACCTAAATCATGCTTAACTAATCAGTGTGAGCAAAAACAAAACTGCAGAGAAGTCAGAAAATCACGAAAACAAAATGCCCAAAGGCCAAAACCGTGACCAGTAAAGGAATCACCCCCAAAACAGTGAAGTACAACAACAAGATTTCAAAACATTAACTGTTGTAATAAAATCGGGCAGCAGTTTTGAACAGACATGCCAAAGCCTAGAAATCCCTTCAATGAACGAAGTCCAAAAATGTCAGAAATTAAAACCACTGTTGGCCAAAGAAATCAATATTTGGAAACGTTTCAACCCCATGGTAGCAAATAAACTCAAGCAAAACACATACGAATTGAAACAAGACAGCAACCATCTCGAAGACAGTAGCCATCTCGAACATTCAAACAAAAATCAGTTCCGTGAGTAGCAGGCAATAGTTTATACAAACTGCTAAAATCACAGAACTCATCTCAGTATTCAATCGAATTAGAATGGCCAAGGTAAATCAAGACGAACTCAAACGTTCGTATACAAACGAAAACCCAAGGATTCAAAGCAGTGAAAATCACAACTCATAGATATATGTGCTTGAATTAGATGTGAGTAATATAAATTACTCACCATTTTCGACAAGGCAGTGAAGCCAAAAAGCTTTAGCATTCGAAGCGAAGGCGACTCGATCAATTGAGGAGCGGCCGTGCAAGACGATGTAACTCTCGATCGACAAAAGGTACGAATGCCAATTCAAAGCATCCCGAAGTCGAACAAACGAAATCGGCAGACGCCCTAGCTTTTGAACGACGAGGAAGGGTAGCCCTTAATTTGTGAAGCCCTCGTTTTCGGGAAGACGAACGAAAACATCGAGCATGCCCCAATTTGATTGAAGAACGACGAGAGAAATCACGAGCAGTCATTATTTCGTTTTCTTAGACTTAGGGTTTTGATCGAACGAAAACAAATTGAATGAGGGTCGGGTATTCGAAAATGAAGGAGAGAAACGGTTATACATGATTATCTCGGCCACAAAAGAAGTGGATCATTAAATTTTTGAAGCCCAACAATACCTAACCAATTTTTCTCAAGGAATTTCAAGCTGATTTAAAATCCCAAAACCAATAGCTAAGAATAGTGATCGTCTAAAGACGATAATTAAACATTACGAACCGGTACGAACTCCCGGGTTGTTACAAACCGAATCGAAGAAGAAAAGATTTAAGTTCGAACGAAAGTGGTTCTATAATCAAATTTACTACATATGCTAAGTTTTGCCTAAAACCAAAGCTCCGATACCAACTGTAGCATCCTGAAATTTTCAACCATTCGCATCCATACATGTCGGATTTGAATTGCTCAAAATATCAGATTGTTAATTTAAATTTGGCAAAACTCAGCATATACAGTAAACAAATAATCACAGAATCACAAACATAGAGTAATATAAAAATAATGCAGCGGAAACAAAGAATAGTAGTTCATGAAGCTACTATATATATAACAGAGTTAAATAAGATACAACAGAGGTCTCGAATACATAGATGTCTCAATACAATACTTAAATAAAAAATCAGAATACATCACTGGAATCAACTGAATAACTGAAAGCAGAATCAATATAGCTATATCACCAAGCGAAGCTCTAACTCCAAAGGTGAGTCTCGAATGCTGTATCACTCGGTCTGACTCGAGCGTAAAGCAAAACACAAAACACTCGAGTCAGGATTAACATTCTTATATTAATAAATCCAACTCAAGTGAAATATCAACTGAAATACAGTAACTTAAAGGATGTTTGGGATAACCATCCTCTAAGGATCCGTTAAACTATCTACTATGTAGTAATATATGCTATTATAATAATGTCTACAATAAAGTATACTATTTAAAAATAGCGTTAAGGATTTAATTTTCCACCTTAACAAATTTTTAGATATGCCAATAGTCTATACAGTACCATAATACCCCGTAAACTGGAGCTACCAGAGGATACTCCATAGGTACGACACAAATCAAACTCGTAGTAAAGCACGCTATGGTAGGTGACACGACACAACTAGGCAATGCCAGGGTAGATATACCAATTACGCATCCGGACTGTTGGTAACACAAAGCCGCAGCAATCGCCCAACTCGAGCCACATTTCCGAATCAAGGGGTGTACCCAATCAATCATAAAGTAATAGAATGGTATACGATGGAATGTGTCCGATAAGAGGAGCTACCTAATTAGCTCGGAATCGCTCTTGTTTTAGCCACCTTATGCTAACTCACGGGAGTTAGGCCCACGTAAATATACCTTAGGATCGTCGCCACCATCCTACTTCATTCTGGAATCTCCACCGCGTACACAGTTGTTAAAGTGGTTTTCGGTATCGATAGAGAGTATGCCCATATCTGATCCCGGTCTCTTTAACAACCAAACGTTAATTATTATAATACCACGGTCATTTCAAAATAGTTTATACTTCAAAACCAAAATATCAATTTCATTTCGAAAACCAAATCAATACGATATCATTTTCACTTCAAATATATCCATTTCTAAAAATCATATCACTTTCCAATGTTATAACGCTTTCTAAATCATGGTCTTTTAAAATCAAAACACTTTGGAAATCACAGCTTTGAAATCATAGCATTTTGGAATCCATAACACTTTCCTCTTAAACAGTTTAGATATAAAAATTAGTATATATAATAAAATAGTTTATAAAATAAAAATAGTTTATATAAAATAGTTATAAGCTAAATAGTTTATAAAAAAATAATTTATATTGAAAATTATTTATATAAAATGGTTTATATTAAAATAATTTATAAAGTAAAATATAAATAGTTTTAGATATATTTTAAAAATACTTTATATAATAAAATAGCTTCCTCAAATTTCACAAATCGATTCAAATCCACTCGAATTCCAAAATTCCATTTTAATTCAATCTCAATTCATAAATTTCAACTCAATTCAGTTTCTAAATAAACCATTTCAATTTTCGATTTCAAATACATATTTGAACCATATAATAAGCCATTTCAATTTCAATATATTCGAAGCTTCAAATATTCAACAAATTTCAAAACTAAATTCGATAATTTAATATATATATATCTTAATTTAACTTCATTATTATTTAGTTTTGCAATATTCACTAAATAAATTCAATATCATTTAAATAAAAGCCCAAATTTCAAATCACTAAATATTTCCCTTAATTTATTTAAACTTGAAATATTCATTTTAAATCATCTTAAACCAAAATCAAGTTATAAAAATCATATCTTTTAAAAACCCCAAATTCCATAAGTTCTGATCGATTTAATTAAATATAATTCTTAATTAAATACAATTTCAAATCAATTTCAAATATATCTTCTCCTTAATTTATTAAATCATTACAAACTCTATATTAAAATAAATTTTAAATAAATACTTAACCATATTATATTTTAATAAATCTACTTTATTATTAAACTTAATTATATTAAAACAAATTTATACATGGCTAAAAATCAAGAATTTAACTGTTTATAAAATAACATTTATATAATATCTAAAATCAATATTTTTATAAAACCATATATTCCTTACCAAAACCATAGAAATCATTTTCAAAATACATATATATATATATATATATATAGACCAACGGTGTTTGTATATAATTTTCTATCCTATGGTCAAGTGATACGGATATTTATCATTTCAATCAGCAATTTAAATATAAACGGGTATATATCTTTTCAACCCATAATCCCAAATTCAATTCAATGAAAATCGCTTGGGTTTATCATTTCAACCCATAACAATTTTCTCCTATTCTACAGATCGTTCGGGTATGTATCATTTCAACCCATAGTGATTCTATACTAACAGAGAACTTACAGAGTGATAACAGATATGAAAATAATATAACAATCAGTAACGGGCATATATCATCAGTGATAAATAATAGATAATGGTGTCAGATGTCACAGGTGAACAGATACAGATAATGGCATATATATAGCAAATGTAAATTTCTAACAGCAGCATATTTCAATTATCGTTTCAATTGAAATCAAATTTAATAAATATAAGAACATTAATCGTGAGTGGTTGCTCACCTTTCGAGGCTAGTGAAGACATGACAACACACGGGATAAATCATGAATTCGACAATCAATCGATCCGAACGAAGAATCTCAAAACGAATTAAGCTGACACAGATTTGACCGACGAAGCTGATGGATAGAAATTAATGAGAACAAATCCAATCAACTTGATATAACAGAATATATATATATATATTGTTATTATTATTAAAAATCAATATTAAATTTAAAACACTATTAATAAAAGAAATATATATATATATATATATATATATATCATTTCAAATCCTTACATTATAAACACATTTTTTTGATTTAAACCTTAATCTATTTCTAAACTTCAAACTCTTGTATATTTATATTTATATATATGCAAATCTAAGGACTAGTATATACTACCCATATGAACATTAGTTTATAAAATAACTATGACATGCAGATCTTATATTTTATAAATTAAGTCAAAACTTTATGTAAACTAATACATAGAACTAATATATATAACCAGTATACATTTTAAACCTTTACAGACATCATGAATAAACACATATATTCACTCTTCCAAAATATTAATATAAATGTAAACCCATCATAAATTATAAATATACACATACCAAACCCACACGTATAGCCAGAGCCATATTATAAAGCAATATATAGTAAGAGGTAAAACTAGATTATGTAGACTTGGCTTATATCAAAAAAAAATATAAATATGTGACTAACATCTATATATATACTGTTCCACATTATATAATTAATAGACATTTTCAACATTTAAACTTATATGCTATATATATATAGACCGAACTCACCCATATAACTTATAATATAACATATGTATACACAATAACTTAAAATAAATTACATACTAAAAAAATGCAAACGCTTACCTACAAGTTATCTTTAACATTAATATTTAGTAAATATACATATGAAAAACCAAAATGTATGAGTTATATAACCGCCAAAGTATGCATATACATTATATATATTTGAACAGTAAAACTTAGTAAACAACTTTATAATTTTTAAAACTTTAAAACTGCAAAATAAACAGAAGAAGGCAAAGCAGCATACGAGTTCAAATATAAGTATATACATTTCTAATATATATGAACAACCTTATAGCCTTACTGAAAAAACAATATATATACAGCAACATACTATATATAAAGATAAACTTACACAAAGAGGAAGCACAGGAGGCTGAGCGACCGAGAGTGTACAGGAACAGAGAGGAGGGAAGATGATAGGCCGAGAGTGCACTAGGCAGAGGCGGTGCTAGGTTGTTGTCATGGAGGATGGCGAGTATGCTCGAGTGGTGATGGGTTTGGGTCACGCGCTGTTCGGTTTTGGGTATTGCGAGTGGAGCTGCTCGCATCTGGTTGGGAGAGAGCAGAAGAGATTGCGAGGAGGCTGTCGAGCAAGGGGAGCAGTTCAGTCAGACGTTCTTGCGTGTGGGCACGATGGTCGTGGCAGGCCCTTGCTCGCGTGGTGGCAGGGAAGAAAGCTAGGAAGAAGAATACACTTGCAGTTCTTGGTTGAAGTTGCGGGAAGAACTGCTGGGTGTAGGCCGAGGTGGATCGTGAGGGAGTTTGATGAGGCGGCTGTGGCAGCTTGTTCGGCCTTGACCGGTAGTGCGGAAGGACTTGAGGCTGAGGTTGGTAAGTACTGGCGAGCACAATTTTGTAGAATCAATTTTCAAAAGAGGAGCAGGGCACAGGGAGGTGGAAACAAGCGTTTAGTAGGGGAAATGATATGGGTGCCTGGGCTTCGTGGAGAAGAAAGTAGGTACTCGAATTCTTTTATTTTTATTTATCAAATTTCATTCTAAAAAAAACAAGAACAGAAGTTGGAATAGTAACAGCCATATATAATGAATTCAATGAACATTAATATCTGCTGGCTATTGGCTGTTGGTTTCTAAAATGGATAACGAATCAATAAAGAATTCAAAAAGGTTCGGAAACGGTTACCGATACGGTAATCGTTTTACTGATTTTGTCGTGTCCCAAATTCCGAAACACATGAATGAATATATTGTAGGGATCAGCACGACGAGACGATCAAAATGGTATACAGATATCAGTGGTACAATCATCCTATCAAAAGTCGATAATCGGTACTGAAATGCTGCTCAAATGACAGAAATAAGATAAACAGAGCAATAACAGTCCAAATTTAGAGAAACGAAATATGACGTCTCACTCAGAAGATGATTTACAAATTTTCTATAGAAAAATATTCAAGTTTGGAAAGTATTTTATTATCATCAATTTTAACTGATTTAAATTTAAAAAAAATGCACCAGAAATAAACTTCAGTATTATCAGATAAAAATTTACCAGTTGTTATGTTAAAATAGACGTATTCCAAATATTAAATTTTTATTTCAAAATTTTATTTTTTAAAAATTCACAAAATTTAAATTAAATCTGCTAATAAAACAAATAAACTTTATTAAAATTTATGGGTCGTTACAAATTAAATGTTTTTTTGGAGGGCAAACGAAAATTTTGGTGCCAAGAGCGTTATATAGCGCGGTATAAAACAAAATGAGTTAAAAAACAAATAATTCAGTGTAAACAGTAACACTTTAGAATAAAGTGTTATTAAATGGCGTTGTTAATAACATATTTTCTTATCGTGATAATAATTTCTATAGTTGAATTTATATGGCCTCAATAATACATTTGCGACGGGTGTGAATTAGTGGGCCTAGCCCAATATTTAGATTAATTATAAATGACCTGGTTTAGTATGGGTTGTGATGCGAGGTCAGTAGAGTTACACAACGAACGTCTACCCTCCACAAAGGGCTAGCAATAGTTGCATATACGTACTACTGATGTGGGATATCTCCAACTATAGGATCCATGAGGATGTACATTCACATCTGGGTTTGGGGTAGTTCCAAGAAGGGTCTGCTTTGGGGTTGAAGCATTAAATAGCTGTTGAGACTAGCACTTCCCTATTTAAGAAGTATGAAATGGTCGAGATTATCGTTTAGGTACATTAGTGAAAATCTCCTAGAGGAGGTCGGCTTTGGGGTTGATGTATTAAATAGTCGTTGGGCCAACCTCTTTCCTATCTAAGAAGTATTAAGCAGCCTAAAAGATATTTTCTATGATGTCAATTAAGGAGTACCAGGTGGGGTTTGACTTGACTCTAGATATTAAATGGCTAAAGAGTCTGCTTTGTGTAGATATTAAATGTTTAGAGGGTCTGTTCTGTGTAGGTATTAAATGGATGGAGAGTGTGCCTATTCTTTATTTAGATGGTCTTAAGTGACCTAGGTACTTTCTCTAGCATCATTAACATATGATTGGATGGGAGATGTGTTGTTGAACCCGATATTCCTCATGGTTATAGGGGGCCTGCTTCAGGATTGAGGTACTAAATGGTCTTTGGGTCTGCCTCTTCCTTGTTTAATAAGTATTAACTGGCCAGGGTTTTCTTTTGGGAAGTACGGTGATGCACCTATATGTATAGACGTATATAGATACTTATACACTAGATATGTTATGTGTGCGTGTATATATATATATATATATACTTATATCTCAGAGTAGGTTGGACATATCATATGCGCACATGGAATTAAATGATTAATCCGTGGATAGTTGACATAACACTTAAATAGAAATCAATCGGCATAAACTAGTGTTATGGATGAAGTACGTAATTTACCTATCACCAGAATGTTGTTCTGACCCCCTCCTCATTACAATCCATAGAATAGATTTAAAGGGACATGATTCTAGTACTAGACAGAAACAATAGGTGGATAGGTCTTCTCTTTCATGCTCTACACTGACAAGGTAACTAGGTATCCAAGGTAGTAGCCTTAGTCGATATATATGTTTTATTACATTTCACTATTCTACTGTGAGTTTGTATAGATTGCTCTCTGATATATTTATGTTTATTACAAGTTGCCAACACCAGCGATCTTTACCCTAATGGACTTGGGTTGTCGATTTAGTTGAAAAGCGGGTCCATTAAGGTGTGGGTTGTTACATTTTGTATTAGAGCTTAGGTTAGTCAATCATAGAAATTTGGATATGTTGAGTGAATGTATTTGTATTTTTACACACACAAACACAGATATATATATATACACATAGTACACACTAAACTCTACAAGTTCTAACTATAGAAATAGTTGCGATCGTATTCTGAAAAGATGATTAAGGAAACTATGAGTTGGAACAACGAATTAAGTTGAATTTACACACCTACCTTGATTTTTCCATGGGATGTGGGCCAAACCGTAAGGAGTTGAATAAGAAAGAGCATGAGTACAACATATAAAAGGTTCCCTGAAGCTGGATGGTACTTGACTCTTTTGCTGGGCCAAGACTACCCAATGATTATGGTCGTTGAATTGCCAATTGATTATTTACATTTTGTCAAAATAGATGGGAAGTAAGAACCTATAGTTGCAAATATCTGGAGGTAAGGTATAAATAGAATGAGTAAGTTTCTGTAAGAAGGTGTGCATTAAACATCATAAGATGATAGCTGAAATTTAATATGTTCTTAATGAAGACAATTTAAGAACAATTGGAAAAGAAGAAAAGTCCAAAAGAAAAGACAAACAAAATCCATTTCTGAGTCCGACTCCATGTGAAAGAATTTAATAAAATATTTTATGATTTTTCAAAACATTTAAAATGCATTTTAAGAAATTTAAGAACCCTATCACCAAACAGTTGTTATTTCTGAAAAAAAAAGTAAACACTAAATTTTTTGCTATATAAAATTACCTTTAAAAAGGTAGATTCTTGAAAAATAAGAAAATTTAGAAATTCTAATTAAAACAGCTATTTCGAATTTCCCAGTTGAAATTATAACTGGCTAGAGTTAAAATTCCAATTAAAGGGTTTTCGATAAAAGGGCCTTTCTGTTTTGAAATAAATGGAAAGTATAGTGTATGTTTGGCTCAATGATTTTTCTATTTTTGTAAATTTGAAGTTTTCATTCTAAAGGGGCCAACAAATGAAAATGGTACTTTATTTAAATAGGATAAAGAAAATAGAAGGATAAAAACACCTGATAGTGAAAAATAAGAAGAATATTCCTGTATAAGGGAAATACGGATAAAGTAGCTGAAATAGTTTTATACAAAAAACTATATAATGAGGAGCAATTTTAATAAAAGAAATTTAGGTAGAAGAAATTTAAATAAAAACAACGTTAGGAATTTATATTAAAATAATGTTAGTAATCTAATTAGAAATAATATAGGAAAATAAAGGCAAAATAAAGGAAAAATGAATAGTTTCCATAAATATGTACAGTATATGCACTATCTTTTAAAAAGTCCCCCTTACAGGCTATTAAAATCTCTGCTAAGGTTGAAAATAGAAACAGTATGAGTAGTAGGTGTTAATACCTTAGTTATTGATTTTGATGACAACAACTATATAAATATAGATAATAATCTTTTCACAAGTTGTATAGCATATATTGAAGAATATTACACATCTACGTAATGATTAAACTTGAAGACTGATCAGTATAAAGACTAAAATTCAAGAGTAAGAGATAATTAAGACTCATAAGTTTAAAGACAGAGATCTGAAGAGCTCAACACTTTAGTATGGTTTTGATCGGTCTGGCCAATTTCCACTGCCTGTTTTAGGAGGCACCTGCTATGTGGAGCCGACTAAAGATTTTCTTCAGTAGCTAATTTCTATGAGCCTTGATGGGGTGACCTAGAAGTATGGGCGGAGTTTGCAAGTAGCAATGAGTAAGCAATATTCCAATTTATCAAGCTTGTTGTATCTTGTTTTCGAGTTCATCAGCCTCTTGCTGCTATAGTAGATTAGTCATTGTTTGCATTCCTCCTCCCTTCATAGGGAAACATTGATGGCATGGTTAGTCACTACTAGGTAAAGGAAGAGGTCGCCCTGGTCTATGAGCTATGAGAGGATTGGAATAGTGCCTAGATGGTTCTTCACTCCTTAAAGGCCTTGGTACAGTTCTTTGCTAAGGTGAAGGACTACCCTTTCTTTATTATGTCTAAGAAGGGAATGCACTTATCCATTACCCAAGATATGAAACGGCTAATGGAAGTAACCGTTCCATTTAGACATTAAATTGTTTAAGAGTGATTAGGTCGACTAAGCGGGATTGTAACGACCCGTATTTTTAACTATTTTAAATTATTAAATTTAATATGATTATTGAATAAAAATGGTTAGAAATAAAATTTATGTCTTATTTATGTAGTTTATTTAAGATGAACATGAATAAAATTTTAAAATAACCAATTTCAAAGATTTAGGCAATAACAAGTATAGAATGAAATTCAATATATTGAATATGTTATAATCAATAGCTAGAATTGAATAATAAATGTTAAATTACTGTAAAATGGAAATAGTTGATTTATTATTTGAATTCTTTTAAAAGTTAAATAACTTATATTTAAAATATGGTGCTTTATTTTATAATTAAATTGTTTAAATTTAATATTGGAATTATTTAAATAATTGAATTTGGAATTTAATATGAATGAAAATGATGTCGGAAGTTGATTTAAATTTTATTTAAACAAAAATGATGATTGTTAACTTTTAAAATTGAATTTAAAGTGAATAAATTGATTTTGGAAATTTCTCATTTTAATTAACGTGTAAAAACAGCCTTTTTGGGCACTGTCTCGGATTTCAACGAAACCAATTTCATCGGATCCGTAATAGTGAGTTATTATATGATTTCAAGTTTTGTAGCGATCAGACATACCATTTGGTCGTGCGAGCTTGAAACGTATAAAATTTAATTAAAGGAATTTAATTAAAATAATTCGATTTTGAAAAGCTATCTTTTGAATATGATGGAATTAACTCCCGATATATGCTCCATTGTGATCGAAATAGAAGTATAACATATAGAATGCCAGGCGGCACACTTCTTTTGGAGTTCGGAATTTTCGTGGATGAATCGGGCTGAAAATTTATATAAGGCTGCGTCTCGTTCATTTTTGCGAAACCCTAACTAAATGCGTAGCCGCTTCATTCTAGTTAATGGCCGAAATTCGTCCATCTTCCCCTCTCGATTTCTCTTCATCCACTCATCAAAATCAAATGCCACGAAAAGGAAAAGTGTAGACTTATCGAGATCTACATGCTGTGCGGTTGGATCGAGGCAAATCGCCTTGAATTCGCCAAGATCTGAGTGTGAAAGGCGGCCCGTTTTTTTTTCACGAAGACGGTGGCGGCGGAGATGACCGCACTTGGGGCAGTGGCGTGCAGGGAGGTGGTGGTCGTCGTGGCGATGGCTGATCGAAGCTCGGTGGCCTGGGTTTGCGCGCGTCTCGAGGGTTTTGGTCCGTGAGTGGGTTTGCGTTCGGTTGGGATTGTTCAAATTAAGAAAGATTATAAGGGTAACGATGTTTAGCTGTGAATTATTTTTTATTAAATTAATTTAAGTTTTAATTATATTGTTATGATAATTAATTCGTAACTATCTCGTGCGAGGTCCGTTTCGAACGAAACAAGTTTCATTGGATTCGTATCGAAGTCGTCTACGACATTGAATGGGATAGAAATTTATTTGAAGCTGGAAAATTTTCAGTTTCAAATAAAGGTGAGTGTTTTAAACGCTCACGAAGTACTGGAATATTTTTATGTTAGTTAAATTTAAAATCGTGAAGTGATTTATTTTATTGACTGCTGTTTGGTAATTTAACTGACATTTAAATTGACGTATGCATTGAAATAATAGGAATTTAATTTGACATTTCAATTTGGAATTGAAATTGATTTACTACTTAAACACCCAATATTGATAACCAGTTAATGATTGTGATATTCTAATTGATTTAGATGTTGATTGTGATGGATGGCTATTGGTTGATATTTTGGATGATTGGACGTTTATTTATTATATATATCCCCGTTGTTACCCTGCATATTGTTGACAGTATGTAAAATTGTAAATGGAATTATTTGGAATAAATTAAGAAATAGGTTGGAATGATATATACCTATGACACTTTGATTTGGATTGAAATGATATATACCCATCCCTGCAATTAAAAATTGAAATAACTACTCACTAGGCCATAGGATATAAAATTATATATGGACACTAGATTGGTTAAATTAAATAGTTTTAAATTCTTGAATTTGAGTCTATTTGAATGATTATGATTTAAAGAAATAAAAATTTAATTTATAAAGAATTGAATTAATTTCCAATTCGAGTTTTGAAATGTTGAATTTAAAATAAGTAAAAGAAATTGTTTAGAGAATTTATTTTGAAATGTGAAGCTAAAATCGAAATATGACTTGAATTAGGGAAATTGAAATTGTTTTAAAGGTTTGAACTTTTACTTGAACTTCAAATTTATCTAAGTAAAAGTGATACAAATGGATATTTCAAATTTGAATTCGAAATTGAATTATTTTAAAAGATTTGAACCTTAAATTGAACATTGAAGTAAATTTGATTTAAGTGATTTAAATCAGTATTTTGAAATCGAGGTCGAAATCGAAAATGAAATCGAAATTGAAGTTGAGTTGGATTGAAGTGGAAATTGAAATTGATTGAATTGAAATCGAAAGTGAGTCGATTTGAATTGAATTGAGATTGAAGATGATTTGAATTGAAAGATTTGGAATTGAATCAGTTTGACTTGAAGCTACTTTCAAGTAAATTATTTTAATATAATCTGTTTAAAATCTATCTTTCTAATTCAAATTATTTTGATTTTCCAAACTATTTTATGATATAAACCATTTTAATACTCAAACCATTTTATATCAAACTATTTAAACTATTTTTAAATTTTTTAAAAAATTTCAAATTATTTTCTAAAAAAATTCAAACTGGTCAAGGTTAGAATGTTTATATTTAAATCGTTGATTTAAATGGGAATTGGGTTAAAATGAAGTTATAACCTAAGTTGAAATCGAAATGGTTATTGAAGTAAAAATAACATATTTTAAGTAAATATGATATTTTGAAATAAATGATATTGTGAAGTGAATATGATATTTTGATATCTAATATGAATCGTTTTTGAAATGTAAAAGTACCAACCGGTGTGTAAAATGACGTTTGGTTGTTAAAGAGACCGAGGCCTCTTATTGGCTTACTCTCTGTCAATATTGAAACAACTTCAACAACTTTGTAAGCGGAGGAGACTCCAGAACGAAGTGGTTGGATTTGGTGTACGTTTGTTGGATTTGAAGAAAGAGAACGATGATGGATAGGCCCCGACACTTGTGCCAATTTTAAATGACTAAAATTGGACGGCTTGACAGGGCCAAGTGGGCTAGCTACCCCTATCCGACATCCATTCTTCGATTTTCTTCTTGGACTTGGTCCATACTATTACTTTTGAAGTTGGTTTTGATTGGTGCACCTTGATTTGGGATGACCTTCCTTTGAATCGATATGGGATGGATGGACGCGGTGGACGGTCGTGGCTATGATGCGTTACCACCAGCCCTGCGACCCAAATTGGTAGTATCCTACCTTGGGTATTGCCTCACGTGCCTTGTCATGCTCTTATCCTTATACGAGACCACTATGAGTTTGGTTTAGTGTTTTCGTATCACGGCGCATCCCTATCCCTCGACGTGATACTGGGGCGTTATATGAAAACTGTACGATAATGCTTAAAAACGCTTTAAGGGGGATTAATGTAAAACCTTAACGCTAAGAAAATATTTATTTTACTAATTAGACATTACATATATAGCGTATTCTACTATATATAGATATTTTGACGGATCCTTAAGAGATGGAAAATCCTATAATATCACTTGAGTTATTGCACACATGTTATACACTGGATAGGAGATGTAAAACCTCGTAAACATCTCTGACGCTATTACACTCATGTTATATGTGATATTGATATGACTCACATAAGGATATTTTAGTCCTGACTCGAGTGTATTGTTTTACTTTATGCTCGGGTCTACCCTGAGTTTTCAATGCATTGAAGATTATTTCTGGAGGACTAAGACAAAGATTTGGTATATTGTTATTACTAGTATTATTTCACCACTTTGTTTGTTCCCCTACATTATTCTATTATTCTGTTGTATTTATAACTTTGATAAATGTTGTAAAAAGTATAATTAAATGTATAGTATAAATATCTTCATGAACTGTTTATTTGATTATTATATTTTGTCATTCCACTGCGAGATTCTGTATTTGTTTTCTTCTTCTTTTATTTTTCTTAATTAACCCTATTGATTATCTGTGTTTCGGATTGTTTGAGTTTGACATGTGTGGATTATTATCGATTTAAACCTTATGAAATGTGAGTCGTCACAGTTGGTTTTAGAGCTTTGTTTTAGCGATAACCTTAGCTTTGTGTGGTTTGACTCATTAGAGATAGGGTAGCAATACCCTAGAATGAGTTTGTTTGAGCGTATATAAACATATGAGAGCACATATTTTTTTATGTTATAAAATGTTTTATATTGTGTTTGCTTATTCATTGAGTTGTTTGTGAATTCTGGTTGGTACGTGGGATGCCATGTTATCGATAAGGGTTTCTAAACACTTAAATGAGGCAAGTCGACATAATATTGTTTTAAAATCGGGTAAATGCAATAATTTTACCTGAATTATATTTTATATATAAAATGATAACTTTCATAAACCTATATGATTATTAATGAATGTTAGTTGTTAGGAGATGATAATATTTAGTTATCATCGATTATTGTTTGAATTAAACTAAAAACGAATACTTTGTGAACTCTATTTCACGAAGCGTCCAATAATTAAATTGAATTGAAATCTAATTACAATAAGAATTATTTACAATAACAAAGATGTAAATTAATGAATTTTTTTCAAAATAAGGTAATGGAATTGTATAAGTATATTTATAATATATCTTACGAATAGAAAGCATTTAAAAACTGAGAATTTTAGAATTTAAATCCCATTGCCTTCAAAATTGATTTCGAAGCCTTCAAAATTAATAATAATATTATTTGAAAGTGTTTTTACTAGAAGTATATTTTGAAAAGATTTTTGAAAGAAATAAAAGCATTGAACTCGCTTTACTTGCTAGGAAATAGTTTTGGGAATGACTGCAGCATCGCCAGTATTCTTTTTGAGTTTCTGAGTGAGAATTACTACGAAAAGAAATTTATTTCCGGTTAAAACAAGTTTGATTGTGAAAACAATATTCCAAGTATGATTTGATAAATATATGAAAATAGTTTTTGAATTTATAAATTGAAAATAGTATAGATAAGAAATAAGTTTATAACTTATGAATTTGAACAGGAAAGTAAGATCGAATTTTAAAAACGTTAAACATTTTGGCTAAGTAAACAAAAGAAAATTTGAATTTGAGATATGAAATAAAAGAATTAACCTAAGAAATGTTAAATAAATTGAGTTAGTGAAATATAGTAAATAACATGAAGTTTAACTCAAGAATGCTTAAGTGAAAGTGAATTGTATTTGAAATGAATTAGATAAAATAATGAAATGAAATTTTAGGTGAACTAGTTTGTATAACTTATAGATTGAGAAATATTAAGCTAAAAACAAATTTTAAATTTCTCGAATGTGATGATAAGAAAAGAATTTTTTTAACTTAAATAAAGTTAAATAAAGCAAGTAATGGATTAAATGGAATAAAGTGTAACTTAAAAAAGATTAAATGAATTGAATTGGATTTGAATGGAACTAGAGGAATTAGTAAAGTGAATTAATTCCACTTAAGCTAAAAAATGAATTAATAGAATGAATACGAACTTGAATTATAAAATGAAATGCAATTTGAGTGTGAAAGAAATTGAATGAGAATAAATGGGTGTAAGTAAAATTTATATGAGTAATTGAATTTGATTTAAGTTGGATGTAAATAAATTGAATACAAATGGAATAAGTTTTAATGAATTGAGTGTTAACTAATTGAGATATGAAATAAGTGAATGTTAAATAAAGAAATGATTAATGAAATAAGAAATTGAAATTTGAAATAAAATTTTAATTAAGTCAAATTGAATGGAATGAATTAATAAAATAAGTTAATAAAATGAATTATAAGATAAAAGTTAACTTAAGAAAAGTTGAATGAAATTGATTGTGATAAAAAAAATATTAATATGAATTTGAGTTATAAAATAAAATTTACTTAAGTAAAGTCAACGATATGAATTAATGAAATGAACTAATGAGGTGAATCAATAAATTAATATGAACTTAAGCTATGGAATAATAATAAACATGTGTTGAGTTTTAAAAAATGTTTACGATAACTTAATTGGTTTTATGAAATGGTTTATAAATGACATTAGTATTAAAGAGAATATACTAAGTGGTAATGAAATAAAATTAAACTTAAATAAGGTTAAATGAAATGATTTATAAAATGGCCCAGAAATGGATTTATATCAAATGTGTTAAATAAAAAGTGAAATAATTGGTAAAGGAAACAGATGTGAATAAGTTGGAAGTAAAACAATTAAATGTTAAGAAAAATTGGATGTTAATAAAGAATGGATGTTAATCAGAAATGAAGTGTATAACTTTACTATTGACACTGGATAATGTAAATTCACATAGTTATGAATTAATTGGGTTAATTGGATGAATATTAATAATTATTGAATGGTTTCTTTTGTTGCAAATCATTGTTATAACTACTTGATTGCATATGATTGGTATGTGGTGTATTTATGCTCGTGCTTATGATTTGGATTTATAATTCATGTTATATAGTTCTATCAAACTCATACATGTTTCTATATCTTTTATAAGTGACTAATATTCTAATTTGAGTGGAGATACGTATATAGGAAGACCATCTTGATGTATACATGGATTTGATTTGCTTTTACTTGCTTAATATGAGGTAACTTGCTTATATTAATAATAATAAGGTACATATCTCGGATTACATACCGCACTTTTATATTTTTTTCCTACGAGAAGCCTCGTCATTGACATGAGATGTATATTTGGTATACTTATGATATTTATATTTGTATTGTAAAAATTTTACGGTCGAGCAACGCAAAGGAGACGTTGTCAAAAAAATTTGTAAACCCGGGTGTTAGAAATTTTTTTGAGATTTTAAAAACAATTTATAACTTGTTTTATAAATAAGTTATAACTTCCATAAAACCAATCTGAGTGGCATAGTAGAAGCATGGTAACATTTTGTAAATAAGATTTTAATGTTTATATGTTGATTATTTTGAGTAAAATATATTAAATGTTAGATTCCTTACTTAACCCTTTTTCGAGGACGAAAAATTTTAAGTGGGGAGAGTGTTACGACCCTTATTTTTAACTATTTTAAATTATTAAATTTAATATGATTATTGAACAAAAATGGTTGGAAACAAAAATTTAGGTTTAATTTATGTTGTTTATTTAATATGAACTTTTGAATAAAATTTTGACATAACCAATTTCGAAGATTTAGGCAATAACAACTATAGAATGAAATTCAATATATTGAATGTGTTATAATCAACGGTTGGAATCGAATAATAAATGTTGAATTACTGTAAAATAGAAATAGTTGTTTTATTATTTGAATTCGTTTAAAAGTTAAATAACTTATATTTAAAATATGGTGATTTATTTGATAATTAAATTGTTTAAATTCAATATTGAAATTATTTAAATAATTGAATCTGGAATTTTATATGAATGAAAATGATGTCGGAAGTTGATTTAAATTTTATTTAAACAAGAATGAAGATTGTTAACTTTTAAAATTGAATTTAAAGGGAGTAATTGATTTTGGAAATTTCTTGTTTAATTAATATGTAAAAATAGCCTTTTTGAGCACTGTCTCGGATTTCAACAAAACTAGTTTCATCGGATCCGTAATAGTGAGTTATTATATGATTTCAAGTTTCGTAGCGAACTGAATTATCGTTTGGCTGTGCGAGCTTGAAACGCGTAAAATTTAAGTAAAGGAATTTAATTAAAATGATTTGATTTTGAAAAGCTATCTTCTGAATATGATGGAATTGCCTCTCAATATATGTTTCATTGTGTTCAGAACAGGGGTATAACATATTGAACGCCAGGCGGCACGCTACGTTTGGAGTTCGGAATTTTCGTGGATGAATCGGGCTAGAAATTTATATAAGGCCGCATCTCGTTCATTTTCGTGAAACCCTAACTAAACGCGCAGCCGGTTCATTCTCGTTAATGGTCGAAATTCATCCATCTTCCCCTCTCGATTTCTGTTCATCCACTGATCAAAATCAAATGCGACCAAAAGGAAAAGTGTAGATCTCATCGAGATCTACATGTTGTGCGGTTCGAGGCGAATCACCTCGAATTCGCTATGATCCGAGCGCGAAAGGCAGTGCGTTTTTCTTGATTTTCACGAAGACGGCGGTGGAGGAGACGACCACACTTGGGGCGGTGGCGTGCATGGAGGTGGTGGTTGTCGTGGTGATGGCTGATCGAAGCTCGGTAGCCTGGGTTTGCGCGCGTCTCGAGGGTTTTGGTCCGTGAGTGAGTTTGCGTTCGGCTGCGATTGTTCGAAGGAAGAAAGAATAGAGGGGTAACGGTGTTGTGAATTATTTTTTATTAAATTAATTTAAGTTTTAATCATATCGTTATGCTAATTAATTCGTAACTTTCTCGTGCGAGGTCCGTTTCGAACGAAGCAAGTTGCATTGGTTTCGTATCGAAGTCATCTACAACATGGAATGTGATAGGAATTTATTTGAGGCTGGAAAAATTTTAGTTTCAAATAAAGGTGAGTGTTTTAAATGCTCACGAAGTACCAAAATATTTTTATGTTAGTTAAATTTAAAATCATGAAGTGATTTATTTTATTGACTGTTGTTTAGTGATTTAGCTAACATTTAAATTGACATATGAATTAGACCGACAGGAATTTAATTTGATAGTTCAACTTGGAATTGAAATTGAATTACTAGTTAAACACCCGATATTGATAACTAGTTAATGATTGTGATGGATGGCTATTGGCTGAGATTTTAGATGATTGGACGTTTATTTATTTTATATATCCATGTTGTCACCCTGTATATTATTGATAGTATGTAAAATTGTAAATTTAATTGTTTGGAACAAATTAAGAAATAGATTGAAATGATATATACCTATGAGGATTGAAATTATATATATCCATCCCTACGATTAAAAATTGAAATAACTACTCACTTGGTCATAGGATAGAAAATTATATACGGACACCGGATTGGTTAAATTAAATAGTTTTAAAATTCTTGAATTTGAGACTATTTGAATGATCATGATTTAAAGGAATAAAAATCAAATTTTTAAAAGATTGAATTAATTTTGAATTATAGTTTTGAAATGTTGAATTTAAAATTGGTATTGTTTAGAGAATTTATTTTGAAATGTGAAGTTAAAATCGAAATATGACTTGAATTAAGGAAATTGAAATTGTTTTAAAGGTTTGAACTTTTACTTTAACTTTGATTTATCTAAGTAAAAGTGATATAAATGGATATTTCAAATTTGAACTCGTAATTGAATTATTTTAAAAGATTTGAACCTTAAATTGAACATTGAAGTAAATTTTTAAGTGATTTAAATCTGCATTATGAAATCAAGCTCGAAATTGAAATTGAAATTGAAATTGATTTGGATTGAAGTGGAAATTGAAATTGATTGAATTGAAATCGAAAGTGAGTCGATTTGAATTGAATTAAGATTGAAGATGATTTGAATTAAAATATTTGGAATTGAATCAGTTTGACTTGAAACTATTTTCAAGTAAATTATTTTAATATAAACTGTTTAAAATCTATCTTTTTAAATATTCAAATTATTTTGATTTTCCAAACTATTTTACGATATAAACCATTTTCATACTCAAACCATTTTATATCAAACTATTTAAAGAATTTCAAACTATTTTCTAAAAAAATTCAAACTGGTCAAGGTTGGAATGTTTATATTTATATCGTTGATTTAAATGCGAATTGGGTTAAAATGAAGTTATAATGTAAGTTGAAATTCGAAATGATCATTGAAGTAAAAATAACATATTTTAAGTAAATATGATATTTTGAAGTGAATATGATATTTTGATATCAAATATGAATCGTTTTCGAAATGTAAAAGTACTAACCGGTGTGCAAAAGGACGTTTGGCTATTAAAGAGACTGGGGCCTCTTATTGGCATACTCTTTGTCAATATTGGAACCACTTTAACGACTGTGTATGCGGTGGAGACTCCAGAATGAAGTGGTTGGATAAGAAGAAAGAAAACGATTATGGATAGATCCCGGCACTTGTGCCAATTTGAAATGACTAAAACAGGACGGCTTGACAGGGCCAAGTGGGCTAGCTACCCCTAGTGGACATCCGTTCTTTGATTTTCTTCTTGGAGTTGGTCCATACTATTACTTTTTATGTTGGTTTCGATTGGTGTACCTTGATTTGGGATGACCTCCCTTTGACTCGATATGGGATGGATGGATGCAATGGGCGGTCGTGGCTATGAAGCATTACCACCAGCCTTACGACCCAAACTGGTAGTATCCTACCTTGGGCATTGCCTCACGTGCCTTGTCATACTCTTATCCTTATACCGGACCACTACGAGTTTGGTTTAGTGTTATCATATCATGGTGCATCCCTATCCCTCGATGTGTTATTGGGGCGTTATATGCGAACTGTACGATAATGCTTAAAAATGTGTTAAGTGGGATTAATGTAAAGCCTTAACGCTAAGAAAAATATTTATTTTACTGATTAGACACTACATATATAGTGTATTCTACTATATATAGATATTTTGACGGATCCTTAAGAGATGGAAAATTCTGTAACATCTCTTGAGTTATTGCATGCACGTTATACACTGGATAGGAGATGTAAAACCCCGTAAACATCTCTGACATTGTTACACTCATGTTTTATGTGAAATTGATTTGACTCACATAAGGATATTTTAGTCCTGACTCGAGTGTATTGTTTTACTTTATGCTCGGTTCAGCCCTGAGTTTTCAGCGCATTGAAAATTATTTTATGGAGGATGAAGACGAAGATTTGGTATATTATTATTACTAGTATTATCTCACCACATTGTTTGTTCCGTTGCATTATTCTATTATTCTATTGTATTTATAAATCTGATAAATGTTGTAAAAAAGTATAATCAAATGCATAGTATAAACAGCTTCATGAACTGTTTATTTGATTATTATATTTCGTCATTCTGCTGTGAGATTCTGTATTTGTTTTATATTTTTCTTATTTTTATTAATTAACCCCATTGATTATCTGTGTTTTAAATTGTTTGAGTTGGACATATGTGGATTATTGTCAATTTAAACCTTCCGAGATGTGGATCATCACAGGGATCATAAGAGAATATCAGGTCGACCAGGTCAGGCTTGATCATATGTGAATAGAAAATAAACAACGTACATTGTTATTCCAATGATTGGTTTAATTCTTCCATTTCTACTAAGGGTCCCCATTCTAGTGCCGGTGGAACAAAAAGTAATGGCTTTTGTGCAACGTCGAAAGGGTCCACTGTGACGCCCCACCTCTATGCTCATAATAACAAAGAGTATTAAAAGGAATACTGTCTATTATTACGAAGAATAAGGCTGGATAGGAGCGACCATCCGTAATTGGCCTTACACTAATATTGGTTATCTCGGTAGGAGTGGTATATACTTTTTATTTTTCATCTATTATTTATTTACTCCCATCGACATATCCAATTATCAGTATAAAACGAACTACGATAGTTCATAATAGTTTAGGACATTAGATATAACGATAACACAGATAATATAAATGCGGAACACAGATAAAAACCAAAGTCTCATATATATATAACTGATGTCAGTTAATACATAGTTTACACAATACATATGATACAACTACAACTGTCGACTCTAGAAGTTATATATACAAGTACATTATCGACTAATATACATGAATACATATCGTTCTATACAATGACACGACCACTACAAAATGACACTGACAACTTCAAAAGATATGAAAAGTCTTCAAATCCCGAACAGCAACTCAAAGAAGGAAATCTACTACCTGAAATAACTCGGGTCTGACCCGAGTATTACATTCAAAAGAAAATAATACCCAGGTCAGTCTAATTCAAACCAGTTTATTAGTGCATAGAGGCAATAATAATTTTAATAGACGATAGTCACAATAATTCCCGTCTATCCGATTCTTTAAACAAAGAAACCGGATAACGGTCAATATAACACTTAACAGTGTTTAACAAAAGTCAGCAGATTTAAATCATCAACAGAGATGAATAAACAATTTACCAAATCGACTAAATCAATTTAAAACTGTCAAATCTAATAGGGCTGCAGTACACGCACGCGTGTACTGCCTCGCCACTATCGTAGGAGATACACAAAAGCTCAGTGAAAATCACAACGATCGCAAGGTCAAACCCCGAAATCGGGTTCAACTCAAGTTAATATGAAAACCAATCTAAGTGCACCAATGCCATGTCAACAAAACGAATAAATACAACTAATTCAAGTGCATGGCAACAATTGAAATCAACATATATGATTTAAAGCATTGCAACATAAAGAAGAATAAGCGCACTGTACAGCGATAGCAACTACACATATAGTTCCAAGGGCAGACAGTAAGGTAATATGAAGACACTGCATCATGAGGCCATATGAATACTGACTCGAAGCATGCCTATGGTCAGGCAACGTGAAAGACAAAGCAATGCATAGGCATTCAACTAACAACCAAGGCCAGAGCAGAGTACATGTACAAAAGTGATGACTACATTAACTCAACTCGGTACGACATCAAGAATCACAATTCAAGTGAACAGTAGATGGTACAAGACTGAACCAAATGAATTGCAACCAGTGATCAAAGCATGAGACAGACAATTAATACAGAGCACTTTCAAACAGTCAGGACTAAAGAGGAGCCAAAGTCACATTGATATGCTCAAAGACACATGCACAAAACTCAGTGAATTTAAAGACCAGAATCAAGGGAGACCAAGTACAAACTCCATTGAGATACAACGGTAAGAAGAATCAAACTTAACAATGCCCAAAAACATTTCAAGACTTACACTTCAAAATATGCAGTCTCAAACCAAACAGAAGCAAGGATACCTCACGAAACAAATGGTGCAGCAGGCCTTAATCATGTAAAAATGTGCACCACAAAACTGAATGCAAAACTATGTCAAGCAGTGAACACTTGAACATTAGCGGCAGTACGACAGGGTCAACCTACGGCTACATACCCCATACCAGATCCAACATGTTAACATCAAAACTGTACTCGGTAAAATGTACAGAGAATGGTAAAAGCTCACGGGTTCTAGTATACTCAAGTGCAACTGAAATTAGACTCGACTAAGCCAACAACAAGGTCATCAAATACAACATTCGAAGACCAATTGACCGGAGTAGTGAAACAGCAGGTAAAGTCGAACGAGGATAAAATGCTAACAGAGCCGATGAACAATATGGTCGAAGTTACACCAAACCAAAGTCGAGTTCAATGTAGCTACAACCAAGTGGAGTTCAGTTTACAAACCAACCAAAAACAGATGGCCAGACCAGCTAAGAAAGTAGTCTGCATACCGAAGTCGATTTCTCAAGTAGTTTGACAAAGAACAGGATTCATAGTATAGCCGAAATCATGGGACAAGTCAGTGAAGTGGTAAAAAGGTTCTCACAAAAATCAATTACCAGATGGTTACAACATAGGACAGTGAAGAATCAGAGTTTAAGCCGAGAATTTTAAAAACCAAGTCCAGGCCGAAGTCAATGTGGAACAAGTCAAATTCAAATCAAAGCAGTATTATCGAGTAAGAGATTCAAAGCCGTGGAAAACAAGCCAAAATATACGAGAATACGCGCATAAGAATTAGTCGCAATAATCTCAAGCATCAAAACAACATCATATTCGAAGTTAACAACCAATTGATACCAATAAAGTCTAATATCAGTTTCGAACAAAACAAAGGAAGTTGCAAAGCATTTAACAGTTGAAACAAGTTCGACCGTATTCAACATAAAATCCACGAAAACCAAACAGTGCCATAAAACCCAGCTAATCAAGGAGTCGAGTCAAGTCTCAGTTCAAAACCGTCTGAATAAAAAAATCAGAGAAACCAACGACATCCCAATGAAATCAAATGACCGAAGTAATGCACTGAAGTTAGAATTAGGATGTGAGTGAAACCACTCACCTTTGCCATCGGAGCACGAATGATCTACTGGCGACGTCATTCAATTGATTAATTGAGGATGGCGCCTTCGATTTTTAAACGCGCCCTAGCTTCAAAAAGGGGATGACGAGAACGTGCCGCCCTAAATTGCCGCAGCCCTAATTTTTGAGACGAACGAACAAGAAATTTCGTGGCCGCCATTATCGCTTTTTCGTTTATTTGTATAGGGTTCGAGTGAGTGACAAAATGAAAGGGGGTCAGGTTAGATATCATCACGGCATCAAAAGTAAATGGGCCAAGTTTCAAAGCCCCCAACTCTTAATGAATTGTAAAATAATTCACAACAAATTTTCAAATGAATTTAACTTGATTCGAATCTGCATTAGCAATTAAAAATGATTTAATCGCCACTTATAAACTGACGCGAAAAACCGGGTTGTTACAGACTCCCCTCCTTAAAGAAATTGCGTCCACGCAATCATAGGGAATAAATGGAAAAAGGTAACAACCAAAAGAGCATGGCGATGTCGAATGTATAAGCAAAGCAAGTGTCAGCGAGGAAGTATTAGATAAGAAATCGAAAGGTTCGACTGCTTCAAATCAAAAGAATCAACATCGTGGGGATCAGGGATCAAAATCAAACGATTAACAAAAGCAAGAATAATCGAGTTCCAGCAACTAAAAGAGAAGGAAAACAGAGCAGAAACCCCATACAGAGCACGAATTGAATGTGAGTAAATCAAATTACTCACCTGAATTGCCAGAGAAAAAGACGAAGCTCAAATCTCAAAAATCGCAAATATTCAATCATTAAAAGCGATAATTGAATTTTCAAATCGCAAATATTTACTTATCTCAAACGATAATCAGAAAACAAATCAAATATCTGATTATCTCAAACGATAGTCAGAAAACAAATATTCAATTATCAAAAACGATAATCAAATTTCTCAAATCAACCAATATTCGATTATCACAGCGATAATCAAATTTCTCAAATCAACAAATATTTAATTATCTAAAGCGATAATTAAATCTCAAAACAGAAAATATTTAATTTCCTCAGGCGATAATTAAATTTTAAATCAACAACTATTTAATTATCTCAGGCGATAATTAAATCTCAAATCAATAAATATTTAATTATCTCGAGCGATAATTAAATCTCAAAACAGCAATTATTTAATTATCAAGAGCGATAATTAAAAACAACAAATATCTGATTATCTCAAACGATAATCAAATTTCTCAAATCAACAAATATTCGATTATCACAAGCGATAATCAAATTTCAAATTCAACAAATATTCGATTATCAAAAACGATAATCAAATTTCTCAAATCAACAGATATTCGATTATCAAAAGCGATAATCAAATTTCAAATTCAACAAATATTTAATCATCCCAAGCGATAATTAAATCTAAAATTAACAAATATTTAATTATCTAAAGCGATAATTAAATTCGAAATCGGCAAATATTTAATTATCTAAAGCGATAATTAAATCTCAAAGCAACAAATATTTAATTATCTAAAGCGATAATTAAAACAACAAATCAACAATTATTTAATTATCTCAGGCGATAATTAAATCTAAATTCGACAAATATTTAATTATCTAAAGCGATAATTAAATTCGAAATCAACAAATATTTAATTATCTAAAGCGATAATTAAATCTCAAAGCAATAAATATTTAATTATCTAAAGCGATAATTAAATCTCAATCAGCAAATATTGAATTATCTAAAGTGATAATTCGAAACAACAATTATCCGATTATCAAAAACGATAATCAGAACTCATATCAACAAATATCTAATTATCACAAGCGATAATTAGAAACAACAAATATCCGATTATCAAAAACGATAATCAGAACTCATATCAACAAATATCTAATTATCACAAGCGATAATTAGAAACAACAAATATCCGATTATCAAAAACGATAATCAGAACTCATATCAACAAATATCTAATTATCACAAGCGATAATTAGAAACAACAAATATCCGATTATCAAAAACGATAATCAGAACTCATATCAACAAATATCTAATTATCACAAGCGATAATTAGAAACAACAAATATCCGATTATCAAAAACGATAATCAGAACTCATATCAACAAATATCTAATTATCACAAGCGATAATTAGAAACAACAAATATCCGATTATCAAAAACGATAATCAGAACTCATATCAACAAATATCTAATTATCACAAGCGATAATTAGAAACAACAAATATCCGATTATCAAAAACGATAATCAGAACTCATATCAACAAATATCTAATTATCACAAGCGATAATTAGAAACAACAAATATCCGATTATCAAAAACGATAATCAGAACTCATATCAACAAATATCCAATTACCTGCAGATAATTGGAAACAACAAATATCTAGAAATCAATTAAGAAGACTAGAAAATCAACATAAAAGCTTGGATCGATCCCATCAGATGGCGAGTTTTTAATTCGCCGCACGTGCAACAACATATGGCCGAAGCCTACCAAGTACTCAACATAATTTTGGCGCCCATCAGATTGACCCGAAGGTCCGCAGAGTGACCCGAAGGTCTAGTACTGGTATTTGACCCGAAGGTCCATCATATGACCCGAAGGTCCATCATAGTGGCTCGAAAGCACACGAAAGCATCAAATATTTCAATTAACGAGTCCGGAATTAACCGAAATAGCAAACGCACATGTCCCATACCACGTGTTTTACTAAATCGTTTGATTCTCTTCATCGTTTCCTTGAAAGTGTGAAATCATCAAATTCATCAAAACAACAGATATTCAATTAACGAGTCCGGAATTAACCGAAATAGTAAAAGTGTGGTTCCATACTCCGTACTTTTGCTAAATCGTTTAAATCACTTCATCGTTTCCTTGAAAGTGCAAAATTGTGTATTTTGTAAAAATACACTTTACATTCTCAAACGGACAAGTCCGGAATTAAGCGAATCAGTAAAAGAAAGGGGTCATAGTCCTCGATTTTGCTGAAACGTTTAAATCGCTTCCTCATTCTTTTGAAAGCGCAAACTGTTAAAATTTCTGAAAACAATTTTATTTATTTTGTAAAATAACAATTCACATTCTCAACTGGACAAGTCCGGAGTTAAGCGAAACAGTAAAAGAAAGGGGTCATAATCCTCAATTTTGCTGAATCGTTTAAGTCGCTTTCTCATTCTTTTGAAAACGCAAACTGTTAAAAATTTATAAAACAATTTTCATTTTAAAACGATTTTCCAATCACGTGATTAAAGCAGCAAATCAGTAACAATTTCGATAAGGAAATTGTACTTCTCAAAATACCGTAAAAACGGTTACAAATCAGCATTGCGGTATAACCGCTTGAAAATCCACTTTTAAAAGTTTGACTGTTACTGAAGTCAAAGCAACAGTAATTTTAAAACATCAAATATCTCATCAAAATAATTCACATCTAAATGTGACATCAGTGAATTTTCATTCATTAAAATTGTCAACAAAACACCGTGCTTCAAAAATCTAGCATTGGTGTAAAAATCCCGTTACAAAAATAACGGCAACAAAATACGTCTCATAACCAAGCATCGGTTCAACGTAAACAAATGCAGTAACGTGCAATTCAAATTTTTGCACGTACTACAGAATGAACAAAGAAATCATTCAAATGTATCTTCAATGAAGATAATCCAAAACAGCAAAAATCTAATCAATAGATGATTAATACAAAAGAAAGCCAGCGGAAATTTCAACAAAAATCACATAACTGCAATTTCTTCGAATCCTCAATTCGGATTCGAAGTTCTCAAAGAAATAAAATAATTACAGCTATGTAAACAACAATTGAAATTCATATCAATTTCGTATTTTGATTTTTAAATCAAAAAGATTATCAGTTGTACTCAGCGAAGACAGTTTCACTATTTCCGCTGCGCACTCTGATAAACAGAACACAAATCAATCAAATCATCAGAACACAATTTCACTATTATTTTTAAATAAAGTTATTTAAAAATTTCATCAAAATTTCAAAACTTTAGTTTTGACTCAAATCACAGATAAAACATCCACCAATAGTTGTAACATATGTTCCATCCAAGTTATGTTTTATATTATGTCCATAAACCCCAAGCTCTGATACCAACTGCGACGCCCCACCTCTATGCTCATAATAACAAAGAGTATTAAAAGGAATACTGTCTATTATTACGAAGAATAAGGCTGGATAGGAGCGACCATCCGTAATTGGCCTTACACTAATATTGGTTATCTCGGTAGGAGTGGTATATACTTTTTATTTTTCATCTATTATTTATTTACTCCCATCGACATATCCAATTATCAGTATAAAACGAACTACGATAGTTCATAATAGTTTAGGACATTAGATATAACGATAACACAGATAATATAAATGCGGAACACAGATAAAAACCAAAGTCTCATATATATATAACTGATGTCAGTTAATACATAGTTGACACAATACATATGATACAACTACAACTGTCGACTCTAGAAGTTATATATACAAGTACATTATCGACTAATATACATGAATACATATCGTTCTATACAATGACACGACCACTACAAAATGACACTGACAACTTCAGAAGATATGAAAAGTCTTCAAATCCCGAACAGCAACTCAAAGAAGGAAATCTACTACCTGAAATAACTCGGGTCTGACCCGAGTATTACATTCAAAAGAAAATAATACCCAGGTCAGTCTAATTCAAACCAGTTTATTAGTGCATAGAGGCAATAATAATTTTAATAGACGATAGTCACAATAATTCCCGTCTATCCGATTCTTTAAACAAAGAAACCGGATAACGGTCAATATAACACTTAACAGTGTTTAACAAAAATCAGCAGATTTAAATCATCAACAGAGATGAATAAACAATTTACCAAATCGACTAAATCAATTTAAAACTGTCAAATCTGATAGGGCTGCAGTACAAGCACGCGTGTACTGCCTCGCCACTATCGTAGGAGATACACAAAAGCTCAGTGAAAATCACAACGATCGCAAGGTCAAACCCCGAAATCGGGTTCAACTCAAGTTAATATGAAAACCAATCTAAGTGCACCAATGCCATGTCAACAAAACGAATAAATACAACTAATTCAAGTGCATGGCAACAATTGAAATCAACATATATGATTTAAAGCGTTGCAACATAAAGAAGAATAAGCGCACTGTACAGCGATAGCAACTACACATATAGTTCCAAGGGCAGACAGTAAGGTAATATGAAGACACTGCATCATGAGGCCATATGAATACTGACTCGAAGCATGCCTATGGTCAGGCAACGTGAAAGACAAAGCAATGCATAGGCATTCAACTAACAACCAAGGCCAGAGCAGAGTACATGTACAAAAGTGATGACTACATTAACTCAACTCGGTACGACATCAAGAATCACAATTCAAGTGAACAGTAGATGGTACAAGACTGAACCAAATGAATTGCAACCAGTGATCAAAGCATGAGACAGACAATTAATACAGAGCACTTTCAAACAGTCAGGACTAAAGAGGAGCCAAAGTCACATTGATATGCTCAAAGACACATGCACAAAACTCAGTGAATTTAAAGACCAGAATCAAGGGAGACCAAGTACAAACTCCATTGAGATACAACGGTAAGAAGAATCAAACTTAACAATGCCCAAAAACATTTCAAGACTTACACTTCAAAATATGCAGTCTCAAACCAAACAGAAGCAAGGATACCTCACGAAACAAATGGTGCAGCAGGCCTTAATCATGTAAAAATGTGCACCACAAAACTGAATGCAAAACTAAGTCAAGCAGTGAACACTTGAACATTAGCGGCAGTACGACAGGGTCAACCTACGGCTACATACCCCATACCAGATCCAACATGTTAACATCAAAACTGTACTCGGTAAAATGTACAGAGAATGGTAAAAGCTCACGGGTTCTAGTATACTCAAGTGCAACTGAAATTAGACTCGACTAAGCCAACAACAAGGTCATCAAATACAACATTCGAAGACCAATTGACCGGAGTAGTGAAACAGCAGGTAAAGTCGAACGAGGATAAAATGCTAACAGAGCCGATGAACAATATGGTCGAAGTTACACCAAACCAAAGTCGAGTTCAATGTAGCTACAACCAAGTGGAGTTCAGTTTACAAACCAACCAAAAACAGATGGCCAGACCAGCTAAGAAAGTAGTCTGCATACCGAAGTCGATTTCTCAAGTAGTTTGACAAAGAACAGGATTCATAGTATAGCCGAAATCATGGGACAAGTCAGTGAAGTGGTAAAAAGGTTCTCACAAAAATCAATTACCAGATGGTTACAACATAGGACAGTGAAGAATCAGAGTCTAAGCCGAGAATTTTAAAAACCAAGTCCAGGCCGAAGTCAATGTGGAACAAGTCAAATTCAAATCAAAGCAGTATTATCGAGTAAGAGATTCAAAGCCGTGGAAAACAAGCCAAAATATACGAGAATACGCGCATAAGAATTAGTCGCAATAATCTCAAGCATCAAAACAACATCATATTCGAAGTTAACAACCAATTGATACCAATAAAGTCTAATATCAGTTTCGAACAAAACAAAGGAAGTTGCAAAGCATTTAACAGTTGAAACAAGTTCGACCGTATTCAACATAAAATCCACGAAAACCAAACAGTGCCATAAAACCCAGCTAATCAAGGAGTCGAGTCAAGTCTCAGTTCAAAACCGTCTGAATAAAAAAATCAGAGAAACCAACGACATCCCAATGAAATCAAATGACCGAAGTAATGCACTGAAGTTAGAATTAGGATGTGAGTGAAACCACTCACCTTTGCCATCGGAGCACGAATGATCTACCGGCGACGTCATTCAATTGATTAATTGAGGATGGCGCCTTCGATTTTTAAACGCGCCCTAGCTTCAAAAAGGGGATGACGAGAACGTGCCGCCCTAAATTGCCGCAGCCCTAATTTTTGAGACGAACGAACAAGAAATTTCGTGGCCGCCATTATCGCTTTTTCGTTTATTTGTATAGGGTTCGAGTGAGTGACAAAATGAAAGGGGGTCAGGTTAGATATCATCACGGCATCAAAAGTAAATGGGCCAAGTTTCAAAGCCCCCAACTCTTAATGAATTGTAAAATAATTCACAACAAATTTTCAAATGAATTTAACTTGATTCGAATCTGCATTAGCAATTAAAAATGATTTAATCGCCACTTATAAACTGACGCGAAAAACCGGGTTGTTACAGTCCAGATGTAGCGGGTTCATTTGGATTGTTATAGCCTCTTCGAACTTATTATGTACCCCAAGAATTTTTTGGAATGGGTGTCAACGATTGTAATAACTTTTACAAGGAAGAGAAATTGATAAAGCTAAAGTATGAGCCAATAAAATTGAAAATAAAATCATTTATTTGAAGTGTTAGATTGAAAGAATTTATTAAATGAATTGAAGAGCTTGCTTGACGTAAATGTGAGGGTCAAATAATGGTGTATAATACGTAGATGTTATATGAAGGAATGTCGTGTACCAAATATTGAACGGAACTAATTCCCAAATGAACAAAATTGCATCCGAGAGATCAGGGAAATATAAGTAAGGGGTGTAAATTTAATTATATTAAAACTGTGCAATAAGGATACAAGATTAGAGGTTGAAAATAAATTAAGCATTGTAGGAAACAAACCGCACGAATGCACTGGTGTTGGCACTCAACTCCTGAGAATTTTGGTTTCAGCCCTGGTTGGTCATTGTCATTATAAGTCTTCGTACGTAAAACTTTGAATGAGAGAGTAAGGCATGTGCGCTATCATATGATGTGAATCTGAATAAAGTTAAAATTTGATTGAGCGAGTAAGGCTTATGTGGCATCCTCTAAACTAAATCTGAATAATGTAAAACTTTTAGTGAGGAAGTAAGGTTTGCATGGCAACCTCTAATGCAAATATTATTAATGCAAAACCACTACACTAATGCCTAAAAGGCATGAGTATTATGATGTGAATGGTTGTGAGAATGACACCTAAATAAGAGTACAGGTTATACTTAAAATTAAAGAAGATGTCTTATGATAGTGATCATGTTATTATGGAGTATAGCTTATACTTGTGATTGATGATGTTGCTTATATGATATTGTCCATGTTATAATGCTTATGAAAGTGCATGTTATGATGTACCTGTTGTTGCTAAAACAGTGAGGAGAAAACTCATTTCACTGGGCAATGTGGTCACACTACATTGTATGTGTTATGCTGTAACATTACTTATACCAGATTTTATGTTTGACTTTTGTATTTATTTTGTTTTCTCCATAAACTCACGACTGCTCATTCAAGTAGGTTGGGTTTATGTTATTAGAAAAGTTTCTATTTTAAAGATAAATAAAGATGTTAGGATAAAGCATAAGACTTATATATCTTCTATTTATATTGTATTGTATGTAAACAAAGAACTGTAATTGGTTAAATGAACATATTGGCATCCTCATATATCAAATATGTCGCTCTATTTATGTTTCATTTTACATGCCCTACAAAGGAACATTATGGGAAATAAAACTGTTAACGAAAAGTTATTTAATGGAAAATTTATCTAGCATCTAATTCACTTATTGTTGGAAAATATGATTGCATTTTCTCACTCATAAATAATTCTAATGATTAATACAACATCATTAATGTTCATTTTAGATCTTGAAATGAGATTTGCTACATTCTTCCCCGATTCCATCCATATCTGGTACACATAGCTACCATCCTCATGAAGCAAACCATCCAAATTAACTATGTATGGTCTCAAAATACTCAAACTCTACTCCTAATTCCAAGTGATTCAAGATCTCTGCCTGTTTCATGTCTCATTGTTGACCAGCTCCAATCCACTCTAAAAGAGCAAGTCTAGCCGATAGACTACTAACATCTCTTACTCAAGATTCTAGTCGGTCTAAAGTCATATCTTGTTATGTTTTCCAACTGCTTCCACAATAAAATCAAAGCGCTCAACATCTCCAACCATTTCAATTGTCTAAGGTTGAGATCATTCTGTGAGAACTGATACTCTAATGTCTCTTGGTTGGTGAATAATTTAATGCTTTCACCCAATAGGTAATGTCTCCATATCTTTAATGAAAAAGCAGTCACTACCAACTCTATGTCATTAGTCAGGTAGCTTCTCTCAAGAAGCTTCAGTTGTCCATTTACATAAGCAAAAACCCTCTCTTTCTACATCAAGATGGCTCCATGCCCCAATGAAATATGCATCAGTAAACAAGGTCAACTCGACATTACTTCCAATAATGACTAATCTCGGTGCGCTTGTCAAACTCTATTTCAACCTATCGAATTCTTGCTCACACCCACACCCCAAGTGAAAGGCTAATCCTTCTCTATAGTATTAATTGATTATAATGCTATGTTTGAGAACTCCTTGATTAACTTCCTATAATAGCTTGCTAATCTCAGAAAGCTTCCAACTTCAGTCACATTCTTAGGCCTCTCCTAATCCTGCACAACCGCTAGTTTAGTAAGATCCATAACAATACCTTGTTCTGAGACTATATGACATATAATTCATAATTTTATCCTCCAGAAGTGGCACTTCAAAAACTTATCTTTCAATTCCTCAATGCTTTCAACACCACCCTCAAGTGAGTTTTGTGTTCCTTCTTCATCCTCGAATGGACTAATATATCATCAACAAAGAAATCACAAACTTGTTAAACTGACTTTTAAAAACATAGTGTAACAACCCTCAAATTTTAACGTCCAAAGTTAGTGTCATAATATAATGAGTAAACCTAAACACTAATCCTAGATGTTAAAACCACATTCATTGGTTAAATAATTTATAATACTAATTTATTATACAATTAATTTAATCTTACTACGAAAAAAACCAAAAATATTACTTCCATAATATACACCATACAAAAACCACCACAACAAATAAAATAACTCAAATCATCCATATATTCAATTGTACAAATAATTACTACAATTATAATTACAATAGAAAACAAAGCAGTAAACGGTCAACTTGCAGAAGCAGGCTTCCACTAAACTTCTTTCCACTTTTTTGTCCCTAAACTAGAAAAATCATGGATATATGGAAATGTAGATTCATGGAGAAAAATGGTGTCAACTATTTTTAGTTGTGCCGTATCTTATACACCTTAGCCCAACCAAAGATATCTGATGGCTATTGCCTACGTACCCTTTCGGGATCAGGCCCACATATTTATAGTTGTAGAAATTAGCCACAAGGGCCTCTTTAGCAAGTGGAATTAGTTTCTAGGACACACAACTGAAATAATTACTTTCAAGGACAAAACGTAAAATAATTAGTTTCTAGGGCCTAAAAACCTATGAAATTATGTCTTTGAAAGTAATTGGACTGCTGACTTTGTCCTTAAAAGTAATTATTCTACTAACTTTGGTCTTAAAAGTAATTTCTTTGAATGTGTGTCCTAGAAACTTGTAACGACCCGTAAATTTCGACAATTAAATTTGTTAATTTAATAGGATTTTGTAATTAAAATTTAGTAGAAATAATAAAAGGTGATAAATTTATATTGGAGTGAACGCTAAATTAAAGTGTAGCAATGGTAATTAAAACCTATTTATAGTAATTTGAATAAATTCAAATGTAGAACTTAGTTATAAGTGTAAATTTATGGGTATGATAACAAATTTGTATAAATTACCTAATTAAATGGTCAATTAACTTATTAGAAATCAAACTCATTTAAATGGTATGTAATTATAATGTGTTATTGATATAAACGTTACTTTAATGATTATTAATAAAGTAACGCAAGAGTAAATGAAAACTTAATAAAAACATAAATTTATTTTAAGGAAACAAGAGATATATTGTGCAAATTGATGTATTAGTATAAATTAAATGGTGATTGGATAAATTAATATCATATGAGTTATTGCAACATTTATGGGAAACTAGAAACTCATAAATGTGATTTAGGGAAATTAGTGACCGTTATTAATGGTTACTAGTTTACTTAGGTTATTAAACGGTGTGTGGGAATCAATTGAATTTATTTAAAATATTGATTTAGGGAAATTGAATGTAAATTGAGGAAATAAAGTAATGCAGGATAATAAATAACATATGTAGTACAATCCCCATTTTTTTTATTTGTAAACAATTGTAAGGTTTATTTTATTGAAATTTGAAAATTAGGAAATAGATTCAAAACTTATATTAGATAATGAATTGCAATAATTAAAGATAATAATTAATGGATTAAATGGAATACCAATTTATTTATAAAGTGAATGTAAGTGAATGTAACAAAATGAATAGGAAATGCTATTTTATTCATAAAGTTATAGTTGGTGTGAAAAAGGAATAGAACCAAGATGGAATGATTAATGGGATTTAGGATCTTAATTTGTATGTGTGCATTTATTTATAATGAATGGGAAAAATGAATCAATTAAGATATTTGTTTATTTCTTTAGTATGTTGCATAAAATTTGAAAATCAGTTTGCAATCAGAGGAGATTAAGTAGCACGTTAAATGGGAAATAAATTAATTTATACATTAATGATGTGTAATATAATTCATTGTTAATTATACCCATACAATGTCAAATTATTAAATAGTTAGATTTTTAAATCAGTAAACGAATTTATTGAGGTTTCAATTTATAATTAATAACATTTAATGTGGAATAAATTACAATCAATAGACTTAAATTATGCAATTAGGGTAGATTTGAGTTGGCATTGAAGATGGTAACTTTATAAGATGTAATATAAGCCTATTTACTTTATGAAATTTGTTTGATTTAAAGATTTGAAAGAAAGATTTATTATTTTGAGTGAAGTGTAAAATTCAATAAAATAAATTTATTGCAAATAAATGAAATTCAACATTTATTATTACATTAATTGAAACTAGATGTAATAGGAGGATATTGTTATAATAGATTTTGAATCAAGTGTTAATTTCATCAGATGTAATAAAGAAAGTGCGTTGAATACAAGAATGGAAATAAAGATTTACAAATTTTTGAGATTCGAACTGTAATAATTGGATTTAATTGCAATAAAATAAAATTTAATATTTAGATATTATGTAAATATAAACTTAGTTGAAATTTGGAGATATTTACGTAATAGAGTAGGAATCCAATGGTAGTCTCATCTATTGGATACCAATAGATTGAATAATTGAATGAAGGTCAATAAAAGGGAATTATTGCAAATCTAATTTATAAGTTGTGGATATAATGAAATTGAAATTTAACGCTGATATAAATAAATTAGTTAACTCTAAATTTACGTCTAGATTTGGTTTAACTAATGTGAATGATTAAGAAAATAAAAGTGTTAAAGATTGTCAATTTCAGAATTTAAATAGGAAATTTGATTTTATTAATTTATTTTAAATTTATTTACTAAATGGGAAAATAGCCATTTTGGCCACTGACTCGGATTTCGACGAAACCAGTTTCATCGGATCCATAACGGTGAATTATAATAGTGTTTCAAGGTTCGTAGCGATCGGACTTGTCGTTTGATCGTACGAACTCGAAACGCCTTGAAATTTATGCAATTGTAATCAATTGACATCAATTTGAAAATTTTGATTTTAGCATAACTTCTTCATTCGATGGAATTTGGACTTGAAACTTTTTCTATTGCGTTTAAATTATTTTAAAACATCTATTTTGATATATGGGTTGACCCAATTTCGTTCCGGAGTCGAAACGGGCTTTTGGGCCATTCATCGTTCAGCGCGTTTATAGATCGGGTCCATCTATCCTATTTCGACTTTGCCTATATATATCCAGTTATAAACCCTAGCAGCCTCCATTCCTCATTTCTATACGTGCTATTTCATTTGCTCTTCCTCATTTCCAATGGCTGCAAACCCTAATCTTCCCAATCCAATTTCAATTTAAAAAAAAAAAGAGAAAAAATTTTTGCGGATCTGCAGCAACTTCGGGTCGCGCTTCGAGTTTCAGAGGCAAAAATGCTGCATCTACTTCGAGTCAGGAAGAAAACTACTCGGGTCTTCGGGTCGTTTTCGCAAAAAACTCCAAGCAAGCACCGGGATTCTTAGGCGCCGGACCAGAGTTAAACCCGAAGTCGACTCAACACTAGAATTTTCCAATCTTCAAATTTTCATAGCTTTTGCATACGGACTCGGATTCATGCGCGGTTTGTTTTGCTGGGATTGTATTTAAATTCCGGACACTTTGACACTAGTTTGGATGGATTTGGAGACTGTCAAATTTTTGGGTTTAAATTGAATTTAAATTCAATTTAAATTCAAAAGGTGAGTGTTTTAACCCACTCACAACTTCTAAAATTTCTTATGTTTGTTAAATTAAATTTTTATGTGATTTAAAATTTGTCTATGATTGTTTGAGCATATATTTAATCATCATCTCAGTTAGATAGCATTTATTTAAATTAAATTGTTATTTAATTTTATTATTGCATAAAATTTGCTAGTCAAATTTATTTATTATTGCATATAAACTGCCAGTTAAACAGTTATTAATTTTTATTGAATATAAACTATTCGTTGATGCCTGTTATATTTTATATGCTTTATATTGATGTTTTGTTTAAATTAGATGATGATTGTAATAAATGGTTGTTTATTGATATTTAGATGAATGGATGCTATATTTTTTATTGTATAAACTGCAAGTTATTATGCATTTTCATTTCATTCGGGATTGCGGTTTGAAATGATATATAACCGTAAACTTTTATTTTTAAAATTACGGATTGAAATGATAAATATCCGTATCACTTGACCATAGGATATAAAATTATATACAGAAACCGTGGTCTATATATAAAATATTTTAAAGTGATTTTCTATGGTTTGGAAAGAAATATACGGTTTAATAAATATTAAATTTTGATATTATATAAATATTATTTTATATATAGTTAAATTCTAAAATTTAAGCTATGTGTAACTTGATGATGTTTTAAGTTTGATTTACGAATATTTCAAGTTTGAGTTTTATTTAAGTGATATTGAATTTATTAAATAAATATTTCTAAACTAAATAATAGTAAATTGAATTAAGGTATATATATGATTATTAGATTTGGTTGGGAATTTTGGAATATTTTAAGACTTGAAATATATCAAAATTGAAATGTTTTATTGAAATTAAGGTATTATTGTTTTCAAAGTATTGGTTTTCGAAATTGTTATAACTTTGAAAGTAATATGGTGTGAAAATGAATTTATTTGAAATAGAATTTATTTAAGGATTATCTTTGAATATATTGATTTGAAACCGATTGAAATTTTGAGATTTAGAATATGACTGCATTATGTGATTTGGGTTTAAGATGGTTTTAAAGAATATTTTGAGTTTCATAAATAAAAGTAAGAATAGTGATTGAAAATTTGGATTTTATTTAAATGATATATTATTGAATTTGGTTTTAAAGTATATACTATTTTGAAGTAAAGAATATGGTTTTGAAATGGCAATAATATTTTGGTTTTGAAGTATATACTATTTTGAAGTAAAAATATGGTTTTGAAATGGCAATAATATTTTGGTTTTTGAAGTATATACTATTTTGAAATAAAGAATATGTTTTGAAAGAGCAATGATTGTGTTTTTAAAAGTATATATATATGTTTTTAAATGACCACGGTGTTATAATAATGATTGGTTGTTAAAGAGACCGGGATCGGATATGGACATACTCTCTGTCGATACCGAAAACCACTTTGACAACTGTGTACGCGGTGGAGTTTCCAGAATGAAGTAGGATGGTGGCGACGATCCTAAGGTATATACGTGGACCCAACTCCCGTGAGTTGGCATAAGGTGGCTAAAACAGGAGCGATCGATGGGCCAAAGAGGTAGCACCTCTGATCAGACACACTTCTTCGATACCATTCTATTACTTGTGATTGATTTGGTGGCCACTCTTGATTTGGGAGTGTTGTTCGAGGTGGGCGGTAGTGGCTGCTATGCGTCTCCACCAGTCCGGATGCGTAATTGGTATATCTACCCTGGCATTGCCTTGTGTGCCGTGTCACCTACCATATCGAGCTTTACTACGAGTTTCTATTTGTGTCGTACCTATGGAGTATCTTCTCGTAGCCTCTTGGGGTATGCAGGTACTGTATAGACTATTGGCATTATTTTATGTTAAGGGCTATATGGGTAACCCCTTAATGCTATTTAAAAGTAAGTTTATTTTATGATTAGACATTATTATAATAGCGAATATTACTACATAGTATATAGTTTAACGGATCCTTAGGGGATGTGAATCCCGAGCATCTCTTAAGTTACTGCACTCACGTTAGACACTGGATAGGAGATGTCAAATCCTGTAAACATCTCTGACGCCATTCCACTCATATATTTATCATTGATTTAACTTACATAAGATCTTTTAGTTCTGACTCGAGTGTTTTGTCTTTTCAATTCACTCGGGTCAGCCTGAGCATTTCAGGATTTGAAGGCCCTATGCCTGGAGGACGAAGACGAAGATTTTATTACTACTATTTATTATATTCCACTACACCATTGTATTCCGCTGCATTAATTATCATTCTCTGGTATGTGTAACTCTGATATGTATAGTATAAGTATAATCAAATGTTTTGTAAAACAACTTCATGAACTGTTATTTGATTATTATATTTTATCGTTCCACTGCAAGATTCTATTTTGTTCCTTTTATTTCTCCACTTTTTCTTATTTACCCCATAACAATCCACCCTTCTGTATGATTTAAGTTGGCACGTGTGTCTGCTTAAGCATACAAAAAGGTGGGATGTTACAAAACTAATTGGACTGCAAAGTTTGTCCTTCTGGTGAAATGCCCCTTTATAGTTTTTGTACCTGAACCTGATCTTCTTCTACAACCACAAATGTTGGAACATAATGATTTTGTTAATATATCAACACACTCATGTATGAGCATCTATTATGTCATTCACAAGATGGCCATATAAAATAGATGACAGTTAGCTAATGTGCATGTACATACAAAGCCATAAAACCATATTTATTTATGAATAAATCATACCCGATCATAAAATCATACAAGTGACTATATAAATTCACAAAAAATAACTATTATACGCACACATCAATCAATGTTAATAAATATCACTTGTAACAACAACCATACATGCCAACAAATTTAAAACTCAACAATCATATGTACACCATCGTCAAATAAATACTAGTAAACTGCGATACCCATTTAAATACTATCAAATGGTGATTATTCCCCAGTTGCCACATCCCACCTCTATACCCATACTACCAAAGAGTATTGGTTGGTATTACCGTTTGATAACAAGAGAATGAGGCGGTATTTGGTTAACACATGTGAATATTCCCCTGGGCTAACACTGGTACGTATTTCAAAACTTCATATATTGCTCACTTATACGTACTTGGTATCGGCACAAAGCAATAAACACCGGCATTTCAAGATAGAAAATACACAATATATAATAACAATAGAGAACATAGAGTTATTAAATGCGTAGATCAAATATAATAAATGGCATATACAAGTCCTAGTGTGTCAATATAAAAGAGTCAACATCCACTATCACTTAAAGCATATACAATATAAGTACAATACACACATCTCAACAACATCAAAATAATTGAGGCTACATATGTACATAAGGATATACAAATCTACTAATAACTAGCCTCTGGATCTAAGCCCAACAACCATAAGCTAGTTTCATCATCCCTGAACCTGAAATGTTTTGGATAGACTGAAGTATTATATAAATAACACATGGGTCAGGCTATGTCTAGAATATTGATGTCAATTTATCATAGAAACTGGCATGTTACAACACACACACAAACAGATATATATATATATATATATATATCTCAAAAGGGCATAAAACTTTACTAATCCTGTAAATATCTCAAAACCATGCCCATGTATAATCACCCATATAAAAGTAAAGTAAAGCTACAAATCAAATAGTAAAATATCAGAATTGGGTGAAACATCAATACATCCAACAATTATCTACATAAAAAACATCGAGTACTATAGGGCTAGCACACAACAATGCTACCCCAGGTCCGTCTTACTCATATAAGTGAAATAATCAAGCATCCATAGAGTCAAACATACAACAACTACACACATTACAAAGAATAGACTAACACCTCAGCGTAGCCTCGATTATCCTCCTTGATAATCTCATGTACGGGGATTGACTATACATTGGATACATAGTCTTAAGCATAGTCATCTACTAATCATCATATTATATCAAATCCAAAAAAGGAAAAAAAATGTTGTACGTCTATCTATTGCACATCATAACTAGATAGGAGGTTAACTGACATTCGCTTGTTCCAAGAGACTACGCATGTTCTTGTCTAGCACTGCTCCTACAGTCTTTAGCTACCTTGATAGGCATCGTAACCCAATATCCATTAGGTGCAAGTCTACTCTACGCAATGGCATGGCCCTACAAGTGCCCTAAATGGTAACTGGCCTATATGACATGGGGCGACAGTGCATTGTAATATAATAAAAGGTGTGTCATGGATCCGGGGTACAACCCTATGATCAGGATGCTAGGATAGATACTAGCCTAATCTGGTTTACTCCTCACCAAAATTAAGGTGTACCCAAAAATGATAGACATTCTTACATCTCTATAAGCACGTAGCGATAGGCATACAACCATGCTCACCTTGGCATGCGTCACATCATGTACACAACATATGCAATACCCCAGTATTGCGTCCTCGTTCGAGTGTTATCTACTCACAAGGAATAATTGAACAAATCTCAACTTTGGTGTCCCATACCTACACTATAGTTGCTCCATCCTAAACTGTTCTATGCAACAAGTCCAAAGAACAATCAGAGAAATATTATCGAACATCCTACACCAAACAGTAGTATAACTCCGTTTATTCAATATCCTTATCACACAAAAGATATAATAACACAAAGCACACTAATCATTTATAAAAGAGATTTCATTTATAGAAAATATATTAGACTTCCAAAAGCTTAATATTATTTAACAGTAAATAAAATATAATTTCTCTTATTTCATTAAACCCGAAATAAGGATTTTAGACATTACAATTAACTTAAAAACTCTTTTTTATGTTTTTAAAATCTTAGAAATCTCTTTATTAACAAATAATACTTACAAAAATAATTCCAAAATTTTCTCTAGTTAAATATGATTTTTAAATGAATTTATAATCCTTAAAATCACCTTCCATTTATTTTATGCTATGGAATATAATTTAAAATATCTTCCATATATTCAAAATTCCTAGAAAACTATTTAAAATTAAATAATCCTTATAGAATTCAATCCATAATTTTCAGAATTAAATGAGATTTTTAAATGAATATTTATAGCCTAAAATCAGTTTCTATTTAATAATCAATTCCTTTTATACAATAATTAATATTCAATCTAAACAAATATTTTTCGACAATATAATTACATACTTGGAATACGTTTAATTTTCTCTTCAAATGGTAATTTTATTTTCACTTTTTCTAAAGAAAGAATTCAAAAAAAACTATCGTCCGTTCACTGCTTGGAGCATTGCGTGCTTTAGGCTACCAGCGGCCGATCGTCTCTCCATCGGGCTGTCGAACGGTGGTGACGGCCTGGGCGGACAATGCCTTAGGTCATGCACAATTCCGACCACCATTCGCTCGTTTCTCCTCTCGATCTTCTACCACATCAATCTCTTACATCCTTGTACGTTTCTTGCACCCAAACATTAATTTGTCAAGTATTAAACGCTAATTTGTGAAATAAAGGTGATGGTCAATATTTTACAATAATGGGTTCAATGCACAAAGAAGAAAAATTAAGCTAATTTAACACAAATGACCAAAGAAATCACATTCCAAACAAAGATTTTGTGAGTGAGAGATCATTCACCATAGCTCTTAGCAACCAAGATCTTCATTTTCACTTCATAGCTCTAGAAATCATCACCTTCTCCATTTATTATAATTAACTTTTGACTCCAAACTTGCTCAAAATCTAACTTTGATTGTCTCCAGAGGTGTAGATCCTTGTTGATAAGCTTATATTTTAATTTCATGATTTTTGGGATTTTATTTTATTTTATATGAATTATTGAAGAGGAAGGTCAGGGCTCAATTTTTGTTACGGGAAATTAAAAAATGAGGAAAGTGAGCTTACAAGAGATAATTTGAAGTGAGGTGGGAAGACTCTAGAAATCTCAAGAGAAGTAAAGATAATGAAATAAGGTTATTGGCTCTTAGGCCTAATAATAATTCATTTCCACTCTATTCTACATTCCTCTTCATTAAACTATTATTTTACCAAATAAAATTAATTCCAAGTCTCAAATTAAAATCACATTTATTTAATAATTGTGTTTTATCAACATTGAATATTTTTATGAAAATTATTTTGCCCTAATTTCCCCATATTAAAAATAACAAACTCAAATCACAATATTAGGTCCATTATAGTAAAAATTATCCATTAACATAAGTAATTGAATAAAAATTCATTCTTCACCATAATAAACTCCAAAACTTTTTAATTTATCATTGTTTTACTTTATGTAATTATTAAAGAACTTATTTTTTATTTTTGAAATCATTTTCAAACTTAAAACATCAACATTACTTTGAAATAATGAAAATTTCCATTTACTTATAATACATACTTCAAAAGTTTTCAATATCAAAATACTCCATTTAATAATCATTTTAACAATAACTTCCTTCCAATGCAAATAAATATCTCTCGTTAAATTATATTTTTCTCAAATCACAAAAATAAGTATTTTATCATTGAAATTTTCAATTCACAAAATATTCCATCATTCAAATCCCATATTAATTTCTATGTTTACAAATCATCTAAAATGACCTATATTTATAATTTGATCCTAGTTATTCTCAATTTAGCATTTAAGACCCACTCAATTAATTAAAACTTTACTGTTAAATTTAATTAATCGCTTCTCAAAATCGGGTTGTTACAGACTCCCCTTTAAGAAAATTGCATTATTTTAATTTCTTCTTAGGAAAAATCTATAACAAGCTAATACTTCTAGCTTTTCTACATCCATCTATAACTTAAACATAAATACAAAACATACAACCACCAAAGCAAATCTCATCTATCAAGGCATTTACTAAAAAAGCTCTTTATTAGTCTCTCGGGTTAGCACGTAAAGTGATATGCATCAACCTGTTACGTAATAATTAGAGCAACACAACTCCCCAACAATTATTAGACCCTCTTTATGGCTCCTCTAAATAAAAAGGCTACCATTCTTGCCAAATTATCAATGGACTAGGGCGATGAGTTTGAAAAAATCCATTTAGGAAGATTTATGTCTCTTAAACAACCAAAATACATATATGCTGTCAAAAATTTTGGAAAACTTCGGAGTAGTCTCTAAGTTACGAAGTGTATTACGAAAATTACCACACACAATATACTTCAAGCAAACATAGTTTTTAACTTCAAATATATCTCGATTTTTTAGATTTTGAAAACTTATTCATACCGTATCATTCCTATCATGTTACATTTGTTTACAAAAATCGTTGGAAGTGAGCTAGCACGCGTCGAGTTAAATAGATGAATTTCAATTTTTATCCATTTTATATCTTATTGGGCCTACGAAGTCTAAACTAATTTACATCAAAGTAAATTTAAAATAAAATTTTTATTTTGTTTAATTGATTAATATAAAGATTTAATTTGTTTATATAAGTGGTATATAATGTGTAGATGTAGATCAAATACACATATATGTGTACTTGCGTATGCAACATATAATATGTACATGGTTTAACATACATGTATCTAAGTATTGGGATTTACACTACAACAGACACATTAGCCTCTTTATATCACGTTCACTATTTGTAGTTAATATTGATATAATACAAAATATACTTGTATACATACACATTCAAACATAAGTATAAAAGTCACTATATATATACACATATATTTATATGTAAATGATTATATATAGATTTAAACATAAAGCAATTTAAAATTCCAAATTTAAATATTTGAAAAAAATTCAGATTTGAAATCAGATCTATATTTAAAATGTCCTTCTAAAATTCAAATTTAAATTTGAATATTTTAATATTAGTTTACAAAATTGTACACACACAGATATATATAGTATGTACGAAAATGTAATATTTTTTGAAAATACACACACACATACATATATATTAAGTTACTTAAAATTTTAATTCATTTATATATTTAAATAATATTGTATAAATAAATGTAAAATAAATATACATTTTATTTTTGACCATAAAATTAGTTTTGAAAAAATAAATAATAATTCATGCGGATTAATTATATATCATATAATTTTTGAACTTAAACTTCCATGTGAAAAAAATGTGTTTTCCTAAAACTATGAATTTTGTACAAGATTGATTTATAAAATACTTGTATATTTATTTATATTTATATTAACAAATTGTAATTTAATACTTTTTAAAATAATTAATTAATATTATTATATATTTTGAATTAAAATATATACATACATATATGGATATATATACACACACACACGTAACTTTTTTATTTCGTATGCAGGCGAAAATATAAGTATTAAAATTTATAAGAATAATTTATACATACATACATATATATAACAATGGTTTTAAAAATCAATTTTAATTTAAAATTGTTTTACAATATTTAAAATTTGAAAATAAATGTTTTTTCTTAATGTTATGGCCGAAAATAAAATATGGTTATATATATAGTGTTTTTTTTACTTTTTATAACACATTATATGTAGGATGACATCAAACACACATATGAATTCGTGATATTATGCTAGCATGTTCAGGTATAACAGCATAACAGATTATACATATAATTGATATAAATAAAATGTTACCTTAGTGGTAGCCCTGATGTAACACCTCGAATGTTGAATTGAAAGAACGTCTGGAACCTGATTCAGTCTCTTCTAGAAATTGCTAGTAATCACAGAGATCTGCAGACCTTTTATATTATTCAATTTGGACTTTTATTTGGTTTGAAAATGGAGAGGGAGATGGCTTCGAAGCTTGTGGCTTAAAGGGGTAGGAAGGCAAAAATAAAATCCCGTATATGATCGGTCATCTCATTAGGCTAATGGGCCTATTTACATTTCCAAACCATATCAATAAATTCAAATTTTAAATCCAATTCAAATGCACATCGATATTGTACATCGATATTGTACATCGATACATCCATATATAACTTTTATAAACACATAATTTTCACTATTGATTCAAATACATCAAATAAATTTTATAATTAATATTTCACAAATATTAATTAATTTATAACAATTATAACATAGTTAAATCAAGTGGTATTCGGAGTATTCAACATTATGGTTGTGTGAGATAAAGGTGTAAATTCGGTCAGCGATTAATATCGAACAATTTGAATATTAATGTTTACATATCACTTTAACTAGTGATGTGATAGTTTGGTCGAATTTATCGGTTATATGATTTCAGCAAAATCCAATTTTACGTTTATAAGAAGTCCCCAATAGTGACAATTATTTACACAAATTTTCTTCGTCAAAAATATATCACATTAGGAATGGAATTTGGTATTGGTCAAAATTATAATATCGTATTCAACTTGTATAATCCAAACATAAAGTCCTTTGTTCAATAATAACAATTATTAATAACCAAAATGATCTAGCCAGAGACTTCGAATTTAAGTTTACAACAGTTGATTGTGATACTGACCCCGTATAACTGAGAGGACGAATTCTTTACTGAATAGTGTTTCATTTCTAATGTTCCACTTAGACCCATATGTTGTTCCACGATTTAACTATAATCAAAGTGGAGTATCCACATTGAAGTTCAACATTATTCCCAAGTCGAGAGAACTCTGTAAAATTGTAACTTTGATATTCTTGTCTGACCTAAGTTATATTAAACAAAGAAAACTATCGAGTGAGTCATTCCATGGTTTTCCAATAACTATCAGTACGTAATATCTTGGTTCCCCCAGCATCCATGAGCAATACTGTCCAACATTTGAAGAGCGTTACGTAATCTAATATCAACGGATGTATCGATATCCAGTCTCGATGCATCTTGACTAGAAATATTTAAAATTATATGTTTATTTTCATTGTGATAAATTTCTCATGATTACAACACATTGTAACTACTATCATAAAACATACCATTTATGGATTTTCTATTAAATATACTTAAATTAAATAAATAATTAATATAATAAATTATATCAAGTATATAATAAAAAGAAAAAAAACCTTTTAATTTGAATTATTACAGAGTTAATAATCCATAATAAAATTACAAAATTACCTCTAGGGCATATTCCTAACTCTATCAAAAATAAAAAACCTTATATTTAGATATGAAACTCTCTTAGTGTCTAAACAATTAGTGCATAAAACAATCCATGAATTTTCTTTCTTTCCAAAACTCCAACATATATGTAAAATACAGAGGACCAAATATCAATAAAATTCAAAACTTTAAATTCTAAATACTTATATATTTTCTCAAAAATAGGTCCTCTTCTTTAAAATTTTAGTCTCCATATAGCAAACTCCAAAAAAAATTAAAACACTTTGAATTAATGTTCTTATCCTAGCTTTTAAGAAAACACAAAATAATAGAAAATGGATTAACTATTTAAAAGTTATGATCTAATAATTCAACATTTCTACTTAGAAAATTTGGACAGGGATATACTTTTTCTCAAAACAAATTTTAACATCTGAAAACTTTATAATTTCAAAAGTATTAATACAAAAGTTGTCCTTTGTAGAAATACCCTTCAAGCCACTGAAATATTACTAAAAATACTGTCCAAAATTTTGATTCCATTCAAATCAACTTCTTACTTTGAAAATCTTAGAATCGAGTAAAATCACCTTATACCAGGTTGTTTACTTTCATAGACACTTTTAAAAATTGTACAAAGCTAACCTTTTTTTTATAAGGTAAGAATAGAAAGCAAAGTGAATTTTATTACTATCATTCATATTTTCAAAAATACTTCTAATCAAAGCTAACTTCCTTTCAAAACAATTTTTCAAAAAGCTTTCTTCAATTTAAAACACTTTATCTTGGATAAATCTCTTTCTGATTTTTTTTCCTTCAAATTATTGACTTCATTTCAAATAAATTCACAAGACAACCTCAATATAATCTTTTATTTCAGAAACTCAATTTCTCAAAATAACCCAGAACATTCCTTTAATTCAAAAACTTATTTCTTTTCCACAAATCAAATTTATACACCTCATCAATAAGAAATTATTATCGATGCTAGCCAATAAACAATCTAGATACTATCAAAACTAATTTCACACAGACTGTGACGCCCCACCCCGAGATGCACATTAACAAAGTGTATTACTAGGTAATACTGTCTTCTAATGCGGAGAATAAGGCTGGTTAGGAGCGACTATCTATAGTCTTGTCTTAAATATCTATTGAATACGTCGATAAATGCTCTATATATTTTTTTCTCTATCTCAAGTTGATTGACATATCCAATAAATACTTAATACAAAGCCATAGGTGGTTATAGAATCTATCATAACAAAATGAAACAACTCAAATGTAAAACACATCACAGAACAGCAGATAATCAGATATATACACATATACAGATACATCACAGATATACAAAATGATACATCACATATGTGGTATGACGACCACAATACAAACATTAGTCAAAAGAATATACATATCAGAGTAGCAACAAAAAGGACTGCACAAAAGCTATAACAAAAAGAGCTAGCAGAAAAGTCCATGCGAAAGTGAAATAGGCTAAGTCCAAAGGGTACCTAACCTGAAACACCTCGGTCTGACCCGAGTATAAAATACATGGGTCGGTCTAGCTAAACAAATCAATTTACAAGGATAAGCGATAATATGAGCATAAGGATAATGTGATAATATTCTCAAGTGAGAAGGGATAATTTAATGTGTATGGTTACATCAAGTGATAATATGGTATCACTACACAAACATACAATCTCAAAAGAGATAAAACAATTCATAAAATGCTAAATGTAGCAAGCCTCATATCATCGGCATATCACAAATCATCAATAATGGTTTAGGGAAAATTATAGCTCCTAAAAAGGAGAAATCCCAAACCCGCCATAACAGCAATCTCAAAAGCAACTCAAAGAAATCACCATCTCCAAATCGCCACGGGGCAAATATATCTCCAAATAGGAGATTAAAATATCAAATATACGCCATATCGGCAATCTCAATAAAATGCCAGTGTAGGCAACTCAAATCTCAAAGATAGAATTCACAAGAGTTCAAATTCCCATAAGGTAATTGCCATATATATATAATATTCCAAACGGCATTTGCTCAAATGGCCAACAATAAAAAGGCGATACACTTGGGAAATCACAAACATCAGTGAAAACATCTCAAAAATTTGCACGTGCATATGATCGAAGCCTGCCAAGTACTGCTCTCTCTCAAATATTGTACCACGCCCGAAGGCAAATACGTCTCAATGGACAAATACGCCGCAATGGCAAACGTCTCGAAGACAAATACGCCGCAATGGCAAACGTCTCTAGGACAATGACTCGAAGGTCCAGTACTGGCAATACGTCTCGAAAACAAATGTGTCACAAACTCTCGGATAGGAACCCGAACAGTGTTAACGTGCATCCCATACCACATGTTCGCACTCAACGGTTTACTAACCGCTAGTAAATTTCACACTCAAAGCAGTAAAAAGTTTACCTCATCTCATCGGTAAACTCGACCCGAAGGTCAAAACGATCAAACGAACAAGTTAGAAATTAACGGATAAGATAAACACACATGTCCCTTATCACGTGTTTTACCAAACCGTTTAATTCTCCTTCTCATTCGCTCAAATAGTGCAAAAACGTGTATTTTATATATAAAATAATTTTCTTGAGGAAACAAGCTTTTAAAACAATTTTTCGAAATCAATTTTGAAAACAATATTTGAAAATTCTCTTATTATAGAGAATAAATAGGTTTTATAGCATAAAATAATTTAAAAATATATAATAACTATTTTAAACGCTAATTTATTTAAAAATGATTTCAAAATCGTTTGGAAAAATCCATGCTCGAAATCAAAGAAATCACTCAAAACCGCCATTCAAATTCAATTCAAATTTGAATTTAAAATTCATCAAAACTAGGCTAGCCTATTGATAGGCATCATAGCCCTCAAAATAATTCAGAAATATCACAAAAACATGAAGTAAAAGTCAAAAGTCGGACGGAAAAAGAACAAAAAACTGCATAGGCAAAATAATACCCAGGTCTGAAATATTCTCTAGGTTAAATTTCGAACATGAAACAGGTGGCCAAATGACCTCTGATTGAACTAAAAATTGGTGTGCACATAGTAGAAAATTTCAGCTTTCAAACAAAAAAGGAATCGATGAATTCTGACTGGAAATGAAAAAGTTACGTTGTCTCTAACATGGACTCAGGCCATGTTTGCAACAATTCAAAAACAAAAATGTGCCCAGGCCTGAAAACCATCTTGGGTTCAACTTACAGGCCCGAAACAGAGGACCAAACGATCTCATATTAAGCTGAAAATAAGTATGCAGATACTAGAAAACTTCATCTTTCAAACAAAAAAGGATTCAATGAATTCCGACTGGAAATGAAAAAGTTACACTGTCCCAAACATGGACTCAAGCCATGTTTGCAACAGTTCAAAAAAAAAACAAATGTACAGGCCTGAAAACCATATCGGGTTCAACTTTCAGGCATGAAACAGAAGACCAAACGACCTCAGATTGAGTTAACAATTGGTATGCATATAGTAGAAAACTTTATCTTTCAAAAAAAATAAAGAATCGATGAATTCCAGTAAGAAATGAAAGAGTTATGCTATCTCAAACATGGACTCGGGCCATGTTTGTAGCAACTCAAACAAAATATGCCCGGGCAAAAATCTGGGTTTTTGTTGATTTTGCAGTAACTCAAACAAAATATGCCCAGGCAAAAATATGGGTTTTTGTTGATTTTGCAGCAAAGTTTTGAACACTCAAATGGTAATATTTTTCAACCAAATTTTGCAGAGACAAAGTTCAACATATAAACTACTATCTAGAAGAAATTCGGCAGCATTTGGTTGCTGGAATCAAAAGTTATATGCTTTCAAAGAAGCAACAAAAAACAGTTTACAAGCTGAGATAAAATAACTACAAAGAGCAAATTATTCATTGTTTTTGGCGATTTGAGCTTTACTCAGCTAGAATTTGTGAGTTTTTGTAACTCACCTTGTTGTATGAATGCAAAAACTCGGATTTTGGCTGCAAGTTGGAAGCTTTGGTTTGATTATAGACCTCTAGGAACCTATAGAGGAGGTAAACAATGCATGCAAGAACAAACATACGGTAAATTAGAAAAATCAACTATTGAAATTAGAACTTTGATGAAACTATATTATTTGGAGTTAGATTACCTTAGATTACTCTCTAGATTGCAAAAGAATTCAATTTTCTTGAATTTAATTGAAGAAATAGCTTGGATTTGCAATTTTGAAGAGGTGGGTTTACTGTATTTTGTTTCTGGTTGAAGAAGAAGATGAGCAAGTGAGAAATGAACGTACAGGCATTTGTTTTTCTCACCTTCTCATCTGGTTAAGCACTAATGGGCCTTGGACCCATTAATTAAAAGAAAAAAAATGCCTAAGGTTAATTAATTAACACTTCAAAAAGGCTTCATATTTACACTATTTTACAAAACAAATTACATTTCTCTCAAGTTTTTAAACCAAACAAAATATGTGAACTTGCATACAAATAAAATAAAGTATTTTACACTATATAAAAAGATAATTTTAAATTTTAAAACATTTTTATTATTAAAATCTCTTATTTTACAAAAATGCACTATTTTCGCAATAAAATGCAAAAGTCTATATTTTTTATTTTTAAAATTTAACAAAAATACTTTTCTCACTTAGAAAAATATTTCAAACCATTTACAAGCTTAATTTATAGCCAAAACATATTTTTAAACCAATTTCCACCTTTTTATTTAAATAAACCACCTTTAAAAATTATTAAAAGAAGTAAATGGGCAATAATTAATATAATTATTGCATTTTCTCTAGAATAAGGTCATTTTCTATTTATTATCAACCCAAACAAAATAAAATAAAGTTTAGAATTTTATTTTCTCATTCTAAATTCCAAAATTCATTGTTTATTTCAAATAAACAATTTAAAATCTCCAATTTTAATTTAATTCACAATATTAAATTATAATTACCATTATAATTTAATATTGATAGGTAATCTCTGAACCAAGGTTGTTACAAAGACCACATTTATTCATCACTTTAACGAATATATTATTAATAGTTTTAAATATTGTAATATATAATTTCTTTAAATAATTCCTACTAACCTCACAATTTCAAATTCATAAGATAACTTTTCATTGTTTCTAAAATATTTATTGCTTCATTCATTATAAAATTACACTTTACCAAAATAATTCACAAAAACAATATATTATACTCCAAATATTTATGAGATATATTCTTATTTTAAATTTGCTTTCTCTGGCTTAATGAAATTACTTCAAATATTTACTACATTTTTTATCTTAAAAATTCTTCTCTATAAATTACATGTTATTCACATAGATAAATTCTCAAATAATCAATCTTTTACTCAAGCTCTATAAATCCCATATTAGTTTCGAAATTTATTATAAGTGGGTACTTCTACAGATACATACATCTCTATAACTAAAATCACTATATTGCCAACATATTCACAATATTCATTCAAGTCACATAACAATCATACAACACGCCATACACATAGTTCACATCATCATACATTATATATTTTCCAATTAACAAATATTTAAAATATAACGATGTTGCCTTGTTATAGAATTTTAGTGATTCACTTTGTCAATTGGCTGCAATGTTGACAATGTAATAAGCACTACCCCGCCATCGATCTCAATTGTCCACTAATACTCGATAGTTGCAACTGCCGTTTAAAATACCCAAACTTATGAAAATAACTCTATCATCTTCAAGATAATTCATTACTAGAGCAAAATAAATAATATATATATACATATATTCTCATTTTAGCATAATTATATAAGTATACTTCCATATCAAAACATTTACTAAAACGTCACTTCAAAATAGTACTTTACTTTATTGAATAATATATATACTTTCTTATCCAAAATGCTTTATATCATTTTCCAAAACATTATATGATACTCTTTTCAGGATTTAGCTTAAAATACTTCTTTAAAATAATGTTTTTCTTTCAAACCACTTTTGTCAAAAAATATTACTTATAATTTTCCTCAAATTATCAACTTCCTTCAAAATAATATTCAACTTCACTCAAAATATTTTTTTCCTTCCAAATCATTATTTATAACACTTTCCATAATAGCAATTCTACATATTCCTACGCATTATATCCATTTCAAAATATTATTCAAAACATTCTCCGCCATTTTTTAGAAAATATATAATAAATAAAATTCCTTGAAATATTATTTTTTAAACATAGGTTTTAACATTACTCAAAATATTTTGCTCCTTTCAAAACATTGCATCGCTTTTCAAACCCATCTAATCTTTTCAAAATATTATATCCAAATGTCTCATTCTAGTGTTTAGGGGTCCCTATCGATAATGTTGATCAGGTGCATCGACCATAAGTCCACTTAATGGATAAATTAACACGATATTAACTTCTAAAACTACTTTAAATGTTTACTTAGATATGTGAGAAATGCGGATTAAGGATCTTAAGGCTAGAATTAACACTAGAGGGTGGGTGAATAGTGTTTTAAGAAATTTGTTAATCTTTTTGAGTTTATCTTAATTTGTTAATGATGTATGCACTAATCAGACACAGATATGAACACAGAATCAAACACAGATGCAAATATAAAGTAAAAGCAGTAAAGGAAAGAACACACTGGATTTTATACTGGTTCGGAGTTACCCTACATCCAGTCTCGCACAACTAAGTACGGATTTTCTTTCAAAGCCAATTCAACAATTACAACCCTCGGTTTCAAGGCTACGAGGTACACCCTCTAGAATAACATTCCTCTGGGTAGAGATACTTGATTTCCGGGGCAACAAGTTCACCCAATTGATTTCCAAGGCTACAATCACACCTTTTCTCGCTTAATTGATTTCCAAGGCTACAATTACACCTTTTCTCGCCCGATTGATTACAAGAAGTCTATAACTCAGATTAGCACTTGGATCTTGTAGAGATAGTGATGGAGAATCACACTAGAAATAATCGAGTATGATTCGATGTTGATTTCGGCAGAGTAATGGTATGATTTGTATTAAGAAATGTGGAAGAAGAAGAGGAGTGAAAACCAGAAAAATATGATTGAAAATTCATTGAAACTGACCTCTATTTATAGAAGAACAACAGTCATGTCCATTCGTGAAGAGTTATGGCGAATAGACACTTCTTTTGAAATTTGAATTTTGAAGCCAACTGACACTATGTCGACATGGGGTATATGGGTATGTCGACATCCCAAAGGGATTTTTGGTGTTTTGATTTTCTTTGAAAATAACCTCTATTTTATATTAAAATTATTTTAAACTTTATAAATATACTTGAATATAGTTGAAATACATAAGTAAATATGAAGAACAATATATACATATTTTAACTATAATTTTATATATAAATATTTAAAAGTTAAATATATTATTTGAAAAGATAGTTTAAAATCAGGAGTAATTTTGACTCTGAAAATAAAGATGTTTTTGAGGCTAAAATTATTTAAAAACGGAATCGAGGGTTTTGAATCTTTTTAAAAGGAAAGTTTTGAAATCATTTTGAAAACAAGATAATTTTGAAAAATCATTTGAATTAAAATTAGTGGATACAAAACAATGTCCCACTAGATTTTCGTAGGTTCCATCCTACTTAGGGTTCCATCCCTTTAACGGGCTCGAAGTGGATTCCATTCCACGAATAAATTGGATATTAAGATGTCAGTGCTTTTCTACGAGTTTTAACAAATATTCCTAATAAAACAAACTTAATCTTGAACTCTTGAACTCTTGATAATCTTGATACTCATGAATCTTCTACCTTTATATCTTGAATCTCTATATTGTACAGTCTTCATTCATGATACCTGCATGGTTAGATCCTGCATATACATATATATATATATATATATATAAACTTGTAATGTTAGTATTTATATTTTATAATCTATTCTAAGGTTGTTGTCATCAAAACCAACTCCTCAGGGACTAACAATCTCCCCCTTTTTGATGATGACAACCTTTGTTTATAAAATATTCCTTCTATCCTAATAACTCCTCCTAAAACTAACAACTCCCCCTTAATCTATGCCTAACTACCCTATTTTATATTTCTCCCCCTTTGTCATCAACGAAAACCATATAACTCTATATAACTCTATATAACTCCCCCTGAAACTAAGACTACATTACTTTGTGATTATAATGATAGTGTTATCATACATAATCAGTACTTAACTAAAATATAATCCTAAACTATCAACTTAGAATTCACAATAATACTAACACCTATAAGAGCACGAGTTTATTTATTATGAATATGGTTGTATTTACATTTGCGATTGAAAAACATAAAAACACAAATAACAACGGAAAGAAAGAGAAGAAACTAATGTGTGTTTCTGAACATAGAAGATTTATGAATTGAACAATTTGGATAGTGGAAACAGAAATTTCCACGTTGTTCAACAAGATTCCCATTTTTTTTGAAACACACTTCTCTAACGCATACTACTTGGTCATCACCCTCCTCGTGTGCTTCTTCCATAGATTCTTCTTCTTCGTCGCTGACCTCATGTTCTTGATTGAGTGAAGAGTCTTCATCGATCAAGATGGGGTTGGCATGGTTATCCATTAGGAATTTTTGTAAATTCCTAAGAATCTTGCCTTGTCTCTCTTGCTCTTTCGCCATACGAAGTCGAGTCACTTGAATTTCAGTCAACATCTGAAGAGTATCCTTCATAGACTCCTCTAATTTAGTTACACGTGCGAGAGTAGAGCATTGGAATGGACCAGAAGTAGGAGAGGGGAATAAGAAAGTTGGTTTTAAGTTTGATTTAGAGGAAGATGCCATTATTATATATATTTCAGAATAGAAAATGAAGAGAAAACAAAGAGAATGAGTAAGAATTCGAAATAGAGAAGAATATATAACTAAATTTTTGAAATTTGGTGGGAAAATTTTTAAAAAAATAAAAACGTTACATGTCGACATGTCTTCCTAGGGGATGTTGACATAGCCTTCATATTTTAACTATATGATTTTTTAATATTAATTATTAATTATACTTGTTATTTATATTTTATATTTCAGTTATGGAACAAATACCTAATTCTCTTCTTAATTTAGTAAATGTAGATTCATTTAAGGGTTTTGTTAAAATATCAGCAATTTGATTTTCAGAATTGATATAGTCGAGAGTAATTACTTCTTTAGTTATATTATCTCTAAGAAAATGATGTCGAATATCAATATGTTTAGTTCGAGCATGATGAGTTGGATTCTTAGATAAATTTATTGCACCAGTATTATCACAATAAATTAGCGATTTTGAGATATTTAATCCAAAATCTCTTAAGGTTTGTTGCATATATATTACTTGAGAACAAGCCAAAGCAGCAGAAATATACTCTGCTTCAGTTGTTGAAAGAGAAACTGTATTTTGCTTTTTACTAAACCAGGAAACCAGAGAATGTCCCAAAAAGTGACAAGTTCCACTTGTACTTTTTCGGTCTGATTTACATCCAGCATAGTCAGCATCACAGTATGATATTAAATCAAATGAATCATTTTTAGGATAAAATAAGCCATAATCAGAGGTGTGTTTAATATATCTTATGATACGTTTTATAGCTTTTAAGTGAGTTTCTTTAGGATGAGATTGATATCTTGCACAAAGACATACACTATGCATGATATCAGGTCTACTAGCAGTGATATAGAGCAATGATCCGATCATTCCTCTATACAACTTTTGATCTACATCTTTCGAGAGATCTTCTTTACTTAGATATTCATTGGTTGCCATAGGAGTAGGTTTTTCCACTCGCAGTAGTCAAACCAAATTTATTAACTAGTTCTTTAGCATATTTTTCTTGACTAATAAAAATACCATTATCTAACTGTTTTATTTGTAATCCTAAAAAGAAGTTTAATTCACCCATATGACTCATCTCAAACTCTTTTGTCATTATTTCAGAAAATTCTTTATTCATTTCGAAATTAGTTGATCCAAAAATGATATCATCTACATAAACTTGTACTAGTTGAATATCATTTTTATTTCTTTTAATAAAAAGAGTATTATCTATTTTACCAATTTCAAAATTTGATTGTAATAAATAAGATCTTAGTCTATCATACCAGGCTCTAGGAGCTTGTTTTAGACCATATAAAGCTTTCTTAAGTTTGTACACATGGCTTGGAAAATTTTCATCTTCAAAAAGTCGTGGTTGATCAACATATACTTCTTCTTTTACAAAACCATTTAAAAATGCACTTTTAACATCCATTTGAAATAATTTGAAATTATTATGATTTGCGAAAGCAAGTAGAATCCTAATGGCTTCTAATCTTGCTACAGGAGCAAAGGTTTCGTCACAATTTATACCTTCTTCTTGACAATAACCTTGGGCGACTAATCGTGCTTTATTTCTAACGACCTCACCTTGTTCATTCATTTTATTTTTATAAACCCATTTAGTTCCAATTATAGTTTTATCTTCAGGTCTAGGAACAAGTTCCCAAACTTCATTTTTAGTGAATTGATTTAATTCTTCTTGCATAGCCAAAATCCATGAATCATCAGTTGATGCTTCTTTAGGATTTTTGGGTTCAATAGTTGATATAAATGCCATATTACTTATTTTACTTAGTTTATTTCTAGTTATAACAATAGATTGCATATCTCCTATTATATTTTCAATAGGATGATCCTTTAAAAGCTTAATCCTTTTATTAGGATGATTAATTTCATTATTAATTTCAGTTGATTCCTGATTTTGAGTAATTAAATCTTCTTCATCATTTGTAATTTCAAAATCTTTTTAATTTTCATCAAACGAAACATGCATTGTTTCTTCGATGGTGTTAGATTTTAAATTAAAAACTCTATAAGCTTTACTTCTATTAGAATATCCGATAAAGATTCCTTTGTCGGATTTAGGATCAAATTTATCCAAATTATCTTTTGTATTTAAAATAAAGCATTTACTTCTAAAAATTCTGAAATATGATACCTTAGGTTTCTTTCCATGAAGAAGTTCATAAGGTGTCTTATCAGTTAAAGGTCTAATCCAAATTCTATTCAAAATATAACAGGCGGTAGCAACACCTTCTGCCCAAAAGTGTTTTGGTAGATTACTATCTGAAAGCATAGTTCTCGCACACTCTTGTATCGTTCTATTTTTACGTTCAACTACTCCATTTTGTTGTGGAGTTCTTGGAAATGAGAAATTATGAGTTATTCCCTTCTTATTGCAGAATTCCTCAAACTTTTCATTTTCAAATTCACCACCGTGATCACTACGTATAGTTATAATTTTTAAAGATAATTGATTTTGAATCCTTTTTGTAAAGTTCTTAAAACATTCAAAAGTATCACTTTTATGTTTCAAAAATATTATCCATGTAAATCTAGAATAATCATCTACAATTACAAAAACATATTTACTATGATTTATTGACAGAATTTGAGATGGACCAAATAAATCAAGATGAAGTATGTGACGACCCGGAATTTTTGTATATTTGAAATGTGAATATTTAAGTTATTTTAAATATCCGAAGGTTAAATTTTAACTTTAATTTCAAATATACAGTATTTATTTGGATAATTAATTATTAAATTTAATTATCGGGATTGGGTAAAATATGGAATCTTGATTTTAAGCCTGTTAAAAATAGTTCAAAGGTTCAGAAAATTTATATTGTTAATACTGAAGATGATAGAACTTTTAAAATGGAATTTTAAAGAGTTTTGTTCAGTTTTAAAAATATATCGTTGAAATTGAATTTAAAAATAGCCGTCCGAGGCACAGTCTCAGAATTCAGCGAAACCAGTTTCTTTGGATCCGTAATATTGTATTATTATCGGATTTTAAATTTCGAAGCGTTTGGAGTTGTTGTGTAAGCATACGGTATATAAACGTATAGAAATTCAGAGCATGTGTCTTTCCTGGCAACGTTCTCTTCTTGCCTAAGTAATTAGATGTAAATACGTATATAAATTAAACACGTGTTCAACTGGTAGAACACGCGTCCCCTTTTCAATTATTCATAGCAGATCGAACGAAGCAAAGCCAGAAGAAAAAAAAAGAGGATCGCATTCCTTTCCTCTTCTTCCTTCTAATCGACAGTTCTTTCCCAAAGCAAAAACGACAGCCTCGTTCTAAGTATAATAATAAAATTAGGCATATCTGGAATCATTCTCAATCCCTCGAGTTCCTCAAATAGCTAAGTACCCTAACTCTCCATCTGCAAGATCTGCCTTGTTCCCCAAATCGCGAACTCCTTCTCGCCGGCCATCATTCGCGAATTCAAGGGAGACGTGGCCTTCCCTTTCTCCGATCTTCGTTCGATCGTGGGGTTCTCGTGCTCGCGTGACCCGATTTAGGTGATGGGGTTCGAGCTGCTTAGGGAAGTTTTTATTAGGGTTCGATATTGGCTGTCGCGATGGGGGCTCGAGTCTCAAATCAAGTAAGAGCATCGCGAGATGATGTCGTAGGGCCTAAGGTTTGGGAATCGGCGAGACTCGAGGCGAAGTCGAGTCGCAAGCTGCTCACGTTTGGATAGGGCGGCGAGTTCGTGGCTGTTGGCGGTGCGCGCGATCGATTAGCAGTGGCAAACTCAGGAAAGCATGTGTGAGCGTGGCTGAGCTGGGGAGATTGCACCGCGATTTTTGGGCTTCTAGTGATGGTGGCTTTTCTCAGCGTGGGTGGGTTCGACGAGCAGACTCAAGGGGTGGAGCGGAGTTGTTCAGATCGGCGATGGTGAGTCGATCTGGTGAGTTTTATTTTTGTTTTAGTTCATTGATTTAAACTACTATTAATTTTAGGATTTAAATTGTTTTAAAGAAAATAATATAACAACAGGTTATGGAATAAATTATTTTCTTTAGATTTATAGAATATATACAGATAAGATGGAATTATTACAGATTTGGAAATATAAGGATTTAAATGAGATATTGGGTTTTAAAATCTATATATAGATTATTTTTACAAATATATACATATATTTCATTTACTAGTTATTTTAAGTAAAGTCTTAGATGATTAATCTGTTATTAAACTTATTAAATTGTTTTAGTTATAAAGGATTATAAAAGAAATGGGAGAATTAGTTTAGGAAAATTTAGTTATTTGTTTAAATAAAGATTTAGTTAACTTATGTAATTATTTGATAAGTACAAAATATGTTATAAAAGGAAAATTTGTTTAAAATTAACTTATTAGGTAAAATTAATATTTATCAAATGGAAATTAATTATTCAAATTGTTCGGATATTGATAAAATCATTTAATAATTATTGAAGGTCTGAATCGAGGAAAAACAAATTGAGGTGGGATGGATTGCAAAAATCAAAGGTGAGTTAATCTCACTCAGTTGAATTTTATTTTAAATTTAAATGGTTAAATTTAAATAGTTGATTGGATGATTGCATTGATTGAATATGCTATATTATATATATAGTAGTATATAGCAATATAGATATTCCACTTTGAAGTGGAATTGGTATTTTATATTGTGCTAACGTTTGTGGATGCAGGGAACAGGTTGGAGGGATCCAACTGGATTCCTCAAAATTATTAGATTATTTAATATTCTATGTTCTGAATATTTGATATTATGTGATGATTTTATATTGGATGATGTGGTTGATTTGGATTGTCCAGTATAATAAATTATAAAATCTATGGAATTGAATTTTTGGAAAGAAATCAAGGAGTAAAAGTTTAAGTAAAATAATTCGAGGAATTGGGATAAAATTTATAACGAATTGAAGTAAAAATAAGGTGATTTGGAATTTTAACAAATATGAAATAAGGGGATTTTGAATCTACAAGGGATAATAAATTTTATACTTAAGTGATATTATTTGAAGAATAAAAGAAGTTATTTTTGAAATTAAGGATTAAAGTTAATTAAAGAATAAATAAGGAGTTTTGGAAATCTGTAATCGATATTGGTAAAAAGGGGTTTAACTCGTAATAAGGAATAAAAATCTAAAGGTTAATGTATTTTGGAATAAATGAAGTAGCAAAGAAAATTTATTTCAAAGTAAGTAGAGTAAATTGGGAAATCAATTGGAAATTGATTTAGTTGTTTAAAATTGGAATTTTAGAAGAGAAATGAGATTTTGGAATTTATAAACTGGTTTATAAAGTAAAATAAAATATCAGTGGATATTAGAAAATATAAATTCAAGGTGGGAATTTATAAAGGGATATGAATTGGTTTAAAATAAATGTTGATTTATTTTTAAAGGATGGAAATGAGAAGTGTATTTCTCTGGATAGCCAAGTACGTTTTCAAGGTAGTTTTAAATATAAGTTAAAAGTTTTAATATGTTTTAAAAAGAATGTTTTAGAAAATTGATTATTTTTAAATGTTAACTTTTTAAAGTAAGTATTTTCAAAAATATATTATTGTAGTAATTATATAAAAGGGATTTGCTATTATGTTTTAAAAGGAGAAATTTAGTTTATATTTATAAAGTGGTTTATTTTAAAGTATATATTTTTAATAAAGTATTAAAGTAGTTTAAATTTCAATGTTATAAGATATATTTAAAATAAAGTGTTTTTAAATTATTTTAAAATTAAAAGTATTTTGTACTTGGTGATTCAGTGGAAATAATTATTTGGGAAATGTTTTCCGTAAGCGGAAACTGTTTTGAAATTGTTTTCAAATGAGCTTTGAAAATTTGAAAATATATCTTGGAAAGATATTTGGGCAAATAAATAATGTGGTAAATTATTTATTGTGTGTGATGGTTGCTTGTGAATGTAAATTGATAGTTAAATAACCGACTATCAATATTGGCCAAATGCGCTGATCGTTTCGAAGAGACCAGGATCGAGTTTCCGTATACCGGGATTCTAGGTCTGGAGACTCGAATACCACTTCGATCCGGTTTGTACGTTTCGTGTAACGATTTCGGAGTCGAAGATGGAGCAGTGAAGTGCAAGGGCTAGTCGCTACTAATCCTGAGGATATTTCCAAAATGGATGTAGTAGGAATAGTGCCTTCGGTTCCGTTCAAACCCAGGACGGACTTGTATGGACGAATGCTTGCGAAACATCGTCAGTGGACGATGGGCATTCTAAGGGATATGTTCTCTAAAAGGTATCGTTTAGCCTCGAACCTCATCAACCGGGAATGACTGAAAATCAGGGGTTATGCAGCAAGGCTTCGTGGGTAGCTCCCACTGGAGGGTAAGGTCATCCCTGTCTAGATGTCCCTTTTTATTTCGGCTTAGTGGTGCGGTTGCTGATCCCAACCGTGGGGTGATTTTATTCGGGATCATCCAGTAAGGGATGGTTCCGGCCTTGTGTTGCAGGGGAGCGGGCGTACTCCTCGGTACGGTGATCTAGGCCACGTACTGTGATAGGTGGTACCCCAGTGCCTAGTCATTCGTTGGAAATCCATTCTCCCTACGTGCCTGTACGGTTTTGATTGTGCCCAACTATTGTTGAAATGTGAGATGCAAGCATTTCAGCTAGATTCTATTTTACTTTCTGTAGACACTATTATAATATCAGAGGATTTTGATATAAAGTGTTTTAGCTATCGTAAGGTAAAAACCCGACATGTTTATTTATGGCGTGGTCTTACGAGATGCTTTTGTTTTCAAAAGATTTTGAAACTTTAATAATCAATTTGAGTGTGATTTTCTCACGCTGGTATTCCAGACTGACTCGGGTATTGTTTTATATGATGCTCGGGTCAGACCGAGATAAACAGGTTCAGGATATGATGCTGTGGAGCTCAGGAGACGAGCTGGATGGCGATACGTACTTCCGTATTTGTTTATTGTTCCGCTGTGTATTTGGATGTATGTCATTGATGTGATGAACTCTGATGATGTATTCTGTAAATATATTGTATAAACAGATATATTTTTCTGTTTGAGTAAAGATCTGTTTTGTATATATTATATTTTATTCCGCTGCGATGTGAGATTCTGTTGTTGATTTTCTGTTTTTTTCTTCTTCTACCTCTTCTTCTTTAACACAAATGGTCCGGTTTTTCGTGTTAGAAAACTTGGGTTGTTGCATTAGTTAATAACCCAGCAAAATTTTAATTTTGGAATTCGAAGTTGGAGACTTCGTTGTTGTGAAGTTTTTCTCTGATTAAAGGGAGATATAAGATTGGGTAGGTCTCGGAAGTCAGCTCCGAGTTGTTTTGGATCTTTTCTATGTTCTGATTTGGATAAGAGTTTGATCTACTGGATTGAGTTGCCAGTTCGGATAACTGGAATTCATTTTATTTCACATATCTCTGAGGAATATGTGTATGAATCATCGAGTGATGGAATCAGCAGTTCAGAAGGATTTGGTAGTTGGGATGATTTTTAGTTTAGTCTGATATTTTGTTCAAATTTGTGATCTAGATGGGAAGAAGTTCTAGATTTTTTGTAGATAGTTAGTTAAGATCCTGTAGAACGAGTATCCCGATATATATATATATACTTGGGGAAACTCGAGGAAATTCTATCCAAAATTTTGTCTGGATAGTTAAATTTGTTTGATTAAATTGTTTGCTATGATTGTTAGAATATGATTGATATGTATGGTTGCTGTTTGAAATTAAAATTAAAATTTTGCTGGGTTATTAAATTATCTTTGCTTTTAAATTTCGGGGACGAAATTATTTTAAGGGGGGAGGAATGTGATATCCCGGAATTTTGGCAATATCAATTTAATAATCTTTATAAATAATTAAATTGATTTGTTGATTTATTTTATAAATTGACAAGTTTATTCATTTTAAAAGGTTAATAACATTTTAATTGGCAAGTTTATTTCTTTTGAAAAACTAATATCATTTTAATTTGGGAATATCTTTTCTAACAATTTTAAATTGGGAAGATTTATCTTTCTAAAACCTATATAAATGTTTTATATTTATAATGTATATATATATATTGATATATATAGGGAGTCTTTAATTTAATAAAACTATGTTTTCAAATTATAATATATATGTATATATATATATTGTTATTTGAAGTTATGTATTAAAATGCAATATGATGATTATCAAAACTAATGTTAAAATTGTTTTCCACTTAGGATAATATTTATATATATTGAAATGAAAAAGTATTGATTTGAATTTAATAAGTATTTTCAAACTTTAATATATATAATTTGTAATTTGAAAGGTAAATTTGATTTAATACTTTTGGAAATGATATTTAAGATTTAAATCTAAGGTTCATTTGTTTTAATATTCTTTCATTTTATAAATTGATTCTAAATTTTTATATAAAGAGTTAAAATAAATTTCTCAAATTTATAAACATATGATTTGATCAAAAATATAAGTTAGTGTTCATATGAATTTGCTTTTGTATTTATTAAAATCTAAAACTTGTTTACTAAAAGATAAGTATACACATTTTATATTTATATGAATATTTCATAAATATATGTATATAACTTAAATAAGTTTTAAATAGGAAAATAACATTTGTAAATATTAATAAAACATTAGGGAATAAATTTTGTAGATATGAACTAAACATAAAAACACTTGTAAACATTATATTGTGTGTTAAAGACAAATGTAAATTAAAAAGCATATGTGTAAGCAAATTAGAGCATTAAAGTGACAAGTGTTATTCCCTTGATAATTAAATTTAAAATTTAATTGAAAAATTAGAACGTGAGTTTTAATCTTCAGCTAAATATTTTCTTCATTTTCAACCCAAACACAAAAGGAATACAAATGCAAAACAAAGAATAAAAGAAGTGAAAAATGGAACCTGGAATTCAATCTGAAACAAGAAGAAATAAGCTGGATATTCAAATACAATCAAGAGGAATTAATCAACATGCTACTGGATTCAAACAACAACAATAGGATGTAAAATATCAACATGCAATTCAGATTCATCAAGCAAACAATTCAGTAATTAACATGCAGTGAAATTCAAAAGCTTATAAACTAGCCTGGAAACAGTTTCTACCCTCTACATATATAGGTGAGTAAACTTATTTTTTTAAAACAGTTTTAAGACCTGAATTTCATCTTGTTATTTTGAATGAATATCATGCTATTATCTGAAATACTTGAATTGAATCATATGCATGTTTGTATAGGGATGTTTGTATGCCTGTATAGTTGTAATATAGTCTCTGTATAGTGATAACAGTTTTGATTACTTATAAAAACCAATATCTCATCATTTAATCTCTGATAGTTTTTGATTTGTAAATGAAAGATGTGTGAAATCATATAATATCACTATTAAAAATAAGTTATGAAATTTATATAAATTATTTGTCTGGGAAATCTATAAATAACAGTGAAATGTAATTTGGGTCAAAACTTAATGAATTAAATTTTAAGATTGAATTATATGATTGAATTCGTGATAGGAAACTATGAATTTTAATGGTTATATCACAATTTTTAGTTTAGAGTTTGTTGAGTAATGGTGAGATGAACGGAAATGTTATTTTGGGCAAATTCTGGTGATTGCGTAGGTCAGGGATCTCGGGGTTGTGGCCAGAGGAGGATTGAAGGATGTAGATCATCGGAAAAATGGATTTTGAATTTTTAGGTGACCGGAGTAGGTTTGCGAAGGCGAAGTAAGGTTTAGTACTCTGTGTTTGTCGTTGATATCCAAATGGGTTTCGTGACAACGTGATGTGATCGGAGGCGATCGCGAGGTTTGCGATAGGAGCTGGATGTCAAAACGTGGTTGCAGTGAAGGTGGAAGAACTTCTCGAGGCTGGGATCATCGGAGACGAGTGATTTCTGGTGACGTTTGTTTCCAGGTTGTGGGTTCAATGCTCGAATTCGATTCTCATTCGAATCAATGAAGATGGGTTGGTCGTACGTGAACATGTGGTCGAAGTCGAGTTGCCGGAGGCCAGAACGTAGTTCGTCGTCGATCAGAAGAGACGTGCACGTGCACGTACACGTTTTCGTGCGTCTGGGTTTGGTTTTGGGGAACGGGAGACTCTTACCCCTACATGTCCCCGGGGGTAGTATAAGGCCTTTTGGGGTTGGTTGCGACTCGAGAGGGTGGCCGTAAAAGCAAACCCGAGGTATCACTGTAAGCCACAGCGGGGCTGGGATGGTTGAAAAGCCTACCGGTCGTGAACCGTTGCTGAAGGTTGAAAAGCCTAGGACATTACAGTGGTATCAGAGCTTAGGCTAGCGATAACCTTGGCTCTGTTGGGAATTTTGAGAGTACTAATAGATATGAGCGCGTATTTGTTAGTGGATATAAAAATGGTTTTATATTGTGTTGGTTGATTTATTGAGTGGCATATGAACCTTCGTCGGCACAGTCTGGACAACTGTATCGAAGGGGTTTCTAAACACTTGAATAGAACAGTTCGACACAGTATTGTTTTAAATAGGGTGAATGAAATAATTTTGCCCAAATTATTTTGTATATAAAAGAAATAATTATTCGAAAATTATTATGGTTATATATTTGGATGCTTGGTTGTTAGAAGATGACAATAATGAATTAGTCTCATTATTGAGTAGAAATTGGAAACTTATAACTTAAGTTGAAGAATAAATTTATATAACAAAATGGAATTTGAAATATAGACTATAAATGAAATTTATAAATTGAGATAAACTTTATATACAAATGTGAATTACAAATGTGATTTATAATCAAATGAGATTAATTCATAAACAAATGAAATTTGTAAATGTAAATGGTAAAAGTGACTTTTAACTTGAAATAAAATGTGATAGAATTCCAGAGTAATGTTTGGATATAAAAATTGGATGGATTTTGAATTTGAAGTTTTGGGAAAGATTTAAATTCCTTTGGATTTAAAAATAGTTTTTAAAGGTTTTGGGGAAATAATAGTGATATTATTTCATGAATATTTTTGAAATTGAATTGAAATCTGGTGGGATTTGGGATTTAAAAATGTTTGAAATGTTTAGAGTGATAAAAGCATTAAATTCTCTTTTGGTCGCTGGAAAATAATTTCGGTGATGACTGCAGCATCATCGATGTCTATTTTCGAGTTTCCAAAGAGAAATTGCTACCAAACTGTTTTAAGTTGGAAATAATTGTGAACTGGGTTGGTTTTGAAATTCAAAAGGGAAAATTGTTTGGTAAAAGCAGATTGTTTTAGAAATTGGGATTTGAGGTGATATACCAGATGAGTATGAGTTATTTATGGATTCAAAATGGTTTTGAAATAAAACCGGGCAATTGAATACTGGGAATTCTATTTAAAATATAAATGTGGAAATTTAAATGAATCAACAATATAAAGTATAGAATGAAGTTGATTGAAATAAGAAGGAAATGACTAAGATAAACAATCTTAATTTTAAAATAAATCCAAACTTGAATTATAGAATAAATTGAACTTAAGATAATTAAGTGAAGTGATATTTAGAATTAAAAAGCAAGTATTTAATTTTAACCAGCGGAGGAACTAATTAGATAATAAATTAGTTAATGAAATTGAATTGTGAGTTAATGAAATTGGATTAAAATAGTGATGGTTTGAATTGCGAATGAAATCCAAATAAGTGAAATAAATTGGAAATGACCTGGTTATTAATAAAATAATTCCAAATGAATTGAATATGGAAATTAAAATTCATAATGATTGAGTGAATGAACCACTTATATTAAATAAATAAATGGATGGAATTTGATTAAATAAGAATCAAATGAAAGATGGAAATAAAACTTTAAAGGGTTGGTTAAATGGAAAATAAACTTAAGTTATTGACTTAAGTAAATGTTGAATGGAAACTGAACTCAACAGAAGAATGGTTTAAATAAATTGAGAAATAGTTATTGAATAAATTAACTTGAATTGTTTTCGAGCTAAATAAAATTCAATTTTTGGAAGTTGGAGATGAATTGAATTTAAGGAAAAAAATTGGAAATGAAGTAGTAAATTGAAGTAAGTTGGAATTCATATGAAATGGGAGTTCAATTTGAATATATACACTTCAGTGGTGAAGTAGTAAATAAATATAAGAAAATTTATATGAACTTAAGAATTGAAGAATGAAATTCTTAAGAAAATTTGTATTGGAGGTATACTTAGTAATTTTGGAATGGAAATATATATATATACTAAGTGAATAGTTGAATGAAGACTAAAACTGAAGTTGTGAAATGGGATAGTTGTGAATAAGGGGATAACAATAAAAAAGGAATGTGAATAAAAGAGAATTGATATAACTGATAATCAATTGAAATTAATACGTAAGGTGTACGTATATTATTTCTTCGCATAGCTATTTGATCCGGATTCGAACACAGAATTTCGGGATAGATATATCGATCCGAGTTGGAATTTTTCACTCGATTTTCGACGGCGAACCTGGATATGGATTGTTGATTGATTCTGGATATTCTCTATCATAGTTTGTGACTATGCAAGGAGAATGAGGGTTTCTAATCAAGAAACCAGATCTGAGTCCGCACTAGGAAGTCGGGTGGACGATACTAGTTCGGAAGTGGAATTGTGTGATCGATTGAGCGATCGAATGTGATATTGCGTACGGATGATATATGTGCATCGTACGGGCTTAAGTAAAACAAATATTGAAAATTTGTAAAGGAAAGTATAAAATGACTTTGGAATTATGATTGAATATTATTGCTTAATAGGATATACAGGTGTATAAAAGCAATGGATAATTGGGATTTTTGATTTTAGAAGATAAAATTTAATGGCCCGACAAAAGGTATGTATTTGAATTTCTGTATGAAATTTGATTGGGTTTTTGATCCAGCCACTTGGCTTTTTGTTTTCTTTTTGAGATTGGGAGGCCGTAGAGCCATTTTGTAGTAGTACCGAGCTAGCCGCGCAAAGGAGACGCTGGCGAAATTTTTCGGAAATTTAGGGAGTTAGAAAATTTTTGAGAAATTTTTGATAATTCAAAAATTTGAATTCAAATTTAAATTTGAATGGATAAGTAGGTAGTATGGGTTGAACTTATGAATAAGTTTGGGAAGTTAAAAGATGATTAGTGTATCATTAATAAAAGATTGTTTGGGAATTATTAAAACTGTTTGAATTTGGGGAATAGCTAACGGGAAATGAGACATTCTTCTTAACTGGTAATTTCGGGGATGAAATTCTTTTAAGGGGGGAGGAATGTGACGACCCGGAATTTTTGTATATTTGAAATGTGAATATTTAAGTTATTTTAAATATCCGAAGGTTAAATTTTAACTTTAATTTCAAATATACAGTATTTATTTGGATAATTAATTATTAAATTTAATTATCGGGATTGGGTAAAATATGGAATCTTGATTTTAAGCCTGTTAAAAATAGTTCAAAGGTTCAGAAAATTTATATTGTTAATACTGAAGATGATAGAACTTTTAAAATGGAATTTTAAAGAGTTTTGTTCAGTTTTAAAAATATATCGTTGAAATTGAATTTAAAAATAGCCGTCCGAGGCACAGTCTCAGAATTCAGCGAAACCAGTTTCTTTGGATCCGTAATATTGTATTATTACCGGATTTTAAATTTCGGAGCGTTTGGAGTTGTTGTGTAAGCATACGGTATATAAACGTATAGAAATTCAGAGCATGTGTCTTTCCTGGCAACGTTCTCTTCTTGCCTAAGTAATTAGATGTAAATACGTATATAAATTAAACACGTGTTCAACTGGTAGAACACGCGTCCCCTTTTCAATTATTCATAGCAGATCGAACGAAGCAAAGCCAGAAGAAAAAAAAAAGAGGATCGCATTCCTTTCCTCTTCTTCCTTCTAATCGACAGTTCTTTCCCAAAGCAAAAACGACAGCCTCGTTCAAAGTATAATAATAAAATTAGGCATATCTGGAATCATTCTCAATCCCTCGAGTTCCTCAAATAGCTAAGTACCCTAACTCTCCATCTGCAAGATCTGCCTTGTTCCCCAAATCGCGAACTCCTTCTCGCCGGCCATCATTCGCGAATTCAAGGGAGACGTGGCCTTCCCTTTCTCCGATCTTCGTTCGATCGTGGGGTTCTCGTGCTCGCGTGACCCGATTTAGGTGATGGGGTTCGAGCTGCTTAGGGAAGTTTTTATTAGGGTTCGATATTGGCTGTCGCGATGGGGGCTCGAGTCTCAAATCAAGTAAGAGCATCGCGAGATGATGTCGCAGGGCCTAAGGTTTGGGAATCGGCGAGACTCGAGGCGAAGTCGAGTCGCAAGCTGCTCACGTTTGGATAGGGCGGCGAGTTCGTGGCTGTTGGCGGTGCGCGCGATCGATTAGCAGTGGCAAACTCGGGAAAGCATGTGTGAGCGTGGCTGAGCTGGGGAGATTGCACCGCGATTTTTGGGCTTCTAGTGATGGTGGCTTTTCTCAGCGTGGGTGGGTTCGACGAGCAGACTCAAGGGGTGGAGCGGAGTTGTTCAGATCGGCGATGGTGAGTCGATCTGGTGAGTTTTGTTTTTGTTTTAGTTCATTGATTTAAACTACTATTAATTTTAGGATTTAAATTGTTTTAAAGAAAATAATATAACAGCAGGTTATGGAATAAATTATTTTCTTTAGATTTATAGAATATATACAGATAAGATGGAATTATTACAGATTTGGAAATATAAGGATTTAAATGAGATATTGGGTTTTAAAATCTATATATAGATTATTTTTACAAATATATACATATATTTCATTTACTAGTTATTTTAAGTAAAGTCTTAGATGATTAATCTGTTATTAAACTTATTAAATTGTTTTAGTTATAAAGGATTATAAAAGAAATGGGAGAATTAGTTTAGGAAAATTTAGTTATTTGTTTAAATAAAGATTTAGTTAACTTATGTAATTATTTGATAAGTACAAAATATGTTATAAAAGGAAAATTTGTTTAAAATTAACTTATTAGGTAAAATTAATATTTATCAAATGGAAATTAATTATTCAAATTGTTCGGATATTGATAAAATCATTTAATAATTATTGAAGGTCTGAATCGAGGAAAAACAAATTGAGGTGGGATGGATTGCAAAAATCAAAGGTGAGTTAATCTCACTCAGTTGAATTTTATTTTAAATTTAAATGGTTAAATTTAAATAATTGATTGGATGATTGCATTGATTGAATATGCTATATTATATATATAGTAGTATATAGCAATATATACATATTGGCATATGTATATATTTGAGTTGTTGATATTCCCGCATTTATATAGCGGATGAGACCCTATGCGCCGCATAATAGCGGATGATATTTTATAAAACCCATATACCGCGATATTCCACTTTGAAGTGGAATTGGTATTTTATATTGTGCTAACGTTTGTGGATGCAGGGAACAGGTTGGAGGGATCCAACTGGATTCCTCAAAATTATTAGATTATTTAATATTCTATGTTCTGAATATTTGATATTATGTGATGATTTTATATTGGATGATGTGGTTGATTTGGATTGTCCAGTATAATAAATTATAAAATCTATGGAATTGAATTTTTGGAAAGAAATCAAGGAGTAAAAGTTTAAGTAAAATAATTCGAGGAATTGGGATAAAATTTATAACAAATTAAAGTAAAAATAAGGTGATTTGGAATTTTAACAAATATGAAATAAGGGGATTTTGAATCTACAAGGGATAATAAATTTTATACTTAAGTGATATTATTTGAAGAATAAAAGAAGTTATTTTTGAAATTAAGGATTAAAGTTAATTAAAGAATAAATAAGGAGTTTTGGAAATCTGTAATCGATATTGGTAAAAAGGGGTTTAACTCGTAATAAGGAATAAAAATCTAAAGGTTAATGTATTTTGGAATAAATGAAGTAGCAAAGAAAATTTATTTCAAAGTAAGTAGAGTAAATTGGGAAATCAATTGGAAATTGATTTAGTTGTTTAAAATTGGAATTTTAGAAGAGAAATGAGATTTTGGAATTTATAAACTGGTTTATAAAGTAAAATAAAATATCAGTGGATATTAGAAAATATAAATTCAAGGTGGGAATTTATAAAGGGATATGAATTGGTTTAAAATAAATGTTGATTTATTTTTAAAGGATGGAAATGAGAAGTGTATTTCTCTGGATAGCCAAGTACGTTTTCAAGGTAGTTTTAAATATAAGTTAAAAGTTTTAATATGTTTTAAAAAGCATGTTTTAGAAAATTGATTATTTTTAAATGTTAACTTTTTAAAGTAAGTATTTTCAAAAATATATTATTGTAGTAATTATATAAAAGGGATTTGCTATTATGTTTTAAAAGGAGAAATTTAGTTTATATTTATAAAGTGGTTTATTTTAAAGTATATATTTTTAATAAAGTATTAAAGTAGTTTAAATTTCAATGTTATAAGATATATTTAAAATAAAGTGTTTTTAAATTATTTTAAAATTAAAAGTATTTTGTACTTGGTGATTCAGTGGAAATAATTATTTGGGAAATGTTTTCCGTAAGCGGAAACTGTTTTGAAATTGTTTTCAAATGAGCTTTGAAAATTTGAAAATATATCTTGGAAAGATATTTGGGCAAATAAATAATGTGGTAAATTATTTATTGTGTGTGATGGTTGCTTGTGAATGTAAATTGATAGTTAAATAACCGACTATCAATATTGGCCAAATGCGCTGATCGTTTCGAAGAGACCGGGATCGAGTTTCCGTATACCGGGATTCTAGGTCTGGAGACTCGAATACCACTTCGATCCGGTTTGTACGTTTCGTGTAACGATTTCGGAGTCGAAGATGGAGCAGTGAAGTGCAAGGGCTAGTCGCTACTAATCCTGAGGATATTTCCAAAATGGATGTAGTAGGAATAGTGCCTTCGGTTCCGTTCAAACCCAGGACGGACTTGTATGGACGAATGCTTGCGAAACATCGTCAGCGGACGATGGGCATTCTAAGGGATATGTTCTCTAAAAGGTATCGTTTAGCCTCGAACCTCATCAACCGGGAATGACTGAAAATCAGGGGTTATGCAGCAAGGCTTCGTGGGTAGCTCCCACTGGAGGGTAAGGTCATCCCTGTCTAGATGTCCCTTTTTATTTCGGCTTAGTGGTGCGGTTGCTGATCCCAACCGTGGGGTGATTTTATTCGGGATCATCCAGTAAGGGATGGTTCCGGCCTTGTGTTGCAGGGGAGCGGGCGTACTCCTCGGTACGGTGATCTAGGCCACGTACTGTGATAGGTGGTACCCCAGTGCCTAGTCATTCGTTGGAAATCCATTCTCCCTACGTGCCTGTACGGTTTTGATTGTGCCCAACTATTGTTGAAATGTGAGATGCAAGCATTTCAGCTAGATTCTATTTTACTTTCTGTAGACACTATTATAATATCAGAGGATTTTGATATAAAGTGTTTTAGCTATCGTAAGGTAAAAACCCGACATGTTTATTTGTGGCGTGGTCTTACGAGATGCTTTTGTTTTCAAAAGATTTTGAAACTTTAATAATCAATTTGAGTGTGATTTTCTCACGCTGGTATTCCAGACTGACTCGGGTATTGTTTTATATGATGCTCGGGTCAGACCGAGATAAACAGGTTCAGGATATGATGCTGTGGAGCTCAGGAGACGAGCTGGATGGCGATACGTACTTCCGTATTTGTTTATTGTTCCGCTGTGTATTTGGATGTATGTCATTGATGTGATGAACTCTGATGATGTATTCTGTAAATATATTGTATAAACAGATATATTTTTCTGTTTGAGTAAAGATTTGTTTTGTATATATTATATTTTATTCCGCTGCGATGTGAGATTCTGTTGTTGATTTTCTGTTTTTTTCTTCTTCTACCTCTTCTTCTTTAACACAAATGGTCCGGTTTTTCGTGTTAGAAAAACTCGGGTTGTTACAAAGTAACTCAAGGGGTTTTGAAGTTGAAATCATGTCTTTTAATTTAAAAGAACTTTTTATAAGCTTTCCTAATTGACATGCATCACATAAACTATCTACTTTAAAATTCATTTTAGGGAGACCTCTTACTAGATCATGTTTTGACAGTTTAGATAAGAGTTTGAAATTCAAATGTCCAAATCTCTTATGCCAAATCCAAGGGTCACTTGTATTTGCCAAAAGACATAAGTTATCATTTGAAACTTTCATACTAAGAATATAAATATTCTTTTTCCTAGTTCCCTCAAATATTATGGTTGAGTTATTATCTTCAATATGACATTTATCTTTTTCAAATTTAATTTTATATCCTTTATCACATAGTTGACTTATACTTAGAAGATTGTGTTTCAGATTCTTAACTAGCAAAACATTAGTAATAATAGGATTTTCAGAGTTACCGACATTGCCGATGCCAATCACGTATCCTTTCGAGTTGTCTCCAAAGTTAACCAGTCCTCCGTCTTTGTATATAATATTATTCAGCATATCCGGATTACCAGTCATGTGTCTAGAGCATCCACTATCAAGTATCCACTTATTCCTTTTGATTTGCACAGATTGTCCATTGTGGATTGATTCCTCAATACCCATAAAGCATCTTTCCTGCACATTATAAAATTTGGGTGACAACTAGAATTTGAATAACATTCATATGCAGACTCATGGAACAATGATGATTTAAACAATTCTAAACTAGTTTTAACAAAAATTTTCAAAAATAGCCATTTTAAAACTTTTCAAAATTCAGATTATGAAACTTTTGAAAACAAAGCTCTGATACCAAATGTGAGAAATGCGGATTAAGGATCTTAAGGCTAGAATTAACACTGGAGGGGGGTGAATAGTGTTTTAAGAAATCTGTTAATCTTTTTGAGTTTATCTTAATTTGTTAACGATGTATGCACTAATCAGACACAGATATGAACACAGAATCAAACACAGATGCAAATATAAAGTAAAAGCAGTAAAGGAAAGAACACACCGGATTTTATACTGGTTCGGAGTTACCCTACATCCAGTCCCGCACAACTACGTACAGATTTCCTTTCAAAGCCAATTCAACAATTACAACCCTCGGTTTCAAGGCTACGAGGTACACCCTCCAGAATAACAATCCTCTGGGTAGAGATACTTGATTTTCGGGGCAACAAGTTCACCCAATTGATTTCCAAGGCTACAATCACACCTTTTCTCGCTTAATTGATTTCCAAAGCTACAATTACATCTTTTCTCGCTCGATTGATTACAAAGAAGTCTATAACTTAGATTAGCACTTGGATCTTGTAGAGATAGTGATAGAGAATCACACTAGAAATAATGGAGTATGATTCGATGTTGATTTCGGCAGAGTAATGGTATGATTTTGTATTAAGAAATGTGGAAGAAGAAGAGGAGTGAAAACCAGAAAAATATGATTGAAAATTCGTTGAAACTGACCTCTATTTATAGAAGAACAACAGTCATGTCCATTCGTGAAGAGTTATGGCGAATAGACACTTCTTTTGAAATTTGAATTTTGAAGCCAACTGACACTATGTCGACATGGGGTATATGGGTATGTCGACATCCCAAAGGGATTTTTGGTGTTTTGATTTTCTTTGAAAATAACCTCTATTTTATATTAAAATTATTATAAACTTTATAAATATACTTGAATATAGTTGAAATACATAAGTAAATATAAAGAACAATATATACATATTTGAACTATAATTTTATATATAAATATTTAAAAGTTAAATATATTATTTGAAAAGATAGTTTAAAATCAGGAGTAATTTTGACTCTGAAAATAAAGATGTTTTTTAGGCTAAAATTATTTAAAAACCGAATCGAGGGTTTTGAATCTTTTTAAAAGGAAAGTTTTGAAATCATTTTGAAAACAAGATAATTTTGAAAAATCATTTGAATTAAAATTAGTGGATACAAAACAATGTCCCACTAGATTTTCGTAGGTTACATCCTACTTAGGGTTCCATCCCTTTAATGGGCTCGAAGTGCATTCCATTCCACGAATAAATTGGATATTAAGATGCTAGTGCTTTTCTACGAGTTTTAACAAATATTCCTAATAAAACAAACTTAACCTTGAACTCTTGAACTCTTGATAATCTTGATACTCATGAGTCTTCTACCTCTATATCTTGAATCTCTATATTGTACAGTCTTCATTCATGATACCTGCATGGTTAGATCCTGCATATACATATATATATATATATAAACTTGTAATGTTAGTATTTATATTTTATAATCTATTCTAAGGTTATTGTCATCAAAACCAACCCCTTAGGGACTAACAAGATACACTTTAAACAACTTGATTTTTTTAAAGGGGGGCTTGCTTGTAACAAAACATCTTTCTAACACCATATGTATATATTAACCAAAAAGATTTTAACTAAAACACATGCTTGCTTACATTAAACAATTTACAAATGATCTTTGTAAATATAATCAAATAACAAATCACTTACAACAATCCAAACGTCACTCATAGTCATCCACACACACATCAAGCAAGCATCTACTTTAAATCTTGCTCGACAAATTTTATTTAATTATATGTATGTATGTATGTATGTATGTGTTATCCTATTTTATATGAAAAGTAGTTTCCTGTTATCCCTTGCAATAACTTCATTGTCGAAGACATCACATGGTTTTAATATCAAAATTTGAGTAGGTTTCTAGCCTTAAGTGATAACTCGTTCTGAATAACACAATCAAGGCTAATCCCAAACAAAGCATCGATTTGTCAATGCATTCACACAAAGAAATCCAAAAATCAATCAACTAATCAAAATAACCAAATAACCAAGATGCACAGCGAAAAGCAATCCATTGGCATCTACTGCACACTCTAATCCCTAAAGAATCAGGTTACTATATTCAAAGCCAAACTGAGGTATAATATTTAACAATAGTGCTGACACTACTAGTTGGACAAACAACTTCTACCTCTTATATCCTCATCAACTACTCTGCATCTCATACAGAGTCTAACACTTAGAAGATAGAATAAATAAATACTATATAGAAAGATAATACAAATACATCCCTTGATGATTACCCATCGTATACACTTATTATCCCTTCCAATTGGGTAACTACACAACACACCCAAGGGAATAGGGACTCTAAGTCTCATCTAAGATTAAGACTCGTGTCTCCTATACTTTGTATTATTCTGAATTTGCTCTGAGACTAAGTTTAACACCCCATCTCTATACCCATACTACCAAAGAGTATTACTAGGTAATAAATTTTGATAATAAAGAGAATGACACGATATTGAGTTGTCACACATGAATATTCCCATGGGCTAACACCGGTACGTATTTCGAAACCTCATATACTTCTTACTTATACGTACTCGGTATCAGCACAAAGTAATAAACATGTGTGTTTACAAGATAGAACAATACACAATATATAATAAACAATAGAGAACATAGAGTCATTAAACGTAGCGACCAAATATAATAAATAGCATATACAAGTCCTAACGTGTCAATATAAAAGAGTCAATGCCCATTATCACTCAAAGCATATAAAATATAATCCAATACACACATCTCGACAACATTAACATACTTAAGGCTACATAAGTACATAAGGATACACAAATCTACTAATGACTAGCCTCTAACCTAAGCCCAACAACCATAAGCTAGTTTTATCGTCCCTGAACCTGAAATATTTCGGACTGACCAAAATATTATATAAATAAAATACAAGTCAGACAATGTCTAGAAAGTTGATGTCAATATGTCATAGAAACTGGCATGGTACAACATACATACATACATATTATATATATCAAAGGGCATAAAATATTACTTGTAAATATCTCAAAACCAATCACATGTATAATCACTCATACAAGTAAAGTCAAGCTACAAATCAAATAGTAAAATATCAGAAATAGGTGAAACATCAATATGTCCAACAATCATCGATACATAAAAAACCATCGAGTACCATAGGACTAGCACACATCAATGCCCAATATTATCTCTTAGAAAATCATAAGTAGACATACCCTTGGTCCGTCTTATTCTTATAAGTAAAATGAACAAGCATCTGTACAACCAAACATACAACAATAACGCACATCAATAAAGAATAGGCTAACACCTCAACATAGCCTCGATTATCCTATGTTGGAATGGGCCAGCCTACAGCGGAAATTATGGGTGAATTTCAAAAAAAATTACCCTATTAGATCTTTATTGGACCTATGTAGTCTGATTTATTTAGAATATTTCTAAATTTAATTTAAATAAAATCTTTATTTCATTTAAATTTATAATTAATGAATAGAATTTTAATTTAAATTAAGTATAATGGTACACATATGTATCGTATACATATGTGTATGTGTGTGCATGTATTACATAACAATCAGTGCAAGGTATAATATACCCGTATATAAATGTTGGGATTTGCATCGCAATGGACATGCTAGCTCATCTTATATGTATTATATGTTTTCCATATATATATGTATGTATATACACAAGCTTGTTATTTTAAAATGAGAATTAAAGCAATATAAACATTTGTGTGTATGTATATATACATATTATATATATATATATATTGCATAAATGTGAAATATTTATATACGTATATATTAATATACATATATATTTATATATATTAAATTAGGTAATAATTTGATGAATGGTTATATATTAATAAATATACATATACAAATACATATATATACACATACACACACATAATAAAGCAAAGTTGTTGTTTTTATAAATGTATGTTTTATAGCAGTTAATATATATATATATATGTATGTATGTATGTATGTATGAATGTATGTATGTATTTATAATTACATTTGTAATAACAAATAATATTTATAAATTTATGCATTTAAATATATATGTTTATAGTATATAATTATATCAATTATAAAATTAATTAGAATTAAATATATATATATATATCAACTTTCTAGATCCGATACACAACGTAAAAAATATTATATTATATTATTAAATTATTTATATATAAATTTATTGGCCGAAAAACTTTAAAATAATATTAAAATAATTCCATAGCGTATTTTTCAAATTTTAAATTTTTTGAAATTTAAATATGATGTTAGAAGGTCATGAAATTTTTCCATAATTTTCTAAGTTGAAATTATATTTTTAATTATTTAATAAATTTTGGCCATTGTAATAAATGAATTTTTTAAAATAATAAATTTGATTTTAAAATTTTGGAATTTCAGTCGAAAGTTTATACGATGATGGAAATTTTTTATAAATTTTAAGATCATATATTATTTTATATTAATTATATAACCTTTATTTTGATTAAATAATATTAGAAATAGTAAATAATTACAAAAAATTATTTTACTATTACCTGAAATTATATTTAGTATAAATTTGTATATGTAAAATATTAGATCAATATTTAACATGATATGGTGAAATAATGAATTATAGGTTATTTAAATTTGTGTAATATGACTTATTAATATATATATATATATGAAATATATAAATAATTTCAACTATGTATATATCAGATCTAAATAAAAATTATTTTTTATTATACATACATACGCATAACCATTCAATATGTGATAATTTTCTTACATATAGGAATCTCGCCTAACTAACAATATAAATATAGTATATATGTACAAGCAATGGAATATTACTAATATGAATGTAGCTGTTGCTCCATCTTCGGAAAAAATTCCACCTTCAATAGCACACCAGTCTAATGAGCTGAATTCAGGCTTAAAATGGTCCTCATTATTCTCTACATTGCTAAGAAATGCAGGTGATTTTGTGCTCCGTTCTTTTGAAATGGTTAACAAAGATGGGGTTATGATCCTCCCTCCGAAGGTAATTCAAGCAGGTATTGATTATTGGTCAGACTATCTTATTGGGTTCCTTTTGGACTTTAACCCTCCTTATCTAGTGGATAAGGATCATTGCTTCCAAGCTTGGCAACCAAAGGGTAGCCTCCTAGTCCACATGAACAACTCTATGTTTTTCTTCATGTTCTCTAGGCCTAAGGAGCTTCTTCAAATTCTTAGTAAAGATCCCATATTTATCAGAGGCAAGCCATTTAAATCACTCTATGGAGTCCGTCTGTTGACTGTGCCAGAGAATAGGTTCTATCTATTCCTGTATGGACTTACTTCTCTCATATTCCCTCCGTATTACAACCTATGATAGGTCTAAACTGGCTAGCAAGTGAGGTAGGTAAAGTTAAATGTTTTGATGCTAACACCGTAGTTAGGGAAAACTAGTCTATGCAAAAGCTTTGATTGAGATTTCCTCGGATAAACCTGTTACCAGAAACAATCAAAGTTAGAGTGTCTGAGGATCAGGTAGCGGAAATTGTAGTTCGTTGTGGTTGGAAGCCAGACATATGTATGTCCTGTCAGTCATTTGGTCATATATCATCAGCATGCTCTCGAATGTCGTTTATTGATACTCTCTCGGTTCAGACCCCTCTTCCTAGGCCTCCGAACATGAAATTGATCCCTAAAGAGCACATTATTCCTCCTCCTATGGCACCCTCCGTCCCTCATATTAAGCCTTCAGTGCCTACTATTGTTCCTCCCTTCTCTGACGCAGTTTTGGATTCATCTGCTCCTTCTGATACTTCAGATCCTGGAGATTCTGATATTGTGGGCATCCTACCGAGATGGCTTGGATCCATGTTCAGTCCGACATGAGATATGACCCGGCCAGACATGATTTTCATACTTTCGTTAGTGATGATGATGGTGAATCTAGGTGCTTACATTACTCTGTAGATGGTGGTGGACTTATTCTCTTGGTGGATGGAGCACGTGGTAAGCGGAATAGATCTCTTCTCCTTGATGATAGCTCGGATAGGAGATATATATACAGTATGGAACACCTGGGTTTTGTTTTGGATATCATGTCCCTCTTTGTAGACTTTTTGCATGTCTTAGGCCCTGTTGGAAGTGATTCTTCCTCCTCTTGGGAGGAGGAACCGATGTTTCTTTAGGTCAGTATTATAGCTATAGAAGCACCTTTGCTTCTCACCTGTTATGTACTCTAAGTGGAATGACCACTATAAAACCATATATAGTTGTTTCTGTGCATATGCAGAGCGCCTTTTCTTCATTTATATACAGTGGCACGACCCGTTATAAAGTCGGCTGGCTTTGCCAAAATGGAATATTATACACAAATTATAAATTATATGAAATAAAAAAACATACAAAATATATGCCTTTAAGTATACCTTGCTATAATGAATATCCCTTCTTAGAACTCTTTTCGATTCGGCAGACTGCTAATCTTTGATTATAAACCATTGACTATACACTAGTTATTGACTTGAAATTGATTTGAGATGAGCTTTGATGAAGCTTTGTATAGATGGGATCGGCCAGCAAGAAGATGAAAATGGTGGCAAAAAAGCTTTTGATGCATTATGGTTATGTTTTCTTTTATAGTGGAAGGAATAAAGAGAAAGGCAGATCATATCTCTCACTCATTCTCCCTAAATCTTAGCCATCCATCTAAAATACCCCTATCCCATTTTTTAGCCACCCTTACATCCTTTCGGTTGAAATTTGCAGCCCTTTTCATCCGCTTTAAACCCATTTTAAGCCCAAATAAATATTATTAATTAAATCTAATTTAATTGCATATTGATATCACATATCGATCGATATATTTATAACTACTATAAATATACAACAATACTTATTCCTCGAATCATATTCAAAATTTTATAATTAATATTTCATATAGATATTAATTAATTTACAACAATTATAAACTAATTAAATTGTTTGGTCTAAAGAGAATTCATCATATCGGTTGTGTGACTCATCAGGTGTAAATTTGGTCAACGATTAACATCAAACTATTCGATGTTAACGTTCACACATCATTTAGCAGGTGATGTGACATTTTTCCCAAATTTAAAGCTTACTTAGTTTCGATAAAATCCAATTTCACTTTATTATTAATCGTTAACCGGTTGTGACATTATATACACCAATTCTTTTCGTCAAAACTATATCACTTTAGACTTACAGAATTTGGTAATAGTCAAAATTCCAATATCGTCCATATTCAACTCTATCGTCCAAACACAAAGTACTTGGTTCAATAATAACAATTAGAATTCGGTAACGGTCAAAATTCCAATATCGTCCATATTCAGCTCTATAGTCCAAACACAAAGTCCTTGGTTTAATAATAACAATTATTATTTTTTAAATGCTCCGGCTAGAGACTTTGACTTTGAGTTGACTTGAGTTGACCGTGATACTAACCCCATATAAATGAGGAGATGAATCCTCCCTTGAATAGTGCTTCACTTCCAATACTTCCACTTGACCCAACTATAGCCACTTGATAGAACGCCATACCATGATTTGACTATAATCGAAGCGACACTTCCATATTAAGATCCATAATATTCTCAAGTCGAGAGAATTGTGTAAATCAGTCACATCGATATTTTCTATTTGACCTTAGTTATATAAACCAACAGAAAATTATTGAGTGGGTCGTTCCATAGTTATCCAATAACCATCAGTACATAGCTTCTATGTGTCCTCAATTGCTATGAGTAATACACTGCCCAACATTTGGAGTGCATTACGTAATCTAGTCTTAGGGGATACATCGATATCCGGTCTCGATGCATCTTGATTAGAAACATTTAAAATGGTATACTTATTTTTATTGTGATGAATTACTCACGGGTACAACACTTTGTAACTACTATCACAGAATATACCATTTATGGATTTTCTATTAAATATAATTTTAATTAAATTAATTAACTAATGTAACACATTATATCGAGTATATAATAAAAAGAAAACACCTTTTATTCCGAACAAGATTGGTTATCGAGTTAGATATATGTAAAAAATTACATAATTTCCCCTAGAGCATACCCCTAACTCTATCAATCTCTCACTTGCACTTAAGGTCAATTATAGAATCTGATTCCAACTTCTCCAATCGGTTATATCTAAACCAATCAGGTCAGTCCCTTAGTAAATCGGCATGCTATTATGTTTCAATTATCTACTCTATCAGTATACTCTCTATGATGCTGATAAACTACATTCACCATGTCGAACAATTCAGAGTATGTTTCTCGACTTCCAGTGAGCACTAAGTTCCGTTATAAACTATATCATGACATTGTTATCATATTACAATATTACAGGATTCTCAATATTTGGAATTACCTTCAGCTCATTTATAAATTTATGCATTTATTATATATATATACATATTGTTTTTCTATGGCGCTATTTAAGTCAATGAATCAGCCACAGTCTCTTCTATTTGTAACATTTCCAACTTAAAGATTCTTGGCTTGAATTTATTATTGACATATTATACTCAATATTACTTATGAATTCTGAGTCTGAACACTCCTTTATAAGAAGTTCACTATTTCTATAAACAATTCTCTAGTATTTCACAAATACACGTAAACACTCCAAATTACCATTAGTGATATCAATTTGGATTTGATATTTGCCTCATATATCAAATACATAAATAAATCGCGAAATCATAGACAACATAACATGTATGATAATTCCTATTGCCAATGCATAAGGAACTCATCTCACATGTTCCATATTAAACAATTTAATGAAGTGTCTTTGCATATCAATTTGGACATTCCCAATATCTTTTGTACACGACTATAAAACATCATTTACAAATCCGAGGTTGAGTATTAAAACAACCAAGGCTGATTTTAATACAAGTACATTGTTAAAATCAGTAGTTTGCTGTTTACTTACAGTTTATAAATATCAATGTACCTTTTAATGTTCTTTCTTATGAACATTAACTTCCTCTGTGTTTTGATGGATAATCAAACTATTTGATATTTCTATCAAAATATTTGTTCAATTCCAATGCTTATAAAATGATACTTTCTATCATTTATTGGATCATATCGAAAGACTCACAAGCTCAATATCGCTCCCACTGACTTCGAGATATTTTGCTTATTATGTGTAAACAGTTACTCTAAATCATTATTTATAGTTTTCCATTTCACTACATACGTACCAAAACATAAAGTCATACTAGGTGATAATTTTGTGAGTAAAATCAAAACCAACTTGAGCATATCGAATGGAGAATCCGTTATGATAATTTTAACAACTGAAATTCACAATGATATTCTTATTAATATGGCTCACTATATTCCAACTGCATTTGTCTTTCTCATAAAGACATATCAGCAACCAATGGATCATATCCATTTAGATACAATTATCAAAATCATATTTTGATAATGTACTTAGTATCTATTCCGGATTTGTGCATCGTACCATATCATAAAGTCAATACTCTTAATGGTTTAATTAAACAACTGGGGATTATATATTTTCGACATTGAAAAGAAACTCACGGTTTTACCTTTATGTTTAAGAATATTTATTAGACAACCTAATGCGACATGTTCATTTATGTTAGTTAATTTAATTTCAACACATGCAATCAGTTTTATCATTTGATCGTATCCAGCTCCATTTTACTACCAATAATTTCTCAAGGAAATCCTTCATTATGAAGTTGGTATTTCTTAAAAAAATAATTGTTTCTCAATACGATAGAATAGGTATTCATAATTTTTTTTATGAATTTCCTTATATAAAACTAATTTTATTTTAGTTTACAAAACTTATGTTCAAAACATAAATATGTTATCCAATGACATTCTTTCCCAAACTCCTTTTGGGGAGAATCATACAAGGTCCCCCATGAACAATTAGTATGTGCAGACTTTCAATTTGCACAACCTGCCAACTCCTTGGCCTTGGATATTTGGTGTTTCTTATAAACTCTTATGTTATATAATTTTGTACACTATTATTTAAATGAAATAGTATTAAGTTTGTGTAACGAATCGGAATTTTCAACCCTCGAAAATCGACACTAATATAACCTCGGTATTCACGTACCGCAAATTGAAGTGCTGGAAAGACTGATCGTTATGGGATAGAAAGAAGAAAGAAGAAGAAAAAAGAAGAAGAAGAAGAAGAAGAGAGAAATAAACTAAAAACCAACACAGAATCTCACAATCGCAGCGGAACAACATATAATATAATATCAATGAGCTTTACAAAAGTGAAACTGTAATCTTTAATATACATAATCTTTAATATACATACATCAATCAGAGTACAACAATCATCATCCTGGACATTTATAATAACCCGTCCTCACAAATGCTAATAATTTAAACAACAATGTAGCGAAAATAAACATATATGTGAATACGACATGAAGACCTCCAGCTTGTCTGCTGAAGCTCCAAAGCACCAATCTGAATCTGTAAATATGCTTTGTTTGATCTGAGCAATAAAAGGGAAGAATGCCCGGATCAGTCTGGTAAATCAGCGTGATAAAACACGTCTCAAATTTATTATAAAGTTATAAAGCTTTTCTTTATCAAAACAAATGTATCTTATAAGACCACGCTGCACATAAATACAGACGGGTTTTTACCTTACGATAATCAAAACATTTTATATCAAATCATCTGTATTATACTAGTGTCTAGTGTACAAATAATAATTAATCACAGCTGAAATTGTTACCATTATTGAATTCCAAAATATATGTTAGGCTCTACAAATAAAATGGCAGGCACGTATTGGAGAATGGATTCCATATAAATGACAAGGTAAGGGACTACCTTCCGTACAGTACACCACTATAAAATTGTACCTAGGGTCTAGATACTGAACGCCTAAACCAACACAGAACCGGCTTACCCTTATTTGGCATTCGTACATGGCCTGGATAGTACCGAATATGACATCACCTCGGTCTTTTCCGACCTATCCGTGGTCACAGCATACACAGCATACTTGACATATAGAGAGTAATCTAGAAAGGTGATGACCTTATCTTAATGGGAGCGACCCATATAGCCCTGTCACTTCTACCATGTTTCTATCATTTCCGGGTGATGAGGCTAGAGGTAACGATTACCTTTCATATAGTACATTCCACTTTTAATGCCACATTTCCATTCCATGGTCACACAACTTATTTCTACAAATGTATAACTCTTGAACTTGTACGTCTTAGGAAAGGGTGTTAAGCTAAGAGAAGTTGCCTTCTCCGCCACCAAACAGATGATACGTTCATAGTAATGTAATTAGAAATGCAACGTCGGACAATCTTCCATACAAGTTATCAAGGAACAGGATAAATCGAAGGTATTCTCGTACTGCATCCTATTAGGAATTACCCCTAGGATTAGTAGCGAGAAGTCCTTGCATATCTTAGATTTTCATAACGAAGGACTACTGCCACCATAATTATATGATATGGTGAATTTCACCCTAAGAGACTAGTGGCAAGTAGCCCTACATCATGAAGATCTCCATCTTCAAAATCATCATCATAAATCTGCACTTTCGAACTCATACATTGGTCCAAAATGGTTCTCATATAAGTCCGACCCCGATCTCTCCAGACCAACAACGATAAATAGGCTCCTTAACCTTATACGTAAACCAAATCTCGTAGACTTATCATGATTTCAAACTCTCAATTTGCTATCCTTCGGCCAAGAAGGAAGTCCAGTAGATTGGAGTACCATAGACACTCCGCACTACTCGAATAATTATTCTTAATCAAACGATGATCAAGCCTACTCAGCCGGCTTCGTGCTAAGTGCACGACCAGTCAGTTCCCACATCAAGTTAAGGAACCAAAAATGACCAATTTTGATAGTCGTTTATTTAACTATCAAAGCAATAAACAATATCTAGCACATAAGCAGTCGCTAGGCCCATTTAATTAATCTTTTTATTAATTAAATAAATTTCCAAATATTTACATCTAATTATCTTTAAAAAGATATATCTCAAAAACCATTTCAATCTTTCAATTTTGGAAAACATTTCCATATACTTGTATCAACGATATAAGTATATTTAATAACACTACCATTTTGGAGATACAACAAATAGATTTCTATAACCGTACAACTCCAGAGTTCGTATGTCTCCAGACGAATGTTAAATGAAAGAAGCAATGCTCCTATACCACCAAGCATTTAGTACGATCATAAGAACCAATTTGTGTATTTCACAATGGAAGGTCAAAACACAATTCATTGGGTCAAAACGAATGTTGAGTAAAACATCGTTATGCAACCCCAAAACACTAGTATACGGATTCGATTAATTATATATATATATATATGTATGTATGTATGTATGTATGTTGGTATGTATATAAATCCCATATACTATATAAAACATTTCCTTTTGGAAATCATTTACTATAACAACAATGTTATAGTCTGTGCCTTTCATACTTCCTGAAAACGTCTATTACAACAACAAATAGTGAAATCTATGTTTTCGTTACATATCACATTTTAAATCATTTTTTAAAACCATTTAGACTCCATTTGAAATTATTACTTTCCAAAAAATTATTGTAAAAAGATAAACTACTTTTTAAAGCCATTAACTTTATCAAAAACATTACTTTCAAAACTTTCCTTTAAAGGATTATTTAGCTCTTACAAATTAGAATATATTTCCTTTATATAAAAATCCATATTTAAATCTCAATATAAATCATTTCCATATATAAAACTATGTTTATAAATCTCCTAGATTTTATAAAACTTCTATTTTATAAAATCTCTTCATTTATAAAATTTCATCTATAAATCATCCTTTTGTAAAAACTCTTTTTACTATCAAAATCCATTTATAAATCCATTTCTTTATAAATCTAATTTATTTATAAAATACATTTATAAATCCATTTATAAATCCGTTTACCAAATCAATTTCAAATCGATTTATAAAATATTTTCAAACTCCGATTATAAATCTTGCTTTATTATAAAATACCGCTTTTAAAAAATCCTTTATATAAACTATTCCCAATTTTTATTTAAAAATATTTCACACAAACCCATATTTTTATAACATTAAAAATCATTTTTTATTTATTTAAAAATAAATTCATTCTTTTTAATAATTTAAAAATTATTAAAACATATATACTTCCAAAATCACTTTAAAAATAATTTCAATTCAAAATCACTATTTTATAGTATTTTAAAATACTAAAAGTATGGCTTAGTGCTACCATAGTACTAAATAAGCAAAACAAACCAGTGTCATTAAATATGGCATCCAACACATCATATATCAAAATATAAGAAAGGTAAAATCAACAGTGTGAGAAATCCTTTTGAATCCCTCCAACCTATCCCCCTGCATCAAATACAACGTATAATCAAATAATACAAAAATCAACCGCTTCAAGGTTGGATTCGTATACAAAGGGTCATCCGCTCATACACGGGAACATATAATGTCTCATCCGTTCCAAAAGGCAGGAATATATATTCAAACCAACTAATAAATATAGTATATCATCCAAACAAGCAACAAACAACGTAAATAAAATTATTCCCACTTATTTAAAAATATAAGTAGGCTAGAGAGGTGGGTTTACTCACAAAAATGCCAGAAATTGCCAAAGCACTACGGTTTGAATTAAAATTGAACGGTCCTTCAATTTATTCCGAAATTCCTACTAGCTTTGAATCCATGCAATCCAACTCCAAGCGTAGTACTCGCTGCTATGAACGCAATGCAACTTGTCGCGCTCAAAACCGACCTCGTATGAATTAAATATGGATTAAAGATCTTTGAGATAATTAATTTTATAATTAACTTAAATAAAATAAAGTTTAAATTAACTAAACCTTTCTCTCATCTTCTCTCCTACTCGTTCCAGGCACGCACGCATGTCCTTTCTGTTCATTCAAATTTCGATCATCAATCGCGACTCCACGAACTACCGCCGTCGGCCCACCTCGCGCTACCACCGCTCCGCACCCCCGCTTGCTCCATGCTCGCGCGCACGACGAAATCGAGTTGAACTCCAAAGTGCTGCTCACGAACGAACGAACTTTGCCGCCGCCTCGCTCCTATTTGACTCGATCCAACCATTGATTGCGTAGAGCTCATCGAGCTCTACATTTTGTTAGTTGAAGTCGTTGCCTAATTTCGCCTCTAGAGGCTCCGTTGATTATCGATCATTGGATGGAGCTCTTTTTAATTGCCGTTGAAAATAATTTTAGGGTTAGGGTTTGCAAATGAAAGGAATGGATGTCCTTTTATAGCAAATTTCCAAAGCACTATTCACACTTAAATTTTTCGAACTCCAAGTGAAGTGTGCTGTCTAGCGTTCTATATGTTATACTCCTATACTAAACACTGAATACATATCGGAAGCCAATTCCATCATATTCAGAAGTTAGCTTTTCAAATCGAGTTATATTAATTTGAATTCATTTAATTAGTTTCTACGAGTTTCGAACTCGCACGACCAAACGATATGTCCAATCGCCACGAAATTCGATGGCATATAATAATTCACTATTACGGATCCACTGAAACCAGTTCCGTCAAAATTTGAGAAAGTACCCTAGAATGCTAATTTTTACATGTTAATTAAAACGAATAATTTCTAAAATTAGTTAAATCACTTTTAAATCCAAATTAAAATTTTACTATCTCCATTCTTATTCAAATAGATTTTAAATCAACTTTAGAAATCATTTTCATTCATATTAAATTCAAGATTCAAAAGTTTAAACAGTTCCAAATATTAAATTTAACAATTTAATTATCAAATAAACTGTAATATTTGAAATATAAGTTATTTAACTTATAAAATTAACTTTTCAATATTTAAAATCAATTAAATATTCCAAATTCAAATGACTGAAATTCTGGGTCGTCACACCTTATGTACTACTCTTAAGTACACAACCTTATAGAAAGAAATTTAAGTCAAGTTCGCTCATAATTAATCATGATTTGTCCAACCAAGTTCGATTATTCCTTATCGATACATCATTACGCACCACAAGGAGGAGTGGCTTTTGATATTTATTCATTTTTAGGTACGTTCGAAACTCTTTCCCGTATACTCACTTATTCTATCAAATTGAATCATTTTATTTTATTGTACATTATTTTATTTACTTTTGTTTTATACTCTATGATGTTATCAAAAACATATTACATGTGTATCAAATACACAAGTCTATGTTGGTGATAATTCATGGATGCATATTCAGGGTATAATCAAATCCCCATGTTTAACCTCGATGAGGAGCATACCAGTTTCATAATTAATTATGGAATATATTTCTATAAAGTGATGCCTTTTGGGCTCAAAAATGCATGGGGAACATATCAATGGTTGGTAAATAGGATGTTTGAAAACCAGTTTGGGAAAGACATAGAAGTATACGTCGATGATACATTGGTAAAATCAAAAGAAAGGACAGACCATATAAAAGACCTGAATGAGATGTTTGAAGTATTATAGAAATACAAAATGAAACTGAATCCACAAAAATGTTCTTTCGAAATCCAATCTAGAACATTTTTAGGATATATAGTAAGTGCTGAGGAATAGAAGCAAACCTCGAGAAAATAAAAGTAATCTAAGATATGGCGAATCCTAGAACAAGCAAAGATGTGATGAGCTTAAATGGACAAGTGGCAGCACTTAACTGGTTTTACCAAAATCCACCGACAAGTATGTTCCATTTTTCTATATGATCAAGAAAAGGAGAACTTTTGAATGAACAGAGGAATGCCGAAAAGCATTCCAGAAGTTAAAAGATCATTTGGTAAAACCATCGATACTATGTAGTCCAGTGGAATGTCAAGGTTTGTTTTTATTTATGGCAGTATCCGAGCATGCAATCAGTTTTGTCTTAATACGGGAGGAAAATGGAGTTCGATTAATAGTGCATTATATGAGAAAAAGGTTAAAGGACGCAGAAGTATAGTATCTGGTTATAGAAAAGTTAGCTTATTGTTTAGTGCTATCATCTTGGAAATTAGGGTCCTATCCCTAAGAACATGCATCTAAAGTCTTAAATAACTATCTACTTAAGCAAATTTTTAGTAAACCTGAAATGTCTGGAAGGTTAATAAAATAGGGAATGAAATTAAGTCGATATGATATCAAAAATATACCTGAGGTAGAAATAAAGGAACAAGCACAGGTTGATTTTGTAACATAATTTATGGAGTTTATTAATAACAATTTGAAAAGGAAAGAAAGTTGAACCAAGATGGAAACTATTTGCTGATAGGACATCAAATGAACAAGGGAGCAGAAGTTAGGTATGTGATAATTATACCCAACTAACATCGATTACATTATGCAATGAAATTATGATTTCCCTTGGACGATAATGTAGCCAAATATGAATCGATGGTAGCTGGGTTAAATTTAGCCCAGTAGTTGAAAATTCCCAAAATTGAGGTGTTTAGCGATTCACAGTTGATGATAAACCAATTAAACAAAACCTATCGAAAAAGGATGCATGATTAGCCCAGTATGTAAGAAGATCCATGAGATGTTAGCCCAATTCGAGGATTTTTTAATCCATCATGTGCCAAGAGAGAAAAATGCTCAAGCAGATTCACTAACAAAATTATCCATTTCCCGTGGGGCAACAGACATAAAGATTATCCCCATTGGATTCCAACAAAGTCCAAGTATTGAGTTTGAGGAAAAGAATCAAATTGCAAAGCACTAGTTTTAACTCATTCACCAATTCGACAATACAAAATAACGAAGAAAATTTTGAGGGTAAGGAATATCATGGGACGAACTATGAATAAATATGAGAGCATGATCATAGGATCAATATGAGAATAACTAGATGGCACCAATAGTAGAATATTTACGCAAAGGAACTCTACCAAAGGATAAGAATGAGTTGAATAAATTAAGATACCAAATACCTACCATGATCAATCAGATATTATATAATAAAGGACACTTAGTTCCTTATTTGAGATGCATAACCCTAGAAAAAGGAATGAAATTATTAAAAGAAGCCCATAAAGGGTTTTTAGGTGACCATTCCAACGGCATGAAATTATCCAAGAAAATAATGAGATAAGGGAATTATTGGCCTTGGATGAGTGAGAATGTTTTGACCTATGTTAAGAAATGCGATAGATGCCAACAATTCCCAAAATCCCAAGCCCTAGCCTTTTGATATTTAGGGAATCAATTTAATAGGATCTTTGCCTGTCACAAAAGGAGGCGTGAAATTTGTAATAGTGGCAATTGACTACTTTAATAAATGGGTTTAGACAATTGCCTAACATAACTGCAGGAAAAGTCCTAAAATCTATGATAAAAAACAAAGTTAGCCGCTTTGGACTCCCAAACAAAATCACTTCTGATAATGGGGCTCGGTTTGAAAGTGAAAAGTTTACTCGCTTCTGTGACAAGAATGGAATAATAAATAGATTTCCTTCAATGGCCCACCCAAAAACTAATTGAGTAGTAGAAGTTATGAATAAGAACCTTAAGAATATTTGAAAAAGCAGTTAGAAAAAATAAAAAGGAATTGGATAGAGGAACTTCCACTTGTTCTTTGGCCATATAGAACTTCTTCGAAGATGGTCAACGGGGCATACCCCATTTTCTTTGGCACATAGATTCAAAGAAAAGATTCTAGTTAAAATCAAAGTCCCATCACATCGAAGAATTGCATATGCCTACGAACAAAATAAAGAAATTAAAAATGAATCCGTAGATTTGATTAATAATCTAAGAGATCAGGGTGAATTAAGAATATAAGATTATTAGAGAAATATTATCAACTATTATAACTCAAAGGTAAATTAAACGGCCTTCCAAAAAAGTGACTAGAAACTCAGAAGGGTATTGGTGAATACCAAAATTCCGACTGTTGGATCATTATAGCCAAATTGGGAAGGACCTTTGGTTATCTATGAAGTGATTCCACTAGGAACTTATCAACTAAGTAGGCCCAGAAGGAATATAATAGCAAGAACATGGATTGTCGAGCACTTGATACCTCACTTCACTATAGATAAAGCAATTTTAAAGATCTATTCTAACAAACGTCCATTGGACTAAGATGGATTATACTTGACATATCTCCTAACCTGACAAGGTGCCTTATACCCAGAAGAGGGTAAATTAAATCTTTGGTCCCACCTCCGGGCCCTGCCAAAGTAACCGCCCAAAGATGATGGTAAAATCAAGCCTTTGGTCCTACATCCATGCCTGGTCAAAGCAACCATCCAAGGAGTGATGGTCAATAAAGCCTTTGGTCCTGCCTCTGGGCTGGCTAAAGCAATTGCCCAAAAGTGATGGTCAAATTAAACTTTTGGTCGTGCATCCACACATGGCCAAAGTAACCATCCAAGGAGTGATGGTTAATAAAGCCTTTGGTTCCACTTCCACGCCTAGCCTAAGCAACCATCCAAGGAGTGATAGTCAACAAAACCGTTAGTCCCACCTCCATGCCTGACCAAGGCAACCATCCAAGGAGTGATGAACAATAAAGTCTTTGGTCCCACCTCCACATCTGGCCAAAGCAACCATCAAAGAAAGGATGACTAGCTAAGCTCGAATAAAGAATAAACATCTTAAAAGAAAGATTATCCAATCAAGAAATTTGTTTGAATCGGTGTTCATCGACGAAATGAAATTTATTAGAATAGAGAAAGGCGAGATAAGAGGAAAAGTTAACATCCAAGGAATGAGGTAAAGCTTAAGATAAAAGATCACTAAAACTAAAACTTAAGTAAACTTCTTATAGGGAGCAAGAGTTATACCCAAAATGTTAAAAAAAATTAAAGCCATGGAACTATTAAGGAACAAAAAAGGCAAGATTTCCATGTTAAGAGCCATCGCATGTTGAAGTCAAGCTATCACAGGCTGAAGCTACTGCATATCGAAGTCACAAAGCTATCACATGTCGAAGTCACAAAAGCCATAACATGTCGAAGTCATAAAGCTATCACATGAAGAAGTAGAAAAGGTATCACATATTGAAGCCATTAAAATATCGCATGTTGAGAATATCAAGTAGTTATCGCATGTTGAAGTTATCAAATATTGAAGCTATCGCATGAAGATGATATCAAATATCAAAGCTATCGCATGTTGAGGGATGCTATCACTATTAGTACTATCATGAGTTGAAAAAGGAAGCTATCGCATGATGAGATTCAAGGTTATCACTAACTAAGAAATGATGCTATCGAATGTTGAGAAACTGCTATCGCACATCAAGAAATTAGCATACGAAGCACTTTAATTAGCCATGTGGAAACTCTTGATTAATCCAACCGTTCCATGTCATCATGAAGAGATCAATAGTAGGTTCTACCATATGTAAAACCAACAGTTGCGCCATGTCTGCAAAATAACAACCGTTCATCTCCCGTAAATGCCACGTGTCAAAGATCTAAAGGTATAATTTTTCTATAAATAGGCATGTGCCCCCTACTAAGAAGGGATGAATTTCGAATTGTACTTCCTTTTCACTTCATTTTTACTTAGACATAAATAAAGAACTCGATTTTGGACTTTGATGGTCACCTAAGTCAAATTCTAATTAAGACTTGACAAAGGACTTGAATAATCACCTATTTGCCCAATTAACTACTTGACTATATGATGGCTTGCATACTTGTCCAAGAGCTAATCCTCTTGCCCAAGTATCATTGATTTCCTCGACTTAAACATATAGGTTAGACCTAATTTTTGTTCTAACAAATTTGAAGAGGAATTTTGTGGTGGATCCATTATTTGTATAGTGGAGTTTGGATAATTTTTTGTCTTAATTTTAGCGGCATGGTGTTCCGCATCGGCTAAAGAAGCGAGGGAATTGAAATTTTGTAAGGAGTTATTGAATGCATGTTGGTAGAGACTTGGTTTGATTTTTGGTGAAAAATTTGTAAACAAATTTGCTAAAGATTATCCTTCTTCTAGTGCCAAAATGTTAATGAGATTTTTCAATCTAACAACGCCAATTAGAAGTAGTTGTGCTACCATTGCACAACCATGAATTATCAAGTTAATGTTTATCAAAATATCGTGAAAAGTGGTAGTTGTTTTGCTCAATGCTCACACAATTACGAGGTTAAGATGTTAAGGAATTAGAGGAAAGTACAAAATATGAGAAAAGTAAAGAATACAAAAGTATTTATATGGTTCAGATGTTAAGGAATTCTACGTCTTTAGGTCAAATCACTTAATATTTTATATTTCTTTTAGTACAAGCACATAAATCAATGGATATTTTGTATCTAACTTTTATAGTAACTATAACACCCCTAATTTTAGTTAGCATTTTTTAGGAGATTTATTTAGATAACTTAAATATAATAATGTGATATGTAGTGTGATAAGGAATTGAGATTTGATAATCAACCTGGTTGAGCCATAAGTAACTAAATAATTGATTAATAAGATTGTTTTGTGACTTAAGAATAATAAATATATAGGAGGGGTAATTTAGGAATAGAAACCCTTCATACCTTAAACCCTCCCTCTCCTCTATCATTCTCACTTTCACAAAACATAAGCAATCAAAATAAAATACGGAGGTCGGCCACTGCTAAGTGAGAAAATCACGAAAAATCTAAAAGGGATTCAAGAGCAAAGTTAGGGAAACTAAAGCACTCATCAAATCTCATCTCTATAATCAAAATCAAGGTGAATAATAATCAAATCGATCTCATTTTTGTTATATTTTGATTGTTAAACTTCGGTTTAGATTTGAAACCGAATTAATTGATGATTGGATGATATGCCATGTTTGATTTTGCGATCTTTTGAATTAATAAAGAATTAAATGGATTTTATGAAATTAAATGATAGGTTTAAGATCAAAACCTTAATTAACGATCTCTAAAAGATTCAAATTTTTGATATGTGGTATAAAATGATATCTTGGAGATGGGTTTTTAATTTCATAATTTTCTAAGTTGAAATAAATATTTTATGAATTTCCCAAGGAGAAAATTGAGTTATTTTTGGGTCTTAATTATTTAAAACAATTAAATCTGAATTTTGGCCTTGAAATTTTTATATGATAAAGAATATTCTATTTCTCAATATATGTGATTTTTTGGGTTTTTCCCAAGTGATTTCGAATTATTATGAATTTAATATGCTAGAAAAGCATTTAAGTTATTAATTAATTAAGGCATTTAATTAATTAAAGTGAGAAATGTTTGAGACTTGAAAATATTTGCAGTAGGTTTTTGAAAAAGGGTTTGGAAAAGATATGGTTTTATGCAATGAAAGTTTAACAAGAAAATGGATTATGTAAAAAGAACTTTCTTTTATTAGATATCTATTTGGTTCAATATGGTAGGTTATTATTCACACCATACTTTTGTCTGACCCAAAGTTTTGTCTTTCCCTTAAGCTCTAGGGTCCTCATTTGAGTAGATCGAGAGTAAGGTTTTTCAGGTTTTCATTAAGAAATTAAACTTCCAGAGAAATGCAGAAGGCATTCTAGCTAATTAGGAGTTCTTATCTGATTCGCCGTGTATTTGATTTTGTTTGAATGTATATAAGAGCAAAGTTGCAATATTGCCTAGTATTTAATTTTGTTCAACCAAGGGGCCATCTTCATATGCCGCTCTTGGAGTATATTGCAATAATTATAATTCTTTGAGTGTAGGTTTATTAATGTGATTATGTAATGAATATGAAATATCAAATGAGATGTGAAAATTTATTATTAAACCGTGATAAAAAAATTCATATTCATATGCCTATGATTATTGATATGATTAACATAGCCGTATGTTTTCATCGAGAATTAATAACTATGGATGACTGCAACATCCGTAGTAGTTAGTTTTGGGCCTCATAATGGGCGATGTTGCAAATTGGTATCGGAACATAGATTTACGATTAAAAGAATTTTAAACCTAAAGAGTTTTAAAAACATATTCTTAATTAATCAGAGAAGAAGATTGGGGTATGGGATAACGCTATAATAATGTACTTGTATTTGCTATATATAAGCATGTATTCCATCTCTATCCTCCCCTCTCTCTTAGACCGTTCTTTTGTATCTTATTAAGGCTCGTATGTAAACTTATGAGAAACAAAGATACGAAAGCAGGAAACGAAAGAGTGAATCTAGGTAGAGGAAGCATTACAATCAACGGAAATTCTCGACCTACTACTAGAAGGAATTCGGGTCGACAGGCAAATGCTAATCAAAACGCAAATGCCAATGTAGGTGCTGCGACCCAACCAGTAGATATGAGGACTATGTATCAGTTCTTCATCACAAGTTGGAGCAACTGCAGGAGTAGTTCGAAGAAATGCTTTTAATGCGGGAGGAGTTGACCCAGTGGTGCCATTTGGTAATAACTATGCCAAGTTGAGCCAAGATTACACTAGTTTGGATGGAGAGCCATTTTTGGGAATCGAAGATGCAGTTGAAGTGGAAAACTGGCTGTTACACTGCGAGAGAATTTTCACTGATTTCAAATTAAATGATGAGCATAAAAAGAGATTGGCTTCTAGACAGTTGTAGGGAGCCGGTTTATTCTGGTGGAATGGAGTTACCGTAGGATTCCAGAGCAGGAGTTGACTTGGGTGGATTTTCGAAGGAGATTCGAGGAAAGATTTTTGTCCAAAGTAGTTAAGTCCGCTTTGCTTAGGATGTTTATGGAATCGGAGCAAGGGGATGTGACGGTATTGGAATAATCTTCTTAGTTTGATGAGCTATCTAGATATGAATACGCTACTATTAACACCTTGATTAAGAGAAATGAGAAGTTTATCCAGCGGTTGAGGCGGAAGATTTCTAAGGCAACCATGTCGCATCTCATAGCTCATCGAACGTAATGGTGGAAATGGCTATCCGGAATGAATAAATTCTTTTAACTTTTAGGACGGAGAGGTCAGTAGAGACTCAAGATTCCAGGGAAAGAAGAGGAAGTTCTTTAAGAAGAAGGGAGCTCAGAAGGATGGGGTTTCCAAGAAAGGGAAAGTAGATGTTGTTTGCTCCAAATGCGATAAGAAAAGACATTATGCTCATGAGTGTCGAACTAGTAAAGGGAAGAAGGTTACAGAAAAGAAAAGGGTGAAGTCCTTTAATTGTGACCAGATGGTGCACTACAAGAATTAGTGTCAAAGCCGACAAAGGAAAAGTTTTCGCTTTAGAGCCATCATCTTCCAGACCAATTGCTATTGAGAAAGGAAAATCTATGTTGGAAGGTACATTTTTGAGTCATAGTATACAAATTAGACTGTTATTTGATAATGGTGTTTTGCATTCATTTATATCTCAGCGTTTGGTAGATAAGTTATGTTTAGAACCATAATACCTTATTACTTACATAAGGATAGCTAATTCAATAGGAGGGTACGCAACTATTGGGATGAGATGTGACTATCTAGAGTTTGAGCCGCTAGGTTATACTTTTTCCTGTAGTTTGTATGTACTTAATTTCGTAGACTTGGGGATTATTTTGGGTATGGATTGGTTGAGCAAATACGGTGCTAGGATATTTTGCTAGGATAGGAAAATATCAATAAGACATCCTGACAGTAGTGACCAAATAGTATACTCGGTTGAGAATTCGAGTCCAAAAATTTGTGCATTATTGGGTGCCATAAAAGTGGAAGACGAATTGGATTGGGTTTTAATCGTAAGAGAATTTGTAGATGTTTTTGAGCCAGTTGCAGGACTACCACCAGAAATTGAGTTTCGAATAGATCTTATACCGGGAGCTGAACCCGTAAGTAGGCCACCTAGCAGGATGACACCTACCGAGATGAAGGAGTTAAAGGTGCAGCTAGTGGACTTAGAAGGAAAGAGTTTTACTAGACCAAGCGGTTCATCTTGGAAGGCGATTGTGAGGAAACCAGATGGGTGATTGAGATTGTGTATCGACTATCGTACGCTGAACGAAAGGACGGTAAATATTAGATATCCTTTGCCAAGGATTGATGATCTATTTGATCATTTGTGTGGAGCCAAAGTATTTTCTCAGTTGGATTTGGCGGTAGGGTTCCATCAGTTGAGAGTGGCAGAGGACAATATTCCTTTGATGGCATTTCGAATGAGGTACGGTTCATACGTGTGGTTAGTGGTGTCACTCGGATTGACTAATGCATCAGCTTTCTTTGTGGATTTCATGAACCAGAGTTTCCAAGATCACTTGAATAGGTTCGTGTTGGTGTTTATTGACGACATTTTGATATATTCTAAAGATGAAGAGATCATGAGATTCATTTTAGAATAGTGTTTGAGATGTTGATGCAACATCAATCGAAAGCGAAGTTTCCTAAGTGTCATTTTAGGAAAAGAGAAGTGAAGCTTCTCAGCCATGTAACCTTGGAAGAAGGTGTTAGGAAATCAAATCCATGGTTTTAATGACAACAACTATACAATGAAAATCAAATGTACATATATATGTATATATACAGGAACTTGCTAGAACAACATCACTAGAAAGACAAGAACAAGGTGCAAAGAATAATACAAAAGACTACAAGTCGATAAGATCAAAGAACCAACAAGAAACATGCACAAAAAGGACATGCACAGTTTTCAGATGTCTGAGTGCACAAGTCAGACGTCTGAAAATATCCTCTGGAACAACAAAACAGACAAGACCAGACATCTGGAAATCTACCCTGTACAAAAATTATATACTACCAGACGTCTGATACAAATACCAGACGTCTGATTTCAAACTTGCGAACAAAAATTATACAGGCTCAGACGTTTGATACAAACATCCAGACGTCTGAATTCAAACTCGGGATTGAAATTTAAACTTCAACTGTCAGATTTGAATAGACGTCTTCACTTCTCTTCGCTACAACTCTTCACTTCTCTTCGCTGCAACTCTTCAAACATCCAGACGTCTTCACTTCTCTTCGCTGCAACTCTTCATCATCAACAGAAGCAACTATAGAGCACTCATTAATGGATGCAACTACTCAACATACCTATCTACAACTATATATAGCATCAGAAATCAAGAGAAAGAATACACCTGACTACCTAACAACTCGACTCTCTATATTGATCATCTCTTGTTCTAATCATCTACTTGCTATCCAATTTGAAAATCTAAGATCATACACTTCTATATTCTCTCGAACAATATTGTATTCAATCATTCAAGAGATATAGGAAGTTCAATTGTACTATATAGTCAAAATCCGTGCAATAGAGAACACATAGTTGACAAAGAAACTCTACTATTGTAAACCCGTTCCTCCTTATGAAGTGAGGGTTATTTGGTGAAAGAAAATTCCGAAGAGGAGCTTCGGGACTGGACGTAGGACGGGAGGTCCGAACCAGTATAAAAACCCAAGTGTGATTATTCTTATTTACATTCTTTACTATCGTTACATTATAGTTTAATTTAGTTATATACTTGTCATTTGTATAATCGATCCACCATACTATAGACTATCAATTGGTATCAGAGCGAGGGATTCTAGAGATCGTAACGACATCCTAGAATAAATGGCTATAAAGAGATCTAGTCAAGGCAATAGGAAAAGGAAGAGCAATAAAGAAGAATCAAAGGAGAAAACAAATAATTGCTTCATGGCTAAACTCATATTACAATCGGTATGCTTAGATTCTTTATATAAAGATCTTTTGTTAGCACATGATGAACTATTAAAAGATTGTAAAACCTTGAATAAAGTTAATAGAATTGCTTTAGAAAAGTTAAAAGATTGTGAGCAAGAAATTTCCAGTTTAAAAGAGGAAAATATATTTTTGATAAAACAAACTAAATGTTTTGAAAATACTGTAGAAGAACTTGTTTCACAAAAAGATTTCCTACAAAAAGAAAATGAGCAGTTAGAAGATAAAAACAATGATCTTTTGGAGGAAATCAATGTTTTACAAAATAAAAATACTATGTTTGAAAAAGAAAAGGAAATTTTTTCAAAAGAAATTACGGATTTGAAAAGACAAAATGATTATTACAATCATCTTTAGATAATTCGGAATCTCGAATTTTTCTTCTCGAAAATGAGAACTGTACGATAAAAAGGGAGAATTCAGAATTAAACAAGCAAATTGATATTTTGAAAAACAGTAATATTTCTTTTGAAAATAATAATTTTGGCTTCAAAGCTAAACTTAACACTGAAGTCACAAAATTTAAAAAAGGTCAAAACGATTTAAACATGATTTTATCTAGTTCTAGACCTTTACATGACAAAAGTGGTTTAGGATATAATAAAACTGATCGTAGAAATAGCACTAGATACGCTTTCATGTATAAAAAAAAGTTAGCGCTAGTACTAAATTTCGAGTAAAGTCTAGATCAAATTCTTATAGAAATTCAAATACTGATATAGCCAATAATATTTATAATTTCCCTAGAATTACAAAATCATTGAACGGAAATATGAATAAAAATTATCTAAGTATTTGGATTCCTGTAAATTGGAAAAATAGAGAAAATACATTGATTATTATTTTGATATGGTAGTTAATAATGAAAATTATATTTATAAAGGTTCAACAAACCCAAATGGGTATGGTTTCCAAAGACCTAACCCCCGGACCCTAACATAGTAAGTGGGTACCAAAAATGATTTTTATTTATTGCAGGTACTCGAAGAAACAAAAGGAAAGATTTTGTTCCCTCGTTCTTTTTTGATAATGACAAAGGGGGAGAGATAATAGAAAGCACATATTCAAGGGGAGATTTATAAAAATTATACATAAGTACATTATATAGTTGTCATCATCAAAAAGGGGGAGATAGAAGGGTTATCCTTGGACCCTGCCAAGATAGAGACTGTAAATAGTTGGGAAAGACCCGAGACAATGACCTAGTAAGAAGTTTATTTGGACTTACTGGCTATTACCAGAGATTTATTAAGGATTACTTACGGATGGCGCCCTTTGACTAAGCTAACTAAAGAGGACGTGAAGTTCAGTTGGCCCGAAAAATATGAGGAAGCATTTCTAAGTTAAAGTATTTATTGACCAATATGCCCATGTTAGTTGTTCCAAATGAGAATCAGGATTTAGTGGTGTATACGGATGCATGTGGAACATGGTTATGAGCTGTATTGATACAAATGGGTAATGTGATTGCCTATGCTTCTCGACAGCTTAGACCATATGAAGTTAGAAATCTGACTCATGATTTGGAGTCGAAAGCGGTGATTTTTGCATTGAAAGGGTGGAGACACTACCTTTTGGGATAAATATTTGAATTGTAAACAGGTCATAACTCTTTAAGATATTTATTTTCTCAAAAAGAGTTGAATATGAGACAGCAGAAGTGGCTGGATTTTTTAGCAGCTTATGATTTCGATATTGAGTTTACACTGGGGAAAGAAAATAAAGTTGTGGATGAACTTAGTAGAAAACATCAAAATGTGGCGTTAGCCATGTTGGCAGAATGGAAGGATTTAGAGGCATTGACTACTTGTAGTGTGCAGTTAAGATCGCTACCAGTTCCAGTCAAAGTACCGCCATATTGTCTTGTTTGGAAGTTCGACTGGTATTGATCGGAAGGATTGCTTCTAAATAAAGGGATGATCCAGTGTTAGCTGAATGGATAAGGAGACTAGAAAGTAGAACCTAGATCGATGATCTGAAAGATTTTAGTCTTGACTAGAAGGGATGGTTGAGTAAGAAGGGACAATTGTGTGTTCCAGATGTTGGTGACCTAAGAAATGTCATCTATCGAAGTTTACGATTCATCCTGAGGGAACTAAGATGTATCAAGATATAAAGAGAAGTTTCTTCTAGGAAGGTATGAAAAGGAATGTAGGCTTATGGGTAAAGCAGCGTGCGAATAGACAGCAAGTAAACAGAAGCCGAGTGGGTTGCTTTAGCCTTTAGATATACCAGTTTGATAATGGGATTTGATATTTATGGATTTTATTAACGGGTTGCCAAGGTCGAATTGGAAAATGAGAGTATATGGGTTATAGTAGATAGCCTAACCAAGAGTGCACATTTCATTCCTGTTAAGTCAACCATGACAACACATGTTTTGGCTAAGCTGTTTATAAAGAACATAGTTAGACTGCATGAGATTCCTAGTTGTATAGTCGGTGACTAATTTGCATTGTTCACTAGTGAATTCTGAAAGAATCTACAGGAAGTGTTTGGTACCAAGCTTAACATGAGTACCACTTATTACCTATAGACAGATGGATAGACAGAGAGAGTCAATAAGGTACTAGAGGATCGAAAGCTTGTGTACTAGATTTTGGTAGGCCGTGGGAAGACCATTTGCACTGGGTTGAGTTTTTCTATAATAATAATTATTAGACTAGTATAGGGTGGCGCATTTCGAAGCTTTGTATGGAAGACCGTGCAAATCACCAGATTGTTGGTTAGAGAGTGAAGATAGATTGGTCCTTGGTCCAGATATGGTAAGAGAAGCCACCGAGAAGATTGAGTTAATCTGAGGTAGGATGAGAGAAATTCAGTCTAGGCAGAAAAGTTACATAGATAAAAGATGTAAAGATTTAGAGTTCTCAATTGAAGATCGTGTTTTCATCAAGGTATCACTGATGAAGGGTGTGGTATGATTTGGAAAGTCAGAGAAACTGGCACCATATATTGGACTATTCCCTATAATAGAGGGGATCGAAAAACTCGCGTACCGAGTAGAGTTACCAAGTAGTTTGGCAGGTGTCCATAATGTGTTCCATGTATCCCATCCTAGAAAGTATGTGCATGATTCAGAGACTACTATTGCTCCAACTGCACTAGAAGATTTAGTAGTAGAAGCAGATCTAACTTTTGTGAGACAACCAGTTCGAGTTGTAGTAAGAGATGAGAAGAGGTTAAGGAACAAGGCAGTCAAGTTGGTAAAAGTTTAGTGGAGTGACAACAAGAAAGACTGTACTTGGGAGATAGATGACATGATTAAAGAGACTTATCCTGCATTATTTTGAGGGTATGCTCTATATTTGTTGTATATAGGTTGTTTATTGGTCAGATAGGCTAGTATTATTATTACATAATGTTACAGATGTTTGCATGTTTGATATTCTTAGTATATTGTCATTACTGAATTTCGAGGACGAAATTCTTTCAGAAGGGAAGCCTGTAACACTCCTAATTTTAATTAACATTATTTAGGAGATTTAATCAGATATATTAAATAGAATAATGTGATGTGCAGTGTGATAAGGGATTGAGATTTAACAATCAACCTGGTCAAGCCATAGGTAACTAACTAATTTGTTAATTTGATTGTTTTATGACTTAAGAATAATGGATATACAAGAGGGGTAATTTAGGAATAGAAAAACCCTTTATACCTCAAACCCTCCCTCTCCCCTATCGTTCTCACTTTCACAAAACATAAGCAATCAAAAAAATAAGGAGGTTGGCCATTGCTAAAGGGGAAATCATGAAAAATCTAAAGGAGATTCTAGAGCAAAGTTAGGAAAACTAAAGCACTCATCAAATCTCAACTCTATCATCAAAATCAAGGTGAATAATAATCAAATCCATCTCATTTTTGTTATATTTTGATTGTTACTCTTCTGTTCAGATTTAAAACTGAATGGATTGATGATTAGATGATATGCCATGTTTAATTTCGCCATGTTTTGAATTAATTATGAATTAAATGGATTTTATGAACTTAAATGATAGGTTTAAGAGAAAAACCTTAATTTATGATCTCTAAATGATTCGAAGTTTTGATATTTGGTATAAAATAATATTTTTGAGATTGGTTTTAATTTCATAATTTTCTAAGTCGAAATAAATATTTTATTAATTTTCTAAGGATGAAATTGAGATATTTTTGGGTTTTAATTATTTAAAATAATTAAATGTGGATTTTGGTCTTGAAATTTTTATTTGATAAAGAATATCATATTTCTGAATGTATGTGTTTTTAAGGGATTTTTCCCAAGTGATTTCGAATTATTATGAATTTAATATGCTAGAAAAGCATTTAAGTTATTAATTAATTAAGGCAATTAATTAATTAAAGTGAGAAATGTTTGGGACTTGAAAAATATTTGTGGTAGATTTTTGAAAAAGGGTTTAGAAAAGATATGGTTTTATCTAATGAAAGTTTGACAAGAAAATGGATTAGGTAAAAAGAACTTGCCTTTATTAGAAATAAATCTGTTTTCTAGATAATTACGGTGATGCCATGCCGCATGTATTCTCTCCGAGTCTACAGAAGTGTCGCGTCCATGAGTGTCGACATCGATAAGGAAGAAAGTGCATGATAACTTCTAGGTAGTTATGGAGCGCCTTCAACCGTGTCGAATACTTGTTAACATAACATTATCGTGATTCATCTATGTCGAAGACGCCTCCCTTCGCCTATGTTTTTAAATAACGCCGCATATTATTGTTTTATATGGTTTCAAAGTCATATATACGAAAGGTAGTGACGTCGCATTTCTTGACTTCGCACTTATATATTTACGGCATAATAGCCGAAGTAAGTTATGTATAAAACTTTCAATGACTTTACTAGTTTTGATGTCGTAACTCATCATTTTCGATGACCTTGTGTATACCGAAGTTTTATATTAAACAGGATCGGCGATGATGCAGTCTAGCATTGATGCCGCACTTCTTCTTTTAATGCCGAAAAGGCTTATTTTCGTGTAAACTAAAATTGTTTAAAGGAGGCGAAGTGGCCTATGTTTTAAAGGGTCTATGACACTATGTCTTCGACTGTTGGCCATATAATTTATAAAGGTTTTAGGTTTTGGTCTTCGACCTTGGATAAAGGTCAACGAAGGGTATTGACACCGCATGTTTTAAGGTTTTTAATAAAGGCAGGGAGCCTTAAGCTTCTTAGTCGATACTATATTGCCGTCGACATTAATCTACATTAACCTATTTAAAGCGGCAACCTTATACCTTTTTTCAAATATAAACATGGCAATATATAAGGTGATTTATAAATGACATAAGACTTTGGTAACATAAAGAACTATATATTTCTTTGTGTTAAATATGGATTAAGGGGATTAATCATATATCATTATGAAAATGTTTCCAAGGAATTTAATGATGGAAAACGCCCAATTTTTGAGCTAAATTTACCAAAGAGAATATTACTTAAGATTAAGTAATTATGAGACATGAAAGATTATTTATTAAACATAATCGAATGATGGATGTTATATGTTCTTGTGTTTATTTGATCAATTATTATGCATGTTGTTATTATCATACTCACATCATTTATGATCCATAACTGCATTTTGGGGTGTTAAGGGCGGAATAACCAGCTAAGTTGACCCAGTGGTGAGTATAAACGGAATTAACTCATGAGTGAAGAACTGCATTTTGGAGATCATGTAGATTAGAAGTATAGGATGTCCAGAACTAATCAAAAGATTATTGATTTAGATAGGTTATTAGAAGGGTCCAATAGGTTCATAGTAATCCCACAAAAAACTATGTCATGAGAAATGTTATTGGAAGGGTCCAATATGTTCCTAGTGATCCCATGGAAACTATGTCTGGATGATATTGTTGATAGAAATCAATAGGTTCATGGTGATCCCGTAAAAACTATGATTTAAAATATGTTATTGGAGAATCTAATAGGTTCATAGTAAGCCCATGAATACTATGTTTAAAAGGTTATTGGTAGAAAACAATAGGTTCTTTGTGATCCTATAAAAACCATGAAGTTGGATAAACTGTCCCTAAGAATTGAGATATGTTATTTATCAGCCCATGAAAACTAATAGGTTCATAGTGACCCTAGAAAAACTATAAATTTGGATAGATAGTCAGATAAATTGAGATGGGTAATCCAGGGTATATTACATTCTTGCATATCATCATATACTGTTATGTTTTAACCATTGTAGATGCAGGAGTATGGTATATGGTTAATATATTTTGGTTAAGATACCAGTGAGGGGAAAACTCATTCCGCTTAGCGACGCGGTCTCACTAGATATCAATTTGGTTCGAGATGGTAGGTTACTATTCACCCTAGACTTTTAGTCCGACCAGAAGTTTTTGTCTTTCCCCTTTAACTCTTAGGTGTTCATTTGTGTAAATCGAGGGTAAGCATTTTCAGGTTTCCATTAGGCGAATAAGCTTCTAGAGACGTGTAGGAGGCATTCTAGCTAATTAGGAGTTCTTATATGATCCGCTGCATATTTAATTTTGTTTGAAAGTATGTAAGGGCACAGCTGTAATATTGCATAGTATATAATTCTGATCAACCAAGAAGGCATCTTTATATGTCGCTCTTAGAGTAATTTGTAATAATTATAATTTCTTTGAACCTGGGTTTACAAATGCGATTATGTAACGAACATGAAATATCATTTGAGAAATGAAATGTGAAAATTTGTTATTAAATTTTGTTGAAATTTTTTCATATTTATGTGCTTCTGATTATCGATATGATTTACATAGCCGCATTTTATCGTCGAGAATTAATAACTACGGATGGCTGCAGCATCCATAGTAGTTAGTCTTATGCCTTAGTATGCGGTATATTATAGTAACCAATTCTCTAAGTCTAAAAAATTCGATGCATTTTCCTATTATAATCCTTTCCCTTTATAGATGAAATGAAATCACATCGATTACTAACACCATACCTCCTACCTAATTGTCGTCGTTGGATTTTGCCACGTGTCCTTCATATGTACTCCTAAGATTGTGTACCATAGATTGATGACATGAATTTAGGCGAGCTAATTTTTGTTTTGGCGGGATAATTGAAATTTGGAATATTGTGATAGGCATGATGCCACAAGATGCTCACCACATGTCTAGGGTTTACGTTGTTTGAACAGCTTAGATTTGTTTTATAACCGGTGGTAATGCACTACGGCGCTCTACGCGGTGAGGGTCGTTCTGTTGATGTCGTGAAGGCGCATCGTACTTTGAGAATGTTGTGCAATTCTGGTGTTGACCTTTGGCGGTGCATCTCAGAAAGGGACTTCACTGGTTGGTAGCATGAAGCCTTCTAGCATGTGCAGTTCAGTGTGGGATTCATTGGGCCCTAAGTGATGTATCTGAAACTTATGCAGTTCTTGTATGATGTAGCTTTTGGGTTCACTTTACTCCATAAAGCGTTGATCCTTCTGTTGACTTCGTGTTCCTAATCCTTTGTTAATCATTTCACAAGTGAAAAACTGGGTGTATAAGACATTTTAACAATATCCATATGTAAATCGGATCCTTGTGACGACCGATGTCGTATTCCTAAAAGAAATAAGAATTTATGATATTTATAACTTAAAACAAATGAGAACCTTTGACCCGTTTCAAGTTTATAAAAGAGATTTATGAATGGTTTTATAACATTTTTAAAGGGGAAGTACTTTCTTTTCTTCTTTCCATCTTGTCAATATTTTAATTTTAAAATTTACAATAATAATTCTTCCCTAATGTGTATTGTTTCTTCACTTTTTTCTTCAAGGGCAAATACTTTTTTAATGTAAAACTGCTTAAACGATATTTTAGCAGCTGTTTAGCTAGTACTGTAAATGTTGTACGACTGTCCGACGTACGACTGTAAGGTGCTTGGTCCATGTTGTACGAGTCTCGTTTAACACACATGTTAGAACAAGAAAAAATGTACGAAAATATGTTAGTTCGAAAATGTCCGATGTTTTTCTATTATTCGAACATTGTCCGTCCTTTGAGCGGCTCATACGAACAATGTTCACGTTTAATGTTTATTTGTTCCATATCCGTCCGAGTCTCTTATAGGACATGACTAGGACACACCTTCGTCCGGTTCATTCCGACCCGTTTACACCACTACGTTTAGCACTTAAACGGTATTTTGAAAACTATTTAGTGCTTACATGGTTTTCTAAAGAAATTTAATACTCAAACGGTTTTTAGAAGATCGTTTAATGTAACATTACCTAAACGGTTTCTGAAAGTGGAAATTAGGAACACATCCTTTTTTAAATTTTATTAGGCCTACATTGTTGTATACTTTGAAACACAAATTACGTCCTTAGAATTATTTAGCATAGTCGCCGCTGGATCTTCATAACTGAACATCATGCTTACATAAATATTTGCAATATTAAAAACGTGATATCTTTCAGTAGATTTATCGACTTTCAATTTTGTTTTCACTATTAAATCAAAAAATTTATTATCTTTCTATTAAGATCTATATATGATATGTTTTGACGAAATTTTTTTATAAATATTTATGGCGGAAAATATTTACCCCCCAGAAAATATTTGTCTGAATATGTAGGCAAATATTTACCCCTGTAAAAAAATCGTCAAAACATATGACATATGGATTTTAATAGAAAGATAATAAAATTTGCGATTTAATAGTGGAAACGAAATTGAAATCATAAATCTACTGAAAGATATCACGTATTACAATTTAATTTAACATAATTGTCGATGCGAAAGAGCTTAAATATGATAAATACTTTTGGGGATGTAATTTGTATTTTAAAGTAGGAAGAGATATGGATCTAATTTTTTTCAAACAGAAGAATATGAGTCAAAAAGTTCCCTTTATAGAGACCCTTTATTAAAACTTAAATTCACATCCACCATTGAAATGGAAAATAGCTTTTCTTTTTTTTCTTTTTTCTGCCCCCCTTCCTGCTCAAAATCCACCGCCTGCCGCAGATGCCGTGGTTTTGAAAAAAGTCTCACAGCTTGATGCCCGTCCCGTGCTCCACCTCACCTCATGCGATCTGCTAGGAATATCTTTTTTGTCTTGTAAAGTTCTTGTATTTTATTAAAGAAAAGCTACTTTTCAAAAAGTTCTCTGGAACAGAGAAGCCATATAAATATAACTGTATCAAACAATTTCTTAATTAAACTTACTTTGGTTAAGCTAATTGTCATTGTTTAAGGTGCTGTACTTCTTCAATGCTAATAACTGTCGGTTCCCATTACATGGTCATTGATTATAACACCTTATCAGAAACAAGTCCTGACTCAGTTTGCACGTGCTATAACTCTATGTTTATCGGGATAGAGATTTAGGTTTTGTTTGGTTTATTATTTTTAGTTTTTGGTTTTCATCCATACAAAAATACGCACGACGTATTTATATTGTCGAAAACGATCGATTTAGAAAACGAAGTTAACATACAAAATAAAAAACAATTTTTTCTCTCCATGTTTTGAGAAATAACACAAGCACGTGAAACAATCCATTCTTCCATCGTCCCTATATTCCTTTCGTCCTTCCATCTGTCTTTTTTTCATTTCCTCCGCTGTCTTTTCATTCTTCTCATATTTGATATACCGAAAACACAAAATTTATTTTTAAATCAAACTCTACCTTAAAAACCAATTTTAAGATGTTTGTCCATGTGAGTTAAATTACTTCGAAGCGGCTTTTAGTGGCAATGAAGCAAACCTATCATTCATCAATAGGCCCTGTCTATTTCTATATACGGCAATTGAGTTTCAGTTTTACCAGAAAACAACTGATAATGCGATGTTGTTAATCTTATATGTCAGTAAAAAGGCATCAATATTTACCTCGCTTTCCCTTATTTCCTCACACTTATTCTTACTGTTAGTCGTCTTTCTGTCTGGAAAACGCGAAAAATTCAATCGCTATACAAAAAATAATTGGAAAAAGATGAGAATTCGGATATTAAGAAGTAAAAAAAAGCGAGTATGTACCATAAAGCAATGTTCCTAGCAAAAGGCAAAGTAAAAAAGGGATGTGTATCAATGATTTTCTATGTCATCTCCCTTCTGAATTTCTTTGGACAAACTTGCCCATTTATATTACGTACTTTTAGAATAGAGCAGAACAGTCTTGATTAAATACGTGGAAAAAGCGATGCAGAAGCATGTTCTCTTAACCGAGATTTACACTCTTTGATGTCTTGTAGTTTAATGCTATTCACTTTTACTTCTGGTTGTTTTACTGGTAGTAATGTATATCTATCTATCAACCTAATTCAGATTAGTTATATCAGCAGATTAGTTCATGAGCAGACCAGAACAAAGAAGAAAACAAACGCTGTGGTCCATATATTGTAAATGAATCCAAAATTCCCTCATTATTCCCCAAATGTTTTAGTACTGTACTAAAAAAATATAAAGAAAAAGAAAAAGAAAAACTGAAGTTTAATCACTGCAATAATAGATGATTATGAGCTGTTCTTGGTTTATTTAATCATAATCTTCGCCTTTCATAAATTTGTTGGGTCTTTTTTTCCATTCAAGACCCACCTTTTACTCATTTACTTCTTCTAGCATTCATAAATGCTATTAATTTCCAGGCAGGGAAGATAAAAACATTGAATCTATCTCGTCATCAAAGGACCCAAATTTTCAGTTTTAGTTCTGAGTGTTCATGAAAATATGATTTTTCTTTTCCCCCTTTGCTTACACTCCAACTGCTCTTCACTTCCAAAGCATAAAGATTGAAACTTTTCCAGCCCAAGTATGGTTTCTGCAATTCTCTGAAACCCATTTCAATTCTAGCAAAAAAAAATAGAAATTCATTCCTTTTATCGAATTTTAGCACAAGTATAGTTCTTGCAATTCTGTTAAAACCCATTTCGGCAAAAAACATATCAAAAAGATAAGTTTATTGTATCAAACTTTAGCCATGGGAAGTCTAGTTGGAGATCTTAGCAACATTGCGCAGCTGAGTGGATTAGACGCAGTTCGCATAATTGGCATGATTGTAAAAGCAGCACAAACCGCTAGAATGCACAAGAAAAACTGCAAGCAGTTCGCGCAGCATTTGAAATTGATTGGGAATTTGTTGGAACAACTGAAGATTTCAGAACTGAAGAGGTATCCAGAGACAAGAGAACCGTTAGAACAACTTGAGGATGCTTTGAGGAGATCTTATATATTGGTTTACAATTGCCAAGATCGAAGCTTTCTGTATCTTTTGGCAATGGGATGGAATATTGTTTATCAGTTTAGGAAAGCACAGAACGAGATCGATCGGTATTTGAAGCTTGTTCCTTTGATTACTCTTGTTGATAATGCAAGGGTCAGGGTATGATTTTTTTTTCTTTCTTTTTTCATGTTATTATGTGATGCATGTCTGCATCTAGTATGATCTTGTGGGTTAGGATCTTGGTTGAAGAAATTGATCATCATTAATGTTTTTTTTTTCATGTCACTTTTGATAAAGATGTCATTTTTCTAATGAAAGTCTTTCAACCATATGCATTTTTACTTTTCAGTTTTAGTTATAAAAATTTTAGACCTCCATTAACACAAGTTCTTTCTCTGTTTTTCTATTAGAAAAATTTACAGAATGTTATAGTCATAAGCAGAATCTCACATAGCGAGCGTTATGGACCTAGATGCTCTATGATAACTCTTCTTATGTTCTATATGATAGTGATCTTTCATTTGTATACATATATAATTAAGTATATTAACCGTTCAACGTGAGACTATTCTCAATAAATTTGGACATGGATTGACATTGTGCTTTAGCCTTTTTTCCCCCAATCTGTTTGTGGTCTAGAAGAACCTTTAAAGTGTGTAATTTTCTAGGTTTTCTATGATCTTGCATCACTCAGAAAAATATGAACTGAAGTTGTTTCATAGTAGATTAATTGACATTCTTGAATCTACTTGCCACAACTTTACATTGTAGGAAAAATTGGAGTACATTGAAAGAGATGAACGTGAATACACACTAGATGAAGAGGACAAAGAAGTACAAGAAGTGATCTTGAATCCCAACCCTTGCAATATTCCTGATCAAGTGCTTAAAAAGACTCTTTCATGCTCTTACCCGAAATTGGCCTTTAATGAAGCGCTTAAAATGGAGAACGAGAAGCTTCAGTTAGAACTACAAAGATCACAAGTTAGCATGGATGTTAGTGAATGCCAAGTGATTCAACATCTGATAGGAGTAACTGAAACCATAGCAAGTACTGTAAAAGATAAGAGTACGGAGACTGATACCAAGAAAGTTGAGCACGATTATACAGACTCGAGCAAGGATACATACGAGGGAAGCTACTATGAGAAGAATACCGATGTTGTATCGAGGTAAGTTTCCTTATTTAGCCTTAATGTCACATGTGCCCTATGTTAGACCACTATATTATTTTGTAGGTAAACAAACGGCAAGCTCTTGTTAAGGAAGATAAGTGGTATAATCAAACTGACTTTGTCCATCGCATGATGTAACCTTGTTAGGGGCATGCACACACTTTTTGGTTTTATGAGGTTTTTGGATCTTAAAAAACAGTTTATAGGCATTTTCTAGAAAAGGTAGTTTGATATATATTGATGTATTAGTAATTACATACAAAAGGACTCAAAAGATGGAGACCAAGATAAAATTAAAATGAGCATATAGAACATTGAAACTAGGCTAGTTTAGCCAAAACAGTAAGATCCTAAAATTTTAGAGCTTATGTTCATTATGTCATGTGTAAAAAGATTAAAAACCAACCAAATAAGCATCACAATACTTCATGCAAAGATTAACTCATATAACAAAAGCATTGAGATGTCACCTAGAGATGCAAGTTTTCAGAATCATAACAATGACAATAATATTTTTTCTAATCATTGACTCGTAAAACACAGTTTCTCAAAAATTTGCTGATAGTGTCTGATTTATATGGATATTCAGAAAAAGTATCACAATATTAGGCTAATTTTAGTAATTTTGTAACTATCTATTTTATGATCTTTGTGTTTTGCAGAAAAAATTATCGCATGATATAGCTCATATCTATCTTCGTATAGAACGGCCCATAATCACATCGTTTACATTCATTTGATGGCAAACTAGTTTCACTAATATCTTAACTCCACGCAGAAGTACTTCTACGGTTTCTTCAAGTAAAGATTTGCTTTCAAGCAAAGGATCGCGTATGTATGAGGATTGGCATGCTGATTTACTTGGTTGCTGCGCTGAGCCTTGCTTATGTAAGTCAAAAGCTATGCTTGATATGTGTAGACCTCTTTAAATATGCAGCATTTATATCTTTATTTACAAGTAGTAATGATCACTACTCATATTCTACTGACATACAGGCATCAAGACACTCTTCAACCCTTGTGGAACCTTCTCAAAAATTGCTTCGGTTGCCAAAAACAAACATATATGTAAGTAAAACATAAATGACTTTGAGGTTACAAGTGCATTAGCACAATTTTATATATTTTACAACAACTACATAAATCAATGTTCATATAATACCAGCATCTGAAGAAGCATGCAACAATTTGATGGCGTTCACACTAATATTGTCATGCTGCTGCTATACTTGCTGCATTAGGAGAAAGCTGCGCACTATGCTAAACATCAAGGTATCTTTGCCTTTTCTTTTGTTCTTTAAAAAAAAAATTCATGTAAATTGTGTATTGTTTATCTTCTAAGGGACGTTGCATTGGCGTCATATTAGATTTATTGTCAAATTCGACTTTGATCCTTTTAGTGTTATTTTTTTTAAATTGAGTACTTAGGTGATAGTACATAATTGTACTACAAGTCTTAGGTAGTACATAACATATTGTAAGTCAACATATGTCCAGTGGTTCGAATCACGCTACATAGGATTCGAGTCTGTGACCTCCCGCAACAAAGACGAGTACCTGACTGGGGCGGTGGTGCTGGACATCCTTTCGGTGTTTTAACTTGTATATGATGCATCATATTGCTCGAGTTATTTAAAACAATGGACTTATGCATAAAACGTCATATTGCTTACAGGGTGGGTTCTTCGATGACTTCTTATCTCATCTTATGTGTTGTTGCTGTGCGCTTGTTCAAGAATACCGTGAAATAGAGATACGTGGAGCTCATGGTACAGCTCAATCTCAAATTAAAACCAAGTAAATGCAAACTGCAACAAATGTTCAAAAAGGTAATTTGTACTTATGTAAATCATTTTTGTGCAGGTCCTCAGAAGACAAAAGTGAGCCCACCGCCCTCTCAAAGTATGGTATCTTAGACTGATATGAAAGCAAGATAGTTCTGAGCTGTGTTATATATGTATGTTTTCTTTTAGAGTATTGGTTACTTTTATTACTTGCATTGGAGTGATCTATGTATATGTATGTATATTAATTCCATCTTCTCTTTGAGTACCTTACTGTTTAGCGCATATGTAAAAGGGAAAGGTGATGTTCAAGTGATTGACTTGTATTGTTGGCTCGTGCTGGGAAATTATACTATGTTAAACTTTGATGCAGTATTAAGTCAGAGATGAATACAAAGTAAAATTAAATGGATTCACAGTTGGTTTTAGTCAAATTTCATCATACATATGAACTTCTACTACAAATATAAAATTCAATTCTCTTATATATATTTTAGATTTTAGATGGTGACGGTTACCTGTTGTGCCGCTTCTACCAGTAGTCACAGGCTAAAAACGACTTATATTGGTTAAATCGATATATGTTTCGATAAGATTGCAGGCCACAAATTAAATTTTGATGTTATCGTTGCACATTAAATAATATGGTATGTACGGGTTATGTTTTTGAGGTGTGTTCCATCTCGATTGTTTCATAACAAATGACATCAAAGTCTTGCACCATGATAGAAAGAATTTGAATTCCATTTGTGACAAGTATGGACGTGACGTCAATCTATGGGCATTGAAATTGCATGGGCAGTGTCGGTGCAAAGTTCCACGTGGACGTCAACTTATGAACATTGGTGGATATCGAAAGCTACATCAGGAGGCTAAATAAGAGGGGCGGTATATCCTACATCTATATGTGTATGAGGTTATGGTCCAAAATTATACAAGTTTTATTTTTCTCTACTACTTTGAATGGTCATATCCATCTCTTTTCTTTCAAATCCATATCTTTCTCTCAATCTACCTATAAAATCATATATGGCTTCCGCAATTACTTATTTTCACATCTCTTCTCATTAAAATCGGTATGATTCATTTATTTCACAATCATGATTTGACCAATAGTGTAACAACCATGTTAATGATAATCTAATTAATAAACGATTAATAAAATTAACCGTGGATTTAAATATTTAATTAAGATTTTAAATATAAATTTAGATCATTGATTGAAAATTTTCAATACTAGAAAGGAGACTTCTAATTAAAATAAGAAAATTCTTTTATTTTTAAAGTTTAAACAAATTGACTTATTAAAATATGTAGTGAAATAAAAAAATTCAAATGTGAATTTATTTTTGGTTTAGGATTCATTTGTTTGAAAAGCTTAGTTAAGTATAGTAGGTTAAAAAGGAATTTGATCAACTATATCCTTTAGGATTTGGCCTTAACCTTTCTCAAGCCCATTAGTAAATTCTATACCCTAACTCCTTAGCCTAGTCTTTAATCAGAAACTTCTTCCTGAACATATCATTTACGTTCTCCTCTTCAGCTTGGCAAAGGAGATAAAGGAAATCAATTTCAACCCTATAAATTATCATAAGAATTCAACAAAAATTCTACAAATCATAAGAAGAAAATGTATGAGCTCCTTGCCATTTTATCTGTCTTCTTATACAATCAATTTAGGGTTTTGAGTTAGTATTAAATCTCTGAAATTTGGAATTAGGGGCTATTTGAAGTGTTTTGGAGTTTTGGATAATTACTAGTAGGAGTTGAAGGAAGGAGAGGAAGTTCAGTTTTCAGCCTAATCAAATTCAGTTCATCTCTTCTCTTTTTGGATTCAATGTGATATTTTTATCTCACACAATTTATATCTATAAGTAATTACGCACCTGAATTGGATTAAAATCTTTGGTTAATGACGAATGAATGAATTAGAAAGTATAAACAAAATTTCAGAAATCTGTGTTGTGTATTTTGTTTGGGTTTGGGCATAAACACAAACCAATTGTACCTAAATGAATATTTGTGGATTTTAGGGTGTCAGTAGGACTTATATAGCCTCTACTACATTCTACATCTCTCCGAAATCGACAAATGTTGATTGTTCGAAGGGAATTAACTGCCCAGGAAATCGCAATAGTCCACTGAATTGCTTACTCAATCTACTGACCTAAAGAAAATTTGCTTCAGGAATTCGTATCCAGTCAACTGAATTCAATGATTCGGTCGACTAGAACTGGAACATTATTATTGTTCCAGGAATACCTAACTAGTTGACCGAGGTCCATTTCAATCGACTGGAAAGGTAAAACCTGGAGTAATAAACTCCCTATTGAACCCAATTTTGGTCGACAACTTTTCTTATCTTTGATAGCTTGTCTTATGGGTTCTTGAGCTTACTCTTGGCTGTATTGACTTCTGATATTTCAGTAGCAACTGATTTTTATGAATTTAAAATCTTTTGATGAGAAAATTTGCATCTGCTTATATATATTTAAACTTTGTTTTAAAATAATTTATAGTAAGATTTCCAAGTTGACAAACAATTATGAAAAATAAATATATATGTTTACATGAATTATAAAATATAGTAAGCTATATCTTAATAGAAAAGAATGGATTTATTTTAAAATTAATAAAACCTTTATACTCTTTCTTTTTAATTACTATAGTAATAAAAATTTGAATTATTTCTACCGCACTTCATGATTTCCTATAAAACAAAGAATTTTAATAAACGATTGAATTGTTGGATTGGTGTCCGTACAATTCTTTTGTTTATTATTGTATTTTGTTAAATAGATTTTGAGCGTAATTTACTAGCTTTTAGTAAATACTTTAATTTACTATCTGGTATGAGACAGTTAGTTAAATCCTAATGATTACTTGAGTGACAGTAATTAACACTTAAAATTGTATTATCTTAGGATGTTATGGTTTCACGCCGATAGATCCCCGAGAGAAGATGGCTTACTTTTTGCATCAACCTGAGAGTCGATACCATTTTAGATTTGGGTAGGCAGACCTATTTTGGAAATGGTAGGTTTGTTGTGGTGTGATATGACTGCCCTTTTGTTTCAGGGACAAGTGTCGCATGCATGATTAGTCTATAAACCAGATGACTAATACCTATCAGTTTATTTTGGATATACAGTTTGACGATGTTTGCCTATTTTAATACGTTAGGTAAATTCGCATAGTAGTCTATTTTGATACGTTAGACTTATACATTATGCGGTGGAGTTTATTTTGATACGTTAGACTCTATATCGTTGTATTAAACTGATAGATGGCTACTGTAATTATTTTTCTAGTGATGATTATTTCCTTAGAGATTTTGAGGTGGATATTTAGTATCTTTTGGCACGGGAGAAATTTTGAATTGGTTATCACCATATTTTAGAGGATATTCCATTGAAACTTGATATGAATTTATGAAATGGTGATTTGGATTGATTATATGCCTTATTCATATTGTTTGGTTTCAGGTATATTTTTATTTATGACTTGTTATTATTTTTTAAGTCATATAATTAAGATTTCAGCATCTCATCTCTTTATTAGATATAGTCTGACTCGTTTTATTTTAAAATACTCGAGTCTGGCCTCGACTCTACAGGTACAGAGACTCGTTGACCTCTGGATTCCGAGTTATCATTGAAGTAGACTATTTTGACTCTTTAGTTTACTTCATCATTGTATATATTGACAATTAGGAGGATATGTCATGTATATTATTTAGTAGTTGATGTGTACCTGATATAGTATTTTGGATGTGATGTATATAGCATATGGGTCTAGTACTGATATTTTGTAGACTCACATTTTATTATGTATATAATGTATGTTATTCCGCTGTGATCTGTGACTCTGATTTTGATTTATCTATATTATATACTGTTTTGAATATTTTAAATCGGTGTGTTTATTATTTTGTATTAATGATGTACAAGTCATAAATTTTCATTTCAGATCCTAAAAATCTAATAAAGACGTGCAAGTGTTAGTATAAAGATATATTCACATTCAGTCATTCTTAACCAGCCGTATTCTTCGTGTTATTAGATGACGTTACATGTAATATTCTTTTATAATATGGGTATAACGATGAGGTCGTTACAAATAATTCTTCCTGTATTGATTTAAATTTGTAATAAGTGGTATCCGAGCCACCACTATTTGTTTCATTGGGATTTTTTTTTCATTTCTTTTCTTCTGTGTTTTCAGTTTTAAAACGGTCTTTATCTATAAGTCATTGAATTCATGTAATATCTATAGATGTGCTTATTTTATGTATCAAAGATTTCTTCTTGTGATAATTTGGATTTGGTCTAGTATCAAAGTTGTTTATCCTATATTAAAGGTTGATTTACAAATCTGTTTTAATGTAGAAAAATAGATCTAAATTATATGTATGTTGCTTATGGAAAAAGTTATTATTTTGAAATGATTTTTTTAAATAATTCAAACTTGCTAGAATTCAAAAGCACTTTGTGTTGATTAAAAGATTTACACATTTTTCAAAAAATGTAAATAAATTATAGATTTTGATGTAAGAAATAGTTTGGATCTAAGATGTAAAGGTATTTTGTTGATTAATACTATGGATTGTTCTGGAACCATTTAAAAAAAGCAATTTTTTGAAGTTTGAGCCTTCTTTCATTGATTTTAAAGCAAATATGTTATGTTTGGTTTGGTATTCACTATCCAGATTTTTTTTTATTTTAAACGTTTTGATTGTTAAAGGTTTGGTTTTTGTTTATTATTTGTTCTTTTACCTCTTGACTTTGTTACATATTTAAAAAACAAAATTCCAAATTTTAATAAAATTTGGATTTGCATAGACTAGTGATTTTCCCTAAATTCCACTCAGTTGTTTTCCTCCCTATTATTTTTATAAATAAATAAAAATGAGAATTAATGGTCATTTATTGATTATGCATGTAAACAATGCTTTAACAAAGTTAGCATATCAATATTACATGATCATTTGTGCATTTCAGGTAAGTAATTTTTTTGGCAGATTTCATAGAATCGTTCCACCCCAAAATATTATAATAATCAAGGATTAGGAATGTTCATTTAAAAAAAGTGTAGCCAGAAAGAATGCATTTCCATTTATAACATTAGTTATACTTAAAAAAGCAATAATCTACATACCCAAAAACTTTCCTTATAAGGTCTGCTACATAGTCAGTGGAACTGCCGGAGAAGATAAATCTCCTATCCCATGTGGTATCATCTAAAATCTTCTTGTCCAAGTCTCTTTTCTCACCATCAGTTGTTAATAAAAGCGAGTCTCTAGAAACATGGCAATAATAGAGTCTGTTCTCACTTTTCTTTTCAGTCACAAACTTGTAGTACAATTCATATGAGGGCACGAATCGCATCTTAGAAATAGTGTGCACCCAAGCACGCTCGATAGAATACCATTCAAACAAATGGTTGGGAGGTTCGATAGGGCTGGAGTTAGGACTCTTAATTGGGTGAAGAGTTTCAGGCAATGAGACAGGGCTGGAGGCAATTTTTTAGGGTATGTAGATGTAACTGGACCCAAAGTCTGGTGATAAGGGTAGGGATTCCTCCTCTGTGCAAGAATGATAGCATTGTATTTTTATAGCAGTTAGAGCATTGTGGCTCTATACCTGTACTAATTTTTTTAATTGAGTACTAAATGTGGACATATTAAAAAAGGCTAGCTTTGGCAAAAAGAAAGGCAATAGCGATAGAATCAAGGGTGCACCCTTGGGGCAATTATGTAATTTTAGTTCTATAAATAATCTTGTTTGAAACAAAATAAGTTTTTGCTTTTGTTTTTGATAGAGTTGTGGATATGCCCTATGGACAATTATGTAATTTGTTGCATATATCTAACTCAATAACCAATCTTGTTAAAAAGTGTTTTCATTTTATTATATGCTTATTATATTATGATATAATTAATTAAGTAATTAATTTAAAGTATATTAAATAGAAAATCCTTAAATGATTTTTTATATGATAGTAATTACAATGTGTTTTAATCATGAGAATTTTATCATATTAAAAAGATAAAATATTGTTTTAAATATTCCTAGTTATGATGTTTGAGATGGGATATCGATACATCCGTTAAGACTAGAGTGTGTAACACTCTCCTAATGTAGGACTCATGGATTTTGGGGGCACCAATGGTTTACGTACTGATAGTTATTGGATACCTATGGAATGACTCACTCGAGATTTTCTATTTGTTAATATAACTAAGGTCAAACAAAGATTCTCTAAGTGACGATGTTACATGGTTCTCTCAACTTTAGAATACCATTAAACTTCAATATGGACACTCCACTTTGATTATAATTAAATAGTGATATAACGTCCATCGATCGGCTATATTTGGATCTGATTTGAAGCATTAGAAGTGTTACACTATTTAATAGAGAATTCGTCTCCATGATTATATGGTGTTGGTATCACAGTCAACTATAGTTAACTTAAAGTCAAGTCCCTAGCTAGAGCAGTTTGTTTAATAATAATTGTTATTATTGAATCAAAGACTTTTTGTTTGGACTATTCAAGTTAAATGTGGGCGACGTTGGGATTTTGACCAAAACCAAATTGCATAAGCCCTAATATGAGATAGTTTGATGAAGAGATTTGGTGTATATATTCATTACTACCGGGTACCACTTATAATAAGTAAAATTGGATTTTACCAAAAGATGAGTAAGTGATAAATTCATCCAAATGTCACCCTATAGCTAACTCGATAATCGATCTTCTCCAAAATAAAATGTGTTTTATTTTTATTGTAAACTTGTTATATTATGATATAATTAATTAAGTAATTAATTTAGAGTATATATTAAATAGAAAATCCTTAAATGACATGTTATGTGATAGTAACTACATTGTATTTTAATAATAAGAATTTTATCATATTGAAAAATAACATATTGTTTTAAATATTCCTAATCAAGATGTTTCTAGATGGGATATCGATAAATCTGTTGAGACTAAAGTGCGTAACACTCTCTAAATGTTAGGTAGTGTAGTACTCATAGCTAATGTGGGCACCAATGGGTTACGTATTTATAGTTATTGGATACCTATGGAACGACTCATTCAAGAGTTTTTGTTGGTTAATATATCTAAGGACAAACAGCGAATCTCGAAGTGACGATGTTATACAATTCCCTCGACTTGAGAATACTACTGAACTTTAAATTGAACACTCCCCTTTGATTATAATTAAATAGTGGCATGGCATCCATCGATCGACTATATTTGGGTCTGAGTTGAAGCATTAGATGTGTTACACTATTCAATAGGGAATTCGTCTCCTCGGTTATAGGGTTAGTATCACAGTTAACTATAGTCAACTTAAAGTCAAAGGCCTTAGCAGTTCATTTAATAATAATTGTTATTATTGAACCAATGACTTTTTATTTGGACTGTTCAAGTCGAATGCGAGCGATGTTGAAATTTTGATCAAAATCACATTTCATATATCCTAATGTGATATAGTTTGCACAAACAAAATTGGTGTAAATAACCGTTACTACCAGGTACTACTTATAATAAGTAAAATTGGATTTTACCAAAAGATGTGTAAGCGATAAATTCAGTCAAAATGTCACATCACTGGCTAAGGTGACACGTGAATGTTAATATTTGAATCGATCGATATTAATCGCTGACTGTATTTATACCTTTGAGTCGCACAACCAAAATGATGAAACACTCTGAATGAACCAAACGATTTAATTAATTTATAATCATTCTAAATTAATTAATATTTATGAAATATTAATTACTAAATTTTATTAAATTTGTTTAAATATCATTTATATTTAATAAAAAGTGTACATATGCCAATTCTATTAGCACACCACTTCTTACCTTCCCCCATGTTTTATAAAAAAGAAACGCACCCCACTTTTTACTTTTCTTACCTCATTTTTTATATCCCTCTTTCCTTTCTTCCTCTTTCTTACAGCAATAAAAAGCTTACTTTTCATGTTAGGAAACTTATGCAATGTATTTCACTGCACTAGGTTTAATATCATTCCTTGTGCACTATACACTAGGTTTACTAACAGTCCAACCTTTCTGTATACTTGGTTCCTATCATATCCTTGCTACCATGAGTAAAGCCCTTGAAATATACAGGGAAGACATAATTCATTTTAGTCTAATTATTATTAGGGTAAAACAGCCATTTATTTAAAAAAAATTAATGGGGTAAAATACACATTTATTTTGATTTTATTTGAATACATTAGTATTAATAAAGTGTGTATATAAAAGTCATAAATGAGCGCAGCGATATACGGTATCGGTAAAATGTTTAAATTAAATTTAAATGAATTAATGTTAATGAGGTTATGAAAATTTTACACTACAAGGAAAAAGGGATTTTCCGACGGCTGAAAACCGTCGGCAGCCGTCGGAAGCCGTCGGAAATCTGTATCGTCTGCCATGCTCCGATGGATCCATAACTGACTCAAAAATAGCATCCTCCTCATCCGTCGTCAGCTGATCTCGACCCGTATCAGCAAGGAGTTACTAGTGCTACTCTATAAACTTTTCCTACATTAACAAATTAATATCATCATATCTTCTTTCATTATATTTTAACAAGTAGAATAATTACTAATACTGCATAAAATGAAATATGCTTACATGGCTCTTGGTGGATTTATCGTCGTACCATGTATACGAAACTGTCCCATCCAAATTTACATGCTCGACAGCATGCGTATGCGTAAAAGCGTCCATATAGCCCACGGGACCATGCGCCTCAGCTTTTTGAAATTGATTTTTACATACAATTATTGTACATTTGAAATTATATAGCACAAACTATTTACAACTTGCATTCAGTAAATTTACCAACTTCTGCCGATACTGCTGAAATGACTTCGACCCTCCGCGATGAGTAAATTTACCAAATCGGGAAGAGCTCCTACCTCTAGATGACATTACGATAATCCTGTGACATATATACACATCATTTCAAAAGAGAATAATAACATGATAATGAAGTATATTTCATACGTAATGACATCAACGGTATAAATTGCTAAATTAATGACTGAAATGGAAATAAAAATGGAAGTGTGTTATACCTGATTCATAATGGGTCTCATGTTCCGATGATAGGCAGATTACATTGCATTTTTAATAAAAATTGCTAAATAAATGACAAATGGAAATGACAGGAAGCATTTACATTTCGTATCAATATGACACGTTTTATTTTTTAATATTTGAATATAATTAAAGAACTATTTCACAAATTAAAAAATATTTTCAAATATGACACGTTTTATTTTTTAACGTATCAATACAAAATTTTGTACAAAAAGATATTTTTTTTCCATGGTCAGACATCCTACTTCCCATTACAAACACAGTAAGCATTTACATTTCGTATATTACTTTGTCTCAAACGATTCAACAAAATTTCGGCAGCATTTCCCTTTTGTTCCCTGCATTGTACACAAATGCGTATACGCAGGAAACAAAAAAGAAAAGTTAGACCGAAATTTTCTGAACCGTTTGAGACGAAGTAATATACAAAATGTAAATGCTTACTGAGTTCATAACTTGTCCAATACAGGGACAAATCCAACAAACATTGTACCAGATGAATATAAATGGTCGTTTTTTTGAAAAAAACGACTATTTATATAACGATCATGTACAACACTCGTCAAACGGAGTCAAAAACTCTATAAGGGACATTAGTTAATTAAATGTGCGTATTTTACGAAAAAAATACAGTTTTACTAACTGTTCACATTTACAAAAATATTTTTTACTTTAACACATTTATTCGACGTATTACATCAACTTAAAGCTGGTTTAACATTTTTGTCATTTTTCAACGCACACAATTATAGTTTAGACTCATGCATTTTTTTGTTGCATAAGTCAGTACATGCACAATATAATACTCCTAGCTCGTGCATTCATTTTATCTTATTCCAACTAACACAATACAATGATAGCAGCGCTACACACATATACAATTGTAGAATCAAGGCATAAACAACGATTTACATATACACGAACAACCACAAATTATACCTGTTTTTCACAATTTCACGATAAAAGATGAAATAGGTATACCATGAAATGCTAGAAACTATTATAACACTATTGGAAATAATTTCAATCACCAATTAGCCCTAATTTATCAACTTATGCAAATTTAGAAATAGGGTAAAATTTGAATTTTTCCCGAAAATAAGAGATTATACCTGAGTTAGAAAGCAAGAGAGGTTGAATTCGTAGCGGAGGAGGATGTAAAAATACGAAATTAGTGATTGGAGGCTTGGGGAGTGGATTTGGGAATTAGGGATTAAGATTTTAGATTTGTTGAAATGCGAAGAAGAGGCTCGGCTGGCCAGAAATACGCTATTTTCCGACGGCTTTCGACGGCCGCCGACGGCCCGTCGGAAGTCGTCGGAAAATAGCCGTCGGAAGCCGTCGCCCCCCCCCTCGCTATTTAGCCATTTTCTAGTAGTGTTAAGGGCCCATGTGGCACCATCTATTATCAGCCATGCATGTAGAAGTGGGAGAGGAATTTATTGAGATTTAACTAAGAATTAATAGGGGAAGTTTTTAAGGAAGGAATATTCCTCCTGACAAAAAAAATTCTGTCCTCTTTCTCAAGTCATGGCTGAAAATTCATGGGGTTCTATGGGCTAAAAATTCTAAAATAAAATATAAATTAAATCAATTTATAAATGGTGGTTTATACCACTTGATCTCTACAAAATCTAGAGGATGATTTTTGAATCTAGTAGTCTTTGATTCATCGTTCAAGGTGTGATTTATAGGCAACATCCAAAGATAATCCATGATTAACTTATTCCTATGTTTTATCATTTATATTGTTTGAACCATCCACCTCCTACTTCTCTTTTATCTGTATGATTTTCTATAATATAATTTAGATCCATCACCCTTTCTGTTCATTTGTTAATTTTCCGCGTTTAGTTTACATTTGAATCATATATTATCACGAATTTATATGTGTCCAAGTTGCGTAATTCTTTTCTGCCTCATAAGTTATTATTTGAACTTTTTTTGTTGAAAACTATTTTGATTAATTGATTTAAGTTGAATATTACAAATTTGGAAATTGAATATGTGTGTGTGTGTTACAAGTTATGTTGAAAACAATATTTGTCATTACTTACATGAGAATAATTCTTAATTCAATTTAAATTTACAAGTGGACTTTTCTATGAAACCTTAAGAAAAAATTGATTTTTTTTGTTAACAATTGGGTTTAAGTTTCTTAATTTTATTAGTTCAAGGTATATATTTTAAATTACAAACTATTAAATACATATGTAACATGTTGTTTTGAATTTAAAATATTGCTTCAACTATTGTATGGATGTGCATGTGTGTCTATATGGTCCTAATTCAAAGTTTACAAAATGGACATTTATGAAAAATTGTAATTTTGATTTTAAGTTATTCCCTAACTAAAAATAGCTTTAAATTGTTTGCTTTAATTTTAAACCACGATAAACAATTAAAATTAATTATAATGTAAACAAGTACATACATGTGTGTGTATGCATGTATTTATATAAAATAAATGTCGTTTTGTTCTTCTAAAATAAAAATATGGACAACAAAGGCGTACACAGGATAAATGTGTCCGTTGCGGTGTAAATCTCAACAACTAAACACATACACATTAAATATGCAAACTTCTCATATGTTGCACTTACGCAATATACACTAGAGTATATTTAAATATACTCATATTTTATGCTATGTATAAATTGCTAATTAATGACATTTAATAAATCAATCAATTTAATTAAAGAGAGAGAAATAAAAGGTTTCTCACTTCAAATAAAGCAAAAAATCTTTTCTTAATTCATTCTATAAGTTTTAGAGAAAGATATGAAAGGTTTTCTTCTCTATATTAACTCTTATAAGTAATTGTTACACACATAAGCGTATCTAATACACGGTACATTAAAATTTAATCTAAATTTAAACTTCCTTTTAACCAATTTTAAATAAAATAAGATTTTATTTAAAACATTATTAGATTGGATTTAATATACCTTTAGACTTCATATCCCCAGTAGATCCAAAATACGATTTTTTTAAGTCTACCTATTTCACCAACTTTTGAATGGCCTGGTTCCATCAATTATATCAGAGCCAAGTAATCTATGTGTTCTAAATTAGCAATATTAGGGCTAACTGATCAAAGTCTGCCCATTTAGTAGGGTGTTTGGAAAGATAATCAAGTACTTTGCTCTACCAAGCTACTGGCCTAGCCTAAAAGATGAAGTGAGCCCTAAGGTTATCCCTAATATAAAAACCCAACTTGATTTTGGATCTTAAGCTAATTTTCAAAATTTATTTGAAAATTTAAAAGATATTTTAAATTTAAAAGTTAAGTTTAAAATATAAAAGAGAATTTTGTAGAAGCTATAAAATGCATTCAAAATTTTCAAAATTATTTTAATAAATTAAATAATTAATTTTAAAATTTTAAAATTTTAAAATTGAATTAATATAGTTAATTAAATTAAATAAAATAATTAATTAAAACATATATGTTGATATATGTGTATAACTATAATTGGTGTAGTTATTTGTTTATATTAAAATTGTTTATGATAAATTATACTGAAATTTCAGATTAATTAAAATATTTACTTAATTTATTTAATTAAATAAAATTAATTAAAAAATTAATTATTTAAAATTTATACATATATTTATACATACACATAAATAAACTACAAATGTTATAGTCGATTAACAATTTTAAATCGTTTAAGATGAGTAATGTAAAATTTGGAAATTTTATATAAAATAAATTAAATTAATTAAATATGATTTAATTAATAATAACTAAAATTTATTAATAATATACATAATTATATTATATAAGTTAATTAAATTATAATAGATTATAAATAAATTAAACTTGTATAATATGAATGTATAATATAGGTGGAACAAGAAAGAAACCCAAATTAGATTTAAGAAATAAACACATATGCATAATATGTATACTGTGATTTCTGATGTGTCTGATACTTGAATTATGAAGGTATTTCAAAAGAAATGCATCATTCCCTAGATCAATATCACTTAATATATTAGTTGTCTTCTACCATTTATATATTAATAGATTATTTGCATACTCTTTAGTTGTTGATATTCCTCAAGCTAGAGATGTTATGTGTAGTATTATTAACATATTGACTAGACAAGGTAAGATACATGCATGTATTTGTTAATATTCATCACAGTACGTTATACTTAGGCCGTCGCGAAATGATGGGTACGAGTGAATAATCTCTTTCGATTTGTTGATATTCTTCAAGTTTGAGATGAGATTAGGACAAAGACCATGTGTCAGGAGTTGTATTTGATACAACTAATAAAGTGTGATCCATCTCTTGTGGGTTTATTGTTTGTTGATATTCCTCAAGGTAGAATCTCAAGGCAGATGAGTCTCGACGCCTACTAGAGAAGTCGAAATATTTCTATGTTTTTCTTAGGATTTAGAGAAACATAAAAATCTAGTAGAAGCCTTACTAGAAAATGAACTGGTAACACTTAACATTTCTAGTACTGTAAGAATATTTGTCATATAAATTTAAAATAATCTACATCGATAAATTTATGCAATTAATAAATTTAATAAAATGTTAATCGGTTAAGATATACAAATGAAAACGATTAAAGATTGATAAAGAAATATAAAATATACTTACCTTAAAAATTTTAGCATGTTGTCACTTCAAGACTCATGCAAGAGCCTAACTATATACTACTGAACACTTTCGTAATTGGTTGCTTAAATTTTTATTTTCCTAAGATTTTGTATTATTTCCATGAGTTTTGAACCCTCAATAAAAGAATATAAATATTTGAACCATATTTGATCATGTATATGAAGGAACCGGGCTAGTTAGAAGCAAGTGAAATAGGTAGATTTCAAAAAAAATCCTATTTGGATCATAATGGGCTTATGCAGTCTAATGTATAACACTAGATCCAATCAAGTTGTCTTAATAAAATCAAATTTTATTTGAATATACATCGCCTTATTTAATTATTCTTATTAATCAGATTCATTTAATCTGAATCAATTTTAATTAAATGAATGAGAGAGGTTTTATTTCTTTAAAGAAAGAATCCTATCATTTCTCTCTCTTAAAGCTCTCTCATTAATTAGATGAATGTTTTATTTTACTTCCAGAGAGAAACTTTTCATTCATCTCTCTTAATTAAATTAGTTGATTGACCTACTTAAATGATAGTTTACTAAATTTATAAGTGGTATATTTTGTGGGCATATCCAAATTTATTCAAGTGTATATAGTGCAACTTATCGAATTGTGTACATAGTAGATGTGTACGTGTTTAGGTTCTGGGATTTATACCGCAATATACACATTTTCCACTTATATACGCATTAGCTGTCCAAAACATTGCTTGCAAATATACATATATATATACACATATATATGAATATTTCAAAAAAATTCTTTGTAATTATATCTCTAAATAAATCTAAGTTGATTTTGACCAAATCAACAAATCCAAATACAAAATTTTGTTTCCAAAATATCATGTTGTATGATTTGGTAATATAATATGGAAACAGATCTAGGTATACAAATTCAAAATAAATTATATATCAATGATCTAAAACAAAATGAAAATGAAAACAAAGAGATTTTGTAAATAGTAATCATTTTCCAAAACCATAACCTTTCATTTTTGATCCAAAAGAAGAGCTTTATCAAACAAGGCTAGGATGCTAATTTATGTATGTTTATACATTAAGATGAATCTCCTTTAATACACACATACACACATACATATATTTGTGTGCGTGCGCTTGTGTGCCCATTTTCAAAAAACGTATGTATGTATGTTTGTATAATCCTTTTTTTTTTAAATAAAACCACTTATTGTAAAATTAATTTAAATTAATTTCAATATATGTACACATACATACATACATATATATACATACACATACATATATACATACGTACATACATACATACATACTTACATATACATACACATATATATATATATATATATATATTTGTATATATACATATATGTTTGTTTTGAAACAACAAACCAATTATGAATCAATTGAAATTCACATTGATATTTTAAAAAATAAAAATACATGAAATAATAAGTTAACTTTTAGATCAAGATTTAAAACAACAACCCCAATATAAATTAACAATACAATTATCAACATAAACCATCATTACCAATTTCAAAACCAAATTAAATGGTGAAAATTATAAAATTTTCAGATTTACACATACATATAAAAGGGACAACAAATGCGTATATAAATTCATTTAAGTAAATAATTTGTTAGATCTACGATATAATAATGTATATAGATAAAATTAAATGGAAAATACCTTGTTGATGTTGCCCTTTTGAATGCACCGTGATTGATTGATTCAATCTTAGATCTTATCTCCCAACTCCTAGCTTTACAACGGCTTGGAATGCCACCTTTTATTTGATTGATTTTATTAGATACCATTAAAATAATATTTTCTTTTATATTGTTGAAAATTTCGACCATGAAAGTGGAAAAAGGATAATGGTGGCTAGGGTCATTAAAGCGAGTGATTAAGAGCGGCAAGTGAATGAAAGTCAAGGAATTCATAGAGGTGACCATCCTCAACCTCCTCCCTTCATTTTCTAGATCCAACCTGGATTTCAATCCTCTTTTTTTTCATATGAATTGTAATGAATGAGGTTTTATAGCCCTTGAATTTGTTCATTAACACCTAGCAAATAGTTACATTTAAATCAAATTTAAATGCTCATCGATATCTTTTATCAATTTGTACATATACAACTTTTACATACGCACCCAAGCAAATACCAATGACATGAAAAACATAATATTGGCATCCAAAACATCAAATAAATAATATTTCCAAAGATATTAATTAATTTACTTAATTTATAATAGTTTATAAACTAAGTAAATCATGTGGTATTTTGGAGAATCTATTAATGTGGTTATGCGACTCGTAGGTGTAAATTTGGTTAGCGAATAATTCGAACTATTTGAATATCAACGTTCACTCATCACCTTAGCTTGTGGAGTTACATGTTTGGCCAAATTTACCACTTACACGTCTTTTTGGTAAAGTCCAATTTTACTTATTTAAGCATCACCGGGTAGTGACAATTATTTATACCAATTCTTTTTACCAAAACTATATCACATTAGGACTTATGGAATTTGGTTTTGGTTAAAATTCTAACATTGTGCACATTCAACTTTGTAAGTGCAAACACAAAATCCTTAGTTTAATAATAACAATATTATCAGTCGTACTGCTCCGACCAAAGACTTTGACTTTGAGTTGACTCTGTGCAGTTAAAACCCCGTAAAATCTCTACTAATGCGCATAGCGTTTTCCAACGGCTACACTATTTATATTTAGCGATATTAAACAGAAAGTCCACTTTAAGCCTTGTTATTTTTGCAACACCTGCTAAATCAAAGCTTTTTAGAACCTGCTTTAGCAACATTAACATACAAATGTTGATTAGAGTAGTTTTATTTTAAACAGATCAACAAAGTTAGGGTAAAGAACCAATTTTAAGGCGTAAGTGCTAAATTTAAATAAAAATCTACTGTAGTCACCAAATCTAGCCTGTACAAACCACAATATTATTTAGTTTTACTATATAAAATTAAAATATATTTCTTTTTTCTTCACAAATGATGTGAAAATAAGAATAAATTAACTTTAAATATTTGATTTTATGTCTAATGTAGTTTTCCGCACCTCCGTTATTTTCCGCTATATCCCCACCTTATTCCTATAATAACCTTTTGTACCTCCACCGTTATAGAACCGCTAAGCGCCTTAACTACTGCAACAGCCTTGAATTTGATCACTTTAAGTGTGGATATTTAAATATAATTATTATAATAAATTAATGGATTTTATAACTAAAACAAACTCCTTTTATACAATAAAAAATGATAATGAAATCAATTTTAATTTTTTTTTACAAAAATAATTAGTTCGAAGAAAAATTGAAAATGTGACCGGAAGTCGCTTTTCGATTTCGATTTTTCGTCCACTAAAAGTTATCAGAGATTTTGTAACACTTTTGTGTACACATGTACACATTTATAAATCACCTTGGACATGGAAATGTACATGTGAATATGCATGCACACTTGAGTATATATGCATATGCATATAAGATAAGATTTTATTATAAAAAAGTATATATATTATATAATATAAATATGTTATTTTAGTCATAAGTACAAAACAAGTACTAAGGCATGTTGGCTTTGAAAATTGAAAGGGGACAAGGTAAAAAAAATGAATAAGTGGGGGAGACAAGGGGAGTGAGGTGGCAACATGTGAGAGGGGGTAAAGTACAAGGTCGTTTTGGTAATTTCACATATACACTTTATATAAAACTAATTTTTTTCACTTTCTCATTTTTTTTCCATTTCAAATATTCCTAAAGCTCTTAAGCATAAAATCCATGGCTTCCTAACTCATTTCCTAAGTTGCAAAAATCATAACTTTACTTTGAAATCACTTCCAAAACTTGTTTGAACATTTCAACGTTCACTACTTCACTTCGTCTTCCAAAATCAAGCACATCTTCACCTTAAGTAGTCAAACCCATACCCATTATTGTCTAGGCCGAACCATGTTGTGCTTAGGCTAAGCACATTTCCAAAGTTTCAAAGCAAGATCAAGTATTTTACACAAGGTTCAAAAATCTTAAGAATTTTGCGAAAGGTTTAAAAAGATTTCATTGAATCCGGTGAGTAAACTTATAACTTCTTTTGGAAAGATTTCATCTTTGTATTTATGTGGTTATGTGATTATTCACATATGATGTTGATGTTTAATTATGATTTGATTTGGATGTATATGTATGTGTTAACATATGGTTTAGCATTAGACTTTAGATTGGAAGTTAAAGTAATATGTTCGGTTGTAAAGTTAAGATCTTGTGATGTAGTGATGCTATAGAAATATTATGATTTGGTATATGTATTTATGCTTGGATGAGGGTTAAATGGTTTGGAAGTTAGAACCTGAAATGTTAAAAAGGGACTTGAGATCCATTTCCAAAAATCAAATGGTTTACTAGTTTGATGTGTAAGGTGTTTCCATTTTAGTTTCTAACCTTGTTTTAAGATTTCAAAATCCTTTCTTTTTATGTGTAAAAAAAGAAAAAAGTGAAAAAGGATGAAGTTTGGATGGTAACATATATAAGTAGGGCTGTTACGATAACGGTAAATTTACCATTACCATACCATTATCAGTCAATCGGTTACCATTTTTGAGTAAAATCGGTATACCAGTTTAATCGGTATAGTAACGGTAAATTTACCATTTTCTACGGTAAATCATCGGTAACATTTCTTCAATACCAGCGGTAACGGTAATTTTACCAGTCAATTTATAATACATGTATATTCATGTAACATGCTTTATTATAGGCATTTAAAACCAAGCAAATGATTAAATTTAGTTTATTAACCAGGTGGGATAATGTTAAATACACTTCACTTCTTTCTCATTTATTTCTTTTATTAAGTAACACTATAAATTGTATAATGAAGCACCGTTATGGTGTGAATACGTGTTATGTTACTAACCTTTTTTAGAAAAACGGTAATTTACCATTACCAGTGTAACGGTTACCAGATTATCGGTATACCAGTGTTCGGTATACCAGCCTATCGGTAACCATTACCATAACAGCCCTATATATAAGTAATTCTAAGTTACTACATCCATAGCGATAGTCGCTATGGATACAGTTTGGAAATTTACGATTTTCAAGTTTTTAAGTTTTCTTCTAAAATTGTTTTTGAAAACCATTTCAAACTTAATTAGTAATTATTAAACTTAATTAACTTTTAATTTATGAGTTAAATAAATAATTTATTTATTAAAAATAATTAATTTATTAAAAATAATTAATTTATTTATTAAAAATAATTATTAATTAATTAAGTAATTAGGGTTTAAGAATTAATTAATAAAGTTAATCATTTGTAGTTTATTGATTATAGTATATATAGATTTCATACCAAATTTCTAAGTTCGGTTTATAATGATATATATAGATTTCAGACCAAATTTCTATAATAATCTAGTTCCCTTTGTATGGGTGATTTTATAAGTAATTATATATATAATATTATTTTAGAATGGTTTGGAAGTAAACTTCTAAGTTGCTTTTAAGAAAATGTTTTAATAACTATATAGGTTTGAAAATAGATATTTATGGTTTTATAAAATAGATGACTAATATTTATATACACTTTGGAATATAATTTGTGAATTATGGAACTGTAACACCCCATATCTTGAGGCCCAAAGCTAAGTGCTACAAATGCTGCAGTCATCTATAGTATTTAACTTTCGATGACAAAATACGGTGGTGTTGTGGTATCCATAATATCAGAAGCACATGAATATGGAATAAAATCATAGATTTCAAAAACAACTTTTCTGATTACATTTCAAATCAATATTTCATATTCAGTTACATAATCCTAATACGATCCCCAGGTTTCGATCAATTACAATTATTACAAATTACGACAAGAGCGACATATGAAGAAGCCTCCTCGGATGGTCGGAGTACTAAATAGATAGACATATAAGTCATAAATACATCACGACAGAAATACTACTAAACAACTCCTACATAGCTAGCTTTGCCTTCTACATGTCTTCGGAAGCTTATTCGTCTAGCCTACTAAACCTAAAAAGACCTTAAGTCTTAATCTACTCAAATTAAATTTTGAGCATCGGAGAGTTTAAGGGAAAAACATAAACTTTGAGTCGTATATAAATCCTGGTCTAAATAATTCTATTACATCTCGGTTTACTGATATTAAGTGAGACTACACCGCTTAGCGAAACGGGTTTCCTCTCACTAATATCCTTTTAAAAGCATATCTTTTACAAATCAAAACCCTGCAATCAAATTGATTATAACAGCAAGAGCAATAACATATTTGCAAATAAATTAGGTAATCAAAGGACTATATGTCCACACTATAGTTTTATCTGGCTAGCTATTAACCATTAGCTGACTTGGGCCTATCAAACATAATCAATAATCTAACTTCTATTAGACACAACATTTGGCCATCTGCCCTTAACTATCTTCTTCTGGGGTCAACTGATCATAATGGTTTTGTGGGCTCTCCAATAACCTATCATTACTTTGTATATTCCCTCATGTGTGTAATATTATTTTAGTCCCTCCAGTGACAAAGCCCTACAGACTACACCAAAAATACCTTTTCACAGCGTTTAAAAAATGTTGTAATAGGATACGACGGCGTTATTATAAACGCTGTATAACGACATGTTGTCATAGATACATAATTTCTAACAGCAGATAAAAAACGTTGTTAAAAATCCTATTTGACAGCATTTTTGTCGAGCTATTAATAGTTTCTACAGCGTTTGTTAGATTATTTTCTTAAACTTTTTACCGCGTAAATATTTTGCTATAAAATGATGTTTCCAGTTTTGTTTTACATTTTTGTCAGCAATTAATAAACGTTGTTAACTTTTGTGTTTTACATTTTTACAACAGTTGATAAATGCATTTATAACTTGTCACAGCGTTTACAATATGTTGTCAAAAATATATGTAGTTATGCTTTACAGCATGGGTTAAATGCTGTCTTTTGTTACCGTGGTTTTTACAGCATGGATTTACATTTACAGCCTGGACTGAACTGCATTTGAATATATTTCAATCGATTAGTATACATAACATATCCAAACTAGATACTATCATATAAACACAATACTATTAATCATTTCCATAAACCGAGTCTAACAAAATATTCATAGACACAGACAACATCCATAAACCAAATTTATATAATACCCTTAAAACAATAATAACTTCTATAAACTAACTTTACACGATGTCCATAGATAAAGACACAACATCTGTAGACAAGGACACGATATCCATAAAGCAAGTTTGCATCAAATACCATCGATAAAACACACTATCAAAAAGTTCCAATTGCTTGTTATACCAAAATGATCTTCAAAAACCTGAAGAATGTGTCTCTTGCATATTTTTGCACCTAAGTCTTTGATTCCTTGTAATGAAGAAATTAAAAGACCAGCATTCAAATACAAATTTAAAATAACACATTTGATTTGCAACTGCTTGAGAATTATGGCACAATAGTTTTACATGAAATAATACATTTTATATTTCAACAAAATAATAAATTGGTATATAATTTTGCACTGTACATATGATTGTTAATGAAAAGAGATTGAAGAAAAATACAACTTATTCTCATCTAGTACATTCTTAAATGTTAAAACTCAAATCAAATCTATCATATTCAGACAATTCCATTTGATGTAAGGTAGAAACTTGAATATCTTCCAAGTCAAAGTCAATAAATAAAAGGAAGCTTAGATACAATTTCAAAATTTGTATATAAATATGAACCAGTCTAGTAAAGTGGTACCAATATCATAATCACACCATATTGCTCCACTTCACATTATTTTGTTCACTTGTCATTTGCCAATGAAATAATATCTCCATATTGTCTTCTTTCTAATCCTCATTACCTAAAAGCATCAACTTCTGAATCATATGGTTGCATAAGTAAGAAGCTTACAACTAAGTGTGAATGAACTCTCACAACCTTTACCAAGGTTTAGACCTTTCTTTGATACGTTTTAGAATTTTTTATCATATACAATATACCTCATAGTTCTTCTTGTAAGCTTCTCAAGGAACAAAGATTTCTCTAACTGATCTTTGTTAGTTCTGATTATGTAAAAGACGTCTTTTTCCCTTATTTCCTTCTCTATATGTGTCTATCAAGGTAGGTCAATTTACCTTCAGATTTATTACTGCAAAAAACAGTATCAGAATGATTGTTCTAACAGAAAACTAGGAAATTACAAAGTTGACTCTCTAGTTTAAAGACTCTAAGGTCAACAAGAAAATATCAATGTAAACTTACAGTTCAAAACTAAGAAGCTTTTCCAAACGACATCACTTTCAGTTCAAAGACTCCTACGGTCAATAGGTCAACATGGACTTGATATTGTAGCAACTCCCGTTGAAATCATGTGGAGCCTTTGGTGGAATAAGAAGCATCACTTTGAACTCTACATCACCTTCAGCATATATATATTATTTGTAGTAGTGAATTAGATGTTATCAGGATGCAAGTATCTAGTGGATGTATAATATAGCATAATGATTTGCAATTCTACATGGTATACAGAGAATAATCTATATAGAAGTGTAAATACTTATACTTTAGCAAAAGGGTACCAATACTTACGAATCAATGTAAAATAGTTATTTGTTTTACTTGTTTGATTATTTTAAACAGTTTACGTAAAAAACTGTATATGATTTTGAAGAAATTATAATCTGCACTTATAAAGAATGGAAAAAATGCTATTTCAATTTCAAATTGATTTAAAGCAATATTAGAGTTGAGTTATGAAGTACCTGCAAAGAAAGGAGAGTTTGTGGAAATCAAAGGACTAGAAAAATCAAGAAAATATTTTCATAGATAAAAATATAATATTTATAGATAACTGAATAAAATTATACATCAGGAAAATAACGTATAAAATAGACCTTAACAAGTCACTAATCTATATATCTAAGTTTACATGTGGTGTTTACCTTGATATGGCCATTGTACATGTCATCCACTTATGATCAAGTTTCTTTTACTTGAAAATTTGTGAGAATTTCGCAATTTACATTATTAAATTAAGACAAAATTTAACAACCATTGTCTCAAGGCAAATTTGACTTCTAAATTTTCACAAAATACTAAGGAAGTATGCATTGTTTCACCAACGTGTAACAACAAATGGTTATTACTGGGTGTGCATTATCATAATTGCACCTTCTTAAATTCAACCTAAACTAAAAGTATTATGGATAGAAGAAAGTATTTAACAAACTGACCAACAATTTGTGTTCTTCAAGATATCCTTTGGCTTCTTCCCGGAGGACGTAGATGTATTTTTGTTTCACATACTAGCGGCTTCTTCCCGGAGACGAAATCATGCATGAGATCACACACTTGGTGGACAAAATGAATAACATGATAACTATTTTCACACACAGGTCATTATCCTATAGGCTGTAGTAGAGGAGACAAACACATTATAAACACTAAAATTTCTAATTAAAAAGGATTCAGGAGGGATTTGAATGAAATCGGTGCTTAGAAACTAGGTTTAGTAATAAATTTGAAATCTGATGATTATACACCAAAATTAGTGAAATAAATGGTAAAATTCGACTTAGAAACCTAGGGCTAGAAATAAGTACATACCCCAATGATCAGAGGCAATGCGGTGGCGGTTGGAGGCGAGAATGGCGATGAAACCTTCAAAATTCCAAAACTTTAACCTTCAGGAATAATGCACACCGGTGCACCGGTCCATGACCATCGGTCCACCAGTATACACTAAAATTGCCAGGATGAACCTCATTCCTATTGGGCCTATAAAATAAATAACATATGATTCAACTTTCATTTCCTTTTATGTTCTCAAAGGTGATTTGAGGCGCGATGAGATGGATGACATAACATGAAATGATTGAATGTGTATGGTAATTTGATTGTTGTCTGAAGTGGCATGTATATATGCTATGGCATGGAAAGTGAAACAACGGTGAGCCCGAACGTGAATGACTCTGGGCATAGGTAGACTACCCAGAGTGTGCATGTAACACCCAATGAAAATTAACAATAATTAATAAATAATTAATAAGGATCTAAAAATGGAATTTGAGTAAAAACCAGAATTTGGCCACAAAACTTATACCATTGTGTTTGTGGCGATTTTCTGAGCAACTTTCGTATTTGGAGTTTCGCGATCGGGGCTCAAAGAAAGAAGTTATTAATGTTTGAAGTTTCTGAAACGAAAATAATTAAAAACTAGAAAATAGAAAATATATGTTATTAAATGAGGGAGCCCGCTGGTCGACCTCCTTACTTGGGTTGGTCTACCGCTTATAGGGCGGTCGACCGGTCAGGTGGGTGGCAGCTTCGATTTTAATTATTTTAATTCAACGGATATGATTGATTTGAGCACCTATAAATACAGGCCTAACCCCCTCACTTCTCTTCTCATATTTTCTGATCCAAGCAGCGACGCTTTGCCATTTTCCTTCTCCAATATTTCGATATATTAAAAATTATTATATATAATAAGAGGAGGGAAGAAAATAAAAGAGAAGAAGAGAAGAAGCGAATCAATACTACGGAAAAAGGTAACTTTCATTATTATAAATCTATATTCCCCTTAACCCCAAATCTCTTCTCAGATCTGTAATTCTAATAGTATGTATATACCTTGTAATATATATTCTTTTGGAATAGAATGGAAACGGAGTCAAGTAAAGAGATGAATTCGGATTTGGGAGATTTGACAAGCTTGAACGGTGCCTGAGAAAATTATATAATTTATTTATAGCATTGAAATTTATATCATTATATTTTATTTAATTATTATGCATGTATAAGATCTGATGAGTTGTATGCATAAACGAATGTATAGAAATATTGCCTACATATTCAATAAGATAGGTAATTGAAATAGGAATGTTATTTACACCATAATCTGGAAATTTTGAAATCGGTCCCTAAATTTGTTAAAATTGAATGTTGGTAAAGTTGTAAAGTTATTCCAGATTTATAGTCGGGCTGTAAAATGTTAGTGTTAGTTTAGATTGCTCTAATTTGACCTAGAATGTGAATATCTATGTTTTCATTTATTGAGAACAGGGTACAATTTAATTGTATCTATGTTCGTGTAATTTTCATAAATTATCTAATTCCACAAATATATAAAAAAGTGCGTCATTTGAAATAATAAGGAATATACCAAAAATGAAAGAGATGTGTAAAGTATGGATATTCTTCCTCGTAGTTTGCACTGTCTATTTCAATAAAGGAGAAGAGGTAATTCTTTGTACTTTCAAACGAAGCAAAGATCCACTTTTGGGTAATTTATGGAAAGTTATAATGGTAATCATTTTTTGAAAGAATGGCTCTAATAAATTAAAATGTGGAAATAATTTTTTGGAATTCCTAAGAATAGGAATTAATATTTTAGAAATATATATATATATAACCTTGCTTACCGATTGAAAATAAAAATATATTTATATCGTAATATACATCGATATTCGCATTAATTATAATTAGGACGCTTAGTTATAAATAGCATAGTAAATTATAGGATCGAGAGGTGTAGATGGAAAAGTGATAGTAACTCCAAACTTACGAGGCAATAAATGTGCAATTAGTAGGGAGTTATAGGAATTAAATGGAGACATAAATGTGTTAATGGGATTGATTAAAGATTTATCATGGCATTTATGAGAAAATTAAATAGGCATAAGAGGTTATATTAGAACGAATAAATAAATGCTATTAGAGATTTTCCAAATAAAATAATAATGACCATTTACTACGGACAATTGACATTTATGGAATATATGAAATAAGCAGATAAGATATGAATTAAATACCATAAAGCAATATAATTTCCATAGTGGGAAATATAAAACCATCATTATACATTTAGGATAAGCGTGAATTAGTGGGCCTAGTCCAATATTTTGATGTAGAATAATTGGTTTGGTTTAGTGGGTTAGGATGTGAGGTTTCTAGAGTCACACAACAAAAGTTTGCCCTTGGTCTAGAGGCTATGAATAGTTGCGTACACTTACAAATGATGTGGGACATCTCCAACCACAGAACATGCGAGGAAGAGATATACATTCGCGTATAGATAGAGAAAAATATACCAAGGGTTCACCTCGGATTTGAAGTATTAAATGGCCTATTACTTTTAATGTCAGTATTATTGTTGGAGCGGTATTTAGTAGTAGGGCTGGCATATAAGCTATGACCACCCATGGTCCCGTGTGGTTGGTAACAAAGACTTCGGTTATGCCTTGATGAATTTCACTTTCTACTATTGTATAATCCATATGGGATATGCACAGACCTCAAAGTTTGGTTAGTTAGTTGTTTGGTTATCAAGGTGGGCTAGTTAACCCTCAGATGAGTCCTTGAGATGCATTAGTAATATGGTAAATTACATTATAAAGCTGCATCTATGGGTCATTGGTCTCTGTAGCTAGGACCGAATGACTAGCGTTTACGTTGCGGAGGGCTCTCTTCGAGTTAAGGTATTAAATGGACTTTGGGTCTTCCTCCTCTCTATTTAAGAAGTATTAAGTAGTCAGGGTTTTTGGATAGCACAACGTTTAAATCTGTATGTATATAGGCATATATATAGTTATACATTGAAGGAGGTTAGGCATATCGTACGTGAACATAAGATTGAATAGATTAGCCATAAATAATAGACATAACACTTAAATATGAATTAATCGACATAAATTAGTGTCATGGATAAAATATGTAATTTTCTAGTCACCAAAACGTTGTTCGGACCCCCTCCCTATTACAACCCATAGAATAGATTTAGAAGGACAGGCTACTGGTGCAAGATGAGAACTGCAGATGGTGAAGTCTTCTCATTCATGCTCGATGCTGATAAGGCAACTAGATATCCAAGGAATAATATTGATTTCAAAGTAGTATCCTTAGTCAATATATATGTTATATTATAAATTTTCAATTTTGATGTGGGTTTTTGTAGATGGCTCTCCGATATACTTATGTTTATTATAGTTTACCAAAACCAACGATCCATACCTTAATGGACTTGGGTTTCTATTAAGTCAAAATTCGGGTCCATTAAGTCCCAGGTTGTTATAGTATGCGGATATGAATGCTGACCTGTGACACATTTGGGTGATCCAGGAATGATGATTTGCTCCCATATAGTGTTTCAATGGAGCAGGTAGAGGTGTGGATGTAAGCAACCCTGTAGGGCATAAGGAAAGTTTAAGGCATGAGTCCACTTAGATAGCATGAGGACAATAGGCGATTCTGTAGGGCATGAGGTTAGTCCAGGGCATGAGTCCTATACGATATTGACGTAGCGATGGATAATAAGCATCCCTAGAGCGCACGAGGCCGGTCCAGGGAAGTGAGTCCATATAGACATGATGTGATATGACTAGATGTATATGATAGTTAGGTATGGAATAGCGATGGAACGTGTGTTGGTTGGACGATAGACTCATGTTATGGTATTATTTCTGTAGTACATATAGTGTATAGCATGGTTCGGTCACCATACTTATATCTGACCCACTCCTATTTTTCCTTTTATATATTTTCCCTTATATATATATATATATATATGTTTGTGTGTGTCGAAGGAGTGTAGAGATGAGATGGTATCAGGAGTGGAGATTTATTTGTGTATTGTAGCTTTGGTGTAAATGAGTATTGTACCTGGATTTGATTCTTTGTGTGGATTTGGATTATACCTGTATTTATCACTACACCAAAAAAGACTTTTCACAGCGTTTGAAAAACGCTGTTAAAAGTTTTCACAGCGTTTTTAAAAACGCTGTATAACGACATGCGGTCGTTGACCCTAAAGTTTTAACTGCAAAATATAAACGCTGTCAAAAACCCACTTTCTACAGCGTTTTTAAACGCTGTTAATAATTTTTCTACTGCAAGGTATAAACGCTGTTAATAGTTTTCTACTGCAAGGTATAAACGTTGTCGTAGGGATATGCATTTTTTTCCCAATGAATTGACAGCAATGTATAAACGCTGTCGTAGGGATATGCATTTTTTTTCCCAATGAATTGACAACAATGTATAAACGCTGTCGTAGGGATATGCATTTTTTTCCAATGAATTGACAGCAATGTATAAACGCTGTCGTAGGGATATGCATTTTTTTTCCAAAGAATTCAGAAAATGCTCTATACTCAGTACATTACAATTACAATACTTCGTGCAATTCAGTTCAGATAGTACTCACTCCCCAGTTCAACTATAATACATATAGTACAATTCAATTCAGATAGTACTCACTCCCCAGTTCAACAATAATACATAATACCATATGCAATCCAATTCAGATAGTACTCACTCCCCAGTTCAACAATAATACATATAGTACAAAGTTCAACAAGGCAGGCAGCAACAATACAATATTGTACATAGTTCATAACCTAAAATATCGGCAAGAAAATGAAATATAATATGGTCATAGACCCTAAGTTGCATGAAAACTCTAAGTCAACTGTCATAGAATCACAACGCGTCCGCAAGTTGCAGCAGTTATTCATGATCCAACCAAGCAATTTGCAGGCTTGCAGTAGCTCTGAGACATAAGTAAGAAGGCAAGTTCTTAAACTGTGAGCATGAGCTGTATATAATTCAAACTGCGAGCAATACAATTTAGCATGAACTACTATATGACTAACTTGCAACATGATTGAGGACCCTAGTTTCTTATATCCCCTTGGTCCCTAACGAGCCAATGAGCTGACAAGGTCAATCAGGTCCTCTCGGACCTTTGTAGAGAACAAAAAAAAAGTTTCATTCACTAGTGGACGCAGCTCCAAACAACTGCAGTAGAACAAAACCTAATTTTTGAATCACCTAACAGACTTGGAAACTACTTCAACTCGGGGGAAAGAACCTCCCCCAACTCAAACCCTTTGGCCCTAGCCTTAACATAAAGCGAGTCATGTGGCCCACGCCCGCTATCGATTCATTGCGTAACCCTAGTCAGCGGCCAAAGCTCTATATATATATACTGAGTATAGAGCATTTTCTGAATTACAAAAAGCTAATACCCTATATCCTATATATATATATATCGTAAGTACTGTCTTGATAAATTATTTTATTCAGAAAAACATTAAATTAGATAAAATTTGATAAAAATTCTACTTCTCTTGATTACATTTATATATATTACCCACGGAGTTGTTTGTCACAAATCTTCTTAATTTTATAAAATTCCTCATCTGCATTTTAATATTCAGATCTCTTTGACGGGCTGTGATGCATTTTTTTTTATCTAATAAAAGTTTTTAAGACTTGATGTACCCTCCCGAGCATATTAAATAACTTGAAGTTCAAGGGTAGTTACCTGAAAACTGCCAAACTATACAAATATTTCAAACTGCTGAAGTTGAGTCCACACTAACATTCGCAGTAGGCCATGCTACCGTCGAACCAATAACATCTGATAAGCATTCCATGAATGATGTAGGTCTCCATAAAGACGCATTCGGGTCTTTGACAATATCCACCCAAACTCTTATTGCATTTGGTCCTAGTGGAATAGAATGAACCAAATCATTTGGATTAGTTGAAGATATGGTGCCTTCAGCTACAATTTTTCCTGTGCCCTCCACAGCAAATAACCTGCACTTGTTATTCATCGCGTAATTTTCACTCTATGATATTAAAAAAGGTATTGATACATTATCAACAAATCATATATATAAATATTAGCAATATAATATATTACCGTACGAGATGTTGGAACGTTGCTCATAGGAGTGGATGGTATTGTGTTTTCAAAAACCAATTTTGATGATGGCCATGCTATTGTCTTACCGACGGCTTCTCCGATACATGTCACACCTGCTACGGGCCTCCACAAAAAGGCATCTTCTTTTATCGGATTGTCCACCCAAACATTGCGGCTTCTGGTCCAAGAGGAACACCATTAATAATCTGATTGAATCACTCGAGTGCACACGTCCTTCGGCAACCAATACTTCAGTTCCTCCCCAATCGAACAACTTGCATTTGTTTTCTGTGCTATTGGTTTTGCTCTATCAAAGAAAAAAATTATAGTCATCTAATAAAAGTCTTGTTTCTATAGTCTTACTGCATTCAACATTTTATCATGTGTCAACCAATTCAATACAAAGCAAATCAACATTGTTAAATTTTCAATAATCATTTGTCAAACTTTAAACTTGATTTCACCCACCAAATGTTATTAAAAATAATAATACTAACATAGCTAGAAATGTGTAATAAATTAGTATTCGACTCTATGAAACTGATGCTTCCGGTAGTTGGATTTTCACATATTTTAGTTTTAATATGTAAAAGAATGTACTAATCTAATGGGAACATGGACTAGTTTGGATAATATCAATGTTAATTCCACGGTTCTCTTATAAATATATTTTTACCGTTGCATTATACAGATTTTTAATGTGCAGATGCTAAACAAATCTTATTATTTACCACATCGTTTCCTAGATGACGATAACAAAGCTCTGAATAGTGGCAAAAACATGACTAGGAATCTGCCACCTCCAGTTCAAAAGGGTGGATGCAGAGACACATATCAATGCTATATTTGTAGAGAGTTTTTCATACCTCGTTTTCTTTTTTGGAGTTTTCTTTTATGCGGATAACAACTCTATCAGCTGGCCATGCTATCTTCTCATTCTTGGCGTCTCCTATGTATACCATACCAAGTGAAGGCCTCCACAAAAAAACATCGGATTTTTTAGCATGGACTACCAAAATTTTCTTGGCATTCGGACCTAAAGGTACTCCATTGAGAAGATCGTTTGGATCACTTGGCATGATTTTTCCTTCGGCAATTACCTCATCATCATTCCCGTGCCAATTCAGCAAACTACAACCGTCACCTATTTCATTATGCTTACTCTGCAATTAATAAAAAATAAAATACATAACTTCTGATTTAGATATCAAATTATGTATGATGTTTTAACCTTACTATCGTATATTTTTACCGTTTGAGATACGTTCTCTCCTCCACAATTTTCTTTATCCCGCAAATAAATAATATTACAAAAATATTAGAGAATTTGAACCTGCAGTGAAATTGTAGTGAACCTGTAGTGAACTTGTATATTTATTCCACTTATGATGAAAACAAGTACAAATTTCAAAGAGAATACATTTTCAGAATGAATTTTGATATAACAATTGACAAACTTATGTATGGAAATGATACATCATTTGTAGAGTAACCAGATAAGGATATTTTTATTTTGCAGATGGATGAGGAGTCAGCAATTTAATCATAAGTAAAAGGTAAAACACAAACTCTTGGGTTTAAGCTGGGAGAAGTGCCCTGTGGAGTCTGGGAAGAAGTACAACGACTTGAGAAATAAATATTGTTCATTTATAAAACCGTTTGGTGGCTAAATATTCCAACCTAAACTAGCTGCACATTAATAATCCATTCAATGGATCATAGAAGTAGATTGCAAAGGGCCCTAACATTTTAGGACCCCTACCCTAGTCCTTTTGCCTAATTTGACTATTGGTTGAGCCGACCTTGCACGTAGGTGTTGGTGTGTTATTGTCGAGAATGGTTTCAGGTTTCCTAATCACATCCTTCTCCAAATTGACATCAACAACCGGAATAAAATTTATTATTTAATTACTAAAAAAATCATGATATTTTTATACATTTGATCAATTCAATTATTTATCATATTTACAAGCAAATAAAGTGTTATATTTTAAAGTTTACCACATTTGAGAAGTTTTATGTATAATTTTTTGGATCATTTACGTTCACTTAACAATACACATGTTAACAAAGAGCGGCAACACTTTTCCATTCATCATTGGTACAATTAATGATGAAGACTATACATATTTCATTTTTAAAACTAATTAACTAAAACATTGTTAATACAAGATCCATGATTCATATCCATGAAGATATGCCCTCGTAATCTAATCATTGAGATATGCCTTATTAATTAATTTTTGTGCTGTAATTGTGACCTTGTGCTCATATTATAAATTTCCTTGCAAAAATAATTTTTAAGTTTTCAACCCATTATTAAATAAGTACACATATAATGTATTGCTCATGATTTGGAATTTCCATCGGTGTCTAATCAGTTTAAATTTTTAATCAGTGGTATACAAACGATACACGCCTTCTTAATTTACTATTGAAAAAGAATTTGTTGAATCAGTCATCAAGCTAAACAGAAGCCCGATTTATGTGCATAACATAGCAAAATCGATAGAGACTCTCTGACCAAACCATTCCTACTTGAGGAAATCAAAGAAGCCCGATTTATGTGCAAATAAACATACAGACAACATATTCTAATCAGATCAATGTAAAAACAGAAAGGGGTGATGATAATGGAAAAATATATTCTAATAGGTCATATGAAGTTACATGCAAACGCTTATGCATCATAATAAATATGAAACGTTATATTATTACCTGAACGGATTTCCATAGAACTACTTTCAAATCGTCACCAAGTAGTCTTCAGTCATCTAGCGTAAATGAAACATGCTCACGGACAAGTGGCCCTAAATAAGAAGATAATTTCACTGATCCTTCTCCTACAGGTACGCCCGATGAATTAAACTCAACTTCAATTCGGCTTGCAACATTCGAAGGAAGTCTTTTCACTTTAGTTGGGCCTCTAGTCCTTTTTTTGGAAACCTGTTTTGCATCATCTGCAATTGCTCTATCCACTTCCACTGCAGTTTCAGGATTTTCATCAATTTGCAGAGCTGTGCATGCGATTGGCTGGCTTGCATTTCCAACATCCATGTTTTCCGAAGGTGGCTCAACATGCTCTTCCATTACATTAGACCTGTCAGATGCATCTTCAAATTCTGCGAGTCTTTTTTGATAGCGAGTAAGTTTCTTGTTCGTTGTTTTCTTTGTACTTCTAACCATTTTCTGCAGGTAGACACAGGAATTCATGATATTCAAATAAACTAGTTTGCTAATCAATTTGTAAACTGCTGCTAAGATACAGGAATTCATGACACAGGAATTCAAGAGTAAATTGGTTTGCCGATCAATTTGTAAACTGCTGCTAAGATACAGCAACAGTTGATACACGATATACATGACATTCAAATGCAAATAATAATATAGGTATGATGAACATAAAATATTTAGATAACAGTGCAGTGCTAAAATGGTAGTCCTATATTAGATTTTTATCGATTTTTGTATACTGAAAATTGTTGGAGCTGATACGGTTTAAAAATCTGAATTCAGTGATGATAATAGTGAATAGATAACAGTGCAGTGCTGATAACAGTGCAGTACTGAAGATTTTTGTATATTAGATAACAGTGCAGTGCTGATAACAGTGCAATACTTAGTTATCTGAATTCACGTGTGGGTTTAAAAATCTGAACATATAAAATCTGAACATCTAAAATCAAAGGCAAAATCTGAACAGTTAAAATCTGAACATATAAAATCGGATACCTTGTGGGTTTAAAAAAAATATGCTAACAAATAAAAATACATGATACGGTGTAATACATGATACCTTGTGCACCTGCTGTTTCTATACATCCTTCTCCATTATTAAATGCCTGAACAAGTTTCCCCCATGACCACACACACGAAACATATGCCTACTACTTTCAGTCACATAGCAATGACTACCCAAAAAAACGTGATATTAGAACTACTCAATTATGCCTTCACAATCCTCCCTAACATAACTAGCATCCTTGACCAAGTCATCCTCGATTTCTTCACAATCTCCTCCAATATAGCTTACTTCTTCAATAAAATCGTTCATCTCTAATTCATGGTAACCTCTTGGCGGTGCTTTCATCACAACATACCAATTAGAAGAATCATTTTCCCTTGAATAGAAAACTTTTTTCGCTTGAGATGCAAGGATATAAGGGTCTCTTGAAAATGAAACCTGACTTTGATGTAAATTAACAAGCGTAAATCCATCTTCAACTTTCATCCCATTTCCTATGTTTGCCCAATGACACTTAAACAAAGGAATATAAAAAACATTATAATCCAATAAAATTATATCAGTCAATATTCCATAGTAAGTGATCACATCAACCACTTGAGAAATGTCTTTTGCACTTGCTCTACACATAGTAGTCGCATCATAGGTCACTCCGCTATTCTGAGTTTCTCTATCAACGTCTTTTGTATGAAATCGTTGACCGTTTATAATATATCCTTTACATGATAGCGCAACATTTTTAGGACCATATGCAATCCATTTTAACATTTCATCATGGTCATTTGAGTCAATAGGTATCTAAAAATATATTTAAAATGGATTTTAAAAATAGTACCTTTGATTCACATATAAAAATAGAGAAATTTTTAACAAACCTTCTTTTTAATCCAATCAGCGAAATTATCTCCATGGTGTTTCCAAAGTAATGTTGCGTTTTTTTCTAAGCGTTTGTTTGAATTTTGCAACTCCTCCAAGTGCAAACTAGTATAATAAAAACAATGTTAAGTTTATAATTGCAATTACAAACACAACAAATCAATGGAAACATAACATAATATATACTCACTCCAAAAATGGTTCTACCACGGCCATATTCATTATCACCGCTAAATGAGCAATTTCTTTCTCCTTCAAAGACAACGTAACTGGATTGGACATTGAAATTGGACGCCCTTCAAGTATTGTGTTATCTTCGTAATCTTCATTTCGATCTTTTTTTTCCACATTTATCGATTTACTCAAAAATTCTTTGAAAAATTTCATGCATTCTTCTACAAGATAGGATTCTGCAATGCATCCCTCTGGTCGTGCATAATTCCTCACGTAATCTTTAAGCGTTTTCATATATCTTTCGAAAGGATACATCCAACGAAAATAAACTGGTCCACACAACCATGCTTCCCTTCCAAGATGAATTGTCAAGTGTATCATAATATCGAAGAATGAAGGTGGAAAATATCTTTCAAGATCACACAATATTTTAACAATCTCGTCATCGAGTTGCTGTAACTTCTCTCTATCAAGAACACGTTGACATATTTTATTGAAAAATAAACATAGACGAATAATTGCTTTTCTAGGTTTTGTTAGCAACAAACCTCGTAGTGCGACCGATAATACTTGTTGCATCAAAACATGATAATCATGCGACTTCAAACCGCTAACTTTACAATCCATCAATGATACAGATTTTTTGAAATTTGAGCAATAACCATCAGGTCCTTTGAAATCGTACAGCCTTTTGCAAAATTTTTTTTTTCCAATCTTGACAATGTATATGGAGCCGGTGGAAGATACGTTTTGGTCCCACGAGGTTGTGCATATAGACCATGACGAATTCCCCAATCCTCTAAATCATGTCTACAATTAATCCCATCCTTTGATTTGTTGTATGCAACATTGTACCCAATGTGCTTTCACAAACATTTTTCTCAACGTGCATTACATCTAAATTATGACGTACTGGAAGTTCCTATAAAAAATATTAGTTAAATGATAAAGTGTTCTATAATTTATTTTAACAAATTTTTTTATTAAAATTTTTTAATCCATGGGGCATGGATTAAAAAAATAACAAAAATATTTGTTCGCGTGGCCAGCCCGCATCGATAATAAAAACTGAAATCTAAATAAATGCTAACCTCCCAATATGGCAAGTCAAAAAAGGTTGATTTTTTTTCCACCTTGATAGCTCTTTTTTAATAGGATCATTATCTCCATTATCATCATCTTCACTATTGTCGTCAATCTTCCTTTTTTTACCTTTCCCCTTCGCACTCTTCTTTTCACTTTCAGCGCCTTTTCCGAAATTATTCAGAAAGTCTTTCAAAATAAGAGAAATGTTTTTTCCGGTTAGAACTCTAGGCATCTTCACATCCTCCACAGTGTTATCAAACCAAGCCTTTCTTTTTCTCAATGGATTTGAATGGGGTAGAAATCTTCTATGGCCCATATAAACATTTTTCCGACTATATTTCAACCATCGACGGTGGGTATTGATACCACATAATGGACAAGCTTTTTTTACCCTTTACACAGCATTCAGCAAGATTACCATAAGCTGGAAAATCATTTATCGTCCATAGTAAAATAGCCTTCATGTTAAAAACTGTCTTACTTAATGCATCATATGTCTCAACTCCAGTACTCCACAAGTAATGCAAGTCTTCTACTAATGGCTCTAGATATACATCAATATCATTTCCTGGTTGCTTTGGACCTGGAATTAGAAGTGTTAACATGATATTCTCTTTTTTCATGCACAACAAAGGCGAAAAATTATATGTAACAAGCATTACTGGCCAGCAACTATACTTGGAGCTTAACATAGAAAATGGATTGAACCCATCTGTAGCTAGACCAAGTCTAAGATTACGTGGATCGGCTGAAAATGTTTTCCAATTTTCATCAACCATGCTCCATGTCACGGAATCTACGGGGTGCCGCATCTTTCCATCATTACTTTTATTTTTAAAATGCCATCTTAACTCTTCTGCCATTTTTTCGGATCTAAACATTCTTCTAAATCTTGGAATTATTGGAAAATATCGCAACACCTTAATTGGGATACCCTGCATAATCTCTTTTGTATCTTGATTTATCTTCCATCGTGATGAACCACATTTCGGACAATTATTTAAATTTTTGTACTCTTTACGGAAAAGACAACAATCATTCTCACAAGCATGAATTTTTTCAAAACCCATATCAAATAGTTCGAGGAATTTCTTTACTTCATATAAAGTCTTGGGAAGTACGTTATTCTTTGGTAAAAACAAATGTTGGACGGTAAGAAGTTTATCAAAACCAGTATCAGATAATCCAGTTTCACATTTAAGATTATACAAAATAGTAATGGCAGATAACTTTGTATGATCTATGCAACCAGGATACAGTGGGGTTTCTGCATCTTCCAAATTTTTAAGTAAATCATCATGGCGTCTTTGTGCATCGTCCTTATCTTTGTCGTCATCAAAAAAAGTATGATTGAAATAATCTTCATCTTCATAGTGAATCGCTTTGAGCAAGTCGTACATCTCACCCATTTTAATTTTTTTTTCATCATTCACTTTCTCGCCATGATTATACCATATATCATCTTTATACTTAGGATCCATTCCCTTTATAATCAGGTGCTCAACAACGGTTTCACCATAATGACGACTAAGATTTCGATAATCTAAACAAGGACAGAATATTTTTTCCACATCTCCTAAATTTTTCTTCGCAACACACACAAAATTCCGAGCTCCTTGGCCATACTCTCTACTAGTCCTATGATTAAAATTTGAAAACAACAAAAATATTAGCTTTTATTATCAAAATATCAATTCTAAATTTAAGTCTAAATTAGCTGCTACATGATTACCTATGTAGACGCAACCAATCTCTCTCCATCACCATATACAATATATGTATGCAACAAAGAATCTAAAATTTAAATAGAAATTAATTATTGATTATGAACAATATATATATATATATGATAATAACGACCAAACAGTTCTTAGTAGAAATGGACAAATAATTTTTTTACGTATAAAAGACAACAAAACAAATGCTCAAAACAAACAAATCCAAAGAGAAAAATATATTGTCAAAATGCAAGAACACAACATAGTAAAATATCACAGACTTTCTGCTTCCAGTTGTAATAACCAAACATTCATTTTTATAGCCCAGGAGTTGATAGTACAAGCAAACTTTTAATTGATTAACTCTTTTGGCAGCAAATATCATGCTTTGTTTGTGTTTCAAAACTGAATCCGGGCCTTTAGTTGGGAGAGTATTTCAATTTAAACATTGATGATTGTTGCTTGTTATTGCATCAGAACTAAAAGTGATACAGATGCTAAAGTTGTACAAATAGAAATTGAAAGAATTTTAAAAAATAAAAGAAAAAACAATCATATCTAATTAAACTACATCCCATATTTGGCAAACATGTTATTTAAACTGATGTTATTTAAACAGATGCTAAAGTTTCACTAAGATGCACATGATGCTAGCTATTCAATGATTGCAAAAAAAGAAACAAAAAGAAAAAAGAGGAAGGAAAAGGTACATGCCTTGTTTCTTCAGCTTTTGAATTCTAATTGAATGAAGCTCCTACAGTTTCTCCGTAACCAACACAAGTTCAAGCTGTGATTATAGTAGGAAGTAAATAAATATTAAGAGTTCTCAATTATTTAACGTAAGTGTTTATGTGTATATGCGAAGAACATATAGTCTGTTATATGTGCTATTTTAGCTACAAGAGGGCATGTGCGCACTAACCAAAAAGATATGAAAAACTAGGATATGCTTTTAAAATTGACAGGTTAGAGAATTAAAAATATGCTTTCCAAGTTTAAAGTAAAAGAAGAAAAACATATAATCATTTAAGACATTTCATGCTGAAGTAAAAACCCTAACAAAGTAGATATCCAAGAAAGATGTACAACTAAATTTATCCCAATGCCATCAATTAGTTCGTAGGTGCATTGCTAAAATCAAATTATAGTCACATAAATGATAACGTAATGGAATGCAAGACCAGTTGTGTACTACTAATACACTCAAGAAAATGTCACATGTTTTTTAGCTACACTTTACAATTAACTACACAACTGAATACTTAGCAGAAGATACAAGACGGTAATGCTTGTATTTGTCAGAAAAAAGACCAACATCAAACCAGACATATTGCATAGAACTAAACTGCTAACCTCTGATTCTTGTTTTTTCCTCTCTTTAATAGCTTTGACCTTTGCAATCTTCTTTATGGTTTCAACCTAAGTTCAACAAGCCTCCGTTAATCTTATTAAACGATATAAATTAAAACATTGAACTGCATATATTAAATTTAAGCCATTAACGTCATCAAATGAAATCTACTATCCTACTTTATTTTTTGAAGAATTTTTATTTAAATGACAAATTTAACCAACTAGACAGCTAGTACTATACATATGTGTTATGTTTGAGCTTATAAACTTTTATTTATACATTTGCACGTAGAAAGTGGGCTCTTTGGAAAGATTTTAAAAGGCAACAAATCTCCACTCCGATTTAACAATGAATAGATATTTCCCATCTAAAATTCAATTTTTGAACAAAACAATTGGTATATACCCTTTAGTATTTCTCACAATTATTATTAAGAATATTATCTGATTTATAATGATTGAAAAGTTAAAAGCACAAATATCCTTTATTAAATTATCATTGAACTGTTTTATTTGTATAAAGGTAGTTGTAAGAATTTAGGGAAAATAAACTTTACAACTTACTAACCAATCATTTACACATTACTAGTATATAAAAATGACCCCATTACCATGGTTTGGCTAATAAACTTCACAAAAAATAATGACTGTTATAATCTGATTATAGAGGCAATCGGACATCAAAGAATTTAAAGGTGTAATTTGAATTTAGAGTAGCCTTTTGATGAAATATGGAAGGGAATAAAACATAATTGTGAAATTATTTGATGGTAAACTAATAGACAATAATGATAATACTTGAGAGTTTTTAGCATCTATTTCATACCTTGTTGTTTAAGCACACTAGACTGAAAATGACATAACTCTACAAATATCAACTGTTCAAAGCCTGCACGCATAAAATAAATTTGTTATTAGCTACTTCATGGCCACATTAGACTGAAAATGACAGAACTCTACAAATTAGTCATTTTGTTATTAGCACCAAACTGTTTTCAAAAAATTTTCCATTACAACGGCGCCATTTTGTAGCACCAGAGTAATGTCTATGCATTACCCCTCTCCTGATACTTGGCTTGCGCCATTAACAACAATTTTATCCACTTATACAACAATGTCAGAATCATATACAACATTAGCACCAAATTGTTTCCAAAAAATATATGAAGGTAACAGCTGGTAGAAAAATAGAACATATGTAAACTTCATTCCCTTTATTAATAATGATTAACAAATTTGCAATAGACAACCAGTTTCTTATTTATATTCACAGCTACAGATTTTTATAGAAAGATTCCAGAACACAGAATTGCTCTATCAACCCAAATTATAAGATGTTGTAGGGATCCAATCATCCAAACAACTTGTTCTTATCAAATTCTTCACATTTCAACCAGTCTATGTATATCCATCTTCACTAAAGGAGACAATTTTGATCAAAACAGAAGAACTATACATAATTCTAAAGGTGCACTTAAACATTCAATCAAGGATAGAGAACATTCTCCAAGAAGTTGGGCTCATGTGATTGTCATACTTAGTTTTGTATCTGATTAACTCTGTGTGTCATTGACAATATGATTTTTTAGATTGATCAAAGAAGTGTTAGTAAATTGTAAATGTGGTTTGTTTAGTTTATTTTGACTGAACTTCGGTAATCAGCCTAAAGTTCACACATGTAGCTGAGGACCACTAGCATAATGGTAAGGCCCTCAAGAATGTGATCGGATTCTCTTTCCATCAAAAACCGTTTATAGAAATTAAAAGGAGGAGGAAGAAGTTCACACAAACAAATTCCTATTACAAAATTGTCATTACTTGATATAAGATGATATTAAATGTTTAACACCTTTGCTTTTTATATTACAAGGCAAAATTAATAATTTATTCGACAAATGAGTAGCAAGATTTAAGCAAAAAGTTTTTATGCTCTAGCTATTTTTTGTTTTTTTTCTCTAGATACTGTAATGCAGTTGGATTATGCTGCACTTGAAATAACATAATATATACTTTTGATTAAAAATATTTGAATGTAAACTATCATGGCATCTAAATATACAACATATTTTGCACTATGATTAAACTATACTGCATAATAAATATACTGATATTTCATATGAACATAAAGCTTTTGATCATGTATAAATCAGCTACAAAATCTACAGTGTCTAACATATCTTCTCGCATACTTATGCAAAGTTATGATTGATAAACTTTATAATAAAATTTTTGACAACATAGCTATTATATTTAACAAAATGGATAATCCTAACAAGTTAGGTAACAAAATTTGATTGCCAAGTGTCCACATATGCTAAAACATGCACACATATGTGTTATATGCATAAACCTCTATATCCAAAAAATTATCTTCAGTAGGCTTAAGTGGATAAAAAAAATAGTACAAAATATCTTTGGAGTCTGGGACAGTTTGAATTTAAAGTGCCCAGTGTAATATTATTCTAAATAATCCAAAGTTCCAAACTATAGTCAAAAGCCCATTTACCATCGATAAATACTTCAACCTGTCATGCTTGTTATCAACCTAAGTAGAATTCATCTTCATCTATACACTACTCTTCTAAACAATTAATCATTATGTCGACAGCTTACCAAGTTCCCGGAATTGAGAAGAAACCAAGTTTGAGAAATCCAGCGCCTAAGAGAGGCCAAATCAAGACCAAGATATTAACTAAAGTGTTCTCTGCTATTAGAAGGGGTAGTAGGAAAGACAATGAGAAGGAAGCAAATGATCTGGATGCCGAAACTTTACCTTATAATATTCCAATACAAGGATCCTCTCAAGCACTTCGTATACAGTTCTAGTTCAACATGTATCTATTATTGGTACCTTTAACTATATTCTAAATCCTGCAACTTTCTATGTCATATTCTCTGTATTTGTGGGTATTTAACTATTTATGAAAGACTGACCTTCATGGTTCCTTTGTATTCAATATATATGAGTTTTTAATATGAGTTCAAAATCCATAAGCATTATGCTTGAAATAGCACTAACGATAAAACATACTCAATCATGTTCTATGTATGCAACACACTTATTTCATCTAGAAGCACTAGAATATTGATCCAATTGAACCCCAAAAGCTAAACAGATGGGTCAATGCCTTAAAGAAAGTACTTATTCCAGCCTAAGAAAACTTATTTCATGGTAACCCAATTTGCAAGCCAAATTTATGCTCTCCGTGGCCCATCTATATTAGATAAAAATTATGAGTACAGTTCACCTTTGTCAAGTCACGATGTAAACTAAGTACGTGTTGTACTATATTGACAAGCTTACAGGAAGTTGAAAACCTTTTTACATGACATCCAAACAAAGTGTTAGTTACTACTTAAAATATTAAGTACTGCAACAAAAAACAAAATAAACAACTAGGTGCACTAACAATGAGCAGCAGCATAATTATACCGCAGCCTACACGTTCTCAGATATGCTAATGTACGATCTGAACCTTTTGAAACATTTTCGATTGGTAGAGGTAGAGCCAAATATTTCAATTGCTCCAGCACTGTTCTTCACCGGCCCACAAGGAGCCGTAAAAACAAGTTTCAGGCGAAACTGTCGCCTGTTAGTTTCTTAGCTTATATAAATCAAATGAAAGCGTTTTGTTTCATTTACTGAAGCACCTAAAGCTACCTGTAGTAATCGAAACTTTATCAACAACTCGAGTTCACCGAGTTTCTAGTAAGCCATTCCGACAATTGATAATCGAACAAAGTTCGACTTACAGCAATACCAAAGCAGGGTATTTGGAATATGAAAATCAAAATCAACAAACGAAATACGCCTAAAATTCGATTAACTGAATAAAGAAAAAATAGGGAACTAGGGCTACCTGAAGTATGAACACGTAATTAGGGCGATGACGATCAAGTCCACCAAAGAAACATCGAAAAACAAGCAAAATTTGGGGGAAACTACAAACGAAGGAGAATGAAATGAGGGACGATGAGGGAGCGGTAGTTTTGATAGAAGAGGGAAAATGAAATTTTTGGTAAAAGTATATTAAGAGTGGCGGCCGATAAATGACATTGACACAAGAGAATCCTCAGCGTTTGAACGCAAATTATTTTCTGAATTAATTAACTTTTACTGCAATTAACGTTCAAACGCTGAGAATGAGTGTAGTTAAAAGTAAGTTTTGGTGTAGTGTATTCAGATATATGTACTCAACATTTTAAATATGTTGTGGTGATGTGACTATGGTATTGACTATGTATTATATTTAATTCATTTTCCTGTGAGACTCTCAAAGTAGCTAACGTTAGTTAGAACTATATTTGATATTAGATATCTGCTTGTGATTGTATATATATTCTATCTTATCCTAACGACTCGTATTTTTAGTTCTTAGCTACTAACGCTGATTCGGGTGTTGAATTGAGGTTCGAAAAGTCGGGTTGTTGCATTTTATATTAGAGCATAGGTTAAGAACTAGGATAAGAATTAGGAATGTATTGAGAGAGTGTATTTGTGTTTTCTATTAGATATTTATTATTTAGGAATCAAAAGCACATATGCACACACCATTTAATGTTCCAATTTTATTTACCATCTATTGTGGAGTTGCTAATGAATCCTACTTTTCTACAGATAGCTGAAAATGAGCAATTCAGTCCAAACTGGAACAGAGACCAATGCAGCTAATGCTGGTGGGGTAGATACCCGAGCAGGGACTAGCATCTGAGTGGATGTACTGGATATTCTCGAAATTAATGTTCTAGTATGGTTCAGATGCTATGTCCAAGCAACAAGCCAAGCTAGTGTCAACCCCATTGAAGGCATAGCCACCAATATCACTACTAACCAAGGTGTGATTCCAGCCCAATATCACTAATTGTTGACTATTATAAGCTATGTATGGATTTCTCCGCCCTTGGTGGGAAACCTTTCGTCAGGATGGAACCATACTCGGTGACTTGGGCTTGGATTAATGATTATGAAAAGATTTTCAACCTATGGGGACTTAGTGATGCGACTAGGAGGTAGTTAGTTACTCGACATTTAAAGGGTGAAGTAGCATGTTGGTGGGAAGTACTAATAGCCAAAGTGGATGAGACTACTATTACTTAGAGGATGTTCAAATCGAGATTTGAGACAAAGTTCTTTCTAGTGCTGAGAAGGATTTAATGTTAGAAAAGTCTATTCATCTGAAGCAAGGAGAAATGATAGTTGGATAGTATGTCAGTCAGTTTAATGAGTTGGCCTAATTTTGATTTGATTCAGTGAATACTCCGACAAAGAAGGTGTTAAAGTTCATGAAGGGCTTGAGTTCACCTTTGAGGGAGTTAGAATTGAATCAGATACCGTATGGAGCAATGCTCAAAGGATTGGTAGAAGCAGCATTATTGAATTCTCTGAATGGATCTATGGTTAAGAACCAGGATAAGGAAAGAGAATACCAGCAATAGTAAGCATAAGGAAAATGGACTGCAAGGAGGTCAAGGCAAAAGACAGGTGACTACTTGTAATAGGTGTCATAAGGTGGGACACATTGCAAAGAATTGTAAAACGAACCTCTCAAAGGGTAAATGTTATAAATGCAATCGAGTAGGACACAACTAAGAATTTTAAGGCAGCTCCAACTTGAAAGAAGTTCCAAGTATTATAATTATGATAAGATCGGACATATAAAGAAAAATTGCCCAGCTTTAAAGGGTGAAGGTCATATTGTAAAGACATATGCTTTGGATGTCGTTCTAACTTCCAGTAAGGTACCACCATCGACTCAAAAGAAAGGAAAGCAGATTATGATGGAAGATGTGCTGATTCTATTCGACTTTCAAATACGTACTTTTTTTTATATTGGTGCATCTCAATCATTCATATCAAGTGCATTAGTAGATAGTTTAGCTCTTAAACCCGATCTTATGCATGAATCTAGTATGGTGTTGAATCATGTAGGGAGTTTGACCCATTTATCGATGTTATGTCATAATCTAAAGTTGGTCATCCATGATGTAGGTTTTTTGTGATGCATATGTACTAAAAATTTGGGGTATGGATTGATTTTGGGAATGGATTGATTGTCTCGCTATGGGGTGGTGTTGGATTGTGACAGAAGGATGGTTCGATTGAGGAAGGGCAATAGACATGACTTGATTCTATGTTGTGAGCCCGATATTTCTATTATGGAGATGTATTTGTATTCACTCAACTTATCGTAGGAAGAGCTATTGTATGCAACCGTTGTGGGGAATTATCCTGATGTATTCGAAGTAGTTTCGGGTCTTTCTCCTCGAAGAGAAATTGAATTCTGTATTGATCTCGAAAAAGATGCTAGGCTAGTTGTGATGTTCTAAACATATGGCTTCGAAGGAAAGATGAGAATTGGATAAGCAAGTATCAAAATTATTAAAGAAAGGGTTTGTTCATAGGAGTATTTCAGAATGCAGAGCGCTTGTCGTTTTCACTACTAAGGCAGATGGTTCCCTAAGGTTATGTGTTGATTATCGAGAATTGAATAAGCTGGTGAAGAAAAACCAATATTTATTTACTTGTATTAACAACCTCTTTGATTAGTTAGTCGGGGCAAAGGTTTTCTCCCAGCTTGATTTGGCGACTGGGTTTCACTAGTTGAGAGTTGCTAAAGATAGTATTTATAAGACAACTTTCCATAACCTAATGGATTGTTTGAGTGGCTAGGCATTCCATTTGGTTTAACTAATGTTCTGGCTTATTTTGTAGATTTGACGAGTAGAGTATTCTTGGAGAAATTAAATAGGTTTGTTGCGATCTTCATAGATGATATTCTTATATATTCTAGAAGTGAGGAGAATCATAAGATTCATTTGAGGAAAATTATGGATGTCTTGAGAAGGAATCTGTTAAAAGCTAAATTTTCTAAATGTCACTTCTGGAGAGATGAAGTTCATTTCCTTAGGGATGTAGTATCAGTAGATGGATTGGCTGTAGACCCAAGGAAAGTAGCTGCAGTCAAGGATTGGAAGACGCCGAAGAACAATTTAGAGGTCCATAGATTTTTTGATTTGGCTAGATTTTATCAAAAGTTTATCAAGGATTTTGTGAAGATATCGGTACCTTTGACCGATTTGGCAAAGAAGAATCTGATTTATACTTGGAGTTCGTAGTATGCAACAACATTTATTAGATTGAAGGAGCTATTGGAAAGTGCTCTAGTCTTGGTTATTCCAGATGGTATCAAACCTTTTACCATACATACCGATGCATGCGATATTGGTCTTAGTATCATTCTTATGCAAGAAGAAAGAATGGTAGCGTATGCGAGTTGATAGTTAAAGAACGACAAAAAGAATAATCTGATACACGACTTGGAATTAGCTGCTATTGTATTTGCATTGAAGTCTAGAGGCATTATTTATTGGATGGGAGATTCGAATTATTTACGGATCATGTTGGAGTGAGTCAAGGGCAAGATGCATCGTTGGTCAATATTATGGAATAGCTAGAAAAGGTGAAAGATCGAGTCATTTGGATGTTACTCTAAAGATTAGAAAGGTTATTTGAGTAGAGATGGGAGGCTATGTGTACCACAGGTTAAGGAGCTGACGGAGGAAGTCTTGGGTAAATGTCATTGCTCTAGGATGACTATTCATCCAGGAGGAGATAATATGTACCGGGATGTGAAGAGGATATTCTATTGGCCAGGAATGAAGAGGTAGGTAGTCGAATATGTAGATAAAGTGTATGACGTGCCAAAGGGCGCAGGCGAAACAGAGAAAGCCAAGTGAACTATTACTACCATTGTATGTGCCACGGTGGAAGGGGGAGTATGTGTCTATGGATTTTGTGGATGGGATAACTTGACATAGAATAGGGAACGAGAGTATGTGGGTGATAATAGATCATCTCACAAAGGGAGCACATTTTATTTCTTTTAAAAGTGAGAGAACCTTAGCGATGTTAGCATTGCAATATATTAAAGAAGTGATCCGACTATATGGAGTTCCAACTAGTATCGTGAGCGACCAGGATCCAGTTTACTAGGGAATTCTAGAGGAATCTACAGGAAGCATCATGGACGGAAATGAATCTAAGCACTTCGTATCACATCAGATCGACGGATAGATGGAGAGATAAAATAGGGTGTTGGAGGATTTATTAAGGGCTTGTATATGGGAATTTGTAGGGTCTTGGGAGGACCATTTACCTTTAGTGTAGTTCATGTATAATAAGTTCCTAGGCTACCATAGGTATGACACTATTTGAAGCTTTATACGGAAGGCTGTGTAAGTCACCTTCGTGTTGGTAGGAGTCTACGAATAAGATTAATTTTGTTCAAGAGATGGTTAGAGATACCACGGAGAAGGTAGAGCTAATAAAAAAGAGGATGAAGGCTATCATGGAATCGACAGAAGTCATATGTGAATAAGAGGAGAAAGGATTTAGAATTTGAAGTAGGAGATTTGGTCATGTTCTCCATTAAAAAGGGTAGTAAGATTTGAGAATTCAAGGAAGCTAGCACCCAGATTTATCGACCCATTTCTAGTAATAGAGAGGATAGGGAGTTTGGCATATAGAATAGAGCTTCCGGAGAAGATGGAAGAGTTTATAACGTGTTTCATGTGTCACATTTACGAAAATGTATACACAATCTGACAACTGTGATAGTGCCTAGCGAGTTGGAAGAGGTGGAATTAGAATCTGATCTGAGTTCATCCCGTGGACTAACCTATATTGTGGAGCGTGGGGTGAAATGACTCGGAAATTAGATAGTAAAATTGGTTAGAGTGCAGTAGGGAAATGACCCAGCAGAGTGCACATGGGAGCACGAAGAGCAGACAGGGGATACACATCCTCAGCTCTTTTCTGGTACGTTTCTCAATATTGATTTGATTTTCTTAGTTGGATTATTCAAGGATTAGGATTTGGATGTTTTGGATGGATTGATTGTTAAATTTTATATATGATTGATTTTCATTCATATAGAAATATATTTGCTTATATTAGGATGTTGTGCATCATTCCTAATATGTCATCTTATCACATTCATATAGGATGCATCGGCTGCATTTAGGGTTAGAAACTATTATTTCATGACATGCATAACTGTATACTGCTCATATGGTTACATACACACACACACATAGATATATATATATATTTGCATTACCTTGGATTGAATAATTATGATTTGGTTGATGTATATATGTTGGAGAGCAAATGTTATATTGTATTTGTCGTTACTTAGGAATTTGAGGGATGGAATTCTTTTAAGGAGAGAAGAAAGTACTAACCTGAAAATTTGATAAATATTTTGTTTGAATATTAATAATAAGATAATATGAAAACATTTGGAAATAATGAATTAATTAAATAAATTAAATATAAGGAGGGAAAAATAATCATTTTTAGGACTATGGAATTTGACAATGGAACCAGTGTCATTACGGCCATCTCATTTTTCTTAGCCATACAGTTTTTTTGTTCTTCTCATTTGGTGTATATATAGAGGATATATAGTCGAAAAATTCATCAGGTCAAGTAGGCACCAAATGGGTTGAATTTAAATTTTGAAAACTGGCGGTTATATGATTTTTCCCTCCTTTGACTTAAAACCGAAATCACGTATATCATTTCTAAAAACTAACCACCGACACTTCTTCCTCCTCCTCCATCTTCTCAAAAACCAGTTACACTCAAATCTCATTATCTCACTCAAAACTCTGCCAAATCAACCGAAAACAAAATGCATCGCGAAGCTAATGGACAAGGCTACGACCCAGTAGCGATTAGGAAGTGGAAAGTCGAAAGGAGGAGACACAACATCCTGGATAGTGAGGATTTTTATAGGAGTAAGAAGTTTGGTGAGTGATTTGTGATTTCCTCTCTATATAATGTGATAATAACATTATAACGTTATAATGATGGTATGTAGATTGTAGTAGAATAGACAGACATATTATAAACACTTAAATTCAGATTAAAGGGGATTCAAGAGGGATTTGAATAAAAGCAGTGCCTATAAACTAGGTTTAGTAATAAATCTTAAATTCGATGATTATACACCTAAATTTGTGAAATAAATGGTAAAATTCGACTTAGGAACCTAAAGCTAGGGTATAGATACACTCTTCGATGATTAGAGGTGAAGCAATGGTAGCCGAAGGTGAGAACGATGATGAAAACTTCAAAATTTCAAAACCTGAAACCTTTAGGAATGATGCACACCGATGCACCAGTCCATGATCATCGATCCACCGTTGTTGTAGAATGAACCTCCGCCCTATTGGGCCTATATGAATAAATAGCATACAGTTCGGCTTTTATTTTATCAAAGATGATCTAAACCGTGACGAGGTAAATGACGGCGATAAGAAATGAGTGAATGTGTATGGTAATTTGGTTGTTGTTTGAGTTGTATGTATATATGTCATGAACAAAAAAGTGATACAATGGTAAATGCAGACATGAATGAGTCTAGGTGCAAATGGATGATCCTAACTGCATATGCGGATACAAATGTAGACCTATGACATATTTGGGTGATCTAGGCATGATGGTTTGCTCCCATGTGGTGATTCGGTGAACCAGAAGGAGGATTGGATGTATGTGACCTTGTATGGCATGAGGCTAGTCCAGGACATGAGTCCAATCAGGTAGCATGAGGACAATAGGTAACCTTGTAGGGCACGAGGCTAGTCCATGGCATGATTCCTATACGATATTGACATGACAAAGGGCAATAGGCGACCCTATAATACACGAGGTGAGTCAAAAGCAGTGAATCTGCATAGACGTGATGTGATATGACTAGATGTGTATGATAGTTAGGCATGGAATGGCGATAGAACGTGTGATGGCCAAATGAATATATATATATATATATATATCCAGGTTGATGGTGTATAGAGATGAGATGGTATGAGGGATGTATATCTAAGTTGATACGAGATGGTATCGAGGATGTAGATTTATCCATGTATTGTAGCTATGGTGTAAATAAGCAATGTACGTGAATTTGATTCTGCATATGGGTTTGGATTGTACCTATATTTATTCAGACATATGTACTTAACATGTAAGATATGTTAAGGTGATATGATTATGGTATTGACTATGTATTATATTTAATTCATTCCGCTATGAGACTCTGAAAGTAGATAGTGTTAGTTAGAACTATATTTGGTATCTGCCTGTGAATGTATATACATTCCATCTTACCCCCAACGACTCATCCTTTCGGTTCTCAGGTATTGACGTTAGTTCGGATGTTGAACCCGAGGGTCGAAAGGGTTGAAAGTTGCTACATAATGTGACTTATATATGGAATGCAGAATGATCTATAATATGGAAAAAATATAACGTAAGCTAATAATATAAGCAAGCTAACGAAAGCGGTAAATAAAAGATTGATCCAGCGATTTACGCTGGTATGGACTCCCCATCCTACGTCTAGTCCCAGACTTCTTCTAGAATTTCACTAAACAACTCTCACTTCACCCAAAGAACAGTTTATTACAATACTCCATGAACAACCGAACATGACTCAAACAACTTACCTGACGGTCACCAACGAGACTTCAATAAAAAAATTCTGATGACTTTGATGTGTTCTTGACAACATAGATCAATCACTTTTCAGTACACCCTTCATATAATATCCTTTGATGATATTGAAGTGAACATGCAGAATTTAGGAAGTAAGAAGTTGGTTTTGAAAGCTTTTAATCTTGTATAGAAAAAAGAGATGAAAGCACAAAGAATAGAATTTTAAGATCTGTCTAAAACCTCAAAAGAAAACTCTAATTATAAAGTTAAAAAATTTGCGATAAAGAGTTGTAAATGTTTGCAAAAAACATAGCCATTAGAAAGAGTGTAACATTTGGGAAGAAGATAGCTCTTTATACGAATTTTGACTGTTAACAGCTGACTAGATGTTTGAATCTAGATTTAGACATCTGAATTATTTCAAATATGAAGACGCGCTTCTTTATTTTGAAAAACTAGATATATAGACGACTAAGTATTCATTTAGACGTCTGAAAATTAATTCAGACGTCGGGTCGAATTGTTTAGACGCCTAAATAGTCAGCTAAACAAGATATAAAATTTAAAAATATTCAAACGTTCGAGGCTTTTTTTAGACGTATAAATATTCATTTAGATGCCTGAAAAATAAGTTTAGAGGTCTGAATTCCATGTTTTTTAAATAGAGAACACAATATAGTTTAGAACTCTAAAAAATGTGATTAGATGTTTGAAAATTCAGAAATCTGTATTTTTCTTTTCAAAGTCATTTCCAAATTAAAAGTTCAATTGAAAAAATATTTTTCTACGTAAAATTGAGTTAGAAAATGTTCCCATGTGTGTAACATCAAAGGGTTTTATACAAGTTTTATAGACTTACAAACACGACTCCACTGATAGATGGTTTCATTGTTTGAGCACAGCTGCTAAACATTTTTCCTTAGTCTTCATTGTTGAAATATCCTATAATGATCAACTTGTACAATTGCATAAAGATATATAATTCTCTCATCAAAACTCAAAAAGACAGGATTCAACATTCTCTTTATTTTCTATGATGACAACTATGTACTTTGGAAATTTATTTTTACTCCCCCTATCGATAGATGATTGGTTTTTCGCCCCTTTTATCAGCACCAAAAAGTAATATGAGAGGAAAACTTATAAGAGGGTAAAGAAAAATGTCACACACTAACATGTGAGAAATTATAAAAGGTCATCTAAAATATTTTTCATATGAATTTAAATTATTTTAAAGCCCGTGCATTTCATAAAAATCTTTTCAAGAAATAGATAATAAATAGTTTTTATAGGAAAGCAATGATAACCTTATATTGACTTATGTTTATTGGTAAAATTGGGTTAAAAATAAGTTCTTATTCATAAAAATCCCCATATTGCCAATTAAACTTTATATAAATATATGTTTCTTTTTACTTCTAACAAGTGCTTAAAAATTTCAATTTTTTCCCAAAATATTGATATCATTATCTTTTCCAAATCTTTATCAAAAATAAGTAATAGCTTTCAAAAATAATCTTTCTATTATAAAACTATATATGTTCAAAGAAAAGATTACGAAATCTTATGATTTGCCTCCATTTGTAGCTCCATTTCCACATGCATCAGAATATTCGAAATATATCTCCTCCTTAATATGTGGTGTGCCTTCAAAAACATAAGAAATATGTAATGGTACCCATTTCCTATGTTAGGGTCCTGGGATTAGATTTTTGGTAACCATACCCAAATGGGCTTGGTTGAACCTTGAAAATGTAATTTGTACTTACATGTACTCAGAAACAAAATTATTTACATATTTATTTCTACTAATTGTATTATTGGTTTTGGGAACCCAAATACTAATAGTCTTAGAATTTTCTGATTTTATTTGACTTTTAATAACTTTGGTTCTTCTAAAATTATTATTCAAAGATGCATATTTCTTTTTAGGGCCAGAATTACTAATTTTATAAGTTTTAAAATCCTAAACCATTTTTATTAAAGGAGGGTTTTGAAATATTTATATAATTTGTCAAATTCTCCTTTTCTTTATTAAATTTTGAAATGTTTTATGATAAATCTTTAATCTTATATTCTCAAGTAATAACTTGATTCTTAGATATATCAAGATGTGATAGTAAATCATAATTCTCTTTTGAAGTTTTGACACTCATCTCAATAGATTTTTATTTCTTCTTGCAAAGATTGAATTTAAGATGTCGAATTTTCATTAGATTCTTGTGCTTTACGTAATTCTTCTTCAGGAATCATTTCTCATCTTTTAACATTTCTATTTCTAACTTTGCTCTACTTGGTTTTGCATAAGCTTCTTTTCTCAATTTCGTTTTATTTTTATTTTCTTCTAAGATTCCTATATTAATTTTAAGTATATCATCATAAGAGTAAGTTTGTCATACCTCATCATCAAATCCCATAAAACAAACATTTGTTTCGTCGGTGTCACTTTCCTTGTCAAATGAAGAAGAATATAGTCGTCCCAAGTGACTAAAAATGCCTTTTTCTTTAATTTTTCCTTTATTGGTTTTTGGACATGATTTCATTTTACAGCTTTGGGCAATCCTTTTTCGTATGACCTACCCTATCACATTCAAAAATTCTTGAGTTGATGAGTTTCTACACTTGAAGTTGCTTGATGCCATCCTGGATTTTAAATACTTTTTGAACCCTTTAGCAAGATAGGTCAAATCATTTTTTTTTAATATCTGAATCATCTTCAGCTTGAAATGCAATTAATCTCTTATCTCTGCAAAGTCACTTCATAAGATATCATATTACCGATTGAATCTTCAACCCTGAGTTTGGAAAGGTCGTTTGCTTCTTTAATAGCTAGCACTTTTCTTTCCCATTTATTTGTTAAAATGTTTAAATTTTCTGAAAAAAATATCAAATTTGGATATATTTCCTCCTAATTGCACGAGTGCATGTTTAATATCTTGTAAACATGAATACATATCTGAAATTGGCTCATTGTCCTTCATTTTAAAAAGCTGTAATTGATTGTGCAACATGGAAATCTTACTTTCTTTAACTTTGTCCGTGTCTTCATATGCAATTTGCAGTGTTTTCTATATTTCATATATAGATTTACATACCCTAATTCTATTAAATCAATTCCTTCCAAATCAACAAAATAAATTATTCATGGCTTTAGAGTTGTTTTTGGCTAAAGTGATTTGTTGAGTTGTTCATGTATTAAAATCAATAGTAGGTGCTTCATACTCAACTTGAATCATGTTCCAAATAGAATAACCATTCAACTGCATATATATTTTCATTCTAGTAGACCAAAAACCATAGCTATTGCAACTAAAAAGTAGGGGTCGTGCGGCCGATTGACCTTCTTGAAAAATAATGAAACTTGATGCCATACTATTTTCAGTAATGATTTTACAACTTTTGAAATACTAGGCTTTGATACCAAATGAAAGTCGCTATAAGATGTGACTTATACTCAGAATGCGAAATGATATATAATATGGCAAAATATAATGAAACCAATAGTATAAGCAAGCTAAAAGAAAGCAGTAAATAGAAGACTGCACCAGTGATATTTATACTGGTTCGGACTCCTCGTCCTACGTCCCATCCCAGACTCCTTTTGGAAATTCACCAAACAACTCTCATTTCACCCGGAGAAACTGGTTTCTACAATACCACCCGAACAACCGAACATGACTTCAACATCTTGCTAAAAGATCACCAACACGACTTCAATAAAACAAAATATATTTTGATTTTGATTTTGATGTGTTTTGCCCAACATGGATTAGTCACTTTTTAGTACACTCTTCCTATAATATCCTTTAATGATATTGAAGTGAACGTGTAGAATTTAGGAAGTAAGAAATTGGTTTTGAAAGTTTTTGATCTTGTATAGAAAACAAGAGATGAAAGCACAAAGAATCGAATTGTAAGATCTATCTAAAACCTCAAAACAAACTCTATTTATAGAGTTGAAAAAGTTGCAATGAGGAGTTGTAAATGTTTGCAAAAGTTATAACTATTAGAAAGAGTTTTAACCTTTGTAAAGAAAACAACTCTTGTTTCGAATTTTAACTGTTAACAGCCGATTAGACATCTGAATTTAGGTTCAGACATCTGAATCATTTCAAATATGAAGAGACATCTGAATATTCAAAAATTTATATTTTTCTTTTTAAAGTCGTTTTCAAAGTAAAAGTTCAATAAAAAAATATTTTTCTAACTAAAATTGAGTTAGAAAATGTTCGTGTGTGTAACATAAAAGGATTTTGTACAAACTTGCTATTTAAATGTCTGAATATTTAGGTCATTTCAAACTTGGTGTTTAAATGTCTGGATATTCATTTGGACGTTTGAAAAATAAATTTAGACGTCTGGTTGAATTGTTTAGTCATCTAAACAATCAGTTAAAACAAGATATAAATTTTAGGAATATTTAGACGTCCGAGGCTTATGTTTAGACGTTTGAAAAATACGTTTAGGCGTTTGAATTCCATGATTTTATAAACAGAGAACACACTAAAGTTTAGACATCTGCAAAATGTGGCTAGACGTCTGAAAATTCATAAATCTATAATTTTCTTTTCAAAGTACAAGTTCAATTAAAAAATATTTTTCTTACTAAAATTGCGTTAGAAAATGTTCGTGTGTGTAACATCAAAAGATTTTGTACAAATTTTATAGACTTACAAGCACAATGACTGAACTGATAGATGGACTTCACTGTTTAAGCACACATGTTAGTCGTTTTTCCTTAGCCTACATTGTTGAAATATCCTGTAAAGATCAACTTGTACAATTGCATAAAGATATATAATTGTCTCATCAAAATTTAAAAAGATGGGATTTAACAAGGGTGGGTTATTACGTATACATACACACACACACATGCGTGTGTATGTATTTTGCAAATCTAAAGTTTATGTAAACTTGACTGTAAAAAACAATGAATTTGAATACAAAGTTTGTCTTGTAAACTTGATTGCAAATTTTGATTGTGAACAATGAATTCAAATCTATGTATTACAAAACTAATTTTTAGGTCAAAATATTTTCAAAAGTAGATTGCAAAGTCACAGAAGTAAAAAATAGGATCTTGGATCTAATAATAATTTTAAAATATATGGTTAGTAAAAAATAGGTCCTTGTATAGTTGTAAAAGGCAACAAGTTTTCAATTAGCAAACTATTATTTTAAAATTAAAATTAGAAAATTAACACAAAAACATTTAATATGATTAGTATTTTATATTTATGTAGATATATTACGTATGTTATATTATTGTTAACAAAAATATGTACAAGGACTCACAGGGGTAGCACGACGGGTTATGACATGCGACCATCACATGTAAGATTGAGGGTTCAATCCTCACTAATTATGTATCCGTGTGGGCATTAAACCAATTTCCAAAAAAAAAATATACAAAACCGAATATCATAAAGATATATTAAGCTATATATATTATTATTATTTTATATTATATACATATATGTACATGTGCGCATGTGTGTAAAACCGTTGTTATATAATTAATATGTAAATATGTATGTATATGCAAAACCATATGTATATATAGTTTTCCGTATAGTGCAAGTTCTAACAATACATACATGCATGCATGCACACGCGCGCACACACACACACATGTATGTATAACATAGTTATAAATCCCAATAACTATATTTGTGTATATTTATATATATTTTATATTGACATATATAATGTCTTATTGCACAAGTTACCCTATTCATTTACACTTACCTACACATTATGTGCTCACATTCATACATACTCATCTACACTTAGATTTAGTCATGTGTGTGTAGAGCAAATATATGATACATCTCACTACACCTCAAACCTCCCTTGATACCAGCCATAAATTCTGAATTAAAAAATAGAGGTTAGTGGAAAGAGAGGAAAAGTATATATTATTTAATCCGGAACTTGTGGCTAATATCAAGGGAATTTGAGGTGTAGCAAAACGAGGTGCAACCGATTCTTGCCATATATATATATATATATCAACATCCAACAGTTTTTTATATATGTTAAATCGTTAATAGTTAATGATAAAATTAATATAATGTAACACTAACTGTAATCTTTTAAATCCATTCAATGCGTTAAATGTGATTTGATGCACCAATTTATTAACATTAACACACCTAATGAAATCTTTCAAAAAATTTATTATGTACATTAAATATAATTCTAACACCATTTATTAACATTAACAGACCTAGTTTGACCTTTCAAATGCACTTCAATGCATTAAATGTGATTTAATACACCAACTAATTTGCATTAACACGCTATAAGATCTAGTATTTTAAATTAATTAGGATTTATTTTAAAGTAAGATCAAATTATCTGCTACCCAATGCACTCGACCTAATAAAAAGAATAATGTTGCTATCTAGATGAATCGCAAAGTGATTAAATATAAAATGGATACATTGATACAGAGATAAAGTTATATAATCTCATACAAACACTCCTAACTCAATAATGAGCTATTTCGTTTTACAATTTCCCAACAATTAGCCTCAACGTCAACTATCGATTATTCGAGGGAATCGGTTGTTTCATACAATTCTAGAGCGTATTCAACAACATTAGAAGAGAAATGTTAGCTGGTCCACTCTTTAAACGGACAACCGTTGGAAAAGCGTAAACGTTTGAAAATTTGTCGACTAGTATCGCCACCGTTATCGACATCTTTACCAAAGTTATAAGATCACATTGATGATAACTTGATCTTGACTCCACCTGTTAATCGTGCTTTTGGTTTCATCTCTCTCATCATCGTCGTCGTCGTTTCATTTTACAATGTATAATAGATTCTTTTTTTGTTGAGCTATGGTAGATTTTGAGGAAAATTATGGGAGTGTAATAAAATGTATTGAAAAGTCGAAGTTGCGGAGCAAATTGTAACTGACACTCGATAGCTGCTTTCATGATTAAAAACCCCAAAAGCTATTTTTACCGAGGTATCTTGTGTATTAAACTCTTTTTGGGATGCTTCAATATAGTACGGATTTTTCTTTCAAATGTATTTTTGAATATAATGACTTTTGGTCTAAACCTACCGTTATCTTTGATGACCACTAACATACCAAATAAAATAAAGTTTAGACATACACACGTCGTCCTTACTCCACCTCAATCTCATCTCAATAAGTACCCAATTTCCTTTTTTCTTCCCTCAAAATCCCCAACTCAATTTCTAGGTTTCCTCCGTATTAAAATCCATCCGAATCAATGGCATCCAGCGAATCGAAGAAGATGATCACCCTCCGAAGCTCAGACGGAGAAGAATTCGAGATCGAGGAGCTTGTGGCCATGGAATCACAAACGATCCGACACATGATAGAGGATGATTGCGCCGACAGCGGTATCCCGCTTCCGAACGTCAACAGCAAGATTCTGGCCAAGGTGATCGAATATTGCAAGAAGCATGTAGAGTCTGCATCCGCTGCCAAGGCTTCTGAAGATGGGAAGGGCGCGTCAGATGATGAGCTCAAGAATTGGGATGCCGATTTTGTAAAAGTTGATCAGCCTACTCTTTTTGATCTCATTTTGGTACATCTATATATCTCATATCCGTCTTGTTTGATGCTATGATTTTGATTTTGATTTTGTATTGGATAGAGGGATAAGCTAGACAAATACTTCACGTTATCATTGTCATTATATTATTGTTATAAATTGACGGTATTGCTTGAAATGAGAGGGAATGTAAGCACATGAACTTTATTTATTTTTTCCCTTATCAATCTTACCCCTTTTTTGTGATCCTTTTGTTCAGTATAATCCCACATGGAAATTAGCTTAAAGGTTCCACTAAGCCATAAGAAGTGGTTCCATCCCTTGGGAATAGAGCAATATGTTCTAAGTAATTATTCCACTTCACATAGTCTCGTATTGCGTTTCCATTAGTTAACCTGTGAGATTTTTACTGCTAGGCTTCAAGGGAATGTAATAAAAAAGAACCAATACACACATTATAAAACTGCAATGTTATGTTTCATATTTATAAGATTTAGTTTTAGTATTTGACTTGAAAACAAGTTTTGTGTTTTGTGTTTAAATGTGTATGTTAAATGACGTGGAATAGAAGGAGAAATTAGGAAACCTAGTCATTCCAAGAAAGAGAAAAGGAGAAAGGGATGATAGTTTTTGATATTTTCTGAAAGGCGAAAAAGAAAAAGAAAAAAAAAGTCATTTTCAATTTTATATGTTAAACCCATTTCCAGATCAATCATTCTACATCCCTTCTTCTCTTCCGTGTATAATGAAGTACATGTTGAAAACTTAAAATACAAAACTTGTTTTCAGACCAAATGACGCCTTAATTTTTTATATGAAACTTTACGATTGCTTGCAATGCCATATAAGATATCTATTTTTAGAGCTCATAAATTTTAATGCTCCCTTCAAATTCATAAATATTGACTACAAACCTATTAGTTGCTTATAAAAAAATTGTCATATGTGATTTACCTCTTTAGTAGAGACCAGAGGTCCAGAGGGTACCTCGAACATGTGTTGTCCCCTAGATTCTCCCTTTATTATACAATACTATGTCAATCTTCACACTACAAACTTCAGTCTTGCACATTATTATTTCATTTCATTTGCAATCTATATACCAATATCGCTATGATTTGTGCTTTTCTTATGCGTCTCTTGTAGACAGTAATGCCCTATGAACTGTGTATTCTTTTAATTGGTTTGCAAACTGAAGATTTAACCACATAGACTCTATACAACTTGACCACCACCTTTCTTGTTATCCGAACATGAGTACCAACCACCCCTCTTGCACTTTGAATATCAAATATATCCGTATGTTTTACCTCTCTTATGCATCTAAATGTGAATACCGAGTGTTTGCCCTTGATATTTTTCTATATTCCACCTATGAATCATAAATATTGCTCAATCAATCAATTAAGTCGTAGATTACTTTTATATTGGAACCCTTGAACACAATTGACACCCCGAAGACATCAAGAACAATCACTTCTAAGAGTTGTTGAAGGCCAATCAAAGTTACATACAGGCAAAGCTGTGAACATAAAGTCGAATATTTAACGATACAACCTCTAAACTGCATATCCACTTTCACCGACTCTTACATGTCATATAACATAAACATTCTGCATCGTCGCTATTACTGAATTTCATGTCATCTAATATTACTTTTTTCGTTTTTAGTAATCAATATTATTTATTTACAGGCTGCAAATTACCTTAACATCAAGAGTTTACTGGACCTGACATGCCAAACTGTAGCTGACATGATAAAGGGAAAAACACCAGAAGAAATACGGAAGACATTCAACATCAAGAATGATTTCACGCCTGAGGAGGAAGAGGAGGTTCGTAGGGAGAATCAATGGGCATTTGAATAATCGTGCGTTGGCTTCGATCGGTGTTTTAAATTCTAAACTGAAATGGAAATGCTTCATTAGGAGGATATGGGTTGAAAAACTGTGTATGATGGCCGTCTTATCTGTTGTTTAAGTAAAGTGTCTGTTGTTATGTTTGTTTTATGTATATATATATTGCTGAATTCCTGTTTGAAAAAACTACGTGACTTTTAAGCAAGGTGTTTGTTGTTATGTTTGTGTTTTATGTATGACTCTTCATGTTTTTCAAGCAGAGTATGAAATGATTAACTCAAACATTGCAAACAAGTAATTTTATCTTTTGATTACGGGTTGAAATTAGGAAAAGGGTGAGAGACAAGAAATATATGGGAAATATATAAAAAAATGATTTAGTGGAATCTTTGATCAAACATTGAAAATATCTTTCTGCGATTGGTTTGTACTGTAAACGTACTATTTCATGGGATCTATTAGAATAATCAGTATGAGATCCTATGAAGAAACAGCTTTAGATAACGCATACACGCGCATATATAGAATCATTTGATAACACATATAAACGCGTTTACTGAGTAATAGGCCTGCTTGGCAATCATCATTGAGGGTCGTTGCTCTGTGTCGATATTTCTGAAACCATCTACTACGCAGAACACCTCAAATATTTTACATAATTATACAAAATTCACACTAATTTAAAACAATGATAGAAAATGCACAACCCATCCGCATGAAAATATTCATGTTTAAATAGCTGAAAAAAGAATGCTAGCTTATAAAGTTTATAAGCTTGAAATAAATATCACCACTGTAGGCTTAGCATTAGCATTAACAAAAGCAGAAAAAATGAACAAGATCACCTACTTGGGTTTAAACGAAAAACGGAAGTACAACAGATTTGAACCCCTAAGATTTGAAAGTTAAATGAAAAACGGAAGTACAACAGATTTGAACCCCTAAGATTTGAAAGTTAAATGAAAAACGAAAGTACAACAGATTTGAACCCCTAAGATTTGAAAGTCAATAACTATAAAAGCCCGATGCTTTTAAGCACATTTTCATCAAGTAAGATGGTCTAAACCTTAACCAGAGCAGACAATCTTATAACTAGAACCCATAAACACTTGGCCAATAACTGCACCCACAGGTCAGGACTTAATAAATGAATATATGATGAAATGAAGTTACAGTGAAACATAAATTAACCAGATAAGGTACCAAGCAGAACTAAATACTTGTCGTGCAGGAAAACAAAATTGATATAGAAAAAAATCCAACACAAACAGAAGTCTGAAATACAAGTCCAAATGAAAAAAAAAGAGGAAAAAAAAAAAAAGAAAGAAAGGAAGAAAGAAGAAGAACTGGTAGCTGAATGGGCTCAACAACACATAAGTGCTTTAGCCTGAAGGAAGTTGTCGTTGCTTCACATCTGCTTTATTTTTGAGCCACAGCTTATCTAGAGAACTACCTGCATTTCCATGTATAGAAGATAAAAGATTTGATGATACAATATTTCTAATTGCAGAAAATTTAAAAGATATTTGAGATAATTACTCAAATATATGTTGCCTCTTTTATAGCATTAAAAGAGTAATATATTATCTACGTGCGAAAAAGAAGTATTTTGGAAGATTGAGATAATCAATTAATTATCTAATTAGCTGATTAAAGAAGGAATTTTATCAAATGCATGAAAATTGAAAGAAGCTTGAAAATCAAATGGATAAACGTTTTCTGTATGAATGAGAAAATTAATGAGGCATTGATTTATGATCATAAATCAATTACTTCAACCCCAAGTAATAATCTCTATATAAAGGTAGAGATTAGCACGAGTAGAATTATCTTTCAGTTGTATTTTTTTTCATCATTAACAATATTGTAAAATTTTCTCCTCTTATAAAGTAATAAAATCTCCTATATCCAAGTGAATGTAAACTACCTCGCTGTAGTGGAACCACTATAAATCACATGTGTTATTTTCTTTTATTGTTTGATTTGTAATTGTTTTTAGCTGGTGACTATCTGTTGTTTGTTTTTCCTCACCATCAATCTGGTTCTATCTGTTTTACCGCAATGTTTGGTTTTTTGTTCCTAGTTTTTTCCCCAACAGTCTGGTATCAGAGAGACAAGTTTGATTAGAAAAGGGTGTGAGACATTATGGCAGGAGATGAGGAGACTCCAGTGGTTGTACCAAGACCCTATGTTAAAGGACCTATATTGCGTCATGATCTAATCTACCAATAGAGAAGTGGAATGGTGATAAAGACTTCGAGAAGTGGCAATGGAGGATGAAAGCTGTTCTGATAAGAAACGAAGTTCACCCTGTGGTGTTTGCTCCCGAGAAGTTGATGATTGAAATTTCAGCCGCGAAAAGGAAGGGGATGGAAAAAATAGGCGTTTACTACTTTGCAATTAGCCATGAGAGAAATGTTATATATGAGATTAGCAGTGAAACTACCGCTAAGGGCATTTGGACCAGCTGGAAAATCTCTATCTGAAGAAATCTTTGACTAACCGTCTGATTTTGTTGAAGATGTTTTTCACCATGAGGATGAGAGCTGGTACTTCTATCAAAGAGCATCTAGGTTTCTTTAACGATCTAGTGATGAAGATGGAGACTGTGGATTTGAAGGTAGATGAAGAGGATATGGTTTTGATTCTCTTGTGTTCCCTTTCGGAGCGTTACACAGGTTTCGCTAACATTCTTATATTCGCGAGAGATACTTTGACCGTTGAAGATGTGAAGTCAGATCTTCTATCTGAGGACTTAAGGGATCAGATGAAGAAGATGCGTGAAGGTAGAGGAGGAAGTAGTAGTCAATGCCTATTTATTGAGAGAGGAAGGGGGAGAGGAAGAATTGGAATTGTATGGAGCGTTCCAAATCTAAAAAGCCCGGTAATAATCATAGAGGAAAGTCTAAGGATGGAGGATGTCATCACTGTAAAAAAACAGACCATTGAAAAATAGATTGTCCGGATTGGAAGAAGAAGAAGAAGGAAGAAGATGGTTCTTCATTATTTGTGGTGGAGAAAGCTGTATCTAATGATGTGTTATCTATAACAGTATCAGATGTATCAAACCATTTGATGCTTGATTTGGGAGCGTCTTTTCATATGATGCTTAATAGGGATCACTTCAGTTCTTTAGTCGACAGAGATGAAAGTGCAATTCTTATGGATAATGACGCTAGTTGTATAGCCATGTGAGAAGGTACAAGGCGAATTAGGATGTTTGACGGAGTGATATGCACTTTGACAGGTGTCCTGTATGTTTTGGGTCTTCGAGAGTCCTTGATTTCTTTGGGGCGGTAGGCATACATGGGGTGCAAGACCATTTTAGAGAATGATGGTTTGAAAGTTTCGAAGGGTGCTCTTGTTCCTATAAAGGGATATGTGTTCCGGAATCTGTATTTGCTTAAGCGGACCACGGTTCTTGAAGAGTCGTGTGTTGGAATTGATAGTTCTCGTGCTTTGGACGCCAGCAGACTTTGGCATCTCAAGTTGGGTTATATTTCTGAGAAGGGCTTAGAGTTGCTTCGTGGATAGATGATGATCAAAGGTGACTTCCAAAAGTTGGATTTCTACCAGGAGTGTGTGTTAGGTAAGCAGACTAAGGTTCCTTTGGAGTTGGACTCCATAGATTAGAGCGGGTACTTGATTATGTGTATATAGATATTTGTAGACAAGCTCTACCTAATATTAAGAAGGGATGCTTTAATTGCTAATTAACTTTAATAATCTAAGTTAATTTATTTGTTAATGATAATTAAAGTAATTTATTAAGATAAATGGATCACCTTTTAATTTATCCAAATGAAAGCCATTATCATTAGAAAACAAATACTTTTTGCTTCGGAAAAATCCGATTACATTTTCACAAGTTATAGCTTTTAAAGTATAAACTTGGGTTGAATTTTTATTCCCAAAATAAAATGGTTTAAAAATCCATATATATTATTGTATAACTTGTATACCTTTTCAAACCATATTTCCAAAACAATTTCAAAACTTAAACAAGATATTATATTCAAACTAGATTTAAATCTCAAACTTCCTTTTCAAAAACTTTTCATATTCAACCCAATTCCATTTTCAAAACCATTTGGATTCAAAATTCAACTTTTAAAATCATTTCATAATATTAAATTCAAATATCTGTGACTTAACCGATTTCTACGTGAAATCCATATTTGTGTGTGTATAGTGTAGTCCAGGGGTTTTACACAATAGTGCAACATCATCAATCATTACCGATTCAAGCACATAAATATCGATAAGCGGTATATCCTATAACGCTTATCTTCATTCACAGATTCACAGATAAATAATATACATTCATCACAGATAAATAATATACATTCATCACAGATAAATAAATTACATTCATCACAGATAAATAAATTACACTTATCACAGCTCAAATCAAAATAGATCATCACACGTCAGGGATATCAAACAATTCAACATTCAATAGAATCCAAACATCCATAAGTAAGATCAATTAATTATCTGATTAATTTAAATCAGATTAATTACCTATGAATTCAATTACTAATCCTTGTTAATTAACATTAATTAATTACAAATCATTTAATTAATTATCCTTTAATCATTTATTAATTAATCTTTAAATATTAATTAATCAACCATTAATCATTAAATAATTTATCCCTAATTATTTAATTATTCTTTAATTAATGAAATGCTAGTTAATTATATAGATATTTGTAGACCAATTGCTACTGCTTCTGTTGAGGGAGCGAAATATTTTATCTCTTTTATTGATGATTTTTTTCAGAAAGTTTGGGTGTATGTGATGAAGACCAAATCAGAGAGCTTTGAGAAGTTTAAGACTTAAAAGGTACTTGTTGATAACCAATCTGGTTCTAAGTTGAAGGTGCTGAGATCTGATAACGGCAGCAAGTTTGTCTCCGGGGAGTTACTCGACTTATATAGATAGCATGGCAATAAGAGACATTTCACTACATCAGGTGATCCGCAATCCAATAGGATTGCTGAGAGGAAGAATAGGACTTCACTTGAGAAGGCTCGTTGCTTGAGATTGACGGTAGGCTTATCTAGAGGTTTTTGGGTTGAGGCATTGTCGACTGCGGTGTATATTAATAATCGGATTCCATGCTCAGCCAGAGATGGGAAGTTTCCAGAAGAGAAGTGAAAAGGTAAAGCCGTTTACCTTGGTTATTTTTGTATTTTTGGTTGTTCTGTGTATGTTCACTATACATGTGATGATAAGTTGAAGGCTAGAGCATACAATGGCATCCTTTTAGGATACACAGATGGTATCAAAGGGTATCGTATTTTGCTCCCTGTCGATAAGAAGATTGTTCATTTCAGACATGTTATTTTTAACGAGTCGGCAATGTTCAATCCTAAGAAAGACTTACCTATCACATCAGATGTTTCTAATAGAGCTAAGGAGATGGAAGAGGTTCCTATTTTACATTCTAGTAGTAGAGTTGTTGATGATGTTGAGAGTGAGACAGATGTAGTTGATGTGACATCACAGAGTAGTTCACAGGTGCCTTCTAGTAGTGTTGGTGATGTGCATAAGACTAGAGAAAGTTCAGTTCAAGGTGTAGTTAAAAGTAGTTTAGGCGAATTTGTATCTACTCGGGCGAGTCGTAGGACTATTAGGCCACCTGAGAGGTATGGTGACTGGCAGTATGCAAACCTTAGCCTTAATGATCAATTTTATTATGCCCTACATATGGTTCATGAGGAGTCGCTTGACCTTGATGAAGCTTTGAAGTCATGTGATAGTTCGAAGTGGATGTGCACGAGGAGCTAGAGTCATTGAAGAAGAACAAGATTTGAAATTTGGTACCTTCTCCTCAAGGAGACCGAGACATAGGTTGCAAATGGGTGTTCAAGGTGAAGGATAATGTAAGATGCAAGGCTAGACTTGTTGCTAACAGATGAAGGGATTGGAGTATGGTGAGATTTTATCTCCTATAGCGAGACACGCCGCCATCCGTATTTTGTTTACTATAGTTGTCGTTCATGACTTGGAGTTGGAGCAACTTGATGTGAAGACCGCTTTCTTGCATGGAGACTTGGATGAGGCCATTTACATGAAGCAGGCAGATGGACATATTGTAGATGCAAAAGAGAATTGGGTTTGCAAGCTAAAGAAGTCATTGTATGGACTTAAGCAGTCGCCTAGACAGTGGTACAAGATGTTTGATTCTTTTATACTTTTGCTTGGTTTTGATCGTAGCATCAAAGACGCTTGTGTGTACTTCAAGCATTAAGAATAGTTATTGGGTGTATTTACTCTTTTATGTGGATGATATGTTGATTACTTCCAAAGATAAAGCTGAAATTGATAGTTTGAAGTTGTAGCTTAAGTTGGAATTCGAGATGAAGGACCTTGGAGAAGCAAGGAAGATTTTGGTTATGGAAATCCAAAGGGATAGGAAGCTTGGACTTTTGAGGCTCTCTCAAAAGGAACATATTCTAAAAGTACTTGCTTGGTTTAATATGGAAGGAGCAAAGGCAATTAGCACACCCATACATTTGCACATACAGCTTTCTAGTGTAGCTTTTTCTAGTAGAGGCTCTCTAATCTCGGAGATGGACAAGGCTTATATAGAGAAGGTTCCCTATGCGAGTGCAGTTGGTGGTCTGATGTATGTCATAGTTTGCACTAGAACTGACATTGCACATGCAGTTAAATTGGTGAGTAGATCCATATCAAATCCAGGAAAGCCACATTGGGAGGCAATGAAGTATATTTTCAAATATCATAGAGGGACTCCAGACCATGGGTTTGTTTTTGGCGGTAGAGATAGAGATTTAAATTTGGTTGGATTTTGTGATTCTGACTGTGCCAGTGATAGAGATCGAAGGAAGTCGACCTCAGGTTATGTGTTCATCGTTGGTAGGACAGCTATTAATTGGAAAGCGAGATTGCGGACGATTGTGGCTTTGTCTACTACAGAGGCAGAGCTTATAGCTGCGGTTGAAGCGACTAAATAGGCGCTTTACTTGAAGCGTTTGTCATGTGACTTGGGCTTCGTATATGAAGGTATAGAAGTGGATTGTGATAGCCAAAGTGCAATTCAATTAGCTGAAATCTAGCTTTCAGTTCAAGAATGAAGCATATTGAAGTGGGAGGTCATTTCTTATCTCCATGGATGAAGAGAAGCTTGTACGTCTTCAGAAGGTTCACACAGAGGAGAATGCAGCGGATATGTTTACCAAATCATTACCCGTTGCAAAGTTCGAGCATTGCTCGAACTTGATTCGTTTGATGAAGTGTTAGGTGTCACAGGATGGCATGGGTGAGAGTGAGTTGGTAGATGGAGATATTTGTTTTCATTGTAGAGATTGATAAGTCCTACTTGAAGAGGATACTTTCAATACTTTGTTGGCGGAAGGTGGTCTTGTCGGAGTTCGTTGACAAAGTGCAATGGGTGATGTTTATGCCGAAGCTCTTTGAGAAAAGTATCCGTGGTGTCTTGTATGAGAACTACTTGGAGTAAGAGGATGTAGGTAGAGTAGATAGGCTTGCGGAGAAATAGAGTATCATGGTGGAGATTGTAAGATTTGGTGATACAATATTTCCAATTGCAGAAGATTTGAAAGATATTTGAGATAATTACTCAAATATATATTGCCACTTTTATAGCATAAAGAGAGTAATAAGTTATGTACATGCGAAAAAGAATTATTTTGGGAGATTGATGTAATCAATTAATTCTCTAATTAGCTAATTAAAGAAGGAATCTTATCAGACGCATGTAAATTGGGAGAAACTGGAAAATCAAATGGATAAACGTTTTCTGTATGAATAGGAGAATTAATGAGGCATTGATTTATGACCATAAATCAATTACTTTAACCCAAAGTAATAATTTCTATAGGCAGAGATTAGCACGAGTAGAATTATCTTTCTCATTTGTATTTTTTATGTTTCTTCTCCATTATCAATTTTGTAAAATTTTCTTCTATCTTATCTCCCCAAGTGGATGTACATTACTTCGCAGTAGTGGAACCACTATAAATCACGTGTGTTATTTTCTTTTATTGCTTGATCTGTGATTGCTTTTAACTGGTGACTATTTGTTGTTTGTTTTGTCTCACCATCAATCCGGTCCTATTTGTTTTTCAGCAAGATTAGGTTTTTTTGTTCCTAAGGCGATCTCTAGGGATTTTTTCCTCAACGGAACAAACAGATGGGTATTAACACAAAGCAAGCAGTATGGAAAAACAAAAGTTAATATGTGAATGTAGCTACATAGATTGATATATCCAGCTTTCCTTCGATACACATACCATTTTACCATGAATTCTTAGTCTAGTAATAACTAGTATGGATAGTTTCCACCAAAAGTATACAGACGGATAATAAAGAATGTGAAACTAGGTAGAATCAAACTCCTCTTCGTACTAATATGATAGTAGTATTACAAGAAATGAGCATGTTCATCTTATTATTATTGTTTATAGTGGGAATCATAGGCGACATTAACTACACTATTATTAGTATTAAAAAGTGATTAACTTATGTTAAGACTTTAAGTGAATTAATTTAAAAAAAAATATAAAAACAGGTTAATGATTATATATTTATGAGTTTTATTATAATTGAACTGTTGCAAATGTATAAAGGTCGTATATTTATGAGTCATTATTATAATTGAGCCATTGCAAATATATAACGGTAATATATATATATATAACGGTAATATATATATATAACGGTAATATATATATATATATATATATATATATATATATATATATATTCATGAGCCATTATTATTGAGCCGTTACAAAAGTTAATGCTATTAAAAATTCATTTTATATCATAATAAATTCAAATCTATTAACATTCTCTCACTTCAGTAATGCATATAATTTCTATTCTGTCTATTTGAACAATACAGGCAGAAAAGAAAATAGAAATAACAGAAAAAATTTCTTTCTTCCTATTTTTCCTCTACATTTTTCTCTCTTTAATTAAATTAGTAAGTGCTATATTCAAAACAATTTTCTATAGTGCAAATAGCAAATTGACCAAATTTCAAAGGCTGTTTTATTCTGAGGACGGAGCAGTTGATAGATAGCTTTGTGTAGGATCGATGTCACCCTAGATGGGGGGTGAATAGGGTGATACTATTAATTATAAAAATTCATTGCGGAAGTATATAAAATAATCACAGCACTGATAATACCAGAATAATAGCAGCACAGATAATAGCAGAATATAAAAATGCAGAAATAGAACAACACAGAATTTACCCAGCTTCGGCAAAACCCTGCCTACGTGCTGCCCCCAAGGTTTCTACTAGAAATTAAGTAGTCAGACGCTTGCACACGTAAACTCACGACACCCGCTATCGACTAACCTAACTCTACGCTCAAAACTCTGCCACAACTCAGCCACTGAGTTGCAAATTCTCGAACTACACCACCGTAGTTTGTCCTCTAGTCACACGACTAGAAATTATAGAAGTTTAAAAAAGAGAATACAAAACTAAAAAACAAAACCCTAATTTAAATATTAAAACCCAAATTGGTAAACAAGACCGTCCCAAAATAAAAAGGAATTCTCTTTTTGATTTTTATATTTTTGCCCGTATTCCTCTTCTTTTCTTTAAGTTGTCCGGCCCGACTTCTTTGTGAATAATGTCTGCTTCCTTTTCTCTTTCGTTCGCTCTGAAATTAGGGCTTGTAATTTGGAGCGCCGATTCAAATCAATTGTTGGTCGTTCCTCAATTGGCTTCAATGCTTCTTCAATTTAGCTTGTGGTCGCTTCCATCTAGTCGAGTTTGGTTGTTGAAAGAATTGGTACGTTTGTTCCTTTTTGATTTATACAGTACTCGACTTTGATTCGAGTTTTATGATTTATTCTTCTCTATTGTACTTGAACTCGAATGAATTTTTGGCCTATGATGTTACGGGTTTTATATAGGATTCGAATTCCTAAATTTCGTTCGTGAATTCGTCTGATGATTTTTGCTTGGCCGTTTGATATTGCTTGAATGCTTGAGATGATTTCTGACTTCTTCAATTTCGTATAATTCATTGCTTGATTCTCACGGGTTCGATTTTGAACTATTCATTGTACTTGCTTGATTACCACGGCTTGTTAGATTTGATCGATTCTTGTTTTAGTCTCCACGGCTTTGAATTTGGTGGACTTTGAGATGAAAATTTTGTGATGCTGTTCCATGATTTTTGAACTCGTTTTCGATTATGACTTCGGCATTGCTTTGAACTGCAGTTTGAAATCTCCTCTGTCTTTGTTCGAACTTGTATCCTGCACATGTATTTAAATATGTATGTATGTATGTATATGTTCACGTATGTATATAATCAGTTATATGTTTCTTGTAGTTGTTTCTGGTTTCACAGCACTGCTGTCACATGATCATTTGTATTGTTCATTGAGTTAGCCGTTAGAAAAAGTGCACATACACACATGTATACATATATATGTATGTATATGTGTATGATTCTTGTGCCTCTTGAGTCTTTGTTGCACTGTCCACATGAGTTCATTTAGTCCAGACATTTGCCTTTTCATGTGTGGTCTGGACTTGCTCGAATTATGTAGTTCATGTCTACTTAAGTATTGCCTCTGATAATATATGTTGACTTCTTCATGTTACATGATTGTTGAGCTAGTCTTCATGTAGCTTGTCTTTGCTATTTGGTTCATGTATGGTATTGTAATTGATTTCATATTGTTTGATCATTGGCTTGCTTCTGGTTTTACTGAACTTTGAAAGTCTTGACTCATGTGCATCCATGTGTACATTAGTTCAGTTGGATATTTAACTTGATCATTTCATATTGTACGTTGCAGACATGAGTCTTATGGTTCAGGTTGCATAACATATCGAACTGGTGCATGCTTTATATATGAGATGTTTTGTATTCACCTCTTTGTACCTTTCCTTGAGTCTGGTTCTAATGTGTATGCACACATGTCTATTGCATCACTTGAGTACTTGTCTGGTTCACATAAATGTATACAAGTGTGCTGTGAGGTTGCTCCCGACCATTTATTGCATTTGTACATTTGGATTTGTTTTTCAGATTGCACCTGAGTTGTATCCAGCTTGAGACTCGGATTTGACCTTGTGCTTGTGTCGTGACTTGAGTTGAACCCGGCTTTTGATTTGGGTTTGACCTTGTGCTCACCTGTCCTTGTAATTTTATCAAGTGTATATTGGTGTGCACGGCCTTGTGGCATGTACAGTGATACACTGTGCATGTCACAAGCTATTCGTGTATGATAAATTCAAAATTAAATGATGACGAACAACCCAAATAACTGAGACAAATAATATTTTCAAAAATACACATTTAATTTTTTGCAAAATATTTTCTTTTCAATTTTACTGCGTTAGTGTTTATTTTGCAGATTTCTCAGATGATGGATTCAAGCTAGAATAGAGTTGAAGATGAATACGAGTGAATGAGTGAAATGTAACGAGGTGCAAATGTAAATGGAAAATTGTGATGTAGTCAAAATTGTATTGTAATTGAAATTGCATATATATATATAGTGAGAGCTCAAAATTGTAATAAAATATTTGTTTGGATAAAATATCTGTTTGAATTCAAATTCTGTGTTATTTATTTTATCCAGCAAATATTTATTTAATTATATGAAAAATAAAATAGTACATTAACAAATACATTTAAATGAATATACATATATTTATTATCATCAAACAAAAATCATATACTCGCATATTCAACACTTTGCATCTTGAGGCTAAATTGCTAATCGTCTTAAAGAGAGCGACCTAGTTTGTGACTCAGCCAAAAAAAAGGCGTTGCAGATTCAAATTGAGGTACAACAATTTAAAGACGATCATGGCTTTGATCGCCGATAACTTTGCTGTCCGGATGTAGATGTTTGAGGTTTCAACTGTATCTGTTGCGCCGTTCAGATTCGAAGGCTTGCATTTCAAATGATGGGGCCAAAAGATGGTATGCGAAAGGTGGCACATGTGCTGACGACCGAAAAACCAATGCTGCTTGGAGAAGCAATAGACGATCAGAAAAAGGCTGTGAAGGACTGGATTGAACATGACTACCTCTGCAAAAATTATGTTCTTAATTATTTGAGCGATAATCTGTACGATTACTACAACTCAAACAAGACAACAAGAAAGATCTAGGATGCGCTGCAAAAGAAATATTATATCGAGGAAGCTGATGTGAAAAAATATACTATTAGTCACTATTTGAAGTTTCAGGTGATTGATGACAAATCTGTGAAGGCGCAGTCGCACAAGCTTCAGAAAATTGTGCATGAGATCATCTCTGAAGATATGACTTTAGAGGAATAGTGTTAGGTTGTTGTGTTAATTGATAAATTACCCTCTAGTTGGAAAGAATTTAAAAATAATCTCTGGCATAAGACTAAGAAGTTTTCCTTAGAGAGTTTGATTACCCGTCTTCGTATTGAAGAGGGGGCCAGAAAAAAAGACTAGAAAGAAGAGGAGCTTGTTGTTTCTACCAACAACACTAAGAAATCCATAAACAAGAGTCTGAACTTAGAAGAAGTAAAAGAGCTGGGATAGCTAAGGACTTTGGTCCAGAATATTATGCTTATGCACTAGAAGAGGACCTTGCTAATCTAAAAGAAGCTCTGTCTTCTTTGAATTCAGATCTCTAGCAAGAAGCTATATATGATGCAATGAAATCTCTTGAATCTAATAAAACTTGGCATCTGGTTAATTTACCTCCAGGTTGTGAAACTATATGTTGTAAATGAGTACTTCAAAAGAAGTTAAAACCTTATGGTACAATTGATAAATATAAGGCTGGTTTAGTAGCTAAAGGATTTAAACAAAAAGAAAACATTGACTTCTTTGATACTTTCACCTGTTATGAAAATAACATTAATTCGAGTATTAATTTCTTTTGCTTCACTATATGATCTACCAATTCACCAAATGGATGTAAAAACTGCTTTTCTGAATGGTGAGTTAGAAGAAGAGATTTATATTGACTAACTCGAAGGTTTTTTTATACCTGATCAAGAGCATAAAGTTTGTAAATTAGATAGATCTATATATACTCTTAGACAGGCACTGAAACAATGGCATGATCAATTTGACAATCTAATTATTTCGCATGGTTTTAAAGTAAATGGAGGTTTTAAAGTAAATGGAAGTGACAAGCGTATTTAATATAAATCTGAAAATAACATTTGCACCATCATATGCTTATATGTTGATGATTTACTTATATTTAGTTCAAATATTCATGCTGTAAATCATGTTAAGTCCACACTGTGCCAATTTTGATATGAAAGATCTTGGTGAAGCAAGTGTGATTCTTGGTATTAAGATGACTAAGTCTGAAAAGAGAATTTCTTAGTATCAATCTCATTATATTGAGAAGATGTTAAAGAAATATAATTACTTTGAATGTAAACATGCTAGTACACCATATGATCCAAGTGTAAAACTATTTAAGGACATTGGTGAATGTGTAAGATAGTTTGAATATGCGAGCATCATTGGCAGTCTTCGGTATGCCACCGATTGTACTAGACCTGACATTGCACATGTCGTGGGATTATTGTGCGGGTTTACTAGCAGACCTAGTATAAAGAATTGGCATGCTATTGAAAGAGTCATGGGATACTTTAAAAGAACTATGAACCTTATATTACACTATAAGAAGTTTTCCGCTGTCCTTGAAGGATACACTTGTGCATATTGGAATACTTTATCAAACGATTCCAAAGCTACTACTGGATATATTTTCAGTATTGCAGGAGGAGCTATTTCTTGAAAATCTAAGAAACAGACTACCTTGGCTCAATCCGCCATGGAGTCAGAAATGATAGCACTAGCTAATGCTAGTTAAAAAGCGGATTACTTAAGAAATCTGCTAGTTGAGATCCCTTTATGGAAAAAATCGACACCAGCTATGTTGATCCATTGTGATAGTACCGCAACTATTGCAAAAGTTGAGAACCTTTATTACAACGGTAAGAGATGACAAATTCGTCATAAGCATAATATTGTAAGAGAGTATATCTCTTCAGGATCTGTATAAGTTGATCATGTACGCACTGGTGAGAATTTGACGGATTCTTTGATGAAAGAATTAGACAGAAAGAAAGTCCTTTCTACATCTAAAAGAATTGGACTATTGCCCTTAGATTGTTGAGTCACACACAATGGTAACCCGACCTAATGATTGGAGATCTCAAGAACTAGGTTCAATGGGTAATAACAAATTATAAAGTGATATGAGTTAAACGTGCTATTTTTATATACTTAGAAGCATGTATTCCTGAAGTGACTAGAGGATTAGTTAATGGAAACTCTTAATGAGATCCAACTCTAAATGGAATGAAGTATCTACCTTCAGCAGTACTCTTGATAGATTCACCTCTGTGGATGTGGAAATGTGATAGTTTCCTATGGAATTTTGGACAAGATTCCCACAACATTCACTAAATTGGAATAGACGTGCATGACCATAATTGCATGGGCTTAGTTGATAGCACTTTAGAAAGGTTGTGTGTGGTTTGATGTAAGGAATATAGTTTAAAACTACGAGTCACTCTAGTAAACTGAATCTTACTCACTATGCAAAGGTTCAAATCGAAAGATATCTTTTGTTTATGCACAATCCTATATTTTCAGAAATTGCTTGGAATTTTTTTAAATAATTCAAGTGGGAGAATGTTGGAACTTTAAATGAATTAATTAAAAAATAAGTGAAAACAGATTAATGGTTATATATTCATGAGTTTTTATTGTAATTGAGCCGTTGCAAATGTATAACAGTCATACATTTATGAGTCGTTGTTATAATTAAGCCGTTGCAAATGTATAACGTTAATATATATCCATAAGCCATTATTATTGAGCCATCGTAAAAGTTAATGGTATTAAAAATTCGTTTTAAATGACAACAAATTTAATAACGGACAATTTTTCTTTTTTCTTCTTTGTCCTTTGTATTTTTCTCTCGTTAAGAAACTTTACAAGTAATTAAATTGAAAAGTGATATATTCAAAATAAGTTGCTATACTGTAAACAACAAATTGGCCAAATTTCAAAGTCTATTTTATCCTGAAAATGGAGCGGTTAATAGATAGCTTTGCATCTTGAGAATAAACCATGAATCGTCTTAAAGAGAGCGACCTAATCGGTTACTCGACCAAAAAAAAAACGCTGCAAATTCAGATTGAAGCATAACAACTTAACATATGCCCGGTGTAGCATTTTAAATGTATATATCATTACCAGCAATCGACAGACAGATCATAAAAGTTCGGCCCTCAAAATGACATATCTGCAGCAGTTGATTCAAATTTTTATTACACCAGTGCGGCATAAAAATCTAATAACTCTATCCATTTTATCACTTTATTTATTCCATTATCTTGCACTCTTACTTAAAACTTTACCAATCCTTTGCTTCATTATATTAGTCCTATTCGGAGAATCTTAAAATTTTACTAACATTATCATACAATCAAAATCACCTAATTTTCACCTTAGAAAATTCAAAAAATAATAATTTAAAATAGAAAACTATGACATCAAAAATTTATCTTTAATTTAACATTATAATAATACCGTATAAAAAATTGAAATATTTTGAAGGTGACTTACACATGTTTCCATATTAATTTGGTCATTAACCTAAACATTTAACATTAAATCCAATTTAGATTCAATCAAACATGATAAAATTATATTTCTCATCATTTAAAACATCATATAATGATCAAATCCAAACCTAACATCGGTAAGGAAGGAAAAAGGTTATGATATTATTTACCTGGATGAAAAAGATTGATTGAACTCTTTTCTTCTTTGTAAACATGTAAGTTTTCTTTAGGCTCCGTTTGAGAGTTTTGTAATATGGATTATGAGAGGTTTTGAAGGTATCAATTTTGATCGTTAATGATAATAGCGGTTTCGATTAGTTTATATAAAGTGTTTTTATAGCTGACGAATACATGCTTGAAAGTTTAGTACATTGCGATTTTAAATGTTTTCTATAAAAGTAACATTGTGTTGTGCGTGTATTTGTATTTATTATCTAATTTAATTTTGAATGTGAAGATCAATTTTACAATATGATTAGTAGGGGTTTAGTTGGAAAAAAATTAGAGCCACTCAAAAGAACTCAATTTAAAAATTGAGAATTATCATTAAAATTACATTGCATTGGTTTTCATCGATTTTATAATGAATAAGAATGGGGTTTAAAAAAACTTACAAGTAAAAATTATGACAGCATGTAAAATCAAAGTCATCCAAGATCAGTTAAAACCACCCAGGCGGAGCTTAGTATTTTGGTTTGCTTATAATTTCTTGCTTTCTTTGTCCTTGCAAATGGCGGCCATTTCATGATTGTCTTTTATTTTGTGAATTAGAACGAATATAATTGAAGTGGTTTAAAAATATGAAGGTTTGACATACTGAGCCTTAAGCACTTGCTTGCATAATTTATTAATTCTTTAGTGTCCACATCTAAAGGTTGCTTTGGTTGATCCAAATAGATCAACCAAGATTTTATTGGGAGTGGATCCCTCATTGATAGGGATGGCAATAAGACGGGTCTAGGGTCCAAACCCGGTTGACCCGCCCCTGTTTTGACCCGCCTAGACCCGCCCCATTGGGTCATTGGGGCGGGTAGACCCGTGACTCGTTCTTGGGAGCTCCAGGTCTAGGGTCGGATCGGGGCTTGGCTGACCCGCCCCAACCCGACCCGCACTACTGAGATCTCATAAAATCGGTTTAGTATTATAATGATGGTTTGTTAATACATACACACATGTATTTGTGTGTGTGATTATGACATTGATATTATAATGTTCCAATCAATAAGCTATAAAATTTTATAGTATTAAGCTGCATCATTGATATTATACAATAACATCTGCATATTTTTTTGAACTATTTGGTACACCATATTTTTATTATGTTCCCTTATCATTGGAAATACATTGTTATTTGTATTTAATGTATAATTTAGTAACAACAAATATAAATATATGTACATTAGTACACAATTTTGAATCGATAAAAAAAACCTCATCGGGTCTCGGGGCGGAGCGGATCTACCCTGACCCGTATGGGTTTCGGGTTCGGGGCAAAATACCGGACCCGCACTGGATCTACGGGGCGGGTCCGGGGCGGGGTCTAAAAAACCCGGGGCGGGTCTGGGGCACAAGAAACCCGCCCCATTGCCATTCCTACTCATTGATAGGTAAGTATTTATGGCGAAGCTAAAAAGGAATGGCAGTGATTTTTTATAGAAAGAAATCGAAAAAAGACAAGGCTGATATGTGGTTATATTTAAGTAAATAGTTGCTGGTATTTATTTTAATGCTATTAGCATTCGTTTATATGTTATCGACATAATATGGTAATATTATGCAAAAATAGAAAATAGAAAGGAAACGACAAATTTTTCAACGTTCCAATATAGAGAAGATAAACTCATAGTTGGTAGTCTAGTGGATAAAGCTTCACCAACGACAAATAACATCGTCGATCAACGCCAAAGAAGGTACAACCATTGGTCATCCCCCGCATCACCACAAGGCACGGTGAGGGACAACGAAACAGGTAAGAAACGAACAATTCCCTTTTAGTATCATTAGAAGGCAACAACGCACATATCAAATCTCAAGCTCCAAGTACGAAAATGGTGGTTTATCATTGGTTGGCTGCAACAAAACAGGGAGCCCAACAATAAAACACACCTACAACCACTCACATGCCACCGCGACCACAACCAATTTATGTTCTCGGCCACCCCCGCAATGTCGAAATAAGTCAACAAGCAGAAAAGGTCCAAGAAAAAATAAACAGGATGATCAATATATTTGTTTCTACGAGAAAACCGTTTGACATGAGCTCGAGTCTTGACATCTGGTTTGCCTGAGTGTTAACACATGTCTGTAATGCACTATATTTGTTTCAAGCCACTGCCATTTTTTCCCAGTCGATAAGTTGTGCAGGAGTCAATCGTGCACATTATTATTTCCTACCAAAAGTTTTCGAATGCATCTTGTAACAGATCATCATCTTAGTACATGTCCATCCTCCCTCTTCAATTTACATATTTGTTTTGTGTGAAAATTAACCACAAGGGCCTCTTTAGCAAGTGTAATTAGTTTCTAGGACGTACAACTGAAATAATTACTTTCAACGACTTCTAGGGCCTAAAAACCTATGAAATTATATCCTTGAAAGTAATTGGACTGCTAACTTTGTCCTTGAAAGTAATTATTCTGCTGACTTTGGCTTTGAAAGTAATTTCTTTGAAGAGGTTTTTAGGCTCAAGGAAAAAGTTGAAGAAAAATTTAGTTTTAAGGACAAGAAATTTGTCTTTTAGGCTGAAGGACACTTTCTAGTGTAAATCACAAAATGATAGTTGTAACTATCATTTTCTGTTTACACTAAAAAGTGTCTTTCAGGTTAAAAAGGAAACTTGTTGTCTCTGAGGCTAAATTTTTATGCAGCTTCTTTCGTGTGCCTATTTTCCTGTTCTGTTTGAAAGTGTGTCCTAAAAACTAACTGGACTGCAAAATTTGTCCTTCTAATAAAATGCCCCTTGCTTTTTCCTCCTCTCCACCAAATATCTCATTAGCAACTCCATTTTACTATATTCGTTCATTCATGTTACAGGATTCTTGTATATACCTTCCCTTTTCCACCCCATTACAATTTACAAACTAACCTTCTTGATAATATTTTGATCATATAGACAAACCTTCCCAATGATCAAGAAACCTAATCTTGCACCAAACTTCATCTGACACGCACTTCATACCAATTTTAATATTTAGCAACTCCACCTTTCATTTTGTCATTTCATTGTGTGTGCTTCTTGTGTGCACGTACATATATATATATATATAAAAACCAATTTGGTACAACTTCTGAACCGTTCTTCTAAATAAATATCTTCATTTTTAAACTGGTAATAATGTAGATGTGGTTTTCAAACTTATTATTTCATCTTTGTTTTTCAATATTAGCTACCTGAAGTAAAATCAAAGTCTCCGTCACGATTTGTCCTAGAGAAAAGCTTGTTTAGACTAAAACAAGAATAGGCGCCGGCCACAAAATACCATTACGTGAAAAGGCATTGAAATTAAATGTAAGATGTATGATATTTATTGCATACAAAGCAAGGAAAAACGATACTCGTCTATCAATCAAAATTTGACTTGTCCCAGTACTGCATCACAGTTAAAGTTTGACCAAATATTACAACATACATCCAATATTTAACTTAGGTAGAAATTCAGTAATACACACCAGCAATCACTAATACAAATTTACCTTCCTGCAATGTCCAGCTCACTAAACCTGCTAAACCACACATTACTTAATGTACCGATAAATTGTATATTACCTGTTCATGCAAATAAACATAATATGCTTAGCATCAAATATGAATAATTCATTCATTCATGGTATATACAAGGCAAGTTACTTAGAATTGTACTCACTGATAATATTAACGGTTTCCGCCAAAAATATAATCTCCTAGAAACTAGGCAAGATGAACAGAAGACGGTCCAGAAACTGCAGCAACCTTCTGAGCCTTTTGTGCTTCAGTTTTGTACAGCTCTTTTAGCTCTTTCTTAGCTCTTCTTGCTTCTCTTTTTTCTTCTTTCACAGCAGCCTGCGCAGGATTTAACATAACAATGTTTATAACAACTTCATAAGTAATGCACAACAAAAGGCACATCGCTAGTTAGTTATCACACCAGAGATCCAGAATTAGCTTTGAAATTGTGAACAAAAATAACCATACGGCTTGCTTATAGACTTCAAATTTGCTATAGCCTACCTTATTGCCCCCAGCTAATGCGGGTTTCAAAAAAAAAAAAAAAGAGGGTTCAATGACTATGACCAACCAGTACCTTGCGTTCTTTCTTTTCCTCCTTTGACTCAAGTTTCCTGTTCTGCTTTTCAGTACTCAAGTTACCTTTTTCTACTTTCACTTTCTCAACAGCTTTCCTGGTGTTAGGCAAAGAATCAACCGGAAGCTTCTGCTTTCCTCCAAGTGCAATCACGTTAGCACCAGTTAGAGTAATTTCCCCAGGAAATATTTTTGGCAGTCTTTTTTTAGGGTTTACAGGAGCCTGTATTTTACCTGGATGATTATCGAGGTTAGAATAAGTGGAAACAATTGTTTCACAATCCCATATTTCTGAATCATCGCTGCTTTCTTCAACTAGTACAACCTCTTTGTCATTTTCACTCTCATTACAGTACATTTTAGCATATTCTTTGCATTTTTGAATAACATCACTTGATGCATCTAGTACTACGTCAGATCCCTGCTCCACATCTTCTTTCGGAACTTTATATTGTGTTTTCTTGCATTCGGTCTCTGTGCCAAATATTTGGAGAGCATCGCTCATTTTTGCAGCAAGAGATTCTTCATCTTCACAATACATATCGTTAATGCATCCGTCATTAGATTCATATTCTTGATAGAGCTGTAAAAGCATCACAATGATATGGATATGATTAACTGAAGTATAATTATTTCAACATTACATTCATGTAGACAAGGATCTCAAAGATATGGTTATGGATTAGTGCTCAAGCACAACATTTTAATACCAAACTTATGCTTGCATACGAGAGTTTCACGAGACATATACTGAACTTACATAGTTGAATGACTCATGCATCTATGAAATTTGATTATGTTATTTTTATATGCAACTTTAAGCCCATCATAGACCAGAAACTTTTCTGGATAATCATCACCATTTACTTTCAAATGCACTGATACTAGAGTTTAAATAAGGTAAATACAATTGCAAAAGTATTTATCCACATTTTTATGTATATGTGGGAAAATAACCTCAAATGGGTGTGTCACAGTATACGGAAGCTAAATTTTACCAAAAGATTTTTTTTTTCAAATTCTTTCTTAAAGTAGTTATAATAATACAAGCTCTTCAACTTAGTTTGCTACTTCAAACAAAATATATTAAGAATGTTGTAGGGCGCACATGTAAAAGGTACATATATTACAGAGACAGCTTTTTGTAAACAGTATATATGTCAGGCAATAAAGGTAGAAGGGCAGAAATTAGTGTATCCAAGAAAATCAAGCATCAAATTTAATCAAAACGTTGTTTGGTGATGCAAATAATCAAACATCATACTTCAAATTTAAATTTGCAAATGTGATAGATTGAACTACTGTGTTGATTGGATAACAAGTTAACGTGCTACAATTGCAAAAGGATGACCAGAAGAGAAATAAATCTCACCAAATCAAACTGTTCATCAAGAGGCCTACTAACACGAGGCTTAGCAGCAGCTTCTGATTCATCATCCTCATCAACATCTGCAAATATATCATCTACATCCAAAAACTGTGCAAACTTCTGTTGTCCCACTGCTTCATCCTCTCCATCAGGTGGGTTAGCTTTGATAACAAAATCATCATCCAATTCCAAATCTTCGACATCTGATCCAAACCGTGACAAATCACTATCGTCAAGCAATCTTGCCACATCCGGGTCAACTGCTTTCTGGATCTTCCTCACAACAACAGCATTTGAAGCATTATATACAAATCTTGATTCCTTGTCTTCACTGCTAATGCTAGCGTTGATCTTTATCCTTGATGCATCATATGCCTATCAAATAGATGTTATATTACATAATAAATTAGTAAATATATAGTTCGTTTGTATCATGTGAAATCTGTGGTTAATACTATAATCATGTTTGATTACTTTCTAACAGCGGCGAGAAACTTCATTAAGCAATAAATATTGCATGTTTCCTATTGATTTTTTGAGGTATAAGCCAATATACCATACACTGACATATGGGATGACAGTTGAAATTGAAATATCTTTTGATGCATTCAAATTGAAGATTAGATTCAGTTAAGATCCAGGTCAGATCTAATTTTGAGAACCCAAACTTGCATGTACATATCTTGAGCCTCTTTTGTAAGCTCAACATTTACGACATAAAATTTAGAGAACAATAGTATTCATAAAATTTCTCATCTCTTGATGTTAAGTGTAACCACGCCATGGCTATTGCACGAGGGTAAACTAAGGTATAAATAGAAAGTTGAATGAATGATACCAATAAAATAGCAACTGGCATGATAACAGGTACCAAGGAAAAGGTGTATGGTATGTAGTTTGTCAAACAAAAATTCCATAATGCTAATGAATCTAAGTCATGGCTGGATATGAAAACCAATATAAATCGTGATATACATAATCCAGGTTTTCAAAATGGGATTCAAATCGTAAACCGTAAAGTGCAAACTTTAAATAAGAATGGGATTTGAATAGTAAAACATAGATCCAAAAGATACATATTTGGTTTGTTCACACTTCATAATTGACTTTGATGTTTGAACTTCCGCATCTAAACCTAAAACTTAATTTTTTATCTTGTTACAAAATATTGCATACATTGATACGGATTTAATGATTTTTTTAGTTTCGGTTTTAACTGAGTTTGAATTGGAATGTAAACGAATTGTAAAGAGAGATATCCGATCTGAAACATGATTTAATTCATAAGATTTCTTATAATAATGCACATAATCAGGCTGGCTCTGAGGAGTGCGGGAAGGATGAACAACGTCATGTTCAAAAATGTCCTTATGTGCATCATTTTTTACAAGGCAATGTTTATAGAAATATCTTTTTTTGCAATATATACACAATATTATACCGTGTACAAGTATTAAATGGTTATTATTACTCATGTCCAAGACTTGCATTTTTTGGGTACTATTTGCCAACAGCATCCTGAATATTCATTTTTTACTATTTAATCTAAATTTTCTAATTGATTTAGTTACGTTTTAATCGATGATGCATTTCATATGCAAATACACATGTAGATGTATAGATATGTGTGCACTTAAACAACACCCTTAAAATAAGCATCTGTCTGGACAAAAAGAAAATTGATTGATTTAATAGTAATTATCAGTGATATTTAAGTGACAATAATTAATGACAACAAATTATAATGTTGTTAACCTTAAGTAAAATGATAATTAATTATATTGACAATTATAATGCGATATATTTTATTTTTTCATAACTATATAGTGCATGATGTTTTTTTAATTCCTAACTATATAGTGCACTTCAAAATTTATGTTTTGCTGTTTTGTTCTAATGTGTTACATCCAAGTTTCGAGATCTCGGCTTCGGTTTTGGTTTCGATCTTTTGTAATTTTAAGAATTTTGATCTAATTCGTAAATTTTGGCAATTTCTGTTACAGTTTCAATTTCAGATTTCATTATTTATTTTTAATATAATTATACATTTATTTGTTTAATTTATTGAAAAAACGTATAATTTATACCTCATTAAAACATGAGATATAGATCTACAATACTAATTAATCCTAAATATTTTTAATATTAAAAAATATTTATCCACTGCTTCGTTTCCAATTTTTCTTTTAGTTGCATCATTTATATATTTTACGATTTTGTATGTTTCCTAAGTTAAAATAATAGAGTTTTAATATTTACATATTTGAAACTCAAATCAATTCTTTTTGAGTTTCTGTTATCCGCAATCACGTAAAAGTGTCGCGAAACTGGTAGTAACCTAGAAATGTTACTAAACCAGTTTAAAATTAGTCACGTCAGAAAGTGTCACTAAATTTCGCAAGGAGAACGAAAATAGCAACAGCAAAAGGCGTGGCTAATTCTGGTACAGAATGCTACGGTGCAGAACCGCAAAATTAATTGTTGTAATAGTATTATACCTATTGTCCGAGTCCAGAGAGTATCTGTTTCCTTGAAACAATATTGCAGCCGTAGTAGTTTTACGGTTGTTAGCAATTTGCTTTCCAGGATGAAACGGACCAGCCCCGCAGCGATGTGGTTGCAGACGGAGCGCCGACGAACTGAAGAGATTATAGCACTAGAACAGAGATTTTAGAGGAAGAAGGAACAAAATTTGAGAGAACTTCATTTTTTCTCATATTCTGGCCGCCTATTTATAGACTGGAGGAGGTGCCTATGCGGAGCGGTCGTGACTGCTGGAAAGGTTGCGACCCTTAAACCAACAGCAGTGACCGTTGTATGTGTGCGCCTGGAAGGAAATGGCCGCATCTGGTGACCGTTCAAACGAACGGACACGTCCGCTCGAAAAATAGATGTTTTGGCGCATGCAGGCCCAAACGGCAGTCAGCGGCCCATTTAATCACTAGACCCCAAGAGCCCCAAGGCCCAAGGCCCTATCTTTGACATTTTTAATATTAATATGAAAGCATACATGCCATGCCACATTGCCTCATCCCTTCCATTCCTTGTCCTTATTCCTTTTTTGTTTTGATTTAGTATAGTGGGTTGTGATATATATGATGATATTGAAACAAATATCTCATGATGTGGGACTTTGTTTCAATACACACTATAGTTCTTCCACTTCCTATTTCATTCATTTCTAACAATCCCCCACATGAATGAATAGTTGTTCTTAGTTTCACGAACCATTTATCGTATCGGTTAAAGTAGCACAGAGACCTTGAACTTTCCTAGTGTTTATCCATTTGAATTACAAGTGAATCAGTAGACATAGACTGTCCTTGAACTGTAAACCTTTTGTGTAATTCTACAATAGATAACACACGACAAATGTTTCTTATAATCCTTCGTTCTCTGTATGTGTTCATTTTTGCCTTGAACACCTGCCTGGTATCATAAGTGCTTAGAGAATTTGGCCTCGTAATTCTCTTTGAAGCGGCGCCTTCGCACTTACTTAGGTGATTCTGTAAAGGGTATTCACAATTCCTCAAGTACAGACATCATTAAAAGTATCAATACTTATCCTAGTTTCCAACAAATAATGCACTGACTTATCATAGGAATGGTTTGAGTGTAACAGTGCTTTCAAGTTTCTCTTAAACTTAGTTGTCCCTTTGAACCTAGATCTTGGGATCTCCAATCAACTAGGTGGGGTTTCCATTTTAGAAAAACTTTTATTCTATGGGCCTTAACCCCATTCCCATCGATAAGGTTTGAACTTTTTCTCTTGGCAAGCCTTTTGTTAGTGGATCCGCTATGTTATCTTTAGACCTTATGTAGTCTATAGTGATAACTCCATTAGAGAGAAGTTGTCTTATTGTCTTATGTCTACGACGAATATGCCTAGATTTACCATTGTATAATGTACTATTGGCTCTTCCAATAGCTGATTGACTATCACAATGTATACATATTGGAGGCACAGGTTTGCTCCAATTATGAATATCTTCCAAGAAACTTCGAAGCCAGTCTGCTTCTTCTGCAGTTTTATCTAGTGCAATAAACTCTGATTCCATCGTAGATCTAGCTATACAAGTCTGTTTGGATGATTTCCATGATATTGCTCCATTTCCTAATGTGAACACATATCCGCTTGTAGATTTTGTATCATGTGATCCAGTTATCCAATTGGCATCACTGTATCCTTCCACTGTTGAAGGATAGTTTGTATAGTGTAGACCATAGTTCTGCGTATACATTAGGTATCCTAAAACTCTGATTATCGCTTTCCAATGATGTTTACCAGGATTGCTGGTAAATCTACTCAGCTTACTTACAGCGTATGCGATATCTGGCCTAGTGCAGTTCATAACATACATGATACTTCCTAGTATACGAGAGTATTCAAGCTGGTAGATACCGTCACCAGTGTTCTTTACCCAATTCTGGGTCATATCTACTGGTGTTTTTGCAATAATAATATTATATTGTTTGAATTTTTCAAGTATCTTGACGATGTAATGTGATTGAGATAATGCATATCCTTGTGGTGTTCTGAAAATTTTGACACCCAATATCACATCAGCCAGTCCTAGGTCTTTCATATCGAATCTAGAGGATAACATATTCTTTGTAGATGTTATTATGGCCTTGTTATTACCTAGGATCAACAAGTCATCAACATAAAGACAAACAATGACATACACAATATGTGCTTGTTTTATATAGACACATTTATCTGATTCATTTATTGTGAATCCGTTTGATAACATAGTTTCATCAAACTTCTTATGCCATTGTTTTGGAGCTTGTTTAAGGCCATAAAGCGATTTTACTAATTTGCACACTTTATTCTCATTTCCAAAGCTCATAAACCTTTCGGGTTGCTTCATATATATTTCTTCCTCTAGTTCACCATTCAAAAATGCAATTTTAACATCCATTTGATGTATTTCTAAATCAAGTATGGATGCAATTGCAATAAGCATCCTTATCGATGTTATCCTTGTTACTGGTGAATATGTATCAAAATAGTCCAGATCTTCCTTTTGTCTAAATCCTTGGACTACAAGACGAGCTTTGTACTTGTCTATTGAACCATCAGGTTTCAATTTCTTTTTGAATATCCATTTATTACCTAAGGTTTTGCATCCTTGAGGTAAATCAACTAACTCCCATGTATGGTTAGCCATGATGGATTCTATCTCACTGTTAATGGCCTCTTTCCAGTAAGGGGCATCGCTGGAGGACATAGCTTGTTTGTAGGTTAATGGATTATCTTCTAACATAAATGTGTAGAAATCTGGTCCAAAAGTTCTTGAGGTCCTTGACCTCTTGCTCCTTCTTGGTTCCTCCACTTGTTGATCAGCATTATCTTGCCGAAGGTTATTTTGTTCAGTATTCTCAAGAGAATCATTGATTTCATCTTCCTTTGCTCTCTTCTGAACACAATTGTCAGTACCCTGTTTTAAAGGGAATATATGTTCGAAAAATCTTGCATTTCTCGACTCGATGATGGTATTTTCATGAATATCATCAATTTTAGATTTGTGTACTAGAAATCGATAAGCAGCACTGTTTTGTGCATATCCAATGAATACACAATCGATTGTTTTTGGTCCAATTTTGACCTTCTTTGGTTTAGGTATCTCTACTTTGGCCAGACACCCCCACACTTTTAAGTATTTGTAGGATGGCGGTCTATTTTTCCAAAGTTCATGAGGAGACTTAGATGTTTTCTTTCGTGGTATTTTATTTAAAATATGATTTGCCGAAAGAATAGCTTCTCCCCAAAAATTATCTGGTAAACCAGAACTGATTAGTAAAGCATTCATCATTTCTTTAAGAGTTCTATTTTTCCGTTCGGCTATACCGTTGGATTGAGGTGAATATGGTGATGTAGTTTGGTGTATAATACCATGTTCAGCGCAGAATTCCTCAAAAGGAAATTCATATTCTCCTCCTCTATCACTTCTTAAAGCTTTAATTTTCCTATTGAGTTGATTCTCAACTTCGGCTTTATACTGTTTAAACATGTCGAATGCTTCATCCTTGCTTCTTAGGAGATACACATAACAATATCTAGTACAATCATCAATGAATGTAATGAAATACCTTTTTCCACCTCTAGTTTGACACATTTTCAAGTCACATACATCAGTGTGTATAAGGTCTAGAGGTTCAGTTTCTCGTTCAACATGATGAAACGAGGTTCTTATCAATTTTGCTTCTGCACAAATTTGACATTTATAATTGGAGTCTATATCACATTTTGGTATAAATTCTAGATTAATCATTTTTCGCAGTGTATCAAAATTCACATGCCCTAATCTAGAATGCCATATATTAGAGGAGTCAACAATATAAGCAGAAGATTCACTTTTATTCATATCATTGTTTGGTACAATAGTGGTTACATTTGCTTTGAATAAACCATCACACGCATATCCTCTTCCTACATACACTCCATTCTTTGATAATACAAACTTATCAGCCACAAAGGTTAATTTAAAACCATGCTTGCTAAGCAAGGACCCTGAAATCAGGTTCTTTCGAATGTCTGGAACATGGAGAACGTCACTTAAGGTAAGTTCATTTCCAGAAGTTAGTTTCAGCATAACTTTTCCTTTGCCTTCTACTTTTGATGCAGATGAATTGCCCATGAAAAGTTGTTCATCATCAGTTGTAGTTTTATAGGTCGTAAACATTCACTTATTAGCACATATGTGTCGAGTGGCTCCTGTGTCTACGAACCATTCCTTTGAGTTACCAACAAGGTTGCATTCTGATATTACTGCACATAAATCCATATCAGAAATGCCATCTGCAACTTCAGCCATATTTGCTTCTGATTTCTTCTTCTTGGGAGCGCGACATTCGGCTGATTTGTGCCCCTTCTTTCCACAGTTATGACAAGAACCCTGAAATTTCTTCTTCGACTTCTTAGGCGCATTTTCACGTTTTCTCTTGTTAGGGTTATCTGACTCAACAACATTTGCTTTGGCAGCCATATTCGGAGAAATCTTTTTCTCGGAATTCCTATTATCTTCCTCAATCCGCAAACGAACTATGAGTTCTTCCATTGTCATTTCCTTACGCTTATGCTTAAGATAGTTTTTGAAGTCCTTCCAAGATGGAGGAAGTTTTTCAATGGTTGCGGCGACTTGAAAAGATTCACTCAGTGTCATCCTTTCATCATGTAGTTGACGGATGATTACTTGTAATTCTTGAGTCTGGTTGATCACAGTCTTTGAATCTACCATTTTGAAGTCGAGAAATTTGCCAGCGATGAATTTCTTCATGCCTGCATCTTCAGTTTTGTACTTTCTGTCCAAGACTGTCCAGAGTTCCTTGGACGTTGCAACAGTACAATAAACATTGTAGAGGCTAGTATCCAGACCATTCAAAATATAGTTTTTACATATAAAATCTGAATTTTTCCAGACAGTTGCAGCCTCTACTTTGATTGCATCGGGTTCGAGTTCGCCAACTTCAGGAGCATCTTCGGTCAGATATTTGGCGAGCCCTAATGTCGTCAGATAGAACATCTTCTGTTGCCAACGCTTGAAATCTGCCCCGTTGAATTTTTCTGGCCTTTCTCCATGAGACATTGCCATAGTTGGAACCAGAGCCGTAGGCTGAGCAGTTGTCACCGTCTGTGTTGGTGCAGCGTTATTGTTGCTATTTTGAGACATTGTCGTCTACAACAATACAATATTGTTTCAAGATTGTTATCCGCAATCACGTAAAAGTGTCGTGAAACTGATAGTAACCTAGAAATGTTACTAAACCAGTTTAAAATTAGTCACGTCAGAAAGTGTCACTAAATTTCGCAAGGAGAACGAAAATAGCAACAGCAAAAGGCGTGGCTAATTCTGGTACAGAATGCTACGGTGCAGAACTGCAAAATTAATTGTTGTAATAGTATTATACCTATTGTTCGAGTCCAGAGAGTATCTGTTTCCTTAAAACAATATTGCAGCCGTAGTAGTTTTACGGTTGTTAGCAATTTGCTTCCCAGGATGAAACGGACCAACCCCGCAGCGATGTGGTTGCAGACGGAGCGCCAACGAACTGAAGAGATTATAGCACTAGAACAGAGATTTTAGAGGAAGAAGGAACAGAATTTGAGAGAACTTCATTTTTTCTCATATTCTGGCCGCCTATTTATAGGCTGGAGGAGATGCCTATGCGGAGCGGTCGTGACTGCTGGAAAGGTTGCGACCCTTAAACCAACAGCAGTGACCGTTGTATGTGTGCGCCTGGAAGGAAATGGCCGCATCTGGTGACCGTTCAAACGAACGGACACGTCCGCTCGAAAAATAGACGTTTTGGCGCATGCAGGCCCAAACAGCAGTCGGCGGCCCAACCCTCGAGCGCGTCTTCAAGGGAGGAAATGGAATCCGAATGGATGCAACGCGCGTCTTTCACATGGCAAACTCACCTTAGTGAACTAGTGGTTTGGACTTCGTCCTTTGATTCGAGAGTTCGGGCTCCGAGTATATTAATTGGGGGCGCATAAATGGAATCGTAATTTGTAAGCAAGAATAGCAAGCAAACTAGCCTTATTAGATCATGTCCCAATCTCCAGTTAGCTCTTCTTTGTCTTACCGTTCAAACGAACGGACACGTCCGCTCGAAAAATAGACGTTTTGGCGCACGCAGGCCCAAACGGCAGTCGGCGGCCCATTTAATCACTAGACCCCAAGAGCCCCAAGGCCCAAGGCCCTATCTTTGACATTTTTAATATTAAAATGAAAGCATACATGCCATGCCACATTGCCTCATCCCTTCCATTCCTTGTCCTTATTCCCCTTTTGTTTTGATTTAGTATAGTGGATTGTGATATATATGGTGATATTGAAACAAATATCTCATGATGTGGGACTTTGTTTCAATACACACTATAGTTCTTCCCCTTCCTATTTCATTCATTTCTAACAGTTTCTTCTGTAAAATTTGAAGTTTAGTGGTTATTTTATTGAACCAAAGTTTTAGTTTAGTTTCATTTTGATCCTATTAAAACCAAAATGGAATGACCGAAATCTCGGTGTTTCAGTTAAGACCTCAATACTTGGTTACATCAAACACTGAACGCCAAAGCCAGAGACACACAAAAAAAAGAACTCAAGATACAACTATATGTTGCATCATAAAGCTATTGTACAATAATTACTACATGTTTGTTATATTTGTATTTTATGCCAACATACATATCCTATAACGTACAAATAATCTACACAACTCTTCATGTCTTTCGAGCAAAGTACGAAATAATTAACTCAAGCATTGCAAACAAATAGTTTTATCCTTTGATTACGACTTGATATTAGGAATAGGGTATGAAACAAGAAAAATATGGGGAAATATAATAAAAATGACCGCTGTGAAATATTTGAATCAGTAGTTATTTTATAGAACCAAAGTTTCAATTTAGTTTCGTTTCGATCCCTGTTAAAACCAAAACGGGATGACCGAAATCTCGATGTTTCAGTTAAACCTCAAAGCTTGGTTACATCAAATACTGAACTCCAAAACTAGAGACAAAAAAGAAACCAAACTCAAGATACAATTATATGTTGCGTCATAAAGCTATTGTACAATAATTACCACCTGTTTGTTATATTTGTATGTTAATGCCAACATACATAGCATATAACGTACAAATAATCTACACAACTCTTCATGTTTTTCGAGCGAAGTATGAAAAAAATTAACTCAAGCATTGCAAACAAATAGTTTTATCCTTTGATTACGACTTGAAATTAGGAATAGGGTAAGAAACAAGAAAAATATGGGGAAATATAATAAAAATGACCGCTGTGAAATCTTTGTTCAAAAATTGAAAATACCTTTCTGCAATTGATTTATAGTATAAACATACTCTTTTATGAGATCTATTAGAATAATCAGAATGAGATCCTAGGAAGAAACAACTTTAGATGATATATACACACACACATATACATATACAAATATATACGTGTGTGTGTATCAGAATGATTTGATAAACACACACACGTGTGTGTGTATGAATCATTTAATAAACACACACACACATATTTATATATACACAGACACACACATCCATATTTTACCCAATTAGAGAGGTGTGTGTTGAGTGATCAAGTTCACGAGATTGAGCCCAGATAAATCTAAAAGTGCATGTATGATCCAAAGTATATAGTGTAAGTCCAATGCATACTCCCTCATAGTTAAAAACAAAGCTTGATTCTTTGAATATGCAAGCTCACGTGCATGCATGCACATTCACTCACACACATATGTATGTACAGATACACACGTGCACACATAATTGAACCGAGGTCGCCGCAGCAAAAGTTTTGTCTAAAAGAAAATTATTAACAAAATGTTATATTAATATTGCATTATTTATGTAAATGCTAAATTAAATTAGCACTATATTTACAGCAAAAAACTATATTTTCAGCAAATGCTATATACATATAAATATTTTGTCTCCTTGGTTTAAACAAAACCCTAAATTATTTCCTCTAGCATATTTTTTTTATCTTTAAATTTAAATTTCGTACAATTGTAAAAACCATAAATTGCAAAATATAAGAAGAAAATACATTAACATTTCGTGGAACCAAGATTCGAATTCGTGACCTCATTTATATATCAAATTTTACAATTGAAATATAAAGAAATCAGTGATCCGACCAAAAAAAATTGTAATTATTAGTGAAAAGATATATATGGTGAGGATTCAATTTACCGTTTGTTGGTTTTGGTGTTACACTATTTAAAATCAAATGAAATTTTGGAGATATTTAACCTACACAATGAGCATCATGTTCACAAACATGAAATCATTCGAAACTTCCTACATATGTAAAATGAAAAGTCAATATTAACCGTTAAAACATATATTTTAATAGTCAAATTTAAAACTTTATTTTTAATATGTTTGGAATATTCAAATTAACCAAAATTTGATGGACGATCTTGAGGTATGTAGAAACATATCTACCAAAATTCATTCAATTTCAAATTGTATAGCTCAAAAAATCATAGAGGCAATACACCACACGTGCTACATAATCTAAACCTTTTTCTCCATGTTTTGAGGAAAATCATGTTTTCATATAAATTATTAAAGTAGTATAGATACAAAAGGAGAAAGAGGTGCATGGACATGTAAATATGAATTGATGACAAAGCTATATAATTGCCCATTTAAAAATGATTTCACTTCACAATGAAGTGCAATCCATGAAGCTCAATAATAATGTTTTATTATTTGCACTTTTAAAGAGAAGACTACGTAAAGATATGCATATACAGAGCAAACAACAAGCAACGATTTTTGAAAGACTCTAGCTTGTTTAAGCAGTATATAGATACGAACACTGCATATTGCAGAAAACAAACAGCTCCTTGGATAAAGGGTTAATTCTTTTTAAGGGAGCCCACAGAAATACAATAGTAGGGCTTTGTTGAATTTTCTTTCTTGCCCAACAAAGGTGTCCAAATAAGAGTCTCCATATCGAAATATAGTTACCTACCCTAAAACAAATTTTCTATCTTTTCGTACTCGCATATATTATTAACACTTTTTTTTCTAAACCAAATAAAATAGTCATCGTGAAAATGCAGTTTAATTCAGTAATATTGCTATGGATGAACATCCATAAGCCATGAAGTTATAAGCAAATTCTAATACCTTAACATCCAGTGGCAATTGTTCAATCTGAGCTTTATCGTTGTGATAATAAGTGGATCCACCTCCAGAATTTTTGATCTCACGTAAATGTTTCAAATAATTATAACCATCGTCGGGAAACCCAAGCTCAATTATCTCCTTTCTCAATTCATCCGATAGCTCCCCCTTTTTCTCTCTTCTTTTTCCGCTAACGTCACTGACATCCACGTCATCTTCGGCATCGGCGAAAATGGAATCGTCGTCAAGTTCATCCTCTTCGTTTGACTCAATTTCTGGAACAGAGTAGGCGTTTCTGTCAACACGGACAAAGACACGGTCGCTGGAAGTATGTTCTCCACTGGCGGAGGTGTCAGCTTTAGCAGTGTCGCGCGCGAGTATGTGGAACGTGGCGGAGTTCTTTTTGTTGATGAATTTCTTTTTCCCCATCTGTCGGAATCTAGTTTAACTATATCATAATTTAGTTTCATCAATATAGAATTATGAAATCTACAGACATGATTAATATTATACAACTCAGCTTTCAAAATCTGTGATAATAATGCAAAAAAATCATTTAGTACATTCATCAATACTAGATTGAGAGCCGTAGAGTTCATGCGGTCCACTAATAAATGGATTTAAGAAAGAAATGACCATTTTCACCAAGTGTATGATAAACATACACTGTAGAGTTAGTCAGAAACCATCTAATAAGCATTCATCTATTTATGAGTTTACTATGTGCCCATATGAAACAATAAACTGATCACAATGGAACAAGTACAACCAGCACATAACAAGCTGTTGTTTCCTCATTCGGTGAAATATCAGCACATAACTAGTAGTTGCATCAGGAAAATCCACTCCTTAATCACTATCCCTACATGAAGATTCCATAAATGGCCCTTAGTGAACTCAAGGGTGCACGGTAACACTGAAAAAACTAAACAGGTTATAATAGGTAAATAACTAATAGTTAACATTAATCTTCCCCTATCTTCAAATCTCATAACAGTTTATGGTGTCTGAGTAAACATCAGTGCAACTCCTCTTACTACTATACAACGCAAATCAAAAGCATTATTGGAGCACCTCCTTTGCAAATCTGCATAACTAGTCTCAGAACAAACATTAATCACCAAATCTCAACTGAAAAATAACAATTCTACTTATCTATTTTTTTTTAAAAAGCATGTGAATGTATCGTTAAATAAATTTATAGGTTTTTAAATTTGCATTATTTTCTTTCCAGGTTTCTTTAATTGCTTTGTGTCACAACCCGATAAAATGAAAGAGTCGATTTAATGTATTTTGTTCTATTTTCAAAAAAATTCCAATTTGCTATCTTTTTTATAGAAATGCTAACGGTCTTCATATTATTTTTGTAAATATATGTACTTTTAAAAAATGATAACAGTCCTTATATCATTCTTGTAAATATATGTAATTTTTATGTAAAAAGTAAATTCGCTTTATTATATTTTATTTATAAAAAGATAAAGTTCTTACCTTATCTTAATAACATCTCTTGGTGAATGCTAAATAAATTCAACTTATCCGATGAGCCCTTGCAAACGTTTATATTGGAACAAATATATTTCAGTGTGTTATTAAAAAACATAATAAAGCGATAGCCAATCTAGTTAAAGCATCAAATACTGATAAAGAACGGTAAGGATTGAATTTCAAGAACAACTATAGACCCACAAAAAAATAGGAAAAAAATAAACTAGTACTTCAACAAAAAGTTACATATTCATTTTGAAACCCGATAGATGTGTATGGATAATTTCAGCGGTGACTGTCTATCAACAAAAAATTAACATTATCAGTTCTTAACAAAAGGCTAAATATTATTATCATTTTAACAAAAACCTGAAAAATGCGCATGGATCTAATTTCAATGACAGTATTAGGTCCATAATAAAACTAACATTTCTACTTTTTTTAACAAAAAAGTTATTTATTTGTTATCTTTTTCAAAAAAGTTAAATGTTATTATATTTTTTTCAAAAAATTAAATATTACATTATTTTCCAAAAAGCTAAATGTTACTATTATTTTAACAAAAGTCTAAATAGGTATATGGCCAAATTTCAATGAAAACTTGATAATCCGTAAAATGGAAAAGAAATATTTTTATTTTAAAAAAGGAAAAAGCTATATGTTTTATATTTTTAGCTAATATCTTGTTTTTATATATTTTTTGAAAGTTGTATGATTTTTTAAATAGCTTGCTACTTTTTCTATCTTTTAACCAAGGTCCGAGAACTCGGTTTCGGTCTCGGTTTCGGTCGTTTGAAATTTTGTTGGTTTCGGTCAATTTCGGAAATTTCGCTTGTTTCGGTCTTTGTTTCGGTTTCGGTTCTGATATTGGATTTTTGCATTTTTAATGAAAACGTAACGATAAACGATTCAAATTCATATAAAAATATAGTATACAATAAAATAATAATGTTATATACCGCATTACTTCACGTTTAAAAAATAAATGCAAGCTTAACGTTTATATGCAAGCTTCACGTGAAAAGCCCATTACCGCATTAAAAAATAAAAATAACCCTTCTCAGCCCAAACCCAATTTTATTTCTCTTATTCAATTTACGAACAACAGACATACGAAAGAAAAGAAAAAACGAAAAGATAATGGTCGAACGCGAATTCGAAGGCGGCAAAGCGAAAAAAGAAAAAATTTCACTGTTCGAAGTCGATTTCGAAGTCGAAACTCTCGCAGTCGAAGTCGAAGGCGATTTCGACGCTCTTCTCTGTGATTTCGAAGCTCGTCTCTGCGAATTCGAAACTCGTCTCCGCTAATTCGAAGCTCGTCTCTGTGATTGGGATGCTGAAGATTAATTCTGGTAAATTATTCTTCGCGCAGTTGCAATTTTTTTTTTTTGCACGCTGCTTTGAACGGGACGGGATTTTGCCCTAATCCCGTCCCGACACCTGCCGGAACCGGTACGAGATCGTCGAGATCTCGTGGTTCCGGCCGGAACCTCATACATTGCTTTTAACACAAAAGGCTATTTTTATCTTTTAAAAAAAATCAAATAGGTGTACGGATAAAATTAATCTATGACTGTAAATCCTTGTAAAATATAAAATTTCTATATTTTTAACAAAAACTTAATCATTCTTATCTTTTTCAAGGAAGCACCAACTGTTTTTATCTTTTTAAGTATGTAGGCCTGGGAGGCAATAGGAAAAACAACATACTGGAGATCTGCAAGGAGATGTGGATCCACTGTCCAACATTTTTGAAAGTTATATGCTTTTTTCAATAGCTTGCTATTTTTTTATCTTCTAATAAAATGCTCTTTTTTATCCTTTAAAAAGAACTCCAAGTGTACGGATAAAATTAAATCTACGACTTTAAATCCTTGTAAAATATAATATTTTATGTTTTTAACAAAAACCTAAAAAACTTTGATCTTTTTCAAGGAAATGCCAACTGTTTTTATCTTTTTAAGTATGTGGGACAATAGGAAAAACAACACATTGGAGATCATATAGCATGGAGATTCAGATCTACTGTGATTTAGCATCCTAACCAACATGTTCAAATGCAGTAAAACCAAATAAGAAGAGGATTAATGACCAGAAATGCCTTTGATGATAAGCTATATATGAGACTATTTAGTTGGGGAAATTCATAAATAACCGGGAAGAGTATTGGATGAAAAGAACGTCATGCGAATAATAATTAAAAACGAAAATGTAAGCACAGAGTGAATATTAAATATTGATCTTTACAAAAAGAACACTACGATAGAATTTTTGCATCCATTATCAGCAAACTACAAGCATGATTCTAAAAATCTATTTCAAGTAATATATCAATAACAATAAACAATCGTTACCTTCTAAAACTGTTTTAACCCTAAATCGGCTTATAATATGAAATAACAAAGTGAAAATTTCAAAATTAAGTAGCTGGGATGTACAATGGGCGAATTGTTTGCTGAAAAATATTAAGGCTCCGCTTGGGAGTTTTGTGGAACCGATTATGAGAGGTTTTGATCGTCAATAATCGTAGCGGTTTTGATTGGTTTACATTAAGTGTTGTTATAACCGACCAATGCTGTTTGGGAGTTTAACACATACCGGTTTTGAGAGTTTTATTTCCTTATATTTTGTGAAGATTAATTCTACAATATGATTAGTAGGGGCATAATTGAAAAAAAAGTTAAAACCCCTCAAAACACCCACATTTGATGGGTTGAGAGTCGACATGAAAATTACATTGCATCGGTTTTATAACCAATAACCGGTGTGGAAAAAAACTTATAAGCAAAGGTTATAATAACACCTGAATTACAGAGTCGTCCAAAACCAGTCAAAACCGGTAAAAAATAAACTCTTAAGTGGGGCTCAAGGATTTGAGAGGGAAGTTGAGAAGAAACCGATTAAGAAAGAACTGAGAGAAGAATCAAGAATGTTTATTTTAAATAGGAGGTCAAAAGAAAGAAGAACGAGAAGGGCAATTAGGGAAGTTTTCGAAGTATAAGATATATTGCTATCCTGAGAACTTGAGGGCATTGTTTCCCTCTTGAGTTTTGAGTTTCACAAAATATGAGAAAACAAAAGAAATAATATGAATTTCTTAACCATTATGACGACGAACGGACGACGGAAGGAATAGATTATTCTTGGTGCTCTTGTTATGTCCCAAAATACGAGATTTATTTTGTTTTACATGTTCCAAAAAAACATAAGCACAAAAGTGATCTATCCCTTCCGTTGTCCGTCCATCGTTGTAATCGCTAAGAATTTTATTATTTTCTTCTCCGCTTTTTTCATATTTTGTAATATATGTTGAAAATACAAAATACAAAACTCAAAATGATACCAAACGAACCCTAAGATTTTGAACCGTTGTCCTATAAACAAATTGAAGTCCGTGAAGAGGTACTAAAATCCAAAATTAAATTATTTTTTGACATTAGATTGTAAGTACTTAATAAAATAGTAAATGAGACATTTTACGTACTTTCACTAGGTTTGACATCTCAAAATAAAACATCATGATCTCATTTTTTCAATAGAACGCAATTATAATCAGAATACAGTCCATTGACGCTTAAAAGCATTCGATTCAAACTATTTACGATAAAATAGGTTCGATTTTTACCTTTGAAGTTGCGATTTGATTTTGAAAGGTTCTCGATAATTTGCAAGACAAATCTTTAGTACTAAAACAACGAAATTAAATGATTGTTTGATTGAAATTGAGACGATTAGGTTTTGGAGTGATTACAAAAAGACTGAGGCGGTTTTGTAGTGCGACAAAATGAGTTAGTTGCGTTATTGGGCTTGGTAGTTTTCGAGGATAGCAGTGTAATTTTACAATAACACAATTAACTTATTTCGCCGCACTCCAAAACCGCTTCAGCTTTTCTCTAATCACTCCAAAACCTAATCGCCTCAATTTTAACCAAATAATCATTCAACCTCGTTGTTTTACTACTAAATTTACAAAAGATTTCTATTCCCAATCATCGAGAACCTTTCAAAATCAAATTGTAACTTCAAAGATAAAAATAGAACCTATTTTACCATAAATAGTTTGAATCGAATGCTTTTAATCGTTAATCCGTTGTAATCCGATTATAATCATGCATATTTATTTTATTAAACAAATTAGACTGATTTTTTTATTATGATATGTTAAAACTAGAGAAAGTGTATAAAAATGTTCTCATTCACTGCAACCTAATTTCTATTATAATATAAAAAAGCTATGCCAAAAGATAAATTAATTTAAGAAATTGATAATTGGAAATTGGGTCTTAATGCCTCTTCAGGGACTTCAATTTGTTTGCAGAATAGCGGTTCAAAATCGTAAAGTCCGTTTGATATTTGTGTTTTGCGTTTTCAACATACACTACAAAACACAAAGAGAGCATGGAAGAAAAATATAAAATTCTTAACGGTTACGACGATGGACGGACAACAGAGGAGAGATTGTTTTTCGTGCATTTGTTTTTTTTTGAAACATGGAAAAGCACGGAGAACGATTAATTTCCTCCATCGTCCATTCATAATGATAAGAATTTTAGATCATTTCTTTTGTTTTCCCTATTTTGTAATACATTCGAAAATGCAAATATAAAACTTAAAATGAAACCAAACAGACCCTTAAGTACCCAGGACAACAAAATATTCTTGTTTCCACTCAACCACTTTATTAAACATTTTAATTAGTTTTAAGGACATAAACGTATTTTCAAAACTACCTTGATTGTCTTTCTCGTTCTTCTTTCTTTTGACCTCCTATTTAAAATAAACTTCCCCAATACATCTCTCGGTTCTTACTCGGATTCCTCTCAACTTCCTCCTTAAATCCTTATTATTATTTTCAACAAAAAATTCACCATTTGTACAATAATTTTTTATATTTTCACTTTGTTATTTCATGTTATGAGTCATATTAGAGTTGCAACTGCAGCTTTAGAAGATAACGGTTGTTGTTTATTTTTATTGATATGATATTTGAAATATATTTCCAGAACCATGTTTATAGTTTGCAGATAGTGGATGCGAAAAAAATCATATGTTCTAGTTTTTTTTAAAGAGTAATGTTTCACTAATATTTACTATGTGCTCACATTTTCATTTTTAACTATTATTTGCCTTCATTGTGATGTTATTAAAATGACATTCTTTTCATTCAATACTCTTGCCAATTATTTGATGGATTTCCCTAACTAAATACTCTCTTAACGGTTGTTGTTTATTTTTATTGATATGATATTTGAAATATATTTCCAGAATCATGTTTATAGTTTGCAGATAGTGGATGCAAAAAAAATCCTATGTTCTAGTTTTTTTTAAAGAGTAATGTTTCACTAATATTTACTATGTGCTCAGATTTTCATTTTTAACTATTATTCGCCTTCATTGTGATGTAATTAAAATGACATTCTTTTCATCCAATACTCTTGCCAATTATTTGATGGATTTCCCCAACTAAATACTCTCCCATATAGCATATTATCATAGGTATTTCAGGTCATTAATCCTCTTCTTATGTGGTTTTGCTATATTTGAGAATGTTGACTAGGATATTGAATCACAGTACATCCACATTTCTTTGTCACACGATATCCAATATGTTGTTTTTCCTATTGCTAAAAACATAAAACGTATACCTTTTTATTAAAAATAATAAAAATATTTCTTTTTCTTTTTACGGATAATCAATTTTTCATTGAAATCTGACCATATACTATTTAGGCTTTTTGTTATAAAGATAGTAATATTCAGCTTTCCGAAAAATAATATAATATTTAGATTTTTGGAAAAAGTTATAACATCCAACTTTTTTCAAAAATATCACTAATAAATAACTTATTTGTTAAAAGGGATAAAAATGTTAGTTATATTATGAACCTACAACGGTTACTGAAATTAGATCCATGCACATTTTTCAAGTTTTTGTTAAAAATAATAAAAAAACATTTAGTTTTTGTTAAAACAATAAATATATTTAGCCTTTTGTTAATAACTAATAATGTTAATTTTTTTTATTGGTTGACAATTGCCGCTGAAATTACTGATACACATCTACGGGGTCTTAAAAAAGAATATTTAACTTTTTTTTGAACTACTATTTTTTCCCTAATTTTTTAGTAGGTCTACAATTGTTCTAGAAATTCAATCCTTACGCTTCTTTATCAGTATTTGATGCTTTAACTAGATTAGCTATCACTTTATTGTGTTTTTTAATAATATACTCATGGTTGTCAAGGCGAAAAAGCCCAAAATGCCCCAGGCCCTCGCCTGAGGCTTTTCTGGACACCTTGAGCGTCACTTTCTCTGTTTTACAGCAAAATACTGCAATTAAAAAATGCAGTAAAATTCAACTTTTAGTTTCAAAAATTTGCATATACATGCAGTATTGAAGATAAAACATCATACGATCATCATAAATCAAACTAATAAGGCACAAAGCCATCCCAATTCAAGTCTACAAACAACAAAAATACTTAAAATATAGGAATTACAACATCATATAAATTATAAGGTAAAGGATTTGTGATTAAAAAATTAGATTTAAATACATAATGTCATAAATCCACTAAAACATAAATCAACTCAATACATATAAATGATAAATCAGATTTTTTTTTATCAACTAAAAAATATACCAGAGCTGGCGACGAGGAGGCTAGGGGCGACAAACAGCTGTGGACAGGTGGGCACGCGGCTAATAGGCCGGTGGCGAGGGCGAAATATAGGCGGCGCCGGAAAACAGGCTAGCAGCGGTACTGCAAGGCTGGCGGCGGCACGATTTCAGTCTAGGGTTTGTTTTTGTTCAAAGGAGAATACTGAAAGAACGATATTTGTTCCAGATGACTAACACTCTGTTTTGCTTGGCTTGGATTTCGAAACGTAACTGGGCCCAGTAGCGCTGCTCAGGACGTGCTTTTTGATACTTCAAAGGCCGAGCGTTTTGGCGCTTGCCCCGTTCTTAGTCAGATTTTGTCTCGTTTGTAATTCTTTGCATTGCGATCGTATCAAAACACTTTACGTTAAGGAGTTAGTTTAAAATGAATCCGAAAAATTTATGATTTTCAATTTATTTATTTACTTTTGCAAATTATTGATCCATATTGTTTATTGAAAACAAATAATTGATTAACAAATTATAAATCGATTAAATTAAAAATCATAACTCAAATATGTCGTTCAAATATCCGCAAATGCATTTCTCGTTCACTCAAAAGCCCCACTCAAAAACTCCGCTCAGATATCATGGTTTCGTTCATCGAAAACGCACCCTTAGTGTAACCACCTTGTTTTAAAAAAATTATTAATTAATTTAATCAAAAATAGAAGTGTTTGAATTTGATTTTGATAATTATTATTTTTAGAATCGAATTATTATTCAATAAAAGGTATATTTAATAAAGGATATTGTTATAGTAAAATTTAATCGGTTAATAAATTCTTTTTGATAATATTTGGAAATACGAATAAATGTTTCAATAAATACTGAAATATTTTTAAAGCATAGATAATTTTTATATGATTAGTATAGTTGAAAATTAATTTATTTTACATTAACACGATAAATAATTAAATAGAGAGGGATGAGTATCAAATTTTAAGAAATTGTGCAATATGGAAACATATTTTAATCGAGGGAAGTGTAAATCAAAACAGTTTGAGTTAGAATAGATTTATAATTCAATAAAAGTATCACTTAAAATAAAATTAAAATATAATAGAAATGGAGAAAAATGGTTGGAGCCCAAGCTCATTTGCAAACTCAACATCCATTTTTGTCAAACGCACAGCCAAGTTAGTAGAGAAGACCGGCTTCCTCCTCTACCTTAAATCCCCAAATCGATAATCAAAAGAAAAGAAGAAGAAAAAAAATCACGGCCGAAGTCAACGACGCGAGCAAGCATGTGAGGCGGCGCCTCGTTGATGAGGACATGGTGTTAGGGATCGTAACCAGGCGATGCGACTTGGGGCGTCGCGCGACTTTAAGCGTCGAGGCCAACTTCGGTGTGGTTTGGGCAGGGTTTTGGCAGCGAGCGATTGACGATATGAGACTAAGGCCAATGCGACATGACTAGAGGGCAGCAATAAGGGTTCACGACCATGGTGCTCGACGGTGCAGGTAGGGAAGCAATGGAGCTTCAACAATAGGTCGGACCAGCAATATTGGTGATGTGGTTTTAGGCACGACAGCGATGACAAGTTCAGCGTGGGTGCAAACAAATGGTTAACGTGAATTATTTTATTAACTCACACATCTATATGTGGATAAAATATTGGTTAAATGTTTTGGTTGATTGTTGCATACTAGTATTTGGTTGATGAGTGAATTGAATGAAATATTGTTGATTACTAGTATTTGGTTGATTGTTTGGTGATAAACGAATAATTGTGTGGATTGATGGTGTGAAATTACAAACGAAACTCCACTTGTTTGTGAAATAAATTTTATGGTATGTTGATACTTGTATTTCATCGTATGATCGGAGTTATTAGAAAGCAACTCGGATCTCTAAGAAATTTGTGTTATGGAATGATATTTTATAAAGTGATGTTGGCTCTAAAAGATGCATTTTGGATGAATTTATTGTTTGAATTGTTTAAATGTTTTTAAAAGATTCTCAAAATGAGATTTTATCAATTTGATCCTTATTGGAATTTAGTTTATAAAATATAGTTAAATTATATTAAAATCTTTATTTATATCTTACTTCAAAAAAAAATCTCTATTCCAAGCTTTAAAAAATGAGTAATATTTAATTATAAAATCTTTTTAAATCTACTGCTTTAAGTATATAATTTTGGTAATGTTTAGAGGCGGTAAGGTATGATATTATTTTCTAAATGCGGTTATGAGAGTACTAATTTTAATTTCAAGTGATTTGTTTATAAAAGAGGTTTAAATGATTTTGAAAGATTTCAAAATCTTTTATAAATAAGCAACTCTTCTTTAAAATGAGTTTGTGGATGTAAAAGTGATTTCGAAAAAAAAAATCTTTGTATATATAAAATTAATTTAAAAATCTTTTATTTTATTTATTATGGATCTGAGATTTTAATGAGATTTCATATTAAATATGAAATAAGGACTTTTAATAAAACGATTGAATTGTCGGATCGGTATAGGACTTTCCTTACATTTCTTTCGTTTATTATTATAACTTATTAAATAGAGTTCGAGTGAAATTTACTAGCTTTTAGTAAATACTTGAATTTACTATCTAGTTTGGAACAGTTATTAATTCTTGTGATTACTTGAGTGACAATAATCTACATTTTGAGTTGTATTATCTTAGGGTGTTCGAATTTTGTTTTTAGGCCGATAGATCCTTGAGAGAAGATGACTCATTTTTCATCGATCTTTTAGGCCGATAAATTTAGGTAGGCTGACCTATTTGGTGTGTTTAGGTTTGTTATGTTGTGACACGGCTGCCCTTTCATCCCTTGGATAGGTTATGTGCAGACCTATCAGTTTATTTGGTGTACAGTTAGACAATGTTTACCTATTTTGTTTTGTTAGGTACATTCGCATAGTAGTCTATTTGGTTTTTATATCGACCTATTTGGTTTCACTATTACACTATGTGGCGAAGTCTATTTGGGTTTTAGACCGATTTCAGTCTATTTGGTTTTTAGGCTTCGTGTCGTTGTTTTTAAACTGATAGTTGACTACCATTATTATTTTATTAGTGATGATTATTCTTCAGAGATTTTGGAATGGATATTTAGTATCTTTTGGCTTTGAAGAAATTTAAATCGTCGTCACCATATTTTTGATGATAGTCCATTTGAGACTTGAGATGTATTTATGAAATGGTGATTTAGTTTGATATGCCTTATTGTGATTAATTGGTTTTAGGCATATTTTGAGATGATTTACTTTATGGTCAAGTCATAAATAGATTTATGAAATGGTGATTTTAATTGATATGCCTTATTATGATCATTTGTTCTGACATATTTTATTATAGCTTATGTGACGACCCGGATTTTTGGACGTCTGTTAGTCGGGAAATTAACTGATTTTATTATTGAAATAATAAGATTAATTAGTCAAATGAATAAATTGCTGATAATTAAAATATCGGGATATATATAAATTGATTTAAAACTGTAATAAATATTATAGACGTGTGAATATAAATTTCACCATTTAAACTTTAGATCAAATATTCAGTGATGTATATACAAATATATACAAACTTTATGATGTTTAATATATATATATGTGTGTATAAACCAAGATAAAGTAAAATATGAGAAAGTTTGAATATAAACATAAATAAATATATATGTTGTAACATTTCAGAATTTAGTTAATTTAAATTCGATAAATTATCTGAACTTTTGAATTTAAATTAACTAACTTTCTAGAGAAATAAAAATATTGTTAATGTTAATATAAATAAATAATTGATAGTTTGAGTTTTAAATAAATAATGAATAAATTATGTAACAAACAAGAATTTGTATTAAACAAGAATTCAATTTTATTCCATTCAAATATAGACATAAGAAAACAATAATTAAAACGAACCCTTTCATTTAGCAGTAAAACAAGAACAAGATTTGTTCATAAAAGAAAGGAACATTTAAAGTATAAGTATGTAAGCTTATAAACAAGAGCATGTATATTGAAAGTACTTGCAAAAGAAACAAACAAAGGTAAATGCACATTCAAAAAGAAATACAAACATAGAGTATAAAGGTTGCCAGGCAAGTAATTATGTTGCCTGTAGGATAGAAATGTTAGGCAGGAACCTGAAAAAAAGAAAAGGGAAAAATAAGGTAGTAAATTATATTCAAGTATTCAAATAAAGGAGAGATAAGTATGAAACAAGTAGAGTGATAAAACAAAGCAAAGGAAAATATAAGACAAAAGGAAAGAAGAAACAGGGAACAAAATATAAATATTTGTTGTAACTTGCTAAAGAAGACACTACAAAAGTTGATAAGTATGTAGATTAAAAAATAAAAGGACAATAACAATTAATGCAGCACGCATTCCTTTCCATTTCAGCCAACAATTGAAAAAAAAATCTCTGGCCAGCATTGATAAAATCAGTTCCAGTACAAGAAAACTTGGATCATATCTTGTATCTATATCATAACCCTGTACAATATCTTCATATTTGTTTCATTTCGTTCATCAATCTAAGCTGAAAAAAAAATATAGTAGCAAGCCTAAAAACTAAACTAGATTAGCAAGCTTAAACTGGAACACAACATCATCAAAGCTTGAAGACTAGAAGTAAAAATCAATACTGCTTCCAGGAGGAAGCTTCTCTGCTCTTTTTGAAACTGTGAGTAAACTTAATTATATTTTGTCTTAAATTTGGTTGCTTGATTTAAAATCATCAGTGTTTGATATATATTGTTTGCATGTGTCTGAAAATTTTACTGGCATGTATATGTTTATATAAGTAGCGCCACTGTATATAGATGATTGTATTCGTGTGTGCTTGTCTGATTTTATTCCTCTTCTCTGTTTCTTATCTCAGAGTCTAAGGTTACAATTAAAACTCAAGATCTTTTTATTTAATCACTGTTGGACTTAAATTCAAAATAAAATAGATTAGTTTAATTGTAATCTAAGTGCTAAAAATAGATTCAAGTATCTTATGTTTGAAAATCATCTGTAAACAAGAAATTGCAGAGGCAACTTATATAATGTAATAAATCAAATATTATGTTATATTGATTCATCTATATATATCGAATCATCATTGGAAATTTTGATTTTTAAAACAAAAATCCAAATTTTTAGTAATGAAATGGATGAGAATTTTGGGTTTTTCTGGAGAGTGGGTTTTGGGTCATTTCTGGAGGCTGAGGCAACCGTGGTGGTCGGAGTTGCTACTGAAGGTGGAGGAGGTCATGGGGTTTCAGGTAAAAATGGTGGTTGTGACTATAGGGGACTGTGGCGTCGGCGATGATCGAAATTCGATTATAACCCTAGTTTTTGTATGGTTTGGATTTTGGGTTTCTTCGTGAGCTCTGTTGGATCGAGTGCCATGAAATTCTGGCAGAAGGTAGCGTATTGGCTTGGCAAGAGTTGGTCAGCACCCTTCGACCTCTGGTGGTCGAAGCTTGGTGGTTGAAGGGAGATTATGGGGAGCGGTTGTGGTTCTAGGCGTGTAGGGTAGTCAACTCTTGATCGAAGTCGCGTTTGTGAGGTTTTGTGGTCGAATTGGGTTTCTGTGATGATGAGTGAGTTGCCGGAGGTGATGACGTTGGTCGGAGGCGACCAACGGTGGCGTGCATGTGCACGTGATGGAGGGTGTGCGTCAGAGAGGTTTGGCCGTGAAGACTCGAAGTCGAGTTCGAGTATTAGAATGGGAAACTCGGGTTTGTTCTCGAGTAGGTTGGGTTGGGGTAGCCTGTAGTTGTGAATACTTAAATTTAATCAAAGTTAAATAAAAATGGGAAGAAGGGGAACTCGGGATTGATTCGTGTGCTACGGGGTTGACTCGAAGCAGCATAAATGAACAGTAATTAAGAATTTAAAAAGGGTTTTAAAACTTGTGTTTTGATAATTAAATTTTTAATTTAGTTTAAAACTCTTATATAAATTACTTGATGACTTAATAATTGTTTACTAAATCATATTTTTTAAGAAGTTTTGAAGTTCGTTAAATTTAAACTTTGTTAAGAAATTTTAAAGTGATTTTAAAAATCGAGTTATTAATGTAATTTTAAAAGAAAGTTTATATAAAAGATAAGTTTTTTTCATTTTAAATTGAAACTAACTTTAAAAGTTTATAAATTGATAAATAAAGGATGATTAATCTGGGATTAGGGTTTGATTAATTAATTAGTTGAGTTAATCAAGGATGTGATTAATTAATTAAGGTTAGTAATTAATTAATGATGGTATAAGCAAGATTAAGTGATAAATTTTTAGGACTTAATCTAATTTAAGTAATTAAATTAATTATGATATGAATTGATAATGCTTGCTTATTGAATGTCTGAATTGGATGATATCTATGGGATTGATATCTATTGATGAATAATCGAGATTTATTAATAAATGTAATTAAGTTAAAAGGGTTAATTATTATATGAAATTTAAGAATAATTTACTAATAAAAGTAATTAGAGGATTATTAGATTAATATAATTAATGGAAGTGATAAATCTTGCTTATTAACGATTGAATTATGATGAGTACTTTGAATTGGTTGATATCTCTTGTAACGACCCGGAATTTTCGAACTCGAAAATTCCAGATAGTTAGAAGAAAAAGAAAAGAGATAGAAGAAGAAGAAGAAAACAGAAACACAGAAACCTCACATTCGCAGCGGATCAAAATATAATATCACATAAACAACAGTTTTACAAAAAGAACTGTATCAATACACTTATACATTATACATCAGAGTTACAATCATTACAATAGACTGGACAGTTATAATAACTCGTCCCAATAAATAACAATATATCACACTCCATACGTTCCTGCCATCCAGCTCGCCTCCTGAGCTCCAGAACGTCCTTACCTGGAAATCTGTAATACTCGGTCTGACCCGAGCATTACATCAAAGTAACACCCGGGTCAGGCTGGAAACCAGCGTGAGTAAACTCATCTAATATGAAATTTCAATCCATAGAACTTATTTAAACCCGGGGTAACTCGTACTTTACTATAAGTGAACAACTTATATATCAACACTTATTTTCACAAAACAATATCTAAGTATCCAACTTAGTTTAAATGGTCCATATTATTCAAAACCGGCCTATGGATTTCACATATCAATCTAAAAAGAATTATAGAAGATTTCAAATCGAAGTGGTTTCGGGTATTTACTAATACCCGACTCCGGTCTCTTCGAATTCAATACCCTTTTATCTCAAAGTATTCAAATGAAACACAATTCAAACTTCAAATACAGAGTGTCACCTATGCTCTTTAACTCATATCAATAGATAACCACATTATCTCAATTTAAACCCAACATTTCGTAACATATAGCATCAACAATCACATATCCGAGATATCAATCAATCTAAGGCATGCAATATTATTCAATCATAAGCAAGATAAATTAGTTACACCATTTCTAACTAAATTAAACAAATTAATTTTTTTACTTAAATCACCTTTTAAAATCCTGCTTACTTAATCATTAATTACTTAAAACCCATTTATCAATCATCCCTTAATTTCCCATCTTAATTAATCAATTATAATTTAAATAAATTCTTAATACTTGATTTATTAACCCTTAATTATCAATTAATTAATTACTAATCACCAATTAATTACTTAATTAATTAACTACTCATTATTAATTAATTAACTTTAATTATCTAATTAATAATTCTTAATTACAAATTAATTAAACTCTAATTTAATTAATTATAATCTTTAAGTATTTATTACTTAATTTATAATTAAAATAATTAATTACTCTTTAATTACTTGATTAATTTAATTAATCCATAATCATTCAAGGTCTTAATTAATCTTAAGATAAACTACTTATCTTTATTAAATTTCTTAATTATAAAATCATAATTAAAACATTTACCTTTATAATTTACTTGCCTAATTAAATCATTTAATTTAAGTTTAATAACTTAAACAATTAACTTAACACTCTAAGTTAAACAAATTTTATAATTTCCTTAATCAAACAATTTAAAACAAGACACACTTGACTTTATAAATCTGTATATTAAAAATTTATTTGAACTTGATAATTACTTTACTTGAAATTTAATTTAATCAGTTTGTTTTGAAACTTATACAACTTCTCTTAGAACTTGCTTAATTATTTGCTCTTAAAAAAAACTTGTTAATAGATTCACTCATCTGGAAACCCGAGCCTACCCTCAAAACACTCGAGTCATACCCTGAAAAATCCCGAGCAACTCACAGTCGAATATCTTCGAGACGAACTACCATCTTCTTCGAGTATATACTCGACAATATCATTTCTTCCCCAAAACCAAAACACTCAGCTACCATCTGACACAAGGAAATGCACGTGCATGTGCACAACCAAACTGATCAACTCTGGTCATCACCGCGACGTCCAAAAGGTCATCTACGACTTCGCCGATGAATACCACAACCCAGATCGATGAGATCACCCAGGAAACAAAATCGAGCAAGTCGTGCATCACTAAACCCAACACGATCAACGGAAACCACCACGTCTCGCCATCTATGTCCACCAGAACGCTCGCCGACCAACCCGAACCTCCGCCGCAGTTCCCTCCATCTATCCCCCCAGGTCCGATCACCTCCCGTCCCTCAACACTGACGAATTCCCTCTTCAAACTTCGACGAGCACACTGGGTTTAAAACCCTACTCCAACCAATTCCCACCACCACGGTGATCTAGAGATTCACCGGCTATTTTTCCTACAACCCCCGTCCCCCAAGCTATCTCCACCCTCGATCACAATGCTCAAATCTCCACCGATCATCGGAAATTGATGAAAGTTCAATTTCCATTCAACTTACAAAATCTACCCAATTAGACACTTAAAAAAAATCTTGATGTTACCGTCTAAATTCATCATTTTTAGGTACGAATCAGGTTATATAAATGAAACAATAAATTATGGAAGTTGAAAATTTGACATTCTTGAGTTTTTACTGTAAATTTTTCTTTACTAGATAATTACCCGATAATTCTACTTGTTATCATTTTTAAAATTTGTATTACACCATCACCACCAAATTTACTTTAAACATCATGTGCTAAAAGTAATCAGGGAAAGAGATTTTAATTTTTCTTTGAACATATCTTAACCTGTTGTAATTAAACAGAGATATGCACATGTGTACACAGGCCTGCAACAGAATTTCAATCTATATATCCAGACAACATTTATTTCATCCAAGCAAATCATTTTAAGTTATTGTTATCATCAATTTGTGGCATGCATAAACTATATAGATGATTTTATCTTAAAAAGAATTAAAGTTTTACTCACAGTTTTCAGTAAGTTTTACTCACAGTTTTCAGTTTGAACAGAGACTTACTTTTCAATGTTCCAGTCAGGTATAATTGTTAACACACACATATATATACTTAAAATCATTTTTTTAAACAACATGCATAGCATAATTCAGATCATACTTATAAAGTCATCGCATACTAGTTCAAGATTTATCAAATTTTCCAAGTTTACTCACCTAAGAATATGTTGAACAGAGAAGGTTTGAAGTAGTTTTAAATTTTGAAACTTGAATGCTTGGTGATCTGAAACTAAGTTGAGTTGCTCCTGCTTTTGACAGTTAGAAGAAAACCGAGAACGGCTTGTTCATTGATCTGCTACTTGAAACTTGATCTCTGATTTGAATCTACTTTGTTTTTCTCAGGTTGACTTGAAGTTGTTTTGATTTTCTTTTTATTTTAAGATTTTAGAAGATGAAAGAAAGAAGAGATTGAGAAATGTATATGAAAAGTTTTGAGCTGAATACAGCCTTCTTCTCAATTTTTTTTTTCAATTAAAAGAAACAAATGCCACTTGTCTTTGCATGTTACTCCTAGCTCACAAATGTCAAAACCAAAATTTTATATATTTTCTTATGTTTTTATTAATTTATGTTTTATTGTTTTATATTTTTATATATACAAACTATATTTAGTTCATGTGTAATTTAAAAAGAAAGTATAATAGCCTTTTTATTGAATCCTATTTAACTATCATATTCTTAATTAATAAATATTTATCTCTAGAGTTTTTAAAAATTTAAATTTTAACTTGAAATAGCTTTTGAAAATTATTATATTAAATTCAACCCAGAACTTCCTATTCACAGTGTATATAGAGAATATTTTAATATTATAGAGAAGGTTATCAAATTATTATTGTTGAATTATTATATTAATATGTTTACTGTGATTATATATTCACAATGGATTTGTATATGTATATACTTAAGATTTTCATCATTATAGAGTTTGCATATCTATTTATATATATGTTAATTTACTGTAAAATTTATTATTTCTAGATATTTATATTTCAATATTTATTATAGATTCAAATTTATTATATTTTCAGATACCGGAATTTAATCTGTTCAACTGAATAAACCATTTAATTATCCAATTATCAGATGCCCAAAAATCCGGGTTATCACATTCCTCCCCCCTTAAAATCTTTTCGTCCTCGAAAAGGAACGAAGCCAAAATTTATTATTTACCTATTATCAGATAAATTTTCTCTTTGAACATATTTTAAAACACTTTAAAAATCTTTATAATATTACTAAATTAGATTTTATAAAAATACTTTTATAACTCGATGTTTCAACAAGTCCATTCTCGTTCTCACAGAAATTCGGTCATACGTTGATCAGGCGTAAGACCGAAAATCTATAAGTACTTGGTAAACCCGTTTTCAACACCCAGCGAAAATATTTAGAAAATAGTTCTATTGAAAATATAAGAAAATATTTTTGAAAGCTTTCTTGAAAATATAGAAAACATTTTTGAAATAGATGAAATATCTTTGGTGAGAATGCTCTGGAAATCATCACCCCCATCCATGGTCGCAGTTAACCCGATGGTTACGTTGCCGTCCCGGCAAAATCCACAGATAACTGTAGGTCTCCGCGCTCCTCGATTACGCCATGGAACCCGCTACAGATCGCAGTTATACCCGGGCCTTACGTTGCTATCATAGCACAAACCCATATAACTGTAGGCATCAGCGCCACCGAATTTCGCTGCCAAATAATGAAACTTCTCCCACATAGGTCGCAGTCTACCGATATAAAATCAAACGTAGACAGTTGGCTCTCAGCGGCACACACGACTTTCGCTATGTTACCATAGTGTCACAGTCTACCGATATAAAATCAAACGTAGACAGTTGGCTCTCAGCGGCACACATGACTTTCGCTATGGTCTGCAGTAGATCGCAGTGACATCGAGTTACATTGTCGTCACAGAATAACCCAAATGCCTCTGTGGGCACCAGCCCCTCGACTTTCGCTACACAAATAATCCTCAGGAACTAGTTTTGTCCGGACTCCTCACAGGATCAACTTTAAAATCCCCCCTTGGGGTTCAAGGCAGTACCACCCAGTGGCACTCCTGAGAAGTTCATTTCAAGGGAGCGCCTTTTTCCCCAGAGCTATACTCAAAACATTTTATACTATATACTTATAGTATCTTCAAATCATACCCTTTATGATTTATCAAAATCTCCTTTACACAAAATCGATTACCAAAAATCGATAATTCTCAAACTAGGCTTTCCAAAATCCAAAATTGATTTCTCAAAAATCAAAAGCCCTTTCCAAAATCCATAGGTTCCCAAAACCTTTTCCAAAATCATTCTCATAAGATCCTTTATATATATAGATATAGATATATATAACTTTGAAAACTTTGGATCATTTCAAACTTTGTATAAAACCTCTTTTATACTTCAAATATTTCAAAACCCTTTTCTTTTAGCAATAGATTCAAAAAGGGAAGATTTACCTTATATAACAAGGATATATAACTTTATTTTATTCTAAATCAAATATTCACATTTGATAAATCTTTTATAAAGTTATTAACCATATTTCTTTTCAAAAACCATTTTACAGTTCTTATCCCCAATCTTCAATATCAATTTCATTCAAATCCGTACGATGCACACATATCATCCGTACACAATATCAATCTGATCACTCAATCGATCACACAATTTCACTTCCGAACTAGTATCGTCCACCCGACTTCCTAGTGCGGACTCAGATCTGGTTTCTTGATCAGAAACCGTCATTCTCCTTGCATAGTCGTAGCCATGATAGAGAATATCCAGAACCAATCAACAATCCATATCCAGGTTCGCCGTTGAAAATCGAGCGAAAAAATCCCAACTCGGATCGATAATACTATCTCGAAATCCTGTGCTCGAATCTGGATCAAATCACTATGCGAATAGAATAATATACGTATATCCTACGTATTTATCTTTATTGGTTATTAGCCAAATCAGTTTCCTTTTCTATTCATATTTCCTTTAATTTTATTCACTTAATCTCAGTTGCTTCCATTTCCAATTGAGTTATTACTTCAATTACAAACAGTCTGAACTCTGACCTATTTAAATTTAAAAATAACTTGAAAAAATTTAAAATGGATAAGTAGTTGAAAAATAGTTATTAGTTTGTAAAATATCTGTAAAATAGTTAAGTAGATATAAAAATAGTTAGATAATTGCAAAATAGATTTAAAATAGTGATTAGATGTAGGTAACTGAAAAATAGTAATTAGTTTATAAGATAGTTTCAAAATAGTTAAATAGTTCCAAAATAATTGTAAAATAAGTATGAGATAGTTTGGGGTTTAAGAAGAAAGATTATATAGTAAATAGTTTGGAAAAATATATTTGTATTAAAACAATTTATTTTGAAAATAATCCAGAGCCAAACTGTTCAATTCTCATCAATTCAATTTAAATTTCCATCTCCATTTAAATTAACTCAATTGCAATTTAAATAACTTCAATTTCCATTGAAATTGATTTAATCCCAATTCAAGTTGAATTAACCTTAATTCCTTTCCAAATTCAAATCAAATTCCATTTGATTTTTAAACTTATACATCTTCAATCACAATTCTAATTAATTCAAACCAAATCCCATTTGAACAAATTTCAATTTAAAACTCAATTTTAAGCTATCTCAAATTTATATAAATTCGAGTTAAATTACTAAATGTTGATTTAATTTCTTAAATCAAATTAACTTATATCTTTAAACCATTAAATTCTGAATCCAAATTCCAAATTCCATTTTAAAATTATCTTTACTTAACTTATTATAAAGTTCAAATAAGAATTCAAAAACAATTAAATTTCAGATTCTAATTTATTATCCATTTTCCATTTCCAGATCTCAAACCCATTTTGAGATCACTCATAGCTCCTATTTAAATTAATCATTTAACTACCCAAGTTAAATTTAAATTTCATCTTGAAATTTCCAATTCAAGTTGTTCAATCTAAACTTATTTAACTTCCTTAAGTTAAATTATATTCACTTAATCCGGTCAACTTTACACAATTTGAATTCCCATTCAAATTTTAAACTTCAGATTAATAATCTTTCCCCTTTTAAGTTTAAAAACTTACTTTACTTTGGGTTTTACATCACATTCCAATTTAAAACTCAACACTAAGTGTTTATTTCAAATCATCATTGGTATTATATATATTCCTCATATATACATTTTCTTTACACACCAAGTTATACTTTAAATTTTTAAACCACCTTTGGTTTTAATTCAAAACAACTTCTTTAAAACAATTTCAAGTTTAATGGATTTAGATTTAAAATTTCACAATTTTAAATTCTCTTCAATTCCAATTTATAAGTTATACTCACTTAAATGTTTATTTCCCTAAACATTTCATTTTGCTAAATCGTTAACAACATTCATTATTAAACACAATTACCATTTATGATAATAACCAAGATTATCATATCTGGAAACCAATTCATTATTATCTTTATTCTTGATAACATTTCTACAAATTCAAGATTTTAATTTTAGTTTGAATTCATTTCAACTTATCTTCATTCAATTTTAATTTGGCTTTATTTCTATTACCACTTAATTTAATTCCAATATTTTAACAACCAATTACCTTAATATTTATTAGAAAGAAATATCATTTTATATATCAAAATATATTCTTATATAAAATCATTTAAAATCCTTATATAAGAAAATAACAATTACGCTCTCATATATATATATATACACTCAACTCGTTCTAGGGTACCATTAACCCTATCCTTAACGAGTAATCTCAACAGAGCCAAGGTTCTCGCTTAACCTTCAGCTCTGATACCAAATGTAACGACCCGGAATTTTCGAACTCGAAAATTCCAGATAGTTAGAAGAAAAAGAAAAGAGATAGAAGAAGAAGAAAACAGAAACACAGAAACCTCACATTCGCAGCGGATCAAAATATAATATCACATAAACAACAGTTTTACAAAAAGAACTGTATCAATACACTTATACATTATACATCAGAGTTACAATCATTACAATAGACTGGACAGTTATAATAACTCGTCCCAATAAATAACAATATATCACACTCCATACGTTCCTGCCATCCAGCTCGCCTCCTGAGCTCCAGAACGTCCTTACCTGGAAATCTGTAATACTCGGTCTGACCCGAGCATTACATCAAAGTAACACCCGGGTCAGGCTGGAAACCAGCGTGAGTAAACTCATCTAATATGAAATTTCAATCCATAGAACTTATTTAAACCCGGGGTAACTCGTACTTTACTATAAGTGAACAACTTATATATCAACACTTATTTTCACAAAACAATATCTAAGTATCCAACTTAGTTTAAATGGTCCATATTATTCAAAACCGGCCTATGGATTTCACATATCAATCTAAAAAGAATTATAGAAGATTTCAAATCGAAGTGGTTTCGGGTATTTACTAATACCCGACTCCGGTCTCTTCGAATTCAATACCCTTTTATCTCAAAGTATTCAAATGAAACACAATTCAAACTTCAAATACAGAGTGTCACCTATGCTCTTTAACTCATATCAATAGATAACCACATTATCTCAATTTAAACCCAACATTTCGTAACATATAGCATCAACAATCACATATCCGAGATATCAATCAATCTAAGGCATGCAATATTATTCAATCATAAGCAAGATAAATTAGTTACACCATTTCTAACTAAATTAAACAAATTAAATTTTTTACTTAAATCACCTTTTAAAATCCCGCTTACTTAATCATTAATTACTTAAAACCCATTTATCAATCATCCCTTAATTTCCCATCTTAATTAATCAATTATAATTTAAATAAATTCTTAATACTTGATTTATTAACCCTTAATTATCAATTAATTAATTACTAATCACCAATTAATTACTTAATTAATTAACTACTCATTATTAATTAATTAACTTTAATTATCTAATTAATAATTCTTAATTACAAATTAATTAAACTCTAATTTAATTAATTATAATCTTTAAGTATTTATTACTTAATTTATAATTAAAATAATTAATTACTCTTTAATTACTTGATTAATTTAATTAATCCATAATCATTCAAGGTCTTAATTAATCTTAAGATAAACTACTTATCTTTATTAAATTTCTTAATTATAAAATCATAATTAAAACATTTACCTTTATAATTTACTTGCCTAATTAAATCATTTAATTTAAGTTTAATAACTTAAACAATTAACTTAACACTCTAAGTTAAACAAATTTTATAATTTCCTTAATCAAACAATTTAAAACAAGACACACTTGACTTTATAAATCTGTATATTAAAAATTTATTTGAACTTGATAATTACTTTACTTGAAATTTAATTTAATCAGTTTGTTTTGAAACTTATACAACTTCTCTTAGAACTTGCTTAATTATTTGCTCTTAAAAAAAAACTTGTTAACAGATTCACTCATCTGGAAACCCGAGCCTACCCTCAAAACACTCGAGTCATACCCTGAAAAATCCCGAGCAACTCACAGTCGAATATCTTCGAGACGAACTACCATCTTCTTCGAGTATATACTCGACAATATCATTTCTTCCCCAAAACCAAAACACTCAGCTACCATCTGACACAAGGAAATGCACGTGCATGTGCACAACCAAACTGATCAACTTTGGTCATCACCGCGACGTCCAAAAGGTCATCTACGACTTCACCGATGAATACCACAACCCAGATCGATGAGATCACCCAGGAAACAAAATCGAGCAAGTCGTGCATCACTAAACCCAACACGATCAACGGAAACCACCACGTCTCGCCATCTATGTCCACCAGAACGCTCGCCGACCAACCCGAACCTCCGCCGCAGTTCCCTCCATCTATCCCCCCAGGTCCGATCACCTCCCGTCCCTCAACACTGACGAATTCCCTCTTCAAACTTCGACGAGCACACTGGGTTTAAAACCCTACTCCAACCAATTCCCACCACCACGGTGATCTAGAGATTCACCGGCTATTTTTCCTACAACCCCCGTCCCCCAAGCTATCTCCACCCTCGATCACAATGCTCAAATCTCCACCGATCATCGGAAATTGATGAAAGTTCAATTTCCATTCAACTTACAAAATCTACCCAATTAGACACTTAAAAAAAATCTTGATGTTACCGTCTAAATTCATCATTTTTAGGTACGAATCAGGTTATATAAATGAAACAATAAATTATGGAAGTTGAAAATTTGACATTCTTGAGTTTTTACTGTAAATTTTTCTTTACTAGATAATTACCCGATAATTCTACTTGTTATCATTTTTAAAATTTGTATTACACCATCACCACCAAATTTACTTTAAACATCATGTGCTAAAAGTAATCAGGGAAAGAGATTTTAATTTTTCTTTGAACATATCTTAACCTGTTGTAATTAAACAGAGATATGCACATGTGTACACAGGCCTGCAACAGAATTTCAATCTATATATCCAGACAACATTTATTTCATCCAAGCAAATCATTTTAAGTTATTGTTATCATCAATTTGTGGCATGCATAAACTATATAGATGATTTTATCTTAAAAAGAATTAAAGTTTTACTCACAGTTTTCAGTAAGTTTTACTCACAGTTTTCAGTTTGAACAGAGACTTACTTTTCAATGTTCCAGTCAGGTATAATTGTTAACACACACATATATATACTTAAAATCATTTTTTTAAACAACATGCATAGCATAATTCAGATCATACTTATAAAGTCATCGCATACTAGTTCAAGATTTATCAAATTTTCCAAGTTTACTCACCTAAGAATATGTTGAACAGAGAAGGTTTGAAGTAGTTTTAAATTTTGAAACTTGAATGCTTGGTGATCTGAAACTAAGTTGAGTTGCTCCTGCTTTTGACAGTTAGAAGAAAACCGAGAACGGCTTGTTCATTGATCTGCTACTTGAAACTTGATCTCTGATTTGAATCTACTTTGTTTTTCTCAGGTTGACTTGAAGTTGTTTTGATTTTCTTTTTATTTTAAGATTTTAGAAGATGAAAGAAAGAAGAGATTGAGAAATGTATATGAAAAGTTTTGAGCTGAATACAGCCTTCTTCTCAATTTTTTTTTTCAATTAAAAGAAACAAATGCCACTTGTCTTTGCATGTTACTCCTAGCTCACAAATGTCAAAACCAAAATTTTATATATTTTCTTATGTTTTTATTAATTTATGTTTTATTGTTTTATATTTTTATATATACAAACTATATTTAGTTCATGTGTAATTTAAAAAGAAAGTATAATAGCCTTTTTATTGAATCCTATTTAACTATCATATTCTTAATTAATAAATATTTATCTCTAGAGTTTTTAAAAATTTAAATTTTAACTTGAAATAGCTTTTGAAAATTATTATATTAAATTCAACCCAGAACTTCCTATTCACAGTGTATATAGAGAATATTTTAATATTATAGAGAAGGTTATCAAATTATTATTGTTGAATTATTATATTAATATGTTTACTGTGATTATATATTCACAATGGATTTGTATATGTATATACTTAAGATTTTCATCATTATAGAGTTTGCATATCTATTTATATATATGTTAATTTACTGTAAAATTTATTATTTCTAGATATTTATATTTCAATATTTATTATAGATTCAAATTTATTATATTTTCAGATACCGGAATTTAATCTGTTCAACTGAATAAACCATTTAATTATCCAATTATCAGATGCCCAAAAATCCGGGTTATCACATCTCTGTTATGAATTGATTTGTGATATGATGTTGGATGGACGATGATAATGTGATTATCAATCAATTAGGAATTGCTGTGTAAAAGTGATATCCGACAATTAAAGTCGAATTGTATTTAATTAGATAACTTGTGTTAAGATGGCATTGGATTCGAAGAGACCGGAGTCGGGTATTAGTTAATACCCGAAACCACTTCGAATCTTTATAATTGATGTGTGGAATCAATAGGATGAAATGGAATGATTTAAGTGAATTGGAAAAAATCTAAGTTTTGGTACTTAGAATTGGTGTGTGATGTAAGTGATGTTTTAAAATGACTTGTGAAATTGTAAATAGATACAAGTTACCCCCGGGTTTATATAAGTTGTATGTTTTTGTATTCCGTGTTAGATGAGTTTACTCACGCTGGTTTCCAGCCTGACCCGGGTGTTACTTTTATGTAATGCTCGGGTCAGATCGAGTATTACAGATTTTCAGGTGAGGACGTTCTGGAGCTCAGGTGGCTAGCTGGATTTCAGGACGTATGGAGTGTTTTCCGCTGTGACTTTATTTCTAGCCATGTGATTGTATATGTCCTGTGTATGTGTATATGTAACTCTGATGTATTAAATTGGAAATTTACTGATATGCTATTCTTTTGTAAACTGCTATTATTTGATATTATATTTTATCCGCTGCGAATGTGAGGATCTGTGTTGTGTTTCTGTTTCTTCTCTTCTATCTTTTCCTTCTTTTTCATAACTATCTGGAATTTTCAGGATCGAAAATCCCGGGTCGTTACAGCTTATTTATTGTTAAGTCATATATTTATGATATCAGTATCTCACTTTTTTATTAGATATAGTCTTGACTCGTTTAATTTTAAAATACTCGAGTCATGCCGAGACTCTACGGGTACATGAACTCATTGATCTTTGGATTTTGTGCTAGCACTAGAGTAGACTATTTTGAATGTTTCAGTTTACTTCATCGTTGTATATATTGACATTAAGAAGGATATGTCATGTATATTATCTATTAGTCGCCGTGTACCTAATACAATATTTTGGATGTAATGTATATATTCATATAGGTCTAGTACTGATATTTTAAAGACTTGCATCTTATTATGATATATGATGTATATTATTCTGCTACGATTTGTGACTCTGATTCTAATTTATCTATATTATATACTGTTCTGAATATTTTTAATTGGTGTGTTTATTACTTTGTATTAATACCACATACGTCAAAATTTCAGTCTAGATCCTCAAAAAGTAATAAAGACGCTTCAGTGTTAGTACAAAGATATATTCATATTCGATCGCCCTTAAACAACTGTATTCTCCATGTTATTGGACGACATTACTTGTAATGTTCTTTAATAATATGGGTATAGCGGTGGGGTTGTTGCAACCCGGTATCAGAGTTATGTTCAAAACATTATATAATATATTTGACATAGAGTCGAGATCCGAACCCAGATGACTTAGAGTCCCGTCCCATGGGTGTGTGATATTTAGTTATCTGGTTAACTAATCAGAGATAGGAATATAGATGATTATTTGGGAATAATCAATGGGACATATTTGTACAGTTTTTACAATACTATATAAATTATTGTTATGGATGTTTTACTAAAATTTGAAAATCACTTTTGTCGAAAGTGAGACTTAGTGGATAGTATATACTAGATCTCAGATGGCTTAGAATTGAATTGTTCTGTCCTGATCCATTAGTGATCAAAGTGCGCAGCGGAAGCTGGGAAATAGCTTTCCGCTGAAGGGATTGTTTGTTTGTTTGATTGAAATGTATGTTGTTTGCATCAATGTTTGTTTTGTTTATGCTTAATTTAAAATGTGGAATTTAATAAGAATCATCACTCAAATGATTTATAATCTCATTTGAATCTAGACGAGCATAATTATTAATAAAATCCTGCGGTTTCTACAAAATAGAATTGCTGGGGAATAATAAAAATGTTTAAGCAATTAATAGTTATAAAATATAGAATGATAAATAATATGTATCTAATTAAATTTCGAATTGAAAAATATACTTAATAAATAAAACAAGATATAATAAAAAATTTATGGGTTGATGGATGCTTGGTTGTTTTAAAATTTTAAGTGATTGTTCAAAATTAATATTGAGTAGGAATCACTATTGGGAATTTAAACCTGCTCAATAATAAAAATAAGAACTTGCAGGGTCTTCAATAATGTAGTTACCACAAGAAATATTGAAAATTAAAATTTATATAAAATGAAATGTTATTTCATGGGTGTGTTATGGAATTGTTATCGGTAAATTATTATTTCTATGATAACATTAAGATAGATTGAAAGAATTTTAATAAAAGCAAGCATCTATTTGAATTAAAATCTTTTGATGTTATATATATATATTAGATTTATTTAAGGAGGTGAATCCCACTATTTTTGGTTCTAAACTGTCATCAATAAAGAACCTTTCTTTTCAAAAAATATATATTAGATTTACTATTGACAAGCAACTATTTTGTAAAGACATAAAATGTTAAAAGATATAGTATATCATATAGAAAATAATTTTTGTGTTAAATTGCCTGTTGAGTGCTTTAAGGATTCTGGTCAATACGCTTAATCAACGTTATCGATAGGAATTCCTAAACACTAGGACGAGACATTCGGGCACAATGTTTGAACAATAAAATATTTTTAGAAATAATATTCAGTAAGCATATAATATTTTTGTAAAGAAGATAGAATTTTAAAATAAGTTACATATTATATATATATATATATATATTAAAATGAACAACATGGAAGGGTTATTTTAAAGATAAAATCATATTTTATAGAAGTGTATAAATTATATTTTTGAAAGAGATGCCTTGGGATATTTTTGATAAATAAAATAAAGTATGTAAAATGAGAGCAGGATTTTTATTTTAAATTAATTTTGCATTTGTAAAATCTTATACATACATTTGCATAGATACATGTTAAATAAAATTTGTGTGATATTTTGGATGATTGTGCATATTCCATTATGGTTTGGATGAATGATAGGATTTGTAATTTCTTTTGAAAAGTGTAAAATGATATAAAATTTATTTATATTAATTTCCAATTTAAATGAAGTTTGAAATGAAACTATAACTCGAGTATGAGTGTAATAAGTAATTGAATATGATTTGGTGGGTAAATATTTTTCTCGAGTATGACTTTGCAAAATATATTAGATTTAAAAGTTTTTTTATAAAGCAAAGATAAGAGAGAATTATTTTTGGTTTTATATATAAATAATTTCTTGTTAGAAGTTAGCTTTTCCAAGTTATTAAATTTCAAAATTATGAATTTAATTTAATTTAGATAAAAGCAATGACTGGATAATCTTGATTTTTCATTTTTATAGAAAATAATTTCTAAGAAATGAATTATTTTTGTTAAAATAATTTAGAGTGTGAAGTAAGAATATTTATACAAGAGAAATCTTTAAAAATTATTTTACATCCTTATTTAGAAAAATTAATGAGTTGAATATCTTGAACGCCTCAAAATGTTTAATGTTTAAAATTTATATAAGGTGTTTAAATGTTGTAAGAGTGTAAAATGATTATATTGACCATTTTCAATTAGAAAATAAGGAAGCAATTAAAGAAAGATATATATTTATGAATTGAAATTTAAATTTAAAATTTCTAAACGCGAAATTATAATTTGGCAAAAGTTGAGACAATTTGAATCAAATCTATTTCAGATATATGTTTTTCAAAATTTTGGTAATTGGTTTGTAATATTGCTATGGAGGTGACAAAAATAATGAAAGATACTTATGAAAATATTGGGACATGGAAATCAAAACGGAATATGTAGAATTTGTCAAATAATGAGTTTAACAGAGTAAGCCTTCTTATATAAAATAATGAGTTTAATAAAAAAATTACTTCATTGTTCAACCGAAAATTTATTAGATTTGAAAGGAAAGAAGCTTGTTATTCCCATTAATGTAACCAACCTACATATTTTACTTGCATCATTCTGTATTTTATTAAATATATTTGTCATGTCTTGCAAAAGTAAACTTACATACTAAGTTTCAAGTGATGGACATAAATTAATGTCATGGATCCAAAATATCAATACATGGGCCTGTTACGTCTTTGGGCAGGAATAGATAATTTATTACCTGGAATGACCAAATGAATAGGTAAGCACATTTGATATATAAGAAGTAGCACGTAATTTTACATGTAGTAAAAATAATTTGTCTTAGAGTTGGATCAACTATGTGCGTGGGAATAATGTAGCTTGGATTTGTGCTGCATTGTTCCATGTATCATTAATTAAGTTCACAGCCTTTTAAGCTTATTACTACCTTGCAACCTCTTCTCAAACTTGTCGATATCCTTGTTTGTGTGTTTGGATGCTAATGTTTATTATTCTATATATCCATTACATGTATTATTAAAAAATAGTACAGCGGCAAGCAATGTATGCAAATTATTAAAAAATGGGTATTTTTGATATTTGTATAACTAAAATTTGAAGTCCTTCACATCTACAGAAAAGAATATCTTACCAGTTTCATCCTTTAGAGCAACCGACATTTTCTTTCTTTTACTATTAAATTCAAGTAAATTGAGAATTTTGAACTCCCTGTAATTTAAAATTGTAAAATAAAAACTCCTGAGGTGAAAAGGTGTGTTTTTGGATGGAATATACATTTTAATGTGGACAGTATGTATAATCATACTATTATAGCCATATAATTAAACCCTATATCTATATCTGAAGTCCTTATTTACTAATAATGTTCTAGAATCAAACCTACAACTTTTGGTAACTTATAAATGTTGGGGAAAATCCCTTCAGATGATCAGTCTAAAGGAATAAAAAAACCAACGCAGCGGAAAACGATTGGATTGTAATTGTAGTGAGATGATACCAACAGAGATAAACACCAGAACAGATAGTCACAGATCAATGCAATGTAGAAAAATAAATAACACCAGTATTTATAGTGGTTCCACTACCACGAGGTAGTGTACATCCACTTGGGAAGAGGGGATTTTATTAATCATTGAAAGATTAGAGTTAAAAGATTGATTCACTTTTGGAGGCTATACATAAGAAGAATTAACAATACAGACAAAATTCTGCAAAGTTTCAACTCTCTGGGATGGCTGCCATTGTTGTCTAGAAGCTCCACTAGTTATAGAGTGAAGATATGAGGAGGGGTAGCTGCTATATAGAAGCTTTGGGGTTTGGTTCGACATGCATCTGGTTTGGTTCGGCAAAACGCCGAGTGAAAAATTTGGACCGGCATCTCCAAAATACCGAATGAAAAATCTGGTTCGGCAAAATGCTGTTCTGATTATTTTGTTCGGCAAAAACATTTTGCCGAACGAAAAATCTAGTCTGGCAAAAACATTTTGTAGAACGAAAAATCTAGTTCGGCAAGAACATTTTGCCTTCACCAAATTACCAAACAACTTCCCCATCAAATCACCGAACAACTCCTTCACTGATCCAAACTCCACCTTCCTTCACCGATCCAAATCAGCTCCACGTATCTCCCGAACGAGCTTCCACTGCTCGAGATTTGGAGCGGCATCTCTTTCTTCACTCGGCTCTTCCACGGTGCAAGGTTAGGGCTGGCTTCATCTTCCTCCGCTCATGGAATCAGGTAGCAAATCTAACAATCTCCACCTTGATACCTAATTCCATATAAGCCTTCCAATTCCATCTACACCTTTATGCTCCAAGCAGTGGATACTTATCCAATGAGCTTCAGCAATGCCATCACCCATTACACTCTGTCAATGAACTCCGGCTAGGCCACCGCCCGTCAACAAAGTGTTCGGAGTACCCAGTCCGTGTAGAACCTATCAATCTCCACCATGAAAACAAACGTCTTCATGAACCATGTCAACTCTCCCCACGTGCCTCCCCATGGCACCTAGCACTTCATTTAGCGAATCAAGTCTGAGCAATGCTCGAACTTAGCAACAGGCAATGACTTGGTAAACATGTTTGCTGCATTCACCTTTGTGTGAACTTTTCGAAGATGAACTAGCTTCTCTTCACTCATCGAGACAAGAAACGACTCTCTCACCTTAATATGCTTCGTCCTCGAGTTGAACGCCAGATTTTCAGCTAAGTGAATTGCACTCTGACTGTCACGGTACACATCCACTCCTTCATATGCGAAGCCCAAATCACACAACAATCGCCTCAAGTAAAGTGCCTCCTTAGCTGCTTCAACCGCAGCTATGAGCTCTGCCTCTGTAGTAAACAAAGCCACAATCGTCTGCAACCTCATTCTCCAACTAATCGTTGTCCCACCAATGGTGAACACATATCTGAAGGTTGACTTCCTTCAATCTCTATCACTGGCATAGTCGGAATCGCAAAATCCAACCAAGCTGAAATCTCTTCCTCTGACACCAAAGCCAAGTCCATGGTTTGGAGTTCCTCTAAGGTATCTGAAGATACACTTCACTGCTTCCCAATGCGTCTTTCCTAGATTCGCCATGAATCTACTCACCAATCCAACTGCATGTGCAATGTCAGGCCTAGTGCAGACCATGGCATACATCAAGCTGCCAACTACACTTGCATATGGGACCTTCATCATACAAGCTTTGTCCTTTTCCGAGATCGGAGAGCCTTTACTAGAAAGCTGTATGTGCAAAGGCATGGGTGTGTTGATTGCCTTTTCCTCTTCTATGCAAAACCGAGCAAGCACCTTTCAAATATATTCCTTTTGAGTGAGGCCTAAAAGTCCTAGCTTTTTATCCCTTTGGATTTACATACCCAAAATTTTCTTTACTTTTCCAAGGTCCTTCATTTCGAATTTCGCTTTTAACTTTCGCTTTAAACTATCAATTTCAGCCTTATCCTTGGAAGCAATCAACATATCATCCACGTAGAAGAGTAGGTACACCCATCTACTATTCTTTAAATGCTTGAAGTACACACAAGCTTCTTTGATGTTACGATCAAAACCAAGTGAAAGCGTAAAAGAGTCAAACCTCTTGTACCATTGTCTAGGCGACTGCTTAAGTCCATACAAAGACTTCTTCAATTTGCAAACCCAATTTCCTTTCCCATCTACAACAAATCCTTTTGGCTGCTTCATGTAGATGGTCTCATCCAAGTCTCCATGCAAGAAAGCGGTTCTCACGTCCAGTTGCTCCAGCTCCAAGTCATGAGTTGCGACGATAGCGAGCAAAATGCGGATGGACGTATGGCTCACTACTGGAGAGAATATCTTATCATACTCCAATCTCTTTCTTTGTGAAAATCCTTTAGCAACTAGTTTAGCCTTGTATCTCCCATCATCCTTCACCTTGAACACCCACTTGCAACCTATGGCTCGGCTTCCTTGAGGATGTGGTACCAAATCCCAAGTCATGTTCTTCTTCAATGACTCTAACTCCTCTTCCATAGTGCACGTCCACTTCGAACTGTCACATGACTTCAAAGCTTCATCAAGGTCAAGCGGCTCCTCATGAACCACATGTAGGGCATAGTTAAACTGATCACCAAGGCTAAGGTTCGCAAACTTCCAACCACCATACCTTTTGGACGGCCTAATAGTCCTACGACTGACCTACGTAGGTGTTGCTTCACCTAAACTTCTTTCAGCTCCACCTTGAACTGAACTTCCTCTAAATTCATGTACATCACCAGTACTACTAGAAGGTACCTGTGGACTATCCTGTGATGTTTCATCAACTGCTTTTTCCTCGACAGCATCAACAACAACTCTACTATTTGGCCAGAACACGGGAACTTCTTCCATCTTCTTAGGCCTATTAGAATCTTCTGATGTGGTAGGTAGCTTCTCCTTCGGATTGAACATAGCAGGCTCATCAAAAGTAACATGTCTAGAATGAACAATCTTCCGATCAATAGGGTTCCAAATTTGATACCCTTTGATACCATCGGTGTATCCCATTAGTATGCCCTTGTATGCTCTAGCCTCCAACTTATCATCACTTGTACGGTGAACGTACACAAGACAACCAAAAATTCAGAAGTAACCAAGATACACTACTTTACCTCTCCACTTCTCCTTTGGAATATTCCCATCTATGGCTGAGCACGGACTTCGATTTATAATATGCGCCGCAGTTGATAATGCCTCAGGCCAAAAGCCTCTAGACAAGCCCGCCGTCAATCTCAAGCAACGAGCCTTCTCCAGTAGAGTCATGTTCATCCTTTCTGCAACCCCATTGGATTGTGGATCTCCAGGTGTAGTGAAATGTCTCTGAATGCCATGCTATCTACAAAAATCGAGGAACTCCCTAGAGACAAATTCACCGCCATTATCAGATCGCAGCACCTTCAACCTAGGACCAGATTGGTTCTCAACAAGCACTTTCTAGTCTTTGAACTTCTCAAAACTCTCTGATTTGGCCTTCATCACATACACCCATACTTTTCGAGAAAATTAATCAATGAAAGAGATAAAAGACTTTGCCCCTCCAAGAGAAGGAGTAGCAACTGGTCCCCAGATATCTGTATGCACGTACTCAAGTACTCGCCTCGATCTATGGAGTCCAACTCCAAAAGATACTTTAGTTTGCTTGTCCAACACACACTCCTGGAAAAAGTCCATCTTGTCGAAGCATTCTCTTTTGATCATCTTCCATCTTCGAAGCAACTCTAAGCCCTTCTCTGAAATATGACCCAACCTGAGATGCCAAAGTTTTATGGCATCCAATGCATGAGAACTATCTACTCCAACACACGACTCTCCAAGAACCGTGGTTCCTTTCAGCAAATACAAATTTTGGAACATATATCCTTTCATAAGAACTAGTGCACCTCTCGAAACCTTTAGACTATCCTTCTCGATGGTTACCTTGCATTCCAAAGATGCCTATTGTCCTAAAGAAATTAAGGACTTTCGAAGACCTGGAACATACTGGACACCTGTCAAAGTGTTTATCAGTCCGTCAAACATCATGATCCTCACCGTACCTTCACCCATTGCTCTACAGCTAACATCATTACCCATAAGAATAGAGCTTCCCTCTCGTCCAACGAAAGAACTGAAGTAATCCTTATTAGGCGTCATATGGAAAAACGCCCCCCGAGTCCAGCACCCAATGGTCTGAATATCCGACACTGCTGCAGACAACACATCGTTAGATACTGACTTCTCCACCGCAAATGATGAAGATCCGTCTTCTTCCTTCTTCTTCAAATCTAGACAATCCTTTTTCCAATGACCAGGTTTCTTGCAGATAAAGCACTTCCCGTCCTTAGACTTTCCTCTCCTGCCATTACCGGGCTTCCTGGACTTGGAACGCCCTCTAGAGTGCCAATTCTTCTTATCTTCTCTACCTCTTTCAACAAACATGTCATGACTACTACTTCCACCTCTACTTCCTTCACTTATCTCCTTCATCCGATCTCTCAAGCCCTCAGATAGAAGATAGAAGGCCTGACTTCACATCTTCCACTGTCAATGTGTCTCTAGTGAAGATAAGGCTGTTAGCGAAACCTATGTATCACTCCGGAAGAGAACACAAAAGAATCGTTGCCATTTGCTCCTCATCCATCTTTGAGTCAATAGTCTTCATCTTCATCACGAGATCATCAAAGAAATTAAGATGCTCCTTCACTGAAGTACCCTCTCTCATCTGCATGGTGAAAAATGTCTTCAGTAATATCAGAAGGTTAGTCAAAGATTTCTTCAAGTAGAGATTTTCTAGCTTGGTCTAAATGCCCTTAGTAGTGGTTTCACTGCTAATCTCTAAGATAACACTCTCCTATAGCTAGCTGTAAAGTAGAAACGCCCATTTCTCCATCTCCTTCCTTTCCACAACTGAGATGTCAGCCGTCAACTCCTCATAGGCAAACACTACTGGATGGACTTCATTCCTCATTAGAACAGATTTCATCCTCCATTTCCACTTCTCGAAGTCTTTATCCCCATTCCATTTCTCGATTGCCAACTGTGATCCTGACGCGATATATATTCCTCTAGTATAGGATCTTGTAACAACTGGAGTCGCTTCATCTCCTGCTATAGCGTCTAACACTCCTCAATCAACCTTGCAGCTCTGATACTAGACTGTTGGGGAAAATCCCTTCAGATGATCAGTCTAAGATAATTAAAAACCCAACGCAGCAGAAAATGACTGGATCTTGATTGCAGTGAGACGATACAAACAGAGATAAACACCAAAACAGACAGTCACAGATCAGTGCGATGTAGAAAAATAAATAACACTAGTATTTATAGTGGTTCCACTACCGCGAGGCAGTGTACGTCCACTTGGGGAGAGGAGATTTTATTAATCACTGAAAGATTAGAGTTACCAGATTGATTCACTTTTGGAGGCTATACATAAGTAGAATTAACAATATAGACAAAATTCTACAGAGTTTCAGCTCTCTAGGATGACTTCTATTGTTGTCCAGAAGCTCCGCTATTTATAGAGTGAAGATATGAGAAGGGGTAGCTGCTATATAGCAGCCCTGGGGTTTGGTTCGGCAAAACGCCGAGCGAAAAATATGGACCGACATCTCCAAAATACTGAATGAAAAAACTGGTTTGGCAAAATGCCGCTACAATTATTTTGTTCGGCAAAAACATTTTGCAGAACGAAAAAATTTGGTTCGGCAAGAACATTTTGCTAAACGAAAAATCTGGTTCGGCAAGAACATTTTGCCTTCGCCAAATTACCGAACAACTTCCCCACCAAATCACCAAACAACTCCTTCACTGATCCAAACTCCACCTTCCTTCATCGATCCAAATCAGCTCCACGTATCTCCCGAACGAGCTTCCACCACTCGAGATTTGGAGCGGCATCTCCTTCTTCACTCGGCTCTTCTACGGTGCAAGGTTAGGGCTGGCTTCATCTTCCCCCTCTCATGGAATCAGGTAGCAAATCTAACAATAAACTCCAAGCTTCTTTGTATCTTTTGGAACTTACTGATGCATTTAGCATATTAGAGTTGATGGTGAGACAATTATATAAATCTCATCCATTGTTTTGGGTTGCTCATCCGTTGTTATTTTAATAATTTTATATGTTGATGTAAGGGAATGATTCACTTAAACATGAGTTAATAAAATAGGTGCTCGTTGTCCCGAAATAGAGCTGAATTGTTTTTAATCATAACTTTTAAGCAGTTATTCTGATTTCAATGATCTTGCCTATTTCGAAAAGCTTAAAACATAAGCAACAACTTTTATTTAGAGAGTTTTTTGAAATTTTGACATTTTCTAGGCTGAAAACAGAGTTTAGTACCATTGACTTGCATATTTTGAAAAGAAAAAAAACTGTGTTACTTGTTATTGGTAAATCCTCCATAATTTTAGTTGTAATTCATATTTTTGTGACCCGAAAGATGTTTTAGAAAGTTGATTCATTATGCAACCATTCATTCTTTTGAACCATTACATAATCTTGTGTTTTTGACATCTAAATGTCCGTTGGGAAGTGGTTTAAATGTACATGTATTGTTGTTTTATATTAATGAACATATACTTCTTATAACTCCTTCTGTGTTACTAATATTTAAAGTTGAGTTTACCATAGGTACTCGAGAAGGCCTAGTGTGACTATGCGAGGAATTTAGCTTGCTTTTGCTCGTAAATTAGTAAGATAACTTGCTTTAAAATACTAAAATAAAGGTATGCTTTCGAATTAAAATATAAAAGTGTTATAAATAATAAAATATTTTGTGTTTTCGATTGTGTGGTCGATGTATATCATATATATTATATTTGTGAAAGTGCAAACGGCTCTTCGTGTAAAGGAGACTGCCGAAATTTTCTGTAAATCCTAACACTTAGAATTTTTTTACTAATTTTTTCATATACTAAAAATAGAAATTAACGATTGAATGTAATTAAATGTATAACATATGATAAGCTTGATTCTTATGTTAACTACTTAGAGAATTAAACGAGCTTCAATCTGATTGTAGATTTCGATCCAGTTAATATTTGAGTGTGTGTATGAGTGACGCCTCACTATAAGAAATTGGGAGGACGCAACTTTCACAAAGGGGGAGGTCTGTAACAATCCTGTTTTGCAGCAGTGTATTAATAATTTAATTAAAATAGAAGTGTTTGAATCCGATTTTGATAAGTATTATTTTTGGAATTGAATTATTATCCAATAAAAGGTCTATTTGATAAAAGATTTTTGTTATAGTAAAATTTATTTAGTTAATAAATTCTTTTTTGATAATATCTGGAAATACGAATAAATGTTTCAATAAACATTGAAGTATTTTTAAAGCACAAATAATTTTTGTATAGTTGGAAATTAATTTGTTTTACATTAACACGATAAATAATTAAACAGAGAGGGATGAGTTCCAAATTGTAAGGAATTGTGCAATTTGGAAACATATTTTAATCGAGGGAAGTGTAAATTAAATCAATTTGATTAGAATAGATTTACAACTCAATAAAAGTATCACTTAAAAGAAAATTAAAATATAATAGAAATGGAGAAAAATGGTTGGAGCTCAGGCCCATTTGCAAACTCAACATCCTTTTTTGTTAATGCACGACCAGGTTAGCAGAGAAGACCGACTTCCGCCCTTACCCTAAATCCCCAAATCGATAATCAAAAGAAAAGAAGAAGAAACAAATTCACAATCTAAGTCAGCGGTGTGGGTAAGCATGTGAGGCGGTGCCTCATTGACGATGACATGGTGTTGGGGATCATGACAAGACGATGCAACCTAGGGTGTCGTGAGATGAGGCCGACTTTAGTCTGGTTTGGGCAGGGTTTTGGCAGCAAGCAATTGACAATATGGGGCGGAGGTCAATGCGATGTGACTAGAGGGCAGCGACAAGGGTTCACGACCATGGTGCATGACGGTGCAGGTAGGGTAGCAATGGAGCTCCGACAATATGCCAGAGCAGAAACATTGGTGATGCTATTTCAGGCACGACAGCAGTGACAAGTTCAGCGTGGGTGCAAACAAATGGTTAAGGTGAGTTATTTTATCAATTCACACATCTATATCTGAATAAAATATTGGTTAAATGTTTTGGTTGACGGTTGCATACTAGTATTTGGTTGATGAGGAAATTGAATGAAATTTTTTTGATTACTAGTATTTAGTTGATTGTTTGGTGATAAACGAATAGTTGTATGGATCGATGGTGTGAATTTACAAACGGAACTCCGTCCATTTGTGAAATAAAATTTAAGGTATGTTGATACTTGTATTTCATCGTATGATCGAAGTTGTCGGAAAGCAACTCGAATCTCTATGAAATTTTGTATTATGGAACGATATTTTATAGGCCGATGTTGGCTCTAAAAGATGCATTTCAATGAATTTATTGTTTGAATTGTTTAAATGTTTTCAAAAGACTCTCAAAATGAGATTTTATCTATTTTCATCCTTATTGTAATTTAATTTATACAATATAGTTAAATTATATTAAAATCTTAAATTATTTCTTATTTAAAAAATCTATTCCAAGCTTTTAAAAATGAGTGATATTTAATTATAAAACCTTTTCAAATCTACTATTTTAAGTATATAATTTTGGTAATGTTTAAAGGCGATAAGATATGGTATTATTTTATAAAAGCGGTTATGAAAGTAATAATTTTAATTGCAAGTGATTTGGTAGGTTTAAATGATTTTGAATGATTTCAAAATCTTTTGTAAATAGGCGACTCTTCTTTAAAATGAGTTTATGGATTTAAAAGTGATTTTGGAAAAAATATATCTTTGTATATATAAAATTAATTTGAAACTATTTTATTTAATTTGTTATGGATTTGAGATTTTAATGAGATTTCGTGCATTTCTATGAAATAAAGAATTTTAATAAATGATTGAATTGTCGTATCGGTATGAGACTTTTCTTATGATTCTTTCACTTATTATTATAACTTATTAAATAGAGTTCTAGTTGAATTTACTAGCTTTTAGTAAATACTTGAATTTACTATCTGGTATGGAATAGTTGGTTAAATAAATCCTGTGATTACTTGAGTGATAGTGATCTACACTTTGAGTTGTATTATCTTATGGTTTCCAGATTTCATTTTTAGGTCGATAGATCCCCAAGAGAAAATGACTCATTTTTCATCGACCTGAGAGTCAATACATTCTTAGATTTAGGTAGGCAGAACTATTTGGTGTGTCTAGGTTTGTTAGACTATGACACGGCTGCCCTTTCATCTCTTGGACAGGTGTTATATGCAGACCTATCAGTTTATTTGGTGTACAATTAGACAATGTTTGCCTATTTTGTTTTGTTATGTAAATTCGCATAGTAGTCTTTTTGGTTTTTAGACTGATATTAGTTTATTTGGTTTGACTATTACACTATGTGGCGGGATCTATTTGGGTTTTAGACTGATTTAAGTCTATTTGGTTTTTTAGGCTCCGTGACGCCGTTTAAAACTGGTAGTTCACTACCATTATTATTTTATTAGTGATGATTGTTCTTCAGAGGTTTTGGGATGGATATTTAGTATCTTTTGGCTATGAAATTTTTTGAATTGTTGTCACTATATTTTTGATGATAGTCCATTTGAGACTTGATATGGATTTATGAAATGGTGATTTGGTTTGATATGCCTTATTATGGTTAATTGGTTTTAGGTATATTTTGAGATGACTTATTTTATGGTTAAGTCACAAATTTGTTTATGGAATGGTGATTTTAATTGATATGACTTATTATGATCATTTGTTCTGGCATATATTATTATGGATTATTTATTGTTAAGTCATATATTTATGATATCGATATCTCACCTTTTTATTAGATGGAGTCTGGCCCGTATATTTAGTAAACACTCCGATCAGGCCGAGACAATACAGGTATAAGGACCATTGATCTTTGGACTTTGTGCTAGCACCGGAGTAGATTATTTTGACCGTTTTAGTTTACTTCATTATTGTATATATTGACATTTAGAAGGATGTGTCATGTATATTATCTGGTAGTCATTGTGTACCTGATACAATATTTTGGATGTACCGTATATATTCATATGAGTCTAATACTAATATTTTGTAGACTCGCATCTTATTATGATATATAATGTATATTATTCTGATGTGATCTGTGACTCTGATTATGATTTATCTATATTATATACTATTCTAGATATTTTTAATCATTATGTTTATTACTTTGTATTAATACTGTATACGTCAAAATTTTCAGTTTAGATCCTAGAAAGGTAATGAAGACGCGTGTTAGTACAAAGACATATTCACATTTGATCGCCCTTAACTAGCCATATTCTCCGTGTTATTAGACGACATTACTTGTATGTTCTTTAATAATTTGGGTATAGCGGTGGGGTGTTGTATCTTGGTATCAGAGCTGTGTTCAGAGCATTATATAATATATTTGATATAGAGTCGAGATCTGAACCTAGATGACTTAGAGTCCCGTCCCTTGAGTATGTGATAGTTTGTGATTTAATTAACTAATTAGGGATAGTAATGTAGATGATTATTCCGGAATAATCATCGGGGCGTATTTGTAAAGTTTTTACAATATATATATATATATATATATATATATATATATATATAAATTATTGTTATGGAAGTTTTACTGAAATTTGAAAATCATTTTTGTCGAAAGTGAGATTTAATATATAGTATATACTAGATCTTAGATGGCTTAGAATTGAATTGTTATGTCCGGGTGCGTTAATGATCAGAGTGCGCAATGGAAGATGGGAAATAGCCTTCCGCTGAAGGCGATTGTTTATTTGTTTGACTGAAATGTATGTTGTTTGCATCAATGTTTGTTTTGTTTATGCTTAATTTAAAATGTGGAATTAAATAAGACATTATCACTCAAATGATTTATAACTCCATTTGAATCTAGATGAACCAAATTATTAATAAAAGCCAGCGGTTTTTTGCAAAATAGAATCGCCGGGGAATAATAAAATTGTTTATGCAATTAATAGTTATAAACTATAGAATGATAAATGATATGTATCTAATGAAATATGGAATTGAAAATATACTTAATAAATAAAACAAGATATAATAAAACTTTGATTGGTTGATGGATGCCTGATTGTTTTAAAATTCTAAGTGATTGTGCAAAATTAATATTGAGTAGGAATCACTATTGAGAATTTAAACCTGCTCAATCATAACAATCAGGACTTGCGCCGTCTTCAGTAGTGTAGTTACCGCAACAAATATTGAAAATTTAAATTTATATAAAATGAAATGTTAATTCATATGTGAGCTATGGAATTATTATCAATAAATTATTATTTCTATGATAACATTAGGATAGACTGAAAGTATTTTAATAAAAGCAAGCATTTATTTGAATAAAAATCTTTTGATATTAGATATACATATATATGGAACTTGATTATGTTTATTATAGACAAGCGATATTTTGTAAAGGCATAAAGTATTAAAAGATAAATTTATATCATATAGAAAACAATTTTTGTGTTAAATTGCTTATTGAGTGTTTTAAGGATTCCGGTCGATGCGCCCGATCAACGTTATCGATAGGGATTCCTAAACACTAGGAACGAGACATTCAGACACAGTGTTTGGACAATAAAATATTTTCAAAAATAATACTTAGTAAGTATATAATATTTTTGTAAAGAAGATAGAATTTTAAAATAAGTTAAATGCTATATATATATATTAAAATGAACAGTTTGAAAGGATTGTTTTAAAGATAAAATAATATTTTATAGAAATATATAAATTATATTTTTGAAAGAGATGCCTTGGGATATTTTTGATACATAAAATGAGAGTAGGATTTATATTTTAATAAATTTAGCATTTGTAAAATCTTATACACTCATGTGCATAGATACATGTTAGATAAAACTATGATATTTTGGATGATTGTGCATATTCTATTATGGTTTGGATGAATGTTAGGATTTGTAATTTTTTTTGAAAAGTGTAAAATGATATAAAATTTATTTACATGAATTTCCAATATAAATGAAGTTTGAATGAAACTATAACTCGATTATGAGTGTAATAAGTAATTAAATATTTAATATTTTGATTTGTTGGGTAAATATTTGTCTCAAGTACGACTTTGCAAAATAAATGAGTTTTAAAAGTATTTTTATAAAGCAAAGATAAAAGAGAATTATTTTTGGTTTTATATATAAATAATTTCTTGTTAGAAGTTAGCTTTTCCAAGTTATTAAATTTCAAAAATAAGAATTTACTTTAATTTACAAAAAAGCAATGATCGGATATTCTTGATTTTTTATTTTTATAGAAAATGATTTTTGAGAAATGAATTTTTTCTGTTATAATAATTTAGAGTGTAAAGTAATAATATTTATACAAGTGAAATCTTTAAAAATTATTTTACATCCTTATTTAGAAAAATTAATGAGTTGAATATCTTAAACACCTCAAAATGTTTAATGTTTAATGTTTACATAAGATGTTTATATGTTGTACGGGTGTAAAATGATTATATAGACTATTTTCAAATTAAATAATAAGGAAGAAATTAAAGGAAGATATATATTTATGAATTGAAATTTCAATTTAAAATTTCTAAACGAGAAATCAAAGGTTAGTAGAAGTTAAGATAATTTGAATCAAATATATTTTAGATATATGTTTTTCAAAAATTTGGTAATTGGTTTGTAATATTGCTATGGAGATGACAAAAATAATGAAAGATACTTATGAAAATATTGGGATATGGAAATCAAAAAGGAATATGTAGAAATTTTCATATAATGAGTTTAACAGAGTAAGCCTTCTTATTTAGAATAACAAGTTTAACAAAATTTATACTTTAATGTTCAACCGAAAATTTGTTAGATTTGAAAGGAAAGAAGCTTGTTATTCCCATTAATTTACCCAACCTGTAGATTTTACTTGTATCATTCTGTATTTTATTAAATATATTTGTCATGTCTTGCAAAGGTAAACTTACATACTAAGTTTCATGTGATGTACATAAATTAATGCCATGGATCCAAAATATCAACACATGGGCCTGTTACGTCTTTGGGCAGGAACATATAATAATTTGTTGGAATGACCAAATGAATAGGTAAGCACATTTGATATATAAGAAGTAACAAGTAATAGTACATGTAGTAAAATTAACTTGTCTTAGAGTTGATCCAACTACATGCATAGAAATAATTTATCTTAGATATGTGTTGCATTGTTCCATGTATCATTAAAATTGAGTTCACGGCCTTTTATGCTTACTACTACCTTCCAGCCTCTTCTCAAACTTGATGATGTCCTTGTTTGTGTGTTTGGATACTTAAGTTTATTATACTATATATCCACTACCTATATTTTTAAAAATCAGTACACCTACATATTAGATGAAATGATAAAGTAGTTGAAGCGGTCAGCCAACATAATGTATTTATTAAAACAAAGTATATGAATGGTGCGGGTATGTTGTGAACCCGAGGCCCATTAGTCCGTAAGGCAATTTATTTTTGTATTGATGCTATTATAAATACAAAGCAACTATCCTTGTATCACAACATCATCATAATATCAAAAATCACAAACTTCTTTTAACTTTCTTTCATGGTATCAGAGCAGTTTAAAATTGTCTAACGACTGAACAGTGTCGTGCCATTACCCATCAGAGTCATTCTCATCACTTGGGTAGGCTACAACTTCGTCAGTTCATTAGAGAACAATATCATCATTTGAAGCTGCTATAATTTTTCATTCTTAGGGCAAAGTTCATCATCAAGTCGTGCCTAGAAGATAGTTAGAGATATCATCATCCAATCTTTTGGCTGCTTTCAGAATTTTATCAAGAAATCAAAAATATACTCATCTGGGTGATTCTTGCTAAGTCAGATCCAATTCTTGATATCTTTCTCCTTTATTTGAGTCATTTATCAACAATATTTGCTGTAATTCAATCACGGCTGAAGGAGATATATACAACAACTCATCATCCTCACCAATTCCTGTGCAACAAACCACAACAGAAAATATATCAAAGATTTTAATCAACCCTTAAAGTCAGTTGATACAAACACAGTTAGATGAGAAAAATTATCTACTGTGGAAATTTAAAGTTCAAACAATAGTGAAAGGATATGGACTAGAATCATACATTCTTGGGTCAAAAACAACACCAGAGCAATATGTGAAAAACAATGAAGGAATTCCAGTGATCAACAGAGAAATATAATACATCAGAGATAAGACACTCTTTTAAGTTCATGGCTGTTATCAACCATAAGTGGAAGCTTATTACCACAACTGATAGGGTGTAATACTTCTCAAGAAATCTGGTATACCATAGAACAAGTGTTCAATTGTCAATCTACATTAAAGGTGATGCATTATAAAAGATAACTACAAAGTTTAAAAAAGGGTGATATGTCTATGAGAGAGTATCTAACGAAAGTTAAGACATTATGTGATTTACTTAGAGCAGTAGGACATGCAGTAAATGATACAGAACAAACCTTATCAATTCTAAGTAGATTAGATGATGAGTATGAAGTAGTAGTGGCATTTGATCTCATCAAAGGAAGTTACTCCATCCATACCATATGTTCAATCTACACTTTTTGCTCATGAAGGTGGAATAGAACAGAAGAAACCCATAATTTCTGATTTGTCAATTGATTATGGTCCTAATAATAAAATCAAGAATCAAGAAAGATTCAAGAATGAATCAAATACAAGTCAAAGAGTTAATCAGTCATACAAATATAGAGGTAGAGGTGGAAGATGGAAGATGGAGTAACAACAGTAATAATTGTAACGACCCGTAAATTTTAATAGTTTTAAATTTTTATTTAACTAAAAATTTTGTGAAATTTTTATCAATTAAATTTGAAAATAAAAATTTATTATTTGGAATACGTCTATTTTAATATAGCAACCGGTAAATTTTTCATCTGATAATATTGAAGTTAATTTTTGTGAAATTTTATTTCAATTTAAATCAGTTAATAACAGTTGAATTTAAAAGTATTCCAAAACCTTAATATGTCAACATGAGAAAATTTATTTGGAACACTCTGAATCAGACTACGAAGTTCGTTTCACGAAATTCGAACGTTTCTAGCTCCGTTTGGATTTTTCCGTACAGAATAGCAGCATTTTCGGTACCGAATATTGACTTTTGATAGAATGATCGTACCACTGATATCTGTATACCATTTTGATCGTCTCGTCGTGCTGATCTCCATAGTATATTTATTTCAGTATTTCAACGCCTGAAACGCGTCGAAATCTACGGAACAATTTCCGTATCGGTTTTGCAATTTGACTTGATTTCCCTTTACCATTCACTGCTTACCTGTTGAAAACTAATGGACACTAACTATTGATATTCTCAAAAAATTTATGTCCAACTTTTGCTATTCCTACCGGTTCATTTCAATTTTGTTCGTCCATGTTTTATCTGCTTTCTGGAACAAAATTTATTAAATAATAAAGTTATATAATTCGTTAACCTGCTATTACTTTCTCTGCCCTTTCATTTTCCTTTTGCATGTGCTCGAAAATATGACAGTAGAGATATATAATTCACGTGACTTCCTCAAATCGCCACGTCTCCACTACCCATTCCTTTTCATTCGCCCCTCCGCGTAACTTACGCAAGTCCCCCTACCCATGGCCGAGATCACCTTCCAACGCTTGCATCTCCAACCGACCTCGCCAGAGCCGCCACACGCAGCAAGCACCACCGCCCTCCGTTATATCAGAGCCTAACTGCCTTCTTTCTTTTTGCCACCTATCTCCCATAACCCGCCGCCTTTATCTTCTCTATCAAGCTCAGTCCGTCCTATATCTCTCTGACATTTGGTGTTCACGCATATATATATATATATATGGAGGTTAGTCTTATATCAGTTAAACGTATAGGTATATTTATGAGTTTGTGTGTATATATATATATGAATATATAGGACTGTATATAGTGTAATATGTTAGTAGATATATATATTTAACATCCATTTTTAAAAGTATATTTATATGTTTTCAGATCTTATTGCATATCAGTTATAAAATCTAATTTCCACAGTTTGTGGATATATATATATAAGGGTATACAAGATGGATAATCTGTTCCACAGAGTTATCTGCATTTATATATTTGATTTTCGAAATTTATATTGTGTCTGGAATATATCTGTGTTTGTGTATATATATATATATATACGCTATCCCTTTTGTGTTTGTCAAATATAAACTATATATATATTTCTGTTTGAATTGCTTGTAGTTTTTTTTTTGTGATTTGAGATTCCATATATATATGTTTTATATTAAAGCGTGTTTATGTATATAAATGGTTATGTAAGTATATATATTTTAATTGTATATGTTTGTTTATATAATAAGATTTTGTATTGTATTCAATCTGCGGTATGTATATATATATATAGTTTGTTTTGAAAAAATAGATATAAACATATTTGGTTTTTGCGTCAGTCTGTTTGGTGATTAGCATATGTTTGCTTACAGTACAAGTATATATATATATTTGTATGAAATAAATTTATATATGACCTGTTTAAATTTATAGATATATTCTAATAAAGTAAGTTATTTTGACTTTTATATGAAATATTGATTTTTAAATATATAGTATGTACTCTAAATATATGGGTCTAAACTTAATAACGATCTTAAATTATATATAGATTTTGATCTGGATATATGTATATGTTAGTTACAAATTTTAAGTTGTTGTGTTATATATATATATATATGTCTACGGTATTATATATTTATATATGATATGTATTATATGAGTTATAAAGTTGTTAGTTTGAAATGTAAATATATGATATCTATAATATATTGTTTATATATGTTAAGTTATATAAAACCTGTTTATGTATATAAGTCAAGTAAAGTATATTAAGTTATAAGGGTCTATATATGTACTTTCTGTTGGATTTCTAAATATATGTGTTTTGAAAATATATAGAGTTCCTTTTTAATGTGTGTTTAAAATTTGATATTTGATTTCAGAATATTATATGTATGTGAGGTTTATATATATTAGTTTGGATATAATAGTTATATATATGTACATGAGTTGGTTTCAAGTATATAAGAAAGTTTTATTTTATATATGTGTTTTAAATGTAAACAGCGATTTTAGATTATATATATATATTATTTTTATATTCACCTTAAATTTGATATTGTTCAAAATAATAATAATAATAGTATATATTCTGTCTCTATCTAGATGATTCTGATTCGCTCTCATCAATTCAAACCATTAGCTTTGTCGTCAATTCGTATCAATCTAGCTTTGCTCTGGGATTCGTGCTTGCATTTCGCGACTCAACTTCATTGTCTATCCTCTAACCTCGGAAGGTGAGCAATCACTCACGATTAACGTTCTTTAATTTATTAAATTTAATTTCAATTGAAATGACAATTGAAATATGCTGCTGTAGTTATTTAAATTGTTATATATGCTATTATCTATAACTGTTCACCTGTGGGATATGACACCATATCCTGTTGTTTATATCATATTATTATAAATGATATATGTTATCACTCTGCAAGTTCCCTGTTAGTATAGAATTCACTATGGGTTGAAATGATACATACTCGAACGGACTTTAGAATAGGAGAAAATCGTAATGGGTTGAAATGATAGACCCAAGCGATTTTCATTTGATTTAATTTGGGATTACGGGTCGAAATGATATCTACCCATATATATTTAAATTACGGATTGAAATGATAAATATCCGTATCACTTGACCATAGGATAGGAAATTATATACAGACACCGTTAGTCCCTATATAAATATTTTGAAAATAAATTCCGTGGTTTTGGAAAGAAATATATGGTTTTAATAAATGTTTATTCTTAAATTATTATATGTAAATGGTAATGATATATATAGATTTAATAACAATATTTAATTTAATTAAGATTGATTTAATACATATTTTATGGTTAAGTATTTAAATATATATTTCAAAATAGATTTTGGTAATAATTTGAATAAGTTAAGGTTGGGAAGATAATTTGAATTTAGTTGAAATTGTATTCAATAAAGAATTTTATTTAATTAAACCGATTTGAAACTTATTGAAATTGAGATGTAAGATATGATTTATAACTTGGGTTTGATTTTTAAGTAAGTTAATGAATATTCCTTGTTTAAATAAATTTAAGGAAATATTTATTAAAAATGTAATTTAAGGCTAGTAAATGATATTGAATCTATTAAGTGAATATTCCCTGATTAAATAATAATGAAGTTAAATCAAGAGCTATATGAAACTGTTAAATTTAACTTTGATAATGTTGAATATTAAAGCTTTGAAATATATTGAAATTTAAATGGTCTATTGAGAACTGAATTGAATTGATGAATTGAGCATTGAATAAATTTGAATTTGGAATTTGAGTTGATTTGAATCGATTTGTGAGACTTGAGGAAATTAAATACTTTACTTTATAAATTATTTAACCTATATATATTATTTTGGAAAATAGATATATTTGAAATGAAAATGATATCTTGGTTTTGAAGTATAAATTTATTTGAAAAGGCCACGGTGTTAGAGTGTATATTTCTACATTGTAGACAGTTCCACGGATCCTTAGAGGATGGTTATCCCAAACATCCTTTAAGTTACTTGTATTTCAGTTGATATTTCACTTGAGTTGGATTTATTGATATAAGAATGTTAATCCTGACTCGAGTGTTTTGGTTTTGCTTTACGCTCGGGTCAGACCGAGTGATACAGCAATTGATACTCACCTTTGTAGTTTGGAGCTTCGTTTGGAGATCCAACCATCGATTCAGCTTTCAGCCTTCCAGTTGATTTGTTCAGGGAGGTCATCTGTTTGTACTGGAGACTTCACTGATTTGAGATATTCTGTTGTATTTTTATTTCTAACTCTGATGTTTGTTTAGTAGCTTCGTGAACTACTATTTATCTATTCCGTTGCATTATTGTTATATTACTCTGTATCTGTGATTGTTTTATTTACTGTATATGCTGAGTTTTGCCAAATTTAAATTTACAATCTGATATTTTGAGCAATTCAAGTCCGACATGTGCGGATGCGAATGGTTGAAAATACCGGGTCGTTACAGTTGGTATCAGAGCTTTGGCTCTAGGGAAAACTTAACATATATGGTAAATTTATTTACATAATCACTTTCGTTCGAGTTGAATCTCTTCCTTTTGACTCGATTTTCTTTGAACTTTGGAACGTTCCCTGTGGTTGCAAAATTCATTCTTGTCTCTCCCTATTTGTATTCTTTTGATTCTGGAGTATCCCATAACTCCACTTCGAATGGTCTCTATAAAGATAGGCGATCCCTCCAATCTTTGAATGATTTGTAAAGGAGTGAAACTCCTTTACAATTGGCATTGATTCACCAGAGATTTATATATCCCTCGGTTTAGATGTTGCTATCTCTTGTTATGCCGAATTCTATCTCTGGCAATCCAATGTCGATTTGCCTTAGAATTCCACATCGATCATATTCCCGAAATCACGGTTGACCGATTAAGGTCGCCCACGATTTATATAAGTATATCCATCTTCTATTTTGTAATTTAATTATCTCATCTTCATTCGAGCCTATCTTCGAATCAGAATTTTATTTGATTAGAGTTCCTCTAATTTGAATCTCTATCTTTGTTTTGAAATCCATTCTTGAATCATCCTTTGAAAAATCTGGTTTGTTTGTATTTTAGAAAGTGTTTTATATACCGAAATTATTATTTTGATAAGTATGATTATATTCTATATATAAAAGTGAAATGTTTTCGATAAAGATTATATACCCTTTTTAAAATGAGAATTTGAGGTTTCGAAAGGATTTGTAATTTTGAAAAATTATATAAGAAATTTGATTTATCTAAAAATGATTTATAACTGAAGGATTTTAAATTTGAAATTCGAGAATTGAACCCCGGTGTTTTGAAATTGGTTTTAAGATTTTGAAATATATAATAATAATATGATTTAAAAGTATTTTTTCGAATAAGAAATGTTTCAAATGATTTTAATGAGTTTCGAATGATTTCGAAGAAATTTCAAAAGAAGTTTGAGAAAATAGAAGTCCAGAACTCACTTATGTCGCTGAAAAATAATTTCGGTGATGAGTGCACGCATCATCAACATTGATTTTCGAGTTTCAGAGTGGGGGATAGGCCACTTCAGTAGCTTTGCTATGCGAGTGATTTTGTGAAACCATTTTGATTTCAAATTCCGAAGTAAGATTTGATATTCGAAAGATATATGTATATATATATATTTGAAACGATTTGAAGTAAGCCGGTATTCAGTCCTCGAGTTTTGGATTTGATTTGATATAACCCTATCTTTTGGAATTGATTTACTGATTCGTTGGTGATTTCCAACTCTTGGATTGAAATATGATTTATTCGACTATTTTGAAGGTTCGAGCACTTCCAAATCAAGGTTAACTTTTCAAAGCTAGGTAATTTTGAAAAGTATAAAGTATATAAGTTTGGTATGTATGAAGTATGTAGTAATATGTTTTAAATAAGTTGAAACTGTTTTGTTAAGTAAATGAATAAGGCTATTTTGAATTTTTCTAATATGGAATTTAGATTTGAAATGTTTTGAAAAGAATTTGGTCTTCAAAATATTTTGAATAAAATTTAGTTTAAATGTTTTAACTTAGTAACATCTTTATGAAACTATATATTTAACAAGTTGGAATAGATACGTAAGTTGTACGTATGTTGTTTTATTCGCATAATTAATTTGATCCTGGTTGAGTACACAAGTTCCAGGTTAATTACACCATTTCGTGTTAGGATTTTTCATTCGATTCTTGACGGCGAATATTTGATATGGATTTTGGGTTTGATTCTAGAATTCTCTATCATGGTATATGGCTATGTAAGGAGACTGATGGTTTCTAGTCAAGAAACCATATCGAAATTCGCATTAGGGAAGTCGAATGGACAATACTAGTTCGAAAGCGAACTTGTGTGATCGAGCAAGCGAACGAATGTGATTTTGCGAAATGGTGACGTATGTACATCTTATGTTCTAATATCATTGACATACTTGACACTGAAATTGGAAGTTGTTGGGTTGGATATCTTTGTAATTTAATTGGAATTTTTCTTTTATGCAAAACTACTATCAATTTAAAACCATTTTCAAACTATTTTTCTTTTATTCTTCTTAAAACAAAACTATTTTACAAAACTATTTTATTTACAAAACTATTTTAATTACAAAACTATTTTAATTACAAAACTATTTTACAAACTATTTTACATACAAAACTATTCTAAATTCAAAACCTTTTAGTAAGCAAAGATGTTCAATCCCATATAGCTCTTCGTACAGCAAAATTTATTTTTGAAAATTTTGATCCTTATATAAGATGGACTTTATGTAAATATAAGATGATTTTGGAAATGAATTGTTTGACTTAAATTATATTGATTTGGAAATTTGGATTTATTTTCTAAATTTATTATTTTGGAAACTTAGGAACTGAAGATATTTGATTTGGGTAGAATAATTTGGTGAAAGCGTATATGATTTTGAAAATTATATTGATATCGAAACAAATTGAAATTTGAGAACCTTGTGTTACTAAATACTTAATTTGGGAGTTATCGAACTTATATAAAAATCGGTTTGTATAAGTATGATGTTGATTCGAAAACTATGGATTTGAAAAGGTACTCAATTTGAAAAGTGAAATCTTATATAATTGAAGTCTATATAAGTGTGATTTGATATACTTTTGATTTTGGAAAGGTATTTGATTTGAAAATAAAATCTTATATATAATGGACTTTATATAAGTACGATATTTGAAAGTGATTTGAAAAGGTGCTATATGATACATATTTTCGAAGTAAAGATATGGAAAGTGCCTTCTGCTTGATATCCGCTTTGTGGCCACATTGTGGATTCATTCTATCGATATTTCTCTGATTTTTGGTTTTCTGGATATGATACTCGAGTGTCCATCGAATTCCATGGCGTTACCCATGGTCTTACGAGCGCGACTACATAGCGTAATTCACCTGGCTGGATGGCCCAGGGGTACGGATGTTTCCTGGGGGATTCAGGCGTAACCATTGTGTATCCTGTGATCTATGTAGGTCGTATTAGTAGCGAAATCCGCAGGGCTGAGAAAGCTTACGGATACGGATGTTTCCTGGGGGATCCAGGCGTAACCATTGTGTATCTGCGGTCTACTAGTCGTCATGGCGTAATTCGTAGGGCTGAGAATGCTTACGGATACGGATGTTTCCTGGGGGATCTAGGCGTAACCTTTGTGTATCTGCGATCCATGGTTAGACAAAGGTTTAGTTTGTTTTTTGTTTGGATTGTACTTTCCATATCTGTTTTTAAAAGGTTTTCGAGTATTTTCACTGGGTGTTGAAACAGGTCTACTAAGTACCTGGAGAATTCTAGCTTTGCGCCTGATCAACGCACTGCCAGAGTATGCAGGAACGAGGATAAACTTGTTGAGACATCGAGTTATAAAAGTATTTTCAGAAAAAAATTTGCTTCGATATAAAGGTATTATATTGCAAAAGTATTTTTCAACAAAGAAATTCTGTATTAATATTTGAAATTAAAATTCTTATGGTTTGAAATAAACTATTCGTGCCCGATACTATTCTTTTGAATCTACCTTATCTGCTCAGCTTTATTTATTCACCTATATTCTGTTTTTCGGAATCTACCTTCTTTTCCTTTTTGAATATATCCTTTTAATATATTGTTTATTTATATACTACATGGTTTAATAGTAAATTATTAGTGTTATTAATATTTTAGAAGTTATTAATAAATTAAAAAATATTTAAAGAAATGATTATTGATTTATTAATAATGTTTGGAAAGTATCTTGAGATAAATTAATAAATTTATGAATCATAGATTTAATGTTTTCAATAGCTTCTTTGTAAATATAACTAAGGATGTAAATAATTGTTTTCAAATAGTTTTCATATATTTATAAAGGTGTTATTTAAACATATAAATGGTATTTATAAAGGAAGCAAGAAATTTTACAAATGGGTTTTGAAAGTATTAAAGTATTAAAGATAATTGATTTGCAAATGAAGTTTTCAAATGAATATTTCAAGTAAAATTTATATAGTTTAAATTAATTGTTTATCCTGTTTTTCAGTCTATTTTTTCTTTCTGGTTGTGCTATTCTCCTACCTCCTTCCTTTTCGGGGACGAAAAGTTTTGAGTGGGGGAGAGTGTAACAACCCGTAAATTTTAATAGTTTTAAATTTTTATCTAACTGAAAATTTTGTGAAATTTTTATCAATTGAATTTGAAAATAAAAATTTATTATTTGGAATACGTCTATTTTAATATAGCAACTGCTAAAATTTTCATCTGATAATATTGAAGTTAATTTTTGTGAAATTTTATTTCAATTTAAATCAGTTAATAACAGTTGAATTTAAAAGTATTCCAAAACCTTAATATCTCAACATGAGAAAATTTATTTGGAACACTCTGAATCAGACTGCTAAGTTCGTTTCACGAAATTCGGACGTTTCTAGCTCCGTTTGGATTTTTCCGTATGGAATAGCAGCATTTTCGGTACCGAATATCGACTTTTGATAGAATGATCATACCACTGATATCTGTATACCATTTTGATCGTCTCGTCAAGCTGATCTCCGTAGTATATTTATTTCAGTATTTCAACGCCTGAAATGCGTCGAAATCTACGGAACAATTTCCGTATCGGTTTTGCAATTTGACTTTATTTCCCTTTACCATTCACTGCTTACCTGTTGAAAACTAATGGACACTAACTATGGATATTCTCAAAAAAATTATGTCCAACTTTTGCTATTCCTATCGGTTTATTTCAATTTTGTTCGTCCATGTTTTCTCTGCTTTCTGGAACAAAATTTATTAAATAATAAAGTTATATAATTCGTTAACCTGCTATTACTTTCTCTGCCCTTTCATTTTCCCTTTGCATGTGCTCGAAAATATGACAGTAGAGATATATAATTCACGTGACTTCCTCAAATCGCCACGTCTCCACCACCCATTCCTTTTCATTCGCCCCTCCGCGTAACTCACGCAAGTCCCCCTACCTATGGCCGAGATCACCTTCCAACGCCTGCATCTCCAACCGACCTCGCCAGAGCCGCCACACGCAGCAAGCACCACCACCCTCCATTATTTCCGAGCCTAGCTGCCTTCTTTCTTTTTGCCACCTATCTCCCATAACCCGCCACCTTTATTTTCTCTATCAAGCTCAGTCCATCCCATATCTCTTTGGCATTTGGTGTTCACGCATATATATATATATATATATATATACGGAGGTTAGTCTTATATCAGTTAAACGTATAGGTATATTTATGAGTTTGTATATATATATATATATATGAATATATAGGACTGTATATAGTGTAATATGTTAGTAGATATATATATTTAGCATCCATTTTTAAAGGTATATTTATATGTTTTCAGATCTTATTGCATATCAGTTATAAAATCTAGTTTCCACAGTTTGTGGATATATATATATAAGGGTATACAAGATGGATAATCTGTTCCACAGAGTTATCTACATTTATATATTTGATTTTTGAAATTTATATTGTGTCTGGAATATATCTGTGTTTGTATATATATATATATACGCTGTCCCTTTTGTGTTTGTCAAATATAAACTATATATATATATTTCTGTTTGAATTGCTTGTAGTTTTTTTTGTGATTTGAGATTCCATATATATATGTTTTATATTAAACCGTGTTTATGTATATAAATGGTTATGTAAGTATATATATTTTAATTGTATATGTTTGTTTATATAATAAGATTTTGTATTGTATTCAATCTGCGGTATGTATATATATAGTTTGTTTTGAAAAAAAAGATATAAACATATTTGGTTTTTGCGTCAGTCTGTTTGGTGATTAGCATATGTTTGCTTACAGTACAAGTATATATATATATATATTTGTATGAAATAAATTTATATATGACCTGTTTAAATTTATAGATATATTCTAATAAAGTAAGTTATTTTGACTTTTATATGAAATATTGATTTTTAAATATATAGTATGTACTTTAAATATATGGGTCTAAACTTAATAACGATCTTAAATTATATATAGATTTTGATCTGGATATATGTATATGTTAGTTACAAATTTTAAGTTGCTGTGTTATATATATATGTCTACGGTATTATATATTTATATTTGATATGTATTAAATGAGTTATAAAGTTGTTAGTTTGAAATGTAAATATATGATATCTATAATATATTGTTTATATATGTTAAGTTATATAAAACCTGTTTATGTATATAAGTCAAGTAAAGTATATTAAGTTATAAGGGTCTATATATGTACTTTCTTTTGGATTTCTAAATATATGCATTTTGAAAATATATAGAGTTCCTTTTTAATGTGTGTTTAAAATTTGATATTTGATTTCAGAATATTATATGTATGTGAGGTTTATATATATTAGTTTGGATATAATAGTTATATATATGTACATGAGTTGGTTTCAAGTATATAAGAAAGTTTTATTTTATATATGTGTTTTAAATGTAAACAATGATTTTAAATTATATATATATATATTATTTTTATATTCACCTTAAATTTGATATTGTTCAAAATAATAATAATAATAATAGTATATATTCTGTCTCTATCTAGATGATTCTGATTCGCTCTCATCAATTCAAACCATCAGCTTTGTCGTCAATTCGTATCAATCTAGCTTTGCTCTGGGATTCGTGCTTGCATTTCACGACTCAACTTCATTGTCTATCCTCTAACCTCGGAAGGTGAGCAATCACTCACGATTAACGTTCTTTTATTTATTAAATTTAATTTCAATTGAAACGACAATTGAAATATGCTGCTGTAGTTATTTAAATTGTTATATATGCTATTATCTATAACTGTTCACCTGTGGGATATGACACCATATCCTGTTGTTTATATCATATTATTATAAATGATATATGTTATCACTCTGCAAGTTCCCTGTTAGTATAGAATTCACTATGGGTTGAAATGATACATACTCGAACGGACTCTAGAATAGGAGAAAATCATTATGGGTTGAAATGATAGACCCAAACGATTTTCATTTAATTGAATTTGGGATTATGGTCGAAATGATATCCACCCGTATATATTTAAATTACGGATTGAAATGATAAATATCCATATCACTTGACCATAGGATAGGAAATTATATATACAGACACCGTTGGTCCATATATAAATATTTTGAAAATAAATTCCATGGTTTTGGAAAGAAATATATGGTTTTAATAAATGTTTATTCTTAAATTATTATGTGTAAATGGTAATGATATATATAGATTTAATAACAATATTTAATTTAATTAAGATTGATTTAATACATTTATATGGTTAAGTATTTAAATATATATTTCAAAATAGATTTTGGTAATAATTTGAATAAGTTAAGGTTGGGAAGATAATTTGAATTTAGTTGAAATTGTATTCAATAAAGAATTTTATTTAATTAAACCGATTTGAAACTTATTGAAATTGAGATGTAAGATATGATTTATAACTTGGGTTTGATTTTTAAGTAAGTTAATGAATATTTCTTGTTTAAATAAATTTAAGGAAATATTTAGTAAAAATGTAATTTAAGGCTAGTAAATGATATTGAATCTATTAAGTGAATACTCCCTGATTAAATAATAATGAAGTTAAATCAAGAGCTATATGAAATTGTTAAATTTAACTTTGATAATGTTGAATATTAAAGCTTTGAAATATATTGAAATTTAAATGGTCTATTGAGAATTGAATTGAATTGATGAATTGAGCATTGAATAAATTTGAATTTGGAATTTGAGTTGATTTGAATCGATTTGTGAGACTTGAGGAAATTAAATACTTTACTTTATAAATTATTTAACCTATATATATTATTTTGGAAAATAGATATATTTGAAATGAAAATGATATCTTGGTTTTGAAGTATAAATTTATTTGAAAGGGCCACGGTGTTAGAGTGTATATTTCTACATTGTAGATAGTTCCACGGATCCTTAGAGGATGATTATCCCAAACATACTTTAAGTTACTTGTATTTCAGTTGATATTTTACTTGAGTTGGATTTATTGATATAAGAATGTTAATCCTGACTCGAGTGTTTTGTTTTTGCTTTACGCTTGGGTCAGACCGAGTGATACATCAATTGAGACTCAACTTTGGAGTTTGGAGCTTCGTTTGGAGATCCAACCATCGATTCAGCTTTCAGCCTTCCAGTTGATTTGTTCAGGAAGGTTATCTATTTGTACTGGAGACTTCACGGATTTGAGATATTCTGTTGTATTTTTATTTCTAACTCTGATGTTTATATAGTAGCTTCATGAACTACTATTTATCTATTTCGCTGCATTATTGTTATATTACTCTGTATCTTTGATTCTGTGATTGTTTTATTTACTGTATATGCTGAGTTTTGCCAAATTTAAATTTACAATCTGATATTTAGAGCAATTCAAGTCCGACATGTGCAGATGTGAATGATTGAAAATACCGGGTCGTTACAATAATAGACCTAGATTCAAATTTGCGAAAGATTTGGTCACACAACAAATAGATGTTACTTTAGATTTGATGCTAATTACAGACCTGGGCAACACAGTACTCAAAAGAATTTTAACCCAAGAGCAAATCTAGCAAACCTACAACATGAATCCAAAAGTCAATCTGAATTTACAAAAGACAATCACAATGATTCGGCCAAAGTGGAAGACATTTAAGATGAAGCATGGTATTTAGATTCTGGTGCTACCAACCATGTTACCAATAATTTGAGCAATTTAAATCTTGGAAATAAAGAGTACAAAGGTACACAGTGTATTCACATGGGTAATGGTGAATCCACCAAAATAACACATACTGGAAATGGTTATATACAAGGCAAAATAATACTTTATCTTAATAACTTATTAAGAGTGCCTCAACTAAAGAAAAACTTGCTAAGTGTATCTCAATTTGCTAGTGATAATAATGTATATTTTGAATTTTATCATAATTATTGCTTGATTAGAGATATACTAACTGACAAAGTTCTTTTGCAGGGTAAAACAGTGAAGAGACTATACAACTTTAGATTAGTTGATTCAAGAAGTTCTGAAAATGCAAAAATATGCAATAATCTTTCTGAAACAACTCAGAGTAGAGAAAATATGAACAAATTTAATTTGTGGCATTAAAATTAGGTTATCTAAGTGTTGATGTTGTAAAAATGATTTTGAATAGTAATAAAATTTCTTTTGACGGTATATTATATCCTTACTTTTGTACATATTGTCAACTAGGAAAAAGTCACAAATTAGCATTTCAAGACTCTGAAACTCATTATCAAAAACCACTTAAACTAGTTGTTATTGATTTATGGGGACCAGCTTCTATCACTACGGATTATGGTTTCAAATACTACATATCTTTTATAGATGCATATTCTAGATTTGTTTGGATTTATTTTTAAAAGCAAAATCTGAAACATATCATGCAGTTTTATAATTTATAGCACAAGCTGAAAAACAAACAAGTTGTGAAGTTAAAGTTATGCAAACTGATGGAAAATAAAAAAAAAAGATTTTGAAAGTCTGAAGCGATCGAGGGGAGCGGAGAGAGAGGGATTCGAACCCTCGGTACAAATAACTCGTACAACGGATTAGCAATCTGTCGCTTTAGTCCACTCAGCCATCTCTCCCAATTCAAATTGAAAATTTTTTATGTGGTGTGACAGGCGAAGTAAAAAAAAAATTAAATTGAATTACTTCCTTGATTTTTATTTTGTAAGAAAAGTCCATTCCCCCGGCCAGTACTTAACCAGGCCGGGTTATTACATTACTTCTGATGAATCAATCATTTCATATATCAAATGATTTCATTTTTTGTTTTTATTATATCAAATCAAAGATACTTGTTATTGAAGTTATTGAAGTAACAATAAAGACAATTTTTATCTCTATTCCAAGTGTAATTTCTTAGTATTAGTAATATAATACTATAGAAAATACTATAAAATATACTATAAAATATGAAAATGAAGAGGGGTAGAATTCAAACCACTTAAAGAATACTTTCAAAAGAGATGAATAGTTCAAAGAATTACTTGCCCATATACATCAGAACAGAATGGATTGATAGAAAGAAAGCACAGACATATTGTGGAGACTGGACTTACCATGCTGGCACAAGCATCATTACCATTGAAGTTTTGGCTTGATGCCTTTTCCACAACAGTGTTTCTGATCAACAAGTTACCAACTAAGATGCTACAAAGCAAGAGCCCAATAGAGGTGTTATTCAACAAGCAACCAAACTATCAAAGCCTGAAAGTATTTGGCTGTCCATGCTTTCCCTGCCTGAGAAAATATAATGCACATAAGCTAAATTTTAGATCTTCTCCATGCACATTTTAGGATATGCCAACAATATAAAAGGACATAAATGCTTGGACAGCAAAGGCATAATTTTTATCTCAAGACATGTTGTCTTCAATGAAAATGTGTTTCCATTCAATGAAAAAGAGATCAAAACTACTCGGAGGATCAACAACTCCTAGTTTTCTATACTTCCAATACCACCAAATCATGAGGAAATTGTGAAACTACATGAGAAAAATCAACTGAATAATCCAGGACTACAACTCACAGTACTAAATCCCGAGTCATGTCATGGATCAACAAGATCATTCAGAAGTCCCAACCAAACATCTCAACAGAGTACAAATTATCAAACAGATGACTGTCAAGGGTATGATAATGTACCGTCAACAAGTACTCAACATGAATATGAAGACAATTAAACAAATCATCCAACTGTACCTGCAACAACTGGCCATCACATAATCACTAGGGAAAAAAGTGGAATATTCAAGCTAAAGGAATACACAACAAATTTAGATATTGAGGAGCCTTGCAATTTTCAACAAGCAAGACAAAGTGAATAATGGAAAGCAACTATGAATGATGAATACAATGCACTCATGAAAAACAATACTTGGAGTCTTATACCTTTACCAAATCACAAGAATATCATAGGTTGTAAATGGACATACATGATAAAAAGGAATACAGATGGGACAATATCAAAATATAAAGCCAGACTTGTAGCAAAAGGGTTTTCTCAACAACAAGGCTTTGACTTCAATAAGACTTTTTCACCAGTATTAAAGCCAACATCAATCAGAATCATTCTCCCAATTGCAATACACAGGAAATGGAGTATAAGGCAATTGGATGTAAATAATGCATTTTAAAATGGAGTGCTTAAAGAAGAAGTATACATGGAACAACTAGATGGATACAAGCAATCAGGAAATGCATCATTAGTTTGCAAACTAAATAAAGCAATTTATGGTCTTAAGCAAGCACCAAGAGTGTGGTTTGAGAAATTAAAGGACACTCTGATCAAACTTGGCTACAATCTCACAAAGTCGGATAATTCCTTATTTACTAAATTTGGTAAAGGCACAGTGACTTATGTACTTGCATATTTTGATGATTTCATCATTATAGGAAGCATCAATTTAGAAATCAACAATCTTGTTCATCAACTAGATAAAGAATTCTCTATTAAAGATCTTGGTGACTTAAATTATTTCCTTGGAATAGAAGTTAAAAAGATATCAAATTCAGAAATTCAACTAAGTCAAAAGAAATATATCTCTAAAATACTCACCAGAACAAACATGGATAGAGCAAACAGTCTACCTACTCCAATGATAACCAATCTACATTTATCAAAAAATAAAGGTGATCCCATCACAAATACAAAGGAGTATAGAAGTATTGTTGGAGCACTGTAGTATGTAACAATTACAAGGCCAAAGATTGCATATAGTGTAAATAAAGTCAGCCAATTTATGCAAAATCCTCTTGACTGACATTGGAAAGCCGTAAAGAGGATTTTGAGATATTTAAAAGGGACAACAAATCGTGGTTTAACTTTAAATACCTGTACTAATCTCAGTTTATTTGGTTTTGCAGATGCTAACCGGGCAACTGATGTAGATGATCGAAGATCTACCTCTGGAGACTGTATATACTTAGGAAAAAATCCAGTATCATGGTGCTCAAAGAAACAGTCAACAATTTCAAGATCCAGTGCAGAAGCCGAATATAGAAGTATGGCAAGTGCAACAGCAGAGATAATATGGATTGAATCATTATTAAGTGAATTAAGAATCAAAACTATCAACAAGACTATGATTTGGTGTGACAATATCAGCACTGTGTCATTAACAGCTAACCCTATTGTACATTCTAGAACCAAACACATGGAATTGGATTTATACTTCGTCATAGAACAAGTTTTAAAAGGGAAGCTTCAAGTAAACCACCTACCCAATACTTACCACAGGGCTGACATACTTACCAAGGCATTATCAGCCAAGCACTTCTGTCGCTTGAAGCAAGAGCTAAATATCGAATATCTTACCACCAATCCAACCAAGTCAGGAAACCCTAGCTCAGATCGACACAAAGCTCCGGTTCAGATCGAGACAGAAGCTCAGATTGACATAGAAGCTCAGATCGACACAGAGCAGTTTAAATCAAGACAAAACACCATCAAACAACTGCAAGGATGCAAAGCATCAACATTTTTAAAGCAATCTCTATAGATTTCAACATCGATTCAACCTAATTCAGGAAGCCCTGGCTTAGATTGACACGAAACAGATGAGTCACGACAGTGCGCTAACAAACTAATGCAAATTAGCACTAGTTTGCAAGGACGCCTAATTTTTTCGTAAAAATTCGTGATAAATTTATAGAGATCTGAGAGGTATAGAAGGGGGCTGAAAAACCCTAGTCTCGTTAGAAAGGGGGATATTAGATGAAATGAGAAAGTAGTCGAAGTGGTCAGCCAACATAACGTATTTATTAAAACAAAGTATGTGGGTGGTGTGGGTATGTTTTGACCCGAGGCCTATTAGCATGTAAGGTAATTTATCTTTGTATTGCTGCTGTTATAAATACATGGAAACTTTCCTTGTATCACAACATCATCATAATAACTAAATTTTGATGTCCTTTACATCTATAGAAAAGTAATATCTGACCAGTTTCATCCTTTATAGCAACCGACATTTTCTTTCTTTTATTGTTGAATTCAAGTAAATTGAGAATTTTGAACCCCTGCAATTTAAAACTGTAAAATAAAAACTACTGAGGTGAAAAGGTGTGTTTTTGGACGGAATATATATTTTAACGTGGACAGTATGTATAATCATGCTATTATAGCCATACAATTAAACCCTATATCTATGTATGGAGTCAGTATTTATTAATAATGCTCTAGAATCAAATCAATAACTTTTGGTAGCTTATACATTCCAAGCTTCTTTGTATCTTTTGAAATTTACTAATATATCTAGCATGTTAGAGTTAATGGTGAGACAATTATATAAATCTCATCAGTTGTTTTGGGTTGCTCATTCGCTGTTATTTTCACTATTTTATATGTTGATGTAAATGGAATGATTCACTTGAACATGAGTTAATAAAATAGGTGCTCATTTTCCTGAAATAGAGCTAAATTGTTTTTAGTCATAACTTTTAAGCGGTTAATCCGATCTCGATGATCTTGCCTATTCCATAATCTTAGAACATAAACAAAAACTTTTATTTAGAGAGTTCTATGAAATTTTGACATTTGCTAGGCTAAAAATGCAGTTTTGTACTGTTGACCTGCAAATTTTGAAAAGAAAAAAAAACTGAGCTACATGTTATTAGTAAATCCTTCGTAATTTTAGCTGTATTTCATATTTTTGTGATCCGAAAGATGTTTTAGAAAGTTAATTTCATTATGCAACCATTCATTCTTTCAAACCATTACATAATCTCGTGTTTTTGACATCCAAATGTTTGTTGGAAGTGGTTTAAATGTAAATTTGTTGTTGTTCTATATTAATGAACATATACTTATTATAACACCTTTTGTGTTACTAATATTTGAAATTGAGTTTACTGTAGGTACTCGAGGAGACCTAGTGCGACCATGCGGAGACTTTAGCCTGCTTTAGCTCTTAAATCAATAAGATAACTTGCTTTAAAATGCTAAAATTAAGGTACGTTTTCGGATTAAAATACAGAAGTGTTAGAAATATTAATATATCTTGTGTTTTCGACCATGTGATCGATGTATATCATATGCATTATATTTCTGAAATTGCAAATGGCTCTCCGTACAAAGGAGACTCTACCGAAATTTTCTGTAAATACTAATACTTAGAATTTTTTTATTAATTTTTTATATACTAAAAATAGAAATTAACGATTGAACTTAATAATTGTATAACATATGACAAGCTTGATTCTTATATTAATTACTTAGAGAGTTAAGCGAGCTTCAATTTGATTGTAGGTTTCGATTTCAGTTAATGGTTGAGTGTGTGTGAGTGACGCCTCCATATTAGAAATTGCAAGGATGCAATTTTCATAAGGGGGGTCTATAACAACCCTATTTTAAAGCAGTAATGTTAAATTAATTTAATTAAAATAGAAGTGTTTGAATTCAATTTTGATAATTATTAATTTTGGATCGAATTATTATTCAATAAAAGGCCTATTTAATAAAGGATTTTTGTTATAGTAAAATTTAATTAGTTAATAAATTCTTTTTTGATAATATTTGGAAATACGAATAAATGTTTCAATAAATATTAAAGTATTTTTAAAGCATAGATAATTTTTATATAATTGGTATAGTTGGAAATTAATTTATTTTACATTATCATGGTAAATAATTAAACATAAAGGGATGAGTATCAAATTGTAAGAAATTGTGCAGTTTGGAAACATATTTTAATCGAGGGAAGTGGAAATCAAAGCAATTTGAATTAGAATAGATTTACAATTCTATAAAAGTATTGCTTAAAAGAAAATTAAAATATAGTATAAGTGGAGAAAAATGGTTGGGGTCCATGCCCATTTGCAAACTCAACATCCTTTTTTGTTAAACACAAAGGCAGGTTAGCAGAGAAGACCGACTTCCACCTCTACCCTTAATCCCAAAATCGATAATCAAAATAAAAGAAAGAAAAAAAAATTCACGCTGAAGTCAGCGACGCGAGCAAGCATGTGAAGTGACGCCTCGTTGACGATGACATACTGTTGGGGATCACGACCAGGCGATGCGACCTGGGGCATCGCGCTACTTCGAGCAACGAGGCCGTCTTCAGTGTTGTTTGGGGAGAGTTTTGGCAGCGAGCGATTGACGATGTGAGGTCGAGGTCAATGTGACGTGACTACATGGCAGTGGTAAGGGTTCACGACCGTGGTGCTCGATGGTGCAGGTAGGGTAGCAATAAGGGTTCACGACCGTGGTGCTCGATGGTGCAGGTAGGGCAGCAATGGAGCTTCAACAATATGTCGGAGCAGCAACATTAGTGATGTGGTTTCAGGCACGACAGCGATGACAAGTTTAACGGTGGTGCAAAAAAATGGTTAAGATGAGTTATTTTATTAACTCACATATCTATATCTGAATAAAATATTAGTTAAACATTTTGGTTGATTTTTACATACTATTTGGTTGATGAGTGAATTGAATGAAATATTGTTTACTAGTATTTTGATTGTTTGGTGATAAGCGAATAGCTGTGTGCATTGATGGTGTGAATTTACAAATGGAACTACGTCCGTTTCTGAAATAAATTTTACGGGATGTTGATACCTGTATTTCATCGTATGGTTGGAGTTGTGGAAAGCAACTCGGATCTCTAAGAAATTTTGTATTATGTAATGATATTTTATAGAGCGATGTTGAGTCTAAAAGATGCAATTTGGATGAATTTATTGTTTGAATTGTTTTAAATGTTTTAAAAGATTCTCAAAATGAGATTTTATCTATTTTGATCCTTATTGGAATTTAGTTTATGTAGTATAGTTAAATTATATTAAAATCTTAACTTGTTTCTTATTGCAAAAAAATTATATTCCAAGCTTTTAAAAACGAGTAATATTTAATTATAAACCTTTTTAAATCTATTGTTTTAAGTATATAATTTTGGTAATGTTTAGAGACGATAAGGTATGGTATTATTTTATAAAAGCACTTATGAAAGTAATAATTTTAATTTCAAGTGATTTGGTTATAAAATAGGTTTAAATGATTTTGAAACATTTCAAAATCTTTTATAAATAGGCAACTCTTCTTTAAAATGAGTTTATGGATTTAAAAGTGATTTTGGAAAAATATATCTTTGTATATATAAAATTAATTTAAATCTTTTATTTAATTTGTTATGAATTTGAGATTTTAATGAGATTTCATGCATTTCTATAAAATAAGGAATTTTAATAAACGATTGAATTGTCGTATCGGTATGAGACTTTCCTTTTAATTCTTTCGCTTATTATAATTATTAAATAGAGTTCGAATGAAATTTACTAGCTTTTAGTAAATATTTGAATTTACTATCTGGTACGAGACAGTTATTTAATTCTTGTGATTAGTTGAGTGACAGTGATCTACATTTCGAGTTGTATTATCTTAGGGTGTTCGTATTTCATTTTTAGGCCGATAGATCCCCGAGAGAAGGTGACTAATTTTTCATCGACCTGAGAGTCGATACATTCTTAGATTTGGATAGGAAAACCTACTTGGTTTGTTATGCCGTGACACACTTGCCCTTTCATCCCTTGGACAGGTGTTATATGCATACCTATTAGTTTATTTGGTGTATAGTTAGATAATGTTTACCTAATTTGTTTTGTTATGAAAATTTGCATAGTATTCTATTTGGTTTTTAGACTGATATCAATTTATTTGGTTTGACTATTACACTATGTGGCGAGGTCTATTTGGATTTTCGAATGATTTCAGTCTATTTGTTTAGGCTTCGTGTCGCTGTTTTAAACTGATAGTTGACTACCATTATTATTTTATTAGTGTTGATTATTTTTCAAAGATTTTGCGATGGATATTTAGTATCCTTTGGCTATGAAGAATTTTGAATTATTTTCACCATATTTTTGACGATTGTCCATTTGAGACTTAATATGGATTTATAGAATGGTGATTTGGTTTGATATGCCTTATTATGGTTAATTGGTTTTAGGCATATTTTGAGATGAATTATTTTATGGTTAAGTCACAAATTTATTTATGGATGGTAATTTTAATTGATATGCCTTATTATGATCGTTTGTTCTGCCATATCTTATTATGGCTTATTTATGGTCAAGTCATATATTTATGATACCAGTATCTCACCATTTTATTAGATAGAATCTGACCCATATATTTAGTAAATACTCGGATTAGGTTGAGACAATATAGGTACAGGGACTCATTGATCTTTGGATTTTATGCTAGCACTGGAGTAGACTATTTTGACTGTATCAGTTTACTTCATTATTGTATATATTGACATTTAGGAGGATATGTCATGTATATTATCTAGTAGTCACTATGTATCTGATACAAAGTTTTGGATGTAATGTATATATTCATAAGGGTCTAGTACCGATATTTTGTATACTCACATCTTATTATGATATATGATGTATGTTATTCCACTACAATCTTTGACTCCGATTCCGATTTAACTATATTATATGCTATTCTAAATATTTTTTAACCGGTGTGTTAATACTGCTCACGTCAAAATTTTCAGTTCAGATGCTCAAAAGGTAATAAAGACGCATCAATATCAGTACAAAGATATATCCAGTTTCGATGATCCTTAACCAGCTGTATTCTCCATGTCATTAGACGACATTACTTGTGATGTTCTTTAATAATATGAGTATAGCAGTGTGGTTTTTACACTTAGCGTCTTATGCATCGTTGGCGCTTTCAAAGGAAAAAAAGTCCCAAGCTGATGCATTGGGTAGGTGATGGCTTTAATAACAGAGAATGTACTGAAATATATTTGTTTTGATAAATTTGCAAGGACTCGTAGGTTAGGTCGGACAATACAAACTGCAAAGGGATTTGAAGATAGAGGAAGATTAATGTTAAGAAATTGTTAGTTTTTCACCTGTTAAAACCTATTTAGTTTTTTCAGCATTATCGTGCACCTTTGAGTTCACTAAGTGGCCATTTATGGAATCTTCTTTAGGGGTAGTGATTAAGGAGTGTATTTTGCTAATGCAACTACTAGTTATGTGCTGATATTTCACCGAATGAGGAAAAAGCAGCTTGTTATGTGATGGTTGTACCTGTTCCATACAGTTTATTGTTTCATATGGGAACATAGTAAACTCATAAATAAATGAATGCTTATTAGATGTTTTCTGACTAACTCTACAGTGTATGTTTATTATACACTTGGTTGGTGAAACGCTTCTCTCTTAAATCCATTTATTAGTGGACCAAATGAACTCTACGGCTCTCAATCTAGTATTGATGAATATACTAAATGATTATTTTTGCATTATTATTACAAATTATGAAAGCCGAGTCATATAATATTAATTATGTCTGTAGATTTCATAATTCTATATTGATGAAACAAAATTATGATATAGTTAAACTAGATTCTGACGGATGGAGAAAAATAAGTTCATCAACAAAAAGAACTCCGCCACATTCCACATACTCACATGCGACTCTGCTAAAGCTAACACCTCCACCACCGAAGAAAATACTTCCAGCGACCATGTCTTTGTCCACGTTGACAGAAACTCCTACTCCGTTTCGAAAATCAAGTCAAATGAAGATGATGAACTTAACGATGGTTCCATTTTCATCAATGCTGAAGATGACACGGATGTCAGTGGCTTCATTGGAAAAAGTGAAGGAAAAAAAGGGGAGCTTCCGGATGAATCGAGGATGGAGATAATTGAGCTTGGGTTTCCTAAGAATTGTTATAATTATTTGAAACATTTACATGAGATTAAAAATTCTGGAGATGGATCCACTTATTATCACAATGATAAAGCTCAGATTGAACAATTTCCCACTCAATGTTAAGGTATTAAAATTTGCTATAAGTTCATGGCTTATGGATTTTCATCCCTAGCAATATTACTAAAATAAAATTGCATTTTCTTGATGAAAATTTAATTTAGTTTAGGAAAAAGTGCTAATAATGGTATGCGTGAGTATAAAAAGATAGAAAATTTCTTTTTTAGGATGGGTAACTATATTTTGATTTGGAATATGTTATTTGGACACACTTTATTACGCAAGGAAGAAAATTCAACACATCCATGTTCTATTTCCATGGGCTCCTTTAAAAAGATACATCCCATATCCAAGATCTGTTTGTTTTTTGCAATACGCAGCGTTCGTATCCATATACGGCTTAAACAAGCTACGATCTTTCAAAAATTGTCACTTGTTGTTTGCTCTGTAGATGCATATCTTTACACAGTCTTCTCTTTAAGAAGTTCAAATTATAAACACTATTTTTGAGCTTCATGGATTGCAATTTGTTTTGCATGTCCATTTTGCCCCCTCTTTCTTTTTTTGTCTCTATAATACTTTAACAAAGGCTACGTAACATGATATTCCTCAAAACATGGAGAAAAAGGTTTAGACTATATATGCGTGTGTGTTATGTGTATCACCTTTATGATTTTTTGAACTATTCAATTTGAAATTGAACGAATTTTAGTAGAAGATCATCCATAAAATCTCGGTTAATCTGAATATTTCGAACATATTAAAAATAACATTTTAAATCGACTGCTGAAATACATGTTCTAACGGTTAATATTGTCTTTATTGATGTTTCTTCTGTAAAGTTTCATGTCCATTAATTATTTTATTAAACCAAAATTTTGGTTTAATTTCTTTTTGATCCCTATTAAAACCAAAATAGGATGACCGAAATCTTGGTGTTTCGGTTGAAACCTCAAACCTTGGTAAATCAATTATTAAACTCCAAAACTAGAGACACAAAAGGAAAAATACTCAAGATAAAACTATATGTTGCATCATAAAGCTATTGTACAATAATTGCCATGTGTTTGTTACATTTGTATTATAATGCCAACATACATATCATACAACGTATAAATAATCTACACAACTCTTCAAGTTTTTCCAAGAGAGTATGAAATAATTAACTCAAGCATTTCAAACAAATAGTTTTATCCTTTGGTTACAACTTGAAATCAGGAATAGGATAAGGAACAAGAAAATGTGAGGAAATATAATAAAAATGATTCGGTGAAATCTTTGATCAAAAATTGAAAATATCCTTTTGCAATTGATTTGTAGTATAAACATACTATTTTATGATATATGTTAGAATAAGCAGAATGGGATCCTACGAAGAAACAACTTTAGATGATACACACACACATACGCATATACAAATATATATATATATATATATGTATGTATGTATGTATGTATGTATATCTATGTATGTATGTATATGTATAAGTATATGATAGAGTTAGGGGTATACCTTAGGGGTAATTCAGTGATTTTTTTTTAGCAAAGCAAGCTGACTTTATAGTGGGCCGTGGAACTGTATAAAAATGGGAAAACATGTGTTCTGTACATGCACAGAACATTTAAAAGGGTTTAGAGACCAAACCACAAAAAAGAAAAACACTTGAGCTAGAAAAAGGTGCCTAAACTACTAAATAGAACATGACTATGCACCCTAAGAAGAGGAGGAATAGCCATGACTATCATCAGACGCTAAACTAATTACATGTGAGTAACCAGAGAAAAGAGTAGCCAGATTCGGATTATAACCCTCAGAAGTAAGAGAGTAAATAAATTTCCTATACCAGCTGACATCATAAAAATAACTTTTGTTCGCCTCACCAATCTCGCCAACCCTAGTATGGGACAGACCCTCACCCTTAATGTGATAGGTAAGACAACGACTCTCTCCCTCAATATCACTGATAAATGCAAAAGTGTCAGTCTCAGGAGAGTACCGCATATCAAAAGGAACATGAAGCCAGGCCCGTTTGTCCGGGTTCAGAATCGGACAAAGAAGTAGTGTTAGCCTCAATCAAGACCGAAGGAGAAAAACTAACAGAGGTAGGAGCTACAGGAGCATCATCAATGGGAGCTACACCAATAGGGGCAACAGAGGAAATCAGATCAGATGAGAGAGGCACAACCTTTGGAACCCATTTCTATAAAGGAGGACGTGGAACTGGAATCCGATCGGCAAGTGGAACAAGGCCAACGGATGCCGCACTAGAACACACATACGAAAGATGCCCAAAAGACTGACATGACGTTCAAAACTTTAGTTTCCAACTATAGTGAACTCTGACCTCAACAAAATGGCCCTCATCGAGCCTGACATTTAACACCGAAGGTAAAGATTTGGTAGGAGTTATTTCAATTAGAGCTTTGGCATATACAGGTCTCTTTCTGGCCACAATGTTAGCATTATAACATATAACCTTACCTACAAGGCTTGCTAGCTAATCAATCCCAATGAGAGGCTGAAGTACAGATGGGATGCGAGAAAAGTAGGCCTAGACAGGAATAGATAATACCTGACCAATGGCCCTATCAACAGACGGACTCCAGGTTGTAATAATGAATGGTTTCCCTTCTATGAGAATAGGGTCAGCTTCTAGAATTCACTGTCCTTCATCAGTACGGGTGAATTTAAAATAGAACATAGCATTATCATAATGAACACTCAGACCCCCCCAAGCTTCCAAACCTGATTGCATCTCACCTTAACAAGCTGATATGAGGGATTGAAGCCAAGGAAGAAACCCACCAAATAATCTTTCCAATAATCAACACTAGCATCAATCACTTCCTTTGGTGGAATCATAATACCATCGAGCTCAACTATATCAAAAAAACGAGGAGAATACACATCCGCATTTTTTGGAAATTTGGTGAACAAAGACGACCATTATGGAGCTGCTGAAGGAGGAGAAACCAAATGAAAAGCGCGTGTTTCTACAGGAGCAGAAACAGAGGGAGTTATACTAGATGTGGGTAAAATGGATTCGACATTTTCGCAAACACCAAGTGAGCATGCTCGTTTTTTTACCAAACTGAGATGTTATGAACGCCGATTCCTCAACCACAGAAACACATTCAACACCTCTAATCAGAACATTAACCACAGACTTATCATTCGAAACTACTTTATGCCCAATTACTTCTTCACCGACCGAAAGATCAAGGTCCAAGCTAACAACAGACTTCGACCAAGAGGAGCTATTTGCAGAAGCTAAGAGTGGAGAGAGTGGATGCTCACCTGGAACTATTGAACTGCGAGGCAACTGAGGAGCAACGTGTAGAGGGGAGTTTATATCATTCATAAGACTTGTTAAGGGATTACCATCGCTAGTCGAAACCAAGGAAGGGACGGTCACATTGGCCAAAGCGTTGTTATGATCGGTCAAAGTGAGGCGCTATAGATGCAGATAAAGGAACAGGGAGAGAAGCAGCAGCAGATGAAGTCACAGAAGCTTGGCCAGTCGAAGAAAACTGTGCACCAGAGCGCGTGTGAGATCCAGCCGGATCTGGCATAGATGGTACATGCACAGTTTTCTTCTTATCAGGCATAAGGGAAAGACGATGCTGAAGCGAGGCAAGGAGAGATAAGGGAAAGATGAGGAGAAGGTTGAAGGAAAGAAGCTGCTCAGACGAATGGTAAGGCGGGAAAGGGAAAAGTCGCCATTTTTATGTCGCTATTTTTATAGGGACCATGATATGAAAGGTTAAATTCAGTGAATTATTGTAAATTAACTAACTCTATAATCTTTTCTCGTTCGTGATAAATGTGTTTTTTATTTCTGTTATATATTTGTTATAATGTGTTATGATTTTTAAAATGCTTAATTAAAATATATTTAACAGAAAATCCATAAATGTTGTGTTTTGATAGTAATTATGTAACGACCGGGCTTTTTGACCCTCAAAAGTCGACACTAATACATCCACGGTATTCACGTGTCGAACATCCAAGTGTCAGAAAGACAGATTGTTTGGGTGAAATAAAAGAAAAGATATAACAGAATCTCACATCCTGACGAGTAATATATATTATACATCAGATCTTTACAAAAAGAAAACTGTAATATATGTACATCAATTAGAGTAACTAACCTATCATCGGCCTGGATAGTTATAACAACCAGTCCTCACAAATGCTGATAAATACAAAACAAGAAATGCAACGGAAATAAAAGGTATGTGAATATGTCTTGGAGGCATCTTGCTCGTCTCCTGAAGCTCCAAAGTATCCATAACTAGATGTGGAAATTTGCTCGGGTTGAACCGAACATTATAAGAAAATAACGCCCGGATCAGTTTAGTAAACCAGCATGAGAAACATAAATAATAGATTTTAATGTTATAAAACCTTTCAAAATAAAGGTGTCTCATAAGACCACACCGCACATAACTTACGATAACCAAGCCATTTCTTTTAGAAAATCTGGTGATATTATAATAATGTTTAGGATGAAAATGAATAAGGAATAGTTTTGTTGCATATAAGCGTACAACACAACATAATAGGTATACAATCAAAACCGTTAAGGCGCGTTCGCTAATTGTGTAGGATTTCATGGAGGTGCCCTTAGTACTTTCCGAAGCGTCATACATCCCTAGCTAATGTACCACAGGAAATACATAGCTTGCCACACATGAACCGAGTGCACCACTCACTGCATGCATAAACTATAGGTATCTCAAGGTACAGTCACCTACAGCCCCTGTTGTTAACAACATAATTAATTAAATTTAATTAGGGAAAATCAATGCTAAATTGTGATTTATGAAATTTAATTGTTAAAATTAAATTTAGTTTTGAGAATAATTGATTTGATTTATTTAAGAAATGAGTTTCATTTCTTAAAAAGGATTTCAATTTAAATTTGAAATATGATTGAATAAATTATTTAAATTTGATGTTTAGAATAAAGTGTTATTATTGAGAATTGTTGTTGAAATGTAATTTTTAAATTGTTATTTGGTTTCGATAAATGGAGAAATTAATTTTGTGATTTTGTAAAAGATTGTTTAGTGTAAAATAAGGAGTTATGATATGTAAATCAAAATATAGAAATTAGTAACATTTATTTTTCTTATTGAGTTCAATTCAAGCTCAAGCCCAATAACAAGTTTAGCTTAAGTGAATATCCTCTTTATAATGTAGTACATGTTTATTCATTTACATTAAAAATAAAATAGAAACCATTTTGCTCCTCAATATTAAACCCTAGATTCTAAAATCAACAAATTCAAGTGCAAATCAAAGGATTTTTGTTCTATAATGATCAGTAAGTATTCTAAACCCTATCTCTACCTTTTAGAAACATAATAAAATGATTTTTATCCCATTTTTGATTGAAGTGCTGTTGTGTTTGTTTGGATTTTTGAGTTTTTAGGTGATTTTGGTGAAGCTAGGGGTTTAGGAAGGCTTATTTGGTAATCCAACAAGCTAAGTTAAAAGGTGAGTTAATCACTCACATTACTACCTCTAATCTATGATAATAGTTTTTAGTTGCTATTTGAATTGAATTGAATGGTTTGTTAATTGAATTACTTTCAAAATGGTTGTGAATTAGTTGCTTGAATATGAATGATTGTTTGGTTATGGTTTGCTGAAAATTGTTTGCGAAAAATTGCTGCAGTAAAACTGCAAAATCTTAGTGAAAAATTATCCAAATTAGCTCAATATTTTTGCAGTTGAAAGAAATTTCTGTTAGCTACAAGTACTCTTTAAATTACTCTATGAAATTCTATTGTTTAGAAGGTCGGAATTGAGTTTGAAACTGATGTACATAGCTTTGCTCTGTACAATTTTCTTAGTTGTCACTTGATATTAAAATTAGCATAACTTTTGAGTGGTAAATCGGAATTGAGTGAGATTTTTTTCAATTGAATGTTTTTTATAAGGAACAAGTCTTTTGTTTACCACTTTTTGTAAATCTGTAGTTTACTAAGAGTTATGTGGGTTTGAAGAAGAGGTATCATCTCTGTCCTGTGTTTAACCTTAGCATTAAAAAAACATAGATATTGTTTTAGGCATAACTTTTTCTTTACTTATTAGAATTTGATAATTTTTGAAGTTCTGTAAAGAATAGACTTTATGCTACAACTTTATTGTTTTGAGTTTTTCATAATTTTGAAGTTTAAATGGTCAAAAATTCATTTCTTTTTCGCTACCCTGTCAATGAAGGATGAAGTTAATAAATTTAAATCTAAAAATTATTTCGGTCATAACTTTTAAACCGTAAATTCAAATTAGATGATCTTTTTCTTATTTGAAAGATAAGAATTTTTTCTATAACTTTCATGTTTTTGAGTTTTGTAAAATTATGAGATTTTGGTGGTCGAAACTGCATACCTTTAAATCATAAATTTGAGTTAAACGAAGTAAATAGACAAGCTTCGTATACAAATAATTTTACGAAAGAGAATTATTTTTAATTTATAAATCTTAGAATTATTTCTAAATTAGGTTAATACATATTAAAAATTATTATTTTGCAAGTTATTTTATATATTAAGCATGTTTATTAAAATATTTATGGATTTGGAAAAATGACTTTGGAAATACAAATCTAATCTATTTTACATAAAAGTGATTATGGATTCGGAATATAAATATTATGGTTTTATAAAATAAATAATATAGGATTCATGGAATTAGGAAATGTAAATTTGAAAAGTATAAACTTAGTTTATTTCTAAATAAAATGGTTATATTTTATATGGATTTAGAAGGGTAATTAAATATGGTTTTGTGAATAATACAATAAATGGAATTTTGAGCCAACTTTGTGTATATAAGTAAAATCTTGGAACAATTCGGAGTTATGGAATATTTTAGAAAATCTGTGAATATTTTTATAAAGTTAAATAATGAACGGATTTATGGAAAATTATAATAAGTGTTTTAAACAATAAACTCAAAAGAGAAAAAATTGTTTTGAGAACCTTAATTCTATAATTTGAGGAGTACTAATAATCAACTTATTGTTATCGATTGGTTTAAATGCTTTCGAATAACGCTTCATCGAATATGGTGTAACACATTGAATAGAATGTTTGAGTGGAACTTACTAACCCACTAGCGAATACGCGAATTCCACCGGGTAGTATGGGATGCCTTGGTTAAATTCTTGTGATCATATTTGGAAAAGTACTTATCACTTTAGAGTTGTATTCTCTTATGGTGTGCGAGAAGTGGTTGCTAGATCCTTAAAAGAACGTAGTTCAGGTTTTCCAGGTGTTTTCGTAATAAGTGATATTTACTAGCTTTTAGTAAATACTTAAATTTCACCGTACGGTATGTGACATATTGGTTAGATTCTAGTGATTACTGAAGGTGATAGTACTTGGCACTTTAGAGTTTACTCTCTTTTGGTGTGCGACAAGTGGTTTCTAGATCCTTAAGAAGTTTATTCCTGGATTTCTTCGAACATAATAATATAATAATATTAAATAAATGTAGATTTATCGAGTCATGGTTTCTACGATCACCTTGATCGGTATGGACTGTAACGACCCGTAATTTTCGATAATTAAAAATTGTTAATTTAATAAAGTTTTGTGATTTAATGTTGGAAAAAATAAAAAAATTATGATGTAATAATAAGAGTATAATGGGGATAACATGAAATAGTATTAATTTAAGGTAATTGATAATTTCTCTAAATGTAATTCCAAATTTATTAAAATGATTAAGAGTTATAATTGATATAGATTGTAAATAAATGATAGTAATGAATATATTAATGGATAATTGGATTAAAAGAGCAATTGATAATTTTAATGTTGATTAATTAATAAAATAATGTGTAATAAACTGTAATTGAGTAAAATTAGTGTAGTGTAAGTTGTTATAACATTTGCTTGTAATTAATAAACCTACAAATGTTATTAAAGGTAGGAATGGTGACAATTGCTATTTGTTGCCAATTTAATTAATCAATCACAAATAAATGTCATTAAATGTTACATTACTGTGAGTCAAGACAATAACTGTAAATTGTGAATGTAATAAAATATATAAATGTTAATTATATTCATAAGGAAATAACTAATGTAATAAAAGAGTGAAATCAAGCTAAATAAATTAATTGGGATTTTTAATTTATAATTAATGTGTAAAATTGGCAAAAATTCAATATAATTGAAATATAGTAGTTAATACAAATAAAAGATGGAAATTGTAGCATATTAGTGAAATAAGATATAAACAAATATTAACTATGTTATTTGAGTAATAATTGATTGAATAAAATGTTGAAATCAAATTTAATCAAATTATCGAAATTAAATTATAATTTATTGGAAATAATCACAATTGAAATTGAACAATGTAATTAGTAAAATAATTGACATTGAATGAATATGTAAATTAGTTTCAATTTATTGTAAATGTCCAAGTAATCAAAAATGATGAAATTTGTTAGTTATTAATTTTGAAATGAAAGAGTGATTTAATTAATTTAACATTAATTTATTTAATTAACGTGAAAATAGCCATTTTGGCCACTGTCTCGGATTTCGACGAAACTAGTTTCATTAGATCCGTAATGGTGAATTATTGTAAGTTTTCAAGTTTCGTAGCGATCGGACTTGTCGTTTGATCGTACGGACTTGAAACGCGTAGAAATCAATTTAATTAAAATCAATTGAAATCAATTTGAAATAAGCTGACTTTAAGATGACTTCTTCATACGATGGAATTAGGACTTGAAACCTATTCCATTGATTTTAAAAATATTGAAAACATCTATTTTTATATATGGGATGACCCATTTTTGTTCCGGAGACAGAACGGGCTTTTCGGGTCGTTTATCGTTCAACTTTCAAATCGATCTGGTCCATTCATTCTATTTTTCTGATCCGTCTATAAATAGCCTGTTATAAACCCTAACTATTTCTTATTCAAATTGTCGGTATGTACATTTCATATGTCTACTTCTCCTTCTCAATGGCAGAACCAAATCCAATTACAAAGCCCTAATTCCCAAATTGCAAATTCAATTTCAAATTCAATTCCAAAAATTAAACCCCTCAAAATATATCGAATTATATATCAATTCGAAGCTCTCGACGCAAGACAAATCTGTAGTTTGTTTTTTGATCTGGGTTGCCGCATTGCCGGAATTGGGTGATTTATTCTCGGCCGTTCATCGTGCGTCGATCAACTTCGACCGATCGTCGAATCGCGGGTACCGTGTTGTGGAGAGTGTTGAGGGGAGTTCATCTGGGTGTGTCGCACGTCGTTTCAATGGCTAGATTGGCATGAAAAATTGATTAGGGTTTCAAGGAGGAGGCGGTGGCTGTGTGTTTTCCGGCAAAGTGGACGATTGTCGTGGGTCGTGGTGGCTGTAGGGGGTTGCGACCGGTGGTGGCAGAGCGATAGCGAGGTTGGAGCGCGTGCGATCGATGGCGTTGGTCGGTCAAGGGCAGTGGCGGCATCATGTTTTCGCGTTCGAACTGGGATTAAGTTCGGCTGTGTTCCAGGAGGTGACATGGCATATGGGGTTGAGAGGGTAATGTTGTTTATTTATTTTATTTTAATTTTAATCGCATAATGTTCTAACTATCACAACTGTTGCATACAGACTTGGATTTACGCGTGGTTTACTTCGTTGGGATCGTATCGAAATTCCAAACATCATGCAATTGGTTTGGGTGAATTTTGAGATTTTTTGAATTTGGGCCCTAAATTGGATTTTAAATCGATTTAAAATCGAAGGTGAGTGTTTTAACCCACTCACAATTACTAAACTATCTTATGTTAGTTAAATTTAATTTATGATGTGATTAGAAATTAATTTATTGATGTTTAGTATGTTTAAATTGTCATTCTAGTTAAATTTGACTTTTATTGCATTTAATCATCATTTAATTTAATATTGAATTTAATTTTGTCAATTTAATACTTGTTATTGATGATCAGTTATCTATTGATGTTTGTTGATTGATTTGGATGTTGATTGTGATGGATGTTTGATTTATTTGTTGGATGACTAGATGTTATGTTAATTTATATATTGTTATCACTCTGCAAGAATCCTCGGTTATTGTTAGGAAAATCACTATGGGTTGAAATGATACATACCCGAACGGTCTATAGATTAGGGAAAAATCGTTATTGATTGAAATGATAGACTCGAACAATTTTATGGATTTTATTTAAATTCGGGATTGCGGTTTGAAATGATATATAACCGTAAAATTTTAAATTGCGGATTAAAATGATAAATATCTGTATCACTTGACCCTAGGGTAGAAAATTATATACGGACACCAGAATGGTTAAATTAAATGTTTTTTGAATCTTTGAAATTTTGAATTTAGTTAATTGGCATTTTGAAATAGAAGTTGATTTATATGAACTAAATTATTTTTAATAATCCAAGTGTTAATGCTGAAATTGGAATTGATTTAACGAATTGTTCAAAGAATATAAATTGGAATTTCAAGGTTGAAGTGTCGAATAAATGAATTTATCAGAATTGAGTTATTGAAAATGTTTGGATATAACTTTGAAATCTGTTTTAAACTGATTTAAACCGATTTAAACCATTTTATCAATTTAAACCATTCTTAATTTATTTTAATTCTATTATAATCTATTTAATACAATTTAATCTATTTTACCTATTTTAAACTAATTAAATTTATTTAATCTATTTTAAATCTATTTAATCTATTTTAAATTTATTTAATCTGTTTAAAAATCTACTTAATATAATTCAAATCAATTTAATCTATAATAAATCAATTTAATTTTTTTTAAACCTTATAAAATCTATTTAATCTATTTTAAATCTATTTAAATCATTTTAAACTAATTAAATCAAATTTAAATCTATTTAAACTATATTTTACCATTTAAACTATTTTAAATCTAATTAAACTATTTTAAAACTATATAAATTATTTATAATTACCTAAACTATTTTCTAAAATTTCAGACTGTGTAAAGTTGAAGTATTTATATCTAAATCCTTGATGATGATAAAACCTAAGTTGGAATTTGGAATTGATACCACTTTGTGAAATGACATATTTGAGTGAATAGGATGATTTTGAAATGAAGAATTAATTAACAGATCTTATCGATAATTTCAAAGTGAATGTGAATTTCAAAAGTGAATATGATTTGAATGTAAATACGGTTTGGAAGTGAACATGATTTTGAAAGTGAATATAGTTTAAAGTGAATATGATTTCAAAAGGGATATGATTGGAATTATATATGATATTTTGATATAAATTGTGAATTGACTTTTTGAAACGTAAAAGAACCATCCGGTGTGAAATAAGCGTTTGGTTGTCAAAGAGACCGGGATCAGATATTGCCATACTCTCTGCCAATACCGAAAACCACTTTAACAACTGTGTATGTGGTGGAGATTCCAGAAATGAAGTAGGATGGTTTGGCGAACGATTCTGTATGAGGTATTTACGTGACCCTGACTCCCGTGAGTCAGCTTGATGTGGCTAAAACAGGAGCTATACCGGGTCAAGTGAGGTCATTCCTCCGATCGGGCACATTCCTTCGATACTATATTTTGACTTTGTGATTGATTTGGTGGCCACCCTTGATTTTGATTTGCGAATGTGTTCCGAGGTGGGCGGTAGTAGGTGCTATGCGTTACCACCAGTCCGAGAGTGCAATTGGTATATCTACCCTGGTATTGCCCCGAGTGCCGTGTCACATGCCCTATCGCGCCTTCTAAGAGTTTGTTTTGTGTCGTACCTATGGAGTGCTCTGTGACGCCCCACCTCTATACCCACGCTAACCAAGAACACTACGATGTAGTGCTGTCAATTAGCATGGAGAATAAGGCTGTGGAGGAGCGACCATCCATGTAACTTCTTTGTGCGAGCACCGACATGTCAGATAGAATAGAATGCATATCATTTAAGGAGGAAATCCGACATACCGATACATACTCAAAGCTATCACACGGTGGCTATATATAATCTTCGGAAACAAACATAGAAATAATCATAACATAAATCAGTCACAGACATCCATATCACAAAGGCGGAAGAAGATATGAATAAATATATAACACATGAAAGTTTACATCAGAGTAGTGGTCAGAAAGATCCACGATAATTCAAAAGAATAGCAACACGTGCTATACAAAAGAATAAGTACACAACATAGAGTCTATATCTCAAATGTGTACATCCAAAAACTACTAATCTAAGTAGTGCCAAAAGTCAGAATAATCCTGAAGAGAAGTCAAGCAGAAGCACCTGTAACATCTCAGTCTGACCCGAGTATTATTTATAAGAAAATAATAAACGGATCAGTCTAGCTATAAATATCAGATGATAAGGTATAGGATAAATAATATGGCATGAACATGTAACAACCATAACGGCATACTACTATAAGTATGTAAATGATAATCAACAAAAGATCAATCAATATCACAAGAATCTTCTCAAAGATAAAATAGGGTATCATACCCTAAACTTGTATTCATAACAAGTCAATAACACATGAATTCACCAATGCACAAAAACTGATATCATATCAATGAAAATCATGAAAAGTGGTGAAGCACAAATTCCAGAAATCAACACCAGAAATCTAGAAATCACATAAAAAAAAGGGGGGAAAAGGCCTAACACATGAACGGGAGTATGCAAACTCACCAACGCGTGAAACACATAAACAAGAAGCTATCTCATGGAAGCTATCCATTAAATTTCCACATAGCAATGGCACGAAGACCATGGGGTGCTACCCCATATATGTGATGGCGAAACATCACAAAAGCGGGGTCTAGTCTCCCTCGCAGACAAAGAGACATCGCTCAATCGCTAGTCTAAATCACAAAAATGATCGTCATGATCATATAGAAGTGTCAATTACACTAAGCCAGTAAATATATGAGTTTAGCTTCATGTCCCATAACCACTAACTTAACTTAAATATTTACGAACAAACTGTAAATCTCCACTAGGAAATTGTCACAAAAAGGGTTCAATCGAACAAGTCCAAGAGCTAACCGACGAAGTGAACGCAAGCGTTTCATACCACTCGTTTACTATGTCGTTTAATTCGATTTCTCATCCGAGTGAAGTAAAGGCTTGTATATACTAGTAGATTAGAAAACTGTTTGATAAAGGAGTTTGGTATTAAAAATAGAGTTGAAAACGTTTTGATGAAAGGGTTTTGATATTTACTACTAGTATTAAAACCTTCATATCTTTAGAGTGACGAGTCACAAAACGATTGTAGAAACAAATCGAATCACATAAATTCACGTTCGAAGACGTGAGAAAAGTCCAAAGAAATCAACTCAAAATACATCAAAGTGGAAGTTCTGTTGAATGTTTTCCAGATAAGATCCCCTACGGAGGGGGGTCCAGGGGGGTAGCAACCCTCTAGGTGGGGGTGCGGGGGCAACGCCCCTACTACGGGGTTCGACCTCGGTACAACCTAGTGAAGACAAGCGACCTAGTGAAGCCAAGCGGCCTAAGAGAGGCGAGCGACTTAAGGGACTCGCGACCTAACAAGGTAATAAGGTCGAGCGACCTACGACTTATAAAGGTAGATGGTTGAGCGACCTAGCAAGGCTCATGACCTAAAAATGACAAGGCCGAGCGAGCTAACGAAGCCCAGAGTCGAGCGACCTAGCAACGCAGTGTGTTGAGCGACCTAACGAGGTCCAGCAACCTAATGGGTCATACGACCTAAGTTTAAAAAAGTGGGCGACTTAACAAAGTGGCCGAGCGACCTAACTGGAGCGACCTAGTGGTCATGCGACCTAAAGGAGATAAGGTCAAGCGACCTAAAAATTCGCGACCTAACATGATACAGCAAAGAGGCGCGCGACCTAAAGGAGTACGCGACCTAAAAAGGTTTCGCGACCTAACTGGGTACGCGACCTAAATGGTTTCGCGACCTAAAGGGTTTCGTGACCTAAAGGGTTACGCGACCTAAAGGGTTTCCCGACCTAACTGGGTACGCGACCTAAAAGGTTTCGCGACCTAAGGAAGAAAGGTCAAACGACCTAAAAGCCAGCGACCTTCGACCTAGGGACAAACGACCTAAGCCCAGAACGTGCAATTTGCAGACCTGTCTTCTCCAAACCCGAACGACCTAGTGTTGCCGCGACCTAGGGACTGAAGCAGGAACGAGCGAACTAGAACCTAGGCGACCCACGACCTACGACCTAGTGACCTATTTCCATGCGACCTAAGCCAGAATGAGCTATAAGCAGGCGGCGACTTTTCCACGCGAACGGCCTACAACCTAGCGACCTATTTCCATGCGACCTAAGCTAGAACGAGCTATAAGCAGGCGGCGACTTTTCCACGCGAACGGCCTACGACCTAGCGACCTATTTCCATGCGACCTAAGCCAGAACGAGCTATAAGCAGGCGGCGACTTTTCCACATGAACGGCCTACAACCTAGCGACCTAACGAAGGAAGTGCGACCTAAACGCAGGAATTCGCCAAGGACGCTAGAAATTGGAGTTTTCGCCATTCGGATCCAAACCAAAAGCAAATATGTATGCACAAGTGATAGGGAATCACTCCCAACAGTCCAATGACAGTTATAGGCAAGATGTGAGATTAAAAATCTCACCTTTTCACTAAAATGGATGAAGATGAAGCTTGAAAGCAAGGAGAAGCAATCCAAAGCTTGAATCCACTATCTTCTACTTGAATTTGGAGTTGAATGTTGGATTTGCAATAGAATTTGAGTTTGGAGTTTTAATTTCCACTTCCCACCACCATTTTTTATGAAGCTTGAATGTTAAACCAAATGATGAATGAAGTGAGGAAGAGGGTTGGGCTGAACTAAAGAAGGTGCAGTCCAAACCAAAGTCACAAGCGGGAAAAAGTAGCGAGAATTCCACTAACTCCAAACATATCGAAGTTTACACTCAAAAAGATCGCAAATGTCATTTTGAACTCAATAGAAGTGGTCTCGAGTCCTAATTTGACCGTATGCAAAAAGTAGCTTTTCGGACTAACATCCGACTAACGATAAAATATTTAAATATAAAATCGACAAATCTACATGCTCCCTGAAAACCCACCTACGGGTGGAGTTTACAGTATCTGTATAGACTATGGTAATATATAAACTGTGATAAGGGGGATATGGGTAACGCCTTAACGCTACTTTAATACTTTACTTTACTGTAGACATATTATAATAGCATATTATACTACATAGTAGATAGTTTAACGGATCCTTAGGAGATTAAAATCACGAACATATCTTAAGTAATTGCACTCGTGTTAGACACTGGATAGGAGATGTCAAACCCCGTAAACATCTTTGACGCTGTCACACTCATATGTACCATTGATTTAACTTACATAAGTTTTTTTAATTCTGACTCGAGTTTTTGTCTTTTCAATTCGCTCTGGTCAGCCTGAGCATTTCAGGGTTGAAGACCTTATTTTCTAGAGGATGAAGATGAAGATTTGTACTATTATTATTTATGATATGCATTCCACTGCATCATGTTGTTCTACTGCATTTATTATTTATTTATTCATGTCTATGTAACTCTGATTTCTGTATTGTAAAAGTATAATCAATGTTATTTGTAAACAACTTCATGAACAGTTTATTTAATTATTATAATTTGTCATTCTGCTACGAGATTCTGTATTTGTTTTATTTCTTATCATTTTCTTATTTACCCCATAACAATCTGCCCTTTTGAATGGTTTGAGTCTGGCATGTGTGTCTGCTTAAAACGTCCAAAAAGGCAGGTCGTTACATGGACTATCCTTGAGATCATTCTATGATTCTATGTTCCCGGTCTGAGTACGATCCTTGGTATCAGATCGATTCGAATGATACCAATTTTTTTGTTTGTTTGCCATGGGTTTTGAGTACAATCATTGCGATTATTTTGGACGATCATTACGATCGGTTTGGATTAAGATCTCTTAGATTCTGGATATTTGAATTATGTGACTATTTTGTGTTCGTGAAATAAATAAATATCCTTGTGTCTTGTGTTCGTGAAATAAACATATATTCTTGCATCGTGTGTTCGTGAAAAAGATATATGTTCTTGTTTCTTGTGATGGATGTTAAGTTAATTATGTTATTTTGTGTTTAGTGGCTTGTTCGTGTTTGTGACAAAAACTTATAACCCTGTTCTGAGTTAATCATTGATATCTGTGTGCTTAGAGATATTGTGTTTTGTTCTGTGAATTCAGTGTTTAGTGACTAATATGTGTTTGTGACTTAAATGTATAACTATGTGCCTTGTGATAAACTCTAAGTTAAATTAACTCCCATGACTCGTTATATCCTAGACATATGTATTTACTTATATGTTGTTTATTCTTGTGTTATATTTTGTTCTCACCCTATTGGATATTTAGAGATAGTCTGACCCGGGTGTTATTTTTCTCAGGTCAGGCCGAGACTTTTCAGGTAACATGACAGGTTGACCTTTGGATGTTTAGGCTGGCAAGGAGATAAACACTTTTGACTTTTTAGTTTATCTCATTTAGGAAATTTGTGATTATAAGATGTACAATTGAGACTAGAATTTTTTTAAAACTTGTATAACAATCGAGCTTAGTATTTCGTTTTGTAAACTCAAAATTTGTATATGTGTAAGTTGAAATTTATCCCGCTGTGATCTGTGGCTGTTACTAATATGATATATTATTTTGATTCTGAGAAATCGATGTGTCTATTACTGTGTATTAATATTATACACGTCAAATTCAGTTCAGATATTAAGTGAAAAGGTATAAATGACGTTCAATGTTATTATAAAGATATATTCATATTCGAAGGCTCTTAACAAGCCGTATTCTTCGACTTAATAGACGACATTACTTATAATGTTCTTTGCTAATCTAGGCAACGCGGTGGGGTCGTTACACCATGGCTATTCATTCTATCTTTGGTTTTAGTCATCTCCGCCAGTGAGGCTATGTTCGGCATTCCAGCACATGAGTCACCACTCAAACAGACCTCAGAACGACACATAGATTCCTATATCTCAACAGATCTCAGAATTACACATTGATTCCTACATCCTGAATAGATCACGAACAACTACATGTGTTCGAGCATCTCAAACAGATCTCGAATCTCTTCATAAATTCCAGCATCTCGAACCAATCTCGAACCTCTTCCAAAGCATATAACACATATATGGTTTTGGAGTGGTTACGGTTTCGAGTCATCTCATATAAGCACACTCCTTTGCTTACCGGGCGCTTCAAAATCAATCGATAGATTTTAGTAAATTCAACTCCAGTTCTATGGGAAATAAACAAACAATACATAAGAGCAAAGATCACCTCCTAACCGTCTAAGTAGATAGATTTCCTTATCATTTGTCCTAGAAGAGCAAAATGCGTTTATATATATAGTACAACATCACCAAAGATAACTGTACCATATAATTCCCGCGTTTCTTCTAGATATTTCCAGAGTTATATTTGATCAAGGTTTGATAGTCGCACTACAACAAAATAGTCTTACAACGGGCAATGCCCGTTGTAATATGGTTTTCGCAACGGGCATGTGCCCGTTGTAATGGGCCTCGTTGTAATAGATCCACCACATTTTACAACGGGCAAAGCATGTTGTAAAAACCGTTGCAGTATACCTTTTTACAACGGCCATAACCCGTTGTAAGAAGCTCATATAACAACGCACATTGCCCGTTGCAAATTAAATGCAAATTTAAAAAAAAATTATAGCAGCATCCATGCAATACATCCATACTAATACTAAATATTGTCGTAAAATAATTAAAATCACATACGAAAAGACTAAAAGCTAGAGTCGTAGAATTCTAACACTCCAAAAAGTTAGATAAGTTTACATCCCAAATACATAAAGCATTAACACATAACAGTCCGCTACAAATATCATGCTCTACGTACAATCATACTATACCACAAACTTACAAATATCAAAAGCCCTCTAGCAGCATTGCGGATGCGGCTCAAAGCGTATTGGACCCTCCACAGCTCACGCTTACATCGAAGCCCGTATTCTCCAACTAATTTAAGCTCAGCATCTAGACGTTCTTTTTCATATGGCCGTCATGGCTTCTTGAAGGTTTTGCCATCTAGATGCAAAAAATGTATTTAATTATGTATCGAAAATAGTTACGCACTATAATGTGCATGGATATCACTAAATAGTTACAGAGTAGGGTTTACGAGTAGGCAAATAGCAGCAAAGATCATAGACAGCTTACACACTGATATAATATTAACTGACACCATCCAATACTATTTTCTAGTATGCCAAGGTTTGACCTCAGGATTGGCATTTACAAAATTGAATTTTTAAAGCTGATGTCTGATACAAGTTTCCTAGTTTAAATTTAAGAAGAAGAAAAAACATTGTAGCCAATTTGTATGCATGTAGTTTCTTATTAACCAAAACGAATTTCGTTTCTAAGTGCATTTTGAGTTAATTTACTTAGAAACATCGTAGCTTTAAACGTTTTGATTAATCACTTTTCAAAATGGAAAGTAGAAACATATTTGTTTTTGTTAGGTTTTGCCCTTTTAAATAATTTTCAACCTTTTTAATCTATTCTTCGTCGCTTTAGGCTTTTTAGATTTTTTTTAAAACAATGAAAACAAGGAAAACTCTTTAATTTCATAGGACAAAAATGTTCTTACAACTGAATGCCATTAAAAAATGAATGTAGGGAAAACAATAATGTGCAAATTTTAAAAAACAAAAACGCTAATATAACCATCCTCATAATATTCTTGATTTGAGAATAATAAACAAACTCGATAAAACCAAATAGTGGTGCATAACTGGCCATATTCAGTCAAATAGTATGTAAACTAAATGGATTCCTTTTTTTTCCTTTTCCAAATTTGACCATATTCAGTCAAATGCTAAATATATAGCATATGCATTATCCACATAGGAGTTCTTTGGGTATATACTACATATTTAGTTTTCTGGATATCATAGACACATATGTTATGTTTCTAAAAATATGTATGTACCTATTTCTTTCTAGCCCAATAAGGAAAGCTGCTTCTACCAATGCTGCTAAAAGGCTTCCAGACCCAGCATTCACTCTATGCATAACATATTTGTTTGCACAAAAAATGGACAAACACCTCAAAGTTGTATGATTTAGTAGATCTTATATTGTTCTTAGCGATTTGAGTGATTTATGCAAATATATGAAAAGCAGGGGCTAAACTGTAAAAAGACACGCAAATTTATAGTGGTTCAGCCAGAATGTGCCTACGTCCACTTTATATGTTATTTCTCTTCTCTTCTTTTGATTACAAGTACAAAGCTTTGATACAAGTAAAAGAAAGTTGTTTGTTTGAAAGTTCCTTCCGTGCTTGAGCTCTCAAACTTGTCCCCATTGTTGTACCCCTGCCCCTCTATTTATAGAGTGAGGTTGGGAGCAGGGGTCTTGGATGTACATAGCTGCTGGTGGGCCTGGGCTGATGTGATCTGGCCTGGCACGTCTTGGTCCGGTATCGTTTGGTCCGGTGGTAGGAGGTTGGTTCGGCATTGTCTGAAGGAGGTTGGTTCGGCAGCCTTGGAGATGATTGGTTCGGCATTGTCTGAAGGAGGTTGGTTCGGCAACCTTGGAGATGATTGGTTCGACATTGTCTGAAGGAGGTTGGTTCGGCAACCTTGGATAGGGTTGGTTCGGCAGTCTTGAATACCGGATGGAACTTAGGCGAGCGTGAATGAATCAGCTTCTTGCTTTTGAGCTCTTCTGGGTGAGAACACGCCCAACATTTGCCCCCCAAAGTGGGGCATATGCCGGCATGTGCCGTGCTTTGTTTTGTTTTTTTTTTCGACCGGTCCGGTCATTTACGCTTGCCTATAAATAAGGGTCTGGGGCTTTGGTACCTTCTACCGAACGAGACAAATTCAAACAACCGAATCAGTTTTTATCCTACTGTCGAATCAGGTATTCGATTTCCATTCGCCGAATGAACTTGAGTGAATGCCGAATGAACTTGCGTATGTGAAATGCCGAATGAACTTGCGTATATGAAGGCCGAACGAACTTGAGTGATGTGAATGTCGAATGACCTTGCGCACGTGAATGCCGAACGAACTTGAGTGATGTGAATGCCGAATGACCTTGAAAATTTTGCCTGTTTATATCCTTTGTTCTAACAACCTGTCTTTCCTATGTTGCAGATAATGTCTCGCAAAGCAGAAACTCGATCAGACAAAAAGAAATCCGGGGGCGAAGGAGGTTCCTCTGCCGTGCCCCCAGCCCAGCCGACTCCAGAACGTCACGGATCTGCCCCGAGATCACTAGTGGACGGGTACGGCCCTCAGGAGCTTTTGAACTCCCCGCCTGATTGCTTTCCTAGCACCCTCAAGGAGGAGCAGCTTGATGTCATCTCCCGATCTTTCGGAATTGATAGGGCACACTTGCTGTTGCCAGGGAGAGAAGTTATGCCGTATGACCCTCCTGAAGGGTACTTTGCCTACAGCAGATACCACTACATGTGTGGTGCCATTCCTCCTCTTAACGCTTGGGTAGCCAGCTTCCTCACATATCTAAAGGTGGCCCCATTCCAGCTTCAACCCAACTCCTATGCTATACTGGTGAGCCTCTTCGTCATTTTCCAGAGGAAGTATGGTCGTGCTCCTTCCAACCGGGAGATCCGGTACTTGTATAATCTGAGGGGCTATAAGAAGGGGTCCCCATACATTAGTTTGGAGTCAGCCGTGACCTTCAAGCCGGTCTTGGATCTGTATTCTAAATTCAGCATGTTCAAGAAGGAGTGGTTCTTTGTCAGGGACGACTCCGTTTCAATTCGGCGCTTTACTTCTGGATGTAAGTTGATGCTTTTACTTATAATTTCCATTCCGATTGCGATGCTTCTTCTCATACTTTCTCATTTTTTGCTAGCAACAGGTGGCTTTGCGATTGTGGAGACTGACCGCCTGGTTCAGACGGCGGCTGAGATAGAAGCTATTCTTGGGAAGTATAGATCATCTGCCTTCCTGATCAGAAATGCGACCCTCCTGGAGTATAACTTAATCCTTCCACAACAGTCAGTAGTCAAGCTGAGGGAAACGGCGGAGGAGAGGGTGGCTGCGCAGACTAAGGGAGGTGCTACGGTAGAGAGTAGCAAGAGGAAACCTTTCACAAAACCTCCAGCCGTCGGAGGTAAGAAACTCAAGAAGTCGGACGGTCCCTCTCCCAGCAATTGTCCACTTACCCAGGAGGAGGAAGACATAGAGGAGGAAAGAGGTGAGGATGATGATCAGGATAGTCAGGAAGCAGGCGCTGGTAAGTCTCCCTTTTTAGTTTCTCCATCAACTTGGTTGCTTATTGCTAATGAATCCTTTTTCTGACTGGACAGGGGGTCAACAGGACAAGGATAAAGCTCCACTGCAGCCGGCCCCTTGATTATACCTGGAAAAACTCTTTTTGTGGATTTGACAGTGTTGTATATGTTAGTCGAAAAATAGTAAAGTAGCCTTTCGGTTGTAATATTTTGCCACTTGTAATAAATAGTCTTATTTTTGACGTGTAATTCTTTAACTTAAGCTGATTTTGTCGTCTTTTGAATGTTTGCTGTTATTTTGGCATGTCGCATGAGAAATATAGCTATGTATATTCTTGTAATTAAATTGTGTTTGATGTCGGGTTCTGGTTTAAGACATAATTTCATGACTTGCAATGTTAGTGTGTGGTGTGAATAAATTATAGTCATGTATTTGTACATAAAGGAAGAAAATACCGCCCTTCGTGTTCTGTTTGTAGATGGCAGTTTTGAATATCATGGAAAACAGTTGAATGCCCTGCCATCCGATTGTGAATCCCTGCATCCATTGGCGAGTATCTCCTACTCTGTATCCTGTACTTTATGGATTGTTATAGAGGATAGGAGGAAAGCTTTTTAAGTAAAATTGAAATATGTGAAATAGTAAAACTTCCAATCACGGAAGGCCTTCGATGTGCTTAAGTTCGTGGCAAACGGGTTTTGTAGTCACTTTCCCTAGCTGTGGGTCTTGGAGACATTTGTCACCCATCTTACGCCTCCGCGGGGAGTTAATTCTTTTTTACCACAGCCGCACTTAAGACACATCGGAGCCGAGATCGCGCACAGTAACTACCCGGGCCATTATGGCCCGTAATCGTGGGTATTATTCGATTTAGTGTGGCCGGCTAGCGTGGGTGCCGATCATCAACTGTGAACTGCCCCTGGCTGGCCACACCTTATGTTGGGGCTTATAGTCGGTTCACAGTTGCCGGCGAGCCTAACGCCGTAATGAGCTGCCTCGGCTATAGTCGGCCTTCTCGGTGGCTTATAATCGGCTCATTACAGTTGGCTTTAAGGGCCGTCGCGAGCAATGAGTTAACCCACAGCAGAGGGATGCTGGAGCGAAAGTGTCTCATTGGCAAGGGCATAGATTCGCATAGTACCTGTTAGGTTTTGCCCAGGCGAAGTTGTGCCGTGGAGTGCTTTGAGTGGAAATGTTATGCGCATAGGATTTTGTTCAACAGAAAAGGATAAAGTTAACAAGTAGCCAAGATATAAAGGAACAAGTTAAAAAAGAGACAAAGTTTTTTAAAGTGGTTCGGCATGAAAAGGCCTACGTCCACTGATTCTCTTTGTTAATTCACTTCATATGGGCAATACAAGTTAAGAAAAGTATCGACGGAGGTGTTGGATGTTCCATGCCCTCTGGAACACCTCTCCGTCCACTGTTGACAAAATATAGGCTCCGTTGTGAAGATCTTTATGAATTACATATGGTCCATCCCAGATTGGGTCTAGTGCTCCGGGGCGAGGGAAGATTCGCTTGAGGACAAGATCCCCTTCTTGTAAGGTACGATGTTTGACTTTGGAGTTGTATTGCGCTGCCACTTTCTGCTTGTGGGCTGCTGTTTTAAGGACTGCATCGTTTCTTCTCTCCTCAACTAGATCCAAAGACATGTGGAGGAGCTCTTCATTCTCTTCCAGGTTATAGTGGATCCTACGGTGGGAAGGCACAATGGTTTCAACTGGGAGCATAGCCTCCGATCCGTATGCCAAAGAGAAAGGAGTGTGCCCTGTTCATGTTCTGAAAGATGTGCGGTAGGCCCACAGTGCCGTAGGGAGTTCATCCACCCAAGCGCCCTTTGACTTTTCGAGCTTCTTTTTTATCAGAGTTTTCAGAATTTTGTTGACTGCTTCGACTTGTCCGTTTGCCTGGGGATATGCTACGGATGAGAAGCTTTTATGAATTCCGTGTTCTTGGCACCAGTTGGCGAATTCCTCGCTGTCAAACTGAAGTCCATTGTCTGATATGATTTTGAGTGGGACTCCGTACCTGCATAGAACATTTTTGATTAAGAAGTTAATAACTTTTGCTGAAGATACTTTATTCAGTGGTTCCGCTTCCACCCATTTGGTGAAGTAATCAACTGCCACTATAGCATATTTGGCCCCGCCTCGGCCCATCGGTAGCTCGCCGATTAAGTCAATTCCCCATATTGCGAAGGGCCAAGGGCTGGTCATTTGAGTAATCTCAGTTGTTGGTAGCCGTGGAATCTTAGCAAATTTCTGGCATCTGTCACACTTCTTGACGAAATCTAAGGCATCCTTGCTTAAGGTGGGCCAGAAATATCCGTATCGGAGTATCTTTTTTGATAATGTTTGCCCTTCGGTGTGATCTCCGCAGCTCCCCTGATGGATGTTGGATAAGATTTCCTTGGCTTCTCTCCCGGCGACACACCTTAATAACGGGTTAGAGAATCCGCGTCGATAGAGGATGTCTTCTTGTATTGTGTAGCGGGATGCTTTCCTCAAGATTTTCTTGACTTCGTTACGCCCGTTGGGTAGAGTGCCACTTTGTAGGTAGTCTCGGATGGGAGTCATCCAAGTTGCTTCTTCGGTTGCAGCTATCAGATTTACTTGCTCAAAACTTGGGGCCAATTGCTTTGAGATGGTTACTGCTCCGAAGATGGCGATGTCTCTCACACTTGCTTGCTTTGCTAATTCGTCGGCCTCTCGGTTCTCCTCCCGAGGGATATGTTTGACTAAGTAGTGGTCCAATCGGCTGAGAAGTAACTTGGTCTTCTTTAGATATGCTATGAGTCGTTCTTCTCGAGCTTGGAATTCTCCTAGTATTTGATTAACAATAAGTTGAGAATTGCTGTGAAGACACAAAGAATTGGCCCCGATTTCTATGGCAATTTCTAGTCCAGCTATCACTGCTTCATATCCTGCATCGTTGTTGGTGGCAGCGAATTCCAACCTTATAGCATAGTGTAGTTTGTTTCCCCTGGGAGTGATTATTACCACACCTGCCCCCGAGCCTTGTTCGTTTGATGCACCAGCCACAAAGAGATTCCACTTGATATCTTCTGTTATTTCCAATTGCTCCTGATCTTCGTTGGTAGTGAACTCTGCAATGAAATCAGCCATGGCCTGTCCCTTGATGGCGGTGCGAGGGTGATAGGTGATATCATACTGACTCAGTTCAATGCACCATTTAAGTAATCGCCCAGAAGTGTCGGGACGATGGAGTACCTGCCTCAGCGGTTGATCGGTCAGAACTTTGATGGAATGGGACTGGAAGTAGTGACGCAATTTCCGTGATGTGATTAGTAAACAGTATGCTAACTTCTCAAGTTTAGGATATCTAACTTCTGCCCCAGTAAACCTTTTGCTGACGAAGTAAACTGGTCGTTGCGTGCGGTTGTCTTCCCTTACCAAGGCAGCGCTTAGAGCGTGAGATGACACAGCAAGGTATAGATATAATTCTTCGCCTTCGCTTGGAGTCGAGAGTACCGGTGGTTTCTGGAGGTGTTCGATTAGGTTAAGGAAAGCAGTTAAGCATTCGTCCGTCCATTCGAACTTTCCTTTATCTTTCTTTAGAGCTTCGAAAAAGGGGACGCACTTGTCCGTTGCCTTGGAGATGAATCGGCTTAGGGCGGCCACTTTTCCATTTAGGCTTTGCATTTCCTTTCGGGTGGAAGGTATCTTGATATCCCTTAGCGTTCGGACTTGTTCAGGGTTTGCTTCAATCCCTCGGGCATGGACGATGAACCCTAAGAATTTTCCCGATGATACTCCGAAGGAGCACTTTAGTGGATTCAACTTCATTCCATACTGTCGAAGTACCTGGAACATTTCGCCTAGGTGGCTTACGTGATCTTTGGCTTTCCGTGATTTCACCAGCATGTCGTCCACATACACTTCCATAGTTTGTCCTATTAGCCCCGCAAACATCTTGTTGACGAGGCGCTGGTAGGTGGCTCCTGCATTTTTAAGTCCGAAAGGCATTACCTTATAGCAGTACAAACCCCGGTCGGTGATGAAACTAGTGTGGTCTTGGTCGGGAGCATGCATAGGAATTTGGTTATATCCTGAGTATGCGTCCATAAAAGATAGGAGCTCGTGCCCGGCTGTGCTGTCTACAAGTTGGTCGATTCTGGGAAGTGGGAAGCAATCCTTTGGGCAGGCGTCGTTTAGGTTGGAGAAGTCGATGCAGGTCCGCCACTTCCCATTAGCCTTCTTTACCAGTACCGGGTTGGCAATCCATTCCAGGTAAACAGCTTCTCGTATGAAGTCATTGGCGAGTAGATTCTTTACTTCTTCATCGAGGGCTGCTGATCGCTCTGCCCCCATACTTCTCTTTTTTTGTTTTACAGGCGCCTTGGTAGGATCAATGTTTAATACGTGGCATGCTATGTCGGGGGAGATCCCGGTCATGTCGGCATGTGACCAAGCGAATACATCCAAGTTGTGGCGGAGAAAATCGATGAGTTGTTCCTTCAATTCGGCTTTTAGTTGGGACCCGATTTTCAATAGTCTACTTGAGTCGTGCTTGTCTACAGATATAAACTCCATAGCCTCTGCAGGCTCAGCGGTGGCCTCCTCCTCTTTGTCCCTAGGGTCTAATTCATTGAAAGGGTCGCTGGTATATCGAAGAGGAGGGGCTTTCTTTAGTTGCTATGCTTCCAGACTTTTTGTGCAGAGGGCAATCTCTACACCCTTCCCTTTATCCTTCCTGTGGTTGTTGCGAAGTTCAGTCACATAGCAGTCTCGAGCAACGTCCTGGTCTCCTTCTACTTCCCCTACTCCATTGTCCGTTGGAAATTTCATCTTTAGGCACCATGGGGCTAGGACGATTTGGAAATCAGACAAAGCTGGCCTTCCTAAGAAAGCGTTGTAGGCCGAACGGTTTTCTATTAGCACAAATGTCTGTTTCCGTACAACGGAGCGGGGATGGCTTCCAATCTCGACAAAGAGGTCCAGTTGTCCGAGAGGCATCTTCGCATTTCCAATGAAACCGTGTAGTGGTTTATCGCAGGGAGATACATCCTTCATTGATAGCTTCATTTTGTCGAATGCGTGTTTGAACAGGATGTTTACTGAGCTTCCAGTATCTACCAGGATTCGGTAAACCTCGGCGGGACCGAGTCGGGCAGAGATAACCATGGGATCTATGTGAGGGTACTGTCTTCCTTCTAGGTCACGCTTACCGAATGTGATGTCGTCACTTTCTTTCCGCTTCGGGTGGCGTTCTTCTATAACCGAATTGACATAGTCTTTATTGTCTCTAAGCGACTTTCCGTACCTTTCCATCTCCTTCCAGCTTCTGTCTGCAATGTGTGGCCCTCCTGAGATGGTATGGACCACTATCTTTTCTTGACTAGAGCTGCTAGCATTGCGGTTTCCTCTGTCGGCCCCTGGTGAGGGTAGCCTTGGGTTTTCATTGGCAGGAGCTGGGGTCATGTCCTGACCTTTTACATAACGTTCCAGCTTCTTTCTTCTGATGTGTTCCTCAATCAGATCTCGGAGATGATGGCATTCGTTGGTATCATGCCCGTGAGATACGTGGAAGCGGCAGAACTTTCCAGACTTCTACGCGTTATCTGATTCCTTCTTGTATGGTGGGCGTTTGTATCTAACTTCGCCTTGGGTGGCAAGGAAGATATTTTCGACGGTCTCGTTCAAAGGAGTGTAAGTGTCGAATCTTGGTCCTGGACGATATAGGCGCTTTTCTCCCTTCTTGCCCCCAGCATTGTCTCTGGAATCATTTCTTCGAACGTCCCTTGCCACAGCAGGGGCGTTGCCATGGGTTGTCTTATTCTGCTGTCCTGACTGCCCCTCAACAGCAGCATCCTCAAGCCTCATGTATTTCCCGGCTTCATGGAAGAAATCGGGTAAAGTAGCGGGTTTTTCTTTTGTCAACCTTCTAGCAAATTTAGTGTCCGGATGCACACCAAGGGCCATTAGGATAAGCTTCTCATCGGCATCTTGGACTGCGGCTGCTGCGGCATTGAATCTGGTTAGGTATTGCTGCAGCTTTTCTCCAGGTTTCTGTTTGACGCTGGATAAGGAATAAGCGTCCTTAGGTTGCTCCACATGAATGCGGAACTGACTGATAAATTTTTCTTTCAACATTTCCCACGAGCTGATGGATCCCTGGGGTAGATGACAGAACCAGGAGGTAGCAAGATCTGCTAAGAAGAGCGGAAAGCGTTTGCACAGTACTCCCTCTGTCACTCCACTCATGAGCATATGCTGCGTGTACCTCTGTAAGTGTACAACGGGATCGGAGGTTCCTTTGTAGGGTTCCATTGTTGGCATCTTCCATTCTCGGGGGGTGATAGCAATTTCGATATTGCGGGCGAAAGGGCTGGTTACCCTAGCGCCTATCCCTCGATCTCTTTGCTCCCGTTGGACACATTCTCTGAATAAGCATGCCATCCTTTCATCAGAACTTGGAGCAGATAGAAATGAGTTTGGTTCTGTTCTGTGGGATTGATTCCGTCCAGATGACCTGTAGGGATGGTATCGTCTATCATTCCTCATATTTTCCAGTGGCTGCCTTTGATCTTCTGGGAGCATGCTCGGGTCAGCTACAGTTGGCCCTTGCCTCGATCTCCCCCTGCTGGGTTCTGATCTAAGCACTTCCTCGGGTCCAACTTCGGGCTGGACTCTAGCTCGGCCCCGTTCACTGGCGTTTCTGTGGTTAGGCAGCATGACAGGCTCAGCTACAGTTGACCTTCGCCCGGTACCTCCCCCGTTGGGTTCGGTACCAAACGTTTCCTCAGGCCTAACTTCGGGCTGTGCTCGGTCTCGGTCCTACCATGGCTACTTCTGCCGTTAGCTCCTTCGAAGAAGGAAGATCTTTGTTGTCTCTGAGATCCTCCAGACTGGGACTCGCCCCATGATTCAGTGTTGCGGTTGGATTCTTCAGCGTCTCTTAAGCGTGACATGAGATGGTCCACCAAGGCTTCCTGCTGGGATGTGAAGCGGTTAGTTACTTCAACCACAACTCTATCCAAATCTGCCCTAGTAATTGTTGCAGGCTGTTCTATGGCAGGAGTGGTTGGGTTGGCCTGTTCTTCATTTGTTACTATTGCTGGAGGAGGACGATTTACTTGATTCGTGACAGCTGGATCTGGAAGACTGCTGGATGCGATGTTTTTCCTTTGTTAACATCTTTTCTCTGTTTGGGAGGCATGTTTTCCAAGTGGCGGACGATGCTGTTAGGAAAACTTGTTAAGCGGATGAAGCTGAAGCTTCGAGCTTCTAGCTCTCAGTGAAAGCACCAAAAATGTTTGCACAAAAAATGGACAAACACCTCAAAGTTGTATGATTTAGTAGATCTTATGTTGTTCTTAGCGATTTGAGTGATTTATGCAAATATATGAAAAGCAGGGGCTAAACTGTAAAAAGACACGCAAATTTATAGTGGTTCAGCCAGAATGTGCCTACGTCCACTTTATATGTTATTTCTCTTCTCTTCTTTTGATTACAAGTACAAAGCTTTGATACAAGTAAAAGAAAGTTGTTTGTTTGAAAGTTCCTTCCGTGCTTGAGCTCTCAAACTTGTCCCCATTGTTGTACCCCTGCCCCTCTATTTATAGAGTGAGGTTGGGAGCAGGGGTCTTGGATGTACATAGCTGCTAGTGGGCCTGGGCTGATGTGATCTGGCCTGGCACGTCTTGGTCCGGTATCGTTTGGTCCGGTGGTAGGAGGTTGGTTCGGCATTGTCTGAAGGAGGTTGGTTCGGCAGCCTTGGAGATGATTGGTTCGGCATTGTCTGAAGGAGGTTGGTTCGGCAACCTTGGAGATGATTGGTTCGGCATTGTCTGAAGGAGGTTGGTTCGGCAGTCTTGAATACCGGATGGAACTTAGGCGAGCGTGAATGAATCAGCTTCTTGCTCTTGAGCTCTTCTGGGTGAGAACACGCCCAACAATATTCGCTAACAAAAGCCTGCAATTCTTTTTATATACAAGCAAAAAAGCACACAACAAGAAAGCTTATTATTATTTTATTTTATTTTTAAAAAAAATAGAAGTTGTGTAATGTATAGTTATACCTTCGGTCTAGTATGAGGTGTATGATCAAACTAATGGACCATCGAAAACATATTGGATGCAGATGTATAAACCTGTCATGTATGAACCATTTGCTCAGTACAATTAATATACGGTAATATGAAAACGGGTATATAAAAAGATTAAATTGAATGGAGATTATTTCAAATAACTTACATGAAAATCATAAAGATCAGAAGCATTATACAGGCTGCACCATATTGGGCCTAGCCAATAATGTAATAAGCTACTGTATTTTCGTATATAAGCATGAACCAATGATCAGTTTTGTATGCAATAATCATTTGAGATAATAAAGCACTTTCTCTCTTCAATATCTGCATAATTTTTAATGTGGTATCGGAGCCACAAAAAGTCTAACGACTGTCAATTAGTGTTGTTCTTTCCTCTCAGATATCAGATTTGCAGTTGTAGTAATCAAGTTATCATCACAGAGGAAGTTTATTCTTTTACTCCTTTATCTCATATTTTTCCTTACTTTCATTTGTTCAATACACTGAACACATCATCGAGCCATACCAAGAAAAGCATTAGGTTTCTTTTTTTTTCATCATCTGTTTTTCTTGATTGCTCTCAGTATTCTTTTGATTTTTTCTATCAAACTGACATAATACTTCTCTTTAACCATCATAATAAGCCCTACCTAGAGAATACATTCTCTGGCTGCTTACTATTTTTTGAAATTCATCACTGAAATTATCAAGAAATCAGTTAATTCGTCATTCCAATTTCTTGATAATTCTTTGAATTTCCTTCTCTTTATCAAATCATTGTATATCTGTTCAACACTGAGCTGTGTTTCTTGCAAATGGCTCTCAAAAATTATATCATCTCCTCATTTTTTCAAAATATTCAGTTGATAAATGATGGAGCAATGCAACAACCGTGTACATGTTCAAACAAAGCTACAACATGAACCATTGGCCACAAATGCTCCAGACCAGACTAACAAGGGATTTCAAAAATAGCCGAAGTCATAGCATAAAGTTCAAACCGAAAATAAGGTCGTAGGGGATTTCAAACAAGAATCAAATGATGTCAACAGAGAATTCAACACCGTGGTGGCCAAGCAAAAGTCAGAAGTCACAAGCCGTGGGAATCAAGTCACAAATAAACAAAATTGACAAAGTCAGAAAAATCTCAAGCAGTCAAAAAAATTGAATGGCCAGAGCATAACAGTGACGAATTCAAACAAATTTATATGAACGAAAATATAGGAAATCGAATCCTATAAAAACCCTAACATCATCGGCCGTGAAATGCATTCGAGTTCGAGCAAAACAAACGAACAATAAATAAAATCAACAACTCGAATCAAAGTCGAGTGTAATTGAAATCAAAGAAACATCACGTACCAATTTATATGAAGCATACACGCTCGACAAATTGAAGCTGCCACAAGCAACAATCAGCAAGCCAAATCAAAGAACATCAAAGTCTACAATCAAACAATATCAAGCGGCGCTTCAATTTAGCAAAACCCTAAATCTGGATTGAGGAACAAACGAACGAGGAACGACCGCCATTTTCACAAAAAAAAAGAACGGAGCAAATAAAAGAGAAATGGGCCGAAGATATAAAAGAAAAAGGGGGCCGGCCATTATATTAGTTTATAATTTTATTTGGGCTTAATTTTTACAACGGGCATTTTCTGAACGTTGTAAAATTGACATGTATTACAACGGGCTTGAAAGGACCGTTGTAATAGCCTTCTATTACAACGGGCTATCATCACCCGTTGTAAAAAGGGCGTTGTATAGGGCATCTATTACAACGAGCCTGAATGGACCGTTGTAGTAGCCTTTTATTACAACAGACAACCAATGCCCGTTGTAAAAAGGGCATTGTAATAGGGTATTTTTGTTGTAGTGTCGGTTATTTAATTATCAAATAAATAATCAATCAAATCAGAGATTTAATTTCATAAGAAACCAAGCACTATTAAACACTTAAGAAGCCCTAGGCTTCTTTAATTAATCCACCCTATTAAGTAAAATCACTTTGTAAATACTTATACCAAAATACTTTTTCAAATATATACATACGTATACTACTCACTAGCTACTCATTTATACTCTTTGAATTCTTGGAAAAATACTCATATACTTAGTGGTATAAGTATATTGACAAAACATTACACTTTTAATGCTTAGAAAATGTGTCTCAACGGTATAAGTAGATTAACAAATCTCAAGGCAGATTTCCTCTTTTCCAAATTTATATTTAAATGGGCCAAAAACAAATATCATTTAAAACATTGTTTACTGTAAACCCAAACCACTTCCCTTTTGGTGTTAAGTATGGAAAGAATACTTTCCATACCGCCATAAGTTAAAATAATCATTTATAGAAATCAAATCTCATTCCTTTTATAAACCCATTCCATATTTACAAGTCCTTTTATAAAAATCCAAATTAATTTATAAAACTTCTTTTATAAATCTTCGAATTATAAATTTCTAAGATTATTTATAAAACTCCTTTTATAAATCTCTAAAATTATTTATAAAACTCCTTTTATAAATCTCCATATTTATTTATAAAGCTTCTTTTATAAATCTATAAAATTATTTATAAAACCCCTTTTATAAATGTCCACATTTATTTATAAAACTTCTTTTATTTAAAGTCTCATATACTTATCACAAATCTTCAGTTTCAAGATATAATCCAATATTTTCCATATAACGATTATTTCATGTATCACTATAAATTTGCAAATGTGATTTATTATTCCAAATTATTAAAATGATATCATTTCCCTTTTTTATAAAGTACCATTTATAAATCCATTATTTTATTTATAAAATATAATTTATAAGTCCATTCTTTTATAAAATATTTTATATAAAGCATTTCACAAATATTTATTCCAAAATATTTCTACCTTCTTTTGAAACAGAATCACGCTATTGTAAAAGATAAACTCCTTTTTATTTATAATAAACATTATATTATAATAAATACTTCCCAAACTATTTTAATTTTTTTCCATATATGTTAGAAAAGACTAACAAAAATGTTGAAGTAAAATAGAGAAGTCCAAAAACTCATTTCCCAATAAAATGCTATAGAAAACAGAAAATAAGCACAAGGACAAACTTAGAAAAAAATTTAGGCTGAAGGACAACAAGTTTGTTTTTAGGCTGAAGGACAATGCTAGTTATAACTAGCATTTTGTATAGTGTAAAACTGAATATAATGCTAGATATAACTAGCATTTTGTATAGTGTAAAAGTTGAATATAATGCTAATTATAACTAGCATTTGTCCTCCAGTCTAAGAATGAAACTTGACGTCCTTCAGCCTAATTTTTTTTTAAAGTTTGTCCTTTTCCCTAATTCCCTCTATAGAAAACTCTAAAAGTCATATTTAAAATCATTCTCCACATTAAAACCATTTCAAATCAAAAATAACAAATAATAGTATTTCCAAAATACTATAATGAGACCTAGAGCTACCATATCACTTGACATATGTTATCATAGTTTTCACTCTAAAAAGAATTCAACTTTTGCGACATATCAAAGTCACATCCAATATGGCTAGGCTACCAAGCTTCTAGCACTCAACAATTAACAATCAATAGTTAATACATCATTTATCCAATGTTAATTAATCCATATATTAATTATCTTCAAAAATCATCATTTTACTTTGCAAGCATAGAACATGGATTTATTTCTGCTCAATAAATGTCCATAATAATATATTCAATTTAATTATAGCAGAACAGTGTTTTATTCTGCCAAATAGAAATCACAAATGAAGTATAACTAATTTGACTACGTTATTATTTAAATCAATGTAGTTATATTTAATCACTATCATTTTATCATTAAATTATACTTCATTAAAACTATCAATTATTTATACCAAAATGATGTACTCGTCGATACGAGTATAACGCAAAAATCCATGGGTTAAACGGATTTAAAATGAATGAGATATGGCATTTTAAATTCAACATACTTAGTTTATACAAAATTTATACAAATGAATTAAGATATATTCTCACCCAATATCCAAATAGGCCCAAGCCCACTAAAACACTCTAAACCTGATCGCTTCGTACAATATTTCTCTCCTCAAGTTCAAATAAAATGTGCATGTACCTACTCGAGCATGCTCAATCAACCGCGACCACCACCGCCTATGCCATCGCGACCGCCACATCCTACCACACCTCCAGCCCGCCCCTTGTCACACTCGATGCTCTATGCCACCGCCAGTGACTGAAAACCCAAGCCTAAAACTCAACACCAACCAAACCCTATTTCAAGTTCCCCCACCATCTCCGACTACTGGAGCTCCCAAGGTCGCTGCTAACAGCTTCGACTCATCCCCAAGCTCCTCCCTGCATTCGTCGTTCCTGCTCTAGCTGCCTACACATCGGCAAACCCAAGTTGAACGAAAAATGATCAACTAGCCACCACGACTAAATCCAGCAACTCTAGACCCTGTGATCACCACCAAAAATAACGACTTGATGATATGAAAACAGTCATATTTTCTAATCTCTATACTGTGATCGTCGAAAAACCATCATCAATTAACAACCACTATTATTGGCCAATAACTGCCACCCCACTCGACGAAACAATGAGTGACTATTTTTAAAAAATACTAGGAGTGATGACAAACAACTTTGCAGTTGGAAGTTTTGGGTAAAAGTTGATGTTTTGTGAGGTAGTGATTTTTAAAGTTAAACAATGGTTTTATTTTCATTTGCAGAGAAAAGAAAAGGAAAGGATTGGGAAGAAGAAAATGAAGGGAACTGTGATGTGTACTTGGACGTGTTGATGTGCATATTTATAAACAAAAACAACTTCATTACTTAAAAGTTAAGCAAAATCCCAAAATTCAAGACACCCATCACATCAAAAACAAATCAAAATTAATGGCTTTTCTCAAAAGCTTGTTTAGGATTTTATTTGACAAAGTTTTGAAAAGAAAGTTTTGTGGTACTCCGCTGCACAATATCCAATTCGCGTACGAACTACAAACGATAGAAATAAAAAATACAATCACACAGAACAATGCGACACGATCCTCAAACAACAATAAAATACATTTGTTAACTTATTATGTGAAGTTTTAAAAATGCCAACGTTTGCCGCAAAATACGTTAAAAGATAATTTAAATATTTTCCAAATTAAAAATAATGGAAAAATCCTATAAATCCATTAAAAAAATACGTCAATAAAAATCAAGTCGTTTTATTAACCATTGATTTTCTTATTATTTTGTAAATTTGAATCAAACTTGAATATTTAAATAAATTAAATATTCCTATTTGAAACGTTAAATTTTTTGGGTAATTACAAATTATAAATTGTTGTAATCATGAGTATCGTATCACAATATTATAAAACACATCCTTTTAAATGTTCCTAGTCAGGATGCATCGAGACTGGACATCGATGTATCAATTGAGACTAGAGTACGTAATGCTCTCCTATGTTGGACAGTGTATTACTCATGACTGCTGGGGCACCTAGGGGTTACGTACTAATAAGAATTAGATAAATATGAAACGAATCAATCAATAGTTTTCTGTTGGTTAATATAACTAAGGTCAAATAGAAAATATCGGCATGCCTGATTTACATAGTTCTCTCGACTTGAGAATACCGTCGATCTTCAATATGAAAGCTTTGCTTTGAATATAGTCAAATCATAGCACGATGTCCATCGAGTGACTATAGTTAGGTCGAGTGGAAGTATTGGAAGTGAAGCACTATTCAAGAGAAGATTCGTCTTCTCAGCTATATGGGGCTAGTATCACGGTCAACTCAAAGTCAAAATCTCTAACCAAAGTAGTTTGGTTAATAATAATTATTATTATCGAACTAAGGACTTTGTGTTTGGACTATAGAGTTGAATATGGACAATTTTGAATTTAAGTCCAAAGTGATATAGTTTTGATGAATAGAATTTGTGCAAATAAAAGCCACAACTGGTTAACGCTTAACAAAGTATAATTGGATTGTACCGAAATCAAGTAAGAGATAAATTTGGCCAAAATGTCAAACCACCTTTTAAGTGACGTGTCAATGTTAATATTTGAATAGTTTGATATTAATTTGTAACCAAATTTACACCTAACGAGTAGAACAATCGAAACGATGAATTCTTCTCTGAACAAACGATTTAACTAATTAGTAATTATTATAGATTAATTAATATTCGTGAAATATTAATTACAAAATTTGCTTTTGATTTGATGAATAATATTATTAAACATATTTATAACAGTTACAAATATATTAATCGATATACGTCATCGACAAGCATTAAATTGGATTAAATTATATAATATTTTATTTGGGCTCTAAATAGGTTTAAAGCCAATTAAGGGGGCTAGTTTATTCATCCATTATAGAGGTTATAAGTTGCGGCCTAATAATAGGGTTAGAGAGATTTGAAATGGATGGCTGAGATGGAAGGAGAATGAGTAAAAGATTAGATCCAAACTTTTCTCCTTCTCCTCCTATACATAAAGATCTCTACCCCCACCTTTTGGAGGATTTTTTAGAAGCCATTATATCCTCTCCATCACTCTTTCATATTGAGTTCAAATCAAATCAAATTCAAGTACTATTCGATTGCATGTGGTCAGCAGTTCAAGGACTAGCACTCTTTTGGATTAGAAATCGTTTCATGGAGCTTATATCATCATTTCAAGGTGTGATATAAGGCTTTGGTTGTAAGGTATAGATCTAACACATTTACAATCAATTATTTTTATATATAATGTTTATATATATTATATGTTGTTAATTAGGTGACGATTCCGATATACGAATTAGATTGGCTATGTATTTGCATATACTTGGATATATAAAAAATATTTTTTCCATATATATGTATTATACGGCTCTATAATTAATATATATATATATATATTAATGACTTATTATATAATATTTAATTAGATATGTATAGTTTATAATTTAATTATAACATCATACGTTAATCAAACATGGTCATATATTTTATATGAAAATTATTTAGGATATAATGGTTTCGGCAATGATAAAAATATTTTTCAATATACATTATTATTAGTTAAATATTTTTATATTAATTAATATACTAATTAATTATAGCAATATAAATTATTATGAAAATTATGTTTTATATTTTATAATATAAGCATATATTCTCTCGAAAAAAAATTAAAAAATAGTTTTTATATTTAAAAATATTTTATAAAAGCCGAGAATGAAAAATCAATTTTTAATTATTTTAGATCATAAAATTATGAAATAAATATTCAAAACTTAAGATGCCATTTAGTTATTGGAAATTTAAAATTTGAAATAAAGTTTCAAAAACGGTTTTTTATTAATATTTTAAATTTTCTATATGGATATTAAAATAAATTATGCATTTTAAAATAAAAAATAAATTTATTCAGACATGTGCGCAAGACATGGTCATATATATTTATTAAAATAAATATTTTATAAACATTAATTTACATAGACATTATTATATTATTATACATATCTTATTTTGTTTTAAAAAAAATGGGTTTATATATTTTTTACTACCAAATAAAGTACACGCACATTACGATGCAGCAAATACAAATACACAACGCTTACAATCATGAACTCCTTGATCCACCAGTCTACCCGGTCAAATCCAATTACAGAGACCCTATCTACCCCAATAAAATACACGCTGCATAACAGTACATATCAAACATCATAATACAAAGAAGACAGAAGGTCTGTTCATTATTTCACATCCCTAATGAAGACACAAACCGCCCTGTATCTTCTTCTAAACATCATTTACCAGCCCACTGCCTGGTACCGTAAAGAACCCTGCCAACATAGACTCGTTCCACATATCGACTTAGTATGATTTCCAATATCTACCCTACTCTTGGCTATAGATTCAGGCATCAACAACTCATTATCAAACAATCTCCAAGTATCTGAAAGGTATTCCTTCGCATCAAATCTACAAATAAGGGTTCATGTAGACCTAAAACTCCTACCAGCTGATCATCGGTTTTCGCTCTTGAATGGATTGTCAGTGTCGCGGTGGCCCTCTAAGGCAGAACCCAATATCATCATGCACAGACCTTGTTCACTCCAATGAAGAAGAACCTTTTGCTCTAAATATTTGCATGAAATATGTTCTTGAGCAATTAATTCTCTCGAATCGGCAGTTGAATATAAATTTAGAAACTCGGTTTCGCCAGTATAATTGCACATCAGGACTCGCTGTCCAGGTCCCACATATTACTTTGATAAAAGGAATCAGTACAAGTTGGAAAATTATTTATCGATCCTTGAATCTGTTTCTAATCTAAACACTTTGAATTCATATGCGAAAAACCGTGTTGTAAATCTTAAGGCACTATACAATTGGAAGATTTGTGCCTATCATAATAAAAACTCGCCTGAAATACATAAGTTTGAATCTGTGTGGGAAGAAAGCAAACAAATCCTAATAACGCCTAATCCTAAATCCATAATCGATGGAGGAGGCTTACCCAAAACGGTGTGGTGGAATCAACATATGATGTAAAAGTGTAATTGAAACTGCCATTAATATACATTGTAACAGATCCAAATCAATTGGATCGGCATTTGATTGAGTTCAAGCATTCCCGAATTGAAGTCAAAATTGCAGAAATGGAGAAATCGGCATAAGTAAAGAAAATTGAGATGCGATTTCACCTACATCCCCATTTTTCCTGAATCTTGGAATAAATTGAATGGATTGGCATAGGATTTGAGTACATAAATCACGATTTCAAGCTTATAGTGGAAGAGATACGTGATCTCATGAAGTGTGGAAATGGATCGCCTGTTTCTCTCCCCATGGGAGAGAAAAACAACCGCCACACAATTATACATACATACATATATATACATATATATATATAAATTAATTTTTTGTATATATTGGTTTTGGCTTTTTAAATAATTTTTTAATGTATTTTATAATTGTTTTAATTATATTCATATTGATATGTGCATATATATATATATATATATGTATTTATACAATGTTAATTTTTATACATATGTTTATATATATATGTATGTATGTATTTATATATATTCATACAAAATTATTTAAATAAAATTATAGTGTGTGTGTATATATATATTTATAATATTATATATATAAGCATAAGTATATAAACATATATTTGGACAATACATTTTTATATTTGATGAGCTAACATGTCCGTTTTGGTGTAAATCCCAGCATTTTTATACGGGCACGTTATACCATGCACGGATTTATATATTACACATGCACACACGCACACATATTTATATGATACACGTTTATATTTAATATAGCGTAAAGTAAATTATATAGCATTATATTATAAATTTAAATAAAATAAAAGATTTTATTTAAATAAACTTTAGAAATGTTCTAAATAAATTTGATTTCATAGGCCCAATATTGATCCTATAAGAATTCTTTTTGAAATTCACTCGTAACTTCCACTATACGCTGACCTATCTGCAACAGTGGTATCAGAGCCCAATAGCCTAGGTGTCTAAATTAGTCATGTTAAGCTTAACTAATTAATCTCACATCGTAGTTAGTAGGGTGTCTAGAAAGGTAGTGTCTAAGATTGAGTTTGGGCAATCAAGTACTCTGCCCTACCTGGCTACCGGCCAAATCCGAACAGATATATGAGCCCAAAAGTTGTCCATAATAGAAAAGGCTCAATTTGAATTGGACCTCGGACTAATTTTCAATTTTTTTTGAAAACTAAAAATATAATATTTAGATTTAAAAGTTAAATTTAAAATAAAAAATACATGTATTATAATAATTGCAATATAATAAAGTTTTTCAAAATGTTTGAAAAATAATTCAAATTAATTTCGAAAGCTTTTAATTTTTTTATTAATAAGATTAATAAAATAAGTTAATTAATAAATAAATATATACATGTGTCATATATTAAGATATATGTTATGTTATTTTAAAATGTTTAAAATGTCATAAGTATACATGTATGTATATGAATTGAATTTTGAAATAATTAATATAATTTAATTAAAATAGTTTGATTGAATAATTGAAAAGTTAATTAATTGAATAATATACACGTGTATATGATATATGTGTTATACTACAAAAGTTATAGTATATAATAATAATTGAATATAAATGTTATATGAATATGTAATTAGTTAAAATGTTAATTAATTAAATAAGATTTAATTAGTATACTTTTATACATAAGACTATTATATATAAGTAATATAAAAGTTATATAACAATAAAACTTATATAATATCAATGTATAAACTAAAGGTGGAACTTTAAAGAAACTAAAACAGACTTAAGGAATAAATACATACGTAAATGTATGTATACTGTGCTTTCCGATGCGTCCGACACTTGAATCACGAGAGTAATATATAAGAATTATATTATTTCATAAGCCTATATCACTCAATATTATATATATTAAAGATTATGAATCTTCAATATAACGCTTCCCTTTACCATATATATATATATATATCTGTTAATAAATTACTTGCATACTCCTTATTTGTTAAGCAAACTCAATCTAGGGATGTCATATGTAGTATTATTAATATATTGAATATACAAGATAAGGTTAATTATATGTATTTGTTGAGAAAAGTCAAGGTACATATACTGCACTTAAGCCATCGCGGTATGGTTGGTATGAGTGAATAATTTCATACCGACTTGTTGAGCAAACTCAAGATTAAAGTGAAATTAGGACAAAGTACCAAAGGTTAGGAGTTGCATGTAATACAACCGGTAAGGAGTTATCCACCGTCCGTGGAGCTATGATTTGTTAAGCAAACTCAAGGTCAGAATTCCAAGACGGCCAAGTCATAACACCTACTAAAGAAGTCAAAAGACTTATATGTTTTGACTTAAGGTTTGGCAAAACATAAAAGACTAGTAGGAGCTTATTAGTAAAATGAAACATAAAGTTTAACCTTACTAATATTATAAGAACATCTACTATGATTTATCCTAATAACCTATGGCTTAAACTTGCAAAAAATGATAACTCCAAAACTGTTTTTTGAAAACAGCAAGCTTACTGGACCAAACTATACCGACTGGCTAATTAAGAGCAATTAAAACAACGTTAACTTATGAGTGCCTATGGTCAGCTATTACATGTGAATCCATAGAGCAAACCGTCGATGATGCGGACCCTAAACTACGAGTTGCTTATGAAAAATGGGTGTTAGACCTAGAAATCGCCCAAGTTTTTGTATTGTCTACATTAGGCAAGCTGCTGTAGAGGTAGAATGAAAATATGTTTGTCCATGAGATATTTGATAGTCTCAAGGTTCTGTTTGGTGAACAATCACGTTCCATAAGGTACGAGCTTATGAAGAAGCTGTTCAATACCAAAATGACCAAAGGATAGAAAGTGTATGATTACGTGCTAATGATGAAGGGCTATATTTATAGGCTTTCACAATTGAACGTACATACAAGCAACGAATTGCAACTAGATTTGATCCTTGGTTCTCTTACTCCTTTGTACGAACCATTCATACTGAATTATAATTTGAACCAATTGAATATGAATCTCATGGAGCTCCTCAATATGTTGAGGTCAGTCGAGTCATAATCTAAAGATCAAAGGACTGTACTTATGGTAAAGGGAAGTGCATCATCTTCAAAAAGTTCGAAGAAGCGAAAAAGAGAAGGAAAGAAAAACTAGAAAAGTAAGAAGACCAATGACAAGGGTAAATGTCACCACTGCCACAAAAAGGTCATCGAAAAGGGAATTGTCCTAACTTCTTGAAGATTGTTAGGGAAAAGAGAAAGGTTCTACGGCTCCATCAGAGGCTTAGGAACTAGCGCCGCATGGCAAGAGGAGAGCTGAGGCTCCAAGTTGCTAATGGATCCATGGAGATGCAATGGCGGTAGGATACTATCATTTAAATTTTCTTAGTGGATTTGTAATAGGATTAAGTAATTGCTATTTTGTAAAAGACTTTATTTGTGGAATTATTCCTTTTTGTAGATTGTATTGGAATATTTCATTTTGTAAATAATGTTATGAACATTAGTTTGGATGGAAATAAAGTCAGAGATGGTATTCTTGAAAATGACATTTATGTGATTAATGCTAATTATGTGTGTTCTATGAATAATTCTTCTAACAATATAAATTATAGTTATCTTTGGCATTGTAGGCTAGGTCATATTAGTGAGAAACGACTACACAAATTGAAATTCAAAGGTTTTCTACCATCAACTGATTCTGAATCATTTGATATGCGTGAGTCGTGTCTCAAAGGTAAAATGACGGAGCAATGAAAGAGTTATGAACTCTTAGGTTGGTACATAGTGATGTATGGCCTGATGCTTATAATTACCAAAGATAATAATTCTTACTTTGTTACCTTCACTAATGATTTCTCGAGACTAGGATATGTGTATCTTATGAAGAACAAATTCAATGTCCATGAGAAATTTTTTGAATATGAAAATGTAGTAAAAAACCAAATGGGCCATAAGCTTAAGATCCTTCGATCAGATCAAGGAGGTGAGTATGTTGGATAGGATTTCCAATAGTACTTAGAAGATAATGGGATTATCTCTCAAGTTACTTGTAACAACCCTGTTTTAAAGTTGTAATACTAATTTAATTTAATTAAAATAGAAATGTTTGAATTCGATTTTTTGACAATTATTATTTTTGTAATCAAATCATTATTCAATTAGTCTATTTAATAAAGGTATCTGTTGTAATAAAATTGAATTGGTTAATAAATTCCATTTTAGAAAATACATTAAAATTCAAATAAAATGTTTTAAAAAATATAAAATGTTTTAAAGTGTAAATAATTTTATATACTCGGAATAGATGGAAAGAAGTTTTATTTGATATTAGTAACATTTAGAAATGAGCCATCACTAAGATCACGAAAAATTAAATGTATCGAATGAGATTTAACAATAAATTGTAAAAGTTTAACATTTTCTTTCCAACCTACCATTAGTCCCCATAGAGGTAACCCCGGCAGGGAGATGAACCTAATGACTAATGTGTAGTCCCCCTAAACTCCTATAAAATCTATATTTAGGGTGTTTTATTTTTTTTCTTGTAATAAAACGATATCAATATTATTATCATTAACATATGACCTAAGTTTACTACATTTTTTTAGATCATGTAAACCTCCAACGTTCCAACTAATGTATCTCATGGTCCAACCGATCTAATCCGTTCTGATTCTCTACTTCTAATATATTCTATATCTACCTGAATATCATCAAATATAAAACTAGATTTCCAAGCTAAATAGCGTATGTACCTAGTAGATAATCTACTCAAAGCAGAAGGACAATAAGTATTGCCTAAATTAAGATCCATACCCGAGCTAGAGTCCTTAGAAACTCTAGTGGCCGCTCTATGAATACGAACACTCCTCCTCACCGATCTAGAAGATCTAGAGCCTGAACCAACCTCTTGCATTGAGCTAGAGTCCTTAGATATTCTAGTGGCCGCCCTACTAATATAAGCACTTCTCCTTCCCGACCTTTATGAACTCAAATCACCGCTAACCTCTCTATGCATAAGCACTGGAATCTGATTAGCATGTGCCAAAACTTGATCTCCACAATTCATTTCATCATCGTACAAAGTCTTTTGAATATCCACAACCTTTCCTATTTCACCCATTTGATCGAAACAACCAGTTGTCTCATTTTTCATTGGAGATTTTCCACATTCATTAGCAACCGCATTCATGTTTTCAAGTGCTAGAAATTCTTGATTTTCATTTTCTAGCCCATTTGAGTATCCTATACAAACATCGATCAATACGACTGAAGAACCACTTATTCATTTCTTGTTGTATATATCACAGTGTACATATTCTAGACAGGCCCGGCCCAAGTCCAAGACAGGCAAGACATTTGTCTAGGGTAGCAATCGCGGAGGAGCAACAAAAAAAATTTCATGCTACTGCAAATAGATCGTGCGCTGCGCCTCCAATACGGACATACCCACTGCTCCACTGACGACGCCAATCATCTGCCCCTCCCGCAACCATCTACCACAGCCGACGCCCACTAGCCGCCACCACCAACATCGGTGCCGACTCGCAATCGCCAACCACGAGCTCCAGCCTCCAGAACAGCCTGAACAGGTGCGTGACTCTCCTGTATTGATCCAAATTTTTCTGAAAAGAGAATCGTACGTAGAAAAAAACAATTTGATGAAGATTTAGTAGATAATGATGATAAACAATCTCCCAAGGACAATTTTAGAGTTACTTATTTTCTTCATATAATTGATCAAGCTTTAACATCACTTAGAGATCAATTTGAGAAATTTAAACTTTATGAAGGAACTTTTGGCTTTTTGTTAAATTTGAGATTTAAAACTATTGATGATGAGGAATTGAAGAAGCATTGTATGAAATTAGAAAGTTTTTTAGAACACGATGAAGACCAAGATATTTGTGGTAAAGAATTATTCTTTGAGCTTTGACAACTAAAATGAATTCTACCATCGGAAGTAACTAAATCAATTGATATTCTAAATTTCTTGAGGTCATATAGGGATGTAAGTGGACTTCTAAATGTCTAGGTTGCTTATCGAATTTTATTGACAATCCCGGTCACGGTTGCTACGACGGAAAGAAGTTTCTCAAAATTGAAATTGATAAAAACATATCTTCGAAGCACTATGTCGCAAGAGAGATTAAGTGGATTAGCGATTATTTCAATTGAAATGAGTACTTGGATAAACTTAACTATGAGGAGGTCATAGAGGAGTTTGCTTCAAAGAATGCAAGAAGAAGTTGTTTTCGTTAGCTTGTATTTTGGCATGATACCTTGTTGAGATTTAGATATTTTGAGATGTAAACTAATGATTTAGTTTAACAATGTTTTGTGTTCGGCATTAAATTTTATAATTATATTGCATTTTATTTTGGGCATATAAAAGTATTGTTATTTTATAAAGTGGGGCAACAAAAAATGATAAAAAATTTGTTTCGTCTATGGCATCGTATATTGTCGGGCCGGCCCTGATTCTAGAGCAACTAGATAGTGTAGCTATTGTTCACTTGTCTTGCATTGAATTAAAGGCGGTCTTGTATGGACTAGTGCAAACATTATCACCATGTACTTCAAATCGGTTGTCTTTCTCCGCATGTACTGTTGTGCATGTACTATTATGGCTGGTGCAGTGCATATATATGTCCTGTCTTGTATTGAATTGAAGACGGTCTTGCATGGAATAGTGCAAGTATTATACCTGTACCGCATTGAATTGAAGAGTTTTGCACTGTTAAACTCTTCTTCCTCATCATACAGGCTCTCCAATATCATATCATCAATATCCATCAGCAAACTTCGGCCCCAAATCCACAACCCAAAATGATTAAATATTTCTGCAACACACACTCATTCTTTGTTTTCTACTTCAAGCAGTTTATATCAGAATCTAAAACAACTATTTGTTTCCCATTATCAACTTCACAAAAACTAGTATTATCAAAACCAAAATTATCGTCAAATATCATCCCAATGTTGTCTTCAATATCCTCAAAAGAGCCACTATTTTATCATTATCATTAAATTTTCCATCAATATTAGCAAGGACATCGAATTTATTAAAAATAACTACCTTTAAATCATCTTGAGTCTCTGATTTAGATACATGTTTAGTAGCCGTTTTAAACTCCTCTTCTATACTTTTTACACCCTGATTAGGCAAGAAGACTTCAGATCCTTCATATTTTCTTGAATCTTCATCATCACAAATGTCATTAAGTTCATATCCTACTACAACCGGAACCATCCTCATAGCATCAGAATTACTATAGTCATGATATAATTTTTCACTGTCTAACAAAGAATGGCCTTTACTACCTTAGGTATAAATCTTTTCACTTTTCACATTTGTATCTTTGCTAAATTGTTTCACAGCCATGGTCTTATCATTTGAATCATATCTAATATTTTTCAGGATAAATTATCAAAATGTCAGTAAATTTTATTGAAGAAGAAGCTAACTTCGACCTTTTCCCTAACACAACAATCAAGTAGTAAATTTCTTAGTTTCAGGAATTCCAGAACAAAATAAAATCTATGATCTGCAGTACTCACTGCTTTTACCAGAAAAGAATTTAAACCCATCGAGTAGTTTGATTTCTTGTGACCAAAATATCCACATTTAAATTTATGTACTGTTGTCCTCATCCATATCTTAAAAATGGATAAATATGTGATATCCGAAAATATGTATAATACAACAACGTGGTATGAAGTTATACCTAATAAAATTATTAAAAAAGTAAATACATTAAAGTGATTTGGAATATAGTCAATGAATAAAAGTTCATTTTGGTTTAATAAAAATGTTTTTTATTGCAAGAAAAGGAAAAAAATATTTTATTAGTAAGTTAAATGGGAAATTTGGAATTATATTAATGTTAAGTTTTAATCAAAAATATAAATTAGTGAATATTTTATTGATAAATGAACAAGCAATGAAATATTTGTAAAATATCGTTTTAAAATTACTAATATGAAATAAAATGCTGTTTAATGTTAAAATAAAATTTAAAAGGATGAAAAATGGATTATGTGAATTAAAAATATAATAATGTATGTAATTTGTTTGAACTAAGCAAGTGATGAATAAAAACATTTTCTTTGTTTAAAATGGGCAAATTTGATTTTATAATGTTGTTTAAGGCAAATATTATTTGAAATGAATTTTCATGGGGTTAAAGTGTGAAAAACACGTCAGAACTTTGTTTAAGGTTGAAATGAATTTCCACATGTAATACCCAACATCTACGTAGTAACAATGTGTTGTAGTGATACCTGACAGTTAGAGGGAAACTGTTAATGTTTATACGACCAATTGATAGAGAACCTATAATATATATCACAGCGCATAGACAAAATATAATATCAACATAGATAAAAAATAGCCATGTGACTAACCATATCGAAATGAACCAAAACATTATATCAGAGTGCAGCATAGGTTCATCGGATTATTCAAAATATATAATAAGAGTTTATACATCTCCATACGTCATAAACTCCAAATATAAACTCTCTCTATATACATTAGATAAGTGCCAATAGCTCCATGGCACGGCGCAAAAGAAATAAGCAGTGACATCTCCATAATAATAGCTTATATAAGAAAGTTTAAGCCTTCTGCTCGTCCTCCGCACAACTCCATGTTTTATACCATATATGTCAATCTACTCATTTAAGAATATCAAAGAATATAAGAATTAATGCAAATAACCTTGGTTCAGACAACAGGATGGTAAGAGAAATCTATAAGCCTTAGAAATGTAGACGTAAGGTTAATATATCGTAATATAGCAATACAGTATAGAGAATCATATCTGACATGTTCCTGCAATCAACAATTTAGCACACAAACACAATGTATGCTAAACTACTATCATTAGTAAAGGGTGTGCTACTCCATCTAAGTATAACTAGGGTGTTTGAGTATTAGACTAGATAATATCCACGTCCTATAATAATAGTAGATATCACAATCATCACATAACCTCACATTTCTCACACTTAATGTCGTTAGATTTAAGATAGCTAAAATGACCACGTCATATGATTAACGACTACTTAACATCATGACTCCATCAATGCTCAAAACCTTGCCCACCTGGATGGTTAGGAACTAGACCATCATCGTAAGGTCCATAGATATGGATCACATCGTGCAATCCATAATGAGCGTCCTCACCTACTCCCTTACGATCATACATCAAAACCATTGAGTGATTAATGACCATTTGCACACATACTAATAGTATAACCCGCTTATTCCACTCCATTACTCACCATCATACTGAATTTGCATCTCGGACAATTCCCTGATGCTTCTACTTGCTCTACACGGTAGCTCACAACAAATAGGCATTGTAGCCTGGATTGGTATCGATCCACCATGGATCGGCACAACCCATATACTTAGCAGAAATCTACTCCTAGTTGCTACCTAAGTCAAATTAGCCTAAAATCCAACTTGTTGATGGATTGGTGTCCTTCCATATGGATTCCGTTCAAGTCTAATTGCCTTAGATTCTTTTATGTCCCCAAATCTCAAAAGTGCAAGTTTCCATAATTTTCATGGATTGATACCGATCTGTATGGATCAGTGGTAATCTATCAATTTTTTGAAAATGACAAAGGTCTTTTGTCTTGTCAAATTTCTGCATCAATCCAGATCCTTATCATATCATGGTAATTCAAACATATAAACAATCTTAACATGTTATAACATTCACATACACATCCATATTGTTCGAAAAGGATTTTTTGTTGATTAGAGAACAGCCAAATTACATTGTAATAAAAACATCAAGCACACGACGTATAATTGTAGTACGTATGTGAGTACAAGTCGATCTCACAAGGAAAGCAAAAATTTCAATATTGCTTAGTAAAATTATCCTAAAAGTTTTTAAAATGTTTTTTAACTAAAAGTGTATAAAAACTAGATAAAAATTGGAATTAAAACTATGAGATTAAAAGGCATTTTAGAGGTAAATCCACACTCATTTTCACATAAATCAACACAAAGTAAATTTATAATCTCTCTTTTTTAGCACATGTAGAATTAGTTGATATATTAAACACAAGTACGGTATATTTGTGAAATTAATTAACACAACTTAAACCATTAAACTTTAATACACCATCCAGACCCACTTGTCAAATCTAATGAAAATGATTATGAAATTAAAAAAAAATCTATTTTAAGCTTGATTTATTTACTACTTTTGAACTAGTAACATAGAACATCAAATTTTGATTCTGCTTTCACTTTCATCGTCAAAATCGTAGTTAGATGAAGATGCAACTTGTGTTTATATTTGATTAAGTATATCCTAGTTGTGATTAACAACATAGGCTATCAAACTCACTAATAAATACCAAACTTTCATCTAAATCTAATATTTACATTAAGCACCAAAGAAGAGATCAAAAATGAAACCATTATGTTGAATTTACATGATTCATGAGAGCTTCATTACCCCTAAATAGAAGGGGTTTAGCTTCTCATACTTGAATTCATTTCAACACAATTACATTTGAATATAAACAAAAAGAAAGGAAAACTAATTAAAGAGAAAAGGGGAGCTAAATAATTTGCATAAAAAAAACTAATCTACTTGCATGAAATAATAAGAAAGCATGAAAGAGCATGAAAGAAAAGCATAAAACAAAAGTGCACAAAAGAAAAGACAAGGCTAAGAAGCCATTAAAGATAAGAGAACTTTTATTTTTGATTTATGGCTACAATTATATGCATAAAAGAAGAGGTCCATCACATGAAATATAAGAGGGTATTTATCCATGTCTAACATCCTAATCTCTTTTTAGGGAGCTACACAAAATGCCCGTGACTTTGTGTGGCCTCCAAGTCATCATTAATGTTTAATTAATCTTCCACTAACATGTGTTTTTTCTTTTCAATGTGGTCCATTGGCAAGTGGGTAAGTGGGCTTCTCCATGTTTATTTAATTCCTTCTTTTCTTCATTCTTTTGGCTTACACTACTTATGCATGTATATATCCACGAAGTCTCTTCTAATTTGCACTTGATTTTCTACAAAATTAATTTAATTTTTCAAATAAATTTTCTCAAAATAAATGTATACACAAATTACCGTTTTGCCTAAATGTAGATGAGTGAATGATGATTTGAAAACACTTCTAAAATTTGGTAAAAATATGTAAAAAACAGCTTAATATGTCCCTTATTTTAATATAAGAAGATTAAGTATGAGAGTAAAAATATACATTTTTACATGCATATATTATACTCTCACACTTATCTTTTTATCTATTCTCGAATAAAGTAAAACTAAGATAAATCCACTTTCGTAGGAAGCACGATTGCATTGAGCACATGCAATAAGCCGTTAAACCTCTAGGCGTCCCTAGTAGGACGAATGTTGTCTTGTGAGGGTTTTCAGCAGCTACTACCCACAAAATCCATATGCGATACACAAAATACCTAATGCAAGTTTTATTTACAAAGATGTGAATGTAGTTTTTATTATAAAATGAAGCACTTACTTTTTAAATTGACATGAAATAGTAATATACATGTCTCAGTCATCATCAAGAAATTTCGATCTTGTACTAATCAAAACTTCTAATAAAAAATAAGTTATCATTACAATTAAACTCTAGCTTGGCTAGTTAATTTGATTGATAACACAGTGCAATTATTAAATAAATTCTTTGATTGATTGTCAAAGTTTGCAAAGCGGTATCTTCATTTCCTTCTGTAAAATAAGTCAAACCAAGACAGTACTTAGGTTTTAATTGCTTACTCTCTCTCTCTTATTTGTAAAAAAGATTGTTAATATTAACATTATTATTATTTATGTACTCCTAAGTCAGAAAACTGAGGCCGACTATACCATCCATGCACTACCTTGTGGGCTTACGTGAGAAGAGTACAGCGTGGTGAGTGTGCACACTTATGTGTTAACACCTGACTCTAGCTGTTTATTATTATTATCATCATCTATATAAATATATATACATATACATACACCTAACTCAGAAATTTGAAACCAGATATACCATTCATGCACTGCCTTGCGGGCTTGCATGAGAAGAGTACAGAGCGTGGCAGGTGTACACACTTACGTGTTTACATGAATCTAGGAGTTATTTTATTATTATTATTATTATTATTTAAGAGAGTTTTGCAAAATCATCTTAGCATCAAATAACTTTAGATATTAAATTTTTTAACATACGTACTTTATATCAACCATTTTTTAAACGAAAACTACAATTTAGAAAACATTTTATAATTATCTCTAATGAGTCTCCCAATATACCAGTTATACCATAGTTGCCTTTAATTTAAACTTTTCTTTTTATTATTCGTTGGGACAAGTAATTTTCCTAAAATATTAAATCTAAAGACCAGATTGTATGCTTACTCTACCATGCCTATCAAAAAGTAAATAAATATGCAATTTTTTTTGAAAGAAAGGGGAAATATATGCAAAAATCAAACCATGTAAAATCAAAATAAACATGGGACTCTCCCCCACACTTGATTTTGACTGTGTCCCTACAGTCAATGCATGACATAATGAGTTTAATGGAGAAACAATATGTACATATTTACAAGAGAGGGTTTAAATTACTTACTAGACGTAGTGGGGCTCATGAAGAATCATGAGCTCCTCCTCTCGGTCACTTGCCAATTCCAAGTACGGCTTTAAATGACGACCATTGACTTTAAAATTTGATCCATCCCTAGGGTTTTCTATTTCTATGGCACTGTGAGAAAAAATAGTACATACCATGTATAGTACGGTCCATTTTGATTTTAATTTCCTAGAAAATAAATGAAGTCAAGAGTCATACAAAAGAATTTTTTGATTTGGCGAAAATGTTTTTCTTAAGATTGACTTGTCATGAAAAACTTTGGTTTTTCCTTGTAAAATTTTGAACTTTCATACGCATCATTTCTAATCTCTTCTAATTTATTGAGTTGTAATTTTTTGTTTTCGCCGGCCTTGTCAAGGTCGAAGTTTATGTTCTTTATAGCCCACAACACTTTATGTTCAAGCTCGAATGATAAGTGACACACTTTACCATATACTAATATATAACGGGACATCGTAACATTAGTTTTAAAAGCAATTCTATAAGCCCGAAGTGCATAAGTCAATTTTTGAGACCAATCTTTTCAATTTTTATTAATAGTTTTCTCCAAAATTTATTTGATTTTTCGATTTGAAACTTCAACTTGACCACAAGTTTGAGGATGATAAGAAGTGGATAATTTGTGGGTTATCGAGTATTTCCTCATTAAAGCTAGGAAAGATTGATTACAAAAATGGGTTCCGTTATCACTTATTATTGTGCGAGGTGTACCAAACCTAGAAAAGATGTTTTTTTAGGAATTTCATAACAAATTTATGGTCATTTGTTTTGCACGGAATAGCTTAAACCCATTTGAAAACGTAATCGATAGCAAGAAGGATATAAAGATATCTAAAAAAATTAGGAAATGGTCCCATAAAGTCAATTCCTCTAACGTCAAAGATTTTGATTGTAAGGATGAGGGTCAAAGGCATCATGTTCCTTTTCATGATTTTTCCTAACATTTGACAACGATCGCACGCTTGACAAAACTCGGACGTGTCTTTGAAAAGTGTAAGCCAATAAAAACCATATTGGAGCATCTTTTCCATGGTTTTCTTCGGACCAAAATGTCCACCACAAGCATGGTCTTGACAAAATGAAAGAACACTCTTGATTTCACTATCCGGGACGCATTGTCGAATGATTTGGTTGACAAGTATGGATCGTCAGAACAGAAATACTTCACTTGGGATAGAAATTTTTATTTATCTTATTTGGGCTAAAATGAAGGAGTTTCCTTAGTGACTAAATAGTTCACTATATTGGCAAACTACGGATCGATAGAAACTTAAAAGAGTTGTTCGTTAGGAAAATTCTCGTTGATGGGAAAGAAGATGGTGTGTTTGGAAGATGAGATACGTGATCGGCTATGACATTGTCAGATTGTTTTTTTATCTTTGATTGTAAGATTAAATTCTTGAAGTAATAGGATCCAACGAATCAAATGTGACCTAGCATCCTTTTGAGCAAAAATGTACCTAGAGCAGAATGGTCAGTGTAGACCATGACGTGTGAGCCTATCAAATAAGGTCTAAACTTTTCGAGTGCAAAAACTACGACTATAAGCTCTTTTCGGTGGTTGTGTAGTTGAGTTAAGCATCATTTAAAATAATACTAGCACTGTAGATGACGTAAAGGATTTTGTTGATGCGTTGTCCTAAGACTGCACCAACCATAAAGTTAGAAGCGCAACGCCTTATTTTGAAAGGAAGATCTCAATTGGGTGAGCAAATGATGGGAGCAGAAACGAGTTCATTTTTATGACTTTCAAATGAAGAGACACAATTAGAATTGAAATCAAAATGAACGTCATTTACCAAAAGAGTAGTCAAAGGTCGAGCGATTTTGCAAAAGTCTTTTACAAAGTGTCGATAGAAATCAGCATGTCTTAGGAATGATCAAATGTCCTTAGCGGATTTGAGAATGGGTAGATTTGAAATAACATCAATTTTTTCTTTATCTACCTCAATGCTTTTATTTGAAATGACATGTCCAAGGATTATGTCATGTTTGACCATAAACTGGCATTTTTTTCCAATTTAAAGTTAAGTGTTTTTTTTGCATCGATTCAGAACCAACTCAAAACGGTATAATCACTCGGAAAAAGAGTCTCCGAAGATCCAAAAATCGTACATAAAACTTCTAAAAAGCGTTCGATTGTGTCAGAAAAGATGCTAACCATGCATCATTGGAAAGTTGCAAGGGCATTGCAAATTCCGAATGGCATACACCGATAAGCAAAGGTATCAAAAGGACACATGAAAATTGTTTCTCTTAATCTTTAGGAGCGATTGAATTTGGTTATAACCGGAATAACCATCAAGGAAACAATAGAATTTGTGGCCGACTAATCGTTCAAGCACTTGGTCGATGAAAGGAAGTGGAAAATGGTCTTTACTTGTTGCAGCATCTGATTTTCGATAATCAATACAAATATACTAACCTATTTGAGTATGAGTTGGAATGAGTTTGTTAGCGTCATTTGTGATAACGGTGAGTCCAGATTGTTTCGGTACGATGTGAATTGGACTAACCCAAGAGCTGTCGGCTATGGGATATATGATACCGTTACCCAGGAGTTTAAGAATATCTTCTCGAACCGCATCCTTCAATTTGGGTTAAGCTTTCATTACGCATTACAGGTAGGTTAGGCTTTGTTGATTAAGTGAATGCGATGTTGAACAATTGTAGGGTTAATTCCCTTAATGTCAGAAATGGACTACCCAATTTCTTCTCTGTTTTTTGAAAGAATAGAAAGAAGAGATGCTTCTTGGTCAAGGGACAGATCGGTAGAAATAATGATGGAAAAATTTTCGTTTTCACTTAAGTATGCGTACTTAAAGTGAGAAGGAAGAGGTTTTAGCTCTAACCTAGGAGGTTGCTCAACAAAGAAATCAGTTGAGTTTCGGACTCAACTATGTGACGTTTGAAAGGAAGTGTGTCTTCGATCTCATTTTGCATGTCATGAAACAATTATTCGTACTCGCCATCGTGTTCGTCATTAAGGTCAATTGTTTTGTTTTTGAAGTTTTCATGAATTACGTTAACTTATAAAGTGTGGTCGAATGATTCGTTTGATTGAGTTTCTAAATTGAAAATGTTAAGATCTATGGTCATGTTACAAAAGGAAATTTTCATTGAACCATTTTGACAATTGATTAAAGCATTGGAGGTGGCCAAAAAGAGTCATCCTAAAATTAAAGGGATTTGGCTAGTGAGATTGTTTACAAGTTGTGTTTCAAGGAGGACGAATATAAAAGCAAATTTACACTCGCACTTAGGTCTAGCAAACATTTGTTGATTTTCTTCTCTCCTATCGCACACGAGATCGTAGGGCAATCGGGATCTTTGTATTTTATAGGAATGGATTGAGACAAGACTTCACTTAGATCGACCGCTAAAAATACTCTTTTCGGCACTTGAGTGTGGTGTTTTGAGTGAATAGGTCCTTCAAAAACTTAGCGTAAGTTGGGACTTGTTGAATTATATCTAAGAGAGGAATGTTCACTTTGACTTAACAAATTTTGCAAATTGTTATTCGAATGAAGATTTTGAGTGGCCGCTTTAGCCGAAGTTTCCAAACTTTTCTCGAGTGATGTCATTCATTTGTCGTCTTCAGAAAAAAAAAGATTGTTGCGCTTGGTTTTGAAAAGGTGGCGTAGAGTTTTGTTGAATTTTCTTTGGTTGAAAAGGAGGATTTGAAGCATTGTTCGGAAATGCTTGAAAAGATGGTCGAACCAAATTCGTGTTCGAATTGTTTTGGTTCCATGCAAAGTTAGGATGATTTCTTCAACCGGGATTGTATGTTGGAGAGAATAGGTTATTCATAACTTTGTTAAAAGCGTTGATTTGTTCTAACGAGTAAGGACATTGATCGGCAATGCGATTTGGATGGTTACATTTATAACACAAGACTTGAGAAGCTTGGTTCATTTGATTAGATAAAAGAACATTATCAAATTTATTTATCATCGCATCGATTTTCACATCTAAATCTAATGATGATTCTACCAAATGTGCGCTCGATCATGAATAGATTGATTTCTCCTTAGATTGTTCCCATTGAGTTGATTTTCAGCTAAGTTTTCGAAAAATTGCCAAGCGACATCGTGATGTTTGTGCTAAAAGTTTCCTTGGCACATTGATTCGAGCATTGTTTGAGAACTATTTTCAAGTCCGTCGTATAAAATTTTGCAAAGAGTCCACTTTTCAAAATTGTGATAAAATTATGATGTGGACTTTTATTAAAAGTTCCTTAAAATCTTTCAAAGTATTTTCCAAAAGATTCACCCCCAAATTGATGAAAATTTACAATTACATTTCGAATTTTGGTTGTTTTCTAAGGAGTAAAATTTCTTTAAGAAAACTCTTATAAATTCATCCCAAGTTTTAATCGAATTTGAAGGCAAGCTATATAACCATTTCTCGACGTAGTCAGTAAGTGCGAATGGAATTAACCTAAGTTTTATTCCATCGTCACACAATTGTATTGAAGTTTAATAGTTGCACAAACTTATTCAAATTTCATTAAAAAGATACAAGGATCGTCATTTTCAAAGTTGTCAAATTTTGGATGTGTGTTAATGTGACTTGAATAGATTCTGAAGTGATTGCCCATTGGAGTGGGTAAGGTAATGCAAGAAGGAACATAAACTCGATCGGGGAAAATTCTATCCATGAGGATAAGAGGAAAATTTTCTTTAGCCATGGTTAAAGAATTATTTGTTCGCACTAAACGGTTCATAGAAATGTCATGAGTCCAAACACTCATGCATAAGTGAGAAGATTAAGGGGAGAAAGAAGAATAAATGAAAGAAGTGACAACAAAATAAGAGAAAAGATGGAAGTGAGTTTTTTAGTTTAAATGTTTGTTTTTTTCGGATTTTTTTTTGAATTTTTGTTTTTGTTATATAAGAGAAAAGATGAAAGTGAATTTGTTTTTAAAGAAAAATGCTTTTTTTGTTTTGATTTTTTTTGTTTTCTTGTTTTGTTTCTATATGCATAAAACTAGCACGCCTAAATGAATGCAAGGACTTAATCAGAATTTTTTTGTCCTTGGTAGCTCATAACCCAAAGTTGTATTGTGGTACTTTGAATTAATTCAATGAAACAATTCTTAGCTAGGTAACAAAGATGATTTATCAGTGCACACGAATCACCATAGCAATGCAGCCGAAGGTTTAAATACCTTCAGAGAAACAATCAATATAATATCTTACGAACCACTATGATAATTATAAATAATTGTTACTTTGTCGTTGCCCTAGACACCAAGCAATAGTTTGTTAAAAGAAATCAACTTGTCAAAATACAAATTTGCCCTAAATGAGCCCATAATACCCTTAAGTCCAACGTCTAATATTTGTAATTAATTCAATTTTATAAAATGAAATGCAATTAGTGGACCAAGTAAGGGTGGTGAAATCTCCACCTTATGTGAATTTGGGTGTTGCCCTTAAAAATAAAAACAAGATGAAATGATGAACAACAAAAATTAATCATGCATTAACAATGCAACTACAAATGATTTTTTTTTGTTTTTTACAAACAAATGAATTACACTAAAGAAAACAAAATCAAACTCAACCCAAAAAGCCAAGGCCCAATACACACAAGCGCCAATACGCAAGTTAAAAACTTCTCTCTGTGAAATAATAAAACGCGAAATCAAATTAAAAACATAGACTCAAAAAAATGTCACTAATTTGAAAACAAATTTTGGGATGAAGGTTCGTTGATTGAGGAGGTGCGAAAAAACTTGATTCGGGTTGTGGTAGTTGCGATAGTGGGAGGGTCAAATTGGTTGTGGGTGTTCGGTCGTGGTTGCGAGTGGTGATGGAGATTGGGATTACGAGTCGCGGGTAGAGGTCGTTGGTGGTTGACGGTGGTTTCAGATGTTTTGGGTGGATACTGCGCTGGCGTGTAGGATGTGGTGTTCATTTTGTTTGTTGGTGATTGGCGGTGGAAATAGAGGTTGGGGATTTGGATGAGGTGATTTTGGGGTGGTTGTTGCAGTGAGGTTAAGGACAATGAAGTTGTGAAGGAAGGTGTTGATAGAGGTGTTGTTTATTTGAGTGGTGAGGTGAAGTTCGGAGGTTGTAGAGGAAGGTTGATTTGTGATAATGTTGGTTGGTTGATGGTTGATGGGAAGAAGGTGTACATAAGGGTGGTGGATATAATGTTTGTGGCGCCGTGGGGTTGTTGGAGCAGTTTTGGGAGGGAGTGATTTGTTTCAGGAGAATGGAGTGTTGTAGCAGTTGTAGATGGATGGCAGAGTGATGGAAGGTTGTGAATAAAGATATGGTTGTACGTGAAGATGATCGAGGTGTTTGGATGGTGGAGTTACTGTCGAATTGGGTTGTTGGAGTTTTGTTTCGGAGGTCGGATTGTGCTGCAGGGGAAGGAATATGGAAGTGATTAAAGAGGAGTACAGGTTGGTGAAGTGTGCTTGCTGTTTGAATGTGCACTTATTTGATGTGCACAGGGAGGTGATGTGCTATGATGAGGAAGGAGTGTTCGGTTGCGCATGCAGGAACCAGGAAGTTGGTAAAGGATTTGGGTAGATGGTCAATTTGAAATGTGAGATGCTATTGGTTATTGTCGTGGTGGATGCAGTGGGTGTGGGATGGTATGGAGTGGAATTGGTTTGATGTATGGGTGCAATAGGAGGTGGATTGAGGTTGGATGTTGTTAGAGAAGACGGTTGGAAATTATGGATTTGGCATTGTTTTGTATAGTAAGAGATGATGTTGGCTTTGAAAAGTGTGTGGTTTGTTAAGTAAATGGTAGTTTGTAGTGATTTGGGAGATGGTTGTGGTGATGCAGAGATGAAGGAAGGTTGTGCAGGACAGTAAACAAAAAACAGAGAGTGAAAATAGAAAACAGTAATGTAATACACACAAACAAAAAATAGTTGATTTAATACAGTAATGGCTTAAATGAACAGTAATGTAATGTGAACAACAGGGAATGAACAGTTTTGAAATGAAAACAAAATGATATAAGAATGTAACACACATAGAAAAATGAACAGCAACTATGAAGTGTAATAATAGAAACTAAGACATAAATGCAAATGGAATTTTTTTAAAAATAATAACACTAAAGCAAAAACTGAAATGCACAAAGTAATACCACACAAGTGAACAACAAATGACAATGATAATGAAATGCACACAAATGGAGTGGACAAAATGCACAAAAATTTCTTTTCTTTTTTGTGTGAAAAATAACAAAAAATAAAATAAACAAAAACAAATATAATCCGAAGAATAAATTAAAATTAAATTGCTTTCCCTGACAACGACGTCAGAAACTTTTTTCGGAACAGATTTTCTGTTGATTAGAAAACCGCCGAATTATATCATAATAAAAAACCATAGGCGCACAGCGCACAATTGTAGTATATGTGCGAGTATGAGTCGATCCCACAAGAATTTTTTTTTTCAATATTACTTAATCAAATTATCCTAAAAGTTTTAAAAATGTTTTTTTTAACTAAAAAATGTATAAAAACTGGAGAAAAATTAGAATTAAAACTATGAGATTAAAAGGCAATTTAGAGGCAAACCCAACCTCATTTTCACATAAATCAACACAAAGTAAATTTATAATCTCTTTTTTTTAACACATGTACAATTAGTTGATATATTTATTACAAGTACGGTCTATTTACGATATTAATTAACACAACTTATACCATTAAACTTTAATACACCATCAAAACCCACTTGTCAAATCTAGTAAAAATGATTATGAAATTAAAAAGAGATTCTATTTTAAAAATAATATATTTACTATTTTTGAACTAGTAACATAGAACATCAAATTTTGATTCTACTTTCACTTTTATTGTCAAAATCATAGTTATATGAAGATGTAACTTATGTTTATATTTGATTAAGTATAACCTATTTATGATTGACAACATAGGCTATCAAATCCACTAATAAACACCAAATTTTCATCTAATATAATATTTACATTAAGCACCAAAGAAGAGATCACAAATGAAATCATATGTTGAATTTACATGATTAATGAGAGCTTTATTACTTCTAAATTGAAGGGTTTAGCTTCTCATACTTGAATTTATTTCAACATAATTGGATTTCAATATAAACAAAAGGAAGAAAAACAAATTAGAGAGAAAAGAAGAGCAAACTAATTTTCATTAAAAAAAGAACTAATCTACTTGCAAGAAATAAAAAGAAAGCATGAAAGAAAAACATAAAACAAAAGTGCATAAAAGAAAAGACAAAACTAAGAAGCTATTAAAGATAAGAGAACTTTTATTTATGATTTATGGCTACAACTACATGCATAAAAGACGAGATCCATTACATAAAATATAAGAGGGTATTTATACGTGTCTAAAACCCTAATCTCTTCTTAGGGAGCTATAAAAAATGCCCTTGACTATGAGTGGCCTCCAAGTCATCATAAATGTTTATTAATCCCCCACTAACATGTACTATTCCTTTTTAATGTAGTCCATTAGCAAGTGGGTAAGTGGGCAATTCCATCTTGATTTAATTCCTTCTTTTCTTCATTCTTTTGGCTTCCACTGCCTATGCATACATAAATCCATTAAGACACTTCTAATTTACACTCAGTTTCCTACAAAATTAAATTAAATTATGCAAATAAATTTTCTCAAAATAAATGCATACATAGATTACCGTTTTGCCCAAATGTAGATGAGTGAATGATGATTTGAAAACATCTTTTGAATTTGGGAAAAACATGTAAAAATAGCCTAATATATCCTTTATTTTAATAGAAGAAGATTAAGTATGAGAGTAAAAATATATATTTTTACGTACACATCACATATTATATAAAAACATGATGTAAACACTATAAAATCAATAAAATATGTTTCAATATTAAAAACCAAATCAGATTGGAAAATATGAGTTGAAAAACGGATTCAAAGCATGTTCAAACATGTAAATGATTATATAACAAGTAAGGGATCATATATCACTCACCAATCGTTGTAAAATCGATGAAATTTGGCAATATCAAGCCAAAAACGATTCTACTTAGCCACGCCATGAAATTTTCCTTCCCAAAATGCTAATTTGATGATCTCTAGTTGATATCTTACTTAATTACTCTTTAATCTCAAGTCTTAACTATAAATGGAATTATTTAATAATGGATTTATGTGGAGATAAAGTTAGTGGAGGTTCAGATCTATAAGGAAGAAGAGGAAATGGTTTTTGATTATATTAACTGTTGTAATTTGCACAATTTCCAAAATCCTTAAGTGGGTCCGATTTCCAAAATGTACTTTAGGAAGAAGAGGAAATGTAGGTTCAAATCCACCTAAAAATCTTCAAACTTAAAACTGCAATATCTTCTAAACCGCTTGGCCAAATTACTATTATGACTACTATACGGAAAGGTAAGCCATCTTATTTTCATTTCGAACAAGTTTCAAACCTAATTTCGATGTCTATCAAAAGTTACAGTCATTACAATATTCTTGGATTGAAGATGTCCATAATCAAATCTAGGGGTCAAAATTGGTAAATTACTATATTATCCAAAGTTTTAACCAATCTCGAATTTATTTGATTGTGAAATTAATATATTTTTAGTATTCATCAATATGTAAAAATAAGGGTCATTACATTCTCCCCTACCCCTTTAAGAATTTCACCCTCAAAATTCCATGCTAAACAACATAACCCAAACAACAATCCAACAATCAAAGATGTACAATCAAAGTATAACAACCAAATCTATATTAGCATCCTATACTGTATATAATGCTAATTAATAGGTAAGATACCAAGTGTGATGGCAAACGACATAAATGGGACAATACCAAGTAAAGAGCTTCGGATATGCAATCCTTATGCTCTCTTTGGTCTTCCAAATGCTATCGCATTCACTTTCACTCCATTGAATCCTTACAAGCCTTTGGGTCCCTTTGCCAAGCTGCTTCGTACTCTGATCGATTATAAGAATATGCCTACGAGGTCTTGACGCTTCAAGTTTAATTTTCAAATCATCCAGTTGATCCAATGCAACTATTACGCTTGAGTCATGCACAAACTTCTTATGATGCAAAACATGTCCCTGATAGAGTTAGGGGTATGCCCTAGAGGCAATTATGTAATTTGTTACATATATCTAACTCGTTGACTAATCTTGTTCAAAATAAAAGATATTTTCTTCCTATTATATACTTGATATAATGTGATTATATTAATTAATTAACTTAATTAAAAGTATATTTAATAGAAAAATCCATAAATGGTATATTTTGTGATAGTAGTTACAAAGTGTTGTAACCGTGAGTAATTTATCACAACGAAACAAATATATAATTTTAAATGTTCCTGGTCAAGATGCATCGAGACTGGATATCGATGTATCCGTTGAGACTGGAATACGTAACGCTCTCCAAATGTTGGGCAGTGTATTACTCATGACTGTTGGGGGAACCTAGGGGTTACGTGCTAATAGTTATTGGATAACTATGGAATGACTCACTCGATAGTTTTCTGTTGGTTAATATAACTAAGTTCAAACAGAAAATATCGATGTGACTGATTTACATAGTTCTCTCGATTTGAGAATACTGTGGATCTTCAATATGAAAGCTCCGCTTTGATTATAGCCAAATCATGGCATGGCGTCCATCGAGTGACTATAGTTGGGTCGAGTGGAAGTATTGGAATTTAAGCACTATTCAAGTGAGGATTCGTCTCCTCAGTTATATGCGGTTAGTATCACAGTCAACTCAAAGTCAAAGTCTCTGGCTAGAGCATTTCGGTTAATAATAATTGTTATTATTGAACCAATGACTTTGTATTTAGACTATAAAGTTTAATGTGGATGAGGTTGGAATTTTGACCATTGCCAAATTCTATAAGTCCAAAGTGATATAGTTTTGACGAAGAGAATTGGTGTAAACAAATATTACAACCGGTAACGCTTATTAAACTAAAATTGGATTTTACCGAAAATGAGTAAGCGATAAATTTGGCCATAATGTCACATCACCTGCTAAGTGACATGTGAACGTTAACATTAGAATAGTTCGATGTTAATCGCTGACCAAATTTACACTCAAGAGCTACATAGCCGAAATGATGAATTCCCTTAAAACCGAACGATTTAACTAGTTTATAATTGTTATAAATTAATTAAATTAATTAATATTTATGAAATATTAATTATAAAATTTGAATATGATTTGAGAAATAAATAATGTTGTATATATTTGTAACAGTTATGAATGTATCGATCGATATACAATATCGTCAAGCGATTAAATTAGATTTAATTGCATAGTATTTTGGCTTGGGCTTAGATGGGTTTAAGGCCCATCATTTGGGCTGCAAAATTTTGGTTTTGGGAAGGTCTAGGGGCGGCTAAAACATAGGGAATTGCCTTGGAGATAATGGGTTGAGATAAAGTGAGAATAGGTAAAAAGGTTTTCCTCGTTTCTCTCTATTACAACCCCCCCCCCACACGTATATATGTATGTATGTATATATGTATGTATCTCTAAAACAATTACTAACCTTTTTGGCCGCCATTACCTTCTACATTGCTGGTTAAAATATAGCTCTCAATCCACTTCAAAATTCTCAAATATATTTCAAATTAAAATAATACTATTCGATAGTTAGAGGTCGGTGATTCCGGATTTGCAATCTGACGAATCAAGAATAGTAAAAGGAAGGGAAGCATTGCTTCAACGTGGATTCAAAGGCATCATTAAATTGATAAATTTAATTTATATTACAGTAATTAAATTATATTTTATGATCCCTATAATGAGCAATTTCATATTTGTTTAAATATATTGCTACTATATGTTTCGTTAGGTGAGATTTTGTAAGCAGATGTGGTTGTCACAAATCGGTTTGGTTATGTGCATAATTTGTTTATTATACTATTTGATTTATGTATAGACAATGTTGTTTATTGTAAAAAATCAATTATTTTCATTAATAATTGTTATATATATATTTATTAATAATTATATATATATATATTATATTTCTCTCTCATAATAGCATATATGCATATATAAGATATATATGATTTAAAAAATTTAGTACACTTATTTATATATAATATGAATTTAAAAATTCGAAAATTAATTATCATACATATATTCATATTTTTAGATTAACATTTATTGAATTTTTGAATTGTTTATTATATATAAAATAATGATTACATTGAAAATTCAATTTTACATTTAAAAAAAATATTATATCATTTCAGAAACATATTGAAAAAATTTAGGAATTTTTCAATAAATTTTATTATTTTTAATAATTAATATTATTTTGGAAAAACTGTTTATGATTTATTAAAAATAATAATTTAACTAAAAAATTCTTCAAAATTTTTTGTAATCTTTCATTCATGATCCTAGAACTTCTGAAATTTTAAATTTTGAATTTTTAATAATATATTATTTTATATTAAATAATTATTGCCGAAATCATTGTATTTGTTTTTAAAAATAATAATTCAACTTTGAAAATCTATAGATTTTTTCTAAGCTCTATTTTATGATACTAGATTTTTGAAAATTGTAAAATTTGATTTTTCATCAATAGATTATTTTATGTTAATTGTTTATGGATGAAAACATTATTTTATTCATAATATATACAAATTAAAATACTAAAATTGTTATGTTTGCAAAACTAAGTTAAGTTGGAATTATAAATAATTTTTAATAATTGCTCTCTCTCTCTCTCTCGTTCTATATATATATTTATCTATATATAAATGTTTTATCTTCATATATTATATATAATACATACACACACACACACACATATGTCTGTATATATTATAACATATATACATGCACATATTTGGAAAACATACATGACATACAAAATGAGCTAATATGTCTGTTGCGATGTAAATCCACACATCGACATATGAGCATATTATACCTTTCACAGATTATTATGTTACACATGCACTCATACATATATGTATATGATACATTTATGTATAAACTAAATCAAATAAAATTAATTTCATATCTTGATATATTTGAATTTAAATAAAATAAATGATTTTATTTAAATGAAATTTAGAAATGTTCTAATTCAGTTAGACTTCATAGGCCCAATAAAAGATCCAATAGGGTAAAATTTTTGAAATTCACCCATAACTTTCGCTGCGGGCTAGTCCAGTTCCAACAATGGTATCAGAGCCTAATAGCCTATGCAGTCTAAATTAGTCATATTAGGGCTAACTAATTAAGCTTGACCACTTAGTACGGTGTCTAGAAAGGTAATGTCTAGGATTGGAATTGGGTAATCAAGTACCCTGTCATACCTGGTTACCGGCATGGCCCGAAAGGTGAAGCGAGCCCAAAGGTTACTCCTAATAGAAAAGGCCCAACTTAATTTAGACTTTGGGCTAATTTTCAAAATCGTTTTGAAAATTAATGTTAAAGATTTTAAATTTAATAGTTAAATTTAAAATAAAACATGTTTATTATAAAAATTATAATAATACATAAGTTTTCAAAATGTTTGAAAGGATAATGATATTTTGAAAATGTTTGAAAATATATTTATATAATATTTCAAAATTTAAATTTAATAATAAGATTAATAAAATAAATAAATTAAATATGTTAATTAATTAATGCATATATGCATGTATTACATATGTTGATATATGTTATGTTATTTCAAAATGTTTAAGATAACATAAGTATACGTGTATGTATACAAGATAAAATTTGAAATTAATAAATTTTAATAAAAATTGTTTAATTGAATAAATTAATTAAAGGTTAATTAATTAAATAAAATACACATATATATGATATATGTGTGTTACACTATAAAGGTTATAGTATACACTATACATGTTATAGTATATATGTCCAATATAAAAGTTATATTGGAATACTAATTCAAAAATTAATTAAAGAGTTAATTGATTAAAATTAATTAGATAAGATTTCATTAATGATATATTATACGTAAGACTATCATATAAGTAATATGAAATATAAAAATTATATAACAATAGAACTTATATGATATGTGTATAAACTAAATGTGGAACATTAAAAAAACCCAAATAGACTTGAGAAATAAATACATATGTAAATGTACATATACCGTGATTTGTGATGTGTTTGACACTTGAATCGCTGGGGTATTTAATAAGAAATATATTATTCTATAAGTCGATATCACTCAATATATATAATGAAGATTACGAATCTTCAATATAATGTGAATCTTCAATATAATGTTATCCTCTACCATATATATTAATAAATTACTTACATACTCCTTAGTTGTCGAGCAAACTCAAGCTAGGGATGTTATGTGTAGTATTATTAATATATTGAACAGATGAGGTAAGATAACTATATGTATTTGTTGAGCAAACTCAAGGTACATAAACTGTACTTAGGCCATCACGATATAGTAGGTATGAGTGAATAATCTCTTTTGATTTGTTAAGCAAAATCAAGGTCGAAATGAGATTAGAACAAGGAAAAATGGGTTAGGAGTTGTATATGATACAACTGATAAGGAGTTATTCATCATTTGTGGGGCTATGATTTATTGAGCAAACTCAAGGTCAGAATACCAAAACAAACGAGTCCTAACACTCACTAGTGAAGTTGTAAGACTTCTATGTTTCATCTTAGGGTTTGGAGAAATATAAAAGACTAGTAGGAGCCTTATTTGAAAAATGAAACGGTAACATTTAACCTTTCTAATATTGTAAGAACATATGCTATATAATGTTATAATTATCTACAATAATATATTTGTGCATTTAATATGATTGATAAAATGTTTGTCAATTAACATATATAAACAAACTGAATTGAAAGTTGACAAATAGAAATATAATATATACTTACTAATAATTCTAATTGCATGTTATATAATGTTTCTATACCCATGCAAGTGCCTAATTTCAACTACTTAATACATACGTAAGTTGGTCACTTATATGTTTATTTGGTTTAGAGCGTGTATTGCATTTTATGAGTTTTTGAACTCTAAATGCAATTCAAGACTATGGATATTTGATCCATGTACTTTCACATATAAATGTTATATGGTGAACAGTCATTGTTTGTGGGGTACAATATTTTGATGAAGTTAGTTCATTTGAAGTAAGCCAATAAACAGTATTTTAAGATCATGTATTCAACTTGAATGATTTCAAAAAGATCATATTGTGTTAATGTAACACAAGACCATAAACTACGAGATACATCTAAGAACTTGATCGTTGAAATACCATCTTGATCGGTTTACATAAAGTGCAACATATTTGATGTTTTAAATGTTAAGAATAATCGAATGTGCCTTTGTAAAAGGTTTGTTATGATATTGTAGTAAGGTTTTCTTTTAAATAGTTTAACCATTTGAAAGAAAAATGAATGTATAAGAATAGATGTAATTTAAGGTAAAGTTGGAATGAAGAGAATGGATAGTCACTTCTGCTTCATAGAGAAACATTGGAAACAAGAACTGTAATAATAATTGATACTTAATATTGGAATAAGAAATATGATTTTTATTCCAAAATGTATTTTCATATAGAAAATTGTTTTCTATAACATTTATTTCTTTGAGTTCAAGATATTTGTTCAAAGAACTCTCCACTGTAAACTAGTTGCAGCATATGAAATAAGTAAACAATATTAACAATATTAAGTGAATGGTTGACCTCTAAATTTAGTACGCTATTATAGTAATGGCGGAAATAGCGGGAGCATGCAATATAGCACCTAATGATTGCATCAAATTATGAAAATTGTTTTCGTAAAATGTACCGAACATTATTTGTGAAATGATGTTTATTTTTGGTATTGATAGAAAAATAGATATAACTATATTTCATATGAGTATTATGAATATTCATTATGAAATAGAACTATATTATGGAATTTGTTTTCATAGTAAAAGTGATGCAACAAAAAATACATATGTGTCTAATATTATTTACAGTTGTTTTGGAATTATAGACTAAGCTGTAGTTTTGAGAAATGATTTTACTATATGATTATGAATCATACGATACATGTTAATTATATCTCAAACAATTAATGGCTATGCATCCATTCAGTGGGAGCATCATAAGAGTTGAGGAACTCTTTGAATTAATACATATTGATGTGTGCAATCACAAGTCTGTTAATATCAAAAGGGTTCACATACTTTGTTATATTCATCGATAATTTATTATCAACATGTACATATGTATTGGATACACATGTAGTAAGTTTATGATAAAATCATAGAATATAAAAGAAAAGTAAATAAAATAACATGCAATAGAATAAAATGATTTGATTTGGTCAAATAAGTGAGTATATTGGAAAGAGTTCCAAATGTACCTAAAAATGAATAGATTCAATCTCAAAAGGCACTCCTCCATGTGATACATAATGATGCATCGATAAGGAGTAATAAGACATTGTTGGAAAATTTACGATTAATTGTGAGTGAAGTTGAGTTAGTTTCTTTCTATAAGGTCATGTACTTAAGAGTAGTACACAAGGTTGATATTATTTCATCTAAACAACAGTTTACAAAATCATACAAGATAAGGGTTTGTATGAAATCCCAACATATCCCAGGCCAAGGAGTTGGCTGGTTGTGCGATTCGAAAGATTGCACGTAATAATTGTTCACGAGGGATCCTGTATGAATCTCCAAAAAGTTTTTTGGAAAGGTCTATCATCAAATGACATATTTATGTTTCGAACATAATTTTTGTAAACAAAAATTAGTTTTATAAATAAAAAGGTTCATAAAGAATTTATGAATCCATATTCTATTTACACTAAGAAACAATTGTTGTTTCAAGATATATCAACTTCATTGTGAAGGAATTTCTTTGAGAAATTTTTGGTAGTTAAATGGAATTGGATCCGATCCATAGATAGAACTGATTATATGAGATGAAGTGAAATTAACCAACCTAAATGAACACATAAAATTAAAATGTCTAATAAGTATTAGCGTACATCGAAGAGAAACTATGAGTTTCTTATTAATGTCGAAAAATACATTACCCTTGGTTGTTCAATTAAACCATTAAGATTGTTGACTCTATATGGTATGATGCGCAAATCTGAAAGAATTCCAAGTACGCTATCAAAATATGATTTTGGTGGTCGTAACCAAAGAGATGTGATCAATCGGTCGAGATCGTGTCTTTATTGGAAAGACTAATGTGGTTGGAATTAAATGAGCAATGTTGATAAAAATAATATCACAAATTTCAATTATTGAAATTAGCATAACAGATTCGGTATTCAACATGCTCAAGTTAATTCAGATTTACTCACAAAATTATCGCTCTACAAGACTTAGTGTTTGGTACTTATGTATTGAAACGGAAAGTTCTAAATAATGATTTAGAGTAAGTCGTTTACACATATTAACCAAAAATACCTCAAAGTCAGTGGAAGCGGTATTGGGTTTGTGAGTCTTTGGATATGATCCAAGAAATGATACGAATGTATCATTTTGTATCATTTTATAAGCATCAAGATTGAATAAGTGTTTTGATAGAAATATCAAATAGTTTGATTTTCAATCAAAGTGCAGAGGAAGAGTGTGTTCATAAGAAAAAACGTTAAAAGGTACATTGATATTTCTAAACTGTAAGTAAACAACACGTTGTTGATTTTAACAATATGCTTGTATTAAAATCAACTTTAGTTGTTTTAATACTCAATTTTGGATTGTAATTCATGGATTAACGAAAATGTGCAAAAGCTCTATCAACTTCATTTTGCTAAATTCATGGAGCTCACTAAGCGAAGTCATCTTAACATTCGATTCCATCAATGACTCTAGACCTTTACCAGAATCACAACTATTCTCTACCCTTTTATGGTGAGTATAAAAGATATAGGGATCATCCAAAAACGATATATAAGAGCACCCTATTAAAAAGAGAACATGTAAGTTGGATTCCTTATGCATTATCAATAGGAATTATCATACAAGTTATGTTGTATATGATATTGTGTTTTGTTTATGTATTTGATACATGGAGCAAATATATAATCCAAATTGATATCACGAAATGATTGTTTGAGGTGTCCTTGCGTATTTATGAAATACTAGAGAATTGTTTATAGAAACAACGAACTCGTTATGATGGAACATTTGGACACAACTTTTATAAGTGATATTGAGTATAACATGTCAATGATAAAATTCAAGTTAAAATATTTAAGTTTAAAATGTTTCAAAATAAAGGTGATTATGGACGATTCAATGAAATGTTGAGAACATTAACTTGAATAGCGCTACAAGAAACCAATGTATATAGATATAAATGCACAAATTTATAATTGAGCCAAAGGTGATTCCAAATGTTGAGAATCCCATAATATTGTTATAAGATAATAATGTCATGAAATTGGTCATGATAGAACATAAAGCTTACTAGAAGTTGAAAGACATACTTCGAATTATTCCACATGATAAAGACAGTTTATCAGTGTCAAAGAGAGTTAATCGACAAAGTAGATAATTAAAACATAATAGCATACCCATTCACTAAGGGACTAACTTAATTAGTTTTGAGAAAACTGATTGGAGAAGTTGGAATTAGATCCATAATTGACCCCATGTGCAAGTAGGAGATTGATAGAGTTAGGGGTATACCCTAGGGGCAATTATGTAATTTGTTACATATATCTAACTCGTTGACCAATCTTGTTCGAAATAAAAGGTATTTTCTTCCTATTATATACTTGATATAATGTGATTATATTAATTAATTAACTTAATTAAAAGTATATTTAAAAGAAAAATTCATAAATGGTATATTTTGTGATAGTAGTTACAAAGTGTTGTAACCGTGAGTAATTTATCACAACGAAACAAATATACCATTTTAAATGTTTCTAGTCAAGATGCATCGAGACTAGATATCGATGTATCCGTTGAGACTGGAGTACATAACGCTCTCCAAATGTTGGGCAGTGTACTACTCATGACTGTTGGGGGCACCTAGGGGTTACATACTAATAGTTATTGGATAACCATGGAACGACTCACTCGATAGTTTTCTGTTGGTTAATATAACTAAGGTCAAACGGAAAATATCGATGTGACTAATTTACATAGTTCTCTCGACTTGAGAATACCATGGATCTTCAATATGAAAGCTCCGCTTTGATTATAGCCAAATCATGGAATGGCGTCCATCAAGTGACTATAGTTGGGTCGGGTGGAAGTATTGGAAGTTAAGCACTATTCAAGAGAAGATTCGTCTCCTTAGTTATATGCGGTTAGTATCACAGTCAGCTCAAGTCAACTCAAAGTCAAAGTCTCTGGCCAGAGCATTTCGGTTAATAATAATTGTTATTATTGAACCAATGACTTTGTACTTAGACTATAAAGTTGAATGTGGATGAGGTTGGAATTTTGACCATTACCAAATTCCAAAAGTCCAAAGTGATATAGTTTTGATGAAGAGAATTGGTGTAAACAAATGTTACAATCTGGTAACGCTTATTAAACCAAAATTGGGTTTTACCGAAAATGAGTAAGCGGCAAAATTTGGCCATAATGTCACAACACCTGCTAAGTGACGTGTGAACGTTTACATTAGAATAGTTCAATGTTAATCACTGACCAAATTTACACCCAAGAATTACACGGCCGAAATGATGAATTTCCTTAAGACCGAACGATTTAATTAGTTTATAATTGGTATAAATTAATTAATATTTATGAAATATTAATTATAAAATTTGAATATGATTTGAGAAATAAATAATGTTATATATATATTTATAACAGTTATAAATGTATCGATCGATATACAATATCATCAAGCGATTAAATTAGATTTGCATAGTATTTTGGCTTGGGCTTTGATGGGTTTAAGGCTCATCATTAGGGCTGCAAAATTTCGGTTTTAGGAAGGTCTAGGGGTGGCTAAAACATATGGAATTGGCTTGGAGATAATGGGTTGAGATAAAGTGAGAATGGGTAAAAAAGTTTTCCTCTCTCTAATACAACCCTATATATATGTGTGTGTGTGTGTATATATATGTATATATATATATATATATGTATCTCTAAAAACAATTACTAACCTTTTTGGCCGCCATTACCTTCTACCTGGTTAAAACATAGCTCTCAATCCACTCCAAAATTCTCAAATATATTTTAAATTAAAATAATACTATTCGATAGTTAGAGGTCGGTGATTCCAGACTTGCAATTTGACGAATTAAGAACAGTAAAAGGAAGGGAAGTTATTGCTTCAACGTGTATTCAAATGCATCATTAAATTGGTAATTTTAATTCATATTACAGTAATTAAACTATATTCTATGATCCTATAATGAGCAATTTCATATCTGTTTAAATATATTGCTACAATATGTTTAGTTAGGTAAGAATTTGTAAGTAGATGTGGTTGTTACAAATCAGTTTGGTTATGTGCATAATTTGTTTATTATACCATTTGATTTATGTATAGACAAACGTTGTTTACTGTACAAAATCAATTTTTCTCATTAGTAACTGTTATATATATATTTATTAATAAATTCATATATATATATATATATATATATATTAATGTATATTTCTCTCTCATAATATCATATATGCATATATAAGATATATATATATATATATATGATTTAAAAAATTTAGTACACTTACTTATATATAATATGAATTTAAAAAATCAAAAATTAATTATCATACATATATTCATATTTTTAAATTAACATTTATTGAATTTTTGAATTGTTTATTATATATAAAATAATTACTACTTTAAAAATTCAAATTTATATTTAAAAAATATATTATATCATTTCAGAAACATATAGAAAAATTTAGAAATTTTTCAATAAAGTTTATTATTTGTAATAATTAATATTATTTCGAAAAAACTATTTATGATTTATTAAAAATAATAAGTTAATCGATTATTTCTTCTAAATTTTTTGTAACTTTTAATTCATGATCCTAAAATTTCTAAAATTTTAAAATTTTAATTTCTAATAATATATTATTTTATATTAAATAATTATTGCCGAAATCAATGTATTTGTTTTTAAAAATAATAATTCAACTTTGAAAAATCTACAGATTTTTTCTAAGCTCTATTTTTTGATCCTAGATTATTAAAAAATGTAAAATTTGAATTTTCATCAATAGATTATTTTATGTTGCTTATTTATGGATGAAAACATTGTTTTATTCATAATATATACAAACTAAATTACTAAAATTATTATGTTTGCAAAACTAAGTTAATTTTGAATTATAAATAATTTTTAATAATTGTTCTCTTTCTTTCTATACATATTTATCTATATATAAATGTTTTATGTTCATATATTATGTATAATATATTTATACATGCATGCATGCATGCATACATACATACATACATACATATATGTATGTATATATTGTAACACATATACATGCACATATTTGGACAACATACATGACATACAAAATGAGCTAATATATCTGTTGCGATGTAAATCCACCATCTACATATGGGCATATTATACGTTTCACGGATTATTATGTTACACATGCACTCACACATATATGTATATGATACATTTATGTATAAACTAAATCAAATAAAATTAATTTCATATCTTAATATATTTGAATTTAAATAAAATAAATGATTTTATTTAAATGAAATTTAGAAATGTTCTAATTTAGTTAGACTTCATAGGCCCAATAAAAGATCCAATAGGGTAAATTTTTTGAAATTCACCCATAACTTCCGCTGCGGGCTAGTCCAGTTCCAACAGTCCCTTCTTATGATATCTATGGAATATCACACCCCCTTTATTGATCTTTCCCTTGGCCTTTTTGTCTATCCAAAATTCTCCTTTCTTAGCTCCACCTTGATTTTGCGCATGTCCTACCTTGTCTTTATCCTCAATATCAATAGTATAAGTATGCATCATGGCCATTTCAACTATTGTCAGATAACTGGCGTCTAGGGGTACTTAGGTCAAAAGCAGCTCTATAAGTGGAGAATTTAGGCCTTCAACAAACTTCGCAGCCTTCTTCATAGGTTGTCAATCAAACTTAATCAAAACTTAGCCAATTCTGTGAACTTGTTGATATACTCCTTCAATTTTGAGTCTCCTTGTCTTAGTTGTATAAACTTCTCCAACTGAAATCTTACCTCAACTCTGGACATGAATCGTGACTCAAAGCGAGCCTTGTATTTAGTCCAATTAATTTTTTCCTCTACATTCTCTTCAACTACAATGGTCCACCAATCCAGTGCATCCCCTTTTAAATGCCAAGCAACCTTCCTTTTCTTGATCTGGTCTTCCCATCCAAGCGTTTGAAATATATGTTCATGGTCATTAATCCAACCCTTTGTTTCAAAAAATTCTTCAGCTCCCGTATACGATCGTCCTTCCATATTCTGGAAGTCTTTACACATTTTGGAAAAGTCCAATGGACGTGGTCCTGCTTTAGCAGGCGGAGCAGCCGATGCTGTCTAATGAACTTGTTAAGGAATGAAAACTTGAATCACATGCCTTTGGTATTGCTTGAACCAATTTGGAATACATCGAGTGGTGGGTATTTCTTGAGTGGAAGGGTTCCCAGCCTCCGAGCTATTGTTTTCAACCATAATCTTCTGTATGTAGGTTTGAGCTTTTAGTTACGAGTTCCTAAGATAATATTAATTGTTGAAATAAAGATTTGCCTAATGTGTTTGTGTATATTCATGAAAGTATATATATAGTAGGGCTTTGAAAATTACTTTTGAAAGTAACAAATATGCACTCTTACATATGCATATCCCTGTTGATCGGGTAACCAAGTTATGATACCAAATTTAACAACCCTCTCCAAGACGGGACTAATTTTCGACTCAATAAAAGCCCATCAAACCTTAGGCCCATTCCAAAGCTTGTTGTTGGCATTTCGTTTAGAGAATTTTGGGGTTTTAGTATAATGGTTTTCGTGTATAAAATTCCCCAAGGCATAAAACAAATCCAAACTTCTAACAAGCAAATACTAAAATGTGAAAAACTAAGATTTCTACTCACTGATGGTTTCTAGCTTCCCTTTGGGTTCGATTCACGCATTTTCCTAGTTACTCCTTCAAATTTCCTCTTTTTGAAATATACAACAACTTAATTGTATATAAATTAGATTTGGAATACACAGATTGAGAAAGATTAAAAGTAGAAAAACGTAAATCTATGTAAACCAATTACCTTTTTCCCTTGGACTTGAATTCTATAATCTAATCAAGGAAGAAGACTGGCGGAGTTTCGCTAACGTTCCAACTATTTTGTGAATAAAAGTGAGAAGGCTAGCCAATTATTTATAGTGGTTAAAACAAATCAGAACTGTAGGATTTAGGTCGATTTAAAATAATAAAATCTGGATCGTTTGTGCTTAACAAAACCCTAGCCAACACACAGTCACTTGTCGACCGCTCCTGAAAGTGTCTATACTAAAGGATCGTATAATATGGATAAATTACTTGTGTGGAATAATAAATAAGAGTGTAAAAATTAAAGTAGTAAAGAAAATGACACCAGAGATTTTTATACTGGTTCGAACTCCCGTTCTACGTCTAGTCCCAGACTCCTTCTAGAATTATAGCTATCAGCCCTCACTTAACCCGGAGGAACATGTATTACATCACCTGAGCAACCGAACAGGACTTTGACCGTCTGAGCAACAAAATAAGACTTTGACCGCCTGAGCAACCGAATAGGACTTTTATTACAAACTGGATTTAACTTTACTTTGTGTGTTATGAATAACACGGATTTGTCACTTGTAGTACACCCTTCCTATAATCTTATCCTCAAAGTAGATGTGTATATTTTTGTGTGTATGAAGAATAGGAAGTATAATATTGCTTGAAGAATATGGAAATGAATATGTAAGCAGTGATTGTATGAAAGCTTGTATATATTGAACTCAAGAATGCTAAGTGCTATAGATCAAAAGAGAAAAGAAAATTAGGTGATTGGATCTATGAATCTTGAGTGTATATATAGTGTGTGATGAGATATGACTTCTGGAAATCAACATCTATTAGAATCTAAGAGTTGTGACCTTCCAGGAAGAAGGAACCCTTTGATCAAAAGAAGTGTCTTTTGGAGAAAAATGACAGTTGCAGATTCAGTCGACTAAACTTCCTTACGCAGTCGATTGAATTTCAAACATGCACAAAAACATGTACAGTGTCAGTCGACTGACCTAAGTGATTCAGTCGACTGAATGCAATATATTACAAAAATTTCACACGGTACCAGTCGACTGAGATATAGTATTCAGTCGACCGAATACTGTTTTTCAGTGTATACACAAATTTTTTATAAAACGTATGGTAAAATAAATTTGTGAGTGAAGAGCTTTGAGGATAGATCTTAACAAAATTCTATACTAGACTGTTTACATATATACTCAATCAATACGAACCATATTTGAGTTGAAGAGCTCGGATATGCCATAGTCGTAGATTTGTGAAGATCAATCGCCTCTTGTCAACATTCAAAACCTTATGATCCAACATTCTCCCCTTTTTTGATGATGACAACTCCATCTGATACGAGTGAATCTTTGACATGATTTTGTTAAAAAATATCTCTCCCCCCTGAGTAATATGCTTGTAACTTATATATTGTATTCTCCCCCTGAATCTATTCCTGTAAACAAGTTATATGTTTTTCTTCCCCTTTGTCATCGACAAAAAAAGGAGAGTACTCAAGGTATAGTGAAAGAACAAGTAATATGATATAGAGACACACATACATATGAAACTTAGAATTATCTTAAAAACATAGAAACAAAACAGTCACACCCTCACAGAAAAATACAACATGACATACACATAGAAAACATAGAGTTTTAGACAATTACACAATACCACAGGAACTTAGAAATTTAAAAGAAAATTTTGAAAGCAAAGTCTAACAACATCATAGAAAAATTAAAAAAATACTTATTCATCACCTTGACTTTCGCCATTTGAACTTTATTCATCACCTTCAGTTTCTTCATCATTTGATTCGTCACCTACCTCTTCAGCTTCCCCCCCTGCTCCTCATTTGATGTAGACCAAGTAAAATGTTCTGCCGGTCATTTTCCGTGAGATGTTGGTATGTGGACGGAGGCAGAAGATTGTTGGGAGCATGTGATAGTATCCCAAATATTGTTGAGGAAGGACTTAATATAATTAAGCTTCTTATTGACTTTTGAGACATTTTTATCAACTCTAGAGATAGTTGATTCTACTCGAGATAGATGATTATCGAGAAGTCTTTGATTACGAGCAATGGTTGTCACGGCTTCGTGAGGCCGAGCTTGAGGGTCTATTTCCTGAATCTCGTAGATTTCTCGAGTAGATCGAGGAGGTTGGGATGAAGAAGAGGCTTGCATATGTGGAGTTTGTTGACGAGCTTGTTGGGAGGAAGGTTAAGCTTGACCCGAGGCTTGGTTTTCAAGCCAATGTTCATAAGTAATTACGGTGTGGTCAAGATATTGCTTTGGTAGGTTCATGAGACTAAGGGTTTTACTATTCAAGGAACCTATGTTTGAACAGTCGGAATCAACAAAAGGAACATCAAAATGTTTAAGAATGCGCATAATGTAAGCGCCATAGTAGATCATCCTCATTCGTCCTTGATTAAAAGTTTGAAACTCATCTAGAATGACCTTTGCCCAATTTACTCATCTATTTCCCCAACGTATAAGGATTGGAAATCACGTCGATAGACTTTCTCATAGCTTTCGGTGCAAGGATTGATGGTGTGGGTAAGCACTCTATGCATAATACGAGCTTTTGGCCTTAGTGCTACCACTTTTAACTCCATTAAGTCACCCGAGAGGAACAAATGACTAACTCGATCACGGGTATCCATATTTACGGCAATCTCATATAACTCGTCACCCTCATCGGGACAATGTAAAATCCGTGCGAGTCGCTGTAGTGGAAGAAAAATCTTTTTACCGCATACTACCGTCCAAATGCAGTCATCTGGATTTGTAATTGTGTGGTGATCTAGAATTAAGTTAGCGTAGAAAAGTTTAACAAGAAGGTGATTAATATTGTTATTATTTGCCGCAAAACCAATGAGATGCTCCAATCCGCTACGGCGAGCTAAGTCTTGAATAACATAAGAAGAAAAATCAGGGAATTTTATAAAAGAACCTTTGAAAATCCTAGAGTTTTGCATCTTTTCAAAGCGTTGCACCGCCTTGCCATTGTGAAGCCATGTTCTTATTTGTGAATCCGAAGAAGTTGCTGTAGATTGAGGATGTCGAGGTATTTTAGGAGCCATGTGAAGAGCTAGGGTTTTGATGATGAAGTGAGAGGTTGAGATGAAAAGAATTGGACAAATTTATGAGAGAGTTTATGAAATTGTTAGAGAATTTGAAGTTGAAGAAGAGTTTAATGGCAGAAGGTTGAAAAGATTTAAGGTAAAAAGCGAGTTTGGTAAAGGTAAAAAGTAAATTTGTAGAGGCTGAAAGAGGGTTAAAAAGTCGGGTACCCAGTATCAGTCGATTGAATATTCATAGGCAGTCGACTGGTACAGTGTTTAAAAACATAATTTTTTGAGTTTAGTCGACTGGACAACTAGGTTTAGTCGACTGATTCTTTCCCGAGATTTTATAATAGAAAAGAATAGAATTCAGTCTGTTTTGGAGATCTAGTCGTCTGACTGCAGAGAAAAAATAATATTTGGAAGGCAAGTTCAGTCGACTGATTATTTGTATCAGTCGACTGGCGCTGTTGAATTGTTAGGGTGAACCCCTTGTTGTAAAAAAAATGAATTGAATAGTATATAAACGAAAATTTAGAATAACATGAATTAATGCACATAATTTATATACTAGTACAATATATATAAAAAATCAAGATGATTTGGACGAAGAGGAAGGAGTGTGATAGTCCTCTGGTTCCACTTTCGTATTTTCTTCCAGAGGTCATAATGGTGACCATCCTTCTCTACGTTCGCAAGAATTTGGAGATAACGGTGGACATTTAGGTGATGGTTCCCATGGATTACGACGTGAAGGAATTGTTGGTTGATGAACCGTGTTGTGTGAAGACGAACCAAAGAATTTAAGAGCCAATTGTTCAAGGAAGCTTATCCGCTTTGCATCCTTCTGCTCATAGTATAGTTCTCGTTGTAACTCGAGAGTCTCCCGTTGATAGTGATGAATGTCGTCTATTTTTTCTTTGGTAGACGGTGAGCCAAAGAATAGGGAGCGTTTAGCTCTTTTGACGGGAGGGGTATAACCAGTGTGGATGTTAGATGGTGGAATAATTGGAACTGGTTCATAAATCGGTGTTGGAGTAGGTAAATTTACCGATCCTGAACTAGGAGAAGAATATGATAGTGCAGAGGATCCAGAATTGTGCTGGGAAGACATTTTGATTTAAAAGAAATGAAACTATATATATATTTTTTATTTGATTGTAAAAAATGTATTTATATGTAAGAGTTTCATATAAAAAGAAACAGAATTGAAGGTTAGGGGGATAAGAGCCAGAGGAAAAAAATGGGTGTAAAAGTAGTTAAAAAAATGTAGGGTAAAGAATAAACAAAAAATAAAAAATAAGTTAAGTTGAAAAGAAAAGTGCAGAGAGGTGATAGAACACCATGTTTCCAAATAAGAGATCCCGAGTTCGAGTCCATTTTTTTTATTTAAAAAATTATAGATCTTTTATGGAAACAATTCCTAATTCTCTTCTTAATTTTATGAACATATTTTCGTTTAAAGGTTTTGTAAATATATCAGCCGGTTGATTTTCAGAGGATACAAATTCCAGTCTGACTAAATCCTTTTCAATATTATCACGAAGAAAATGATGACATATGTCAATATGTTTGGTCCGTGAGTGATTGATAGGATTTTTGGATAAATTTATAGCACTAGTGTTATCCAAAAAAATCATTGATTGAGATATATTAACACCAAAATCTTGAAGTGTTTGTTGCATATAAATGACTTGAGCACAAGCTAAAGCAGCAGAAATATATTCTGCCTCACAGGTTGAGAGTGAAACACAATTTTGCTTCTTGCTAAACCAAGAGACTAAGGATTGTCTAATGAAATGACAAGTCCCACTAGTACTTTTTCGATCCTTCCAACATCCTCCAAAATCAGTGTCACTATATGAAACTAATTCGAAAGGACATTCTTTCGGATAAAAAAGTCCAAAATCTTTGGTTTTGCTTAGATAACGCAATATGCGTTTTACTGCTCGCATATGTGATTCTTTAGGATTTTCTTGAAATCTAGCACATAAACAAACACTCATCATTATGTCAGGTCTACTAGCAGTAAGATAAAGTAATGATCCAATTATGCTTCGATATAATTTTTGGTCAACACTTCTGCCCTCTTCATCTCTATCGAGATGAACTGTTGTACTCATAGGAGTTGGTTTAGCAGAAGTATTTTCCATATTAAACCGTTTAATTAAATTATTACAATATTTTTCTTGATTAATAAAAATTCCATTTTCTATTTGTTTAATCTGTAATCCAAGAAAATAAGATAATTCTCCCATATGTGACATTTCAAATTCTTTGGTCACTATTTTTGAGAATTCCTGACATAATTTTTCATTTGTAGAGCCAAAAATAATATCAGCTACATAAATTTGAATTATTAAAATATCATTTTTAGTTCTTTTAATAAAAAGAGTTTGATCAACCTTTCCAATTTTAAAACCAGAATCTATTAGATAGCTCTTAAGACGTTCATACCAAGCACGGGGTGCTTGTTTTAGACCGTATAAGGCTTTCTTAAGTTTATAGACGTGATCAGGAAAATTTTCATGTGTGAATAGAGGAGGTTGTTTAGCATAAACATTTTCTTTTATATAACTATTTAAAAAGGCACTTTTAACATCCATTTGATAAAGTTTGAAATTATGAAAACATGCAAAGGCCAATAAGATTCGTATTGCTTCAAGCCGTGCGACTAAAGCAAATGTTTCTTCGTAGTCAATTCCTTCTTCTTGATTATATCCTTGTGCAACTAATCTAGCTTTATTCCTAGTTATATTACCTTGTTCATCTGCTTTATTTTTGAAGATCCATTTAGTACCAATAACTGTTTGATCACTTGGTCTAGGAACTAGTTCCCAAACTTTGTTTCGTTCGAATTGGTTTAGCTCTTCTTGCATAGCTATAATCCAATAGTCGTCAGTAGAGGCTTCTTTTATATTTTTAGGTTCAATATTCGAAAGAAATGCTACATGTCTCGTTTGATTAAGTTGATTTCTAGTTCTAACATGTGAATCAATTTCTCCTATGACATTTTCTACTGGGTGATCTCCTAAAATTCTAGGAGGAGATCTTAATTCATTTTCATTATGAACAATGTTTTCTTCAAAATTATAAACAATTTTTTCATCTTCTTTAAAATTATTTTGAGTAACTGTATTTGTGACCGTCTTAGGTACATTTTCATCATCCTTAAAATTTGTATTAAATTTGAAATTTTCATCGAATGAAACATGAAGTGTTTCTTCGAATGTTTTTGTTCTTTTATTGAAAATTCGATAAGCTTTGCTTCGTTCAGAATATCCTACGAAGATTTCTTCATCAGATTTTGGATTGAACTTTTCAAGCTGATCTTTTGTGTTTAAGATAAATCATTTTGAACCAAAAGTTCTAAAATCTGAAATGTTTGGTTTTATTTGATGAAAAAGTTCATATGGAGTGTGTTTTGTTAAAGGTCGGATGGAAACATGATTTAGAACATAGCAAACAGTTGCTACAGCTTCTACCCAGAAATGTTTTGGTAATGTGCTTCCATTTAATAAAGTTCTTGCACATTCTTGTAACATTCTATTTTTCCTTTTTACAACTCCATTTTGTTAGGGTGTTCCAGGAAAAGAAAAATTATGATAAATTTCCTTTTTGTTACAAAAATGTTCAAAAGCTTCATTTTCAAATTCACCTTCATGATCACTTCTAATATTTTTAATTTTTGAGATTTTGAATTCTCTTTGCAAAAATCTTGAAATTTTCAAATGTATTACTCTTATTTTTTTTTAAAATAGTCCAAGTATATCTTGAGAAATCATCTACTATAACAAACACATATTTACTGTCATTCATAGATTGAATTTGAGTTGGACCAAAGAGATCTAAATGTAATAGTTCTAGTGGTTGTACAATAGAAATATTTTTCTTAGATTTAAAGGATGATTTTGATAATTTTCCTAATTGACAAGCATCACAAATATTGTTTACTTTAAAGTTCATTTTTGATAAACCGTTTACTAAATTATTTTTAGATAATTTATTTATAGCTTTGAAATTTATATGACAAAATCTTTTGTGCCATAACTAAGGATCATTTTCTTTGGTTATTAAACACATATTTGTATTATAATTTACATTCATATTTAAAACATAAATATTTTTATCTCTAAAACCTTCAAAAATAAGATTTTTATTTTGATAAAAATGCTACACTTGTTTTCAGAAAAGGAAATATTAAATCCTTTGTCACGCAATTGGCTGATACCATGTAGATTATGCTTCAAATTTTTAACTAATAAAATATATGTAATAAGAGGTAAATTAGATATACCGTTATTGCTCACATCGCCTTTGCCGATGACATATCCTTTGGAATTATCTCCGAATGTGACAGAACCTCCATCTGAGTAATTAATGTTTGTTAGCATCCTTTTATTTCCTGTCATTTGTTTTGAGCAACCACTGTCTAGTATCCATTTTCCTTTCTTTTTGGATGATACCTGCAAAAATATAGAGATAACATTGGTACCCACCCTTTTATTTTGGATCCTAAAAGTTAGGTCTTAGGAAGCCAAACTCAAGAGGGTTCAGTATTCCTTTTGAAAAAAAAACTTTGTTTTTATGAACAGTTTTTATAAAAGATTCTATATACTTATTTCTAATTAAAGAATTATTTGTTTTAGGAACCCAAATTTTAATTGATTTAGAAAAATTTGAAACTTTTGAACTAGGTTTTTCAACTTTAATATTATTCCTTTTATACGAAATTCTTTTTCTTTGGAATAACTTTAGATGATTGCTTATATCCTAGTCCTCTTTTATTTGAAGTATTTTGAGAATTTTCTATGATTTTGGAAAGATTTTCCCTGCCTTTATTAAAATTAGAGACATTTTTAGTAATATTATCTAACTTTGTTTTAGGGCTAGAGTTATCTAATTCTAAAATCTTGATATTAGCTTTAAGATCATGATTCTTAATTAGTAGAGCATCATTTTTTTCTTTCTGAGTTTTTATCTCTTGACCTAACATAGAGAGTTGAAATGTCATATTGGAACAAGATTCTTGAGTAACTTCAAGTTCTTCTTCTAAGATTTGTTTCTCATCTCTTAGAATATCTACTTCGATTTCAGTTCTATTCAGTTTTTGAAGAGAATCATTTTATTTTCTTTTGATGTCTTTTAGCTTATCAAGTAATTCTGAGTTTATTTCCAATAGATCATCAAAAGTTAGATCGCTTACCTCATCTTTTGTGGCCATAAAACATATGTTTGCTTGTTCTGCATCACTATCTGATGATGAAGATGATTCTGTATCGTCCCATGTGACAAAGAAAGCTTTCTTCTTGAATCTGTCCTTTTTGTGCTTATATTTATCCTTCTTTTCAGGACAATCTTTCTTGATGTGACCTTTCTTGTGACATTCATAACATTCTGGAGCAGATGATGATGGTTTGTTGGTGCTGTTATTGCTGCTGAAGCTGTTTTTGTTATTTCTAAATTTGTTGCTCTTTCTAAATTTCAAAAACTTTTTGAAATTTTTAGCAATGAACGCCATATCTTCTTCATCTGAATCTGATTTATCTTTTTCTGCCTGGAATGTTATGTTCTTCTTATCTTGAGCCTGTACTCGTTTTGCTTGGAGATTAACTTCATAAGACATTATATTTCCAATCAACTCTTCTGGTTTTATGGTCGAAATGTCGTTAGCTTCTTCGATTGCTAAGAATTTTCGTTCCCACTCATCCGTAAGCGAGTTGAGGATTTTTGAAACAATATCAAAATCTGTATAAGTTTCTCCTAATGCTATCAAAGAATGATATATATCTTGAAATCTAGAGTACATTACATTTATAGTCTCATCTTGCTTCATTTTAAAATTCTGGAATTGATTTTTGAGCAGAGAAATTTTACTTTGTTTGACTTTGTTAGTACCTTCATGTGTAACTTTAAGTGTACGCCAAATTTCATGAGCAGTTTTACACATGTTTATTCTATTAAACTCATTTTTGTCTAATGCACAATATAACATATTCATAGCTTTAGCATTTGCAGTAACATCTAATTTTTGTGTGTTAGACCATGTTGAATATTCAGTAGTAGGAATAATATATTCAGATTGCATAATGTTCCAGGTTTCATAACTACTTGCTTGTATATAGATCTCATTCTAGTAGCCCAATAGTTATAGTTCATTCCATTAAATAGAGGTGGTCGTGCAGTAGATTGACCTTCAAGAAAAGTATTGTTAGTTACAGTGCTCGTGTTGTTTTCCATACTAAAAAATATATCAGATAACTATGGTACGGTTAAATGATGGCCTTGCTCTGATACCAAATGAAAGTGTCTATACTAAAGGATCGTATAATATGGATAAATCACTTGTGCAGAATAATAAATAAGAGTGTAAAAATTAAAGTAGTAAAGAAAATGACACCAGAGGATTTTTATACTGGTTTGAACTCCTGTTCTACGTCCAATTTCAGACTCCTTCTGGAATTATAGCTATCAACCCTCATTTAACCCAGAGGAACAGATATTACATCAACTGAGCAACAGAAGAACTTTGACCGCCTGAGCAACAGAACAAGACTTTGACCGCCTGAGCAATAGAACAGGACTTTGACCGCCTGAGCAACCGAACATGACTTTTATTACAAACTGGATTAACTTGACTTTGTGTGTTCTGAATAACACGGATTTGTCACTTGTAGTACACCATTTCTATAATCTTATCCTCAAAGTAGATGTGTATATTTGTGTGTGTATGAAGAATAGGAAGTATAATATTGCTTGAAGAATATGGAAATGAATATGTAAGCAGTGATTGTATGAAAGCTTGTATATATTGAACTCAAAAATGCGAAGTGCTATAGATCAAAAGAGAATAGAAAATTAGGTGATTGGATCTATGAATATTGAGTGTATATGTAGTGTGTGATGAGATATGACTTCTGGAAATCAACATCTATTAGAATCTAAGAGTTCTGACCTTCCAGAAAGAAGAAACCCTTTGATCAAAAGAAGTGTCTTTTGGAGAAAAATGACAGTTGCAGATTCAATCGACTGAACTTGCTTGGGCAGTCGACTAAATTTCAAACATGCACAAAAACATGTACAGTGTCAGTCAACTGACCTAAGTGATTCAGTCGATTGAATGCTTTATATTACAAAAATTTCACACAGTACCAGTCGACTGAGATATAGTATTCAGTCGACTGAATACTGTTTTTCAGTGTATACACAAAATTTTTAAAAAACGTATGGTAAAATGAATTTGTGAGTGAAGAGCTTTGAGGATAGATCTTAACAAAATCTATACTAAACTGTTTACATATATACTCAATCAATACGAACCATATTTGAGTTAATGAGCTCGGATTTGCTATAGTCGTAGATTTGTGAAGATCAGTCGCCTCTTGTCAGCATTCAAAACCTTATGATCCAATAGCTCCTTCCTATGTGGTAGATCGCTAGCGGTCGACCTGCCCAAGTGGGGCGGTCAACCGGTCCTATTGTTTTAGGCGTGAATTAATTACTGCCTTACTTCGTTTATTTGTTTCCTTTTTATTAATATCAACATTAACGTTTTCCCAAAATTGTGTTTTCTCCGATGTTAAAATATTTATTACCTACTTTATTTTCTACGTTACCATCATTAAAGTTCAAAATTTGAATTCGTATGAATTATTTTAAATTCAAAAACTTCAAATGTCAATAATTTTTCGTTTGAGTTCCAATCGTAAAACTTTATATATGAAAGTTGATCAGAAAATCGCTACGAACACAATGGTGTAACCATTATGGCCAAATTCCACCATTTGTGAAATTTCCATTCTTAATTTTGTTATTGATTAATTATTTGTTTTTAATTTTTACGGAGTGTTACACCATGCTCAAATTAAAAGTGGTTTTATGCAAATCTTTGCACAGGCGGAGCGAAATTTCGTATAAAACCTTGCTTGGAGCGAGAGAGGTTATATATGGAACCACGCTCGGATCTGACGAGGTTTAAAGGAAACCATGCACATTACTAGTGGAAAATCCATATTTACTGCGCTTCAAGTGAGCGTGATTTGTTAGGTTTCCTCACTTTCTCAAAACTTGGTTTGTTAGATTTCTTCACTAGATCAATGCTCGGTTCCTTATGTTTCCTCACTCGCTCGTAGCTTGGTTTCTTTTTTTATTTCTCACTTGCTCCAGGCTTGATTTTTATGAATCCACTCTTTTATAAGCATGGATTTGTTTCTAATCATTTATGAAATGCTAATTGTTGCTCAAATTTATCGCAAGTAATTAGCAAGCAGATTAAAGCACAGTCCGACCAAATCAAAGCCGACTCATATATTTTACGATCGGCCTACTCATGTAGGCATTAAGTAAAGTTGGTCCCAATCTAGCTCATCTACTCAGTAGCACATTAAGTCATCAACCGGTCGTCTCACCCCAAAACAACCTCTACAACCAACTCATCAGATGAAGACAAAAATAAGCATAGCCCCATGCCGGCTCTATCTAGATACAATTGACTCTATTATGATGCCCCACATCCAGACCGACTCCAGGTCATCCCACCTACTCGACACCACTTCAAATATTGGTCGGCCTGACTCGCACAACCTAACTGCTAGCATATTCAGTCAGACTGACTCAAGCGTGACCCGTCCTCGGCCTGGCTTCCTCACGGCTATCCTCCACTGATCCTAAACAACCCATCCTGTCATCCCACAACAAGCATGACACCTCCCCCTTAGCCTGGTCCTTAGCAACTTTCAGCTTCCTTTATGTCTTCAGCAATCAGCTAGCCAGCTCGGTCCGTCTTATCATATAGACAAACAAAGGTAAACGACAAGTCGTACAACCAACTGTACGAGGTACTGTAGTGAAGCGGCGTAAAGCACACTACTCATGTAGCAAGTCGTTAGCATTTATTACGATGCAAAGTCCGCCCCTAGTATAGAGGGACAATTGACATGCTTCTCAACCACACATTCCTTTATACCATTACAGCCGCCTCTCTTCAGCCCATGCAACTGGATCAATAGGCATGCATGCTCCTCGCCTCTCATTCATCCATCATCTATTTCAACCACTATAAATACCTCATGCATTGCCACTTCAAAGAGATTGGAAATTATTAGAATTCTGGTTATAATCTATAGTCCAAAGCTCCTTACATAACAAGTAAAGGCCTTAAGCTTCTAAGATTAGTTACCTTTTTTAGTTTTATGCGTTTTATTTCTTATTATTCTCTTTTAATTTGTAAGAGAGAGATATAATAAGAGATTTTCATAATGAACGTAGGCAAGCTTACCAAACCACTCTATATCTTATGTCATTTTGCTTAGTATGCTTACTTTCTTCTTCATTTTTCATTTTAAGCCTAGTGATTAAAAAGTAACATTTGTTTTTCACAACGCATTAGTCTAATTCCAAGTTCGAATAATTTATTAGTCAAACACTATTGCTACCATGTGTTGGAATTCCTTTTAGATGGTGAATGAGATATATCCCACATCACAAAAAATATGTCCATTTTCTTGTATATATTATATACTCACACCCCCTATATTGACCCTTAGGGTCAAGTATATTTTGTGCGAGGGGGAGGACCTATATGGCCATGGACTGACAGACGCGCGCGGCACCGCCCGCCCGTCCGACCGGACCGGGCCGGGCCCGGGCGCGGGTCTAATAAGAGCGGACCCGACCCGGTTATATTTTTGATAAATAAAAGTAGATGTGGATTTTCGAATTTGAACGATGAAGAGATGCGACGTTTTAAACAGCAACAGTTCTGGATCGTTGCAAATGAACGGACGCGACTGTTACAAACAACAACAGTTCTGGAGCGTTGCAAATGAAAGGAAGTGACTGTTGCGAACAGTAACGCTTTTTGACGTTGCAAATGAAGAGATGCGACTTTTCTCAACGGATGCAGCCGTTGGGAATTCGGTTATAAATAAGGAAAAAACCTGATCACTTTCCTCACTCATTTTTTTTCAAACCGAATTATCTCTTCTATCTCTTCATCTCTTAAAATCATATTCAGTCCTATCACACAAAAGATCATACATATCACAATTTCGTGCAGATTACGTCTGTTGTATCTTGGGAGAATTTTGAAATAAAATTCTTAAGGAATTGTTACTAAAAGCCTCAGACGCTATACGGTTAGATTTCTAGTTTATTTGTATATTCATATACATTATTCTACAATCTTTCCGTTTCCTAGTTGTGCTATTTCTTGAATTAGTATAACGTTGTTGTTATAAATTAATTACAACATACTTATTGTTCAAATAATCTAATACAGAATTTCAGAGTAGTGGAAATCAGATTTATAAACTTGTGAGACGAGTTTATAATTATTTATTCTCTGTTTTGGTATACTATACGTATAACACCATGTTGAGAGTAATTTTTGTCCAATTTTTTTTTTTAAAATCCAGTGAGGTATGAAAGGCAGAACTTACGGCATTAATAGAGCTAGCCTTTTGTTAATTGTCTTCGTAGATGTCGCTTTCATAAATGTTTTGCATATTAAGATTGTTGTTGGAGGGTCTATGATAATTTTATAAGTACATCCTTTCATTCTTGAATGGAAAATGTTAGATTGTTAATTTATCCAAATAATCCCTTGAAATTTACATGTTCAATTTCATTTTAAGATAATACAAGTATTTAAAATGCTTTATTTTGTCTTTTAGTATATAAATCGTTGCTAGCAAACGTTAACATTTCCCTTCTTAGATTGTTCTTTATGTAGAAAAAAAAAAGTGTATATGTGTTTTCATCGTTTTTTATTTCAATGGGTAGTAGTAAATAATAGTAACATTACACGCACTTGTATAACTACCATTTCCAAATATGAGACCCCAGAGAGAATTAAATCTTGGCTTGACAAGAGATTTTGATCATTTGATAGGCTGATATTCGTTGCAGCTACAGTTGACAAAAAATATAAAATGGAATAAAATGTAAAACAAATAAACAGTATTTGTACAGGGAGTGAATTTTCCATTGTTAAAAACGTACATTCATCTATTACATGCATGGGTGTAAAAGGCTTTGACTCATGAGTTACATGAGTTACAGTACTTGTTCTTTTCCAATTCCAACCAGAATTTTAAACAACGTTCAAGGATGATGATAATTATAAGCGATTTCCAAACAATTAGCTAGAAATTATCGCTACTGTTATAAATGCAATTAGCCACCCAAATTTGGTGTACAGCCAATAGAAACTTTTTTGTTTATGTTAAATTAATGACTTTGGAAATTGATATTTTATAGACCTTTCATGGTACAATGCTTCGTTATTTCTTCTATACATTTATATATTTTAATCAAAGTAAATTGTTCCCAGGTAAAATCTAAAGCAAACCAATGGCTACATCCAAGAGGCTGACAAAGATTTTGTTGACATTTTGTTTAGTTTTCTGACCATGCCAGTCGGTAATGTAATCCAGCTCTTAGGTGGTAAATCCTCCATTGGTTCAATGGACATGCTTTATGAAAGTGTACAAAATCTGGATGAGAATTATTTCAATACAAAAGCATGCAAATCTATGATACTCAATCCTTTGAACTCTAGTAGGTCTCATTACAATAACTTGATATTAAGAGTTGATTCACATGATCCAGAAAGGTATTACCAGTGCAAAAGGGAGCAGTGTGCTACCAAACTTTATCCTTTTTATAGTTCATCCCCAAATGCAAAATGTGGTTGTGGAGAATTCATGACTTTATCTGATACTTTTGACTGTAAAGGAGTTGATGGAGATGGAATATTTGTAAAAGGGAATGATACCTATGTGATTACTGATGATCTGATTGTCATGTCTACTTCCTGGACTGCTATTCAAAGTATTTTGGATGACCTGAAGATCAAAGGCTTGGATGACATTGAAGAGTCGCATATTGATCTTGATGAACATTTGGTGAGCTATACTTTTCTAAGCATTCTTACAACCAAAATTTCATTACATTTGATTACTTTGTGTTCATGACTTAGTTGTTGTTGTTTTGTTTTCATGACTTAAGTTGCAGTCTTAATTTAAACAGTTATGTTAAAAAAATTTGCAATCAGTATAGGTGATGGTTTTTTTAATAAGCTATTGGTATAATATAACTTTTCTGCCTTTTCCTTGTATTCAGCTTCTAGACTTACTCAAGAGGTCCCTGATCTCAAAGTCTCCACTATCAGGCCTTTACTTTCAAGAGCCCATCCCTACTGATTTTGAGTTTGTATCCGGATCACTCCCTAAATTGGAAATGGTATCGACTGATGACGATTCAATGAGTTTGATAGCAAAAATAATAAGTTTAAAATTAAGTGCGGATGTTATTTATCTTGAATCAAAAGGGGAAGAATTAGCAGATCTTATATTGAGCTTTCTTGCATATCCATTAGGCTCCATTGTTAAGCTTTTAAACAAACGTTCGTCCTTGGGCTGTATAGACAACCTATACCAAAGCGTTGATTCAAAATTTATCAAGTCTGAAACTGAATCGGCATTATTAAATCCTGAACTTGCACCCTTTTTTGGTTGTGATGCATCCCTATCATTGATTAATGAAATGTCAGCCTGTGGTGCCACACATACAGGTTGTTCAATCTGTCACGGTAATGAAGCTGTTTATGGTTCCAAAAAATGCAAACATGGAGTGAAACACATTTCAATATCAGAAATGAATCCAAAATTAAAATATCCAAATGAAGACTGTGGTGGCGGATATGCTAAAAAGGGTGTGAAATTCATGATAGCTGATGATCTTCAGTTATCTCCAAGTTCGCCATTGAATATAGTTCAAACTGTCAAGAAACGTAAATTCATTGCTGCTAGCATAGAGGAGAAAGAAATTGCGATTGGTAGAAATGAGGTAATTTGTTTTGTCCATACATTCTTAATAAACAATTTAGTTTTGTCCCCTCTTTTCATTGGCACCAGATGAAGGAACTAAGAAATAATCGCTTCATGCTATCTCCTATGAAGGTAGAGATGGATGTTTGGACCATAATCATGATGTATAACGTACTTAATATTGAAAATAATTTCCTTAAATGTTAAATTTCTCCAGCATGACAAGTATTTGCATACTTGAATGGGTTAGCTATACATTGTTTGTAAATTACCTTATTTTACTCTTATTTTATTTGCTAAAAATCATTACTACTCGATGCAGGCACTGAATCTTCTGAAAGCTTGCTTGACATCTAAAAATCCTCTAAGCGATGTGTTTGGATCAAAGAAGAAAAAGATGCATACCTCATGATGGAGATTTTATTATCATTATATGGTAATCATCACCATCATCATTGTTGTCCAAATTGTTGACAAAATGTTTCTCTTGTTCAAACAATTTTTCTTTTGAAGTATGATTATAAATGTTCGTTTTAAAATTACCAAATGATTACATACATTCTAATGGTAAGCAATATGGGTTCCACATGCAAATATGCAATGTTTATTGTAGTAGCATGTGTTATGATTTCCTACTCTGAACCTCTAATATTCCGCCTTGATGTAGTTTTTATTTATATGGTGGTTACTATAATATCAGCTAGTCATTTAAGTATCAGTTTGGTTTCGATGATCTTATCTTTTTAGATCATTAAATATTAATGTATTTTTTCGTTTGTAATATGAAAAAGGACAATATTAAAGTTGTTGAAACCCAAATAACCCATGAATTCTACTTGACTTTTAAAATAGATATTTAAAATAGGAAACAAATTGTATTTTACTGCATTACTTGGAGTATTTTAGTTAGTCGTAGGTATGCTTATGATTTTTGTTTCTTTTTGGAAGCAAATCATTTACAGAGAGATATAAATCGTAGATTTCACCTAACACGATACTCTAAGTGGATTCTCTACATGGACACGAGTCTCTAATTGTTGAGAATATTTCAGAAAGAGATGCTACTTTCTATTACTACAATAAGATGCCTTTGTAGGCTACAAAGAACTACTCCACTATCCTATAAACTTGGATCTCATGCAGACACTTCGACACTATTAGGAGCACAAGCTAAACATCATTTTGACTAATTAAAACATAACTACGAATTCTAACGCTAATTCCAAATCAAAATCACCATTTTGGTAGTGCATATTAATCCGCTTAGCAGTTTTATACTATCAAGATTTGATTAAGGAAAATGTTAATATGTGGTTTGAGGGAATGTATTAAGGTTGTTAAATTATCTAAATAGTCTCGCGTTAATTTCAGAAGAGTTTTTACATTTGCTTTGCATGTTTTGAAAAATCAACCTGTGTAGGAGGTCTTTCATGTGCTACTATATTTAAGACTTTAGACCATCCCTCCGACTTGACGCCTTGTGATATACATCACTTGTGTTGGTTGCTTTGGAACCTGCTCCTTGTTTTTTTAAGAGCATTTCCAAAAGCAAGGAAGTTGAAGTATATTAAACAAATATTATTTTTAATGACCCACACTGACTGAACCCAATAATGCACAATTTTATCCGGTATTTATAATGCTGGATAAAGATGTATGGTCATGATTCAAGTCTACGTGATAATCAATTGATCCTGACCACGTACTTATCCGACATTAATAATGTCGGATAACTCAGTTACTGTCATGGTCATCAAAATGATCATCAAAATGACCTTGACAGTAACTAATTAGCCCAAAATTGGTTTGACCCCTGCTCTAAGCACTAACGAATATTGCTTTGTTGTTTAATTTCTCTTGTATAATGATAAATATGTTTACGTATTTAAATATTAAGTGCATCATTTTACTTAAAAGCCATACAATGATGGTTGTCTTGTTATTAGCAATAAAAACGCATTTAGCAAGAATATAAAAGTTATTAACTTTTTCCCTCGAAACTATGGTTGAAATTATCTATTTTATATGATATGGAAAGTTCAGCAACTAAAACATGAAAATTCAACTAAGCTTCATCATAAATATTAAATATACATTAATCAAAACAGGTATGATGACTACTAATAATTAATTGAATAATAGGTTATAATTATAGTTTAAAAAATCAATAATTTATTATTAAAACAATCAACAACTATTTATTTAGTAATCGGTAATTTATAATAAACCGTCGTTATAATCCATTTTAGTGTGTGAGAGTTCAATTTTTTATCCTTATCTAATTAATTAATTTTCTGCGGTTTCATACTGTTTGCTAAGAAAAAAAAAGAGACTTCTATAAAATTAACTCCATTAATATTTGGTCGGTCACGTCTGATGTAACAGTAACAATTCTATTTACATTTCAAGTTTCAAGCATCATAATATACTCACCGTCCATGGCCTCGCTGCCATTCATATTACAACGTCTATTATTTATCATGTAATGATTTAATAATAATAATTTGTAGTACGATGGAAATCAAAGGCTAATCAAATAATTTAATGACCCTTAATGATCAATAATAAATATCATGTAATAAAATTTAGCTCTTAATAATTGTGAATTATCCTAATATGTCATATAGATTTGTAGATACTCTACTGTTTCTGCTTAAAAAAAAGGTCATTGTATTGGCTAATTAATCTGTTTTTTTTTCTGTTGTTGTCACTACGTGTATTATTTATCCAAATTATATAAAAAGAATGATTCACCGCTTATGCGTCCTTTGTCCAAGTATTAAACAAACATGCGTAGCTTAAAATTTATTAGAAATTGAGACTTTATTATTCACGGCAGAGGTAAGTTAGTATTGTACACTAGTGAAATTTCAATCACATCAGTTTACACAAATTCTATCCAAAATTTTCAAATATATTTCATATTTTATACCATGTTGAAGATGAGTACAAATGTTTTATAAGTGTTGAAGTTCAGAACCGAAAGCTTTTAAAATTCAGATGAAAAAAGACTTTGGGAGAAACTTAAAAATAGGTTGCGTGGACGTTTTGTAAAACACCGTTTTTTGAGTTTCAAAATACACAACCGTTCATTCTGAAAAACAAGATTTAGAAAACATAACTGTTTTTAGTTTCAACCGCAGGAAAAATGCAAATATTTATAAATTTTCAAAATAAATTCACAAAAAATAAATTAGTTTTGATCATAGAAACATGCGATTAAGTTCAGATGTAATTTTCAAAATAATTTTTGAACGAAGATATAAATATGTATGATTTAAAACATGTCACTAAGGAGAGTTTTTTGCAAATGAAACTTGAAAATAAGCGGTGTATCTGTATATTTTCGCTTGTGCGAATTCTCAATGATTTGTCGAGGTGCTTTTAGCGGTCGACTGCTCCACGCGCCTTGGACGTTGAATTGGAATAATTGATTAACTGGTCATAGTTCAAAAATGAGAAATAGAGGGTTCTGTCATGTAATTTCAGGATGGGCTTCTACAAACTAGCAAAGCTAATTATATGGTTCTCATCCTATGCGTTGGAGGTACGAATTGAAAGCTAAGAAGGTTAAAATTTCAGATGAAAAGAAGACTTCAGCAGAAACTCAGCAATGCCGCCCTAATTGTAAAACACCATCTTTAAGTTTCAAATTACATAACCATTCATTCTAAAAATCAAGGTTTAAAAAACACAACAGTTCTTAATTTCGGTCAAATAGCGCAAATCTTTACAGTTTAAATTGCATATATTTACAGTTCTTAAAACAAATTCAGAAAAATAAAACGAATTAGTTTTAATTATATAAACATGCGATTAAGTTTAGAAATACTAAATTATTTTTGATCGAAGATATAAATAGGTGTGCAATTTAAAACATGTTTTCAAGGAAAGTTTTTCGTGCATGTAACTTCAAATTAAGAGGTAGATTCAAATTTTCCCTTGCACGAATTCTCAATGATCCGTTGATCATGCCCTTAGCGATCGACTGCTCCACGCACCTTAGGCCTTAAATTGGAACAATTGATTAACCAATCATAGTTCAAGAATGAGAAATAGGGGGAACTGCTATGTAATACCAAGATGGGCTTCTACAAACTAGCGGTGCTAATTATATGGCTCTCATCCTATGTCTATCAAAGCATACTAAAAAAATTAATTTAAAATCTACCTACATCCATGTCTTAAAAATGGATAAATATAAAATTTTAAAAAAATTGGATATTGAAACGACCTGGTACGAAGTTATATCCGAATTTATTAAAATTATTAATGCAATAAATATATTAAAGTGATTTGAAAGATAGCTAATGAATAAAAATCCATTTTCGTTTAATGAATTTTTTTTATTGCAATAAAAGGGAAAAAATTTATTTTACAAATAATTGAAAATGGAAATTTGGAATTATATTGTAACGCCTCACCTCGAGACCCACACTAATAAAGGATATTACTAAGTAACACCGTCTGTTAGAGTATAAAATAAGGTTGGTTAGAAGCGACCATCTGCAGACTTTGCTTTAAGTGAGCATCGATACGTCGAAATATGAGATAGCCTTTTTTCCAAAGTGGAATTGACGTATCCAATTCAGGCTTAAAACAAAATATGTAGTGACTTGTACAATTTGATCAGAACAATAATATAATATCAGTACATAGAAACGCATAGTACACAACAGAATATATAGAAAATACCGCAGAAAGATCGACTGAATACATATATACAATGAGATGTCTACAATAAATGGAGATATAAATACAACATGAAAGAATTTACAAAAAACTAGGTCACCATCCCCACATAAACATACATGATACGTAGACAAGTACTAGTAAAATGATACAACTGGAACACGGGTAAAAATAACATACGAGCTTCAGGCTGGGCGGCTAAATGATCAATGGAAACCTGAAACTGCTCGGTCTAACCTGAGTATTATTATAAAATAATAAACTTGTTAGTCTTGTACTAGATCGATCAGTTAAACGATGTAAAGAAAGATATAGAGTATAACGTGAATATGATGGCGTATACGCGTAAGGTCGATGTGTGATACTCATGATAACTTAAGTGATAGTGCCGTAAATCATAAAATTCCCAAAATAGAGAGAATAACATCTCAAATTGAACTCATCAACCAAAATCATCAACAAAACACCCATGCTTTAGCACCTGGCGTTATACTCCTGAAAGAGTAACGGATATAGGAAATATTGTTGCCAAGATCTACCTTTTTCTAAATATCCTTGTAATTCTTCCATTGACTTCAATTTCTACTTGAACCACATGCCATGGTTCCTTACTTCGACAGGGTGCAAATATCTAAATTTCGCCCGCGAATTCAAAACTTTTTTTTCCAGTTATTTGAACGGAATTCGGGGTTGTTTGGTCAAGTAACGGAAAATCAATCAAATTCATAACTGTCTCAATATAACCTTTTCCTTCCTTTTTCTTTTTTTTGATTATCCGCGAAGCTTGCAAATGGAGTCCTTCTTGAGACCCCCCAGCACCAGAATGAGTGCTACGCGTAGGACTAAAGGAAAAATCAAATATTTCATTTCATCCGGGAAAAGCCATCTCTTTCTCCACAATGTCTTTGCCATTTGATCCAATAGCGTTCCGTGTTCCCATAAGTGGGAGAATAATATCCTCCAATCGAAATACCCAAATCCAAATCCAAATCCAAACTTGGCATGTCATAGGTGAAAACCATAGTATGGTGAAATCCCAAATTCGCAAATCAAAGCTCAAAGTCAACATCAAGTAACAAATTGGCGCCACCCAAAAAGGTAAGCTCAAGGCTATATATACCTAACGATCGATCATATCCCCAAAGACGAGCACAAGGCTACGTCTGACGACCAAAAAATCGTCTCCCAAAAGACGAGTTAGAAAGCTACGCCTGACGACCACATAGGACTGTCTTTCCCAAAGACGAGTGCAGAGACTATGTCTGACGACCATGAAAGGTCGCCTTCCCAAAGACGAGTCCGAAAGCTACGCTTGAAGACCCTGAAGGACCGCCATCCCAAGGAAAGCACAAAGATTATGCCTGATGTTAACACCTCCTTTTCGACGACCTAGCATCCAACGATCTACGACTTAACAATCTAAAGGACTCAAGCAGCTCAAGGCTTCAGCGACCCAACGACTTAGCGAGCTAAGAGACTCACCGGCTCAACGATCTACAAGCTAACGACTTAGTGACTCAACAGGTTAACTACTTACCAGTCAACGACCTAATGACTCAGTAAAGGCAACGACCTACCGAGCTAAAAGGGGAACAACCCACTGACTTGCCGACCTACCGACCTATCGACCTAACGACCTACCAACTTATCGACCCAACGATCTACCGACCTACCAACTTATCGACCAAACGACCTAGCAAGCTTCGAAGTTAGGCCGCGTGCACATTGCCTCTTCAAGATTAGGTTGCTTACGACCTAAGCAAATCAAAAGAGCTCTTACAATACACTAGCTAAGTCGCTCGTAGTACATAACTCGTCCAGGATAGCTCCACTAAGTCGCGGACGACTTAGTTACCTCGGGTCACTCTTAGGTCGCACATTCTTAGGTCGCATACGACCTATCATAGCCGATCTAAGGGCTGCTCCTCCTATAAATACCCCGCCTACTCCACATTGAGGGGGGACTTTTTTTCCAGACTTTGAAGCGCCGAAAATCTGCTGCATTCACGACCTCTACAACACCTCTACTACCAAAAACACTTCAAACTACCTAAAGAGAAGATCAGCTACATTTAAGATGGATTCCAGAATCCCTTTTGCATTGTAGTGCTAATTGCTTGTATCGATTGTTGAGTAATCGAAGGAATTCTTGTAAAACTTATAATTGAACTTGTGATAAAGAAGATAAAGTGGACGTAGGCTTGACTTTGAGCCGAACCACTATAAAAACTGCTGTCTCTTTACTTTTACTGCAATTATCTGCTTGTTTTAGTTCCCGTACCAACGGGTGGTGCTTTCACTTTACTAATATTCACACCGGGGTGTTAGCGTACATTTTTTGCGTTAACATTTTTGGTGCTTTCATTGAGAAACATCGAACTCAGGTGTGTTCTCACCATTGCTTCGCAAAGATTTGTTGAAAGACTCTCCTTAAAAACCAGAAATCTATCTGAAATCATGGCTCCTGGAAGAAAGAGTAGATCTACTAGATCCGTAGATGCTTATGACAGGACCCCCACTTCTCCAGCGCCAAATCAGGCGACTCCTACTGTTGGAGTCACAAGGGCTGAACTTGATGCCGTTGTTTCTGGGTTATACCAACAAATGGAAACTCAAAATGCTTTGATGATGGACAGGTTAAATGCTCTGCTTGGGGTTAACCAACAACCAGAAAATAATGAACCAACCTTTGCTGAAGGTGCTCATGATTCCCAAGAGAAAAGTATTCCTCAATGGGCAGCTGGCACCGCCGAAGGGGTACCTTCCAAGCTGAAGGTTCAAGGCCGCAGCCACCTCTTCGCGAACGTTTGTTCAGGCAAACTTCCAAAAAAGTGGCTGACATCTGCCCAGCGAGGCCTCTGAACGATGAGGAGTACCTATCCGGGATGATTCGCCAAATTATGAAAGAAAGTATGCAAAGGGATGAAGATGAAAATGACTGGGGGTTTGCTCCAAGCAAGACTCCTTTTACCGAAAGAATTCTAAAAACTGAATTTCCAAAGAAGTTTGTTCCCCCTGCTATCCCAGCCTATCGAGGGACAAGCGACCCTAATCAGTTCTTGTACAAGTATGACTGTTATATGATAGGTGCCAGGGCAATAGATGAGATTAAATGTAGATATTTTCCTATCTATTTGGAGGGAGTGGCTCTGCTCTGGTTCACAAAGCTACCAGTACGATCTGTGGATCAATTCTCTGACTTAACTCGTAAATTCAAGGATCAGTTCAGGTTGTATGCTTCAAAGGCCAAGGACATAATGTCATTGTCCAGTCTTGAACAAGCTCCCAGAGAATCTATCAAATCTTTCTTGAACCGCTTCAACATAGCCTTAGCTGAAGTGGATAATGCTGAGCCTCGAATGATTCTAACTTACTTGATGCGAGCCATCGATAAATCTAGTGAATTCGGAAAATGGTTGAAGATGAAGGAACCAAATTCACTTGAGAAGTTTTATAAGAAGGCCGACGAATTTATGCGTCTGGAGAATCTTCCTGCACCAGCAACGGTGGTTGTGGCTGAAATTGAAAACAACAATGTGGCTGAAGCTTCTAATAAGAAAGAATCTGGTGGTCAGAAGAGGGAAAATGACGGTGGGAAAAAACAGAAAGATATGAAGAAACCTCGCCGTTTTAGACCTTCGGACTTTACTCCTTTGACTGATACTCCAGAGAACATCTTCTTCGCAACCAAGGATGTTATCGAGTACCCTAAGCCACCTGAGATGAAGCTTGGGAAAATTTTTGTGCCTAATGGAAGATTCTGCCGATTTCATAATCAGCCTGGCCATGACACTAATGAGTGTCGCCATTTGAAGAATTTAATTGAAGAGCTGCTGCGACAGAATAAACTGCAATAGTATGTCAAGAGAAACAGAGGTGATCCGACCTCATCTACTCAAGGGCAGCAACTTCCTGCTCGTCAATCCGGCTCAGGTGAAAAGGCTGTGGTGCAGGAATCTGAAAGGCCTGTTATTAATGTAATCACGGGGGGTCCTCACCTAGCAGGAAGAAGTTGGGGAGAGATGGAGAGGTATGCTCATGCTCTGAGACATGCCCCGAAAGAAGAAACTGATTTTGTCTTGAAAGATATTGTGCCTTCAAAACAGCAAAGAACTTTTCACGATGACACCATATTTAGAGCTAGAGATTCTGTGGGAATTGAGGCTCCCACCATGGATCCTTTGGTAATATCCGCCGGTATCGGACCAGCTATTGTGAGAAGAGTGCTTGTTGATTGCGGCGCTTCTTGTAATATCCTCTTCAAAAAGACATTTGATCAAATGAAAATTTCGATGGCTGATGTTCAAGCTTCTTCGCAAAAAATTGTTGGGTTCACTGGGGAACCAAAACAGCCCATCGGAACCGTCGACTTATTTGTAGAACTTGGTGAAGGGGAAAGAAAAGTGGTACGTAAGCAAACTTTTGTTATTGTTGACGAATTTTCTGCTTATAACGCCTTCTTGGGACGACCAACTCTTGCTGCATTCAAAGCTATTCTCGCCCCGTGGTGCCTAACTATGAAATTCCCTACTGATAACGGCATTGGTGTTTTGAAGGGGGACCAGAATGCTGGGCGGGAATGTTATCTCATAGAGTTGCGGGAGGCGAAGAAGAGAGAGATGGGAAAGGGTGCGGCAGCTCCGCTCCGCATCAAAGAACCCACCTTGTAGCAATTACGGGGTGGACCCTGCACTGGTAAGCATAGTGGTGTGCGAAAAGAAATTGATCCCAGAAAGACCAGTGTAGGGGAGAATAGAGTGGTGCCGGTAGAAGTAACGGTGCCAATACCAGTTGACCAGAAAGATCCAAATAAGGTGCTAAATGTGGGTTCACAACTCGGTGTGACAGTTCAGAATATGCTAATATCATTCCTGAAAGAAAACCTGGATGTATTCGCTTGGAGTCATGCTGACATGTGTGGAATATCTCCAGAAATTGCAGTACATGCCTTAAATATTGATCCAAAATTCACACCCGTAAAGCAGAAAAGGAGAACCCAGGGTCCTGAAAGGTCAACAGCATTGAAAGAAGAAGTAGATCAGCTCATGGAAAATGGCTTCATCAAAGAATCCACTTATCCGAATTGGGTTTCTAATCCGGTGCTGGTTAAAAAAGCAAATGGAAAATGGAGAGTATGCATCGATTTTTCAGACTTGAACAAAGCATGCCCTAAATATTGCTTCCCGTTACCCAGGATTGATCAGTTGGTGGATGGAACAGCTGGGCACAAAGTATTGTCTTTTATGGATGCTTACTCAGGATACAATCAAATCATGATGCATGAGCTAGATCAGGAGGACACGAGCTTCATCACTGATGTTGGTCTTTACTGCTATAAAGTCATGCCCTTCGGACTAAAGAACGCGGGGGCAACTTATCAAAGACTCGTTAATGCCATGTTCAAGCCTCAAATTGGCAAGACTATGGAAGTATACGTTGATGATATGTTAGTGAAATCGAAGAAGGCAGTAGACTACATGGACCATCTGGCAGAAATGTTCGCGATCCTCCGAAAGTATGGGATGAAGCTAAATCCTCTGAAATGTTCATTCGGGGTAGAGTCCGGAAAATTCTTGGGTTTCATTGTGAGTGCTAGGGGCATCGAAGCTAATCCTGCTCAGATCACTGCTTTAAGAGAAGTCAAAGCCCCTAGAAAAAAGAAGGAATTGCAAAGCCTCAATGGGAAAGTCGCTGCTTTGAGTCGATTTATTTCCAAAGCCACAAATAAATGCATTCCCTTCTTTGACGCTCTGAAGAAAGGAAAGAAGAACTTTGAATGGACTCCTGAATGTCAGAAAGCTTTTGATGAACTCATTCATCACATGGAAACGCCTCCAGTACTTTCTAAGCCCAGCAATGGTGAAGATCTTTTCATATACTTAGCAGTTTCATCTCATGCTCTTAGTGCAGCATTGGTACGGGAAGACGTAAAAGTTCAGCGCCCGGTCTACTACATCAGAAAAAGACTCACTGGGCAGAGATGAATTATTCAAAGCTGGAAAATCTCGCCTATTGTTTGTTAATTGCATCCAGAAAGTTGAGGCCATATTTCCAGGCTCATCCTATTAAAGTCCTCACTGATCAACCTCTAAAGCAAGTCCTATTTCGCCCTGAGACTTCGGGTCGTCTTCTAACGTGGAATATTGAACTCAGCCAATACGATATCACCTACCATCCCCAAAGAGCAATCAATGGACAAGCTTTAGCAGATTTCATCGCAGAATATACAGTTAAAGGTGACAGTGAGGAAGAAGTGACTACTGACTTCCCGATCCGATGGAAATTATATGTCGATGGTGCAAGAAATGACTACTGTTCCGGAGCTGGGGTTGTGCTTGAAACCCCCGAAAGACAATCATTGTGCTACGCATTGAGATTAGAATTTCCTTCGACAAATAATGAAGCAGAATATGAAGCTCTTGTGGCTGGCCTGAAGATTGCTAAAGAACTGAACATCAAACTATTGCAGATCTTCAGTGATTCCCAACTTATTGTATGCCAAGTCAAGAAAGAGTTTCAAACTAAAGGAGGGAATCTGCCCGCTTACTTGTCAAAGACCTGGGAGCTTCTTAATGATTTTGATTATTATACAATAAGCCATATACCCCGGGAAGAGAACATGAAGGCAGATTCTCTCGCAAAATATTCAAGCTCTAGCGAAGCTCAATTATTGGGATTGGTCCCTGTGGAAGTTTTGTCAGCTCCAAGTACTGATGAGATGGATATTGACTGGATTATGGCTATATCCCAAGAACAGGAGTCATGGATGACCCCGATTAAGGAATACCTACTCAACGGCTCCCTGCCAGAAAACAAAAAAGAGCACCAGAAGCTGTTAAGAAAAGCCCCGAGATATGTAATTCAAGACGACCGCTTGTACAGACGAGGGTTCTCAATGCCATTACTCCGATGTGTGACCAAGGAAGAGGCTAAGACAATTTTAGCTGAGGTGCACGGAGGAGAGTGTGGGGATCATTCAGGTGGTCAGACTCTTGCAAAGAAAATTCTTCGCTATGGGTATTTTTGGCCAGATATTAATTGAGATGCTGCTAGCTACTCTCGAAAGTGTGATAGATGCCAGAGATTTGCAAAAATCCCAAGAGCACCTTCCACCGAGCTAACACAGATAGTCAGTCCATGACCATTCGCTATTTGGGAAATAGATCTCATCGGGCCTTTGCCGATTGCCAAGTCCAGAATCAAATATGCTATTGTTGCTGTTGATTATTTCACTAAATGGGCTGAAGCTGAACCATTAGCTACTATTACCTCTAAAAAGATGATAAATTTTGTGACTAAAAATATCATTTGCAGATATGGTGTGCCTCAGAAGATAATCACATACAATGGTACCCAATTCGAAAGCGAAGAATTCCAGAACTTTTACAAGCGATTCAAGATCCGAAAAAGCTTCTCAGCAGTGGCTCATCCGCAGGCAAACGGGCAAGTGGAAGCAGTGAATAAAATTATCAAATCAACCATAAAAAAACAGCTAGAAAAAGCAAAAGGTGGTTGGGTCGACAAGCTGCCACTTGCACTATAGGCGTACAGAACTACCCACAAAACTGCGACTAGGCACACTCCATTTTCATTAGCATACGGATCAGAAGTAATGATTCCAGTGGAAATAAAGGTCCCTTCACACAGGAGGATTCACTTCAACCAAGCTGAAAATGAAAAGCTGCAACTTGAAGCACTTGACTTGCTTGATGAAAGAAGAAAAGAGGCTGAGCTCAGAGTCGCAGCCCATCAGCAAAGAATAGCCAGGCACTTCAATTCTAAAGTTCGCCAACGCAGCTTTGAAATTGGGGATCTAGTCCTGAAAAGGGTCATGACAACGACAGGAGTGTTTGGGCCAAACTGGGAAGGGCCATATGTCATATGCAAAAAGCTTCTTGATGGCACTTTCAAGCTCACAACTGTCGAAGGAGATTCAATTCCAAGAGCCTGGAACAGCAATCACTTGCGTCCATATTTTACTTAAAAGCCATGCTTAAATTTGTAAAATAATTGTGGATGTATTATTGTGAATCAATAATAAAAGCTATAAAGTGGATGTAGGACCAATTCTTGACCAAACCACTATAAATCTTGTGTTCTCTACTACTATAAAATGCTTGTTTTATTTTGATATGCAAATATCTTAAATATATTGCTAAAATGTCGATTTAATATCGCAGGCTATCAAAGCAAAGCTTACCTATTCAACACATCACAAGGCCAAGCGATTCCTACAAGTCACTCAACAAACAAATGTCAAGTCACAAAAATTCCAGATTCAATTCCTACATAAGAAGTACTTCTCGCAAACAGTTGGTGATTCCACCAAAGGGGCACCTTCCCAAAGTGAAGGCACCAGGCCCTTGCTAACTGACTGTGATCATTTGTGCAAACAGACATCCGGTTAAGTAGCTTGCGTCTGCCCCGTGGATTCACTCAACCATGAAGTACACTTCTCTGGAAAAAATCAAACAGCTTACTAAAGAAAGGAATATGTACTTGGAGACGATAATGAGGAATCGCTGAGGGGCAGTTGATGAAAAGACATGGACAAGCAGACAAAAACAGACGAAATGGAATCTTGTCTCTCACCCAAGAATGTTGGTGGGACCACCCAAGGGGGCACCTTCCTAAGATAGAAGGTTACAGGCCCTTGTTACTTGATTGTGATCGTTCATACAAACGAACATCCAGTCGAGTAGCTTGCGTCTGCCCCGTGGACCCACTTAACTGTGAGATGCAACCTTCATGGCAAACCAAATAAAGCCCTCTTCGGAGGCACAAACCCTCTTCGGAGGCACACAAACGAAGACCTCCAACAAGGCAAAAGCCCTCTAACGAGGCACGCCCAAATCGAAATGCTTTTCTCACCCAAGAATGTTGGTGGGACCACCAAAGGGGGCACCTTCCCAAGATAGAAGGTTCCAGGCCCTAGTTACTTGATTGCGATCGTTCGAACAAACGAGCATCCAGTCGGGTAACATGCGTCTGCTTCGTGGGACCATTTGACTGTGAAAAAGTAACTGTCAGGCAAAACAATAAAAGCCCTCTTCAGAGGCACACTTCACCAAGTTGAAGTGCCAAACAAAGCCCTCTTCGGAGGCACACTTCACCAAGTTGAAGTGCCACACAAAGCCCTCTTCCGAGGCACACCAAAAAGCCCTCTCCCCAGAGGCACAAAAAAAAGCTCTCTCCCGAGGCACAACGAAAAAGCCCTCTCCCGAGGCACAACAAAAAAGCCCTCTTCGGAGGCACACTCCTACCCTCAACGGTGAAGTGCTAAACAAAGCCCTCTAAAGAGGCACGTCCAAAAAATAAAAGTTTTCTTCAGAAGCCCGCTTCACTACAAAGAGTAATCCACTTCTCAGAAAATAAAAGTGGCCATCTTCGAAAGTTGAAGTGTGTTAACTCTTTCTAAAAAGAAAAGAAAAAGAAGAAAACTTCTCCAATACAAGGCATACTCCACTAAAGCAGAATAATATTTCCTCAAACCGGAAGAATTATTCTCTAAATCAAGAACACAAGCCTTTCCATAATGAAGAAGATTGCAATAAGCCGTGGTATGGGGGCAATATAATATAGCTGCATTAATAAAAACAACGCTCAAGCAACATACCACGAGCTCATTGCAATATCATACAAAGAAAATGAAGAAACTTGTGCAAAAAACAAGGAATAAATGCATTCGCAAGTACAGAAAAAAATTGTACAAGTAAAAATACTCATTTTATTCCATACTATAAAATTGTTTACATATGTGCAGGTTTCAAAAAGCGGGGGTCGGTACCCGCACAATCCCCGGTCGATACAAGTCTTTAGACAAAAGGCAAAATAGCAAAACAAGAAAGATAGAACCAAACTCATTTCTTCTTCCTCCCGCTGCCCTTGGAGCCCTCACCTGGGTTAATGGCTAACTTCGCAAGCCGGCCTGGACGAGTCGCGGAAGAAGGAGAAAGAGGTGCAATTGGGTCTTCTTCCACTTTCTCATCACTAGCGGAGGCGTCCTTCTTCTTCTTTGAAGTTACACGTTTTCCCCTCTTCTTTGAAGAAGATTCCCTGCCTAGAGAGATAAGATCACTCAGCTTTGTGTCATCGGCAGTAAACTTCTTCGGGGTCCTCTCACCCTCCTTAAGTTCTTCAGCCTTCTGCTCTTGTGAAGCCACCGGGTCATCTAAACCTTGAAGAGCTTCTATTTATTCTTCTTGTGATCCTGGTTGAGAAGTAGAAGGAGGTGTAACTTGAAGAGGTGAAGGTGCAGCAGCTGGGGGAGGCGAAGCCTGTGCAGCACTTGTTGTTTTCGCTACAGAAGAAGAAAAGTTAAAAACATCACTATTCCCCGTAAAGAGAGGAGATAGTGGCACATCAAGGCTTAAGTAATAGGCGAAAAGTTCATCGAGCTCATGTGAAGCAAACGAGCAGTCCACTTGAGCTGGATCAGAATTGAAGTTACCTGGAGAGCTTGGCTTGATCACGTCGATTTCATAATCTTGGGCTTCAGTGCTTTCTTGGGCCTCTCCTTCAGTGTGAGCAGTTTTAGCTTCGATTTCGGCTTTAGCAAGAGGCGGAGAATGGGAACTTGAGCCAATAATATCAACGTCGACCGAAGATGAAGGACAGATTGGGTCGGTCAAAAGTGCCTTCCCTAGACGTTCTCCTTCCGCTACTTCGGCTCGCTGATTAGCAAGTTGTTCTTTCCCTCTCGCAAGGGCGGCACGACCCTCGTCGTCCAAATAATTAGCCTCAAAATCCTCTTCAGTGTAGCCATCATCTTTGAGCACTTCAACTGCTGTTTCGCACACTTCAGCCAATGTAATCTCATACTTCGAGCCCAAGAAAGAAAGACTGCCTTTCCCCAAGACGCTGAGAACGTAAAACTCAAATAGAGTGGAGCTGATGTTGGCTTTAGTCGCCTCGTGCGAACGTTCAGCTGCCTCTTTTTCAGAAATGGCGTCGTCACGTTCTTTTTCAGCTTTAGCAAGCTGGATCTTCAGCATCGCAATCTCCGCGTCCTGAGAGCTAGTTTTTTCCCACAACTGGGCAGCATCTTTGCGGTACTTTTCAACAATTTTCTGCTCTGCCTCAAGTTTGGCCTCAACATCACGCTGAGCAGCGTGGGCATCTCTTATTTGTTTTTGGAGAACCTCTTCCTTTTGTGTATAAGAAGTGGAAGAGGTGGCAAGATCATCTTTATGTTTCTTAACTTCAGCCTCAAGCTCCTCGTTGTAAGCGGTGATGCTCTTCATCTCCGCATCGTGCTGATCAAGAACTTTCTGCCACTCAGACTTATCATTCTCCATGGTCAGCATAGCCTCAAGATTTGCACGGTTTACCCTTTGAAGCTCATCAACGAGTTTCTGCCAGCCAGACATCCTTTCAATATCGAGCTTGACGGCATCAAGATTTCTCAGCATGGCTTGTTTATCAATTGGAACTAAGTCCAAATCAAAGCGCACTCCTTTCAAGCACCAATGAGGAAACCGGCTTTGAAGTGCAGTCGGAGGCTTCTCAACTTGATAAGGAGGCCTATTGATGATGGCTTGAATATCAGCTTTTTTGAGAGCAGGAGAACGGGAAGGGATGTCTAAAAAAACAGAAACAACGGGCACTTTAGAAATTTCAGATGAAGACTTGTCGTCAAGTTTGGCCCGCTTGCTTGGATCCTCAACTATATGACTCTTCCCCCTATCGTCGTGAGATTTTCTTTTATGGGAGTCATCGTCCCTCTGATAAGAATCATGACGGTCATCCCTCCTTCCATACCGCTCTTCATAAGCCTGCCTCTCATGAGCCTTCCTAGCCGCTCTCTCTTCGTCAGTCTCCCTAGGGGCAGAAAGATAGCGTCTAGGATCATAAGTGTCACGCCTTGCATGGCGTAGAAAATCGTCATAATACGAGCCGCTGCATCCCATGGGAGAACTTGAAAGTGAAGAAGAAACAAAATTTAGAAATCTTTGAAACAAAGAAGCTAAGTGCACATAATTGCCAAAAATCCTAAGTGTGTGTGTGGCGTGTGAACTACGCGCGTCAAGCAACAAACCACTCTTTGGCTTAGGAGTGGTGTCAGCTTTTGTAGCAGAAGTCAATTCTTGGACCAGTGGAATTGATCGCAAGGCTGATGTTGCTTCAATTGATGGAGAAGCAAACTTAGGAGTGGTGGTGTCGTCTTTGAAAAGCTCATGGGATGTCACCATAAGATCACTTAACCCCCCGAAGATGTCGTCACCATCATGCCCAGCCGAGTGAGTCACACCAGCAGTGCCTTCTTCAGCATGCTTAGCACTTTTTGTGGCAGAACTTTCATTCTCCATCCCCTCATTAACTTCCATGGCGGCCTTCCCGGGACGTTGAGGGAGTTCCTCTTCTTCGATAACCAGGAGAGGCTTAGACTTGCCGGAAAACTCTGCACCCTCAGCAGAACCGGAGCATTTTATCAATGAAGCCTCTACAACAAGTTCTTTCGATGCAAGTTCTTTTGCGGGGGCTGGGGCATCAGATGTTTCCGGTTGAGCAGCAGGGGCATCACGAAGCTGAAGGGATCGGGAAGGATGTAAAAGGCCAAATTGATGTAAAAATTCATCTTTCAAAAGAAATTTGATACTCCTTCCTTCGACGGCTACAGCACTTAGCCTTTCAAAAGTTGACTTGTGACTGGAGTCTTTAGAAGGAGGAGGCTACAAGAGTAAAAATGAAGTTAATACTTAACAACCCGAATTCTGACAGGCTCAGAAATGGAGTGGATGGAGATAGACAATCTTACTTCCTACTCTCTAGATGCCATAGAATCCTGGAGGGCAACGAACGAAGAAAAACTGATTTAAGAACCCGTGAGCGCTGTCGGGCAAGTATGTAATCAATTTGCGATTTCTAGTGCTCCTTATAAGTGTGATGGAAGGATGATCTTTATTCCTCCCGAACGAACACAAGTAGAAAATTTCGTCGAAGCTCGGAAGGTGATTAAGTGTTCTCTCGAACAACACACACAACCCCATCAGAATGGCATAGCCATTGAGGTGCAACTGGAATGGAGAAATAGTCAACCGAAGAAGCAGCTTTCTGAGAAAGTCATTAAAAGGAGGAATAGCTCCGCTCAAGCACATTTGACGGTTGACCGCGATAAAGCCAGGAGGTGGCTTGTCGGCGGTATCATTTACTCCAGGAAGTAAAGCTTCGGTCTCAGCAATGCCAAATTGGACACAAAGCTGGCTGAAAACCCATTGGGTTAGAGTGGTTGAGACTGTTTTCGAAGGATTCTCCAGAGGGTCAGCTATTGGGAAGACTTCTTCAATCTGTTCTACTGTTTCTTCTCGTGCTTGGTGAGAAGTCATTCTACACTAAGAACTGGATGTTCAAATATGAAGGTGCACGTTTCCTAAAAGCGTGTGAAGTGTTGTGCGAAGCTAATAAAATAACAAGTAAATAAAAATAATAATACTGGTTGGCATACGTCAATTCAGGAAAATTCAAGACTTGTTATTAAATTAAAACTGAGAGTAGTGTCAATGCAGATAACATTCGATAGTAAGCAGTTATAACTATGAGAATTTTGCGTTGACACTTCATTCAAGTTAGTTGATTCGCAGCATTTCACACTCGATTGAATTCAGATTATTTTACTTAAGTAGAATATTTTCTCTTGATCTAATCCATCATTCGATGTGGGCAGTCAATGATGAGTATATTCGTCCCAGTTTTCTGCAAATGTTGTATTTAACAGGTTATTAGCAATCAAGTCAATACAATCTGTGAAAAAGTGCAACAAGTTCAAGCAGTTCAAATTGGCAATTCAGTCAAGTTCTGTAAATTTTTTTGCAAGTGTTCAAGTCCTTATGTCGCAGGAACGACTTAAGACTAGCTCGGGATTACTTAGGTCGTCCAAATCATGTTCAACGACATAACATAAGTCGGCCTTCCTTAAGTCGCTCTGCCTAGGTTATAAGAGTTCATCAATCCAATGAGTTAAAACTGCTCTACGGGTTAAAATTAAGTCATTTGACTGGTTTAGTCGTATGAATTCATTAAGTCGTTCTCTTGCTTAAGTCGTTCTCTTTGGTTAAATTGTGCAAAAACTTTAAGTCGTTTGCTTGGTTAAGTTGTGCTAGTTCATTAAACCGTTTGCCGAGTTATGTCGTGTGATTCATGTTTAAACCGTAAGTCTCTCCTCCTCAGATCAATAACTCGCTTAATGCCTTATCCCGTTCACTACTTCCCAATACGTCAATTCACCAACTCCCTAACTCGCTCAATCTTCCTCGGGTTGTTAACTCGCCTAGCGCCTAACTCACAAACCCGATAACCCGATAACTTATTGGCGCCTTCACAACAAAAAACCCTCGTCTCTCCAATACCACCAAATCACCCAAAAAACCATCAACATTGTCTTAGATTCACCATGGATCCAATATTACTGTTTTATCATGAATCGCAGCCACGGCGCGATCGACGGCGATTGCATACTGGTCGAAACATGATTCTCGATGAAATGCAGCAAAAGAAAGCGAATCGAAGTCGGAAAGTGGAAATCGGCGATTTGACGATGGGTGTACGTGAAAGATGGCCAGAATTACTTACGTAGTTGGACGGAGGGTTGATCGACGACGAAAAGGTTGGAATTTGTCTTCGAGAGCTTAGAAAAAACGCCAATGGTAGTTTCGAATAATAGAGCAAGTGAGGAGAAGGAAGGACAAGCCGAGCAACTTATAGGCAGGAAAAGTGGAATTCGAATCGACTTAAACGACCTAACAACTCAAGCCGACTCATGACTTAGCAACTCAGATAGCACGAGTTAAAAGGTGTCGAAGCACACGACCTAGTCCCTAGGCGTATACTTCGATGGGCAAGTGTTAACACCTCCTTTTCGATGATCTAGCACCCAATGATCTACGACTTACCAATCTAAAGGACTCAAGCGACTCAAGCAGCTCAAGGCTTCAGCGGCCCAACGACTTAGCGAGCTAAGAGACTCACAGGCTCAACGATCTACAAGCTAACGACTTAGTTACTCAACAGGTTAACTACTTACCAGTCAACGACCTAATGACTCAGTAAAGGCAACGACCTACCGAGCTAAAAGGGGAACAACCCACTGACTTGCCGACCTACCGACCTATCGACCTAACGACCTACCAACTTATCGACCCAACGATCTACCGACCTACCAACTTATCGACCAAACGACCTAGCAAGCTTCGAAGTTAGGCCGCGTGCACATTGCCTCTTCAAGATTAGGTCGCTCACGACCTAAGCAAATCAAAAGAGCTCTTACAATACACTAGCTAAGTCGCTCGTAGTACATAACTCGCCCAGGATAGCTCCACTAAGTCGCGGACGACTTAGTTACCTCGCGTCACTCTTAGGTCGCATACGACCTATCACAGTCGATCTAAGGGATGCTCCTCCTATAAATACCCCGCCTACTCCACAGTGAGGGGGGACTTTTTTTCCAGACTTTGAAGCGCCGAAAATCTGCTGCATTCACGACCTCTACAACACCTATACTACCAAAAACACTTCAAACTACCTAAAGAGAAGATCAGCTACATTTAAGATGGATTCCAGAATCTCTTTTGCATTATAGTGCTAATTGCTTGTATCAATTGTTGAGTAATCGAAGGAATTCTTGTAAAACTTATAATTGAACTTGTGATAAAGAAGATAAAGTGGACGTAGGCTTGACTTTGAGCCGAACCACTATAAAAACTGCTGTCTCTTTACTTTTACTGCAATTATCTGCTTGTTTTAGTTCCCGTACCAACGGGTGGTGCTTTCACTTTACTAATATTCACACCGGGGTGTTAGCGTACATTTTTTGGGTTAACATTTTTGGTGCTTTCATTGAGAAACATCGAACTCAGGTGTGTTCTCACCATTGCTTCGCAAAGATTTGTTGAAAGACTCTCCTTAAAAACCAGAAGTCTATCTGAAATCATGGCTCCTAGAAGAAAGAGTAGATCTACTAGATCCGAAGATGCTTATGACAGGACCCCCACTTCTCCAGCGCCAAATCAGGCGACTCCTACTGTTGGAGTCACAAGGGCTGAACTTGATGCCGTTGTTTCTGGGTTATACCAACAAATGGAAACTCAAAATGCTTTGATGATGGACATGTTAAACGCTCTGCTTGGGGTTAACCAACAACCAGAAAATAATGAACCAACCTTTGCTGAAGGTGCTCATGATTCCCAAGAGAAAAGTATTCCTCAAAGGGCAGCTGGCACCGCCGAAGGGGTACCTTCCAAGCTGAAGGTTCAAGGCCGCAGCCACCTCTTCGCGAACGTTTGTTCAGGCAAACTTCCAAAAAAGTGGCTGACATCTGCCCAGCGAGGCCTCTGAACGCTGAGGAGTACCTATCCGGGATGATTCGCCAAATTATGAAAGAAAGTATGCAAAGGGATGAAGATGAAAATGACTGGGGGTTTGCTCCAAGCAAGACTCCTTTTACCGAAAGAATTCTAAAAACTGAATTTCCAAAGAAGTTTGTTCCCCCTGCTATCCCAGCCTATCGGGGGACAAGCGACCCTAATCAGTTCTTGTACAAGTATGACTGTCATATGATAGGTGCCAGGGCAACAGATGAGATTAAATGTAGATATTTTCCTGTCTATTTGGAGGGAGTGGCTCTGCTCTGGTTCACAAAGCTACCAGTCCGATCTGTGGATCAATTCTCTGACTTAACTCGTAAATTCAAGGATCAGTTCAGGTTGTATGCTTCAAAGGCCAAGGACATAATGTCATTGTCCAGTCTTGAACAAGCTCCCGGAGAATCTATCAAATCTTTCTTGAACCGCTTCAACATAGCCTTAGCTGAAGTGGATAATGCGGAGCCTCGAATGATTCTAACTTACTTGATGCGAGCCATCGGTAAATCTAGTGAATTCGGAAAATGGTTGAAGATGAAGGAACCAAATTCACTTGAGAAGTTTTATAAGAAGGCTGACGAATTTATGCGTCTGGAGAATCTTCCTGCACCAGCAAAGGTGCTTTAGTAAGTCGATAGAACCAACGCGTTTTCCTGGAGCTGTATAGCTCTAGGTTGCATGTTCAGCCAAGCTTGGTGAATTTCAGGCGACCAAACTTCGATTTTAGCAGCTTTGTATGAACATATAAAAGCACAATTTGCATAAGAAACCTAATAACATCATGTAGAAGAAAATTGAAAACAAACAAAGATGATTTCATTTATGGATAGCAAGCATTTCTATTGAATTAAATAGCAGTTTCTTATCCTTTGCAAATTAAAGCATAAGGCCATCAAACCCTGAGATTAGCAAGCATCAAACACCTAAAATTTGAAGCTAGTACAAGATGTAAGAAGACCTCACCCGAACAAAATGATTTATAGCTAAATAGTGGAGGATTGGAGCTTGTCCTTACTTGATTACGGCTCTACTGTCAAATACAAAAGAGAATTTGGCAATAGAATCTTAAGCACAAAAATAATTCAAAAAAATAGATTAGTAATGAGCATGAAGTTGAGGTTCCATACCTAAAATAGTTTCTCAATTATTTTCAGCAATCAATTTACTAATTTGGGTGAAAGTTGAGAGTTTTAACCTAGGGTTTCAAGAAGAACAAAGGTTGTAGTTTGTTTTCTTTTTAGGAAGGAGAGGAAAATGAACGTATTGTTATTTTCTTCATTCCTTAACCCTTACACTAATGGGCTAAGCCCAAATTATCTTATTCTAAATAGTTTAGTTATAAAATATGTTTTATTTATGTTTTTTTATCAATACCATACATATGAATACAAATGAAATGGTATCATCCATTCTCTAATGCGCACAAATATTAGCAACTTATTCTATCCATTTCTTATCAATTACCATGAATAAAAATCTATTTGCTTATTTGTGAAATCTAATTTTAACCAAAAAGGTTTTATTCTTAATATTTTCAAGTAATGTAAATAATTACTTTCTATTAATAATTAAAATCTCTTTTTATAAGATCCAACTAAACAATTTTGCAATTTGTTAAGTTTCGACATAAACCAAATTATAAAATTTCAAATTATGCAACATAAAAGAACTTGCATATTTTATATACTTATTTTATTTTCCAACTTTCCCCATTTACCTCATTTATTTATTTTAGCCCTAAATTCCTTTCTTTCCTTTTGTTATCTAATACAAGAACTAAACTATTGTATTTTAATATTTCACTTATGAATTCCCAAATGTAGTTTCTTGAAAACTCCTATATCTATCTTCTTAGCAGTTGAATTCTGAAATCTCTTAAATTTCCAAAGGAAGTAGATAAAATCTCATTTTCCCTATTTATAAATTATTAATTATAAATGAAATTTTATTTAATTTCATTCTAGGTATATCTCAACTCAGGGTTGTTACAGACTCCCCCCTTATGAAAATTGCGTCCCCGCAATCCTTGTAGGGGAGAGAATATAACAAATAAAATACAGATTCAAAATGTGGCAAGATTAAATTAAGAAATTTACCAGATTTTGGGTTGAAGAAAGCAACTTAGGATATGTTTGCTGGATCAATTCTCTGGTTTCCCCAGAGTAGTCTTGGGATTATCAGACCATTGAATTTTCACGTGGAATGTCTTTATTACGAAGGTGCTTGATTTCAAAAGCAACAATATGGATAACATTCTGAGTATAAGTCAAATCAGGCGAAATCTCAGGCTCTTCTAAGGGTCGAGGCTCAAGGACATAATCGAATTCTTTAAGGCATTTCCAGAGCTGAGATATATGAAGTACATCATGAATGCCAGAAAACCGAGCTGGAAGAAATACTCGATAAGCAACACTGCCAATACGTTCAATGGTTGGGTATGGTACAATATATCACAGAGCCAGTTTCCCAAATCGACTGAAACGCATAACCCCCTTCAAAGATGATATGCAAATGTAAACTAAGTCTCCAACAGAGAATTCCAGATCTCTTTTCCTATTATCAGCATAGGATTTCTGTCTGCTCCGTGCCTCCTTCATTCTTTGTCAAATAAGATCAACTTCTCGAAAGCCTCACAAATAGTACAGGATCCAAAACCAACTTCTCACCCGATTCAAGCCAACAAGAAGGTGATCGGCATGACCTTCCTTAAAGGGCTTCAAAAGGAGCCATTCTGATACTGGATTAAAGTTATTGTTATAGGCAAACTCTACAAGAGGAATGTGATCTTCCCAAATACAACCAAAGTCAATAACATAAGCACAAAACAGATCCTCTAAAACTTTCTTCACTCGCTCCATCTGTCCGTCGGATTGAGGATGATAGGCAGTACGAAGATTAGGCTTTGTACCCAAAGTCTTTTGAAGACTTTTCTAGAATTCACTTGTAAATAACAGATCCTGGTCACTAACTATGGCACTGGGAACACAATATAGCATGATTATCTCCTTAATATATAGCTTAGCTAGCCGAGGAGTTATCCAGTTAGACTTGAAAGGAATGAAGTGGGCTAATTTCATTAGTCTATCGACAATCACCCATACACTGCCATGAACAGATCTAGAATGGGGAAGACCATCAACAAAATCCACAGAAACCTGAAAAAGAGAGAAATAGGATCATTACTAGATCGATTTAAAAGAATTCAAATTTGAGATCATAAGTTTGCACTACCTGCTCCCACTTCCAAACAGGAACCTTAAATGGCTGTAAAGTCCACTGGGTCTTTAGTGCTCCGTCTTTACAAGCTGACATGTCATACAGCTCTTTACATAGCTTGCAATATCATGCTTCATCCTTACCCAGTAGTAGGGACGTTTCATATCAACATACATCTTACTACTACCAGGTTGGATAGTATACCTAGAGCGATGACAATCTTCCAAGATATCCTTCTGGAGACTTCCACATTTGGTACCATAAGTCTCCCACGCTCCGGACACAACCACGAACATCAACTTCAAAATCCTTCAATTCATCCTCTCTGGATTCATTACTACACTTCTGCTTAAGATAAACAAGGTCTGGATCATGCTTCTGAGCTTCACCTATTTGGTCCAATAAAAATGGACGTGCTTCTAAGTTCGCCAATAACATAGATGGATGAGAATTTGGAGTTCGATTACGAATCTCACAAGAAGACAATAACTCCAGACCTTTCCACTCCACGAAAATCAAAGAAACAACCGCCTGATGCTTTTAACTTAACGCATCAGCAACTCGATTTTCCATTCCAGGAGTATATTGGATATCAAAGCCATAGGAAGCGAGGAACTCAAGCATCCTTTGCTGATGCATATTAAGCTCCTTCTGGGTAAACAGATACTTCAGAGATTTATGGTCGGTATAAAGAACAAATTTCTCCCCAAGAAGGTAATGACACCATATCTTAAGGGAAAAGACGATAGCTATAAGTTCGAGGTTATGTGTGGCATATCGGACCCCATTAGGTCTTAATTGCCTCGATGCATAAGCGACCACTCGGTCTTTCTGCATCAATACAACGCCAAGACCCAATCTATTAGCATTAGTATAGAGTACAAGTTCTTGGTTCCCTTCTAGAACCACAAGAACGAGAGCATGGGTAGGAATCTCCTTCAAATTCTGAAATGCTGATTTGCATTTATTCGACCATACATATTTAACTCCATTTCGAGTCAAGTTAGTGAAGGGAAGAACAATTGTGGAGAAATCTTTTATGAATCGACGGTAATAACCCACTAATCCAAGAAAACTCTGAATCTCTGAAACATTCTCCAGCCTCTTCCAATCTTGGATAGCTTCAATCTTAGATGGATCCACCGAAATTCCAACTTCTGAAACCACATGCCCTAAAAATTTAACTTGCTTCCACCAGAAATGGAATTTGGACAGATTTTCCTTTAACCGATTACTCTAAAGTGTCTCCGAGATGGTTCTAAGATGCATAACATGCTCCTCTTCAGATTAGGAATAAACTAAGATATCATCGATGAAAACGAGAATGAATTTATCAAGGAATTCCTGGAATACTCAATTTATAAGATGGACGAAATAGGCTGGAGCATTCGTTTGCTCGAAAGGCATCATGGGCCACTCATAAGAACATAATGAGTACAAAACGTAGTTAAAGGAATACTATCCTCTGCTACTCGATGCTGATGAAAACCGGTCGCAAGGTTTAGCTGCAAAAGGACCTTAGCATTGCAGAGTTAGTCAAACATATCGTCGATACGAGGCAACATATACTTATTCTTTATTGTAAGCTCATTGAGCTTACGATAGTCAATGCAAAGTCGAAGGGTTCCATCTGCCTTTCTCATAAATACAAAACCTACTCCCCAGGGAGAGGAACTGGACTGAATAAATTGCTTGGCCTCAAGCTTAGATAATTGCCTTCTTAATTTCTCATTCTCCTTGGCAGACACCCTTGTGGGAGGACGACTTGGTGGCTGAGCACCAGGGACTAGATCAATTTGATGTTCTATAGCCCGCTTGGGTGGTAAACTCGAAACAAGTTCAAAAATGCCAAGAAACTCACAAACAATAGGAATATGAGATGCCTCATCCAACTCTTGAGAGCGGATAATGAAACTTCGAGGCTAGAATTACTAACATGAAGTGTGATAGAAATAGGCTCGTTAGAATTTGGATGCTTAAGATATATAACCCTTTTAAGACAAAGGATATGAGCCTCATATGTATTTGCCAATCGATTTCCAAATTCATCCCAAAACCCAGATATTGCATAACATGCAAATCAGCAAAGAAAGAATAACCACAAAAGACGAGCTCAACATTCTTACATTGCATACTAAGGGTTGCAGACTCTTAGATAAGGTTCACAATCCTTAGCGAAGTAACCAAACATATAACATCCAAAGATAATGCATCGACAAGCTCTTTCGATACGAATGAGTGAGAAGCACCTGTATCGAAAAGAACCCGAATAGGAAAATTCCTAAAATAAATAACGCTCTCAAGAATAGATGGAGGTATACCTTCACCCTGCTTAGCACCAGTCGAAGATCCAACCACATTCAGCTTCCCTGCTTTTTGCTTTTATGCCAAAGTAGGACATGAGTCACGGGAATGCCCTAGCTTCTTACAAACGTCAAATTTCCGAATTAGGACAATCCCCTTAAAAATGATCTTTGGCACCATAATTGAAGCAACCTCCCGAACCAGGCTAAGAACTCTAAGAAGCTCCTCCTTGCTTCTTTGCCTTCTTATTAGGAAAGGATTTAGATTTGCCATCGAACTACTTCTTCTTAGGAACTACCTTTCTCTCATTGAAAGTCTCATTACTACTATCCTTCTTCTTTTATACCTTCTCCAATCTAAAGGCGATGTCAACCAACTTTTCAAATGAAACATCCAACTTCAAGAACAAAGCCTTCTTGAGATACTTCTTAAGTCCGTCGATGAACTTTTGATTCTTCTTTAATGGGGTGTTGATGTGCTCGACCCCATACTTAGATAAGGCTTCAAAAGTCGCAACGTACTCAGAAACAAACAACTTGCCTTGCTTGAGATCAATAAATTCTCGAGTCAGAGAAGCCTTCTCAGACTCGGGCACAAAATTCACCTCTAAGCGTTCCCTAAATTGCTCAACCTCAGCAACCAACAACTCATACCAATCTAATGCCTGCTTCTGGAGCTGACTAGATACCACCTTAACCCGATGGAGATCAGAAAGGCCAATGTGAGAAAAGATGCACTCACTTGTCCTAAGCCAATCTTGGACCTCAATAACACTTTCTGAGCCCTTAAAAGGCTTGTACCCTAAATGGGAAAAATCATTGCACATATGTGCAAAGCCCGATTTACGGGAAGGAGAATCAGAGAAAGGACCAAAAGATTGAGCATTCCTGACAAGTTCTATGAGTTGCTGTGTAGACATAAATACTCTATCTTGGCTGGGTTCGCTAGATTGTCTAGCATCGAAATGGGTTGCTCTTTCGCCAGCCATCTCACTTCTAAAATAGATAAAGTTATATTAAAGATTATTCAAAGATTATTTTATACAATGATAGAAGTTTGCACAAAGTTAGCAACCAAACAAATAAGTTTCCCATAAATCCTCGGATATTATGATTTCTAATAAGGAGGAATCCTAAGCTCTAAAGGAAACATAAGGGACGATTTCTAAAATTTGATTAGATCTGGATTCTTGTCCTCAATAACATATTTTGTTCCTACCATGGCTCTGGTACCAAGCTATAACACCCCACCTCGAGATCCACACTAACCAAGGATATTACTAAGCAACATCGTCTGCTAGAGTAGATAATAAGGCTGGTTAGGAGCGACTATCTACAGATTTTTCTTTAAGCGAGTATCGATACGTCAAAACACAAGCGAGTATCAATACGTCGAAATACGAGATCTACAGAACCATATAGTACACAGCATAATATACATGTCATACTTCAGAAAGATCGACTGAATACGTATATACAGTGAGATGTCTACAATAAAGGGAGATATGGATACAACATGAAAGAATATACATAAACTAGGTCTATATCCCAACATATACATACAAAATACATAGACAAGTACTAGCAAAATGATACAACTAGAAGATGAGTAAAAATAAGAGACGAGCTTCAGGTTGAGCAACTAAATGATCAACGGGAACCTGAAACTATGCTGTCTAATCTAAGTATTACTATAAAATAATAAATTGGTCAGTCTTGTACTAGATCAATCAGTTAAATGATGCAAAGAAAGATATTGAGTATAACCTAGATATGATGGCGTATATACGTAAGGTCGATGTATCATACTCATGATAACTTAAGTGATAGTGCCATAAATATTAAAATTCCCAAACTAGAGAGAATGGCATCTCAAACTAAAATCATCAACCCAAACCATCAAGTTCCCATATATGGGAGAATAATATCCTCCAATTGATATTCCTAAATCCAAATCCAAATCCATATATGGCCTAGCATAGACAAAAACCATCGTATGGTGAAATCCCAAATTCGCAAATCAAAGATTAAAGTCAACATCAAGTAACAAATTGTGGCACCTGAAATAGGTAAGCCTATGGCTATACCTAACGATCGATCGTATCCCTAAAGACGAGCAAAAGGCTACATATGACCGCAAGAAAATCGTCTCCCAAAAGGCGAGCTAGAAAGCTACGCCCGACGACCACAAAGGATTTCCTTGCCCAAAGACGAGTGCAGAGACTACATCAGACGACCATGAAAGGTTGCCTTCCCGAAGATGACCCCAAAAGCTACACCTGAGACCCCGAAGGACCGCCATCCCAAAGGCAAGCATAAAGACTACGCCTGATGACTTTGAAGGACCGCGTCCCCAAAAGTGCCTCTTACTCTTAATTAGTAATTAAACAAATTTTGCCTAAGTGTTTCATACCACTCGGCGAAACTCGAGTATTTACTAATAGATAGTAAACTCCACCGAAGCAAATGCAATGTAAATAAATAAATAGCAATTAAAATATTCATTCGGGTGAGTCCGATAATTAACCAGTAAAGTAAACGCAAGAGTTTCATATAGTTTTTTTACTAAATTGTTTAATTAGATTTCCCATCCAAACAAAATAATATTTTTGTTATTAAAACTAAATTTAAGAAATTCTTTTCTATATTTGTTTGATATGGGAAATTGTTATTTTGGAAGCATTTCACCATATGTACATATATTATAAGTATTCGTTTTAAAGCCTTTGTTGAAATTGTGTTTGAAAACAATTCAATTTGGAAATATAATTTAAATTAGGAATTTTCCAAAACCATTTTGTAAAAGCTTTTTGTAATATATGAAGGCATATAAAGCAAGGATTTCAAAATCACAAAACCACCCAAAGCAAATCCCAAAACAAGATAATTGAAATATCAAATTTGGAGAGCATTCAAAAGCATCTAAATCCATCAAAACAGTGCAACAATGCGAAGCAAGGAGTGCAATAATTTGTGGGCAACAAAAGGTACCTAGAAAAGTGTTCCAAGCCTTCAGTCAGCCGATTGAACCAAATGGCTCCGTCGACTGAACGCAACCTGGAGCATATGCTCTAGGTGCTTCAGTCAGTCGACTGAACGCGTTTTCCTGGAGCCCTGGTGAATTTCAGGTGACGAACTCCGATTCCAACAACTTTATATAACCAAATAAATGTACAACTTTCATCCAAAAATAATAACATTATATAGAAGAAAATTGAAAGCAAGCAAAGATGATTTCACTTATGGATAGCAAGCATTTCTATTAAATTAAGCAGTAGTTTCTTATTCTTTGCAAATTCAACATAAGGCCATCAAACCCTGAGATTAGCAAGCATTGAACACCTGAAATCTGAAGTGAGTACAAATTGTGAGAAGCCCTCACTTGAACAAAATGATTTATAACTGAATAGTGGAGAATTAGAGCTTGTCCTTACTTGATTTCGGTTTTAATGTCACATGCAAAGAGGAATTTAGCTATAGAATCTTAAGCATAGAAATAACTTAACAAAATAGATTAGAAATGAGCATGAAGTTGATATTTCATACCTAAAATAGTTTCACAATTATTTTCAGCAAACAATTTACTAATTTGGGAGAAAGTTGAGAGTTTTAGCCTTGGGTTTCAAGAAGAACAAAGGCTGTAGTTCGTTTTCTTTTCAGGAAGGAGAGGAAAATGAACATACTGTTAATTTCTTCATTCCTTAACCCTTACACTAATGGGCTAAGCCCAAATTATCTCATTCTAAATAGTTTAGTTCTAATGTATTTTTTTTATCAATACCATACTTATGAATACAAATGAAATGATATCCCCCATTCTCTAATGCACACAAATATTAGCAAGTTATTCTATCCATTTCTTATCAATTACCATGAATAAAATATATTTGTTTATTTGTGAAATCTAATTTAACCAAAAATGTATATTCTTAATATTTTTAGGTAATGCAAATAATTAGTTTCTATTAGCAATTAAATCAATTAAATTCTCTTTTTATAATATCCAACTAAACAATTTTGCAATTTGTTCGGCTTCGACATAAACCAAGTTATAAAATTTCAAATTATGCAACATAAAAGAATCTGCATATTTTATGTACTTATTTTATTTTATTTTCCAACTCCCCCCAAGTAATTCTTTTATTTTATTTTATCCCAAAATTCCTTTCTTTTGTTTTATTATCTAATACAAGAATTAAACTATTGTATTTTAATATTTCACTTATGAATTCCCAAATGTTAGTTTCTTGAAAACTCCTACATCAATCCTCTTAGTAATTAGATTCAGAAATCTCTTAAATTTCCATAGGAAGTAGATAAAATCCATTTTGCATATTTATATATTTTTATTTATAAATGAAATTATATTTAATTCTATTCCAAGTATGTCTCAACTCAGGGTTGTTAAATATATTGATGGTAAGTTTTGATCGAAAATATAAATTAGCGAATATTTTCTTGATAAATGAATAAGAAATGAAATAATGATGAAATGTTGGTTTAAATTACTAACATGAAATAAAACGTTGTTTAATGTTAAAATAAATTTTAAAAGGATTAAAAATGCATTATTTAAATTAAAAATATAATAATGTATGTAATTTGTTTTAAATAAGTAAGTAATGAATAAAAACATTTTCTTCATTTAAAATTGGCAAATTGAGTTTTATAACATTATTTAAGGAAAATATTATTTGAAATGAATTTTTACGGGGTTAAAGTGTGAAAAAAGGCTAGGACATTGCTTAAGGTTAAAATGAATTTCCACTCTTGGTACCCAAATCCATAAATATTAGTTGTAACATCTCGAAATTTAATCATTTTGATTTTGAATATTTAATTAATTTTAAATATTTAAATAATTGGTTTCTAATGTTTAATAACTTGAATTCGAATACAGTGATTATTTAAATATTTGAATTGTGAATAAGGTATTAATTAAATGGGTATAATAACCTTATTTAACTCCTTTTAATTAATAAATAATAATTGCGAACTCATTTTGTAAATTTATTTATAATAATAAACGGTTTGAATAAATAACAAGGAAATAAATTGTTAATAAAACGACTTGATTTCTAGTGACGTATTTTTGAATGAATTTATTGATTTTTCCATAATTTTCAATTTGGAAAATATTTAAATTGTCGTTTGGTGTATTTCTCAACGAACGAAGGAATATTTGTGATTTTACAAAATATGATGACTAGTGTATTTTATAATTGATTTGGAATTGTGTTACATTTTGATGTATGATCATATTTTTATTTCTGTCATTCGCGGTTTGTACGCGAAAAGAATATTGTATAGTAGAATACCACAAAATTCGCTTTTCAAAAACATTTTAAAATCAAAACCAAAATTCAAAAATTTTGAACACGACTTGATGCGGTGTTGGCTTGGTTAAAATTTTTGTTTAACTTAAGCTTGAAGCAAAGAAATAGGTTATGTTATAAATCAAATAAAGTCAATGATTTAATCCTTCTTCATTTTCATTTGGCCTTTTTTCCCCTCTTCTTTTTCTCTCTTCTTTTTCTATTTTATCATTCCCAGTGAACGAAAATAAAAAAATCCTTATTCAAAAATCAATATAAAATCATTTACCTAATAAGAATTTGAAAAACAATGGTCATTGAGTTTGTGTTGTCTAGATCTACAAATACATGTGTGTGGTGTTGGTTGCGGTCGAACCGGGTTAGGTTCGAAGTGGGTAGCATGGACTAGGGGTTGACTTCGACTTGGATATAGGTTGAATTAGCTTGATTCGAAGACGGCATTGAGTTCATGGTGTGGAGGAGCTTCGGTGGTGCAAGTGGTGTAACATGCAGTGCCTAGATTGGTGATCGCGACATTGCATTTGTCGCTTTGCTCCTATCATGTCGCGATGGTTTTGCATGGTATGGAGGTGGAAAGGAGGGGATGTTCGAACTCAGGTTGGTGTATGGAGTCGTTTGGTGATAATCAAAGGAGCTAGCAATAACTGAGATGGATCGCGATGTTGGGACATGGGCAAATTAGGGCTTAAGGTCAAAACTTGATTGAGTTGATCTAGCTTAACTTAGTGTTCGGGGATGTGTCAAGCATGAGACGAGAAGTTCATCGGCGTGATCCATGCGTGATTTCATCGAGCAAAGCAGTAGGGAGGGTAGTAGTCATGCACGGAAATGGGAGTGTCAATTTATGTGTATCAGGCGGGAGAGGATTTATTGAATTAAGGAAGAAGTATGTTTAGATGGGTAATTAAATTAATTAAGCGATTGTTAGTTCAATTATAATATCTAATCCCAAATCTTATAAATCCAATAACTATTTTATACAAGGTCGGATTTGGAACTGATTTCGTTGGATTTGGAGCTAGTTAAATTTTAGGCTAAAATTGAACATCGCTTGATTTTAGTTCAAATCGGGATGCGAAAGTGTCAACTTGAGTTTCAGTGAGTTTACTCACTTTTAAATAAAGTATATGATATCTGTGTTGCTATAGAATATTATTCAGTGTTTGGATCATAGTATATATTGTTGTTGTTTAATTGGTTATTTAGATTTGATTCCCGCTTGAAAAGCGGATGACCTTAATAACTATTGTGTTGCAGGGACAAAAATAAGAGGACATCGAAGTGTACATAGCGTATAGGTCACTACGGAACATTTCGAAATACATATTCATATGTATGATTTACATGGGACTTTTATAGAGAGACCCTAGGAGGTTTCTCTCCAATATTAATTTACTTATATTCTGATGTTGCTTATATTGTTGTTTGGTTGAAATATTTATGACCTATTGTTTGATTTGTGTAAGTGTCGTTATTGCGATTATCGCTATACCGTCACTTATGAAATATCATCTCCTTAAACCCTTGTTATGTGTTGAAGTTGAGCTTGTACTTTTACAACATAAATGTCTGGTCATGTTTTTTCACATTGAAAATTATTTAAACTATATTATCAAGTATTTGAGAATTTTTGAAAAAAAGGATAAGTGTTGATTAAAATTTACAAAAGGAGTTATAAATTTAATTAATTATCTTTTGGAATAATTAACGATGTTTTAAATTTATAAATTGATTACAATTATCTTTTTCAAGAGAATTAATGTCGTTTTAAATTTATAAAAGATTATAAATTGGATTTAATTATCTTTTGAGATAATTAATATTTTTTATATTTATAAAGGTTATTTACCTTAAATATTTTGTGAATTCTTTTCAAATGGGTTTATAAGGACTGTATAAGTATTTGAAAAGAATGGATATTTAAATATATTCTTAATTATTATTCAACTATAATAAAGCTAATTAATAAATTTACTAATAATGTTTAAAGTTAATTAACTTATTTCGTAAAAGTGTTTTAAAGATTAATTAACTGATTTAATGAAAATGATTAAAGTTAATTAACTGACTTAACAAAGGTGTTTACAGTTAATTAATTGATTTACTAAAGGAGTTATAAGTTTGGTTAATTGTCTTCTGGGATAATTAATGTGGTTTTAAATTTATAAAAGAATTATATCAATTATCTTTCAGGATGATTAAATTGTTTTAAATTTATAAAAGCATTTTGACTAATTTATTATCATCCGAGGTAATAAATGTTGTCTGAAATTTATAAATGATAGTTTATAAATGAGAAAATCTTTAAAAAGGAATGTTTAAAAATAACGCTAAGTGTAAATTGTTTTGGGTTTTATAGTAAACAATGTTTTAATGACGTTTATTTTTAGCCCTTCCTTTTTTAATATACCTGGAAATATAATTAGCTTTTTAAAAAGAATATTTTAAAGAGTATTTTGAAAGTGTTATAAATATTTGCGATGTGAAAACCAAGCATGAGTTCATTTTTAAATGTTTGATTTGGTTAAGGAAAAGATAAAAAATTTAATTCCTATAAACGATACCACTTATATGGAAATGATTTGGTCATATACTTAGCACTAAACGTCGAGCTATAGGAACTTATCTCTATCTCGACGGTTAAAATATGTCGAGGCAAGGCTTTAAGGCAACACTACCTTAACTTGCCCAGCTTCATTTTCAACCGAGGGATATGGAAAGTTTGAAATCGACGAGTAGTGGTAAGGGTATGAGATTTAATTTCCATGTATGATCATTTTGATCATTCCTGATAATTAATTTATTGTCTATCGATTCTGCTTTATTCTTTGTGTATTGTCAATCTAAGACGATTCGTTGCTCATTTAAGCGTTGATATCCTTTGTCGGAAATGACTAAAACTAATGAGCGAGTGGAAGCCAAGCTATGTTTCGTTTCTCCCATTAGGGTATCTTCACATCTACTCTAGATTGGATTCGGTGGAATGCACGTAGAGATGTAAATTACATAGATTCTCGGTAAGATTGGTGAGGTCCGTCTTGGATGTGTCCGAGAGCCATCATAGTTCTCAAGTATATTTCTAGAGGTATACTTTCGGTGAGGGTGGTGCACCCTCCTAGTCATTGTTAGAAAATTTTCTCTTTCCTTGTTGTTGATTCAAATCTTTTAATTATTTTCTTAATTTCATCGAGAAGTGCCTAGAGCTGTTCTTGATGTTTAATTATTTGTGTCCATTCTTTAAGTTTCGATTTTGATCTTGTTTATGCCTATTCTTCCAAGTTTGGGTTTTGTTTTAATTTGTTTCCATTCATTTAAGTATGGAACTTGTTTTTTGAGGTAAAACCCATTTTGGTTTAGTGGCGTGGTCTCACATAATTGTTATATGTTCATCATATTGCTTAAGTTTTCTCACGCTGGTATTTCTAGACCGAGCCAATATTATTTTATTATAATGCTCGGGTCAAACCGAGAACTTTTCTAGGTTACCACTAGTGGGACATGGAACTCATGGAGTAGAGATGGATGCTCACATGCATTAATATTTTTATTTCCATTGTATTATTATATATACCCATCAGTAACTCTAAGGTTAAAAAGTTATAATTGTCCAAGCGGATGAGATTTGACTTTAACTCTGATATACCATGTATTTTAGAGTGACAACTTTTATTGTCTTTGTTATATTATATGTTATCGTTCTGCTGTTAGATTCTGATTTCCCCTGTTCTTCTATGTTTTTCTTTTTTTTCCCTAACAATCTTCCTTTTCGACAATTGGATGTTCGACATTTGAATAGTGTGGATATATTTGGTGCCAACTTTCAATGGTCGAAAAGGCGGGTCATTGTAGTAGTAATAGTGTGTGGTGGTACTCGACAAATAGAGGGAAACCATCAAGGTTTATATGATCGATCAATCGATAGAAAACCTATAATGTATCTCACAGTGCATATACGAAATATAATATCAACATAGATATAAAACAGGCGAGGGAATAACAATATTAAAATAAACCAAAAAAGCAAATGACCAATCCATGACTCTCTAAAGGCAAGTATGCAAGCTCATAAACGATCCTCTCGTATACAATTTACTCTTTTTTTCGACCATCCATCTATGAGTGATAAGCTATACTCAAATTCATATCCATCCCCAACATCTCTTGTAAGCTCTTCCAAAATCAATATGTGAATAATGGATCTCTATCACTCACAACACTATTCGATACTCCATGGAATTGTATGATCTAAAGCACATACAACTCAGCAAGTTTTGTTGTCGTTTTATTGGACTTTAAAGGTATGAATCAAGCACTCTTCGTCAATCCATCGACTGTGACCCAAATGCTATCTTACCCTCCTCTAGTCCTCGCAAATCTATTGATGAAGTCCATAGATATCTGCTCGCATTTCCACTATGGAATTTCAGGAAGTTGTAGCAAACTACTCGGTTTCTTTGCCTAGCTTTGATTGGCTGACAGTTCATATAGTTTGAGATAAATCTCAGAGCATCCTTCTTCTTTCCTACCCAATAAAATGTATGCTTCATATATTATACATTTTATTCCTTTAGAATAGGTAGTAAACTTCATATGATGGCATTCTTGTAGTACCTCATCTCTTAGTCTATCTATATCGGTACATATGATCTCCCATCTTTACAGAGCCAACCATCTCACACAAATTTGTACCGCTTCAAATCTTCATATTGTACTCCCACCTTAAGCATAGTAATAATCTTTGCTAGTATAAAATCAAACTTTTGACTAGTACCAATCCTCTCTATCAGAGTAGGTCTAATCGTCATGCTTGGTAACATCTCTGGCTGAAGCTCGTATAATCGAAAATCATACCCATATATATACTCTAACTGCGTTTACTCTAGGATCATAGTTCCAAAGTTAGCATCTCCCCTACTTAATGCATCCACGACTGCATTTCCCTTACTAAGCATATAGGAAATGTTAAAGTCACGGGCGGCTAAGAACTCTAACCATCTCTGTTGTTGAAGGTTAAGGTCCTTCTATGATATAAGGTATTTCAACGATATATGATCAATCCTTTCTCCTAGAAAGTATTGCCTCTATGCCTTTAAACTGAATACTATAGTTGCTATCTGTAGATCATGGGTTAGATATTTTCTCTCATGGGATTTAAATTGCCTACTCACGTAAGCAACAACCTTACCGCTTTGCATCAATACCACCAGGGTCCAATACTACATGAATCCGTGTATACTGTCAACCTCTCATTCTCATCTAGAATGATTAACACTGTCTCACTCATCAACCTCTCTTTCAGACCAACTAATGCATGTTCACACCACATGTCCTAAATAGAAGTCTGATTCTTCTTCGGTGAATGAGTCAACGATGCAACTATATTCTAGAGGTCCTTAATGAATCATATATAGTAACCCGCTATTCCAAGAATACTTCTCAAATCGATCACATTCTTTAATCTATCCTAATCTTGGATTGCTGCTAGTTTGGCAAGATCAACAACAATGCCTTCTCTGGAACAACATAACCAAAAACCTCACTTCTTTCTACTAGAAGTGACCGTAAAAAACTTAGCTTTTAATTGATTCTTCTTCAATGTCTCAAGCACTACTCTCAAGCGTATCTTGTGTTCTTCATTTGTCCATGAATAAACAAGAATATTATAACAACCCGATTTTTAGATCCTCATAAGTTGACACTAAAACATCCATGGTATTAACGCACTGAGCATCTAAGTGCCGGAAAGACATATTGTTGGATGAAAGAAAAGAAAAGATAGAACAAACTCTCACATCGTGAGGAGTAATATATAATATCCAAATGATCTTTACAGAAAGAAAAATTTAATATACATACAACAATCAGTATAAACTAAACTATTAATGACCCAGACAGTTATAACAGTCTATCCTCACAAATGCTAATATATACAAACAAGCAATGCAGTGGACCTAAAATAAGTGAATAGGTCTTGAAAGCATCCAACTCTCTCATGAAGCTCTAAGGCATCTATAGCTAAACCTGGAAATGTACTCATATCTAACCTGAGCTTATAAGAAAACAACACCCGGATCAGTCTGGTAAACCAGTATGAAAAACTCAAATCATATGGATTTTTAATATTATAAAACCTTTCAAAAATAAAGGTATCTCGTAAGACCATGCTGCACATAAACACAAGCTGGATTTTATGTTACGGTAACCAAACCACTTTATTAGAAAATCCAGTGATATTATAATAATGTATAGGGTTGAAAAAATATATTTAACATAGCTGAAAAGTTTGCACCTTACATTCTAGAATCGGCACAACTAAGTCTGTAAGGCATGTATTGGAGAATGGAATCCATCAATGACGAGGCTACTGGGGTACCACCTACCATGGTACACCTCTAGAGAAAATGTCCAAGGGCCTCACATGGACCCCCTACATGGCAAGACCAGCCTACCCCTCTACTGGATAGTACCAAATATGTCATCACCCGGGTTATCCTTGACAATCCATTTCCATGGCCATAATATACATAATCCATATATATATATATATATATATATATATATATCTAGATACAAGTGATGACTATATCCTAATGGCAGCAAACCACATAGCATTGCAGCATATATGATGTTTTTGTCATTACCGGGTATGAGGCTTGAGGCTACATTTTACCTTTTTAGCAAATCCCACTTGGAATGCTAACACTGCTCTTCAGGCAAAAATGCAATGCATGCATTCATCCATACAAGTAGTTCAGGATATGAATAAACCGAAGGAACTACTTCTATTACATCTCTTTTGGAATCACCATCAGGATTAGTATCAAGTATCCCTTGCACTTCAAAGAACCCCGTCTTTGATTCCATCATTTTCAAGATGTCTTCCATTCAAATGCCTATGCCAATTCAAAGTGATTTTTCGAATAACTCAAGCTTGTTCGATCCCGGACTATTCGAACCAACAATCGATAATTTCTAGTTGACTCAATCCCGGTTCTTTCAGAAGTAAGCAGACGATATAAGAGTCCTTAAGGGATCTTGAGTATACACTCTTAAAGTGAGAGATTTTTCATCGGAATGAGTTCTCCTGAGGGATCTCAAACCATATGAACACGTGAAGCTTATATATACTTCCTAAGTCAAAACTGGCCAAGATTTGATAGTCGGTTATTTAACTATAAAATAAGTAAACAATCAAATAAGAGATTTAATTTAGTATGAAAACCAAGCATGATCTAAGCACATAAGCAACCACTAAGCCTCTTTTATTAATCCTTTTGTTAATTAGAATCTTCACTGAATTATTTGTATTAAATACCTTTATAAAAGATATATTCATAAATCCTCTCTACACTTTTTAGTCCTTGAAAAAGTATTCATATGTTTATTTCACCAATATAAGTATATTCACAAATCACCACACATTTCAATACTTAGAAGCATATTTATGTACTTATCTCAACCTCATAAGTATATTCACAAAATCTTAAGAAATATTTCATTTCCAAAAATTGGTTTAAAACAAATGTCATTTAAAAACATTGATAACAATAAACCCAAAAGATTTTTGGTGTAAGTAAATGGACCGTATATAAATTAGACCAAATATACTTACAACCACTTTTTGATTTCAAACTTGTACTATCCCTCGATTAACAATGTAATGTCCCACATTTATGCCCATATTACCCAAGAATATTACAAGTAATATTGTTGAGTAATACGGAGAATAAGGCTAGTTATAGGGGTGGGGACATTTAACCAACCGAACCGACCTTAATCGAACGGCTTTAACAGAAAAAATTGGTTAACCGAACTTTAGGTTAACCAACCGATGTTAATTGACCAAAAACGGTTCGGTTAAAGGTTAACCGCGGTTATCTATCGGTTAACCATTAATCGAAACTATTTTTTAAATTATCGGACCTATCCAAATCCAATTCTTTTCGCTATCCGACCCATTGCTTTTTTCCTAACCCTTAACAATTCATGCTTGCCCTAGCCGCTATTCAGTATTCACTCAGAACACAATTCGTTCCCCAAATTAGTTATCTTATCTATTTCATTTTCGTTCTTCTCAATCGTGATAATCAACTCAATCCTTTGCTAGTCTACCGAGTGCGGTCTTGCTCTTCAATCTTTACTCACTAGATCGTCGATTTCAGTAATGGTTAATACTAGTAGGAAGAGAAAAAATATGAGTTTGATTTTCATTTTGCATCGTTTCAATCGTGATTTTCACCGTGCGTCATTTAAGTGTGTATTTTTATATATTTCTTTGGCTTACCTTGTACACTCTTTTACTGTATTGCATTGAGTTGCTTCTTTCTGTATCCAATGTTTTGGTTTTCCGCAATTTGTACCTTGTTGATTTCACTTTAAATGCTATAATTTTCGGTGGTTGAGAATCTTATGTGCGTTTAGATTGCTATAGTGCATTGATCTGGGAAGTTATCTGCGTGATTGTCTCCAGTTGCATGCGTGTGGATGTTCTTGCTTGTGTATCCCTGTATATATGTGCATGCATTTTACAATGTATATCATGTTCTATGCTTTGTATATATACACTGTTCCTTTGTTTTCTTGGAGGTATTAATGTGTGCTCCTATTGACTACCCTATATGAGTACTTGTTGCTTGATGCTTTAATCTCCATTTATTTTATACCTTTTAGTGTTTTGTTTATTTGAGTTAGTTGTGTTTGTGTATTTTGGGTGTGTTATTCATGCGTAAATACTCTTCAACTGATGCTTGTATCTAGTAATTGATTTCGAAATGTTGTGAGTTCCTAAGTCTCGACCCATTGCTTTAATAATCTAGGTTTATAAGATGTTACTATTTAAGACTTTGCTCAATTTGTAAATCAATGAAAAAAATATCCATAAGGTTTAAATTACTAAATATGAGTTGGTTAAATATCTTTGGTCTGTTCAATTCGGTACTCTTACATTTATTTCTAAAAGTAAACTGAATTAAGTATTTATCTAAAACTATATTATACATATATGCACAAATGTAAGTGAAGGTTTGAGTGCCAGTATTTGTTCATGCATGGATGCGTGTGTCCGTGTGATTGCATGCGTGTATGGAATAGAGGGCGGATGGCTGTGTGAGAAAATATACATACTTTGGACTTGATTTTTATATTTGTTTGCTATTATATTTGGACTTGATATTTTTTTTCAAATTGTATGGAACGCTGTTTTGGTATATACACATATGTTTAATTTAGCTATACATAGAAGAGATTGGCGAGCTACTTCAAATGTTTTGACTCAAATTATTGAAATAATTCATTATTTCAAATATCTTTTTCTAATCGACAGGTCCACTTTACAACATAATATCCTTTTCATTTCAATTTTTTCGAGCTTCGGTTCCCGCTAATTTAATGTCTTTATCAATTGTATAACAGGTACAAATAGGTAGATCTTCTAGAGAAACAACGGATGATGATGAGTATGTGGAAGAAGCGGATGATGAGGAAACCGGGGACGAAAACATCAATGTTGGAAAACCACCTCCACACCCAAATCACATTCTCAAGTGATATTAGCGTTCATAAAATAATCTAGTTTGACATTTGTTTGATTTTACATACAATACTCTAACTAATTTGTTTTCCATGTAGAATTTGTACATGGACATCACTGTGAATCGCCATTATCTTCTATTTCAACATGGATAGTCCATCTCCATCATCACTGTTTTCACCATGGTTAGTATCTTCCATGTAGAATTTTTTTAACTTGTGTTGTCATTTTTTGTTGTTGTTCATATCTGTTTTTGTTGTTCATACCGGTACATATAATTATCAGTACATATCAGTTATGTTCATGTCAGTACATGTCAGTTGTTCATATCAGTTCATATTAGTACATATCAGTTACATACATATTAGTTATCTTCCATGTACTACTATATCAGTTATCTTCTGTGTTCATATCAGTACATACCAGTTGCTCAGACTACCTTTGGTAACTTTTTTCCATTCAATTCAACTGTTTACTGTATTGGAAAATTAAAGACCCATATCGATATATCATTAATAGCATCATATGTAAGACATATTTTTCAACTGCATGGATTATCTATAAAACACTAACAGCTTTTCTATGTAAAGTTACTCAAGAGTATATTTTGCAAAAAAGCATCACATGTGAAACCCCATACAATCTGTTAGTGTGTTTGAAACCTAAATTCATATTGCACAATGTGTTCATATAGTTTATTGATACAGATCAACAAGATGAAGGAGAACTTTTATTTAAGATTATATAACTCATACCTTTTTAATATATACTTCATAATATCATGTGTTTTCAGCTAACTTGTATTTGTTTACCAATGATAGAGACTTGGAGAATGGAGACCGAAGTTGTAATGCTGGTTGTTATTGTGTAATGGTTGACGGCTGTTGCCGTGTATGAAATTGCTGTAGTTTTAATGCTTGTAATGTGGGGTATGTACATATGAAATATGAAATATGCATGCTTGTAGCCTTGTAATGCTGGCCGATGTGGTTATGAACTATGAAATATGATTTATGAACTATGAAATATGGCTGGCTGCTGCGGTCTATGCAAATTTGAATTTCAGTGCCTAGATTGTGTTTGTGTATGTTATTCTTGTTATATGTGCATGAGTATGTGTATTTACAATGTGTTGTGTGCGTTTATCTAATGTTTAAATGCCTAAATGGTGCGTTTATATAATATTTACAGTTACGTGTGTTTTGTATATAAGTTTTTGCTGTTATGTGTGCTCATATTGAAGTGTCTGTTTGTATTATTTTGGGTGTGTGTTGAGTATGGATATGTTATATGTATACCCGTTAGTGTGTTTGTCAGTTTGGTTTTAGCATGGAGACTGACATTCTCCTTTTGGCTTGTGGTGAGCCTGAAATGAAATGGTGGAGTCTTGTTAACGTGAAATGAAATGTTAGTGTCAGTTAACCTGTTAGTGTCTTGTTCATGTGAAATAAAATGGAGTCATTTTTTTATTTCTTGTAATTTTAGTGCCGTGTGTGGTGACTGCTTGGAATGCTGCTGTAAACTTGTGGCACGTATGAAGTATGAACTTGAATTTCTATGCAAACATTTCAAAGTTGCAAGCAATCAATCAGTTAACCGTTCTAACTTTACTAGTTAACCGATTAACCGTTTAACCACAAATAATAGTTGGTTGACCGTTATATACGACCGGTTAACCATGGTTTAAATGTTGCGGTTCGGTCGATATTACCGACAATGGTTAACCGAACTGCATATTAGTTTAGGTTAACTGCAAAAATTAACTGATTTGCACGGTTAATCGACCGTGCCCACCCCTAGCTGGTTAGGAGCCCATCTGTAATATTGCTTTGAACGAGTTTCGATACATCAAATTATTTGACTATGTATATATGTTTTCTTTTCCTTACAAGAAGGGATTCAGCGTATACAATCTAGACGCAAAACAATGATACAGTGACATAATATAACTCAGAACAATATATCACATAATAATACAACACAAAATCGTGTGTCGCAATGGAAATATTACACATTAAATATCTCTCCAAAATGTAAGTCTACAAAAGGGAAGAACTAGACTTACATGTACAACCATATACATGTATAGACTATGATACGTTAAAAGAATGTACATGACGACTAATGTCAATACAACAACCAAATATACAATAAGTATACATAAGACTAGCATCTCAAAACGGAACTTTATTATATAGATAACAATGCATATATCTACTCTAGCTAGCCTACAATAATAGTCGTTGTGTTTGGGTACTTGTCAAGTCTCAATCCAACCTGAGTATTATAAAAATAATAAACGTATCAGACTTTCTCTAAATATCCAAAAGGTGAGATCCAAATAATAAGCATGCATAAACATCAAAGATACAAAAATCTGTATAGTGTATCACACTAAACATCAAAAAGGTCTCACCATGAATCATCCACTAACAAATTTGCATAAAACACAAGGCATAATAATAACTATATAATATATGCAAATATTAGATAACAATACCAAATCACCATGTCACCAAATCCTCTCATACCCATCAACGACAATAACCTCAAATATGGTGATAAGGAAACTAACTTCGAAACCACAAAAACAAAAGAGACTGCATAAAAGCAAGTCAAACTCCAGAAAATATAAGACTGCTTGAAAGCGAATCCAAACCAAAAGACTTACCATAAAAGCAAGTCACAAATCATATAACCATAAAGACAAACACATTGCAAGTCAAACAAAAACAAGCACATCACAAGCTACAATAATAGACACACAATTCGCATGCCAACACAGAAGACATGCACTTCGCAAGTCGAATAAGACAAGAACTTCACAAGTCAATAAATAAGCTAGCATAATAGTCAATTACTTTGAAAGTTAACACAAGAGATCGCATGCCAACACAAGAGACGAGCACTTCGTAAGTCATAACTCGCTGGTAAATGAGTATCACAAGATGGGCCTAAAAATCCATTTAATCTACATATAAATGGATCGCACAAGGACGAGCCTGAAAATTCGCTAGAATAAGTGTTATATAATTCCATCTAGTAATCATTCAAGTAACGACCGTGTGTCATATACTACACGAATTTACTTGAACATTTACTAAATGTTAGTAAACTCCACTCGATAAGTGCAATATACTCTTAATTAGTAACTAAATGAATATCATCAATTGTCCTATAACCACTTTGCGCAATTAAATATTTACTAAAACATTGTAAATCCCATTCAAATAAAATATTCAGTCAAATGAGTCCAATAATTAACCGATAAAGTTATACAAATGTTCCACACCACTTGTATTGCTAAATTGTTTAATTTGATTTCTCATTCAAATAAAGATAGAAATTGTAAGAAAACAATAATTCCAAAAGTCGCACAAGAATGCCAAAATAGCATATAAATAGCCAATGGCTATGCACAATAAAATCCAATAAGATTTCATGGTTTTGAAAGCAAATAATATAATTTTTATCATATATGAAATGATTTCTAAAATACTTTATTCGTATACTTACCTTCAACTTCTCATTTCCAAAATCCATAAACTCCTTTATTATTCAACTATATATATATATATATATATTCATCACTTGATAAAATAAACTATAAGTCCTAATAAATGTCAAAATGTATTTATATATACACTTGTTCCAAAATCCCAATAAAAAGATATATAGTTCACAAACTATATTTCAAAAGCCATATTGATGTATACACATTTGTTTAGAAATAATATAAGCTTATATTTCAAACCCACACTTTTAGATCTATAAACTATTTCTACTTACTATATTTACCATATAATAACTCATTATATTTATTTATAAAAAGGAATTAAATTGATTTGAAAATAAGTTTGAAATCGGTAAATTATATAAACCTTCTTTTGTAAATTTCTTGTATTCAAACTATATATATGAGATACATTTATATATATAATACATCAAAAATCATGAACCAAAGAATTATCAAAATGAAATCATTAACTCAAGATTTAAAATCCAAAAATAAACATTGGAAATCATCAAAAAATAGGTATTAAAACCATGCATAAAACATCTAGATTTAATTGGCCAAACTAAACAAATTGATAGATCAATAGAGTTTAACTCTATATTATCTCCAAATTAATTTTAATAAAATAATTAATAAGTTGAAATGGAAACCATAAGAGCCACAACAAGTCACTCATAACATAGAAAACAATCAAGGTTAAACAACGCAACAAACAAGATGAAAAATGGACGAATCAGGGAGTTTAACCTGGAGCTGGAATAGCTCCAGGTTGCTGCCACCGGTCCACTGGTGGTTGCAAATCCTAGATCCAATTCTAGAAAGCTCTTAAGTCGACCTTCGATCTTAGATTGTTTGCGAGGGTTCTAGGGTGTAAATTCATCAACTACAACTCAAACATGACATCATAATTTCAATTAGAATATCAATTCTCTAATTTATAAGAAACTAATACTTTCAGCATGCAGTGATTTTAAACAACAACAAATCGATTCAATAAAACAACAGCAATCAACAATAGAATCACCCAACCACACATGCAAATTGATCTAGAGAGAGTGGTGAGGTTAACTCACCTAATTCCTTTTATTTGTTTAGTAAATTTGCTGCCAAATCCAACTTGCCTTCTAATTCTTAGCAAACCCTAGAACTCAATTTCCAAAGAAATACAAAAGAACTAAATAGCTTGCTTAAAACTAAAATTGATTGAGCTAAAGGATAAATAAGGGTTATACTATCATACCTTGATTTTCCATAGATTTTCAGAATTTTCTCTCTATTTTAAATTCACAAATTTGGTTTGAAAGAGGAAGGGGAATAAAGCCCTAACTTTTCTTCTATTTTTAGAAATGAAATAAACATACTAGTTTTAGAAAATGAGAAGGAAGCCTTCTCATACTAGCTTAAGAATGGGTTTTGGGTTGTACTTAAGCCCATTTAAATCAAATGCAAACCCATTTTATTTATTTTCTTCTTTAAACTAACTTTTACATTATTTATTTACAAATAGATATATGTCCTTATTTTATAACATAAATTTTCCAACACTATTCTTAATAAATCATATATTCAATTTCTAATATTCTCAAAACCTAAAATATACAATTTTTTTATTATTGATTAGTTTCAAAGCTTATAAAAATAGATTTATTTATTATTTATAGCTTTGAAAATATTCACAAACCAATATTAATCATCCAGTATTATAAAAAATTCAGAATTCACATTTCAAAAGAATTTCATTATCTTTTATCAAACAATACCGAATTCGAACTAAACAAATATTCTTGTCCAAACTCTAATTTCAATTATCTTCAAGTAAAATAACTAAAATTCTAATTTCTCTAATTACAATACTTGAGAAATCAATTTCTCATTTAAACCACCAATATAACTCATTATTTATTTCATTTAAGTAACTCAAAAGTCAGAGTTGTTACAAACAATTAATCAGACAAGTTAATGTACTATCCTTGCCTTGACGTACATTCTTAAACTCTCACAGATACCAAAGAGTTTACCTAGCTCAAAATTTGGTGTTAAGCATGAAAAGAATACCTTTCATACCAATATAAGTTAAAATGATCATTTATGGAAATAAAATCTCCTATACTGGCCACGTCTCTGACATTCTTGATTTACTCTATCCCTCATCTAAAAACCAATCTAGGTAAGTCAGGGACTGATCTGCTCCTAGCCTTACCTTAGTTGAAACATTCTAATTCTAGATCTCATAGAAAAAGGTTTAATCTACTCATCGGCTTTTAGTGCCAAATATAGGACTACTTAATTTCCATAAGTAACCGAATTTGTATACGAAAATAATACTTCATATACTTAACACCAATCTTTGATTCCAAACTTAAACTATCCTTTGGATAATAGTGAAGCCGTTTAAGTTGGGTATTACTACCTCTCAGACCTTGACTCAACAACATTCTTATCTTTTAGGATAGGTAGAAGTTTCCTACCTCGAAGCTTAATATCAAGTATAAGACTTCATAAATTCTGTATACTATTTATAATAAACAAAATATTATAAACAGACTCCTTTCCATTTTTTTAAACCATTTACTTTTGCTAGTCCCCTACTAATCCTTATGTGTTTTAGCTCAAGACTATACAATATGACCATAGTCATGTTTATAAGTCATTTACGTCCCCTATAAAAACAATGACATATGCCATCCGCTTCCAAGCAGGAATCAAATCCAAACCAACTAATATAACATATACACACACATCACATATAGCACTATTCATACATCAATATATATATATATATATATATATATATATTCAAAAGGGACATTTTAAAGCGAGAAATCTCACTTTAAATAAGTCTAAACCCAAGCTAAAGTTACTAACTTCCTCCCTCGACCTAGCAACCAACAGTCACTCCTTCCTTCCTTGCATTGCTTGTGCCTAGCCCCTCTCTTTCTTCCATTTTGTGCTCGGCCCTGATAGATTTTAAGGGTTTTTTTCTCCAAAACTTCGAGCTTAAGGTAGTTTCTATGTTATTTCAAGGATATCGAAGATGTTTGAGGAGAAAAGGAGTTTTTTTGGTATGATTTTGGTCTTAGGAATTATGAAGAGAAGGAGGAGAGAAGTGAAATAATTTGTTTCATAAAAATGTAAAGTGAAAATGTTAGAGGTATGCACTTGTGTATATAGACTTTAGAATGGTGAGCATAGTCTTACTTTTAACTCCCTTTATCCTCACCACCGCCACACCCTTCCATGTGTCATGATGTGCACGTAAAAGTGTATATTTGTACTCACATATTTAATCTTGTTTTAATTAAATAATGATCATATTAGGGTATTTTTACATGTTTTTACCAAAACTCAAATGTCATTAAATAATCATTCATTCATCTTCATTTAGAGGCAAAATGGAATTTTGTGCATGTATTAATTTTGAAAATATTTATTTGCACATTTTTAGTTTTATTTGTAGGAATTTGGATGGAAAATGGAAGATGCTTCATGTATGTATGTATGTATGTATGCATGCACAAGAGAAGGAAAGCAAATAAAAGATGGAAATAAATGAATTCGTGTAATCATGGAGGAGCCTACCTACTCACTAGCCCATGGACTATAATTAAATGCTAATGGAGATTAAAAGCACATGTACATGTTCATGAATGTTTAAAGACATATTAGTGGGGATTAATTTCAAGCTAATGATTACTTGGAGGTTACATATCCTAAGGGGCATTTTGGGTAGTCCCGTAAAATATGAATTAGGGTTTTAGACACGTATAAATACCCGTTATATTTCATGTAAAGAGCTCTTACCACCTTCTCTTTAGTTTAGTTATAGCCACAAATGTAAACATAAACTTTCTTTCTTTTTAATAGCTTCTTAGCCTTTTACTCTTATGTAATTTATTTACATTCAATTTTAATTTATGCACTTTTAATTCATGTTCTTTTTTTGTTTTTTCTTATGTTAGTAGTTTAGATCTCTTTCTTTTATGCAAGTAGCTTAGCTTTTAGTTTATTTCAATTAGCTCTCTTTTTCAAGTTGAAATCACTTTATGTTATGATGAATTCAAATATGAAAAGCTAAGCCCTTTCAATTTAGGGGTGGAGAAGCTCACATGAATCACAAAAAATTAACATAGTGATTTCATTTGATTTCCTTTTATGCTTAATGGAATTTTTGATGTAGTAAAATTTTGTTGTTTAACTTTGAATTTGATAGCCTATGTTGTTGACACCAAATAGGTTGTGATTAAACAAACATAAATACAAATTACCTCTTCATCTACATATGATTTTGGTAATAAAGTGGAATTTAGAATCAAAATTTGATGGTCTATATTACTAATCAATAGTAAATAGATCATGCTTATAATATATTTTATTTTTAATTTCATTATCATTTTCATGAGAGTTGACAATTGGATGGTGCGTTAAAGTTTGATGGCTTACGTTGGACTAATTAATAGCATAAATAGACCATACCTAGGATAAACACATCAACTAAAAGGACGAGTAAACCTTTCGACATGGTCGAAACCACATAGCAGACCTTTCTACATGATCGAAAGGGGATTGAGTTGACCTTTCGACATGGTTGAAAGGGGTGAATATTTAGTGTGAATAACTATTTTGGACTCATTCGAAAGAGGGGTTTCGAATAAGATGCTTCCCCCTTTCACAAGCATTTTGATAAGGTTAATTTGGTCAATAATCCAATATCAACATTTTCCTCGAAATTAATTTGGCCAAGTCAAGAAAAGTTCCGACGGAAATAAACTCTTTCAATAGTCTTATTTTGTTGCATAAATGATTTTATTTGCAATTAGCATAGCTTTGGGGATGTTGACAAGTTTTCTTGTTAACATTTTTAGTGCTAGAGGGCTCAAACCTCCGACTTTGTGGTTATCATATATAATAGTTATGGGTTGTTTAACTTGTCATAGGAAAATGAAATCTAGTAGAATGGACGAGGAGGTTGTTCACACCACAACCTTAGAAGAAAATATCACTCCAACTTTCAACTTAGAGAGGGTTGTACCAGGGCAACCATTAGCTTTAGCTCAGCAAGAGGATAACGCCTCTAACTAAAGCACTTAGAACATCAATTGCTCGAGATGCAGGAACTTCTCAAGATGGCATTGTCCAAAAAATCTTCAAAAACAGCAAGGCCAACAAATGAGGATGAGATGATCTTTCCGAGGAGGAATTCTAAAGCTTGTGTAAATGAGGATAAGAGAAAAATTGATTTAACATCTTCGAAAAAGAAAGGGCGACTTCCGACCAAAGCTGATCATCAAGGAAGAATATTAGATAAATCTCTTGAACAGTCTGGTAGCTCCACATTGAAAGAATACTATCCAGACCAAAAAAATCATCTTGACGTCGAGGCCTATCTAAAAGAAGCGGCAGAAAAAGCAATTAAAGATGTACTAAATGCTAAAGGGAAGAGAACCGTGCACGAGAATGTGAATGATAACGAGTGTGTGCCGCCTTTCATAGATGAAATCATGGCAACGGCTATTCCATCTTATGTAAAGATCCCGACTATGAAGTATCATGGTACTACGGATCCAGACAACCACTTGATGGCTTTTGATAGACAAATGGATCTATATAATGCATCTGGAGCTATTTGATGCAGATTATTTCCAATGACTCTCCAAGGGGATGCAGCTAAATGGTATCGGCAATACCGAGAAAAGACTATCTACTCATGGAAGTAATTTTCTTGTGAATTCTCTTCTCAGTATTGCATATGCAAAGACCCAACCATTGCGTATACAGTTTTGGCTAACATAAAACAGAGATAGGGAGAGTCTCTGGGGGATTATCTTAAAAGGTTCAACATTGAAGCATTAAAGGCTAAGGATATGAATGATCATGATAAGCTCATTGCGGTATATTCTTGATTAATAGAAAATACCCAATTCTGGAAACAGCTCTTTGTTAATGGATGTTAGGATCTGTAAGACTTCCATTTTCAACAAGACAAATTCATTTGAATAGAGCTGTATCACGCTAAAAGGAAAGCGATTCCTAAAACGGAAGGAGGAAGATTTGGTTTGGATTGAGGGCATAAAAGAATAAGATTGGAAGAACCAATTGCTAATTCAATCGCATTGAACAAGCCATTGTCTTATGTATATGTTGTGGCAAAGGAGAGAGTCACTTTCCCAATTTCCTTCAAGGCCAAGAATCACCTAGAACAAAGAAAAGGAGATGAGTACTATGTCTACCACAAAGCAAATGGCCACAAGGCTGACGAATACAGAGTTTTGGCAGGAATAATTCAGAAGTTAGTTTGCAAAGGTCATTTGAAAGAATTTATCCAAGGCAAACATAAAGTTCTGCGAACAGGGGACGATCCACAAAAGTACCCTCGTAATGTTGTTAATAAACTGGAGAAAGAAGACCCTTTAAGCTTAAGCCCGCCGTTGAACAAGATCGATGTGATTCATGAAGGGACACATCCAAGCAGGGACTATTAAAGGGGCAAGGAACAAATATATTAAGGAAGCTAGAGAGGATGTATTCTCAGTCCAAGAAGTGCCTCCACTTAAAAGTCCGCGACTCAACATTCCTATGCCAAATCTTGTCATTACCCCCTAGGAGTTGAAGAAGGGAGTTCACGATCCTCATAATAACCCCCTAGTGATTACAGCTCAAATTGGACTGTTTATTGTGTCTAAAGTCCTTATGGATACGGGTGGTGCAATCAATGTCATCTTTAAGCATGCTTTTGATCAGATGAACATCCCCGAGGACAAGCTAGAGCCCATCATGGAACCAATCTTCGGTTTTAACAACAAAGGGTCGACTCCGGTAGGCCAAGTAAAATTGTTAGTGCAAATGAGGGTGCCACCATTTTTACAAACATTCAAGACTCTCTTTGTGATCATCAATCAGCCATCCTACTACAACGCTTTCTTTGGTAGACATCGCTTGATGAAATATATGTTTTTGTCTTGTAGAAGTAACTGATGGTGAAATTCTTGACAAAGAGAGGCTGGGGCACATTCCATGGGGAGCAATTCAACTCATGAAATGTATTTCGCTAAGATTGATCAATACAAAAGGGAGTCTTCTACTTACTTTGATTTTCTACTGTTTTTTAGCCTTTGGATGATGGATTTTTACATCCAACATTCGAAGCAAAAATTAGATCTAATAAAGCTAACAAACGTACGTATGAAAGGTATATTCCTCTTGCAGATAAGAGGAAAAGAGTTGATGCTAATTCTGTTGAAGAAAGCCCAATAATAGTGAGTTTGATTGCCGAGGGGAAACATAAAGAATAAACCCCACAGAAGTCCTTGAGGAGACATGCATAGATTCAGATGATTCCACCAAGGTAGTCGAAGTGGGAAAGGAATAGGATAATAACTTGAAGAAAGATTTGATCTATTTTCTTAAGACCACTAAAGACGTATTCACTTGGTCTCACTCAGATATGGTGGGGATTGATCCATCGATCATGTGTCATGCGCTAAACATTAATCCAGAAGCAACCCGCATTATTGAAAAAGAGACAATTGGATAGAGTACGATCTGATGTCTTGAAAGAAGAAGTTAAAAGGCTCATTGAGAATGGATTTATCCGAGAAATTTATTTCCCAAAATGGGTAGCAAATCCCGTGTTAGTAAAGAAATCGAATGGAAAGTGGAGAACTTGCATTGATTATACTGACTTGAAAAAGGCTTGTCCAAAAGACTATTTCCCATTACCGCGAATTGATCAGTTAGTTGATGCAACTAATGGGCATAAATTATTATTTATCATGGACGCATACTCTGGATACAATCAGATACATGGTCAAGCCGGATGAGGAACATACTAGTTTCATTACTGATTGGGGAATCTACTGCTACAAAGTAATGCCTTTCAGAGTAAAGAATGCAGGGGCTACATATCAAAGGTTGGTCAACAGAAGGTTTAAAGAACAGATTGGTCGAAAATATAGAGGTTTACATGGATGACATGCTAGTGAAGTCTAACGAGGCTAAAAAATCATCTTGAAGATCTAAAAGAGATGTTTAAAATACTGCTGAAATATCAGATGAAACTGAACCAACATAAATGCTCCTTCGGAGTCCATTCAGGGAAATTTTTAGGTTACCTCATGAGTACTCAAGGAATTGAAGCTAGCCCAGACCAAATTCAAGCTATTAAGGATATGGCCAAACCCAAAACTAGTAAAGAAGTAATGCGTTTGAACGGGAGGATAGCTTCTCTAAGCAGATTCATTTCCAAAGCAACTGATAAGTGTATCCCCTTTTTCAATGTAATTTAGAAGAAGAAAAACTTTGAATGGGGGGAAGATTGTAGGAAAGCTTTTCAGCAGTTAAAAAGCCATTTGGAAAAGCCACCAATATCATCTAGTCCCGAGAATAGAGAAATTTTGTACCTATACACGGCAGTTTCAAAGCATCAGTCAGTTCGGTATTGATTAGAGAGGGAAGTGGGGTTCAACTTCCTGTATACTATGTACGTAGGCGATTAAAGGATGCAGAAATTCGGTATCCAGTTATAGAAAAACTAGCTTATTGCTTGATACTCACAGCGCAAAATCTAAGAGCATACTTTCAAGCACATCCAATCAGGGTATTGACCAATTTTCCCCTCAAACAAGTTTTCAATAGGCCGAAATCTTCGGGTAGATTGGTAAAATGGGGAATTGAGCTTAGCCAATATGATATTGAGTTTCAGCCACGAGCCGCTATCAAAGGGCAAGCATTGCCGGATTTTATTAACGAGTGTACTAGTTTTACTAAGAATCAATCAGAAAAACAGAGGGATCAAAGACGTATGCGACAATTATTTGTTGATGGTGCATCGAATGAACAAGGAGCAGTCGTGGGATATGTGATAATAACACTAGATGGATACCGATTAATTTTTCCATGAAGTTAGGATTTCCCATAACAAACAAAGTGGCCGAATATGAATCAATGGTGGTCGCGTTAGCTTTGGCATTGGAACTCAAAATCCTACGGATTTGAATCTTAGTGACTCCTAATTGACGGTAAATTAAATAAAGCAAGTATATCAGACAAAAGACGCCAAGCTATCTTTATATGTAAAGAAGATATTGAGGATGTTAGCTTTATTTGAATATTTTTCTATACATCAAGTTCCGAGAGAAGAAAACTCACAAGCAGATTCTTTAGCAAAATTGGCTAGTTCAAGGGGAGCCCTAGAAAATCGGATTGTGCCAGTGGGATATCAAGCAAATCCGAGCATAGAAGAGGGGACATCCGAACAAGGAAAGGAACTGCTAGTCTTAACCCAATCCCAAGCCATGTCATAAGAAACAAAAGAAAAGGAAATCGATAGGGAAATCCCGAATGAGAGGGTTAACCCGCCAAGGGCAGAAAACTATTATGATAACACTTGGATGCCACTTATTGTCGAATATCTTGCAATAGGGAAATTGCCATTTGACAAGGGGGAAGCTAGAAAAATCAAGCGACAACACCAACTTTCACGATAGTGGATGGAATCCTTTATAAGAAAGGATATGCACTACCTTATTTAAGATGTGTAAGCTTGGAGGATGAGATAAAATTGCTAGTAGAAGCACATGAAGGATTATGTGGAGACCATTTTAATGGAACTAAACTAGCAAAAAAAGATAATGATACATGGTTTTTATTGGCCTTGTATGGTAAGTCAAGCCATAGAATATGTAAGGAGATGCGAGAAATTCCAAAAGTACTCGAAGATTCCCTGATTACCACCATTAGTTAACCCCAATTTCAAGTCCATGGCCCTTTGACATATGGGGAATTGATTTAATCAGCCCGTTGCCAATTCCTAAAGGGGAGTAAAATATGCTGTAGTAGCCATAAACTACTTCACTAAATGGGTTGAAGCAGAATCGCTCCCCAAGTTCACTTCTGGAAAAAGTACTCAGATTTTTCATCAAAAACATTGTAACCAGATTTGGAATTCCCCATAAGATTATTTCCGACAATGAAACATAGTTTAAAAGTGAAGAATTCTCTCGATTTTGTCATAAGAATGGAATTATTAAGAGCTTTTTATTCATTGCACGTTCCGAAGGCAAATGGGGTCGTTGAGGCTACAAATAAGACCATAAAGACTATTTTGGAAAAATGACTGAACAAAGCTAAAGGAAATTGGGTAGAAGAGTTGCCACTTGTATTATGGGCTTATCGAACGTCTTCCAGAATAGCAAATGGACAAACTCCCTATTCATTAACATATGGGTGTGAGGCAATGTTACCGATTGAGATTGAAATACCCTCACGTCGAAGGATCGCATATGCATTCGATTTAAACCAAGAGCTGAAGAAAGAACCATTGGATTTGATACATGAGTTAAGAGATGAAGCAACAATCCGAACAACAAAATATCAAAGAAGGATTTCGAAATATTATAACTCAAAAGTAAAAACAAGATCATTTCAAGAAGGAGATTTAGTGCTCCAAAGAGTAACGGAAAACACGAGAAATCCCGCGGATGGACCGTTGGGACCAATTTGGGAAGGACCCCTATTCATATGCAAAGTAATTCCCCTAGGAGCTTACAAGTTATGCCAAGCAGACGGTAATATGTTTCCTAGAACATGGAATGCAAAACATTTGAGACCATATTTCCCTACAATTAATGAATAAAGCATCTCTTTCTTAAGAAGAAAAATCTACTTGGTTGGGAGTGAAATGCTCCTTTCATTTGGACATTACCTTAAACGGTCAAAGCCTCTGTCCGCGCCGAGATGGCCAGGGCAGAGCACCTCCTGGAGGGAGGAGTGTAGGTCTTTAACTGCGCCAAGATGGCCAGGTTAAAGAATCGACAAGCCCTTGTCCGCGCCATGCTATGGCCAGGGAAAGGAACCTCCTAGAGGGAGGAGTGTAAGCCTTCATCCGCGCCACGCTATGGCCAGGTTAAAGCATCGACAAGCACCTGTCTACACCATGCTATGGCCAGGGCAGGGCACCTCATGGAGGAAGGAGTATAAGCCTTTATCCGCGCCACGCTATGGCCAGGTTAAAGCATCGACAAGCCCTTGACCGCACCATGCCATAGCCAGGTCAAGGCGCCTCATGGAGGGAGGTTGGGTAAGTCCTTGGTTCCAGCTTAAGAATAAGCTAACCAAGAGCACTAGGCAACAATGGACTAAGACGTCCGAGCCCAAAAAGAGGCATATCAACAATGGACTAAGACATCCGATCTCAAGAAGAGACATATTAACAATAGACTAAGACATTCGAGCCCGAGAAGAGGCATATCAACGATGGACTAAGACGTCCAAGCCTGAGAAGAGGCATATCAACGATGGACTAAGATGTCCAAGCCCGAGAAGAGGCATATCAACAATGAACTAAGACGTCCAAGCCCGAGAAGCGACATATCAAATAGTGGATTAAAATGTCCAAGCTCAAGAAGCAGCCAATCAAACCGCAACTACTACAAAATCAAAGGGGTTTACACACGTCAAAGAAGTCAAAACCTAAAAGAGGTGGAACAGAACTACTCCTATCAATACCTGAATCTGGGTTTCAGGTCACAAATTTTTAGACTTCATCTTTTAATACCCGAATCTGGGTTTCGAAACTATTACCAAATTTCACTTATTAACGCCCTAATCTAGGTTTGAAATTTCTATCATAAAGTTAATCAATATGGATTTCTAATTATCCATCATTAATACCCTAATCTGGGCTTGAGATTTCTATACTAACGATGATTGTTATGGGTTTCTGATTATCCAACATTATGCCCTAATCTGGGCTTGAGATTTCTGCCATAAAGATAGTTATTACGGATTTCTGATTATCCATCATAAATGCCCAAATATGGATTTAAGAGTTCTATCATAAAGACAATTTCTAAATTTCACTTATTAAAACCTTAATCTGGGTTCTAGACATCTTGCTATTAACTTTAGAACTCCACTTATTGATGCCCTAATCTGGTTTTTGTACTTCTTAACTTTTAATACCTAAATTAGGATTTTAGGTCTTTTATCATCAATTTTGGATTCTATCTATCAATTCTTGAATTTGGGTTTTAAAGTAGTAGTATTGAAACTACAATAGACATCTAAGTCTTTAACAAAAAATTCGAGTTGGTCTTCTTAGTACCCAAATCAGAGTTATTAGTTTGCAATTCTAAACGACGTTAACCAACATTTGAATTTAGGCTCCTGGTTCATTCTTATCTCCAAGAGGAGTTTCTAAATACATTATTCCCCTAAATAAAGATTTATGGATCATAATGAATCATCTCCAGATGATAGCTTATAACCTCCTATTTCCAAACATCTTCACATAAAATTCTTGGACTTCAATTATCATATGCCTGGATAATTATTAATTTCGTGAGAGTTCAACTAAGAATTCCATCTTTAACTATAAAAGTTAAAGGATGGGGCTCATAATATTGCAAGACAAAAGTCCTCAGTTCTCAGTCATTTACAATTTAGGATTGCATATCCTTTATTAACTCAAGATTATGTTCAGCTAATCATTTGAGTTTAGAAGTACTACTATATCAACTTTATTTCCAAATCATGAAGATAATGAGTTAACAATAAAGAATGTTACTTGCTTTGAATTTTGCAGGATAACAAGGGTTTATAAGAACGAAGGAGTTATGAAATTTTTGTTCTAAAGAACAAAAGCTTCTTTCATACAAGGTTGGGGGGAGGGGCAAAATGTTAACCATAAAATCCACTTAAGAACAAAGGTATGAAAGAAGGCTAATAAAAGTGCTAATCACTACAAAAATTGAAGACATGGGTTTCATCAAGGTTCGGAAGTGTATCGCGAGGGCATTGAGATGGTTTTCGAAGAAGCTACAAGCATCAAGCATCATCACAAATGATAAACAGTGCAAGAGCTTTCGGAGAGATGGAAGAAGAAAAACAAGGCTACCCTTCCACCTTGCTAAAACCTTTCAATGCAGGTGGATTAACAAATATAAGATGTTACTACCAAATTTATTTTTTACCTTGTCGAAACCAGAATGACTAGAAGACAAAGAAGAATAAGAGATAATAGCTCTGGCATGACCTTTCGAAGGATTCAAAGGGATGCTACAGCCAAAGATCAGAAGTATTACAATCTATCGAAGGGGTCAAAAAGGTCAAAAGCACCCTTCTGCTTCCGTGGTTCCCTTCCGAAGCAGGTGCCTTCGCAAGCATAAAGGCCTTTCGAATGAGTTAAAGATACACCATTTGAAGGCAATGGGTAACAACCTTTCATATATGCATTGAACCTTTCGAAACCAAAGGTTTCACCTTCATTCAAATTACTTAGAGAGATTCCCTGATCATACAACCCTTTCGAAAGCATAATCAAGCCTTTCGAGCCAGTTGAAGCCTTTAACATCTAGGGAAGGTTCCGCATCAATTCGCAAGCACATGATCAGAAGCCATCTGCCATGTCGAAACTATCAATACTTCAACACCTTCGAAACTGACGCAGCGGATTAAACAAAACAATCTTCAATCGGTGAAAGTAGTAGTCGATGGATTGAAAGATACTGAAATGCCCAAATTCGTTGATCCGAAGATACCGAATTCTAGCTATCCCGAACTCGTTGATCGCGCACGATATCGGGTTCAAAGATCTTCAATTCTTCAAGCGTTGATCAAGCGCACTTGATTCCGCGAATCGGCTTCTGCAATCGTTGAATCGAGCGCACTCGATTAACCGAAAGAGGAGATAGGAGATTACACTCAACTACCAATTGGAATGAAAGCACAAAGCTAACAAAAGAGAATTTTATTCAAAAATCAACAACCTTTACAAATGACTCACACGGCCTATTTATAGGCGTTACAATTTTTCAACAGAAATTACCAACTCCTAAGTCGGTTCCGACTTATAGCTTCAGACCTACGACTTACCTTAACTCGGCGACGACCTAAGACAAACAGCGACTTATCATATTACAAGTACAACACAACGACCTAAAACAAACAGGCTACGACCTTACAAAAATACAAACGACTCAAAGACAAACGACTCACGACTTAAGAAAATATACAACACATTACAACGTCTTGCATAGGTCGTACACGACCTAAAGTACACATTTAAAAAGACAGACGACATACGACTTAACAAATTACAACCAAGTACACGACTTAAGACATCAACGGCTCAGATTGACGCGGCATCAAGATCTTCGGCTACAAGCTTCTGCGTCTTAAGAGAATTCGCTTTTAAACTGTGCGACTTAACTAAGTAGTAACTCGTTTCCGACTTAACACCTTCCTTAAGTCGTAGCCGACTTATCACTTCCTAACCCATTAGGTCGTAGCTCCTGCTCACACCCGTTAGGTCGTAGCTCCTGCTCACATGCCTCCTTAGGTCGTAACTTGACACAGTTAGCTCGTTCTTCATCCCTAGGTCGTATTTCATTAGATCGGAGCTCGTTAGGTCGTGACTCGTTCATTACTTCTACCTTGTTAGGTTGGCTGCGATCTTCACTAAGTCGTTGGAACGTCTTAAAACCTTCGATAGGTCGGTTGCGACCTACAACTTCAACTTTCCACCATTTCTCACCAAATCTTAACTCGTTAGCTTCCTTGCTAGGTCGGTCTCGACTTATCCACATGTTAGGTCGTACACGACCTATGACTTCTCCATTCTGGGCTGCATCATCCTCCCCAGGTTGAGAAAAATTTGTCCTCGAATTTGTACTTTCTGCATCCACAACAAACTCGTCTCCATGATATTGTACGAGATGTTTTACATTGAATACGTCAGACGTATACACATCATCTGGCAACTTCAATTTATATGCATTTTCATTGATTCTCTTTAAAATTTCCACTGGACCAATCTTTCGTGCTTTCAATTTATTGTACGTTCCCACCGGAAAACGATCTTTTGTTAACACTCCATAAACCAAATCACCTTCATGAAATTCAACACTCCTTCGCTTCAAATCTGCAGATCGTTTATATTTCTCATTTGCTTTCTCCAATCGTTCCTGAACGATTTTATGACATTCCGTCAACCCTTCAACAAAATCAGCAGCTTTCTTAACTGTCCCCTTTGAGTGTGGTCTTACCGTTAAATCCAACGGTCCTTTTGGTAAGCTCGAATAAACTATCTGAAATGGACTGAATCCTGTGCTACGATTTACCGCATGATTATGAGCAAATTCTGCCTGACATAACTTCACATCCCAACTCTTCAGATTATCTTGCACAAGACACCTCAGCAAATTTCCCAATGATCTGTTCACAACCTCGGTCTGTCCATCCGTTTGCGGATGATAAGCACTACTAAACTTCAGCTTCGTTCCCACCATTTTCCACAAACTCAACCAAAAGTGACTCAGAAATCGAGTATCTCTATCCGATACAATAGATTCTGGCAATCCATGAAGTCGATAGATCTCCTTGAAAAACAATTGAGCAACATGAACAGCATCCGCCGTCTTCTTACAAGCAATAAAATGTGCCATTTTCGAAAATCGATCAACTACCACATAAATGGAATCATTACCACGCTGTGTCCTTGGCAACCCCAACACAAAATCCATACTCACATCAACCCATGGTTTAGTTGGTACAGGTAACGGCATATATAACCCAGCATTAGTCGCAGTTCCTTTCGAAACCTGACAGATATGACATCGCTCAACAAACCTTTCCACCTCTTTTCTCATTGATGGCCAAAAGTAAGATTGTGAAATCAACTGTAATGTACGATCTCTCCCAACATGTCCTTCTTCATGTAGTTCTTTCACAATCTTCAACCGTAAACTGCAATCCGATATACATAATCGAGTTCCCTTGAACAGAAAATCATCTGTCATCACAAACTCGTCAGTACTTCCGTCTTTGACTTTCTCAACAAGCTTTGCAAAATAAGGATCTTCTTCAAACAATTCTGGAAATAATTCAAACCCCGTCACTTCAACCTTCAATGTAGTTAACAAGTGATTTCTTCTACTCAACGCATCCGCAACACGATTCGTCACTCCCGACTTGTGTTTCACAACAAATGTAAATTGTTGCAGATATGCAATCCACGATGCATGTCTCGCTGAAATCTTGTCTTGCCCTTGTAAATGCTTCAACGCCTCATGATCAGTGTAAAGAACAAACTCCTTCTGAAATAGATAGTGTCCAGTGTTTAATAGATTGCACAACAGCATAAAATTCAACATTATATGTACTGTATCTCATCTTTGCTCCTGATAACTTCTCGCTAAAGTATGCAATCGGACGTCCCTTCTGACTCAATACTCCTCCAATTCCAACCTTGGATGCATCAGTATGTAGTTCAAACACTAACTGAAAATATGGTAATATTAGAATTGGTGCAGACGTCAAGAGTTCTTTGATTCGCTCAAAAGCAACTCCGGCTTCCTTCGTCCATGCAAACTGTTTACCCTTCATACAATCAGTCACAGGTGCCATCACACTACTAAAGTGTGGAATAAACCTTCGATAAAATGAAGCCAACCCGTGAAAACTACGAACTTCCGTTATCGTCTTGGGCTGCGGCCAATCCCTAATCGCCTCAACTTTACTTTGGTCAACCTGTATTCCTTTTTCCGACACAACATACCCCAGAAATAAAACACTATGCGTCATGAACACGCATTTCTTCGTTGCAGCATAAAATTGTTCTTGTCGCAGTACCATCAGCACTTCTCTTAGATGATTCAAATGTTCCTCTGGACTTCCACTATATATCAGAATATCATCGAAATACACCACCACAAACTTCCCAATGAATGGTCTAAAAATCTGATTCATCACCCGCATAAATGTACTTGGTGCATTTGATAAGCCAAATGGCATTACCAACCATTCGTATAGACCCTCCCTGGTTTTAAAAGCAGTCTTCCACTCATCACCTGGTCTGATACGAATTTGATGATATCCGCTCTTCAAATCAATCTTCGAAAAGATAGTAGCCCCGCTCAACTGATCCAACAAATCATCAAGCCTCGGCATCGGAAATCTATATCTCACAGTAATCTTATTCAATGCTCGACTGTCAGTGCACATTCTCCACGTCCCATCCTTCTTGGGTACCAATAAAGCTGGTACAGCACAAGGACTGAGACTCTCCTGCACACGCCCCTGTTCAAGCAATTCTTCTACCTGCCTCCGCAACTCTTCATGTTCCTTCGGACTCATTCGATAATGTGGTCTGTGTGGCAACACAGCCCCTGGAACAAGATCTATCTGATGTTGTATATCCCTCAACGGTGGCAACTCCGTTGGTAACTCCTCTGGAAATACATCGTCAAATTCTTTCAAAACTGGCTTCGCTTCTTTCGGAATTTCAACCTCCTCACTGCTCTCTCGCCCAATCAACAAAAACACTTCAGGCTCCTCCTCTACTTCCTTCACAAACTCCTTCAAAGATAACAAAGTTTTGAGCTCTTCAATCTCCTCCAACTTGTTTTCCTCCTGTTGTCGCTTCTTTGGAACTAGAGTAATCTTTGTGCCTTTAAACATGAAACTGTAACTGTTGGTATGCCCATCATGTTGCACCGCCCTATCATACTGCCACGGTCTCCCCAGCAACAAATGACAAACGTCCATATCTACCACATCGCACCAGATTTCGTCTTTATATTTCTTCCCAATTGAAAACTTTACACAAGCCCTTCGTCCAACCTTCACCTCCCCGCCTTTCCTCAACCAAGCTAGCTTGTACGGTTTCGGATGTTTCTCAGTCTTCAATGCCAACTTCCTCACAGCTTCTGACAAAATTATATTATCATAGCTTCCAACATCAATAACAAATTTGCAAACTTTCCCCAGAATGGTACATGTTGACTGAAAAATATTGCTCCTTAACCAACTACAATCCTCCTCTTGCTTTGGTGTTAAACAGGACCTCTTCATCATTAGATTGTAACCTTCGTCTTCCGTCACTTCTTCTTCCTCCTCATCAGGTGGTGAATTGGAACATTCAGCTTCTTCATCCTCATCCTCAACCTCTGCTATCATAGCTCTCTTCTTCGGCTTTGGACATTCGCTACTTTTGTGACCAAATTCCTGACAATTGTAACATTTGAAACCGTTGTTAACCTTTGTCTTCTCAGCCTCCTTCACTACTGGTCTACTGATAGGTTTAGAAACATTAGAACTTCCACCAACACCCTTCACTTGATTGTTAGAATTAGTAAACACACCACTTCCTCGTCGTCCCTGTTTCTCCCAAGCCAACACTTTCTGATGTGCTTCCGCTACAGATCTGGGATCAAACATGTTAACCATATCCTAAATCTGCATTCGCAATCCCCCAATGAATCTAGATGTCAATTGTTCTTCTGTCTCCATAATATCATTCCTTGCTATCAGTTGATAAAATTCGTCAGCATAGTCGTTCACAGATTTCGTCCCTTGTCTCAAATTTTGCAATCTCTGATACATAAGCGACTGATAGTTATAAGGTAAGAATGTGGCTTTCATCATTTTCCTCATCTTTTCCCATGATTCAACCTTTGACTTCCCCATCCGCTCACGTGTAAGTTTGGTTTGCTGCCACCATGCCAAAGCTCTACCCCTCAACCTCGTAGCAACCAACTTCACCCTACGATGTTCTGGAACTTCTTTGAAGTCAAAAATCTCTTCAACATTAGCCACCCAATCTAGAAACTCCTCCGCTTGCATACCACCTTTGAACTCAGGAATTTCAGTCTTCATCCCCGACTCCCACTTGTGATCATACTCAGAGTGATTTCTTCCTTGTCCTCGTCCTTAACCTCGAACACTACCACCATCATACTCCTCTTCAAAATCAGATGTATATCGTTGTCTATCTCGTCCACCCACATCTCTACTCCCATCACGTCTACCACCATCATCCTTTCTATCTACATTCCTCCGTTCACGATCATTCACGTTCCTCCCACGCCTTTGATCATCATCAACAATTCTGTCTCGATTGGATTGTGGTGAGACTCTACTTCCCTCATGGTTAGATTCAGGTGAAACCCTTCTCCGATTTTGATTCATTTCTAACATCATCTTCTCTAATCGAACAATTCCTTCGTTAAGCTTTTCACTAAAGTTTTCATTGATTCTTTGTTCCATCTCATCAGCTTCTTCTCTTCGATACAAAGCTTCCACGTTTTGGTGACGATTAGCTCTTCTCGGCGGCATACTTGAAAATTCACAAAACTCTTCAAATTCAAACACAATTCGAACATTGATCCAAAATGAAATGGATCGAAAATTCCACTTTTGTTGCAAATCGTGAAGAACACGATGAACAAAATTCTCGAAACAAGATAGATCCGAACTTCAATCTTCAAAGTAATGCACGACCCAATGCTTCAAACTCTCGGCCGTGTTCAAATCTACACTTCAAACTTCAAATTCCAAATTGATTAGGCTCCAAGTCTCGATTTAGCTATGATTGGCTAAAACAAGCTCTGATACCAAAAACTGACGCAGCGGATTAAACAAAACAATCTTCAATCGGTGAAAGTAGTAGTCGATGGATTGAAAGATACTGAAATGCCCAAATTCGTTGATCCGAAGATACCGAATTCTAGCTATCCCGAACTCGTTGATTGCGCACGATACCGGGTTCAAAGATCTTCAATTCTTCAAGCGTTGATCAAGCGCACTTAATTCCGCGAATTGGCTTCTGCAATCATTGAATCGAGCGCACTCGATTAACCGAAAGAGGAGATAGGAGATTACACTCAACTACCAATTGGAATGAAAGCACAAAGCTAACAAAAGAGAATTTTATTCAAAAATCAACAACCTTTACAAATGACTCACACGGCCTATTTATAGGCGTTACAATTTTTCAACAGAAATTACCAACTCCTAAGTCGGTTCCGACTTATAGCTTCAGACCTACGACTTACCTTAACTCGGCGACGACCTAAGACAAACAACGACTTATCATATTACAAGTACAACACAACGACCTAAAACAAACAGGCTACGACCTTACAAAAATACAAACGACTCAAAGACAAACGACTCACGACTTAAGAAAATATACAACACATTACAACGTCTTGCATAGGTCGTACACGACCTAAAGTACACATTTAAAAAGACAGACGACATACGACTTAACAAATTACAACCAAGTACACGACTTAAGACATCAACGGCTCAGATTGACGCGGCATCAAGATCTTCGGCTACAAGCTTCTGCAACTTAAGAGAGTTCGCTTTTAAACCGTGCGACTTAACTAAGTCGTAACTCGTTTCCGACTTAACACCTTCCTTATGTCGTAGCCGACTTATCACTTCCTAACCTGTTAGGTCGTAGCTCCTGCTCACACCCGTTAGGTCGTAGCTCCTGCTCACATGCCTCCTTAGGTCGTAACTTGACACAGTTAGCTCGTTCTTCATCCCTAGGTCGTATTTCATTAGATCGGAGCTCGTTAGGTCGTGACTCGTTCATTACTTCTACCTTGTTAGGTCGACTGCGATCTTCACTAAGTCGTTGGAACGACTTAAAACCTTCGATAGGTCGGTTTCGACCTACAACTTCAACTTTCCACCATTTCTCACCAAATCTTAACTCGTTAGCTTCCTTGCTAGGTCGGTCTCGACTTATCCACATGTTAGGTCGTACACGACCTATGACTTCTCCATTCTGGGCTGCATCAGAAACCATAGAAAACTACCCATCGACGGAGTCGAAAGCTCGTATCTTTACTTCTTATGGAAACAAAGCAACACAAAGAGAAAAGGCACATCTATTGCCCTTTCGACGAAGTCGAAAGTAATCCACGAGGAAGTAGAGGAAAGAAACACTTAGACCTTTCAACTATAGCTAAAGGATGAACACGGAGGATAGGAGGACCTTTTGACCGAGTCAAAAGAAGGGGTGCAAAAGGGGGCCGACCTGCATCTATAAATAAGACCCCAGGGGTCTGATTTTGGGGACCAGATTTGAGGGAATCAAAACTCATTCTTCCACTTCTACTTCTTTGCAACAACTAAATCCTTGTAACCCTAAACTGATTTGGCGAAAAAGCTCTCAAACTTGTAACTCCTTTTGGATTAGTGGAAAAAAGGAGAAATGCATGGATTCATTCAGGATTTCGATTATGAGGGAGATCGTTTCGATCATTAGCTAGACCAGTGACCAATTTCACATGATGCTATCTTATTTTCTTAGCTTCTTTTTGCCTTATGAAATGTCATGGGATCGGCTTGGATAAAATACATATGAAACAATTCGTTATCATGATTAGTAATATATAATGACAAAAAGATGGTGATGATGTTTCGACATTGATAAGTTCATAAAACTTACAAAATATCCAAGATGATCTTCTATAGAATACGCCAAATGGAGCTTGCACAATTGTGAATCAAATCTGTTTCAAAAGGATAAGATCCCTTTTGACCTGATCGAAAAGGGGTCTAGAAAGAAGACTGGGTTATAAATGACAAGCAATCGTATAATGATGGTTCCTTCGAAAGGAACATACACTTAACTACATTTACAATCCTTTCGAAGGAGTTTCTCCATAAAGAACGAAACCAATGATCTTGAAGGCAGTTATTTCTAAAAAGGACGAGTAGACCTTTTGACATGGTCAAAAGGTGATTGAGCATACCTTTCTACATGATCGAAAGGGGATTGAGTCGACCTTTCGACATGGTCAAAAGGGGTGAATATTTAGCGTGAATAGCTATTGTTGACTCTTTTGAAAGAGGGGTTTCGAATAAGACGCTTCCCTCTTTTACCGGCATTTTGATAAGGTTAACTTGGTCAATAATCCACTATCAAAATTTTCCCCGAAAGTAGTTTGACCAAGTCAACCGGATCGAAAGAAGGGTTCTGAGAGAAACTCTTTCTGTAGTCTTATTTTATTACATAAATAATTCTATTTGGAATTTGCATAGCTTTAGGGATGTTGACAAGTTTTCTGGTTAACACATACTACTGACCATATCAATCCAACAATCACTTACACACTCTAAAATCCATTCCTCTACAACATACATAACAACAAACTTCTCGATACTCCTACACTATCACAACAACCCTACCATTTGCACTGCAAATAACTCATCACCCTCTTCCATAGGAAGTGTCACCACTTATATACATCATCACTTCTGTACATCAACTCCATACAACCCACACTTCTATCAAAAAAAAATCCCACCTGGTTCTACCTCAATAAAGCTTCGACAACTACTCCTCTTGCAAGCTTACTCCAACGACCAAACACCTCACCAATGACCAAACACCTCACCAACGACCGCTTCCATCATCTCTCCTTTAATATTTCACCAGTCGTTTACCTCCTCTACCCACATCTCCACTGCCAATCAACCTCTCTGACCATAAACCAAACCAAGCATCACCTCAAACAACTCCTCACCATCACCCGACCAACCAAAACCCACTTCCTACAAATCGTACAACCCCAAACACGCAACTATAGTATCTCATCCTTCACCAATCCAGCCATCCACTCCATTCCAACACAAACACACCGCAACTACACCTCCACTGCAATTCGATTTAGACTTGGAATTGAATTCGAGAGAGGTGTATTTCGTTTGGTATTTTAACTAGGAATTTGGTTGCGATTGTTTTTAGATAATTCGTGAATTTGATTACGAAGTTGGTAGTGAATTTGATTTCTCTAGTACCTCTTGTTTAATTGGGTCAAACCTTAGTTAGGGTTTTAATAAAAAAAGAAAACAGAAGAACAAGTTTGTTTTGTTTTGTTTTCTTTTTTGATTAGAAAAAACTATATATATTTTGTTCAATTCATTCCAAGTTGCAAATCGTAGGAAATCGGAAGGATAAGAACTTCTGCTAAGAAAACTGCTCTGCTTTGCTTGTAAAATCGCCGCTAAAAAAAATCGCCACTTTAAAATAAAATTGCTAACAATTCTGCATGCTTTAGTATCTTTCTATTATCTATTGCTTTTATTTTCATTGCATTGTTGGTTGCTTGCATTTTTAAAAAAAAATCAAAAACAAAAACAGAATCCACTCGTAGTTGCATTGTTAAAATCACGTTTAATTTTTATTTTGCATTTATATCATCATATTTTCTTTTTCTAAGAGAAACACCCAAATCCACGTAAGGTAGGGGATTCATCACCCCTTTTTTGGCCTACAAATTGCATGTCATCATAGAATTTGCTAATAATAATAGTTAGACATCGGACTTAAGGGAGTCACGAGCTCACCTAGCGCTTAATTGTATATTGACATGTTGTCCTCTTTCGACAATTTAATTTCTTGATGTCTAGGCTACAACAGTACAGTAATCATTTATAAATGTTATGGTGATCCGTAAATATTATAGTGATTGTTTCTCTAAAGGTACTTAAACCTTCGGTTGCGTTGCTACGGTGATTCGTGGTGCACCAATAACTCATGTCCGCTACTTGGCTGAGAACTATTTTATTGGATTAAGAAAAAGTTTGATTACAATTTTAGGTTAGGAGCTACCAAGGACACGAAATTTGTGATTAAGTCCTTACATTCATTTACTTGCATTAGTTCATTCACATTAAAAAAAAATCAAAATCCAAAACTAATAAAATTGTACATTTTACTTAACTTAGTTTTTTTTAATCCAAAAGAAAAAAAATAATCTTTTTCTTTGAAAAAAAAATCGAACAAAATCAAAAATCCGAAAACAATTTTTTTTAGAAGAACAAAAAAAATCCAAAATAAAAAAAAACATTTTTGAAAATGTCTGACCGAATTTCCCTAGTCGCAAGAATTTTACAATAGTTGTGAAAATAAATATAATCCATATAGTTTCACATCAAACTCTTATGGATATTTTAATAATAACTATGGTACAAACAATTCTAATTTTGCACCATAAAGTTTTCAAAATGAAGACCAACCCTCAACTCTTGAAAATAGTATTGACACGGTTTGGTCTTTACTTGAACAATGAAATAAAATGATAAATAATTTGAGTAATCTGTGCCATAACTCAAGTAAAGGATTCCAAAATAATCAAAATTTGAACAAAATTTGAATTCACTTCAAAATTTAAATGATTTCGATTATAACTCGTACCAATACAACTTCGAACTCCAATTCAAAGTCAAAATGGAAATGTGAACCACTTTTTAAATGATTTTGGCAATGAGAATAATTTTAATTATGGTGCAACTGACAATTTTTTCTCTCAATAATTTTAAATTGAAAATTCTCAAATTAATAATTATAAATTTGATTTTGTTGAGCAAATGGAAGAAATTCACAAAAATTACATAGATTTTTTGTTTGAAATCTACACGAACCAACGTGAGCAACATAATCAAATCCCAACATGTGACGAGTCAAATAATAATCCACCTTTTACCAAAATTGACGATTTTCAAATAACAACTTTTGAAATTGAAAATGACAATCTTATTGAAGTTGTTGAAAATGCAGTAATTGAGTTGGATTTCAATTATTTTGAGAGTGTGGAACCAAATTTAAAATTCAATCTTCCTTTTTTCGATTTTGAAATATTAAATGCAACAACTTTAGATTTTGAAATTGATACATGCAATGAAGTTGTAGACAATTTAGTAAAGGAAGATGACTTTAATGAACACAAATTTTTTGGAATTTTCGAAGATGAGTTGTTGAATCCTGAAGGTGTAGATTTAAATCACCATTTTGATTTTAAAATCGATAATTTTGAAGAATTTGTCAACAATGAGTTTGAATTTGGTGAAAAAAACTTGAACTTTAACCAATTGTTCTATCTACCCCAAAAATCATTGAAAATAAAAAAACACTCATACGATTTTTAATAAAACGACATTCCTTTTTTCAAAATCAACATTCAACTTTGAAATCTTTTATGGTTTAGTTTTCTGCACTTAAGCTATGTCTCTCATACTTGATGGGACAAATGAATTGTTCTTTGGAAGATCGTTTCTTTTACTCTTTGACGGTATATTTTCTGATGTTGTGTAAATAATAGTCATTTCATTTTCATGTAAACATAGATTATATTTTTATCTTTATTTTTTTCCTTTCACTTGGGTTGACTTGGAGACACAGTTATAATTAAGTGTACAGGGAGGGGGAGAGTCTCATGTTCATTTTTTATTTTTCATGGTTTATTTTTTTACATTTTCTTTCCAAAAAAAATCCAAAACAAATTTTCTTTTTAACATATTAATTTACTTGAAAAAAAAGTATAGGATAAATATTCGTTTTCGGTTATTAAATTGAAATTTATAAAATTTATTTGTCTTAATAAAAATAAAAATAAAGTTTGAGTACATGTAACTATGGTTTAACTAGTATATAGGAAGATTCATAGGCGATAATTATGAAGTATATCCTAATTGAAATCTTTGTTTAAAAAGAATGGTTGATTTCAGTTAAGGCGATAATGTTTTTGATCTTCTAAGTTAAGTGGTGATAAGATGATTTTGCAAACTCTCTCTTCATAAAAATTAATAAACAAACAAACAAAAACAAGCATTTTACTTTTGAAAATACAAAAAAATTTGAGTTAGCTTTTTTTTAGAAAAACAAAAATCCAAAAAAATATATTATCTTTTAAAAAAGAAAAAAAGAAAAAAAAACATAAAAAAATGGTTTTGTGAAAATAAGAAACACCTAGAGTCATGTGTTCACACACAAGTGTGTACACTCGCCAATACTCTGTACCGTCCTCACGTAAGCCCGAAAGGTAGTGCAGGATCGATATATGTGGCCTCAGTTTATCTGAGTTAGGTGTATGTAAATAGATTTAATAAAATTAACCACCTAGAGTCATGTATTCATACGCAAGTGTGTACACTCGCCGTGCTCTGTACTCTTCTCACGTAAGTTCGAAAGGCAGTGCATGATCGATATATCTGGCCTTAGTTTGTTTGAGTTAGGTGTGTAAATAATACAAATGTTAATATTTTCAAAATAGAGAGAGCAAGCGATTGAAATTCAAGCACTATTTTCACTTATTTGATTCGATTTGTTATTCAAAAGAAACAAAAATACCACTTTGAAAAACTTTGATAATCAACTAAGGATGCATTTCATAGTTGAACTATGTTATCAACCGAAACAACTAGCCAAACTAGAGTCTAATTGTGATGATAACTTAATTTTTGTTGAATGTTTTGACGAGTAAAAGGACTTAAATTTCTTAATAATGATCATAACTTATATTTAATTTATTCGTGTCAATTTAAAAGTAAATTCTTCATTTGTAAATATTTTTAAAAACTTGATTCATATCTTGTAAATAAATCTTGCATTTCGGAATTTTTCAAGTTGCATTTGGATTTTATGGGTAATATCTACTGAAAACCCTTATGAGACCACACTCATACTACTAGGGACACCTAGAGGCTTAACGGCATGTTGCATATGTTCCATGCAATCGTGTTTCCTACGAAAACTAATTTATCTTAGTTTTTAGTTTATTCGAGGATGAATAAAAAGACAAGCGTGGGGGTATTTGATATGCACGCAAAAGTGTATATTTATACTCACATATTTAATCTTGTTTTAATTAAATAATGATCATATTAGGGTATTTTTACATATTTTTTACCAAAACCCAATTGTCATCAAATCATCATTTATTCATCTTCATTTAGGGGTAAAATGGTAATTTTATGCATGTATTAATTTTGAGAATATTTATTTGCATATTTTAGATATATTTGTAGGAATTTGGACGGAAAATGGAAGATGTTTCATGTATGTATGCATGCACAAGAGAAGGAAAGCAAATGAAAGATGGAAATAAATGAATTCATGTAATCATGGAGGAGCCCACCTAGCCACTAACCCATGGACCATAATTAAAAGATAATGGAGATTAAAAGTACATGCACATGTTTATGAATGTTTAAAGGCATATTAGTGGGAGTTAATTTCGTGCTAATGGTTATTTGGAGGTTACACTTCCTAAGGGGCACTTTAAGTAGTCCCCTAAAATATGAATTAAAGTCGTAGGCATGTATAAAATACCCATTATGTTTCATGTAGAGAGCTCTTACCACCTTCTCTTTAGTTTAGTTGTAGCCACAAATGTAAACATAAACTTTCTTTCTTTTTAATGGCTTCTTAGCCTTTTACTCATTGTTTATATGCAATTTTAATTTTTGCACTTTTAATTCATGTTATTTTATTTTTTGTTTCTTCTTATGTTAGTAGTTTGGATCTCTTTCTTTTATGTAAGCAGATTAGCTTTTAGTTTATTTCAATTAGCTCTCTTCTTTCATGTTGAAATCACTTTATGTTATGATGAATTCAAATATGAGAAGCTAAGCCCTTCAATTGAGGGGTGATGAAGCTCTCACGAATCACACAAAATTAACATAGTGATTTCATTTGATCTCCTTTTATGCTTAATGGAATTTTTGATGTGGTAAAATTTTGTTGTTTAACTTTGAATTTGATAGTCTATGTTGTTGACACCAAATAGGTTGTGCTTAAACAAACATAAACAAAAATTACCTCTTCATCTACATATGATTTTGGTCATGAAGTGGATTCTAGAATCAAAATTTGATGATTTACATTACTAATCAATAGTAAATAGATCATGCTTAAAATAGATTTTATTTTTAATTTCATTATCATTTTCATGAGAGTTGACAAGTGGTTGGGATGGTGTTTTAAAGTTTGATGGTTTATGTTGGGCTAATTAATAGCACAAATTGACCATACTTAGGATAAACACATCAGCTAAATTCACAAATGACCAAAAAGGGAAATCATAATTTCATTGTGTTGATTCGTGTGACCATATGAAGGGATTTGCCTCTAAATTGCCTTCTACTCTCATATTTTTATTTACTTTGTTTTAGTTTGTTTTTACGTTTTTTTATCTTAAAACAATTTCAAACTCTTGGGTTAATTTGATTAAGTAGAATTTAAAATTAATTCAATTTCTACGGGTCGATTCGTACTCGCCATGTTCTAAAATTGTACGCCGTGCACTTGCGGTTATTTTTATTACAATTTTCGGCGATTTTCAAACTGATAAAAAATTCGTCGTCAAACATGCCACCCATGTGCCCAAGTACATGCCATGATGTTAATTATACTACTTAGTACTATATTACTTAAAATAAGGAAAAAGTCTTCTTACATAATGACATCATTAACTACTAATGTTTTAGTTACTTTATTTAATGCTAAAAGAATTTGTATTTGTTATACGTGTATGCACAATATCAGTGTGTGTGCCAAAAAAATTTCAACAACTTTTGTTCGGTGAAAAGTAGAAATTCCGAAAAATGAATTTCGGTCACATTTGCAATTTTCCTCCAAAATATTTAATTTTGTAACCAAACTTCAAAATGAGTTCAACATCATTACTTACTAATTAAAAGAGGATTATTTCGTTACTAAAAACCATTAATTAAATATTTAAAATATATTAAATATTCACAAATCAAAGCGATAAAATTCTGGATCGTTACAATTTTCCACCCTTAAAATAATTTCGACCATGAAATTTCACTACAATCAAACAACCAAAAACAAACGATACTAATACTTAACATTCTTGCTTAAGCTCATACGATGTGCATGAATCATCCGGACCCAATGTCTGATCACTTGTTCGGATACATAAATCTCCTATCCAAACTAGTATATATCACTTAACTTCTCTATTATGGAAACTTGATCCAGTTCTTTGATATGATACTTATGTTTTCCTTACATAGTCCTAAACTATAATAGAAAACATTTACATCATCCTAAGAATCCATCCCAAGTACCCGCCATCGAGAAATCGAGTGAAAATTCCTAGTTTGGACTTATGTACATCACCTAAAAATCCTCTGCCCGAAGTCTAGATCTAGAATAGTCGTGCGAATAAAATGATCCAAGCCCAACTTATGGTTTTATCTTTTTAGGATAATTTAATAATTATACTACCCTAATTCGTTTTACTTTCCAAAACTATTTATGAAAATTTTTCATAAAAATATAACTTAAAGTTTTAAACTTGTGTATGACTCTTTTAAATCCAGGTGTAGGCCAAACATAAATCTGGGTCTTAAAACTGAGTCGACCTCTTCAACCTCTTTACCCATCTGGTCCGGTAAGTAGTTAAGAAGAGTAGGATGATCCAAACTCGGTCCTAGAGTCTACTTTTCTTAGACACCTCTAAGGTAAAGATGTTTGTTAGTCGGCCCGACAACATCAAATAGTATTCATAAGTTAGACGTTAAAACAGAAGACACGGTTTAATAACACAAAGTGTATTAAAACCTTCCTATTAAATTTAACCCATTTAAAACTTGTATTAAAGGGGGAATTATTATAAAGGACAAAAATTTGTATATTTTTAGCCTCAAGGACACGACCTCAATATTTTAACCACAAGGACAAACATTCTCCCAAAATTATTCAAAAGGACAAACATTCTTTCAAAATTATTCAAAAGGACAAACATTCTTCCAAAACTGCTACCAAACTAAAAACTGGTACCTAAAAACTGCTACCGATAACTACAAACCGATACCTAAAAACTGCTATCAATAACTAAAAATTGATACCTAAAGAAAGTTGTCCTTCTAGCTAAAATACCGAAGGTCTGTCCTTGAGGCTAAAATGCTGAAATTTTTTGTCCTTGACAATAATTTCCTGTGTATTAAATTATTTCTTCTCTAACCAAGAGTGATATAAACCCATATTAAAAATTTCATTTATCAAAAACATTTTCATCAAAACACCTTTTTAATTTGAATCCCTTTTTTAAAGAAAACTTAAAAGCTAAATACCTGGTTTTTATTTCAAAACCACTTTGAAATGATACTATATACTTTAATCCATAGGAAATAGTTTTTAACAAAATATTTATTACTGTTTTCTTTTGGATTCATACAGATTCGAACTGATTTCGATCGTACAATGACAAAGGAAATAATTTAATAAGTGCACTACAATGTTCGCCCAAGCAAACATCCAATTTTTACATAAAAGATTATCCAGATTATCACAAAACTAATTGAGACTCATTCCCCAAATCATCGAAAGAAAATGTACCTTACCTAAAATTCTCTTTGAAATATTTATACCTGTAAATACTTTCAAGTAATACAATTATTAATTTTTCACAAATATCATTTGAAATCCTTTTCAAAGACACCTGGATTTAAATTCTCAAAATCCTCTTTATTTTATAAGACAGATCTTATAAACCAAATTTATATAAAATGACCTTTATGTAATAATTTATTATAGTAACCCTTTATAACGACATTACCATCGAACGCCCTAAAGGTCAATTTGTGAAACTTAATTCACAAGGTGTTTGTATTTAATCCAACCAAAATAATAAATGCTCTTAAACTTGTTGAGCATAGACAATCAATCAACAAATAATAGTTAGTGCTTCTAAACTGGCCGAGCATGACTAATTATACAGTAAATGATAATAAGTGAATATTATCATTTCCTAACAAACGAACATATCATAAATAATTATATCAATTTTACGAAAATTACTCTATTATATATAAAATATAATCCTAGGTAAAATTATTTCATTTACCAATTTCAAAATTTAGGGTCAGTTCGCCTTGTCCAAGTGTTTAGAAACCTCTATCGACACAATTGTACCTTCTGTATCGACCAGAATTCATAAACCACTCAATAGATCAATCAACACAAAACATTTTTATAAATAACAAATACATTCTCATATATATACACTTAAATGCATTCTAAGATGCCACTTACCCTATCTCCAATGAGTTTACCGCCAAGGCCTAGGTGTTCATTCAACCTAAGCTCTGAAACCACATGTAACGACCAGCCTTTTCGACCCCTAAAGGTCAACACTAATACATCCATGGTATTTACGTATCGAGCATTCAAGTGTTGGAAAGATAGATTATTAGGGTGAAAGAAAAGAAAAGACAAAATAGAATCTCACATCGTGATGATTAATATATAATATCCAAATGATCTGTACAAAAAAAACTTTAATATACATACAACAATCAAAGTAAACTAAACTTTCAACATCCTGGACGTTATAATAACATGTCCTCATAAATGCAAATAGATCAATACAAGTAACGCAGCGAAAATAAAATACGTGAATAGGTCTTGGAGGCATCTAGCTCGTCTCCTGAAGCTTCAAGGTGTCCATAGCTAAATCTGGAAATGTACTCGGGTCCGACCCAAGCATTATAAGAAAATAACATCCGGATTAGTCTGGTAAACCAGGGTGAGAAACTCAAATCATATGAATTTTTAACATTGTAAAACCTTTCAAAAATAAAGGTATCTCGTAAGATCATTGCGCATTTCATTGGTTGCTAAGCTCTATTGATACAACCATTCATGAAAAGAGCCCTCACTTCAAACACGTCGTCGTTACTCCACCATCAATATACTAGTAGTACCGGTGCTTCCTTATCATGACTAAAGCAAATTTTACCGACTATGACCCTGAAAGCTATCAATCTACATGCAAGTAGCGCCACACTTCACAAGCATTTCGAGAGAATTTCTCAATGATAACATTAAAGGAATACGAGTTATACTGCTCTTCGTTAAACACAACACTTTTTCAGTGTGTTTTATCAACGCTTGGAGGACATCGCATGTCTATGCGAAGCGGGATGTTGGACACTATTAATATCCATGAAGTCAACAATGCTGTCTTATAATTATCATTGCTTCACACTCATGTCGACTAAAGATAGTATCCTCATCCAGCCTTAAGGGACTTCAACCCACATGGTAGAAGCCGCCAACACCATAGTTTGTTATTGTCGTACTCTTCCATTAAAGGAATGAAGCGGAGACCTAGTACATAGCAACATCAAAATCGCCAAGGCCTTTATTGACACTATCGCCGAAGCCGCTACTAACACTTTCGCTGAGACCAATGCTGGAGCATGCCAAAGTCACGCATCTCAACCTCTACGAATATGACCCTAGGGGTGCCATTATGGGGACGAACGCTCTCTTCTCATTTCCTACATTTTCAACTTTGTAAACCCTAAATTGATTTGGGGATTTTTAGAGCCTATGTACTATTTGAACCTTATACACATAAGGATTTGAAAATTAAACAAGTGCATAGAAAAACATGTTGATTCAATTAGAACTTATTATTTGTGACTTGAATGATTATTTGACCTCAAACTGATACTTGTATAGCATACATGACTTCGAACTGGTACTTGCATAGCATATTAAACTTCTAACTTGAACCTTAGCAACATATTTGACTTCGACTTCGAACTTACCTAAGCTCATATGACTTCGACCATAATGACTACATCCAAGAATGCTACAGAAATTCTCTTCGACTTGGTAACTTTGAAAAGCCTCAATAAGGTCTCTCTTTGACTTTACACTGCTTTATTATAATTTTGGGGTTAGCAAATTTATTTGTTAACGTTTTGGTGCTAGAAGAAGGGCTCGAAACCCCCAATTCGCTGAAAATCCAAATGGAACTTCCCTGGCCTGCATATTTAAGGCATAAATAACTCTCCTAACCAGGCATATCTCGTTCCCAACTAACCAACCTTAAACCTTAACACCATGACAAATAACCATGTTAAGCTGTCCGAACAAGGGTCTTCTAAACCTAGAACAATTAGGCCCACTTACCAAGTCTTTGATGATCCAAGGTTTCACGATGAACAAATGCTAAGATTAAGGCACTGTAGATAATGGAGAATAAGAGAAGACAAGCAGAATCATATAACCTAGATAAATGGAGCTTAAATTCGTTTCAGCTAGGACCATCCTCGATTTTCGCTCTAGGAAAGCAATGTAAAAGAGATAACGTCTTCTCAAAAATAAGAAGAGAATTCAACTTCAAGCCACGGAAACCATTTTCAAAAAAGTTATGACAAAAGACTTTGAAAGATTCACTAAAAAGTGGAAAAGTATTCTTAGCCACTCTCAAGGAAAAATTGAAACACGATATTCCTTCAAAAGGAAACTTGTTGTGGAAGCTAAGGAACTTAGTGCAAGCAAAAAAAGGACTAAACATCAATTAAAGGAGCTAGCCTCTAAATCACAACTTCCAAAAGGTTTCACTCTTACCACTTCTATTGAGAATATCTATTTCTTAACTAAAGAAGAGCTCAACTATTAACCTTTACAAAAGAGGAGACCCAAGTTTGAAAGGAATCATGAAAAATCATATTGTGATTACCATCTTACAAACGACCACGAAACTAGTCAATGCAGAATCTTGGAAGGAATGATCATTAATTTTCTAAGTCAAGGAAACCTCAATGAATTTGTAAAGAGGTACTAAACAAGTTCTCAATAATGAAAGACTTTTCAAATAACTCATGGTTGAAGAGTAAGATTCTCTTAGTATAATGGAAAAGCCTAAATCACTACCTAAGTTGGTAGTAAGGGGCTAAAGCCTTTATCTCCAGCTAACACAGCCTAGACAATGCAACCTTAGAGGAAGAACGAAGTAAGCCTTTAGTCCCATCCGAAAGGTCCTGACCAAAGCACCGACTAAGCCTTCGGTACCGCCTACGTGGCCTGTCCGGAGCATAAACCCTTAATCCCATCATCAAAGGCCTGGTTAAGGCGCCTCCTAGAGGAAGGCCAGAGTAATCCTTTGGGCCCATCTAGAAACATGCCTGTCCAAAGTTTCTACAGGCCTTCAACCCCTGCTTACGCCGCCTGGTTGGAGTGCCTCCTTGAGGGAGGATGGGCAAGCCTTTGGCCTATCTAAAGCACCAAATAAGCCTTCAATGCTGTCATCAAAGGCCTTATTAAAGCACCTCCTAGAGGGATGTCAGGTAAGTCTTTGATCCTACTTAAGGTAGCTAACCAAACGCACTGGAAAACTGACCTAAATCATCACCTAAGACGATGATAAGGGCTTTGAGCCAAAGTAGTGCTCCCAATCAGTCAATATTCTAGAGGAAGAACTATCAAAGTCTGAACCAAGTAGTGCTCCCAATCAGTCAATCTCCTAAAGGAAGGTCTACCAAATATGAGTTATTTATGCTCCCTAACAAGTGCAACGTTCAACCGCTAGATGTAGGTTTCTAGTCTTCTATCTTATTACTGTCAGATGTGGATTTCTAGTCTTCTTCTATTATTACCAGATATGGATTTTTGGTCCTCAATAACTCATGCCAAGGATTTTCCGACGGCATGATCTCTTTAAGTCAGCTTACGATTCCAATTCATTTAAAGGGAATCTTTGTTACTAAGTAAGTTGCATGTTATTTATATCAAGTTCAAAGAAAGCTCAATCAATAGGATTCTTGGTTGATCTACATATCAAAAAGCCCAAATATGAAAAAGCGTAATACTAATCATGAAGCATTTCAGATCAAAATCAGATTTCAGTTAATGACTACATACCCTACATTTGAGGTAACATCCATTCAATTACAAAATTTATTTAAAAGACAGGTCATTGTCAAAGCTTGAGGCTTCATGCAATCTCCTCTAAGTCCTTGGCAAATAAAAGATCGGTAATATGATGAATGGGCACATCCAAAGTTTCTTTAAGCTTATTTTCCTTTTTCTGAATGGTATTTGCATCATCAATGGAAGCAATTCAAGTTCTTAAAACGTACTGGAGAGTCTTGTTGGCTCCTCTCAAAGTATGAACCACACTCTTAAACTCTTTAATCTTTGGTTAAGATCATATTTCTTGCGCTCAAGTTTTTGAACTTTGTTCTTATACTCGTTGTTGCGTTGAGATACCTTTTTATCCTATTCCTTGTTAAAATATTGCATGATCTCAACTTGACTTTTCTGCCCCAATTTGAGATCGTGTCATTGCATAAGCTTGGAGGAGGGTCTAATAAAGTAGGAAATTCCTGAATCACCAAAGGCCGAGATCTGGTCATTCTAATAGGAGTGGTTGTAGGAAGCCCAACTTCACCATCACTTGTAATAAGCTCTGATGACTGACAATAAACTTGGATTTTTATTAGAACCACTTCAAGATCACTAATTTTTGCTGTAGTTTAGCTATCTCAACATCAGCTTCGATTGGAAGCTGGATCCTTGTACTGTGTCGGTACTCTTTTTTGACACCTAAAGCTCATACCCTCTTTCTTTGAGCTGCACGTCTATATGAGCAGTCATTTCTTTATAAGGTACTGAACGTTGATTTTAATATGAAGTAGTTCATATGCCACACTTGTGATTCAAGATTATTCGGGAACCCACGAAGTTGAGTCATCTTGGGATGATCATTTCTCTTCTATGTAGGCAAGTAACATGTCTTTAATATCAATGACTCATGGAGCATCTAAAGAATCAAGCGAATGTGCTAACTAAGTCTCCTATTAAGAATAAGTAAGGCAAGAATTAATATATGAAAAACAAACTTTTCTATTAATAGTAAGCAGAGTTTACAAGTAATATAAGAGGTTAAGATTACATCGCAATCCGATTTCTATACATTTAATTAACTCTAAAGTTTCAAAACAGTCGCTTTTCCCTTTTCAAACAACCTAGCAGATAATGTAATTGTAGAATTAAAGGAAGCCTTAATTCCTTTTGGAGTATAAACATGAGGGAATCGATGATAATCCCATTCCCCAACTAGAGGGTATTACGACCGCACATTAATTTGGTGTGATAGGATTGAAATTCACCGAGTAACTTATCCTTTTCATCGCCCAGAAAGTCAAAATGGAAATGAGGGTAACACATGTATACATCTTGCAAATCTTCGAGGAAACATGTCTTGCTAGTTGTGATGTTTTTAGAATTGAAGATTTTTTCGTAAAATCTTTCTTTAGCTTGACAAATTTACTTAAGAGATCCCTAGAGACCGCTGCTTGAGAGAGCTATATTCTGTACAACATGTTAAAATTAGATAAGAATAAGAAAGCTAAAAAATAGTGTCCATAAGTAAATCAAACGGCATATTATAATTATACAAGTTGTTTAGATTCATACAAGGTCGATTTATTATACATTTCAAAAATAATCTCTTCCTATTATACTTAAGTTTTTCGGAAGGAAGAGAGCATAAGGAATAACGAATAGGATTGACTCTGGGAAGATTCCAACACCCTCCAAGACGAGGATCGAACTTATATTCATCCAAATATCTACGATGGAAGCGTCTGAGCCTGTTCCTTGTTGTTTCTACTTTGGTCAGTGACAGCACAAGTTTTTGATCCTCCGAGTTAAGCTTTTTGGGGAGCAGGATCTAAAAGAGAGATACCAGTTAGCAAAGAACAATAAACCAGCATGGATAAGTGAGAAAGAGAAACTTACCAGCAGTAGAAATTTTCCTCTAATACCAGAGTAGCATTTAACAAAGAAAAATTGAGTCTCCCATACTCTTGCCTTAATGGCGTGCTCAGAAATCAAGCTTTTTGGATAGGGATGAATTGGATAAAGTTGATGGCCTAGTTGGTCACCCATCTTAGAAGGACTAGATATGTAGTGAAGAATATTAGCACTGAGGGATGGAGGTCCAGCTTCTCGAGCTTGAACCTCTAGGAAAGTTAGGTGTGTATAAGCATTAGGAAAAAGCTGGATCAGTGCTATATTTAAGTGCTCCAAGTATCTTAAGAGGAATCTCAAAAAATGAATGTTGCCTGTATGCCAGATAGTATAGCGATGAAAACAAAGTATCCCTCTGGCGGGTTATAAATGTTGTCCGAGGGGTCCGCGGGAATGGCTTCGACCATGGTGATTTCGAATTGTCTGAGGACAGAGTCCACCATGACTTGGGTGGTGATGTATGATGGATTTGTGATGATGTCTCCCTTCTTGTTGGCTGAAGGAGAAGGCTTGGGCTCTTTACTAGCTTTCCTAGTGGACTTCTTACTTGATTGTTGGTCTTCCATTTTCTTGTCAAGTGAATTGCTCAAAACTTAAGAAATTACCATGATTTATAAAGACTTTTATACATGCTAATACTGAATCTAAAATTGTTGCTTAAATAGTCTTTTATTTGTTAAAGTGACAATGTATATATTAAACATGAAACAATGACATTTAAATAACATATGATAAGTGTGTTAGAAGACATGAACTTTGATCTTGGTAAGGAACCTTATGAAAGAGCTATAAAACAGTAGTCAACATGCGATATTCATGAGTTTATGAGTTAAACAGTTTGCAACCTATTAGAATAGTATTGCTATGAATAGTGGTATAGTATAAAACTCCATTTATATTAAAGATGATAATAAACAAACCCTATAACTATGCTTAATGTTGAAGCAATGAGGGTGTCCACACCAACGAATATCGGCAATATGAATTAGAAACGTAACAGTTGGTTAAACGATTTATAACATGTTAAAAGCAATGATATCGAGAGTGTCAATGTCATATAAAGCTCTACTTGCAATGCTAAAAATAATTGTAAAATGAGAGAAAATCAGTAAAGTTGTAACTATCAAATTATGTTTGAAGGCAAGTGTCGAAAGAATATAGTCGATAAGAATATTGATAAGATTATCGATGAATTAAACCAGAACACTTATTATCGATGACCTTCATGTTTTTAGTTAAGGGTCACCGAGCTTTAACCCTATCGGTAGGATGCAAAATGACTTCAGCATTGTTGACCTTAATTAACCTACAAAGAGTGTTATTGGTATCAACTGCATTAAACCAGTGTCGAACCACTTAGCGTCATGCTTAATCAACTTAATTCTCTAATAACAGCAACATCTATGACTTCGAGTGGGTCGATGAACTTCATTCTAATTACTTACTGTATGGAAGCAGTTAGATAATAAGATAACAAGATAACGTAAGGTCCTATTAAGTTCGAGGAGCATAATGTGTCATCGGGAATGATCAATGTTAACATGGTAGAAGCCATTGTCGAGATCACCTTTGTCGTTAACATATCATTTATAATACAAAAAGTTATGTGCTAGAAACTTTATGGACTAGCAACACAGTAAAGGGTTTTATTAAATTCAGTTGTAGTGATGGTATCAAAAACTATCGGTATCAATCATTACAATAGGGTTATGAGTGTCGCCGAGAATATTCAATCATGGGTTTCGGGTATTATAAATTATTGTCTTCGCCGATTGACCTAAAGCGTGTTTGATGAAATGCCTACTTCAACTAACAATAAAGATTTGCTATTAATCAAATTTAAATCCACCGTCACTAAGATCAATAAGTACTAAAGTTTTAACAATAAAATCCTAATTACAATCTAAGGTGGATAAAATTCAACTCGAACTATGAGTGTCAAGAAAGACCCTAAATCAAACCCTAAAATCGCGATCTCGACACCAAAATTATTTGAATCAACCTGTTAATTAGATAGATATAAAAAAGAAGTCATACCTGAACAAAGAGTAAGTTGCTTGAGAATTGATGAAATTTGAATTTGTTAGAGAATCTATGATTTCTTGCTTGTGTGCTTGTTTGAAGGTAGGAAAAAAAAGAGAAAGGACCTGTTATTTATAGAAAGGAAAAGACGTGCATGTGCCGTCGGATTTATTTTAAATGTTGGTTAGATTAGTAAAGGAAGACCAAAAGGCGAGAAAAATGACACCGAAACTATTGTCTTGAAAACTTAATGACTCCTCAACACTAGGGGGCAAATGTTACTACCATAATTCTTGTCAAAGGAATTCGATATGCCATGACTTTGCACGCATGATTAACATTGAATACATGAGAATAGTAAAGCACTTTGATGAACGTATTTTTCTGCATTTTAAACCGTTTGTTTCATATATTTTTATTTTAATAAAGCGGTATTATACGGGTACTTTATTGTGGTTTTGCAGATTATAGATTCCGAAGTGCAACGTTGAAATTAATCGGTTGTGTCGTCCATTGGTTTAAATGACACGCAGAAAAGAGTGCAACAATTTTGAGCACCAAATAAATCAAAGCAATGTCACACTTCAATTTATGCATAATGAGTCAGTTCACGTTTTCACTTCAGCATATGGGAGCAAGCAACGTGGGAAACAAATCATATATATATATCAAATTACTCCCATTTACAATTCAATAAAGCAAGTCACGTATTCAACTCAAAGCATGGACCAAATATAATTAATTCAAGCAAATGTGGACCAACCAATGTACAACATATATTTTCTTCAATCAATGACGTGGCAAAGCATGCACATGCTTTGATTTAGTAAATATTGGCTGCATTTTTTCATCTTTGAACCATTCAAACAAGGCTACGTGTTCACATATTGCAATGGACCAGTTCTTCCAGAAGGTCCCCTATGAAAGTGGCAAGTATAATTCATTCAGGAGCCTATATATATCGGATGGATACAACACTTTAGGAATCATCTCTTACCCATCACTCTTCTTCTAGTTTAGTTTTATTTTCAGTGGTGTTTTTAAATCCGGACAGAATACGTAGGATTGTTAATTAGATTTAGCAATTTATTTATTGTTGTTCTTAGTTATTTTCTGCACTCTTTCCAGTTAGTTAATAAATTCAGTTCATTTTATTTCAGTTGTTTGCTCTGTTATTTTCTTTTAAGCACTTTTAGTTTCTGCTCTGATTTCTACAATTTTATATTTTTGACTGCAATTTTGATTAGATTCGAAATTGATTCGAAATATATTATTGTTTTTATTTCCTGTTCAAGAACCACCATCGAATTTGTTTAACACGCCTAAGATTTAAATATGGATTTCAAATATTTTAAAACACAATTCCCTGTGTTCGACCTGCATACTACACGCCTGTGCGCTTGTAGAATTAATTAAAATTTGTGCTTTTCTAACCAATAGAAAAGTCGCAATAAGTTTTTGGCGCCGTTGCCGGGGAATTGTTATTTTGAAATTTTCGAATTTTCTATTTTTTTAAGTCTATTCGTGTTAATTTATTTTTCTGTTTTTTCATTAGTTTTCAAAAAAAAAAGTTTGATCTAGGGATTGAGCAATTACAAACTGTGGAGTTTGATCCACTAGCGCTACTTAGTTGCATTGGATGGACTGTCATACCCCTCTGTAAGTAATTTTCTACTCTACAGGTGCCCAACTGAAAACTGTTTAAATTTACTTTTGGCTATTACACCTTGATTTGTTTATGCGCATTTGGGCAAGAAATAATTTAAACCGTTTAGAAAGTCAAAATATCTCATTAAACAAATCAACGGAAATTTCAAATCAAACAAATATGAGCAATCACGGTTCACAACACAGTTCACCAAAATCATCACCTAAATCACATGTTGGAAATAATGAATTTCATGAGAACCGACCATTATCCCTTAGAGACCGATGTTACCCAACTAGGACCGTTCAACCTTCGGTTATTTCATTTCCACCTGCCGAAGGAAATAATTTTGAGATAAAACATTCTTTTATCCAAGGGGTACCAAAATTCACTGGGTCTGAAAATGCATATGAATTTCTTAGTTAATTTGAGTTATACGCTTCTACAACTAAAATGCAACAACTTTCTAATGAATCCATCAAGTTAAGACTTATTCCATTTGCGCTTCTAGAAAGTGCAAAAAGATGGCTTAATTCTCTTCCTAAAAATTCAATTAAAAGTTGGGACGATTTCGTCACTATATTTTTGAAAAAGTTTTTTCCTTTCCACAAAACACTTAAAATTCGAACTGAAATCAATTAATTCTCTCAGAATGAAGGAGAAACTTTTTCAAAATATTTTGAAAGGTTCAATCAATTGTTATATAGTTGCCTTCATCATGCAATCCCTAGACACGTCTTGTGCCAAATCGTCTATGAAGGGCTTAACTATCAAACAAGATCCTAACTCGAATCAATGTGCGGAGGAGAATTCATGGCAAAAATAGACAAGGAAGCTTGGGACTTTTTAGAAGAATATCCGGAAAAGGATATGTAATGGGAAACAATTCGTACTTCAAACAGAGGAGTACATGCCATTGACCCATCACATCTTCCTATAGAAGCCCAAACTCCTCAAGAAGGAGAAGGACTACCCTATTACTACGCACAAGACCAAATCAATGCTATAGCTCAAAATAGTCCTTATTCATCCACATACAACCCTAACTGGAAGCATCATCCAAAATTTTCATGGTCAAATCCTAACAATGCGGCTAATCCATCACATATGTATCCGATGATACCAAATCCGAATTATCGAGCCCCGACTTCTAATGCATAAAATTCTCAACCCTCTCAACCCTCTCCTCAAACAAAACCTTCGAATCAACCTTATAGGCATCCTAATTTCAATCCATCAACCCAACCTTCTCAGCCTTTACAAGAAATTGCTCGATTGGAAAAACAACTCACCAAACAAAATGAACAAATCACTAACCAAGATGCAAGAATTGAGCAAATCACTAAACAAAATGAACAATTGTTGATAATGATGAAGGATCTCATGAAAATCAATGAGAAAAGTAAATTGCCCAGTCAAACAAAAGTGAATCCAAAGTATAACTCTCGAGGAGTAAATCTTTGTGAGGACGAAAATGTAAATCCAATTAATGCTGTTACCACATTAAGGTCTGGAAAGAAGGTGGACAACCACGTCGGCAACCCAGACATCCTTCTTAAGTCTACCCGTGCTCAAAATTATGAGACTCGGTCGACACCCACTGTTGTCGATCCAATCGACTCTCATTCTTCTTAATCCAAGGTTAACAATCTCGACCACTCATCACTTCCTAATGTTGGCAACCCCAACATTCCAGCTCCCCTATCTTTACCCTCGAATATCACACTTTCTTCTTCGAATGAAAAAACTACCGAACGAGTCTATAAACCCATAGCTCCATTTCCTCATAGACTCAACAAAAAGAAGAAGCCCACTAATTTTGACCAAATTCTTGAAATCTTCAAACAAGTTTGAATCAATATTCCACTTCTTGATACCATCGAGCAAATTCTTCAATACGCCAAATGTCTAAAAGAGCTATGTACTCAAAAACGTGCCACTAACGTTCCTAAGACTGCATTTTTAACTGCAAACACTAGCTCTGTTCTTTCAAATCCCTCCCCAATCAAGTATAAGGACCTCGGTTGTCCTACAATAGTCTGTAAAATCGGTAACACTCACATTAGTCATGCCTTACTCGATCTTGGAGCGAGTGTAAATCTTTTGCCTTATACTGTGTACTGTCAACTTGGACTAGGGGAATTAAAATTTACAAACATCACAATTCCACTAGTTGATCGATCTGTCAAAAAACCATTGGGCACAGTTGAAGATGTTTTGATACAAATCGAGCAATTCTATTTCCCAGTCGATTTCATAGTCCTAGAGACTGCACCTGTCTCAAATCCTAATGGTCAGATTCCTTTGATATTAGGTCGTCCATTTTTAGCAACATCAAATGCTATCATAAATTGTAGGAATGGTCAACTCCGACTTTCCTTTGGGCACCTAACCATTGAACTAAATATATTCAATCTTAACAAATAACCAAGGGATCTTGAAACAGAAGAAGTTGACATGATCCAAACAATTGTAGAAAATGATTTTAGTGATACTAAGGAGTCTCTTAACATGTGCCTAGATCATTTTAATTCCAATTTAAATGAAGATGAATACATTTATGAATTAAATGATATGCTCTGCTCTTCTCATAATTCACTAGAATTCAATCAGTTGATGTCTACTGAAGCCTCAAAAGAAGTACGCCCTAAATTAGACCTAAAACCTCTTCCAAACGATCTTAATTACGCATACTTAGATTCTTCGGAAAATTTCCCTGTAATCTTGGCCTCCGATATCATTAAGGACCAAGAAGAACAACTTTTGAAAATTTTAAGGGAAAATAAAGAGGCATTAGGATGGGTAATCGCTGATATTAAGGGAATTAGTCCATCAATCATCGAACATCGAATACATTTAGTCGACGAGGCTAAACCCACTCGCGAAGCTCAAAGGCGATTAAACCCTAATATGAGAGAAGTGGTAAAGGAAGAAATTATCAAATGTTTAGACAATAACATTATCTACCCTATCTCTGACAGTACTTGGGTAAGTCCGGTACAAGTTGTACCAAAGAAGTTTGGAATCACTGTGACCACAAATGAGAATAACGAACTTGTTCCGACAAAAGACAAAACAAAATGGCATGTTTGCATCAACTATCGAAAACTCAATGCAGCAACAACAAAAGATCATTTTCCCCTCCCTTTCATTGATCAAATGCTCGAACGCTTAGCCGGTCATGAATATTATCGTTTTCTTGATGGTTACTCTGGCTATAATCAAATTCCCATTGCGCTAGAGGACCAACACAAAACGACGTTCACATGTCCCTTCGAAACTTTCGCTTATCGTCGCATGCCCTTCGGTCTTTGTAATGCTCCCGCTACCTTTCAGAGATTTATGATGAGTATATTTTCTGATATGGTGGAGGATTTCTTAGAAATATCCATGGATGATTTTTCAATCTATGGGTCATCTTTCAATCAATGCCTCCTTCATTTAGAACGTGTCTTAAAGCGATGTAAGGAGAAATCTCTAGTGCTTAATTGGGAAAAATGTCATTTTATGGTTAAGCAAGGAATAGTCTTAGGTCATGTTGTCTCTAAAAGTGGCCTAGAAGTTGACAAATCTAAAGTTGATCTTATTGTTGACCTTCCTCCTCCAAGGTCCGTCAAGGACATTCGCTCATTTCTCAGCCATGTAGGATTTTATAGGAGGTTCATTAAAGATTTTTCAAAAATTTCAAAACCTCTTTCGAATCTTCTGGCTAAAGACGTTAAATTTGAATTTTCCAATGAATGTAAAACGTCTTTCGAAACCCTTAAATCGATCTTGACCACTGCACCTATCATCCAACTTCCAAATTGGACTTTGCCTTTCGAATTAATGTGTGACGCTTCTGATTATGCCATTGGAGCCATCTTAGGTCAACGAATCGATAAACTTCCTCGAGTTATCTATTATGCTTGCAAAACTCTTAACAAAGCTCAATTGAATTACTCAACCACAGAAAAAGAGTTTTTAGCAGTTATCTTTGCCCTCGATAAGTTTAGATCATATCTCGTAAGTTCTAAGGTCATAGTTTACACCGATCATGCCGCATTGCGGTATTTACTCATGAAAAAGGATGCCAAACCCTGCTTAATCCATTGGATTATCCTTCTTCAAGAGTTTGACCTAGAAATACGGGATAAAAAGGGTTTTGAAAATGTCGTAGCTAATCATCCTTCTCGTATTGTTCATGAAAACTTCGATAACTCTCAAATCAACGATCATTTTCCCGATGAACAAATTCTTTCCCTCTCCAATGCACCATGGTACACAGACATCGTAAATTATCTTGTCACAAATGAAACACCTTTCCATTGGTCAAAACAAGATAAACAAAAATTTCTCTCCAATGTTCGAAACTTTTACTGGGACGATCCTTATCTCTTCAAATATTGCACCGATCAAATCATACGTAGATGTGTCCCCGAAAATGAATTCCATAGCATCCTCTCTTTTTCACATAATCAAGCATGTGGAGGACATTTTGGAGCAAAGAAAACTGCTGCCAAGGTGTTACAGTGCGGTTTTTATTGGCCTTCTCTTTTTCGTGATGCCCATGAATTTTACTCCAAACGTGCTAGATGTCAACAAACAGGTCATACTTCCGAACGTAACATGATGCTCCTAAACCCAATCTTTGTCATCGAAATTTTTGATGTTTGGGGCATCGATTTCATGGGTCCTTTTCCTAATTCTTTTGGAAATATCTACATCCTACTTGCAGTAGATTACGTGTCTAAATAGGTTGAGGCCATTCCCACCAGAACGAATGACAATAAAGTTGTTGTCAAATTTTTGAAAGAAAACATATTTTCTCATTTTGGCACACCTCGAGCTATTATAAGTGATAACGGTTCTCATTTTTGTAATCATGCTTTTGAATCTCTTCTTAAGAAATACTCTATCACTCATAAACTATCTACTCCATATCATCCACAGACTAGCGGTCAAGTCGAGATTTCCAATAGACAAATTAAACAAATTCTTGAAAAGACAGTTAACTCCAACAGAAAAGATTGGTCATTTAAATTGACAGATGCCCGTTTGGCATTTCGCACAGCTTATAAAACCAATCTAGGAATGTCACCATATCGATTAGTCTTTGGAAAAGCATGCCATTTACCCGTTGAGCTCGAGCACTGCACACTTTGGGCAATCAAATACCTTAATTTTGACATAGAAAAAGCCAGATCGCATCGTAAATTACAATTGTCAGAATTAGAAGAACTAAGAAATGAAGTGTATGAGAATGCAAAGATTTATAAAGAGAAAACTAAATTTTATCATGATAAATCCATACTTCGTAAGACATTCGAAGTAGGTTAGAAAGTTCTCTTATATAATTCCAGACTTCATTTATTTCTGGGAAAATTGAGATCTCGATGGACAGGTCCATTTATTGTGAAAACAGTGTACCCTTATGGTGCAGTTGAAATTGAAAATCCTAGGGACGGTTCCATTTCAAAGGTCAATGGACAACGCTTGAAGCCATTTCTAGAGTTTGAACAACACGAGGACGATGAGTTCGTGGATCTCCACGAACCTAGCTATTCGGCATAGGCCACTCACTATCTTGTACATATCAGGTTGTATATATTTTTATTTTTTCTGTTTTGCATTTGCATTCCATTTGACAGTTGGGACACTGTCTCATTCTAGTGTGGGGGGACGCATATCTCATTCTGTTTGTTCATATTTCACAGTGTGGCATCACTTAAAAAAAAATCATCTCATTATTTGTTTTATTTCTTTTCAATTTTTTTTCATTATTTTTAGGACCTTGATTTATTTTTAATTAGTCAAGCCAGAATAAGTAAACAGTTGAAGTCAATTGATGAAATTTTTTGTGAACCACTAATTTCAAAGGTAAAATATAATGAAAAGTTGAATTACAAGCGATAATAGTGAGGTTGGTATATGGGGGATTCGTAGGTGATGGTTATGATACCCTTTCTAAACTGTAGTCTTTGTTTAAAAAAATGGTAGATTTAAAGTACATGCGTTGACATTTCAAATCATTGAAGTTAAGTGGTGCTCAGTTGATTTGCATAATTCTATTTAGTTATTTAAAAAAAATTAATAAGAAACACTTAGAGTCAATAGGTGTGCACTAGGTGTGCACACTTATGAAAGTGTAAACACTCGCCACGCTCTGTACTCTTCTCACATAAGCCCGCAAGGCAGTTCATGGATGCTATATCTGGCCTCAGCATTCTGAGTTAGGTGTATAAAGAAATTAAATAAATAATCACCTAAGGATTACCGACCTTTTCTGACATAGTCAGCGTCGGTTTGCATAATCCGCCAAGCTCTGTCCCAACTCTCACGTAAGCCCGCGAGGCAGTGCATGGGTGGTATACCTTGGTCTAAAAGTTAGGTGTATATAAAAAAATAAAAAAATAAATAAAGAGAGAGAGTAAGCTATTGAAACCCAAATACTTCTTTACTTTATTGATTTGGCTTGTTATACAAATGGAAATGAAAAATACCATTTTGAAAAACTGTGATTAACAATAAAGAATTTATTTCATGGCTGCACTATGTTATCAACCGAAACAACTGGCCAAACTAGAATCTAATGTATGAAAACTTGAGTTATATTGAAATTTGTGATTAGTGAGGAAGCAAATTTTTTTTCTAGAAGTTGACTCAAACCGATATACATTATTTTGTTGTTATGAAGTAAATCGATCTCCATTTGTTTAAAATTTTGCATTCATGTAGTACATTAGAATCATCACATACTGCATTTTGATTTTGTGGGTAGTATCCGCTGAAAACCCTCACGAGCCACCACTCATCCTACTAGGGACACCTAGAGGTTTAATGGCTTGTTGCATACGCTCAATGCAATCGTGTTTCCTACGAAAAAGGATTTAGTTAGTTTTTATTTTCTTGCTTATTCGAGGACGAATAAAGTTCTAGTGTGGGGGTATTTGATGAACGTATTTTTCTGCATTTTAAACCGTTTGTTTCATATATTTTTATTTTAATAAAGCGGTATTATACGAGTATTTTATTGTGGTTTTGCAGATTATAGATTCCGAAGTGCAACATTGAAATTAATCGGTTGTGCCGTCCATTGGTTTAAATGACACGCAGAAAAGAGTGCAACAATTTTGAGCACCAAATTAATCGAAGCAATGTCACACTTCAATTTATGCATAATGAGTCAGTTCACGTTTTCACTTCAGCATATGGGTGCAAGCAACGTAGGAAACAAATCATATATATCTCAAATTACTCCTATTTACAATTCAATAAAGCAAGTCACGTATTCAACTCAAAGCATGGACCAAATATAATTAATTCAAGCAAATGTGGACCAACCAATGTACAACATATATTTTCTTCAATCAATGACGTGGCAAAGCATGCACATGCTTTGATTTAGTAAATATTGGCTGCATTTTCTCATCTTTGAACCATTCAAACAAGGCTGCGTGTTCAAATATTGTAATGGACCAGTTCTTCCAGAAGGTCCCTTATGAAAGTGGCAAGTATAAATCATTCAGGAGCCTATATATACCGGAGGGATACAGCACTTTAGGATCATCTCTTACCCATCACTCTTCTTCTACTTTAGTTTTATTTTCAGTAGTGTTTTTATTTCAGGATAGAATATGTAGGATTGTTAATTAGATTTAGCAATTTATTTATTGTTGTTCTTAGTTATTTTCTGCACTCTTTCCAGTTAGTTAATAAATTCAGTTCATTTTATTTCAGTTGTTTGCTCTGTTATTTTCTTTTAAGCACTTTTAGTTTCTGCTCTGATTTCTATAATTTTATATTTTTGACTGCAATTTTGATTAGATTCGAAATCGATTCGGAATATATTATTGTTTTTATTTCCTGTTCAAGAACCACCATCGAATTTGTTTAACACGCCTAAGATTTAAATATGGATTTCAAATATTTTAAAACACAATTCCCTGTGTTCGACCTGCATACTACACGCCTGTGCGCTTGCAGAATTAATTAAAATTTTGTGCTTTTCTAACCAATAGAAAAGTTGTAACACACTTATACAATGGTGATGAAGAAAGTAGGATACAACACTTCATCAGCAACAAAATATATACAATATCGCAAGTACGAAAATGAGCAAAGAAACCAAACACAATCGACTTCGAAAGCTGTCGGTGAGTGACGAAGTAACCATAGCGCATTTCTTGCTAAGCTCTATTGATACCGACATTCATGACAAGGACCCTCACATTGAACACATCATTGTCACTCCACCATCAATATGCTTGTAGTACCGCTACTCCCTTATCATGACCAAAGCAGAGGCTTATCGACTATAACCCTGAAGGCTATCAATACTACATGCAAGCAGCACCGCACTTCATAAGCACTTCGAGAGTATTGCTCACCGATGACATTAAAGGAATACAGAGTTATACTGCTCTTCGTTAAACATAGCACTTCTTCAGCATGTTTTAACAGCGCTTAGAGGACATGCATGTCTATCCGAAGTGTTGATGTTGGACACTATCAATATCTACAAAGTCAATAATGCTGCTTTATCATTATCATTGCTTCACACTCATGTATACTCAAGATAGTATCATCATCCATCCTTAAAGGACTTCGACCCTCATGGTAGAAGCTGCCAACACCATAATTTTTTGTTGTCATACTCTTCCGTTAAAGGAATAAAGCGGAGAACTAGTAAATAGCAACATCAAAGTCGCCAAGGCCTTTACCGACACTATCACCAAAGCTGCTATCGACACTTTCACTGAGACCAATGCTGGAGCACACTAAAGTCATTTGTCCCAACCTCTATAAATATGACCATAGGGATGTCATTTTGAGGACGAATTCTCTCATCTCATTTCTTATTGTTTCAACTTTGTAAACTCTAAATAGATTTGAGAATTTTTTGAGCCTATTGTACTATTTGTACCTTGTACATACAAGGATTTGGAAATTAAACAAGTATATAACAAAGCATATTGATTCGATTCGTACTTGTGACTTGAATGATTATTTAACCCCAAATTGATACTTATATAGCGTACATGACTTCAAACTGGTACTTGCATAACATATTGAACTTCGAACTTGAACCTTAGCGACATATTTAACTTTGACTTCGAATTTACCTAAGCTCATTTGACTTCGACCATGATGACTACTCCTAGGGATGCTATGGAAACTCTCTTCGACTTGATAACTTCGACAAGTGTAACAACCCTGTATTTTGTGATTATTTTAATTGTATATTTAATTATTTTAATTGAATTTTGATTTAAAAACTTTATTTATTTATATAAAATGGATAAAATTTGTTATTTTAAATATAATTTTGATTTTTGATATGAATTAGAATTCCAAACATGACTAAATAGAATATTTTTCAAAAAAGTGAATTTTTGGTCAATTTGGTCAAACTTTAACTTTTAATTTAAAAATTTAAAGGTTTGAAAAAATGAATTTTATCTTTTATTATAAAGGTAAATAAAATTTTAAGAATACTGCTTTTTGTTTCGTTGAAATCTGATTTGTAATGTGAAAGTTATGCCCTTTTAAATATTGTGTGTAATTTGCTGTATTTAACAAAATTGTTTATTTTAAATTATATAAATAATATTTTATTTGGTCATGTAATGTTCTAATTTATGTTTATATGGGTAAAATAACATGTTATGTATATATTTTGGTTTTAAAACATTTTTAAAAGTGTAATTGACATTTCCTAGTGTCAGTTGTATTTTGTTTACAATTTCTAATTTCCAGTTTCAATTAATTAAGGTAATTCTTTATTTATTTTTCTATTTTTCTTAAGATCTTATTTTATTCTCATTCCCACTTTATATTTTTCCTCATTTATTTTATTTATTTGACCTTTTGTTTGTTTTAAAGTGAAATAGAAATTTTCTAAAGTTGGTGATATTTTATTTGAAATTTTTAAGCCCTGTTTTGAATTTTTAAAACAATTTATTTAATTTTTTTCTATTTTCCTTAAACTTATTTATTTATTTCAGTTTACTTCATTTTGTTTTCATTTTCTAAGGCATTTACTGAAATTTCATTTGTTTTTATTTAATTAAAAGAAGTGGAAATTTGAAAGGACTTAAGCTTTAACTTGTGTGACTTTTCATTGCCAAAACCTTTTCATTTTCCGCGACCTTTCATTAGCTTTGTTTTGGCCGTACACCCTAAATGCTTAGCCGTGAGTTTCTCAAACCATTTCATGTGAAAACTTTCCTCCTTACTTTATTTCTCACGGCAAAAGCAAATGGTAATGGCCTCTTCTCATTTTCTACTTTTTCTCCTTCCTTTCTTTTTCTTTTTCATTTGCTTTTGCCTTGATTTCCTTGTACTTTTGCTCGGCCACACCTTACTTGTCATGGCCATCACCTCCACCACCTCCTCCTTGTCCCCACCACCACCTAACCCTCTGACCTTGGCTAGGCCGAGACCCACCATGAAGCAAAACTCCACCAAAACTATGCAAACATGCCTTGAAACACCCATACTAGCCACCACATGCTTCACCACCTTCATCTACCTCCACGGCCACCACCATAGCCGCCGCCGCCACATTGTTTTGACCACTAACCGTCACCCCTTACTACTGTCCAGACCTGACTTGCATGGACAAGCCTTTATTTTGGCCAAAAACCACACTACATTGCCTAAAACCCTTCACCTTCTCATGTTATAAACTCCTCCATATTTTATGCCTTATAGCCGAGCTATTCCCTGTCCATACCCGTTTCTAACCATGCCCAAACCCGACCAAAATGTACCCCTAGGCCGTGCAAAAGAATAGAGAAAGCAAGGCAAAAGTCGTTGCATTCATATTTGTTTTTATTCCAAAGTTATATCATTTCAAGTTGCATTGAAATTTATAATTTGTTTAGTTTTGTTTTGGGTTGTAACACAAGATCTATAGCTTGGATCTCGCTCTTCACTCGAATTCGTAGTCTTGTCATTGTGCTTTTGATTCCGTTGTGTCAATTGTATTGCAATCTCCAGCTTATAGAGGTGAGTAAATCTCATATGACATTTATACTTATGCAAATGTGAAGTGACAACAATTGAATGTGTAGAATATTATATATGATGTAATAACTACCTATGATTATTAATTATAAGATGTTAAACCTGTTATTTTACTTGTCATATTATCTGTTACTGTTACTTATTGTTAAACTGTTCATTTATACCTGTTTATCACACTGCAAGTTCCCTGTAGATTGGATTCACTATGGGTTGAAATGATACATACCCGAACGGACTTTAGAATAGGGAAAAATCGTTATGGGCTGAAATGATAGGCCTGAGCGATTTTTATTGAATTTATTTTGACTTGAGATTGCGGGTTTGAAATGATAGAACCCAGATTTTTCTCTGTAAACTGCGGATTGAAATGATACATATCCGTATCACTTGACCTAGGTTAGAAAACTTTATACAGACCCGTAGTTAATTTTTAAAGTGTTTTGAATTATTTTTTTAGTATTTTAAAAGTGAAAATTTTATGGAAATTTGATTTAAATAGATTTTTAAATTGTTTAAACAAAGAAATTATGATTTTTCTATAAGTTAAAAATGTAAATAAATAAATGGTTAAATTGAAAATTTTGAAATATAACTTAAGTTTGGAAATTTGGATTTTGGTTTAAAAATGAATTTAAGTTATGAAAAAAATGGAAATTTAATTTTATTTGGAAAATGGGAAATATGATAATTAGATTTAAATTTGAATTTAAACGACTTGATAAAGTATTATTGATTTTTCTATGAACTAAAATGGTTAAATGAATGAATGCTTAAATGTGAAATTTTAAATTTTAACTTGACTTGGAAATGTGAAATTTGGTTTTTATTTAAAGGTTTAAGTTAACTAAATAAAATTGAAAATTTAGTTTAATTTGTGAAATGGAAAAAAAATAAGTGTTAAGTTTATTTGTTAAAAATGTGAAGAAAAGAAAATTGTAGATTTGGATTTGTTAAGTAAAATTATTGGAAATTTGGATTTTACTGTAAATGTTTCTTATAAAAATTATAAATTAAAAGTGTAATTTTAATGAACATTTTTGAATGTCAAAATATGATTTCTATAATGTTTAAAAGGTTTAATATTGAAGTTTATTATTTGCTAGAAATACACAAAAATATGAAAAATACTTTTAATAGCATTTAGAAATGCTATGGTTTCTGTAAATAAACTAAAAGCTTTATAAAGAGGCTATTATAGCAGTTTTGAATTGCTGTAGTAAATAAAAAGGCTAAAAACTTAATAAAGGCCTATTACAGCAGTCCTGTAAATGCTATAGTGGTCTGCTGTCTTTGCTGAATTTAATTAAAACCTTTACTTTGAAACCTGAGCTATTACAGCATTTCTGGAAATGCTGTCTTTGCTGTTTTAAACTAAATTGCAACTAAACTGAGATTTAACAGCAGTTTAAAATGATGTCTTTGCTAAATTAAAAATATTTTCAAGAATAACTTATAACAGCTTTTTCTGAATGCTGTGAAAGGCTGAAATTTTCAATGTTTATGGTTTTTAACTTAGTAAATGAACTCAGAATAGTTTAAAACTTTGGAAATTGAATACTTGATTTGAAAGTATAATAATTACACTTTTAAAGGGTTTAGATGAATTATTTTGATTGAAATAATAAACTATTTAAAAGGTGACTTGAAATGATAATAAATGAATGATATCTTTGAATTTAAAAGGTATTTAAAGTTGAATATTTGGATTTGAACTCAAATGATGATTTGATAATGAAGTTTTGAAAGAATATGATATTTAGATATATTAAATGATTTGAGATAAAGTTTTGAAAGGATATGATATTTTGATATATTAAATGATTTGAAATGAAGTTTTTGAAAGGATATGATATTTTGATATATTAAATGATTTGAAATGAAGTTTTGAAAGGATATGATATTTTGATATATTGAAATGGTTTGAAATGAAGTTTTGAATAATGATTGGTTGTTAAAGAGACCGGGATTGGATATGGACATACTCTCTGTCGATACCGAAAACCACTTTAACAACTGTGTACGCGGTGGAGTTTCCAGAATGAAGTAGGATGGTGGCGACGATCCTAAAGATATATATGTGGACCCAACTCCCATGAGTTGGCATAAAGTGGCTAAAACATGAGCGATTGACGGGCCAATAAGGTAGCACCTCTGGTCGGACACACTTCTTCGATACCATTCTATTACTTTGTGATTGATTGGGTGCACCCCTTGATTTGGGAGTGTTGTTCGAGGTGGGCGGTAGTGGCTACTATGCGTCACCACCAGTCCGGATGCATAATTGGTATATCTACCCTGGCATTGTCTAGGTGTGCCGTGTCACTTACCATAGCGAGCTTTACTACGATTTGTGATTTCTCCCGCATCCTGTGGAGTATCGAGGGTAGCCCCCATTTTGGGAGTATTCTAATACTGGATAGACTACTGGGACTATTACGTGTTAAGGGCTATATGGGTAACCCCTTGACGCTATTAAAAAGTATGTTTATTTTATATTAGACATTATTATAATAGCGAATATTACTACATAGTAGATAGTTTAACGGATCCTTAAAGAATAAGCGATCCCAATCATTCTTTAAGTTACTTGTATCTTTATTACAGTTCACTTGAGTTGGTTTACATTGTATAAGTATGTATGTCCTGACTCGAGTGTTTTGTGTTTTGCTTTACGCTCGGGTCAGACTGAGTGATACAGTATTCGAGACTCATCTTTGGAGCTGGAGTTTTTCTTTGAAGAACCAGATATCTATTCATTTTGTTATCCAGTTGATTCCAGTTGTATTCTGAGTTGTACCTGATTATCATACTGTTACTCCTGTTGTATCTTGGTATTCCTATTATATCTTAATTAACGCTGATGTATTTATATAGTAGCTTCATGAACTACTATTTCTTTGTTTCCGCTGCATTATATTACTCTGTGTCTGTGATTTGTGATTTTTTTTTACTGTAAATTCTGAGTTTTGCCAAATTTTTATTTACAACGCGGTATTTTGAGCAATTCAAGTCCGACATGTGCGGATGCGAATGGTTGAAAATATCGGGTCGTTACAACAAGCCTCAATAAGGCCTCTCTTTGAGTTTACGCTGCTTTATTACACTTTTGGGTTTGCGAATTTATTCGTTAATAGGTTATTTAACTATCAAATAAGCAAACAATCAAATCAATGATTTTATTTTATATGGAAACCAAGCATGATTATGCACATACTAAACCATAAGCCTCTTTAATTAATCCTTTTATTAATTAAAATCTCCTTTCAATTATTTGTATTAAAATACCTTTGCAAAAGATATATTCACAAACCTCTCTACTTTTTTCAATCCTTGAAAATGTATTCATATACTTATCTCACCAGTATAAGTATATTCACAAATCACCATACGTTTCAATACGTAGAAAGCATATTCATACATTTATTTTAACGGTGTAAGTCTATTCACAAAATCTTAGGAAAGATTTCATTTTCAAAAACATACTTAATTAGGTTAAAACAAATGTCATTTACAAACATTGATAACTATAAACCCAAAAACACTTTTGGTGTAAGTAAATGGACCATATAGAAATTTGATAAAATATACTTACCACCACTTTCCGATTTCAAATCTATACTATCCCTCAATTAACAATGTAGTCGGACAAGTTAGCGTACTTTTCTTGCCTCGACATACATTCATAAACTCTCACTGATAGAGATGAGTTTTCCTACCTCAGAATTTGATATTAAGTATGAAAAGAATACTTTCCATACCACTGTAAGTTAAAATGATCATTTATAGAAATTTTTTTTCCTATACTAGCCACATCTATGATATTCTCGACTTACTTTATCCTCTTCCAAAAACGAAGCCATGTAAGTCTAGGCACTGATTTGCTCCTGTTCTTTCCTTGGTTAAAAAAAACCCCGATTGTAAATCTCATAGATAGAGGATCAATCTACTTATTAGATTTTAATGCCAAGTATAGGCTACTTAATTTCCATAAGTAATTGAATTTGTATACGAAAATAATACTTCATACACTTAACAACGATCTTTGATTTCAAACTAAAATTATCCTTTGGACAACAATGAAGCCATTCAAGTTGGGATATTATTACCTCTCAAACTTTGACTCGGAAATATTCTTATCTTTTAGGATAGGTAGAAGTTTCTCTATCTCGAAGCACAAAGTCAAGTACAAGACTTCAAAAATTTCATATACTATTTATAATAAACAAAATATTTTGCTAGTCCCTAACTAATCCTTATGTGTTTTAGCTCAAGGCTATACAACATGACCATAGTCATGTTTGCAAGTCATTTACGTCCTCGGCAATAAAAAATTACATATGCCATCCGCTTCCAAGCAGGAATCAAAACCAAACCAACTAATATAATTATTACATACACCGTATATAGTCAAACATCAAAAAAAAATATGTAAAGGGGACATTTTAAACTGAGAAATCTCACTTTAAATAAGTCTAAACCCAAGTTAAAGTTACAGACTTCCTCCTTCGACCTAGCAACCAATACTCACTTCCTCCTTCCTTGCATTGCTTTCACCTACCCCCTTCCCTTCTTCCCTTTTGTGTTCGGGCTTGCTGAATTTAAGGGGTTTTTGCTCCAAAGCTTCAAGCTTTGGCAAGTTGAAGGTAGTTGCAATGTTATTTCAAAGGTATAGAAGAAGTCTGAGAAGAAAAGGAGTTATTTTGGTATGTTTTTGGTCTTAGGAATTATGGAGAGAAGGAGGAAAGAGAAGTGAAACAATTTATTTCATAAAAATGTAAAGTGAAAATGTGAGAGGTATGCACTTGCATATATAGACTTTAGAATGGTGAGAATTTTCCTACTCTTACCACCCCTTACCGTAACAACCCACTATTTTTAAAATCGAAAATCAATTATAAACAACGTCAAATACGCTTATAACTAGCTTCAGATATTAAAAGCAGTGGATCGTAGGTAGATAAAAAGTTAAAATTTCTAAAACAATGAAATAAAAGGAAGAACCTCACAATAGAATTTAAACATCAATATATATGTATAATCCCATATTAATACTTAAAACAATACTTAAATCTGGTACATCAAGCATCATATGTATTTCAATACATCAATTATCATTATGCTATAACCATGGCATAGTAATATACCAAATCAACTATCTTTGATATAAAATAGCATTCGCAGTTCTCCATTCCCCATTCCCCATTTTGCTTTTATTTGCAACTTTACACCTGTACAAATATACAAGATAAAAAGAAAAAAAATAGTTTCAACTATGTTTTGGGCTACGCCTAACCCTATACACTACGGTCACAGGCTCGATAGTTATTGCATAGAAAAAGATTGCCTACATAACCCTTTTGGGGGATCAAACCCACGTAGTTCTATTTCCTGCTCTTCTTTGCCTCTAAATAACTATTAGTTAGTTAGCAGATTGCAACCATAGGATCATTACAACTATTGCAACAATCACAAACAATGCAATCAATGTTACTATTGCAACACTATAACCAATGCAGACAATAAAGGCAGAAAATAGTATTTATACCCATCAATTTCAATAGAACATCATATGGGGTAGTAGTGGTAGCACTACTACTACTACTAGTAGTAATAGCACACAACCTCAATCATCAATAACATTCGGCACTAATCTCAATCATCAAACAGAAGGATACTTACATACATACAATCATCCATTTAGTAACGCATCATCAATGCAAGTATAAATCATTGAACGTGTGTTAATTTCCCAATAACAGTGACACAACTCAATCATCAATTGTGTACTAATCCAACCAAAATTTGTAACACAACGTTCATCATCAAATAACCATAATTAACTACCTATTTACTAGTAGTAATGATGGTAAAATATTACACACGCATTGAAATGCGATACCGCCGTCAAGCATCAAACATATGTAGTAATTACTACAATTAATCGTTCATCAAAATAATATTTTCAGCCCTTATTTCCTTAAGTACAAAACCATTTTATTATTGTTCATAAAGGCACCTTTTATTTATCACAAGTCAATAATAGTTCTTCCAAAACGATTATGTACTTAAAAAATACTCTTTTTTAAACTTATTACTTCAAATCTCTCCTAACATTGTATTTAATATCAAAAATAGAAATTTCATCGAGTTACCTTTCAAGTCAATGGTGTTATTATTTTACGCTAAAATAATAATATTCCTATGTACTCCGAACAGGAAAATAGGCAAATGGACAAACTTAGAAAAAAATTTAGGCTGAAGAACAGCAAGTTTGTTTTTTGGCTGAAGGACAATTCTAGCTATAACTAGATTTTTGTACAGTGTAAAACCGAATATAATGCTAGTTATAACTAGAAATTCGTATAGTGTAAAAGTTGAATACAATGCTAACTATAACTATCATTTGTCCTTCAGCCTAAAAATAAAAGTTGATGTCCTTCAGCCTAATTTTTTTTTCAAAGTTTTTCCTTTTTCCTAATTCCCTCTACTCCAAAAGCAGTTTGTTTCAATTTATTTTATTCAAACATTGTTATTTTCAAACATGACACAGAAACTATAAATAATCACATTAATTATTTGTTTATCTAATTTTATCCTTGTTACATAATTCCACTTATTTTTTTAATGGACAACAATCATATTTTAAATCAATAATTAATTGCGATTAAAAATCCAATAACACAACAATCATCAATAAACAATCAACCTAATGCTTAACATATCCAGAATGTCCAAAATATCAAACAGTTATCTGTAATGACCCGTAATTTTCGATAACTGAAAATATTAAATTTAATAAGATTTTAGAACTAAATATTGGAAGAAATTAAAAAAATCTACGATTTATTAATAAGAATAACAATTAGAATATTATTTAATAATGTTGTTTGAATGATTTTACAATTACTGTAATACAATTTCAATCAATTGAAATCATTATAAATTTAATTTGGCTAAATTTGTAAATAAGAAACTAAATTGATAATTTATGGAATTAATGAAATTGAAATATTATAATTAAAATAGAAAGACTATAATTGTAGAACATGAAAGTAATAAAATGTAAACTAGTGTTAATTATATTCATAGGAAATTGTCGATTCAATAATAAAGGTGTAAATTGAAATAAAAGAAATGATAGGGAATTAAGATAATTAACTGGAAATTTATTGAAGTTGTAATTGAACGATGTAAATTGTGCAATATTTTAATAGTGAATTTAACATAGAAAATTTATTATGATAGATTATTAATTTCTAGGGTAATCTAGAATGATGAAAATTGTTGACTATAAAATTTATTTTAAAAAAAGGGTTAAATTAATTTAATGATCATTTATTTAATTCATGAGAAATTAGCCATTTTGGCCACTGTCTCGGATTTCGATGAAACCAGTTTCATCGGATCCGTAACACCAAATTATTGTAGGATTTCAAGTTTCGTAGCAATCAGACTTGTCATTTGATCGTGCGGGCTCGAAACGCGTAGAAAGCAATTTAATGAATTCAATTTAAATAAGCTGATTTTAAAAGATAACTTCTGTATACAATAGAATTTGGATTTGAAACTAATTTCATTGAATTTAAAAATATCGAAAAGATATATTTTGATATATTGGATGATCCATCTTCGCTTCGGAAGCGGAACAGGCTTTTTGGGTCGTGTTATCGTTTTGATCCAAATCGATTTGGTCCATTCATCTCTATTTCAGCTCCTCCTATATATAGGCTATTATAAACCCTAGTTGTTTCTCATTTCTGATTTCTGTATGTACATCTACTTCCTCCTTCTCAAACGACAGAACATCAAACCTAATTTCCAAATTCCAAAACCTAATTTCAATTTAAAAAAAAATCAATTTCACAATTCAAACTCACCAAACTATGTCATATTATATATCATTGGAAAGCTCTCGAAGAGCACAATCTAGATCTGCAATTCGTTTTTGCAATCGTATCACAGTTTGGCCAGAAATTGGCGATTTATCCCGGCCGTTCATATAAGGTTTTCGAATTGGACAGTGGATCTTCAACGAGGGTTCGATCGGGAAGTATGGGCGTGTAGAGGAGACCGAGGGCTTTCGATCCATGGGTTTACTTTGCATCGATGAGTCAGAATTCGCCACAAATTGCCTAGGAAGGCGAGCGGCGAATGCAGCCTTGGAAGCGCCGATGGTGGTCGCGCTGGCCATGAGAGGAGCGGCGTGGGCAGGGGAAGGTGACGCGAGCAGTGGATCGTGGTGGAGTGGTGTCTGGTGGTCGACGATCAAAGATAAAGGGTGGCAGATGTTAAGTGATGGAGATGTCATTCGAGTTAGGGTTTCCGCATTTGATGTTGGTAACGTGTCCTTTTATTATCATTTAATTTAAAATTTAAATTTAAATTGTTCTAATTATCATATCTTTTACATACGAGCTTGGATTCACGCGCGGTTTTCTCCGTTGCGATCGTATCAGAATTCCAGATATTATGGAACTAGTTTGGCTGCATTCTGAGACTGTTAGATTTTTGGGCCTAATTTGGATTTTAAATCATCGAAAAATCAAAGGTGGGTGATTTAACCCACTCACAACTACTAAATCATCCTATGTTAGTTAAATAAAATTTATGATGTGATTAGAAATTGATTGATTACCGTTTGGTATATTTAAGTTGTCATTTGAGTTTAATTTGAATTTATATTAAATTCAATTGCCATTTAAATTAAATATTGAATTTAAATTGTTAATTAAATACCTGATGATGATATTAGTGGTTGTGGTTATTGGCTGATTTGAATGATGATTGTGAAGGATGTTCAATTGTTGATATTTGGATGATTGGATATTATATTTATTTTATATATTGTTATCACACTGCAAGTTCCCTTAGTTATCTATAGGATAATCATTATGGGTTGAAATGATACATACCCGAACGATCTTATAGGTTAAGGAAAAATCGTTATGGGTTGAAATGATAAACCCGAGCGATTTTATGGATTTTGAATTTTAGCTTGAGATTGCGGGTTGAAATGATATATACTCGTAAATTTAAATTTATTGTGTATTGAAATGATATATATATATGTATCACTTGACCATAGGGTAGAAAATTATATACGGACAAATTAAATGATTTTGGATCCTTAATTTTTGAATCTAGTTAAATGATATTTTGAAATAAAAATTAGATTTATATAAACTGAATTATTTTCAAAATCCAAGCTTTAAAATGTTGAAATTGAATTTGGTTTAAATGAATTTTTTGAAGAAGTAAATTGGAATTTTAAAGTTGAATTTTGAAATATAAATGAAATTTATCAAAACTGAATTATTGTAAACGTTTGAATATTTAAACTTTGAAATCTATTGAATGTGAAGTGGTTTCAATTTGTAAGTTCAAACTTGGATTTGAAATCGATATAAATTGAAATAGTTTTATGAGAATTTGAATTGAAAGGTTAAAATTGAGTTTGTTGATTTGGAATTTGGATATGGTCCAGATTTGTTGAAATGAAAGAAACAGTTTGATTTGATAGTATTTTCAAATTAATTATTTTAATGTAAACTGTTTAAAAATCTATTATATTTAAAATTTTAGATTTTTTTAGATATTCAAACTTTTTACTATATAAATCATTTCCTATAATCAAACCATTTTATATTAAACTATTTTAACTGTTTTAAAACCCTTGAACTATTTAAACTGTATATAAACTATTTTAAACTATTAAAAACTATTTTTAAACTATTATAAACTATTTCTAATATATAAACTATTTTAATATATAAACTATTTCTAATATATAAACTATTTTAATCTATAACCTATTTTTAGACACATAAACTCTTCTTAAATGTATAACCATTCCAATATATAAACTACTTTCAATATTCAAACTGTTAGAGTTTGACTGTTATGATTTAGATTTAATTGGTTTAAAAGGCAATATTTTGATATGATGGTTTAATCTATTTTAGTGGTTATGACTTTGAAACATATATGATTTGAAGTAAATAACGATTTTGAAAGTGAATATGATTTTGAAAGGATTATGATTTGGAAGTGAATATGATTTGAACTAAATAATGATGTCGAAAGTAATATGATTTTTGAAGTGAATATGATATTTTGATATGAAGTATGAACTGTTTAAAATGTAAAAGAACCATTCGGTGTGAAATAAGCGTTTGGTTGTTAAAGAGACCAGTATCAGATATTGTCATACTCTCTGCCAATACCGAAAACCATTTTAACGACTATACACGTGGTGGAGAATCCAGAAAAAAGTAGGATAGTTTGGCGAACGATTCTGTATGAGGTATGAACGCTGCCCTGACCCCCATGGATGAGCTTGATGTGACTAAAATAGGAGCCACGCCAGGCCAAGTGAGGTCGCACCTTCGATCAGACATGCTTCTTCGATACCATATTTATTACTTTGCGATTGATTTGGTGGCCACCCCTCGATTCGATTATGGGATTGTGTTCCGAGGTGGGTGGTAGTAGCTGCTATGTGTTACCACCAGTTCGGATCCTCAAAACGGTAGTATCCTACCCTGGGCATTGCCTCGCGTGCCTTGTCATATGCCTTATCGCGCCCAATACGAGTTTGATTTGTATCGTACTTATGGAGTGCTCCCTGATAGCCCACCAGTTTACAATGGAGTTTACTATACTATATAGATTATGACATTTATATAAAATGTGTTAAGGGGGATATGGGTAATGCCTTAACTCTATTTTAATACTTTACTTTACTGTAGACATATTATAATAGCGTATTGTTCTATGCATGTAGATAGTTTAACGGATCCTTAGGAGATGGAATCTCGAATATCTCTTAAGTTATTGCATGCACGTTAGAAACTGGATAGGAGATGTAAAACCCCATAAACATCTCTGAAGCCGTTTCACTCATATTTATTTATTATTGATTTAACTTACATAAGACCTTTTAGTCCTGACTCGAGTGTTTTGTCTTTTCATTACGCTCGGGTGAGCTTGAGCATTTCAGTGTTGAAGACTATCTTTTTGGAAGACGAAGACGAAGATTTTGTATATTATACTATTTATTATATTTATTCCACTGCATCATGTTGTTCCGCTGCATTATTTATATATTTTTGCTATATGTATAACTCTGATCTGTATTGTAAAAGTGTAATCAAATGTTATTTGTAAAATAGCTTCATGAGCTATTTATTTGATTATTATTTTGTCATTCCGCTGTGAGATTTTGTGTTTTGTTTTTCTTTCTTTCCTCTTCATTTTCTTATTTACTCCATAACAATCCTCCCTTTTGAATGGTTTGAGTCAGACATGAATGGTTTATTGTCGATTTAAACCATCCAAAAGGTGGATCGTTACATTATCGATATCTCAAATCATAGATCAATAATTATAATTTTCCATCAAGAGATATCTATTTTATAATTTAAATTCAATTAATTAAATTAAATAAAGCATACCAAAATGCTTTTTTCAATAGTCCACAAACTCAGCCAAACCATCACCATATTGTTCAGATTTTCGTCATGAGTCCAACGAAGGAATTATGCGTTAACCACAGTTCGTTTGCACAAAATATCGCGATTAGAAGGTAGGAATTTATTTATAATAACCAAAATAAAATGGAATACGTATACATACCATATACATACGTACTCCTTGCTTATATTTACATGCAACTGAACCCAACATTTAACCTCCAACTGCCCACTTCCACAACCTGGTGGGCCACCACACATGGTTCCACCTCGATTTGAAACCACCATGGGCTTGTCTAGGCTGAGCCACACATATCCATGCCCAAGCGACCCCCTATCGTCACCGGAAAACCCTCCAGAAACCCATGGCCGCCGCCACTTTAGATACTGATTTGGTGAATCTGGAGGCTGTTAGTACGATCCAACCGTACTTATGTACTTCCCTTGTTATTCTCTTCAATCGGGTTGCCTCTGATCGTCATGTGGTAGTCATTTCACCGTTGATGGAGAAACCCTAGTTTCGACGGCTGTAGTTAACTCATCAATTTATGGTCACCTTGAATGTCGTATCCAAAAAGAACACTTCGCGCCTATTCCATTCACCGATAGGTTTCCAAGGATATATAATTCGATAGGGTTTGGACACTATGAATTTAATCACTTTTAATAAATTTGCTAATTGCCATCAGAGAGTATTTAAGGTTGATTTCAGGATTAGAGAAGAAAAATGAAATTTGAGATGGCAGTTAGGGTTTCATAGTCTCCCTTATATAATTGTTAGGCTGGGTCATGGGCTGTGTATCCGGTTTGAGCAAAAACAACTACGTGCACTGTTTAATCGCTATAACATCCCTATTTCACAAATCTAATTCTAAATATATCAAAATTATATGTCAAATCGATCGTCTCGTAATAAAATTCACAATGGTTATGAATACAATACCTACTTTATCTTTTATTAAAAATTCACTTTTAACTAATTTAATATTTTGGAGTATTAAATTTACGAGTTGTTACATTCTTCCCTCCTTAAAAGAATTGCGCCCTCGCAATTTCCAAATACATCCTTTAACCAAATTAATAAGTCATCATTATTGGTTTAATCATTAAATGTATGGAAATACATCAATCAAAATTAACCACCTATAAAGTAATATATAACGACTGTATTGATTATAATACAAAATAACTCATTCACGACAATGAAATTATTTTTCTACATATACATACATAGTATAGTAGCACATGCACTCCCTCATCATTTAATCCGAACTACAGTATGTAGAAATAACACTCCATTAAGAGAGGGTGAACCAATATCAATCACATATTAATTCACATTATACACTATAATAATTCAACCTTAGTTGACAATAATTAAAGTCTACAACAAACAAAGGATGATCCAAACATGCATGTGTAAATAAATGTATACACATAAATCAACAATTAGCATAGCTCAAACAAATTAAATAAAGTGCACACATCAAAAGGAGCAATCACTTCAACTGTAAGCCCAAAGGCTCTTCAAGTCCAAATCCCAAAACTACTTAATATTTTTTTGGGGGGAATTAGGCAAACTCTAACCATTTAACACGTATAAAATAGGTAGGTCCCCGTCATTTAATACCTAACACATTTCTAGTATGTTTCCAAACTCCAACGCAATTATCATTAACGATGCAAGAGAAAGCACCTGAACCACTTAATACCTTTTTATTGGGAATTAGGCAGACTCTAACCATTTAACACCTATAAAATAGGCAGGTCTCAATCATTTAATACCTAACCCAAGGTGGGTCCCTCCTTGGTTCTCTCTAGTTGAAATCATAAGAAATCCCATAGGTAACTTAAAACTTCTTATGTGTAAAAGAGGTAGACCCTCCAATAACCACTTAATACCCTTAAACCAGAAGCAGACCCCTCCAAAGATCTCCTCCTATCGTATTCAAAACGATCTCATAAGGTTAATTAATGGTTTTATCTACAACTTTACACCTTTACAAATATATAAGAAAAAAAAAAATGGTTTCAACTATGTATTGGGCTACGCCTAACCCTATACACTATGGTCATAGGTTCGATAGCTATTGCATAGGAAAAGACTGCTTACATACCTCTTTTGGGGGCCAAGCCCACGTAGTTCTTTTTCCTGCTCTTCTCTTGTATCTAAATAACCGTTAGCACATTGCAACCATAGAATAATTACAATATTGCAACCATCACAAACAATGTAGCCAATGTAACTATTGCAACCACTACAATCAATGCAGACAGTAAAAGCATAAAATAGTATTCATACTCATCCATCTCAACAAATCATCACATGGGGTAATAATAGTAGTAATAATAGCACACAACCTCAATCATCAACAACATTCAATACCAATCTCAATCATCAACAACATTCAATACCAATCTCAATCATCAAATAGAAGGATACTTATATACATACTACATTCATTTAGTAAAGGACCATCAACGTAAATATAAATCATTAAATGTGTGCTACTCGCCCCCATAATAGTGACACAAATCAATCATCATTTGTGTACTAATCCAATAAACATTAGTAACACAATGTCAATCAAATAACCATAATTAACCACCCATCAAGTAGTGTAATGATGGTAAAATATTGCACACTCATTAAAATGCGATACCACTGTCAAGCATCAAACATATGTAATAATTACTACAATTCATCATTCATCAAAATAATATTTTCATCCATTATTCCCTTAAGTATAAAACCATTTTATTATTTTTCATAAAAGCACTTTTTATTTATCAGAAGTCAATAACACTTCTTCTAAAATGATTATGTACTTCAAAATACTTTTTTTAAACTTATTACTTCAAATCTCTCCAAACGTTGTATTTAATATCAAAAATAGTAATTTCACCGAGTTACCTTTCAATTCAACGATGTTATTCTTTTATGCAAAATAATAATTTTCATATATACTCCAAAATCAGTTCATTTCAGTTTAATTTATTCAAACACTTTTATTTACAAACATGACACAGAAACATAAATAATCACATTAATTATTTGTTTATCTTATTTTATCCTTAATACATAATTCCACTTATTTCGTTTTAATGGATAATAGTCATATTTTAAATCCATAATTAACTGCAATTAAAAATCCAGTAATACAACAATCATCAATAAAAAATCGACCCAAGGCTTAACATACCCAAAATATTCAAAATATCAAACAATTATCAATATATCACATCACAAATCAATAATTATAATTTTCTATCAAAAGATATATATTTTAAAATTTAAATTCAATTAATTAAATTAAATAAACCATACCAAAGTGCTTTTTTCAACAGTCTCCAAACTCAGCCAAACTAGTACCATGCTGTTCGAAATTTCGCCATAGGTCCAATGGAAGAATCCATGCGTGAATCAGAGTTCTTTTGCACAAAATATCGCGATTAGAAGGTAGGAATTTATTTATAATAACCAAAATAAAATTGAATACGTATATATACCATATACATACCTACTCCTTCCCCACATTTACATACAACCGAACCCAACATTTAACCTCCAGCCCCCACTTCCATGGCCTGGCGTCACCACCACACATGGTCCACCCCGATCTGAAACCACCACGACCTTGTCCAGGCCAAGCCGCACATATCCATGCCCATGCAACCCATCATTGTAGGAAAACTCTCCAGAAACCTACGGATGCCACCACTTTAGACACCGCTTTTGCCGAATCTGGACGTTGTTAGTGTGATCCAACCATACCGATGTACTCCACCTGTTCTCCTCTTCAATCGGGTAGCCTACAATCGTCGTGTGGGAGCCGTTTCACCGTTGATTGAGAAACCCTATTTTCGATGGTTGTAGTTAACTCATCAATTTTTGGTCACCTTGAATGCCATACCGAAAAACGAACACTTCCCGCATATTCCATTCACCGGTAGCTTTCCAAGGATATGTAATTCGATAGGGTTTGGAAACTTTAAATTTTAATCACTTTTATAAATTTGCTAATCGCCATCAGAGAGCAGTTAGGGTTGATTTTAGTATTAGAGAAGAAAAATAAAATTAGAGATGGTGGTTAGGGTTTCATAGTCTCCCTTATATAATTGCTAGGCTGGGTTATGGCTGCGTATCCAGTTCAAGCCGAAACAGCTACGTAGGTTGATTAATCACTATAACGTCCCTATTTCATTAACCATAATTCTAAATATATCAAAATTATATATCAAATCGATCGTCGCAGATTGAACTTTACAACGATTATGAATACGATACCCAATTCACCCTTTTATTAAAAATTCACTTTTAAATAATTTAATATTTTGGAGTGTTAAATTTACGGGTTGTTACACTTACACTCACCACCCCACACCCCTACATGTGCCACCCATGTACCCAAGTACATGCTATGATGTTAATTGTACTACTAAGTAGTACATTACCTAAATAAAGAAGTTGTCTTCTTACTTAATGACATCATTAGCCACTAATGTTTTAGTTAATTCATTTAGTGCTAAAAGCATACCTATTTGTTATATGTGTGCGCACAATATTAGTGTTTATACCAAACAACATTTCAACAACTTTCATTCGATGAGAAGTTGAAAATCTCAAAAATGAATTTCATTCACATTTTCAAATTTTCTCCGACCTATTTAATTTTGTAACCAAAATTTCAAAATGAGTTCACCATCATTAATTATCGAATAAAGGAATGTTATTTGATTATTAAAAACCATTAATTGAATGTTTAAAATTAATTAAATATTCACAAATCAAAAGGATAAAATTTCGAGTCGTTACAAATATTGTCGACAAACATAAGTAAAACTTGTTTAGCTGATCCATGAAAACATGGTTCATAAGATCAACAAAATATGCCGTTGCAATGGTTATTCTAAATGGCATAACCAACCACTCATAAAATCTCAATGGTGTATGGAATGCGGTAATTAACACACTATCCCCCGCCATCCTCAGTTGGTGAAAATCCATCACTAAATCCAACTAAGCAAATACCTTCGCACTGAGGAACTGATCGAACAAGTCATTTATACATGGAAGAGCATACTTGTTCTTCCTTGTCGCATTAATCAGCTCACGATAGTCCACACAAAGCCTCAAAGAGCCATCAACCTTAGTGGAGAATCATATAGGTGCTCCTCACTAAGAAGTACTCTTTTGAATAGATCCCTTCCTCAATAGATCATTCACTCACACCTTTTTGTTCTCATTTCTCTTTATGCGTCATCCATCTTAAAAGCATAACAATTAGTCTAGCATCCTTCACCGAGTCAATGGGAAACTCAATTTCTTTATATGCTGGTAATCATATAACTTCCTTAAATATATCAAGGTACTCCTTTTCCATAAGTACTGATGATAACTCGTCATGCGAGATCGTGAATACAAAAATATAACTACCACTACATCCTTGGATGTGCAACTCAACTCTAGCTTATGCCCTTCGTGTATCCCTATCATCACCAACAACCTCTCATAGTCGAGTACTTTTTCATACCTTCGAAGCAAGTCAAGCCCAAAATATTACCTAATTCGACAAAACCAAGCACAAGCAAATAATAAGTAAATATGCATCCATGACTTGATAAAACAACAACATGACAAACCATACTCAAATTAGCCAATCCTTCTATAGAATTCGACACTACCAAAGGTTTGTCGATTAAGTCAGGTCTCAAATATAACATATCTAACAGTTCAAACGATTGAGATTCCCTGGTGTCAAGCAAAACACAGATAAGTATATCATAAATGAAAAGCATACTTGGATCCTGAAGCCCTTCACTTTATCCTTCGCCATTAGAGTACTCAACGAAGTGGGGACATCATTCAATACATAAGCCTTTGTTGCCTTCTTATCTTTCAGTGGCTTTGGGAAATCCTCCTTGACATGCCTAAATTTGTTACAGTTGAAGCACTTATTTTTTTCACTTTTGCAGCAACTGCTAAGATGTGACGACCCGCCCTTCTCGACCCTCGAAAATCGACACAAAATACTCAACAGTATAATATGCCGACGATTGAACGCCGGAAAAAGACAGATTGTAGATAAAGAAAGAAGGTAGAAGAAGAAGAAACTAACAACATCAGAACCTCACAGTCGCAGCGGATAAAATATAATAGTCAATACAGATCTTTACTCAAAATGAAACTATATCCTTTTATATACAATACATCATCAGAGTATATCACAATACAATCAATAACAATCAGTCAAACAGTCTCAGACAATCACAGCAGCGGAATAACGCTAGTACGAGAAATACGTCTCGGACTCCAACTCCTCTCCTGAGCTCCATAGATACCTATCCTGTAAATATACTCGGTCTGACCCGAGCATTGTAATAAAATAACACCCGAGTCAGTCTGGAATATCAGCGCATCATAAACACATCCAAACTGATTATTAAAGTTTTCAAAAATCCTTTGAAAACAAAAGCATCTCGTAAGACCACGCCACAAATAAACATGTCGGGTTTTTACCTTACGATAGCTAAAACACTTTTTATAGAAATCCTCTGATATTATAATAGTGTCTAGATACAAATACTTATAAAATAGCTGAAATTGTTACATTATTAAATTCCAGCATACTAGCCACACCGTGGGTAATACAAACAAATCTCGTACAAGGTGCGTATGGAAAATGGGTTTCCAACAAATGACTAGGCATTGGGGTACCACCTGTCACAGTACGTGGCCTAGATCACAGTACCGAGGAGTACGCCCGCTCCCCAGCAACACAAGGCCGGAATCACCTATGGGCAATTCCGAATATGATCACCCCACGGTTGGGATCAGCAACCGCACCACTAAGCCGAAATAAAGGGACATCTAGACAGGGATGACCATACTCTCCAGTGGGCGCTACCCACGAAGCCTTGCTGCATAACCCCTGATTTTCAGTCATTCCCGGTTGATGAGGCTCGAGGCTAAACGATACCTTTATAGCACATATCCCTTAGAATGCCCATCGTCCACCTGACGATGTCACGAAAGCATTCGTCCATACAAGTCCGTCCCGGGTCCGAACGGAACCGAAGGCACTATTCCTACTACATCCATTTTGGAAATATCCTCAGGATTAGTAGCGACTAGCCCTTGCACTTCACAGCTCCATCTTCCACTCCAAACACGTTACACGAAACGTACAAACCGGATCGAAGTGATATTCGAGTCTCCAGACCTAGAATCCCGGTATACGGAAACCCGATCCCGGTCTCTTCGATACGATCAGCGCATTTGGCCAATATTGATAGTCGGTGATTTAACTATCAATTAATGTTCACAAACATCCATACACATCCATCACACAAAATAAATAATTTCCATATTATTTATTTCCTTTTATATCTTACAAAGATATATTTTCACATTTTCAAAACTCGTTTGAAACAATTTTCCAAACTCTTCCTTTACAAGGTAAATCTTTTACCCTTTTATTCCTATCGGGAAAAACCAAGTATAAAACAATTTGCCTTCAAAACAGTTAAAAATACTTTATACTGATATATAATTTAAATATAAAAATTACTTCTATTTATTTACTTAAAATATAATTTAGAATAGGTAAAGAAATCTATTATTAAGATATATGTACTTTGATTTGAAATAAGGGTTTTTATTTAACTAATTGCAAAATAGCGTTATAAAAAGAAGAATACAAATTTTAATAACTCAAGTCAAAACTAACCTTTAAATAAATCCATTTGTAAAATAATTACTAATATATTCCCAGATCATTACGGTTTTAAAAATTATTAATTTATTTCTTTAAAAATAACGATTTCTTGAAAATACTTTTCAAAACGATTTAAACTTAACCTTCAATTAAATAAAATCTTTTTATAAATATTTACTTGTTTTCCCAGGGAAACACTTTCCCGATTTAAAACATTTCAAAGTACTCTTCCATATAAATCCACTGATTCATTTCAAATCAATTTATGATTTCAACATAAATTTCCAACGCCATACTTAACCATAACTTCCTCCGAAGTTCAATCAAAATTTTCATTTCTGGAAATTCCTTTTTAAAACGTAGATTTAAACATTTTAAAGAAATATTCTAGAATTTATTGATTGAAAATTTCACTCACATATTTTTTAAATAAAATTCCAATAGAGGAAACAGCTTTCAATATATTCTATTAACACTTACAAATGTAAATTTATATTCGGAAGCTTCCATTTAACATATGTTGAATTTTCAAATAACACTATCCATTATTAAACGGCCCATCGTTATTTTAAACAATTTATAATTTCTATGGAATTTATTTTCAGAAAGTTTAACTTCAAATTTATCTATTGATACTTTCCACTGTAGTTTAAATCCAAATTTTATCAATTTACATTTTCATTTAAATCAGATTTCCAATTTTATTCCTTGAATTTCTTATTTCAATAATTCAATTTATTCCGTGAAAACCCAATTCAATCCATTTATAATTAAATTCTGTAATTATAATTTATACAACAATTCACAGTACAATTAAACTTCCAGATTTATCAATCACAACATATAAACAGGCATGACTATCAATTATAAAATAATTACTACATTTGAGGAATCCAGTTGGATCCCTCCAACCTGTTTTCCCTGCAGCCACAATTATTAGCACATCACAATATAGATATCAAATCCAGACTGATAATCAACAGTTATAAACACCCAATCACACAGATATTTAAATATCAATTATTTATAATTGCCTAGCATCCAGATGTGAGTGAGAAAAACTCACCTTGAGTTTCGGCGAGCGTTCGAAATTTATTAAACCGGACGATGTCCGATTTAACCCAAACTTCTACTTGCCCGGAATGACTCCGGATCAGCACCATTGTGTAGTTCTCCTCTCTGCGTTTCCATCAGTTCCAGTTTCGTCTCAATCTGATATCGTATGCGTTAGATACGAATTTATAAAGTTTGATTTAAATTTAAAAACAAGTTTCTTTTTTTTTTATCAAAAGAAAAACGCGGCCTACCTCTCTTCTCCCACGCGAACGAACAACACAGCAAAACTAACCCATCAAAGCCGACCTTAGGGTTCGCAACCCCAGCCTCCACGACGCCGACGAACTCGATCGGAACGCCCCATAGTGAAGCGCGTCGCCTGCTTCTCCACCGGCCCAAGCCTTGGCCAACTCGGTCGTCCCCACTGCTCACAACACGAGCTCGAACCGGCCATGAACGGAAGCCAACCGCTTCCCCTCCGCGTCGCCAAACTCCATCACCACCGTACAAACACTAGATCTCGAAGTCCCCCACAATTCTCCAGTTGGAAGTTTTCGAATCTAAGGCCTAGATCGAGAGAAATTAAGGAACAAAGCGTGGTGGTTATCGGCCATTGATAAACAAAGAGGCGGCCGGTTGGAATAAACTAGGGTTTTGAATAAAATATTGAGATATAAAATGGTTTTAATATTATTTAATTCACAAAATTCTCAAGTTAACCACAAACGCAAACGAACTCCAATTTACGCGTTCCGACAGGCTATCCTGGGGTTTTTCCACGTTCCGGACACAATGGAAGAGGTTTCGTAAGCTAATTTGATCGTATGAGCGAGATACGGAATTAAACGGTCAATTTAAAATTAAATCGATTTCGATGCGTTTCGAGCTGCCACGGCCAAACGACAACTCCGATTGCTATGAAAATTGAAATCCGATAATAAATAATTATTACGGATCCAATGAAACTGGTTTCGTCGAATTCCGAGACTGTGCCCCGGAAGGCTATTTTAACTTGTCTATTATATCAGGCGATTTGTCGAAATTGACGGAAACGCGTAAAATTTCACTTTTAAAATTTTAATAACTCAATAACAAATCATATAAAATTTATAAACACGTTAAAAATCATTTCGGTTCATTTCCGACAAAATTTTGATTTAATAGCATTTTAATAATATTAAATTCATTATTAAATTAATATAAAATCCCAAATAATAATTTATTCGCTTTAAAATTCATCTAAAATTACCACCACCACACTATTAACACTCCAATAACTCCAAATAAATTTTTAAAACCATTCTTATCACTATTTACACCAAGATCCACCTTTTAATTCTAATCCCGAATATTTAATTATTATTTTTCCATTAATCAAATTCAACCAGAATTGCTATAAATTAAATTTAAAGCTTATTTTCATTGATTGAACCCAAATCCATTCATTTCAAAATCAATTAAGAATCCACATTAACAATTAAAACGAATTAAATGTTCAAATTCAATAGCTTAAAAAAATACGGGATGTTACATTCCTCCCCCCTTATAAAAATTTCGTCCCCGAAATTTGCTAAGGTAAAATGTATTTCCCAACTCATTTACTTACCCAATTTGCTTAGCTAAAGTTTATATTCACTTTCCAAAATTCTTTAGCCCAATTCCAAATTCATTTGCTACATTTATATTCAAAAGCTTTTGAATTTCAACTCATTTCAAAATAACTTTCCAAGTTAATAAATTTTTCCCAAAAATCCCAAAAATTTTCCAACTCCCAAAATTTCCGAAAATTTTTGGCAGAGTCCCCTTTGGACGGAGGAGCTTCTGCGATATCGCAGGATACACAAATATATATACATCGGCTCACACGGCCGGAAACCAAAATATATCACCAAATATATCAATATATATATATATATATATCATTTTCCAATTATTTTTGCGTAGGCGTACCTTTTAAGCAAATTTTTAATAGCAAGCGGCTAATACAACGCATATACGCGCTCCCGCTCTCTCGAATGTCTTCTGTACCTGTACTAAACTCAACAAACTTATCAGTTTCCAAAGATATGGGCATTTTAGTTACATTTCCAATACAAATGCAAGCCAAACATATCCATTTCATAACCAAACCAAGTAATTTCATATTTATGCAAGCTAACCAACTTTATAAACAAATTTCACAATTCCATCATCATTTTAAAGCTTCTTTACAAACCCAAACTTCATAGTTTAACAATGTCACTATATTTTCAACAATCCAAAGATTTCAATTACCTTTAAATTTTCTTATTCAAATCCAACTTTATTTTTATTAAATATGATTAACAGGTGCTTTACTAATGCCAACCTATTCCATTTCAATTTCAAGTTGGTTCACAACTTAATCCTTATTCTCAATTTGATTTAAAATCAAATTCCATTTTAAATTTGAAGCAATTGCATCACCATTTATGATCCATTTTCATTCATAAGCAAAATCACTTAATAAAATCGCAATCCATTCTAATTGATCCAAAACACATTTCCATTTGCTTCTTTAAATCAATTCACTTGCACCCATATACAAACTTTTGTATTAAATTCTAACCCATAACAATTTATTCAAAAATAAATTTCAATTGCTTGTTAAACAACTTAATTCCGAATACATGTGAATTTCATGTCATTCAAGCAAAATAGTCACCACTTAAACTTATAGACATTAAAATTAATTTCCAACTTAGATTCATATTAGTTTTATTTAATTTTGCCTGGTACACAAGCCAAGTATTTTTTTCAAATGCAATTGTTAAATTAAATTTTCCTTGCATATTTATTTCATCTTAATAATTAATTAATATAATTACATATGTATTTCCATTTTATTATTTAACGATTTGCATTCAAAATTTATTAATAAAGCCTATTCACAATCATTTTGTTTTTCTCTCAAGTTGTTTAAATTCTTTCAAATTTTCATAATATTTTCATTCCTTCTTATATCGATTTTTATTCCATTTGATTCTCATTCAAATCGATTCCAATTCATTTACACATTTAAATGCTCTTTGTTTATTTATTCAATCCATTTTAGATTTATTATATTAACAAAGAATCCTCTTTAAATTATTTCACTTATTTGAATTTACTTACATTTAAATCATCATTTACTATAATCAAATTTCATTATTTATTCACGCTTCCTATACCAAAAATTCAAATCCCATTTTAATTGAAGGTTAACTAAATTATATATGTATTTTCAATTCAATTCCTTTCCAGAATTAATTCAAGTTCATCTACGATTTATTTAGCCAACCTGAATTTATACCATTTCCTTTACTACCTTAAATAAGAATTTAATTACATTCATTTTTATTCATAACACAACTGAATTTTAATATTCAGCTTAATTCTATTTTAGTCAAAATTAAACCCAATTCAATCAAATTTTAATTCTCCATATACAAGTTCAAACTTATTTCCTAACTTCAGTTCACTTCTTTTTATATCTCACATTACTTTATTTTATTTTTCATCTCATTTAAGATAAGTTTGAATTCACTATACCATTCAACCATTTTCATTTGTGATTATAATCCACTTTACTTGAGTTAAAAATCAAATTTTCCATTCTCAAGTTCTCCAACTTATTTACTTATAAGTTTATATTGCTCATTTCAACCCATTTACATTTTTAACAATCACAATGTCAATATTATAACACTTAATAGCTTAAGAATATGAAGTTATTTTCACCATTTTGAATTCACATATTTTAGATTAGAAGTATAATACTTAATAGCTTATGGGTACCACTGGTTACACAATGTCCCATAATTACAAAGTCATTTTACATTTCAAATTTACTCAATCAATTAAATTTCAAATTCTCAATTTAATTTAACTAATCCCAAGTTAAATTCAACTTTCCATTTTTTTTTTCAATAATTTCATTTGCCTCCATATATACTCAAATTTAAATTTAAATTTCAGGATAAAATCCCATTTTTCCTTCCTTATAAATATCAACCCCAGTTCTTATTTAAATCAACTTTATTTTATAAGTTATATAGTTGATTCATTTCAACTTTCACATTTTTATTTTTAAATGGAATTCCCAGAATTCAATTTACCCAGTTTTATTTCAAAACCAATTTGAAATAAAAATCAACATATCCTCATTCGATATTCAATCAAATACCAAATTCCAAAACAATCTGCTTTTACCAAAACAATTTACCTTCTTGAAAATTCTAAAATTACTTGTTTCCCAAACAAATCCAACAAATACCATAATCGTTCACGTGGTAGCAATTCATCACTCTAGAAACTCGAAAATGAATTCTAATGATGTGGCCAGCATCATCAGGATTATTTTCCAGCGACTGAAGTGAGTTCAATGCTTTCCACATTCAAAATTTCCCTCAAATAAATTTCCATTCAAAAATATTTCCCCTAAAATATGCTCCATTCCTTCAAATGCTTTTAAAAAAACATCCCTAACATTTCCACAATGTTAAATTTCCAAACCTTTGTTTAAATGCATTGAAATCCCTTTCCAAAAATTTTCGGGGTCAAAATTCTGGTTTGAATCAAATTTTAAATTCACTTCATATGATTTAAAACATATTTAGTCAATCTCTATTTGGTTATAAACCATTTTAATATTTTAAATTCTCATTTTCTTATTTGCTTAGAAATCATTCTCAATTTTAGATCATATTTCACATTCTTTTTTTATTATAGTATTAACAACCAAACAAACATCCAATATATATAATAATTTAGAAAATTACTTCTTTTTATATCAAAATACAATTTTGGGTAAAATTATTTCATTTACCCACTTTAAAACAATACTATGTCGGTTTATCTTGTTTAAGAGTTTAGAAACCCCTATCGATACAGTTGTACTTCCCGCACCGACCAGAATTCATAAACACTCAACCGATAAATCAACACAGTACAAAAACAATTTTATATCCACTAACAAGTACGCTCTCATAGCTATTAATACGCTCAACTCATTATAGAGTATTATTGACTCTATTTGAAATGAGTAATTTCCCACCAAAGCCTAGGTTGTCGCCAATCTAAGCTCTGATACCAAGTGTGACGACCCGCCCTTCTCGACCCTCGAAAATCGACACGAAATACTCAACAGTATAATATGCCGACGATCGAACGCCGGAAAAAGACAGATTGTAGATAAAGAAAGAAGGTAGAAGAAGAAGAAACTAACAACATCAGAACCTCACAGTCGCAACAGATAAAATATAATAGTCAATACAGATCTTTACTCAAAATGAAACTATATCCTTTTATATACAATACATCATCAGAGTATATCACAATACAATCAACAACAATCAGTCAAACAGTCTCAGACAATCACAGCAGCGGAATAACGCTAGTACGAGAAATACGTCTCGGACTCCAACTCCTCTCCTGAGCTCCATAGATACCTATCCTGTAAATATACTCGGTCTGACCCGAGCATTATAATAAAATAACACCCGAGTCAGTCTGGAATACCAGCGCATCATAAACACATCCAAACTGATTATTAAAGTTTTCAAAAATCCTTTGAAAACAAAAGCATCTCGTAAGACCACGCCACAAATAAACATGTCGGGTTTTTACCTTACGATAGCTAAAACACTTTTTATAGAAATCCTCTGATATTATAATAATGTCTAGATACAAATACTTATAAAATAGCTGAAATTGTTACATTATTAAATTCCAGCATACTAGCCACACCGTGGGTAATACAAACAAAACTCGTACAAGGTGCGTATGGAAAATGGGTTTCCAACAAATGACTAGGCACTGGGGTACCACCTGTCACAGTATGTGGCCTAGATCACAGTACCGAGGAGTACGCCCGCTCCCCTGCAACACAAGGCCGGAATCACCTATGGGCAATTCCGAATATGATCACCCCACGGTTGGGATCAGCAACCGCACCACTAAGCCGAAATAAAGGGACATCTAGACAGGGATGACCATACTCTCCAGTGGGCGCTACCCACGAAGCCTTGCTGCATAACCCCTGATTTTCAGTCATTCCCGGTTGATGAGGCTCGAGGCTAAACGATACCTTTATAGCACATATCCCTTAGAATGCCCATCGTCCACCTGACGATGTCACGAAAGCATTCGTCCATACAAGTCCGTCCCGGGTCCGAACGGAACCGAAGGCACTATTCCTACTACATCCATTTTGGAAATATCCTCAGGATTAGTAGCGACTAGCCCTTGCACTTCACAGCTCCATCTTCCACTCCAAACACGTTACACGAAACGTACAAACCGGATCGAAGTGATATTCGAGTCTCCAGACCTAGAATCCCGGTATACGGAAACTCAATCCCGGTCTCTTCGATACGATCAGCGCATTTGGCCAATATTGATAGTCGGTGATTTAACTATCAATTAATGTTCACAAACATCCATACACATCCATCACACAAAATAAATAATTTCCATATTATTTATTTCCTTTTATATCTTTCAAAGATATATTTTCACATTTTCAAAACTCGTTTGAAACAATTTTCCAAACTCTTCCTTTACAAGGTAAATCTTTTACCCTTTTATTCCTATCGGGAAAAACCAAGTATAAAACAATTTGCCTTCAAAACAGTTAAAATACTTTATGCTGAAATATAATTTAAATATGAAAATTACTTCTATTTATTTACTTAAAATATAATTTAGAATAGGTAAAGAAATCTATTATTAAAATATATGTACTTTGATTTGAAATAAGGGTTTTTATTTAACTAATTGCAAAATAGCGTTATAAAAAGAAGAATACAAATTTTAATAACTCAAGTCAAAACTAACCTTTAAATAAATCCATTTGTAAAATAATTACTAATATATTCCCAGATTATTACGGTTTTAAAAATTATTAATTTATTTCTTTAAAAATAACGATTTCTTGAAAATACTTTTCAAAACGATTTAAACTTAACCTTCAATTAAATGAAATCTTTTTATAAACATTTACTTGTTTTCCCAGGGAAACACTTTCCCGATTTAAAACATTTCAAAGTACTCTTCCATATAAATCCACTGATTCATTTCAAATCAATTTATGATTTCAACATAAATTTCCAACGCCATACTTAACCATAACTTCCTCCGAAGTTCAATCAAAATTTTCATTTCTGGAAATTCCTTTTTAAAACGTAGATTTAAACATTTTAAAGAAATATTCTAGAATTTATTGATTGAAAATTTCACTCACATATTTTTTAAATAAAATTCCAATAGAGGAAACAGCTTTCAATATATTCTATTAACACTTACAAATGTAAATTTATATTCGGAAGCTTCCATTTAACATATGTTGAATTTTCAAATAACACTATCCATTATTAAACGGCCCATCGTTATTTTAAACAATTTATAATTTCCATGGAATTTATTTTCAGAAAGTTTAACTTCAAATTTATCTATTGATAATTTCCACTATAGTTTAAATCCAAATTTTATCAATTTACATTTTCATTTAAATCAGATTTCCAATTTTATTCCTTGAATTTCTTATTTCAACAATTTAATTTATTCCGTGAAAACCCAATTCAATCCATTTATAATTAAATTCTGTAATTATAATTTATACAACAATTCACAGTACAATTAAACTTCCAGATTTATCAATCACAACATATAAACAAGGATGACTATCAATTATAAAATAATTACTACATTTGAGGAATCCAGTTGGATCCCTCCAACCTGTTTTCCCTGCAGCCACAATTATTAGCACATCACAATATAGATATCAAATCCAGACTGATAATCAACAGTTATAAACACCCAATCACACAGATATTTAAATATCAATTATTTATAATTGCCTAGCATCCAGATGTGAGTGAGAAAAACTCACCTTGAGTTTCGACGAGCGTTCGAAATTTATTAAACCGGACGATGTCCGATTTAACCCAAACTTCTACTTGCCCGGAATGACTCCAGATCAGCACCATTGTGTAGTGCTCCTCTCTGCATTTCCATCAGTTCCAGTTTCGTCTCAATCTGATATCGTATGCGTTAGATATGAATTTATAAAGTTTGATTTAAATTTAAAAACAAGTTTCTTTTTTTTTATCAAAAGAAAAACGCGGCCTACCTCTCTTCTCCCACGCGAACGAACAACACAGTAAAACTAACCCATCAAAGCCGACCTTAGGGTTCGCAACCCCAGCCTCCACGACGCCGACGAACTCGATCGGAACACCCCACAGTGAAGCGCGTCGCCTGCTTCCCCACCGGCCCAAGCCTTGGCCAACTCGGTCGTCCCCACTGCTCACAACACGAGCTCGAACCGGCCATGAACGGAAGCCAACCGCTTCCCCTCCGCGTCGCCAAACTCCATCACCACCGTACAAACACTAGATCTCGAAGTCCCCCACAATTCTCCAGTTGGAAGTTTTCGAATCTAAGGCCTAGATCGAGAGGAATTAAGGAACAAAGCGTGGTGGTTATCGGCCATTGATAAACAAAGAGGCGGCCGGTTGGAATAAACTAGGGTTTTGAATAAAATATTGAGATATAAAATGGTTTTAATATTATTTAATTCACAAAATTCTCAAGTTAACCACAAACGCAAACGAACTCCAATTTACGCGTTCCGACAGGCTATCCTGTGGTTTTTCAACGTTCCGGACACAATGGAAGAGGTTTCGTAAGCTAATTTGATCGTATGAGCGAGATACGGAATTAAACGGTCAATTTAAAATTAAATCAATTTCGATGCGTTTCGAGCTGCCATGGCCAAACGACAACTCCGATTGCTACGAAAATTGAAATCCGATAATAAATAATTATTACGGATCCAATGAAACTGGTTTCGTCGAATTCCGAGACTGTGCCCCGGAAGGCTATTTTAACTCGTCTATTATATCAGGCGATTTGTCGAAATTGACGGAAACGCGTAAAATTTCACTTTTAAAATTTTAATAACTTAATTACAAATCATATAAAATTTATAAACACGTTAAAAATCATTCCAGTTCATTTCTGACAAAATTTTGATTTAATCATTTTAATAATATTAAATTCATTATTAAATTAATATAAAATCCCAAATAATAATTTATTCGCTTTAAAATTCATCTAAAATTACCACCACCACACTATTAACACTCCAATAACTCCAAATAAATTTTTAAAACCATTCTTATAACTATTTACACCCAGATCCACCTTTTAATTCTAATCCCGAATATTTAATTATTATTTTTCCATTAATCAAATTCAACCAGAATTGCTATAAATTAAATTTATAGCTTATTTTCATTGATTGAACCCAAATCCATTCATTTCAAAATCAATTAAGAATCCACATTAACATTTAAAACGAATTAAATGTTCAAATTCAATAGCTTAAAAAAATACGGGATGTTACATAAGATGTCCTCTTTCTCCATAATTATAAAAAGTCGATTCCCATTTGTCCTTTTTCTAGCAATCCTTATTCTGAACATGTTTCTACCTTTCAGTTTTCCATGGTTGCTTCATCTTTCCACCCACCCTTGCTCACGATTTTGGTTCTTTCTTAGGATATATCAATAGCGGTTTTTGACTTTGGTACAAGCTTTTGCCTCAACGCATATTTGTAACAACCCGCCTCAAAACATGCCTAATTTTAAACCCAACAAAGGCCCATAAAACCTTAGACCCATTCCAAAGCTGGCTGCTAGTTGGTAAAATTGATACAATGTATAATACACATAGCTTCATATTTATGCTATCAGAATCCCACAGCAAAAAATTAAAATATAATATCAGAAATTGTACCCATTTTATAGAAATTCAAATCTTAGAAACATAGCATAATATCTCGATACAACATCTCAATATAAGAACACCATGACTGAAATGGGTACATCAGAATATAAGAAAAACATAAATATATAAATAGTCCCATAAGACTTCGCATTCGCCTTCATCTCTTAAATCAATATCATCTTCTCTAACCTATGTTTGTAATTAGGAGGGAGTCAGAACAACAATGTATGTTGAATAAAAATCTCGAGCCTTTCCATTATAGTATCTGGATAGTATCATTTAGATAAGAACACATCTTATACATCCTAACTATATCCTACATGAAATACCTCCAAATGTAAGCCCTAAGACTTTTCCACTCCAATTCTATAACCTGCACTTTTCCAATTCAACTCTATAGGCACCTTCAACTATAGGCCAAAGGCCCTTCCAGTCCCACGCATCTACCATTAATCATGTCCTAACAATGTGAGAGAAAACAACCAAGCTACTCAATACGTTTTCAATGGTAATTAGGCAGATTCTGACCATTTAATACCGTTATCTTAGGCAGGTTCTCATCATTTATTACCTAACCCAAGGCTGACCCTTCTTTGGTACTCTCTAGCCGACATCGCATGAAATCTCAATAGGCCACTTAATAACTCGTTTTGGGAAAAGGTGGACCCTACAGCAGCCACTTAATACCTCGAACCTAAAGCGAACCCTTCTCGAGATTTCCCACTACCATGCCTAAGCGATAACCCTAACCATTTAATACTTCTTAAGTAGGAAGGAGGCCAACCCTACAACAGCCAACTAATACCCCTGATCCAGATGCTTGTCGCATTATGACACATAACCCAACCCATGATGTCTCACATTATTCCGTCTATTCATAGGCGTTGGTAACAAAAGTAATTGGGCAGATTTACCCTAAAAAATTAGGACTAACCGCGCATCCTCCGTGGATACTTATTATAGATATTGTCTCACATCAGTCCCAAAGTAACATCGTTGGTAGCCAGATTAGCTGGGCAGACTTCTATGTGCTTTTAACTGACCTTACACTCCTATAACTTAATCATAACTTCCACTCTCCTAACATACTACAATATACACCTCACCACATTTTGCACTAAGGCCTTATAAGGAAATCCCCTTATCCCGCCTTAAATTATTAATTATTTCCCGTAGTTATCTTAACTTCTTTCCTAAGGGATTTTAATGATAATTACTAACATATTCATAATACACGATTAACACATTATTAATTATGCATTATTTATATGCTAATATACACACATGCGCGCGTAACTAAATATTCCAAAGCATGTAAAGATTTTACGCCATATACTATATTTAAATGTCAAAACTTTAAATTTATATAAGTCCAACTCCATATAATAACTTTACAAATTAGCAAATATCGTCAGCCCAACAATAGACTTGCATAAGAAAATGGAATCAATTACCCACTTTTTTATATCAATATACTAAAATCAGCAGTAATAGAACTTACAATTCAAATCCTTTTACACTCTATTCAACTTTTACATATAAAATGAAAAAGGGATTCTTAATTAAATTACGGAAATAGGCAGTGCAAACTACGAATAAGGGAATCCGTACTTTATACACCATTTCCCAACTTATTTTTTTAGAACCTTTAATCGCATCAAAAAAGAAAAGTCAAAAGTGGAATAGAATGTAATATTCAATTTGCAATATCTACACAAATTATGCTATTTTAATACAGAATAATTAAGATTCCAATAACATAAGAATTGATATTTCGCTTTGGAGGAATTTTGGAGTTTTTAGTTTTGTGTTTCATGAACAAAACTCCCCAAGGCATGTTGAGTCAAGATTTTTATAGAGTTTTGATTTCTGACAAAGGGATAAGCCGTGATCGACAAAAAGAAGTTATTCATTGTTTTAAAGAGACACAAAGAGCTCCATACATTAGAGGTTGATTATTTGGTATGTTAGTAGTGTTATTTATGTTAAAATCTATCCTCAAATAATCTCATACCTTCAATCTTTGAATATAAATGTATATATGTATGAGTGCACATTAACTGTGCAGTCTGGGCTAAACCGGTCGACCGGTTTAAAACAAGGCGGTCGACCGTTTCTGCCCAGAATGCACAGATAACGTGCACAAGTGTACATAACGTATATATATTCAAATTCCTGTCTACTGGTCCATTTTGACCTGTCGACCGTTTTCAAACAGAAAGCAACCTTTCGTACAGACACTTCCTTTTCTTCAACGGTTGCTTCTCTTTCTCTTCACCAATGATCATGACCTTTGTTTGTATCTTTTCACAAAGGGTTACAACCGTTTATTTCTTATATAAACATCATGAAATCATTATTCCATATAACCAATTCTATTATTCTAATCTCTATTCTATTGATCTCTGTCTTGAGCTCTAAAACATTTCAATTGCTTATTGAATCATTGAAATCATTTCATATCTTTTTGATTCAAAAAGTAATATACTTCCTTCAAATCTTCACAAACATCATTCACATTTTTTGAGGATAAGATTATAGGAAGGGTGTACTACAAGTGACAAATCCGTGTTATCAAGAGCACAAGTTGTCAACGACAATTGTATTTGTTTTTGTTGAAGTCCTCGGTGTTGTAAGAGGCACGAAATCCCGTTCGGCTGTTCGGGTGTTGTAAACCTGTTCCTCCGGGTGAAGCGAGGTAGTTGGTTGTGAAAATCCAGATAGGAGTCTGGGACTGGACGTAGGACGGGAGGTCCGAACCAGTATAAAAATCCCTGGTGTGATTTTTTACAGTTTACTGCATTTACTATTCTATATTTGTGAATTGCTATATAGTTAGTTTATTGAATATTTACTTGTATAGCAATTGTAAATAACATTCCGCATATATTAGTCCATATTACACGATCCGTAATTAGTGTGCACAAGCGTACACACTTTCATTTGGTATCAGAGCAAGGTTATCATATAACCGTAACACCGTTATTTGATATATTATTGTAATATGGCAAATAACGCAAGTACTAGCTCTAGCACTTACACGGAAGGTCAATCAACACAAAGACCTCCATTCTTTAATGGTCTCAACTATAGCTATTGGGCTACACGTATGTCATTTTTCATGCAATCAAATAGTTATGATGCTTGGAATGCTACTCAAAAAGAAATAGTAAATCCAACAACTGAATATTCAGAATGGACAACGGCTGAGAAAACGGCAGCAGCCGTAAATGCAAAGGCAATAAATATGTTGTTTTGTGCATTAGACCAAAATGAATATAACCGTGTTAGTATCTGCACTACTGCATATCAAATTTGGCAAACGCTGAAAACCACTCATGAAGGTACTAACAAGGTTAAACAAGCCAAAATAGCCATGCTGAAGAGTCAGTTTCAAAATTTCAAAATGAAACCAAATGAGACAATCAATGATATGTATTCAAGGTTTCAAACTATTCATCATGCACTTATCGGATTAGGGCAAAAATATTCAGATTTTGATGTTGTTTCAACAGTCCTACATTCTCTGACTAGTGAATGGGAAGGAAAAGTATTAGCAATTGAAGAAGCTAATGACCTTTCCATCATGAAGCCAGATGAATTGATAGGAAATTTAATGTCCTATGAAGCAAATTTGCAGGCTAGAAAAGAACAGAAAGAAGAGAAGAAAAATGTAGCATTTCATGCTGAGAAAGATGAAAATGAATCAGATTCTGAAGATGAAGATTTGGCATTCATTGCAAAAGGATTCAAAAAATTCCTAAAATATCGAAAAGCCAGTCGTTACAACAAAAGGAAACCTGGATCAAACAAACCATCTTCATCAACTATAGAATGTTTCAACTGTCACAAAAAGGGGCACATGCAGAAGGATTGTCCAGAACAGAAGAAGAAGTCAGAAAATGATAAATTCAAACATAAGAAGGACAAGTCAAAGAAACGAGCCTTCTCAGTAACATGGGATGATTCAGACTCATCCTCATCTGAAAGTGAAAGTGATCAGGAGAATGAACAAGCTAATGTTTGTTTTATGGCAACAGAAGATGAGGTACAAATTCCTACATTTGATGAATTACTTGATATAAATTCTGAATTGATAGTCAAATATAAAGACATAAAACGTCAATTAAAAGTAGCCAAAGCAGATTTGAGTAGAGCAGAGTTTGAACGAGATATGTTAAAAGACGAGAAGAAAATATTAGAAGAAGAACTTGAAAAACTTCAAGAATCATCATCTAATGTTGACTCTCAATTATCTCTTTTGAGTCAAGAAATTGAAACTCAAAAAGAGAAAAATGATGCTCTCACTACTGAAAATCATGAGCTTAAGGCAAAAGTCAAAAATATGGACCTAGAAAAGGCGAGCTTACAAACTAAGTTAGATGACATTACTCAAAATGTTTCTAACTTTAACAAAGGTCGAGAAAATTTGACAAAGATCATTGAAAGTTCACAATCTGTTTCAAATAAACAAGGTTTGGGATATAAGAAACAAGAAACCAAGAAACATCTTGGTAATGAAAGGAAAAATAAAATACAAAAGACTGAAATTAAGAAAAATCTTAGTTTATTATATTCCAAACCAAAACCAGTTGTGAAATTTCATAAGAAAAATGTCAAGACTATCAAAATATGGGTTCCTAAAACAAATAACAATTTGATTAGGAACAAATATATTCAGAATTTCATGAATACTGTGCATTATAATTCTAATTATGTATATAAAGGGGATACCGGACCCGTATGGGTTTGGATTCCTAAGATCTAACTCTTAGGACCCTATAAAAAGTGGGTACCATGGTCTTAATTATATTTTTTGCAGGTACCACTTAAGAAAAGAGGAAAATGGATACTGGTTGATACATTCCTATGATTATCTATTACTCCTTTTTGTCGATGACAAAGGGGGAGAAAGTGCTAACAATTATTTGCAGGAATATATATATTATATAAAGAATACAGACAAAATCTCAGGGGGAGATCACATATTCAGGGGGAGATTCAGAGTTTCAGATATATGTTGTCATCAATCAAAAAGGGGGAGAATGTTGAGTCAAGATTTTTATAGAGTTTTGATTTCTGACAAAGGGATAAGCCGTGATCGACAAAAAGAAGTTATTCATTGTTTTAAAGAGACACAAAGAGCTCCATACATTAGAGGTTGATTATTTGGTATGTTAGTAGTGTTATTTATGTTAAAATCTATCCTCAAATAATCTCATACCTTCAATCTTTGAATATAAATGTATATATGTATGAGTGCACATTAACTGTGCAGTCTGGGCTAAACCGGTCGACCGGTTTAAAACAAGGCGGTCGACCGTTTCTGCCCAGAATGCACAGATAACGTGCACAAGTGTACATAACGTATATATATTCAAATTCCTGTCTACTGGTCCATTTTGACCTGTCGACCGTTTTCAAACAGAAAGCAACCTTTCGTACAGACACTTCCTTTTCTTCAACGGTTGCTTCTCTTTCTCTTCACCAATGATCATGACCTTTGTTTGTATCTTTTCACAAAGGGTTACAACCGTTTATTTCTTATATAAACATCATGAAATCATTATTCCATATAACCAATTCTATTATTCTAATCTCTATTCTATTGATCTCTGTCTTGAGCTCTAAAACATTTCAATTGCTTATTGAATCATTGAAATCATTTCATATCTTTTTGATTCAAAAAGTAATATACTTCCTTCAAATCTTCACAAACATCATTCACATTTTTTGAGGATAAGATTATAGGAAGGGTGTACTACAAGTGACAAATCCGTGTTATCAAGAGCACAAGTTGTCAACGACAATTGTATTTGATTTTGTTGAAGTCCTCGGTGTTGTAAGAGGCACGAAATCCCGTTCGGCTGTTCGGGTGTTGTAAACCTGTTCCTCCGGGTGAAGCGAGGTAGTTGGTTGTGAAAATCCAGATAGGAGTCTGGGACTGGACGTAGGACGGGAGGTCCGAACCAGTATAAAAATCCCTGGTGTGATTTTTTACAGTTTACTGCATTTACTATTCTATATTTGTGAATTGCTATATAGTTAGTTTATTGAATATTTACTTGTATAGCAATTGTAAATAACATTCCGCATATATTAGTCCATATTACACGATCCGTAATTAGTGTGCACAAGCGTACACACTTTCAAGGCATACATCAAATCCAACTTATACTATACAATTACTAAAAATAAGAAAAACTAAGATTTCCACTTATAGATGGTTCTCAGCTCTCTTTTGGATTCGATTAAGTCTGCCTTTAACCTTTTTTTTAGACTTCTTCCTTTTGAAATATACAACAATTGAACTGTATATGAATTAGATTCAGAATTTCAGGGATCGGAGAAATATAATTATAAATCAAATATTAAATATATAAAATCCCTTACTTGAAAATTCTAAAAAATTATGAATCGTATAGAAGACACCGATAGAGCTCCGTTGTTCCAAATAATTTGTGAATAAAAGTGAGGGGGCTAGCCTCCTATTTATAAGTTTGAAGGTGTTTGGGCCGTACAATTTAAAATAATAAAATCCAGTCCGTTCGCGTCTTAATTAGCCCTAGCCACCACTTTATTCACCGGTCGACCATCTTACCACAAGAGGTCAACCGCTAGCCGTAGACCGGCCCAAAAAAGGCGGTCGACTGGTCCTAGCATTTTTGGATTGTATTAAACGTTGTCGTTTTAATTTTATTTAATTCCTTATTTATTTTTAATGTTAACGTTTATTTTAAAGTCTTAAACCCTAATTTCTAATCAATGTTAATATATTTATTAATATTTTAAATTTCAAACGTTTACATTAATTTAAAATTTGAATTTGAACTCCATTCAAATTATTTTAAATTCCAAAATTTCAAACGTCAATAACTTTTCCGTTTGAGCTCCGATTACAAAACTTTATATATGAAAATTGATCAAAAAATCACCATGAACGCAACTGTGAAATTTCCATTGCCAAATTATGAAATTTACAAAATTTTCATTTTTAGCCCTATTATTAATTAATTAATTTGTTATTAATTTTTAAGGGGTGTTACATTCTCCCCCCTTAAAAAGGATTTCGTCCTCGAAATCCCTAAGGGACAAATAGTATAACGTGCACTTAACATCTATGTTATACAACCAAGTTATTTACACAACCATATACACAACCAAAAATGCAATGTGATTATGTATGCAACATACTATATGTGAGCTCATTCTTAGCGTGAATGCAAGATCATGACATACAGACTTGTATGCAAGCATCCTAAATATGCACAAAATTTTACATGAGTGCAAAAATAATGGTAAAAAGTGTGTCAACCATCCCCTACTATCCAATCTAGCGACCATGATGCAACTAAAACCTAAATTTTGGAGAGAAAGTTTACCACATAAAAGCTTAAGATGAGAAGCCTTCATCCTTTCTTCGGTTACCTGTGTTTTCCGCTGGGTTATCTTTCCATTGTATTCGGAGCAGCTTAATTTTTTTGCGGAGCTTCCTAGTCCCATGCTCTACTATGTGTACTGTGGCATGAGGTGCTATCAGCTTTATCTTTACATCTGCTTACTGATTACGCTCTACTATAATGGAGGTGTCGTGAAGGCATCACTTCAAGTGTGAAGCATGTAAAAGGTCATTGAATCTTGTTAACTTATTTGGTAGCTCTACTCGATATGCAAGTCTTCCTATACTTTCCAAGATCGAGAAAGGTCCAACAAACCTTGGCATCAACTTTCATGACTACTTAAATCTCATAACCTTCCTGAGAAGGGAAACCTTAACGAACATCATGTCTCCTACCTCAAACTCCAATTCCTTCCTTCACTTATTAGCATAGGACTTCTGACGATCCGGTGCGGTCTTCGTTCGTGGATTAATCATCTCTATCTTTTCCGAGGTCTCGTGAATCAAATCCGGTCCAAGTATGATTTTGTCAGTGGTTTCCCACCAATAATAAGACAACTTGCATGGCCTCCCGTATAATGCTTTGAAAGGTTCAACACCAATCGTCGCTTGGTAACTATTATTGTACGCAAATTATACTAAGGGTAAATGCTACTTCCAATGCCCTTCGAAATCCATGATGCAGCTCTCAACAAGTCTTCCAAAATCCTATTCACCCTTTTAGTCTGACCATCGGTCTATGGATGGTAAGTAGTGCTAAGATTCAATATGGTTTCTAAAGCTAACTACAAACTCCTTCAAAATTTGCTGGTCAATAAGGGGTCCTTATCACTAATAATGCGAACTAGGGTTCCATCCAGTCATACCACCTCCTCAATATAAATTTGTGCTAGAGATTCCACAGTCCTATTGCTGCTAACGAGAATAAAATGGGTGCTTTTAGTAAGCCTATCTGCTATAACCCAAATAGCCTCATTACCTTTTTGATTTCTAGGCAACGCATCTATAAAGTACATCGATATATGCTCCCACTTCTAAGTCGGCACCTCCAAAGGCAATAACAACCCTCAAGGCTTTCCTTGTTCTTCCTTTATCCTTTGGCACATCAAACACTTAGAGACAAATTCTGCTGCCCTCTTCTTCATCCCAGACCAGTAGAAAATTCGCTTCACATATACGTCTTATCTCCTCCATGGCGAATAGTCATCCTAGAATGGTGACACCATGCTAGTACTTCCTCCAAAACATCCTCAACCATAGGAACACAAATGTGTGCACCTCTCCTCAAACATCCTCTTTCATCAATTGCATACCTACCGCCATAGGGAAAGTGTTCCCTATTACTCAACTCGACTAAAATATTTGTTATTGCCACATCCTTCTTTTTTTCTAGCCCATTGCGGTCCATTAATGTTGGCCTAACCTCCATCACTGCCAAATAGCCTAGAGTTGATTCAATTGGTGGTTGAAAATTGAAATTTGAGAGGAACTCCAACTGTCACCACTCATATACAGCACTAAAAGTAGCATGCCTCCTACTATGGGTGTCGATGACAACATTCCCTTTTCTGGAGGTATAGTGTATCTCAAATTCATATGATGTTAATAACTTCATCCACCTTTGCAGCCTAAGATTCAAATCTTTTTGGAAAAATATGTATTTAAGTGATTTATGGTCGGTGAACAACTCAAACCTTTCTACCAAAAGATAGTGCCTCCACATCTTTAAGGCAAAAATGATGGCATCCGACTCCAACTCATGAGTTGGATATCTCTTTTCATGGTTCTTCAATTCTCTACTAGCATAGGCTACCACCCTTCCTTCTTGCATAAAAATAGCTTCTAATCATGTACCATATGCATCAGTGTAAATAATGAAATGCTTTGTCCCATCGGAAATTGTCAGCACTGATGCGCTAGTCAATAGCTTCTTTAGCTTCTCGAATGCTTCCGTGCATTTCTCATTCCATGCAAAAATTAGATTTTCTTAGTTAAGCAAGTTAGTGGGACTGCTATCTTCATAAAGTCCTTGATGAACTTTCTGTAGTAATTTACCAACCTAAGAAAACTCCTAACCTCAGTGGCATTCTCTGAAATCTTCAAATCTTGAATAGCTTCCAACTTTGCGAGGTCTATAAACAATCCCTTCTTGGAAACAATATGTCCAAGAAATCTCACCTCCTTCTTCCAAAAGTGACATTTTGAGAAATTAGCTTTAAGTTGGAGCCTTATCAAAGTCCCTAGTACCTACCTTAGGTGATTTTCATGCTCACCTTTACTTTTAAAGAATACTAAGATATCATCCACAAACACTATGATGAATCTATTCAGCTGCTCCTTAAGGACGCTACTCATCAAATCTATAAAGTATGCAAGGTCAATCGTGAATCCAAAAGGCATTACTTCCCATTTATACAATCTATTCGAAGTGCGAAATGCGGTCTTTTGCTTTCTATCCTTGGCTATTCTCAATTGGTGAAACCCAATGGCTAAATCCAATTTGGAAAAGATTTTGGCTCCAACAAGCTGATCAACAAATCATCTACTCTAGGTAGGGATACCTATTTTTCTTAGTCAACCTGTTGAGATTTCGATAGTCAACACATAACCTTAAAGAGCTGTCTGCCTTAAAGGTGAAAATAAGAGACACTCTCCATTCAAAAGTACTACGGCAAATAAATCCTTTCTACAATAGCTCTAAAATCTAGTTATCTAGCTCTCACTTTTCCTTGGAGGCTAAGTGCCTTAAGAGTAGAGCGATGGGTTTAGTGTCCTTCTCCAAGTCAATCCTAAACTCGACCTCACTTCGAAATGGGAGACCAGAGACTTTTTCAAAAATGCAAGAAAATTCTTAAACTATGGGTACAAATGAGAGCTTGTTTTGTGATAGGCTCAGCGAATATAAAAAGCTTAACTCAATTGAGGTTTTAGTTGTACAATAAACATCTATATCCCCCCTACAACTCTTTAACCAAATGATTCATCTATTACATTCTAAAACTGCCCCACAGTAAGATAACCAATCCATCCTTAAGATAAGTCCATACCCCTCAAAATAAAGAACATACGCGTTACTTGTAAAATCAGCATTAATATATCCATAACTAGGTCTTTGCGAATTTAAAAAAGATGTGTCGACCCCAAATAGGATTTAATACGACTATTGGGTTGGTGATAACTTAGGTTCTTAGACTTTAGGAGTTAACTACATTTCTAGTTATGAATGATTGTGACGCTTTCGTGTCAAATAATGTACGAATAGTATTCCCAGAAATAACAGTTATACCTTCAATTGCGGCTTTTCCTTGATCTCTTGGAGGAGGTCTACTTGAGATAGAAACAACTTCAATGATATAAGCTTGCCCACTCTACCCCTCCTTTGCAAGCTTTGAACACCAATTATTGCAGTGTCCCTCCTCGTGCAGTGATAGCACTTCCCTTTGAACTTCTCCTTCATCAAACTCATCTTACATTCTTTAGCAACATGTCCTTTCCTCTGGCATCTTCGTCATGTTATACCCTTCTTCTTGATCTTCCCCTTGGCCTTCTTGTTCGTCCAAAATCCTCCCATTCTAGCTCCACTTTGGTTTTACACCGGTCCCACCTTCTCCCTTTCTTTTTTCTTCCCCTCCGAGCCAACAGTCTGAAGAAAAGCCTTCTAAACTAACATCTCATAAGTGGTGTCAGTGGGTACTCGGGTCAAAAGCAACTATCTAAGCGGGGAATTTAGGCCTTTAACAAACTTCAGGGAATTTAGGCCTTTAACAAACTTCATGGCCTTCTTCATAGGCGTGTCAACAAAACTCAACCTGAATTTAGCTAGCTCCATGAACCTACTGATATACTCCATCAATGTGGAGTATCCTTGCCTAAGTTATATAGACGTTTCCAACGACGAACTTACTTCAGCTTTGTACATGAATCGTGACTCAAAGCGAGTCTACATTTAGCTCAGTAATTCTTTCCTCAGCATTCTCCTCAGCCATCATGGTCCACCAATCTATGGCTTCTTCCTTTTGATGCCATGATGCCATCCTCCTCTCGATCTGGTTTTCCCATCTAAGCTCCTGAAATATTCGCTCACAGTCATTAATCAAAGCCTTCATCTCCAAAAAACTTTCAGCTCCCATGTACACCTTTCCTCCCATATGCTCGAAGTTTTTTCACATTTTACGGAAGTCTATAGGGTGGGGTGCTGCTTCAGTAAGCACGGCAGGGGATGCCGCTGGTGCAGCTTGTTGAGGAAAGATAACTTGCCATACATGCCTCGAGTATTGCTTGAACCATTCAGACATCCCTCGAATAGTGGGTATCTCTTGGGTAGAGTGGTTCCTAGCCTCAAAGGAATGATTTTCAAGCACAATCAACTATCTATAGGTATAAAATTTTAGCTACAACTTCCTAAGATAGTATTATTTGCTGAAATAAAAGATTTGCCTAGTGTGTTTGCGTATGTTCAAATAAGTGTGTACATATATAGTAGGTCTTTGAAAAATACTTTCAAAAATAATAATTAAATATGCATTCCATTGATCAGATAACCTAAGTTCTGGTATCAAATATAACAACGCGCCTCGAAACGGGCCTAATTTTCAACCTGATAAAAGCCCTTCGAAGCTTAGACCCATTTCAAAGCTGGCTATTGGTTGGTAAAATTGATCCAATTGAAACACAATCAATCAATATCCCAATGCTAGAAAACACAAACCGACCCAAAAAATAACAATTGCAAACACAATCAAGATTCAAAGTGGTTCCACTAACGTCGTGTTAGTGTACATCCACTTTAGAGGGAGCCTATTTATTAGCAATAATGAAAATGTACAAGAGATTGATTACAATGATCACTCAAAATTATATTGAATTTGATTTGTGGAGATTAAGAGTCGAAAAAAATTTGACGGAGAATAGCTTTTCTATTTGAACGAACCCTCTCCTATTTTAGATCTGAAAATAGCCGATTACCAATGAAAAACCGAATAGCAAATACCATATCTGCCCCTATGAAGTAACAACCAATGTTAAAATTGTCAACATACTTGAAATTAGACGTCTGAAATCTATGTTCAAATGCCTGACTTCTTACCCAGACGTCTGCCCCAACACTTCAGGCATTCTAAATGGACTGTTGCACTCGGGTTCCAAAAAGGCCAGTTTAAGACGTCTGAATGGGTCTCCCAAATGTCTGGTCTCCATCACAGACATCTGAGAACTTGCCTCAGAAGTTTGATAGTCTGTAGCAATTATTTGCAAAAAATGGTTCAGACGTTTGAGTTTCCCTTATTTCATAACTTGCGATCTCTTTTACTTCTGAGCTCTGATGTTTGAGCAGTCTTCATCATTAACAAGCTACTTTAGTCCACTTCAACTATACATACATACATGTGTGTGTGTGTATGAGCTAGGATCAATAGCACCCCCTTATTTAGCACCTTTTGTAATCCCATGATCAGCCACACATTTATATCAAAATATTTTAATGGTGCTAAATAAGGGAGTGCTATTGATCCTAGCCTATGGCATATCAGTTATGCATTATATATACATATATATTATCGTCAAAATTCAGCAAAAATTATAAACAAATTTGTCTTAAAAATGCACAAAGTATATATAAAAAAAGGACTGCACAACAGTTATGCAGTTAATGCATGAATATATGTTTTTATACTACCATGTAGTAAAAACAAGCCATACATATATAATAAAAATATTATTGTATAAATACTACAAAATCATATTTCATGAAATAAAAATAATAATGCATAACTGCTATGCCATAATATTTTTACTACCGAAGGATATGGTTGCATAACTGTTATAAAGACATATATCTCATGCCATAAAAATATGATTGCGTAATGTTGTATTGTCATTCTTTTAAGGTGAAGTTAAAATTTTAACTATATTTTTCAAATGTAATTAAATCTACATTCAGAAAAAAAAGATTTTCAAAAGTTAAGGCTCCGTTTGGTTTGCTATTATTGTTTTGTGTTTTCATCAAAAAAAGTGCATACGAAGTATGTACATTTGAAAAACAAATTTATATTATTTTTTGTGTTTGGAGAAATAACAAAGAAATGTAAAACAATTCAACCCCTCCACCCATGCATTCATTCCCTCCGCCGTCCCTCCATCGCCGTCCCAATGGCCTAAAATTTTACATTTATCTTCCATCATTTTTTTTGTTTTAAAGTTTGAAAACGCAAAACCGAAAACACAAAATGAAACCAAACATAGCCTAAGGATCAGATTTTCAACCTTTGATGAACTATCATTCACTATGCATCAAGGTTCCAAATTCCGTCCGGCGTGCCGGAACTCCGGCCATTTCGGCCCGGTTCCGACGATGATCGGAACATAATCGTCGAAAAAACCCGTTCCGTCATCTCGAGTAAAAAAACTGTCAAAGCAAAAGAATCAATTCACGCTTGCAAAATTACAGTAAAGTAAAAACTGAAAAAAACAAAACAACTTTAAATCATATCATTTATAAAGTAAGAATCTTAGCATGCTTCAATCAATTCAAGTTTAGCATTTTGCTCTCAAAAAATCAGACAACAAATCATGGTCTCAACTTTCAAACTTGCAAAAGAATCAAATATTTGGCTATAAAAAGCATAACAATCTCAAAACAATAAGCAAAGACTCACCAATTCGAAGCCGTGAGCAACCAAAATTTACTCTAGAAAAAGGTATTCGATTTCGAATTCGAAGCTGTGTGCAACGCTGCGGTCAAATTAAGTGCGTGACTTGAAGCAGGTATTCGATTTTTTTTTCTTTTTCGCGTCTGGAAGTCTGGAACCGTGAATTGAATCGGCGACTTTAAGCGGTAAGAACTTAGGGCAAATGATTTGGAGATGGAGTAATAAAGTGGGTTGGGCTTTAAATTAGGTTAATTGGCTGTTGGACAATTCCATAGTGAATGTAATTTACTTACTTTATTAATTGGCTATTTGACAATTAACTGGGCTTTAGAATTCGGTTAGTGGACAATTACTTACTAAATATGAGAATATGTTTTGAATAATGTAAGTTTTTGGTCCATAGGCGTAAATGTAAGTTTACATAGTGCATGTTTACTTTTAATTTGAATAATTCAAAATTTATATGTAAATCAGTTATTTTATATAATGTTCATTGTTTTTTGTTATAATATTTTTAGTTAAATGAAGTGGATATTAACAAATATATGTTATATAATTTGTATAATTTTTGTTTATTATTTAGTTGCTTGAATATGGCAAATCGTGATATTGTCTGGAATTACTGTACGACAGTCGGTATCAATAAAAAGAAAACGAAGTGCAATTATTGCCATAAAGAAATTTCTGGTGGAGGTGTAATACGTATGAAAGAATATTTGGCAGTAATGGGTGGCGATGTTGCACAATGTCCAAACGTTTCTAAAGAAGTCAAAAAACTTATACGGGAACATCTAATCAAAAAGAGAAACGAACGAAGCCAGGGAAAGCTTGAAAAACAACATGTGCAAGAAGAATTGATGAGCATGCCCGAACAACAAAATTCGGATGCTGGAAGTGATGGAAATGAAGATGATAGAGATATTCAACATGCCTTTCGAGCAAGTAAAGAATCTTATATTAGTGATGAAAGACAATGCTCAGGCGTAGGATCTAACGGAGTAAAGCACACCGATCGTTCTAAATCCTTAAGAGTGAATAATGATTTTGAGATACGTGCAGCTTCCAGGATAGATTCATATGTTCAAATACGAGGATGTAGATCTCAACCTTCAATTAAAACTGTAATAAAAGGCATTAAAGATGCCAAAAAACATATAGGACGTGCAATATCTAATTTTTTTATTTTAACTATATTGCCCATAATGCTGGAAGTAGTCCTTATTATCAAACAATGGTTGATGTCATTACAGAAGCTGGTCCTGGAGTTAAAGCACCCACCCCATGGGAACTTTCGAAAACTTATTTAGATTTAGAGTGCGTTGAAATCAAACAACATATTGATACTTACTCCAAATTTTGGGATGAGTATGGTGCACATTGACGTGTGATGGTTGGAGCACACAAAATAGAAGAAAAATCATAAATTTTCTTGTGTACTCCACTCAAGGAACTGTCTTTCTTAAATTTGTAGACGCCATCGATAAATTTCAAAGTGCTGAGTATATTTGTGGTCTAATGGATAATGTTGTTAATTTTATTGGAGAAGATAGAATTGTGCAAATAGTAACTGACAATGGAGCAAATTATAAAGCTGTTGGTCAATTACTAATGGAAAAAGAAGACAACTATATTGGACATCATGTGCAGCACATTACATCGATTTGATTTTAGAGGATATTTCAAAAGAAGCCGAGGTAAAAATTATTATATCAAATTGCCAGTCAATAACATGATTTATATATAATCATGATTGGCTACTTACAATAATGAGAAAAGAAACAAACAACAAAGAATTGATTCGGCCAGCGGTAATCAGGTTTGCCACTCACTTTATTGCATTAGAATCCATATACACGCATAAAGAAAATTTGAGAAGGATGATCTATTCGAGGGAGTGGAGTGCAAAGATTCCAAAACTCGGTCTTAAAGACAAAAAAACAGCAATTCTTGTTTATAACTTGATTCATAGCGATAAATTTTAGGCTAACATTGTTGCTATTATTCTCGTATTTGATCCACTTGTAAAATTTTTAAGAATGGTGGACAATGATGATAAAGCAAAGATGAGATATTTGTACGAAGCAATGGATCGAGCGAAGGAATTAATTAAGAAAAATGTTGGTTCAAGACAGTATCAAAGATGGTGGAACATAATCGATAAAAAATGGGAAAGACGGTTGCATTGACCTATTCATGCAGCAGGTAATTCTTTTAGCTATTACACAATTATACGAATGTATATCATGTCAATACCTTCTTTTAACTATTCAATTCTTTTAGGTTATTTTTTCAATCCCCGTATTCAATATGGAGATAAAGCAACAAACGATGAAGAAGTTTTAAATGGATGGAAAAACGTCCTTGAAAAAATGGTACCAGATATTGCTATGCAAATTGAAATTTCAAAAGAGATAATAAAACATAATACTCAACTACTTATGATTCTTCTTCAAATTATGACATGTCTATTAATAAATGTTGTGTAGGTGGAAAAATACAGAATGAAACTTGGTGTGTTTGGTTCTGCAAAAGCAAAACAAGCAGTTAAGTCATGTCTTCCCGCTATGTGGTGGTCAATAATTGGCAGAGAAGTTGCTCCAAATTTAACACATTTAGTAATGTGCATTCTTAGTCAAAACATTTCTTCTTCAAACTGTGAAAGAAACTGGACAACATTTGCGATGATTCATACGAAGCTGAGAAACAGAATAAAAATGGAAAATTTGGAAAAGCTGGTATTTTTACATTACAATATGTGGTTGAGAGTACGACATGCTAAACGGCAACAAACAACCGATCAACTTATTGAACTAGATTGCATCTTTCATGAGGAAGATCCATTAGCAGAATGGACTAGAGAAGTTGAGAATCCACTGCTTGATTATAGAAGCGACAATCCTTGGTCAGATAATGATAATATATCTGCACAAAGAACAAAAGATCATAATAGTGAAAACATCAGTTCATTAAATAATGACTCAGGTAATGCTAGGGATTATGGTATTGGTTCTAGTGGTTATGGTGTTTACTCCGCTTATGGTGATTCTCAAAGACCTAACCAAAATTATACTACAAAAGATGCAGATGATTATAGTAGACGAATAGATAAAAATTTGAATGTTGAAAAGGAAGACCAACGTAATTATGATGACATACACACATATAATAATATTGCTGGTTATAGGTATTCTACATCTGACTACACTGAAGGTATTCGTATTACGGGATAAAGCAAACAAATAACACTGATGCATCAAGTAGTCAAGATGAGCCCTCACCATTTGATAATATGATGACGACATTTTTAAATTCAGATCAAATGCAGCAGTATGCTTTTTTACCATATTGTAATCGAACAAAAAACGAAGATAACGATGAGCACAGTTCGTATCATGCTCAAAGAAATAGTTTTTGGTATTAAATTTTTTATGTCGTATGTTTTGTATCTTCTACATAATTTGAATGAATTACTAGCATTGTATATTTATTGGCATATTTACAAGAAAGTACCGGAATTTGTAAACCGGAATTTTCGAAACGGAACCGAAAATTTAAAATTTTCCAAAGACCGGAACGGAAAACGGAACTTTGATCCTTGCTCTGCATATATCAGGTGAGTCAAAATGCCAATTGGCTATGGAAAAGATGATAGCATATTAGATTTTGAAAACCACTAATTTATCAAAAAACTGATTGATAATGTGAAGGGTGATCTGTTTAATATTTATGTAGATTTTATTATACAATTTTAATGATGTGAGATTAATTTTACATATCTATCTTACAACAGAAGCAGGATACTTGTAAATGATAGTTGCGCATAGAAGATACTCTTTGGTGGCCTAATTTGTACAGCAAAATAGTTGATTTGCAGGTGGTCATCATTTTCTGCCAAAAAAAGTACAGTAACTAGTTAATCTGCTTTTTCTTTGAATGTCATTATCTCTCTTTGTTAAATATATCAGTAGTTAATGTAATCTGCCGCAAAACTCAACTCATTATGCCGACCATTTATTTAAATTTCTAATCAATGCTCATTAATTACTTGTATCAAATTAAAAAAAAAACAATATCATATCTACCTGAGTATTAAAACAAAGTTATCAAAATAGAAAAAACATAATGAGAAGTGCTAAGTCAATAATTGCAAGCATGACAAACAAAGAAAACGACAGTATATACACCATCAACTTTGAATTATATATAAACGAATGATTGAGGCCAAGAGGTACCATTAGATGATTATTCAAACCTAACCAATCTTCTTTACTTCCTTCACCAACAAATTTTGTAATGACCTCATGATTTTGTTTTCCATTTTATAATATTTGAAGATCGCAAGCAAAGGTCATCTCCTACTGTACATCACATATACACACTTATATAAACAGTTTTATCAACACCACCTCTCGTAATATATTGATCATATAATAACTCCCAATATATATTCTATATGGATAATGGAACTAAAATAACAAAAGGATGTCGTCGAACAAAAGGATTCAGATTAAACCATTCTCGACTCTCAATTCATCGGTTGCGAGCTCCACTTTTCATTCTTTTCAATCTGTTGAATAGGTGTTTCAAGTGTTTTATTAAGAGTGGTTCCAGTAAATGCGAAAGCAATAGAAGTACTCAGAAGCAGCAAGATAACAGCGTTAATGGTTGTAGTAGAAGAGGTCTGATTAAGCATCAGAGTTATAAGCTGAGAACAAGAGTTACAATGAGATCGAACTCTTTTGTTGCAGAAGCCATTGATGATTGTTTGGAGTTTATCAAGAGGGATTCAGTATTGGTTGATCATGGTAATGGCCGGTCCTTAGCTAAAGCACAGAGGTGATCAATATGGTTCTTGATTTTTACTTCACTTTGAAGTTCTCTCTCTCTCTCTCTCTCTCTCTCTCTCTCTCTTTATTTTTTGCATATATATACAACTGCATGCGGGGGAAAAATGTATAGACAGATCAAATTATGAGTAATTCTAAAAACTGTAATCGAAGTATCAGGGAATGTGGCACCAGACTAGCTATTTGAAATAATCCAATAAAGATGCAATCTCTAACTTTCTTTTGTTCCTTCTTTACCATATCTTTTTTTTTAGTTAGTTAGATAATATAACTTGGTATTTTAAGTTGAATCAGAGTAGTTTTTCGGGATCCCAACTCCAAGGTGACTTAGTCGGGGGTTCACATGAAACAATGCGTCCCTACTGAGATTTGGGGGGCAGCCCTGGAAATTTTGTGCTTCCATTTTGAGAATCTGAAGTTTGATTTTGTGATTCAGTTTCGATCTGGGTTTGTTTACATTCGTTTTTCAAATACAATTTAGAAGAAGCAAAACTCTTGAAGATTAAGAATGTTTATTAATAAAGAAGGGTTTTTTTTTTCTACTTGATATCACTACCACTTGTGGTATTAGTGTAAGTAAACGCCTCCTACTTTTATGTTTAGTAAAAATGACCTTTTCCATATTGTGACTCTCGCTCTTAAATATATCCATAACATCACAACACAGTTTTAACCGTTGAATTAAAATTTTTGCTCCACCTCATTCAAATTAAATCAGATGCAACCATTGGGATATCTCTCATTATATATGGATAATAAAGCATTCGTTGAAAAGAATAGTTTCACATCATCAAAAATAGTAGAGCTGGAATTATATATATAGACACACACGTATGAAGCTCGTGCCATGCAAATTCCACTTTATATTTGACTTATGACACTCTACATTGCTAGAATGCAAATTTTGGCCAATTTAAAGTTATTCTTTAGAAATAAAAAAAAATGGTTTGGTTTGTATATGTTATTTAAAAAATACATAATCATTTAGTTGCAATTATCTCAAAATAACATTCACTAACCAAACTCAGCTATTCATCATTTTGTAAGTAATGTATGCAAACATTCTTACTATTATTTTCATGGCATAAACCATGATAATTTCATATGCATAATGTCATTTATTTTTGTATTCTTTGTTGTTGCAACAGTTGGTTGTTGTGCTTCGTTTTTGCAACTATACAGCAATTATGTTCATTCAATTCCAAGGCATTTATCTGGAGCATTGATATTTACATCCCAGAATCATCTCTGTTTGAAAAAAAAGTAAACCAATTGAATTTAGCAGATTATAACATCCACCAAGGAGCCCACACATCTCACTGCCACATGAAATAAAGATGACAAATTTTAAATGGGTAGTGTTGGGCACATCAACTATCGTTACTTGAAATGAAGAAAGCGGTCTCATCTCTGTTAGTACTAAAATTCGGAAGCCTAAAATGGTAACAAACGAGTTTCGAGTTTATGATACAATTTGAAATTAAACAACTGTTTTTAAATTTCTTGATTCCTTACAAACTAATACTAAATCCTAATCATCACTGTAATTAGGCTTAAAATATTATATTCTTTTACAATTATGATTCCACAATTATATTGATATACGAAGTTGCAGTTTTTCAGTATACTAACAATGCATTACAAATTAAATGATATTAGCTATACCGAAATTTAGTACTCACTACATTTTCTTCTATTTGTATGATGAGGTGGTTTTCACACTGGTGATGTGTACTATATCATGTCATTACATAATAGTACTAACAGTTAGGCTTCTCTTTGGTACTAACATGTAAACATATCAGTCAATAAATTTACTCCATCATCTTGCACTAACATGTACGGTTCAATTCAAATAATAACATGGAGAAATAAATATTGAAAAAGTACAGGCATCTGCATTATACGTGTGAAAAAGTACAAACATCACAGCAAATGAAAAGAGCAGAGAAAACACTAAGAGCATCTCCAATCGTTGCAATTCAGGACTGAATATTACAAAAATCACCTCCAGTCGTTCGTTCAACACTGAATATTAAACTTAACATTCAGTTTTCAATTCATAAACTGAATTGGGTTTGGGCGCCCAAGCCCTGGTGCCCATTTAATGGGCGCCCAAGCCCTCGCCCCCCGGCCAGTTGGTCTATGGGGGGAGAGGGCTGGCGCCCATTAAATGGGCGCCTCAGGCCAAGCGTCCATTAAATGGGCGCCTGGCACTTGGGGAACTCAGCCCAGTTAAGGACTGAATATTCAGTCTCTTGAATATTCAGTCCATAATAGACTGAAGATGCCCTAAGAAATGATATTCAAGTACATGGTACAAAGATAAATAAACAAACAAAACAAAATTTGATTGAACGATGAAGAAATAAAAGAACAACGAAGTGGAGATGAAACACTATTAATATCCATTCTTCTCTACCCACTCAACCTGCATATAAGAATTTCATAAATGGTTTAATACAGTCAAAAAAATGTGCTAGGCAGTGGAGTAAAACAGTGCTTATTACCACAGCAGTCTCTAATTCTGCATCCCAATCAGCAGGGATGCGTAATGGCACAGAGTATTTCTGGTCGGCAAAGTTCTCACATTCTGCAACATTATCTATCTTCGATGCAGGGGGCGGATCAACCACTCCCATCATCAGATTTGCAAGCAGGAACAACTTTGTCATCGTCCAACTTACATCGATTTGGTTTGCTATTTGGTGTTTCATCAGCCTCAACCTTAACTGTTATGCCATCAACTTTAGCCTTTTCTATTTCATCGAATTCAAACTTCATAGTGGTAGAAGAATCAGCATTTTTGGTCTTCAATGCTTCTCTCTTCTGAGCTGTTGTTCTACTCTGCAATGTTATAAATGACCAAAGTGAGGAAAGGTGAGGATAATGTAAATGACCTTGTCGTAGGTGCATGAAGAAATAGAATATTACCTGCTTCATGCTGATCCCTTGGTAGTCTAAATCAAATGGACGAAAGAAGGAAAATATAGTTAGTATAATTGAATCACAATTGGTATGGTGCATTCTACCAAACAGTTTTTATGCAAACATGTAATTGTAAGTAAAATAAAATGAATCAAAGCAATAGCATATAAATGCAGAAAGGGAATGCTGATCATAAATGACAATAAGAAATTAAGAAATGGAAGAATTGTAGGAAAAAGATGTGGGGAAGAGAGTAGCACCTGAAAACGAAAGATGATGATGGTGCAAGCAGATGGTGATGAGTCTATCGTATATATGTCATATATGCAGTGGTTTGATGGGGAAGTGGGAGATGATCAATTTGAGAGAGTAGTGGAGTGTTCCTGGTTTTTGAGATGTGGGAAGGAGGTTAAAAAGAGACGACGTTATCTAATCATGCTAACGGTGTTAAGTATGCTTTGCTGTTAAGTTGCAAGCCATCTGATATCTTTTTTTTATTAAATCTGATACGATTGTTTATCTTTCCGTTAAACCAAAAGAAATTTGTTATATAGATATGTATGTATGTATGTATGTATGAGTTTGGTCACAGTTAACAATAAAAGATTCATTTTATTAACAAATGTTGACCAAACTTTATGTTGCCTCCACTGAGTGATGTGCGGATGGTTTTCGAAATTTCAATGTGGTATCAAAGCCGATGGTAACGTTTAAAACAGTGAACAATGTGCAAGAGATCTATAAATCGTGATGGTTAACAATGTAGGCTTAAATAGTGATGCAGTGAGATCTGCTAACTTTTCAGATTTGAGTTGTTCCAGGATTTTAGGTCGCTCACGACCTAGTGAAGGTCGCTCACGACCTAGTGAAGGTCGTTCACGACCTAGCAAAGATCACACGCGAGTTACCGGAATCAGTGTTAAGGCGTACAGACCAGCGCGCATTTCATTAGGTCGCTCCGACCTTTCAAGAGTCGACTTTGACGAGTTACGACCTAAGTTAGGTCGCAGGAAGATATGTCGCGGGATGTTAGATCGCTGGAAGATAGGTCGTAGGAAGATATGTCGCGGGATGTTAGGTCACGGGAAGTTAGGTCGCTCGACCATATGACACGGGAAGTTAGGTCGCTCACTATAGGTCGCTCGAAGATTCCTAAAGCCGCTTCTTTAGGTCGCTCAAGATGGATCGCTGCCGTGTATCTTTAGGTCGCTCGACCTTGTGTGATGTTGTACTTTGTTATGTGTACTGTCTTAGGTCGTTAATGACCTATGTTAGGTCGTAGGTCGCAGGTCTGTTTTTTGGTCGGATGTTTTGTGATGTAAGCGTGAGTTGTAAACTTGTTTGTATTTGTTAAGTCGCATGGCTTTGTTTTTAGGTCGCATTTTGTTAGGTCATTGCCAACCTAAGTGTTGTCCAGAATTAAGTCGTGTTGAGTTGTAACTTCTATAAATAGCGGAGTGTTGGTCATTTGTAAAGGAAGTTGAATTTGAATAAAACTTTTATTTGTTAGCTTTGTGCTTTCATTAAATTGGTAGTTGAGTGTAATTTCCTATCTCCTCTTTCGGCATTCGAGTGCGCTCGGATCAACGATCGTAGAAGCCAATTCACGGTATCAAGTGTGCTTGATCAACGTCTGAAGAATTGTAGATCTTCTTTCACGGTATTGTGCACGATCAACGTGACGAAGATAGCTAGAATTCGGCATCTTTTAATCAACGGATTTGGCCATTCAGTATTCTTTCAATCCACCGATTGCTACTTTCATCGAATCATCATTTTTGTTATCCGCTGCTGCATCATTTGGTATCGGAGCTAGACTTAGCCAATCATAGCTAAGCCGAGTCTTGGAGCCAATTCGTTTGAAGTGATAGAGCCAAGAGTTTGAAGTTGAAGGTCGTGCATCATTTGGTATCATATTTGAAGATCAAGGCCGAGAGTTGAAGTTTTTGAAGATTACATCCGAATTTGTTGAAGTGTTTGTGAAAACCAATCATGCCACCGAGAAGAGCCAATCGTCATCAAAACGTTGAAGCATTGTATAGAAGAGAAGAAGCCGAGCAAATGGAACATTGTATCAACGAGAAATTTGATGAAGGCATTGGGAAGTTAGAGAAACTGATGAATGATTTGAATCAGGGTTAAAAGAGAAGGTTGCCAGTCTCGAACCATGGAGGAAACAGAGTTTCGCCATCGGTTACGGAAGCGAGGAGGGTGTCATCGCAATCTTACCGAGGAAGAAGAGAATCTTCAGTTTCAATGAGAAGAGAATATCATGGGTATAGAGATGAAGAGAGACGAACTCCACATGAGTTTGAACATGAACCATACCATGATGATGAAAGACAAAGTAGAAGAGATATGCGAGATCATAGAGATATGAGTGGTCGAGATCGCTATCGAAGTACATCTGTTTTTGATGAAGATGGTGATAAAGGAAGTTTTCATTATCGAGATCATGGAAAAGGACGGAATCGATATCGTGATGTTGACGATGATCGTCGATGGGAATCAGGGATGAAGACTGAAATTCCCGAATTCAAGGACGGTATGCAAGCTGAGGAGTTTTTGAATTGGTTGTCTAATATGGAGGAGATTTTTGACTTCAAGGAGGTTCCAGAACATCGTAGAGTGAAGTTGGTTGCTACAAGGTTGAGGGGTAGAGCTTTGGCGTGGTGGCAGCAAACCAAACTTACACGTGAACGGATGGGGAAGTCAAAGTTGAATCATGGGAAAAGATGAAGAAGTTGTTGAGAGCTACTTTCTTGCCTTATAATTATCAATCGCTTATGTATCAGAGGTTGCAGAATCTGAGGCAAGGAACGAAGACTGTTAATGACTATGCTGATGAATTTTATCAACTGATTGCAAGGAACGACATCATGGAGACAGAAGAACAATTAACAGCTAGATTTGTTGGAGGGTTGCGAATGCAGATTCAAGATATGGTGAACATGTTTGATCCCAGATCTGTAGCGGAAGCACACCAGAAAGCATTGGCTTGGGAGAAATAGGGAAGACGAGGAGGTGGTGTGTTTACAAATTCCAACAATCAAGTAAAGGGTGTTAGTGGAAGTTCCAATGTTTCGAAAGCTGTTGCAAAACCAGTTGTGAAGGCGAAAGTCAATAACGGTTTCAAGTGTTATAATTGCCAAGAAGTGGGCCACAAAAGCAATGAATGTCCAAAGCCGAAGAAGCGAGCTATGATAGCGGAGGTTGAGGATGAGGATGTAGAAGCTGAATGTTCCAATTCACCATTTGTTGAGGAGGAAGAAGAGTTGTCCGAAGATGAGGGATGTAACTTGATGATGAGGAGGTCTTGCCTAACTCCAAAGCAGGAGGAAGATTCTAGCTGGTTGAGGAGTAACATTTTCCAGTCTACATGCACTATCTTGGGAAGAGTTTGCAAATTTGTTATCGACGCTGGAAGTTGCGATAACATTATTTCGACAGAAGCTGTGAAGAAATTGGCATTGAAGACTGAGAAACATCCGAAACCGTACAAGTTAGCTTGGTTGAGGAAAGGCGGGGAAGTGAAGGTTGGACGAAGGGCTTGTGTGAATTTTTCGATTGGGAAGAAATACAAGGATGAAATTTGGTGTGATGTGGTTGACATGGATGTATGTCACCTGTTGCTGGGGAGACCATGGCAATATGACAGGGCTGTGCAACATGATGGTCGTACCAACAGTTATAGCTTTATGTTTGAAGGCACAAAGATCACTTTAGTTCTCAAGAAACGACAACAAGAAGAAAACAAGTTGGAGGAGATCGAAGAGCTAAAAACTTTGTTATCTTTGAAGGAGTTTGTTAAAGAAGTTGAAGAGGAGCCTGAAGTGTTTTTGTTGATTGGGCGAGAGAGCAATGAAGTGGTTGAGATTCCTGAAGAAGTAAAACCAGTGCTGGAAGAATTTGACGATGTATTTCCTGAGGAGCTGCCAACGGAGTTGCCACCGTTGAGGGATATACAACACCAAATAGATCTTGTTCCAGGTGCTGTGTTGCCACATAAACCACATTACAGGATGAGTCCGAAGGAACATGAAGAGTTGCGAAGGCAGGTAGAGGAATTGCTTGAACAGGGGCGTATACAGGAGAGCTTGAGTCCGTGTGCAGTACCAGCATTACTAGTACCAAAGAAGGATGGTTCGTGGAGGATGTGTACGGATAGCAGGGCACTGAACAAGATAACTGTTAGATACAGATTTCTAATGCCGAGGCTTGATGATCTGTTAGATCAAATCAGCGGGTCTGTGATCTTTTCGAAGATTGATCTTAAAAGTGGTTATCATCAAATTCGAATTAGACCAGGAGACGAGTGGAAGACAACATTCAAGACAAGGGAAGGATTGTATGAATGGCTGGTCATGTCGTTTGGTCTATCGAATGCACCAAGCACATTTATGAGGGTGATGAACCAAATTTTCAGGCCGTACATTGGGAAATTTGTGGTGGTTTACTTTGATGATATTTTGATTTATAGTGCTAGTACAGAGGAGCATGTTCATCATTTAAGGAAAGTGTTAATTATTCTTCGTGAAGAACAATTCTATGCTGCTACGAAGAAATGTGTGTTTATGGCACGAAGTGTTTTATTTTTGGGATATGTTGTATCGGGAGAAGGTATACAGGTGGATCAGAATAAAGTGGAAGCAATCAGAAATTGGCCACAACCCAGGACGATAACAGAAGTTGGAAGTTTTCACGGTTTGGCATCATTCTATCGAAGCAGGGTTTGCTTTTGAGCAGATCAAGGAGCTTTTGACGACAACACCAATTCTAGTTTTGCCAGATTTTCAGTTGTTGTTTGAGTTACATACTGATGCATCTAAAGTTGGGATTGGAGAGGTGTTGAGTCAGAAAGGACGACCTATTGCATATTTCAGTGAGAAGCTATCGGGAGCAAAGATGAGAAATAATATTTATGATGTGGAATTTTATGCTATCGTGCAAGCTATGAAACACTGGAGACATTATTTGTTTCATAAAGAATTTGTTTTATATACTGATCATGAAGCGTTGAAGCATATGCAGGGACAGGACAAGATTGCAGCTAGGCATGCTTTGTGGATTGCATACTTACAACAATTTACATTTGTGGTGAAGCATAAGTCGGGAATTACGAATCGAGTGGCAGATGCATTGAGCAGAAGGAATCATGTGTTGACTACAATGAAGGTTGAAGTAACAGGGTTTGATGTGTTGCCAGATTTGTTTGTTGATGATCCTTACTTTGCTAAGATCATGGATGAAGTCAATGAAGGAAAAACTGATGAGTATGTGTTAGTGGATGGATTTCTATTCAAGGGTAACAGATTATGTATACCAGAGGGCAGTCTACGAATGAAGATTGTGAAAGAGTTGCATGAGGAAGGCTATGTGGGGAGAGACCGTACATTACAGTTGATTTCGCAATCATATTTTTGGCCTACTATAAGAAGAGAAGTAGAGAGGTTCGTGGAGAGATGTCATATTTGTCAAGTTTCCAAAGGGACAGCAACGAATGCGGGATTGTATATGCCATTACCTGTGCCTATTAGACCGTGGGTTGATATCAACATGGATTTTGTTTTGGGTTTGCCTAGAACTCAGCGAGGAAATGATTCTATATTTGTTGTGGTGGATAGATTTTCCAAAATGGCACATTTTATTGCTTGTAAGAAGACAGCTGATGCCGTCCGTGTTGCTCAGTTATTCTTTAAAGAGGTGTATCAATTACATGGGCTACCTGAATCTATTATTTCTGATCGGGATACTATATTTCTAAGCCATTTTTGGTTAAGTTTGTGGAAGATGGTTGGAACGAAGCTGAATTTTAGTGGTGCTTATCATCCGCAAACAGATGGGCAAACGGAAGTGGTAAATAGATCATTGGGAAATTTGTTGCGATGTCTTGTGCAGGATAACTTGAAGAGTTGGGATATGAAATTATGTCAGGCAGAGTTTGCACATAATCACGCTGTTAACCGTAGTACGGGTTTCAGTTCTTTTCAAGTTGTATACTCAGCAAGTCCGAAGGGTCCATTGGATTTGACGACAGTGCCATATCAGAAGGGAGTTGTTAAGCGGGCTAGTGATTTTGTGACTGAGTTGCAGGAATGCCACAAAACTGTTCATGAACGATTGATTGCATCAAATGAGAAGTATAAACAACTGGCAGATAAAAAGCGAAGATGTGTGAATTTCAGAGAAGGTGACTTGGTTTACGCCGTGTTGACAAAAGATCGTTTTTCAGTGGGAACGTACAATAAGTTGAAAGCTCGAAAAATCGGTCCAGTGGAAATTTTGAAGAAAATCAATGAGAATGCATATCAGTTGAGATTGCCGGATGATGTTCATACTTCTGATGTTTTCAATGTCAAATATTTGATTCCGTATCATGGAGATGAGATTGTTGTGGAAGAGGAAGGTGCAAATTCGAGGTCGAATTTTTGTCAACAGGGGGAGGATGATGCAGCGCGATCTGCTAACTTTTCAGATTTGAGTTGCTCCAGGATTTTAGGTCGCTCACGACCTAGTGAAGGTCTCTCACGACCTAGCAAAGATCGCACGCGAGTTACCGGAATCAGTGTTAAGGCGTACAGACCAGCGCGCATTTCATTAGGTCGCTCCGACCTTTCAAGAGTCGACTTTGACGAGTTACGACCTAAGTTAGGTCGCAGGAAGATATGTCGCGGGATGTTAGGTCGCTGGAAGATAGGTCGCAGGAAGATATGTCGCGGGATGTTAGGTCACGGGAAGTTAGGTCGCTCGACCATATGACATGGGAAGTTAGGTCGCTCACTATAGGTCGCTCGAAGATTCCTAAAGCCGCTTCTTTAGGTCGCTCAAGATGGATCGCTGCCGTGTATCTTTAGGTCGCTCGACCTTGTGTGATGTTGTACTTTGTTATGTGTACTGTCTTAGGTCGTTAACGACCTATGTTAGGTCGTAGGTCTGTTTTTAGGTCGGATGTTTTGTGATGTAAGCGTGAGTTGTAAACTTGTTTGTATTTGTTAAGTCGCATGGCTTTGTTTTTAGGTCGCGTTTTGTTAGGTCGTTGCCGACCTAAGTGTTGTCCAGAATTAAGTCATGTTGAGTTGTAACTTCTATAAATAGCGGAGTGTTGGTCATTTGTAAAGGAAGTTGAATTTGAATAAAACTTTTGTTTGTTAGCTTTGTGCTTTCATTGAATTGGTAGTTGAGTGTAATCTCCTATCTCCTCTTTCGGCATTCGAGTGCGCTCGGATCAACGATCGTAGAAGCCAATTCACGGTATCAAGTGCGCTTGATCAACGTTTGAAGAATTGTAGATCTTCTTTCACGGTATCGTGCACGATCAACGTGACGAAGATAGCTAGAATCCGGCATCTTTTGATCAACGGATTTGGGCCATTCAGTATTCTTTCAATCCACCGATTGCTACTTTCACCAAATCATCATTTTTGTTATCCGCTGCTGCATCAAATAGTCAGACTTACGTTGGAACTAAACCTTTGTACGTAGGGTCTTGTAATGACGACGAAGTGACGAATGTTGTAACATATAAGTTTCTTGCATTATTTAAAATATAATGTATAATGGAATCATCAAAAATGCGCAAATGAACATTATTATGAACATATAATATTACGTATGTATAAAACATATCATTTTATAATATAGTGCAATACATTTTAGCAAAAATAAACAAATTCAAATCTTCATGTGACTTGCTTACATATAATGCATGATATAAATCGCGGAAATTACATTAATATACTAAATTATTTATTTACATAAACATATAATTTAAGAAACAATTAAAATAAAACAGTTTGTATCGAAGATATGCAGAATACAACAAAAGAACTAATATTGTGCAAAATATTTGGTTTTGAACAATAACTTTTTTTCTTTTTTTGAATGTACTCAGGAGAGCTCAACGGACCGGTAATCTCATAAGGAGAATTAAGTTGTGCTTGTTCGCTTCAACTTATGACACCTATAACTCTTTTCATTGCGCTATACATGCGGAATTTGAACAATATTTGCTAATTCATATTATTATTATCAAGCATCATCTTATTTAATTACATAATATGAGAGTAGGAAAAAATAAGGGTATAATAGGAAATAGTCACACCCTTATATATTCACGGCTTTACCGTCCATTCACGTTCATTTTCATTTTACAAAAATGTAAACAAAGAAAATAATAGCCAGCCACTACTAAGGAAAAAAAGAGGAGAAAATTAAATCAAAGCTAAGAATTTAAGCAAGGGGAATTAATCTCAATCAAATCTCAAATTCCTTATCCTAATCAAGGGGAACAATAATCTAAATCATCTCTATTTTGTTTTATGATCATTGGATATTCGAGTTTAAGATTAAATCCATTATAATGATGATTTTGATGATGATATGCTTGTATTTTATAACATGTTTGATTTAAACAAGATTGTTTAAATATAATTTTATACGGTTTTAAGGGTAAAATCGATTATAATTGATTTCGAATGCCATAAGAAAATTTTATGTTATGTAAAATATGATTTTGAAGATGGGTTTTAATTTTTATAATTTTCCAAGCTATGGAAAATTTAACATGAATTTCCTAGGGAAAATATGATTAAATTGGGTTTAAAATTAATTTCGATTATTTTATGAAGAAATTGGGTCTGGAATTTTTATATATTCGATAACATACTGAAAGTGAATTTCTATAAATTTGGGGATTTTTTCTAAGTGATTTACTATGGAAATTAAATTATTTTAGAAGAAGGACTTAATTGTTTTAATTGTTTTGTTCAATGGAAGGGCTTGTTTGTTAAAATAATCCTTATTTAGATCTGAAATTATGCGGTAGTTATTTTGGTAAAGAATTTGAAAAGTTATGGCAACCAATCAAATGTTTACAACTAGGTAGGTTAGTTATAAAGTATTTACGTTAACTGGCCTTAAATCAGTTTTTACCTAAAAAATTGGGTTCCGCCTCTTTTAGAAGCTATCTTTCGACCCTATGCCTCTGCTTCGACCAAGTTGAAACCTACCAAAGCCGAAACCAATACACAAGGTATCACAATGATGGTAAGTAGTGGAATGGAAAAAAAGGGCGGAAGAGTACATGGTGTCGAAACCAGTGCTTTCGAAGGGGTCGAAGCCTTTGTTTTACTTTCAAAAGATATATGCCTGCCTTGTTTGAATTCTTTCTTTCGAGGAGGTCGAAACCTCTTCAACGTAGCTTTTGTAGAAGTTTCTTTCAAATATAATGTCAACTTTTGTTTAAAGTGAAGTTTTCAAAAGAGTTGCCTTGTTTTAAATTAAAGGTTTCGAAATGGTAGTTTTGACCCAATCGAAACCATGATGTCGACCTTATACCTTTCGAATGTGTCGAAGTCATCAATGCTTTCGAAAGACAGCTTTTGTTTTATTGTGCTTTGTTTTTATGTTTTTCAAGGCAATGGCTTTGAAAGGGGTTTTGAAGCTATCCTTCAAATGTTTTACTTAAGTAATTTAAGCTTTCGAAAGGGTGGTTCTTAAGCCATCAAGTTTTTCCCAAACACTTTTATATGATGATTAATGGTTTTGAAAGGGTACTTTCGTTTATATTCACTTTGACCCAAAAGATATTTAAAGATGACCCAATGATTTTGAAAGGGGTACTTTCAAATAGTTTCAAAGCTATCCTTCTATGATTGAATGGTAATACTTTAATACATTCGAAAGGTTTCGAAAGAAAAGTGTTAAAGTGTTTCGAAAGGCAGGTGCCTAATGTTTTGAAAAGAAGATTTAAATACTTTCGAAGGAGGTTATCCAATGGTATCGAAAGTATAGTTTTAAAGGTTTCGAAAGCCTTAGTTTTCAAATAAATAACCCAATCTCAATTTTTAAAAGCAAAACCCCATGTCATTATAAAAGAGCTTTTAATTGCTTTTAAATTGGAGTTTTGAAGAAGCTTGTTTGATATAAATAATGGGTTAAAGGGATTAACCAAATTTCCAGGGGAAATGAATTCAAAGAGATTAAATCAAAGATATTGGTATTGTTTTTGTATATGCTTCTTCTATAAATATATTCACTAAGTAATGGACTCATAACTGTATTTTTGGGAGTAAGGGTAGAATAACCAAGTAAGTTGACCTAGTAGTGAATATAAGTTAAACAACTCCTGAATGAGTAGAATTGCATCCAAGAGGTCAGGAAGACCAGAATATTGGATGCCTAAACACTGATTAAAGAAGTTGTCAGATAAACAAGTTCATATTAAACCCACGGAAACTATGTTTAGGAAAAGTTATTGGCAGATGCCAATAGGTTCATAGTAAACCCATGAAAACTATGATTAGAAGGAATTATTGGCAGGGGCCAATAGGTTTGTAGTGAACCCATGAAAACTATATCTGGATTAAGTTATTGACAGAAGTCAATAGGTTCCTAGTCAACCTATAAAAACTAGGATAAGAAGAAAGTTATTGGAGATACCAATAGGTTCAGGGTGAACCCATAAAGCAATGAAGTTATTGGCAGGGGCCAATAGGTTCTTAGTGATCCCATGAAACTATGAAAACAGATAGGAAGTTCATAAGTTTTAAACAGGTTATTAGTCAGCCCATGAAAACTATTAGGTTAATAGTAACCTTAGAAACTATAATTGAGATAGAAAGTCAAAATAAAAAGGGATGAGAAATCCATAACATAAATCCAAAACTGATTTACTTGTTTGCATATCATCATAATATTTTGAATTGCTATGTTTTAACCATATTGGATGTAGGAGCACTCTATATGGTTTTATAAAGTTTTGAATAAGATACTAGTGAGGGGAAAACCTGTTCCGCTAAGTGACGTGGTCTTACTAGATATCTAATTGGTTTGAGATGGTAGATTATTTTTCAAAGTAGGCTTTATGCTTGACTCGAAGTTTATGTTTTCCCCTTAAACTCTCATGTACTCAATTGATTTTGAGTAGTTTGAAAGTTGAGGTTTTTAGGTACCTCATTAAACGAATAAGCTTCCGAAGACATGAAGGAGGCATGATATTTAGAGTTATTTTCTATTTTGATTCCACTGTGCCATTGTTGTAATGGCAAAGATGTTTAATTTCCTATGTACGTACTCTGATCGTCCAAGGGGGCATCTTCATATGTCGCTCTTGGCGTATGTTGTAATAATTAGATTCTCTCTGAATGTTCTCGAATATGGGATTATGTAATGAACTTGAAATGTTTTGCAATGGAATGTGAAATTTGTTTAATGATTTTAATAATTTTCATATCCATGTGTTTCTGTTATATCAATGTATCTAACATTACCGTATTTGGTCGTCGAGAATTAATAATTATGGATGACTTCAGCATCCGTAGCCGTTAGTTTAGGGCCTTCAAGTGGGGGATGTTACACTTACAACGTGTAGAATGCAAGCTACTAAAATAGGTTGGGTTAGAAACAAAAAAAGTTAGAAGAAGTTAGTTGCTCTGGATGAGGCACTATCTTTAAAGTGGAATTCAACATGATTGATGCATTAATTGTTTTAAGCTCCTCAAGATTAAGACAACAATCTTCAAACATGTGCAACCGAGGTTGAAGAATTTGAAGAAATATATTAAATTGTTTGCCTAAATATTTTAGAGTATTTTGGAAAATGAATTTAGAATTTTTCCGTAACTTTTTCTCTATCGAGTGAGTGCCAATAAATAGGCATACGTGGAAACTATTTTTTGGAATACAGAGAAATAATAAAATGTAAACGGTCAAGCATGGTAGAAGACAATTTTTAATATAATTATAATTTCAATTAACCACAATAAAAACCGTCAAGCGGATGAGGAGCCTTATCTTTTAAATTTAGATATAAGCTAAATGACTTAGAATAAAAAAGAGAAAGATATAATGGAGGCACAAGTGAAGTCCATCCCATTACAATGTGTAGTGCAAAGTGCAACCTCACATATACCTATTCTCCCACATTATGGGCATTTGCGTATGTGAGATTTCCTAGATGTTTACATTTTATACAATTTAATCAAATAGTAAAGGAAATACTAGTAAATAAAGAAGAGAAATAACACAATTTTAAGAGATGCAAGATGTAGAGTTTTACTATGATTATATAACAATCTCCCATTAACTACAAGAAAAGTCCAAATAGAAGATAGACGAGCAACATAAGTAAAGGAAAATTTTCATACGTACATACCAATATCACTTGATTGAATTGATACATAAAGTAGTGAGGTTACAACTTAGTCTAAGTACTGAATTTCTCTTGGAGTACAGGATTTTCCAAAACCTTGAACACATACTCTACTTTTGATTTCTATGAACTCCATGAATTAAGCACTTTTTATGGTCGTGCCCTTATATTGGGAACTCATTAGTGCTCTATATCCTAAACCTCCCATATAAGGCGGTTCGTCTTTACACTCAAGTAAGTGAGTTTATTAAGATTCTCACTAGCACCACCACATACGACTATAGACTCATTATGATCATGATAATCTTCACCGTAAACCGAATAATAGAACCCATCAAGTGCATTTTGAAAGCACTACCAACGTTGGTTATGGACTTGATATGAGAAATTTAGCATGATCTCATAATAATAAGTAAAACATGTCAAGTGTGACTCAATAGCACCACCAACTGACTATAAATTTAATGAGAATTAAACATAGAAAAGTTAATATAAAACGTCAAGTATGTCATAAAAGTACCCCAACTAGCTAAGTCCATGTTTTGTTGTCTGCCGATTATGCACCTATTTGCAAGATAGTGCTTATGACCTCATGATTCGATAGGAGGTGGTTGTGCAAAAGAAGTGGACCATTGAAGAGGTTAAGGCTGGGGTTGTGGAAAAAGTGCGAGGGAAGTCACCGGGAAGGAGAGGTAGGACGAGAGATCGGCCAAAGAGTTGATAACGAAAGCCCGAGCGGACGAGGTCACCCTCCATTAACATCTAGAGTAAGATCTGTAGCTGCTTAAACTCAACTTGAGGAGAGTAAGAATAAGAACGATGATATCAAGGCTTCCCTTCTCCAGCGTGAGCACTACCTTGATTGCGAGGATAGTGCGACAGTGTTGATGGAGGAGGTGGAGAAGGCGAACAACAAATGGAACGATTAGATGACTACCATGCTAAAGAAGTTCGTAGCCTTCAACTACCACTTGCATTGGTTTGTACCTTCATCCTCTTGGATTTTTTTAAGGCATCGACTAGGAGCTGGCCAAAGAGATGATCAGAGGTTGATAGACTCCTCTGATAATCTAGAATGCTATGTAGATGGCCACCCTGGATGAGTGCTTGACCAGCCAGGTCCGGACCCTAAAGTCCCGAAGGAGATGACCTACAATGGCAGTTATCATATAAAAACTTAAATTAGGATATACTTAATTTTATAATGTGCATAGCTATTTTTCACATCCAACTGTCTTATTTGGAATAGAAAAGATATTTTTATCTAATTCTATGTTTACTAATATATCTGTATCCTTGTATTTATATTATTTGCTTTTGTGTATGTGTTTGTCAATTCTTTTAACTTTTGTATTATTTTTGTATATGGGCAGCTTGCGTAGTGCCCTACTTACATAAGGTGTCTAACACTAGATAATAAAAACACTTGTTAAAATTTAAGTCACTTGCATAAATTTGAATGTTTTTGAACTTCGCTCATTAGCTTGTCACCTATGTAGACCTTCCCCATCTTTGTCGAGATGGATGTTAGATGAACAACTTTAGAAGTTTGATCTTGATCTTGGCTTAGTTGTTGATTCCTATCGCTAGGGATGGTATTATGACGAGCATGATGCCCGCTTGTATGTATGCTTCAATTAGTCTGGGAACTTGTTGTACAGGCGCTTATTTTTGTTTGTAAAATACCTTAGAAAAATCTTTTCAATTTGATTCGTTTACCTGCTTGGGTTTACCTCTTCATTTTGTGCACCGTGCTCTGCTCTTGGGGGAATGGGTGGGTTTCTCTTGTTTAAGCCCCATCGTGGTTGGGTCACTCCATCATGCTGGTGCAGTAAGTTTTCATAGCTGAGTCTCATTGTGGTAGGGATACTTTAACTTGGTGGAGCGGGCAACTTCTTCTTGGTTGAGGCCCGTCATGGTAGGGCCACTTTAACTTAGTAGAGTGGAAAAATCCTTCTTGGCTGAACTCCTTTGTGGTGGGGTAACTCCAACTTGGTGTAGCGTGCCGTGCTACAAATGCAAGAATTTGGATTATTACATGGTTAATCATCTCCATCTTTAAACAAATTACCTATTTCACTCTATGGCAAATGAGAAACACATAGACAAAGGAATCAAGGCATAACGTGGACGGTTATGCCACCAGTTCATCGGTGTCACGTTCTGGACTTAGGATAATAGGCAAATACACCATGGACATATGAATAGGGGCCATGCTTGGGTGGCCACGTCATTTATGCGATGACGCCATCAAAAAGGGGTCGCTCGTAGGCAGTGCTTGCCTTTTTGTGCTATTTTAACCATGAGTGCTTAACTTGTATGGTTTCACTAATAGTGTGCTATCGATGCTTGAAGATAATTGTATTCATTTCTTAAATATAGTGATTAAAATAGTTGGTTTCCTCATAATTTATCTTACAAACTTGGTGAAACATAATGGGCTCTGAGATGCTTTTGGTTCCATGTCCATGGGACTTTGGTGCCATCGGGGTGAGTGAGGTAGTAAGTTTTGTTGGTTAATATAGTGCCAATAGCATATACCCGTCCCAGTTTGGTCCGGGACTCATCTAACATATTCCTTGTATTGGCGAAGACTCATCATGGAATGAGGTCATCAACTTTTAAGTTCCTTTTCTTGATAATGGTGTTGTTAAGTTTAGTAACTTTACTTCTGTATGTTTCGATCTAAAGCTCTGTCTCCGTTCCTTGCTCATCCAGGGCATCAAGGCTTAACCATGATAGTGGTTCATTCTGTTCGTGGTTATGGGTTAGGTGCCTTAGTAAGGGGATATCTACCTTCATGGGGATAAATGATCCGTACCCATTGGCTACAAAAATATGAGTTCCCTATTGACATTCGGAAAAATATTCTTTATGATCATAGTATGAGAGCGAGATTTTCGATCCACTTTCCTTTGACATTGCTTAGAGAATTCTTTAGGGTTGCTTCGATTAGTTTGTTGATCACCTCCACCTACCACTATCTTTAGGATGGGTGAAGGTGGAGAAGCAATATCTGATCCCATTCCTTTCATGGAATTCAAGGATCGTCCGCTTTCAAACTGAATGTCATTTTGGTGATAATATTTTTAGGGTGAGAGAACCTATAAGCGATGCTCCTTATGATGAAGTTATGCACTTTTATATATGGTGACCCCTAGGAGGGGTTCTGCCTCAACCCATTCAATGAAGTAGTCAATAACGACTATGGGATGACTATATCCTCCTATCATGTTTAAGAGCTTTCTGATTAATTTACCCCCCACATGTCAAACATCATTTTAGTAGGTAGTTTAGGGGAAGCTTTGGGAACCTTAGTAAATAGTTGGCACCTATCACACTTCTTGATATAGTCTATGGAATCATTTACCATTTATCCCAGTAGCACCCCTTCCAAGCACCTTTCGTTGCAAGGATTTTCCCCCAAGCATGGTACCTATAGAAGCCGTTATGTAGTTATTCCAGCTTTAGATTAGTTGATGTAACACTGGAGCAAGGTGGAGTAGCATCTTTGATACAATTTGCCATTCATGATTGCGTAGTTGGGTGCCCGATGGAGGATTTTTGGCTTCCTTGATCTCACTGGGCAATTTCCTGCTCACCAAGTACTTCATGAGCGAGGTCATTCGGCTGTCTCAAGATTCACTATAGATTTCCATGGTCTTCTTCCCTTAGGTTATGCATAGGTTGCTTAGGATTTCCATTGAGAACCAGAGGTTGGTTTCTACCGGGTCACTTACCATTTTCCCCAACCTATCAGCCTTCACATTCTTTTCACATGATATTTGCTCAAGTTTAAAGCCAAAGAAGATGTTGAATAGTTTCTTGGTCTTAAAAACATTGTAACACCCCTAATTTTTCTTTAGCATTATTCGAGAGATTTAATTAGATTAATTAAACAGAATAACGAGTGGCATAAAAAGGAGATGCGATTTAATAATTAATTAGGTTAGGCTTTAACTAATCACCATATAAGATGGTTTTAACTTAAAAATAAGTAGGATGATTTATGAGAGAGGCAAAATAGGAATAAGCTCCATTTCCTAAACATAAACCCTTCCACCCTCATATCCTCATTCATTTTTACATCCATACAAAACACAAACAAAGTAAAGGCCATTGCTAAAGCTTTTAAAGGAAGAAAAGTTAGAAAATCAAGATAAAGCTAAGGGGAATCAAATCAACAGCTCAAATCTCAACTCTTTTTCTAAAATCAAGGTGAATAATAACATCCATATCATTCTTATGTGTTAAATTTTGGATTTTTGATGTATTCTGAATTGTTTGATGATGATATGGTTGAATGGTGATTTATTGGAATTTTTTGAAATTATTATGATAGGTTTCAAGGAAAATACATTAGTGAATTACCTCCTAACGGCTTGATTTTTGGATATGTTGTGTATATATAATTTTGGAGATGAGTTTTTAGTTTCATAATTTTTGGAATTAATAGGAATATTTTTTGAATTTCCTAAGGTGAAAAAGGTATTTATTTCGGGTTTTAATTATTAAAAATAATAAAATAATGAATTTTGCCCCAAAAATTTTATATGGTAAAGAAAATATTATTTCAGATTTATGGTGAATTTTTAGGATTTTTCCCAAGTGTTTTCGATTTATTATGAATTTTCTAAGCTAGAAAGGCTTAATGATTATATTAAAATATAGATAGAATTTAATGGTTTGGAAATAATTTTAGAAATTATAAAATCTAATACATAGCTTTTTTACTACAAAGAAATTGATAAATTATATCTCTAACCAATAGGAATTTGACAAAAAATAGGAGTTGGTGAAAAGAATATGCTTTAATTAGTAAAATAATAGCTTTTGCGTTAATTACAAATATGCTAGTACGCCCTTCGTCACTATTTTCCTTTGTAATGCTACAGTAGCCATTTGCCTTCGTATTGCTATAGTAGTCATTTGCCTTTGTATTGCTATAGTACTAATGCTTTCGTATCCACGCTATAGTACCAGTGCTATCGTAGCCACGCTATAATGCCAATGCTTTCATAGCTATGCTACAATGCCAAAGGTTTTGTAGCCATGCTATAGTAACTTTAGACTTCATAGCTATGCTACAGTAACATATACCTTCGTCACTATTGCTTGTGCCAGCTTTGTTTTCAGAATTTAAAACATGTATAATTTTTAACCGTAAGTCCACTATTCTATTATGACTACTCTACGAAAGGGAAACCATCATTCAGAAGCAATGGAATAGGTTAGAGACCATAATTCTACACCTATAAAAAGATATAGTTCAAACAATGTTTTTTTATTGTCTCGTCACTTTATTTTCGATGGATGCGAAGGGGTCATTCCACGATAGTTGAATACACGCGGAAGCCTCCTTGTTCTTGACATGTGTTTGAAAATATGTTCTGGGTTGCTTCCTTTTGTGTTCATATCTCCTTGTTCTTGTCATGAATCCATGCCAGAATTTTTCCGGATTGTTGTCTAGGTGTTATAGATCATGCTTGTCAAATTTCATCTTCTGAATTAACCTAGAAGTGCTTGAAAATTGAATCGAACAAGGCAGAAAAGCATGTACTGGTTGATGATTGTTGTCTTGGCATTTTTGAGATTATTGATTTCTTATTCAAGAATTATGGTGTTGATGGACGCCATTATATTGGTTGATGATGCCGATGATTTGTGCCAATTATTTATGTTTAATTGATATTGATGTTGAACTTGTCTCTTTCGAGAAACTTCTATATGAAGAATTTTAATGATATCACCTCATATTTAGTAATTGGCATGTGTAGATGTTGCTTCTTCTCTTTTGAGAAAAGATGTTATCACTTATCCTTATATTTCCCCCATTATATGCTAATCAGTTTATTTTAAGCTAGACTGACCCGTGTATTTTTATATACTCGGGTTAGACTGAGTTATTTCAGGTTAGTCACCCGCCGTAGACTATCACTATGGTGCTTCCGATTTGGATTATCTACTAGGCACCTTTTGTTTAATTTTTTAGTTGTTTTGCATAATTATTCATTTTGACTCGATGTATATATTGTGGTCCTTGTACCACTACTGTTGTATCACTTTGTATTGTACTGTAATGTATCTATGTATATGTGTATATATGTTTTACTGTTGTTCTGTGATCTTTTTGTTGTTGTTATATTTTGTTCTGATAGATCCGTTAGCCACCATAGTTTTGTATTAAGCATATATTGAGTATGTCGATCCACTTGATAAAAGAGAAAGAAAAAAATTAGAGCACCCAATCGACGTATTCAATACATGTTTAAGACAAAGCTATGGATGGTCGCTCCTAACCAGCCCTATTCTCCGCATTAACAGACAGTATTAGTTAGTAATGCTCTTTGTTAATGTGGGTCTTGGGATGGGGCATCACACCTCTTATACTTAACACCTTTTCCTGAGGTGTATGAACTATGGGGTTGTACTTTTGTGGAAATCAATAGTGTGTTGTTAGAAATGGCCATGTGGCATTCTAAGTGAAAATTTCTTTGTGAAAAGTAAAGCGTGGCTTTATGAAAAGTAAAGCGAGGCTTTGTGGAAAATAAAGTGTTGCCTCATGGGCCTCAGATCCCGAGGATGATACTGGAACCTATGTGGCCTGTAGGAAACATTACAATATTATGGGCTATCGAATAATCATGGATATAAGATGCTGCAGCCTTAGAATTTAAAATGGAGTAGGGTAGTGGGTAGCCTGAGATAGGTGAAAAGTCATCGGGCACTATGATCCATCGGTATTTAACAATATAGTGTAGTGGCTAGCTTAAGACAGGTGAAAAGTCGCCGAGCATTATGATTGTCAACAAATTGTCCACAATGAAGTAAATGGCCACTAATTCCCTATGATGTTGGAAATCCAATTCCAATATGAGCTTTACGGTCTTGATTGTATTCCCAAAATTGCTGTAATGCCTTGCAAACATATTAGCTACCCCTTAGTATCATATACCTCCTGCTGGGTATCGGTACCTTTTATATATATTTATTTGAAAAGAGTTTTCAAACCCACATCATTAAAGATAATATCAAATGTACTGATATAAAGTATTTTGGCTATCGTAAGGTAAAAGCCCATTTGTGTTTATGTATGGCGTGGTCTTACGAGATAGCATTTCTTTTCAAAAAGGTTTTGTTTAGCATCGATCTGATCTATGAAACTGCCATATATATATATATTTATAATTCGTGTTTCTCACGCTGGTTTGCCAAACTTGATCTGGTTATTTTTATTACTCGAGTCAGATTCGAGTAGTTTCAGGTTCAGCTTTAGACGCTTGGACTTTTCAAATGAGAGCTGGAGATCTTTATCAACGTATGGACGTAGATTATAGTCCCACTACATTTGTTTCATTGTTTTGGTTTTTAGCATTTGTAAGGACAGATGTTTATAACTGTCTTGGCTGAGCATAGGTTAGACTCTGATATATGTATTTCAAATTTCCTGATGTAAAGATTATTGATATTGTAAATTATTCCACTCGTGTGAGATTCTGTTCGGTCTTTAATTTCTTTTACCCTTAACAATCGATTTTTTCAGCACTTGAATGCTCGACACACAATACAGTGGACATATTAGTGTCGATTTTTAGGTTCGAAAATCCCGAGCGTCACAGCAGAGCTACCAAGAAAGGGAAAGTTTATATTATTTGCTATAAGCGTGATAAGAAAGGGCACTTTACTAATGAGTGTCGACCTGGTGATTGAAAGACGGTTGTGGGAAAGAAGAAAGTGAAGTGTTTTAACTACAACCGAGGTGGGTTACTTAAATGTCCAAAAGCGGTCAAAGCTGATAAATGAAAGGTTTTTGCTTTAGAGCCTTCAGCTTCTAGACCAACCGCAGAGGAGAAAGGAAAGTCTATGATAGGAGGTACGCTTTTGATTCATGACATACCCGTTAAAGTATTATTTGATACTGGCGCATCACTTTTTTTATCTCGCATTGTTTGGTAGATAAGTTAAGTCTAGAACCATCATACCTTATTACATCCTTAAGGGTTGCAAATCTTATAGAAGGTTATGCAACTCTTGAGATGAGATGTGACCATTTAGAAATTGAGCTGTTAGGTCATGCATTTACCTGCAATTTGCATGTGTTTGATTTTGTGGGATTTTTTGATTATTCTAGGTATGATTGGTTAAGCAGATATGATGCTAGGATATTTGCCAGAATAGGAAGATATCATCAAGACAGCCTAATAGCCATGATCGAATTGTATACTTAGAAGAAAATTCGAGTTTCAATACATGTGCTTTATTGGGTGCAATGGAAGAGGAAGCAGAAGTGAATCGGGTTTTTGTTGTAAGAGAGTATGCGATGCAACGACTCGGATTTCTAGATCATCCAAAATTGTTAAAAAATTCCATTCATTCTAAAACTATGAATGAAAACTACCATTTTAACATATCATAATCTGATAAAATATACAACACTACAAAATTTATAAGATACAAATTTCAATACTATAACTTATCAGAGTAATCATTTATTCTACAAGGTGTGCTTTAATACATACCAAACTCAAATACTATAAATGTGCCGCTACACAATTCCGACGTGGGATAAAGCAATATCCATTCCTGAGAACTTAATAAACATGTCAATGCGGAATAAGAGAGTAAGCAAGAAAGATATATCAACACATGATAAATAATAAACACTGAACAAGAAAATGTTTTCTAATTATTAAGGCTACATCACTACCACTTGTGACGGCCTACATACCTTGTAACAACCCCACCGCTACACCCATATTATTAAAGAACATTATAAATAATGCCATCAAATAACACAGAGAATACATCTTGTTAAGGGTGACCAAATGTGAATATATCTTTAAACTAATACCGACACGTCATACTTACTTTACTAAATCTCTGGAACAAAATTTGACGTGCACAGTCTCAGACTAAAGTAATAAATACACCTGTTTCTAAAAATCAGAATATTATAGCATATAAAATAATAGTCACATATCAAAGTGGAATAATAAACATCATATACATATACAAACTGTGAGTCTACAAAATATAAAACTAGTCCCACATAATATACGCCCGAACAAGTCACTATCTCAAAATACACATCTCATATACATACACATAATCCTACATGAGATAAACTAAAAAGTCAAAATAGTCATCTCCCTACTAGCACACCCATCCAAAGTTCTACATGTCCTGTAACATGAAAAGTCTTGGCATGACCCGAGTGTTATAAAATAAACGGGTTAGACTATCTCTAAATATCCACAAGGTGAGAACAAGATAACACAAAATATATGACATCTAAATAAATACAGATGACACACACACACACACACACACACACACACACACATATATATATATAAAGAAGTCATTGGAATTATTTCACTCGACAAAACACAAGAATACTTAAATCACGAAACATAAAATAAGTCAAAAAGCCTCAGAATCCATCTCAAGACATAAGAATATCATAAAATACAGATAGTCACAAAGCTCAGAATTCCAGAATATAATATTATCTCAAAATCCAAGAAAAACCAAATCCACACCGATCACAATGATCGTACTCATACCAATTGCAGTGATTGTGCTCATACCGATCATAATGATTGTACTCGTACCTATCACAAGGATCGTGAAAAACATAACTCAAAATAATCCATGCCGATCACAATGATCGTGGTCATACCAATCGCAATGATTGTGCTCATATCATTCACAATGATCATACTCATACCAATCACAAGGATCGTGGAAAATAAAATCTCGACCGATCTCAAGGATCGTGGAAAAATCTAGGAGTATAACTCTTAAGTATCAATCGGCCTAAAATCCAAATACCAAAAGAGAATACACTCTTTGGTGTTGGGTGAAATTAAAGTATTTACTAGAAATTAGTAACTATCACTCATTATGGATATCACTCGAAAACCTGAACTATATATCTCTTAAGAATCTATCAGCCTGCACAAATGCAGAACACCAAAAGAGAATACAACCCTAAAGTGTTAAATACTTTCCCAAAGGCACTTACATGAACTTAACCAAAGCATCCCATACTACCCGGTGAAATTCAAGTATTCGAAAATGGGTTAGTAAATTCCCCTCAATCATTCTATTCAAATAGTTATACCATATTCGATGAAGCGTTACTTGAGAGCATATAAACCAATCAATAACACTAAGTCGACTATTAGTACTCCTCATATTACAGAATTAAGGCTCTCAAAATTTATTCTCAAGATTTACGACTTAAAAATAAACATTGAAAACCATCAGAAAATAGGCATTAGAATTATACACCAAAACATCAAAATTCAATCAAGCAATGAATAAGAAAAATAAGAGCAAAATGAGGGTTTACTAACACAACCTGAAACACTTCTAGGTCAGTGAAAAAATGTCCAGTTTCGACCCTTTACATCCCAAAATTTTACAAAACTCAAAACATGAAAATTGTAGATAAAAGTCTAAGATTTCCAACAAGAAAAAGATCATCAAATTTGGACCTAAGCTTAAAAGGTTATGGCTGAAACCATTTTTAGGTTTTAAATAAATTATCTTTGTCATTTATTCTCAGGCCAGTGATAGATAAAATCCTATTTCGACCATATAAATCACAAAGTTTTACAAAAATCAAAAGATGGAACTTATAGATAAAAGTTTATGTTTCTAAAAAGAAAATGATCATCAAATTTGGACCTATGGTTAAAAAGTTATGGCCGAAACAATTCGCAGGTTATAAAATAATTATCTCCGTCCTTTATTCTCCGGCCAGCAATAAAGAAATGCTATTTTGACCATATAAAACGCAAAATTTAACAAACCCAAAAAATGAAAGTTATAGATAAAAGTCTATGCTTTCCAACAACAAAAAGATTATCAAATTTGGACTTGCTATTCAAAAGTTATGTCCGAAACAATTCTCAAGTTTTAAATTAATTATCTCTGTCGGTTATTCTCAGACCAGCAATAAAGAAATGCTATTTTGACCATATAAACCACAAAATATTGCAAAACTCAAAACATAAATGTTGTAGATAAAATTCTATGCCTTCCAGTGCATCAAAAATTATCGAATTTCGATCAGTAACAAAATAGATATGGCCAAATCAATTTTAGCTTTAAAACACATAAATTTATGCTAAAGATGGAATTGTGATTGTACTTTCAATTCTGTTTCAGGTCAAGTAAATGGCAAAATATCAAAACGTAACTGAAAGAGAAAATTTTCTTATTGAATCTAGTTTCTACGTAAAATGATAGACCCCAAACGGGTTCAAAACGTGCAAGTTATCACTGTTTAACCAGCACATTTTCCTAATACATTTTCAGCAACCATAGAGCCATAAAATCATCATCTTAATTCACTATCATTCATTGCAAAATCAACACAAGCAATCAGAAATTAGAGATAGATCTTATGAGGTTCAACTCACCTTGAATCTTCAATTCAGCAGCCAACAAAATCACAGCTGTTCCAATTTCTCAAAAGCAAGCCCTATAACTCAATTTACACAAAACACAACAAAAACCAAATTCAACTTGCTGTAAAACTGAAATCAACTAGCCTAAAAGATAAAATAGGGTTTCAAATCATTACCTTGATTTTCCTGGATTTTCTAGAAATTGATTCTTATTTTAATTTGCTAATTTGTATCTAGGTTGAAGAGGAAATTAGGTTTTCTAATTCTGTTTACTGTATATAAATTGAACGTACAGTAAAATAAGAAGGAGAATTATGGTTTGGCTTCTCTTAGCTAAATGGGTTTAGGTTAAGGAACAAACCCAATAAGCAACTAAAAAGAATTTATTCTTCTATTTTTGACAAAGTCTTTCTTCTTTTACTCCTAATGCCCTTTTGTTGTATTTTTAAATACTTAACTTTTTTTTACCATGAACTTGGAAATAAGATCGGTACTACAAAGTCCTATAATATACACTTTTAATTTAGAAACCAATTTAAACACTAATTAAATTTATTTATCATAATTGAAAAATAATCTGAATAATGACTTTAAAGTGATTTCTAACACTTTGAAAATTCCTTCATTTTCTAATTTCATAATTATTTAGAATTAACCATTATAAAACAAGGGGGAATTAATTTAAAGGACAAAGATTTGTATATTTTTTGCCTCAAGGACACAACCTCAATATTTTTACCACAAGGACAAACATTCTTCTAAAAATTATTCATAAAGACAAACATTTTCCAAAATTATTCATAAGGACAACAAAACTGCTACCAAGCTTAAAACTGATACCTAAAAACTGCTACCGGTAACTACAAACTGATACCTAAAAACTGCTATTAATGACTAAAAACTGATACCTAAAGAAAGTTGTCCTTCAGGATAAAATATCGAAGGCCTGTCCTTGAGGCAAAAACGCTGAGAAATTTTGTCCTTGACAATAATTTCCTGATAAAACAAATTATCATTTATAAAAGAATACAAATTATGGATTAATGGTTTAAATTCTCCAATTTAAATCATTACTCAATTTATTTTATTAACCTAAAAACAGGGTAGTTAAGACTTTCCCTCTTAAATAAATTGCATCCTCGCTATTTCAATTGGAGAAAGTCTATAATATATATATATATATATATATATATATATATTCAAAATTTTATTTTTCTAATTCTTCTTCAATCTTTAAATTTTAACCAAACATCACTAGCATACAAACATTAATTTAACTTAACAACTAAATTTACTAAAAAAATCAATAAATCATTCTTTCTTATTTTCTAGTTTGAAAATAAGTTCATAGCTATATTTCACATTCTTTTAAAAATTATAACCTTTTAATAGTTTAAAATACTAAGTAGTTAACGTGTTTAAAAGATATTCATTTTATTTAAATCTTTTAGAATAAGAATGTGGAAACAATATAAAGATTTCCTTTTTTTATTAAAATCCCACTATTCTTCTTAGCATATATCTTAAAAATAACATACACAATTTACATATATCAAATAATTTAATGATGTTTCCTTGCCATCCATTTATAGCGAATCACTTTGTCAAATGGCTGCGATGTTGGTTGTGAAATCAGCATGGCCTCACACTGATCTATGTTATTGCTAAGGCTCGATGGATGCACATGTCATCTAAAATTAATACATAAAATGCATCTTTATAATTTTCATTATCATTTTCTAAAATACATACCTTAAGATAAATTTTCTTTGTAATTTATTACCAAAATATTGTTCCTTTTTAAACTATTATTTATATCCAAGATACTTACATTTAATTTTTTTTATCCCATTTGCATATACATGTATACATATTTTTTCACAAAATTTACTTTTACTTCCAAAATTTATTTCATATGCATATAATTACATTTTCCAAAATATTTATCTCATTTAAAAATAATACTTAACTCACTTAAAATTTTATCTCCTTACTAAATATTATTTTCAACCTATTCATAATAATTTATAATACTAATATATATAACTCAAATTACTGTGTCTAATTGTCTTGTCAAAGCGTTTAGGAATCCCTATCGACACCGTAACATCCCACATCTCGAGCAAAATTCACAAAACACTAAGTGGGTAATTTAACACAAAACTAATTCCAAAATTTATTAATATCTATATTCTCATACAAAAGAAAATCCACTAATAGCAATTCAATAATGCAACCATTCATCCATGCATACAACATTCAATCAAACATAGTTTATCAGCTTCCGCTGCGCAACTCTAATCACTAACGAATAAGGACACTACTACACAACACTAAACTTTTAAAATCATTTTATAACAATAATTTTTAAAGTTATTAAAAATTTCACAAATACGACCCAATGATTATTCCCATAATCATTTTATATTCCTACCCCCTATATAGATAATTAATATAACTATCTACCACACACCCCAAGGGATAGAACTCTAAGTCTCGCTTGGTCTAAATTTGTGATATTATACGTTATAATGTTCTGACTCAGCTCTGATACCAGTTGTAACGACCCCATAGCTATAACCATATTATTAAAGAACATTATAAATAATGTCATCTAATAACATAGGGAATACGACTTGATAAGGGCGACTAAATATGAATATATCTTTAAACTAACACTGACATGTTATACTTACCGTTTTACTGAACCTCAGGAACAAAATTTGAAGTGCATAGTCTCAGTCTAAAGTATAAACACACCGGATTCTCAAAATTGAATAGTATAGCATATAAAACAATCATCACGGATCATAATGGAGTAATAAGCATCATATACATATACAAACTGCGTGTCTACAAAATATAATACTAGATCCACATAATATACATCCCGTACAAGTCACTATCTAAAAATATACATCTCATGTACATATACATAATCCTACATTAGATAAAGTAAAAAGTCAAAATGGTTTATCTCCCTACTAGCACACCCATCCAAAGGTCTACATGTCCTGTAATATAAAAAGTCGTAGCCTGACCCGAGTATTATAAAATAAACGGGTCAGCCTATCTCTAAATATCCAAAGGGCGAGAAAAAGCTAACACAAAAATATATGACATATAAGTAAATATAAATGTCATATATATAAACAATTCATTGGAATTATTTAACTTGAAATCCATCACAAGGCACACGAATACTTAAATCACGAACCATAGAATAAGTCACAAAACCTTAGAATCTACCTCAAGACATAGAGATACCACAAAACACAGAATAGTAACAAAGCTCAAAATTGCAAAAAAAAAAATATCACAAAATCCAACAAAAACCAAATCTATATAGATCGTAATGATTGTGCTTATACCGATCATAATGATTACACTCATACTGATAATAAGGATCATGGAAAACATAACTCAAAATAATCCATACCGATCACAATGATCGTACTCATACCAATCGCAATGATTGTGCTCATATCGATCATAATGATCGTACTCATACCGATCGCAAGGATCGTGAAAAATAGATTCTCGACCGATCATAAGGATCGTGGAAAAATCTAGGAGTATACCTCTTAAGGATCTATCATCTTGATATCCGAACACCAAAAGAGAACACACACTAAAAGTGCCAAATACTATGGATTTTAGTAATCACGAGAGCTTAATCAGAACGTCCCAAAACGTTTGGTGAAATTTAGGTATTTACTATAAGCTAGTAAGTCTCACTCATTACGAATATCACTAGAGAACGTGAACTATATATCTCTTAAGGATTTATTAGCCTACACAAATGCCGAACACCAAAAGAGAATACAACCCTCACTACACCAAAAAGCTGATTTAGCCACCCCTCCTACCGCCTCATTAGATACGGCTATTAGCCGTATCTAAAAATTTAGACATGGTTAATAGCTGTATCAAATTTGATACGACTAATAGCCGTATCTTATTTTGTGCCTATTTTTGGCACAAATTTTCCACTCCAATACGCACTGCTTCTCTCTAGAAAATTGGCTTTCCCACTTATTTAGATACGGTTATTAGCCGTATCAAATTTGATATGGCTAATAGCCGTATCTTATTTCGTGCCTATTTTTGGCGCAAATTTTCCACTCCAATAAGCACGGCTTCCCTCCAGAAAATTGGCTTTCCCACTTATTTAGATACGGTTTTTAGCCGTATCTAATATGATACGTGTTTTAGCCGTATCTATTTTGTGTGTTACTTTTTGAAATCAAACCAGGTACACGCCTTCTTTCATTCGTTTCGTTCATTTCCCCTAAATTAGCCATATAGGGTTTCGCTCCTTCTTAGTACAAACCAACGCCTCCTTCGTTTACAAACAAAATTACGTACGCCCTCAATCTCGTCGTCTCCTTTTTCTCTCTGCCCTCTGTTTGCACCAAAAATGGTCACAAACCCCAAGTGTAGTGAAAGCACCAGCGTATGAATACGAATCAACAGTATTCACACACAAATCACAGATCTAAGCAAGTAACAATCAGCAATCAAGAAATAATGAACAGTGACACACAATTTATAGTGGTTCGGCTATCTCTGGCCTACGTCCACTTCAAGGTTTTTATGATTTTATTGCTCGATGCTTGAAGATTACAATTTCGTATGTTGTATTACAGTTGATTTGCTGAACTAAATCTGAATCTAAGGCAGCAACGGTGATCTAGAGTAAATCTGGCAGAATTTGGGCGCTCTTTAGCTCTCAAAATTGTCCGACCCCTTTTCTGAATGACCAGGGGCTCTATTTATAGGTGTAGGAGGCTGATATTTTGCCTAAAATGGAGGGAGACCAGTTCTGGTACGTCAGGGGGCCCACATGGCCGAGATCTGGAGATCCGGGCCTACTTTGGGATCGATTCGACCCTTGGTTCGAATCGATCAAGAATTTGTCCAATCAAGCTGAAATTTGGTGTGAACATTCTTCAACATGTGCTCAAGCTACTGTGAAAATTTCATTGCATTTGGACTTGTAGAACTCGAGTTATGATCGATTCAATGTTGGATACTTGGCTGAAATGTCTCTTCGAATCGATCTCCTTCGACTCGGTTCCTTCGAATCGATCGTCTCGACTCGATTCAGCATGCCTTCGCGATGATGTGGTGCGCCTCCATCGTTTCGATCCGTCTTGTGCTCCGAGTTGCCCGGGTCGACTCCACGTTTCTAGCTGCCGTGGCCTAGTGGATTCGAGGTAGTGGGCTCGTAGACATACTCGTTCGAATCGATCAAGGCTTACCTTGGTTTAATTGATTCGAAGTTACCTTAACAGGGCAGACTCGAAGTAGCTTATGGGATGGAGTCGAGGTGCATCTACTATATCGATTCGAAGTAGAGGAATGCCTACCGGGTTCGAACTGTTGGATTTTAGTGTAGTCTGTTTGGATGGATTCGAACTAAGGAGTGCTCGATGGATTCGAAGCCAGACAAAAAGGGATGGATTCGAAGGAAGGCTTCCACGATGGATACGAAGCATGTAAAACTTGATGGATACGAAGATGATGGAGTCGACCTTGATGAATTCGAATAGCATTCCTACCTCATCGATTCGAACATAAGGTCTTTTATGGATTCGAATACAAGGCTGTTTCCTCCATTTTCCGTTGGTGATATCTTGAGCATACGAACTCGGATTGACTCGAAACTTGGAAAGTCGTTTCCTCTAGCCTTTCTTGACATGCCTTATCAATTGCAGCCCGATCCGGATTCGGACAAAATTCATCGATATCCAGGGTGAACCTGCGATGCACAATCGATGTTCATGACTAACAATCATCGATTTTCAGTTAATCTTTGGGTATCTCGACTTTGCCAAAAGTTGGGATAACATTTTGCCCCCCAAAACATGCCTTTTTTGTAAAAGGCGTGTTTTGATCAGTCTTAAGTTGGACGCAGTGAGTTCATGTTTTACTCATAGCTTATAGCATTTTCAATCAAGTCCATGGTTGTTCGAAGCCGAATTGTTATCAATTTTTTCCAGTGGAAGTTAAGAATGAAATTCTACGGTCTCTCCATACTATTGATGGTCACTTAGCGATTGAATAGAAAGATCCTGTTGCACTCCGGCGTTGCTTTCTATCCCTTGCACTCTGGCCCCAGCTAGGGCGTATAGCGATGTCTTGGTCGTTCTCGACCGATTATAGCCTCTCCGGGCTCATGTTGGATCCCATCCTGTCACTCTCCGGTAAAGGGGAAACAATGTTAAGTGAGTCAATCCTGTCGCTCTCCGGCGAAGCGACTCACCTCCTGCACTCCGGTTCAGTGTATCTGAACATTAAGCGATGTCATGACCTGAATCGTCGGTCGATCACAGCCTCTCCGGGCTCATGCTGGATCCCATCCTGTCACTCTCCGGTGAAGGGGAAACAACGTTAAGTGAGTCAATCCTGTCGCTCTCCGGCGAAGCGACTCACCTCCTGCACTCCGGTTCAGTGTATCTGAACATTAAGCGATGTCATGGCCTAAATTGTGGGCTGATCATAGCCTCTCCGGGCTCTTATCGAATCCTGATCCAATCACTCTCCGATGAATAGGAAACGATGCTTAAGTGAGTTGATCCTGTCGCTCTCCGGCGAAGCAACTCACTTCTTGCACTCCGGACCCTGCCTCTCCGGGTAGGATCATAAAGCGATCATGTTTATATTGATTTTTAATGTTTATCCTTTAACTCTCCGGTCAAAGGTTTATTTCAATAAGTGTTTCTTTATTAAATTCAAATCCTAGATGTTCAATCTCAAACACCAGGAAAAACAAGACAATGCCTCTCCGGGCGGAGCGGTCTATTTCCATCTCAGAGCATGCCTAGGGATCTCTCCGGTTCCCGTACATGAGTAAGTGGGATAGCCGTTTTATTTTGGAAATCAAATCTAAGAAAACTAATCGACCAGAGTCCAAATCTTGAACTTGGCCCTTGCCATCACAATCAGTTGATGACGAGTCGTGATCCCGATCCAGGATCATTCCTGTTAGGTTGAGGCGGTAGTTGTTCGGGTCTAACCGCCGTTGCACGTTCTCTGATATACTGTGGCAATCTACCACTCCTGGCATGTTCTTCCACCTCATCCTTCAGGTGGCGGCATTCATCGGTAGTGTGTCCATCCAGCTCATGGAATAGGCAGTATTTTCCGGTCCTGCGTTCCCGCTCCGTGGGATCTCTCCTTGGTGGCTTTCGATAGGGGAGTTGCCCTCGAGTTTCGGTGTAAATTCGTTCCAGTCCTGCCACCAAGTCTGTGTATTGCCTGAACCTGGGCTCTCGAAATTTCTTCCATTTGTCAGGACCATCATGTGCATCATCCTGCTTTCTCTTTCCTTTGTCTGCCCTGGACTGTTCCCTGGCGGTTCCTTCGCCTTGTGCAACATTTATTTCCTGCCTCTCGGCTCGTGATTCCTCTAATCGAATGAATTTTTCAGCTTCATGGAAAAACTCTCCAAGATCTTGCGGTGGATCTTTAGTCAAAGAGTCTTTGAATTCGGTGCCTTCTCCAACTCCTGCCACTGCCGCCATCAAAATCATCGATGGGTCCGGGCGATCTACAGAAGTGACCGTTGCATTAAATCGTAACAAAAAATCTTTTATGGACTCTCCGGTCCTTTGTTTTATTGATGCCAAAGTCATCACGCTCTTAGGTCGCGTCACGTGAACCCTAAACTGCTTCATGAAGCAATCCACAAGCTCGCCCCATGTCCTGATTGATCCGGTTTCTAGCTGCCTAAACCAAAGCGCAGCCAAATCTGATAAGAATAAGGGGAAACATCGTGCCATCACTTCCTCGGATGCTCCTAGCACTTCCATGTGTCTGATATATCTGGTGATATGCATGGTCGGGTCTGACTTTCCGTCATAAGGATTCAGCGTTGGTAGTTTGAACTTCGGAGGGTTCCTTGCATTCTTGATATTCGGAGCGAACGGACTCCGACTAACTTCTTCCAATCCTCCTCCTGAAAACCCTCCTCTCATGAGTCGTCTCACTAGGCCGATCATTCTTTCATCTCCATCTAGGGGTTGCCCCCTTGTCATGTCTCTGTCTTGCCCTCCGAGTCTTGTAGGGAATTCTGGTACGTACTCTTCGGGTGGCTCGTTAGCATTTGTGTTAGCCCTAGCCGGTTGAGCTCCTTCCAAAGGTACTTCTGCGTTGGATCCTGCGGGCCTGCCCCCAAGCCCTTGTTGATTGCCTTCTGGTTCTGTATTCTGTCCTCCATTGGGTTCCATAGCCCTAGCTCCTTGTTCCACATTCACAGCCGCTGTAGCTGGTCCTGGGTTTTGTGTTCCTGCAGCTCTCATCTGTTCAAAGAAATTCTGTAGCATCTCTTGTTGGCTTTTCATCATTCTTTCCTGCATTAGGTTATTCATAGCCTCCATCTCATCTATAGTAATGTAGATCGAAGCTTGTCCTTCTCCAGCGCCAGAGGATGCCTCTTGACTTCCTGCCTGTTGGCTCCTCTCAGTTCTTTGTCTAGTTTGTCGAGTCATTGTAGAGTCAAGTCTAAATCCTTAAAATTCCAAATCTAAATTTTGAATTTGGTGTAGCGGGTGCTAGTTCTTCTCGGTGAAAGCACCAAAGTGTTTGCACCAAAAATGGTCACAAACCCCAAGTGTAGTGAAAGCACCAGCGTATGAATACGAATCAACAGTATTCACACACAAATCACAGATCTAAGCAAGTAACAATCAGCAATCAAGAAATAATGAACAGTGACACACAATTTATAGTGGTTCGGCTATCTCTGGCCTACGTCCACTTCAAGGTTTTTATGATTTTATTGCTCGATGCTTGAAGATTACAATTTCGTATGTTGTATTACAGTTGATTTGCTGAACTAAATCTGAATCTAAGGCAGCAACGGTGATCTGGAGTAAATCTGGCAGAATTTGGGCGCTCTTTAGCTCTCAAAATTGTCCGACCCCTTTTCTAAATGACCAGGGGCTCTATTTATAGGTGTAGGAGGCTGATATTTCGCCTAAAATGGAGGGAGACCAGTTCTGGTACGTCAGGGGGCCCACATGGCCGAGATTTGGAGATCCGGGCCTACTTTGGGATCGATTCGACCCTTGGTTCGAATCGATCAAGAATTTGTCCAATCAAGCTGAAATTTGGTGTGAACATTCTTCAACATGTGCTCAAGCTACTGTGAAAATTTCATTGCATTTGGACTTGTAGAACTCGAGTTATGATCGATTCAATGTTGGATACTTGGCTGAAATGTCTCTTCGAATCGATCTCCTTCGACTCGGTTCCTTCGAATCGATCGTCTCGACTCGATTCAGCATGCCTTCGCGATGATGTGGTGCGCCTCCATCGTTTTGATCCGTCTTATGCTCCGAGTTGCCCGGGTCGACTCCACGTTTCTAGCTGCCGTGGCCTAGTGGATTCGAGGTAGTGGGCTCGTAGACATACTCGTTCGAATCGATCAAGGCTTACCTTGGTTTAATTGATTCGAAGTTACCTTAACAGGGCAGACTCGAAGTAGCTTATGGGATGGAGTCGAGGTGCATCTACTATATCGATTCGAAGTAGAGGAATGCCTACCGGGTTCGAACTGTTGGATTTTAGTGTAGTCTGTTTGGATGGATTCGAACTAAGGAGTGCTCGATGGATTCGAAGCCAGACAAAAAGGGATGGATTCGAAGGAAGGCTTCCACGATGGATACGAAGCATGTAAAACTTGATGGATACGAAGATGATGGAGTCGACCTTGATGAATTCGAATAGCATTCCTACCTCATCGATTCGAACATAAGGTCTTTTATGGATTCGAATACAAGGCTGTTTCCTCCATTTTCCGTTGGTGATATCTTGAGCATACGAACTCGGATTGACTCGAAACTTGGAACGTCGTTTCCTCTGGCCTTTCTTGACATGCCTTATCAATTGCAGCCCGATCCGGATTCGGACAAAATTCATCGATATCCAGGGTGAACCTGCGATGCACAATCGATGTTCATGACTAACAATCATCGATTTTCAGTTAATCTTTGGGTATCTCGACTTTGCCAAAAGTTGGGATAACACCCTCATATGGTGGATGATGGTATCCCAACAATTATTACAATTTTAGATGAAGCTCAAGCAGCAAAGTTATATATTATTACTGGTATGAGTTTGAAATGACCCTTCTATTCCCACCCTAATTTCATAAGGATTTTTTTTTTTAAGAAATGATATATAGATATATCATTCATTACAAATATATTTCCCAGGGTCATTTTCTTTCTCCAATAAACAAAATATATCCAGGATCTTTCACAATATAAAAATATTGTTTTAAGTCTAAATCATCCCTAACATACATATATGAAGATATCTATGTTATATTCTACTATAATCAGAGCATGTTAATATGTAAGTAGAATTCCTTTCAAATCTATTAAAATGTGATAATTCCTTAAAAAGATTAATTATTGTAATCTGATTTTTGACCATAGAATCCACTGGAAACATGTACTTTAGCCTGTTATTATAATTGAGAAATGATTAAGTAATAATCAGTAGAAAGCAAGCTTTTTATATGAATGGTTATGTTAAAGTCTGAATAGTATCAAACTCAGGCTAAAAGAAAGTGGATCCTAAGTGAACACAAGCAACATCTAGGCGTAATGGAAACGCGCCTAACTAACACATGAGAGGTCACGAGTTCGAGTGCTATGCTGGTCGGTTCAAACCCAATTTTTGTTTTTTTTTCTTTTTATTTTTCTCCTGTGAACACAATTGTCTGAACCTATTATAACCTTGGCCATGAAACAGATCTAAAAACTTAATTTCAATCCTTAGTTGCTGGCTGGACCCAGGCTCAAGAAAAATGGCTATGTTAGCCTTGTTCTGGTTTGCACTACTCAGTTACAAAATACTAGCTATATTATTTTCTTTTCAAAGCAATTCAAACTCTTTCTATCAGATTTTCTTTTTGACTTGAACATGGATTTTCTTATGCCAGATCTATAGATATACATACAAACCACAAATTCTTTTAATCTCAGATCTTCTACCATTTAGCCTAACTGTTCTGAAGCTTAGAATTCATTTTTCTTAGCAAAGCATTTAACAAAACAAAGCACATAGTTCAGCTGAGACATATAAGTTTAACAACTACAAAACAGCAATTAACCATACATTGGTTTCTCAAAGTAATTTTAAACAATAGGTCTTAATCTAGTTCATCATGAAGGTGTAGTTTACTTCAGCAAAGCCTTTTAAAAACATAGCATCCAAATCTTAAGCAGTTTAACATCCAAAGCCTGATCAAAGCAATTCCTATTTCCCTGCAAAACCACCATGAACTGCCCCATATGAATATGAGACACCCAATGGTGCATAAACACAAAAGGGTCAGACTATTTGTCTGGTATGAATAATCCAACTGAATACATGATCTCATTCAATTCTTTTTATAAACAAACTTTACATGAATAAGAAACTCAGTATCTTCCTTATGCTTGTTTTTGTGAAGCATGTTCCTTCATCTCAGTGTTAACAGATTATTTACACATATATTCACCATGACTTGATTCCTAGAAAAACAATCATAAGATTCATCCATAAAAAGCACCAAAACAACCAAATACAAACATCAATTCAGTTATCATCCCCTTTTTAACTTTACTGGCCATCAGGGATTTTGCCAAGACCTCTCCTGAATTTATTCCTAGAATTCATTATCAAATATAACAGGGTCTTTAGCTACTTTCTTCTTTTTAAACACACACTGCCTGGGACATTTTCTCTGTTAACCCAGCACACTCAGGCCCCTGGGTATAAATATACCATGTGTGAACTTGCAATATTCCCATTGCCAAGCTATACTTTGGTAGCCCTAAGATCCCAAGTCCTTAGTTAAATTACTAAGTGTTATTATTATTTTTTCATAGCAGTGCTAATCCCTTCTGCATCTCACTTCTTAATCAGAGAAATATAAATAATGCAAGCAATATGTATTCATCCAGAGTTTGATAAGTTATATTCTCATAAGCAAACATTTTATCATGAAAGAGGGAGGTGACTTCTTAGCACATTATTTTTGCCTGTGGGTTTCACTGGATCAAGATGTAAGCATATGGTCCTGAGTAATTTGCTTGGTATATATTTTCCCTTACCTCTGGTTCAATCAGATTCATGATCTGGCTAAACCACAAGTATTTTTGGTTTGGGTATTTCATAAAACATAGAAGCTCAGCACATGTACAACATTGCACTTCTATATTTTCTTTTGTTTTAATTAATATGAGGCATAAGCAACAACACAATGTTACAGCCCATATTTCTTTCTACCTTCAGACCATACACCCACTACTTGAATCCGGGGATTTTTATTAACAACTTATAAAGAAAACTTATAAAAGAAATCACTCAATCTCAAAGCTAATCCATATCTCAAACAAACATTTTAGTTCATGTATCCATGACTCTTATTTTTCTGGGTAAATCAGATAGAGGTTTTACCCTTAAACAAATCATTAACAAACCAAAGTCATTCAATCATAAAACATAACTTGTAAAAGAAAATTAGTTCAAACTGGCTGCCTCAATATTCAGGTCTTAATGCCAAAGTTTTCAGTGAGATTACTCACCTTAATCCTTCTTCTTCCTATGCCTTATTAACCCCCTTTTAGTCTTCTGCCTTCTCCTATTTTCTCTGGTTTATGCCTTGTATATTTTTCTTTAGGTTAATGAAGAACAAAAACATATGGTCTTACTATACTAGGCCTTTTATATAAATCTTGGCTGTTACTAGGGTTTATGGACTTACCCAATGTCAGTTCTACCCCATCCCAAACATAGCCTGCCTCTGGTTTGATTCAAGAAAAAGAAAGGGTATGTGGTCCTTGTTTTCCTTTCCAGAAATTAGTTTCTCTCTTTTAATTTTCCCTGGTCATGTCATATGCATGACTTCCTATTATTATTGTTATTATTTTCTTAATAAAAGAAATTACTGAGAATAGATAAAGTGCTTGTTTAGGGACTCATGCCATTTTCATGCAATTTCTGTTTCTTTCCAGAGATTGATTGACTGTATGCATGTATAACTTATGTATACCTAAGCCTCTTATTTTTCTTTCTTTAAATAATTTTTTTAAGTTTATTTCAGCCTAGCTTCTTATTTTCTTTGTACTATATTTTATTTAAAGACATAATTCTATCTTTATGCATATGTATTTCTAAATCAGTTATTTTATTTTATCTATTAATTTCTGCCAAATTTTGTTACACAGAAATCTGTGTGCATGTGTACACTGTCTTGTGCACATGTACATGCTTTATACTTTGTATCTGCAAATCAATTTCCTATTCCAATTTTTCCAATGCAATTTCAAACAAATACAAACTAAATTAAATCATGAAATTACTCACAAAAATCAGGGTTATCACATATATCCCTCCTTTTAGGAATTGTGTCCCACAATTCTTTCATACTTAACTTAAGTATCATCTCTTCAGAAAAAAAAATGAATTTTTCTGATTTCAAAACCATTTTCAAACCAATCATCTATTAAGTACTATGCATATCAACACAAGATAAAAATCACAATGCATATTCAACCAACACATTCATTAGTATGTATATATATATATAGATTTACCTTTTCTTCAATCAAACAGCTAGGGATAATCATTTCTGATTTTATCCTCCACTTCCCATGTGCAATCATTTGGGTCTAGACTCCATTGTACTTTTACTAATTTAATTTCTTTGTTTCTCAATTTCTTGGTTTCTCTAGAAACTATGCCCACTGGTTCCTTTTCATAGATCATTCTAGGATCAATCTGCACATCCTTAGAGGATTCTAGTATTGCTTCCTTATCATGAACCCATCTCCTTAGTTGAGACACATGAAAGACATCATGCATTGCTCTCATTTCTTCTGGCAATTCTAATTTATAGGCTACTGTCCCTATTCTTTCTAGAATTTTATATGGTCCTATATATCTAGGAATCAACTTTCCTTGTTTCCCAAACCTTAGAACCTTTTTCATGGGTGATATCTTGATGAACACATAATCCCCAACATCATATTGTACTGCCTTCCTTCTTTGATCTGCATATTTCTTTTGCCTATCTTGGGCAGAGGAAATTCTTTTTCTGATCAAGGCTACCTTTTCAGAAGTCTCCTTCACATTTTCTGGTCCTAAGACCACTTTTTCTCCAGACTCATGCCAACTTGAAGGTGATAAACATGGCCTTCCTAGAGAGCTTCAAAGGGGGCCATGCCTATGCTACTGTGATGGGTGTTATTGTATGCAAATTCAGCTAGATATATGTAATCTTCCCAGCTTCCTCCCCAATCCAATACACATGCTCTCAACATGTCTTCAAGCAATTTGTTCACCATTTCTGTTTGACCATCAGATTGAGGATGGTATGCTGTACTCAAACATAAATCAGTCCCCATTGCCTTGTGAAAACTCTGCCAAAATTTTGAAGTGAAGATGGTATCTCTATCACTCACTATAGTCTTTGGTATACCATGCAGTCTGACTACTTCTTTAATAAACAACTGGGCTAGGGTATTAGCATTTCTTTCTGATTTCACTGGTATAAAGTGGGCTGACTTGGTTAACCTATCAACCATTACCCAAATACTATCATTTCCCCTCCTAGTTCTAGGCAAACCATCAATAAAATCCATTGATATGTCTTCCCATTTCCACTGTGGTATTTGTAAAGGTTGAAGCATTCCTGAGGGTTTTTGATACTTAGCCTTCACCTGCTGGCAAACCATACATTTTGATACATAGGTTGCCACTGCACTCTTCATACCACTCCACCAATAATCTCTCTTGAGGTTGTGATACATTCTTGTGCTTCCTGGGTGTATAGTATATTTGCTTTTGTGGTAAGCATCCAAAATTTCTTGCTTCAACTCATCCATTGCTGGAACACATATTCTTTCTCCTTTCTTCAGATGGCCCTGGTCATCCAACTGAAAACCTTCTACTGTCTCACCATTTAATATTTGTGTCTTCTTTCCAAATAAAAATGGATCTTGGTTTTGTAGCATTGCAACTTTATTTTTCAATTCTGATCCTAGAGTAATAAAACTTAATTTTCCCATTTCTACCTTCCCACTGCATAAGCTCATGTTTTCTATGTTATCACTTTTTATCTCTGAATCAATTAATAATGATAAAGTGTTAAACTCTTCTATCATTAATCTAGCCACTTTAGCATGTTGTCTACTTAGGGCATCTGCTACTTTATTAGCCTTACCTGGTGTGTATAATATTTCAAAATCATATGAGGCTAAGAGTTCAATCCATCTTTGCTGCCTCATATTTAATTCTTTTTGTGAAAACAAATATTTGAGTGATTTATGGTCTGTATATACTTCAAATTTTGCCCCTAACAAGTAGTGTCTCCATAACTTAAGGGCATACACTACAGCAGCCAATTCAAGGTCATGAGTAGCATACCTTACTTCACTTGATTTCAACTGCCTAGAAGCATAAGCTATTACCTGATGTTGTTGCATCAACACTGCTCCAAGCCCTTGTCCACTTGCATCAGTATACACCACCAAGTTTTCATTTCCCTCAGGTACTTTAAGAATTGGAGCTTGTACCAGTGCTTCTTTTAATTTCCCAAAGGCATTTTCACATTCCTCAGTCCAAGTGAACACTTGATTTTTCCTAGTCAATCTGGTTAATGGAATTGAGATTTTTGCAAAATCTTTTATGAATCTTCTATAGTAACCAGCCATTCCCATAAATGATCTGACTTCAGTGACATTAGTAGGCCTTTTCCAAGCTTGCACTGCAATGACTTTATTGGAGTCCACAGCTATTCCTTTTTCTGATATAATATGGCCTAGAAAGTTCACTTCATGCTGCCAAAAAGTGCATTTTGAAAACTTTGCTTTCAAGTCTTCCTGTTTCAATTTCTCAAATACTATATGCAAATGGTTCTCATGCTCTCTAACTGACTTAGAATAAATCAGTATATCATCAATAAATATTAATACAAACTTATCCAAGTATTCCCTAAAAATCCTATTCATCAAATCAACAAAATAGGAAGGAGCATTTGTTAAGCCAAATGGCATCACCAAAAATTCATAAAGTCCATATCTGGTGTTAAAGGCTGTATACTTAATGCTTTCCTCTTCTACTTTCATCTGATGAAAGCCTGAAGCTAAATCAAGCCTGGAGAATATCTTTGCACCACTCAATTGATCAAAGAGATCATCAATTCTTGGTAAGGGGTATTTATTTTTAACTGTGACTTTATTTAATTCTCTATAGTCAATACATAATCTCAGGGATCCATCATGTTTCTTAACAAAGACTACTGGTGCTCCCCATGATGAGCTACTGGGTCTAATAAAACCTTTTTCTTCTAATTCAACTAATTGCTTTTTCAACTCCATCAATTCCTTAGGCCCCATTCTGGTTGGTCTTTTAACCACTGGGCTAGCTCCTGGAATTATTCTAATTGAAAATTCAACTGGCCTGTGATTAGGAACTCCTCTTACTTCCCCAAACACATCATCATATTGATTAACTATGGGGATCTCTTCTAATGCAGGCATGGGTTTTTCATTTGACAATGCAGAAAGGTTGGCTATACTTCTATTTTTGTTTGCCTCACAAAGAACAATTATTCTTTGTCCATCAGAAACCTTCAATGATATGGTGGATGTCTCCATATTTATGATAGCCTTATATCTACTCAACCAGTCAACTCCTAATATGATTCCTATGTCTGGATATTGCAACACATATAGGTTTGACTCAAACACACGTCCTCCTATATTTAATCCCAATTGCATGCACATCATACCCATGACACATGAACTACCTATAGGGCTTCTAATTAGCAGTGGTTTATCAACAATCATACAGTTCAATTTTAATTGTTGTGCAATATCATGAGAGATCAATGAGTGTGTAGCCCCAGTATCATATACTACTGTTAAAGGTATTGAATGGATAAGCAAAGTACCTTCAACTTGCCCATGCTTTTCAACATTTGATCCCTCAGCTGCCTTGCCTTTCCCTTCCAAAGCCCCTAATTTTCCTTGCTTAAAATCTGGGCAGTTCCTCTTTATGTGACCTTCCTTCCCACAATGGTGACAATTGAAGGATGTTGGTCTAGGATTGGTGCACCTATTTTTCATGTGCCCCTCTTGTCCACAGTTGTAACAAGTGATCCTCTTCTTAACTTCAGCAGTTCTGGCTTCTTCTGGTTTCTTGGTGGAAGTTATGTCTGTTTTCTTTTTATCATAAGGGTGAAATTTACCCTTTCCCTTCTTGTTTTGATTATTTTTGAATGCCCTGAAATTCTCTCTAGCTTTATCGTGTTGTTCAATGCTCAGAGTCAAATCCAAAACTTGATCAAAAGTTTTATCCTTATATGGTAGCATGGCTCTACTAAGGCTAGAGTTCAACCCTTGGATATATCTGCCATTCTTAGCTTCCTCAGTAGTGATGAGCACTGCACCATACTTTGCCAATGATTCAAACTTCTGAGTGTACTCAGTGACACTCATAGTCCCTTGCCTCAATTTGATGAATTCCTCCAGTAAAGATTCCTTAGCTGATGCAGGGATAAATCTGCCTTCCAACATTTCTTTAAACTGATCCCATGTTACTTCTCCTTCAGGTCTTCCAGCTATGATAACCTCCCACCAATCCAAAGCTGCTCCTCTCAATTGCCTGGATGCAATTTGCCTCTTCCTTTGGTCTTCAACTTGCATGTCTGCAAAGATTCTTTCCAAAATTCTAAGCCAATTTTGAACCCCCATAACTCCTTTTGTGCCATCAAAGGTTTTGCCTCCAAGATTGGTAAAAGTCTTGAGTAGTTTGGAAAGTTCCTCATGTGGATTTTCCTGCCTGTTGCCTACTCCATCTCTTATGGCCCTCATGAATTCTTGCACATTCACCATGGGTGGTTCACTTGTTCCTACATTTTGATGTCTGGGTCCTACCATAGCTCTATGGATATAACACTTAGGTTAGTCTGTTTTGCCTAATTCTCTATAGATTAATTCATTTTAATTTATCACTTATTCTGTCATAATAGATATCAATAGTGTAAAATAAAAAAAAAACATCCAAAGCAGTAACACTTCTATACATCCAATGCAAACAAATTCATACAAAATTTTTGCTATGTTATTTAACAACATAGCTCTGATACCAACTGAAATGACCCTTCTATTCCCACCCTAATTTCATAAGGATTTTTTTTTTAAGAAATGATATATAGATATATCATTCATTACAAATATATTTCCCAGGGTCATTTTCTTTCTCCAATAAACAAAATATATCCAGGATCTTTCACAATATAAAAATATTGTTTTAAGTCTAAATCATCCCTAACATACATATATGAAGATATCTATGTTATATTCTACTATAATCAAAGCATGTTAATATGTAAGTAGAATTCCTTTCAAATCTATTAAAATGTGATAATTCCTTAAAAAGATTAATTATTGTAATCTGATTTTTGACCATAGAATCCACTGGAAACATGTACTTTAGCCTGTTATTATAATTGAGAAATGATTAAGTAATAATCAGTAGAAAGCAAGCTTTTTATATGAATGGTTATGTTAAAGTCTGAATAGTATCAAACTCAGGCTAAAAGAAAGTGGATCCTAAGTGAACACAAGCAACATCTAGGCGTAATGGAAACGCGCCTAACTAACACATGAGAGGTCACGAGTTCGAGTGCTATGCTGGTCGGTTCAAACCCAATTTTTGTTTTTTTTTCTTTTTATTTTTCTCCTGTGAACACAATTGTCTGAACCTATTATAACCTTGGCCATGAAACAGATCTAAAAACTTAATTTCAATCCTTGGTTGCTGGCTGGACCCAGGCTCAAGAAAAATGGCTATGTTAGCCTTGTTTTGGTTTGCACTACTCAGTTACAAAATACTAGCTATATTATTTTCTTTTCAAAGCAATTCAAACTCTTTCTATCAGATTTTCTTTTTGACTTGAACATGGATTTTCTTATGCCAGATCTATAGATATACATACAAACCACAAATTCTTTTAATCTCAGATCTTCTACCATTTAGCCTAACTGTTCTGAAGCTTAGAATTCATTTTTCTTAGCAAAGCATTTAACAAAACAAAGCACATAGTTCAGCTGAGACATATAAGTTTAACAACTACAAAACAACAATTAACCATACATTGGTTTCTCAAAGTAATTTTAAACAATAGGTCTTAATCTAGTTCATCATGAAGGTGTAGTTTACTTCAGCAAAGCCTTTTAAAAACATAGCATCCAAATCTTAAGCAGTTTAACATCCAAAGCCTGATCAAAGCAATTCCTATTTCCCTGCAAAACCACCATGAACTGCCCCATATGAATATGAGACACCCAATGGTGCATAAACACAAAAGGGTCAGACTATTTGTCTGGTATGAATAATCCAACTGAATACATGATCTCATTCAATTCTTTTTATAAACAAACTTTACATGAATAAGAAACTCAGTATCTTCCTTATGCTTGTTTTTGTGAAGCATGTTCCTTCATCTCAGTGTTAACAGATTATTTACACATATATTCACCATGACTTGATTCCTAGAAAAACAATCATAAGATTCATCCATAAAAAGCACCAAAACAACCAAATACAAACATCAATTCAGTTATCATCCCCTTTTTAACTTTACTGGCCATCAGGGATTTTGCCCAGACCTCTCCTGAATTTATTCCTAGAATTCATTATCAAATATAACAGGGTCTTTAGCTACTTTCTTCTTTTTAAACACACACTGCCTGGGACATTTTCTCTGTTAACCCAGCACACTCAGGCCCCTGGGTATAAATATACCATGTGTGAACTTGCAATATTCCCATTGCCAAGCTATACTTTGGTAGCCCTAAGATCCCAAGTCCTTAGTTAAATTACTAAGTGTTATTATTATTTTTTCATAGCAGTGCTAATCCCTTCTGCATCTCACTTCTTAATCAGAGAAATATAAATAATGCAAGCAATATGTATTCATCCAGAGTTTGATAAGTTATATTCTCATAAGCAAACATTTTATCATGAAAGAGGGAGGTGACTTCTTAGCACATTATTTTTGCCTGTGGGTTTCACTGGATCAAGATGTAAGCATATGGTCCTGAGTAATTTGCTTGGTATATATTTTCCCTTACCTCTGGTTCAATCAGATTCATGATCTGGCTAAACCACAAGTATTTTTGGTTTGGGTATTTCATAAAACATAGAAGCTCAGCACATGTACAACATTGCACTTCTATATTTTCTTTTGTTTTAATTAATATGAGGCATAAGCAACAACACAATGTTACAGCCCATATTTCTTTCTACCTTCAGACCATACACCCACTACTTGAATCCGGGGATTTTTATTAACAACTTATAAAGAAAACTTATAAAAGAAATCACTCAATCTCAAAGCTAATCCATATCTCAAACAAACATTTTAGTTCATGTATCCATGACTCTTATTTTTCTGGGTAAATCAGATAGAGGTTTTACCCTTAAACAAATCATTAACAAACCAAAGTCATTCAATCATAAAACATAACTTGTAAAAGAAAATTAGCTCAAACTGGCTGCCTCAATATTCAGGTCTTAATGCCAAAGTTTTCAGTGAGATTACTCACCTTAATCCTTCTTCTTCCTATGCCTTATTAACCCCCTTTTAGTCTTCTGCCTTCTCCTATTTTCTCTGGTTTATGCCTTGTATATTTTTCTTTAGGTTAATGAAGAACAAAAACATATGGTCTTACTATACTAGGCCTTTTATATAAATCTTGGCTGTTACTAGGGTTTATGGACTTACCCAATGTCAGTTCTACCCCATCCCAAACATAGCCTGCCTCTGGTTTGATTCAAGAAAAAGAAAGGGTATGTGGTCCTTGTTTTCCTTTCCAGAAATTAGTTTCTCTCTTTTAATTTTCCCTGGTCATGTCATATGCATGACTTCCTATTATTATTGTTATTATTTTCTTAATAAAAGAAATTACTGAGAATAGATAAAGTGCTTGTTTAGGGACTCATGCCATTTTCATGCAATTTCTGTTTCTTTCCAGAGATTGATTGACTGTATGCATGTATAACTTATGTATACCTAAGCCTCTTATTTTTCTTTCTTTAAATAATTTTTTTAAGTTTATTTCAGCCTAGCTTCTTATTTTCTTTGTACTATATTTTATTTAAAGACATAATTCTATCTTTATGCATATGTATTTCTAAATCAGTTATTTTATTTTATCTATTAATTTCTGCCAAATTTTGTTACACAGAAATCTGTGTGCATGTGTACACTGTCTTGTGCACATGTACATGCTTTATACTTTGTATCTGCAAATCAATTTCCTATTCCAATTTTTCCAATGCAATTTCAAACAAATACAAACTAAATTAAATCATGAAATTACTCACAAAAATCAGGGTTATCACAGAGTTATAAAATCGATGCTTTCCATAGTTTAATTTTATAAACCAAAAGACAGTTATTTGATGTAGTGATAATGAGTTATCTATTTTATAAAATATGTTTGGGTTCATGCAACTGAAATATCATACAGACCCCATGATATCTGCAGGCAACTTTACAATTTACACCTTGGATTTTCCTGCATTTTCTTGCATGCCCAATGATAACTGCAACTAAGCAAATGAATTCAATCAGCATATTGAAAAAAGCAATTATTTTTGTTTGCCATCATATAATTTCAACAGTGGTCCATGTTCTAGGTATAGCTAGCCTTTAATATTCATCATTATGGTCCGTTCACTTTTACATGTTGATTGAATCTTTTCCGATTGAATGTTGTTGCCAATTAGTCATAACCAGTTAATACAATGTAGTGTAGCATTGGAAAATCGACCCATCTTTGTTGAGGTTATTTTCACTATACTTTTGTAACTGAAAGTGCAATGTGTAGTTTATATAGGGCATTAATATTATATTACACTTGTAATTTTAAGGTTCCTTTACTGCTCAATACAGTTAACGGTTCATAGATACCAAATGTTGCTTAATATTGGTTACCACTTGCCTAGTAATCATAGGGTGACCGTCCTACTTAGAACATGAATCTCAGAATTAGTTATAGGATGTAGTATATGGGTACTTTTGAGTTGTGGCCCTGTCATAAACCTCTCTAGTTATAAGGTCTCCCACCGCATGGTTTTGGCCTCTATTTATCATCATTATCTTCCTTGTCTTTTTCCTAAATGTTGGGGTTTGGGTGTCAATTGCATGTCTTATCAAATTCTGGATATTTAATTTATCATGAATACAATTACAAGTACTTCCTGGCCTGATAAGATATCTTGAGAATCGTTGTCTCTCTGTTCAACATCTATTAGGATTTGACGAAATCATGTTGCTCAAGTTGTATTTCATTGGATCAATGGAACACACCTAGTTCATATGTGCTCAAGATGAAACACACATTGATCCTTAAATGCAGAACACCTAGCATGCATGTGGTATTTATGGTTTGATGACCTCAAACTCAGTGTTCCATTGTTGCCTTGTTGTTTATTAGTTTCACTTGTTAACAATTGATGATTCAGTTTGTGATTCAATTTATTTCATATTAATGAGTCTGTTGTTTATTTACCCTTTTCTGATCATTTAAACCACCTGCAGTTACTCTGAAGGTTGTAGAGGAATGTTGCAACATTGTATTTGTCTTGGGTTTATTGTCATATTATCTTAAATTCATTCGAAGTACCATGTGAACTCAACAATGTGTAATAAATATACATGAATTGTGAATTATTATAGCAACACTGCTAATGATGCATTGCACATAAGATTGAAGACTTAAGACCAGTCTTTCTTATTATATCATTATAGTTTTCATGTTTAAATTTATAATATGCATCTGATGTCTGATGTAGTTAGTTAAACTAAGATATGATGCTCTGTAGGAATCTTTGCCACTTCTAACTTCGTTATATAATTATTTTAGCTAAACACCCTACCCCACTTCCAAGACAACGGAGAGCATATCACAGAAGAAATGTAACCTTTATATATCTTCATAACAGAATTACTAGAAATAACCACAAATCACAGAGTTATATATGATCTTGGGAGAATTAATTTAAAGGACAAAAATTTGTATATTTTTAGCCTCAAGGACACACCTCAATATTTTAACTAAAAGGACAAACATTCTCATAAAAATTATCCATAAGGACAAACATTCTTTCAAAATTATTCATAAGAACATTCTTCCAAAACTGCTACCGAACTAAAAACTGATACCTAAAAACTGCTACCAAAAACTACAAACTGATACCTAAAACTGCTATCAATAACTAAAAACTAATACCTAAAGAAAGTTGTCCTTGAGGCTAAAATATTGAAGGTCTGTCCTCGAGACTAAAACGCTGAGAAATTTTGTCCTTGACAATAATTTCCTGTATGATCTTCTATATTTTAATTGTTAGTTAACCAATAAGGAAGATGTTCATAATAGAGTGATCCTTATCATGGATGGCCCTGTTATGCTCGTAGTGATGAAACAATGAGGCAAAGTCAAAATGTGTAGTAAAATTGGCCATTAAACCTTTTGGGCCTTTCAACTAATGCATATTGACTCAATAACTCAACAAGGAATTGGTTGGGCTAACTATTTGTTTTGTGTTCATAGCTGAATGTAATACCTGCTTCTCACTGAATGAGTTATTGCAATGACAATCGTTTCGATACCTATATATAGAAATGCTGAATGGAGGCTTATATTTGGTGACAAAATTTGGAAAGATCCCACTTTTCATCCTTTCTCAACGATCATGGTGATTCATTACCACCATAAAGTGGGCAAAGGCACCTCCTAGCTTGTACAAAAAGCAAAAACCTTTTGACGTTTGATGCCTGTAGACAGCATCGTTCGAGCAGTACTGAACGTTGTTGGTACGTAAATTGTATCTACTCTTCCTGTTCGACTGTTTACTACATTTGTTTATACGTTTGATTCCAACTATCAACTCAACCTACACCGCAATAACACGAAATGGTAATTTATATTCATTTTCTTTCAAAAATGGTAAAAATCACAACTAACATATTTTATATATTGCAGATCGCTGCTAGTCCATCAACAAATATCAATCGTCGTCAAGTATGGGAGAAGACACACACGAAAAAAGATGGTAGCATATCAGATGCCACTTCTTCATACTTCGTAAGTCAAACAAATACTAACTTGCATATTCTTTTCATTAAACATTTTTTAGTGTACACTAATCTGCAAACTACAATCTCCACTATGTACTTAGGATTGATTATGAAGTTATTATGAACTTAGGAACCAAGATTGTAAGTTTGAACTATATCCACTATGCCTAACATTGCTTTGCTAAAGATAAATATAATTTATCATTTTGTCAGTTTTCTGCACTTCTTTAGAATTTAGTATGCATTCAGATAACAAGAAGTTGGAAAAATACTAATATGCATAAACTTTCAGTAATATGATATATGGATTAAACAAATACTAATTGCTGTTATTTTATAAATATTTCAGGATCAAATTGAGAAAGCAAAGGAAAAGATCACTAATAGTGATGAAGAAAAATTGACAGTGGATGAAGACATCTTATCACAAGTGCTTGGTAAGGATGCAAGGGGTAGGAGGCACGGTGTTGGGACCGTTGTACCAAAGACTAAAGTTAAGGCTTGTGCCATTGCACAGAAACGACTCAGACATGTTCGTGGAGACCATAATGAGTTGAAAATGAGGGTGGGAAGTTTGGAGGGTACAGTGGGAAGTATGTCTGGGCAATTGGAGGTTCTGATCAACATGGTGGGAAACATCGAACATGGAATTCGCGCACCGGGCAATTCTTCTGATGGAGGACGCGCCACACAATTCAATGCTCCTGAATTCATTGCTTCTCAGTTCTCGAATTCGACCGATGTAGAGAACAATCAAAGATGTGAAATCCTCAACTCTGACTTAGACATAATAGCAACAGGTATTTATTACAAGCTTTCTATTTTTAGTTGCTTTCGAGCAGATATTTTGTTGGATAGATCTAGACATCTTTATTGCAATAGGTACTATATGCCGAGATTCTACATCGTCCAAAATCCATAGGAAATCTGTACCACCCACACATGAAAAAGTGGTGTTGGACAACATACTGCTACCAGATGAGAGAACCAGCAAAGTAAATCATCAATTTGCAGAGACCTTTGCTGAAGTTGGAGTGGGTGGGTATGTGTGCCATCCGAAGGGTCTTATTCAATATCTTTAGACGTTGGAGCAGGTATATTTTCTGTTTATGTTAATATTTTACTATGTATTGTTTTTTGAAACCTCTTCCACTATATACATGACATGTCACATTTAATTTCCTTAAATGTGATAAGGAAAAAAAACACGTTTGTAATGCTTCATTCCTTTCTGTTTTGAAGTTGTTTGAAGAGCTTGTTCTTTAGATTCGCTGTGGCTAGATTTAAAACATATCTGTTTTCGAAATGCTTGATATAGGACTGTGACCAGATTCATTATTTTAAGAATAGTTGAGTCTTGTTGTTTTTTGTGGTATGACTTGTTATACAGATTGAGTTATCTTCTTGCCTTGAACTTTACTTGTAGTTGTACCATGCTGTTTTGGCTTGAGATGTTGTTGTTTGGATATCTTGTCACTATTTATATCAGTTTTGAAAGTTTGACCATTTTCCTTTTCTATTGATCACTTTGAAACTAGACACCAGATTTGATAATCTAGTTTAACTAACTTGAGTTTCACATGCTCTGTTAAGTCTGCATTATCATATATATATATATACGCACATGCATATATATATGTATGCATATATGTGTGGATGTGAGATTTCATTCTTGCAACTTGCACTGGTTTTCACTTGCCTGTAAACTCCTTCTATATGGTCTTGATATGAACACTGTTTGGAGATTGATGATTGTTCTTGTGAGTCATTTTGAAGCTTTGAGTCACTGCAATGATTTGCTAACTATGTACATGTGAGGTATATACTGGTCCTGGCTTGTTATTGCATATTCATGCTTGGTGTACTTCTTGTAGCTATTCGATCTTCCACATTGCAGTTGCATGTATGCTTCACACATATTTGCTTCACACAAATGCACACATATATAATTTCATTTTTCATCTCAATACACATGTCTATAACTGAGTCTAGACTCAGTCTATAACTGAGCCGCCATGACTCAGTTATAACTGAGTCTAAGACTCAATTTACTGAGTCTAAGACTCAGTCTATAACTGAGCCTAGACTCAGTTTACTGACTCTAAGACTCGGTTAAAAACATCGTCGAGACTCAGTTTCAACTTCATATCAGTATTCATGTTCATTAATATGTTGTATTCATATTCAGTTGCAGTACATGCTTGCTAATACAAACAATTATTTTTGTATGGATGGACTTGGAGAATAGAAAGTGGAGACTGAAGATTGAAGCAGTGAAGCTGACTGTGTAGTTGTTGACACTTGACATGTTGTATTAATGTAATGTAATAACTATGAACTATTTATAAATGAAGTAACTATGAAATGAGTGACTGTGTTGGAACCTAAGTAACCAAATATGTAAGGGTGGATTGGTAGTGATAATATGTATTGTAACTGAATGTATTTCTGTTTTAGAATGTAACAGAATGTATTTCAGTAATTTATTGTATAATATGCATCATTGCATTGTAATTGAATGTATTTCTGTAATGTATTGTATAATATGCATCATTGCATTGGGTATTAGATATGAACTATTACTGTATGTGTGTGATTATATAAATTGATTGTATATGTGCAGTATCTAGTTGAAAAATGGGTGCAGATTAATTGTCAACTTAGGCACGGCTAAAAGCCATATCTAATGAACAAGGCAATGGCTCAATGGCTCAATAAGATACGCCTTTAAGCCGTATCTATGGTGTCAGTTAGATATGGCTTTAAGCCGTATCTAACGGGTCACTTAGATACGGCTTTAAGCCGTATCTATGATGTCAATTAGCTAGGGCTTTAAGTCGTATCTATGATGTCAATTAGCTACGGCTTTAAGCCGTATCTTATTGACCATTTAGATACGGCTATGAGCCGTATCTAATTTACCCATTAGATACGGCTTAAAGCCGTATCTAACAATTAACGACGCCTGATTTTGATACGGCCTATAGCCGTGTCTAAGTTAATTAGATACGGCTTTTAGCCGTATCTAATTATCGTTTATGGTGTAGTGCCTAAAGTGTTAAATACTTTCCCAATGGCAATCATAAGAACTTAACCAAACCATTCCATACTACCTGGTGAAATTCGAGTATTCGCAAATGGGTTAGTAAATTACACTCAAAAATTCTATTCAATTAGTTATACCATATTCGATGAAGCATTACTTGAGAGCATTTAAACCAATCAATAATACTAAGTCAATTATTAGTACTCCTTATATTATAGAACTAAGGCTCTCAAAATTTATTCTCAAGATTTAAAACCTGAAATTAAACATTGGAAACCATTTAAAAATAGGCATCAAAATCATACACCTAAATCTTGAAATTCAACCGAGAAATCGACAAGAAAAACAAGAGCAAAAGAAGGGTTTACTGGCACAACCTAAAACACTCCCAAGTCAGCGACAAAATATGCAGTTTCGACCCTTTACATCTCAAAATTTTACAAAACGCAAAACATGAAAGTAGTAGATAAAGGTCTATGCTTTCCAAAAATAAAAGAATCTTCAAATTTGGACTTACTATTTAAAAGTTATGGCCGAAATAATTATAAGGTTTTAAATTAATTATCTCTATCGGTTATTCTTAGGCCAACAACAATCAAATGCTATTTCGACTATATAAACCACACAATATTGCAAAATTCAAAACATGAGTGTTGTAGGTAAAAGCCTATGATTTCTAAAACATAAAAAATTATCAAATTCCAATAAGTAACGTAAACGATATGGCTAAATCAATTTCAAGCTCAAAACTTAGAAATTTATACTAAAGATAGAATTACAACCATACTTTCAATTCTATTTCAGGTCAAGTAAACGACAAAATATCAACAAGTAACCAAAAGAGAAATTGTTTCTCATTGAGTGTAGTTCTAACCTAAAAGGATTGACCCCAAACGTGTTCGAAACGTGCAAGTTATCGATGATTTACTTCAGGACATTTTCCTAATACATTTTCAACAACCATAAAGACATAAAATCATCATCTTAATTCACTTTCATTCATTGCAAAATCAACACAAGCAATTAGAAATTAGAGACAGATCTTGTGAGGTTCAACTTACCTTGAATTCCTAATTCAGTAGCTGACAAAATCACAACAGTTCCAATTTCTCAAAAGCAGGCCCTAGAACTTAATTTACACAAAACACAACTAAAACCAAATTCAACTTGCTGTAAACTAAAATCAACTAGCCTAAAGGATAGAATTGGGTTTCAAATCATTACCTTGATTTTCTTGGATTTTCTAGAAATTGATTCCTATTTTAATTTGCTAATTTGTATCTAGGGTTGAAGAGGAAATTTGGTTTTCTAACTTTCTGTTTACTGCATATGAAATGAATGTACAGTAAAATAAGAAGGAGAATTATGGTTTGTCTTCTCTTAGCTAAATGGTCTTGGTTCGAGTTAAGGAACAAACCCAATAAGCAATTAAAAAGAATTTGTTCTTTTATTTTTAACAAAGTCTTTCTTCTTTTACTCCTAATGCCCTTTTATTGTATTTTTAAAGACTTAACTTTTTTTACCATGGACTTGAAAATAAGATCAATACTACAAAATCCTACAATATACACTTTTAATTTAGAAATCAATTCAAACACTAATTAATTTTTTTTATCATTATTGAAAAAAATCAAAATAATGACTTTAAAGTGATTTCTAACAGTTTGAAAATTCCTTCATTTTCTAATTTCACAATTTTTTAGAATTAATCATTTTAAAACAAATTATCTTTTATAAAAGAATACAAATTCTAGATTAATGATTTAAATTCTCCAATTAAAATCATTACTCAATTTATTTTATCAACCCAAAAATCAGGGTTGTTACTTACCTCTATCTAATTGGGTAACTAATTAGATACATGATCAAGTCAACATAGTTCTCCTATCATAAATTGGACTTAAAGGGACTACGATTCATAAACATATATGTAATTACCAAACTACATAACATATAACAATGCAAATGTAGCTTCCAAATCTACCCACTTAGGTTTATATCTTTTCATTCATATTCCAGTAATTTGATTGACTTTATTATTTTCAAAATATAATCCTTTTCAGAAATAATCTTTTCAAACTAAATTCTTAGTTTTATTTCAAATCCTTTTGAAATAATAATATATATCTTTTGTATCAAATAACACTTTTCTTGGGATCTAAAACAAATCACTTTTTGAAAACGGTATCAAATATTATGTATAATAATACAGTGTTGTATTTGATACGTTTATTTCAAAATCTAAAATACTCTACTATAAAACCATATCAATATATATATAGATATATATGCAACCAAATCGAGAGGTTTCACCCATAAATAAGGCAACTGGGTTCCAGCCTCTCTAAAATCAATAAGTATACCCCTCTATATAAAGAGTGGACAATACCCAGAGTTACACGAACCATCCGCACACTTTTTAGTTATAGGTTACCAAAATCATTGGTAACATAACAAACTATTTTGTTTTCCGAAGTGACGAATCATTTTGCATTAATATTCACAAATCATTTCAAAACATAGTATGTTTATTCCTTAAACTCTTTAAAAAGCCATTTTAAAACCACTAGGGTTTTAGTCCTCGAAATTCTCCTTTCATTTATGAAACATAATTTTATAAATACCTTTATATTAATCACCTTTTATATAAATCAACTCGAATTCCGTAATTAAATTATTTAAAAAATCTTTTGTAAATAATTTATTTTCAAATAAACATTTTATAACATATTCTTTTATGAAAATCATCTCTCAAAACAACTTCATTAATTTGAAGTTAAAATTTTAAATATTAAATTATTATAACTTATAAAAAGTTAAAAATCAATATTATCGCTAACCATCATATAGTCAAATTGTGAAATAAATCACAAGGTGTTAGCCTACAATTGTTTTCTACCCAATCCATGCAAAAGAAAAAGGTTATTGCTCATAAACTAGTTGATCCCAAATCAAACAACCAAACAAGAATAATAACAAGCCCATTATTATTAATAATTTACAATCAATACCTAGCACAACATTTAACCAATATTAATTAATGCACAATGTAATCGAACGTGGAAGTTATATTCGCTAATCTTATGTAAAATCAAAGGATATATTCACTTGGAATCATTTATTAAAATGTAAATGAATCAAAGAAAAGAGATTAAGATTACACTCACTTCCTATTTTCTTTGTTGGAGACTTGGAATATCTGGCCTTTAATAATGAAGATGAAATTTGGTTTCTTTCTTTAGTTTGTGAATGGATTAAAATGAGATATGGACTTGGTTGTTTATAGGTGAAGAGAATGGTACTTTAGTAATTATCTAACCTTCTATTACCTAACATGATTCGACCAGATTTTGGTCCAATAGAAAAGGAAAGCTTAGAGTGTATGTGTAACGACCCAAAATTTTAACTATTTAAAATTATTAAATTTAATATAATTATTGAAAAAATGGTTAGAAATAAAAAGTTAATGATTTATTAATGTAGTTTACTGAATATGAACTAGAATAAAAATTCCGAATAACAAAATTCAATAAGATAAGAGATGATAACTTATATTAGAAAGTAAATTAAATAATATTGAATTGTAAATAATTGCTATATTTAATTATTGTAAAATGGAAGTAGTTATTTTATTATTTGAATTCCTTTTAAAATTTAAATTTTATAGGTTGAATAACTTATATTTCAATTATAGTGATTTGTTTGATAAGTTAATTGTTTGAATTTAATATTTGGAATTATTTAAATAATTGAATCCTAAATCTAATATGAATGAAAATGATGTCGAAGTTGATTTAAATTTTATTTAAACCAGAATGAAGATTTTTACTTTTAAAATTAAATTTAAAGTGATTAAATTGATTTTGGAGAATTACTTGTTTTAATCAACGAGTAAAAATAGTCTTTTTGGACACTGTCTCGGATTTCGATGAAACTAGTTTCATCGGATCCATAATAGTATGTTATTATAGGATTTGAAGTTTCGTAGCGATCGGACTTATCGTTTGGCCGTGCGAGCTTGAAACACGTAGAAATTAATTAAAAGAATTTAAGTCAAAATAATTTGATTTGAAAAGCAATCTTTTCAATATGATGGAGTTGGCTTTTGATACATATTCCATTGTGTTCGGAATAGGGGTATAACATATAGAACGCCAAGCGGCACGCTTAATTTGGAGTTCGAAATTTTCGGGGATGAATAGTGCCGTAGGTGATTTTCTATAAATAGCCGTAACCCTTCCTTCATTTCGCAAAATGAAAACCTAACTGCTAAAAATAAAAATAAAACCCTTAAATCCGATGGTCGACATCACTCGGCGCCGCTAGGGACATTTTTAGGTCGGGGCTTCAACTGGAAAAAGGTGCGGCGTAGGGAGATTGACTTGTGGAATGGTGTGATTGACCTAAAATGGCCGGAGGCGATGGAAATTGATGTTCATCAGCGGAGCAGTTTTGGGTCACGTTTTCTATCGAGTGTGACGCGTGCGCGCAAGGGGCTTGGCTGGGCGACGGCTGCAGGCGAGGTGGCGGGGTCGCGGTGGCTGGGTGTCGGGTGGCAAGCGGCGATCTCTTTTAAAAAAAGCGAACGATGTCGCATGTTCCTGCGTTCTTGAGCTAAGAGAGGAAAGAAGGTTAAGATCTTGTTTAATTTAGATTATTTTGTTAATTATCATTTAATTTTATCAAATGTTAAATATTGAATAAGTTTTTCATACGAGGTCCATTCCGAACGAAACAAGTTGAACTGGATTCCTATTGGAATCGTCTACGATATGGAGTTCGTTTGGAATTTATTTGACTCTGAAAAATTTTCAGTTTCAAATAAAGATGAGTGTTTTAAACTGCTCACAAATACTAAAATATTTCATATGTTAGCTAAATTGAAATCATGAAGTGATTTATTTTTATTAACTGTTGTTTGGTAATTTAACCGGCATTTAAATTGACATAGAATTGAATTAATAGGAATTTAAATCGACAGTCAAATTTGAAATTGAAATTAAATTACTAGTTAAACACCTGATATTGATAACTATGTAACTGTCATGATTTATTGGTTGATTTGGATGTTGTTTGTGATGGATATATATTGGTTGATATATTGGATGATTGGATGTTTGTTTATTTATATATATCCTGTTATCACCCTATATATTATTGACAGTATATAAAACTGTTATTTTAATTATTTCGAATAAATTAAGAAATAGGTTGAAATAATATATGCCTATGACACTTTGATTTGGATTGAAACGATATATATCCATCTCTTAAATTAAAATTAAAATAACTAATCACTTGGCCATAGGATAGAAAATTATATACGAACATTGGATTGGTTAAATTTTTCGACTTTAAATTCTAGGATTTTAATTTATTCAAATGATTTTGTTTTATAAAATAAAATTGAATTGAAATATGGGAATTGGATTATTTTCGAACTCGAGCTTCAAAATGTTCGAATTTAAATTTGTAAAAGAAATTTGTTTAAAGAATTTAATTTGGAATTTGAAGTTATGATTGAAATATGACTTGAATTATAAAAATTGAATTGTTTTAAAGGTTTGAACTTTTACTTTAACTTCAAATTTATTTAAGTAAAAATGATATAAATGGATATTTCAAATTTGATCTCAAAATTGAATTATTTTAAAGATTTGAGTATAGATTTCGAACATTGAATTGAATTTGATTTAGGTGATTTAAAACGGTATATCAAAATTGGACATGAAATTTATATTAATTGAAATGGTTTAAAAAATAAGAATTGAATTGAAATTTATACCATTGCATCGAAGCGTTGAATTGAATTTGAAGTTAAAATGAACGTTTCGAAATTGAAGTTAATTCAAAATGAAATCGGAATTGAAGTTGATTTGAATTTAAATCAAAATTGAGTCAACTAAATTGAAAGATTTGAAATCGAATTTGTTTGGTTTGAAATTTGGACCTGAGTACAGATTTATTGAAAATGGAAAGAAACAGTTTTAAATTTGAAACTATTTTCACTATAAATTATTTTCACTATAAACTATTTTTACTATAAATTGTTTTAAAATTTATCTTTTTAAATTTTCAAATTATTTAAAATTTCAAATCATTTAATATATAATCTATTTTAATATCTAAACTATTTTAACTATTTAGCCTATTTTTAACTATTTAAACTATTTTAAACTATTCAAACTATTTTCTAAAAATTCAAATTGTGCGAAGTTGGAATGTTTATATATAAATCTTTGATTTAAATACGATTGTGCTTAAAATGAAGTTATAACCAAAGTCAAAATTTGAAATAATTTTTTAAATGGAATTGATTTCAAAGTGAATATGATAATTTTGAAATGAAATTGATTTTAAAGTGAATATGATATTTTGATATCAAGTATGAATTGTTTTCGAAATGTAAAAGAACCAACCAGTGTATAAAATGACGCTTGATTGTTAAAGAGACCGCGGCCTCTTACTGGCATACTCTCTGTCAATATTGGAACCACTTTAATAACTGTGTACGTGGAGGAGACTCTAGAACGAAGTGGTTGGATTTGGTTTGTGGATTTGAAGAAAGAGAATGATAGTGGATAGCCCCAACACTTGTGTCAATTTGAAATGACTAAAACAGAATGGCTTGACAGGGCCAATGAGGGTAGCTACCTCTAGTGGACATCCATTCTTCGATTTATTTTTGGACTCGATCCATACTATTTCCTTGATGTTGGTTTCGTTTGCTGCACCAAGATTTGGGATGACCTCCCTTTGACTCGATATGGGATAGATGGACGCGGTGGGCGATCGTAGCTACGATGTGCTACCACCAGCCCTACAATGTGAACTGGTAGTATCCTACCTTGGGCATTGCCACACGTGCCTTGTCATACTTTTATCCTTATACGAGACCACTATGAGTTTGGTTTAGTGTTGTCGTATCATGGCGCATTCCTATCCCCGACGTGCTACTGGGGCGTTATATGCAAACTATATGACAATGCTTAAAAACGCATTAATGGGGATTAATGTAAAGCCATAACGCTAGGAAAAATATTTATTTTATTGATTAGATGTTACACATATAACGTATTCTACTACATATAGATGTTTTGACGGATGTTTAAGAGATGGAAAATCCTGTAACATCTTTTGAGTTACTGCACGAACGTTGTACACTGGATAAGAGATGTAAAACCCCAAAATATCTCTGACACTATTACACTCATGTTATACATAATATTGATTTGATTCATATAAGAATATTTTAGTTCTGACTCGAGTGTATTATTTCACTTTATGCTTGGGTCAGCCCTGAGTATTTGGGTGCATTGAAGATTATTTTCGGGAGGATGAGGACAAAGATTTGGTATATTATTACGAGTATTATTCCCTCATCATGTTGTTCCGCTGCATTATTCTATTATTCTATTGTATATATAACTCTAATAAATTTTTTATAAATTATAATCAAATGTATAGTATAAACAGCTTCATGAACTTTTTGTTTGATTATTATATTTTGTCATTCCGCTGCTAAATTCTGTGTTTGTTTTCTTCTTTTCTTATTTTTCTTAATTAACCCCATTGATTATCTATGTTTCGGATTGTTTTGAGTTGGACATGTGTGGTTTGTTGTCGACTTAAACCTTCCGAAATGCAGATCGTCATAGTTGGTATCAGAGCTTTGGTTTAGCGATAACTTGAGCTTTGATGGGGATTGACTCATTAGAGATAGGGTAGTAATACCCTAGAATGAGTTTGTATGAGTGTGTGTGTATATATATGAGAGCATGTACTTGTTAGTATTATAAATTATTTTATATTGTGTTTACTTATCTGTTGAGTTGTTTATGAATTTTGGTCGGTACATGAGGCGCTATGTTATTGATAGGGATTTCTAAACATTTAAATGAGGCAAGTCGACATAATATTGTTTTTAAAGAGGGTAAATGAAATAATTTTACCAAAATTATATTTTATATATAAAACGATAACTTTCATAAACCTGTATGATTATTAGTGAATGTTGTTTGTTAGGAGATGATAATACTTAGTTAGCATCGATTATTGTTTGAATTAAACTAAAATGAATACTTTATGTAACGATCCACTTTTCCGTACAGTTTAAGCTAACAATAAACCACACATGTCCAACCAAAATTGAACGTAACGGCGGATGGTTAGGGAAAAAGAAAGAAGATAGAAGATGAGAAGAAACTAAACAACACAGAATCTCACATCGGAATGAATAATCCATAATAGATAAAAAATCTTTACACAAAAACAATACTGTAATATATGTATATATAGACATTAATCAGATTATACTAACCTATTCAGCACGAACAGTTATAACACCCTGTCCTCACAATTGCTGATAAATAAAACAATGAATGTAGCAGAAAAATAACAATGTACGAGAATACGTCTCTGGGCCTCCAGCTCGTCTCCTGAAGCTTCAAATATCCAAGTAAACCTGGAAATATGCTCGGTCTGACCCAAGCATTATAGGAAAACAATGCCTGGGCCAGTCTGGTAAAACCAGCATGAGAACTTAAATAACTAGGAATTTTATTAGTTATAATTTTTAAAATCTTTTAAAATCAAAGACATCTCGTAAGACCACGCCACACATAAGCACGGACGGGTTTTTATCTTACGATAACCAAAACCATTTATATCAGAAAATCCAGCGATATTATAATAACGTCTAAGAGAAAAAATAATAATAATCAAGTAACTGTGATGCTCATGAGTGTACATCACAACAATACTAGATATATAATCGAAAACCGATAAGGCTCGTTCGCTAATTATTTAGGATTTCCATGGAGGTGTCCTCAGTACTTCGAGGAACGGTTCTCCTACAGATATTCTTTCGAAGCAGCATACATCCCTAGTGATGTACCATAGAAAAAATATAGCTGGTCTGGCTAATACCGAGTGCATCGCCCCATGCATGCCTAACAACTGTAGGTAATGTCTAAGTGGAGCCGACTACACCCTATGGGTTTGCCAACCCTACTGGCCATGCCTCCTATCTCTGGTTTTAGTCATTCCCGCTAATAGACTATGTCCAGCATTCCAGCTTACGCATCGCCATCAAATAGATCATGGAATCCCATATGGATTCCAATACCCCAATGGGTCTCGGAATCACACATAGATTCCCATATCTCAATTAGATCTTGGAATCACACATGATTTCCATACCCCAACAGGTCTCGGAATCACACATGGATCCCAACATCTCAATATATCACGAAACTCCTCCATAGAACCGTATATGTTTTTCGGAGTAGTCATGGGTTCGAGTCATCTCTTATGAGTATACTCTTCCGTTTCCCGGGTGCTCCCTAAAACCAAACGTCGATGTCTGGAATGCTCAGTACTGGTTCTTTAAAAAATAATTAGACAATACATAAGAATGGGGATCACTCCGTAACCGTTTAATTGGATGGATCTCCTTACCATTTGTCCTAGAAGAACGAAACAAATTTATATGTACAGTTTAGCACCCCGATGGTAACTGTACCATATAAACCCCATGTTTCCCCTAGATATTTTCAGAGTTAAAATCCTTCGGTGTTAAGTTGGGTATATTTTCCTACCACCAAAATTAAGAAGGATTACATATTTAGGCCAAGCTTTGATAGTCCGTTATTTAACTACCGAATACACAAAGCCTCTTTAATTAATCTTTCGTTAATTTAAAATCACATTTAAAATACTTGGAAATCACTTCCATATACTTATTTCAACAGAATAAGTATATTCACAAACCCCTATATTTTCGATACTTAGAAAATATAACCATATACTTATCTCAATGGTATAAGTATATTCACAAACCACTTCACTTTTCAAACTTGGAAACCCTTCCATATACTTATATAATGATATAAGTATATTCACCAAACACTTAGAAAGATTTCCTATTTTGAAATCATATTTAAATGATCAAACCCAAATGTCATCTGAAACGGAGAAACCCAAAACACCAATCCCTTTATAAAACATTCTTAACAAATTCCAAATCCCATCTATAAAACTTCTCCTTCTCAGATTCTTTAAAACTCATTTATAAATTCTTTTCCAATTATCCAAAGCCATTTATAAAACTCATTCCATATTTAAACAAACCTCTTTAATAAACTCCTTAAGTCAACAAGGTTCCCTTGATAACCCATATATTATTTAAAATAACTTTAAATAATTTAAATAGTAAGTTATTATTTTAAACATCCTTTTATTTCCTTCAAATTAGACCTCATTTAAAATACTACCTTTAATATCTCATTAATAATATATTAAATAAAATTTTAAACACTATTATTATATTAATAAGTTAACTTCAAAACAATATTAATATAATAATTAATTAGTTAACTTTAAAACATTCTTAAAACAATAATTAAATAACTTTAAACTAATATTAATATGATAATTAATTAACCTATAAATACAATTAAATAACTTAAATTAATATAATTAAATAACTTTAATTAAAAATTAAAGTGTGGTTAAATCATTTAAAATAAATAATTAAATATATAATTAAAGCATTTTTAACCCATAACTAATAACTTTTAAAATATTAATAAAACATTTTTAAATAACATTAAGAAATAACTTTAATATATAAATAAATAATTAACTTTATATCATTATTAAAACAATTATAAATTATCTTTAAAATATTATTATTATTATTAATAAGTTATTACCTTTTTAAAATCTTATTACTAAAATAAAAATAATTATTTTTAAACCTCATAATAAAAATAATTATTCTGAAAATAACTTTCAATTCAATAATTAATTGTTCGAATTTGAAGGAGGCTTAACGATCACCATGGTACTTAAACAAGCTGCCATATTATTCACTTAACTTTTCAAGTTAATAACAGATATTTACTGTAACAACCCGAGATTTTATAACAATTAACTATCGTCAGTGTGACGCTTAAATTGTTTGTTTAATTCAGCTGAAGTTTTAATCGAGTTGAAAATTCTTTTGTAATTCGTTAAAAGAATTTTGCGGGCTTTATAAATAAAATAACAACATACTTAACCCATACCTTCTCTATACCAGCCCATACCTATACCACGTTTTCTCTGATAAAACGACATCCCCATCCCCTCTCATTCACTCGTGCCCGAGAATAAATCAAAGAAAGAAAAAAAAATGGTGGCGTCTCAAAATTTTAGGGCTTGGCCTCGTTTCTCGTTCTCCTCTCGTTCGATCTGGCGAATTTAGGGCTTCGTTCTTCCTTCGATCGTGGCTCCTTCGCGCACGACCTCTTCGATCTAAGGTGAGTAAATTCCCTTACTCACATCTAATTCGAATTATGCGGGTTTTGTTCGCATTAAAATGTTTAATCGGCTGCTTTATATATTGATGCATGTGATTTTGGATCTCTGGTATTTTCAATTTCATAAATTTCTGGATTTTGGGTTTTGTTGGCTTCGGCCATTCGATTTGTTTGGATGCTGGTCATTGATCTTTAACCTCGCAAATTTCGTATGTTGTTGGGTTTTACTTGTCGCTTTAGGACTTCGGCCATGATCCATGATTTCGTCTTGGACTCGTTTATTGCTTTCGACTTTGAGTCGCTTATCATCTGCATCGAATTCGAACTTGACTTACTGCAGGCTTTGATTCGTGCATTCGAATTTCTGTTGACATTCATGTATATGTGAGTCTGGTTGCATTGCATATTGCATATGTTTCATTTAAATTGAAGACTGGTACTGATTTGAGTCTGCATTGTTACTTTTGAAATGCTGGGCTTGCACTGGAATTTGTATTGTATGGATATATATGTATATACAAACATTCATGTATGTATATATATATATATATATAGTGGTTGTATGCATTTTTGATCATCCTACTTTATATATATTAGTGTGATCACTAGCTTGCTATTGCCTCTGTTGTCATTGCCAGGTTTGCGTTATTACTTTCGAAATTCCCAGTACTTGTCATTGTGAAGTCTGTTACTTGAGCACATTTGTGGACTTCATACATATAGTGTACGAGTTTGCTCAAACCACATGTTGGTCAGTTTGCATCTGTTGGTATTGTTTCTGGCCATTCTTTGTTCCAGTAGCATATTATGTGCACATCACAGCACTTTTGTTAGAGGCTTTGCATTTTGTTTGGAGTTTGATGCCTTCTTGAATTTCGCGGTCTTGTTGTATAGACATGCGCCTTTGAATCTGGGCAGCTTGTCACTGGGTTGCACTTGCTGACCCAGTTGGTAGTTGCGTAATTGCTGTGTCATGTTGTTTTGACTTATCAGAGTACACATGCTTGTCCACCTCTCTATTGTGCACTGACTTGAGTATTTGTGCATTAGTCACTTGAACTTGTTTATCTGGTATGTTGGAGTTGCAGTGTCTTGTCACTTGTGCTCTGGTCTTTGAACTTGAATATGTAGGCATTCATTTTGCACTTGCACTTGTATTTGTTTTCACGCTTGTGCAAGCTGTTATAGTCTGGACTTGATTTTACTACCTTCAGTTGTATACGGTGGTGATTTGGCTTGATTTCCTTCGAGTTAAATTGGTCTGCACCATGTCTTCGTTGAGGCTTCACTTGATCAGTGGTCTTGTTTTATTTCTTTTGATTGTGTACATTTGTTGAACTGTCATTGACCTTCATGTGCATATGCAGACTATGCTTGTGTGGGTTTATGCCTTCGTGCTTGTGAACTGGTCTTCGACCATCTACTTGTAGCTGACCATCTTTGTGATACCTGAACTGGTTCACTTTGTAATTCCGGCTTGTCTCTGTTTCATTTTGTTGTTCATTGCAACTTTTTGTTCGCATTTTATTATGCAGACATTTGAGCATTTTCTAGTGTCGCTTTACCGCAACCTTGGTTTGCATACTTGATATGTAGTAACCTGTAGCACTTGTTCGACCATAGGTCACCCTGTCTTGTTTGATTTTGGTAAACTCTTGGCATTGACCTTTAAATATTGTGTGCTGTGGTGCCATATCTATGGTGCCCTCACCATCATACTGTTCAGATGCATGTTGCATTTATTTTTGGTTTGCCTTGTATATTTCAGTGAGCTTTTGCATCACTGTATCTCGTGCATTGTCACTAGTATCATGTATTGTCCTGTCTCCTTATCTTTGGAGCACTGTTCAGATGCAAGTTGCATATTGTTTCACTTGCTGCCACTGTCTTCTTTGTAGTTGCATTCTGCCCTTGTCTTTGCAACTGTTTGCTACTATAGCTTCATCGTGCTGGTTGCTTCGTATTCGCTTATGTCTGCAGTTGCATGTGCTTTGCAGTTTTTCCCCCTGTCGGGATTTGTTCTTGAATTCACTTGAGTTGAACCCGATTTCGGGGTTTGACCTTGTGATCACTTTTGACTTTCACTGAGCTTTTGTGTATCTCTTGCGATAGTGGCGAGGCAGTACACGCGTGCGTGTACTGCAGCCCTATCAGATTTGACAGCTTTAAGTTGATTTAGTCGAATTGATAAATTGTTTATTTATCTCTGTTGATGATTTAAATCTGCTGATTTTTGTTAAACACTGTTTAGTGTTATATTGACCGTTATCCGGTTTCTTTGTTTAAAGAATCGGATAGACGGGAATTATTGTGACTGTCGTCTATTTAAATTATTACTGCCTATATGCACTAATAAACTGGTTTGAATTAGACTGACCTGGGTATTATTTTCTTTTGAATGTAATACTCGGGTCAGACCCGAGTTATTTCAGGTTGTAGATTTTCTTCTTTGAGTTGCTGTTCGGGATTTGAAGACTTTTCGCATCTTCTGAAGTTGTCATTGTCATTTGTAGTAGTCGTGTCATTGTATAGAACGATATGTATTCATGTATATTAGTCGATAATGTACTTGTATATATAACTTCTAGAGTCGATAGTTGTAGTTGTATCGTATGTATTGTGTCAACTATGTATTAACTGACATCAGTTATATATATATGAGTCTTTTGTTTTTATCTGTGTTCCGCAATTATATTATCTGTGTTATTGTTATATCTAATGTCCTAAACTATTATGAACTATCGTAGTTTGTTTTATACTGATAATTGGATATGTCGATGGGAGTAAATAAATAATTGATGAAAAATAAAAAGTATATACCACTCCTATCGAGATAACCAATATTAGTGTAAGGCCAATTACGGATGGTCGCTCCTATCCAGCCTTATTCTTCGTAATAATAGACAGTATTTCTTTTAATACTCTTTGTTATTATGAGCATAGAGGTGGGGCGTTACAGTTGGTATCAGAGCTTGGGGTTTATGGACATAATATAAAACATAACTTGGATAGAACATATGTTACAACTATTGGTCGATGTTTTATCTGTGATTTGAGTCAAAACTAAAGTTTTGAAATTTTGATGAAATTTTTAAATATCTTTATTTAAAAATAAAAGTGGAATTGTGTTTGGTTGTTTTGATGAAATTGTGTTCCGATAATTTGATTGATTTGTGTTCTATTTATCAGAGTGCGCAGCGGAAACAGTGAAACTGTCTTCGCTGAGTACAACGGATAATCTTTTTGATTTAAAAATCGAAATACGAAATTGATAGGAATTTCATTCGTTGCTTACATAGCTGTAATTATTTTATTTCTTTGAGAACTTCGAATCCGAATTGAGGATTCGAAGAAATTGCAGATATGTGATTTTTGTTGAAATTTCCGCTGACTTTCTTTTGTACTAATCATCTATTGATTAGATTTTTGCTGTTTTAAATTATCTTCATTGAAGATACCTTCGAATGATTTCTTTGTTCATTCCGTAATACGTGCAAAAATTTGAATTGCACGTTATTGCATTTATTTTACGTTGAACCGATGCTTGGTTATGAAACGTATTTTGTTGCCGTTGTTTATAACGAAAATTTCTACACCAATGCTATATTTTGAAGCACGGTGTTTTGTGGCATTTTGATGAATGAAAATTCTCTGATATTACATTTTGATGTAAATGGTTTTGATGTGATTTTGACGTTTTAAAACTACTGTCTTTTTGGCTTCAGTAACCGTCAAATTTTTAAAAGTGGATTTTCTAGCGGATATTCCGCAATGCTGATTTTGTGATCCGTTTTTACGGTATTTTGAGAAGTACAATTTCCTTATCGAAATTGTTACTAATATTGCTGCTTTAATCACGTGATTGGAAAATCGTTTTGAAATGAAAATTGTTTTATAAAATTTTAGCAGTTTGCGTTTTCAAAAGAATGAGAAAGCGACTTAAACGATTCAGCAAAATCGAGGATTATGACCCCTTTCTTTTACTGTTTCGCTTAACTCCGGACTTGTTCAGTTGAGAATGCGAATTGTTATTTTTACAAAATAAATAAAATTGTTTCAGAAATTTTAACAGTTTGCGCTTTCAAAAGAATGAGAAAGCGACTTAAACGATTCAGCAAAATCGAGGATTATGACCCCTTTCTTTTACTGATTCGCTTAATTCCGGACTTGTCCGTTTGAGAATGTGAAATGTAATTTTACAAAATACACAATTTTGCACTTTCAAGGAAACGATGAAGAGAATCAAACGATTTAGTAAAACACGTGGTATGGGACATGTGCGTTTGCTATTTCGGTTAATTCCGGACTCGTTAATTGAAATATTTGATGATTTCGTGTGCTTTCGAGCCACTATGAGGACCTTCGGGTCATTTGTTGGGCTTTCGGGCCACTCTGCGGACCTTCGGGTCAAATACCAGTACTAGACCTTCGGGTCACTCTGCGGACCTCCGGGTCAATCTGATGGGCGCCAAAATTATGTTGAGTACTTGGTAGGCTTCGGCCACTCTGAGATGCACGTGCGGCGAATTAAAAACTCGCCATCTGATGGGATCGATCCAAGCTTTTATGTTGATTTTCTAGTCTTCTTAATTGATTTCTAGATATTTGTTGTTTCCAATTATCTGCAGGTAATTGGATATTTGTTGATATGAGCTCTGATTATCGTTTTGTTAATCAGATATTTGTTGTTTCTAATTATCGCTTGTGATAATTAGATATTTGTTGATATGAGTTCTGATTATCGTTTTCGACAATCGGATAATTGTTGCATTTAATTATCGCTTGTGATAATTAAATATTTGCTGATTTTGAATTTAATTATCGCTTGTGATAATTAAATATTTGCTGATTTGAGATTTAATTATCGCTTTAGATAATTAAATATTTGTTGCTTTGAGATTTAATTATCGCTTTAGATAATTAAATATTTGCTGATTTTGAATTTAATTATCGCTTTAGATAATTAAATATTTGTTGATATGAGATTTAATTATCGCTTTAGATAATTAAATATTTGCTGATTTCGAATTTAATTATCGCTTTAGATAATTAAATATTTGTTGACATGAGATTTAATTATCGCTTTTGATAATTAAATATTTGCTGATTTGAGATTTAATTATCGCTTTAGATAATGAAATAATTGTTGCTTTGAGATTTAATTATCGCTTTAGATAATTAAATATTTGCTGATTTCGAATTTAATTATCGCTTTAGATAATTAAATATTTGTTGATATGAGATTTAATTATCGCTTTTGATAATTAAATATTTGTTGATTTGAGATTTAATTATCGCTTTAGATAATTAAATAATTGTTGCTTTGAGATTTAATTATCGCTTTAGATAATTAAATATTTGCTGATTTCGAATTTAATTATCGCTTTAGATAATTAAATATTTGTTGATATGAGATTTAATTATCGCTTTAGATAATTAAATATTTGCTGATTTCGAATTTAATTATCGCTTTAGATAATTAAATATTTGTTGATATGAGATTTAATTATCGCTTTTGATAATTAAATATTTGTTGATTTGAGATTTAATTATCGCTTTAGATAATTAAATATTTGTTGCTTTGAGATTTAATTATCGCTTTAGATAATTAAATATTTGCTGATTTCGAATTTAATTATCGCTTTAGATAATTAAATATTTGTTGATATGAGATTTAATTATCGCTTTTGATAATTAAATATTTGCTGATTTGAGATTTAATTATCGCTTTAGATAATTAAATAATTGTTGCTTTGAGATTTAATTATCGCTTTAGATAATTAAATATTTGCTGATTTCGAATTTAATTATCGCTTTAGATAATTAAATATTTGTTGAATTAGAAATTTGATTATCGTTTTTGGTAATTGAATAATTGTTTTCTGACTATAGTATGAGATAATCAGATATTTGTTTTGTCTTCTGATTATCGTTTGAGATAAGTAAATATTTGCGACTTTTGAGATTTGAGCTTCGTCTTTTTCTCTGGCGATTCAGGTGAGTAATTTGATTTACTCACATTCAATTCGTGCTCTGTATGGGATTTCTGCTCTGTTTTTCCTTCTCTTTTAGTTGCTGGAACTCGATTGATTCTTGCTTTAGACAGTCGTCTGATTTTGATTCCTTGATCCCCACGATGTTGATTCTTTTGATTTGAATCAGTCGAACCTTTTGATTTCTTATCTAATACCTCCCCGCTGACACTTGCTTTGCTTATACATTCGACATTGCCATGCTCTTTTGGTTGTTACCTTTTATCCATTTATTTCCTATGATTGCGTGGACGCAATTTTTATAAGGAGGGGAGTCTGTAACAACCCGAGATTTTATAACAATTAACTATCGTCAGTGTGACGCTTAAATTGTTTGTTTAATTCAGCTGAAGTTTTAATCGAGTTGAAAATTCTTTTGTAATTCGTTAAAAGAATTTTGCGGGCTTTATAAATCTAATAACAACATACTTAACCCATACCTTCTCTATACCAGCCCATACCTATACCACGTTTTCTCTGATAAAACGACATCCCCATCCCCTCTCATTCACTCGTGCCCGAGAATAAATCAAAGAAAGAAAAAAAATGGTGGCGTCTCAAAATTTTAGGGCTTGGCCTCGTTTCTCGTTCTCCTCTCGTTCGATCTGGCGAATTTAGGGCTTCGTTCTTCCTTCGATCGTGGCTCCTTCGCGCACGACCTCTTCGATCTAAGGTGAGTAAATTCCCTTACTCACATCTAATTCGAATTACGTGGGTTTTGTTCGCATTAAAATGTTTAATCGGCTGCTTTATATATTGATGCATGTGATTTTGGATCTCTGGTATTTTCAATTTCATAAATTTCTGGATTTTGGGTTTTGTTAGCTTCGGCCATTCGATTTGTTTGGATGCTGGTCATTGATCTTTAACCTCGCAAATTTCGTATGTTGTTGGGTTTTACTTGTCGCTTTAGGACTTCGGCCATGATCCATGATTTCGTCTTGGACTCGTTTATTGCTTTCGACTTTGAGTCGCTTATCATCTGCATCGAATTCGAACTTGACTTACTGCAGGCTTTGATTCGTGCATTCGAATTTCTATTGACATTCATGTATATGTGAGTCTGGTTGCATTGCATATTGCATATGTTTCATTTAAATTGAAGACTGGTACTGATTTGAGTCTGCATTGTTACTTTTGAAATGCTGGGCTTGCACTGGAATTTGTATTGTATGGATATATATGTATATACAAACATTCATGTATGTATATATATATAGTGGTTGTATGCATTTTTGATCATCCTACTTTATATATATTAGTGTGATCACTAGCTTGCTATTGCCTCTGTTGTCATTGCCAGGTTTGCGTTATTACTTTCGAAATTCCCAGTACTTGTCATTGTGAAGTCTGTTACTTGAGCACATTTGTGGACTTCATACATATAGTGTACGAGTTTGCTCAAACCACATGTTGGTCAGTTTGCATCTGTTGGTATTGTTTCTGGCCATTCTTTGTTCCAGTAGCATATTATGTGCACATCACAGCACTTTTGTTAGAGGCTTTGCATTTTGTTTGGAGTTTGATGCCTTCTTGAATTTCGCGGTCTTGTTGTATAGACATGCGCCTTTGAATCTGGGCAGCTTGTCACTGGGTTGCACTTGCTGACCCAGTTGGTAGTTGCGTAATTGCTGTGTCATGTTGTTTTGACTTATCAGAGTACACATGCTTGTCCACCTCTCTATTGTGCACTGACTTGAGTATTTGTGCATTAGTCACTTGAACTTGTTTATCTGGTATGTTGGAGTTGCAGTGTCTTGTCACTTGTGCTCTGGTCTTTGAACTTGAATATGTAGGCATTCATTTTGCACTTGCACTTGTATTTGTTTTCACGCTTGTGCAAGCTGTTATAGTCTGGACTTGATTTTACTACCTTCAGTTGTATACGGTGGTGATTTGGCTTGATTTCCTTCGAGTTAAATTGGTCTGCACCATGTCTTCGTTGAGGCTTCACTTGATCAGTGGTCTTGTTTTATTTCTTTTGATTGTGTACATTTGTTGAACTGTCATTGACCTTCATGTGCATATGCAGACTATGCTTGTGTGGGTTTATGCCTTCGTGCTTGTGAACTGGTCTTCGACCATCTACTTGTAGCTGACCATCTTTGTGATACCTGAACTGGTTCACTTTGTAATTCCGGCTTGTCTCTGTTTCATTTTGTTGTTCATTGCAACTTTTTGTTCGCATTTTATTATGCAGACATTTGAGCATTTTCTAGTGTCGCTTTACTGCAACCTTGGTTTGCATACTTGATATGTAGTAACCTGTAGCACTTGTTCGACCATAGGTCACCCTGTCTTGTTTGATTTTGGTAAACTCTTGGCATTGACCTTTAAATATTGTGTGCTGTGGTGCCATATCTATGGTGCCCTCACCATCATACTGTTCAGATGCATGTTGCATTTATTTTTGGTTTGCCTTGTATATTTCAGTGAGCTTTTGCATCACTGTATCTCGTGCATTGTCACTAGTATCATGTATTGTCCTGTCTCCTTATCTTTGGAGCACTGTTCAGATGCAAGTTGCATATTGTTTCACTTGCTGCCACTGTCTTCTTTGTAGTTGCATTCTGCCCTTGTCTTTGCAACTGTTTGCTACTATAGCTTCATCGTGCTGGTTGCTTCGTATTCGCTTATGTCTGCAGTTGCATGTGCTTTGCAGTTTTTCCCCCTGTCGGGATTTGTTCTTGAATACACTTGAGTTGAACCCGATTTCGGGGTTTGACCTTGTGATCACTTTTGACTTTCACTGAGCTTTTGTGTATCTCTTGCGATAGTGGCGAGGCAGTACACGCGTGCGTGTACTGCAGCCCTATCAGATTTGACAGCTTTAAGTTGATTTAGTCGATTTGATAAATTGTTTATTTATCTCTGTTGATGATTTAAATATGCTGATTTTTGTTAAACACTGTTTAGTGTTATATTGACCGTTATCCGGTTTCTTTGTTTAAAGAATCGGATAGACGGGAATTATTGTGACTGTCGTCTATTTAAATTATTACTGCCTATATGCACTAATAAACTGGTTTGAATTAGACTGACCTAGGTATTATTTTCTTTTGAATGTAATACTCGGGTCAGACCCGAGTTATTTCAGGTTGTAGATTTTCTTCTTTGAGTTGCTGTTCGGGATTTGAAGACTTTTCGCATCTTCTGAAGTTGTCATTGTCATTTGTAGTAGTCGTGTCATTGTATAGAACGATATGTATTCATGTATATTAGTCGATAATGTACTTGTATATATAACTTCTAGAGTCGATAGTTGTAGTTGTATCGTATGTATTGTGTCAACTATGTATTAACTGACATCAGTTATATATATATGAGACTTTTGTTTTTATCTGTGTTCCGCAATTATATTATCTGTGTTATTGTTATATCTAATGTCCTAAACTATTATGAACTATCGTAGTTTGTTTTATACTGATAATTGGATATGTCGATGGGAGTAAATAAATAATTGATGAAAAATAAAAAGTATATACCACTCCTATCGAGATAACCAATATTAGTGTAAGGCCAATTACGGATGGTCGCTCCTATCCAGCCTTATTCTTCGTAATAATAGACAGTATTTCTTTTAATACTCTTTGTTATTATGAGCATAGAGGTGGGGCGTTACATTTACATATTCCACGACATGTAAATAAATCCAACACTTAACCATCACTAGTTAATATATCACTAATTCAAAGTGGCATATCATTTACGATATATAATCAAACGTCCAAAACTATAAAATAGTAGAATGGGGATTTATTCTGCTGATTAATTATCAAATTAATTTAATTAGCGGAATGGTGTTTTATTTCACTAAAAAGATGTCCAATTACACAAATTCGATCAAATTTAACTCAAGAATAATTTATTTGGCCAAATAAACATCAATAACTATGGTATATAAATTTAAACGATGTTATTATTTAAAATAACACAATTTAAATCATGTCCGTATTAATATGTCATAAATTTATACTTGTCCAAAACTACCAACAAGTTACTCTACAATGTTGTACTCGTCAATACGAGTACAACACAAAAATCCGTGGGCAAATCGGATTACATATAAGAGAGTTAAATTATTTCAAACTTTCAATATTTTTAAATAATTAAATAAGTAAATATAAAAGTTCTCACCAAAGGTTTTGAAAGCTTGAAATACTTTAGCGCTCGGAAAGCTTGAAAAACCACAAATTCTTCTCGACAATTGGTCATTTTGCACTTGACTTTTGGACCCTTTCCTCTTAGATTTTGGAAAAGTGATCAAAAGGATAGTTTTAGAATATTCTTTACATATCATATAAAAAAAGAATTACTCAAAAAGGTTAAGTTTTGAGGATGTTATGGCCAAAACAGTGAGGGTTATTTTCGGACATAAAAATCTAGGTTCAAAAACACTCTTGCAAAAAATGAATTTTTGGAGAATCTAAGCTCGAAATCTGAAAAATTTCTAAACTAAAAGTTGTAGCCACTGGAAATATACATGATTTGAAAAAAATAAAATCTTAATTTGGTGGAGTATATAAGAAGTTATGGCCGAATGAAATTGGAGTAAAAATAGAGGAATTTGAATGGAAAAGGAGTTTGAAGCTAAGTTTAAAAAGTTTTAAAAAACTTAAAACTTGAAAATGTAAAACTTTAAAATGTTAAAGGAAGCCATTAAAGAGTTTTGGAGCTTTAGGAAGAAGAGATTTAGGAAGAAAAATTGGAAAAAGAAATGAAAAATGGAAGAAAGAAATAAGAGAAATGCTTTTATATAAATGAAATATGCAAAATTACTAACCTACCCTTGTACCATGCCCTCCATAACTTTGTGCCACCTCACCTTTGTCTAGCCTCTGGTCCCCTTCTAAAACTACATGCTCCAACATTCCCATGTGCTATATGTGCTTGCGTATCCTTTTTGTCTGCCTGTGATGTGACCACTTTTCATTTTTTTATATTTAGTTGCCAAACTGTCACATCGATGATTATCTTAACTTAATAAAGTTTATTAACCTTAATATATTCTCTTAAACCATGTTATATACTTAGTATATGTGTGTAAATATATATGAAAGTGTGCACAACATCTCAAACAACTTTTATACGATGAAGCGTCGAAAAATCAGAAAACAGTTTCCGGTCACATTTTCTGTTTTTCATCGAACTATATATTTTTGTAAACCAATTTTGAAAACTATTTCACCATCATTATTTATTATTAAAAAGAGTTTTATTTTCATTATAAAACCATTTATTTGAATATTTAAAATTAATTAAATATTCGCAATCAAAGCAATGAAATTCCGGGTTATTACATTCTTCCCCCCTTAAATGAATTTTGTCCCCGAAATTACAGCTCAGAACCTATCTAGAATAACTTAACACTATACATCAGTCCTTATTATGTACACAGATCATTCTTATACAAAAATATAATTCAATCACTATTTGAATACATAACTTAACTTCTGAACTAGTATCGTTTACCCGACTTTCTAGTGCGGACCCCGATTAGTCTCTTTGATTTGGAACCTCTATTCTCCTTACATAGTTGTAACTATGATAGAAAACTTTGGTCCCAAACCAAGAATCCTCATCAAGTGCTCGCCGTCAAAAATCGAGTAATAGATCCTTATTTGGAATGGTGTAAAACACCTCAAAGCCTTGTACTCAAATATTAGATCAAACTATATGGAGAGAGAAATGATCTATGTCCAACTTCGCACTTATTTAATTGGTTATTCCTAATACCAATTTTATTCTCAATAAAATATTCATGAAAAACATTTCATATAACTCCATTGGATTTGTAAAACTTATAAAACACTCTACCACATTACAAGGGTATACACAACTATTAAATTCAAATTTTCATTTTTAATTCACTTAACAATTTTTAAACACCCGGATTTTCATTCAAAACACTTTTTGAAACCGCACCATATAGCTTGGAAACTTAAGGGTCAAATACTTGGATATTTATTTCAAAAACTTTTGAAATGATATTATATATTTTAATCCATAACAAATATATATAGATAGCCCGAGTAACCTCAAAATTATACCAAGGAACTGGGTACTACCAAACAGTATTATTTATTCCTTACTATAAGGATAATACTCAAGAGAAACGTTTACCATCCGAACGTATCTCTTACCCATTTTTAGTTATTTTCAAGCCACTCGAACTAGTTAACTTAAAACCACTACTTTCTTTTGAACCCATTTTGAAATAATACATAAATATATTTCCAGCAAAATATTTCAACAAAATATCCAATTCCAATTTTCTTTGGATTCGTTCGGATTCGAACTCGTCCCAACCGTACAATGACAAAGAGAATACTTTACTAAGTGCACAATACCGTTCGCCTAAGCAAACATCCAATCATCACTTAGAAGATTATTTTGATCATCACAAAACAAATCGGAACTTATTTCCCGAACCAAATCCAAAGGAATACACATTTCCTTTACATTCTCTTTTTCAAAAGAATTTATACTTGAAATATATTTCTAAGCAACTAGTTCTAAAATATTGATACACCAAAAACCCCTCTAAAAAAACTATTATTACCATTTCCAAAATCATTCATACTCCAAAACTATCTCAATTGAAATTATTATTTCGTTTTCCCATAATTATTTGAAATATTAATATACACCTTTACTTTATAGTAAACCAAACCATACTTTGGGAATCAAATCAAAATTTATTTTATCAAAACACTTATATAATAAGGTCCTAATGGTAGCATTCCCTACTTGGAAATGTTTTTATCCTAATAACATTTTCAATTACTATTATTAACCTGTAAACCATAAAAACCATTTTGCCAAAATCCTCGAGATTTAAACTCTCGAATTCCATTTACTTATAAAGCACATTTTAATAAATAAAATTTATAGAATATTCTCTTTTAAAGGAAATCATTTCTCAAATATTTATTGTGAGCATATTCTAGCTTTCCTATATAAGTCATTCTCCAGGTATTATTTCAGAAATATTTAAGTTTTCTTTTAATATCTTCTTTTATAAAACCCCAATTTAAAACAACCAATTTATATTCAGCATTTCCAAATATTATTTCAAAATATTCCAAATTTTATTTTAAATAAAACAGCAGTTATTAAAACCCAATTTTATCAAATCAATCCTTTATGTAAAATTGTTTCTAAAATATTCATTCCAAATATTCAAATTTTCTATTAAATAAACAACCTTTAGAAATCAATTTTCATTTCAACATTATCAACAAATGCCTTATATTCAAACTGTTAAACTTAATTCACAAGGTATTCGTTTCGATGTTCCCAAAATTTCCTATCTATCTAAACCAGTTTCAAAAAGGAAGATCCAAGATAGATTAATGGATAATGATCAATGCTCAGAAGTGGGCTAGCATGATCGATCAAATCCCGGATGATAATGATGGGATATTATCATTTCCTAACAACCAAGCATAACCAAGAATAACTACAATAAATTTTTGGGAAAGATACTTGTTTTATATATAAAATATAATTTTGGGTAAAATTATTTCATTTACCCATTTTAAAACAACATTATGTCAATTGGTCTTGTTCGAGTGTTTAGGAAATCCCTACCGATAACGTTGGCCAAACGCATCGACCAGAACTCTTAAGACACTCAACAAATCAAACAACACAACATAAAACATTTTTAAATCACTAACAAATACGCGCTCTCATATATAATACACTCAAACTCATCCTATGGTCTCACGTACCCTATCTCAAATGAGTCAACCCCACCAAAGCCTAGGTGTTCACTCAACCTGGCTCTAATACCAACTATAACGACCCACTTTTCCATACAGTTTAAGCTGACAATAAACCACACATGTCCAACCTAAATTGAACGGAAAGGCGGATAGTTAAGGAAAAAGAAGAAAATAGAAAACAAGAAGAAACCAAACAACATAGAATCTCACAGCGGAACGAATAATTTATAATAGATAACAAATCTTTACACGAAAACGAAACTATAATATATGTATATACAAACATCAATCAGAGTATACTAACCTATTCAGCACGAACAGTTATAACACCCTGTCCTCAAAATAGTTGATAAATACAAAAATGAATGTAGCAGAAAAATAACCATGTACGAGAATATGTCTCTAGGCCTCCAACTCTTCTCCTGAAGCTCCAAATATCCAAGTAAACCTGGAAATATGCTTAGTCCGACCCGAGCATTATAGGAAAACAACGCCTGGGTCAGTCTGGTAAAACCAACGTGAGAACTTAAATCATAAAGAATTTTATTAGTTATAACCTTTAAAGTCTTTTAAAATCAAAGGCATCTCGTAAGACCACGCTGCATATAAGCACGGAGGGATTTTTACCTTACGATGACCAAAACCTTTTATATCAGAAAATCCAGTGACATTATAATAAAGTCAAAGGGCGAAACTAATAATAATCAAGTAGTTATGATGCTCGTGAGTGTACATCACAACAATACTAGATATATAATCGAAAATCAATAATGCTCGTTTGCTAATTGTGTAGTATTTCCATGGAGGTGTCCTAGTACTTCGAGGAACGGTCCTCCAGCACAAGGATCAGAGATATCCTTCCGAAGTAGCACACATCCCTAGTGATGTACCATAGAAAAAATATAGCTGGTCTGGCTAAGACCGAGTGCATCGCCCCATGCATGCATAACAACTATAGGTAACCTCTAGGTGGAGCCGACTACACCCTATGGGTTTGCCAACTCTACTGGCCATGCATCATATCTCTGGTTTTCGTCATTCCCATTGATGAGGCTACGTTCGACATTCCAACTTACGCACCACCATCAAAGAGATCATGGAATCCCAAATGGATTCCAATACCCTAACGGGTCACGGAATCACATATAGATTCCCATATCTCAATTAGATCTTGGAATCACAACGGATTCCCATACCCCAATGGGTCTCGGAATCACACATGGATCCCAACATCTCAATATATCACAAAACTCCTCCATAGAACCGTATATGGTTTTCGGAGTAGTCACGGGTTCGAGTCATCTCTTACGAGTACACTATTCCATTTTCCTAGTGCTCCACAAAACCAAACGTCGATTTCTGGAATGCTCAATATCGGTTCTTTAGGAAATAATTAGACAATACATAAGAACGGGGATCATCCCCTAACCTTTAAGTGGACGGATCTCCTTATCATTTTTCATAGAAGAACGAAACGAGTTTATATGTACAGTTTAGCACCCTGATGGTAACAGTACCCTATAATCCCCGTGTTTCCCCTAGATATTTCCAGAGTTAAAATCCTTCGGTGTTAAGTAGGGTATATTTCCCTACCACCGAAATTAAGAAGTATTACATATTTAGGCCAAGATTTGATAGTCGATTATTTAACCATCAAATAAACAAACATTCAAAACAAAGATTTCATTTCCCAAGGAAATCACCAAGCCTCTTTAATTAATCTTTCTTTAATTTAAAATCACATTTAAAATACTTGGAAATAACTTCCATATACTTATTTCAACAGAATAAGTATATTCTCAAACCCCTATATTTTCGATACTTATAAAATATAACCATATACTTATCTCAATGGTATAAGTATATTCACAAACCACTTCACTTTTCAAACTTAGAATATAAGTATATTCACCAAACACTTAGAAAGATTTCCTATTTTGAAATCATATTTAAATGATCAAACCCAAATGTCATCTGAAACGGAGAAACCCAAAACACCAATCCCTTTATAAAACATTCTTAACAAATTCCAAATCCCGTTTATAAAACTTCTCCTTCTCAGATTCTTTAAAACTCATTTATAAATTCTTTTACAATTATCCAAAGCCATTTATAAAACTCTTCCCATACTTAAACAAACCTCTTTAATAACTACTTAAGTCAACAAGGTTCCCTTGATAACCCATATATTATTTAAAATAACTTTAAATAATAAGTTATTATTTTAAACATCCTTCTATTTCCTTCAAATTAGACCTCATTTAAAATACTACCTTTAAAATCTCATTAATAATATATTACATAAATTTTTAAACACTATTATTGTACTAATAAGTTAACTTCAAAACAATATTAATATAATAATTAATTAATTAACTTTAAAACATCATTAAAACAATAATTAAATAACTTTAAACTAATATTAATATGATAATTAATTAACCTATAAATATAATTATATAACTTAAATTAATATAATTAAATAACTTTAATTAAAAATTAAAGTGTAGTTAAATCATTTAAAATAAATAATTAACAATATAATTAAAGCATTTTTAACCCATAACTAATGACTTTTAAAATAGTAATTAAACGTTCTTAAATAACATTAAGAATAACTTTAAGGATCGTATATAAATAAGTAATTAAATTTATATCATTATTAAAACGATTATAAATTATCTTTAAAATATTATTATTAATAAGTTATTACCTTTATAAAATCATATTACTAAAATAATAATAATTATCTTTAAACCTTATAATAAAAATAATTATTCTTAAAATAACTTTCAATTCAATAATTATCCGTTCGAATTTGAAGGAGGCCTAACGATCACTATGGTACTTAAACAAGCTACCATATTATTCAGTTAACTTTTCAAGTTAATAACAGATATTTACATAGTCCACGACTATGTAAATAAATCCAACACTTAACCATCATTAGTTAATATAACACTAATTCAAAGTGGCATATCATTTACGATATATAATCAAACGTCCAAAACTATAAAATAGCAGAACGGGGATTTATTCTGCTGATTAATTGTCAAATTAATTTAATTAGCGGAATGGTGTTTTACTCTGCTAAACAGATGTCCAATTATCATATTCGATCCAATTTAACTCAACAATAATTGATTTAGCCAAATAAACATCAATAACTATGGTATATAAATTTAAACAACGTTATTATTTAAAATAACACAATTTAAATCATGTCCGTATTAATATGTCATAAATTTATACTTGTCCAAAGCTACCAACAAGTTACTCTACAATGTTGTACTCATCAATACGAGTACAATGCAAAAATCCGTGGGTAAATCGGATTACATATGAGAGAATTACACTATTTCAAACTTTCAATATTTTTAAATAATTAAATAAGTAAATATAAAAGTTCTCACCAAAGGTTTTGAAAACTTGAAATACTTTAGTGCTCGTAAAGCTTGGAAAACTACAAATTCTTCTCGATAATGGGCCATTTTGCACTTGACTTTTGGACCCTTTCCTCTCGGTTTTGGAAAAGCGATCAAAAGGAAAGTTTTACATTATTCTTTCTTCTATCATTTAAATAAATGAATTACTCAAAAAGGTTAAATTTGTGGATGTTATGGCCATAATAGTGAGGTGTATTTTCGAACTTCAAAATCTAGGTTCAAAAACACTCTTGCAATAAATGAATTTTTGGAGCATCTAAGCTCAAAATCAGAAAAATTGGTAAACTATAAAGTTGTAGCCATTGGAAATATACATGATATGAAAAATAGAAAATATTAATTTGGTGGAGTATATAAGAAGTTATGGCCGAATGCAATTGGCGTGAAAATAGAGGAATTTGAATGGAAAAGAAGGAGTTTGAAACTAAGTTTAAAAAGTTTTAAAAAGCTTAAAACTTTAAGATATAAAACTTTAAAATGTTAAAGGAAGCCATTAAAGAGTTTTGGAGCTTTAGGATGAAGAGACTTGGGGGAAGAAATTGGAAAAAGAAATGAAAAATGAAAGAAAGAAATAAGAGAAATGCTTTTATATAAATGAAATATGCAAAATTACTAACCTACCCTTGTACCATGCCCTCCATAATTTTGTGCCCCCTCACCATGCCACCTCACCTTTTGCCTCCCCTTTTGTCTCCTTATAACACTACATGCTCCAACATTCCCATGTGCTATATGTGCTTGCGTGTCCTTTTTGTCTGCCTATGATGTGACCACTTTACATTTTTTTATATTTAGTTGCCAAATTGTCACATCGATGATTATCTTAATTTAATTAAGTTTATTAACCTTAATATATTCTCTTAAACCATGTTATATACTTATTATATGTGTGTAAATATATACAAAAGTGTGCACAACATTTCAAACAAATTTTATACGATGAAGCGTCGAAAAATCGGAAAATAGTTTCCCGTCACATTTTCTGTTTTTCATCGAACTGTATATTTTTGTAAACCAATTTTGAAAACTATTTCACCATAATTATTTATTATTCAAAAGAGTTTTATTTTCATTATAAAACCATTTATTTGAATATTAAAAATTAATTAAATATTCGCAATCAAAGTAGTGAAATTTCGGGTCGTTACACTTTGTGTACTCTACTTCATGAAGTGTTCGATAATTTGATTGAATTGAAATCTAATTATAATAAGAATTATTTACACTAATAAAGATGTAAATTAATGAAATGTGTTCATAATAAGGTAATGAAGTTGTATAAGTATATTTATAATATGGCTTATAAATAGAAAGGATTTAAAAGCTGAGAATTTTAAATTTAAATCTTGTTGCTTTCAAAATTGTTTTCAAATTTCAAAAATAATAATATTATTATTTTGGAAGTTTTTTTGACTAGAAATATATTTTCAAAAGATTTTTTAAAGAAATAAAAGCATTGAACTTACTTTAGTCGCTGGAAAATAATTCTAGGGTTGACTGCAGCATCGCTAGTATTCATTTTCGAGATTCTAAGTAGTAAATTCTACCAAAAGAAATTTATTTCCGGGTAAAAAAAGTTCTGATTTTGAAAAAAATTCCAAGTATGATTTGATAAATATCTAAAATTGTTTTTGAACTTATAAATTGAAGTTAGTATGGATAAGAAATAAGTTTATAACTTGTGAATTTGAACAGAAAAATAAAATCGAATTTTAAAATGGTTGAACATTTTGGTTAAGCAAATAAGAGAAAATTTGAATTTGAGATATGAAAAAGATTAGTTAACCTAAGTGATATTAAATAAATTGAGTTAGTGAAATAAAGTTAAACTGAAGGTAGTTTAAATGAAGGCGAATTGTATTTGAAATGAATCAAATAAAATAATGAAATGAAATTTTAAGTGAATAAGTTTGTATAACTTATAGATTTGAGAAATATTAATCTAAAAACAAATTTTAAATTTGTTGAATGCGAATGATAAGAAAAAAATATTAACTCAAATTAAGTGAAAGTGGTGAGAATAATTTAAACTTTAAGTTCAAATTATGAAATGAATAAATTGAATATGAAGTGAATAGGTTATAAAACCAAGTTTGAAAATATTAACATAAAAAATTTGTGTTTATGGATATTTATGAACTTAAGTAAAATCAAATTTTGGTTTAAGTTAAAAGAATGAATTTAAACTGAGAATTTGAGAACTCTAATCTCAGTGGTTTTGAAATTGTTTTCTAAGATTTTGAAAGAAATATTAGTATTATTTTAAAATATTTACGAATAGAAGTTGTTTTCAAAAATGGATTTCTAAAAGGAAGCAAGTTTTTTACTCCTCTCTTTTGTTGTTGGAAAATAATTTCGGCGATGACGGCCGCATCATCGGCATTCATTTTCAGGTTTCAAAGTAGGGGAGGCCACTTAGTAGCTTTGCTATGCATTTGAGTTAATAAATAGATTTTTGAATTAAATATGAATATAATTTGATATATATAAAAATATGAGTATATATTATTTCAAAAATGATTTGGAAAGAAACCCGGTGTTTAGTTCTTACACTCGCTGTAAATTAATAATTTTCATTTATTGTAATGAAATGAATCAATGAAATGATTCTTTATTTATGGTCCATAATTGATATGTCAAACATAAGTAAAATAATTGAAATTAAAAAAATTGATTGAGAATGAAATAGGTGTGAATAAATTTGAAGCAAACCAATTGGATGTTAATAAGAAAGGATAGTGTATAAATTAAATATTGACATTGAAAAATGTAAATTGTGACGGTTATGAATTAATTCGATGAATATTAATTGTTGGATGGTTTCTTTGGTTGTAAATCATTGTTATTACTGCTTTTTATTGCATATGATTATTATGTTGTGTATTAGTGCTTATGCTTATGGTTGGGAGTAAGAATATATTTTATATGGTTCGATTAAACCCATACATGTCTCTATATCTTTTATATTCAATTAAAATTCTAATTTGAGTTGACATAGGTAGATGTATACGCGGTTTGATTCTCTTTTGCTCGCTTTAATATGAACTAACTTGCTCGTATTAATAATACTAAGGTATATATCTCGGATTACGTACCGTAGTTTAATATTTTTCCCTATGGGATGCCTCATCACTGAGATGAGATGTATATTGATAGATATGCATATTGCAAATTTTTACAATCGAGCCGAGTGAACGAGACGCTGCCGAAATTTTCCGTAAATTCGGGTGTTAGAAAAATTTTGAGATTTAAAAATTTTATAACTTGTTTTTATAAATAAGTTATAATTTCTGTTAAGTCGATATTGAGGTGGCTTAGCGGAAGTGTAGTAAAGATTTTGTAAATAAGATTTTAAAGTCATGTAAGTTGATTATTTTGAGTAAAATATAGCAAATGTTAGATTCTCTTCTTAACCCTTTTTCGAGGACGAAAAGTTTTGAATGGAGGAGACTGTAATGACCCAAAATTTTAACTATTTTAAATTATTAAATTTAATATAATTATTGAACAAAAATGGTTAGAAATAAAATTTAATGATTGATTAATGTAATTTACTGAATATGAACTTGAATAAAAATTTTGAATAACAAAATTCAATAAGATAAGAGATGATAACTTATATTAGAAAGCAAATTAAATAATATTGAATTGTAAATAATTGCTATGTTGAATTATTGTAAAATGGAAGTAGTTATTTTATTATTTGAATTCGTCTTAAAAGTTCAATTTTATAAGTTAAATAACTTATATTTCAATTATAGTGATTTGTTTAATAATTTAATTGTTTAAACTTAATATTTGGAATTATTTAAATAATCGAATCCTGAATTTAATATGAATGAAAATGATGTTGAAAGTTGATTTAAATTTTATTTAAACCAGAATGAAGATTTAAAAATTTAAAAATTGAGCTTAAAGTGATTAAATTGATTTTGGAAATTTTTTTAATTAACGAGTAGGAATAGCCTTTTTGGGCACTGTCTCGGATTCCAATGAAACAAGTTTCATCGAACCGCAATAGTAAGTTATTATAGGATTTCAAGTTTCGTAATTGGACTTATCATTTGACCGTGCGGGCATGAAACGCATAGAAAATAATTAAAGGAATTTAAGTCAAAATAATTTGATTTCAAAAGCTATCTTCTGAATATGATGGAATTGGCTCTTGATACATGTTTCATTGTGTTTGGAATAGGGGTATAACATATAGAACGTCGGGCGGCACGCTTCGTTTGGAGTTCGAATGTTTCGCGGATGAATAATGTCGCGGGAGATTTTCTATAAATAGCCATAACCCTTCCTTCAATTCGCGAAATGAAAACCTAGCCACTAAAAATAAAAATAATACCCTTAAATCCGACGGCCGACATCACTCGGCGCCGCATGGCGTTTTCTGGCCGGGGCTTCAAATGGAAAAAGGTGCGGCGTGGGGAGATTGACTTGTTGAACGGTGCGATTGACCTAAGGTGGTCGAAGGCGATGGAAATTGCTATTCATCGGCGGAGCAGTTTTGGGTCGTGCTATCTGTCGAGTGCGACTCGCTTGCGCAAGGGGCTTAGCTAGGCGGCGGCTGCAGGCTGGGTCGTGGTCGGCAGTGGCTGGATGTCGAACGGCGAGCTGCGATCTCGTTTAAAAAAAAGCGAACGTTATCACGTGTTCCTGCCTTCGTGAGCTAAGAGAGGGAAGAGGGTTAAGGTCTTGTTTAATTTAAATTATTTTGTTAATTATCATTTAATTTTGTCGAATGTTAAATATTGAATAACTTTTTCGTACGAAGTCCGTTTCGAACGAAACAAGTTGCATTGGATTCATATCGAATTCGTCTATGACATGGAGTTGGATTGAAATTTATTTGAATCTAAAAAATTTTCAGTTTCAAATAAAGGTGAGTATTTTAAACTGCTCACGAATACTAAATTATTTCTTATGTTTGCTAAATTGAAATCATGAAGTGATTTATTTTTATTGACTGTTGTTTGGTAATTTAACTGGCATTTAAATTGACATATGAATTGAACTGATAGGAATTTAAATCGTGACATTGAAATTAAATTGCTAGTTAAACACCCGACATTGATAACTGGGTAACTTTCATGATTTATTGGTTGATTTGGATGTTGTTTGTGATGGATGTCTATTGGTTGATATATTGGATGATTGTGTTTATTTATTTATATATCCTGTTATCACCCTGTATAATATTGACAATATATAAACCTATTATTTGAATAATTTCAAATAAATTAAGAAATAGGTTGAAATGATATATACCTATGACACTTCGATTTGGATTGAAATGATATATATCCATCACTAAAATTAAAATCGAAATAACCAATCACTTGGCCATAGGATAGAGAATTATATACGGACACCGGATTTGTTAAATTTTTCAATTTTAAATTCTTGGATTTGAATTATTCAAATGATTTTGTTTTAAAATACTAAAATTGAATTGAAATATGGGAATTGAATTATTTTCGAACTCGAGCTTAAAATGTTGGAATTGTAATTTGTAAAAGAAATTGTTTTAAAGAATTAATTTGGAATTTGAAGTTATGATTGAAATATGACTTGAATTATAGAAATTGAATTGTTTTAAAGGTTTGAAGTTTTACTTGAACTTCGAATTTATTTAAGTAAAAATGATATAAATGGATATTTCAAATTGGAGCCCGAAATTGAATTATTTTAAAGATTTGAATCTAAATTTCGAACATTGAAGTTTAATTTAATTTAAGTGATTTAAATCGGTATATCGAAATTGGACATGAAATTTATATAAATTGAAATGGTTTAAAAAATAAGAATTCAATTGAAATTTAAACCGTTGAATCAAATCGTTGAATCGAATTTGAAATTAAAATTAATGTTTTGAAATTGAAGTTAATTCGAATTGAAATCGTAATTGAAATTGATTTGAATTTAAATCAAAATTGAGTTGATTGAACTGAAAGATTTGAAATTGAATTTGTTTGGTTTGAAATTTGGACCCGAGTTTAAATATATTGGAAATGGAAAGAAACAATTTTAAATTCGAAACAATTTTCACTATAAACTATTTTAAAATTTATCTTTTTAAAATTTCAAATTATTTAAATTTTCAAACCATTTAATATATAATCTATTTTAATATCTAAACTATTTTAACTATTCAAACTATTTAAACTATTTTAAATTGTTCAACCTATTTTCTAAAAATTCAAACTATGCAAAGTTGGAATGTTTATATTTAAATCGTTGATTTAGATACGAATGTGGTTAAAATGAGGTTATAACCAAAGTCAAAATAATTTTTGAAATGGAATTGATTTCAAAGTGAGTATGATAATTTTGAAATGAAATTGATTTCGAAGTAAATATGATATTTTGATATCAAATATGAATCGTTTTCGAAATGTAAAAGAACCAACTACTGTGTAAAACGACGTTTGGTTATTAAAGAGAATGGGGCTTCTTATTAGCATACTCTCTATCAATATTGGAACCACGTTAACAACTGTGTACGCGGAGGAGATTCCAGAACGAAGTGATTGGATTTGGTGTACGGTTCTGGATTTGAAGAAAGAGAACGATGATGGATAGCCCTGACACTTGTGTCAATTTGAAATGACTAAAACTTGACGGCTTAACTGGGACAATGAGGGTAGCTACCTTTAGCGGACATTCGTTCTTCAATTTTTTTTGGACTCAGTCCATACTATTTCGTTGATGTTGGTTTCGATTGGTGCACCTTGATTTGGGATAACCTCCCTTTGACTCTATATGGGATGGATGGACGCGTGGGCGATCGTGGCTACGATGCGTTACCACCAGCCCTGCGACCCGAACTGTAAGTATCCTACCTTGGACATTGCGTCACATGCCTTGTTATACTTTTATCCTTATATGAGACAACTACGAGTTTGGTTTAGTGTTGTCATATCACGGCCATCCCTATCCCCCGATGTGCTACTAGGGCGTTATAGGCAAATTGTACGACAATGCTTAAAAACGCGTTAAGGGGGATTAATCTACAGTCTTAACGCTATGAAAATATTTATTTTATTGATTAAACATTAAATATATAGTGTATTCTACTACATATAGATATTTTGATGGATCCTTAAAAGATGGAAAGTCCCGTAACATCTCTTGAGTTATTGCACGCACCTTGTACACTGGATAGGAGCTGTAAAATGCTGTAAACATCTCTAACGCTATTACACTCATGTTATATGTGATATTGATTTGATTCACATAAGAATATTTTAGTTCTGACTCGAGTGTATTGTTTTACTTTATGCTCAGGTCAGCCCTGAGTATTTCAGTGCATTTAAGATTATTTTCGGAAGGATAAAGACGAAGATTTGGTATATTATCACTAGTATTATTTCCGCACCATGTTGTTCTACTGCATCATTCTATTGTTCTGTTGTATATATAACTCTGATGAATATTGTATAAATTACAATCAAATGTATAGTATAAACAATGTAACGATACAGATTTTCACGTTTGAAAATCGACATCCATACTTTACATCGTACTCGAATGCCGCAGATTCGACCGTTCAAATCCGAGTCGCCGGAGCTTATAACACAGTTAAGTAAACAACACAGCGGAAGAAAAAGAATAATACATTGATATACAATATCTGATACAATAGAGTGATACAATGAATATCAATATACATCAGAGATATGATACAAGAAATAGCAGTGGAAAAGAAAACGATAACATCAGCAGCGGATAATCTCCATCTTCAAAGCACCAATCCAGAAATAGCTCGAACTCCCAATAACGAGGCACAAAGATAAGCAAGTGCAGTCCGATCCAAAGACTAAACTAGCTCCAGATAATCTACTAAACTGACTATCTGAAAAACCCAACTCTAGACTGCCCGTGTAGAAAATTTTTGAGCACCCAGAGTTTAGGAAAGAAACAATAAACTCCGGATCAGTCATGGGACTGGTGTGAGCAACAAAAACAGTTTATCTTTAAACACAAATAGCAGAGAATTTTAAAGTCAATTCGCAATGCTTTTGAAAAATGAAACTACCATAAGACCTTCCACCACACACATAATGCAAACGCAGAATTGGAGGAGATTTCTTCTTATGATAGTCAAAGATGCTTACTACGCAAAACAAATCATTTTGTTTGATATTATTATTAGTGCATAGTGTAGAAAATATTTCTAAAGTAGAATATAAATCTTAGCTAGCATAGGTACCATTATAGTATGCCTACTATAGCTATCATATTAAATGGCAGGTTTTACAACTAAAACCGTACAAGGCACGTATTGTTTCTTTGGATTTCCAACAAATGGTCAGGTCAAGGAACTTCCCATTGCCACATAGGTACGCCTCTGGAAAGATGACCCTGAGAAATAACCTAACATTATGGTTAGATCTCTGCCAACACAAGGCCGGGTTACCCCTAACTGGGTAACCACTGACATGAGTATGCCACCTCCCGGTTGTAACCAACCTTTAACCGGGGCCCCAGCAACAAATCACAAAGTAAGATATATATATATATATATATATATATATATTTGCGACATCCACATAAGTGAAGTATCTGGGCTCCATACCATGATACCACTTCTATCCAGAAGGAAATGAACATACCCTAAGTGGTGCTACCCCCAATAACCTTGCCACATCTTTCCTGTTTTGACCATTTCGGGGTGTGAGGTTCGACGAAGTCTCGTCCACAAAGCTACGCTTTGTCACAAAGCCATGCTTTGGGTCAACAGTTGATCAAAGTAATGATCACAAAGATAAATGATCAAACAAATGATCATATCACAAATGATCAAACAATGATCATCACACAGCAACACTCAGCATGTCACATAACCAAATTGGGAATATATCGCTGATAACCTTCAACTACATAACCTCTGAGCTCGTACGTCTCAGAGAAGGGTGTTAAGCTAAGAGAATAAATTCTCCGCCACCAAACAGAAATGTATTTGAAAGAAATCGGCTTTATCTCTCAAAGTGTAATGTCAGACATGTAACCATACAAGTCTGTTCCGGGTTCGAACAGAACCGAAGGCACTTCTTACGAAGCCCTTGCAATTCCGGGTATTCACAATCCCGATCGAATTTCCCATCACTTAGGGGATCTCTGTACCAGGAGCTACCCAGTGTAGAGACAATCGATAGGTTATCCTATCGTTTTCGCAAACACCCGATCTTCAATACCGGTCTTCAAATGCCATCCATATACGACGTATCACTAATTCGGAATGGGTTATATGACACAAAGGTCTTTTCCCGGCTAACCCGAATAGTGAACGCAATATTTACAAATATATGGATATTGGGATTTCAATTAAGTCACAATTTAAACCCAAACTTTCTTTTCAAATGGTTTAACAAATTACCATTTTAATCTTTTTAAACAAAAAGATTCAATTCACAAAGTTCACTTAATTTCACAAAGATCCATTCACAGATTTTCCAAATCGATTTCCATTCCAATTTGATTAACTTGTTAAATCTTTAAAACAAAGATTCAACTTATAGCTTTCAAAAACAATTCATTCATAACTTGGAAAACCATTTTTCAATTCAATCTTGAAATTCCTTTAATTAAACTGGAATTTCATTTCTTATCTGAAAGCTTTTATTCTTTTAAAACAAACAGTTTTCATTTTGGAAATCTGATTCATTTATACGAGTTAAGGTTCTTGGGTTAAATCCAAATTCTCAAAAAATTTCTTTTAAAATGGTTTAACTTCATATAAACACATTTATAACATTTTTAACCGTAATTCCCAATTATGGAATTCAATTCTAAATTATTTGAATTCAACTTCAAATTGAATTATTTAAATTGGAAAACTTTATCAAGTTATTCGAAATAACTTTTATCTTAAAAACTCCTTTTCAAAAGCTTTAACATTTAACCCAAACTTTTTCCAAAATCAATCGAAATTAAAATTTCAATTTCAAAAACATCAAATTTAAATCATCTGTGACTTAACCAATTTCCTCGTGAAATCCATATTTGTGTGTGTATGGTGTAGTCCATGGGTTTTACACAGTAGTGCAACATCATTCAATCATCACAGATCAAAATACAAAAATATAGTTGGTAAGCGGTATAAATTATAACGCTTATCTTTCATTTACAGATTACAGATATATAAGTTACAGATAATAATTTATATTCATCCCAGATAAATGAACTACAGTACAGATCACACACAAATCAGAATATATCACAAGGCATCACATATCAGAGATATCAAACAATTCACAGCATTCAATAGAATTCAGACATCTATAAGTAAGATTAATTAATTGTCTGATTAATTCAAATCAGATTTATTACTTGTGAATTACAAATTCTGGTTAATTAACGTTAACTCATCACAAATTATTTTAATTAATTAACCTTTAATAATAAATTAATTAGCCTCAATTAATAAATTAATTAATTACCATTAATTAATTACAATAATTAATTTATTAATCCTTAATTAATAATCATCCCTTAATCACTTTCATTTATTAATTTACCTTTAAATTTATTTAATTATTCTCAAATTAATTTCCTTAATTAATTTTTCACATTAATTAATTACCTTTATTTAATTACAATAATTGATTATTCTTAATTATCTTCATTGATACCAGAATCTTAAATTAAAAACCTTACCTTTTATCATTATTAACACGTTAATTTATTCAAGGAATTAAGGTTAATCAAAATATCAATTTATCTTAATTAATTTCATTATTTGTTTAAAATAATTTATTAAGAAATAATGTCATAAATTAATTTAAATTAAAACTTAATTATTTCCAAAATAATTAACTTAAACCCTTGCTAATCCCATTTTCAAATAAAACAATTATTTTTAAAAGAATAATTTAAAACATGTTTAAAACTTGAATTTATTTTAAACTTGAAAACTGTTGTTCAACCTCCCCGGGGTCAAACCCGAGTGTTACCCGAGCCAAAGCATCACTTGCTTCGAGTTCTTGCCCAAACTTACCCGAGGACTTGTAAATTTTAAAATTTTGTTTAAGTGCAAAAAATTGACCCGACATGAACCTATAAACCCACGAGCCTGAACTCGAGCCAAAACTGCTTTTCATCGAGTACGACTTCGAGTCCTTCCTTTCTTCTCCAAATCCAAAACCCACTGACACAAGCCAAAGCCTGTGCACGTGTACGTTGGAACTAGCCACCTCCGACCATCGACGACACCCTCGACACGTCGCCTGACCTCGTAGCAACCCATATCGACCACCAAAACACTTGCCTGAGCCTCGAATCGAAATCGAGCAAATTGACTCGAAACTGGACCAACACGACCATCACGAAAAACGCCTCGCTCTTCCTCCCTCGACCATCAGAGGTCACGTGCTTCTGGTCAAAGCATCGCCTGACTTTCAGGCTTCGATCGCCACCGGAGTGAACAATTCCGGTCCACCATTGACGACACACGAACTCGAGCTTCATCGACAACCAAGTCCTGTCCTTGAACCCTATTTCAACGCTTCCTGATCGCCACAGTGAACTAGAATTTCAACCACCATTTTTCCATACCTCGCCAGACTCTACTCCGCCTTCAGACAAAACCCCGAAGGCCAAGTGGTCGTCGATCGCCAGGAAATGGTCAAAAGCCATTTCCAGTTCAACTTTGAACTGCACCTTCGTTACTCGATTAAAAATCGAGATTTTTATTTCAAAAATCCTATTTTCCAGAGCTGATTCAAATTATATAATTGAAACAATAAATTATAATACTTGATTTTTAACTCAAAACAAGAATTTTACTATTGTTTTCTTTTCCCTAGAGAATTTCAAACTTAATTCACATAATTTAAATTTTAAAAACTAATTTGTGATTTAACAAACAACTTTTGTTTGAAACTCAAAGCTTATCAGTGATTAGTTTAGGAAATCTTGGATTTTGATTAAATTTTCCACACTGAAAATTTTGAATCAGAGAAGAATCAACCAAACTCAAACATGCACAGTTCAACACAACTTATATACAGAGATTTCACCATACATATATATGTATACAAGAAAGCATCATTCAACTCAGAATTTTCACAAGCAACAGGACTTAGTTTACTTAAGCTTTAATATTAAATGTTTACTCACAGGATATTGAAACAGAGAAGCCTGTTAACATGCAAATCTATATATAAACAAATTAAGGTTTAAAGATGAAAGTTTGCTCACTGAAAGTGTTTAAAGAAGAATGTTACTCACCTTAATCATTTAGACTCCAGGAGTTTACAAGTTGAAATCTGGGTTATCTGAAGCTTTACTTTGCTTCAAGACTGTCAGGCTTTGGTTGCTTGATAAATGTTTTAAGTTTGAAGTTTTTTTGTTTTTTTTTCTTTTCTTAGTTTTGTTTGAAGGGAACAAAAATGAAATGAAGAGGAGGTATAAAAGAATGAGTTTACAGGTGATAGGTTTATTTGTTTAAGCTGAGACTTTCTCCTTCTTTTGCTTACTGATGTGAATTACAACATACTTGCATTAATTGCATTGTACCATGCATATTCTTCCCATACTTCAGCTGTACAAGTATGTAAAGGTATGGTTTTGATTATTTTGTATTTTATCTTGTTTTTAACTTGTTGACTATGCATATGTTTACTTTGTTTATTTTGTTATTTCGACTGCCTATTTTCCTTTCTATTTGTTTCATTCTTTGACAAGTGTTCATATATATGTTTATTTGTTTTCTTTATTTGTTTTATTACTTTGCAATGTAAATGAAATTCTATTTTGTACTATTTTGTATTGATTTATTTATTTACCTTATATTTTATAAAACTATATATATATATATATATTCAAATTATTATTAAACCATTTACTTGAAATTTTAAACTCAAATTCAATAGATACATATATATAAAATTTCAAATTTACTCATATATCATATATACATATATATTCACATATATATACAATATTTAAATTTAAATGATTTAATATATTTTAATTTGGATTCGGGGAAACTCGAATCGATTTATTAATTGATTTTACAATTTTTATTCAAAAATTAATTTAATTATCAATTTAAATTTATAAGAAATCCGAGGTCGTTACAGACTTCCCCCCTTAAAAGAATTTTGTCCTCAAAATTTACAGGCACGAAAATAACACAGAGATTATAATTTCTCAAACTTAAGATATAAATTCCAAACTCAAGTCGGAATATCTCAAAATATATACCAATTTGTCCCTCTTCGGACTTCGATATACCCAGAAATTACAATAAAATTTTAAATTTAGTTTTAAACGAAATCATTTTATCAATACAATCCAATTTATCCTACATATTCTATTAATCAATTTAACTCAAATTAAAATTTCCAATTTATTTCAAAAATTTTTAAGGTTTAAATCAAAAAGCTGATAAGAAACCGATGAAGATACGAAGTAAGAATTTTCTACAACGATTCGTAGAGCCACCATCACACCGAAACTTCTTCTTGTAGCTGGCACGAAGAAATCAAAAGAATTTGAAAAGACGAATCAAAGGAGATTGAGAAGAAAGTTATTTTCACTATTGCAGGATATTCACCATTTGTAGTAAAATTCCCCTGTCCCCTATTTCGTTCTCTTCTTGTACTCATACTCACTATCAATGGATAGTAAGAGAATTTACTGAGAAATTCAGACTGATATCTTAGGGATACACTCATTCTAGGGATACTTCACCCTAGCTCTAATGAGTTACTTAATGTGTTATACTCCTAAGCTAAAGTTTTACCTTAGCTCTGATACCAAATGTAACGATACAGATTTTCGCATTCGAAAATCGACATCCATACTTTACATCGTACTCAAATGCCGTAGATTCGACCGTTCAAATCCGAGTCGCCGGAGCTTATAACACAGTTAAGTAAACAACGCAGCGGAACAAAAAGAATGATACATTGATGTACAAAATCTGATACAACAGAGTGATACAATGAATATCAATATACATCAGAGATATGATACAAGAAATAGCAGCGGAAAAGAAAACGATAACATCAGCAGCGGATAATCTCCATCTTCAAAGCACCAATCCAGAAATAGCTCGAACTCCCAATAACGAGGCACAAAGATAAGCAAGTGCAGTCCGATCCAAAGACTGAACTAGCTCTAGATAATCTACTAAACTGACTATCTGAAAAACCCAACTCTAGACTGCCCGTGTAGAAAAATTTTGAGCACCCAGAGTTTAGGAAAGAAATAATAAACTCCGGATCAGTCATGGGACTGGTGTGAGCAACAAAAACAGTTTATCTTTAAACACAAATAGCAGAGAATTTTAAAGTCAATTCGCAATGCTTTTGGAAAATGAAACTACCATAAGACCTCCCGCCACACACACAATGCAAACGCAGAATTGGAGGAGATTTCTTCTTATGATAGTCAAAGATGCTTACTACGCAAAACAAATCATTTTGTTTGATATTATTATTAGTGCATAGTGTAGAAAATATTTCGAAAGTAGAATATAAATCTTAGCCAGCATAGGTACCATTATAGTATGCCTACTATAGCTACCATATTAAATGGCAGGTTCTACAACTAAAACCGTACAAGGCTCGTATTGTTTCTTTGTATTTCCAACAAATGGGCAGGCCAAGGAACTTCCCATTGCCACATAGGTACGCCTCTGGAAAGAAGACCCTGAGAAATAACCTAACATTACGGTTAGATCTCTGCCAACACAAGGCCGGGTTACCCCTAACTGGGTAACTACTGACACGAGTATGCCACCTCCCGGTTGTAACCAACCTTTAACCGGGGCCCCAGCAACAAATCACAAAGTAAGATATATATATATATATGTATATATATTTGCGACATCCACATAAGTTAAGTATCTGGGCTCCATACCATGATACCACTTCTATCCAGAAGGAAATGAACATACCCTAAGGGGCGCTACCCCCAATAACCTTGCCGCATCTTTCCTGTTTTGACCATTCCGGGGTGTGAGGTTCGATGAAGTCTCATCCACAAAGCTACGCTTTGTCACAAAGCCATGCTTTGGGTCAACAGATGATCAAAGTAATGATCACAAAGATAAATGATCAAACAAATGATCATATCACAAATAATCAAACAATAATCATCACACAGCAACACTCAGCATGTCACATTACCAAATTGGGAATATATCGTTGATAACCTTCAACTACATAACCTCTGAGCTCGTACGTCTCAGAGAAGGGTGTTAAGCTAAGAGAATAAATTCTCCGCCACCAAATAGAAATGTATTTGAAAGAAATTCGCTTTATCTCTCAAAGTGTAATGTCAGACATGTAACCATACAAGTCTGTTCCGGGTTCGAACAGAAATGAAGGCACTTCTTATGAAGCCCTTGCAATTCCGGGTATTCACAATCCCGATCGGATTTCCCATCAATTAGGGGATCACTTTACCTGGAGCTACCCAGTGCAGAGACAATCGATAGGTTATCCTATCATTTTCGCAAACACCCGGTCTTCAACACCGGTCTTCAAATGCCATCCATATACGACGTATCACTAATTCGGAATGGGTTATATGACACAAAGGTCTTTTCCCGGCTAACCCAAATAGTGAACGCAATATTTACAAATATATGGATATTGGGATTTCAATTAAGTCACAATTTAATCCCAAACTTTCTTTTCAAATGGTTTAACAAATTACCATTTTAATCTTTTTAAACAAAAAGATTCAATTCACAAAGTTCACTTAATTTCACAAAGATCCATTCACAGATTTTCCAAATCGATTTCCATTCCAATTTGATTGACTTGTTAAATCTTTAAAACAAAGATTCAACTTATAGCTTTCAAAACAATTCATTCATAACTTGGAAAACCATTTTTCAATTCAATCTTGAAATTCCTTTAATTAAACTGGAATTTCATTTCTTATCTGAAAGCTTTTATTCTTTTAAAACAAACAGTTTTTATTTTGGAAATCTGATTCATTTATACGAGTTAAGGTTCTTGGGTTAAATCCAAATTCTCAATAATTTTCTTTTAAAATGGTTTAACCTCATATAAACACATTTTTAACATTTTTAACCGTAATTTCCAATTATGGAATTCAATTCCAAATTATTTGAATTCAACTTCAAATTGAATTATTTAAATTGGAAAACTTTATCAAGTTATTCGAAATAACTTTTATCTTAAAAACTCCTTTTCAAAAGCTTTAACATTTAACCCAAACTTTTTCCAAAATCAATCGAAATTAAAATTTCAATTTCAAAAACATCAAATTTAAATCATCTGTGACTTAACCAATTTCCTCGTGAAATCCATATTTGTGTGTGTACGGTGTAGTCCAAGGGTTTTACATAGTAGTGCAACATCATTCAATCATCACAGATCAAAATACAGAAATATAGTTGGTAAGCGGTATAAATTATAACGCTTATCTTTCATTTACAGATTACAGATATATAAGTTACAGATAATAATTTATATTCATCCCAGATAAATGAACTACAGTACAGATCACACACAAATCAGAATATATCACAAGGCATCACATATCAGAGATATCAAACAATTCACAGCATTCAATAGAATTCAGACATCTATAAGTAAGATTAATTAATTATCTGATTAATTCAAATCAGATTTATTACTTGTGAATTACAAATTCTAGTTAATTAACATTAACTCATCACAAATTATTTTAATTAATTAACCTTTAATAATAAATTAATTAGCCTCAATTAATAAATTAATTAATTACCATTTAATTAATTATCCTTAATTAATTACAATAATTAATTTATTAATCCTTAATTAATAATCATCCCTTAATCACTTTCATTTATTAATTTACCTTTAAATTTATTTAATTATTCTCAAATTAATTTCCTTAATTAATTTGTCACATTAATTAATTACCTTTATTTAATTACAATAATTGATTATTCTTAATTATCTTCATTGATACCAGAATCCTAAATTAAAAACCTTACCTTTTATCATTATTAACACGTTAATTTATTCAAGGAATTAAGGTTAATCAAAATATCAATTTATCTTAATTAATTTCATTATTTGTTTAAAATAATTTATTAAGAAATAATGTCATAAATTAATTTAAATTAAAACTTAATTATTTCCAAAATAATTAACTTAAACCCTTGCTAATCCCATTTTCAAATAAAACAATTATTTTTAAAAGAATAATTTAAAACATGTTTAAAACTTGAATTTATTTTAAACTTGAAAACTGTTTTTAAACCTCCCCGGGGTCAAACCCGAGTTTTACCCGAGCCAAAGCATCACTTGCTTCGAGTTCTTGCCCAAACTTACCCGAGGACTTGTAAATTTTAAAATTTTGTTTAAGTGCAAAAAAATGACCCGACATGAACCTAAAAACCCACGAGCCTGAACTCGAGCCAAAACTACTTTTCCTCGAGTACGACTTCGAGTCCTTCCTTTCTTCTCCAAATCCAAAACCCACTGACACAAGCCAAAGCCTGTGCACGTGTACGCTGGAACTAGCCACCTCCGACCATCGACGACACCCTCGACACGTCGCCTGACCTCGTAGCAACCCATATCGACCACCAAAACACTTGCCAGAGCCTCGAATCGAAATCGAGCAACTTGACTCGAAACTGGACCAACACGACCATCACGAAAAACGCCTCGCTCTTCCTCCCTCGACCATCAGAGGTTACGTGCTTCTGGTCAAAGCATCGCCTGACTTTCAGGCTTCGATCGCCACCGGAGTGAACAATTCCGGTCCACCATTGACGACACACGAACTCGAGCTTCATCGACAACCAACTCTTGTCCTTAAACCCAATTTCAACGCTGCCTGATCGCCACAGTGAACTAGAATTTCAACCACCATTTTTCCATACCTCGCCAGACTCTACTCCGCCTTTAGACAAAACCCCGAAGGCCAAGTGGTCGTCGATCGCCAGGAAATGGTCAAAAGCCATTTCTAGTTCAACTTTGAACTGCACCTTCGTTACTCGATTAAAAATCGAGATTTTTATTTCAAAAATCCTATTTTCTAGAGCTGATTCAAATTATATAATTGAAACAATAAATTATAATACTTGATTTTTAACTCAAAACAAGAATTTTACTATTGTTTTCTTTTCCCCATAGAATTTCAAACTTAATTCACATAATTTAAATTTTAAAAACTAATTTGTGATTTAACAAACAACTTTTGTTTGAAACTCAAAGCTTATCAGTGATTAGTTTAGGAAATCTTGGATTTTGATTAAATTTTCCACACTGAAAATTTTGAATCAGAGAAGAATCAACCAAACTCAAACATGCACAGTTCAACACAACTTATATACAGAGATTTCACCATACATATATATGTATACAAGAAAGCATCATTCAACTCAGAATTTTCACAAGCAACAGGACTTAGTTTACTTAAGCTTTAATATTAAATGTTTACTCACAGGATATTGAAACAGAGAAGCCTGTTAACATGCAAATCTATATATAAACAAATTAAGGTTTAAAGATGAAAGTTTGCTCACTGAAAGTGTTTAAAGAAGAATGTTACTCACCTTAATCATTTTGACTCCAGGAGTTTACAAGTTGAAGTCTGGGTTATCTGAAGCTTTACTTTGCTTCAAGACTGTTAGGCTTTGGTTGCTTGATAAATGTTTTAAGTTTGAAGTTTTTTTGTTTTTTTTTCTTTTCTTAGTTTTGTTTGAAGGGAACGAAAATGAAATGAAGAGGAGGTATAAAAGAATGAGTTTACAGGTGATAGGTTTATTTGTTTAAGCTGAGACTTTCTCCTTCTTTTGCTTACTGATGTGAATTTTAACATACTTGCATTAATTGCATTGTACCATGCATATTCTTCCCATACTTCAGCTGTACAGGTATGTAAAGGTATGGTTTTGATTATTTTGTATTTTATCTTGTTTTTAACTTGTTGACTATGCTATGTTTACTTTGTTATTTCGACTGCCTATTTTCCTTTCTATTTGTTTCATTCTTTGACAAGTGTTCATATATATGTTTATTTGTTTTCTTTATTTGTTTTATTACTTTGCAATGTAAATGAAATTCTATTTTGTACTATTTTGTATTGATTTATTTATTTACCTTATATTTTATAAAACTATATATATATATATATTCAAATTATAATTAAACCATTTACTTGAAATTTTAAACTCAAATTCAATATATACATAAATATAAAATTTCAAATTTACTCATATATCATATATACATATATATTCACATATATATATATATATATACAATATTTAAATTTAAATGATTTAATATATTTTAATTTGGATTCGGGGAAACTCGAATCGATTTATTAATTGATTTTACAATTTTTATTCAAAAATTAATTTAATTAACAATTTAAATTTATAAGAAATCCGGGGTCGTTACAAACAACTTCATGAACTTTTTATTTGATTGTTGTATTTTGTCATTTCGCTATGGGATTCCATGCTTGTTTTCTTCTTTTTCTTAATTAACCTCATTGATTATCCGTGTTCCGGATTGTTTTGAGTTGGACATGTATGGTTTGTTGTCGATTTAAACCATCTGAAATGCCGATTATCACAGTAAGCTTAGGAATAAGTTAAAATATAATAATTATATTGATAAGTATGAAAAGTTTGGTCCAATTCGAGGGTAGACAAATTCAACTTTTCTTCTTATAAGTTAAATTATAATTATTATATAGATAAGTATAAAAGTGTGGTCCAATTAGATAGTAGACAAATTCAACCTTTCTTCTTATAAATTAAAATATAATTATTACATTGATATGTATAAAAGTGTGGTATAATCACAAAGCAGAAAGATCCAACTTTTCTTCTTATATGTTTAAATATAATATTATATGGATAAGTATAAAGGTGTGGTCCAATCAGAGGGAAGAAAGATTTAAATTTTCTTCTTATAAGTCTAAATATAATATTATATGGAATTGAAAAAATATTATAAATTAAATTAAAAATACTACACTAAAAATTAGGTCGTTATAGCATATGTCTTTGAGCCAGTTACATGACTATCGCCGAAACGAGCTATTGACTTTCGAATAGATCTTGTACATGGAGTTAAACCCATTAGTAGACCACCTAGCAGGATGACACCTACAGAGATGAAAGAGTTAAAAGTGCAGCTAGTGGAATTAGAAGGGATGAATTTCATTAGACAAATAGTTCGCCTAGGGGAGCAACCACGGTGTTCGTAAAGAAACCAGATGGGATATCGAGGATGTGTATTGATTACTGTAAATTGAATGAGAAGACGATAAAGAATCAGTATCCTTTGCCAAGAATAGATGATTTATTTGATCAGTTGAGTGGAGCCAAAGTATTTTTCCAATTGGATCTGGCGATAGGGTTCCATCTATTGAGAGTGGCAGAGGACATTATTCATTTGATGGCATTTCAAATGAGGTATGGTTCATATGAAAGGTGAATCATGCCCAATGAACTAACTCATGCACCTTCTTTCTTTGTAGATTTGACGAACCAAATCTTCCAAGAGCATTTGGATAGGTTTGTGTTAGTGTTTATAGATGACATTCTGATATATTCTAAGAATAAGCGAGATCTTGAGACACTATAGGATAGTGCTTGAGACGTTGAGGCAGCATCAACTAAAAGCGAAATTTTCGAAATGTCTTTTTTGGAAGAGAGAAGTAACGTTTTTAGGTCATGTAGTTTTAGAAGAAGGGTTATTTTTGGATCCAGCTAAGATTGAAGTTATTGATAATTAGGAGAAACCCGAGACTGTGATTGAAATAAAGAGTTTTCTTGGACAAGCTAGCTATTATCGGAGATTCATCAAGGATTCCTCTCATATAGCGACACATATGACCAAACTAATAAGGACAGACATAAAATAGACCGATAAATATGAGGAAGCATTCTTGATGCTAAAATATTTAATAACCAATGCACCCATGTTTGTTGTGGCAGATAGGAATCAGGATTTAGTGGTGTATACCGATGCATGGGGAATAAGATTAGAAGCTATGTTGATGCAAAGAGGTAAAGTGATTTCCTACGCTTCTCGACATCTTAAACCACAAGAATTCAGATATCCTATTCATGATTAGAGTTAGCAGTGGCGATCTTTGATTTGAAGGTGTGGAGACACTATCTTTTTAGAGAAAGATTCGAGTTATTCATGGATCATAAGTCTTTGAAATATTTATTCTCTCGGAAGTAGTTGAATATGAGACAGTAAAGATGGCTAGAGTTTTTGGTGACTTGTGATTTTACAATTGAGTATATGCTAGGGAAAGGTGATAAAGTCATAGATGCACTTAGCAGAAAACATCAAAATGTGGTGTTAGCAATGTAGCAAAATGGAAGGATTTAGAGACACTGACTACGTGCAGTCTGTGGCTAAGGTCGATGGCTAGTTCTAGTCGGAATACTACAATGTTATCATGTTTAGAACTATGGCCAGTATTGATCGAAAGAAATGCTTCTAAGAAGAAAGATGATCCATTACTAGGTGAACGGATTAGAAGGCTTGAAGTAGGAACTGAGGTTGATGATTGGAAAGGTTTTAGTCTTGACCGGAATGGATGGTTAAGGAAGAAGGGACGATTGTGTGTTCTAGATTTCTGTGACCTAAGGAGGGAGGTTCTTAGAGAGTGCCATCAATCGATGTGTACTATTCATCCTGGAGGAATTAAGATGTACCAGGACATGAAGAGAAGTTTCTCTTGGGAAGGTATGAAGAGGGATGCATGCTTATGGGTTAAGCAATATTTGAATTGTCAACAAATAAAAGTTGTGCAACTAAAATCGAGTGGGTTACTTTGACCTTTAGATGTGCCAATTTGGAGTGGGATTCTATATCTATTGATTTTATTGATGGGTTTCTAAGGTCTAATAGGAGAAATGAAAGTATTTAGATCGTGGTAGATAGACTGTCCAAGAGTGCATACTTTTTTCCTGTTAAGTCGACAAGGATGACTTTTACCTTAGCGAAATTGTTTATGAAAGATATGATTAGACTACATAGGACTCCTAGTAGTATAGTCAGTGATGGAGACACTTTATCACTAGTGAATTCTAGAAGAGTCTGCAAGAAGTGTTAGGTACCAAGTGGAAGATGAGTACCGCTTATCACCCATCGACGGGTGGGCAGTCAGAAAGAGTCAATAAGATACTTGAAGATTTGCTGAGAGCTTGAGTAATATACTTTGAAGGGTCATGGGAAGTCCATTGTACTTAGTTGAGTTTTCCTATAATAATAATTATCAGGCTAGTATAGAATGGTGCCTTTCGAATTTTTGTATGGAAGGTCGTGCAAATCACTAGCATGTTGACCAAAGAGCGGAGACGGATTGATTCTTGGTCAAGATATGGTGAGAGAAGCCACAAAAAGGTTGAGTTGATCCAATTAAGGATGAGAGAAGCTTAGTCTAGGTAGAAAAGTTACGTAGATAAGCGGCATAAGGATTTAGAGTTCTCGGTTTGAGACCATGCTTTTGTTAAAGCATCACCGATGAAGGGTGTAGTACGATTCAGAAAGTCAGGGAAATTAGCATCGAGACATGTTGTTTGTTTCTTATTATAGTGAGGATCGATAAACTCGCTTATCGAATAGAGTTAACAAATAGTTTGGCAGGTGTCCATAACATTTTTCGTGTTTCTCATCTTAGACAATGTGTTCGTGATGTGCATGTAAATGTGCATATTTTTACCACCATATTTAATCTATTTAAATTAAATAAATGATCATATTGGGTATTTTAACTTGTTTAAACCAAAATTCAAATTATTTGAAATTGTCACATATTCATCTTCATATTGGGGCAAAATGGTCATTTTTATGCATTTATAAAAATTGTGAAAATTTACTTGGAAATTTCTATGTTGTTTTGTAGGAAATTTGGTGAATTTTACAAGTGGTTACATAATGATATATGCATGCACAAGAGTGAAGAGAACAAATGAAGATGGAAATAATTCAAAGTGAAGATAATGGAGGACCCCACCTACCCACCTACCCACCTACCCACCTACCTTAATGTACAAATTAGAGGCTAATGCACATGCTTATGGAATTAATGGCTTCATGTACACTTAAATGAGGATTATTTGAAGCTAATGATTACTTGGCCTCCACACTTCCTAAGAGGGTATTTTGGGCATTCCCCAAAAATATGAATTAGGGTTTAACACATGTATAAAATCCCCTTATGTTTCATGTAACCCCTCCTCTCTCCCTTAGTCTCTCTTAGTTTAGTTGTAGATCAAATAAAAGAAAGCTCTCCTCTCTTTTTCATGGCTACTTAGCCATTTCTTCTCTTATGTATTTCTTTTATGCAATTTAATACATGTTCTTTTTCTTTTCTTGTTTATTTCCTTTCATGTTGTAGTGTAGATTTACATTCATGCAAAGTAGATTAGTTTTAATTCTTGTTAATTAGCTTCTCTTTTCCATTAGCTTTCATTTTCCTTTTCTTTTGCTTTCATGTTGCTAGCTACATTTGTTGTTTTGATAACAAATATGAGAGGCTAATCCCTTCAAATTAGGGGTAATGAAGCCTCTAATCATGTAGCTTCAACATTTGATAATTATAGCTCTCTTTTTGTGCTTAATGACAATGCTTGAAATGGTTTAATTTGTTGTTTTTGTTTTGAATTTGATAGCCTATATTGTTGACACCAAATATACTATGCTTAAACAATCACTAACACAAATGCCTCTTCATCAAAATATGATTATGGCATAAGAAAGTGATTTGAAATTCAAATTTGATGGTCTATATTTCTAATTAATAGTTAATAGGCCATACTTAAAATAGATTTCATTTTCAACTTTGTTGTCATTTTCATGAGAGTAGTAAGTGGTTTAAAGGTTATGTTATAGTTTGATGGCTTATGTTGAGCTAATTAATAGCATAAATGAGTCATAATTATAATAAACACATCATTTAAATTCACTTACGACCAAAAAAGAGAGATCATAATTTCATATTTGGTTGAACTATATGATCTAGAGAGTGGAATTATCTCTAAATTGCCTTCACACTCTCATATTTTTATCAATTTTCTTTTGCTAGTTTTCTACATTTTTAGCTAATCACATTTTCAACTTTGGTTAATTTGATTGAATAGAGATTTAAAATCATCAATTCCCTGCGGATCGACCCGTATTCGCCACGTACTACAAGTGTACGCCGTGCGCTTGCGGTTATTTTTAATTTAATTTCGTTCGATGATTTTCTAAACCGATAGAATTTCCGTCGACGAACAAGTTTTTGGCGCCACTATTGCACCGACTGCATTGGAAGAATTAGTAATAAAACCGGATATTACTTTTGTTAGACAGCCAGTCGTGTCATAACAAAAGATTAGAAGAGATTTAGAAACAAGACAGTCAAGTTAGTGAAAGTCCAATAGAGTGACAATAGGAAGACAGTACTTGGGAGACAAAGGACAGGATTGGAGATATTTATCTTAAGTTTTTTTGATGGTATGTTCTATATTTGTTATATAAATTTTATGTTAGTCAGATAGGCTAATATCGTTGTTATGTGTTGACCCATATGTTTGTATGATTGGTATGCTTGTTATTTTCCTTATCGTAATTTCGAGGACGAAATTCTTAAAGGGAGGAGCGTGTAACACCCTTAATATTGTTTAACATTATTCAACGGATTTAATTAGATAAATAAAACAGAATAATGTGTTGTGTGGGGATAAAGAGAATGAGATTTGATAATTAATTAAGTTGAGCCTCAATTATCCAATTAATAAGATTGATTTAAACATAGAATGGAAGGGAATTAATGAGAGAGGCAAAGTGGAAATAGTTCTTTATTTGATTCCTAAAACCCTTTCCTCTTCCATTCATTCTCATTTTCTTTTTATAAACTCCAAAACAAACATAAGAGGCCGGATTTTTACCAAGAAGAGGAATTCTAAAGCATTCAAGAGAAAAAGCTAAGGGGAATTAGTCAATAACAAATCTCAATCTCTCTTATCCAATCTAAGGTGAATAATAATATCCACCTCATTTATTTACATTTGATTTCGGATCTAAGATTATTTTTGTTTTATGATAATATGTCATGCTTGGATGGTTTATATCATTGTTTGATCGAATGTTGAGTTATTGGAATTACTATGGAATTATTCTTACGGGTTTTAAAGGTAAAAACCTAATTTTTTATCTCCATTTGACTCGAAATTTGAATATGTTGTGTAAAACATTATTTTAAAGTTAGGTTTCTAATTTCATAATTTTCCAAGTTTATATGAATATTTTATGAATTTTCTAAGATGGAAAATGTGTTTATTTTGGGTTTTATTAAAAATAACTAAATAAATATTTTGGCCCCAAAAATTTTATGTGTAAAAGAAGATGGGAACTCAGATTTTCGATGATTTTTGGTGCTTTTTTCTAAATAGTTATGATTTTCTATGAATTATTCATGGTATAAAGGCTAACGATTAATAATAATTAATGATGCTAATTATAAGGGTTTGTTAATTATTTTGGGAAGATAAAACATAATCTTCCAAAAAAATTCTAAAAAGAATATGAAAAGAATTTGTTAACCAACCATATTTCTGCAAGAGGCAAGAGTTGGTGAAAAAATCTGTCTTTAAAAAGATATAAAAAATTCGGTTTTATATTTATTTATTGAAATTCCATAGTGCTAAACTAAAGGTTTGATACCCCTGCTCATTTCCTTTCACATCTATGAAATTCGATACCTGGAATAACTATCTGATAGCTATATGAGATATCAAATTTATAAATTCGACATCTATTTGGAATGTGATAACTACTTTGTAGATATGTGATGTTTCTACTCTTATAGAAATTTGGCACCAAGTAATTTAGGGGTTCGGTATCTCTAGTTTGTAAAGACTCGGCATATATGGTTTCAAGACTCGGCAACATTCTTTTAAAAAGTTTGGCACATCTTTTGTTTATGGGTTCGTCAACCTCAAAATTTTAAAGAACCGACACCAACAAGTTTTAGGGGCTCGATACCCCAAGTTTTTAAGGGTTCGATAACCCTAATTGTTTTACTTGAAACCTCTTGTCACCTATACTTTCAATTCCTATGTTTGCAGCATGGTATTCGTATGTTTAAAAACTTGATATCCTTGTTTAATAGGCTCGAAAGCCTTATGTTATGCAAACGCAAAAGCGATGTTTTGAAGGTATGATAGCTTATGTGTTTTAGACACTTGATAACCTTATAACTTGGTAGTATAGCCATATGTATTTCAATTCAAAATGATTGTTCCAGAGAATCGATATAGAGACTTGACACCCTATTTTAGTGGCATAGATGCCACATGTTTATATATTGAATAGCTTTATTTAGTGGCTTGATGAGCCATATATTTTAGAGGCTCGAAAACCTCATTTTGATACCGAATGATTCAAAGAAGTTAATAAAGATGATCGTATTTTGGCATATGATTCTGGCTAAGTAAAGGGGCTATGTTTTGCTTGTTTTATAGAATGATTTTAATGGATTAATCATTTGTAAACATAAATGTTTTGAATAGAATAAAATGGTGTTTTAGTCCAAGTTTTACAGGGATTTTGGTGAGAACAATATTGCTTTAATTAAGTAGTTCTGTGATGCCAGTGACTACTGATTGAACATATTTGAATAAATAATGTTATATGTTCTTGTTACCATATGATCGGTTATATTTATATGATTTGTATTATCATATTCACATTATCATGACCCAACATTATATCTTGGGGCGTAAGAGCATAAATTACAAGTTAGGTTGATCTAGTAATGAGTGTGGACAGACTAAACTCCTGAGTGAGTAGAGTTGCATCCCCGAGATTATATTGATCAAATTTGTGTTAGGATGCCTCGAACTGATCAAAAGAATGGTTAACGTGCGAAAACCAATAGGTTCATGATAATCCTAGGAAAACTATGATATGTGCGATGGATAGTCCACATGATATAAGACCAATAGTCCATATGATTCTTGATAGGTTTATAGTAACCTTAGGAAAACTATGATATGTGTTATTGATAGTCCACATGACCCGAGATAGATAGTCCATAAAAATTTTGAGATGGGCAGTCCACATGAGTTGAGACGGTAGTCCATTTAATTTGAGGCAAATAGTCCACAAATTAGGGACAAACAGTCCATTTTATGAGATTGGGTAGATTGTGGGGGTGCATAACCCTATGAAGACAAATTAGTCAGACTTACCTCCATTGCACGCCTGCATATGATTATATTATGATGTTCTAACCAATGTGGTTGTAAGTGCATGATTTCTAATTGACATATTTAGATAAAATACTAGTGGGGGGAAACTCGTTCCACTTAGCGGCATGGTCTCACTAAATATCTTTTTTGATTCAAGGTAGCATATTTTTATTCACACTAAACTCTTTATTTGAATCGAAGTTTGTATTTTTCCCTTATACTCTCGGGTACTCATTTGAGTAAGCCAGGAGCAAGATTTTCAGGTTTGACAAATAAGCTTTCGGAAATGTGCAGAAGGCAAGTTTGCTATTATTAGGAGTTTGAGTTCTGTCATGTTGTATTCTTGTTTGAATGGATGTAATGGCAGAATTTATAAATATCAGTTTTTAAATTCTGATCATCCAATGGAGCATCTTCATATGTCCCTCTTGGAATATAATTGTAATTATTATAATTTGTCCGAACGTGGACCCACTAGGATTATATAATGAATATGAAAGTTTATTAATGAAATGTGTTTGGAAAATTTTCATATTCTTATGCTTCTGATGTAATTAATATTATTAGCTAATCTCATTTAGTCATCGGAGAATAGCACTATTGATGACTGCAACATTAGTAGCGCTTATTTTTGGGCCTCAAAATAGGGGATGTTACAAGTCGCTTCCAAATGGTATACTAGGCTTGCTCCGAAGTCTATTTCTACTTTTGAAAAATTAGCTAAGAAGTTCCTAGAGCAGTTCAGGTTCCATGCTGCTCGAACAAAGGATGTAATGCCTTTATCTGGCTTGTCTCAAGAACCCAACGAATCTCTAAAGGGTTTTGTTAATGAATTTCTTCATCAACACCCAAAATATTGTACAAGGCGGCATATTCAAAGAAGTTCCAATAGCACCCCTTGGTTTTATGTTTATTCATGAAGTTGTTTGAAATATAATAGAAGTAAAATAAACAAATCAAAACAATAATAAGCCATGTGTCCGAGCCATGCTCTTTACTCCATCATAAGGCATGTTATAAAGATATGCAAATATGCAAATTTCTAATTGTTCAAGCCCTTTTTTGTAAATAACCATCTTTTCCCTTGTTAGCCTTTCATCCATTAGAATTATCCTCGAGCTCTCTTTATCGCGATGAAGAGAACTTGGAGAAGATCCTACTTGAAAGAAGTGATAAGAATGAGAAAGAGATTAAGGGTTCCTTTCCATGAAGGGGTGCATCTCTAGTTATAGTGGTTGGAAGAAGGTTAGCTTACTTTCATTGGTGATGTGGGACTTATGGCGCCATTTGTTGCTAACTTGGTGGTAGCCTCAATATGGAGAATATTATGGACTGTGAAGGCCTTGGAAGCTTTATGAAGAAAATATTCCAAATCCTCTTGAATTTTCTCTTGTGAATGATTTTATTCTTCTCTCTTTGCCTGACCTTCGACACCTATAGCATGGATGTTGTGTGACATCGACAATCATGCAATATTCATGACATATGACATTGATTAATAGCTTACGACATGATTTTAGCCAATATTCTCAGTGGACTTGATGGCATGTGACATCAATAAAGCATGGCGTGGATAATATACCGCATAGAACTAGCACGGTATGGACTGAGCATGGTATTGCTTGAGAGACACCATTGAAGAGTAGCGGCATGAGATAGAGTTGGCATTAGAGAGGAAGCAACACAAATTGAATGCAATATGGAAGAAATGCGACATCGATGAAGGGTGACATTGACGGAGCACGGCATTGATACAATGCGTTATGGATTACATGCGACATTGACAAATTGCGACTTTAATGACATGTCGCGTGAAATTTATGCGGCATCGATTGAATGCGGTATAGATGTTATACGGTGTGGAAGTAGTGTAGTGTCTTTATCAGCTATAGGCCTTCGGTATCAATTATTTCTTGCCTTAACATCCGGAGCCCTAATCTTCGACATGAATCCTTAGCTTTGACATGGATTCCTTTGCTCATATCTTTTAGAAATTATGTGGATAATATTTACGCCCCCTATATAGAAGAGACTGTTTACACTTTAGTGTAAAACCATGAATTCTTTTACATTGTCCAATCATTAATGGTATTTCCTTTTTTTCCTCTTTTCCTGCCAAACATGACAGTTTCCATTATTAACCTCAAACTTAACTTTAATTTTTAGCAATCCTTTTTGGGTTTAATTGAGCTATAAATTGGTATATATTTTTCATATTATCTGTATATATGTCAACAGATTCCTTTATCAACTCCAAAAAGTGCAAGGAAGTCCTTGGCTAATGATGGAATTTGGAGAGTCAAGGTTTAACCTCAACGTGTGTTGGAAAAAAGCGACACTTGGTTAAGTTAAGGCTTAAGAGGAGTTAGGTCCATGAAGAAGACATATGCATGGCTAAATCGCAATCATATGTTCAAGAAGTCAAATTATGTTGATAGTTGTATGCAAAAATAAAAATCAAGAATATGAGTACTTTTGGAATTTGAAGCAAGCTATGATTAAGAAATCAAAAATGCTTTGGAATTTAAAAGGAAGCCATAATTTGAGAAATCTTATTCTTATTCCATATAATATTGAATGTACAAAGTCCAATAGTTCAAGTGCTACAATCGGCTCCAAATCCCTAAATCAATTTAGGGTAACAAAGTTGAAAATATAAGAAAAGAGACAAGAATGATTTGCCACTTCCTTTAACCCCTTAGGTTCGTATTTATTGGTGTAGATGAGCAGCACAGTAGCTTATATTTGGCATCCCTAGGCTTTGGCATCATCAATGTTACATAATGACTTTTGGTATATTTAGTTGTAGGGGAAAGCTTCGGCTTTATTCCATTGGTGGAGGTACGCGACGTCAATGACTTACGGCATTGATGGTTTCTATTATGATGATAACATATTTCGTTAGTGGGTGGAGATATCAGCTTGAATCGACGTGAATATGAAGTAACATCAATAAAGAGTGGCATCGATAGCTTCTATGGACATTGACGACGTTCGCAACATCGCAAGTATAGATGTGCAACGCCCTCTAAGTTTTGATGAAATGTGCCATATGAAAGTCGACACTATAAAATGGCAGCATTGACCATTGGCGATATCAATCATGTGTGGTACTATCTGAAAGACGACTCTAAGAAGCGACGAAATTGGAATGGAAGCATCATCAAAGAAATGCAGCACAATTACTTAATGGCATTGGTTGTAGGCGGTATCAATGATCGGTGATATTGATAAAGTGGGGCATTAATGAATTGTGTCATCCATTTTATCTTCATAGGTGAATGGCGATATCAATAGGACACGGCATCCATGAAGCGCAATATAGATTATGTTGTTATAACACTGATAGCTTACGGTATCGATCAGGTTGAATATCATAACTTCTTTGATAAATTACAGCACACTGATTCTATTCGGCATTGCTTGACATCGTAAAAGACTCGGTATTAATCATACATCTTTATAGTTGGTGTGCGGTGTTGTCAATCATTTGGCATCATTAGCTTTATTTGTGACACACGACATTGGATATGTCCCTATATTTATGAAACGTGACATGCTAAGCCATCTTCATACTTTCGGTGTTGATTATTGGTGCAGCGTCACAAGGATATCGCATGTCATATGTTTTCAAGAGTAATAATGATAGTAACATTTGCCCCCTCCCCTAGTGTAGTGGAAGCATTGACTTTTCAAGTCAATAATTTCGATATTGCCTTTCCCGCCTATTGGTAATCCCTGTAAATCTAACTGCCCATTTAAATTGAATTAACGATGTCGGTCCTTCTACCTTTTCTTCTATAAATAGTTGAGATTCCTCTTCGTCATTCTTTTACCTACAATTTAGAAGCTCAAGAAATCAAAATCTGAAATAAATTCAAAAATTTTGTCTTTCAAGTGTTCGAACTAACACATAGGTATGGTTATACTTTATATCAATTAAATTAATTAATAAATTAGGTAGTTTATTGTCAAAATCGCTGTTAGGATTTGGCTTGGGTTTCTTCGATTAAATATTGAGATTAGGGCTCGATTATGGAGCTTTGAAGCTTAGTAATAAGGTTGATTATTGGTTATGACGTTAATTTGAGTTAGCGTTAATCTCCTATATCGTACGAATGAATTTTGTGGTTAATCATCATTGGTATGAAAACTGATATGCTTTTGGTTTATTGATGAAGAAGATGACCTATTAAGTCCAATACTCGATCTCAACTTACACTATATCAACATCGATTTCTTTCAACATTGAGTTGTCTTTTTTTGTTTTATGCTGGCACTGATGCATTACGATATTGGTATGATATTCAACACTAATAAAGTTCTGTATTAACTTACTACCCTGACAGCTTGATATTCATGCCACGAAATTCCTATATTATTGATAGCTAAGATGAGGTGAGACAACCCCCTATTGTTATAAGAAAAATTTTACCGACTATATGCGACATTACTTAGTTTTGGTATTAATTACATGCGGTGTTGCTTACTTTCGACATTGATTTATGAAATTATAGTTCGATTCAGACATTCTTATTGTACGCTACTATCCTTTTGTAGCTACCGCTTTTGTTATAAATTAAGTTTTCTTATGATATCGTCACTTGCGACATTGTTATTTTAACACCGTTCAAGTCACTTGACCGATTGTCACATTATCAATCTATGTCTTCATTATTCATTAATGTCGATAACCTTATTACTTTGACATTGGTTATAATTGCGACATCCATTATAATATAACCTATGCGACATCCGGTATTGGTATATCTAGTTGATATGGGCTTATTGATGCCGCATTGTGCTTAGAATACCTTTATGCCAATTTTCGTTCAAATTATATATATCCTATGAATTCCCTTGTTATTATAGGTCTATTATCCAAAAGTTCAAGTTCCTTACAAATTTGACATTTACTAATCAATGGTCGTTGACTTATGACAAATGCTATGTTAAATCTCACACTTTAATTATTTCGATGCCAACACTAAGACAATAGCTAAATCTTTTAAATAATGATTTTTAATTTGGCATGCAGTAATTTATCTCTATAATATGAGCATTATCATTACTTAAATTTTGGAATAATATCACCTGGCAAATAAATGGAAGGCCAAAAGAATAGGAAAAAAATATATTAAGAAATTAGTGCAAGCCCCAAGGCCTCACCATCTGCTAGTAAGAATGGGGATCGTCTTTCAAATCCACCATACATCATGACTTAAGCTAAGGTGGATTCTATGGAACAATTTTGAACTACTAGCATCACAACTTTTCCTGCCGGTCCTACAGATAACATTTATAACCCATCAGAGGGGTACTTTACTTTTACCCTGTTACATATCTGGCACACGGGCTATCTTCCCTTCCTAGAATTTCTACTCAAATACCTGGAGTTCTTGAACATTGCTCCAATCCAATTCTCTTCCAACTCGTACACATATCTGACATGTCTAGAAGTCTTGGCCCGAGAGGTAGGACTTTCTTCTCTAAATGTTGAAATTATCCATTCAATACCCGGTCCTTCTAAGATTGGTAAGCAGCAAGACCGCCTATTTTATTGAATCCGTCCTCACCCAAAAAAGCATAATTTCTGAAGACGTTAATAAGGCAAGAAGATGGGAGACACGGTTCTTTTATATTAAATGCTACTCTAACATTAGAGGGACATTTTCTGTTGCTAGTAAGTTTCTCATTTCTTGTTACCCATGTTTATTTATTGTCTCTTACTAATAGGTGTTATCTTCTAGGTCCTGCCCCTAAATATCTAAGTCATGATGACCAAAAAAACTATGCAGCCCCTAACTCAAGTATTAGAGAATATGGGGAATAAGCTTAACTATTAAATCCGTTAAAGATTCTTCAATATTCCATTATTTTGGATCACTACAATATCTTGGGAGAGCCTTCGATGGTCAAATACAACGCTCGAGGAAAACGATCACTGGTAATGGGAAAGTCGAAATATTTTTCTTCTAATTCCTCGATTCAGCCTGAGCCTTCTGGTGAGGTTTTAATATAACCAATATGGAATTCCTAATGTTATTGTTTTATAAGTTTATTTTGTTGGTTTTAGGCTTATCTGCTCTTGTCGTCGCCTCTAAAGAAAAAGAATTTTAAGATATTGCTTCCAAGAAAAGGAAGAATAAAGATGGGGTTCCTGCACCTTCTCAGTTGAGTAAGCCTATTTCTATCAAGGATTCCGTTGCCAGAGCAATTGAAACATTAGAGAAGAATGTGGGTGAGGATGTCATTACTTATATTCCACCTCCTTCCTCAAGCAAAAGACCCAAGCTTGCGGGGGATTTCACCCCTATTATTATGGATGAGGAGGGGCATATAAACATCGATTCAAGCCCCGTGTAGGCGAATTTGGATAAAGCTCCAAAGCAACAAAAAGGGGATCAAACTCCCGAGCCTCTTCTAAATATTACTTTTTTGAACTCTCCAACAGCCATCAACCGCATGCGCATTGATCTTGGTCTATTTCTTTTCCCAGACAATCCTATTCCTTCAAAGGCACAGGCTCACCCACCTATGATGAATTTGATGGACTTGTTCAATTGGCCATCCAATCTCCTTCAATTACTTCTCTCAGATCATTATATTCTCCAACTTATTCTAATGATCACATTTTCATTATTCTAAATAGCTTATATCGGCATGTATTTTTGTTTACTTAATTAATTTTAACTTTATAGACCCTACTCTGACTTAAACTTATTATATATTCAAGGTGGGAAAGCATATGTTTCTTCTCCGAGATGCTTCTCAAGGGACTTCTAGTGAAGTGTTTGAGCATAAAAGACAGGTCTCTTTACTTAATCATGGCAGAATTGATATTGCATCAGCAAAAGATGAAGTTATTATTGAAAAGGAAAAGCTCTTTTCCTCACTCAATGAGGAGAAAAATACCAAACAATTGTTGGAGAAGGAGGCGAAGGCATTGAAAGTAGACCTTGAGAAGGTCAACAAAGAGAAAGCCGAGCTGAAAGCAGATTTGGATATTGCCAACAAATAAAAGGTCGAGTTGGCTAGTAAGAACAAATTCTTAGAGGATATGCTACAAAAGAAAACTACTATTTTGGCCTACTCGAACAGTATTATTAGCGATGCCAAGAAGAAAGCTTCCTCTTTCATTGATAATGCTCTTCCCAAAATTAATGAGAAGTCCTAAGAATATGCTTTATTCATGTCATATGCCGATAATCTTCGCAAATTCCCAGACTTAGACTTTCCACCCTTTCAGATTGGAATGAAAAGTTTAAAAAGTTTAGTCTTAGGCTGAGGAAGGACTAAGAGACTCTTCAAAAAGAATTTCATGCCGAGGAAGAGGTTGATGCTGAAAAATGTCTAACCTTTGATGACCCTCCAATCGATGAAGAGACCAAACCTGATAGAAAAGAGGATGATGATGCTAATAATAATGATAATGGAGATAATGATGATAATAATGATAATAATGGTAATAATGATCATAGTGGTGGTGGTGATGGAAAGGGTCTCTTTGGATCAGCAGATGGGAAGGATGGATCGGGAGATGCTAACCCGAACTTGGCGGTGGACATTACTGAAATTCTCGATTCTTCTACCAAAGATTATCTTCAGAAAGACAACGCTCCTCAAAGCCAAAAACCCAAAGGGAAGGAGCAAACTCATTCATCTTCAATTCCACTTTCTCAGGTATGGATCTCTTTATTTAAAGTCTTAAGTTATCAAGTAGCTCTTAGTTAATATGTTAATTATCTTAGTCAAAGAGAAAATCAAAATATTATTATGAGGTTATGCTTGAAAAGAGGCAAACATAAATAGACTGACTGAATAAGGAATTGGATAGACAATTGATAGAGTATAGTAAATTGTCTGGGAAATATATGAACCTTGCTACTAGTGCATCAAAATTAAGATTTTTCAATGAAAGGCAAGTTGCTCCACGGATGAAGAGAGCATGCCTCCATCGGGAAAGACTCTTGGCTGAGAATGCAGAGCTAATGACCCTCTATTGGATGTTGAGAAGATAGGAGCATTTTGGAAGAATTTCTTTAAAAAGTTTACTCTAGGAGTATATTTGTTGATTTTTCATATTTGGACGACAACTGCGTGGGATTACTTAGGCGCTTTCGTCGTAGGCACTTGAATGAACATGGGTCTGATCCCCATCCCAGGTCATGTTGGAATCTCCCAAAAGTTACTTATATCCCTCTTTATTCTCACTCTTTTCCCCTCGAAAAACTCAAATATAATAGAAAGAGGTTTATTTTCAAACTATATAAGAAGTCAATCTTGTATGAACCCGAATGACTGTGTAATTGTAATATGTAACTCGAGTAGCTTATGAATTTTATTGTTTTAGTTTTTATTTCTTTATTATTAGTTTAATCTTATCATATCGTACAGATTAAAGGAACCTCACGCTATCCTGTTCCTATGGAACTCCTAAGTAAATTTGTCAAATTAAAGAAGGATTTTTAAAAAAAATCTTTAACTCTCAAGACATCATAGTTAGCGAGACGTGCTTTCTTAGAGACCTACAAGAAGTTTACATGCGGTTCCCTCACTTTTGCTTTGATTTCTTGGGTGATGAGAAGGATAAATTACTGAGAAAATTTTGAACTTATCATGCCTAACTGATATGTGGTCACGCTAACTTTCTAGTCGGGTCATTTGAAAAGGCAAAGAGGCTATTTCAAAACATTAAGAGTTAATTGAATATTTGAAAATAGGGTTGTAATGTGATTCAAACTTCCTTATCGTTTGTAAATCTTTGTTATTATTAATAAAAGAGCTTGTTTTTCATGTATTAATTCCTATTTCATTTATTCTTAATAGGAAACCCAACTAGTGCATGCATCTGATCCTTTAGATGTTTTCTTGCAAGTGATCGGGATTAAAGAGAGATTACTAGCTGAAATTAAAAAGAGACGGTCTTCCCAAGACACTTCGGTTTTACGATTTCCTAATAATTTGAAGGTGCAAGAATGGCATAGGAAAAAGTTTCAACTGAGATGACCTTTAAAGATCTAAAGGAAAAAATCTCTAGAGAAGAAGAGATTAAGGAGAAGGATAAAAGAATTCCAAAGTGAAAGAATGGATAGACTCGGCCTTAAAATCCAGGCCTTCAATTGAGATTGACGCCAAAATGGCTAGATTGCATCAACAAATAAATGATCTTGAAGTAGAGTTAACAAAGAGTCAAGTATCCTACAATCCCTGGAACTCATTGCCAGTGAAGGCGATTCCAACCTTCTCACTCCTACTCCCAAAAGATAACGAGATCTTGGTCTTTAGCTAGTCATGAATTTCCCTCCTTAGTGAATCCACCTCCAGGTCTAAGTAAAAAAGTGATTTCCAAATGGAGCAGACAACTTAAATTTGAAAGCATGCAATTTTTTAGTAATAAATGGAATGAAAAGGTATCTCAATGTCTTAATGAATACAAAAGCCAGGTTGAAAAGCTTGGGCATGAAAAGTATACTCTTAAGCAAAAGATTGAAGAACTAAAGAGCATGATTCAAACTTTATGAGGAGCCAATAAGTCTCTTTAGCATGCTTTGAAAACTCAAACTAACTCAATTGATGATGCAGATACTATTTGGAAAAGGGAAAAGGAATTTAAAGAACTTTTCGACGTGACCTTTTGCTATATTATTGATCCTTTAATTGCTAAAGATTTGGATAAACAGCACGGAGCCTTGAACTTTAACAAAGATTTGCTTTAATCGGATTTTTCTTTTGTCTAATTTTTATACCTGCAACTTTGTACATAATGTATTGAGTTGTAAACAAATTTGTAATTGGATGAATGTTACCATGGATGTAAGGTATGCAGCCTTGAATCGAATATTGCTTCTTATTTGAAATTGCTTGACGATTAATATCTTGCTTTTCTGTATTTTGAGCTTTTGATGTATAACTTGATATTCTGCTTGTTAAGAGAACTAAGAACCTTGCTAATTGAGCTTTTTAAAACATGATATAAAAATCTTCCTTTCCATTAATGAACATCCATCAGCTTGTTTAGTAACGGAGATTCCCATTAAATGAATTCCAATCTGAATTGAGAGCTGATTTAGTGAAACCCAATCGTTCAAAAATCTTTCTAATAATAATTTGAATAGAAGTCCAGAGAACTATCCTGGTTATAGTGGTAAGACTAGGAAACCCGTTCGGTAATTAATAAGGGAGACCATAAAACCCATATGGCATTTAATAAAGATGACTAGAAAACCAATCTGGTATTAATAATAGAAGACCAAAAAACTTATCTAGTAATAATAATAGAAGACCAGAAAACTTATCTGGTAATAGTTCCTTCTTTTGAGTTAATGGTGAAATCTCGTACTGATTTATGATGGCTCATATTTGAAAGATCTTCCTCTAGAAGATTGCTTTTGTTTTGGAACATTAATGACTCATTTCTGATTGATCTTTCTCTATAAGACTGTTTTTGACCCATTCTTTTAGGATTCGCTTTTGAATCTTTTGGCATCATCTTTAGGTGATGATCTCAACTTGGATTGAACCCCTTATCACCGACTCATGTGATAATTTAGGTTGTTATCCGGTACATTTGGTTTGCTATCTTTTAGCAGAACCAAAGACTTACCCGACCTCCCTCTAGGACGTGCTTCAGTAAGGCCATGGAGACGGTATTAAAGGCTTTTCCGGTGCTTTAGGTAGCTATCTTAAGCAGAACCAAAGATTTACCTGACCTCTCTTTAGAAGGCGCTTTAGTGAGGCCTTTAATGACGGCACTAAAGGCTGGTTTGATGCTTTGGTTAAGCCATCTTAGATAAGACCAAAGGCTTACTCCGTCCTTCCTCTAGGAGGTGCTCCATCCATGCCATGTATGTAGGGGATGAAGGCTTGTAGATGCTCTGGTTAGGCCTTTCCAGATGAAACCAAAGGCTTACTCTGACCTCCCTATAAGAGGTGCTTTGACCAGACCATCTTGGAAAGGACAAACGCTTTTGCTCCTTACTACTATCATAGGTAGTGGTTTAGGCATTCCCATTATTTTAGGAGAGTCTTACTCCTCAACCGTGTAGATATAGTTATTTTGTTCAAAAAATCTTTCTTTATTATTGACTTATTCAGCTTCTTTGCACAAATTCATTGAGCTTCCCCTGTCCTAAGAGGTTGTTGATTATTCCTTCCAGACTTTGGCAGTGGTTGGTGTCATGACTGTTAGAGCAATGGTAATGATAGTACAATCCTCCAAGATTTCTTTCATTCTTTATTCGCTTCTTTTGTGAAGGTCAATAGTTGAGCTTGTTTTTGGTTAGGAGATAGATATTCTCATAAGAAGTAGTAAGAGAGTAATTTTTAGAAAGCCGTGATCATTTAGAAGTCGATCCCTTCAATTGATGCTTAACTCTTTTATTGCTTGTGACGGACCCTTTATCCTTGATAATTAGTTTTCTCTTCAGAGAGTTTTGTGCTTCATTTGCTTTGTAGGATTGATCAAGCACACTTTCTAGCGAAACGATCGAAGCTCTTTCTATTTCTTTTTTGAAGATGGTCCCTTCTGCTTTGACCTAGATTTCCTTTCTCATTGCTAGGAAGATGCTCTTTTTGTATTGCCTCCCTAAGGCGAAGATTGGTGTTGGTCCAATATGGAATGGATTTAAACTACATTTTTCAAAATTGTAGGGAGCTATTTGTCTTTTCTTATCCTCCATTACTTGCACTACCACAAGCCGTAATACTTGTTTCCCATGAAGCCTAGGATCAATTGTAATTTGGTAGGCTGGCCTAGTCATTTGAGGCTTAGAGGATCCTTGTTCGGAGGTTTTTACACAATTAATTAGCATGACTAAGAAAAACTTAGTTGATACAATTAATTAGTGTTAAGAATCAAAGGTAGGTTAGTTTGGAATGGGATGTGCTTAATAGGAACAAGTCCTTTAAGCCTTATATATGCAAGTTAGGGTAGTTCCACTTAGGGTTTTAACAGAAATGGAGGTTCTAACCCTCCTTCTAACGCCAAAGATGTTAACGAATTTCTTCGTCAACTCCAAAAAGTCCAAGGAAGGGGATCCTTGGCTAATTATGTAATTTGGAGATCCTAGGTTTAACCTTAACAAGTGTTGTCAAAAAGAGACACTTGGTCGAGTTAAGGCTTAAGAGGAGTGAACGACCATAGGTCCATGAAGAAGTCATATGCATGGCCATATCACAATCATATGTTCAAGAAGTCAATCTATGTTGATAGTTGTATAAATAAAAACCAAGAATATGAGTACTTTTGGAATTCAAAGCAAGCTATGATTAAAAAATCACAAGTGATTTGGAATTCAAAAGTAAGCCATAATTCGAGAAACCATATTCTTATTCCTATAGTATTGAATGTACAAAGTCCAATAATTCAAGTGCTACAGCTGGCTCCAAATCCCCAAATCAATTTAGGGTTAGAAAGTTGAAAATGTAAGAAAAGAGACATGAATGATTTTCCATTTCCTTCAACCCCCTAGGTCTGTATTTATTGGGGTAGATGAGTGGCATGTAGCTTGGCTTCGGCATTCCTGGGCTTTGGCATCATCAACATTACATAATGACTTTCGGTATCCATAGGTGCAAGGGAAAGCTTCTACTTTGTTTCATTGGTGGAGATACGTGGCATCAATGACTATGATGGCTTCTGTTATGATGATCAACATCTTGCATTAGTGGGTGGCAATATCCACTTCAATCGACTTGTGTATGAAGCAACATCGATAAAGAGTGGCATCGATAGCTTCTATGGACATTGACGTCGTTCTCCATCAACATCGCATGTATAAATGTGCGGCTTCCTCCAAGTGTTAATGAAATGCGCCATACAAAAGTCGACACCGTAGAATGGAGGCATTGACCATTGGCGATATCAATGTTAGTTAGTACTATATGAAAGACGACTCTAAGAAGCAGCGATGTTGGAATGGAAGCAACATCAAAGAGATGCAACACCATTACTTAATGACATTGGTTGTAGGCGGTACCGATGATGGGTGACATTGATAAAGTGCGGCACTGATGAGTTGTATCATCCATTTTATCTTCATAGGTAAATGGCGGCATCAATAGGACATGGCATCCTGAAGCGCGATGTAGATTTCATTGTTATAACACTGATGGCTTACGGTATCGATCATGCTCGATATCATTAATTCTTTGATAAATTACAGCACTGTTTCCATTCGGCATTACTTGACGTCGTAAAAGACTCAGTATTAGTCATCCATCTTTATAGTTGGTGTGTGGTGTTGTCAATTGTTTGGCATTATTGGCTTTATTAGTGACACATAACACTGGATATGTCCCTTTATTTATAAAATGCAGCATGCTAAGCTATCTTCATACTTTCGGCGTTGATTATTGGAACGATGTCATAAGCATATCGCATGTCACATGTCTTCGAGAGTAATAATGGTAGTAATAGATTTCTTAAACCGATTCAATATCTCTGTTATGGAGGTTTGCAATCTGAAGGAAGTTTTAGTGTTCATGGATCTATACAGCCCATCGATCTAGCTGTTTAGACCTTCCAGACCAGTATTGGGACAGTGCTAGTTCTCAGAATGTTGAGGATTGATATGACCCATCGATCCAACGGTTTAAACCTTCCCTACATTGCTAGTCTTGGGACAATGCCGGTTCTTAGAAGGTTGGAGATCGACAGACCCATCGATCTGGTGGTTTAGACCTTCGCGACATCGGGACAATGCCGGTTCTTAGAAGGTTGGGGATCGATAGAACCCGTTGATCCGGCGGTTTAGACCTTCTCGACATTGCCAGTCTTGGGACAATGTAAGTTCTCAAATGGTTATGGATTGATATGACCCGTCGATCTGACGGTTTGGACCTTCCCGACGTTGCTAGTCTTATGAAAATGCCGGTTCTCATAAAGTTGGAGATCGATATGACCCGTCAATTCAATGATTTAGACCTTCCCAATATTGCTAGTCTTGGGACAATGCAGGTTCTTAGAAGGTTGGGGATCGATAAGACCTGTCAATCCAGTGGTTTAATCCTTTCCGACGTTGCCGGTCTTTGGACAACACCGGTTCTCAAAAGGATTGAGATCGATAAGACCCGTCGATTCGATGGTTTGAGTCGAATTTTCCCATTGACTCGGTGGTTTGAGCCATCCCGATGTTGCCAGGATAAAGCTGATTCTCAAAAGGTTGGGGGTTGATGTGATCGTCAACTCGATGGGGAACATCCTAATATTGCCAACCTTGAGATAATGCTCGTTCTTAAAAGGTTTGGGATCGATACGACCCGTCGATCCGATAATTTGGAATCCATGCTCCCAGTCCATCAATCGAGGAAAAGGGAGCGTTTTCTCAACTGTGCTATCGGTTGCACGACACAGGTGTTTTTCTTGTGAGAACATGATCCCATTGGTTCAAGAAGCTAACTTTATTGAGGAAATAGAAGAAAAGGAAAGTCTTGCCAATTCACAATGCCCCTAGTATCCCTGGATGGTTTATTTGCGAAAAGGAAATAGATAAGGCTGAATGAAGTAGCATTGCATTAGGCTGCTGCTCCATTCCTTAGTGATTGGCTAGTCGGGGTGTTACTTGATAATCAGTCTTTTGTCAGGTTGCCAGGGCCCTCTCTGTTGGGTCCAAGCAGTCTTCCTAGAGCAAGTGGACCCTGGGGTCCCGTAACTCCTCTGCTAGTCTGTGGTTCTTTGATATACCACTAGAGCTTGTTATTCCTTATCAGCTCTTCGATCTGGTTCTTCGGATGTCGGCATTCATTAGTGTTATACCTGTGGGTTTCATGGAAGCGATAATACTGCATAGAACATTTATCTTGCTCTATTGCTTCCCTCTTGGGTGGCTTCTTATATTACTCGGTTTCTTGAGTATCAAGATATTTATTCTCCGATGTGACATTCAAGGGTGTGTAATCTTCCAATCTGAAGTTTTTCGGACGTTTCGCATTCGCGTCATGCCTGTTACCATAGTTTTGACTTCTTTTCTTTTGATTATCGGGGTTTCTAGCGTTTAATACGATGTTGCTATTGATTTCTTCCTTCAAGTCTCCATCGTTGACCTTTCCTTCAATTAGTTCCACTTCTTCCAACCTTAGGAATTGACTCGCCTTTCGATGGAATTCTTCCATGGTAGTTGGTTGTTTCATCTTGAACCACCTACCAAAATCTGTATCCGAGTGAATTCCTTAGACCAATGATTGGTGTAGAATCTTGCTTGCCACTTGAAGACACTTTGCCAATTTCCAAATGAACTAAGTGATGAAGGAAAAGTTGCAAGTCACAACTACAACTCTCAAGTCGGTACCGAGTTGACATTCTCAACCCGGTACCGAGTCATGATGCTGACTAGCATGGAAACTTCAAGAGTTCAAAGTTCAAATATAAAACAAAGCACAACAGAAGACAAGTCACAAGTTGGTGTTGAATTGTGAGCCTCAACTCGGTACCGAGTTGAGAAGTTAAATGATGATTTGGCCATGATCTCTTCCTGAAATCTTTTGCTGGACATAGAGAACATGATAAGAAAGTTTCGAAGCTTCTCTCGTCGATTATCGTTTATAAATAGATGGAAATAGGCACCTAAATAGGGGATTTTCTTTACATTCTGAATCCTTATATTTTACTCTGATATTTTATTGGATCCTTACCAAATTGTAAGCTCCAACTTGTAAAATCATAGTTTGTAAAAAATTCTCAGAAATCATAAACAAACTTTAAGTGGATATAGGCCAGGGCATTTGCCATACCACTATAAATTCTTACGTGTTATTTACCTCATTTTCCATTTATTTCTCTTTATAATCTTTATTATTACTTGATGAAGTGTTTGTCAACTTTTAGTGCAAACAAGAACATCACTCTTGGTGTTACTATGATGGAAACAGATGTTTTAGAGTGATTCTACAGTCAACAACGATGAGGTCTAGTCTAGAGGGTTGTTGTAACGACCAGTAATTTTCGGTAATTAAAAATAGTTAATTTAATAAGGTTTTGCGATTTAATGTTGGGAGAAATAAAAATTTGTGATTTAATAATAAGAATGTAATTGGAATGAAATGTATAAGTATTAATTTAAGGTAATTGATAACTGCTTTAAATGTAATTCCAATTAATTGAAATGATTAAAAATTTATAATTGGTTATAGATTGTAAATTTATTGTAATAATGTGTGCATTAATTGATAATTGGATTTAAGAGTAATTGATAATTTAAATGTTGGATTAATTAATAAAATAGTAAGTAATAAATTGTAATTGGATAGAATTAGTATAGTGTAAGTTGTTATAACATCTGTTTGTAAATAACAAACTTACAAATGTGATTAAATGTAGAAATGGTGACAATTGTTATTTGTTACCAATTTAATTAATCAATTACAAATAAATGTAAATAAATGTTACATTAATATGAGTTAAGACAATAACTGCAAATTTGTAATGTAATAAAATGTACAGAAATGTCAATTACATTCATAAGGCAATAAATTGATTTAAAAATAAAAATGAAACAATGATAAATTAATTTATTGGGCTTTTAAATTATAATAAAATTGACAGAAATTCAATAAAATTAAGTATTGCAACTAATATGGAAAGATGAAATTTGAGAATATTTGTGTAATAAGATATAAACAAATGTTAACTATGTCAATAGAGTAATAATTGATTGAATAAAAAGATTGAAACCAAATTAGATCAATTTATTGGAATTAAATTATAATAAATTGGATTTAATTACAGTTGAAATTGAACACCGTAACTGGTGTTATAACTAACACTGAAATTATATGTAAACTTGTTTTAAATTATTATAAATGTCTAAGTAATTTAAAATGGTGAAATTTGTTAGTTTATAAATATTGAAAAAAAAGTGATTAATTAATTTAATATTAATTTGTTTAATTAACGTGAAAATAGCCATTTTGGCCGCTATCTCGGATTTTGACGAAACTAGTTTCATCGGATCCATAACAGTGAATTATTGTAAAGTTTCAAGTTTCGTAGCGATCAGATTTGTCGTTTGATCGTACAGGCTCGAAATGCATAGAAACCAATTTAATTAAATTCAATTGAAATAAATTTGAAATAGGCTGATTTTAAAGCAACTTCTTTATACGATGGAGTTAGGACCTGGAACCTGTTCCATTAAGTTTAAAAATATTAAAAACATCTATTTTGATATATGGGATGACCCATTTTCGTTCCAGAGACAGAACGGGATTTTCGGGTCGTTATCGTCAATTCAAATCTATTCGGATGTTCATTCTTTCTTATCGGGCCTCGTTAGTATATATTGTTTTATTCAAAACCCTAACAGCCTTTCTATTTCTTATTCCATTATTCTGTACGTACATTTTCTTCTCATCACCTCTTTCCAATGGCAGACAAATCAAAACCCTAAATCCAATTTCAAAAACCAAATCCAAAAATTAAAATTCCTCAAACCCTGTCAAATTATATACCAGTTCAAAGCTCTCGACGAGCGCAACACAAATCCGCTGTTTGTTTAGGCAATTGGATTTTGGTCTGATCGGAAATTGACTATTTACCCATGGCCGTCCATATTGGACTGTTGGATTGGACGGTGGATCTACGACGAGGGTTCGACCGGGAGGTATGGGATTGTTGAGGTCGTCGAGCCGAGTGCATCCATCGGTTTTGTTCACCTCGAAATTTGTCTGATCGGCGGCGAATTTGCGATTAGGGTTTAACCCTGGTGGCGGCGGCTGCATCATCACGGAGGCCGGAGGCGCTCGCTTGGAGGTCGTGGGTGCGCCGTGAGGTGGTGGTCGCGTGGACGTGGTCTGATCGTGGAGACGTTGGATGTGGGTGGTGCAAAAAATTGAGAAAGGCGGTGGTGGCTTCATGTAATTCGCGTTCGAAATTGGGTAGTGTTTCTCGAGCACGCGCTTTTCCAGATGATGACATGGCGTGATAGGTTTTTGTTTTGTTTATTTAAATTAAATTTGATTTTAGAATGTTCTAACCTTAATAAGTTTTGCATATGAACTCGGAATGACGCAGCACGGAAGTAGATCTGAACCAGCGGTCAAATCTATCCCGGATCTAATCACGAATTGCGGAAATACGAATCGATGAAACGAGATAAATCGATGAATTGATGATACCCAAATGCCCAAATCCGTTGATCTCTCGAGATGTCGGATTCTAGCTATCTTCAACACGTTGATCGCGCACGATACTGCGTTAGAAGATCTACGATTCTTCGACGTTGATCTCGCGCACGAGATTCCGTGAATCGGCTTCAAGTTCGTTGATTCGAGCGCACTCGAATATCCGAAGATGGAGAAATGAGATAACACTCAACTTTCAATTTTAATGGTGCCACAAAGCACAAACCAAATTTTTATTCAAAAATCAACTCCTTTTTATAAGTGACAACACACCCCTATTTATAGGGAAAATTATAACACACACACGACTTAACAAGTTACAACATCAAATGACTTAACAATACACAACAACAACGACTTAAGAAAATACAATAAACGACTTAGAAAATACCAACAAACGATTTACAACATCACGCGACTTAACAACATACGACTTAAGCAGGTACAACACGGGAGCAACATAAAGCTTCGGTATCTATGAGTGACTTAAACATCTTCAGCGACCTAGGTTTTGCGACATAAGAAATGTCGTACATGACCTAAGCTTCGCGACATAAGAAATGTCGTACGCGACCTAGTATTTCTAGAGCGACATAAGACTTTGCGACATAAGAAATGTCGTACGCGACCTAGTATATCTGGAGCGACATAAGACTTTGCGACATAAGAAATGGCAGCGATCTAACTGTAGGCGATATAAAGAGGAGCGACATAAGAAGCTTCGTTCGCGACTTAAGGAATTCGCGACCTAACTGTGACTTCGCGACTTAGGGCTGAGCGACCCACGAGTTAAGGTGGCTTCGCGACCTACGATTCAGAAGAACTGGAGCTTCGCGACATACTGGTAGTTCCTCGTTCTCGATTCAAGGTATGGAGCGACCTAAGAATTCGCGACTTAAGGTTTCGCGACCTAGGTGGGAGCGCGAATCAAGAAACTGAAGCGACACTAGGCTTTTCGCGTTGTCCTTCGCGATCTAAGGAAGAGCGACCTAAAGGAATCGCGATTCAGGAATTCGCGACCTACTGGTATGCGCTGTATCATCCCTTTGCGACCTATGGAGGCGACTTTCAGGGCAGCGACTTAAGGTAAGTCGTTTAGCTTAATTTCGCGCTGCATCATCCTCTCCTGGTTGAAAAGAATTCGTCCTGAATTCACACTTTTTCCTTCTTCGAGACGCTGTCTTCCATTCATTATCTGGTCTGATGCGTCTCAGGTGATAACCGCTCTTGAGATTGATCTTGTCTTGGCCCTTTGAAGACGTGGCTCGACATAAGGAACGCATGGCATAAAGAAGACGTGGCATTAGGCAGGCGGTATAAGGAAGTGATCTGAGGGAGATGACCTCATGATGCTTGTGCCAATAGGAAGGTGTGATATAGAACCAAATCATGACGAAAATGCGAGACGATATAATGAAGTTTAACATCGCGGAGCGACTTAGGAAGTCACGACTGAAGAAGTGTGATAACTTATGCCCAGATTCTTGTCTTTCCTTATCTCGTTCAGGTGTATCATCATTTAGAATCTTCCCTTGATGTGTTGCATCAATTTCCCCTGATTGAAATGAATTCCCACTCGCTTCTTCTTTGACATGTTTATTTTCATGAAACGGTTCCAAGCAGTTGACGTTGACAACATCAGCAGTGCGGACATGATTAGGCAACTCTAACTGACAATCATTCTCTTCCTCCTGTCTTTTCCACTCTTCTTGTTCTTTCAGATTCACAAGATCATACGATCCCCGCAGTAAAATAGCATCTGGTACTAGTTCAGTTTGAAGTTGAATGTCCTGTAGTGGTGGTAACTCTTCGGGTAATTCCTCAGGATATTCGACTTCAGACTCATCGAATTCTGATCCAACTTCCTCAAAAATCTCAAGATCTTTACTCGTTCGTGCTCGGTCAACACAAACAATTCATTACTATTTTTCACCTTTTCAACAGACTCTTCCAAAAATACAAGAGTAGTTTCTTCAGGCAGTTCCTCAGAAATCTCATCTTCAAACTCTTCAAATACTTCAACCCCTTCATGATTCTCAAAATCAGAACTTTCTCCAGATTCAATCAACATTGATAATTCATCACCATCTTTCATTTTATTGACGAACTCTTTCAAAGATAATAAACTATCTGATTCTGCCTTCTCTTCTGTTTCACTTTCACTTTGTTCGGGCTTTTCGAAAACTAAGGATTTACACTTGGCTGGCTCTTATCCATAAGCTCAGGTGTTAAGCAAGAATCCTCCATCATCAAGTTATTTCCCTCAACTTTGAACAAAATTTCTTCTTCCATACTATCGACATCAATCTTTGGCGGTGAAGAGTAATCAACTTCTACATCCACATACTTTGACGTTGAATAAAATCCCATCAACAAATTACATTCATCGTTCTCTAACTCGACCTCTTCATCTTCGTTGTCAAACTTTGGTGGTAATTCTTCGAACGATTCCGTAGGACTGACCTCTTCCAACTCTTCTAACATTGGTTTAACCTTCTCAGGAGTTTTAAGCTCTTCACATGCCTCATACCTAACCAACGATTCAGCATTATCTTCCACTTCTTCAACACTTTCGCTGCAAGATAATGGACTAATCGGTTCCTCTTCCTTTTCCGGCTCGCTTTCAGCAGAATCATCCACATCCTCGTTTTCACATTCTTCTACAACTAAGGTTTTCTTCTTGGACTCCGTACATTCAATACTTCTATGACCAGACTCCTGATAATGATAGCGCTTAATTCGGTCATCAACATTTGTCTTAGTGATTCCATGTACAACTGGTTCGTTGACTCTCTTAGAGACATTTATACTGCAATTAACACCTTTATTCTGATTGTTGGGGCTTGTAACCACACTCTTTCCTCGACTCCCTTCACTCAACTTCTGCAACTGTTGGTTCATACGAGCTTGATAATTGTAGGGTAAGAAATTTGCCTTCATCATCCTTTTCATCTTATCCCACGTGACAACTTTGGATTTCCCCATTCTCTCTCTGGTTGATTTAGTTTGTTGCCACCAATCCATAGCTCTTCCTCTCAGTCCTGTAGAAACTAACTTAACTTGACGATCTTTAGACACGTTGTTGAGTTTAAAAATCTTTTCAACCTTTGATAACCAATCAAAGAATTCCTCTGCTTGTAGACCACCTCGGAATTTTGGAATTTCTGCGTCCATCCTTGACTCCCGTGTATGACCATTCTCTTCAACATTCCTATATCGATTTTGCCCTTGACCTGGATACCGAAAGTGAACACTATCACCATAACTATCTTCTTCAAAATCAGATGAGCTTTGATGTTGATTATGAACATTGCTTCTTCTATGACCATGCACGCCCTCTCTACTTCTTCTTTCCTCTACTCGATATCTTTAATAATCACAATATGGCTCATGCTCGTAACCACGATAAGCTCTTCTTTCTTCATTCCGATAATCATGATTGTCTCGAAATCCACGATCTCGCTTTATCGATAAGGAGGGTTCTCTCCTTTCTATATCATAATGTGGCGTCACTCTCCTTTGATTTCGATTCATGTCAGACATCATTCTCTCTACTCTCTCGAAACCCTTATTGAACCTTTCATCGATACGTTGTCCCGTTTGTTCAGCATCTTGTCTTCTATACACATCTTTAATATTCTGATGACGATTAACTCTTCTCGGAGGCATGATTTCAAATAATACCAAAATGATGCTTTCAACTCTGAATTCTAGCTTCGCTATGAAAAGATGCAAACTTCTAGCTTCCAACAAGCTCTTCAAGCTCTGTACAACTTTCCCACTTCGATCCAAAACTTTCAGAATCAAAACTTCCAACTTGTTTGAATCTTCACGAACACAAAAGGACAAGCAAACTCACATTCGAATTCCACAAACTTCAAATCACGCAAACTTGAAATCCAACGAACTTGAAAAAGTTTGATTCCTCGCTCTGATACCAAATGACGCAGCACGAAAGTAGATCTGAACCAGCGTTCAAATCTATCCTAGATCTAATCACGAATTGCGGAAATACGAATCGATGAAACGAGATAAATCTATGAATTGATGATACCCAAATGCCCAAATCCGTTGATCTCTCGAGATGCCGGATTCTAGCTATCTTCAACACGTTGATCGTGCACGATACCGCGTTAGAAGATCTACGATTCTTCGACGTTGATCTCGCGCACGAAATTTCGTGAATCGACTTCAAGTTCGTTGATTCAAGCGCACTCGAATATCCGAAGATGGAGAAAGGAGATAACACTCAACTTTCAATTTTAATGGTGGCACAAAGCACAAACCAAATTTTTATTCAAAAATCAACTCCTTTTTACAAGTGACAACACATCCCTATTTATAGGGAAAATTACAACACACACACACGACTTAACAAGTTACAACATCAAATGACTTAACAATACACAACAACAATGACTTAAGAAAATACAACAAACGACTTAAGAAAATACCAACAAACGATTTACAACATCACGCGACTTAACAACATACAACTTAAGCTGGTACAACACGGGAGCGACATAAAGCTTTGGTATCTGGGAGCGACTTAAACATTTTCAACGACCTAGGTTTTGCGACATAAGAAATGTCGTACACGACCTAAGCTTCGCGACATAAGAAATGTCGTACGCGACCTAGTATTTCTGGAGCAACATAAGACTTTGCGACATAAGAAATGGCAGCGATCTAACTGTAGGCGATATAAAGAGGAGCGACATAAGTAGCTTCGTTCGCGACTTAAGGAATTCGCGACCTAACTATGACTTTGCGACTTAGGGCTGAGCGACCCACGACTTAAGGCGGCTTCGCGACCTACGATTTAGAAGAACTGGAGCTTCATGACCTACTGGAAGTTGCTCGTTCTCGATTCAAGGTATGGAGCGACCTAAGAATTCGCACTTAAGGTTTCGCGACCTAGGTGGGAGTGCGAATCAAGAAACTGAAGCGACACTAGGCTTTTCGCGTTGTCCTTCGCGATCTAAGGAAGAGCGACCTAAAGGAATCGCGATTCAGGAATTCGCGACCTACTGGTATGCGCTGTATCATTCCTTTGTGACCTATGGAGGCGACTTTCAGGGCAGCGACTTAAGGTAAGTCGTTTAGCTTAATTTCGCGCTGCATAAGTTTTGGGCGCGGTTTGTTTCGTTGGGATCGTATTGGAATTTCGGACATTTTGACATAGGTTTGGACGAATTCTGAGATTGGTTGAATTTTGAACCTAAATTGGATTTTAAATCGATTTAAAATCGATGGTGGGTGTTTTAAACCACTCACAACTACTAAATTATCTTATGTTAGTTAAATTAAATTTATGATGTGATCTCGAATTGATTGGTTGATGTATGGTATATTTTAATTGTCATTCTAGTTAAATTTGACTTTTATTGCATTTAATCATCGTTTAATTTAATATTGAATTTAATTGTCAATTTAATACCTATTAATGATAATCCGTTATCTGTTGATGCTTATTGGTTGATTTGGACGGTGATTGTGATGGATGTTTGATTGTTGATATCGGATGATTGGATGCTATATTTTTATATCGTTATAACACTGCAGGTTCCCTATGGGTTGAAATGATACATACCCAAACGATCTATAGATTAGGGAAAAATCGTTATGGGTTGAAATGATAGACTTTAGCGATTATATGGATTTTTATTTAATTCAGGATTGCGGTTTGAAATGATATATATCCGTAAAATTTTAAGTTGCGGATTGAAATGATAAGTATTCGCATCACTTAACCATAGGGTAAAAAATTATATACGGACGCCGGATTGGTTAAATTAAATGATTTTTAATTCTTTAAATTTTAAATTCAGTTAACTGGCCTTTTGAGATAGAAATTTATTTATATAAACTGAATTGTTTCGATAATCCAAGAGTTAATGTTGAAATTGGAATTGATTTAATGAATTGTTCAAAGGATTTAAATTGAAATTTCAAAGTTGAATTGTCAAATATAAATGAATTATCGAAATTGAGTTATTGAAATTGTTTAGATATAACTTCGAAATCTATTTTAAACTAATTTAAACTATTTTAATTAATTTAAACTATTTTAATCAACTTAAACTATTTTAATTTATTTTAATCTATTATAACTTATTTAATCCAATTTAATCCATTTTACCTAATTTAAACTAGTTAAATTTATTTAATCTATTTTAAATCTATTTAATATAATTTATATCTATTTAATCTATTTTAAATTTATTTAATATATTTTAAATCTATTTTAAATTTATTTAAATCTATTTAATATAATTTAAATCTATTTAATCTATTTAATCTATTTTAAATCTATTTAAATCATTTTTAAATCTAATTAAATCAAATTTAAATCTTTTTTAAATCTAATTAAATCAAATTTAAATCTTTTTAAACTACTTTAAATACATTTTAAAACTATTTTAAACCATTTAAACTATTTTAGAATATTTTAACTATTTCAAACTATTTTTAAAATAATTGAAACTATTTATGACTATCTAAACTATTTTCTAAATTTCAGACGGTGTAAAGTTGAAATATTTATATTTAAATCCTTGATGAAGATACAACCTAAGTTAGAATTTGGAAATGATACCTTTTTGTGAAATGACATATTTGAGTAAATATGATGATTTTGGAACGAGGATTTAATAACCTATCTTATCGATAAATTCAAAACTGAATATGATTTCAAAAGTGAATGTGATTTTGAAAGTGAATATGATTTTGAAAGTGAATATAGTTTTGAAAGCGACTATGATTTTTAAAGTGAATGTAGTTTTGAAAGTGAATATGATTTTGAAAGTGAATATAGTTTTGGAAGGGAATATGATTTTGAAAGTGAATATAGTTTTGAAAGTGAATATGATTTCGATAGAGATATGGTTTGAAATCGAATATGATACTTTGATATTAATTATGAAATGGTTTTGGAAAGAACCATCCAGTGTGAAATAAGCGTTTGGTTGTTAAAGAGAACAGGATCCGATATTGTCATACTCTCTGCAAATACCGAAAACCACTTTAACAACTTTGTACGTGGTGGAGATTCCCAAAATGAAGTAGGATGGTTTGGCGAACGATTCTGTATGAGGTATTTACGTGACCCTGACTCCCATGAGTCAGCTTAGATGTGACTAAAACAGGAGCCACGCCGGGCCAAGTGAGGTCATTCCTCCTATCGGACATGCTTCTTCGATACCATATTATGACTTTGTGATGATTTGGTGACCACCCTTTGATTTTGATTATGGGAGTGTGTTCTGAGGTGGACGGTAGTAGCTGCTATGCGTTACCACCAGTCCGAATCCGCAATTGGTATATCTACCCTGACATTGCCTCGAGTGCCGTGTTCACATGCCCTATCGTGCCTTCTACGAGTTTGTTTTGTACCATACATATGGAGTTCCCTTTGGGTAAACCTCACGGAGGAGCGTGCAGTACTGTATAAACGATGGGAATATATAAAATGTATTAAGGGGGATATGGGTAACGCCTTAACGCTATTTTAATACTTTACTTTACTGTAGACGCTATTATAATAGCGTATCGTACTACATAGTAGATAGTTTAATGGATCCTTAAGCGATGGAAATCCCGAACATCTCTTAAGTTATTGCACTCACGGTTGACACTGGATATGAGATGTCAAACCCGTAAACATCTCTGACGCCGTTACACTCATATTTATTTACTGTTGATTTAACTTACATAAGATCTTTTAGTTTTAACTCGAGTATTTTGTCTTTTCAATTCGCTCGGGTCAGTCTGAGCTTTTCATTTTATTGAAGACTGCTTTCTAGAGGATGAAGATGAAGATTTTGTACTGTTATTATGTATTATATTCATTCCACTGTATCATGTTGTTCCGCTGCATTTATTTATTATTTATTCTTGTTGTATGTAACTCTGATCTGTATTATAAAAGTTTAATCAATGTTATTTGTAAACAGCTTTATGAACTGCTTATTTGATTATTATATTTTATCATTCCACTGCGAGATTCTGTATTTGTTTTCTTTCTTTCTCTGCTTTTTCTTATTTACCCCATAACAATCTACATTTTGAATGGTTTGAGTCCGACTTGCATGTCTGCTTAAAACGTCAAAAAAGGCAGGTCATTACAGTTGTCTAAAACTCTTGGGGCACATCATTCTCCAAATGGTATTAAGATGATTTTGAAGAGTTTCCATTGGGACAATGTCCCTATTGAGATCAACTGTAATTGAGCGTTTTACTCCAAACAGAGTAGATGTCGATGCTTGGTGGTAGAAGAACCAACCTCTGGATGAGTTAAAGGGTCAGAACTGACTTTGAAGCAAGGAGATTGGAGAGTCATTCTAGGCTAGAAAGCTTGATATCGAACACGGTCATATATGTTTTGTTATAAAGATTTTACTTTAATTAATGCATGTGTGGCCGATCTACAGAACCCAAAGAATGTCTATATGTATTGACCAATTGGATTTTGAACATCAACTTGGGTGGTCTGAATTATCGATCTATGTAGTGTGTGTTCCTTATCCAAAACAAGACATATGGAACACTCTATGTAGATAGCCCACTCGTGCTAGCAAATAAGCTTTCGAGACCCCCATCGCATGATGGAACTATGTGTCGGATCTTACTTGTTATCACGAACTGAACGATAATTGGACCATTTTCCAAAAAATCATGGAACCTTCTTTACAAGGACATAAGATTGTGTCGTGACTTGAAATGCTAATCGATAAGACTAATCAGATGCTAGAACGCATTCAACGCGACCGTTCTTCCAAATCGTCCCATCAAAGCTTACTCTTTGAGTTATGCTCGACCACAATTCAACAAGGACTTTCACAATGCTTTGTGTATGTTATAATTCAACGCCCTTGCACGATTAAGGTTGACCTTAGGGAATCCAAGGTATTGGTGAGTGTGACTCGAAGCTAACACCACAAGGCCAACCCGAGGCTTTCTTGGTATCAACTTTGAGTTCGACCCTGGGTTTTTCCCAAGGCGGCATGGATCTCGAATTAACCAAGGCATGAGAAGTGGTCGTCCTTGAGTCAAAAACATAGCCTCCCTTTTGGTAGTAGTGAACAACGGCAAGGAAGAGACAACGATGATGATAGCATCATCTCTGCAACCGTGGCAGCTCTTTTCATTGACCCACCTCGAATTGAACTGGATCTGAGATTGAGAGGTTGAAGAACAAATAATTTAAGGTCGAATTCATTGAAGTGATGGAAATATCGCCTGAAACATAGGCAACGATGATCGTTAAGGTGATCGAAGCGATGGTGGTTTGGTGGCAGTGTCGAAAAAAGTGGACAGCGGGGGCTAGAAATCTGAAATCGTGGGAGGAAATAATAGTAGGGGCTGAAAAGAGGAAGTGAAAGTAGGAGTAAGAGGAAAAGAATCTAAGTCCTAAACATTTACGGTGGAAAGCTTACGTTTAAAATTCATATTGGTGCCGACATGAAGTATTCGGCACTAACATGATTCAAAAAAGAGAGGAAAGAGATAGGAAAGAAGAGAAGAAATTCTTAATTTGCCAAGGCGTGAAACGATCTTCAAGATAACGTGGATCTTGATCTTGGTGCGGAAAGTAGTGCTCAAACTATTTGAAGTGATTAAACGGATGCTCTTGGGATAGAGACGATGACTCAAAGTCATCGTTGGACAACTAGTAGATTCATGAAGATGAGTATATATCGCTTGCCTTAATCTAAAGTATGCTTTCATTTTCGGGTACTTTTGGCACAAGTCCTTATTAAGTTTCAAAATTCACGAAAAGTCCTTCACTAAATTTCATTGTAAATTAGGTCCCTATTTTTTATTCACGATTATTGCAGAGCATGATGCAACATTTCATAAAAGTTACTGACATTTCCGCAACATTTCTATACACTGTGAACATAGTGTATGAAAGTTGCTGAAATATCAACACTTATTTATAAAAGTTGCTGATATTTCAGCAACATTTATGTACAGTGTGAACATAGTTTATGAAAGTTGCTGAAATATCAGCACTTATTTATAAAAGTTCAGCAATAATTTTTCTTTGTTTTTACAATAAAACTTTGACACAGATAGTTGCTGAAATATCAGCACTTATTTATAAAAGTTACTGACATTTCATCAATAATTTTTCTTCGTTTCCAGAAAACAGGGACCCGCTTTACAATGAAACTTTGACAGGGACCTGCTTTACAATATAAAAGTATGATAGGGATCTCTCCCTAATTTCCACTTAATTTTCAACAGTAGTATACTTTGGGGGCAAGTATTATCCAGTATTTGAATCAAGCAGCTTTCAAGTGAATCTGGACATCGAGACGAAGACAAGATGATTCAAGGCCTTGGGTCAAGCTTGAAATGACCATAGGACCTCTAGGACTTTGAGATCCAATTGTGAAAAGCAAAAGAAGTCGATACAGAATAGTTTTGCCTGTGTTATTTTTGGACATCTATGTTGTGGTCAAGGGATGGAGTACTTAGGTGAGCTTATCATGGTTGACCTTTGAAAGAGTAGGTGAACAACTCCAAAGCTATGTATAAAAAGACAAGTCCCATATGAGGCCAATCATCTCGGTACCGAGATGAGCTGATGGGAAAATTTGTGCTCGAAGATGGAAGACTCGAAGATGCAAGCTAGTGTGAAGGAAAAGCCATAGACCACACGAACCAAATCATAGCGGAACCGACATGAATTAATGTCGATAATGGCATCATTTTTGCTATGAGCAGAACTATTCTTCCTTCCTATTCTCATGGATCTAAACCCTTAACTGGTCTTTAGCGATGTGGCAATTTTGGTGGGCGAATCTCCTATAAATAGCCAGGGAAGAGCAATGATTAGAGGACTTATGGGCCTCCATCTTCTTCATCTTTAATTCTCTACTCGATTTTGTCACTTAGGAGCTTACTTTTTTGTTGTTTAGATCCAAAACAAATTGTATAGCGCTTGTACTTGTGACAAAGCAATTTCTAATAAGATTAGATTGGACGTATGCCATAGATTTTGCCGAATCACTATAAAAATCCTTTGTTTTTTAACTGTTGCTTGTCGATTCAATTAGTTACATCTCGCTTCAAGAAGATTTGGGGGGTGTTGTGCTGATTTCTGGCTCAACAGTTAGGTTTGGAGTTTTCAAAATCCAAGTGTATAGATTTCCTATTGTTTTTTAAAAAAGTTTAATGTGGTATCAAATCATTTAGACTCAATTTGGTTGTTGATCTTAAGTAATATAGTCTGGACTATTTGGTTTGTTTGAAATCAAATAACATTCTCTAAAAGATCACAATGTTTGAAAATGTACGTCTAATACAACTTAGATTAAAATTAATTGTAAATGAGATGGTTGATGAAAATTGTATATGTGCATGTATTTCCCATAATGTTGTTTTTGACTATTGGTTTGAAATTGTATGATTGATTTGACAGCCTTTGTTCAAATGTGACCGATTAATTATTCAGTACTAAAATAAGAAATATTTTATGAAAATAACTAAAGCTATTATAAATTATTTATAACGACTATAATTGAAATTTTGAAAATTTTGAAACTTTGTATCATGTTACTATTTTATAAAGTATTGTTATAAAACGAACAATTTGATCATAATATTTACAATATTGTAACATAAAATCGTAATTTTGAAAATTATCACAAATGTATTCATTAACCAAATAATTACATTTAAAGCTTTAATATTAGAAAGAAAAAAAAAAGAATATTATAAAAGTATAACTAAAAAAAATGTCTACCACTATATGTATGTACGTTAATTAGGTGGTCGATCAATGGAAGCAGCAGCACTATGCAGCAAAACAGGGAAATGCAAAATAAGATAACAATACAGAAAGCTATAACGTTAAATCTCAAAAGCACACAGCGAATAAGCCATATTACCTAATGGCATGGAGAATATAACACGGAATTACCATATCTTCAATAAATAATGTATAAAGACAGTAAGAGCATGAAATATAGTTTAATCATTTATCCACTAAAGACCACAAAACCATATCTCTTTAAGCATAGATATCAAGAAAACTGCAAACTCTTTAAAAATTCATATATAAAAACATCCCTTTAATCATTTTTTAACGTAGGTACATATTACCTTATACAACGTTGATCCTTAACCTAATTCCCATCCTCTAACCAACTAACCAACCCTTTTTGTTTGCAAACAAAGCAAAAATGACACCTCAACACTTCAACTCCTATTAATTACACCACACTTCTTCCTAAAAAATCTACTAATGTCATTTGAATGGCTAATTTCTTCACATTTGTTTCACAAACACTTGTTACGTTAAAGCTCATAGAAATCAATGATCTTTCGTTCATATGGAACCCAATTCAAAGTTCAAACAATAAAGGAGAAGGAGAAGAAGAGGAAATGGAGGAGGAATGCTGTGTTTGCTTAACGAGTTTAGTGGAAGGGAATGGAACGAGAAAGCTACCGTGCTGTCATTTGTTTCATAGAGAGTGCGTGGACAGATGGCTGGTTTTGTGTAGGAGTACCTGTCCACTGTGCCGTGTGTCTATTAATATTGAGCAGATGAGAAGGGAGATGGAGTTGGCTGAGGAGTTGATGATTTGGTTTTCTTCTTACTATGGAGCTGGATTTTGAACGTGTACAATACTGCATGATCGACCTGAAAAAATCTGACTTGAAATCAAACCGGGAATAGAGAACAAGGATTTTGGTTGATACAGCAGCTTTTGACTATTATGAGTTGTACTAGATTTGATAAAGTAGTTTTGTTTTGCTTCCAAATAGTAGTTCGTTTCCAGTAAGATTTCCACAAAACATTCTTTTGCAAATTCTCTAAAGTTTGAAGGACAGACGTGGATACGTATTTTTATTCAAAACTTACACTGTATTGAGAAAATACTGATGATATATGGGTTATGAATTGTTACTTTTGGAAGTTCAAGTGTTTAAAATGGATATAGAATTGAAACAGTAAAGAACTTGGAATTCCCAACTTAGATATCTTTTGCTTCCATTAATGGCTATTACAGAGCTATAAATTCTATAATGCTTTCAGAGGTTTGAGCGTTATGTAGTGGTACATATATCATGTTTTACAGTTGCTTATACCACAATATGTTACTAAAAAGTAGTTTCTATATGGAGCCCTTAACACCATAGATGGTGGTGGTGCTAATATCATATGTTTTTTTTTTACACCTTTTTAATACAAATCTATTAAATAATAGTAAAACATAAGAATTATCGTTTTCATATTAATTCTAGGAATTTCCCCTCCCTCGTTGTTTCTCTTCAAATATTTTATTTTCACACCCCCACAATTTATTATTATTGTAATTATTACAATGTTTCTTCTGGTTTTCTCCTCTATTGATAAAATTTAATACTAATTTTAATAACTATTTACATATTTCTTTCAAGTTTTTTCAATTATTTTACTTTTAAGTCTATATATATTAAATTTAGTTAAGTGATCTTAAATTTTAAGCTTTTTAAATAAATACAATTAACGAATATTTATTAATTAATCTAATAAATTTTTAAAAACAGTAATTCAACATGTGTACCGCATTCATATTAAGAAAAGTAGTAAAACTAATTTTTATTCAAGTCCAAATAGTTTAGAATTTCCATAATTATATACAAACCGTTACAATGTTCTACGAATATTTTTTTCCCATCATTTTGCATTTAAATGCCAACATTCAATAATTTTTACAATTATTTATGAATTTCTCTTAAGTTATCTTATATTATTTTACATTTAAGTCTATATATTTGAATTTATTAATTGATTTTGAATTTAATTTTTTTTAACTAATTCCAATTAAAAAATATTCATTAATTGATCTAATAATTCATAAAAAAAAAAAATTTAATATGTATGTCGCATTTGTACTGACATAAATGGTAGAACTATATTTTTATTCAAGTCCATATAATTTAATATTTTTACAATTATAAACAAAATTATCTTTGATACTTTTACAGTTTTCTACATTTAAGTTCATAAAATTTCTTTCTTTCTAAAAGTAGTTATTTAATACAAAGAAATATATACATAATTTTTTCTTTCTAAAGTTGGTATTTCATTACAAATATATATATATATATATATATATATATATATAATTTGTTTCCAATATTGGTACATCATTTTAAACATATATAACATTCTTCCCTCATAAAATTTGTTTGTCAAATGGACTCTTTATCATTATTACATTATATTTTGTGAAGAATAACATTATAATTAACGATAAGTGATGAATGTTTGTATTCTGTAATATTGAAAAAAGAACAAATATATTCAATTAGTTTGTTTTTATACAAAAAATTACATTTTAATTAGTTATATTTGTAATCTGAGTTAATCAATGGACAAAAATTATACCATATTTTAATTAGAAATATTTTTCTTTCATATTTTATTATCTTTTTTTACATAATTATTAAATATTTTTTGACAATTTTTGTTATAAAATAAAAATAGTAAGCTATGAAGCAATGGATTAAAAATCATTTTTATATATAACTAAAATTGCAATGTGATTTGTAATGTTTCAGGTCTTATTTTCACTTAATGTTTCTTTTATTAGTTAAATAAATATTTTTTACCACTATAATAATATCATATAATTATTTTGATAAATATGGGCTGCAAAAATTATAAATGCATACAAATATATTGAGTCTTTGGTATTACACTTCTATTTTTAGGTATGTGTAGTCACTCTTTCAAATAATATTTGAAATTTAATGTGTACATTATTTATCATTTAGTCAATTGTATCAAAACTTAAATGTCAATTTTGGAATATATGTACATGAATATTTATTTATGGAATCATACAAAAATATTAATTTCAAAATATATTAAGAATGCTTATTTTTATTTATTTGATTATCAAATAATGAATCCTAAAAAATAATAAATCAATATATAACACATTTTTATCAATAAAAATAATAATTTAATTTTTATTTAAATATAAAAATGTACTATCTCATAAAAAATATACACAGTTATAAATATAGTAATTTCAATTTATAACTCATTTATCCTAATAAAATTCATCGGATATTGCATAATAAATTATATTCTTCAAAAATAGTTATAATATTATTTTTCTACAACATACCGTATGCAACGCATGGGTTACACACTAGTAAGATGGTATTAGAAAATGTAAAAGATGATGCTCCTACCACTGCACTATGCTTATTGTCATGTGAATTTTCAGGACCGATCCCGATCTAAGGCCCAAAAGTCCAAAATCAAGTTTTAAAAACAATAAAAGTCACAAAAATGAAAATTTATAATCAAACAAAATACACGCACAATGTCAGATTTGAACCCTAACGGCTTGAAAATAAAGCATATCGTCTTAGCATCAGACTAAACACACTTTTATTAATACAAGGGCTGACATGTTATATATATAAACCAAATATAATTAAATATATAAATAAAATTTGAATTTTTGGGCCCTCGAAAATCGGAGGTCCTAGATGACGACGACCTTGATGGATTTGGGCTAGAGCCGGTTGTGTGAATTTTGACAGATTAGTTACAAGAAAATCAACAAAAAAGTAGCCCGAACAATTTCAATCATGACAAATGATCAATAGTAGAAATTTAATGACATTGTGGTTAAGTCAAACCGAGTTACATGCATGGGTACAATTATCACTTTTAGTGTAAAATTTTGAAATAGACTTGTCAAAACAACTAATTGCAAAAATAGACTTGCTTTTAAACAAATTATGAAAATAAGTCTGTTTTCGTTTCATACTTATATGCTTGCGCATTCTGTAAATGCACATGTATATTTTAACACTTGCGCATTTACAAAATGCGCTAGTATCATTAATTTTTTTTACCTATTTCCTACTTTCTCATCTCATTTTGTAATTGTGCAAGTAGGTTTCACGTAGCTAAAAAGGAAGAGAGGTGTTATCTACCCAATTCTTTAACTTTCTCTAACTTTTTTTCCACTACAACAAAACAACCATATTACAACTATTGATTTACAACTAGCATAAGCTGACGGTTGTAATAGGTATTTTATAATAACTGTTTATTTTTGACAGTTGTAATAAGGGTACCTCTAACAACTTTGTTCGTATGATAGTTGTAATATACACATCTGACAACCGCTTCATTTTTTACCGTTGTAATATTTGTTTCCAACGACTCATTTCACGCTTCTCCAACAGCCGCTTCGTGAAAATTTCATTTCCCTCCCAACATTTCAATAGCCGCTCTTTTCTTAAATTCCTAAAATAAACATCATCGTCAAAATTTCTAGACCTAAAACCGCAATTCCATCCCACGTTGTTCTCGCCGCCTTGCCATCATCGAAGCTAAACCCTGCCGAGAGCCTTTCGACGAATTGCCAAACCATATACCAGTGTTGTTTTCTGCGTTGACGAATCTTCCAAATCGAGTTTTGAGTTTCTCTTCACCTTTCGAATCAGTTTAGCAGTAGATTTGTTATACTCGTTCGTTTATGTGTATAGATCGAAAATAAACAAGTCAATACTGTTGCTTGATTTTATTTGCTTATTGTTGTTAGGCTTGATTGATAATTGGAGTTGTTTGTAGTAAATTGAATAGAGACGATTTTATTTGCTCAGTGTTGTTAGGCCAATTCAATAGAGACGAAAGTGCTTGTGCGGTAGGGTATGAAAAATCTTACAACACAGTTCAACAAACAAAAAACCCGGCAATACAAAGCTAATAAATTACTAACTTCCTTGTTGTAGAACAGCGTAATAATGCAAAAGAATCTACATTACAAACTGTAGCCATCTAGCTAACCAAAAGTATGACAACTTGCAAGTCTAATAATGGCGTAGGGCATGGCATGGATTTAAATTTCATGGAAGCGTATATATTTGGCTCTAACATATGATAATCAAGGTGGAAGACAAATTCAAACATATAATCTCATATAATCAAAGAGAGCAAATGTTGGATGTATGAAAATAACTTATTTTCATAAAAACCAAGGAAAAAAGACAACAAAATATGGTAATAAAAAAGACTGAACAAACAGTGAAAACTATAAGCAGTCATACACGACAGTCTAATCTGCCATCCATGAAAGTAAACCCATTTATGATACGCAATGCTAATATAGTAGAAATTTCACTACCCAGTTAAATCAACCACAATTATGAACAGACATTGAAAACTGATTTTACAAAAAGTAGATGAAAAAAATATTGATACCTCCCGAATGACAAGACGTAGATCTGAATTTGACGGAAGTGATACTGATAGATGACAGGGGAGCGAAACCCTAAACGTTTGGAGAACCTGACCGTAGTTGAACAGATGGTCGAAGAGAATTTGCTCTGTCTGAATTTACTGTTTTCTTAATTTTTAAGAAAAAACATTTTACAGGAAGTAAAATGTGAACAACCAATTGATTTATAGAGAAAATTGGCATGTGAAATGGTAGATAGAATAGTGGAATGAAAGTAGGATAAATGGTAAGTGGATAAGGTCGTGCAGTTTGAAGCGGTTATGAAATTCGTGAAAGGTGGTAGTAATTGTGAAGAAAAAAATGTAGATGAATTGAGAAGTGGTAGAGGCATAAAAAGCAAACGCACGCAAGGCCACATAAGCAGATAGGAGATCCTGCTTTTATATTTTAGTAATAGATTACTAAAATAAAATAATACATTGACTACTTACCTAAACTATAACAATGGCTTATGAGATGAGTTGTTTGAAACTAGTAGGATGTGTGCACGTACAACAACATCATGCGGTACTACGTGTTACAGACATTGTCGTGCACGTACAGCAGCATCATGCGGCACTGTGTGTTGCAGAAAGTGCATGTGTGCACTGCCTGAACAGGCAGTGCAAATGTGTTTTGCACAATTAAAGGCAGTGCATGCACTGCCATTCCAAGGCAGTGCTGCAATTTGCACTGCCTTTAGAGGCAATGAGCCTTTGAAGGCAGTGCGTTACATTGCACTGCCTTCAAAGGCAGTGTGTTGCATTGCTTTTGAAGGCAGTGCACAATTGCACTGCCTTTGAAAGGCAGTGCAAATATATTTTGCACCCCCTTTCTAAGGCAGTGCTGTAATTTGCACTGCCTTTGAAGGCATTGCATATGTGCACTGCCTTTGAGTGGAAGTGCATATATATTTTGCACTGCCTTTCAAAGGCACTGCATTTCATGCAGCGATCCTTGAAAACTTGAGAACCATGTGTATAAAGCATGGGTAGAAGAAACTGTCTAGGAAAGATCCGATAAATGAATAAGTGAAAACTATTATTTTGGAAATAAAGGAAAGTTTTAAATGTTGTGTATGAAGACAATAAAACATGTAAAAACATATTTTAAAGCTTGATTTTGCATTTATAGAAAAGCCTACCTTTAGAAGCAGTAAATAAAGAGGAAAAGAAACAAAAAACAATACTGGAAATATATATATATATATATATATATTTAGAAAACCGAAGAAAGTTTAATGTGAGATATACAAAAAGAATAAGTCTATGACATCAACTTTTGAACAAAATACTACTTTATGAAGTATGTACAGTAAGTCAAACACGAGCACCTATTTTATAGCCTTACTAATGTTATATTTGTTCAAATAATTTCAAAGCTCGAAGCAGGCAAATGGTAAGCAAAGTCTTGCTGCACTTGCAACTGAGGCTAATGGTGGGATTAGAATCTCTAAAATGAAAGATGTTGAAGTTGAAATTTCTTGTACTCTTAAGGATTTGAATGCTAATGTTAGAAAATCCCCATGCAAGTATGGTGAAATTCCTCCATCCATCATTCCTTGCCGTAACTCAACACCTCTTCGAAACATCACTGTTATAATTGATTCCATGTGTAAGTTATAATTGATTCCATGTGTTAACGAGTACTTGATATACTGTTGCAAATTAATTAGTGCATGTCTAACCATTTTCTTAAACAGAATACCAATGGTAAACAAAATGTAGAGGAAGAACCAGTGACCCCTCGTGGTAATACACCTCAGGTATTCTTATAAACTAAGTAGGCTTGGTTTTTGAATTTTAGATGAAATTGCAACATGACATATATGATATATCACTGTTGCATTTTAAATTATGTTTGTTGGGTTTGTTCACACATTGAAACTTTTGAACTAAGAAACTTATTTTTGGATTCATTGTTGCTTATACAATTAACTGTGTCCAAATTAGAGCTAGAATTAACTGTTGCTTATTCCTCATCCAGTTGAGATAATCATAATATATTGTTTGAATCACTAGTACAACTGTTGTGGCTGAATACAGCTGCAACCCAAAAGTTAGTTCCATAATGCTTAAGTAAAAGGAAGAAGGAACAATTTAGAGCCCTGTTTTCTGAAGAATTTTTTTTAACAATATAAAATAATAATAATGTGGGTGTTTTTCTATTGTGCTTGTATTACTAGCAATAGAGCAACATCAACATTTTGATACTATGGGAATGTGAGTTTTTTTATATTATAAGCGGTAAGGTATTAAAAATTGCCACATAAAATTAGAAATTTCAGCAGGTAGTCATTTATTCCGAATCAAGCACTGCAAGAAACCATGTTTTTCATAGCAAAGGGTAGATATGAAACAATAGTTTTAGTTCATTTAATGATTGAGAGCGACATTTACTGACCAATCATTTTCATTCAAAAATATGTTTTAAGGTAATTTTTTAAATAATATCTTAATGCAACATATTAAATTACTATTTATAGTATGATTCCCTAATCATAGTGTTTAACCCTAAGTAAACACTACTGAATGTAGCACTAGTTGATCATCTTGTCTTCAAACATCATCCTGTTTAGATCGACAACGATTTAACAAATAGTTTGGTTCACTTTGGAGGGGATATAACTTCTTTAATCGTTGTTGAACCTGGCTTTCTTCATCGTTTCCAATTCATATATGTTTGACTTTTGTAGATAATAATTGGCTTTTGAACTTCGAGAATGATATAAGGGGTTCTTATAGGAGTTTGTGAGTTTTTTTTTCTGTGGTGGCATGTTTTAGTGTGCGTGAGTGACTGTACATGGTGTTGTGTGAGTGTGTGGAGGTGTTGTCATGTGCAGGTTAGTGGGTGTGTTTTCCAGTAGTGTGTATGCAGTGTGTTCATGTGTAGGTATATGCAATTGTATTGCGTGTGTGAACTGTGCGGTCTTGGCTGCTACTTTGTATGAATTAATATGTGTTATTTAGTGTGTTGATTTTTGAGTGCATATTTGTTTCAGCCCATTGAAGTTTTAGTGATCTAGTTCTAAAAGGGTGAGTTAATGGGTGGAACAACAGCGTACTAAACTCAATGCAAATGAAGACCTAAAATCGAGAACATAGTTCTAGTATACAATTGTATTGGCAACTACATACACAAACCCAAACGATATGTATTTTAGCATCTTAAATCAAAATGCTTTTGTGTACTAATTCAGTCATGTGATAATAATTGAATTGCAGGTTTGTTGGACTTGCAGGTTTGTTTAAAACTGCTGACTTGCAGTTTTGTTGGACTTGCACGTGTACTAATTAAATGTTTGTGGTTTTTTGTGCTATTCAGTCCACATTTTTAGTTGATGTCATACATATACCATAAATAGTCTAATGTATTCGTAAATTATTTTTGTGCAGTCACACTGTGAGAGCAATACTTTGACTGTTGAAGAACGGCCTAAACAGGATGCAAGGCATGCTGGAATTGAGGTCGGAAAATGTAAATAGTGAGTTGGCAAAAGCAAGTTGTTGCAGAAGGAACGGTAATATCCACTGATCCTATGTGTTTTGCGATACAAAACTTTATCTTTCTTATGTATTTTGTGTTGTATCCTATTTTGGAATGGTTATGTGAGAATGTTGTTTTGGTACTGTTTTAGTTGGTGATGTGAACGAATACTTTAGATTGTTTTATTTGGTATGTATTGTGTTTTGTTAGAATTATATAAATATTAATATACCTGCTATATGACGAATGTTACAATCTATAACTGCTATCAACTGTTGTAAAAAGATTAATTGCAACTGTGAATAACAGTTGTAGTAGATAACTACAACAGTTATCCAGCAGTTGTCATACCTGCTACAGCACGAAATGTTACATATCTACAAGAGTTAACAACCGTTGTAAAATGGTTATTTGCAAGGGTAAGAAACAGTTGTAATATACAATATCACAACGGTTATATGCAACTAAAGAACACAGTTGTAAAAAATTGATAGTCTTTTACAACTTCTTAAAATACGACTGTGGTTCCACCGTTGTAATATATCTTTTACAACTGTGTTCCACCGTTGTAATATGCCTCTTTTGTTGTAGTGTTCCAAAAATCCCTAATCCAAAATTTTCCATTGCCAAATCTCAACCCCACTACCACTCAAAACATCAAATTTCCATATCTTCTCATCTCTAAACCCAAAATAAATGGAAGAATCTTCTACATCTTCTCAAATAAGAGGTAAAACCCTAAAAATTTAAATTTAATTTGCAAATTTATTATCTATTATGTTTAGTGTTATTGTAGATGTATAATAATGATTGGAATTTTTATATTACAATTCAGATTACAATGTAGATTACTGTATATATATACAATGGAATTTTGTATAATTACTGATTTGAATAAATTTTGGTGCTTAGAGTTGAAACCTGGACAATTTGATAGAAGTGTTCTTTACCGCAAGATGAGCATAGAAGAGAAAACCAATTAATCATGAAAATGTATTATTCCACAATCTTAATTCATTATCCAACAAATATTGAAAGTTAAATTTATGTAATTTTGTTCAATATTGAATTTAATTGAATTGGAAATTTCCACGGTTTCTGCTATTGATCATTTAAGCAAGCTTAAACTTATAGGTTTTAAAGATCCTCGACTGGAAGAAAACATATATTATTGTAAAAAAAATTAAATCGAGTATCTTAGATTAGACCATCATCTTATTACTGTGTTGTGTGATAGTTGGAGGTTGAAGACAAATACATTTCATTTTAGAGATCGGGAGATGACGATAACTTTACTTGATGGGGAGAAACTAGTTGGTCTTGGTGCTAATGGATTTTGAGCATATTTTGATGACTCCAAAACAGATTATATTAAGTTATGTCTTGACTTATTAGATGTAGCTCCTCGTCCAGATGAAATTATATCCAAATGCGATGATTTAGCTGATTAAAAAAGGAATCTTATTAGATGCATGTAAATTGGGGGAAACTAGAAAATCAAATGGATAAACGTTTCCTGTATGAATAGAAGAATTAATGAGGCATTGACTTATGACCATAAATCAATTACTTCAACTCCAAGTACTTATCTCTACATAAAGACGGAGATTAGCGTGAGTAGAATTATCTCTCTTTGTTGTATTTCTTATTCTTCTTCTCCATTATCAATCTTGTAAAATTTTCTCCTCTTAGAAAGTAATAAAATTTCCTCTCCCCAAGTGAATGTACACTACCTCGCTGTAGTAGAACCACTATAAATCTCATGTGTTATTTTCTTTTATTGCTTGATCTGTGATTTCTTTTAGCTGGTGACTATCTATTGTTTGTTTTGCCTCACCATCAATCCGGTCCTTTTTGTTTTTCCACAAGGTTGGGTTTTTTGTTCCTAAGGCGATCTTGGGGAATTTTTTCCAACAGTCTGGTATCGGAGCGACAAGGTTAATTGAGAAAGGGTGTATGGTGTTATGGCAAGAGATGAGGAGATTCCAGCGGTTGTACCAAGACCCAATGTTAGAGGGACCTATATTGCATCAGGATCTAGTTTAGCAATAGAGAAGTGGAACAGTGATAAAGACTTCGAGAAGTGGTAATGGAGGATGAAAGCTGTTCTGATGAGAAACGAAGTTCATCCTATGGTGTTTGCTCTTGAGGAGTTGACCGTTGAAATTTCAACTGCGGAAAGGAAGGAGATGGAAAAATAGGCGTTTTCTACTTTGCAATTAGCTATGGGGAAAAATGTTATTTCTGAGATTAGCAGTAAAACTACTCCTAAGGGCATTTGGACCAAGCTGGAAAATCTCTATCTGAAGAAATCTTTGATTAACCATCTGATTTTGTTGAAGACTTTTTTTACTTAATTTCATTTCTAATGTTTATTTCACTCCATAACTTAAGTTAAAATTCAATTCTATTGAACAACCTTTCAAACCATTTTCAATTTAATCTACAACTTAAGTTGAAATTTATTTTATAACCCAAATTCATATCAATTTTATTAATTCATTATAAATCAAATGCAGTCTCATTTGACACAATTAATTGTTTAATTCCAATATGCCATTCTATCAATAACATTCTAAACTATATTCAATTCATTTTGCAACTCAAATGCATATCCATTCTACAACCCAAGTCGTATTTTATTTTACAACTCAAGTCCATATTTCATTAATTCATTGCTAATCGGATTTAATTTCATTTAATTCATTCTGTTACCCTACTTGAGTTAAATTCCATTTCAAAAGATCATCTCATTTAACTCAACTTAAATTTAATTACCTATCACAAAATTTATGATTTTCATTCCTCAACATTCTTATTTAAGGAATTTAAAAAAAATTAGCTTAATATTCCTCAAATCTATAAGCTATACAAACTTATTTACATAAAATTTCATGGAATTTATTTGACTCAAGTTTATCTACATATAATATTTACAATTCAGGGTTATATAATTAGTTTACAACTTAAGTGCATATTTATTTCATTATTTTATCCAATTCAATTCAAATCCCATTTCAATTTCATTTAACACTTTACTTAATTTATTTAACTTAACCGAAGTTAAATTTAAATTTCATATCTCGATTCCAAATTTTGTTTTTATACATACTATTTCTTCAAATTATAAGTTCAAAAACTTATTATCTTAGATTTTCTCAAATCATTTAGATACAACTTCAGGTATTTAACACCTGGTTTTTTCAAATCATTTAGAAATCATACACCAAATTTCACCTCTGGAATCAAAAACAAATTTGTTTTATCAAAACAAAACTTCAATGGTAAATTACTCAGGTAGCAATCCCTCACCTAAAACTTGAAAATGAATGCCGATGATGCTGCAGTCATCACCAGAATTATTTTTCAACGACTGAAGTGAGTTTAGTGCTTTCTATTTCTTTAAATCTCATTTTAAAATATTTCTAGCCAAATATTTTCAATATAATACTACTATTATTTTTCCAAACCTTTGAAAAACAATTTCCAAATCAATGGGTTTTTAATTCTCAAACTTCTTGTTTTAAATTCATTTTTATTAACAAATCATATTATAAATATACTTAGGCAATTTCATTTACTTTCCCTTTATAAATCATATTTATAAATTACCACTTCTTACGTGCTTCAATTCTCAATTGTTGATTGTTTTAATTATAATCGATATTCTATAATTCATAGTTATTAATTTACTTTCTTATATAACTTATTTCACAAATGTTTATCTTTGTTAGATTATAAAAATCACAACCTTTATTAGAACAACAAACATCAACAACAAATGATAATAATCAAATATTATCATTTACTAACAACCAAACATACCATATATAACTATAATAATTTCTGAAAAATTATTCATTTATATATGAAATAAAATTTAGGTAAATTTATTCCATTTACCCTCTTATAAAACAATATTGTGTCGGTTTGCCTTGTTTAAGTATTTAGAAACCCCTATCGATAACATGGCATCCCACATATCAACCAGAATTCCTAATCCACTCAACAGATAAATTAACACATTAGAAAACATTTTTATAATCACTAACAAATACACGCTCATATATATACACTCAAACTCATTTTAGGGTCTCACTTACCCTATCTCAAATGAGAAAATTCCCACTAAAGCCTAGGTGTTTGCTCAACCTAAGCTCTAATACCACATGTAACGACCCGACAATCCGTACAATTCAAGATGACAATAACCACACATATCCAATCCAAATTGAACATAAAGACGGATAGCTAAAGGAAAGAAAGAAGAAACAAGAAGAGAAGAGAAGAAGAAGAGAGAAAGAAATAGAAAACAACGTAGAATCTCACAATCGCAGCGGAACAATATATAATATAATATCAATTATCTTTATAAAGAGAAAAAATTATATACATACATCCATCAGAGTACAACAACAATCACAATCATTAGCTTAGACAGTTATAACATCCTGTCCTCACAATTACTGATAATTTCAACAACGAATAGCGAAAAATAAACATATACGTAAATACAGCTTGAAGATCTCCAACCCGTCTCCTGAGCTCCAATGCATCTAGTGCAATATGTAAATATGCTCGGTCTGACCCGAGCATTATAATAAAATAACATCCGAGTCAGTTTGGAAAACCAAAGTGAGAAAACACACCCAACTAGATTTTAAAGTTATAGAAACCATTTGAAATTAAAAGTATATCGTAAGACCACGCTGCACATAAATACGGATGGGTTTTTACCTTATGATAACCAAAACATTTCCTATAGAAAATCCACTTATATTATAATCATGTCTAGGGGTCAAAGTAAAATATGAATATAGTTGAAATGCTTGCATCTCACATTCCAACATAGTTGGGCACAATCAAAATTGTAATAGCTCGTATTGGAGATTGAATTCCAACAATGACAAGACACCGGTGTACCACCTACCATGGTGCATATCTAGATAAAACACACCAAGAGCCTCAAATGGACTTCCTGTGAGTCAAGGCTGGCCCTACCCCTTACTGGATAGCACCGAGTATGTCCTCACCTTGGTTGTGATCAACAACCTAAATCGGCCCCGAGCATACATAATCCATAATATCGATCTAGATTGGGTGATGACCATACCTTAATGGTAGCGTACCACATAGCCTTGAAGCATCCCCTGATTTTAGTCATTCCCGGTTGATGAGGCTTGAGGCTACGTTTACATTTTATATAGCTTTACCACTTGGAATACTAACACTACCCTCCATGCAGTAATGCAATACCAGCATTTATCCATACAAGTTGTCCAGGAACATGACAAACCAAAGGCACCCTCCTACCACATCATGTCGGAAATTATCCCTAAGATTAGTAGCGAGAAGTCCTTGCATCGAAGATTTTCATAACAAAGCACTACTGCCACCATAAACATATGCTATGGTAAATTTCACCCTAAGGGACTAGTGGTAAGTAGCCCTGTAACATTAAGATCTCCATCATTAAAGTCATCATCATAAACCTGCACTTCTGAATCCATACATTAGTCCGAAGTGGTTCTCGGATAAATTGACCATGGTCTCTCTGGACCAACAATGATACAGAGGCTCCTTAACCTCATACGGAAACTAAATTTCATAGACTTATCATGTTTCTAACTCTCAAATTGCTATCCTTCGACCAAGAAGGAAGCCCAGTAGATGGGAGTACCATAGTCACTCTGCACAATTCGAATCATCATTCTTACCTCAACGATAACCAAGCCCACATAGTCGGCTTCGTGCTAAGTGCACTACTAATCAATTCCCATAGCAAGTCAAGGAACAAAATGGCCAAATTTGATATTCGGTTATTTAACTATCAAAAAACCAAACATTATCTAGTACGTAAGCAGTCACTAGGCACATTTAATTAATCTTTTATTAATTAAACCAACATCCAAACATTTACTTCAAATTGTCTTTAAAAGATATATCCTCAAAAACAATTTCAAACTTTCTATATTGGAAACATTTCCATATACTTATATCGACGGTATAAGTATATTCAAATCACTTCATTTTCATCCCTTAGAAAATATTTCCATATGCTTCATAAACATTTCCTTTCAGAAATCATTTACTATAACAACAGTGTTATGGTCTATGCCTTCCATACTTTCCGAAAATGTCTATTACAACAATAAATGTTGAAATCTACGTTCTCAATACATACCACATTTTAAAACATTTTCAAAACCCTTAAATTCCATTTGGAATTTATTATTTTCCAAAAAAATTACTTTAGAAAGAGAAACTACTTTTGAAAGCCATTAACTTCATCAAAACATTATTTTCTAAACTTTCCTTTCAAAGATTATTTAATTCTTAAAACTTGAATATATTTTCTTTACATAAAAATCCATATTTAAATCTTAACATAGACCATTTCCATATTTATAAACTATGTTTATAAATCTCTTTTTCCACTTTTAGAAAACTTTTATTTTCAAAAGAATTCCTTATTTATAAAATCTATTTATAAATCACTCTTTTATAAAGGCTTGTTTTGCTATCAAAATACATTTCCTTATAAATCTAACTTACTTATAAAATCCATTTACAAAATATTTATAAATTCTGCATTTAAATCTATTTCTTGTTCTATAAAACATATCACTTTTATAAATCCTTTCATATAAACCATTCAAAAATCTTTATTCAAAGTATTCTATAAAACTATAATTTTTATAACATCTAAAAATCATACTTTTCATTTTTTAAAATAAATTCTTTTCTTTTGCTAATTCAATCATTTTTAAAACATATTTATACTTTCAAAAATCACCTTGAGAGTCATTTCGAGTCAAAACCACTATTTATAGTATTTCCTTTCCAAAATACTAAAAATATGGCCCAGCGCTACCATAGCACTAAATAAGCAAAACCTATCCATGCAATCACCTATGGCAACCATCACATCATATATCAAAATATAGGGAAAATATAATCAGCAGTGTGAGGAATCCTATTGGATCCCTCCAACCTATCACCCTGCATTATAGATAGTATATAATCAAATAATATAAAAAAAATCAACCGCTTCGAGGCGGGATTCGTATACAAAAGGCCATCCGCTCTTACACGGGAACGTAATAGGGTCTCATCTGCTACAGGTGCAGGAATATATCTAACTGACAATATAATTCAGAATATTATGCAAACGATCAATAACAATCAGAAATATATATCCAAACGTCTAATAAATAATATTTATTGACTGTATAAATTTTCTGATTAGCCAAAAAGGTTAGATTAACTCACATTGGTTTTTAGATAACCAAAATGTTCCGTTTTGAATTAATATTAAACAGACGTTCAACTTTAACCCAAAATTCCAACTAACTCCAAATTCGTCTATTCCAATTCCACGGCGTAGCATTCATCGATACGATAACAACACGACTCATCGCGTTCAATTTGGACATCGTATGAAAAAGTTACGGGCTGATTAGTATAACAAATAATTAAAATATTTTAAACCTTTCCCTCTCGTTTAGCCCGTCCAAGCATGCAACGAAACCCATCATCGTGACTTGACATCAATGTGCACGCCTTCACTACGGCCACTGCCAGATCCACCTCCGCCATCGCGACCGCCCGCCTCTGAGCTACCACCGCCCCAAGCCTCGTTGACCTCGCCGCTGCCGTTCATGCATAATTCAATAAAATATACACAACCTTCCTGCCTTGATTCTGGCGATCTCGTGACGCTTTGCCACTATCCAACCGCCCAAATGGTAGAGCTCGATGAGATCTACGTCTTTGTTTTTGGAATTATTTAATTTGTTGCATGGATTGGAAGATATCGAGGAGAGAGGGAGATTGATTTTTGGCCATTAAAATTTAAAAGGAGGCGGCTGTGTTTACTTCTCTAGGGTTTTGCAAAATGACGAAAATGATGGCCTTATATAGAAAATTCCAAGGCACTATTCACTTGCTAAATTTTCGAACTCCAAACAAAGCGTGTCGCCTGGCGTTTTATATGTTATACCCCTATTCCGAACACACTGAAATATATATTGGAAGCAAATTCCATCATACTCAGAAGATAGCTTTCAAAATCAGATTATTTTAATTAAAATTCCTTTAACTAATTTCTATGCGTTTCGAGCTCGCACGATCAAACGATAAGTCCGATCACTACGAAACATGAAATCTCATAATAACTCACGATTATGGATCCAATGAAACAAGTTTTGTCAAAACCCGAGATAGTGCCCCCAAAAGCCATTTTTACATGTTAATTAAAATTAGTAATTTCCAAAATCAGTTTAAACACTTTTAAATCAAATTTAAAATTTACTATCTTCTTTCTTATTTAAATAAAATTTAAGTCAACTTTTGAAATCATATTCATTCATATAAAATTCAAGATGCAGTTAAATATTCTCAAATATTAAATCTTAACAATTTAATTATCAAATAAATCGCTATAAATCACTAAATTTGAAATTCAAGTTATTTAACTTATAAAGTTAACTTTTTAACATTTAAAACCAATTAAATATTCCAAATTTGAATGACTGAAATTATGGGTTGTTACATTCTTCCTCCCTAAAAGAATTTCATCCCGAAATTGCCAAGTACGAAAAATGCCCCGAACCCTTTAACTTTTTCAAAATCAACTGGTTAAAATGGATTATAAAATTTCTAAGCTTTCAAATAAATTCTTAGTTACTAATAACCATTCCAAATTATAAAACCAAAATAAAATTTTAAGTTATCAAAGTTTTCACAAAATTCTCAAAAATTATCTAACGCTTTAAATTTCTAGAAAATTTTCGCCGGAGTCTTCTTTGCGCGGGTCGATCATAAAAATTTACAATATATATATAATCACAAATATACATCTCATCTTCAAGGATGAGGCATCCCGTAGGAAAAAATATAAAAGTACGACATGTAATCCCAGATGTGTACCATATTTTAGTATTAGCAAGCATATACCATCAAAAAATGTGAAAGCGAGCTCCAATGCGAAGCATACACCATCCGCTCCAACTAAACACTCGACAAACAATAAGAACAAGTATATAGAAAGTAATATTACTATATAACATAGAATATACCATATCTATATGCAAATGTAGCAAAATTAAAAAAAGAAATTGTCAAAGAAGTTATATTCATTCACTTAATTCATAACCATATCAGTTTGCATCTTCCAATGTCAAATTTTATTTATTAAAACCCATATGATGTACATATACCATTCGTATGCAAAACCATACCTGATCGCTCGTTTGATCACACAATTTCACTTCTGAACTAGTATCGTTCACATGACCACTCTAGTGCGGACTCAGATTCGGCTCCTTGATTAGAAACCGACATTCTCCTTGCATAGCAATATACTATGATAGAGAATATCAAAATCAATCAAAAATCCATATCCACGGTTCGCCGTCAAGAATCGAGTGAAAAATCCCATCTCGAATCGGTGTAAATCACCTCGAAATCGTATACTAGAATCTGAATCAAACAGTTATGCGAATAAAATAATATACGTACAACTTACATATTTATTTCAATTTACCTCCATTCAATCATTTACATTCACTTTATTTACGGTCAACCCATTTACATTCATTTAATCTACATTCAATTTAAACCAAATTCCAATATTCACATAAACTTTTTTCTTTCAATTCAATCTATGCTTAGCAACATTTCATTCCATATTTAATTTATTTATGGATCATTTCATAAAATCATTTCATTATAACCTTTCCTAAGTTAAAATTTAATTTATTTTCACTTAGTATATTTCTTCAATACTAATACTATTATGAACCATTCCATGCAAAAAATTTAATTAAGTCCATTTCTAATGTTTATTTCACTTCATAACTTAAGTTCAAATTCAATTCTATTAAACAACCTTTCAAACCATTTTCAATTTAATTTACAACTTAAGTTGAAATTTATTTTATAACCCAAATTCATATCAATTTTATCAATTCATTATAAATCAAATGCAATCTCATTTGACACAATTCATTGTTTAATTGCAATATTCCATTCTATCAGTAACATTCTAAGCCATATTCTATTCATTTTGCAACTCAAATGCATATACATTCTACAACCTAAGTCGTATTTTATTCTACAACTTAAGTCCATATTTCATCAATTCTTTGCAAATCGGATTCAATTTCATTTAATTCATTCTGTTACCCTACTTGAGTAAAATTCCATTTCAAAAGATCATCTCATTTACTTAACTTATGTTAAATTTAATTACCCATCTCAATTTATGATTTTCATTCCTTAACATTCTCATTTAAGAAATTTAAAATTTTGTTTTTAGCTTAATATTCCTCAAATCTATAAGCAACACAAACTTATTTATTTAAATTTCATGAATTTATTTGACTCAAGTTTATTTACATACTATATTTACAATTCAGGGTTATATAATCAGTTTACGACTTAAGCGTGCATTTATTTCATTATTTTATCTTGTTCAATTCAAATCCCATTTCAATTTCATTTAACCCTTTACTCAATTTATTTAACTTAACCGAAGTTAAATTTTAATTTCATATCTCGATACCAAATTTCATTTCTTATCTATACCATTTTCAAGTATAAGTTCAGAAACTTATTATCTTAGATTTTCTCAAATCATTTAGATACAACTTTGGGTTTTCCTTGTTTAAGTGTTTAGAAACCCATATCGATAACATGTCGTCCCACATATCGACCGGAATTCCTAATCCACTCAACAGATAAATTAACACAATAGAAATTGTTTTTATAATCACTAACAAATACGCGCTCATATATATACACTCAAACTCATTCTAGGGTCTCAATTACCCTATCTCAAATGAGAAAATTCCTGCCAAAGCCTAGGTGTTCGCTCAACCTAAGCTCTGATACCACATGTAACGACCCGCCAATCCGTACAATTCAAGATGATAATAAACCATACATATCCAACCAAATTGAATGGAAAGATGGACAGTTAAAGGAAAGAAGAAGAAGAGAGAAAGAAATAGAAAACAATACAGAATCTTACAATCGTAGCGAAACAGTATACAATATAATACCAATGATCTTTATAGAAGATAAACAGTTATATACATACATCCATCATAGTACAACAACAATTACAATCATAAGCCTGGACAGTTATAACATCCTGTCCTCACAATTGCTGATAATTTCAATAACAAACAATGAAAAGTAAACATATACGTAAATACAGCTTGAAGACCTCCAACCCGTCTCTTGAGCTCCAATGCATCCAGAGCAATCTGTAAATTTGCTCGGTCTGACCCGAGCATTATAATAAAATAACACCCGAGTCAGTTTGGAAAACCAACATGAGAAAACATATCCAACAGGATTTTAAAGTTATAGAAAACCATTTGAACTCAAAAGTATCTCGTAAGACCATGCCGCACATAAACACGGACGGGTTTTTACCTTATGATAACCAAAACATTTCCTATTGAAAATCCACTTATATTATAATAATATCTAGGGGTCATAGTAAAATATGAATATAGATGAAATGCTTGCATCTCACATTCCAACATAGTTGGGCACAATCAAAATCGTAACGGCTCGTATTGGAGATTGGATTCCAATAATGACAAGGCACTGCGGTACTACCTAGCATGATGCATCTCTAGATAAAACACAAAGAGCCTCACATGGACTCTTTGTGAGTCAAGACCAGCCCTACCTCTTAATGGATAGCACCGTGTATGTCATCCCTTGGTTGTGATCAACAACCTAAATGGGCCTCGAGCATACATAATCCATAATATCGATCAAGATTGGGTGATGACCATACCCTAATGGTAGCGAACCACATAGCTTTGAAGCATATCCCCTGATTTTAGTCATTCCCGGTTGAAGAGGCTTGAGGCTATGTAACGAATGCGATCTTTCGACGCTTGAAAATCGACATTAATACGTTCACTGTATCAACTGCCGAGCAATCGAATGCCGGAAAACCGAATTGTTATGGTTAAAAAGAAGAGGTAGAAGAAGACAGAAGAAAAATAAAGAAGAAGAAACAGAAACAACAACAGAATCTCACATTCGCAGCGGAACAACATATAATAGGTAAATGAATAATCTTTAAATCAAGAACTATCATTTTATACATTACATCATCATTAGAGTTTACAACAACAATACATCAATGGACAGTTATAAAAACTTTTCCTCATACAGAATACACAGTGGAATAAATAGTATCATATACAAATGCTACGCCTTGCCATCCAGCTTGCCACTTGAGCTCCATAGCATCTCCTGAATCCAGAATGACCTGATAACCTGACTCTAGACTGGCCGTGTGGAAATTGGTGGGCACCCAGAGTTTAGGAAGGAAACAATAAACTCCAGGTCAGTCATGGTGACTGGTGTGAGAACTAAAACAGTTATTATCTTTAAAACAACAACAACAAAGGAAGTGGAAAATATTCGCAATGCTTTTGGAAAATGAAACTACCATAAGGCCTCCCGCCACACACACAATGCTAACGCAGAATTGGAGACGATTTCCGCTTATGATAGTCAAACATGCTTACTACGCAAAACAAATCATTTTTGATATTATTATTAGTGCATAGTGCAGAAACCATTTCGAAAGTAATATATTAATCTTAGCCAGCATAGGTACCATTATACTATGCCTACAATAGCTGCTATGTTAAATAGCAGGTTCTACAACTAATACCGTACAAGTTTCGTATTGGAAGATGGATTTCCAACAAATGGTCAGGCTAAGGAACTTCCTATGCCACGTAGGAACGCCTCTGGCGGGACGCCCCGAGAGACAACCTGCTCTCTGCCAACACAAGGCCGGTTACCCCCTTCCCGGGTAGTAAACCTGAGATATGCCACCTCCGATCCTTTGGGACCTTTATCCGAGCGCTCGTCACCAACACATCACACAGTAGTAAATATAGTGTGTCCACATGAGTAAGTATCTGGGCTCCATACCATGATACTACCCTTTTCCAGAAGGAATGGTCATACCCTAGGGAAGCTACCCCTGAAACCTTGCTGCATCTTTCCTGTTTCGACCATTACCGGTCTGTGAGGTGTGACGAAGTCTCATTTACAAAGCTACGCTTTTTCACAAAGCCACGCTTTGATCAACAAATGATCAATAAATAATCATCACACAGCAACACTCAGCATGCCACACTACCAAATTGGGAGTATATCACTGATAAATTTCAACTACATAACCTCTGAGCTCGTACGTCTCAGAGAAGGGTGTTAAGCTAAGAGAATAAATTCTCTGCCACCAAACAGAAATGTATTTGAAAGAAATCAGCTTTATATCTCAAAATGTAATGTCAGACATGTAACCATACAAGTCTGTTCCGGGTTCGAACAGAACCGAAGACACTTCCAAAGAAGCCCTTGCAATCCGGGTATTCACAATCCCGATCGAACTTCCCATCACAAAGGAAATCTCTATACCGTAGCTAACGGCGCAGAGACAATCGATAGGTTATCCTATCATTTTCACAAATACCCGGTCTTCACCACTGGTCTTCAATACGATCCATATCGTCGTATCACTAATTCAGAATGGGTTATATGACACAAAGGTCTTTTCCCGGCTAACCCGAATAGTGAGCACAATATTTAAAACATATGTATATAGGGATTTCAATTAAGTCACAACTTATTACCCAAATCCTTTCCTTTAAATGGTTTAAACAAATTACCATTTTTAAATCTTTAAACAAAAAGATTTACTTCACAAAGTTTACCCAATTTCACAAAGATTCATTCACAGATTTCCAAATCAATGTTCATTTCAATCTTTAAATTAAGATTTAATTTATAGCTTTCAAAACTATTCACAATTCAAGTCTTTTATAATATAAAAGATACACCTTTTAAAATCTTCTTTGATTTCAAAATAAAGTTTAATTATCATCAAAGAGGTTAATTCATAGTTTTTCCAAAACTATTTACAATTTCATTTCAACTTGAAATGTTTCGATACAAATTGGAAATCTTTTCACTTTTATGAAAGCTATTATTATTTGAAAACAGATAGGTTTCGTTTTGGGAAAAACTGGTTACATTTATACAAGTTACGGCCACCCAAGTATAAAACTTGAATTTAAATTTAAATTTCCACAATCATATTTTAAATGGTTAAAAACCCATATAAACACCTTTTACAACTTGTAAAATCTTTTAAACCAAAATTCCCAAATCATTGAATTCAATTTTTAAATCAAATGATTTAAATTCCAATTTTTATTAAGTTATTTAAAATAACTTTTATTTTTTAAACTCATTTCAAAAACTTTCAATTCCAATTCCAAAACTATTTTGGATTCAAAAATTCAATTTTCAAAATTGATAAAAATTTGTGACTTAACCGATTTCCACGTGAAATCCACATTTGTGTGTGTATTGTGTAGTCCAAGGGTTTAAAAAAATAGTGCAACAGCATTCAACCATCACAGATCAAATATAACAATATAGTTGATAAGCGGTATAAACGATAACGCTTATCTTTCATTCACAGATCACAGATCACAGATATATATATATATATATATATATATATATATATATATATATATATATATATATATATCACAGATAACAAATACAGATCACAACACACATCAGGATATATCACAAAACATCACATACCATAGATGTCAAACAATTCGACATCCAATATAATCCAAACATCCATAGATAGGATCAATATAATTATCTGATTAATTTAAATCAAATAAATTTCTATAAATAAATTTTACTAGTTATAGTAAATTAATAATCAATTAACTTCAAATTGATTTTCAAATTTTATTTCAAAACACCAAATAAATTTCCAACAAATTTCCAAATTATTTCTTTTTTTAAATAAATTTCTTTATCTCTTCAAATCTATTTAAAAATCCAAATTTCAAATAAATTCTTCAATTTATAAATAATATTTCCAAAATCCATTTATTAAGCCTTTTTCCCAAAATTTGAAATTTTATTCAATATAGTTCAAAAATAAGACTTTTCTCTTTTTAACTCCTTATAAATTTATCCAATTATCAAAAATAAATTTTTCGATAAATTTTCAACTTAAATTTTCAAAAATCCATTTTTTATTTATTTTCGGTATCCAACGATACCAAAAATATATTCGGCTAAATTATAGCCTTCCACGGTTTCAATCACAATATAATCTCACACAGATTATAATTAATCACACACAACATTGAAACAAATTCAATTATTTGAGGAATCCAGTTGGATCCCTCCAACCTGTTTCCCTGCATCCATAGATGTTAGCACAATACCAATTCCACTTCAGAGTGGAATATCGCGGTATATGGGATTTATAAAATACTATCCGCTATTATGCGGCGCAATAGGGTCTCATCCGCTATATAATGCGGGAAATCAACTCCAAATACATATATAATACCAATTCCACTTCACGGTGGAATTATCGTGGTATATGTTTTAATAAATAACCTCCGCTTAATATACGGCGTATAGGGTCTATTACAACACAATAGATAGCAATTATCATTCAATTCACACAATCAAGCAATTTTAAATCTAACTATTTGAAATTTAAATCGAAACAAATATTCGATTGAGTGAGGAGTTCTCACCTTGCTTTCAATAACGGTTGCAGCGTTTTATTTCAAATAAAATTAAACGCACGTTTAATTTTACTCAAAATTATCACTAGCTCCAATTGACTCCAAACCAGCTCCATTGCGTAGCTCTCGGCAAAACGATTCCAACACAATTCGTTTTGTAATTTTTCGACCTCGTATCAAAAAGTTACACAGTTTTAAAGTTTATACGATTTAAAATATATATATTAATTCACAATTTCATTTTTTTTCAAACCCTTAAGAAAATCTCAGCCGTTCGTTTTTTTTCTACACGAGATCAGGGCCGTGCAAACTTGCTTCTTCCTCCCTCCAGTATTTTCGTACGCGTTCCAGGTTCAAAGAGAACCCATAACCGCCGTTGATCGTGAATTAACGCAACCCCATCTCTCGACTATACGTCGATCAACCACCCTCATTTCGTGCGCCATCATCCACTCCACCATAACCACGAACAGCTCGAAGCTCGGTCCATCCTCCATCTCGAGAAACGCGTGCAATCGCGTGACGAACGGGACAAAAATCGTGGCCATCCAAAGCTCGAAACACCATCAAGTCCGTATGGATTTGTAGATCTCACTTAGCTCTATAATTTTCGTGTTGGAGGTTTCTCGAATTGGTTGGTGGATTAGAAGAAATTAAGGGAAGAAGATTGATGTTTTCTCGGCCATTGAAATGTAAAACTGGCGGCCACAACTAGGGTTAGGGCTTTGTTTTGCAAATGAAGAAATAGAGGGCCTAATATAGAAAATTCTCCAAAACACTATTCATCGAAAATTTTCCGAACTCCAAACGAAGCGTGCCGGCTGGCATTTCTAAGGTTTTACTCATGTTCCAAACACAATGGAACATGTTTCGGGAGCTAATTCGGTCATATGTGCGAGTTACAGTATTAAACGATCAAAATTAAATTAAATCGATTAAAACGATTTCGATGCGTTTTGGCTTGCCCCGGACAAACGGTAAATCCGATTGACACGAAATTTGAAATCTTACAATAATTTCACATTACGGATCCAATGAAACTGGTTTCGTCGAAATCCGAGACTGTTTGAAAAATGTCTATTTTCACTAGTCAATTAAATATTAAAATAATCAATTTTCACAAATTAACTTTTAATTCGATTTTAAAAGTTTACAAACATCATTCTAACTCCAATATGATTTAATATAACTTTATAAATCATTTTTATTCACATTAAATCCAATTATCAATTATTTATGCAATTTCAAATATTAAATTATCGATTTAATTATTCAATTAAATCCAGATATTCAAAATTTAAGTTATTCAACTTACAAATTTCACTTGTTAATATTTAAAATTAATTAAATATACGAATTTCAAATGACGGAAATTCTGGGTCGTTACAGGCTACGTTTACATTTTATATAGCACTTCCCACTTGGAATGCTAACACTGCCCTCCAAGCTATAATGCAATGCCAGCATTCATCCATACAAGTTATCCAGGAACAGGACAAACCGAAGGCACCCTCCTACCACATCCCGTCGTGAATTATCCCTAGGATTAGTAGCAAGAAGTCCTTGCATCAAAGATTTTCATAACAATGCACTACTGCCGCCATAAACATATGCTATGGTAAATTTCACCCTAAGGGAGTAGTGGCAAGTAGCTCTGCATCATGAAGATCTCCATCTTTAAAATCGTAATCATAAACCTACACTTCCGAACGCATACATTGGTCCGAAGTGGTTCTTGGATAAATCCAACCCCGGTCTCTCCGAACCAACAATGATAAAGAGGCTCCTTAACCTCATACGGAAACTAAGTCTCGTAGACTTATCACGTTTCCAACTCTCAACTTGCTATCCTTCGGCCAAGATGGAAGACTAGTAGATTAGAGTACCATAGTCACTCTGCACTACTCGAATCATTATTCTTACCCCATACATAACCAAGCCTACACAGTCGGCTTCTTGCTAAGTGCACGACTAATCAGTTCCCCCATCAAGCCAAGGAACAAAATGGCCAAATTTGATAGTCAGTTATTTAACTATCAAAACAACAAAAAATATCTACTAGGTAAGCAATCACTAGGCCCATTAAATTAATCTTTTTTAATTAAATCAACATCCAAACATTTACATAAAATTATCTTTAAAAGATATATCCTCAAAAACCATTTCAATCTTTCTATATTGGAAAACATTTCAATATACTTATATCAACGGTATAACTATATTCACAAATCACTTCATTTTCAACCCTTAGAAAATATTTCCATATGCTTCATAAAACATTTCCCTTCAGAACTCATTTACTATAACAACAATGTTATGGTCCATGCCTTCCATACTTTCCGAAAGCACCTATTACAACAATAAATGTTGACATCTATGTTCTCGATACATACCACATTTTTAAACATTTTCAAAACTGTTAAATTCTATTTATAATTTATTATTTTCCAAAACATTACTATAAAAAGAGAAACTACTTTTGAAAGCCATTAACTTCATCAAAACATTATTTTCAAAACTTCCCTTTCAAAGATTATTTGATTCTTAAAACTTGAACATATTTCCTTTACATAAAAATCCATATTTAAATCTCACCTTAAATCATTTCCATATTTATAATAAATCCCTTTTCGATTTTTAGAAAACTTCTATTTTTAAAAGAATCCCTTTATTTATAAAAATCTATTTATAAATCATTCTTTTATAAAGGCTTGTTTTGCTATCAAAATCCATTTCCTTATAAATCTAACTTGCTTATAAAATCCATTTACAAATCCATTTACCAAATCAATTTCAAATCCATTTACAAAATATTTATAAATTTTGAATTTAAATCTATTTCTTATTCTATAAAACATATCACTTTTATAAATCCTTTCATATAAACCATTCAGAAATCGTTATTCAAAGTATTCTATAAAACTATAATTTTATAACATCCAAAAATCATACTTTTCATTTATTAAAATAAATTTTTTTCTTTTACTAATTCAAACATTTTTAAACATATTTGTACTTTCAAAAATCACCTTGAAAGTCATTTCGTGTCAAAATCACTATTTATAGTATTTCCTTTCCAAAATACTAAAACTATGGCCTAGTGCTACCATAGCACTAAATAAACAAAACCTATCCATGCAATCACTTATGGCATCCATCACATCATATATCAAAATATATGGAAAATAAAATCAACAGTGTGAGGAATCCGATTGGATCCCTCCAACCTGTCCCCCTGCATTATAGACATCATATAATTAAAAAATATAGAAGAAATCAACCGCTTTGAGGCGGGATTCATATACAAAGGGTCATCCGCTCTTACACGGGAACGTAATAGGGTCTCATCTGCTCCAAGGGCAGGAATATATCCAACTAACAAAATAATTTAGAATATTATGCAAACAACCAATAACAATCAGAAATAAAATATTCAAACATCCAATAAGTAATATTTATTGACTATATAAATATTTTGATTAGCCAAAAAGGTGAGACTAACTAACATTGACTTTTAGATAACCTAAATGTTTCATTTTGAATTAAAATTGAATTAATGTTCAACTTTAACCCAAAATTCCAACTAGCTCCGAATTCATCCAATCCCAATCTATGGCGTAGCCTTCGTCGATACGACCGCAATGCGACTAGGCATGTTCAATTTGGACCTCGTATGAAAAAGTTACGGGCTAATTAGTATAACAAATAATTAAAATATAATTAACTAAACAATTAAAATATTTTAAAACTTTCCCTCTCGTTTATCTCGTCCAGGCATGCAACGAAACCCATCATCGCGACTTGACATCAACGTGCACACCATCACCACGGCAACCGAACCCAGATCCACCTCCGCCATCGCGACCGCCCGCCTCCGAGCTACCACCGCCCCAAGCCTCATTAACACCGCCGCCGCCATTCGTGTGCAATCCAAGAAAATCTGCGCGACCTTGCTACCTCAATTCTTGCGATCCCGTGACGCTTCGCCATGATCCAACCATCCAAATTGTAGAGCTTGATGAGATCTACGTCTTTGCTTTTGGAATTATTTGATTTCGTTGCGAGGATTGGAAGATATCAAGTAGAGAAGGAGATGATTTTCTGCCATTAAAATTTAAAAGGAGGCGGCTGAGTTTAGTTCTCTAGGGTTTTGCAAAATGACGAAAATGATGGCCTTATATAGAAAATTCTTAGGCACTATTCACTCGCTAAAATTTTGAACTCCAAACGAAGCATGCCGCGTGGCGTTTTATATGTTATACCCCTATTTCGAATACATTGAAATATATATCGAAAGCCAATTCCATTATATTCAGAAGATAGCTTTTGAAAATTAAATTATTTTAATTAAATTACCTTTAATTAATTTCTATGTGTTTGGAGCTCGCACGACCAAACGATAAGTCTGATCACTACGAAACTTGAAATCCTATAATAATTCACCATTATGGATACGATGAAACTTGTTTCGTCGAAATTCGAGACAATGCCCTAAAAAGCTATTTTTACACGTTAATTAAAACGAGCAATTCCCAAAATCAGTTTAAACACTTTTAAATCAAATTTAAAATTTTACCATCTTCCTTCTTATTCAAATAGAATTTAAATCAACTTTTGAAATCATATGCATTTGTATAAAATTCGAGATTCGGTTATTTTAAATATTCTCAAATATTAAATCTTAACAATTTAATTATGAAATAAATAACTATAAATCGCTAAATTTGAAATTCAAGTTATTTAACTTATAAAATTAACTTTTTAATACTTAAAACCAATTAAATATTCCAAATTTGAATGACTAAATTCTGGGTCGTTACAGCACGAGAGTGGTTTATTGGGTTTTTCGATAGGTTAATAGCACTTATATTATCATAATAAATTGGAGATTTATTAACGTATATCCCGTAGTCACGAAGAGTTTGTTGCATGTATATTACTTGCGCACATGCCAAAGTAGCAGATATGTATTCCGCTTCACAGGTCGATAGTGAAACACAATTTTTCTTCTTACTAAACCACGATACTAGAGACTGGCCGATGAAGTGGCAAGTACCACTCGTATTTTTCCTGTCTGTTCGACATTCTCTGAAATCAGCGTCACTGTATGACACGAGTTCGAAGGGACATTCTTTTGGATAGTACAGACCATAGTCTTTAGTGTTGCTTAAATACCGCAAAATTCATTTCACGGCCCGCAAATGTGATTCTTTAGGATTTGCTTGGAATCATGCACACAAACAGACACTCATCATGATATCGGGACGACTAGCGGTTAAATATAGCAGAGATCTAATCATACCATGATATAATTTTTGATCCATATTTTTACCATTTTCATCTTTATCAAGCTGAACTACAGTGCTCATAGGTGTTAGTTTAGTGGATGTATTTTTCATTCCAAAACATTTTATTAAATTGGTATACTATTTTTATTGATTAATAAAAATACCATTGCTTAGTTATTTTATTTGTAAATCAAGAAAATATAAGAGTTCTCCTATGTGAGGCATCTCAATTTTATTTGTGAGTATTTCAGAAAGTTCATTGCATAAATTTTCATTTGTAGATCCAAATATAATATCGTCTACATAGATTTGTATAATTAATATATCTTCCTTATCTCTTTCAATAAAAAGTGTTTAATCAACTTTTCCAATTTCAAATCCAGAATCTATAAGATAGCATTTTAATCGTTCGTACCAAGCACAGGGTGCTTATTTTAAACTATAAAGTGCTTTCTTAAGTTTATAGACATAATCAGGAAAATTTTCTTGTTTGAAAAGAGATGGTTATTCTACAAAAACATTTCCTTTAATAAAACCGTTTAAAAATGCACTTTTTACGTCCATTTGATAAAGTTTAAAGTTAAGATAACATGAGTAAGCTAACAAGATTCATATTGCTTCAAGTTTTGTAACCGAAGCAAAAGTTTCTTCATAGTCTATCCCATTTTCTTGATTATATCCTTGTGCAACTAATTCGGCCTTATTTCGAGTTATATTTCCATTTTCATCAACTTAATTTGTGTAAACCCATTTCCTACCTATGACTGTTTGATCATTTGGCCTTGGAACTAATTCTCAAACGTCATTTCGTTCAAATTGATTTACTTCTTCTTGTATAGCTAAAATTCAATAATCATCTGTTGAAGCTTCTTTAGGATGTTTAGGTTCTATATTAGACATAAAAGCAATATGAACCATTTTATTTAATTGATGTCTAGTTCTAACATTTGTATTTACTTCACCAATAATCTTCAATTGGATGATCTTTTAAAATCCGTGGTGGTGGTCTAAGTTCATTTTCAATAGGATATTCTATGATTGATCTTCATATTAAGGTGCAATATTTTGAGGTGAATTTTGTGTAACTTTTTACTCTATAACATCTTCAATATTTTTATATTTGAAATTTTTGTCAAAAGATACATGTAATGTTTCTTATATAGTTTTTGTACACCGATTGTATATTCTATATGCTTTGCTTCATTCCAAATATCCAATAAATATTCCTTCATCAGATTTTGGATCGAATTTTCCTAATTGATCCTTTGTATTTAGTATAAAGCATTTTGATCCAAAAATTCATAAATATGATATATTAGGTTTTCTACCATTAAAAAGTTCATATGATGTATGTTTAGATAATGGTGGAGTAGTGACACGTTTTAAGACGTAGCATGTAGTAGACAAGGCTTCCGCCTAGAAATTTTTTGGTAGCTGACTACCACTAAGCAAAGTCCTAGCGCATTCCTGTAAAGTCCAATTTTTTCTTTCTACTACTCTGTTTTGTTGTGGAGTTCTAGGAAATGAGAAATTATGACTAATACCCTTTTAGTTACAAAAATTTTCAAAAAGATCATTTTCAAATTCGCCACTATGATCACTTCTAATATTTTTAATTTGTAAACCTTTTAAGTTTTGAATTCTTTTAGTAAAATTTTTAAAAGAGTCAAAAGTATCGCTTTTGCTTTTCAGAAATAACGTCCATGTATATCTTGAAAATTCATCTCCAATTACAAAAACATATTTATTATGATTTATAGATTGAACTTGAGTGGGACCAAATAGATCCAAATGTAGTAGTTCAAGAGGTTGTAATGTAGAAATGATCTTTTTGGATTGAAAAGATGTTTTAGTTAGTTTTCCTAATTGTGGAAGACCTTTTACCAGATTATTTTTAGATAATTTACTAATAAATTTAAAATTAATATGACAAAATCTTTTATGCCATAGTCATGGATCGTTATCTTTGGCTATTAAACACATATCTATATTGTGAGTGACTTTCATATTGAAAATGTAAATATTTTTTCTCTAATTCCTTCGAAAATCAGATTTTTATTTTGATCGAAATTTCACATTTATCTTTCAAAAAAGATATACTAAAACCTTTATCACATAATTGAATGATATTTAATCAATTATGTTTTAAGTTTAACTAATAAAACATTAGTAATAATAGATGAGTAAGATATACCGTTGTTGCTCACGTCTCCTTTTCCAATGACGTATCCTTTAGAGTTATCTCCAAAAGCAACAGATCCTCCATCTGAGTAGATAATATTTACTAGCATGTCTTTGTTCCTCAACATATGCTTGAAGCAACTACTATCAAGTATCCATTTCACTCTTTTTACCAGGTACCTGCAAAAAATATTTAAATGATATTGGTACCCACTATCTTTGCTAGGGTCCTAAGAGTTAGGTCTTAGGAAGCCAAACACAATAAGGTTTAGAATTCCCTTTATAAATGAAATTTTAACTTTTATGAGCAATAAAATTATCTATATACTTATTTCTTATTAAATAATTGTTAGTCTTTGAGACTCAAATTTTTATAGTCTTAGACTTATTTGATTGTATACTTTGACTATTATTCCTTTTAAAATTAGTATATAGTGAACTATAATTTTTAGTTTTAAATTATTTCCTAGGTTTGTTATATCCTAATCCACTTTTACTAGAAGTTAATTATGAATTTTTTATAATTTTTGATAGATTCTCTCTTCCTTTATTAAAATTAGAAACATTCTTAGTAATGTTTTCTAGCTTGGTTTTAAGACTATCTATTTCTAATTCTAAAATTTTATTACTAGCATTTAAATTGTGATTATTTTCTGTCAATATATTATTTTTATTTTTCTAAGTTTTTATTTCATCACTTGACATTGTAAATTGTGTTAAAATGTTAGTACAAGAATCTTGTGATTTAACCAATTCTTCTTCCAGTATTTTCTTTTCATCTTTTAACATGTCAATTTCTAATTCACTTTTATTTAGTTTTTCTAATGTATCTTTATATTTCCTATTCAAATCTATTAGCTTATTTAACAACTCAGAATTTATCTCAATTAGATCATCAAACGACTTACATCGTTATTTCTAGCCATGAAACATATATTTACTTGTTCTGAATCGGTGTCACTATTTAATGAAGAGGAGTCTGAAACATCGCAAGTTAATGAGAATGCCTGCTTTTTCTTCTTATTAAATTTTTCGTTCGTTCCGGACAATCTCATTTTATATGACCCATCTTGGCACATTCATAGCATTTAAGTGATGAAGTTGACAGACTGTTGTTGCTATTTCTGTTGTTCCCAAACTTCTTATTCTTTTTGAATTTTAGAAATTTTTTGAAATTCTCTGCCAAAAATGCAACGTCTTCATCATCTTCATCGGAGCCTTTATTTTCTACCCGGATTGCAATTGTTTTTCTACCTTGAGCTTGTACTCGTTTTGCTTGCAAATTCACTTCATATAACTATTAACTCTTCCAGTTTAATGGTTGAAATGTAATTAGCTTCTTCAATAGCTAAGACCTTTTGTTTCCATTCACCCGTTAAAGAGTTTAGGATTTTTGAGGCTATATCAAAATCAGTGTATTTTTCTCCTAGTACTAGAAGTGAGTGATGTATGTCCTGAAATCTAAAGTACATATCATTTATAGTTTCATCTTGCTTCATTCTAAATTTTTGAAATTGATTTTTAAGCATTGAAATTTTGTTTTGTTTGACCTAGTTTGTACCTTCATGAGTAATTTTGAGAGTATGCCAAATTTCATAAGCTGATGTGCATATACTAACTTTGTTAAGCTCATTTTTATCCAAAGAACAAAACAACATATTCATAACTTTAGCATTTGCAGTAGCATCTAGTGTGCTTGACCATTGTGCATAAGTAGTGGTAGGTACAATGTATTCTTGTTGAGTGATATTCTGTGACGACCCACCTTTCTGACCCTTGAGAAAGACACTTAATACATCCATGGTATTCATGTGCCGTTGCCCAAGTATCTGAAAGACGAGTTGTCATGGGGTAAAATATAAGAACACAACAATAATCTCACAACGGAACGGTTAAATATAACATAACAATAAGACAGTACATAAGGTTTCTCCCAACATGGAGTTATCAGAGTTACAACAAAAGTACTACTATCAGTCTAGGTAGTTATACAACATGCCTTTAAATATACATACATAGAGTCAACATCTCATAATAGCGGAAATAAATAGCTAGATAGATAAGGAGCCTCCTGCTCGTCCACCATCTTCAAAAGAGCCCAAAGAAACCTGTCATTTCCGGACTACTCAAATATAAATGAGTCCTCGAGAGTTTAGGGAAAACAAACAATTTGGGTCAGACAATAAGTCCGGTATGAGTAAACTCCAAATAAAAAAATAAAACACACAAAATAACCGGTGAGACCACGTCGCAAAAACACAGAACAGGTTTCCCCTCACAAGGAAAACATCCAAGCATAAAAGAATGGACACAAATAATTAAACATCGCGAAGAGTGCAAGACGCTTCCCGATGCAATTAAGAAAGAATCAATCCAAAGATTTGAATCAAAAATAAGGAAAAGGAAATTTTCCAACAATGACTAGGAGGGTGCGCCCCCCTTATCGAAAGTATACCTCTAGAAAATATACTTGAGAACTAGATGGCTCTCGGAAACCTCGAAGCCGGACCCCACCAACCTTACCGAGTATCCGAGTATTTCACATCTCCGTGCGCATACAACCGAAACCAATCTAGAGTAGATGTGAAAAAACCCTGATGGGAGCAACCCCACATAGCTTGGCCCCCACTCGCTCTTTATTTAGTCATTTCCGATAAAGGATATCAATGCTCTAAATAGGCAACAAATCATCTTAGATTGACGAAACAAAAATAAAAGGAAGAAGGGTATCGAAATTGATAGTCAAGGTATCAACTATTGGGGATAACAAAAAGATCGTATATGGAAATTAAATCTTATACTTTTTCAATGCTTGGAAAATATCCATATACTTATCTCATCGGTATAAGTATATTCACAAAACATTTGGGAGGATTTCATATTTCAAAAGCATACTTAGATGGGTCAAAAACAATTGTATATAAGAAATGTGAATGTTCTCCATTATAATTATAAAGGTCATTTATGGAAATCAAATCTCCTACACTTGTCACGTTTCCGATATTCTCGACTTACTCTACCCCTCGCCCAGAAACAAAGCCAGGTAAGTCAGGGCACTGGTTGCTCCTAGCCTTGCCTAGACACTTCGGTTCCAGATCTCACAGATAAAGGATCAATCTACTCATCGGCTTTTAGTGCCAAGTATAAGACTACTTACTTTCCATAAATAACCCATTTAAATCATTATATAAATTTCAAAGCTCCTTTAAAATACTTTAAACCAAGATTTAAAACTTCCATTCAAATCATAACTTAAACCCATCATCTTTAAAGGAGAATACGACCAAGAGGGGTGAAGCTCCCTCTTAATCAAATGAGACAGCTAAAAGGAGTGTTATTTCCTTTTAACCAAAAAGTCACTAAATGTCAATCCTAAGTTAAAAGGTGGTGTAAGTTCCATTTAACTAAACATCAAAGTTATTGCTCATAAACCGGCCGAGCACAAATCAAATAACCAAACAAGAATAATAACAGACTCATTATTATTAACAATTTACAATCAATAGTTAACACAACATTTGTTAAAATGTGAATGAGTCAAAGGAAAGAGATTAAGATTAAACTGACGGTAAAATAATTAAATTATACTCACAGAATAAGTTATACCCACTAAACTATAAAAACAAGTAATATACTCACAGAATAAGTTATACCCACTAAACTATGAAAACAAGGAATATACTCACTAAACTATAAAAACAAGGAATATACTCACAGAATAAGTTATACCCACTAAACTATGGAACAAGGAATATACTCACAGAATAAGTTATACCCACTAAACTATGAAAACAAGGAATATACTCACAGAATGAGTTATACCCACTAAACTATGAAACAAGGAATATACTCACAGAATAAGTTATACCCACTAAACTATGAAAACAAGGAATATACTCACATCCTATTTGCTTTGATGGAGACTTGGAATACTTCACCTTTTATAATGAATTTTAGTTCTTTTCTTTAGTTTGTGAATGAATTAAAATGAGATATGGACTTGGCTATTTATAGGTGAAGAGAAGGGTACTTTAGTCATTTCCAATAGCCTAACCAGATTCGACCAGAATTTGGTCCAATAGAAAATATCCTTGTTGCTTAATTTGATTCGACCACCTTTTGGTCCAATAGGAATCCTCCTTATCAACTATGGCCTAACCTGATTAGACTAGATTTTGGTCCAATGGCAACCAACCGCATGACGTAACCTGATTCGACCAGATTTTGGTCCAATGGCAACCATCTGTATGGAATATAATAATCATTATGCTATTTTGTTTTATTAGGCAAGTAACTATACTATTCTGTTTTATTAGGCTAGGTTAATAATTCTTTCTTGTTTTATTAGACAAGTAATTATACTATTCTGTTTTATTAGGAAAGGTTAATAATTCTTTCTTATTTTACTAGGCAACTAATTATACTATTCTGTTTTATTAGGAAGATTAATAATTCTCTCTTGTTTTATTAGGCAAACTTATTTTAAATAAATTGATACCCCCAACCGCCTTATAACTCGAACCATATTTAAACTAACATTTTGCATCAGTTTAAAAAAATCCATTCAAGACGTTTTATCCAAATTTGTATTCTAGATATAAAATCCATTATTGAATCATTTAAAAACATATTAACTATTCAAGTTCAAAGTGATTAAATTATGAGTCGTTACATCCTTCCCTCCTTAAAGGAAATTTCGTCCTCGAAATTAATCAAATAAACTCTAGATATCAACGAAACCCAAATGATGTCATATATACCACACAAAGATACAAGGAAAGTGACCTCAACACAATTGGTGAGTACACTAAGAAGAAACAACAAAATACAAACAACAACTACATCAACTCTGGATAAGAATCCCTAATATAGTCCTCAGTTTCCCAAGTACAATCTCTAACATCCCCACTCCATTGAACCTTAACAAGATTCACAACCTTCTTCCTTAATCGCTTTATATCTTGAGCAACAATACGAATAGGCCGCCTAAGAATGGTTAGGTTAGGCTGAACCTCCAAATCAACTTGATGTCCTGGTTCTACTATCATCAAAGGGTCATGTACATACTTACGTAAATGAGATACGTGAAATATGTTGTGCACATCTGATAGTCGATCTGGTAACTCCACTTTATATGCAAGTTTACCAATCCAGTCCAGTATGGGAAAAGGGCCAATATATCAAGGGGCTAACTTCCCTGTCTTCCTAAACCTCACGACACTTCTTAAAGGAGAGACTTTTACAAATACCAAATCCCCGACTAAGAACTCTAGATCCCTACGCCTTTGATCTACATAACACTTTTGCCGATCTTGCGCTTCCTTCATATTTCTTCTAATATCAACTACCTTCTCATTGGCTTCTAAGACTAAGACTATGTCGGGTCCAAGAACGAGTCTATCTCCAGATTCAACCCAACAAGAAGGAGAATGACATGGACGACCATAAAGAGCTTCGAAAGGGGCCATACCAATGCTTGCTTGATAGCTGTTGTTATAAGTGAATTCGAATAGGGGTAAATGATCTTCCTAAGAACCCCCGAAGTCTAGAATGCATGCTCGTAATAAATCTTCCAAGATTCAGTTCACTCTCTCCATCTGCCCATCTGTTTGGGGATGGTAAGCTGTATTTAGACCTAGCTCAGTCCCTAAAGCAGTCTGCAGTCCCTCGCAGAACCTACTATCAGATCTCGGTCACTTATAATACTATAAGGAATCCTATGGAGTCTCACAATCTCCTTCACATACAAACTCGCCAGAATGATAGCAGTCCTAGTCATCTTAACAGGAATGAAATGGGCACTCTTGGTTAGTCGATCAACTATAACCCAAATGCCATCGTTACCTCTTCTTGTCCTAGGAAGCCCATTAATAAAGTCCATAGAGATCTGCTCCCACTTCCACTTTGGGATCTCAAGTGGCTGAAGCAATCCAGCTTTCTTCTGCTGGTCACTCTTAATCTACTAGTAGTTTGCACAACGACTCACAAAGATTGAAATATCTCGCTTCATCCCCTTCCACCAGAATACCCTCTTCATAACTTTGAACATCTTGGTCACTCCTGGATGAAAAGATAACTTTGAATGGTGGCATTCGGCTAACACTACTTGCCTAAGTCCATCAAAGTCTGGAACACAAATACGCCCATTCATTTTCAATATGCCCCGGAGATCAATCTCAAAGCTAGAAACAACACCTTCTTCAACATCCTTCTTTAGTCGAGCTAAAATAGGATCTGCCTCTTGACTGGATGCAATCCTCTCTAACAATACTGGCTTAACTTCTAGATTTGCAACCATTGCTACATTCCTACTCAATGCATCGGCAACCACATTTGCTTTTCCAGGGGTATAAAGAACCTTTAGATCATAAGAGGTGAGAAACTCCACCCATCTCTGCTGCCTCAAATTCAAATCTTTCCGGGTAAAAAGATATTTTAAGGATTTGTGGTCCATGTATAACTCTAACCTTTCACCCAAAAGATAATGCCTCCACGTCTTTAGTGTGAAGACAACAGCTAAAAGCTCCAAATCGTGTGTAGCATAATTTTTCTCATGCGGCTTTAGTTGTCGACTTGCATAGGCAATAACTTTCCCATGCTGCATCAGAACTGCTCCCAATCCGGTTCCATAAGCATCTATAAACATGGTTAAACATTCGCTCCCATTTGGAATGGTTAATACAGAAGCCCTAGTCAACTTCTCTTTCAATTCGTTGAATGCTTGATCACACTTAGAAGTCCAAACGAACTTAACATCTTTCTTTGTTAACTTCGTCAGATGAGAAGCAATCTTCGAGAAGTCCTTGATAAACCTACGGTAAAAACCAGCCAATCCCAAGAAACTTCTAACTTTCATCGCACTTTCAAGCTTCTTCTAGTCTTCAACCGCCATAACTTTAGCTGGGTCCACCGATATGCCTTCTCCCGAAATAACATGCCCTAGAAATCTAACTTCATATTTCCAACACTTGAAAAACTGAGCCTTCAACACATGGCTTCTTAAGGTATCAAGTACGACACGGAGATGATATTTGTGTTCCTCCTCTGTCTTGGAATAGATAAGAATGTCATCAATAAAGACGAGAACAAATTTATTAAGAATGTCTTGAAATACTCGATTCATTAAGTCCACAAAATAAGCGGGTGCATTCGTCAATCCAAACGGCATAACTAACCACTCGTAGAAATTTTTAGGAGTTCGAAAAGCTATTAAGGGAACACTCTCCTCTGCCACTCTTAATTGGTGGAAACCAGTTGAAAGATCTAATTAAGAAAATATCTGAGCACCGTGGAGTTGGTCAAACATATCGCCGATCCTTGGAAAAGGATATTTATTCTTGATAGTCCTTTTGTTCAACTCCTGATAGTCTATGCATAACCTTAGAGAACCATCCGCCTTAGTAACGAAGATGACTGGCGATCCCTAACTCGAGGTACTCCGTCAGATCAAGCCCTTCTGCAACAAATCATAAGTCTGCCTTTCTAACTCCCTCTTTTCTTTTGGAGCCATCCTTCGTAAGGGTTGTAAAATAGGTCTAGTTCCCGGAACCAAATCAATAAGGAACTCGACTTCATGGTGAGGAGGTAAACCTTGCACCTCATCAAAAATATCTGTGAAATCTCGAACAACCGGCACATCTCCTAGCTCCGCTTTAGCCACTTCAAGTGAATAGAGAAAACTGCTCATTAACTTCTTAGGCTCTTCACAACTAATATCAACACCAACATCTCGTGCATCACTAACTCTAACGAGCCTTCTACCATAATCCAAGATTGCTTTAAACTTAGATAACCAATCCATTCCCAACAACACTCCAAAACCCATAAACCCAAGAACAAACAAGTCAAAAGGAAAGAGATGATTTCGACAAGAAATAGGTACATTTAGACACACGGTGTCAAGATTTGTCGGACCTCCAATTGGATTTGACACACAAAGAGGATTACTTATGATAACATATTTAAGGTTTAGTTTGTCCATTAGATCATAAGAAATAAAACTATGGGAAGCTCCTGTATCAAATAGCACCCTTATAGGAATATCATAGATGGATAATGCACCTTGCAACACTTGCTTCCCTTTTTGATCTGAAGAAGTGGATAGTATCGCTTCAATGGTAAAAGTATGTCCTTGAGATCCCTTTTTAGGAAAAGGGCACTTATTCTTCATATGTCCTGGCTGGCCGCAATTAAAACATGTGGCAATTGGGCAATGATTTGCAAAGTGGCCCATCTTATTGCACTTGAAACAAAGAATGTTGGTCAGTTGGTCTGCTTCTTCTGTGCTGGAGCGCCATCTTCGGGTTTCTTCCCTGCACCCTGCTTCTTTCCCTTAAACTTACGCTTGAAGTTTGGCTTTCCTTCAACTGGTATAACTGATAAAGGCTTCGCACTTATTGCTGGTACTACACCCTTCTGGATTACTTCCTTAATATCAAGAGCCTCAAACCTCAAAGCCATGCTAATAATGTTGGTGAACGTACCCATAAGATGATTGGTTATTTCACGATGGAACTCTGGTCGCATTCCATTCACAAACATTTCATTTTTCTTGAGCGGTGTGTCTATCAATCCAAGTCCAAAATAGGACTTTAGAGGATAAATATTATTATTACAAAAATTAAAAATACGCTCTCTTAAGATTCACTACAACAAAATATGATATTAATAACGCTATTTAATAACGCGTTATTCTGAAGCGTTATTATTGACCCTTAATTATCTAGTTACCGGTTGATTTTTGTTCTCCCTACAGGTGTAACGCGCGCATCTCCCTTCCCCTTCACGTGTAACGCTGCCCCAAAACATCTCCCTCCAACTTCCCAAATTATTTTCCCTCTCCCTCCAAAACCATTCCGCCTCCCTCCAAAACGCGCGCATCTCCCTCCTCCAAATTACGTTAGCGATTCGAAGAAAGCAGAAACCCTCTCAAGTTTCTTACCAAATACTTAACTTCTTACATTAAGACACTTATTTCCTTACTCTCGTTCTTCAGCCAAAATCAAGTAAAACCCTAATTCTCTTTTTGTTCAAAATCATAGATCGAACGAGCTAGAGTCGAGCAGGGCTACGAATCGAGGCTAGGGTAGCTCGCGAGTGCTAATGGCGGGTGGCGATAAAGCAGGTGGAGCAATGCGTGCAGGTTGACGTGATGAAGGTTCGTGCTCAGGAGAGCTAGTTGATGGTTGGGTATGTTTCCATTTTACCGATTTTCCATCATTATCCTTGCATTTATTTTTGTGTTTTTCGTGTACTTCCATTAAAATTAGTTCAAAAAGAATTCCTTTCGGCTGAGAAATTCTCTCCTCATTTAAAGTACTGCAATTTCAATTATTTTGCTTGTTTTTGTCCTTTTGCTTTAGATTTGTTTAATTGATGATGCTTTGGTTATCTATAATGTCTAAAACTGTAACGACCCTAGATTTTTAGTTAATTTAAATTAATAATTAAATAAATTTTTGAATAAAAATAGTAAAATAAATCAATAGAATGGAGCGAGTTTCCCCGGATTCAAGTATATTCTATATGAATCATTTAAATTTAAAAATATTTTAAATATTGTATATATGTGAATATATTTGTATTTAAGCATATATGAGTAAATTTGAATAATATATATGTATATACATTTGAATTTAAATTGTAAATGAATGGGTTAATAATAATAATTTGAACTTATAAATTTAATATAAAACAATAAATATAAAAGTAAAATAATATGAATAAATGTAGACAAAATGTAAGTTAAAAATAGAAAATTGATTTATATCAACATCACCACAAAGTAATAAAGCTTAAGACAAAGAAAAATAAAACAAAAGAATACAAGTATGCAATACAAGGCAGCAAGTATATATGTAAGCAAGAAACAAGACACATATGCAAACATCAAGACAACAAAAATATATACTTTAACAATGAAAGATGCAGGCAAGTAAAAAGTATATAAATAAACAAAGTAAACAACTTCAACAAAATGAACAGCCGAGACAAGCAAGTATGGCTGCAATAAACAAAGACACAAACAAAGTAAATATCTTTGTACAAATGAAATATAAGCATAAACAAACAACACTTACATATGTAAGAAGAAACATAAGGACACAAAGCAATTAATGCAGCCACCACAATGAAATTTTTAGCCACCAAATTATCTTCAGCCGAAGGAAATAAAAATTGATATTGTACATGGCAATTAATGCCATCTCATTTCAGCCACCAAGTGATTCTTCCAGCCTCCAAGCAAAAGGAAAAGCCTCTGGCATTTGTACAAACAAACAATATAACCTGTACAAAATATATACCCTGTCACTCTCTTCTCTATATGTTATACTCAACTTCATCCCATTTCCATTTGATTCAAACCAAACAAGTAACCTGAAACAAGTATCAGGAGCAAAGCAAAACAAAAGAAAAAGAAAAAGAAAAAAAAAGGCAAAATAACTTCAACCCGAGATGAGTGAGAGCTTCAACCTCAAAACAAATCAACCTAGAAACAATTTACATTCACAAGTTTACAAGCCTGTAGTACAATCTGTAGTTCATTCAAGACCAAGCTTCAACAAGCTTTAGATTTAAAGAAGGTCTCAGCAAGCAAATTAAAAGCAACTAAAACAAAACATTTCAAGCCTGAGTCTCCTCTGTTTCAAAACTTTTGCCAGGTGCGCAACCTTCTCTTTAAAGCCTAATTTTGTTGATACGTTGTGATGCTATGATGAATGTTTGATTTTGTGTGATGATGGAATATCCGAATGAATACAAATAGGCATGTATATATGTAGATATGGATGAGTGCATGTCTGGGTACAAAGCAAATAGCTCTGTTCCTAGTTAGTATGTTTTCAAACCTGCTTTCAAAAATTCAAATCTCTGGTGAGTAACATCACTTCCAAATTTAAGTATATAAGCTTGTTGTTGCATGACCACCTTAAATAAGGATAAAATTATATACATATATGAATTTGAACTGATGTGAGATTTTAAATATATGTGAATATATATATACTGTTTGATTTCTGCTATACTGCCAGGTGCAACAATCCTTGTAATATTTTTGCTCTCAATCTCTCCATTTGTTAAGACATAATATCTAAACAAAAATTGATTTTTAGATGATAATGTATAGATTAAAAATTTATTTAAGCTAGAACTAGCACTGCTTTGTCTCTGAAAACTTAAACAGATGAACATGTTGTGTATATGTTAAAAACTCAAATGCTTAAATTTATGAATTCAGGAAGACGATTGAAATCCTTAAACCTAACCATGATTTTTAAAAGTTAAATGGTGATTTTTAGAAGTAGGGTTGAAGAGCAGTTCCATATTGATCAAAAATCGAATTTTGATTAAGTTCAGGCGATCAGAAGCTTAGCCGAGGCCGGAGTTTCTCGAGGAGGTGGAGAAGCTTACGGGGTGTCGAGGAAAAATGATCGGAGGGGTCCTCATTGGTGGCGGTGGCGACGGCGATCGTTTAAATTTTTTTAACCTAGTTTTGTAAAGCTAAAAATCTTTGATTTGTTCGACGTCTGTAGGCGATCGAGTTCGATGCGATCTTGGGAGGTGGTAAGTGAGATGTTGACGAAGCGATGATAGGAGTTTCGAGTACTCCGATGATCTCGATGACGAGAGCGATGAGTTTTTCCAGGGTCGATGATGTTCCAGTTTCGATCGAAGCACTCGATCTTGATTTGGGTCGAGACAGGCGGAGCTGGGTGGTCGAATCGAAGGTAGAGGTTGTTGCTGACTTGCCGAAAGGAGCATCGATGGTCGGAAGCCAGTGGGTGAATGTGCACGTACACGTGCACGAGTTGATATTCTGGGTTCGTTCGTTGATTGGGGAAGAAGCATCTTTTTCGGGATTGACTCGAGGAGTTTTCGTGGTTGTCTCGAAGCAGACGAGGGACGAGTGTTTCTCGTGTCTTTACTCGGGAAGGTCTTGGTTTTACTCGGGTTATTTTTGTTTGAGTTGTTTGAATTGAAATCGGGAAAGTATTCCAGGTTTAAAATCAAAGAAACGAAACAAGTTTTAAAATTTAGAAGAGATGTTTTAATTGTAAATTAACTTTAAAGTCTAAGTTAAATTATTACAAGATTATTAAATAAGGTTTAAATGAGAATTAAAGTGATTAATAAAGATAAAAGGGTTTATCTTTTAGTTAATTAAGATCTTAAGTTATTAATGATTTATAAATTAATATAAGTAATTAAAGAATAATTACTAAATTAATGATTGATTAAAGTTTAATTAAAGATAAATTTATTTAAAGCAATTGATTTGAAGATAATTAATCAAAGATTAATTTATTTAATGTGAGTAGTTAGGGATAATCACTTATTGAAATTTTATTAAGTAAGTGGTAATTAATCAATTAAGGGTTAAATTTATCAATTAAGGATAATTAATTAATATGGTTAATAAATTTAAGTAATTAATTTAAAGATAATTTATTAAATGATGAATTAAATAATCAAGGCAATTTTTTAATAATTAAAAGTTGATGAAATAATAATTAAAGGTTAATTAATTAATTATTAATGGTTAGTTAATAAATGATTTAAAGGATAATTAATTATATTGGTTTGTAATTAATTAACGATTAATTAACCCGGATTTGAAATTCATAAGTAATTAATCTAATTTGAATAAATCAGATAATTAACTGACCTTACTTATGAATATTTGGATTTGATTGGATGATTGAATTGTTTGATATTTCCTGATCTATGATGCTTTGTGATATATTCTGATTTGTGTGTAATCTTTACTGTAGTTTATTTATCTGAAATTTATATATATCTGTGATCTGTGAGTAAAAGATAAGCGATATAGTTTATATCGTTTATCAACTATATTTCTGTATTCTGATATGTGATGATTCATTGTGTTGCACTATTGTGTGAAACCCCTGGACTACACTATTACACACACAAATATGGATTTCACGTGGAAATCGGTTAAGTCACAGATAATTTTGATTTGATATTTTTGAAATTGAAATTTTTAATTTCAATTGATTTTTAAATTGGAAATTTGGGTTTAAAGTGAAAAGCTTTTGAAATAGAATTTCAAAGATAAAAGTTATTTTGAATAACTTAATTGAGTTTTGAAAATTTAAATAATTTGATTTAAATTTGAATTCAAGTTTGAAATTAAATCTATGATTTGATAAAAGATGATATAAATGTGTTTGTATGAATCTAAACCATTTTAAAAGTATAAGTTGGGAATTTGAATTTAACCCAAGGATTTCAACTCGTATGAATGAATCAAATTTTCCGAAATGAAAACTGTTTGTTTTCAAATGATAAAAGCTTTCACATATATAAGAAATGAAATTTCAATTTAAAGGAATTTCAAGTACGAATTGAAAAATGGTTTTTCCAAGTTATAAATGAATTCTTTTGAACGCTATGAATTAAATCTGTTTATTTTTAACAGATTTAAAATAATGATTGGTTTAAATCATTTGAAATGGAATTGTTTTGAAAGCTATAAGTTAAATCTTTGATTTAAAGATTTAATGAGTTAAACTGAAATGGAAATTGATTTAGAAAATCTGTGAATGAATCTTTTATTTAAAAGATTTAAATGTGGAAATTGTTTAAACCATTGGAGGTTGTTTAAAATGAATTTTTTTGTCTAAAGACTTGAAAATGGTAATTTGTTAAACCATTTGAAAAAAAGAAGTTGAATTAATAAGTTGTGACTTAATTGAAATCCCATATCCATATGATTTTAAATTACGCTCACTATTCGGGTTAACCGGGAAAGGACCTTTGGGTCGTATAACCCATTCCGAATATGTGATACGACGTATATGGATGGCATTTGATGACCGGTGTTGAAGACCGGATATTTTTGAAAACGAAAGGATTACCGTCGAGTTACTCTGCATCGGCTGATCCCCGATATAGAGGTTTTATCACCCTTAGTGATGGGAAGTCCGAACGTGATTGGAAATTATCCGGATTTGCAAGGGCTTCGTGAGAAGTGCCTTCGGTTCTGTTCGATCCTGGAACAGACTTGTATGGATTGTGTGTCTGACGTTACAAATAGAGATATAAAGCCGATTTCTTTCAAATACATCTCTGTTGGTGGCGGAGAATTTATTCTCTTAGCTTAACACCCTTCTCTGAGACGTACGAGCTCAGAGGTTATGTAGTTGAAATTTATCAGCGATATATCCCAATTTGGTAATGTGGCATGCTGAGTGTTGCTGTGAAATGATCGTTGATTGATCATTTGCGATATGATCATTTGTTTGATCTTATATCTTTGTGATCATCTCTTTGATCATTTGTTTGACCCGAAGCATGGCTTTGTGGAAAGCGTAGCTTTGTGGACGAGACTTCGTCGAGCCTCACACCCCGGAAATGGTCAAAACAGGAAAGATGCAGCAAGGTTCTAGGGAGTAGCGCCCCTTAGTGTATGTCATTCCTTCTGGATAGAGGTGGTATCATGGTATGGAGCCCAGATACTTAACCTATGTGGTTACTGCATTATTATTATTATGTGGTTGTTGGAAATCGGGGATCCTCGGGAAGATCGGTTACGATCGGGGGATGGCATACGCGTGTCAGTAGTTACCTATTTTTGCAGAGGTAACCCGGCCTTGTGTTGGCAGAGATCCGGTTAGGTTCTCGGGACGTCATTCCAGAGGCGTTTCCATGTGGCAATGGGAAGTTCCTTGGCCTGACCATTTGTTGGAAATCCAAAGAAACAATACGTGACGTGTACGGTTTTAGTTGTATTACCTGCTATGGAATGTGGCGGTAACCTGCTATTGAACATAGTAGCTATAGTAGGCATACGATACTGGTCGTATGCTGGCTAAGATTAATATTATACTTTCGAAATGTTTCTACACTATGCACTAATAATAATATCAAAAATGATTTGATTTTGCGTAGTAAGCATCTTTGACTATCATAAGAAGAAATCTCCTCCAATTCTGCGTTTGCATTGTGTGTGTGGTGGGAGGTCTTATGGTAGTTTCATTTTCTAGAAAGCATTGCGGATTTCAATGTTTAAGATTCTTTTGTTGTTGTTTAAAGATAAACTGTTTTTGTTGCTCACACCAGTCCCATGACTGATCCGGAGTTTATTGTTCCTTTCCTAAACTCTGGGTGCTCATAATTTTCCACACGAGCAGTCTAGAGTTGGGTTTCTTTTCAGATATTCAGGTTTAGTAGATTATCTGGAGCTAGTTCATTCATCGGAGTTGCTTATCTTGGAGTTGTGGACTCATTCTTGTCTGAAGATCATTTTGGAGTTATCACTTCTATTGATATTGTTCCGTTGCTGATGTTATCTATTTTTCTTTTCCGCTGCTATTTGTTGTATCATCTCTGATGTATATTGATATTCATTGTATCACTCTGTTGTATCAGATATTATATATCAATGTATTATTCTTTTCTTCCGCTGTGTTATTTACTTAATTGTGTTATAGCTCCGGCGAATCGGATTTGAACGGTCGAATCTGCGGCATTCTAGTACAATGTGAAGTACGGATGTTGATTTTCGAGCGGGCAAAATTCGAGACGTTACAAAAACCTAATATATTAATAATGTTTTGGTTATCTATACTGTTTTAAAAGGTCAAATTGCAAGCCGAGTTGCAAAACATCATTATTGAAGCATGAAGATTGAAGAACGAAAATGAAAATGGAGAGGGCATGTGCCTAGGACCGAGAAAGTTAGACCTGTAAACATTTGATGGTGCGTTGGTATTTTATTCTGCCTATTCTATTTTTATTTCTTGATCTCTCATATTTGTATTTAAATCATATTTTTAAACCCCAAGGATGGACCTTAATTGTTATTCTGATTTTGTCAGTAAATAAAGAGGATTGTGAACTTGCCTTGAACCCGCTGCTAATGAATTCGACTGAGATTTTGTACGTACTTGAAGATGTTGTGCTTTGCAATATGGTTGAGATGATAATGTTGAGTTGAGGTTCTTTAGTTGTAGACTGCATTGAGAAGAAGAGCTCTGTATTGAGGCCGGAGTTTATTAGTCTGAGCAGGTACGTCTTTCCTAGAACAATGTCGATCTTGTATACGTCCATAGTCTTGAAATTTGATAAATCTCGGTAAAGAAAAACAGTTATGTAAAATTAGATAGGCTATTGGTAATAAAAAATCTTAACCTTAGGCTATAAACACTTCATAGTTTGAGATAACAGTTATGATTATCATGTTACCTAAGTTTATACCTTGCAAATATTAGTAGTTTTATTAATCATTTTATGTTAGAGATACTGCTTACTTATTGAATATTTTTTTTTATACTTGCTCTCTTTTCACATGCAAATTAATTGTGGAATAACTCAACCTTAATAGCTTAACAGAAAAAACCAATTGAAAGGAATGGATGTGTGTGTGTGTGAATAAGAGATCTATATATAAACTACTTCCACAAAGAATACAAGAAACTGCCTTTGTAGTTTTGACACATTATTTATTTACAAATAACATTTGTACTGTATTAGAGTCACATTATATTATATATATACATAGGGTATATTCATAAAATTGTATGAAATAACTCTTAATATATTATTTGCTTGCCTGGTGCAGAGCAGTTGTAGCGAGGTCCTGAGTTTCCATTGATCATGTAAGCATTAGCGATAGGAGTGCTATCTCCACATGCAATCAAAGACTACTCCACCTTGTACAAATTGTTGTTCCAATATTCCTCTGTAAGTGATAAAACCAGATTATACATGTTTTATATAAAGTAGTAATACTACAATGTTATTATAACTTTTAATGATTTGTTTTAATTAACTAATATGAGGATATGTACTTCATAAGGTGTCTTGAATGGACAAGGAACATGTTTTTTAGGGTATATGACAAGAGCACTATGCACAGTGGCACGCATCCATGATATATGAGCATGCCACCAAAGAGTGCCCTTTTGATGCACTAATGTAAACTCATGCATAAAAGATTTGCCTGGTTGAATAAGACATCGTGTGATATATGATGGTCCATCTGACCAGCATGATAATATTTGCCGAACCCATGCCTGTAAAACAAAAGGAATTTTGTCTACTGGTGCTGCTTTTTTTGAAAAAGAAAAGGAAATTTCCTCTCCATTTTGCTTCCAATAAGGACCCATTCTTATTTGTTTTTTGATTTCCTGTAGAAAGTATTAATAGCAAATTGGTATATAATTTTCCTAACACTTAAATTATTCTCCATCGATTAGCATTTATTACTAATTCATCTTCTTAATGTTTGATTAGGCAACATGTTACCATCTTTGTTTTTAAACGCCTTCTTCTTTTTTCTCTTCATTTCACCCATATTTTCTTTGTTTGATGATGGTAGAGCACAAAAGCAAATGATAACAATGTATAAGACGTAATTTAAATAAATATATGTATGTGTCCTTTAAGCTAAAAGGAGACGGTTTCCACTTTTGGCATTACTTTATTAATTAGTTGACCTCCAGACCAAATTCATCGAGTCAAGCACTTCTTTAGCTAAGTGCAGGCATCAACTCGCATTAAATTTTCAACATCTAACTATTTTCACCTAGTAGTTGAAAATTATTAGTTATAACTGAGGCTAGTGATAGTATCTTGATATAATTTTAATATGTCTATGTGCTACAATGTCGTTATTGAAAGAAAGTATATGTCCATTGTTATAGAGCATGTGAAGTTGTTTAGGTTGATAAATATTGGCTATGAATATGCAAATATTGGTTGGCTGTACATCTGATGAATCATCAGAATAAAATGAAATGATAGATAAAAATTTATGGTTAGAAATCAGAAGGTTTAGTCTATGTTATAAGATAATATATTGTGTTACTGAGTGGTTAGGAATTAGAAGATTTAGTCCATGTTATAAGATAATATATTGTGTTATTGACAAATAATGTGTTTTAAATTTTACCTCATACCCTCCCTACTAAGTGAAGAATGACACAGACATTGGCAAAGTCAACAATCCAATAAGGTCCTTACTTTTAATCTTATTGCTAAATCCATGATGGTTCTATGCTTTTATATCGTGTAGGATCCATCGGTCCTCCTCTTTCGGATCTCGAACATGGTGATGCAGTTCAGGTATTCACCTTTTTTTCCATCCTTCTCCTTTCTCGGTTTTAGGAATGATTTTGCTACGGTTTTTTCGACTGATTACTTGTTAACTTTGAATTCAGCCTGCCAATGTTGGGTTTTGTAGAGTTTTACGTTTGGTAAGTCTGATTATTTCTCTTTTGAATTTTACAAGTTTTAACCGTCGTTGTTGATATGTATAAATTATTGTTTACTTATAGGCAAAACCAGATGCAGGAAGGTTGATCCTTGCAACCATAGCTTTGTTGATAGCATCAACATCCAGTATTCTAATCGTACGTTTTTCTTAAAAATGGTTGCTATTTTTTTTTAATTAATTATTTATGGATAGAATATGAGACACGCTTCTTCTGTTTGTAGCCTAAATTTGGTGGTAAAATAATAGATGTTGTGTCCAAGGACATGAGTGAACCAGAACAGAAAGCTGAGGCTCTAGCTGCAGTAAAGAACACTGTATTGTACATAGTGCTTATAGTAGTGGTCGGGTAATCAAAGTCTATTTATTTTTTTATTTTTTTATTTTTCTTCTTCAAATAAACGTTTAGCTGTCTGCAAACTTAGCACCAATTGTCTTTGATGTTTCGATTGCTAGTCTGTTATCTTGTTTCAAATTGGGAAAACCAATTTATGTTTCACTCTAGCTTGAAGTTGTGATATATGAAGTTAAAACTTGCAGCATAATTTGGCAGGGTATTCATTAAATTGTTCATAGCTTCACAAATATAGAGATAAAGCTACATCACAAGTATACATAAAACAGAAATGATTAAATGGTTAGCATGATGATTTTAATACCAAACTGCTATAAGTTCTCCATTTAACGCATTCATATAAAGGCATGTTACTCTTTATAAAATCAGTTTGCTTAAAGAAAAAGGATTTTTACACTCAAGTTTCTTATTCAAATTTTTACTCAAATTCAATTGGAAGGTTAAGATTAAATATTGACTTTGGCCCCTTGAATTCTTCCCATATCTTTCATCATGTAATAATTTGGCCATGTGATTACTCTGTTCTAACAGTTATTGATTCTAGTACGAATTTGAGCGTAAAATTGGAGTGTAAGGATATCTTCTCTTACAATCTATCACTATATAATTAACCTTAATCTGTATTTAATGATCATAAGAAAACATGATCTCGCTAGGCATATGAACCAACTTGTAGAAAAATTGTCAATATCCGAAGGCTGAAGAACATAAAACGATAGACAGATTTTTTTAATATTCCACTTTATTTCCAGGAAATAGCTTTTTTTGATGTAACACGAACTGGAGAATTCTTAAGTATATTATCTGAAGATACGCAGATCATTAAAAATGCTGCAACTACTAATCTCTCCGAAGCACTACGTAATCTTACTACCACAATCATTGGCTTTGGCTTTATGCTTACTACATCATGGAAATTAACATATGAGAAATGCTTTAGTGTTCGGTTCAACAGTTATGATTCCAAAAATAGTTGTTATGCTAATATTATTCTCTATCATTCTTTTGTAGTGTTAGCATTAGTTATCGTGCCAGATGTATCAGTGGTTGTACGCAAATTTCAGCATTACCTTCGTGATCTTTCTCACAAAACTCAGGCAGCAGCTGCAGTGGCTGCTTCAATTGTTGAGGTTTGTTCTAGCATAATTCTAGTATTGTTTCTTATTTGTATACTAGCAACAATCCGGTGATGTTTTTGTTTGACTTACATTGGTGTTACGTATGAGTGAACTAATGAAGTGTGTGTTCGGTACGTGAATTAGCAGTGTTGGGGTGATGTTGAGTAGTTGCTGTGTGTGGGATGATGTAATGCAGGGAGTTTCAGTTGGTTGTTACAGTGGGACAAGGGTGAAGATATTGAAATTACACTATAATGATAAAGTGAGTGATTATGTTGTAGTGTTAAGGTGCTGTGTGTGAGTGAAGTGATGCAGTGTGTGTTTGGTATGTGAATTAGCAGTGTTGGGGTGATGTTGAGTAGTTGCTGTGTGGGATGATGTAAGGCAGGGAGATTCAGCTGGTTGTTACAATGATACAAGGGTGAAGATGTTGGAATTACACTGTAATGATACAGTGAGTGAATGTGTTGCACTGTGAAGGTGTTATGTGTGAGTGAAGTGATGTTGAGTAGTTGTTGTATGTGGGATGATGTTTGTGTAGTTGTAGTGTGAAGTTTCAGTGTATAATTTGGTGAAGTCTTATGGTGGGATGTTATGTGAAGTAGTAGTGTGTGGTGAGATGTTTAAAATGTTGGTGAACTTGCAATGTTTATTATGGTAAAGCAGCAGCGTGTAGTTTTGCGGTGTGATGTGTGAATTCTGCAAAGCATGCTTGTGTAATCTTAATGTAGTATTTTTTTTGTAATATGGACATTAGTTTTCTAAGTAGGGGTTTTTTATTCTATGTTTCTTTCACATTGTAAGAGGGTATCGTTACCTGTCAGGCATGTTGACAGCTTCATTTATTAGGTGTAGTGTAAAATACACGAGTAGTCTCCTCTACCAATAAATGTTGATTCACTGCATATTTTTCTCAAAAAACATTAGGACTATTATATGAAGCTTATATGTTATTGATTCACTATATATTTTTTTATTGAGTTGTATATTGATTCTTATCGCTTTATATCGAGATATCTATTATTTGAGATGAGTTGTATCCATACTGTATAATTGTATTGTATATTACATACTTATCGCTGCGTTATACTCTATGTTCACTATTGAATAAATATTTTATAGCGGCAAAATGGTGTTATAAAGATTTACAATTCCATTGAGATTTAGCTGTATTATAGCGGCTATAATGAGATATTGAATAAATATTTTATAGCGACAAAATGGTGTTAAAAAGATTTCCAGTTCCATTGAGATTTAGCTGTATTATAGCGGCTATAATGAGCTATTGAATTAACGTACCATAGCGGTGAATTTGCGTTATAAAACTAAGCTCAACCATAGCGGCATATTTTGTGTTATAAATATTCAACGGTTTTTTATAACATGTCGATATACAACGCTTATCAAACCGCTATGGTTGTGATTAATAGCGGCTATATGCCGCTATAAAAGACACTTTTTGTTGTAGTGATTAACTCATTCTAGGGCATCACTTACACTATCTCTAATGAGTTATACCCCAATCAGGCTAAGGTGTTCGCTCAACCGAAGCTCTGATACCAACTGTGACGACCCACCTTTCTGACCCCAGAGAATGACACTTAATACATCCAGGTATTCATGTGTCGTTGCCCAAGTATCTGAAAGATGAGTTGTCATGGGGTAAAATATAAGGACACAACAATAATCTCACAACGGAACGGTTAAATATAACATAAAAATAAGACAGTAGATAAGGTTACTCCCAACATGGAGTTATTAGAGTTACAACCATGCTTTTAAATCTCCCCGAGATGGCCGAGATGAAAAATCCGAGATATCAGCCAAAATCCGAGATTTGGCAGCCTATTTAGTTATAAGTGTTTTAAATATCGCCCGAGATAGCCGAGATATTTTCCCGAGATATTGGCCAAAATCCGAGATTTAAAACACTGGTTACAACAAAAGTACTACTATCAGTATAGGTAGTTATAACAACATGCCTTTAAATATACATACATAAAGTCAACATCTCATAACAGCGGAAATAAATAGCTAGATAGATAAGGAGCCTCCTGCTCGTCCACCATCTTCAAAAGAGCCCAAAGAAACCTGTCATTTCTGGAGTACTCAAATATAAATGAGTACCCGAGAGTTTAGGAAAACAAACAATTCGGGTCAGATAATAAGTCCGGTATGAGTAAACTCCAAATAAAAAAATAGAACACACAAAATAACCGGTGAGACCACGTCGCAAAAACGCAGAACGGGTTTCCCCTCACAAGGACAACATCCAAGCATAAAAGAATGGACACAAATAATTAAACATCGCGAAGAGCGCAAGACGCTTCCCGATGCAATTAAGAAAGAATCAATCCAAAGATTTGAATCAAAAATAAGGAAAAGGAATTTTTTCCAACAATGACTAGGAGGGTGCGCCCCCCTTATCGAAAGTATACCTCTAGAAAATATACTTGAGAACTAGATGGCTCTCGAAAACCTCCAAGCCGGACCCCGCCAACCTTACCGAGTATCCGAGTATTTCATATCTCCATGCGCATACAACCGAAACCAATCTAGAGTAGATGTGAAAATACCCTAATGGGAGCAACCCCACATAGCTTGGCCCCCACTCGCTCTTTATTTAGTCATTTCCGATAAAGGATATCAATGCTCTAAATGGGCAACAAATCGTCTTAGATTGACGAAACAAAACAAAAGGAAGAAGGGTATCGAAATTGATAGTCAAGATATCAACTATCGGGGATAACAAAACGATCGTATATGGAAATTAAATCTTATACTTTTTCAATGCTTGGAAAATATCCATATACTTATCTCATCGGTATAAGTATATTCACAAAACATTTGGGAGGATTTCATATTTCAAAAGCATACATAGATGGGTCAAAAACAATTGTATATAAGAAATGTGAATGTTCTCCATTATAATTATAAAGATCATTTATGGAAATCAAATCTCCTACACTTGTCACGTTTCCGATATTCTCGACTTACTCTACCCCTCGCCCAGAAACAAAGCCAGGTAAGTCAGGGCACTAGTTGCTCCTAGCCTTGCCTAGACACTTCGGTTTCAGATCTCACAGATAAAGGATCAATCTACTCATCGGCTTTTAGTGCCAAGTATATAAAACTTCCATTCAAATCATAACTTAAACCCATCATCTTTAAAGGAGAATACGACCAAGAGGGGTGAAGCTCCCTCTTAATCAAATGAGACAGCTAAAAGGAGTGTTATTTCCTTTTAACCAAAAAGTCACTAAATGTCAATCCTAAGTTAAAAGGTGGTGTAAGTTCCATTTTACTAAACATCAAAGTTATTGCTCATAAACCGGCCGAGCACAAATTAAATAACTAAACAAGAATAATAACAGACTCATTATTATTAACAATTTACAATCAATAGTTAACACAACATTTGTTAAAATGTGAATGAGTCAAAGGAAAGAAATTAAGGTTACACTAATGGTAAAATAATTAAATTATACTTACAGAATAAGTTATACCCACTAAACTATGAAAACAAGTAATATACTCACAGAATAAGTTATACCCACTAAACTATGAAAACAAGGAATATACTCACTAAACTATAAAAACAAGGAATATACTCACAGAATAAGTTATACCCACTAAACTATGAAACAAGGAATATACTCACAGAATAAGTTATACCCACTAAACTATGAAATCAAGGAATATACTCACAGAATAAGTTATACCTACTAAACTATGAAACAAGGAATATACTCATAGAATAAGTTATACTCGCTAAACTATGAAAATAAGGAATATACTCACATCTTATTCGCTTTGATGGAGACTTGGAATACTTCACCTTTTATAATGAATTTTAGTTCTTTTCTTTAGTTTGTGAATGAATTAAAATGAGATATGGACTTGGTTGTTTATAGGTGAAGAGAAGGGTACTTTAGTCATTTCCTATAGCCTAACCAGATCGACCAGATTTTGGTCCAATAGAAAACATCCTTGTGGCTTAATTTGATTCGACCACCTTTTGGTCCAATAGGAATCCTCCTTATCAACTATGGCCTAACCTGATTCGACCAGATTTTGGTCCAGTGGCAACCATCCGCATGGCATAACCTGATTCGACCAAATTTTGGTCCAATGGCAACCATCCGTATGGAATATAATAATCATTATGCTATTTTATTTTATTTGGCAAGTAATTATACTATTCTGTTTTATTAGGCTAGGTTAATAATTCTTTCTTGTTTTATTAGACAAGTAATTATATTATTCTATTTTATTAGGCAAGGTTAATAATTCTTTCTTGTTTTACTAGGCAACTAATTATACTATTCTGTTTTATTAGGCTAGATTAATAATTCTCTCTTGTTTTATTAGGCAAACTTATTCTTAAATAAATTGATACCCCCAACCGCCTTATAACTCGAACGATCTTTAAACTAACATTTTGCATCAGTTTAAAAAAATCCATTCAAGATGTTTTATCCAAATTTGTATTCTAGATATAAAATCCATTATCGAATCATTTAAAAACATATTAACTATTCAAGTTCAAAATGATTAAATTATGGGTCGTTGCATATTCCAAGTGTCATATCCATTTTCTTGCATATAAATCCTCATCCTAGTTGACCAATAATTGTAATTTAGTCCAAATAGTAGGGGTCGTGTTGTTGACTAACCTTCAACGAAACTTAATGCATAATTATTACCCATATTACTTGAATATCAAAAAACTGTGTTACGGTTAAATGATAGCCTTGCTCTGATACCAGATGAAATCTATAAGGACCGAGTAATATGATTATATCTACTAAATAAAAAGTATATAAAACCTGCTGTATAATAATTGTGATAAGTAAAGTGCACCATAGATTTTTATACTGGTTCGAACTTCCCGTTCTATGTCCAGTCCCAGACTTCTTATGGAACTGTTTGTCGACGAAATTTCTATCGAATTAGAAAACCGTCGAACGAATTTAGAAATAAAATTTAGCCTCAAGCGCACGGCGTACACTTTGTAGTACGTGGCGAATACGGGTCGATTCGCAGGGAATTGATGAGATTTTAAAAAATCTATTCAATCAAATTAGACCAAAGTGAAATGAAGTTGTTAACTACTAAAGCTAGAATTAAAACGTGATTTAAAAACTATTAAACTAGAGAACAATTTAGAGGCAAATCCACTCTAATATTTTTGTAAATCAACAAACATAGAATTTATGATCTCTAACTTTGATATTAAGTGAAATAAGTGTTGCATTTATCATAAGTATGGTTTGTTTATGTTATTAATTAACATAACTCAAACCATCAAACTATAATACAACAATTATACCACTTATAATTCTCATGAAAATGAAGCCAAAGCAAAAGTTATTTTAAGTATGATCTATTTACTACTATAACTAGTAATATAGATCATCAAATTTCATTTTTTACTTTCATTTCAAAATCAAAAATGGATTAGCAAATGATGATGCAACTTGTGTTTATGTTGAATAAGAATAGCTCATTTGCATAAGGAATATAAGCTATCAAACCCACTTGTATAAACTTGCATCAAAACTCACTTCATGAAGCATAAACCAAATGAGATCATAAATCATAAAATGTTGAAATTACATAATATTTGAGTGCTTCATTACCCCTAAATTTAAGGGTTTAGCTACTCATTTGTGGCATTGAAGCAACACTTGTAAATTTCAACATGAAAGAGCAAAGAAATGAAAACTAAGCAAAGGAAGAAAGAGAGATTAACTAGTAACTAATTGCATAAAAATTAAAGCTACACTACTTGCATAAATGTAAATCTAAGCTATGAACATTAGAGGAAAGAAAGCATAGAAATAAACATTAACAATAAAACAGAGGAAAGCATGTAGAAAAGAGAGAAGAAAGAGGCTTGGAAGCCATTTTTATTTCATAGAACATTGAGCTTACAATTTGATCTCTTAATTTCCTAAGTAAAATGAAAGAGTAGATGATAGTTTCATGTACATAAGAGGGCTATATATACATGCATAAAACCCTAATTCTATTTTTAGGGGGCTTCCTAAAATGCCCTTTAGGAAGTGTGGCCACCAAGTAACCATTAGCCAATAATTAATCCATCATTTGTTGTGCATGAAGCTTTAACCTCCACTTAGTTTGTCCATTAGCTCATAATTGTACATTTAGGTAAGTGGGTGGGGTCCTCCATGATCTTGAACTTGAATTATTTCCTCTTCATTCCTTTGTATTTCATTTGTGCATGCATGTATCTTCATATAAGCCTCTTCCATATGCATCCAAATATCCTATAAAAATAATAAAAATTGTTCAAGTAAAAATTCTCAAATGACACATGCACAAAAATGACCGTTTTGCCCCTGAATGAAGGTGAATATATGATGATTTGAAATTAATTGAATTTTGGTTTTAAACATGTAAAAATGCCCAAATATGATGTTTATTTAAATAAAAAGAGACAAAATATGGATGTATATATATGCACATTTACGTGCACATCAAATACCCCCACACTTATCTTCTTATTCGTCCTCGAATAAAGGAAAACTAAGATAAATCCGTTTTCATAGGGAGCACGATTGCATTGAGCGTATGCAACAAGCCGTTAAACCTCTGGGTGTCCCCAGTAGGATGAGTGTTGTCTTGTGAGGGTTTTCAGCGGATACTACCCACAAAATCCAGATGCAAAGTGAAAATATTTACAAAATGCAAGATTTATTTACAATGGGATGAATGCAAGTTCTTGAAAATATTTACAAATGACGGATTTACTCTTAAATCGACACATAGAAGTTAAATATAAGTCTTGGTCATTATCTTGAAAATTTAAGTCATTTACTCGTCAAAATTTCCAACAAAAATCAAGTCATCATAGACAATAGTTTAACTCGTTGTTTCGGCTAATAACAAAGTGTTACTATGAAAATCCTTAGTTGATTATCAAAGTTTATTAAATTGGTATTTTCATTTCTTTTCAATAACAAATCAAATCAAATAAGTAAAAATAGTGCTAGGATTTCAATTGCTTGCTCTCTTATTATTTGTAAGAAAAAATTACACACCTAGCTCATGTAAACTGAGGCCAGATATACCACCCATGCACTGCCTTTCGGGCTTATGTGAGGGGAGTACAGAGCATGGCGAGTGCACACACTTTCATGCATACACCTATCGACCGTAGGTGGTTTTTATTAAGTCTGTTCTTTGTTTTTTTTACATGTGTTCCATACATGCATAACCGTGAGGACTTTTAAATGAGTATGAAAGCACATAATCAAAGATTTCAAGTAATTCACCCATGCATAACCGTGAGGACTTTTAAATGAAAGTGAATACTTTGGATGTTATTATATATATATATATATTTTAAGAGAGAGAGAGAGTTTTGCAAAATCATCTTAGCACCATTTAACGTAGAAGACAAAAATGTTATATCCTTTACTTTAAATTTACCACTTTTTAAACAAAGATTTTCAATTAGAACATACTTCATAATTAACATAGATGAACCTTCATATATACTAGTTAAACCATTGTTATTTGTAATCAAACTTCATTTTTAATTTTATTAAGACAAACAAATTTCCAAAATTTCAATATATTAACCAAAACTTATACTTATCCCATAGTGTTTTTTCAAAAATAAATCAAAATGGTAAAAAGAAAATGTTTTTGAGATATAGGAGTTTTGAAAAAAAAATTTTAAAGTAAGAAAATGAAAATTCAAAAATTCCATGAAAAACCATGAAAAACTAAAAAAATGAAAATGAGACTCCCCCCCACACTTAATTTTGACTGTGTCCCCATAGTCAATGCATGATATAATGAGTGTAACGGGAAAAATATGTACATATTTACAAAAGAGGGTTAACATTCTTACTAGTCGTAGCTTGGCTCATGAAGGATCATGAGCTCCTCCTCTTGGTTATTTGGCAATTCCAAGAAAGGTTTCAAATGATGACCGTTGACTTTGAAAATTGATTCATCCCTAGGGTTTTCTATTTCTACGGCACCATGTGGAAAAACAGTTCGTACCACAAATGGTCCGGTCCATCTTGATTTATGTTTCCCCGAAAATAAATGAAGTCTCGAGTCATATAAAAGAACTTTCTGGTTAGGCGAAAACATTTTCTTAGGATTGACTTGTCATGAAAAACTTTTGTTCTTTCTTTGTAAATTTTCTCGTTTTCATACGCGTCATTCCTAAGTTCTTCTAGTTCGTTGAGTTGCAATTTTCGGTTTTCGCCAGCTTTTTCAAGGTCAAAGTTTAAGTTTTTTATTGCCCATAACGCTTTGTGTTCGATTTCAACGGGTAAATGGCAAGCTTTACCGTAAACTAAACAAAATGGGGACATCCCAAGGTTAGTTTTAAAAGCAGTACGGTAAGCCCAAAGCGCGTCGATCAATTTTTGAGACCAATCTTTTTTATTTTTGTTGACAGTTTTCTCCAAGATTTGTTTTATTTAACGATTCGAAACTTCAACTTGCCCACAAATCTGAGGATGATACGGAGTGGATAACTTGTGGGTTATCGAGTATTTTTTCGTTAAAGTTTCAAAAGAACGGTTGCAAAATGGGTCCCGTTATCACTGATTATTGTGCGAGGTGTACCGAACCTCGAAAAGATGTTTTCTTTGAGAAATTTCACAACAATTTTATGGTCATTGGGTTTGGGCTTCGACCCATTTTGAAACATAATCGACAGCGAGAAGGATATACAAGTTTCCAAAAGAATTGGGAAAAGGTCCCATAAAGTCTATACCCCAAACATCAAATATTTCGATCGTAAGAATGGGGTTTAGAGGCATTATATCTCGTCGAGAAATTCTTCTAAGCATTTGACATCGATCGCAAGTTTTGCAAAATTCAAACGAGTCTTTGAAAAGAGAAGGCCGATAGAAACCACACTGAAGCAATTTTTCTGCAGTTTTTCGAGGACCGAAATGTCCACCACACGCTTGATCGTGGCAAAATGAAAGAACACTCCTAATCTCATTATCCGGAATGCAACATTAGATGATTTGGTCGGGACAATATTTGAACAAGTATGGATTGTCCCAATAGAAATACTTCACTTGGGACATGAATTTACATTTGTCCTGTTTGGACCACGATGAGGGAGTTTCTTTAGTGACTAAGTAGTTCACTATATCACCGTACCATGGGTCGATAGAAATTGAAAGGAGTTGTTCATCGGGGAAGTTTTCATTGATTGGCAAAGAAGATGGTGCGTTCGGAAGACGAGACAAGTGATCGGCTATGATGTTATTAGATCTTTTTTAGTCTTTAATTGTAAGGTCAAATTCTTGAAGTAAAAGGATCCAACGAATCAAGCGGGATTTGGCATCCTTTTTACCGAAGAGATATCGAAGCGCAGAATGGTCCGTGTACACAGTAATGTGTGACCCTATCAAGTATTGTCGGAATTTTCGAGAGCAAAAACGACAGCTAGAAGCTCTTTTTCGGTTGTTGTGTAGTTAAGTTGAGCGTCGTTCAAAGTCATACTCGCGTAGTAAATGACGTGAAGGATCTTGTTGATGCGTTGTCCTAAAACAGCACCAACGGCAAAGTATGAAGCATCACACATTATTTCGAAAGGAAGATCCCAATTGGGCGCACAAATGATTGGAGCAGAAATGAGTTCGTTCTTAAGACGTTCGAAAGAAGAGATACAATCAGAGTTAAAATCGAAAGGAACGTCTTTTCCAAGAAGAGTCGTCAAAAGACGAGCAATTTTGCTAATGTCTTTCACAAAGCGTCGGTAAAAGCCAGCGTGTCCAAGAAATGATCGAATGTCCTTAACAGTTTTGGGAATGGGTAGGTTTGCAATGACATCAATTTTTTCTTTGTCTACCTCAATGCCTTTATTTGAGATGATATGTCCAAGGACTATGCCTTGTTTGACCATAAAGTGGCATTTTTCCCAATCCAAAGTCAAATGTTTTTCTTTACATCGATTTAGAACCAATTCAAGATGATGTAAACATTGGGAAAAAGAATCGCCAAAGATTGAGAAATCATCCATAAAAACTTCTAGAAAGCACTCAATCATGTCGGAAAAGATTCCAACCATGCATCATTGGAAGGTCGCAGGAGCGTTACAAAGTCCGAATGGCATACGTCGATAAGAAAAGGTACCGAATGGACATGTGAAAGTCGTTTTCTCTTGATCTTCGGGAGCGATGGGAATTTGGTTATAGCCGGAATAACCATCGAGGAAGTAGTAAAATTCATGGCCGGTTAAACGTTCGAGCATTTGGTCGATAAAAGGAAGGGGGAAGTGATCTTTTCGTGTTGCGGCATTTAGTTTTCGGTAGTCAATGCAGACACGCCAACCCATTTGAGTACGAGTTGGAATAAGTTAGTTTGAATCGTTCTTGACAACGGTTAGCCCAGACTTTTTCGGTACAACGTGAATTGGGCTAACCCATGAACTATCAGAGATTGGGTAGATGATTCCGTTGTCGAGAAGTTTAAGAATTTCATCACGCACCGCATCATTCATTTTTGGATTAAGCCTTCGTTGCGCGTCACGAACTGGCTTGGCATCGCCAATTAAATGGATGCCATGTTGAACAATAGCAGGACTAATCCCTTTTATATCGGAGATCGACCATTCAATCGCTTCCTTGTTTTTCGAAAGAATAGAAAGTAAGGAGGTTTCTTGGTCAAGAGAGAGAATCGTAGAAATTATGACGGGTAACGTTTCGTTATCACCTAAGTATGCGTACTTAAGGTGATCGGGAAGTGGTTTGAGGTCCAACTTTGGGAGTTTTTCGATCAAAGAGTTTGATTGAGATTCGGACTCAACTTGAAGCGATTCAAAGGGAAGAGTGTATTCAATCTCGTTGGGAATTTCGTGAAACAATTTTTCGTACTCGGCCTCATGTTCATCATTTAAATCAAGTGTTTCGTTTTCAAAGTTTTCGTGAATGGCACTAACTTCCAACGTTTGGTCACGAGGTTCGTTCGATTGGCTTTCAAAATTGAAAATGTTGAGATCCAAAGCCATGTTTCCAAAAGAGATTTTCATTGATCCGTTACGACAATTGATTAAGGCATTTGAGGTGGCTAAAAATGGTCGGCCTAGAATTAATGGAATTTGACTTGCGGGATTTGTCACGGGTTGTGTTTCGAGAACAATAAAATCAACGGGGAATATGAATTGCCCTACTTGAATGAGCACGTCTTCAATTTCTCCCACTGGCTTCTGAATGGAACGATTGGCAAATTGAAGCGTGACTTTTGTGGGTTTGAGCTCACCTAAGCCTAATTGTTCGTACACCGAATATGGAATCAAGTTGACACTCGCGCCTAAGTCTATCAAACATTTGTTAATCGTCTTGTCACCAATTGTACACAAAATCGTAGGGTAGCCAGGATCTTTGTATTTTATGGGCATGGATTGGGACAAGACTTCACTCAGACTGGCGGCTAAGAAAACATTTTTGGGCACTTGAGTGTGTCGCTTTTGGGTACACAAGTCCTTAAGGAATTTCGCGTATGTTGGAACTTGCTGAACGATGTCAAGAAGCGGAATGTTAACTTTGACTTGTTTAAAAATTTCCAACATCTTTTCCATTTGGTCCGAGTGTTTCTTTGGTCGAAGACGATGTGGAAATGGGACACGATACTCGGTAGGCGGGTCTACTCGAGTAGAAGAAGAAGAGTTTTGATTGGCATTCTATTCAACGTTTGGCTCCACGTTCTATTCAGATTCATTCGTTGTTTTAGAAGCATCGAGAGAAGTTTCCGGTAAATCGTTTGGATTAACGACTTGGTTATCGATTTGTTTCCCGGAACGAAGAGTTGTGATAGCATTCAATTGGGTGACGTTGCTATCTTGAACAACATGGGCTTGATTTGAATTTGCATTTTGATTTCTGGGATTTGAAATGGGTTGGCTTGGGAATGTTCCTCGTTCACGTTCGCTCACAGACGTGGCTAATTGACTCATTTGCATTTCGAGTTTTGCAATTGATTGGTTCGTGTTTTGCATATATGAAGTCAACAAATTTTGCAAATTGCTGTTTGATTAAAGGCTTTGAGTGGTTGCTTTAGCCAATGTTTCAAGAGTTTTCTCAAGTGAAGTTAAACGTTTATCATCTTGGGGAGGATGGGCAACATTTTGTTGCGGTTGATTATGCGACGGACCCGCAAGGTTTGGTTGAAAATTGTTGGGCTGAAAGGGAGGATTCGAAGCATTATTCAGAAATGCTTGAAAATTAGGACGAATCGTATTTGTGTTAGAATTGTTTTGGTTCCACGCACAATTCGGATGATTTCTCCAACCAGGGTTGTACGTTGGAGAAAACGGGTCATTTTTGGCTTTATTGAAAGCATTGATTTGTTCGATAGAATTGAGACACTGATCGACTATATGATTAGGATCGTTGCATTTATGTAACGACCCCGAAATTTCGACCCCGAAATTTCCAGATAGTTAGAAGAAAAAGAAAAGAGATAGAAGAAAGAACAGAGCAAAACACAGATTCTCACATTCGCAGCGGATACAATATAATATCAAATAATATTCTTTACACAAAGAAAATTGTATCAGTCAATTACAATTTAATACATCAGAGTTATAACCATTTATACATGAGCTGGACAGTTATACAACTTGTTCCAGACTACAATCTATACAGACTACACAGTCTCATATACACAGCGGAATACACTCCATACGTTCCTGCCATCCAGCTCGCCTCCTGAGCTCCAGAACGTCCTTACCTGAAATCTGTAATACTCGGTCTGACCCGAGCATTACATCAAAGTAACACCCGGGTCAGGCTGGAAACCAGCGTGAGTAAACCCATATAATTTGAAATGCCAAGTTATAAACTTATTTGCAACCCAGGGTAACTCGTACCTTAGTACGAGTTCTTAACTAGTTAAAGTCAACACTTATTCCACAAAACAATACTAAGTACTGTTTCTTAGTTTTAAATGGTCCGGTTTACTTAAATTTATCCCATTCCAGCCTATTAGATTCCATAATCACATCTATAAAGAATTATAGATTACTAATCGAAGTGGTTCCGGATATTGCTGATACCCGACCCCGGTCTCTTCGAATCCAATATCATCTTAATCAAAGTTATTCAAGTGGATATAATTCAATTTTTATATACAGGGTGTCGCTTTTACACAGCAATTCATCATCGATAGATAACCACATTATCACTGTTCAACCCAAACATATCATATTACAAAACATTTCATATCAGAAATACCACTCATTCAATACATTCCATATAATTCAATCATCCATAAGCAAAGTTAATTAATCACACAATTTATTTAAGCCAAATAAATTAATTACCTAATCATGCTTAATTGCTATTAATTACACCATTCTTTAATTATCAATCTAAATTAATTATCCATAATTACTTCATTAAGTAATTATCTCGTTGGTTAATTACCCTCAATTAATTAACCTTAATTATCAATTAGTTATCCACCAATTACTTAATTAATTAACCCTTAACAAATTAATCCTTTAATTTTTTTTTTACAATTAAGTAATTATCATTTATTAAATCATAGTTAGTAATTATTCATTAATTACTCACTTTAATTAATGACATTAAGTAATAACCTTAAATCATTAATTAGTTCACCCTTAATCATTTACTAAGTAACCTTTAATTAATCAATTAATTAACCTCTAATTACAAACATTTAGTTAATCTTAATCTTAATCTCTTATTAATTTATTCATTAATCTTAATTACTCAAGACCTTTATTAATTTTAAAAGACTACCCATTTCTTAATTTAATTTCTTAATTAACATTAAAAACTTATTTAATAACTTTGGAAATAATTTAACCTTAATCTATAACTTAATTAAACCCTTAAGTTTATTTAATGATTAAACTCATTTAATCTTCTTAATTAAATTACATCTTTAATAAAGTAAACTTTAAAAATTAACTTACTAAGTTAAAATAAAGTGTTCATCTTAATAAATCAATATTTAAATAAACACTTTTATTTAAAAGAATGACTAAGCGAATTACTAAAACTTAATTTTGTTAACTTAAAACCATATTTTAATCTTACCCGAGTCACACCACGATTTACCCGAACTAAGACCCGAGTCTCCCATCCCTACTTCTTTTCTTCTTATATTTTTTTTTTTAACTTTGATTACATTTAAAACTGTTGATATACTCGTGAATTACTCGAAGCAAACCCACAAATGACTCGAGTTGACCTCGCGTAATTCCTTCTCCCCAGATTCCAGTTCTTACCTCTTCACCATATTTCCTTCTTCTCCCTTGAACAAAATCTACTGACATACCAGAAACTCGTGCACGTGCACACTAATCCAGCCGCCTCAGGTTGAATCTTCGGCCATCAACACGTCCAAAGTGACATTCCTAGACCACACAAACACCCAGAAACCCGCAACGATGATGATTTTGAAATCGAGCCACAAGACCCAGATCTGGAACAAAACCGATCCCCAGTTGATCGCATCGCTCTCCCTCCTCTGATCATCAGAAATTGTGATACTTCATCCTAAGCTACGCCAGCCACCCACGCTTCTAATGGCACTGGTCCGATGACCTCCAATGGCCTAAAGACGACGTAGTGACCACGTTTCTAACCTTAACCCATTTTAAATCTTAAACCCTAAATCGATCAAGATCAACCTCCACATTGATTTAGAATTTAATCAAGCATTTTTCCCAAGCTTCTCAATTCCCAAATGATCTTCAGCCATGATCACGAGACACATCTTTTCATCGATCACCAGAAAATGAGGGGAAATCGATTTCCGTTCATCTCAAAAATTCTATCTCAATTCAAAACTAAAAATCAAAGTTTTACTTTTAAAAATCATTGTTTCCGAAATCGATCTAGATGATGTAATCAAAAATCAAAAATTAAACAATAAATTTTCTAACTTTATTTGCCTTTTACTGTTCTTCTCCCTTTTTAGACAATCTACTTCCTAACTACTCTTATTAACATTAAAAAATTTAAATTTGTTTCATACAAATTTTCTTTTAAAGATTCTACCCTAAAATAGATTGCAGGAAGAGATTTTAAATTTTGTACTTTTTTAAAACCTGTAGAACTTAGAACAGAGGCTTGTATGCCTGTACACAGACATGCACACAAAATCTACATATATATAGACATGCAGGCATCTACACAAACATTTTTCACAACAAACTTCAAGTATTCATCACAAAACATCAAGATGCATAAACAGATTAAAGCATTTGAAAGATAGTTTACTCACCTCTTTTGTTTTGAACAGAGCAGCCTGTTTCTTTGATTTAAAACTGGAAACTTAGTTGATCTTTTACTTTGAAAACTTGATTGTGTTGCTTAGTTGAGTTGATCCTACTTAAATCTGAGATGAACTTGTTAGCTGATATGATCTAAGCTTTGATTTAGCTTTGAAGTTGGAAACCTTGCTTGATGATTCAGGTTTTAAATTTCTAAAGAGTGATTGTTGCTTTGATTAAATTTTCTGGTTTGAAGAATGTTTACAGGTTTTTTTTAGTTTTCTTGTTTTGTAAATGAAGATAGGAAAGAATTGAGAGAGAGAGGAGATAGATATATTTATAGCCTTGTTTTATGATTTTTAAAAATAAAAGAAAATAAAATAAAATGGTGACACTTGTTTAAAAATCTTACATTTGTCATTTACATAAGTTACTTAACTTACATTTGTAATATGCATGTGTTAATATATTTTTATAAAACTTTATATTTAAATTTCTATTTAGTAAATACATTTCTTAATTTATATAAATAAAATTCTTTAAAGAAAATAAAACAAATCGTATATTAATAAAAATCGTATACATATAATTTTAGATCCAATTTATTTTAAGATATTTACTCTTTAAATTAAAATTCTAATTTATTTTCTACTCATATATATATTCTTATAACAACACATTATCATTTGATTTAAAAGAAAATAATAAAAAATGTAAATTCTAAGTGATTATATTAAGATATTATCATGCAATACTTACCCAAATATAAATATTCATTACCAGATTTATTTGTCAAATCTATAATTCAGTATTTCTATTAATTTACCCAATTATTATATCAATTACAGATGTTCAGAAATCCGGGTTATCACATTCCTCCCCCCTTTAAATCTTTTCGTCCTCGAAAAGGAACGAATCAAGAATTTTATTACCATGTTGATTATCAGTTAAATTATTCCTTAGACATCTTAACTCTTAACTCTTTTTATTTAAATTTTTCAAAACATTTTAGTAATTTACATAATATTATCAAAATAGTTTTTATAAAAATTCTTTTTATAACTCGATGTCTCAACCAGTCCATCCTTGTTCTCACAGAAATTCGGTCATACGTTGATCAGGCGTAAGACTGAAAATCTATCAGTACTTAGTAAACCCGTTTTCAACACCGGGTGAAAATACTTGGAAAATAATTTTATTGAAAATAGGGAAAACAGTTTTGAAAATAGAGGAAATATCTTTGGTGAGAATGCTCTGGAAATCATCACCCCCATCCATGGTCACAGTTACATCACGGGTTACGTTGCCATCGCAGCAAAAGTCCATGTAACTGATAACAGCATGGAACCCACAACAGATCGCAGTTACATTCCAGGGTTACGTTGCCATCGCAGCAAAAGTCCATGTAACTGTTGGCTCTCAGCGGCACACACGATTTCGCTGTGTTACCATAGTGTCACAGTCTACCGATATAAAATCAAACGTAGACAGTTGGCTCTCAGCGGCACACATGACTTTCGCTATGGTCTGCAGTAGATCGCAGTGACATTGAGTTAAACTGTCGTCACAGCATAACCCAAATGCCTCCGTGGGCACCAGCCCCTCGACTTTCGCTACACAAATAATCCTCAGGAACTAGTTTATTCCGGACTCCTCACAGGATCAACTTTAGAATCCCCCCTTGGGGTTCAAGGCAGTACCACCCAGTGGCACTCCTGAGAAGTTCATTTCAAGGAAGCGCCTTTTTCCCCAGAGCTATACTCAAAACATTTTATACTATACATTTATAGTATCTTCAAATCATACCCTTTATGATTTATATCAAAATCTCCTTTACACAAATCGATATCCAAAATCGATAATTCTCAAACTAGGCTTTCCAAATTCCCAAAATTGATTTTCCCAAAAATCAAAAGCCTTTTCCAAATTATATAGGTTCCCAAAACCTTTTCCAAAATCCTTCTCATAAAACCCTTTATATATATATAGATATATATAACTTTGAAAATCTTTGGATCACTTCAACTTGTATAAAACCTCTTTTATACTTCAAATACTTCCAAAATCCCTTTTTATTCTGGCTAGATTCAATAAGGGAAGTTTATCATATTATAAAATATAACTTTATTTATTGCCAAATCAAATATTCAAGTTTGATTTCTTTATAAAGTTATTTACCATATTACTTACCTCCATAAAGTAAATTTCAACCAAAGAAATATCCAATTCCATTATATTTCACATAATATACCTTTCATTTCAAAAACCATTTCAAATTTCTTATCCACAAATTTTCAATGCCAATTTCATTTAAACTCGTACGATGTACTCATATCATTCGTACGCAATACCAATCTGATCGCTCACTCGATCACACAATTTCATTTCCGAACTAGTATCGTCCTCCCGACTTCCTAGTGCGGACTCAGATCTGGTTTCCTGATCAGAAACCGTCATTCTCCTTGCATAGTCACAACTATGATAGAGAATATCCAGAACCAATCAACAATCCATATCTAGGTTCGCCGTCGAAAATCGAGCGAAAAATCCCAACTCGGATCGATAATATTATCTCGAAATTCTGTGTTCGAATCTGGATCAAATCACTATGCGAATAGAATAATATACGCACATCCTACGTATTTAACTTTATTGATTATTAGCCAAATCAATTCTCTTTTCTATTCACATTTCCTTTAATTTCATTCACTTATTCTCAATTGCTTCCATTTCCCATTTGAGTTATTACTTTAATTACAAACAGTTTGAACTCTGACCAATTTAAATTTAAAAATAGCTTGAAAAAAGTTTTAAAATAGATAAGTAGTTGAAAAATAGTTATTAGTTTGTAAAATAGCTGTAAAATAGTTAAGTATTATAAAATAGTTAGGTAATTGCAAAATAGTTTTTAAAATAATGATTAGATATAAGTAACTGAAAAATAATAATTAGTTTATAAGACAGTTTCAAAATAGTTAAATAGTTCCAAAATAATTGTAAAATGAGTATAAGATAGTTTGGGGTTTAAGAAGAAAGATTGTATAGTAAATAGTTTGGAAAAATATACTTGTATTAAAACAATTTGAAAATAATCCAGAGCCAAACTGTTTAATTTCCCAATCTCCATTTCCAATTAATTTCCCATTAATTCAATTTAAATTTCCACTTCCATTTAAATTGACTCAATACTTCAATTTCCAGATCTCAAACCCATTTTGAGATCACTCATAACTCCCATTTAAATTAACCATTTAACTACCCAAGTTAAATTTAAATTTCATCTTGAAATTTCCTATTCAAGTTATTTATTCAAACTTATTTAACTTCCTCCAAGTTAAATTTACTTAATCCGGTCAACTTTCACAATTTGAATTCCCATACAAATTTTAAACTTCAGATTAATAGTCTTTCCCCCTTTTAAGTTTAAAAACTTACTTTACTTTGGGTTTCACATCACATTCCAATTTAAAACTTAACACTAAGTGTTTATTTCAAATCATCATTGGTATTATGTATATTCCTCATATATACATTTTCTTTACACACCAAGTTATACTTTAAATTTTTAAACCACCTTTGGTTTTAATTCAAAACAAACTTCTTTAAAACAATTTCAAGTTTTCTGGATTTAGAATTAAAATTTCACAATTTTTAATTATCTTCAATTCCAATTTATAAGTTATACTCACTTAAAGGTTTACTTCCCTAAACATTTCATTTTGCTAAATCATTAACAACATTCATTATTAAACACAATTACCATTTATGATAATAACCAAGATTGTCATATCTGGAAACCAATTCATTATTATCTTTATTCTTGATACCATTTCTACAAATTCAAGATTTTAATTTCATTTTGAATTCATTTCAAACTTATCTTCATTCAATTTTAATTTGGCTTTATTTCTATTACCACTTAATTTATTTCCAATATTTTAACAACCAATTACCTTAATATTTATTAGAAAGAAATATCATTTTATATATCAAAATATATTCTTATATAAAATCATTTAAAATCCTTATATAAGAAAATAACAATTACGCACTCATATATATATACACTCAACTCGTTCTAGGGTACCATTGACCCTATCCTTAACGAGTAATCCCAACAGAGCCAAGGTTCTCGCTTAACCTTCGCTCTGATACCAAGTGTAACGACCCGGAAATTTCGACCCCGAAATTTCCAGATAGTTAGAAGAAAAAGAAAAGAGATAGAAGAAAGAACAGAGCAAAACACAGATTCTCACATTCGCAGCGGATAAAATATAATATCAAATAATATTCTTTACACAAAGAAAATTGTATCAGTCAATTACAATTTAATACATCAGAGTTATAACCATTTATACATGAGCTGGACAGTTATACAACTTGTTCCAGACTACAATCTATACAGACTACACAGTCTCATATACACAGCGGAATACACTCCATACGTTCCTGCCATCCAGCTCGCCTCCTGAGCTCCAGAACGTCCTTACCTGAAATCTGTAATACTCGGTCTGACCCGAGCATTACATCAAAGTAACACCCGGGTCAGGCTGGAAACCAGCGTGAGTAAACCCATATAATTTGAAATGCCAAGTTATAAACTTATTTGCAACCCAGGGTAACTCGTACCTTAGTACGAGTTCTTAACTAGTTAAAGTCAACACTTATTCCACAAAACAATACTAAGTACTGTTTCTTAGTTTTAAATGGTCCGGTTTACTTAAATTTATCCCATTCCAGCCTATTAGATTCCATAATCACATCTATAAAGAATTATAGATTACTAATCGAAGTGGTTCCGGATATTGTTGATACCCGACCTCGGTCTCTTCGAATCCAATATCATCTTAATCAAAGTTATTCAAGTGGATATAATTCAATTTTTATATACAGGGTGTCGCTTTTACACAGCAATTCATCATCGATAGATAACCACATTATCACTGTTCAACCCAAACATATCATATTACAAAACATTTCATATCAGAAATACCACTCATTCAATACATTCCATATAATTCAATCATCCATAAGCAAAGTTAATTAATCACACAATTTATTTAAGCCAAATAAATTAATTACCTAATCATGCTTAATTGCTATTAATTACACCATTCTTTAATTATCAATCTAAATTAATTATCCATAATTACTTCATTAAGTAATTATCTCGTTGGTTAATTACCCTCAATTAATTAACCTTAATTATCAATTAGTTATCCACCAATTACTTAATTAATTAACCCTTAACAAATTAATCCTTTAATTTATTTATTTTTTACAATTAAGTAATTATCATTTATTAAATCACAGTTAGTAATTATTCATTAATTACTCACTTTAATTAATGACATTAAGTAATAACCTTAAATCATTAATTAGTTCACCCTTAATCATTTACTAAGTAACCTTTAATTAATCAATTAATTAACCTCTAATTACAAACATTTAGTTAATCTTAATCTTAATCTCTTATTAATTTATTCATTAATCTTAATTACTCAAGACCTTTATTAATTTTAAAAGACTACCCATTTCTTAATTTAATTTCTTAATTAACATTAAAAACTTATTTAATAACTTTGGAAATAATTTAACCTTAATCTATAACTTAATTAAACCCTTAAGTTTATTTAATGATTAAACTCATTTAATCTTCTTAATTAAATTACATCTTTAATAAAGTAAACTTTAAAAATTAACTTACTAAGTTAAAATAAAGTGTTCATCTTAATAAATCAATATTTAAATAAACACTTTTATTTAAAAGAATGACTAAGCGAATTACTAAAACTTAATTTTGTTAACTTAAAACCATATTTTAATCTTACCCGAGTCACACCACGATTTACCCGAACTAAGACCCGAGTCTCCCATCCCTACTTCTTTTCTTCTTATATTTTTTTTTTTTAACTTTGATTACATTTAAAACTGTTGATATACTCGTGAATTACTCGAAGCAAACCCACAAATGACTCGAGTTGACCTCGCGTAATTCCTTCTCCCCAGATTCCAGTTCTTACCTCTTCACCATATTTCCTTCTTCTCCCTTGAACAAAATCTACTGACATACCAGAAACTCGTGCACGTGCACACTAATCCAGCCGCCTCAGGTTGAATCTTCGGCCATCAACACGTCCAAAGTGACATTCCTAGACCACACAAACACCCAGAAACCCGCAACGATGATGATTTTGAAATCGAGCCACAAGACCCAGATCTGGAACAAAACCGATCCCCAGTTGATCGCATCGCTCTCCCTCCTCTGATCATCAGAAATTGTGATACTTCATCCTAAGCTACGCCAGCCACCCACGCTTCTGATGGCACTGGTCCGATGACCTCCAATGGCCTAAAGACGACGTAGTGACCACGTTTCTAACCTTAACCCATTTTAAATCTTAAACCCTAAATCGATCAAGATCAACCTCCACATTGATTTAGAATTTAATCAAGCATTTTTCCCAAGCTTCTCAATTCCCAAATGATCTTCAGCCATGATCACGAGACACATCTTTTCATCGATCACCAGAAAATGAGGGGAAATCGATTTCCGTTCATCTCAAAAATTCTATCTCAATTCAAAACTAAAAATCAAAGTTTTACTTTTAAAAATCATTGTTTCCGAAATCGATCTAGATGATGTAATCAAAAATCAAAAATTAAACAATAAATTTTCTAACTTTATTTGCCTTTTACTGTTCTTCTCCCTATTTAGACAATCTACTTCCTAACTACTCTTATTAACATTAAAAAATTTAAATTTGTTTCATACAAATTTTCTTTTAAAGATTCTACCCTAAAATAGATTGCAGGAAGAGATTTTAAATTTTGTACTTTTTTAAAACCTGTAGAACTTAGAACAGAGGCTTGTATGCCTGTACACAGACATGCACACAAAATCTACATATATATATAGACATGCAGGCATCTACACAAACATTTTTCACAACAAACTTCAAGTATTCATCACAAAACATCAAGATGCATAAACAGATTAAAGCATTTGAAAGATAGTTTACTCACCTCTTTTGTTTTGAACAGAGCAGCCTGTTTCTTTGATTTAAAACTGGAAACTTAGTTGATCTTTTACTTTGAAAACTTGATTGTGTTGCTTAGTTGAGTTGATCCTACTTAAATCTGAGATGAACTTGTTAGCTGATATGATCTAAGCTTTGATTTAGCTTTGAAGTTGGAAACCTTGCTTGATGATTCAGGTTTTAAATTTCTAAAGAGTGATTGTTGCTTTGATTAAATTTTCTGGTTTGAAGAATGTTTACAGGTTTTTTTTAGTTTTCTTGTTTTGTAAATGAAGATAGGAAAGAATTGAGAGAGAGAGGAGATAGATATATTTATAGCCTTGTTTTATGATTTTTAAAAATAAAAGAAAATAAAATAAAATGGTGACACTTGTTTAAAAATCTTACATTTGTCATTTACATAAGTTACTTAACTTACATTTGTAATATGCATGTGTTAATATATTTTTATAAAACTTTATATTTAAATTTCTATTTAGTAAATACATTTCTTAATTTATATAAATAAAATTCTTTAAAGAAAATAAAACAAATCGTATATTAATAAAAATCGTATACATATAATTTTAGATCCAATTTATTTTAAGATATTTACTCTTTAAATTAAAATTCTAATTTATTTTCTACTCATATATATATTCTTATAACAACACATTATCATTTGATTTAAAAGAAAATAATAAAAAATGTAAATTCTAAGTGATTATATTAAGATATTATCATGCAATACTTACCCAAATATAAATATTCATTACCAGATTTATTTGTCAAATCTATAATTCAGTATTTCTATTAATTTACCCAATTATTATATCAATTACAGATGTTCAGAAATCCGGGTTATCACAATTTATAACACATCGGTTGGGAAGTTTGGTTCATTTGATTCGATGAGAAAACGTTATCGAATTTTTTAATCATTGCATCGATCTTAGCTTCCAAAGCAACAGAAGATCCTATCGAGTGTGCACTCGATCGTGAGTAAACTGATTTTTCGTTCGATCATTCCCATTGGGATGATTTTTCGGCGAGGTTTTCAAGAAATTGCCAAGCATCGTCATGATGTTGGGCAAGAAAGTTGCCTTGGCACATTGATTCGAGCATGGTACGTGAGCTATTTTCGAGTCCATCGTATAAAATTTGGCAAATTGTCCATTTTTCGAAATTATGGTGTGGACATTTTATCAAAAGCTCTTTGAATCTTTCAAAATATTTTCCGAATGGTTCTCCCTTGAATTGATGAAAGTTTACAATTTCGTTTCGGATTCTACTCGTTTTTTCCAAAGGGTAGAACTTTTTTAAGAAAGCTTTTACGAATTCTTCCCATGTTTTAATCGAGTTCGATGGTAAGCTGTACAACCATTTTTCAGCGTAATCCGTAAGAGTGAATGGGATTAATCGAAGTTTGATTCCGTCATCAGAAAGATGTTGGAGATTAATGGTTGCACAAACTTGTTCAAATTTAGTCAAGAAGATGTATGGATCATCGTGTTCGAAATTGCCAAATTTCGGAAGAGTGGCAATATGGTTTGAGTGAATTTCGAAATGGTTACCCGTAGGGGCGGGTAACGTGATGCAAGATGGAATAGAAACTCTATCGGGAAAGATTCTATCCATAAGAGTTCGAGATGCGTTTTCGTTTGCCATTTCGGGAGGATCGTTTGTTCGAGTTAAACGGTTTGTAGAAGGGTCTCGAGTCCAACGATTTGTTGTTGTGTCACGAGTCCAAGTACTCATGCACAAGTGAAAGTCGAGAAGAGAAAGAAGTTAGAATCGAGTTTAGTGAATGAAAGAAGATTTGAAAATCGAAGTGAAATTTTTTTTTTAGAGGAAGAAAAATATTTACCAAGTGAAATTTATTTTCAAAAGAGAAGTTTGATTTTTGGTTTTTCAAAATTTTTTGTTTTTGTTTTTTTTTTTGAATTTTCAAATTTTTTTTTAAAAGGTTTTAATTTTTTTTTGTGGAATTAAAAACTAAGTTAAGAAAAATTTACAATTTTTTTTTTATTTTGGATTTTTGATTTTTTTCATGAACTAATGCAACTAAATGAATGCAAAGGACTTAATTACAGTTTTCTGTCCTTAGTAGCTCTTAACCCAAAATTGTATAATCACACTTTGTTTTAAATCAACAAAAATATTTCTCAGCCAGGTAACGGGCAGGGGTTATCGGTGCACCACGAATCACCGTAGCAATGCAGCCGAAGGTTTAAGTACCTTCAGATGAACAACCAGTATAATATTTACGTATCACAGTAATTTTTATAACTGGTTATTACTCTGCTGTAGCCTAGACACCAAGAAATAGAATTGTTCAAAGAAAACAATTGTGAAGATACAATTAAGCCCTAGATGAGCTCGCGACACCCTTAAGTCGAATGTCTAACCTTTATAATTAGTCAAATTCTACGATGAAATGCGTTTGTGGGCTAAGGAAAGGATGATGAAATCCCTCACCTTATGTGAATTGGGGTATTGCCCTTAGAAAAGAAAATAAGATGAGATTGATGCAAAACAAAAATTAAACGTGAATTTACAATGCAACTAAAATGAAGTTTGTTTTTGTTTTTGGATTTTGATTTTTTTTTTATATATAAATGCAAATGCAAGCAACCAACAATGCACGAGAGATGAAATCACAATACCAGAGCGTGCAGATTATTAGCATTTTTTTAAGCGGCAATATTTTAGCAATGCAAAGCAGTTTATTTGGGCAAGCACTTCTTCCTTTTGAATTTCTGCTTTGGCAACCTGAGATGAAACACAAGATATATTCAACAATTATTATTATTATTATTATTATTTAGTATGTTTATCAAAGATGAAAAACAAAATAAGCGAAAAACAAAACAATTGAAAATAAAATAAATTAAAACTAAAATAAGTGAAAACAAATGAAAAATGAAGTTGAATTTTTTTTTCGGATTTTTTTTTAGTTTTTTTTTGGAGAGGAAACTCAAAAGTGACGTTTTACTTCCTTAATATCAAGAGCCTCAAACCTCAAAGCCATGCTAATAATGTTGGTGAACGTACCCATAAGATGATTGGTTATTTCACAATGGAACTCTGGTCGCATTCGATTCACAAACATTACATTTTTCTTGAGCGGTGTGTCTATCAATCCAAGTCCAAAACGGGACTTTAGAGGATAAATATTATTATTACAAAAATTAAAAATACGCTTTCTTAAGATTAACTCATTCTAGGGCATCACTTACACTATTTCTAATGAGTTATACCCCAATCAGGCTAAGGTGTTCGCTCAACCGAAGCTTTGATACCAACTGTGACGACCCATCTTTCTGATTCCTAAGAACGACACTTAATACATCCATGGTATTCATGTGCCGTTGCCCAAGTATTTGAAAGATGAGTTGTCATGGGGTAAAATATAAGAATACAACAATAATCTCACAACGGAACGGTTAAATATAACATAAAAATAAGACAGTAGATAAGGTTACTCCCAACATGGAGTTATCAGAGTTACAACAAAAGTACTACTATCAGTCTAGGTAGTTATAACAACATGCCTTTAAATATACATACATAGAGTCAACATCTCATAATAGCGGAAATAAATAGCTAGATAGATAAGGAGCCTCCTGCTCGTCCACCATCTTCAAAAGAGCCCAAAGAAACCTGTCATTTCCGGACTACTCAAATATAAATGAGTACCCGAGAGTTTAGGAAAACAAACAATTCGGGTCAGACAATAAGTCCGGTATGAGTAAACTCCAAATAAAAAAATAGAACACACAAAATAACCGATGAGACCACGTTGCAAAAACGCAGAACGGGTTTCCCCTCACAAGGACAACATCCAAGCATAAAAGAATGGACACAAATAATTAAACATCGCGAAGAGCGCAAGACGCTTCCCGATGCAATTAAGAAAGAATCAATCCAAAGATTTGAATCAAAAATAAGGAAAAGGAATTTTTTCCAACAATGACTAGGAGGGTGCGCCACCCTTATCGAAAGTATACCTCTAGAAAATATACTTGAGAACTAGATGGCTCTCGAAAACCTCCAAGCCGAACCCCGCCAACCTTACCGAGTATCCGAGTATTTCATATCTCCGTGCGCATACAACCGAAACCAATCTAGAGTAGATGTGAAAATACCCTAACGGGAGCAACCCCACATAGCTTGGCCCCCACTCGCTCTTTATTTAGTCATTTCCGATAAAGGATATCAATGCTTTAAATGGCAACAAATCGTCTTAGATTGACGAAACAAAAACAAAAGGAAGAAGGGTATCGAAATTGATAGTCAAGATATCAACTATCGGGGATAACAAAACGATCATATATGGAAAATAAATCCTATACTTTTTCAATGCTTGGAAAATATCCATATACTTATCTCATCGGTATAAGTATATTCACAAAACATTTGGGAGGATTTCATATTTCAAAAGCATACTTAGATGGGTCAAAAACAATTGTATATAAGAAATGTGAATGTTCTACATTATAATTATAAAGATCATTTATGGAAATCAAATCTCCTACACTTGTCATGTTTCTGATATTCTTGACTTACTCTACCCCTCGCCTAGAAACAAAGCCAGGTAAGTCAGGGCACTGGTTGCTCCTAGCCTTGCCTAGACACTTCGGTTCCAGATCTCACAGATAAAGGATCAATCTACTCATCGGCTTTTAGTGCCAAGTATATGACTACTTACTTTCCATAAATAACCCATTTAAATCATTATATAAATTTCAAAGCTCCTTTAAAATACTTTAAACCAAGATTTAAAACTTCCATTCAAATCATAAATTAAACCCATCATCTTTAAAGGAGAATACGACCAAGAGGGGTGAAGCTCCCTCTTAATCAAATGAGACAGCTAAAAGGAGTGTTATTTCCTTTTAACCAAAAAGTCACTAAATGTCAATCCTAAGTTAAAAGGTGGTGTAAGTTCCATTTAACTAAACATCAAAGTTATTGCTCATAAACTGGCGAGCACAAATCAAATAACCAAACAAGAATAATAACAGACTCATTATTATTAACAATTTACAATCAATAGTTAACACAACATTTGTTAAAATGTGAATGAGTCAAAGGAAAGAGATTAAGATTACACCGACGGTAAAATAATTAAATTATACTCACAGAATAAGTTATACCCACTAAACTATGAAAACAATTAATATACTCACAGAATAAGTTATACCCACTAAACTATGAAAACAAGGAATACTCACTAAACTATAAAAACAAGGAATATACTCACAGAATAAGTTATACCCACTAAACTATGAAACAAGGAATATACTCACAGAATAAGTTATACCCACTAAATTATGAAAACAAGGAATATACTCATAGAATAAGTTATACCCACTAAACTATGAAACAAGGAATATACTCATAGAATAAGTTATACTCGCTAAACTATGAAAACAAGGAATATACTCACATCCTATTCGCTTTGATGGAGACTTGGAATACTTCACCTTTTATAATGAATTTTAGTTCTTTTCTTTAGTTTGTGAATGAATTAAAATAAGATATGGACTTGGTTGTTTATAGATAAAGAGAAGGGTACTTTAGTCATTTCCTATAGCCTAACTAGATTCGACCAGATTTTGGTCCAATCGAAAACATCCTTGTGGCTTAATTTGATTCGACCACCTTTTGGTCCAATAGGAATCCTCCTTATCAACTATGACCTAACCTGATTCGACCAGATTTTGGTCCAATGGCAACCATCCGTATGGAATATAATCATCATTATGCTATTTTGTTTTATTAGGCAAGTAATTATACTATTCTATTTTATCAGGCTAGGTTAATAATTCTTTCTTGTTTTATTAGACAAGTAATTATATTATTCTGTTTTATTAGGCAAGGCTAATAATTCTTTCTTGTTTTACTAGGTAACTAATTATACTATTCTATTTTATTAGGCAAGATTAATAATTCTCTCTTGTTTTATTAAGCAAACTTATTCTTGAATAAATTGATACCCCCAACCGCCTTATAACTCGAACGATCTTTAAACTAACATTTTGCATCAGTTTAAAAAAATCCATTCAAGACGTTTTATCCAAATTTGTATTCTAGATATAAAATCCATTATCGAATCATTTAAAAACATATTAACTATTCAAGTTCAAAATGATTAAATTACGGGTCGTTACATATTCCAAGTGTCATATCCATTTTCTTGCATATAAATCCTCATTCTAGTTGACCAATAATTGTAATTTAGTCCAAATAGTAGGGGTCGTGTTGTTTACTAACCTTCAACGAAACTTAATGCATAATTATTATCCATATTACTTGAATATCAAAAAACTGTGTTACGGTTAAATGATAGCCTTGCTCTGATACCAGATGAAATCTATAAGGACCGAGTAATATGATTATATCTACTAAAAAAAAGTATATAAAACCTGTTGTATAATAATTGCGATAAGTAAAGTGCACCATAGATTCTTATACTGGTTCGAACTTCCCGTTCTATGTCCAGTCCCAGACTTCTTATGGAACTGTTCGTCGACAGTATTTCTATCGAATTAGAAAACCGTCGAACGAATTTAGAAATAAAATTTAGCCTCAAGCGCACGGCGTACACTTTGTAGTACGTGGCGAATACGGGTCGATCCGTAGGGAATTAATGAGATTTTAAAAAATCTATTCAATCAAATTAGACCAAAGTGAAATGAAGTTGTTAACTACTAAAGCTAGAATTAAAACGTGATTTAAAAACTATTAAACTAGAGAACAATTTAGAGGCAACTCCACTCTAATATTTTTGTAAATCAACAAACATAGAATTTATGATCTCTAACTTTGATATTAAGTGAAATAAGTGTTGCATTTATCATAAGTATGGTTTGTTTATGTTATTAATTAACATAACTCAAACCATCAAACTATAATATAACAATTATACCACTTATAATTCTCATGAAAATGAAGCCAAAGCAAAAGTTATTTTAAGTATGATTTATTTACTATTGTAACTAGTAATATAGATCATCAAATTTCATTTTTTACTTTCATTTCAAAATCAAAAATGGATTAGCAAATGATGATGCAACTTGTGTTTATGTTGAATAAGAATAGCTCATTTGCATAAGCAATATAAGCTGTCAAATCCACTTGTATAAACTTGCATCAAAACTCACTTCATGAAGCATAAACCAAATGAGATCATAAATCATAAAATGTTGAAATTACATAATATTTGAGAGCTTCATTACCCCTAAATTGAAGGGTTTAGCTACTTATTTGTGGCATTGAAGCAACACTTGTAAATTTCAACATGAAAGAGCAAAGAAATGAAAGCTAAGCAAAGGAAGAAAGAGAGATTAACTAGTAACTAATTGCATAAAAATTAAAGCTACACTACTTGCATAAATGTAAATCTAAGCTATGAACATTAGAGGAAAGAAAGCATAGAAATAAACATTAACAATAAAACAAAGGAAAGCATGTAGAAAAGAGAGAAGAAAGAGGCTTGGAAGCCATTTTTATTTCATAGAACATTGAGCTTACAATTTGATCTCTTAATTTCCTAAGTAAAATGAAAGAGTAGATGATAGTTTCATGTACATAAGAGGGCTATATATACATGCATAAAACCCTAATTCTATTTTTAGGGGGCTTCCTAAAATGCCCTTTAGGAAGTGTGGCCACCAAGTAACCATTAGCCAATAATTAATCCATCATTTGTTGTGCATGAAGCTTTAACCTCCACTTAGTTTGTCCATTAGCTCATAATTGTGCATTTAGGTAAGTGGGTGGGGTCCTCCATGATCTTGAACTTGAATTATTTCCTTTTCATTCCTTTGTATTTCATTTGTGCATGCATGTATCTTCATATAAGCCTCTTTCATATGCATCCAAATATCCTATAAAAATAATAAAAATTGTCCAAGTAAAAATTCTCAAATGACACATGCACAAAAATGACCGTTTTGCCCCTGAATGAAGGTATATATATGATGATTTGAAATTAATTGAATTTTGGTTTTAAACATGTAAAAATGCCCAAATATGATGTTTATTTAAATAAAAAGAGACAAAATATGGATGTATATATATGCACATTTACATGCACATCAGGAACTAACTAACTAACATCCTTACTTAACCCAGAGGAACAGGTATTGCAAACCGCCTGAGCTCCTAAAAAGGCCTTCATGCCTGTAATAACTTCAATAGGACTTTGACTACAAATGGTAGTAATTTTCTTGACCGACTGTGTTCTAAACAACACATATATGTCAATTTGAGTACACTCTTCCTATAATCTCCGTGAGATGATGATTTGAATGTGTGTAATTATAGGAAGTAAATAATTAAGAGTATTTGTAAATCAAAAGTAAATATAGATCAGAAAGATAGAAAGTACACCGTTAGATTATAAAGTGAAAACTCAATTATATTTATAGTTTTGAAGGTTCTAAATCAGCAGTTACAACCATTTGAATAATTGCAACTCTTGTGAATGACGATGACTCTTCAAATTTTGAATTTCTATGAAGAGTTGTTTTTGTTCATTAGGTCCAGAAGTCTGAGGAAAAGTGCCCAAATGCCTGGACGAATATATAAAAATTCCAGAAAGTAAAGGAACAAAAAATAGGTAACTCAAACGTATGGAAGTTTCGTACCAGACGTCTAGATTCAATTTAGACGTCTAGTATGAAAAGTTCAGACGTCTGCAATTGAATTGAAGTATTATTTTAAATTGAACGTAGACAAACGTCAGTGATAAAAGTTCCAGACGTTTGGAAATGAACTATTTTGTTCTATTTGTACTTTAGTATAAATGAAATGCAAATAGACGTCTGGGCTAAAGTTTCCAGACGTTTGGTATTCAACTGTTTTGTTCAATTTTTGTTAAAATACTATATTTTCTTTTTAAATAATATTTTGAGTTTTTCTTAAAAAATGTTATTCTAAAATAATTATATTGCAAAGGTAATTTTCCAAAGAATATTTGTGTGCGTGTAATCATCAAATTGAAGATTATGCATAAAACCTTGACTGACAAAAATAAAATAAACAGTTTATTATATTTCTTCAAATTCAACCTAATTTTGATGTCAGTCTTCGTATCTCCAATATTTTCCTACATATGCAATGATTGTGTGTGTATGTATATATTAAGAAAATATATAGTTGTCTCATTAAAACCGAAAAAGACAGGATCTGACAACAAGAATAGACACGAACTTCGTGAGTCAACACAGAAGACGAGCACTTCGCAAGTCATAATTAATAGCTACTATAATAATACTTCGCAAGTCAACACGAGAGGCATGCATTTCGCACGCCAACACAAGAGACGAGCACTTCGCAAGTCATAGCTCATTAAGAAATGCTAAAATAGCATATATAGCCAAAGGCTAAGCACAATAAAATTTAAGAATATTTTATAGTTTGAAAGTAATTATTTCAAATTCATCACATATGAAATGATTTCTAAAATACATTATATAAATATATACTTCCAAACTTCATCGTCTAAAATTCATAAACTCATTTATTGCTCAACTATATATATATATATATTATACTAGATGAAATAAACTATAAACCGAATTGAAATCAAAATGTTTATATATATAGTTGTTTAAAAATCCCACTAAAAAGATATATAGTTCTGCAAACTATATCTCAAAAGCCACATAGATATACAACGTTTGTTTAGAAAAAACATAGACTTATATTTCAAAAGCATACTTTTATATCCATGAACTATTTCTACTAACTATATTCAACATATATAGAGTTACTTATTATATTCATTTATAAAAGTAATTTAATTGATTTGGAAACAAGTTTGAAATCGATAAATTATAATAAACTTTCTTTTGTAAATTACTTTTATTCAAACCATATATATTAGATACATTTATATATATACAACTTCAAAAATTATTGGATCAAAGAATCATCAAAATTTAGAGAATCTAATCTTATAAATTTGGAAAACAAAGAAATAGGAAACCATAAAAACAAGGCAAGCAAATCACAGGCTCAAATAAGATGACAGGGAGGAGCAAATGTCAACTGGAAATCACGTTCTAGGTGTTGACCAGTCGACCAGTCATCAAGGACTGGTCGACTAGTGGGATACCTGGATGTGAGTTCCAGGCATCCTTCCTTCCCACCGTCGACGAACACTAGTTCAGGCATGATTTCAGCTTGTTATGGCAACTTGCATTTGCTATATAAGCTCTGAAACACACATTCATTCAAATGATAATTGATAGCAATTAAGACATTGAAATAAGGTTGAAACTGATTTATAGTAAGTAATTTCTGACAGAGAGTGATCTACAGGCTTGAAAACTAAAGAACATAAATCATTATTTCAATTTCTCAACTATTTATAAGAAATTTACTACACATGCAACTAGGAATTTAGAGATAGATCTTATGAGGTTTAATTCACCTTTCTTCCTCAATTCAGCAGCAAAGATAACTACCACAGCCTCAAAATTCTCAAACAGCAAACCCTAAGACCAATTCAACCCAAATACATCCAACAACCCAAATTTAACATATAATAACTGAAATACAAAGCCTCAATGAACTGAATACAAGCTTGAACAGATTGTTAACTTCTAAAATGTTTGAATTGCAATAAAATTGAAGAAATTGAATTCTAGGTTTTTAAAGAGGAAAGGTTTCTTTAAATTTTCTTTACAGTAACTAGTTAATGAACGTACAGACCAAATGAAGAAAAGGATTTCGATTATTCAAAACTAAAATGGGCTTGGATTTGAAATTAAACCCAATAAGAGAAATATTAAATTTTCTTCCTTCTTTTATATATTTACAAAAAGGACCTTCTTATTTATTTCTTTGGCAATGATTATTACTTCATGAAACTCAAAACTTAATACGACATAATACAAATGCACACCGTTATTTAGATGTCATTTTAAATACTTGTTATATTTTTATATTTACCATAAATGGAAATAAAATCTCAATTATAATTTTAAAGTGATTTCTAATACTTTGAAAATTCTTTTATTTTCTAATTTCACAATAATTCAAAATTAATCATTACAAAACAAATTACACCTTATCAAAGAATACAAAATTAAATTTCCATTTAAAATCCCAATTTTGAATTATTATTTATTTGGGATAGTTTGGCTCACATCTTTGTTAAGTTTCAAAATAAAGGAAACATCCTCCCTAAAATAAAATTACGATTCTAGCCCCTATTTTCAAATCTGTCTGTGTCAAAAGACCCAAATACCCTTTACGTTTTTAACATTTCAAACACGCATAACTTTCTGTAGAAACATAAGATCAGCATACCGTTTTCACCAAAAATCATAAATTTTACAACCTTTAAAATGAGATCTATTGTTGATACAAAAAAAAATCATATTTGCATTAAGGCTACAATTATTCCATATATTTGCAGAAAATTCTGCAATTTTTGAAAAACATCAATTTTTCTTCTAATATCAGCAATTATTCTATATAATTGCCGACACATTTATGCAATTATATGGAATAATTACAAACTTTTATGCAATTATATGGAATAATTGCAGACTTCTCTGCTACTATTCCATATAATTGCCGACTTTTCTGCAATTATTTCGTATACTTGCCATTTTCTGCAATTATATGAAATAATCATTAATTTTTCTTCAACTATCAGCAATTATTCCATATAATTGTAGACTTTTATATAATCATATGGAATAATTGAACACTTTTATGCAATTCAGTGGAATAATTGTAGACTTTTCTGCAATTAAATGGAATAATTGCAGACTTTTCTACAATTATTCCATATAATTGCTAAATTTTCTGCAATCATACTATATAATTGGCATGTAGTTGTTTTACATATTCACAATGCCACTCATTAGAAAGACAATAAAATTTATGATTTAACGGTGAAAACGGTTTGTTAATCCGTTATTTCTACAAAAAGTTATTATGTTTTAAAGGTTGATAATTAATGGGTGCAAATTTTAATTATGGATGTGAGAATAACATCCATGTATGAAGAACCAACGTTCAGCCATGGAGCAAATGGGTATTTTAGGGAAGAAAATTGCAGTATTGAAAATAGGGATGTAATATATATATATATATATATATATATATTGGGAGAATATTTTGTGTATTAAGTTTGATTTTAGGGATGTGTCCCTTATTTTCATTATTTATTTTATTAAAACAACACAAATATCCAGGTCGTTATAGACTTCCCCCCTTAAAGAAATTGTGTTCTCGCAATTTCAATTCAGGAAAAAGTCTATAATATATATATTTTTTCAAAATACATCTTTTAATTTCTTCTTCATCCTTTAAATTTTAACCCGACTCCATAATATAAATCATTAATTTACTTAACATATCAATTTACAAAAATCTACATATCATTCCTTCTTAGTTTCTAGTTCGAAAATAAATTTACGTAAATATTTCACATCTTTTAAGAATAACATAAAACCTTTTTATAATTTAGAACACTAAATATTTAAGGTGTTTAAGGGTTATTCAACTTATTTAATTATATTCAATTCAAATTTCTATATTTGAAATTCATAGACAAGGAAAACCAACTTCTAATAAGAAGTTACATATATAATCAAACCAAAAGAATTTTCTTCTCTCTATAATAATATTTATCTTATCAAACTTCATTTTTTAGACTTCTTTTCACACAAAAAATAGTTTAGTATAAGTCATAACCTTATACTAAAATTCAAAACTAATTTATAAAATCTCTTTTCTTGGCTCTAGAAAAGAACTTCTATATCTCGTTATTATTACTTTGTAAAGTTATTTAGATTTGAAATATTTTTTATTTGCTAAAATTAGAGTTTTCAAAAATTTAACCACTTATTTTAATCATAACTACGAAGCTCAATCTTTATAATATAGATTTTTTAAGGTGAAATGAATTCCTAACCCTTTTTACTCTATTCCTAAGACTTGATATCATCACTTTATTTTTAAACAAAACTCCAAATTTGCTCAAATTTTAAATATTTTAGTTTCGGGTAAATCTTTTATCTAAAATAATTTTCTAACTTTATATTCTTCAAATAATATAATAGCTTCTTATGGTATTTATTTATACCAATTCCTTTTTATATAATTATCCTTTAGATTCCAAATCATCAAAGTACAAAATTCTATTTTCTCTAATATGTTTCTTATTTTGAAATTCCAAAAATTCATTTACACAATCACTTTACATCTTTTATCTTAACTTCCTAAAGAATAAAACTCATATATAAAATTTTAACATCCATGTAAATCATAATAAGATATACACAACAAATTAAAAGCATCACACACAAATCATACATAAAATTAATATAATTATGTTGTCTTGTCATCTTTTTATAGTGAATCACTCTATCGAATGACTACGATGTTGATCGTGAAATTAACATCGCCTCGCCACCGATCTTTGTTATCGCTAATGCTTGGTGGCATCATATGTCATCTAAAATTAGTACATATAACGCATCTTTACTGTTTCCATTATAATTTTCTAAACCACCAAAAATTTTAAATACACACACACGGATATGTATATATTATAACTACTTTCACAGTAGATAAATTTTTCTTCTTAATTTATTTGCTAAACATATCTTCCACAATTTATTACCTATGTGTGTGTGTATTTTTCAAAACATTTATTCCATTTTAAAATAGTATTTAACTCGCTTAAAACTTTATTTCCTTTTTACATATTATTTTTTACACATTCATAATTATTTGTAATACTTTAAATATTGTAACTTAAAATATTATGTCCAATTGTCTCGTCCTAGTATTTAGGAATCTCCATCGATAATGTTAATTAGATGCATCGATCAGAATTCTTAAAATACTCAATGTGCAAATTAGCACAAAACTAATTTCTAAAAATTTGTTTATTAATCTCTATATTTTTATACAAATGATAATCTACTAATAAAAATTCAATAATACAACCTTTCATCATGCATAAATCATGCAATTATCCAATACTATATATATCTTAGTATTTAACTAGTTATACTTATAAATAAATATTTCATTTTATACGAAGTAAAGTTTTCTATATATTTTGTCATAGCTATACTACTGAAGATACCGCAAGGTCATATTATTAATATTCAGTAGGTTTGCAAATTTGAAGTGATGGTTCTTACTCAATACTAATTATAAACAAGTACTTACAATTTCAAAACAATCAAGCATCCATTAACCAACAAAGCACGTATAAAAAACAAATTACTATGCTTAGCGAAAAGCAGTCTATCAGCTTCCACCATGCAACATTGATCACTACCGCTGTAACGACCTGACTTTTCAACACTCAAATGTCGACACTAAATATATCCACGATATTCGTGCAGCGAGCATCCAAGTACTCGAAAGACGGAAGGTTAGGGTAAAATTGAAAAAAAAAGAATATAATAAGAAAGAAAGTGCACAACATCAGAATCTCACAATAGAATGGTAATATATAATATCAAAAGGACAACACATAGGGTTACTGAATACAGGAATTTCAGAGTTACAAAACTTAAATACTACCATCAGCCTGGAAAGTTATAACTGTCTATCCTTACAACGTTGATATATGCACATAGCTAAAATGGAACAACTGAAATAGAAATAGATATATAATGGAAGCCTCCAGCTCGTCTTCTAAACTCTGAAGCATCCAAGGTAAAACTTGATATTCAGCTTACTCAAAAAGAGTATGCGAGGTATTTTAGGGAAAACTAAAACCAACCATCAGACATAAATTTGGTATGAGAAAACTCGAGACACATGCAACATGTAACAGTAACTATTGAGACCGTATGGATTTCTGTAACAGTTTTCCCTTCAAAAGAAACCAACCATTTATTAAGTTTAATATAGTGATATGATAGATAAAGTCTAGGGTATAGATTATAAATCATATCAAATAGTTGTGATGCTTACATCGGTCACACCATAACAAATTCAGGTTACACTCAAAACTGCTAAGGTACATTCGCATAATGGATATTCTGTGGAGATCTCTTTAGGGAAGCCAAATCTGAACTCCATGCACAAGGATCATAAGTTACCTACCGAGTGTCATATATCTCAAGATAAAATATACCATAAGGAAAACACAAAGACCCACGCCCGAACATAAACATGAACAACGTGAACCAAATACCATCAACTTTCTGGTACCAACATATCGATAAGTATACTCTATATATGAAGTTGATAATATCCTATCGTGGGGTAGCCAAACCCTAGATTGTGTAGCCTACTCTGTCTTTAGCCATTTCCAGTATCGAGATTACGTTCGGCATCTTTTACACGAGTCTTTATAACTCGAACAGAACACGAACCTCAAATTGGATCCTCACATCTCGAACAGATGTTGAAACCACCATGGATTCCCATATCTCAAGTAATCTTAGAATCATACATGGATTTCCACATACTGTATAGATCATGAACAACTACATGTGTTCGAGCATCTTAAACATATAGAACCCTACACTAGTTTTGAAGTGGTGTCCAGTAAGTAGAACACTTACCGATCCAGGACTTTTCGAAACCAATCGATGAATTCTCAATAAACTCAATTCTGGTTCTCTTTCCCAAGGGTTCTTATTGTTATGAAATCATAAAGCCTTTCGATTACTTCCTAAGTTAATATTACGTCAAGTTCGATAGTCGACTAATCAATTATCCAGTCTAAATACTTGTTTATACAAATCAATATTCGTACGCTTAACTTGTTTCTGACATTTTAACTTAACTATTCCTCACCCAAGAGTGAAGCCAGTTAAGTTTGGGCATTGCTCCAAGCCTTTCCTAGACATTTCCTTCTTGAATCTCATAAATAGATAAGTATACCTCATCAGGTTTTAGTATTAAGTATAGTAGTAATGATTTCCATAAATGAGTAAAAAGTCAACACGATTAACACGTTTCCGACATTTTCCACTTACCTATTCCTCGGTTAAGAGGAAAGTCTGGTAGGTTAGAGCTCTATTGCTCCGTCTATACTTGACATTAATCTTAACTCTCACAAATAGATAATCTTACTTCGTCGGCATATTAGTGTTAAGCATAATCAATTACTTTTCAAACAAGTAATTAAATAATTTAACGATTTGGTCGTTAAGCAATTACTAACCCTTTTCTAAACATTTTATTTGTACTTTTAAAATCCTTTAAAAAGAGAGAAGATATTTTCCAAGATATTTATATAAGATGTTTTCTACTTAAAATAACTTATAATAGGTTTTAAAACATTTATACAAAATATTACTTAAAAATAATTGTTTTGTAATTTACTTGAAAACATAGAAAATTGTGTTTTTCACAAAACACACTTTTTATATAAATTCATAACTAATTCTTATAAATTCACATAAATCTCAAAATACTTTTAAAATACTCTAATATGAGTTAGGCAATACATTTAAAAAGAATGAAACAAAAAGCTCAAACTTAAAGTCCATTTTGAAACATTTGAATTCCAAAATAAAGGTTAAATGGTGCAGTTTTGCACCAGCAATGTTTTTGCCGTTTTTGAGATGTTAGTTAACTTTTTACTATTCAAACATTTAATAGAAATAAACATTCATATATAACAATATAAATATGGTGGGAAACCCATATGGATCTCTCGACAAAGTTCCATGGCAATTGCCAAAAACAAGGCAAATCTAAACTGCATCTATAGCGATTATCGCTACAAGTGCACTTCTATATCCGAGTTATATTCCAACCAATGTTCAACTAAAAACTATGTGCTTTGTATCAAGGTCTAGTTATATGTTATACAAGTCCATTAAATTTCATATATGGATCCTATGTGCTACTTGTTTTCAAAACAAGAATCAAAATCAATGTTTTCAATATAAGTCCAAGTTAATTCAAACAACTTTAACACAATTAAATATAATCATATATTAGTTATATTATCAATCCAAGTGGTGATTTAAATCACCTTTTACCCAAAAATTAACCTAGATCTGAGAACCAAAGTCTAAACCCAAGCTAGAAATTGCTTTCCTTCCCTTCCTTTCCTTGCTTTGCCTTGTTCCTACGCCTCCCAAACCTAGTAATTGCTCACGACCTAAGGTAAGTGGGTGAGTGTGGCTTCACTTTTCACAATCTAACTAGGCAGAAGGTGTTGTTATGTGGTGGCAAGGCCTTCCTCAAAGTTTGAGGTGATTTGGAGTTGGTTTGCAAATTATTTTCTTTACGAATATAAGATGAAGAAGAACATGGTGACATTGAAATTTTAGCTCAAAGCTTTGGAATATTTGTGATATATTTCCTTTGGTTGTACCCCTCCATAAATAGGCATAGGAATGATGGTGTAAAAAGACCAAAAAACCCCTCAAAATTCTAATAACATTAATTGCTTCTTATTATGACAACTTTATGTCACTTCTCCTTTATTCATTTTACCATTTTACCTTTACCACAATGATATCTCTTATCCTATTAGAAATTTCTAGAACATTTTATGCTTTATGAAGAGAAGTGTGTGCTAATTATTTGCTAATGTGTTCATTAGTTTTGTGCATGATAGTTCAAATAACTTATATCAATCGAAAAACTATTTATTGCTAAACTGATTTTCGGTCACATTATCGATTTTCCTTCGAAGAATTTAGTTTTGTAAACACTTTTCAAAAATAAGTCTTTTGTCATTATTTATTAATTAAATGATTATAAATATGGTTATAAAATCATATTTATAACACTTAAACATGTCACAAAATGTATCGATATTCGAAGACGAAGTGTTCGAATTTCCGGGTCGCTACATTCTCCCCTACTTAGAACTTTCATCCTAGAAATTCAAACAAGAACGATAATCAAAGAAGATAGTAGAACAAGATATATATATAGCACTACTGAAGCTATATACAAACTAAACTGCGACCCAAATGCAAACTAAGATAAGAAAACTCTAGTCTAGGAACAAATTTGAATAGGACCCCTTCAAACTATCCTTGGTCTCCCACATACATCCCAAGCATCCTCGCTCTATTGTACATTGACTAACTTTACAACTTTAGTCCTTATTTGCTTTTATCTCTATCAACAATATGAACGGGCTGTCTCAATACAATCAAATTTGGCTCAATCTCCAAGTCCTCTTGCTACGGAGCTTCCACTATCATTAAAGGATCATGAACAAACTTACGCAAATGTGGTACATGAAATACATTATGCACATCCGATAGCCTAGTAGGTAACTTGAATTTATATGCGAGTGTACCAATCCTTTCAAGGATCGGGAACGGTCCTATATAACAAGGTGACAACTTCTCATCCCTTCCAAACCAGACTACACTTCTCATTAGAGAAACCTTTGCAGATACAAAGTCTCCAACCGAGAACTTCAAGTCTCTATGCCTCTCGTTTGCTGTTATCCCGCCTTTTGGCAAGGCCGTGACACCAAAAAACTGATTGGAAATCAATGACAATTCATCCCGAAGGTCGGTTATACACAGGCTCACTATGGATATCGATGAATTTTGTCCGAGTCCGGATCGAGCTACAATTGACAAGACATGACAAGCAAAGCCGTGAAAGCCAACTTTCCAAATTTTAGGTCAATCGGAGTTCGTATGCTCAAGATATGATCGATGCAATTCAAGCAATCAACTGAAAGGTCTTGTTCGTATCCATCAATCCCCTACTGTTTGTATCCATCAGGCCTCAACTATTTGTATCCATCAATCATCAACTGTACGTACCCATCAGGCCTCAACTGTTCGTATCCATCAATCATCAATTGTTCATATCCATCAATCCTCTACTATTCGTATCCATCAATCCTCAACTATTCGTATCCATCAATCCTCTGTTGTTCATATCCATCAAGTGCAACAGCGATCGAGTACGAACAGTGCAACAGCGATCGATACAAACGGTGCAACAACGATCCATATGAATAGTTCAACACTGATCGAGTGTGAATAGTGCAACAGCGATCAATACGAATGAGACAACCTTCGAGTGTGAACAGTGCAACATCGATCGAGTACGAACAGTGCAACAGCGATCGATACGAATAGTGCAACAGCGATCGAGTACGAACAATGCAACATCGATCGAGTACGAATAGTGCAACATCGATGGAGTATGAACAGTGCAACATCGATGGAGTACGAACAGTGCAACATCGATCGAGTACGAATAGTGCAACATCGATCGAGTACGAACAGTGCAACATCGATCGATACGAAGGAGACAGCCTTCGAAAAACACAAACTTGCATCGATCATATCTCATAATCTACAAGTCCAAATGCTACGAAATTTTCATTGGAGCTTACGTACAACCTAAAGAATGTTCATGCTCGATTTCGACTCGATTGGGCAAAATCTTGATCGATACGAAATTCGTTCGTATCGATCACGGATCGGGTGCAAACCACATGGGATCGATCGCGTGGGTCCGCCCACATGCCAGAAGAGGTCTCCCGAGATCTAAGCGAGATATTTGCACCCTATGCCTATAAATAGCCTCATAATGGCTTCAGAAAAGGGGGACTTTGGATTCTTCTACATCCAGACCCTGCTGGAACCATCATTGTACTCGAAATATGCTGTTGTAATCAGTTGTAACTCATTGTAGTCGGCAAGCAAACATCAATAAAATCATCAACTTCAAAGTGGATGTAGGCCGGATTGCCGAACCACTATAAAATTTGTGTTCTTTACTGCTTTCCTTTTAATTTTCTGAGTGTTCTTCATTTTTAATTCTCTACACACTTGTTATTTGTAATCTGTGATTGTGAACTGGTGCTTTCATCGACAATTGGGTGTTTGTGACCAATTTAGGCGCAAACATTTGCATAACTCTTTTATCGATTTTGCGCTTCCTTGATTCACTTACGAATCTCTATAACCTTATCCAACACCTCTTGGATCATATCTGATCCAAGCACAAGACGATCTCAAGGTTCTACCCAACACGATAGAGATTTGCAAGGCCTTTCATAAAATGCTTCAAATGGTATCATTCTGATACTGGCCTGATAACTATTGTTGTACGAAAACTCAACAAGTGTAAGTGCTCCTCCCACGAACCCCCGAAATCTAAAATGCATGCTCTAAGCAAGACCTTCAATACTCGGTTCACCTTTTTCGTTTGTCCATCTGTCTGCAGATGGTAAGCGGTACTCAAACTAAGCTCGGTCCACACGGCTTCATGCAAGCCCTGCCAGACCTGACATATAAATATCTTATCTCTATCACTCATGATATCACAAGGAACACCATGCAATCTAATGGTCTTTTTAACATATAACTTAGACAAACTACAAGCTGTCATCGTAGTCTTAATAGGTAAGAAGTGCACGCTCTTGGTCAATCTGCCACGATAACATGCACACCATCGTTACCCCTCCTCAACCTAGGCAATTCGTCGATGAAGTCCATAGAAATATGCTTCCACTTCCACTTAGGAATCTCAAGTGGCTGAAGTAGTCCGGCCGTCTTTTGATGACTACCTTTTACCTATTTGAAATTAGCACACCTGTTCATGAAGATAGAAGTATCCCTCTACATGCCTTTCCACCAAAACATCCACTCTATGTCCTGATACATCTTAGTGGCCCCAAGATGTATCGTCAACCTAGAATGGTGACTCTCTACTAGAACTTCCTGCCTAATCCCATCAACTTTGAGACACACAACCTACGTTCATTCTCAAAATGCCACACTATCTACCTCGAATCCCGACCACCTCTCCGGTACCTCATTCTCACTTACATTCTTAACTATCCTAGAAAAATGAAGATATCTAGGATGATTCCCTTTGATACAACTAATCAGAGTCAGACGAACCTCAATATTTTCCATAACCGCATACCTTCTACTAAGCGCATCGGCTATGACATTAGCTTTTCTCGAAATATACAAAATGTCTAGATCATAGGCCATAAGAAACTCCAACCATATTTACTGCCTCATGTTCAAGTCCTTTTGCGTAAAAAGATACTTCAAAGACTTATGGTCCATATATAACTCGAACCTCTCACCTAGCAAATGATGTCTCCATATCTTTAATGCAAATACCACTGCTAATAACTCCAAGCTTCGAGTTGCATACCTCACTTCATTTGATTTGAGCTGTCGACTCACATAAGCGATAACCCTCCTATGCTGCATCAACACAGCACCTATACCAGTTCCACATGCATCAGTGTAAACAGTCAAACACATATCTCCGTCTGATATAGTAAGAACAGGAGCACTAGTCAACTTTTACTTTAGCTCTAAGAATGCTTGCTCACATTTATCCATCCATACAAATTCGACATCTTTATTCGTCAAATTCATTATGCGAGAGACAATCTTTGAGAAATCCTGTATTAATCTACTGAATTAATCTACTAGAGGTAGAAAGCTTCTAATATCAGTTGCATTTTTCGGCCTCTCCTAGTCCTGAACAACCACAACCTTAGCGGAATCAATAGGAATACCCTCTGCTGAAACAACATGACCTAAGAACCTAACTTTCGAACACCAAAAATTACACTTAGAGAAATTAACTTCAATACATGCTCTCTTAGTGTTCCTAGAACAACCCTTAGAAGGTATGAATGTTCCTCCTCGATCTTGGAATAGAGTGGAATATCATTGATAAAAACAAGGTCAAACTTATTCAACACATCACAGAAAACTCAATTCATTAAGTCTACGAAATATGTTGAAGCATTAGTTAGGCCAAAGGACACAACTAACCACTCATAAAACTGGATGGATCTAAAAGAGGTCAAGGGTACACTCTCCTCTGCCACCCTCAACTGATGGAACCCTGTAGCAAGATCAAGCTGAGAAAACACTCCAGCTCTATGGAGCTGATCGAACAAGTCATATATCCTAAGAAAAGGATACTTGTTCCTAATAGTCTATTTATTCAGCTCGCGATAATCAACACACAGTCTTAAGGAACCATCTGCCTTCATAGCAAATATGAAAAGCACTCCCCAACTCGAACGACTTGGTCGGATCAAGCCCTTCTGCAATAAATCACCAACCCGATTTGTTAGCTCCATCCTCTCCTTTGGTGCAAGTTTACGAATAAGTAATACGATAGGCTTTGCATCCTTGACTAAATCAGCGTGAAACTATATCTCCCGATGAGGTGGTAAACCTGATGCTTCTTTGAAGATATCTGCAAATTGAAAAACAATAGGGATCAAACCCAACTCCTCCTCTGCCACATCAAGAGAACAAAAGATACTAGTAAGCTAGGTCCCTCACAATCTATAGTCAAAGTTTTCCTCCCCTGCTTCAATACCACGGTTCGATTATCACAATCCAAGACTACATTATTCCATGACAACCAATTCATTCCAAGTAGACCATCAAAACCTGTAAAACCCAGGCCATACATATCATAAGGAAAGAGTCGGTCAAAACAAGAGATTGGAGCTCCTAAGCATACCATATTAAGATTAACCGAGCTCCCAATAGGGTTTGATGGACAAAAAGAATCTGAAGCTATAGTTGGTTTAAGTTTCATTTTGTCAATAAGAGTGAGAAATGAAACTTAAAGAAGCACCAGTATCAAATAAGACATGAACAAGAATGCCAAAAATAGATAGAATACCTTCCAAAACTTGCCTCCCCTTTGCAGCAGCGGAAGTGAATGGTGCTGAAGCTAGTGCAAAAGCTCGAGGTTGTTCCCCCTTATGGAGCATCAGACCCACCCTAGCAAAATAGCCTAGCAGATGGCAGTTGCAGCAGCTCTTGGGTGAAAACGGTGTGTTGGTTGTCTGTAGCTCTATCTTCATTACCTTAGCATTAGGTGCCTTAACCAACGAAACTTTCGCCACTCGTTTCTCCTCAACTGATGTACAGTTCTGAACAAGATGCCCCTTCTTCCCACACTTATAACAAGCGAGAGCTGAAGTATCCTAGGCTATGGAAACTTACGCTTCTTGTTTCCACCTGGTGTAGCAATGGACGACTTTGAAGCCAAACTCTCAAACCTCAACCCCATGTTCACCAGATATAAGACCCCAAGATGTGATTAGTCATGTTACCCTTGAACTCCAGACGCATCCCTGTGATGAACTTCTCATTCCTTTTAAAGGACCTATCTACCAAACTAGGCCCAAATCTAGATAAGGAAGGGAATTGGTTATCATACTCTCCTACTGTCATGGCCCCCTGCTTGAAGTCGAGGAAGCTCCTGAACAACATAGTCTTCCCGGCTTCTGGGACAAACTTCATCTCGAATTCCTCCTTAATTTGGGTCCAAGATAAGTTGCACTCTTGGACATCTGTAGTGATAGTACTCTACCAATCCACGGTCGCATCCATCAGATGTCGTAGTGCCAATCGACGCTTCTTCATGTCATCCAACTCCATATCTTCAAATATACGGCCACATAACTTAATCTATGTATGGAATTCTCTGATCATCTCCATACCACCAAACCTATTTCCTCCTAACCTCTCACAATTGTGGTAGAGCGAAGAAAATTAACCCGAGGCCTGACCTGCACGACCTCTTTCACAATATCCACACTTAGTTCCCCGACTAGAGCAATATTCCTTGGTGCTCGATCTCCACCATTTGTGATGATACTACCCCGATCACCTCTACCTCCTCGAGCATTGGCAGCTCTAGTACTCATGATGTACAACCCGAACATAGCAAAATATATTTAGGATATGAAAGGCTAGGGTTATTTCAAAGAAAGAGATTATTCCTAAGGAAAGCTGAAAATAGGGTATAGGTTTATAGAAAATACAAATACGCCCTCGTATACACTCGACTCATTCTAGGGTGCCATTTACCCTATCTCTACTAAGCCATACCCAACCAAAGCTAAGGAGTTTGATCAACCTTGAGCTTTGATAACGAATGTAACGACCCAACTTTTCGATCCTCAAATGTCGACACTAAATATATCCACAATATTCGTGTACCGAGCACCCAAGTGCCGAAAAGACAAAAAGTTAGGGTAAAATTAAAAAAATAGAATAGTACAAGAAAGAAAGACCACAACATCAAAATCTCACAGTAGAACGATAATATATAACATCAAAAGGATAGTACAAAGGGTTACTCTAAATACAGAAATTTCAAAGTAACAAAACCTAAGTACTATTATTATCCTGGACAGTTATAACTGTCTGTCCTCACAACGTTGATATATGCACATAGCTACAATGGAACAACCAAAATAGAAATAATTAGATAAAAGAAGCCTCCAGCTTATCTTCTGAATTCTGAAGCATCCAAGGTAAAACTTGATATTCAGCCTACTCGAAAAAGTACGCGAGGAATTTTCGGGAAAACAAAAGCCCAGCGTCAGACATAAGTCTGGTATTAGAAAATTCGAGATACATGCAACATGTAACAGTAACTATTGAGACCGTACAGATTTCCATAACAGTTTTCCTCTCAAAAGAAACCAACCATTTATTAAGTTTAATATAATGATATGATAAATAATGTCTAGGGTGTAGAATATTAATTATATCAAATAGTTATGATGCTTACATTGGTCACACCATAACATATTTAGGTTACACTAAAACCTTTGGGGAAGCCGAATCCAAACTCCATGCACAAGGATGAGAAGTTACCTACCGAGCATCGTATATCTCTAGATAAAATATACCATAAGGAAAACACAAACATCCACCCCCAAACATAAACATGAACAACGTGAACCAAATACCATCCACTCTGATACCAACATATCGATATGCATACTCTAGATATGGAGTTGATAATATCATGTCATGGGTTAGCCATACCCCAAAACGTGTAGCCTACTCTGCCTTTAGCCATTTCTCATGTCGAGGCTACATTTGGCATCTTTCACACGAGTCTTTATCACTCAAACAGAACACAAATCCCAAATTGGATCCTCACATGTCGAACATATGTCGAAATCACACATGGATTTTCATATCTTAACGGGCCTTGGAATCACACATGGATATCCATATATTGAATAGATCACGAACAACCACATGTGTTCGAGCATCTTAAACAGATCTTGAATCTGCACATAGATTTCCTTCTTCAACCGCTTCCAAAACATAAAACACGTATACTAGTTTTGAAGTGGTGTTCGGTAAGTAGAACACTTACCAATCCCAGACTCTTCAAAACCAATCGACGAATTTTCGGTAAACTCAATTCCGGTTCTCTCAAAAGTAAGTGAAACCTAGAGACGTTTAGTACAAATACTCCTCCCGGGAGGTTCTTATTGGTATGAAATCATGAGGCCTTTCGATTACTTCCTAAGTAAATATTACGTCAAGTTCGATAGTATACTAATCGACTATCCAATCAAAACACTTATTTATACATTAATATTCATACGCTTAAATCGTATTCGACATTCCAACTTAATTGTTCCTCGTCCAAGAGTGAAGCCAGGTAAGTTTGGGCATTGATTGCTCTAAGCCTTGCCTAGACACTTCATTCTTGAATGTCACAAATAGATAAGTCTACCTCGTTGGCTTTTAGTGTTAAGTATAGTAGCAATGATTTTCATAAACAAGTAAAAAATCAACACGATTAACACGTTTCCGACATTTTCCACTTACCTATTCCTCGATTAAGAGGGAAGCCGGGTAGATTAGTGCTCTATTGATCCATCCCTACTCGACATCAATCTTAACTCTCACAAATAGATAAGCTTACTTCGTTGGTTTATTAGTGTTCAGCGTAATCAATTATTTTCAAACAAGTAATTAAATAATTTAACCATTTGGCCATTAAGCAATTACTAACCCCTTTCTAAACATTTTATATAAACTTTCCCAATTCTTTAAAAAGAGATAAGATATTTTCCAGGATATTTATATAAAATGTTTTCTACTTAAAATACTTATAATAGGTTTTAAAACATTCAAACAAAATATTATTTAGAAATAATTGTTTTGTAATTTACTTGAAAACATAAAAAACCATGTTTTTTCACAAAATACACTTTTTATAGAAATTCATAAATAATTCTTAAAAATTCACATAAATCTCAAACTACTTTTAAAATACTCTAATATGAGTTAGGAAATACTTTTAAAAAGAATGAAACAAAATGCTCAGTCTTAAAATCCTTTTTGAATCATTTGAAATCCAAAAATCAAGGTTAAACGGGGCAGTTTTGCACTAGTGATATTTTGGCCGTTTTCGAGATGTTACTTAATTTTTTACTGTTCAAGATTTTAATAGCAATAAACATACATATATAACAATATAAATATGGTGAGAAATCCTTATGGATCTCCATACAAAGTTCCATAGAATTGCCCAAAACAAGGAAATTTAAAACTGCATCTATAACGGCTATAGCTATAAGTGCACTTCTAAATCCAAGTTATATTCCAACCTATGTTCAACTACAAACTATGTTCTTTGTTTCAAGGTTAATTCATATGTTATATAAGTCCATGCAAGTCCATATATGGATCATACGTGCCACTTTTTTTCAAAATAAGAATCGAAATCAATGTTTTCAACATATGTCCAAGTTAATTCAAACAATGTTAACACAACAAAATATAATCATATAAGAGTTATATTATCAATTCAAGTGGTGAGTTAGATCATCTTTTATCCAATAATTAACCATTATCTAAGAGCCAAAGTCTAAACCCAAGCTAGCAACACCTTTCCTTCCCTTCCTTTCCTTGCTTTGCCTTGCTCATATGCCTCCTAAACCTAATGATTGCTCATGACCTAAGGTAAGTAGGGGTGTGTGGCTTCACTTTTTCACAATCTAACTAGTTCTAAGGTGTTTTTATGTGGTGGAAAGGCTTTTCTCAAAGTTTGAACTGATTTGAAGATGGTTTGCAAATTATTTGCTTTAGGAATTTAAGATGAAGAAGAAGATGATGACATTGAAATTTTAGCTCAAAGCATTGGAATATTAGTGATATATTTTCTAAGGGCATACCCCTCTTTATATAGGCATAGGAATGATGATGGAAAAAGGCCAAAAATCCCACAATACCCTAATAACATTAATTGCTTCTTATTATGACAACATTATGTCACTTCTCCTTTATTCATTTTAAAATTTTACCCTTACCATGATAATATCTCTTATCCTATTAGAACTTTCTAGAACATTACATGCTTTATAAAGAATAGAGTGTGTTAATTAGTTGCTAGTATGTTAATTATTTAATTGCACGATAGTTCGAACAACTTATGTCGATCGAAAAAACTGTTTATTGATAAACCGATTTCGGTCACATTATCGATTTTCCTTCAAAGAATATATTTTTGTAAATAGTTTTCAAAAACAAGTTTTTATCATTATTTATTAATTAAATGATATTAAACAAGGTTATAAAATCATATTTATAACACTTAAACATATCACAAAATGTATCGATATTTGAAGACGAAGCGTTCGAATTTTAGGGTCGCTACAAAGGGATCAGGACACCACTACTCAACACTAAACTTTTAAAATTATTTTTATAACAGTAATTTGTAAAGTAATTCAAAATATGTTTCAATGATTATTCCCAATAATCATTTATACTTATATCTAAGTTAAATCCTAAGTTCTACCCAGCACACCCAAGGGACGGGACTCTAAGTCATTCTGTGCCAAGATTCATGTTTCTTACATTCTATATTGTTCTGAACCTCTAATTCAAGACCAAGCTGTAATGCTCCACCTTTAGACACATATTAACAAAGAATATTAGTAAGTAATATCGTCTGCTAATGTTGAAAATAAGGCTGGTTAGGGCGGCCATTTGTAGTATTGTTTTGGGCAAGTAACGATACGTTGAATTATGTGACTAATTTTTTTCTTTTCCTTACAAGAAGTGATTCGACGTATACATCCAGGTGCAAAACAATAATACAGTGACTTAACACAATTCAGAACAATATACCATATAATATGCAACATAGAATCACACATCGCAACAGAAATATAATACATCAAAATTCTCTCTATATTATGAGTGTACAAAGAGGAAAATACTAGACTCACATTTACAACATTTACATATATAGGCTATGTGTAACGACCCACAAATTTATCAATTTAATAAATTACATTTATTTTTAAATATTCAAATATAAGCTTTTTAAAACATTGATTGTGATGTTTTGAAAAGTAATAATGGTAATCTTATTTGGAATAAGTATTTACAAACATATAAACTTTGAAGAAATATCGATAAAATGGTCAAAAAGCCTTTTATCAATCAACACAGCTCTATAATTGTCAAAAGTCGCGCACAGAGCTGGATACATATACTTATTTATCTATATAAACAAGAATATGAAAATAAAATTATTTATTTTATTTTTAGAAATAAAATGTATTTATGACGTCATCAATAATGTCATCATGTTTAATAATTGATTTACGAATTTAATGATTTAATAATTATTATAATTATTCAAATAATTTTTTTAAATTGAAAATAATTCATTTTAGTTAGTTATTAAGTGATATTAAATCATTTATAATAGTCTTATAAAGATATAAATTTGACTTGAAAATATAAGGAAAATTGATATCGCTTTATCGACATAATAGCACTTTTGTAAACAATTGTTTCATATTGATTTATATGATTTTATAATTCAAATTTCGATCATTGTAATTCATTAATAATGATAAGAAATAATTTTTCAATTTTTTTACACTGATATATAATTTAATTTATAATTGAAAATATGACCGGGAATCAATTTTTTGTTTTTTAACAGTTTAACGAACAGAAGTTGTTCAAAGTCGATGCAACATTGTTGCTCTCTTTTGCACATATATATACATGCACATACATGCCATATGCACACATATACATACATAGAACATATATTTATATCTATACATTTACCATTTACATTTATATTTACATAAAGTAAAAATCAAAATATCATGATATTTTTACAAAGTTGAAAAAAGAAAACTTCACCTCACTCTTGCACACATCAACTCACACACATGGAGGCACAAGGTGGAGGCTTAGCCGTGCGCAAGTGATAAGAAGGGGAGGCTATGGGCAAGGGCATTTTGGTCCATGCACATTTAGATAATTATTTCTAAAATTTTCCTATAAATACTCATACATTCTTTCATAAGTTCAACACCTTTCTTTATCTTCTTCTTCCTCTTTTTCAAGCTATTTTAATGCCTTCTCTACTTAGAAAATTGATGAAGAAAAAGTAGCAAAAAGAAAATGAATTTATATAAGTATATATACATTAGCAATCCACTTCAAAATCAAGTGAAATACACTCCTCTCCTCCTTGCAAACCCACGACCACCACCTCCCTCACCCTTGGTCAAGCCCACCTCCACATGCAAGCATTGGCTAAGCCTTCCCAAAGGTTTGAGGCTTGATTTCGTTAGCTCAAGTTCGATCGTAGCGAAGCTATAGTCCATTTTAATAAATTCAATAGCCAATAAAGGTGAGAAACTCTACACACACACAGATATATATATATATATATATATATATATATATATATATATGATATATTGGATGATATAATACCTTTTGCTATGCTTGGTCATGATGGTTATTTATCATGTTTGAATATGATATGGATGTTTGATGGTTTAAATGGTTCACGTTAAATACACATCGAATTTCATAAAGGAAATCACTTTCCTTTAATAAATGAAATGGTGTATATGGCATTGGTAAACCTCTTTAAATTGGTTTAAAATGATTTAAAAATGTTTTATAAATATTTAAAAGTGTTTGACAAAGTTTGGAAAAAAATATGAACATTAAGTTAAAATAGACACGTCGCGTAATGGCAGTTCGCGGTTTCGCGCTGTAAAAGTTAAAATCCATTTTTACGATGGAATCGAAGTCGGAATTCTTTGGAATAAGAATTTTCCAAACTCTTATAATCATAGTTTTCAAACAATAGATAACGATCGAGATTTCATTCAGTAGATTTTGAAATATGAGCAAATCATGCTTTCAATATAATCACGCTTTAGCAGTTCGGAAACCAAAGCGATAAATTCTTTAAAACAGATATTTTTAATTCTTTAAAAATATGAAATAAATTCTATAAATATATTAAAATGTTTTAAAAGAGATTTGAGTTATAAAAATGGATTCCAAATGATAGAAAAGTTGTTTTGATCAAATAAGTCTTAAAAGCACTATTCGAAGCATTTTTGCAGTGGTTTTTAATAACTTTTGAAATATATAATTAAACTTAATTATTCTTTCCCAAATCTTTTATAAATGGTTTCAAATTAATACTTAAGTATTTTAAAGATAATTTGGAGATTTTATAATTATTTTAAAAGAGTTTAAATAAATGGTTAAAAGAAAAGCTATTATAAATAAATGGTTTAATCTTGGTTCTAAAAGCCTACATGTAGACTTGATTCTTCTATTCATGAGATTCAGATGTGGGATGCGTGAACTAAGAAGATGTTCAATAACAACTAGTGCCCTTGCTAACCTGACCTCTTCTTGGGCGAAAAATAGATAAGGTTGAAATGTCGGAAATGAGACAAATATAAAAGGTTTACTTTCCATAACGAATTCCTTAACTTGGGTTGTGTAGAGATAATCTTCTTATACATAGTGTTAAACTCTAAGGAGGGAACTCATACTATTCGTGTGTATTTAAAAGGTGATCTCGCCGTTATTAGACGAATAGTACTTGTTGAATATAGAAATTAATTCCCGTTAAGGACATGTTTTGTTGTTCATATGTCAAGGGCTTGTAAGGTTTTGCGTGTTGTGTCGAATGAAATCACATGCTCCACCGCTTGTGTAAGCCACTATCATTTCCTTTGAGTTTCGGTCTTGCGGTCATAATCCCCAGGCAGAGTGTTTCACGCGTTAGCTGGGCCCCTAATCTGCGTAGACCAAGGGTAAATACTCATCATTTACAGCATGGACTATAAGTATATCTAATCTTGTTCGCTCCCCATGCTTTCGCACCTTAGCATCGGTAGGGACTCATTGAGTAAATTAGTATAATTTCTATGAATCCTTTAAACTGAATAATGTTTTCCAACATGATTTATGAGAAATGATTTGGTGTTTTCCAAAGTCAAAGAGAGGTTTGATAATCTTGTGTATACTGGAAAAGAAATGATATATCTCTAAAAGATGTTTTATAGGTAATTGGTTCGAAGGAACTGGGATCAGATTTGGGTGATTCCTATTTGAATTCCACTTCGAACCAATGTATGTTCGATAGTGAATATAATAAAGGCAATGATTTTGAAGACGAAGATCTTGATAATGAAAGGCTACTTGCCACTAGCCCCTCGATTTCCATATTATATACATATGGTGCCAGTAGTGCTTAATTTTAAAGATCATCGATGCAAGGACTTCTCGCTACTAATCTTAAGGGTGATTCCCAAACAGGATGTAGTAGAAGAGTGCCTTTGGTTTGCCCTATTCCTGGACAACGTGTATGGGCGATTGTCAGACATCGCATATCTAAAATACACTTACATTGATCTCTACAAATGTACATCTGTTTGGTCATATAGGAGGTAACTTCTCTTACACTTAATACCCTTCTCTAAGACGTACGAGCTTAGAGGTTGTACATTTATGGAAATCAATAGTGTGTGACAGAAATTGTAATGTGGCATTCTAAGTAGGATTTGATAATTCTATGCAAGGTAAAATGTGACCTTAAGCCTCGCACCCGGGAATGACAAAATTAGGGTAAATGCGATAGGGCTATGTGGGTCGCACCCATTAGGATATGGTCATCACCTTTCTAGATTACCCTCTATATATCAGGTATGTTGTGTATGCTATGAGAGCTCTCAAATAGGTTAGAAACAACTGGGGTGATGTCATATTCGGTACTATCAACGGTAAAGGTATGTCGGTTCTGTGTTGGTAGAGGACCATTTGTCGGTGCCTTAGTGCATTTTCTAGAGACGTACTGTCAGAAGGTAGTCCCTTACCTGGTCATTATATGGAATCCATTCTTCAATACGAGCCTTTATGGTTTTAGTTGTAAACCTATTATGCTGTCGAACTTTACAAATGTAACAATTCCAACTATGATTAATATGTTATTCGAAAGAATTTTCAAGGAATGTCATTAAAAATAACATCCCTAATTTTGCGTAGTAAATGTTTTGGTTATCATAAGGTAAAAACCCGTTCCGTGTTTATGTGCGGCGTTGTCTTATGTGATACCCTTTGTTTTCCAATACCTGAATTTTTGAGTTTCTCACATCAGTCCCCCTACTGACCCGGAGTTTATTTTCTTTTTCCTTAAACTTTGGGTGCCTTATTTTTTCGGACAGCCAAGTGGTCTGGTTTAACTTGGAGCATTGTGATGAAGCTTGAAGTTTGAAGTTGAAGACGTTCCTGTAGATAGTTCTCCATTTCCATTTTCGCTGCATTAGTTTACTGGTTGTATTCAACATTTATAAGGACAGATATTTATAACAATCCAAGCTGATTTATAAGATAGACCCTGATAAATGTATTTAAAATTTCTGCTGTAAAGATCATATATATTACAATAATATATGTTATTTCATTCGTGTAAGATTTTGTTCTGTCTTTATTTTCTTTTTACCCTTTACTATTTGTCCTTCAGGCACTTGGTTTTGTTGCATGTGAATACCGAGGATGTACTAGTGTCAATTTCTAAGAGTCGAAAGGATGGGTCATTACATTTGGTATCAAAGCTTAGGTTGAGTGAACACTTGAGCCTGATAGGGGTAAAGTCTCATCAGGGATAGGGTTAGTAATACCCTAGGACGAGTAACTCATTAGAGATGAGGAAAGTGATACCCTAGAATGAGTTGAGAGTATTATATATGAGCGCGTATTTGTTAATGCTATATAAAAATGATTTTTTTTTGGAAAATTGGTAAATGAAATAATTTTACCTAGGATTATATTTTGAATATAAAGGAATTTCTTTCAAAAAATATAGTTATTTAAGTAGTGTTTGGTAAGGAAATGATAATATGAAGTTATTATCATTAATTGATTGGTTGTTTGATTTAAAAGTTTAAATACGAACACCTCGTTAATTTAGTTTCATAATTTGGCTATGTAGTGTTCGGTAAATAATATTGGTTTAAAGTTAAAGAAATTATTTAAGATAAATAAATTTTATGAATGCGTTTAATAAGTGATTTTATAAATTGGATTTAAAAACATGTTTTATAAAGGGATTTTTGAGAATTTAAATCTCAGTATTTTTGAAAAGAATCTAATGATTAAGTAGTTCAAGTGGCTCAAAAGTAACTAAAAATGGGCAGGAGTTGTGTTCAGATGGTAAACACTTCTCTTAAGTATACCCCTTCTTGTTAAGGGAATATATGATACTATTGGTAGTACCCAATTCCTTGGTATCATTTTTGAGTTACTCGATCTATATATCCAAAGTTAAAAAATAATGTTAATCATGGAGAAGTGGAGAAGTTAGAAAAATAGCATGCAAACTGGATAGAGTCTTAGCAAATGCTGATGCTATTAATATGTTCCCATCAATGAAAGTCAACATTCTTCCTTGCTCTACAAGTGATCACTCTCCTCTCTTAGTTGAACTAATACAACTTAATATTGAAAAAGGTAAGCCATTTAGATATGCTAATTATTGGCCATTATGTAAAGACTATTATACAGCAGTAGACTTCTCCAAACTTGAAATATTTGAGGGCAATAATTCTTTTGTTCTTATAATGATTCTTAAACACATTAAGATGAGAATTAAAGAATGGAACAAATGTAGAATAAAGCAGGGTAATATGGTTGCTCAACTTCAGGAAACACTAGGAAACATTCAAGCCAGATTGGATATAGACCCACACAATGATGAATTAAATAATGATTTCTTTGAAGTACAACAAGAACTCAGAAATGCATTGCAAATTCAAGCTATGGAGCTGAAACAAAAAGCTAAAGAAAAATGGCTTACGGAGGGAGATGAATGCTCTAAATTCTTTTACACTAAAATGTCCATCAGGCAGAACTATAACAATTTACTCAATGTTGTAAATGACAAAGGAGATCGGGGACTAATTTGAGGAGTCTTGAAAAAGATGCAATAGATTATTTTAATGATCTATATAATGGTAATTACCCTAAAAAATTACCTGACATTAAAACCAGATGCTTGGTTACTGAAAGTGGGAGGCACATGCTGGCTAGGGATACATGAACCAGGGAAATTGAGGAAGCTATGAAATCCATTCATCATGACTCCAGCCCAGGGCCAGATGGGTTGGGATCTCATTTCTATGTAACCCACTGGGAGGATCTGAAAGAAAAACGAGGTTAGCTTATCAGGAAGCTTTAGATTCTGGGAAAATAATAAAAGAAATGAACCATACTTTCATATGTTTAATACCAAAAAAAGAAAAACCAACTCAGATACAGGATTACAGACCTATCTCATGCTGCAATGTGTCTTACAAAATCTTGAGTAAAATCATTTGTAATAGAATAAAACCAATTCTAAATGAATGCATAAGTGAATGTCAAAGTGAATTTATAAAAGGTAGAAGCATATCTGAAAACTCTCTGCTTGCACACGAGCTGGTAAGAAATTTTAAAAAAAGGGGTGCTGGAAAAATTTGTCTAAAGGTAGATCTGAAAAAAGCTTATGACAAAATAAATAGAGGTTTTATCATACACATGTTGAAAAGTATGGGCTTCCCGGGAAAATTTTTGAAACTTATTGAAGAATACATATGTTCTCCAACCTATTCTGTCTTAATAAATGGAGTTCCAAAAGGCTTTATTAAAAGTAATAGGGGGCTGAGACAAGGTGACCCTCTATCCCCATATCTATTCGCAGTGGCCATGGAATTTTTCTCCCTCCAAATGGAATTATACACACACAATAATATCATCCAGCCAGTTTATAAAATCTAGCCACTAATAACTCATCTCCTATATGCTGATGATCTTATAATATGCTACAAAGTAACAAATGATGCAATTAAGGGGATGAAAGAAATATTGCAAAGGCAGGAAAGCCTAGCAGGTTTGAAGGTCAATGAACAAAAGACAAAATGCTATTTTAGTGAGAACTGTGTAAACAAAGAACAAATATGTTCCCTCCTTAAATATGAAGAGAGTAATCTGCCGGTCAAATATCTTGGTGTGCCACTATCAACAAATGTGATTACTGATAGAGAGTGTGGTGTCCTGGTAACAAAAATAAGAAATAAATTACAGAGCTGGAGCTCAAAATTACTTTCCTTTGCTGGTAGGATAGAACTGGTCCACACTGTCATAACATCTATGGTCAGGTTTTGGATACAAACATTTCAAATCCCAAGTGCTTCTATTGAAAAAATTGAGAGTGTTTGTGCAAACTTCATCTAGAGAGGGGGGATTCATAATATATCTTATCAAACATTATGCAAACCCAAAAAAGAAGGAGGTGTGGGTCTCAAAAATCTAAGAGACCTAAAAAAATCCTATGCAACAAAACTTGCCTGGAAAGTATTGAAAGGAAAAGGTCTCTGGGCTACTTGGATGAGAAATAGATACTTAACAGAGAATTTCTGGATTCAAAGAGAGGACCAAAATGCATCAGGTACTTGGAAAACAATTCTAAGAGCTAGAAGTGAACTCAAAAACTTAGTTAACAGGAAAATTGCAGATGGGAAAAACACGAGCTTCTGGTTTGACCCCTGGCTGAATAATGAGAGTATTATAAACAAGCTAGGATGGGACAGTTTCAATGCATATAGAGAGAGATTTCATGTTAGAAAAAATCATTCAAGGAGAATCATGGTGCCTTCCTCCCGATTCTCCAGCTAATCAAATCAAACAGGAGATAATGAGTATCACATTATGTGAGAATGCAACAGACACTTGGTTATGGCAACTAAATAATAAAGACTTTAGCTTGAAAACAGCTTGGGATCATCTGAGGGAAAGAAGCAATGAAATTGAATGGGCGCAAATTGTTTGGAATAGAGAAAGTACACCAAAAATGTCGCACAGAACCTATAAAGCTCTTCTAAACAGGCTACCTACAAAGGACTGGCTCAAAAAATGGGGAATTTTACAAGAAACGGAATGTGTTTTCTGTAGGAAGGAGGAGGAAAACCATAAACATTTATTCTTCCAATGTTCTTATACTAGTCTAATATGGAACTACCAAAAATCAGCTCTAAATTGTAATTTTCAAGATGATTGTCTTAGTGAAATTGCGATTTACCTAACTAGAAGTTGGAAACCCAAAAGTCTGGTAGGGAAAATGGCGTCCATCCTGCTGACTTCTACAGTTTGGCACGTTTGGAGAGAAAGGAACAGGCGAATTTTCCAAAACAAATGCAAAAATGGTCAGCAAATCAGTGAAATGATTAAAAGAGATGTTCAAATCATTATGAAAAGAGTAGGGAAACTTACAGATCTATCAAATGTTGAACTAAAGGCATTGAGGACGCTGGGACTAGAAGTAAATAATACTGAGATTCAGATGGTGAGGCCATGGATTCCACCGTGAAGCTAAGGAAGATGAAGCAACTTTCCTTTTTCTCTTATTTTTATTTGCTGAAATGATATTGTAAAACACTCTGGAGTATATTTTGTATGTTTTGGGTCGGGCCGACCTTAGTTGTTTGGGCTGAGAAATAAAGTTTACCCATTTTCAAAAAAAAAATGTTAATCATTATGGATAGATTAATTAGTGATTGTTAATTTTTATCAAGGTATTTCCTTGGTATCATTTTTGAGTTACTCGATCTATATATCTAAAGTTAAAAAATAATGTTAATCATTAATGGATAGATTAATTAGTGATTGTTAATTTTTATCAAGGTGTTTGCATTTAATATTGGTTAAAGGGAGTATATAATAATATAAGGAGTTTATTATAATTTTAGGAATAAAAGATATATAGTGATATTTTGAAATATTAAAATTGATGTTTGAATTCTTAAGAAAATTAATTCAAAATAAAAGGTTATTTTGAAAAATGGGTGCTTCAACAAATAAATGTTTAGATAAATGAGATTTTGATATGTTAAACTTGGTAGAAGATTTTAGTAAAGCTGTTTTATTAAAAGCTATGTTTTTTTGAAACTTTTAAAATGAGCGTTTGAATTAAAAGAGTTGCTTTTAAAGATATCTTCTAAATGAGGATTAAAAATATTTGGGATATACGAATGTTTAAAACATTTGGATGAGATTTTATGAAATGTTTTCATAAATAACTTTGAAAAAGGGCTTAGGTGGAAGAAGACAAGGATTTTGACATCATTGTCATAAATAAATGTTTTTAGGAAAGTGAGGAAGGCAAAGACCATAACACTGTTGTTATAGTAAGTGATTTCCAAAAGGAGATATTTTACATAGTATACGAGATTTATACATATCCTATATTTGATGTTAAGATTCGAGGTGGGTAACTTGTATCTATTTTTATGTTAAGAATGTTGTCAATTCAAGGTCTGAGAGGTAACGATACCCCAACTTGATCGGCTTCATTGTTAACTAATAAATAATTTAAGTTTGACATCGAAAATTAATACTAAGTATAATTATCAGATCCCTATACTATTGTTTCTGGGTTATCATAATGATATTTTACGCAACATTCGTTTTGACCCAATAAAGTTTATTTTGGAAAATATGAAGCTTTTCTCAAAGATTTTTATGGATTTAAGTACACAGAGTGTTGAAATTGAAATGTTTTCTTTGGAAAGAAGATAAAAAAATTTGGGGAATGAAATTTTTTATAAAATGATTATATATAAAGAAACATCTTTATAAAAATATTTGAATAAAAGATAAAAGTTTTATGAAAGGTTTTATTAAAAAAATTTGGAAAGTCAATAAATACGTATGAGGGACATAGATCATTATATTGCATGATTTTGATCTAAGGTTCGAGTATATAATTTTAAGGTATTTACACTAGTCCAGAAAAGGATTTATCACTCAATTCTTGATAGGCTAACATTAATGAGGGTTGTGATTGGGTACTTACATTTTCTATGATAGTTGAGAGCTATGTAAGCAAAGCGAAGGTTTCTAATCAAGAAGCCTGATCAGAGTCCGCACTAGAGGATCGAGGGATCAATACTAATTCGGAAATAAAGTTGTGTATTTGAGTAGAAGATCAAATTCGATATCGCATACGGATGATCTGGGTATGTTCGAATTTAAGATCAAATCAAATAGTGCATACAGATAATCTGTGAGCATAACACGGGTTTATATTTGGAAATTAAAATAAGATTTTTACCGAGTTTTTGGTTAGGTGTAATTTCAGGAACGAAATTCTTTAAAGGGGGGAAGTCTGCAATGACCTGCAAATTTATCGATTTGATAAATTATATTTATTTTTAAATATTCAAATATAAGCTTTTTAAAACATAGATTATGATATTTGAACAAAAATGGTAATAATCTTATTTTGAATAAGTATTTACAAAAATAAAAACTTTGAAGGAATATCGATAAAATGGTAGAAAATTGTTTTACTAATAAACAACTTTATAATTATCAGAAGTCCCACATAGAGCTGGATACATACACTTATTTATCCATTTAAACAAGAATATGAAATAAAAATATTTATTTTAACTTTGGAAATAAAATGTATTTATGACATCATCAATAATGTCATCATATTTATTAATTATTTATGAATTTAATGATTTAATAATTATTATAATTATTCAAATAATTATTTTTAAATGATAATAATTCATTTTGATTAGTTATGAAGTGATAATAAATCATTTATAATAGTTTTATAAAGATATATATATATATATATGTATATATATTTGACTTGAAATATAAGGAAAATTGATTTAGCTTTATCTATATAATAGCACTTTCTGTAAACAATTGTTTAATATTGATTTATATGATTTTATAATTCAAATTTTGATCATTTTAATTCATTCATAACGATAAGAAATTAGTTTTCAAATTTTGTTTACATTTATATGTAGTTTAATTTATAAGTGAAAATATGACCGGGAATCGGTTTTCCGATTTTCAATGGTTTAACGAATAGAAGTTGTTCAAAGTCGGTGCAACGTTGATGTTCTCTTGTGCACATACATATACATGCACATACATGCCAAATGCACACATATACATACATATAACATATGTTTATATCTATACGTTTACCATTTACATTTATATTCACAAAAAGTAAAAATCAAAATATCATGATATTTTTACAAACTCAAAAAAAGAAAACTTCACTTCACTCTTATACACATCAACAATAAACATGGAGGTAAAAGAGGAAGGCTTAGCCGTGCGCTAGTGATGGGAAGGGGAGGGTGTGGGCAAGGGCATTTTGGTCCATTCACATTTGGATATTTATTTCCAAACTTTCCTATAAATACTCATCCATTCTTCCATAATTTTAACACCATTCTTCATCTTCTTCTTCCTCTTTCTTGTTTTTTTAATGGCTTCTCTACTTTGGAAACTTAAAAGGAAAATTAGCAAAAAATAAATAAATTTATATAAGTATATATACATTAGCAACCCACATCAAAATCAACTGAAATCCACTCCTCTCCTCCTTGCAAACCTATGGCCACCACCTCCACCACCCTTGGTTGAGCCCACCTCCACTTGTAAGCATAGACCGAGCCTTCCCAAAGATCCAAGGCTCGATTCTGTTAGCTCTAGTTTGATCATAGCGAAGCTATAGTCTATTTTTATAAGTTTAGTAGCTAATGAAGGTGATAAACTCTACATCTATATGATATATTGGATGATACAATAGGTTTTGCTATGTGTGTTTATGATGATTGTTTATCATGTTTGAATATGATAATATGGATGTTTGATGGTTGAAATGGTTCACGTTAAATACACGTCGAATTTCACAAGGGAAATCACTTTCCTTTAATAAATGAAATGGTATGTATGGCATTGATAAACCTCTTTAAAACAGTTTAAAATGATTTAGAAATAGTTTATAAACATTTAAAAGTGTTTCAACAAAGATTGGAAAAGAATACGAAAATTGAGTTATAATAGACGCATCCCGTAGTGGCAGTTCGCGATTTCACACCGTAAAAGTTTAAATCCATTTATACGATGGATCGAAGTCGGAATTCTTTGGAATAAGAATTTTTCAAACTCATATAATCATAGTTTTTATAAAAAGAAAAATATCGAGATTTCATTTAGTAGATTTTGAAATATGAGCAAATCAAGTTTTCAATATAATCACGCTGTGGCAGTTCAGAAACCAAACCGATAAATTCTTTAAAATGGATATTTTTAATTCTTTAAAAATATGAAATAAATTCTATAAATATATTAAAATGTTTTAAAAGATATTTGAGTTATAAAAATGGATTTCTAAATGATAGAAAAGCTGTTTTGCTCAAATAAGCCTTAAAAGCACTATTCGCAGCAATTTTAGCAAAAGTTTTAAATAACTTTTGAAATATAGATTTAAACTTAATTATTCTTTCCCAAATCATTTATAATTATTTTCAAATAAATAATTAAGCATTTTAAAGATGATTTGGAGATGTTGTAATTATTTTAAAAGAGTTTAAATAAAAGGTTAGAAGAAAAGCTGTTATAAATAATTGGTTTTGATCTTGGCTCTAAAAGCTGACGAGTAGACCTAATTCTTCTATTCGTGAGATCCGGATGTGGGGTGCTTAAACTAAGGAGATGTTCAGGTGCAACCGGTGCCCTGGCTCACCTTGCGTCTTCTTAGGCGAGGAATAGATAAGGTCGAAATATCAGAAACGAGACAAGTATAAAAGATTTACTTTCCAAAACTAATTCCTTAACTTGTGTTGTTAGAGATAATCTTCTTATACTTAGTGTTAAATTCCAAGGAGGGAACTCATACTATTCGTGTGTATTTAGAAGGTGATCTCACTGTTATTCGACGAATAGTACTTCTTGAATACAAAAATTAATATTTAGTAGAATTAGTATAGTTTCTATGAATCTGTTTTACTCAATAATGTTTTCCAACATGATTTATGAGAAATGATTTAGTTTTTTCCAAAGTGAAAGAGTGGTTTATTAATCTCATATATACTGAAAAAGAAATGATATATCTCTGAAAGATATTTTATCGATAACTAGGTCGAAGGAACTGGGATCGAATTTGGGTGATTCCTATCCGAAAACCACTTCAAACCAATGTACGTTCCAAAGTAAAAACATGATAAAGGCAATGATTTTGAAGATGGAGATCTTTATAATGACAGGATACTTACCACTAGCCCCTCAATTTCCATATTATATACATATGGTGGCAGTAGTACTTAATTTTGAAAATCTTCAATGCAAGGACTTCTCGCTACCAATCCTAAGGGTGATTCCTAAAACAATATGTAGTATGAGTGTGCCTTCGGTTTCTCCTATTCTTGGACAACTTGTATGGAAGAATGTCTGACATTGCATATCTAAAATACACTTACATTGATCTCTACAAATGTACATATATTTAGTGGTGTCGGAGGTAACCTCTCTTACACTTAACTCTCTTCTCTGAGTCATACGAGCTCAGAGGTTGTACATTTGTGGAAATCAATAGTGTGTAATGGAAATGGCAATGTGGCATTCTAAGTAGGATTTGATGATTTTATGCAAGGTAAAATGTTACCTTAAGCCTCGTACCTAGGAATGATAAAAACAAGGTAGATGCGGTAGGGCTATGTGGGTCTCACCCATTAGGATATGGTCATTGCCATTTTAGATTATCCTCTATATATCGTTTATGTTGTGTATGCTATGAGATCTCTCGGATAGGTCGAGAACGACCCGGGTAATGTCATATTTGGTACTAGCTACGGTAAAGGTAGGTTAGTTCTGTGTTGGTAGAGGACCATCTGTTGGTGCCTCGGTGCATTTTTCTAGAGATGTATAGTTGAAAGATAGTCTCTTACCTTGTCATTATATGGAATCCATTTTCCAATATGAGCCTTTATGATTTTAAGTGTAAACCTATTATGCTGTCGAATTTAATAAATACAACAATTTCAGCTATGATTAATATGTTATTTGAAAGGATTTTCAAAGAATGTCATTAAGATAATATCCCTGATTTTGGGTACCAAATGTTTTGGTTATCATAAGATAAAAACTCATTCCGTGTTTATGTGCGACGTGGTCTTACGAGATACCCTTTGTTTTCCAATACCTATATTTTTGAGTTTCTTACGCCAGTCCCATAACCGACCCAGAGTTTATTTTCTTTTCCCTTAAACTTTGGGTGCCCTATTTTTTCGAACAGCCAAGTAGTCAGGTTTAACTCGAAGCATTGTGATGGAGCTTGAAGTCTGGAGCTGAAGATGTTCTTGTAGATAATTCTCCATTTCCATTTCCGCTGCATTAGTTTATTGATTGTATTCAACATTTATAAGGAAAGAGATTTATAACTGTCAAAGTTGATTTATAAGATAGACTCTGATAAATATATTCAAAATTTCTGCTGTAAAGATCATATATATTAAAATAATATTTGTTATTTCATTCGTGTAAGATTCTATTCTGTCTTTATTTTCTTTTTACCCTTTACTATCCGTCATGTCGGCACTTGGTTTTGTGGAACGTGAATACCGAGGATGTATTAATGTCGATTTCTAAGGGTCAAAAGTGTAGGTCATCACACTATGATAGTTCGAAGAATATACATGATAACTTAAGACAACACTGCAACTAAATATACAACAAGTATACAAATAAGATTAGCATCTCAAAATAAAACTCTTGCATAGATAACACTGCATATATCTACTCTCGCTAAACCACATCCAAAGTTACTGATTCCTTGTACCTGACAAGTCTCAGTCTGACCCGAGTATTATAAAAATAATAAACAAGTCAGACTATATCCAAATATCCAAAAGGGTAAGATCATAATAATAAACATGCATAAACATTAAAGATATAAATATCCATATATTTTATTGCATTAAACATCATAAGGTCCCACTATGAAATCATCCACTAACAAACTAGCATTAAACACAAGGCATAATAATAACTATATAATATGTCATATGCCAATAAAAGATATCAACACCAAATCACCATGTCATTAAATCCTCTGATACCCATAAACGACAATTAACTTAAATATGGTGATAAGGAAAATAACTCCAAAATCATAAGAATAAAAGAGAATGCATAAAAGCAAGTCAAATTCTAGAAAATACAAATCATAAAACCATAAAGACAAGCACATTGCAAGTCAAAACAAATGCAAGCACTTCGTAAGCTGCAGCAATGGATGCGCACTTCGCGAGCCAACATAAAAGAAGAGTACTTCATAAGTCATAAGAATAGACATGCACTTCATGAGTCAACACAGAAGTCGAGCACTTCGTAAGTCAATATTAATAGCTAGCATAATATATAAGCACTTCGTAAGTCAACACAAGAGATATGCACTTCACGCCAACACAAGAGACAAGCACTTCACAAGTCATAACTCGCTTGTAAGCGAGTATCACAAGATAGGCCTGAAAACCCATTTAATCGTCCTGTAAATGGATCACACAAGGACGAGCCTGAAAACTCGCCAAAATAAGTGTTATATACATTTGAATAGTAATCATTCAAGTAATGACCATACGTCCCATACCAAACGGGTTACTCAAACATTTACTAAATGTTAGTAAACTCCACTCGATAAGTGTAATGTACCTTCGAATGGTAATCATTCGAGTAACGACCATGCGTCCCATACAACAGGCATTTCCTTGAATATTTACCATAAGTTAGTAAATCTCACTCGATTAAAATATTCTATCGAACGAGTCCAAAAACTAATCGATAAAGTAATACAAATGTTCTATAACACTTATATTGCTAAATCATTTAATTAGATTTCTTATTCAAGTGAAGTCAGAAATTGCAAGAAAGAAATAATTCCAAAATTCACACAAAAAATGCCAAAATAGCATATATAGCCAAAGGCTAAGCATAATAAAAGCTAAGAAGATTTTATAGTTTGAAAGTAATTATTCAAATTCACCACATATGAAATGACTTCTAAAATACATTATATAAATATACTTCCAAACTTCACCATTTAAAATTCATAAACTCGTTTATTTCTCAACTATATATATAATACTAGATGTAATAAACTATAAATCTAAATTAATATCAAAATGTTTATATATATAGTTGTTTCAAAATCCCATTTAAAAGATATATAGTTCTACAATCTATATTTGAAAAGCCACATAGATATATAACATTTGTTTAGAAATAACATAGGCTTGTATTTCAAAACCATACCTTTAAATCAATAAACTATATCTACTAACTATATTTAACATATATAATTATATAGTTACTTATTATAGTCATTTACAAAAGGAACTGTTGATTTGGAAACAAGATTGAAATCAGTAAATTGTAATAAACTTTTTTTGTAAATTACTTTTATTCATACCATATATATATATTAGATACATCTATATATATACAACTTCAAAATAAATAGATCAAAGAATCCTCAAAGTTTGGAGAATTTAATCTCAGAAATTTGGAAAACAAAGCAATAGGAAACCATAAAAATAAGGCAAGTAAAACACAGGCTCAAGCAAGATGACGGGGTGGAGCAAACGGCATCTGGAACTCACGTTCCAGTGTTGATCGGTCGACCGGTCATCAGTGACAGTCAACCGGCGGGATGCATGGACGTGAGTTCCAAGTGTCCTTCCTCCATACCATCGAAAAATACTATGGCACGATTTCAGCTTATTCTGGCAACTTTCATTTGCAATATAAGCTCTGAAACATACATTCATTCAAATGATAATTGATCAAAGCAATTAAGACATTGAAAATATATTGAAACTAATTTACAGTAAGTAATTTTTGATAGAGAGTGATCTACAGGTTTGCAACTACAGAACACAAATTGCTATTTCAATTTTCTAACCATTTATAAGAAAATTACTACACATGCAAGTAGGAATTTAGAGATAGATCTTGTGAGGTTTAACTCGCCTTTCTTCCTCAATTCAGCAGAAAAGATAACTACGGCAGCCTTAAATCCTCAAATAGCAAACCCTAAGACCCATTCAACCAAAATACATCCAAAAACCCAAATTTAACATACAATAACAGAAATAAAAAGCCTCAATGAGCTGAATACGAGCTTGAGATCATTACCTGAGATTATTACCTTCTTATATAAGAATTGCAATAGAATTGAAGAAATTGGATTCTAGGTTTTTATAAAGGAAAGGATCCTGTAAATTTTCTTTACAGTAATTAATGAGTGAAGTACAGACCAAATAAAGAGAAGGATTTCTCCTAGTTAAAACTAAAATGAGCTAGGATTGGAAATTAAACACAATAAGAGAAATAATAAATTTTACTCCTTCTTTTATTTATTTACCAAAGGCCCTCCTTATTTATTTCTAAGGCTATGATTATTACTTCATGGAACTCAAAAACTTAATACAACACAATACAAATGCACATCGTTATTTAGATGTCATTTTAAATACTTATTATATTTTTATATTTACCATAAATTGAAATAAAATCTTAATAATAATTTTAAATTGATTTTAATACTTTGAAAATTCTTTTATTTTTTAATTTCACAATAATCTAGAATTAATCATTATAAAAAAATTACTTCTTATCAAAGAATACCAAATTCAAATTTCCATTTAAATTCCCAATTTTAAATTATTATTTATTTTATTAAAGCAACACAAAAATCCAGGTTGTTACACAGAATATATTTCCGCATTATTAGCATGTTCACATGTTATCTATATGCAATAAACTTTAAAAGATTTTGGTTTAAATTTCACTAAATCACCAATATACTATGATAACATTAGTGTAATAAATTTACCTAAAATCCAACACATCATGTTACAACCAAACATATAGATATAAGAGAGATAACATAAACAAAGAAGTAATTACACTCGAAATTATAAATACTGAAAATCAAATAGCCGATATTTTACAAAACCATTAACTAAAACATCTTTTATTAAACTTAGAAGTGAATTAGGAATATGTCCTTTGTTTTGAAATATAAATATAATGACATATATATTATAAATTCAAAAAGAAAATAAATGGAAAAAAAATTTACTCATGTATGTCGACATACATCCTATGTATATGTCGACATATACTGGTAAAATCTAAAAACATATTTCCCTCTAAAATTAAAATTCAAAATGGGGTTATATAACTACCAAATTTCGATTTCTTTTTCATTCTCCACTCTTCTTCTTACTGTAAATTAAAAATAAAAATAAATTAATGGCTTTCTCAAGTTCCAAACATCTAAGAGAAGAAACTACACCCTTCCCTTCACAACCCAGCTTACGTATCCTAATGCGTATGCCACATCTGGTCTACTGCATTGCATAACATACATTGTGGAACCGATTGCCGAAGCATACAGTCTCCTCTTCATATGCTCTTTCTCATCATCGATTTGAGGAGCGTCCTTCTTAGAAAGGATGGTTCCAAGTTGCCTCGGAATATTTCCATACTTGGAATTCTCCATACATAAACATTTCGGTATGGTATATATGTACAGGGATTAGGACAATCGCAGCAGCCTCTTGGATCTATCTATATAGATCTTCATACCTAGTATATAGGCTTCTTCTCCTAAATCCTTCATGGAGAAATTTTTGGGAAGCCAAACTTTCACTGATTGCAATAACTAAATGTCATTTCCAATCGATAGAAGATCATCAACGTATTAGACTAAGAACATGATAGCACTTGTTCCTTTTGGTATACACATGCTTCTTCTATGTTCTAATAAAAGCCAAACTATTTGATTACTTTATCGAACACTTATTCTAACTCCTTGAAGCTTGTTTAAGTCCATAAATGGACTTTAATAACTTGCAAGTTTTGTCCTCATTCCCACTGACCTCAAAATCCTCATGCTAAAACATATAAACTGTCTCTTTTAAATAATCATTTAGAAATGTCATCTTTACATCCATTTTCTATATTTTTTAGTCGTAGAATGCAACAATAGCTAGCAATATTCGAATTGACTTAATCATTGCAACGAGCGAAAAGGTTTCGTCATAATCAACACCTTAAATTTTACAAAATCCTTTTGCAACTATCCTTGCTTTGTAAGTCTCTACGTTTCCATCTGCATTTAGATTTTTCTTAAAAATCCATTTGCAGCCAATGGGTTTTATCCCTTTGGGTATGTCGAACAAAGTCCATGCTTTGTTATCATACATGGAATCCAGTTCAGATTTCATGGCTCTAAGCCAAAATGCAAAGTCTTTACTCTGTAGTTCTTGTTGGAATGAGAAATGAGTGTTGGCTTTTAAGATGCAGTCCCTTTTCTTGCTATCCATGAGAAAATTATGGTATCTCTCTAGTGTGTGAGATTTCCTATTAGACCTAATATGTTGTGTGTTTTTGTATACGAGTGAATTTCATTCTCCCACTAATTCGGCCTATGTGTTAATTTCTTGGATCTAATCCAAGTCTACAACCTCACAGTTAATTTATTTTGATAGAAATTCCTTTTCTAAAATGAAAGCATGCCAAGAAACAATGACTTTTTGTTCCTCGGTATTATAAAAAAATATCCTAGTGAATTCTTGGGATACTATAAATATACATAACACCGATCTTGCTTCGAGTTTAATAGGACCAACGTTCTTACTGTAGCGTAGGCAGCCCCACACCATTAAATAATTGAGTTGGGGTTTCTTCCCATACCACATCACATATAATGCGTTAAGCACAGATTTAGTGGTCATCAAATTCAACATATACATCATGGTTTTAAGCGCATATCTGTAATAGGAAACTGGTAACTCATCTTTACTCATCTTGGAACGAACTATATTTAATAGATTTGATTCATTCACTCTGAAACACTGTTGTGTTGTGAAGTATAAGGTGTAGTAATCTGAGAGACAATCTCATTATCTTTTAGGTATTATTGGAGCTCTTGTCCAACATACTCACCTCCTCAATCAAATCGAAGTATTTTAATCTTATGGTTCATCTGATTTTCAACCTCAATCTTTATACTCCTTAATTTTGTCAATGACATCAAATTTGTTCTTAATAAGATATACATATCCTAGTCTTGATAAATCATCAGGTAAAGTTACAAAATAAGAAGCATTATCTTTGGTAACTATAGGCATTAGGCCGCATGCATCAGTATATACGAGACCTTAGAGCTCGTTACCCTTTCATTGCTCCTACTAAAGGGGTGCTTGGTCATTTTCCTTTAAGACACGACTCACATGTATCAAATGATAAAGGATCAAGTTATGGTAGAAAACCCAAAATAACTCCCTTTTCCACATGATGCATGTTTCTAAGTCCTTGTAACATATTATATATATGAGTTCCAGGTCCAGTATCTAAAACCCAAAATAATTTATTGATTGCAAAATAGTTTTGAATAATAAATATACCTGTAAGAGCGGTAGAACTATTCTATTTTCTTCTCTTTGAAATTTTTTATGTACTCTAGACAGTTCCATTTCCAGTAACCTTTCTTTTGACAGTGGTGACACTCACCCTTGTCGGTTGGAGCAGTCTTCTTCTAATTTACCCTTTTTCGCTTCTTCGAACCATTCGAAGGTGATGCTTTACTCTTAATTGCGAGCACTGTTCCTTGATCTTTAGACGAAAATTCGGCTGAACTTAACATATTATGCAGCTCCACGAAGCTTGCATTCATCTGGTTCATACTGTAGTTCAATATGAATAGCTTAAAACGTAGAGTAGGACACCCTAAGATCAAGTCCACTTGCAGCTCGTTGTCTATAGTAACGTCTAGTTAAGCAAGTCTATCAATATAGCCTATCATCGTTAAGACGTATTCGTTCACTTTCATGCACTTCATCATTTTCATATTAAACATTCTTATTAAGTTTGTACCTTGTGGAATAAGACAGTTCCCTAAATAGAGCTTTAAAGCTAATAAAAATCTGATGGTCATTTATGCATTCGTGCTATCTCTGCAATGGTTTGTCTAAGATAAACAGCACGTAAATGTAACATCCCCCTACTTGGAGGCCTAAAACTAATGGCTACGGATGCTGCAGTCATCCATAGTTATTAATCTTTAGCGACCAAATACGACGGTGTTAGATACATTGATACACAGATCACAAGGATATGGAGATATTTTAAAAATTAGAAACACGATTCCATATTCCATTCAAACCATTTCATGTTCATTACAAAATCCCTAAAAGCATCAACCACGTTCGGAAAAATATAATTATTACACATACGCTAAGAGCGACATATGAAGATGCCCCCTTGGTTGATCAGAGTATATAATAAGTCTAAAATCTGCCTTTACATCCAAAATACACAGCGGAAAAGAAAACTGTAAATAACATCTGCCACCTTCACGCCTCTGAAAACTTTATTCGTCTAAGAAGAAAACCTGAAAACCTTAAATCTTAAACTACTCAAAATCAATTGAGCACCCGAGAGTTTAAGGGGAAATGAAAAACTTCGAGTCAGACATAAAGCCTGGTACGAATAATAATCTAACATCCCAATCAATTTAGATATCTAGTGAGACCACGCCGCTTAGTGGAACGGGTTTTCCCCTCACTAGTATCCCAAAACCTTTTTCAAAACCATATACTGTGCTCCTGCATCCACAATAGTTAAAATATAGCATTTAAAAATATTATGATGATATGCATACTTGAAAACATTCATGAATTCCCCATCCCTAATTTAGTTGACTTCTAATCATAATTATAGTTTCTAGGGTCACTATTAACCTATTAGTTTCATGGGTTCACTAATAATTTATAGGCCCCTGCCAGTTAACTTACTTAATTCTTGGGTCCTCTTGAACCTACTAGATTCTCCAATAACTCGATACTTATCCTAGTTTTCATGGGTTGACTAGGAAACCTATTGCTGCATTCAATAACTTCTTCCTAATCCTAGTTTTCATGGGTTGACTAGGAACCTATTGACTGATGTCAACTCTTAATCCAGATATAGTTTTCATGGATTCACTACAAAACCAATAGTTCCTTGCCAACGTCTATAATACATAGTTTTCATGGGTTTACTATGAACGTGTTGGTTACTCCCAATAACTTCTTAATCATAGTTTTCATGGGTTTACTATGAACCTATCTCCCGGACAACTTCAAGGTTTAGGCATCCTATACTTTGGTCTTCTTGACTCCCCGAATGCAATTTTATAGGAGCTTAATAAATTTATATTCACTAATTGGGTTAACCTAGCTGGTTCTTCTACTCCCTTCATCCCTAAAATGTAGTTATGGGTTCTTTAACATGTGAATATAATCATATTTGAAGAAGCAAAGAAAAAAATCTTAACAATAACACTCCTGTGGGTTTAAGGTCCTTGAAATGTTTTACATTCAAAACATGGTTAATCCCTTTAACCTATAATTTTATCAAGGCAACACTTCTTCAAATTTACCTATTTAAAACCACTTCAAAACTCCTTTATTTAGCCGTGGGTTTTTCCTTTAAAAATGAGTTTGGGTTATAGAGCCTTTCGACTCCTTCAAAACCTTGCTTTCGACCTCATAGGATGACCTCCTTCGAAAGCATTAAAAGCTATCTTCAAAACATTGGGCTCCTGCCTTTCGAATACTTTAAAACATCACGTTTGAAACCTTCCGACCAAGTTGAAGTATTACCTTAGAAGTTTAGAAGCATAGCTTCAAAACCATTGAAAGTACCCCTTTCGAAACCATAGAGACCTCTTTTCCTTCTAAAGCTAAAACCTTAGGCAACCCTCTTTTAAACTTTAAAACATTGCCTGAAAACATAGAGATAAACCTTTTCTTTCAACTTTGTCGAAACTCTGAGGAACCACCCATTTCGAGACTATTCATTTAAAATCTTTCGAAAGCATCAACCTTGATAAACATAAACCTTTCGAAAGCATTTGGGTTCAATTCAAAACAAGTGGAAAAACACCTTTCGAAACCATAAAACCTTCCCTTTCGAAAGCTTTGGGTTATTCTTTTAAAAATCTCTAAATGTCACAAGCAACAGAGTCGAAAGCATTCTCTTTCGATAGCTAAAACTTAAGTAAGAAGGTAGTGGAATCGAAACCACCCCTTCCGAAAAGATAGGAGAGGCGGTAGGGTTTTTATAAAACAAAAAAATCCCCTTCGAAGACACTGCTTTGAAAGGTAGGAAGCGGTAGTAAAAGCTTTGACGTGGTCGAAGGCAGATGTTTGAAAATAAAGGCGCGACTCTTTGGATCCAACCTTTTAAACCATTGTCTTAGTCGAAGGCTATATCACATATCAAAAGCGCACCCTCTAAAACCTTACTTTTAAACACTGACCTAGTCAAAAGCTAACTAGATCGAAAGCAAAACATTTGAAAGCAAAGCAGGCGCATTTTTCTTTCAATACAAAAGGGTGCTTCGACCCTCTTGAAATCTCTGGGCTTCAACCTAGCACCTATCACTAGTCCAAAACACTCTGTACCAAACTGTTGATACTATGTGCTTTGGTTTTGAGGTATAGGGGTGAAGGGTCTTGGTCGAAAGGGACCTGGGCAGAGCTGAATAGGGCGAAACATGCTTTTAGTGTGATTTTCTAATTTCTAACCTTTTTAAGTAAACTTTTTAACTAACCTGCCTTGTTTGTAAAATTCTTATTGGTTGCTAAATATCTTTTTCAAAAGAGTTGCTAATATTTTCAGAGATAAACAATTATTTTATTTTGCAACATGCCCCTTCACCTTAATAAATATATAAAACATTTAAGTCCTATACCTTAAATAATTTTATATATTCATCAAAATACTTTGGAAAATTCTACAAAAATTCAAGAAAATCCTTTTCAGTATGTTTCCTAATTTATCAAAATTTCAGACCCAAATTCCCAATATACTTCCCAAAATAAATTTATGAACCCAAATAACCATATTTTCCTTTAAAAATTCATATTTAATTCTCTACGACTTGGAAAATTATGAAAATTAAAAAACAACTCCAAACTCATGTTTTCCATAACATACAATTTCCCATGGCAATTAAACAACATTTAATCTCGATTTTACCTTAAAACCATGCATTTTCTCTTTTAAACAACCTTGTTTAAATCATAAGAATTATAAATCAAGCATATCATCATCCAATATTTCATAAAAATGAATTTACCCTTAAATTCAAAAACATATGATTGTAAAAACCAAAATAGAGATGTAGTAATTATTATTCACCTTAGATTGGATAAGGAAATTGGAGATTGATTGAGGTTGATTGCTTCTAGCTTGATCCTAAGCTTTAGATTTGTTTTCTCCTTCACCTCTTCCTAATGGCCGACCTTGCTCTTAGTTTCTTACATTTTTAGTTTTGCCTGTAATGAAATGAACGTGTATGGCTAAGGGAAAATAGAATAAGGGTGGAAAATATGGGAGGCTAATTACCCTAATGCCCTTATGTTTATTTAGTGATCATTTAATCCATTTACAAGTTCATTTGTTTTTAATAAGTAAGGCCTCTACTTATTTATTAATCAACCTCAATCTCCTTATCTACATTATTCTATTTAATTTATTCTAATTAAATCTCTTGAATAATGTTATTGAAATTAGGGGTGTTACAGGCTCCCCTCCTTAAAGAATTTCGTCCTAGAAATTAAGTGAGGACTAAATAGCAAATATAGCAAACATCTATAACGACTCCTAACAACCATACTAGCCTACCTAACTAGTAACTAATCTAAATAAATCTAATATAGACATACCATCAAAGCATATCAGGATAAACATCTTGAATCATGTCCCTGTCTCCCAAGTATAGTCCTTCTCGTTGTCGCAACACTAAACTTTCACCAATTCGACCGTCTTGGTCCTCAGTCTCTTCTCATCCCTCACTACAACCCGAACTGGTTGTCTAACAAAAGTCAAATTAGGCTCTACTTCCAAGTCTTCCAACTCGGTCTGAGGAATAGTAGCCTCTGGATCATGCACAAATTTATGAAGATGAGACACATTGAATACATTATGGACACCTGCCAAACTGCTCGGCAAATCTACTATATATGCGAGCTTACCAATCCTTTCTATAATCTTGAATGGTCCAACATATCTTGGGGCTAACTTTCCTGACTTCCCAAACCGTACCACACCCTTCATCGGTGATACTTTAATGAAAACCCTATCTCCCACTGAGAACTCTAGGTCTTTACACCTTTTATCTGCATAACTCTTCTACCTGAATTGAACTTCCTTCATCCGTTCTCGGACTAACTCAATCTTTTATGTCACTTCTCTAACCAAATCTGGACCTAAACCCAATCTGTCTCCAGTCTCTAACCAACATGCTGGTGATTTGCATGGCCTTCCATACAAAGCTTCAAAAGACGTCATTCCTACGCTAGTCTGATAACTATTATTATAGGAAAACTCAATCAAATGTAGGAGATCCTCCCATGATCCACCAAAGTCCAATACACAAGCTCTTAATAAATCCTCAAGTACCTTGTTGACTCTTTCTGTCTGCCCATCCATCTGAGTGTGATACACTGTACTCACCTTGAGCTTAGTGCCTAACACTTCTTGTAGACTCCTTCAAAACTTTCTAGTGAATAATGCATCTTTATCGCTGATTATGCTACTAGAAATGCCATGAAGTCTAACTATGTTCTTCACGAACAACTTCGCCAAATCAGGTGTCGTCCTGATCAAATTCACTAGAATGAAATGGGCATTCTAGGTTAACCCATCCACAATAACTCATATACTCTCATTTCCTCTCCTTGACCTAGGCAACCCATCTATAAAATCCATCGATATTGAATCCCATTTCCAAACTGGAATCTCTAGAGGTTGAAGTAACCCACTCGGCTTCTAATGTTCGGCTTTCACTTATAGCAGTTCAAGCATTGCTTCACACACAAGCCAATATCCCTCTTCATGCCTTCCCAGAAGAAACTTCTCTTCATATCTTGATACATCTTAGTTCCTTCTGGATGAATAGTGAACTTCGAACAATGGCATTCTTCCATAACTTACTTCCTTATGTCTCCCACACTTGGAACATATAATCTACCCTTCTTTCTCAACCACCCATTCTGGTCAAGACTGAAATCCTTTACGTCATCGCCCTATATTCCATCCCTTAGCTCCTTTATACATTCGGCCAACACTGGATCTTCCTCTTGCTTAGAAGCAATCCTCTCAATCAGTACTGGTTGGACTTCCAAACATGACAACCTAGCATATCCTCCACCAGACTCAGCCTCGAGTCTCCACTGCACTCTGCAAGCTGTCAAGGCTTCCAGGTCTTTCCATTCTGCTATCATAGCCAACACTGCATTCTGATGCTTCCTACTAAGTTCATCTGCAACCTTATTACCTTTTCTTGGCGTGTATTTTATTCTGAAATCATAAGCAGCTAAAAACTCTAACTATCTTTATGGTCTCATGTTCAGCTCCTTCTGAGAGAACAAATACTTCAACGACTTATGGTCCGTATAAAGCATAAACCTCTCTCCCAATAGGTAATACCTTCACACCTTCAAGGCAAAAATAACTGCAGCTAACTCTAAGTCATGAGTCGGGTATCTAACCTCATGCGGTCTAAGCTGCCGGAAAGCGTAGGCAATCACCTTCCCTCTCTGCATTAGCACTGCTCCCAATCCAGTTCCACACGCATCTGTATGAACTAACAAATCTTGGTTCCCTTTCGGAACAACTAATACAGGTGCATGGTTCAATAAGTGTTTCAGCTTCTGGAATGCCTCCTTACACTTATCAGTCCAAACAAATTTCACATCTTTTCTTGTCAGCTTGGTCAATGGCGCTGCTATCTGCAAAAAAATCCTTAATAAACCTACGATAATAACTAGTCAATCCAAGAAATTTCTTATCTCAGTCACTGTTTCTAGCCTCTTCCAAATATTTATTGCTTCGATCTTAGCTGGATCTACTGCCAATCCTCTTTCTGAAACTACATGACAAAGAAACTTCACTTCCTTCTTTCAGAAATGACACTTCAAAATTTTTGCCTTCAGCTGATGTTCCCTCAAAGTCTCAAGAACCACTCTAAGATGAACTTCATGCTCTTTCTCATCCTTAGAGTATATCAAAATATCATCTATGAACACCAACACAAATCTATCCAAGTGCTCTCTGAAAATTTGGTTCATCAAGTCCATAAAGAAAGCTGTTGCGTTAGCCAGTCCGAATGGCATAACTAACCACTCGTACGATCCATATTTGGTCTTAAACGCCGTTAAAGGTATACTATCCTCTACTACTCTGAGTGATGGAATCCAGTCACCAAATCCAACTGAGAAAATACCTTGGCTCCACTCAACTGGTCGAACAAATCGTCGATTCTAGGTAAGGGATATCAATTCTTAATCGCCTTCTCATTCAGCTTACGATAATCGATACATAACTTCAATGATCCGTCCGACTTCTTGGCAAACACTATAGTCGCTCCTTAAGGTGAATTGCTCGGTCTAATAAAGCTCTTACTTTCCAAATCCACCAACTGCACTTCAACTCTCTCATCTCCGTTGGTGTCATCCTGCTTGGCGGCCTACTCACCGGTTCTGCTCTAGGCACTAAATCTATCTGAAACTCTATGGCTCATCTCGGTGGCAATCCACTTACCAGTTCAAACACATCTACAAATTCCCTTGCCATTCGAACCTGACTTTATTCTTTTCCAACCTCTATGGCACTCAATAAAGCACAACTACTCCAGCTAAAATTCTCTACTAAGATGATGATTCAGTTATGACTACCTAGGTGTCTCAACAATATTTCCCTTTTCCTGCACTCCTGTCCTCGAAGCAGTGGGCTCCAATGCGTATACTTGGCCCTTTCCATCCTTTACGGGCTCTTTGCATTGATTCTTCTAGTGGCCGGTTTGATCGCGATTGAAGCACTTGATGTACTTCTTTCCAATCACCTCTTTTCCGTTTCCCTTTCCAATACGACACTCGTGAGCATAATGTCCTTTCTTATCACACTTGTAATCGACCACCTTGGACTTTCCTCTCTTTATAGCTTCTTTCTTCGAAGCATTCTTCTTATGGAAAAAAATTACTTTTCATCACTGTATCAACAGTGGCATACTTATATCGGGATAACACTTCAAATCTTCGGGCATATTCCAAGGCAGACATTTCTCCTTGCTCTAGTTCAACAAACTTTCTAATTAACGCAAACTGCGCCATTACTGACATGAACCTTTCTTGAAATTTGCTTTTAAACTCTGCCCACGTCATTGTCTCCTCATCCACACCAGCAGTTATAGAATTCCACCAAAAAAACCAGCTCCTTGAAGCTGTCATGAAGCAAATCCCCTTTTCTGCTCGTCATTAAGCCCTAATTCAACAAAAATCTTTTCAGAATGTAGCAGCCAGTTCTCAACCTCAATAGCATCTTCTGTGCCAATGAATGGCTTTCACCTAAGCCTAGCATAGTCTTTGCTCAAGTTAGCATAGTGGTTGACTATCAGAGCTTCCTGAACTCCTCCTCCACCAGCATTCCCACCAAAAACTCCAGCTGCAATTCCAGCTTGCATCATGTTCATGAAAAACTGATACGTAGCACCCATATCTACTTGTGGGACTCCAGCACCAATATTCTCAGCTTGAGCCTGATCTTGCGTCCTCCTCGCGTTGGGTCGGGCATTTCCATTTGTGATGGTGTTAACCCCTCCTTGTTTAACTCTGCCTCTTCTTCCATCCATATCTGTATTCAAGCCTAATGAGATACAGAAGCATAGCCTAACAAAGATAGGAGACTAGAGATAAAGCGTATACTTATATACATCAAATATAAGTATGTTATTATAGCGTTATCCCATACCCCGATCTTAACTCTAACTCCTAGGAATTTTGTTTGCAAAAATCATTTTAAGTTAAAGTATTTCATAAACCTATGCTCTAATACCAACTTGTAACATCCCCCTACTTGGAGGCCCAAAACTAACGGCTATGGATGTTGTAGTCATCTATAGCTATTAATCTTCGGTGACCAAATATGGCGGTGTTAGATACTTTGATACACAAATCACAAGGATATGGAGAAATTTTAACAAATTAAAAACACAATTCCACATTCCATTCGAACCATTTCATGTTCATTACAAAATCCCTAAAAGCGTTAACCACATTTAGAAAAATATAATATTACACATACGCCAAGAGCGACATATGAAGATGTCTCCTTGGTTGATCAAAGTATATAATAAGGCTAAAATCTGCCTTTACATCCAAAATACACAACGGAAAAGAAAACTTTAAATAATTATCTACCTTCTGCATGCCTCCAAAAAATTTATTCATCTATGAAGAAAACCTGAAAACCATAAATCTCAAACTACTCAAAATTAATTGAGCATCCGAGAGTTTAAGGGGAAAACAAAAACTTCGAGTCAGACATAAAGCCTAGTACGACTAATAATCTGACATCCCAATCAATTTAGATATCTAGTGTGACCACGCCACTTAGCGGAATGAATTTTTCCCTTACTAGTATCCGAGTCAAAACCATATACTGTGTTCCTGCATCCACAATGGTTAAAATATAGCATTTAAATATTATGATGATATGCATACCTGAAAACATTCATGGATTGCCCATCCCTGATTTAATTGACTTTCCATTATAATTATAGTTTCTAGGATCACTATTAACCTATTAGTTTTCATGGATTCACTAATAACCTATAGGCCCCTGCCAGTTAGATTACTTAATTCATGGGTCCCCCTAAACCTACTGGATTCTCCACTAACTCCATTCTTATCCTAGTTTTCATGGGTTGATTCGGAACCTATCGCTACCTTCAATGACTTCTTCCTTATCCTAGTTTTCATGGGTTGACTAGGAACCTATTGACTGATGTCAACTCTTAATCCGGATATAATTTTCATGGGTCCACTACAAACCAATTGGCCCCTGCCAACATCTTTAATACATAGTTTTCATGGGTTTACTATGAATCTATTGGTTACTCCCAATAACTTCTTAATCATAGTTTTCATGGGTTTACTATGAACTATCTCCCGGACAACTTCAAGATTTAGGCATCCTATACTTTGGTCTTCCTGACTCCGCGGATGCAATTCTACTCATTCAGGGGTTTAATAAATTTATATTCATTACTTGGGTAAACCTAGCCGGTTCTTCTAACCCCTTTCATCCCCAAAATGTAGTTATAGGTTCTTTAACATGTGAATATAATCATATTTGAAGAAGTAAACTAAACAATCTTAACAATACCACTGTTGTGGTTTAAGGTCCTTGAAATGTTTTACATTTAAAACATGGTTAATCCCTTTAACCTATATTTTTATCAAGACAACACTTCTTCAAATTTACCTATTTAAAACCATTTCAAAACTCCTTTATTTAGCCGTGGGTTTTTCCTTTAAAAACGAGTTTGGGTTATAGAGCCTTTTGACTCCTTCAAAACCATGCTTTCAACCTCATAGGATGACCTCCTTCGAAAGCATTAAAATCTATCTTCAAAACATTAGGTTCCTGCTTTTCGAATACTTTAAAACGTCACGTTCGAAAACTTTCGACCATGTTGAAGTATTATCTTAGAAGTATAGAAGCATAACTTCAAAACCGTTGATAGTACCCCTTTCGAAACCATAGAGACCTTTTTCCTTCGAAAGCTAAAGCCTTAGGCATCCCTTTTTTAAACCTTAAAACAATGCCTTTTGAAACCATGGGGATAAACCTTTTCTTTCAACTTTGTTGAAACCCCGGGGAACCACTCCTTTCGAGACCATTCGTTTAAAACCTTTTGAAAGCATTAACCTTGATAAACATAAACCTTTCGAAAGCATTTGGGTTCAATTCAAAACAATTAGAAAAACACCTTTCGAAACCATAAAACCTTCCCTTTTGAAAGCTTTGGGTTATTCTTTTGAAAATTTCTAAGGGTCACAAGTAACATGGTCGAAAGTATTCTCTTTCAATAGCAAAAACTTAAGTAAGAAGGTAGTGGCATCGAAACCACCCCTTTCGAAAAGATAGGCGAAGCGATAGGATTTTTATAAAACAAAACAATCCCGTTCGAAGACACTATTTCGAAAGGTAGGAAGCGGCTGTAAAAGCTTCGACATGGTCGAAAGCAGATATTTGAAAACAAAGGCGCAACTCTTTGGATCCAGCATTTTAAACAATTGTCTTGGTCGAAGGCTATATCACATACCAAAAGCGCAACCTCTAAAACTTACCTTTAAACAATAACCTAGTCAAAATCTAACTAGGTTGAAAGCAAAACATTTGAAAGCAAAGCAGGCGCATTTTTCTTTTAATACAAAAGGGCGCTTCGACCCTCTCGGAACCCCTGGGCTTCAACCTAGTACCTACCATCTTAGTCCAAAACACTCTGTACCAAACTGTTGATACTATGTGCTTTGGTTTTAAGGTATAGGGGCGGAGGGTCTTGGTCGAAAGGGACCTGGGCAGAGCCGAATGGGGAGAAACATGCTTTTAGTGTGATTTTCTGATTTCTAACCCTTTTAAGTAAACTTTTTAAATAACCTGCATTGTTTGTCAAATTATTATTGGTTGCAAAATATCTTTTTCAAAAGTGCTACTAATATTTTCAGAGATAAACAATTATTTTATTTTGCAAGATGCCCCTTTTCCTTAATAAATATATAAAACATTTAAGTCCCATACCTTAAATAATTTTATATATTCATCAAAACACTTTGGAAAATTCTACAAAAATTCCAAAAAATCCCTTTTAGTGTGTTTCCTAACATATCAAAATTTCAGACCTAAATTCTTAATATATTTTCCGAAATAAATTTATGAACCCAAATAACCATATTTTCCTTTAAAAATTCATATTTAATTCTCTATGGCTTGGAAAATTATGAAAATTAAAACCCAACTCCAAAATCATGTTTTTCATAACATTAAATTTTCTCATGGCATTTAAACAACATTTAGTCTCGATTTTACCCTAAAATCATGCATTTTCTCTTTTAAACAACCTTGTTTAAATCATAAGAACATAAATCAAGCATATCATCATCCAATGTTTCATAAATACGAATTTACCCTTAAATCTGAAAATGTATGATTGTAAAAACTAAAATAGATGTAGTGATTATTATTCACCTTAGATTGGATAAGGAAATTGGAGATTGATTGCTTCTAGCTTGATCCAAGCTTTAGATTTGGTTTCTCCTTCTCTTCCTAATGGCCAGCCTTTCTCTTAGTTTCTTACGTTTTTAGTTTTGCTTGTATTGAAATGAACGTGTATGGCTAAGGGAAAATAGTATAAGGGTGGGAAATAAAGGCAGCTAATTACCCTAATGCCCTTTTGTTTATTTAGTTATCATTTAATCCATTTACAAGTTCATTTGATTTTAATAAGCACGGCCTCTACATATTTATTAATCAAATTCAATCTCCTTATCTACATTATTCTATTTAATTTATTTTAATTAAATCTCATGAATAATGTTATTAAAAATTAAGGGTGTTCTAGTATATTTGGGTGATTTCTAGGTTTAAAACCCAATTGTTATAGACTAATCTTAGTTGGGGATTTGAATCATCGATGGGTTATTCTTTTAGAGGTTCGGTTATTGATGACCATAGACATTTATATGTTAGTGCTATCTTTATTGCCTTTAACCAGTCAATGTAGCTAGGTCTGGTGAGTTTGTTGTTTACATAAAATAGCTTGGGGTGTAGGCATTTTATGCAAATTTAACTTAGATGATTAGGACATTTATTTATAGTGGATGTTCTTAGATTATTAGTAAGGTTAAACATTTGTAACATTCTTCTTTTGAGGCCTGAAACTAAGCGCTACGGATACTGCAATCATCCACGGTATTAATTCCCAGTGACAAAATGCGGCTATGTTAATTGAATCAATATTAGCAAACGCACAAGAATATGAAAATTTTCAAACACAATTTAACAATAAAAATTCTCATTTCATTTCATTAATAGAATTTCATATTCATTACATAATCTCATTTGATCCCTCGTTCAAAGAAAATATAATTATTACAAAATACTCCAAGAGCTTCATATGAAGATGCCCCCTTGGATGGTCAGAGTCTAATACTTGGCAATTATACAATTTTCCTTTACATCCATTCAAACATAGCAACATGCTCGAAATAAAATAATGCTCCTAACGTAGCTAGCTTACCTCTTACATGTATCCGAAAATTTATTCATCTAACCTGGAAATCCCTATTCTCGACCTACACAAAGAAGTACCCGAGAGTTTAAGGCAAAAATAAAAACTTCAAGATAGACAAAAAGTCTGGTGTGAATAATAACATTCCATCTCGAACCAAATAGATATATAGTGAGACCATGCCGTTGAGCGAAAAGAGTTTTCCCATCACTAGTATCTTATCCAAAATATGTCAATCGTAATCATGCACCTGCAACCACCATGGTTAGAACAAATCATAATATGATTATATGCATGTATGCAACATGAGTAAGTCTGACTAAATTGTCCTCCTAGGGTTAAGCTCGCCCAAGGTTTACCTTTCCCAAAATAGACTACCTTTCTCAACTCTAATGGACTGTCTATCCCAGTTAACTAGACTATCCGTCTCAACTCATAGTTTTTATGGGATAACTATAAACTTATCGGATAACCTTTAATAACATATCTGCAGTCATAGTATGATCACTATAAACCTATTTGATAACTTCAAATAACATGTCTCCAATCATGGTTTTCACGGGATCACTATGAATCTATTAGTTTTCATTAATAGAATATCTTATATTATAGTTTTCTTGTGATCACTATGAACCTATTAGTTTTCACTGATAACATATCCATTTGATCAGTTTAAGGCATCCTACACAATTGATGTACTTGATCTTCTAGATGCAACTCTACTCACTTAGGAGTTAAGTCAGACCATACTAACTAATGAGACAACCTAGTTGGTTATTCTGGCCTTAAACTTCCCAAAAAATATAGTTATGGTTCATGATAATGTGAGTATGACATTAGTAAATATGAAAATACAACTAATCAATAAAATGAGCATATAGCATCCACACTTATATATGTTCAATTTATGGTATTGACATCATATAATTACATAATCTTAAGTAATAACTCCTCTTGGTAATTTCATATAAAAACTTGGGCTAAACAAAAATTTATTCCTTGAAACCCTTTATCATTATATATGATTGATCCCTCTAATTCATATATAAAATAAGAAAAATATAGCCCATTACTTTACCAATTTCACATGCAAATTTAAAATCAATTTGAATACTGCCATGTATACTTTCGGTATTAATATGAGGACGTCGCACCTCTTCATTATAGGTCATAATGTATAATATGCTAGTGTACTAGTATATGATTTTTGTTTGATGATAATAAACATATATATATTCGTTTAAATGTATTTGTTATTGTACTATTTTATTTTTCACATAATTAATTAAATATTTGTTGAATAAAATAAATAACTCAGAATTCAAAATTAACCAAATATTTTATTCAAACAAATATTTTATTACAAATTCGAATAGTACAAATTTAAGATCTCACTATACATTTACACATTGGCAATTACATTACAATTTCGATTACGTCACAAATTTCAATTTACAATTTTTCACCTCACTACATATTCACTCAACACTCGTATTTTTATCTTCGACTCTATTCCAGCTTGTATCCCGCATCTGAATTATCTGCAAAATAAACAATGACGCGGTAAAATTGAAAAAGAAATATTTTGCAATTCAAAATGAAGTATGTATTTTGAAAATGTTATTTGCCTCAGATATTTGGATTGTTCGTCATCATTGATTTTTTCCATCTTACACGTATAGCTTGTAACATGCACAGTGTATCACTGTACATGTCACAAGGCCGTGCACATCGATATACACTTGCGTGTTAGAACTGCAGGGACAGGTGAGCACAAGGTCAACCCCAACCAAATGGTGGATTCAACTCAAGTGCACACACATGGACAATATGAAATGACTCAAAGCTAATGCAATGAACAAAGGCAACAACAACCCATGAGACCAGACTCGAGTGAACCAAACCAAAGGCAAACACAAACACTCATGACAACAAAGGCACCGGATTCAATGACACATGAAGGCTCATAATTGAACCAGACTTGAAACAGAGGAAATTAAATGCATGCTGATTTTAATATGGCACCAGAGCAGTACACATGAAACTCATATACAACCAGAGAGCATGCAAGTGAAGATCAACTAAGATAACTGCAACACATGAGAGTGACAGCACGTAAGTCGAATATATTCGAAAATCAAAAAGGGGCAAAAATCACATACCAAATTATCATTCGAACTCGAAGTGACCTCATGTACGTAAGAGAATCTGTAACGACCCCAAATTTTTTATATATAATTAAATTAATAATTAATTGTATTTTTGAATAAAAATAGTAAAATTAATCGATTTAAGTGATACGAGTTTCCCCGAAACCCAAATAAATTTGGCATAAATCATTTTAAAATTTAAATATTGTATATATGTATAGGTGTATATATGAGTAGATTTGAATTTATATATATCTACATTTGATTTGAATTTAAAATCGTAAATAAACGAGTTAAGAAATAAAAATACAAAATTATATAAGATAAACAATAAAAATATCAAGTAAATACATTTGCAGGCAAGAATAGAAAATAAAATATGCATGTGAAGTTTAGTTATGCAAGAACAAGGTAAAAGAAGATAATACATATATTCAAGTTAAACAAATATACACAGGTAAGTACAGACTTGAGAAAGAAGACAGGCAATAAATGTTTAAATCTTTAGCATACAAATACATATCATTTCAGCCACCTAGTAGGGAATAAATATCAGGCTAGTCAAAAGAGGATAGCAATAAATATATTCAACTAAGTATAGGATTAAAGCAAAGGTATTGCAAAAAGAAAACAATATACATTCAATCTGGACAAAACAAATTGGATAAGTAATATAAGTGGGTAAACTTGAAAATAAACAAAAATAAGTACATAAAAGTAAAATATCTTTGTACAAATAAGATAAGTATGAAGACATATAGGAGACAAGCATTTAATGCAGCCTCCCAGCAAAACCAAAGCAGAGAAAAAGCATCGGCCTACTGTACAAACAAAAGAAAATATCCCTGATCTCTTTTGTACAAACCAAATTTATATCACCTGTATGCTCCAATTTATATATCAACTTTTTATTTCTTTTCGTTCATCACAACTGAGAGAAGATCAGAAGTAAAAGAAAATACATCATCTTTAAACTTAAACTAAAAATCAACTCAAACAAGAAGATAGAAGAAGAAAGAGTTCAACTTCATTAGCAAAGCAAAATTTCAAATTTACACCAGGCTATCTTTTGGTTCTCTGTTGTTTCTCTGAAAAACAAGGTGAGTAACTTAAATTTAAAATCTGTTTAAGTATGTTCACTTATGTTCTTATGTCTGAAATAAGTCTGTTTATATGAATATATATTTGTGCAATTCTTTGAATGTATTGATGCCTGACTATTTAATAGTCTGGAAAACATCTCTGTTATAAAATTTGAAGCTCAGGTTTAAAACAAAAATCAACCCTGCTTAATCTGTTGATTTTTTAGGACTTAGTATCTAAACAAGATAGGTTTGTTTGATCATAAAACACATTTTAAAATTTGAATTTGAGTTTACCAAGTAGAACTGCTCTGTAAAAACTTAAAGAACAGCCAATATTTAATATAAGTAAAATTTCAAACATTTTAAAATATCAATTCAAGTTTACAACTTGAATTCTTGCCTGTAATTAGGATTTTTAAAGCTATAATCACATTTTTGTGATTTGTATTTAAAGAGTTTACCTGTGTTGTTTGTTTTGGGGTTTTTAAGGGATCTCTGGTGAACCCAGCATTTCGGGTGGCCGGATTTGTGGTTGGAGATAGTGGAGTGACCAGGAAGTTTGGCAAAATTAGGTGGTGGATGATCGGAAACAGGTGGAGGCAGTGGTCGTGAATTTTAGTTGCTAAACCTAATTTGGTCTGGGTGGAGATTTTGGGTCAGTTCGATCTCCATGGAGCATCGAGTTTAACGGGGGTTCGGGAATTGGTAGAGGTGAAGTAGACGAAGCTGATGCCGGAATTTCGTGACCTCTGGTGGTCGAGGCGGTGAGATTGGATTGTTGACAGGTTTGAGGAGGTGTTGGGTTGCGTTTCCAGGTTTCGTTTTTTTCCCGATTTCGAATTCGAGGAATATGGTGATGCTCGAGTGGGTCGAGGATGGTTTTGGGATGATCGTCGATTTGTTCGACGATGAAGTGATGGCTGGAGAAGCTCGCCGGCACTGTGCACGTGCACGAGCTCGATTTTGTCTGAATATGGTGATGCCTGGGAGTTTTGTTTCCCTAGTTTCTCTCTCGTGTGTTTTCTCGAATAACTCGGTGCTTGACTCAAGTATGAGACGGGGGAAACTCGAAGTGAATGGGAAGGCTTAGGTCATTCGAGTGTTTACTCGAAGTAGGGAAGGGTGTGACTCGAAGCACTTTGCTTCGATCTCGGGTTGAGTTGGTTTGGTTACAGGTTTATATAAAACTGCCTGTAGCTTTTAATTTAAAGCAAATTTAAATAAATTTAAATGGTAAGCTAGTTATAACCAAAGTTAAACTAGTGTGAAGTTAGATTCAAATGGAATTTTGAATCTAAAAGTTTTAAAAAGAAATTTGGATTTTTCAAGTCAAAATTTAAACAAAAATTTAAATATGAATTCAAGTTTTGTTTGAATTCAAATCTGAAAATGTAAAGTAGTTTTAAACTGAATCTGCAATCGAGATAAATATAAATCAGTTTTGAATTGAAGGTTAGTGAAAATAATAATAAAGTTTTCAAATTTGAATTATTTTAAATAGTTTAAATGATATAAAATAAATTTGTAAATTGATTTGAATTTAAATGAAATTGGGTTTTAAATTCTTTGGACTTCTAGTGCAAAATGAATAATTCTCTAACTTGTAAAAATAAAAAAAAGGGTTTTGAAATTGTTTAAATCTTGTTAAAATTTATTTATTGTAAATTTAAAAATTCAAAATGAAATGTATGTTAAAACTTAAATTTCAAATAAAAATTTAAGTAAATTAGTTGGGACTTTTCTTATATGGGTTTATAAATTGATATTTAAATTTGGTTAATGTTAGATATCAAATCTTAAATTAAAAATGGAAATTGAATCTAAATTTGAAATGTAATGTTTAAATCCACTTTAATGAAGTCATTAATAAAGAAATAGATTACCTTAGAGATAATTAAGGTAATTAAGTGATTTAACTAATAAGATAATCAAGAATAAATTATTTAATTTATAAATTTATGATTTAGATTAATTTATAATTAGAGATTAATTAAAAGTAATTCAGGATTAATTACTTATTCTAATTTATTTTGGATTCTATTGGATGATTTGATTGTTTGATATCCCTGATATATGATGCTTTGTGATACACCCTGATTTATGTTGTGATCTGTGATAAATTATCTGTGATGTAATTTATTATCTGTGATATTTATATATCTGTGGTCTGTGCATAAACGATAAGCGTTATAGTTATATCGCTTATCAACTATATCCTGTATTTTGATCTGTGATGATTCATTGTGTTGCACTATTGTGTTAAACCCCTGGACTACACTTTTACACACACAAATATGGATTTCACGTGGAAATCGGTTAAGTCACATATGATTTAGATTCAATGTTTTTGAAATTGAAATTTTAATTTCAATTGATTTTGAACTTGGAAATTTGGGTTTAAAGTGAAAAGCTTTTGAAATGGAATTTCAAAGCTAAAACTTATTTTCGAATAACTTGATTAAGTTTTGAAGTTTAAATAATTTGATTTGAATTCAAGTTTAAAATTGAATTCTATGATTCGAAACTAGGAATTTAAGATGCTATACAAGTTATATGAATTTAAACCACTTTAAAAGTATAATTTTGGGAATTTGAATCTAACCCAAGAACCTTAACTCGTATAAATGAATCAGATTTCCAAAATGAAAACTATTTGTTTAAAAGAATAAAGGCTTTCATATAAGAAATGAAATTCCAGTTTAATTAAAGGAATTTCAAGATTGAATTGAAAAATGGTTTTTCTAAGTTATGAAGGAATTGTTTTGAAAGCTATGAATTAAATCTGTTTATTTTTAACAGATTTAAAATGATGTTTTGTTTAAACCATTTGAAATGGAATTGTTTTGAAAGCTATAAGTTAAATCTTTGTTTTAAAGATTTAACGAGTCAATCAAATTGAAATGAGAATTAATTAGGAAAATCTGTGAATGAATCTTTTGTTTAAAAGATTAAAGTGTGGAAATTGTTTAAACCATCGAAGGTTGTTAAAATAAATCTTTTTGTTTAAAAAGATTTGAAAATGGTAATTTGTCAAACCAGTTGAAAAGAAAGTTTGGGTTTAAGTTGTGACTTAATTGAAATCCAAATATCCATATATTTTTAAATATTACGCTCATTATTCGATTTAGCCGGGAGAGGACCTTTGTGTCATATAACCCATTCCGAATAGTGATCCGTCGTATATGGATAGCATTTGAAGACCGGTGTTGAAGACCGGGTGTTTACGAAAACGATAGGATAACCTATCGATTGTCTCTGCACTGGGTAGCTCCCGGTATAGAGATCCCCTAAGTGACGGGAAGTCCGATCGGGATTGTGAATATCCGGATTTGCAAGGGCTTTTTCGGAAGTGCCTTCGGTTCTGTTCGAACCCGGAACAGCTTTTATGGTTGCATGTCTGACATTACACTTTGAGATATAAAGCCGATTTCTTTCAAATACATTTATGTTGGTGGCGGAGAATTTATTCTCTTAGCTTAACACCCTTCTCTGAGACGTAAGAGCTCAGAGGTTATGTAGTTGAAGGTTATCAGCAATATACTCCCAATTTGGTAATGTGACATGCTGAGTGTTGCTGTGTGATGATCATCGTTTGATCATTTGTGATATGATCATTTGTTTGATCATTTATCTTTGTGATCATTACTTTGATCATCTGTTGACCCAAAGCATGGCTTTGTGCCAAAGCGTAGCTTTGCGGACGAGACTTCGTCAGGGCCTCACAGCCCGGAAATGGTCGAAACAGGAATGTTGCAGCAAGGTTATGAGGGTCGCGCCCTTTAGGGTATGTCATTTCCTTCTGGAAAAGGGTGGTATCATGGTATGGAGCCCAGATACTTACTCATGTGGACACACTTTATTTATTATGTGTGATGTTGGTTACCGAGGCCTCGGATAAAGGTCCCAAAGGACCGGGGGGTGGCATATTCGTGAGTTACCTGTTATAGGGGTAACCCGGCCTTGTGTTGGCAGAGAGCAGTTTGTCTCTCGGGACATCCCACCAGAGGCGATCCCATTCGGCAGGAGGAAAGGAAGTTCCTTAGCCTGACCATTTGTTGGAAATCCATCTTTCAATATGGAACTTGTACGGTTTTAGTTGTAGAACCTGCCATTTACTTATGGTGGTCACCACTGTTTAGATGGTAGCTATAGTAGGCATACGATACTGGTCGTATGTTGGCTAAGATTGATATTATACTTTCGAAATGTTTTCTGCACTATGCACTAATAATAATAATCCAATGATTTTGCGTAGTAATCATGTTTGGCTATCATAAGAAGAAATCTCCTCCAATTCTGCGTTTGCATTGTGTGTGTGGCGGGAGGTCTTATGGTAGTTTCATTTTCCAAAAGCATTGCGAATTGACTTTAAATTCTTTTGTTGTTCGTTTTTAAAGATAAACTGTTTTTGTTGCTCACACCAGTCCCATGACTGATCCGGAGTTTATTGTTCCCTTCCTAAACTCTGGGTGCCCACCATTTTCCACACGGGCAGTCTAGAGTTGGGTTTCTCAGATATTCAGGTTTAGTAGATTATCTGGAGCTGGTTCAGTTCTTGGAGTTCAGAACTGCACTTGCTTCTCTCTATGGTTCGAGCTTGATACTGGAGTCATTGGATTCATTCTCTCTGACTGATCTTTTGGAGTTATCATTTCTGCTTTCCGCTGTATTATTATTTATCTCTGATATTGTTGTATCATATTGATATCATTGTTGTATATCATTTTGGATATTGTATTCATTGGATTGTATATGATATCATCTTTTTTCCGCTGTGTTGTTATACTTAATGGTGTTATAAGCTCCGAAGAACCAGATTCGGCGTTTGAATCTACGGCATTTTGAGTACAAGTGAAGTATGGATGCCGATTTTCGAAGGTCGACTTTTGGGTCTTTACAGAATCGAAGAAGCATCGAAGCTAATTGAGGAACATGAGAGTGAAAGCAATCAATTCAAACGTATAATTCAAGCGGTGACTTCAATTCTCAAAACCCTATATTTGTGAAGAGGAACAAAAAAGAAATGATCGACCAAACGAGAATACACGAGTATACAAGGAAAAAGGGGAGACGATCTCTATTTAGTATTTAAATTGGGTTGACCTTACTTTTCTACTAGGCTTTAGTTAATATAATAGGGTTTTGATTTTATTTTGTTTTTAGTCTATTCTTATTTGTATAATTTTCCTTTTTAAATAGTGTAATTTCTAGTCGTGTGACTAGGGACAAACTACGGTGCGTAGTTTAAGAATTCGCAACTCGGTGGCTGAGTTGTGGCAGGGTTTTGAGCGTAGAGTTAGGTTAGTCATTAGTATGTGTCGCAAGTTTATGTGTGTAAGTGTCTGACTACTTAATTTCTATTAGAAACCTTGGGGGCAGCATGTAGGCAGGTTATTGCCGAAGCTGCGTAAATCTATGTTGTTCTATTTCTGCTTTTATTATTCTGCTATTATCTATGCTACAATTATTATATATATTTCCATATTAATTTTTATTATTATTAGTATCACCCTATTCATCCCCCCTACGGTTAAATCGATCTTACAAGTGGTATCAGAGCAAGGTTAATAGCAAGAATGTCTAACCCTAGTTGCAAATCAAGCGAGAGTCAGTCCAGTATTATTCCTCCTATTTTTGATGGAACAAATTTTTTAAATTGAAAATTAAAAATGAAATTTTATTTAAAATCTGTTAATTTTAAATGTTGGGATATTATTGAAAATGGGTGTGATATAATAGACAACAAAAATACTTTGATTAATGCTCTTGTTATGCATATACTATATTCTAATATTAATCAACATAATTTTAATTTTATCTCTCATTGTGAAAGTGCACAGGAAATCTGGAATACTTTTGATGCAATATATGGTGCAAAAGTCCACAATGGTGAGAAATCCTTCATAATCGACTCAGTTAAAGAAACGTGTTTGACAGGATTTGCAAAAGACAGCAGTGATGAAGATTCAATAGCCGATAAGATAAGTGATTTTCCATTCAATGATTTAGTTCGCTTGTGCCAAAAATAAATTGAAAACAATAAAGCTCTTGAGATGAAAAATAATAAGTTGAAAAGGGAACAAGCTAAACTACGTCAGAAAAATAACGATTTGGAAAATGAGCGTAAAAATATTAAGAAAAATAAAAATTCTAATTGCGAAAGGTGTTTGAACTATGAAAATGATTTTTCCTGTTTTCATGAAAACTTCCAAAAGTTAGAAAACAAAATTTTAATTTGGTAGAAGAACGAAACTGAGTAGATTTGTAGAAATAATATTTTGCAAAAAGAGTTGGATAGTTTTAAGAAGTCGGAAAGTTCTAAAAGTGTGATTTTTGAAAAGAAATTAAATGAGGTCAACGAAAATTTCAAAACCCTTGACAAATAAAACGTGATTTCTGAAATTATTTGATTAAATCACGAGTTTGAAAAGGAGATTGAAAAAATCAAGGATTTTGAAAAAATTGAATTTAAAAAACTCTAACTTTTTGAAATTGAGATGCTAGAAATTGAGAATAAAATTAGAGAGCTTCAAAATGAAAATAAGGGATTGAAAATGAATAGTTTGAAAAAAGAGATAGTACCATTAGTTGTTGTTCGAAGATAATAAATGAAAATAAACTTTTAAAATCCAAAGTTAATAAACTTGATTTGATTACTCAAAAATTTTCCCCAAGAGAAAAATCATTTAATATGCTCTTAGAAAATCAACTCTTCATGAATAAAAGGAAAGGATTTGGATTTGCAAAAGTGTCAAAATATGAACAAACGACTAATAACACTGTCAAGGGGAAAAGTGTGATACCCAAATGCGTAAAGAGTGGAAATATTGGACATGGCAAGAATAATTATCTAAATATATATAAACCAGTTAAACAAATATGGATTCCAAAAGGTACGAATATAAATGGTTTGAAATTTAAACAAATTTGGATTCCCAAGGGTACAATTGTAAATGTTAACGGTTTGTTATGTAGACAAATTTAGGTACCAAAGAGTTCAATAGATAATAATAATGGTCCTACATCCTTTGTTAGACCACTTGCCTTCTCCAAAATTTAGACACATAAGTGGGCTAAGGAACAAATTTGATGGAGATAGATTTCGAGTTGTTCTAGGTGATTGATAAACTAAAATTTAAATGTTCCTTAGCCTATAAAGATCAGATGGAGATCATCGCATTTCGGATATCACGGAATAGAAGGAAAGTGAGGTATGATCTCTTAAATCAATTTTTGTTCACATATTAATTATGTATTCATCGACATTGTTGAAGTATTTCTGCCATATCTTAGACATATCAACTTTTATTTTTGAAATTCTTGAAGTTCTGGAAAGCTAATCGATAATGCTACAACTTTTCTGTTTTTTTTTAATATTTTATTGGTTCACTTTGAAATGTCAAGAAAAACCGATTTGACGAGTTTTTTGAATGTATGTTTTGCTCAATATAGGTTACTTGTGCTTGATATCAATGGACGTGCTGAAAATTTCAAAAAGAACAATTTAAGTGTTGAGGAGTATACGTTTTTCTTATATACCACTATATATCACCATGAATATCTCAAATACAAATGGTATCTGATATCATCTCACGTTGAAATCATTTTTGCAATTATTTAATTATTTATATTGATTTCCAACTAGAAGTCATTTTCACAAAACCCCCTACAGAAAATTGATTTTCACTTATTTTAATTTTTGAAACTTGGGTTTTCATCATGTTAAAAATACTCTAGTATATTTCAGTAAGAGATTTACTCTAGAAAAGATAACCATTGACCAATCGAATCTTTTGGAACTTATCAAAATTATTATAGTGCATGAAAAGTGATAGATAATGATTAAATTATATTTCATAACAAGAAGAAGTATAATTTTATAATTTCATGAAAATTAAACTAATTTTATAATATTTAGATTAGTACTAATTCCATGATCATTTCTATCACTTTCACCTTTTCTGTCAATCCATACATCATAATATAGTGTGCAGAATCTGGTATTTCAAAATAAGGAAATATTTTTTTTGTAAAATAATAATATCCTAAAGTATTCACTCTCATTTAAAAGTCCTCGCGGTTATGCATGGGTGAATTACTTGAATTTCTATACATGGGCTTCCATTCTCATTTAAAAGTCCTCGTGGTTATGTATGGATGTGACGCATATAAGAAATGCATAAATATCAAGTTTATTCTAATCTCATTTAAAAGTCCTCACGGTTATGCATGGTTAAAAAATACTTGACATTTTTAAAAAAAATAAAAGGGTAACTACTAACCTCATTTAAAAGTCCTAACGGTTATGCATGGTTAGTGGGTGCTTCACATTTTTTCTGTATAATGTTTAAACAGAGAAAATGCACAAATTATTCTTTTATTGAAAATATCAAACTCTAGTCACTACATAAAATATTCCATAATACTACCATTTCTCTAAAGTGGAGATTGTTTCTAATTAATAAAATATTATGATTTTTGTTTGATTAATTGGAATTTGAAATTAACATTTCCCTCTTGATTTGATTTATATTTTTAATCAAAATCGCAGCTATTTCAATTACTATTTTTTTTGATGATAACAAAAGGGGGAGAGAGGTTAAGATATTGATTCTTGAGAAATATTCATACTAATATTCGAAAGTGTTTTTATTCAAAGTTATTTTTAATTAATTTTTCAGTTTTAACTACATGCATCTGTGTAGGGGTAGCTTTGTTGTAGGGGGATCATTCAAATATGGAGAGCTAATAGAATCCATCAAAACAAAATACATTTAATAGAGTCAAAATCTTAATATATGTTTGTAATCATCAAAAGGAGGAGATTGTAGAATATGCTAGTGTACTAGTATATGATTTTTGTTTGATGATAATAAACATGTATATATTCATTTAAATGTATTTGTTGTTGTACTATTTTATTTTTCATATGATCAATTAAATATTTGTTGAATAAAATAAATAACTCAGAATTCAAAATTAACCAAATATTTTATTCAAACAAATATTTTATTACAAATTCGAATAGTACAAATTTAAGCTCTCACTATACATTTACACATTGGCAATTACATTACAATTTCGATTACATCACAAATTTCAATTTACAATTTTACACCTCACTGCATATTCCCTCAACACTCGTATTTTTATCTTCAACTCTATTCCAACTTGTATCCCACATCTGAATTATCTACAAAATAAACACTGACGCAGTAAAATTGAAAAAGAAATTTTTTGCAGTTAAAAATGAAGTGTGTGTTTTGAAAATGTTATTTGCCTCGGTTATTTGGGTTGTTATTCATCATTGATTTTTTCCATCTTACACGAACAGCTTGTAAAATGCACAGTGTATCACTATATATGTCACAAGGTCGTGCACACCGATATACACTTGCATGTTAGAACTGCAGGGACAGGTGAGCACAAGGTCAAACCCAACCATATGGTGGATTGAACTCAAGTGCACACACATGGACAATATGAAATTACTCGAAGCTAATGCAATAACCAAAGGCAACAACACCCCACGAGACCAGACTCGAGTGAACCAGACCAGAAGCAAACACAAACACTCACAACTACAAAGGCACCGTATTCAATGACACATGAAGGCTCATAATTGAACCAGACTTGAAACAGAGGGAACTGAATGCATGCTGATTTTAATATGGCACCAGAGCAGTACACATGAAACTCATATACAACCAGAGAGCATGCAAGTGAAGCTCAACTAAGGTAACTGCAACACAAAACCACACCACACATACATACAAGACCACATGACAATATGGGTAACAAGACTTCAAACGGATCGATGTAGTGCAACAAACCATGGATAATGCAACCATGTATAAAACAACTAGACTGGAAATGTGCAACAAAAAAGTCACATTCATACAACATGTGAACCAGTTCACAATGAGATGCAAATCAATCACAGTTTCAAACTGAAGTGAACCATACCAAGATCCAGACCATAATGCATTCAATCAGACTTCAAACATACAAATCGAAACTCCATGATGCAACAACACATACTGATTTATATATATGCTTATGGTCAGATACAAGGCAGTACATGAAGCAACTCCACAAACCAGTGGAGCATGACTTCAACATGAAACTAGACCACTACAGAATGCACAATAAGTCTAACTACAAACTTATATGTATGCATATATGCAATTATATACATACACATAATAGCACAAGTAAGTAGGCAATAGGATAACTCAGCTAACAAGTTATAAATGTACAAGAACCAAGATCACAAACTCGAAGAAATCAAAATTACAAATGCAACATGAATGAATACAGGTTTAGGTAAACCAGAGAATACAAAAGGCAATATGGAAGAAAATCAAACATGATGAGTAGCAGTTTCAAACCAAGTCAAGACCGAGATGAACAAATTCAACAAAAGTCAAAAATATTTGAAAATAGAAAGAGCTTGATGAACAAGCATCACAAATTCGAAAAATTAGAAAACCAAACGCAAGCCTTGGTGACCAAGCAAAGTATATCAGTATATCAGAAAAATATTCAAATTGATTAAGTCCAGACCATATCAAAATTCAAATAACAAAGTCATAGGAGAAAAGGCCGGTGCAAATTCAAATTTATCAAGCAACACGTATGAAATGAAAAAGTCAGAAAATATCACCAACGTTCAATTACAAATCAATGGCCGAGCATAGCAATGTGAAAAATTCAAAGTGAATTATACGAACGTATATTTAAGGATGTTATCCCTATAAATTAAAACCCAATTTCATCATCGGCATTCAAGAGTTCGAGCTCAAGCAATTAAACAGAGCATAAAGTTGAATATATTCAAAAATAAAAAAAGGGCGAAATCACATACCAAATTATCATTCGAACTCGAAGCAACCGCATGTACGCAAGAGAATCAAAGAAGCATCGAAGCTAATTGTGGAACATGAGAGTGACATTAATCAATTCGGACGTATAATTCAAGCGGCGTCTTAAATTCTCAAAACCCTAAATTTTTGAAGAGGAACGAAAAGAAAGGATCGGCCAAAAGAGAATACACGAGTATACAAGGAAAAAAGGGAGACAGTCTATATTTAGTATTTAAATTGGGCCGGCCTTACTTTTCTATTCGGCTTTAGTTTAATATAATAGGGTTTTGATTTTACTTTGTTTTTAGTCTATTCTTATTTGTGTAATTTTCTTTTTTAAATAGTGTAATTTCTAGTCGTGTGACTAGGGACAAACTACGGGGCGTAGTTTGAGAATTCGCAACTCAATGGCTGAGTTGTGGCAGGGTTTGGAGCGTAGAGTTAGGTTAGTAATTAGCGGGTATGTGTAAGCGTCTGACTACTTAATTTATAGTTGAAACTTTGGGGGCAGCACGTAGGCAGGTTATTGCCGAAACTGGGTAAATCTGTGTTGTTCTATTTCTGCTTTTATTATTCTGCTATTATCTGTGCTGCAATTATTATATATATTTCCGCATTAATTTTTATTATTATTAGTATCACCCTATTCACCCCCCCTCTAGGGTGAAATCGATCCTACACATAATGCCATATATTAGAAAATGTTCATCATCGAAAACTTACGGCATTAATACAGACGGCGTGGGATGTCACATCCCTTCATAATAATGTTTAAATAAAAGTTCTGATTTTATAATGTCAATAGACTATAATGCCAAAATTATCGTTACCGTATATATGTTGTCGAACCTATTGAATATATCCTTTTATACTTAAAACATATGGATGTCGATATTGATAAAGTTTGACATTGCCATTATAAACTATTGATACAGACTGCTTTAAAATACTAAGGTCGACATTTTTGACTTCCAACACCAATCCTCAAAACGGTTAACATTGATTTCATAAAACTGACCTACTATGCCGCTCTGATAAGAATGCCAAAATTGATAACATGTTGCATCATTGCTATTCTATATCGATGTTGAAAGTATGTATGTAACGATCCTGAAATTTTGATATTGGAAATCAGGATATTTAATTGATTTTAAATATCTGATATTTAATTTAATTTGAAATTCAAATATCAAAGTAAATTTGGTAAATTAATTACTAAATTTAATCGTTAAATCTGGATAAAAATTTGAATCTTCAGTTTTAAGCCGATTAAAAATATTTTCAAAGCTTAGAAAATTTATATTGACAATACTGAAGATAACGGAAGCTTCAGAATTTGATTTGAAACTGTTTTGTTCAGTTTTGAATTTTTTTCATTTGAATCGATATTTAAAAATAGCGTTCCGGGGCACAGTCTCGAAATTCTACGAAACCAGTTCCATTGGATCCGTAATATTGTATTATTATCGAATTTCAATTTTCGTAATGTTTGGAGTGATCGTTTGGCCGTACGATAAACAAACGCGCTGAAATTAAATCGAAAATTTAATTTAATAACTGGTCCAAAAAGCTATCTTCTCCATACGATCGAATTTGGACTCGAAACCTTTTCCATTTCGTTCAGAATAGGGGTTTAACCTTATAAACGCCTAGCGGCACGCATCGATAGGAGGTCGAGATTTTGAGTTGCGTGTTTCGAGACGGTTTAGATTTAAATAATGTTTATATTCAAAATTGTTTTGACAAAAGTTTTCTCAGCAACCTTCTCTTCTCTCAAACACGTGTTTCCCTTGGTATAACATGTGTCCTACCTAATAAACACGTGTCTCCTCTAAATAAGAAAATCAAATGGTCGAACCTAGCATTGCAGATAAGTTCAAAGATAAAAAAATGAATGGCCAAACAAAAATCAAAAATTCACTCGTTCTTTTCGTTCCCCTTTCTCTTTGAATTCAAAAATCAAATGGCCGAAGTAAAACAAAATTTAATGGCGACTATTTTGTGCCTCTACAAATTTATCCAGATCGACGAACTCGCGTTCGATCGGAGGCATCACAGCACGCGAAGCACCTTGCGTTCATCTTCTCGCTTCAGGGTTGCGAGCGAAGCAACTGTCGATTCTAGGACGTGAGCTCGATTTGGTGGCTCGTCGATGGTAACGGAAGCTCGAGGATAGGAGGCGACTTCATCGGCTATGGTGGATAAGGCATCGCGTAACTCGATTCGAACTCGAGCCAGGGGGCTTGACCGGTGGTTTCGATTCGAGCATTGGCGATGTCGATGCGACTAGAGTCTCGAGCAGCTAGGGTTTCGTGAGTCGTTTCGATTGAGGCCAGGTCTGTCACGCTTGCATACGCGACTTGGAGAGTTGTTCGATAGGCTGGAAGCAGTCGAGGAATGAAGGTATTCGATTCTTGTTCTCAGTTCAATTTGATCACCTATATATATATATATATATATATATATATATATATGCAGTTATGTAGTTTGAACGTTAATAAGAATAACAGAAAATTTATTTTGTGTTGAAACATAACAGTGAATTTTAAATGTATTTAATCTTAATTTATGGTATATATATATATATATATATGTATATGTGAATAAATTTACAGTAATGGAAATGTTTACAGTGAAGAGAAAAAAAATTAGCTGTTAAGCAGTTTTAAAAATCTTTAAGTTAATCTTAGTTTAATTTAAACATATGTAGATTATTTTGAAAAATAAAATAAAAATATAGACACAGTGAGATATATATACAGAAAATTTATATAAGATTTTGGAAGGGAAAATGTATATAAGGGTTTATGTAGATTATTAAAGGAAACCTAGTTTAAATTAAAATTATTAAATGGAAATTGATTTGCCCAATTGATCAAAATATTAATCAATTGTGTAAAATTGTTTATACAAGGTTAAAATGGAAGAAAACAAACTGAAATGGGATGGATTGCAAAATAAAAGCAAAGGTGAGATCTTCTCACTCAGATTTAAAATTGAATTGCAGTTATTGATTTTGTTGATTGCTGTTTGGATGTGATATTAGATATAGTAGGATATATCTATATATATAGCAATATATATATATATATTGGCATATGTATATATTGCAGTTGTTGATTTCCCGCATTGTATAGCGGATGAGACCCTATTGCGCCGTTAGTAAGCGGATGATATTTTTATAAAATCCTATATACCGCGATATTCCACCTCGAAGTGGAATTGGTATTGTGCTAACATCTGTGGATGCAGGGAAACAGGTTGGAGGGATCCAACTGGATTCCTCAAAATTATTTGAGTATTATTCCATATGTGAATGATGTGATTTATTGATAATCTGTGGATGATTTATTGATAATTGAAATTGTTGAAGGCTAAAATCTAGTCGAATGTATTTTTGGTATCATTGGATACCAGAAATGAATATAAATTGGATTTTGAAATTAAAGTGGAAAACTTTAAATGAATTTATTTTTAAGAATTGAATTTATTTGAAAGAAAGAATTTTAAAGTATTAAAATGGATTGTCGAAATCTTATTGAATAAATTCCAAGATATGGGAAAAGATTTTTTTTAAATGAATTTTTAATAGTATTATTCGGAAGTTGGAAAATTTATTTGAAATGGAATTTTAAATGGTTTGGAAGATATAAAGGAATTTATTTTAAAGGCGATAAATTTGTTGAAATCCAATTGATAATTGATTTTGTATTGAAGAAATAATTTGGGAAATCGATATAAAAATCTATTTGGTGTTTGAATGAAAATCGATTTTTGGTGTTGAGAATAAATTTGTAAATCGATTTGTAAAATGATTTGGTATTTGGGATTAAAATTAGAATAATTTTGAAATATGATTCGGTGTTGAAGTAAATTTAGAAATCGATTTGGAATTTGATTTGGAGTTTGAAATAAAATTGAGAAATCAATTTGAAAGTCGATTTGGTGTTGACAGTGAATATTTGAGAATGTAAATTCCGAATAGAATTTATAAAGGAAGGGAAATTTGTTTTAAAAATAAACGTTGATTTATTTTTAAAGTGTGAGAAATATGATTTGGAATCGGTTTTCAAAGTGATGAAGTGTGGAAATACATTTACAGTTTTGGAATGTAAATTTGATATAAATCGATAAGGATTTATTTAAATGAATATGATTTGGAAATTGTTTTCAAATGGTTGAAGTATAAACCATATATCGTGAAGATATTTTGAAATTAAATAATTTGGGAAAATTATTTGAATCTGATGATTGTTATGAATATAGTTGATAGTTAAATCACCGACTATCAATATTGCCTTTGAAATGGCATTTGAATTTGTTTTTAAACAAACGCTTATTATTCGGTTTAGCCGGGAAAGGACCTTTGTGTCAGATAACCCATTCTGAATAATGATACGACGATATGGATCGTATTGAAGACCGGTGGTGAAGGCTGGGTATTTGTGAAAACGATAGGATGACCTATCGATTGTCTCTGCACCGTTAGCTACGGTATTGAGATTTCCTTTGTGATGGGAAGTTTTATCGGGATTATGAATATCCGGATTGCAAGGGCTTCTTCGGAAGTGCCTTCGGTTCTGTTCGAACCCGGAACAGACTTGTATGGTTACATATCTGACATTACGTTTTGAGATGTAAAGCTGATTTCTTTCAAATACATTTTTGTTGGTGGCGGAGAATTTATTCTCTTAGCTTAACACCCTTCTCTGAGACGTACGAGCTCAGAGGTTATGTAGTTGAAATTTATCAGCGATATATTCCCAATTTGGTAATGTGGCATGCTGAGTGTTGCTGTAATGATGATCATTTATTGATCATTTGTGATCAAAGCATGGCTTTGTGAAAAAGCATAGCTTTGTGGACGAGACTTCGTCGGGGCCTCACAACCCGGAAATGGTCGAAACAGGAATGTTGCGGCAAGGTTATGAGGGTCGCGCCCTTTAGGGTATGTCATTTCCTTCTGGAAAGGGGTGGTATCATGGTATGGAGCCCAGATACTTACTCATGTGGACACACTTTATTTTTATGTGTGATGTTGGTTACCGAGCGCTCGGATAAAGGTCCCAAAGGATCGGGGATGACATATTCGTGAGTTACCTAGTTACAGGGGTAACCCGGCCTTGTTGGCAGAGAGCAGTTTGTCTCTCGGGACGTCCAGCCAGAGGCGATCCCATTCGGCAGTAGGAAAGGAAGTTCCTTAGCCTGACCATTTGTTGGAAATCCATTTCCCAATACGGAACTTGTATGGTTTTAGTTGTAGAACCTGCCATTTACTTATGGTGGCGCCCCACTGTTTAGATGGTAGCTATAGTAGGCATAGTTCGAAATGTCTATGCTGGCTAAGATTAATATTATACTTTCGAAATGTTTTCTACATTAGACATTAATAATAATATCCAATGATTGGCGTAGTAAGCATCTTTGACTATCATAAGAAGAAATCTCCTCCAATTCTGCGTTTGCATTGTGTGTGTGGCGGGAGGTCTTATGGTAGTTTCATTTTCCAAAAGCATTGCGAATTTGTTTTATTCTCTTTGTGAAAATAACTATTTTACGATCTCATACCAGCCACCATGACTGACTCGGAGTTTATTGTTCCCTTCTAAACTCTGGGTGCCTATAATTTTCCACACGAGCAGCCTAGAGTTATTTTTATTAGGATATTCTGGATATTCTAGAGCTTTGGGGATAAGCTGGATGGCGAGACGTACTTCCGTACTTGTTATTTATTTCTGCTGTGTATTTTGTATGTGGACAGGTTTATATAACTGTCTATTATTGTATCGAGTTGTATATTGACTCTGATGATGTATTGTATAACTGATATAGTTCTTTGTTTAAAAGACTAGTGATTATCTATTATATTTTATTCCGCTGTGAAATGTGAGATTCTGATATTGTTTCTGTTTCTGTATTTTTCTGTTCTCCTTTTCTTCTGTCTTCTTCTACCTCTTCTTTTAACCCTAATGGTTCGATTTTCCGGCATTCGATTGCGCGGCATTTGATACAGTGGACGTATTAATGTCGACTTTCGAGCGTCGAAAAGTCGTTATCATTACAAGTGGTATCAGAGCATCCGGTTAAGCAACAACCCTGCTCTGTTGGGTGTTACTCATTAGAGATAGAGTCAGTAGTTCTCTAGAATGAGTGTGAGTGTAATAATAGATATGAGCGCGTATTTGTTAGTGAATATAAAATTTGTTTTATATTGTGTTGACTTATCAGTTGATTGTTTATAGATTCTGGTCGGTGCAGTCTGGCCAACTGTAATCGATAGGGGTTTCTAAACTCTTAAACAAGATAAACTGACACAGTATTGTTTTAAATAGGGTAAATGAAGTAATTTTGCCCAAAACTATTTTTGTATAGAAAAGAAATCATTTTTCTATGAATTATTATTGTATATGGATGTTTGGTTGTTAGGAAGTGATAACATTGAAATATTATCATCGTTATATGAAAATTGAATAAGATATAATGGTATAACAGAAGATTTAGAGATAAATTCATTTAACAAATGAAATTTATAAATATGGACTGAAAGATGAGGAATTGAATTCATATACAAATGGAATTTGTAAATGTGATTTATAATTGAAATAGAATTCCAAGAAAATATTTGAAAATAAAATTCACAAATGGAATGTAAAATAAGTTGATAACTTATAAAATATTTAAAGTTAAATTGAAATGAAATTCAAATATAAGGAATGAAATTGTGAATAAACAAATGAAGCTACATTTGTAAATAAATGAATTGGAATTGAAGAAATGAAATGAGATTTGATATGAATAAAGTTGAATAAAAATCCAAACTTGGAATAAAATAAAGTGGATTAAATTCAAGTAAACTAACCTGATAAATTGTTAATTCATAAAGTAATGAATTGGAAGTTAGTTAAATTAAGTTGAGTTGTGAACTAAATTTAAAATGGGTTGAATTTGCAAATAAATTCAAGTAAGCAGAAATTAATTGTAATTTCCTTGTTATTGATAAAATGAATTCACGATGAATTGAATATGGAAGTTGAAATTCAAAATGAATAAGTGAATATACTAATTGAATTAAATTAGTGAATGGAATAAATTTGATAAATGAAAATCAAATCAAGAATTGAAATTGGAAATTTTTTACAAGGAAATGAATTTGAGTTTTGAATTGAAATAGCTTAAGTAAATATTGGACAGTAACTCAAATTTAAGTGAAGCTTTGAAATGGTTTAAATGAAAACTTAGTTGATTAATGAGTTGAAATGCGAAATTGAATAGTGATAAATGTATAACTTCAGTAATGAAGTGAAAATAAATACAAGAAGTGTATATAAATATTTGCATTGTTGTTGTCGAGTTTTGTACGATGGTTTTGAACAAAAATCGAATGGTTTTGTAAATATGGAAGTAAATTTAAATTGAAATGGAATCAATTTAAATGATTGTTAGTTCAATTAGTCATTTAGTTGCATGAAAATTAACAAGTCTAAATAGAAAGAATTATCGTTTGCAAAAACGAGATTGTATAAATTCTATGAGTTAATAAAAGCAAATAGAAATTGAATGTGAATTAGATGAAAGCGATTTAAATTGAATTGAAACCTTATGAATTGCTAATGGAATTTATTTTGGATGTATGGCTAATGAAATCTATATATTTGTTATTGAAATAAGTGAATTGTTAAATAGATTTCCTATATTTGTCACTTACCTGTTTAAATTGAGTAAGTGCAGGTTTTTGAAGCCGTTTGGCTGCATTTTAGGTTGCGCAAATGCTAATAATAAACTGCTTTGCTTAAAAATGCTAAAAAGGTACGCCTACGCAATAAAAATAGGAAATATGAACTGTTTTTCTGCTTTTCCGACCGAGTGGGTCGATGTATATATATTTATATCTTTTGTCAAATTGCAAAAGCTCCTCCGTACAAAGGAGACTCCGCCAAAATTATCTAAAAATTTTGGGAGTTAGAAAATTTTTTGAAAATTTGGAAAAAAAAGTTTTGTTAACGGAAATTTGATTTTCAAATTGTAATGGGAATCTAGGAATTGAACTAGAAAAGGTAAATAAGATTCAATCTTCGAAGTTAAAGATGAATCGAATTCAAGAAAATTTGAATGAAAATCTGAATGAAAATTTGAAAATAAAAAGAATTCAAATTGAGTTGAAATTGTAAATTGAATTCAATGGAATTGAAAATGCAAAGTTGAATGAATATAGAACTTTGTTTGTGTAGTGAAAATAAATATAAAAAGTATGTAAATGCTTATGTTGAACTTAAGAAATGAATAGTGTAAATTCTTAAGTAAAATTTAGAATTGAGAAATATCCTAAGTTAATAAGTGAATAAATTTAACTAGAATGTTGTAATTGGACATTATTTGTTAAGTAAAATATACAGGGTATTTGAGATTGGATTTTGATTTTGAAGATGAAATTGAATTTCTCAACAAAAGGTATGTATTCGAATTTCGATATGAAATTTGATGAGTTTCTGATTTTGCCACTTGGCATTTTGTTTTCTTTTGAAATCTGAGGGTCCGTAGGGACGTTTTGTAGTTGTACCGTATTAGCCGCTCAAAGGAGACGCTGGCGAATTTTTTCGAAAATTTCGAGAGTTAGAAAATTTTTGAGAAATTTTGGATAATTTACAATTTGAATTTAAATTGAAATTTGAATTGTGAAGTAAAATGAAAGTTGTTTGAAACTATGAAAATGTTTAGAAAGTTAGTTGAAGTGATAACGAATCTTTAATAAAAAGATTTGGGTTTGAAAACTGTTTGGTTTGGTAAAACGATAAACGGGAATTAGATCATTTTTCTTTGCTTGTAACTTCGGGGCGAAATTCTTTTAAGGGGGGAAGATTGTAACGACCCTGAAATTTTGATATTGGAAATCAGGATATTTAATTGATTTTAAATATCTGATATTCAATTTAATTTGAAATTCAAATATCAAAGTAAATTTGGTAAATTAATTATTAAATTTAATCGTTAAATCTGGATAAAAGTTTGAATCTTCAGTTTTAAGCCGATTAAAAATATTTTCAAAGCTTAGAAAATTTATATTGACAATACCGAAGATAACGGAAGCTTCAGAATTTGATTTGAAACAGTTTTGTTCAGTTTTGAATTTTTTTCATTTGAATCGATATTTAAAAATAGCGTTCCGGGGTACAGTCTCGAAATTCTACGAAACCAGTTCCATTGGATCCGTAATATTGTATTATTATCGAATTTCAATTTTCGTAATGTTTGGAGTGATCGTTTGGCCGTACGATAAACAAACGCGCTGAAATTAAATCGAAAATTTAATTTAATAACTGGTCCAAAAAGCTATCTTCTCCATACGATCGAATTTGGACTCGAAACCTTTTCTAGTTCGTTCAGAATAGGGGTTTAACCTTATAAACGCCTAGCGGCACGCATCGATAGGAGGTCGAGATTTTGAGTTGCGTGATTCGAGACGGTTTAGATTTAAATAATGTTTATATTCAAAATTGTTTTGACAAAAGTTTTCTCAGCAACCTTCTCTTCTCTCAAACACATGTTTCCCTTGGTATAGCACGTGTCCTACCTAATAAACATGTGTCTCCTCTAAATAAGAAAATCAAATGGTCGAACCTAGCATTGCAGATAAGTTCAAAGATAAAAAAATGAATGGACAAACAAAAATCAAAAATTCGCTCGTTCTTTTCGTTCCCCTTTCTCTTTGAATTCAAAAATCAAATGGCCGAAGTAAAACAAAATTTAATGGCGACTATTTTGTGCCTCTACAAATTTATCCAAATCAACGAACTCGCGTTCGATCGGAGGCATCACAGCACGCGAAGCACCTCGCGTTCATCTTCTCGCTTCAGGGTTGCGAGCGAAGCAACTATCGATTCTAGGACGTGAGCTCGATTTGGTGGCTCGTCGATGGTAATGGAAGCTCGAGGATAGGAGGCGACTTCATCGGCTATGGTGGATAAGGCATCGCGTAACTCGATTCAAGCTCGAGCCAGGGGACTTGACCGGTGGTTTCGATTCGAGCATTGGCAATGTCGATGCGACTAGAGACTCGAGCAGCTAGGGTTTCGCGAGTCGTTTCGATTGAGGCCAGGTCTTTCACGCTTGCGTACGCGACTTGGAGAGTTGTTCGATAGGCTGGAAGCAGTCGAGGAATGAAGGTATTCGATTCTTTTTCTCAGTTCAATTTGATCACCTATATATATATGCAGTTACGTAGTTTGAATGTTAATAAGAATAACAGAAATTTATTTTGTGTTGAAACATAACAGTGAGTTTTAAATGTATTTAATCTTAATTTATGGTATATATATGTATATGTGAATAAATTTACAGTAATGGAAATGTTTAAAGTGAAGAGAAAAAAATTTGCTATTAGGCAGTTTTTAAAATCTTTAAGTTAATCTTAGTTTAATTTAAACATATGTAGATTATTTGAAAAATAAAATAAAAATATAGACACAATGAGATATATATACAGAAAATTTATATAAGATTTTGGAAGGGAAAATGTATATAAGGGTTTATGTAGATTATTAAAGGAAACCTAGTTTAAATTAAAATTATTAAATGGAAATTGATTTGCCCAATTGATCAAAATATTAATCAACCGTGTAAAATTGTTTATACAAGGTTAAAAGTGGAAGAAAACAAACTGAAATGGGATGGATTGCAAAATAAAAGCAAAGGTGAGATCTTCTCACTCGGATTTAAAATTGAATTGCAGTTATTGATTTTGTTGATTGCTGTTTGGATGTGATATTAGATATAGTAGGATATATCTATATATATAGCAATATATATATATATATTGGCATATGTATATATTGCAGTTGTTGATTTCCCGCATTGTATAGTGGATGAGACCCTATTGTGCCGTTAGTAAGCAGATGATATTTTTATAAAATCCTATATACCGCGATATTCCACCTCGAAGTGGAATTGGTATTGTGCTAACATCTGTGGATGCAGGGAAACAGGATGGAGGGATCCAACTGGATTCCTTAAAATTATTTGAATATTATTCCATATGTGAATGATGTGATTTATTGATAATCTGTGGATGATTTATTGATAATTGAAATTGTTGAAGGCTAAAATCTAGTCGAATGTATTTTTGGTATCGTTGGATACCAGAAATGAATATAAATTGGATTTTGAAATTAAAGTGGAAAACTTTAAATGAATTTATTTTTAAGAATTGAATTTATTTGAAAGAAAGAATTTTAAAGTATTAAAATGGATTGTCGAAATCTTATTGAATAAATTCCAAGATATGGGAAAAGATTTGTTTTAAATGAATTTTTAATAGTATTATTCGGAAGTTGGAAAATTTATTTGAAATGGAATTTTAAATGGTTTGGAAGATATAAAGGAATTTATTTTAAAGACGATAAATTTGTTGAAATCCAATTGATAATTGATTTTGTATTGAAGAAATAATTTGGGAAATCGATATAAAAATCTATTTGGTGTTTGAATGAAAATCGATTTTTGTAGTTGAGAATAAATTTGTAAATCGATTTGTAAAATGATTTGGTATTTGGGATTAAAATTAGAATCAATTTGAAATTTGATTCGGTGTTGAAGTAAATTTAGAAATCGATTTGGAATTTGATTTGGAGTTTGAAATAAAATTGAGAAATCAATTTGAAAGTCGATTTGATGTTGAAAGTGAATATTTGAGAATGTAAATTCCAAATAGAATTTATAAAGGAAGGGAAATTTGTTTTAAGAATAAACGTTGATTTATTTTTAAAGTGTGAGAAATATGATTTGGAATCGGTTTTCAAAGTGATGAAGTGTGGAAATAAATTTACAGTTTTGGAATGTAAATTTGAAATAAATCGATAAGGATTTATTTAAGGGGTTTAAATGAATATGATTTGGAAATTGTTTTCAAATGGTTGAAGTATAAACCATATATCGTGAAGATATTTTGAAATTAAATAATTTGGGAAAATTATTTGAATCTGATGATTGTTATGAATATTGTTGATAGTTAAATCACCGACTATCAATATTGCCTTTGAAATGGCATTTGAATTTGTTTTTAAACAAACGCTTATTATTCGGTTTAGCCGGGAAAGGACCTTTGTGTCAGATAACCCATTCCGAATAATGATACGACGATATGGATCGTATTGAAGACCGGTGGTGAAGACCGGGTATTTGTGAAAACGATAGGATGACCTATCGATTGTCTCTGCACCGTTAGCTACGGTATTGAGATTTTCTTTGTGATGGGAAGTTTTATTGGGATTGTGAATATCCGGATTGCAAGGGCTTCTTCGGAAATGCCTTCGGTTCTGTTCGAACCCGGAACAGACTTGTATGGTTACATGTCTGACATTACGTTTTTAGATGTAAAGCTGATTTCTTTCAAATACATTTCTGTTGGTGGCGGAGAATTTATTCTCTTAGCTTAACAACCTTCTCTGAGACGTACGAGCTTAGAGGTTATGTAGTTGAAATTTATCAGCGATATATTCCCAATTTGGTAATGTGGCATGCTGAGTGTTGCTGTAATGATGATCATTTATTGATCATTTGTGATCAAAGCATGGCTTTGTGAAAAAGCATAGCTTTGTGGACGAGACTTCGTCGGGGCCTCACAACCCGGAAAAGGTCGAAACAGGAATGTTGCGGCAAGGTTATGAGGGTCGCGCCCTTTAGGGTATGTCATTTCCTTCTGGAAAGGGGTGGTATCATGGTATGGAGCCCAGATACTTACTCATGTGGACACACTTTATTTTTATGTGTGATGTTGGTTACCGAGCGCTTGGATAAAGGTCCCAAAGGACCGGGGGATGACATATTCGTGAGTTACCTAGTTACAGGGGTAACCCGGCCTTGTTGGCAGAGAGCAGTTTGTCTCTCGGGACGTCCAGCCAGAGGCGATCCCATTCGGCAGTAGGAAAGGAAGTTCCTTAGCCTGACCATTTGTTGGAAATCCATTTCCCAATACGGAACTTGTACGGTTTTAGTTGTAGAACCTGCCATTTACTTATGGTGGCGCCCCACTGTTTAGATGGTAGCTATAGTAGGCATAGTTCGAAATGTCTATGCTGGCTAAGATTAATATTATACTTTCGAAATGTTTTCTACACTAGACATTAATAATAATATCCAATGATTGGCGTAGTAAGCATCTTTGACTATCATAAGAAGAAATCTCCTCCAATTCTGCGTTTGCATTGTGTGTGTGGCGGGAGGTCTTATGGTAGTTTCATTTTCCAAAAGCATTGCGAATCTGTTTTATTCTCTTTGTGAAAATAACTATTTTACGATCTCACACCAGTCAGCATGACTGACTCGGAGTTTATTGTTCCCTTCTAAACTCTGGGTGCCCATAATTTTCCACACGGGCAACCTAGAGTTATTTTTATCAGGATATTCTGGATATTCTGGAGCTTTGGGGATAAGCTGGATAGCGAGACGTACTTCCGTACTTGTTATTTATTTCCGCTGTGTATTCTGTATGAGGACAGGTTTATATAACGGTCTATTATTGTATCGAGTTGTATATTGACTCTGATGATGTATTGTATAACTGATATAGTTCTTTGTTTAAAAGACTAGTGATTATCTATTATATTTTGTTCCGCTGTGAAATGTGATATTCTGATATTGTTTCTGTTTCTGTATTTTTCTGTTCTCCTTTTCTTCTTTCTTCTTCTACCTCTTCTTTTAACCCTAATGGTTCGGTTTTCCGGCATTCGATTGCGCGACATTTGATACAGTGGACGTATTAATGTCGACTTTCGAGCGTCGAAAAGTCGTTATCGTTACAATGTATGTATAAGAGACATCCTTACCATAATACTTCTATCTTTAAAGTAATACTAGCGGCACCACAACCTAAAGTAATTAATGTTGAAAATAATACTTGCGGCATTACTGTCTTAAGCTATGCATCAAATAGGAAGCATGTTGCAGCATTTAAAACCATGGTGAAAAATTGCGGCACCAATCCTGTATGTTATAGATTTCAAAACAAAGAAACAAGAGAGGTCGGCATAGTTCTACTGCGTTGTGAGATTACCATATCGGCTTTGATCTAATGCTGAAGACCTTATGATATATGGCTTTAACCCAAATTGTAGGATCGATTTCACCCTAGAGGGTGAGTGAATAGGGTGATACTATTATTTATCAAAAATTATTATGGAAGTATATAAAATAATTTCAACACATATCACAGCAGAATAATAGCAGCACAGATATAGCAGAATATAAAAAGCAGAAAATAGAACACACAGATTTACCCAGCTTCGGCAAAACCCTGCCTACGTGTTGTCCCCAAGGTTCCTACTATAAAATAGATAGTCAGACGCTTACACACATAAACTCACGACACCCGCTATCGACTAACCTAACTCTACACTCAAAACCCTGCCACAACTCAGCCACTGAGTTACGAATTCTCAAACTACGCCATGTAGTTTGTCCCCTAGTCACACGACTAGAAAATACTATCGTTTAAAAGGGAAAATACAAATTTAAAAAAAAAATTAAAAAAAAAATAATAGCAAAACCCTAATTTATAAAACTAAGCCTAATTTAATAAGTTATAGCCGACCCAAAAATATAATAAAAGAGTCTCCCTTTTATCTCTTTATTTTTTCAACCCGACTTCCTGTAATTCAATGGCTGCTTCGTTCCTTGAGAAATTAGGGCTTTCTAATTAGAAGCTGCTGACAATAGTTGATCAAACAAATGATATTCTCGCGTAGCTCTATTGATCGTTCATTTGTTGCTTAGCTTCGGCTGCTTCTTTGATCGAGTTCGATTTGAACAATTTGGTATGTAATTTATGCTTTTCTTCTTTACTGTTTAGCTTGCTCGAACTCGATCAGATTCAAGTTGTTGATTTTATTTTTGGTATATGTTTTGCTCGAACTCGAATGAATATTTTGTCGATGATGTTTAGGGTTTATATAGGGTTCGAACTCCTTGATTATCGTTCGTTCGGATAATTCCTTGGCCGTATGATTTTGATTGAATGTTGACGATGATTTCTAACTTGTTCAAATTCGTGTATTTTGTTACTTGATTGACAGGGCTCGATTTTGACTTGTTTGATTTCTTGACACCCACGGTTTTGATTTTGAACTAGCTCGATTCCTTGATTGCCACGGCTTCGATTTAGTTCTTGTTGACTTCGGCTTGATATTTTGATAATGTTTGACTTCGGCTCTGACTCGTTTAAAAACTGCTACTTTGATTTTATATTGTTTCGAGCTAGTTCACATTGTACCTTGTAGTCTTGGTTCCTGTAAGACTTGGTTATTGATTTTGCCTTTGTGACTTCGGCACTTTCACTGCTTCCATGTTGTCTTGTCATCTGGTGGTCTGGTTCACTTTGACCTGATTTGGTGCATTTAAGTCATGTGCATTGAGCTTGGTTGCTTGCATATTGATGTTGCTTCATTTTTTCTTTATTAGTGCATGTTGTATCTGCATTCATCACTTTGCACTGTGCACGTGTGTATGCATATTGAGTTGTTTTACTGATGCATCACTTGTTGTTTCCATTTACTTGAGTTCAGTTACATTCGTTATTTCTTTGGTTCAGATTGCATTGGCCTTGACTTTGATTGTTCGATCACTGTCCTTGACTCTCTACATATTGAAGTCTTCAACATTGCCATGTTTGTGTAATGAGTTGATGTCTTGTACATGAATTGGTCTACACTTCATGTTGTTTATATATATGTATGCAAGTGTGCATGCATTTATTTCACTGTTCACTACGAGTCTGGGTGCATACAGTGGCATTGTTGATCCATTAAGGTTCGATGCACTTGAATTTTCACATTGCCTTTGGTTATTGCATTCATGCTTCATGTTGAGGCTGCACTTGCTTTTGTACAACTGCCCTGGTTTTCATATACGTGTGTAGTGGTGGTCTGTTGTTGCTTACTTGTTTTCATGGTCATGCACTTGGGCTTGTACTTGAATGTGCAGTCTGGTTTCTTGGTAGAGATGTTGTTTCATTTGTTTTCATTCTTCGATTTTCTGTTGCACTTTGTATCACTTCTTTGTACATTTCATTGAGTCCAGTTCCAATGTGTATGCACACATGTGTTAGTATTTGGTCTCTGGTAGTTGCAGTATCATTCACTTGTGTACATGATTTTAGAATAAAGATACGGAAAAGATATGAGGATGAAGAATAGGTGTTATGTGAGCTAAAATTAATTTTTTTAAAAGTTAGTCATCTCAACCGGAGTGGCGAGCTGGATGGCAGGAACGTATGGAGTATTTTCCGCTGTGTATTGGTGTTATATTATTGTAGACTAGGACAAATTATTTATAACTGTCCAGTTTATTTGTGAATGGTTGTAACTCTGATGTATTGTATATGAGTTGGCAAGTACAGCTTTTCTTTGTATAAATGCTATTATTTGATATTATATTTTGATCCGCTGCGAATGTGAGATTCTGTGTTTTGTTTTCTGTTTCTTCTTCTACCTCTTTTCTTCTTTTTCCTAACTATCTGGAATTTTCGGGGTCGAAAATTCCAGGTCGTTACATTTGCTCATGTAGTCTTGGTCGAGTCTGGTGCTGTTTTGGTCGAGACTGTGTTCTTGTTTGATTGTATTTGAATTCTTGTGCTCAATAGTTTTGTGATGTTTTGTAGTGCACCTGAGTTGAATCCAGCTTAAAGCTCGGGTTTGACCTTGTGCTCACCTGTCCCTGTAATTTATCAATTGTATATCGGTGTGCACGGCTTTGTGGTATGTACGGTGATACACTGTGCATGTTGAAAGAGTACGTGCAGTACTAAGGATCGTGTAATATGGTATATAAATGCCGAAAACGATAATAGCAGTAAAATAAAAATTAAAGTAAGCACACCAGGACTTTTATACTAGTTTGAACTTCCCGTTATACGTCCAGTCCTAGAATACCCTCTGGATTTAAACTAAACCCCTCACTTAACCCGGAGGAATAGGTATACGACACCTGAGCAGCCGAACAGGAATTTTTCCGCCTCAACAGCCGAAGAGGACTTCAACTTAATACAAATTGTTTGTTGATGAATGTGTTCTAAATAACACTGATTGTCTTTTGATAGTACAACTTTCCTATAATCAAATCCTCAAGAGTATATATGTGTGTGAAGATTTAGAAGGAAGATAATCACGTAGAATCGAAGTATATGAATTAAATCAAGGATTCTAGTGGTATTAAATAAGAATGAATGCTTTTATTTGCAGAAATGAATAGAGATTAGATTTCAGAAATATAAACAAGAATCGATGATTGTAGAAGTGAATTGAACATGTTTATATAGTTGTAGAATAGTTACAATTTTTCATGAAGAGTTCTAATCAAGAGTTGTGTCCATATCTGTTGGATTAAAGAACATTCCTCTTCATGAACAATTGCACCTCTTCAGAAAAACTAGCCGTTGTGTTCTGGTCGGTAGACCGAGAACCCTGGGTCGGTCAGCTGAGTTTACAAATGTAATTAAAACGGTGCATATCTGTGCACTGGACACAGAGTCGGTCGACCGAAGATTCTGGTCGGTCGGCCGACCTGCTGTTATTTGCACAGTGTACACTTATTTTTGTATAAATCATTTTGTGTGTATGTGTGACTACTTGAGGAATGATTTTAACAATATTCTAAGACTCAAAGTAAAATATTCATACTAAATTTTATATTATAGTCTTGTCTCCTTTGTAGTGTGCAATATATGGTTTTTCTCCTTTTTGTCGCTTTCGTATAGTATTCTCGTCGTATGATCTCTGAAGTTTGTGTCATGAATCGAAACCCATGAATCAACATTCTCCCCCTTTTTGATTGATGATAATACTTATGTGACGAAGTAGAACTTATCTATATATAATTCTCCCTCTGAATATATGGCTACTTTTCTGCAAAAAATATGTTAGCTTTCATACATTTCTCCCCCTTTGTCATCGACAAAAAGGAATACTTACTAGATGGAATATGTTAATCACTGAATACACAACATAGGAATCATTACCAAAATAGGAATAATTAAAGATGTTTGCTTAATACACAACATTTAATAAAAAGAAACATAAAGTTCATAAGGAAATTCTTGAAAATAAAATGTAAAACAATACGATTACTCCTCATCATCATCTGAATCCCAAAATTCTGGACGAATATTTTCTTCCGAAGGAACATGTTCCTTACCACGTCTTTGAGTGTGAGGAGCATGAGTTCCGGATGTACCAGAACTTGTGTTATCTAAAGTAGACCAAGAGAAATTCGGTGCGGGTCTTTTTCCGGGAGTAATAAAGGAGGCACCGGCTTCGGAAGTACATGATAAGGCATCCCATAAATTTACGAAGAAGCCCTTGATCTTCTTGAAACGACCATCAATTTTTCGTAGCCGGCTATCTAAGGCTATTTGGTTTTGTGCCAAAATGTCAATGGCCGCTTCCGTGCTCATTCCGGGAGTTGGTCGTTGAATTAAAGATTGGCGGGTTATACATTCCGTAGCATGAGTAGATGGTTGAGGTGTAGAATAGCTACAACGCAGTTGTTCTCTCGGAGTATTACTCCATTGCTCAAATCTGATAAATCGAGGTGGAACATCCGGTAATTTCATTAACTTTATGGTTCGTGAATCAAACATATGGACTTTGGAGGTTTCGGATTCTGGAGCATTGATGACGAAACTATTTATCAATCTCATTATGTATTCTCCATAATAGATATGGAGCATCTTTCCTTGGTTAAAAGTGAGAAATTCATCCATAAGAAGTTGTGACCAATTAACTCGTATTTTCCTACAAATAGCATACAATGCTTTAAAATTTTCAGGATATATGAGATGATATGAACCACCTCTAGGAACTAAGGATTTCATCATGAATCGATGAAGGAGTCGAGCTTTTGGTCTAAGCGATGATGTTAGTCCATTTATTTTTTGAAGAAAAGATTAAATATTTGAGAAGTTTTAATGGGGGCTAGGTTAAAAACTGTAATTGGGAAAGTGAGAGTGAAGAGGTAAGTTGAAAAGTGAATGGATGGGCTGTTTAAAAAGAAATAGAAGTAGCAGTTTTATACGTTCGGTCGATCGAATGACTGGGTCGGCTGACCGAGCTGCTAATCTGAAGGGTGCTAAAACTCTCGGGAAGGGTTCGGCTAACCGACTCAGATAATCGGTAGACCGACCTGTTGGAAATTTTTGTTTGAAATTCTCGGCAAGGGTTCGATTGACCGACTCAGGGGGTTCGGTCGACAGACCCTGTTAGAAGTACATTTTCGCAGTTTTATTTATGATACAAATATAGAAATATATTTTATTATCAATGTAATATACATCTTATTCGTAATACCAACAACATACATATATATATATATATGTATATAACATGCTTAGCCACCGTTTTACAATCTTCGTTCCCATGAGTTTGGAGATGGAACATTTTCTATCGGTGACCATCTTGGAGTTATTGGTGTTTGAACAGGATTTGTCGATGATGAGGGTCTATAAGAAGGTTCAGCAACAGCATCCTTCTTTGATGAACAAATTTTCATGGCAATCTTTTCTAGAAAACTTAATCGTCTTGCCGTGACTTTTTGTTCATAGTAGAGTTCCCGTTGCATATCCATTTGTTGTCGTTGGTAGTGATGTATTTCATCGATTTTTTGTTTGGTGGTTCGAGATATTACCATCGTATTCTTCCCTTTTTTCTTTTCAGGTGTATAGCCTGTATGGGAGCCTTCCCATGGTTTCCACCTGTGTCGGGGGTCTTTATCTGGAGAGGAGAAGTCTAGAACACGTTTAGGCATGGGAAAGGTAGGATAGGGGCCATTTTCGGGGATGCGATCAGAACAATCGTCGTCCGGAGATGTGTATGATAGATGAGAATTTTCAGAGTTATAGTAATCATTGTTTGAAGACATTTTTCAAGTTTTGTTTTATAAAATTTTTGTAGTATATGTTCTAAACAATAAGCATAGTACATATATATAACCATCCATTTTCTGAAAAATTAGTGGTTTGAAACAAATTTTAACTATAATCACAGATTTTTAAGAAAAAAATTGTTTGTATATGTATGATTTATATTTCAAGAGCTAAATATAGTTTTTCTGAAAACAAAACAGATAAAACAAATTTTTAAAGAGAACTAAAACAAGAAACACCCATAGCTCAAGTGGTTATAACACAACATCTAACAAATAAGTCAGAGGTCATGAGTTCGAGTTCCGCTTTGGTCAGAAATAAAACAATTTTTGTTTTTCGATATTTTTGCATATTTTTATTCATAAATCTTTAAACGACATTATACCTAAATCACGTCTTAGTTTTATAAAAATATTTTCAATTAGCGGTTTAGTAAAAATGTCAGCAATTTGATTTTCAGTGTCGATAAATTCTAAATTTATTAATCCTTTTTCCAAACAATCACGAAGAAAGTGATGACGAATATCAATGTGTTTTGTTCGTGAGTGATTGACCGGATTTTTAGAAAGATTTATTGCACTAGTATTATCACAATAAATTATTGATTTTTCAAGATGACAATTAAAATCTTGTAGTGTTTGTTGCATATATATGACTTGTGCACATGCCAAAGCAGCAGATATATATTCTGCTTCACACGTTGATAAAGAAACACAGTTTTGTTTCTTACTAAACCAAGAGACTAAAGAACGTCCAATGAAATGACACGTTCCGCTCGTACTTTTTCGATCCGTCCGACTTCCTCCAAAATCATCATCGCTATAGGAAACTAATTCGAAAGGACATTCTTTCGGATAAAATAGTCCGAAATCCTTGGTTTTAGTTAGATAACGAATAATGCGTTTAACTGCTCTCATATGTGACTCTTTGGGATTTGCTTGAAATCGAGCACATAAACAAACACTCATCATAATATCGGGTCGACTCGCTGTTAAATAAAGTAAAGAACCTATCATACTACGATATAGCTTCTGATCAACACTTTTGCCATCTTCATCTCTATCGAGATGAATCGTTGTGCTCATAGGAGTTGGTTTGGTAGCAGTGTTTTCCAGACCGAATCGTTTAATTAAATTATAACAATATTTTTCTTGATTAATAAAAATTCCATTTTCAATTTGTTTAATTTGTAATCCAAGAAAATATGACAATTCTCCCATATGAGACATTTCAAATTCATTTGTCATTATAGTTGAAAATTCCTGACATAGTTTTTCATTTATCGAGCCGAAAATGATATCATCAACATATATTTGAATTATTAAAATATCTTTATTAGTTTTCTTAATAAAAAGCGTTTGATCTACTTTACCAGTTTCAAAACCAGATTCTAATAAATAGCCTTTAAGACGATCATACCAAGCACGTGGTGCTTGTTTTAAACCGTATAACGCTTTTTTAAGTTTATAAACATGATCCGGAAATTTTTCATGATTAAACAAAGGTGGTTGTTCAACAAAAAAAATTTCTTTTATGTATCCATTTAAAAATGCACTTTTAACATCCATTTTATACAGTTTAAAATTATGAAAACACGCGTAAGCTAATAAGATTCGTATTGCTTCAAGTCGGGCGACCGGAGCAAACGTTTCTTCGTAATCAATTCCTTCTTCTTGATTATATCCTTGTGCAACTAATCTAGCTTTATTCCTGGTTATATTTCCTAGTTCATCTGCTTTATTTTTGAAAACCCATTTAGTACCGATGACTGATTGATCACTTGGTCTAGGAACGAGTTCCCAAACTTCGTTTCGTTCGAATTGATTTAGTTCTTCTTGCATGGCAAGAATCCAGTAGTCATCAGTTGATGCTTCTTTTATATTCTTAGGTTCTATGTTAGAGAGAAAAGCTACATGACCAACTTGATTTAGTTGATGTCTGGTTTTAACATTCGTATTAACTTCTCCAATTATATTTTGCACAGGATGATCTCTTAAAATTCTAGGTGGAGATTTTATTATATTAGGAGTAATGTTTGTATTGGTTTCATGAATATCAAAATTTTCATTTGTATTACTATTTTCATTCTGTGTAGTTTCATCATCAGAATCAATAGTAACAATTGGATTTATATTTTTAAAATTTTCGTCGAATGAAACATGTAAGCTTTCTTCAATAATTTGAGTTCGTTTATTATAAATTCGATAAGCCTTGCTTCGTTCCGAATATCCAACGAATAATCCTTCATCGGATTTTGGATCGAATTTGCCTAGCTGATCTTTAGTATTTAAAATAAAACATTTAGAACCAAAAACTTTAAGATATGAAATATTTGGTTTTCTTCCATTTAGAAGTTCATATGGAGTATTCTTAGTTAATGGTTGAATAGAAACACGATTCAATACATAACAAGCAGTAGCCACAACTTCTGCCCAAAAGTGTTTCGATAAAGTGGTTCCATTTAGTAAAGTTCTTGCACATTCTTGTAACATTCTATTTTTCCTTTCTACAACTCCATTTTGTTGTGGTGTTCTAGGAAACGAAAAATTATGGTTAATACCTTTCTTGTTACAAAATTATTCAAAAGCTTCATTTTCAAATTCTCCTCCATGATCACTTCTTATATTTTTAATTTTCAAACTTTTAATATTTTGAATTCTTTTAACAAAAACTTTAAAATTATCAAAAGTATCACTTTTATTTTTCAAAAAGAAAATCCAAGTATATCTGGAGAAATCATCTACAATAACAAAAACATATCTATTATGATTAATAGACTGCACTTGAGTTGGACCAAAAAGATCCATGTGTAAAAGTTCAAGTGGTTGTTCTGTAGATATTACTTTCTTTAATTTAAAAGAAGATTTTGTTAATTTTCCTAATTTACATGCATCACAAAATATGTTAGTTTCGAATTTTATATTGGGTAAACCTTTAACTAATTTATTTTTAGCTAGTTTGTTGATAGTATTAAAATTAATGTGACAAAATCTTTTGTGCCAAAGACAAGAATCGTTTTCTTTAGCCACAAGACACAAATTTGAATCATTATTAACATTCATATTTAAGATATAAATGTTTTTATCTCTTTTTCCTTCGAAAATAGTGTTATGATTTTTATCGAAAATATTACATTTATTTTCTGAAAAAGTTATATTAAAACCTTTATCGCATAGTTGACTAATACTTAATAAATTGTGTTTTAAATTTTTAACTAATAAAACATCAGTAATGAGAGGTAAATTAGAGGTACCATTGCTATTGACATTGCCTTTGCCGATGATATATCCTTTTGAGTTATCTCCAAAGGTGACTGCTCCTCCATTTGAGTATATAATGTTTGACAACATTTCTTTGTTTCCAGTCATGTGTTTTGAGCAACCGCTATCTAAAATCCATTTTCCTCTATTCTTATGTGGTACCTGCAAAAAGTTTATAAAAAGTTGGTACCCAATCTTTTTAGGGTCCTAAGAGTTAGATCTTAGGAAGCCAAACCCATACGGGTTCAGAATTCCCTTTATAAACATAATTCTTGTTATTATGAACAGTTTCCATAAACATTTTGATATGTTTGTTCCTTATCAAAACATTATTTGTTTTTGGAATCCATATCTTGATGGTTTTAGTATTTGGATAAACTGTTTTCTTAATATCTTTCTTAATTTTATTATTAATCCTACTTTTAGCAAAATTATTTTGTTTCTTAAATCCTAGTCCCGATTTATTGTTAGAGGATTGAGAGTTTTCTAGTATACTAGAAAGATTTTCTCTTCCTTTATTGAAATTAGAAACATTTTTAGAAATATCATCAAATTTTATTTTAAGACTAGATTTTTCTAACTCTAAATCCTTAATCTTAGAGTTTAAACTATTATTTTCGAAAAGTAAAACATCATTTTTATTTTTCTGAATTTCTAGTTCTTCAGATATTGACGTAATTTGAGAAGATAAGTTAGAATTCGATTGTTGAGAAATTTCAAGTTCTTCTTCCAATATTATCTTCTCATCTTTTAACATATCTACTTCTAAAACTGTTCTATCTAACTTTCTTTGCAACTCCTTATTTTTCTTTTTAAGTTGCTTTGCTAAATTTACTAATTCAGAATTTATTTCAATTAAATCTTCAAAAGTAAAATCACTTACATCGTCTGACGAAGCCATGAAACATACATTTGCTTGTTCATTATCACTTTTACTCTCTGATGAGGATGATGAGTCAATGTCGTCCCAAGTGACTGAAAAAGATTTTCGTTTGGTTTTGTCCTTCTTGAAGTTATTCTTTTTACGATCTGGACAATCCTTCTTCATGTGTCCTTTCTTATGACATTCATAACATTCCATTGTTGAAGATGATGGTTTGCTGCTATTGGAATTGTTGTTGGTATTATTTTTGTTTCCCTTGAATTTGTTTCTATTGAATTTCAAAAACTTTTTGAAATTTTTGGCGATCATTGCCATATCTTCATTATCTGAGTCGGAATCATCTTTTTATGCTTGGAGTGCCACATTTTTCTTTTCTTGTGCTCCATTTCTTTTTGCCTGCAAATTTACTTCGTAGGACATTAAATTACCTATTAATTCTTCTGGTTTTAATGTTGACAAATCAGTTGCTTCTTTAATAGCTAGGACTTTTCGTTCCCATTCGTCCGTTAAAGAATTTAAGGTTTTTGTAACAACATCAAAATCAGTAAACTTTTGTTCTAATGATAATAAAGCATGATAAATATCCTGAAATCTAGAGTACATGTCATTTATAGATTCATTTGGCCTCATTTTAAAATTTTCAAATTAATGTTTCAACATAGAAATTTTGCTTAATTTAACTTTGTTCGTTCCTTCATGCGAAACTTTAAGAGTTCTCCATATTTCATAACCGGAAGTGCACATGCTAACTCTATTGAATTCATTTCTATCTAATGCACAAAATAAAATATTCATAGCCTTTTCATTTGATGTAGCATCTAGTTTTTGTGTGTTACTCCAAGTTGAGTATTCTCCAGTAGGAGTTGTGTACTCACTTTGTATAATATTCTAGATATCAAATCCACTCGATTGCATATAGATTCTCATTCTAGTTGACCAATAATTGTAATTTATACCATTGAAAAGTGGAGGTCGTGAAGTCGATTGACCTTCTGTGAAACTAGAATTAGTGTGAGTGTTAACATCGTTAGTTTGTGTGGTTGCCATATTACTAGAAAAAAATATCAAATAACTTTGTGATGGTTATAGGATGACCTTGCTCTGATACCAAATGAAAGAGTACGTGCAGTACTAAGGATCGTGTAATATGGTATATAAATGCGGAAAACGATAATAGCAGTAAAATAAAAATTAAAGTAAGCACACCAGGAATTTTTATACTGGTTCGAACTTCCCGTTCTACATCCAGTCCCAGAATACCCTCTGGATTTAAACTAAACCCCTCACTTAACCCGGAGGAATAGGTATACGACACATGAGCAGCCGAACAGGAATTTTTCCGCCTCAACAGCCGAAGAGGACTTCAACTTAATATAAATTGTTTGTTGACGAATGTGTTCTGAATAACACTGATTGTCTTTTGATAGTACAACTTTCCTATAATCAAATCCTCAAGAGTATATATGTGTGTGAAGATTTAGAAGGAAGATAATCACGTAGAATCAAAGTATATGAATTAAATCAAGGATTCTAGTGGTATTAAATAAGAATGAATGCTTTTATTTGCAGAAATGAATAGAGATTAGATTTCAGAAATATAAACAAGAATCGGTGATTGTAGAAGTGAATTGAACATGTTTATATAGTTGTAGAATAGTTACAATCTTTCATGAAGAGTTCTAATCAAGAGTTGTGTCCATATCTGTTGGATTAAAGAACATTCCTCTTCATGAACAATTGCACCTCTTAAGAAAAACTAGCCGTTGTGTTCTGGTCGGTAGACCGAGAACCCTGGGCCGGTCAGCTGAGTTTACAAATGTAATTAAAACGGTGCATATCTGTGCACTGGACACAGAGTCGGACCGAAGATTCTGGTCGGTCGGCCGACCTGCTGTTATTTGCACAGTGTACACTTATTTTTGTATAAATCATTTTGTGTGTATGTGTGACTACTTAAGGAATGATTTTAACAATATTCTAATACTCAAAGTAAAATATTCATACTAAATTTTATATTATAGTCTTGTCTCCTTTGTAGTGTGCAATATATGGTTTTTCTCCTTTTTGTCGCTTTCGTATAGTATTCTCGTCGTATGATCTCTGAAGTTTGTGTCATGAATCAAATCTCATGAATCAACACATGTCACAAGCTGTTCGTGTATGATGAATTCAAAATTAAATGATGACGAACAACCCAAATAACTGAGGCAAACAATATTTTCAAAATTACATTTTATTTTATATTGCAAAAATATTTCTTTTTCAATTTTACTGCGTTAGTGTGTATTTTTGTAGATTGCTTAGATGCTGGATTCAATCTGGAATGGAGTTGAAGATAAATACGAGTGAATGAGTGAGGTGCATTTGTAAATGTGAATTGTATAGTGACAACTTGTATTGTAACTGAAAATTGTATATATAGTGAGAGCTCAAATTTGTACTATTCAAAATTGTAATAAATATTTGTTTAAATAAAATATCTGTTTGAATTTAAATTCTGCATTATTTATTTTATTCAGCAAATATTTATTTAATCTGTGAAAATAAAATAGTACATTAACAAATACATTTAAATGAATATATATATATATATATATGTTTATTATCATCGAACAAAATCATATACTCGCATATTTAACAATCTCCCCCTTTTGATGATAAAAAACATATATTTAAGATTTTGAATTTATTAAATGTATTTGATCATTCAATTTGCTCACCCTATTTGAATGCTCCCTCTCTACACACAACCCCCCTTTATATATGCATGAAAATAAATATTCAAATGAGCCTAGATGCAAATAGAAAAATATTTGACCTTTATTTGATAAAATCTTAACTTTTCTCTCCCCCTTTTGTTATCAGCAAAAGAATAATAGTGTTAGAAAAATAGAGATAAAGTGATAGACATTAATACAACATTAAAACTCAATCGAGTATATAAAAAATCAAACAAAAATCATAAATAATCTGTTTGATGCATATTCCACATTAGAATGATAGAGATGATGTCATCATATAAAACCATATAGTTGTGCCTATTTGTGGTATATTTATATCAGGAATTTGAATATCTACTAACCATGCATAACCGTTAGGACCTTTAAATGGGATTAGAATCAACTTGTCTATTTAATCAATTAATTTTGATATGTGTTCCATACATGCATAACCGTGAGGACTTTTAAATGAGCATTGAAGCACATAATCAAAAATTCCAAGTAATTCACCCATGCATAACCATGAGGACTTTTAAATGAGAGTGAATACTTTGGATGTTTTTATTTCTTAAAAATATAATCAATTGAAAAACGAATGAATTCCCGTTTAAAATACCACATATTGACATACTATATTGAATTTTGATGAGTGATGGTCGATAGAAATATGATAGAAATAGAAATGGTCATGGAAATTTTACCAGACAAGTTTTCATAACTCTTGTTTAAATTTCTAAAGAAATTTACTAATTATACTATCTCAAGTTATAATATATGATTAATATGAACACTCATCACTTTTTCAATCACTATTTATCATTTTGATAATCAGTAGGGAGTCAGATTAGTTAATGCAGTCATTTAAAATCAAATCCAAAAATAATTATAAAATCAAATTTTCCAAAATTACTGATCTGAAACAAGGTCAACAAAAATGATTTTCTAGAAGGGGTTTTTAAAAAAATGTCTACTATTTAAAAAATTATTTCAAGTGAAAAATATGCAGATATTTTATTTGAAAAAAAACGATGCAGCTACTGAATGTCTCAACATAAATCACGTTCCACTAGTAATTTTTCTATTAACTAGATTACTAGTGTAATCTACATCTGAATTTTCCTTCAACTCAAGATTATCAATAGTTGGATGTTATAGACCAGACCGTGATGTGTGCAATAAAATATCTTGAAAACATTTTTAACGGCTTTTAAATAAAGTTCTTTTGAATTTGAATTGAAGCCGTGTAAACAAATAGTGAACATAGTTTCAGATATATCCATTTGTAACATGAGTAATCAAAAACTAATAAAACACCATCATTTGACCAAACAAATTTATATGAATTAGTTCAAAGATGAGAAGATGATTGGTCAACATCAGAGTCAGAAATAAGAACAAGTCAAGTAAGAGCATATCAATTAAAAATAAGTCAGAATTAAAATCAACATTCATTTCTTTATCAATAACTGGCTGAATTAAATCAAATTATGGTGTAGATTTTCACATATATCGTTCAAGATACCTTTACCTATTTTACCTTTGTAGATAATTTTTCGTTGTTGCCCACTGTGATTCTGCCACCTTTATACTAGGCTAAGGAACTTTGATTTGTCACCCGTTGTGTTTCTGGAACAGCCAGAATCCAGATAACACTGTTGTTACTCCTTAGCCTGCCACCACACCTACACGGTAAAAGATTTTTGTGACCTATTTGTTTTTATAGGTCCATGGTTGTTAGTGGCAAAATATTTTGAAAAATAATTTTGTGGAGACCCAAAACTATTTATATATGTTCCTTTTGGCACCCAGATTTGTTTAACTATAAGGGATTTTATATTTGTGCCTTTTGGAACCCAAATTGGTATAGTTTTCACGTGTTTGGGTCTATACCAACAATTATTTTGATTGTGTCCAAATTTTCTACAAATTGTGCACATGGACTTGACTTGTTTAATTTCGTCTCTAACATGTTCAGAGTGAGTATACCCAAGTCCTTGTCTATCCGTATTAACAGTTTGTTTCCCTAATAGCATATTTAATTATCTTTCGCTTTTGGAGAATTTTCCCAAAGTTGTAGACAATTGTTGGACTTGTGTTTTGATATATTCATTTTTGTTCAATAATTGTGTGCACTTTTTAATAGAGTTTTCTCTCCTAGTATTTTCACTCTCTTTCAAAATCAAAATTTCATTTTCAAGCGATTTAATTTTAATTTCTGATTTTTTAATCTCTTCTTCGAATGTTGGACACTTATCACACTTAGGGCTTCTACTTTGATAGTTTTTAACTAATTGATCAAGCTGTTTATTTAAATCTATCAAAGTATCTCTTTATGATTCAAGTTTAGCGTATCTTTCCCTAAGTCGTTCAAAACAGCCATTTACTTCGTGGAAATATATAAGTAATTGAGAGTGAGTGAGTTTTGATACCTCGCTTGGCTCGTCATCATCGCTATCAGTTATATCACCTCGAAGGCACAGATCTCCTTTCTCACTCTCACTGCTAGTACTTTTATAATCTTCATCACTTGTATTCCACGTGGCTGCAAAACTTCTCCTTTTCGATTTCTTTTCTTGGCCATGTCGATTCTGAGGACAATTGGGCTTGATATGAACGGGCTTGTTGCACTTGTTACAAATGATCTCGTGTTCTTCTGAGTTGTCTAATGCTTTGATTATTATGCTTTTCAATTGTTGATTTGGAGCTGGATTTCCGTATTTGTGGTTCCACTTTTTGAATCTCTTTATTAGTAGCGCCAGTTCAGCTGCTCCATTATCATCATTATCACTGCTGCCTTCTGTCAATCCTTTTAAGCATGTTTCTAAGTCGATTATGGGGGATCTCTCATGAATGTTGACTTTTTCACCGTATATTGCATCAAAAGTATTCCAGATTTCCTGTGCATTTTCACAATGAGAGATAAAGTTAAAATTATCTTGATTAATATAAGAATATAGTACTTGCATAGCAAGAGCATTAATCGAAGTAATTTTCTCGTCTGTTATATCTCACCCATTTTCAATAATATCCCAACATTTAACATTAACAGATTTTAAATAAAATTCCATTTTCGATTTCCAATTCAAAAAATCTGTTCCATCAAAAACAGGAGGAATAATATTGGACCGACCATCAGCAAAAGTATTATTAAAAGAAGCTATTTTAAAATTCAAATTTGTAACACAAAAATTGGTTTTTGAAAAATCAAATTTTTAAAACAAAAATGGCTTTTGTTCCTAGCTCTGATACCACTTGTAGGATGATAGCAAGTGCATGGCACATCAATAGGGTGATACCACTTGGGCTTGTACTTGAATGTGCAGTCTGGTTTCTTAGTAGAGATGCTGTTTCATTTGTTTTCATTTGTTTCATTTGTTTTCATTCTTTGATTTTATGTTGCACTTTGTATCACTTCTTTGTACATTTCATTGAGTCTAGTTCCAATGTGTATGCACACATGTATTTGTATTTGGTCTCTGGTAGTTGCAGTATCATTCACTTGTGTACATTGTAGTCTTGGTCGAGTCTGGTGCTGTTTTGGTTGAGACTGTGTTCTTGTTTGATTGTATTTGAATTCTTGTGCTCGACAGTTTTGTGATGTTTTGTAGTGCACCTGAGTTGAATCAAGCTTAAAGCTCGGGTTTGACCTTGTGCTCACCTATCCCTGTAATTTATCAAGTGTATATCGGTGTGCACGGCCTTGTGGCATGTACAGTGATACACTGTGCATGTCACAAGCTGTTCGTGTACGATGAATTCAAAATTAAATGGTGACAAACAACCCAAAAAACCGATGCAAATAATATTTTCAAAATTACATTTTATTTTATACTGCAAAAATACTTCTTTTTCAATTTTACCGCGTCAGTGTGTTTTTTTGCAGATTGCTCAGATGCTGGATTCAATCTGGAATGGAGTTGAAGATAAATACGAGTGAATGAGTGATATGTAGTGAGATGCATTTGTAAATGTGAATTGTATAGTGACAACTTGCATTGTAACTGAAAATTGTATATATGGTGAGAGCTCAAATTTGTACTATTCAAAATTGTAATAAATATTTGTTTGAATAAAATATCTATTTGAATTTAAATTCTGTATTATTTATTTTATTCAGCAAATATTTATTTAATCTGTGAAAATAAAATAGTACATTAACAAATACATTTAAATGAATATATATGTTTATTATCATCAAACAAAAATCATATACTCGCATATTTAACACAAACAGATTTATTCGATACTAACTTAGTTGATGTCATATGCATCCATTAACGTTAATGTCGTTGGGCTTCGGCATACACATTTGCAATATGGTAATATCGTAATTATTATAAAAACTGTTTTATTTCTATTAAAAGCAATAACTTTTCACCAACTTTTAATTCTTGTTGATTTTCTATTGGTAAAAACAATCTGTATCAAATTTCTTTTCAGAAAAACTACTGCAACCTATTTACCTTCTCAAAAATACATTTCACACCTCTTAATCGATATCAATTATTTAATATTAATTATAAGTTTTTCCAGCTTATTAAATTCATATAAAATCATAGTCACTTCGGAAAAATCCCAAAAATTCATCCGAAATTAGAATTAACGTATTCTTTAAAATATAAAAAATTTGGGAATAAAATCAATATTTAACTTTTTTTAATAATTAAAGCCCAAAATAAATGTCCTTTCTTCCTTAGAAAATTTATAAAATATTCCTATTGATTTGGAAAATTATGAAATTAAAGACTCGTCTCTAAAATTATGTTTTACACAACATATCAAGAAATTGAATCGTTTAGTGATCGTATACTAAATTTTTGCCCATAAACCTATGATAAAATTTTCATTCATATTCCCATAAATCATTCGTTGACCAATTAATGATTTAATCAAACATTGCATGTTATATAAACGTCGAACAATTCAAAATCAATCAAAATTCCAAAATCAAACAAGCATAAAAGAGATGGTTCTTCTATTATTCACCGTAGATTGGAAAATGGAGTTGAGATTTAATGGAGAATGATTTCCCAAGCTTTCCTTTGAAATTCCTCAGCTTTCTTCTTCTAATCTTTCTTAGTTATGGTCGACCCCCTATGCTTTACAATTTGATCGTTGTAAAAATGAGAATGAAATGGGAGAGGAAGGTTTAAGGGATAAAAGAAAGATCTATTCCTAATTTGCCCCTCTCATTTATTCTCTTTTATATTATAGTTTTAAAACAATCTTATCATTTAATTAGTTAAGGCCTAACCCAATTAATTATCAAATCTCAATCTCCTTATTACACCACACATTATTCTATTTAATCTATTTGATTAAATCTCTTGAACAATGTTAATCAAAATTTGGGGTGTTACAAGTTTTCCCCCTTAAAGAATTTCATCCTCAAAATTTTGATAAGGATAATAACAAGCAAATCAATCATGCAAACATCTGTAACATCATATAACAGTAATATTAGCCTACCTGACTAGTAAAAGGTCTATGTACTGTAATGACCTGCTATTTCCAACCATTCGCATCCATACATGTCGGACTTGAACTGCTCAAAACAGCAAATTGTTAATTTTATATTTGACAAAACTCAACATATACAGTAAATAAATCAATCACAGAATCACAAACACAGAGTATTACAATAATAAGCAGCGGAATAGATACATAGTAGTTCATGAAGCTACTGTGTAAACTCAGAGTTTGAAATAAAATACAACAAAATATCTCAAATACAATATAGTCTTGAATACAAACAGATGACAAGTCTAACAAAACAACTGGAGAGTTGAAAGTTGAATAGATATAGATGGATCTCCAAGCAAAGCTCCAAACTCCAAAGGTGAGTCTCAAATGCTGTGACACTCAGTCTGACCCGAGCGTAAAGCAAAACACAAAACACTTGAGTTAGGATTAACATTCTTATAATAATAAATTCAACTCAAGTGAAATGTCAACTGAAATACAAGTAACTTAAAGGATGTTTGGGATTTTCATCCTCTAAGGATCCGTGGAACTATCTACTATGTAGTAATATACGCTATTATAATATGTCTATAGTAAAGTAAAAGTATTAAAATAGCGTTAAGGTGTTACCCATATCCCCCTTAACACATTTTATATATTCCCGTAGTCTATACAATGCCATAAGCTCCACCAAACCGGTGGTTTACACAGAGGACACCATATAGGTACGGTACAAAACAAACTCGTACAAGGTGCGATAGGGTATGCTCCAAGGCACTCGAGGCAATGCCAGGGTAGATATACCATTTGCGTATCCGGACTGGTGGTAACGCTTAGCAGCTACTACCGCCCACCTTGTGACACACTCCCAAATCAAAGGTGCACCCAATCAAATCACAAAAGCAATAGAATGGTATCGAAGAAATGTGTCTGATAGGAGGAATGACCTCACGTGGCTCGGCGTGGCTCCTGTTTTAGCCGCATCAAGCTGACTCATGGGAGTCAGGGCTACGTAAATACCATATAGAATCGTCACCAAACCATCCTACTTCTTTCTGCAATCTCCACCACGTACACAGTCGTTAAAGTGGTTTTCGGTATTGGCAGAGAGTATGACAATATCCGATCCTGGTCTCTTTAACAACCAAACTCTTATTTCACACCGTGGTCTTTTCATTTTAAATAGTTCATACTTCATATCAAAATATCATATTTATTTCAAAACCATATCAATTCGATATCATTATTCACTTTAAATAATATTCATTTCCAGAATCGTAACACTTTCAAAATTATAACACTTCTGAAATAAAAAACCTTTGAAATCATAACACTTTTGAAACCATAGCATTTTGAAGTCATAACACTTTGAAATCATAGCAGTTTCCACCTAAACGGTGTAGATGTTGAAAATAGTATATATATATTAAAATAGGTATAAATTAAAATAGTTTATATATATTAAAATACTTTTTATATAATAAAAATAGTTCCCTCCAATTTCACAAATCGATTCAAATCAACTCAAATTCCAAAAATTCAATTTAATTTAATCCCAGTTCATCAATTCCAATTCAATTCAACCTCTTAATAAACCATTTTAATTTATATAGATTTCAAATATAGGTTTGAAATACAAATTAAATCATTTCAATTTCAATAGATTTCAAAGTTTAAATATTCAAACATTTACAATAACTCAAATTGACACCTTTCATTTACACTTCAAATTCAACTTTATTATTATTTAGTTTGAAACATTCACTTAATCAATCCAGTAATCATTTAAATAAAATCTCAATTTACAAATTTTAAATAAACTAAATGTCCCATTTCGATTTATTTAAATTTGAAAATATTCCTTTAATAATCTTTAATCAAAATCAAGTTATAAATCATATCTTTAAAATCTCAAATTCAATAATTTTAAATCAATGCTTATTTAAATTCAATTATTAACAAAATTTTAAATTCCAAGTCAACATTAATTTATCTTCCCAACCTTTATTTATTAGAGTTATAAAATTTATTTTTAAAATATTAATATAAATTTAAATAAATTCTTAAACATATTATATACTAATTAAATTAATTTTATTAAATTAAATCTTATTATTAACTTATTTTATATTAAATCTATTTTTATATATTTTAAAATAGTAAAATTATAAGTAAAATCTTAAAAATTATATTTCAAAACTAACTTATAAATTTAAAATTTCCAAAACATATAATTTTTAAAATCTAAAATTTTGACATATATAAAAGTAGCCTATATATATTATATTTAAAACCAATACTTATTAAACCATATATTTCCTTTCAAACTTTGGAAATCATTTTTTAAAATATAGACCAACGGTGTCCGTATATAATTTTCTATCCTATGGTCAAGTGATACGGATATTTATCATTTCAATCCATGGGTATATATCATTTCAACCCGCAATCCCAAAAATTTAAAATCAATGAAAATCGCTTGGGTTTATCATTTCAACCGATAACAATTTTCCCCTAATCTATAAATCATTTAGGTATGTATCATTTCAACCCATAGGGAATTCTAAATTAACAGGGAACTTGCAGAGTGAGAACAAATATGATAAAATATAACATATCAATAACAGGCATACATCATTAGTGATAAATTAAATAAAATATATACAGCAGGATATGGTGTCATATTTCACAGGTACACAATTGCAGATAATGGCATATCATATTTAAAAATTAAATAACTAGCAATTCAAATTTAACAGCATATTTCAATTGTCGTTCCAAGTGAAATCAAATTTACTAATTATAAGAATGTTAATCGTGAGTGATTTCTCACCTTTAGAGGCTAGAGAAATTTGATGACACTACAAGCTACGAATTGAATCACGAACTAGACAATTGACCAATCCAAAACAAAAAATCTCAAAGCGGAGTAAGCTGAACACGGATTTGACGGACAAAGCTGATAAATAGACATCGATGGAAACAAATCAAATTGGCTTGATATAAACGAACAATATATATATATATAATTATAAAAAATCAATATATTAAATTAAGACAAATATTATGTATAAAATTCAAAATCATTATTCTTAAAATACAAATATTTAAAAATCAAAGATATACATATTATATTATATATTTTTTAGAAAAATCGGTACTTATATATATATATATATACTTTGAAAGCGGGATCCAAGTATACTTTATTTAAAATATATACTTTAAATCGATATACACAGACTTGCCTAAATATTATATTCCTTCGGCTTGCAGCTTACAAACTATATTTAAAGCGGTATATATAAGCATATATAGATTATAACATATACAGGCTATATATATACACGTGGGCCAAAATAAGCAAAAGGAGTTGATAGAGTCTGTATATATAACATACATACCCATATGCACATAGATAATATAGACTGACATATATATATATATATATATATATATATATATATATATATAAATTATATTTAAAGATCCACGTCCAGTTTAAAACACATAATAAAACATCTTCACATCATATTGAAAATCAATACTTATTAAATACATATATTTTCTTTTCAAAATCTCCAAATATATATTAAATCATAATATTCTTAATCCTAAGAATAACGAAGCATTCAAATACATTGCATACTTTATACACTAACTATATGTATCTAATAAACACATTGCCCCTTAAAAATCATTGTTTTTTTAATATTTTAAACCAAACTTAAATATACTTATTTAAACTAATATCTATATAAACTGAGCAAATATATAACTTACATAAATTTACACATATATATACAAATAGACCATTATCTTATAAAACTATATATATTCGTACATATACACTTACGCAAGCCTCTACACGCATAAAAGGAGAGGCACGCTGGCCGAACTGGAGAGGGGAATGCGGCATTGGGTGGAAGGCTGGAGCCTTGGAGGGTTGGCGCTAAGGTGGACACGGGGAGGAATATGGAGATGGCAGGGTCGGCAAGAAGGAGGAGGTGCGGCCGTGGTGGCTTTGGTGGGGTTTGATGGGTTCAAGGTATGGTCAGCCATTGGGTTAGGTGGCGATGCACGCGAGTTTGGGTCAATGGGGTTTGTGGAGCGGGTTTGGTCATGGGCGAGGCTGCTGGTGGGTGTCAAGGCCAGATGGACAAGGTGGCTGATGGGTTAAAGGTGGGATTGGTTGTAGGGGTTGGGTTCGGTGGGTGGAGACGCAGGGAAATAGGGCGGAGCAGGCAGAGGAGGTCACGCGCGATGTGAAAGCTGGGGGTTGCTTTGCGTGAGAGGGGACAAAGAAGAGGGTGGAGCAAACGTATTGGTGGATGAGCATGATGGATGAGCTATCAAGGCAAAAGTACGAAAGCAGCAGCAAAACAGAAAGAGAAAAAATGAACAGATTTGATGAGGAAGAAGCATGAACAATTTATAAAGTAGAAATATATAGGAATGAAATCATGTTATAAATACTTTCTTTAGTGTTAGAAGAAAGTGAATAAGAAAGGACCAACCGGAATAAATATTGAAACTACAGGAAAAGAAACACTCATATCTGCTGAATTAAGGGATAATAAAAGCTGGCAGCTAGTTACTTTACCTGATTGACCAACGAAAGGACGCAGAAAGCCCAAAAGATCCGGATGCGGAACCGATACGACGAACCTTTACGTCGATTCGTCGTGTATCGGACGTCAAAATGCACAATCGAATATACTGCGGTGATCAGCACGACGATACGAACAAAATGGTACACAAATATCAACGATACGATCATCCTATCAAAAGTCGATATTCGATACCGAAAATGCTGCTAAAATGTCAAAACTAAGATAAATAGGGTTAGAGAAGTATGAATTTGACAAAACGAATTATGACGTCTCACTCAGAAAATGATGAACATTTTTATTATGTAAAAATATTCAAGTTTGAGAAATATTTTATTTTCATCAAATTAACAGATTATAAATTGAAATTGAAAATTGTACAATAAAAATAACATTCATAATTTCCAATAAAAAATTACCGGTTTCTATGTTTAAATAGACGTATTCCAAATATCAAATTTTTATTTCCGAATTCAATTATTTAAAATTTCCCAAAAATTCAGTTATTAAACCATTAAAATTTTCGGGTCGTTACATGTACAAAAAATATAGAACATACCATCAAAACAATGCAGGATAAGTCTCTTTAATCCTGTCCTCCGTCTTCCAAGTACAGTCTTTCTCGTTATCACTCTACTGGACTTTCATTAACTTGACTGTCTTATTCCTTAACCTCTTCTCATGACTTGCCACAACTCGCACTAGTTGCCTAAGTCATATCTAGCTCCACTATGAAATCTTCCAATGCAGTCGAAGTAATAGTAGTCTCTAGATCATGTACATACTTTCTAAGATGAGAAACATGAAACACATTATGGACTCCTACCAAACTGTTCGGTTACTCTATCCTATTAGCGAGTTTTCCGATCCTTTTATAATAGGAAATGGATTTACGTACTTGGGTGCTAATTTTCCTATCTTTCCAAACCGTACCACACCCTTCATCGATGATATCTTAACCAAAACATGGTTTCCAACTGAGAACTCTAAATATTTACGCCTCTTATCTGCGTAACTTTCCCGCGTAGAGTGAGCTTCCTTCATTCTTTCTCATAATTTTTAGTTTCTCTCATGATTTTTGGACTGAGAATCAATCCTTCATTCTTTCTCGGATCAACTGAATCATTTCTATGACTTCTCTCATGATTTTTGGACTAAGAATCAATCTGTCTCCAGTCTCTAACAAACATGATGGTGATTTGTAGGGCCTTCTATACAAAGCTTCGAAAGGCGCCATTCCTATACTACTCAGATAACTATTATTATAGGAAAACTCAACTTAGTGCAAGTGGTCTTCCCATGAACCACCATAATCTAGTACACAAGCTCTTAGCAAATTTTCAAATACCTTATTAACTCTCTCTGTCCGTCCGTCCATATGTGGGTGATAATCGGTACTCATTTTAAGCTTGGTACTAACACATCTTTTAAACACTTCCAAAATTCGCTAGTGAATAAGGTATCTCTGTCACTGACTATACTACTAGAAATCTTATGCAGTCTAATAATATTCTTTATAAACAACTTAGCCAATATAGGTGCCTTCCCAGTCGAATTAAATATGCACTCTTAGACAGTCTATCTATTATAACCTAAATATTCTCATTTCCCTTATTTGACATTGGCAACCCGTAAATAAAATCCGTGAAAATCCCATTTCCAAACCTGTATATCTAAAGGCTAAATCAATTCACTAGGCTTCTGATGCTTGACTTTCACTTGCTGGGAATTCAAATATTGCTTTACCCATAAGCCTACATCCCTTTTCATACCTTTCCAGAACAAACTTCTCTTCATATCTTGATACATCTTAGTTCCTCTAGGATAAATAGTAAACTTTGATCGATGACACTCCCAAAGAACTTTCTTTCTTAGGTCATAAATATCTGGAATGCACAATCGTCCCTTCTTAACCATCCATTCTGGTCAAAACTAAACGCTGTTAGATCATCAATCTTAGTTCCACCTTCCAATTTTCTAATCCTTTCAACTAGTAATGGATCATCTCCCTTGTTAGAATCAATCCTTTCGATCAATACTGGTCAAACTTCCAAGCAAGATAACATGACAGTATTCTGACTAGAACTAGTAGTCTATCTTAACTACACACTAAGTAGTCAATGCCTCCAAATCCTTCCATTCTGCCAACATAGCTAACACCACATTCTGATGTTTGCTGCTAAGTGCATCCGCAACTTCATTTCCTTTTCCCGACGTCTACTCAATATTGAAATCATAAGTTGCTAAAAACTCTAGCCATCTTCATTGTCTCATATTCAACTCTTTCTGAGAGAGTAAATACCACAAAGACTTATGATCCATAAACAAGTCGAATCTTTCTCCCAAGAGGTAGTGTATCCACTCCTTCAAAACAAAAATCACTACCGCCAACTCCAAATCTTGAGTCGGATATCTTACTTCATGTGGTCTGAGCTATCGAGAAGTGTAGGCAATTACTTTACCTTTGTGCATCAACACAGCTCGTAATCTTGTTCCACATGCATTTGTATACACCACTAAATATTGATTCCCATTTAGCACAACTAACATGGGCACATCGGTCAATAAATTTTTGAACTCCAGAAATGCTTCCTCACATTTATTTATCCAAATAAACTTTACGTCCTTTCTGGTTAGTTTAGTCATAGGTGCTGCTATCCGAGAGAAATCCTTAATGAATCTCCAATAATATCCAGCTAATCTAAGAAAACTCATTATCTCGGTCACCGTCTTAGGTCTCTTCCAACTACTAATGGCTTCGATCTTAGCTGGATCCACCGACAATCCTTCTTCTGAAACTATTTGACCAAGAAACTTCACTTCACACTTCCATAAATGACATTTCGAAAACTTCACTTTTAGTTGATGCTGCCTCAACATCTCACGCAATTTTCTATGATGAATCTCATGATCTTTTTCATCCTTAGGATATATCAAAATGTCATTAATGAATACCAACACGAACCTATCCAAGTGCTCTTGAAAAATTCGATTCATTAAGTCCACAAAGAAAGAAGGTGCATTAGTTAACCCGAATGGCATTACTAACCATTCGTACGAACCATATTTTGTTCGAAACGCCATTAAAGAAATACTGTCCTCTGCTAGTCTCAATTAATGGAACCCTATAGCTAAATCCAACTGGGAAAACACTCTAGCTCCACTTAACTAATTAAAAAATCACTGATTCTCAGCAAAGGATATCTATTCTTTATCGTCTGCTCATTCAGCTTACGATAATCGATGCACAATCTTAACAACCAATCTGATTTCTTCACAAACACCACGGCAGCTCCCCAAGGTGAATTGCTTGGTCTAATAAAACTATTTTCTTCTAAGTTCACCAGCTGCTCCTTTAACTCCTTCATTTCAGTAGGTGTCATCCTACTAGGCTGTTTACTTACAGGTTCAGCTCTAGGTACAAGATCTATTAGAAACTCAATAGCTTGTTTCGATGGTAGTCCTGTAATTGGCTCAAAAACGTCTGCATACTCTCTTACAACAAAAACACGATTTACTTTGTCTTTTACTTCCATTGCACATAACAAAACACAACCATCTAAATTGGAATTCTCTACTGAGTATATAACTCGATCGCGACTATTAGTGTTCCTAAGTGATATCTTCCTATCCAGGCAAAATGTCCTAGCTTCATATTTGCTTAACCAATCCATACCCAAAATATTCCCAAACGCCGCAAAATAAAACACATGCAAACTACGGGTAAATATATGACTTAATAACTCAAGTTCTAACTGGTTATATCTCATCCCAAGAGTTGCATACTCTTCTATTGGATTCACAAATCTTGAGGAAGTAAGGAGGTATGATTGTTCTAATTCTAACTTATCTACCAAATAATGAGAGATAAATGAATATGTTGCACCAATATCAAATAATACTTTAACAGGCATACCAAGAATCGAAAGCGTACATCCCATCACGAACTTTCCTTTCTTTGCTGTTGTTGGTCTAGATATTGACGGCTCCAAAGCAAAAACCTTCCCTTTATTAGCCTTGGCAAGTTCTAGACACTAGTTCTTGTAATACCCAATCTGGTCGCAGTTGAAACACTTCACATTTTTCTTTTCAACAATCTTCTGTTCCTTTCCGGATCGACACCCATGAGCAAAGTGCCCTTTCTTGTCACACTTAAAGCAAATAAGATCGGCTTTCCTTTCTTGGCAACTCCATCCTTCTGATCTTCCTTCTTCTTAAAGAATTTTCTTTTCTTTCCTGGGAACTCTGGGTTTCCATTGACTTTTCTTTCTCAAAAGTCGCAAGCATCTCTTTATTCCTTATCACCATCTCTACCACTACATTACTTGGATCTCGGAGATGTGCCATTCTTGCTCTAGCAATCTCTGGCTTCAAACCCAGGATAAATTTTTCATTCCTCTTAATCGCCATTTTGATGATAGCATACCCTTACCTTAATAGCTCATCAAATTTAGTAGCATATTCCAACACTGACATATCTTCCTGCCTTAGTTCATCAAGCTTCCTAAGCAAGGTTGACTTGGCTATCTTAGACAGGAATCTCTCCTCCAACCTTCTCCTAAACTTAGCCCAAGTCAGCTCCTCTTCTAGCACACCAACGGTTACCATGTTCCACCAATACAATGCAGCTCCTTACAACTGCCTCGACGCCAATCTTCTCTTCTGCTCATTGTTCAACCCAAGGTCAGCAAAAATTCTCTTATAGTGACATAACATGTTCTCCACTTCAATAACATCATCCATTTCTAAAAATGGCACCATGGTGTAGTCACGGTTCATCCTGGCATTTTTATTACCAACTGGCACCATGGGATTGGCTCCTCCCGCATCAGTAACATTTCCTCCAACCAAACTAGCAGCAGCTCCAGCTTGCAACATGTTGATAAAGAACTGATACATAACCCCCATATCTACTGGTAGGTTTCCAGCACTCAGATTGGCATTTGCATTTTGATTAGCATTTTCCTTTCAACCCAGATTCCTTTTAGTATTGGGTCGAGCATTTACATTGGTTGTGGTGCTTCCTCCACCAAGATTCTCTCTTCTATTTCCTGCTCCATAGCTTGCTTTCTCGTAATCTACATATGAGCCTTAATAAGATATAGATGAACAGTCTAAGAGAGGGGGAGAATACCTAGTTATATATTGACAATACATGTACGTTACTATAGCTTTATCCCATACCCCGATCTCATTCTCCGATTCATTTGGATTATGTTTTTAAAATTCTCTTAAGTTTTAAATTCTTTTTAAGTTTTACATAAACTTATGCTTTGATACTAAATTTTAACATCCCTTATTTTGAGGTCTAAGACTAAGCGCTACGGATGCTGTAGTCATCCATAGTATTAATTTCCGGTGATAAAATGCGTCTATGTTAATTGTATCAATATCAGTAGAAGCATAAAAATATGAAACTTTTTAAAAACAATTCAACAATAAACATTCTCATTTCATTTCATTAATAGAATTTCATATTTATAACATAATCTCATTCAATCCCTCGTTGAGAGAAAATATAATTATTATAAAATAATCCAAGATCGACATATGAAGATGCCCCCTAGATGCTCAGAGTCTAATACTTGACAATTATACAATTTGCCCTTACATCCATTCAAACATAAACAACACGGTAGAAATAAAATAATGCTCCTAATATAGCTAGCTTGCCTTCTACACCTCTCCGAAAGCTTATTCGTCTAATATGGAAATACCTACTTTAGACCTACTCAAATGATTAATCGACAGTTTAGAGGGGAAAAAACTTCGGGTTAGACAAAAAGTATGGTGTGAATAATAAAATTCCATCTCGAACCAAATAGATATCTAGTGAGACCACGCCGCTAGGCGGAATGAGTTTTCCCCTTACTAGTATCTAATCCAAAATATGTCAATCATAATCATGCACCTGTGACCACTATGGTTAGAACAAATCATAGTATGATTATAGGCATGTATGCAACATGGGTAAGTCTGACTAAACTGTCCTCCGAGGGTTAAGCTCGCCCAAGGTTTACTCTTCCCCAAATAGACTACTTGTTTACTCTTCCCCAAATAGACTGCTTGTCTCAACTCTAATGAACTACTTGCCTTGGTTAACTAGATTGTCTGTCTCAAATCATAGTTTTCACGGGATCACTATGAACCTATTAGATAACCTGTAATAACACAGCTCCAATCATAATTTTCATGGATTACTATGAACCTGTTAGATAAACTCTAATAATATGTCTCTAATCATAGTTTCATGGAATCACTATGAACTATTAGTTTTCACTAATAACATATCTCATATCATAGTTTTCATAGGATCACAATGAAACTATTAGTTTTCACTAATAACATATATGTTTGATCAGTTCAAGGAATTCTACACAATTGATCTACTAGATGCAACTCTACTCATAGTTAAGTCCGACCATACTCACCAATGAGACAACCTAGCTGGTCATTCTGCCCTTATACTTGCTCAAAAATACAGTCAGGGGTCATGAAAATGTGAGTATGACATTGGTAAATATGCAAATAAAACTAATCAATGATAATAAGAGCATATAGCATCCATCACTTAAATATGTTAAATTTATGGTCATTGGCATCATATAATTACTTAATCTTAAGTAATAAATCCCCTTGGTAAATTCATATAAAAACTAGGACTAAATAATAATTCATTCCTTGAAAACCTTTATCGTCATATATGATTAGTCCCTTTAATTCATATTTAAAATAAGGAATATATAGCCTATTACTTTACAAATTTCTCGTGCCAATTTATAACCCATTTTAATACTATCATGTATACTTTCTGTATTAATATGAGGATGTCGCAGCTCTTCATTATAGGTCATAATGCCGTTACTAGAATATGTTCATCATTGAATACTTACGGCATTAATATGGCCAGCATAGGATGTCACGTCCCTTCATAATAATGTTTAATAAAAGTTCTGATAAAACGTCAACGGACTATAATGCCAAAATTATCGTTACTGTATATAATTTGTTGAACCTATTGAATATAGCCTTTCATACTTAAAACATATGGATGCCGACATTGATAAAGTTTGACATTTCCATTATAAACTATTGATATCGGGTACTTTAAAACAGTAAGGTTGACATTGACAACTTCTGACATCAATGCCTCAAAACAGGTAACGTTGATTTCATAAAACTGGGCTACTATGTCGCTGTAATAAGAATGCCGAAATTGATAACAAATGGCATAATTGCTATTTTATATCGATGTCGAAAGTATGTATGTATAAGCGGCATCATTGCCATAATACTTCTATCTCGAAAGTAATACTAGCGGCATCACTGTCTAAAGTAATTAATGTCGAAAATAATACTTGTGGCATTACTGCCTTAAGCTATGGCATCAAATAGAAAGCATGCGACATCATTGCCATATGTTATAGATTTCAAAACAAAGAAACATAGGAGGTCGGCATAGTTCTAGTACGTTACGAGATTACAATATCGATATTGATTTAATGTTGAAGACCTTATGATATATGGCTTTAACCTAAATAGATTCATTCCATACCAACTTAGTTGATATCGTATGCATCCATTCATGCTATTGTCACTGGGGTTCGACATACACATTGGCAATATGGCAATATCGCAATTATTATAAATACTATTTTGTTTTTATTAAAAGCAATTACTTTTCACCAACTCTTAACCCTTGTCAATTTTCAATTGGATAAAAACAATTTTTATCAAGTAAACTACCGCAACCTATTTACCTTCTCAAAAATTCATTTCGCACCCCTTAATTAATATCAATTATTTAATATTAGTTTTATGCTTTTCTAGCTTAATAATTTCATTTAAAATCATAATCACTTGGGAAAATTCCCAAAAATTCATCAAAAATCAGAATTAACGTATTCTTTAATATATAAAATTTTAGGACCAAAATCATTATTTATTTATTTTAATTAATTAAATCCTGACATAAATGTCCTTTCTTCCTTAGAAAATTTATTAAATATTCCTATTAATTTGAAAAATTATGAAATTAAAAACACATCTCTAAAATTATGTTTTAAACAACATATCAAAAAATCAAATCGTTTGGAGATTATATACTAAGGTTTTGCCCATAAACCTATCATAATAATTTCATTAAAATTCCCATAAACCATTCATTAACCAATTAATGATATAACCAAACATGACATGTTATATAAACATTAAACACAGAAGTAATCAAAAATCCAAAATCAAACAACCATAAATAAGATGGTTTTCCTATTATTCACCTTAGATTGGATAATGGAGTTGAGATTTGATGGAGAATGATTTCTCTAGATTTCATTTGAAATTCCTTAGCTTTCTTAGTTATGGTCGGCCTCTATGGTTTATAATTTGATTGTTGTAAAAAGAGAATGTAATGGGAGAGAGAGGGTTTCGAGGATAAAAGAAAGATCTATTCCTAATTTTCCCCTCATTTATTCTCTTTTAGATTATATTTTAAAAATAATCATATTAGTTAATTAGTTAAGGCCTAACCTAATTAATTATCAAATCTCAATCTTCTTATCACACCACACATTATTTTATTTAATCTATTTAATTAAATCTCTTGAATAATGTTGATCAAAATTAGAGGTGTTACAACATTTCATTTCATTAATAAGATCTCACTAGTCTTTTATGCTCCTCAAAACCCAAAGATGAAACACGGAAGTCTTTCAACTACACTAGCGGGTGTTAGGATTCATTTGTCTTGGAATTCTGGCCTTGAGTTTGCTAAACAAATCATAGGCCCGCAAATGATGGATAACACATTATCGGTTGTATCATATACAACTCCTAACCCATGGTCTTTTACCTAATCTCCATTTCGACCTTGAGTTTGATTAACAAATCGAAAGCAATTATTCATATGTACCTACTATTTCACGATGTCGTAAGTATAGTATATACACCTTGAGTTTGCTTAACAAATACATATAGCTATTTTACCTCGTATATTCTATATATTAGTAATACACATAACATCTCTGGTTTGAGTTTGCTCAAGAACCAGAGAGTACGTAAGCAAGTTATTAATATATAAATGGTAGAGGATAACTTATTATATTAATAATTCATAATCCCGACCAGGCGGGTCTTGATTCTAGGCGGTTCGGAACTTTTGAGTTGGGTTTGATTGGGACTTTATGTTAATTTTGATCATTCAGACCCGACCAAGTCCCATCGATTCGGGTTCGAGTCTTCTCGGATCAGTTCGTTTTAGATTTGTGGTTCTCGTTTTAACTACCAGCCCTACCTATCCATCTATATTTAGTATTTTCTTAAAGTTTGCATCCGAAGGGTTTTATCTCTTCGAGTATATTAACCAAAGTCCTAATTTTGTTGTCATACATGGAATTCATTTCAGATCTCATAGCTTCAAGCCAAAGTCGGATCCTTACTCTATAGTGCTTGTTGAAATGAGAGCGGAATGTGATGTTCTAAGATGTGGTTGTCTTTCTCACCATTAACGAGAAAACTGTAGTATCGCTTTAGTGCGCAAGGTTCCCTATTAGACATTCTAATATGTTGCGTGTTTTTGTATAATAGTGAATTTTATTCTTTTACTAGTTCAGCCTATGTGTTTACCTCTTGGATCCCATCCATGTCTACAACTTCATTGTTAATTTCTTTTGACAAAAATTCCTTCTCTATAAAGACAGCCTATAGTGAAATAATAACCTTTTGTTTCTCACTGTTATATAAAATATATACCTTAGAAATCTTGGGATATCATATAAATTTAAACGAAGTTGATCTTGACTCAATTTTATTGAGGCTAAAATTCTTAAAGTAGGCAGGAAACCTTATATCTTCAAATAATTGAGGTAGGGTTTCTTCCCATGCCATATAACATTTTAGGAATAGATTTAATAGGTATCAAATTCAACATATGCACTGCAATTTCCAGCACATATCCTAACTGGAAAGAGGCAACTCATCCTTACTCATCATGAAACAAACTATATATAATAGATTCCTTCTTTTTGATACACCATTGTGTTATGGGGTATAGGGTGGAGTAACCTGAGAGATAATCGCATTATCTTTTAAGTACTATTGCTCACCTCCCCGATAAGATCGAAGTATTTTAATTTCATGGTTCACCTGATTTTTTTATCATTCTTATAAGCTTTAAATTTCTCACAAACATCAAATTTATTCTTCATAAGATATACATATTCTAGTCTTAAAGTTATAAAGTAAGTCAAATTAACCTTTATAATTATAGGCATAGGGCCACATATATCGGTATGTACAAGACCCAAGAGTTCATTAACTCTTTCGTTGCTCCCACTGAAGGGATGCTTAGTCGAGACATGACTCACGGGTGTCAAATGATTCATAATAAAAAGACGGTAGAAAATCTTTGTTTTCTGGTTTATGCAGTCTTTTTTCACTTTTATGACTTTAAGCCTATAGTGCCATAAGTAACTATTATTAATGTCAACAAAATATTTATTGTCAATACAACTATGATTAAAATTAAGTACATAAATGTCATTATCTAAAACACCATTGCAGATTTTATTTTCATTAGACAAAATGTTTATAACACTATTGCCGCAACCAAAAATATATCCAGTCTTAAACAATATAGACATAAATTATTCCACAAATAAAGTTTTTAACATAATAACAATTATTTAAAATTAAATTAAATCTCGTTCGGCAAACTCTAGTGATAGTCTCAAACTGCATCATTTGGAGATCCATCAGCAACTTAAAGCCTCGCTTCATCCTTCGCCACATGCCACATGTTCTCAAGTCCCTGTAACAAATTAAAGATATGAGTTTCAGATCCAGTATCTAAAACCTAAAATAATTTATTGATTGCAAAATAGTTTTGAACCATAATGTACCTATAGGAGCAGAAGAAACACTTCCCTTCTTTTCTTTAACTGTCTTCAAATAGTGCAGGCAATGCGCTTCCAACGCCACTTCTTATGATAATAGTGACATTCACCTTTGTTAGCAGAAGCATCATTCTTACCTTTCTTAGAGTCCCACTTTCATTTCTTCAAAGACGTGGCCTTACACTTTATAACTAACACCGTGTTTTGATTCTTAATGATCGCTCAGCTAACCTCAACATATTGAGTAGCTCGATGAGGTTACACTCAATTGGTTCATATTGCAGTTCAATATCAATGGCTCAAACTATGGAGTCAGCGAGCCTAGAATCTACTACACTTGCAGTTCATCAATTATTTCCACATATAGCTCTGAAAGTCTATTAGTATAGCCTTTCATTTCTAATATGAAATTCTCAACACATTCGCTCTTAGTTATATTCGTATTGAACCGCTTCTCGGTAATCTCATGCCTTGTGGAATGAGATTGCTCCCCAAACATGGCTTGGAGGCTTTCGAAGATTTTATGGATGAGATTGCTCCCCAAACATGGCTTGGAGGCTTTCGAAGATTTTATGGATAGACATATATTCGTGTTTCCTTTTCAACGGCTTGTCTAAAGTATGTAAACAACATGAACGCTTAAGCAGTTTCGCAATAAGCTACCCAAGTGTTGTAAGACTTAATTGTCATTGGGTCAGTGCCCTCAAGGGGTTTCTCTCTTTAAGCTTTAGCTATCGACGAACATAAATGTTTGTATGTGAGTGTTATCTTTATTGCTCTTAGCTGGTTAGTATAATTTAGTCTGGTTTATCATTTTACGAAATAAGTCTTAGATTGGTCATTATGCTACAAATTTAATTTTAGTAAACTATAACAAATTAAATATTACATATATTCTTATATTATTAGATAGGCTAAATATTACGTTTCATTTATCTAATAAGCTTAGACTAAACGTTTAGGTTTCTCAAAATCCCAGGAGGAAACATAGGAATCTTTTGATTTCTCTAATAGGTGTTAAGAATCACATGCCTTAGGATTCTGACCTTGAGAAAGCTCAACAAAACATAGGCTCGCATGCCATGGATAACACCTTATCGGTTGTATCATATACAAATTCTAACATATGTCCATTTTCAAATCTCATCTTGACCTTAAGGAAAGCTCAACAAACCAGGAGAGATTATTCACTCGTACATACCATTTCGTGACAGCCTAAGTATAATGCATGTACCTTAAGGAAAGCTTACAGAATGATTGTATGTATTTATGGGTTGCGAAATTATGGATCTTAAGGCTAATTAAATACAAGGGGATGGATGAATAGTGTTTTCTAACTTATATAAATCTTTTTAAATTTCTTTCAAGTTAAATATTAAATCATAAATTAACAACATAGAATTATACTTATTCGACATTCATAGGTGCAATCATAGATAAAAATAAAAACAGTAAAGCAAAGTAAAGAGTTAGAGAGATGACACCAGAGATTTTATACTGGCTCGGATTTCTCCTACATCCAGTCCCATACAATTCCTAGTACAGATTTCTTTTCAAATGCCAATCTTTAAACGGGCAGAAGACGAAGCCAAATACTTCTCGATTGTAAGGCTATGAGACACACCCTTCTGAATTTTCGGGCTCACGGTACACCCACTTGATTTGGACAGGCTACAAGCACATCCACTTAGATTTTCGGGCTACCAAGCACACTCATTTGATTTAAACGGGCTACAAGCATACCCAAGAAAATACAAATAGAGTTTGATGGGTTTTTCAAAGACAATTTCTTTAACTTTGGATATAATGGATCCTATAGCCTCTTGGACAACACTTTGATCTTTGATTTAAGAAAGATATGATTCCCAAATAGTAAGAAAGTAGCAGCAAATAAATATAATGAAGTTTGAATTGATTCCATGTAATTTTGAAGAGAATAAAGTATATTTTCAATAGACTTTTCATGAGAATAAGAGGAGAGAAGAAAATAAGTTAATAACTGTTAAAAAATTCATTCGATCCCATATATATAGTGAATAAATAGATGTGTATGTTCATGAAGAATTGAGACGAATAGAAACTTCCTTTCAAAATTTGAAAAACTATTTGGCGGCGTGTATGTCGACATATCATCTGGGTATATGTCGGCATATGCTTGTTATTTTCGAAAACATGTTTCTTTTTAAAAAAAATTGAAATTCTTATACTTTGTAAAATAATTTGATTCTTTGTAAACTAGTTTGAACAATGTTTATAAACATTTTGAACTTTGAATAACTTTGATGAAATATTTTGAAATATGTTTTGAAAATTTATGTTATTTAAAAATATAAAAGATAAAAAATAGAAGATAGAGATCAAAAATTGATACCAAGGACTTTAACAATATATTATGACTCTGTACACTAAATTATAATCTTGAGATCTTCGTATCTTGGTCTTTGTACTCATGAGTAGTTATGTCCATTTCTTGAGTCTTTTATACTACAGTCTTCAATTCAATACCTAGGTAATATTCTATATTATATACTGTATGACTTGGTAATACATTAGTATCTATATTTTATAACATGATTATACATAGTTGTTGCCATCAAAATCAATAACTGAGGTATTAACAATCTCCCCCTTTTTAATGATGATAACCACCAAATATTCCTGTATATAAAATATGATGTAACTCCCCCTGAATATATGCATGTATGTTTCCTGGAGACCTGACCAGGCAACTAGGAACTCGGCGTTCAGGAGTACTCGGCATTCAGGAGTAATCGGCGTTCAAAAGCACTCGGCATTTAGGAGTACTCGGCATTCAGTAGCACTCGGCGTCTGTAAGCGCTCGACATCGAAAGATGTTCGGCATGTACAATTGCTTGGCATGGTTGTATTGTTCGTCACAAGCTATCGTTCGGCCAGAACCATTGTTCGGCCAAAGGCACTACTCGGCTAAAGGCAACGTCCGGCCAAAGCTCTTGTTCGGCCAAGAAACATCGTTCGGCCAGAAGCATTGTTTGGCTAAAGCTCTCGTTCGGCCTGTGCCATTGTTCAGCCAGAAGCATTGTTCGGCTAAAGCTATCGTTCGGCCAGTGCCATCGTTCGGCCAGGGACAACGTTCGGTTAAGAGCTTCAATCGGCCAAAGGTATCGTTCGGCCAGACGCTTCGTTCGGCCAGAGGCACGTTCGGCTTCAACTGATATTTATTCTACTCTTCCCACGCAGCAAGCGTATCATTCGGCATAGAGAGTGTGGTTCGGCATCCAACTGTTCGACCTATTTGGGTCGGCATACGGCGACCACTCTATTTGGGCCAAGATGTTCGGCTGCCGAGCCCACCTGGGAAGTCCAACCCATCTTTGTCTATAAATAGAGGGGCAGGGGCACAGTGAAAAGGGACCTTTTTTCGGGAACACTGGGGAGACTCTGCTATTTTCAAGACTCATCTTCTTTACTTAACAATTATATTCAAGCATTTGATCTACGGATTGTATCTGTAATCAATCATTAAGAAGAGCAATAAAGTTTAACCTCAAAGTGGACGTAGGCAATTATGCTGAACCACTATAAATCCGGTGTTCTTATTTTCTGCATTTAAATTGGCATTATCTTCTTTGTTTAATTTATCTTCATCACTTATATCTCTACACAATCTTTCTCTACGAGGTTAGTGACCAATTTTGGTGCTAACACTTTGGTGCTTTCACTGAGAATTGAATTCTCAGACCTCAAGGATCTGCTTTGAAGCTACTGGATTGAACAAATCCCCCAAGGAAGATCCGACTCATTGATAGGACGTTCGTTGATTCTACTCAGAGTTCATACCAATAACTCTACAATGGCAAGACCACGTACCAGGTCAGCTTCTCATAATGCGGACGCCCATGAGACTACTAGCGTGCAACAAGCAGGACCAAGCAATCAGCAAGCGAATCCAGGCGTAGGGACTACCGCCCAGGACCAAATGCCAGTTGTCACCAGGATAGAGTTCAATGACTTGATGAGAGAACTTAGGGAAAGTAGGAGACAACTAGGAGAGCAGATGCAAGCTAACGCCAACCTGATGGCACAACTCACTCAACAGCAGCAACAGAATGCTGGGGGCAATCCCGCTCCTTATTCCTCATCTGATAGCTCAACTTCCTCCGATGAACCTCCCAAGCGTAGACGCTGTAAGACTGAAACTTCTCACGCAGGCGCTAATGTTCGAACAGCTGGAGACCGTGACCAAGTCGAAACCGAAAACTTAGGAGCCGGAGTGCAGGTGGAGACTGGAGGCCCAGACAATCAAAACGTTCACGATGTCGAACCTCAAGATGCACGTTTGGCAGATCGCCAGGAGAGGAGGCATCAGCATGGACAGTCACGTAGAACGGACTCTAACCTTCCACCTTCTATACAAACACCAGACCTGACAGCCATGATCAGGCAATTAATGAAAGAGAATCAAGGCTTATCAAATGACGATTGGGGAGTGTCAAGAAGTCATACTCCATTCACAGACATTGTCCTACAGGCAGCATACCCCAAAAAGTTTAGCATGCCAACTATCCCTGCTTATGAGGGAAAGACTGATCCCAGACAGCATGTCATGAGATACGAGTGGATGATGGATTCAGCTAGAGCAAATGATGCAACCAAGTTTAGATGCTTCCCAATTACTCTATCTGGGAACGCTACAATGTGGTTCACCCGACTTCCTCCGCGGTCCATATCCAGTTTCGAGGAGTTGGCGAAGAAGTTTATTGAGCAGTTCAGGATACACACTACTCGTCCAAAGGACGTAATGTCTCTGTGAAGTGTAATCCAAAATCCTGGGGAGTCATTGAAGGAATACTTACAACGATTCCATGTTGCGGCGACTGAAGTCAGTAATCCCAATGATCATGCAATTCTAATGGTCGTGATGTGAGGTGTGGATCCAGATTCTGAATTTGGAGACTGGTTGGCAGGAAAATCTCCGACTACGCTAGAGCGTTTTTACTCAAAGGCACACCAGTTCATAAGAAGAGAGGAAGCTAGGTGGGTAAGGCGAGATAAGGCACCAGGACCTGTCCAGGAGTCCGTGAAAAGCAACTTTGCTGTGAAGCAGTCCGGAGACAACTCGGGAAAGGTCCAAGTCAATGTCCAGAACAAGCCTGGGCAGCCTAAGGAGTCCGGAGGAAAAAATCAAGGGAAGAAGAGAGAAGCGGGGAAGTGGAAACCGAGAATTCCAAGCTACAATGAGTATACCCCGCTGAATGCGTCTCTTGAGAACATTTACCTATCAACCTGCAATACCTTTCAGTACAGAAAGCCACGTCCAAAAGAGTCAACCGAGGAACAGAAGCGGACTGGGAAATATTGCCGCTTCCATGAGACTTATGGGCACAATACGGAAGAGTGCAGACACCTACACGACGCTATAGAGAAGTTGATCAGGCAAAAGAAGTTGCAGGAATTTGTGAAGGATCCTCAGGAAGGAGGACAGGGAACATCCAACCCAGGTCGTGCTCCAGCTCCGCATCATCCTGATGAACCTGCCCGGACTGTGGGTAGACTAGTCATAAACACGATCATCGGCGGGCCTCACCCCGCGGATAAGAATTGGCAGGAGATGGAGCGGTATGCTAGTGCCCTGAAGCATGCAGATTTCGAATGTTGTTCAAACACGGAGGGTGGGACCCCTGCTAAGCAGCAGCGCGTAATGATAGACGATATAGTGTTCAGAAACAGAGATGCTGACCAAGTGGAGGCTCCAACCATCGACCCGATGGTCATATCTGCAACGATCGGACCGGCGTATGTGAAAAGAATTTTGATTGATTGTGGAAGTTCTATCAACATCATCTTCAAGAAGGCTTATGACCAGATGAAAATGGAAACAAAGGACTTGAAACCGTCCAAAGCTCGCATACATGGCTTTAATGGTGCAGCGATCGATGCAGTGGGGTATGTTGAGTTACCAGTTGAACTGGGACAAGGCGAACGTCGGAGGGTGCAAATCCTACCCTTCGTAGTTTTGGATGTGGATTCTCCGTATAATGTATTCCTGGGCCGACCGGCCCTGGCTAAGTTTAGGGCAGCATTAGCCCCGTGGTGCTTGACTTTTAAATTCCCAACTAACAAAGGAGTAGGTGTTGTTCATGGCGACCAGGCGACCGGTCGTGCATGTTATGTGGAAGAGCTCAAAGAGGCCCATCGGAGGGAGAAAGGAAAGGTTGCGGACAATCCTGTCCGCATCCTTAATAATGATAATTGACAAGTAGTTCCCGAGCCCTGGCTCGGGCATAATTCTCGGATCTTCAGAGACATAGATCCGAGAGATGACGATGAGAAACCCAGGGCAGCGCCGGCTGAATTAACAATTGACATTTCAGTCAGCCGAGACGACCCATCGCGAGTGTTGAAGATCGGATCACAACTCGGCCCCGCAATGACTGAAGACCTTAGTGATTTCCTCCGGGCAAATCTTGATTTTTTCGCCTGGGTGCATTCTGATATGTGCGGGATTTCTCCCGCCATTACGAGTCATATGTTGAACATAGACCCGAAATAGGTCCCAGTTAAACAAAAGAGGAGAGGAATGGACCCAGAGAGGTCCGCTGCTCTCAGAGAGGAAGTGGACAAACTCAAAGCCAATGGGTTCGTCCGTGACGCCCTCTACCCTGAATGGGTATCAAACCCCGTGCTGGTGAGAAAGGCGAATGGGTAATGAAGAACTTGCGTAGACTATTCCGATTTGAACAAGGCATGCCCTAAGGATAGTTTTCCGTTGCCTAGGATCGATCAATTGGTTGACTCCACTGCAGGACACGAGCTGTTATCATTCATGAATGCATACTCGGGCTACAATCAAATCCCGATGCATATTCTGGATCAAGAACACACCAGTTTCGTCACAGATGTCGGGCTATATTGCTATGTAGTAATGCCCTTCGGATTGAAAAACGCCGGAGCGACTTATCAGCGTTTGGTGAATCGAATGTTCAAAGACCAGCTTGGTAGAACGATGGAAGTCTATGTGGATGACATGCTCGTGAAGTCACGACAGTCCAACGACCACATTCGAGACTTGGCTGAGATATTCGACATACTCAGATATTATGGTATGAAGATCAACCCTTTGAAGTGTTCCTTCGGCGTTGCGTCGGGGAAGTTTTTGGGATTCATCGTCAATGCTAAGGGAATTGAAGCTAACCCAGAAAAGATTCAAGCTATTCGAGATGTGCAAGTGCCCAGGGCTATAAAACAGGTACAGAGCTTGAATGGAAAAGTAGCTGCGCTGAGTAGATTCATATCCAGGGCCACGGACAAGTGCATCCCTTTCTTTGATATAATAAAGAAAGGGAAGAGGAATTTAAAGTGGACATCCGATTGTGAGGAAGCATTCCAGGATCTGGTAAGGCATCTGGAGAGTTCACCAGTGCTGTCAAAGCCGGTAGACCATGAGATGTTGTACGTGTACTTGGCTGTATCCCCACAAGCTATAAGTGCGGCTTTGGTCCGCAAGGAGGACCGAATCCAAAAGCCGGTGTATTACGTTAGCAAGCGTTTAACGGGGGCAGAAAGAAATTACCCTAAAATCGAGAAATTGGCCTATTGCTTGGTGATTGCATCACGTAAGCTGCGCCCATACTTTCAAGCACACTCAATCAGTGTTTATACCGATCAACCCCTACGGCAGGTACTCCAACGACCAGAAACTTCTGGAAGATTGTTAAAATGGAATATCGAGTTGAGCCAGTTCAATATCGCCTACTTGCCACGAAGAGCCATACAAGGGCAAGCATTAGCAGATTTCATCGCTGAGTTTACTGTACCCGACGAACCAGATAATCACGATGTCATTCCCCTTGTTCGATGGAAATTGTACACCGATGGGGCATCAAACGACCGTTACTCCGGCGCCGGCGTTGTTCTTGTAACTCCAGAAAATCGATCGATTTGTTACGCCCTGAAGCTCGATTTCCCGGCTACAAATAACGAAGCAGAATATGAAGCACTGATTGCTGGCTTAAAACTCATTGGAGAACTCGGGGTAAAATCAGTTGAAATCTTTTGTGACTCACAGTTGGTGGTCTACCAAGTGCGAGGAGATTATCAAGCAAAAGGGACAGAAGCTTGCTCCGTACCTTGTTCTGGTTCAAGAACTGCTGTCAAGCCTTGAGTGTTATGATATTTCGCATGTCCGGCGTGAACAGAACAAAGAAGCCGACTCATTGGCGAAATTCGCAAGCACTGGCAATGCTCAGCAAATGGGATTGTTTCCCGTTGAGGCCTTGCGTGCTCTAAGCATAGACGTAATGAAAGTTGATTCTGTGTTGGAAACAGGAATCGAGAGGGAATCGTGGATAACCCCATTCAAACTATACCTAACAACCGGGGTTTTGCCAGAAAAAAGGAGCGAAAGACGGCAGGTAATTCGAAAGGCCGCGCGATATGTGATGCAGGATGGACTAATGTATCGAAAGGGGTTCTCGGTCCCCTTATTACGATGCATCGCACATGATGAGACAAAACGGGTCTTGAAGGAGGTACACGAAGGAGAATGTAGTGACTATACTGGGGGGGCAAACGGTAGCAAAAAAGATCCTCCGCTATGGATATTACTGGCCAACCGTAAATCGGGACGCTGCAGACTACGCAAGGAAATGTGACAAGTGTCAAAGATATGCGAAAATCCCGAGAACTCCATCAACAGAACTCACACAAATGGTTAGTCCCTGGCCATTTGCAATCTGGGGAATCGACATAATCGGCGCTTTGCCTATATCCAAAGGTGGTGCAAAATACGCGATAGTTGTAGTCGACTATTTCACAAAATGGGCTGAGGCGGAACCTTTGGCCACAATCACTTCTAAGAAGGTCATTAACTTCGTTGTACGAAACATTATATGCCGCTTTGGCCCCCCTCGCACCATCATTACAGACAACGGGATGCAGTTTGAAAGCAGAGAGTTCAAAGATGTCTGTTTAAAGTATGGCGTTGAGAAGAAGTTCGCCACCATTGCACATCCAAAAGCTAATAGACAAGTCAAGGCCATTAACAAAATAATCAAGTCCATACTGAAGAAACGTTTGGAGAAAGTCGGAGGCAAGTGGGTAGATGAACTCCCGATAGCATTATGGGCTTATAGAACTACCCACAAGTCCGCGACCGGCCACACTCCGTTCGCCTTGGCATACGGCTCGGAAGCCGTTATACCCGTGGAACTTGAGGTTCCATCACATCGAGTAACATATTATGATCCCAAGACCAATCAGGATCTTTTTTTGGAATCACTGGACTGCGTCGATGAAAAACGTGAAGAGGCTGAATTAAGGGCAGCGGCACATAGGCACTGTGTCAAGCGGTATTACGACGGCAGAGTCCATCCCATAATTTTTTATGTGGGTGATCTCGTTCTGAAACGAGTTTTCCCGGTACCATCACGTATGAATCCCAACTGGGAAGGTCCATACGTCATTGAACGGAAGCTTGGAGAGCGAACATTCAAGCTAGCGACCGTTGATGGCGTGACACTCCCCCGAGCGTGGAACAGTGAACATTTGCAACATTATTACATTTAGCATGTTTTTTTTTCCTGTTTTAGGCACAGTTATTTCCTATATGTTTTCGTTCCATCATCACTTAGTTTCTTTTTAACCATGTAATCATGTAGTCTAGTTGTTTTTCATTAATAAAGGCTTGAAGCCGTGTTTTTCATGAATTACTAATGTTTCTATGTCTCATAGTCGGGTGATGAATTACTAGAACTACATTATTCTGTACGATGTACGAACTCGTATAAACGATTTCAATCTCTGAGTCCCCAGAGTGCGGACCAGAGTACTCTAAGTCCCAAGAGCGCGGGCTAGAGTATAAACGATTCAAATCTCCGGGTCCCCTGAGCACGGACCGAAGTACTCTAAGTCCCCAGAGCGCGGACTAGAGTATAAACAATTTCAATCTCCGAGTCCCCAGAGCGCGGATCGGAGTGCTCTAAGTCCCCGGAGCGTGGACTAGAGTATAAACGACATCAATCTCTGAGTCCCCAGAGCGTGGACCAGAGTACTCTAAGTCCCCAGAGCGCGGACTAGAGTATAAACGATTCAAATCTCCGAGTCCCCTGAGCATGGACCGGAGTACTCTAAGTTCCCGGAGCACGAACTAGAGTATAAACGATTTCAATTTCCAAGTCCCCAAAGCGCGGACCAGAGTACTCTAAGTCCCCATAGCACGGACTAGAGTATAAACGATTTCAATCTCCGAATCCCCAGAGCGCGGACCGGAGTACTCTAAGTCCCCAGAGCGCGGACTAGAGTATAAACGATTTCAATCTCCGAGTCCCCAGAGCGTGGACCGGAGTACTCTAAGTCCCCGGAGCGCGGACTAGAGTATAAACGACATCAATCTCCGAGTCACCAGAGCGCGGACCAGAGTACTCTAAGTCCCCAGAGCGCAGGCTAGAGTATAAACGATTCAAATCTCCGAATCCCCTGAGCACGGACCGGAGTACTCTAAGTTCCCGGAGCGCGGACTAGAGTATAAACGATTCGAATCTCCAAATCCCCTGAATGCGGATCAACTTACTATAAGTCCCTGGAACGCGAATTTAGAAAAAATTCTAAGTACTCAAGAAATATAGAACAAGAAGTATGCCACTCCGAAGAATGTTCGAATAATGCGAGAATGGATTGGGAAATATGCAACTCATAAGTGCTTGAGTGTTGACCGCAGTTATTCAGAAAGCTAAAGAAGTAAAAGAATCGTTCAAACGACTAAGGAACTAAACTTTATTTAATAGTCCAAAATGAGGTTACACAGTTATCCCTCCAAAACTTGGAGTCAAGAACCTATCTATACAAACTACGGAGACAAAAGATAAAAGTAGTTACAAGACTTAAGCAAAAAACTCGTTGAACGAGTATAGCGATTATTTCTTTGGTTTCTTCTTCTTGTCTTCTTTTGTCTTTTCCGATGACTCCTCTCCCTCACACTTCTTTTTGGATTTCTTGCTTGCTAAAGAAGCGGAGTCAGGGGTAGGAGAAGGAACATCCAGCGGTTTGGACCTGCCTGGGAGAATGATCTTCAAAGGTCTATTCCGCGGGTCGGTGAGTTCCAGTATTTCAGGCTCAACTTTGACCTTGATTTTTTTTCTTCTCCTCTTCAGCGAGATGCTCTTTCATGCTCATCTTCGAAGTATGTTCGGAGGCGCTAGTGATTTCGATTTCATCACTCCCTTCGGCGAGAGATGAGGTGTCAAGCTTATCATCATCTAGCGCCCCGATCACTTGAGCGTCAGGGCCAGGAGTTACTCCCGCATGAGCAACATCGCTTGTTTTCTCTGCCTCCTCCTTAGCATCATCGCTCCTCGGAGTTGGCTCAGGGTCAGAGCAGCCTGCATGAAAACATAAATAATGAACATTAGGACGAATAACTGCTACTGGAAAGTGACAGATCTTTTAACTTCTAAAAAAGAAGAGTTTCCTACCGGGTTCTAGCTGGCTATCAGTTGCGGGCGGAGTTTCACCCTTCAGAATAGGAGATAGCGCATGAACGCCGAGCCCGAGATCTTCAGGATCATAGCCGGCATGCTGCTCGAATGGGTCAAGTGTCGGCCGACCAGCCGGTTGAGCAGTGGGAGGAGCAGCAATATGAGGAGCCATAGTCTTAGCCCCAGATGGACCAGCTTCATCATTTTTCTCTTTTGGTAGGGGAGAGCCTTTGCTGTAAAGCGCCAAAGCTGCAGATAAGTCCGCTGGCTCGTTCCCCCTAAGAAATTCCTTCACCAGAGCATCCTCATCGACTTCTTCAGAGCCCGACTCGATTTTTCTAATCTTCACTAAAGTTTCCCAGGCCTCAGCTAGGGATTCAAGATAGCCATCGCTTAGGAATGTCAAGTCGCGATGCATAAGGATGTGGGTGCCATACTCGGCAATCAGCGGGTCAAACATGCACTTGACCTCTTCCCTGCCGGCCTCTGCAGCCGCCTCGAGGCGAGAGTCAATCTCCTCTAAAGCTTTTCTTTTTCCCTCCTCACGGGCTCCGTCTTTCATTTTTTCAACTCCAGCGAGTTCATTATCAAGCTTCGTTTTCAAGAGCCATGTAGCAACGATTTCATCGCAATATCGTTGTGACTCTTCTTGAGCAGCTACTTTGTCCTCTTTCTCCTTAGAGAGTAATTCTTTCAACTCTTTGACTTGTATGGCCAGCGCGTCCCTTTCTTTTTGGATAGAATCTTTCTCTAAGGCAAGGGCTCCGCTGCACTGGACCGCTTCGTCGAGTTCCTTTTTATGGGTCATCTCCGAACGAGTGACGGCCTCGGCAGTATCTTTTGCACTTTGCTCCGCGGCTTCAAGCTTCGACTTATACGAAGCGAGCTCTTCATCTTGATGCTTGATGATGTTCTTGTCACAGCCAGCTTCCAATTTCAAACGATCAATTTCATATTGTCCCTCAACAGATACCTTCGAGATTTTTTCGACCAAGTGTACAAACGCGTCATGTTGAACATAGACGTCGTTGTTACAGGCAATGGCACTCTGCTTCACGTGCCCAAGGATATGATGAATAGCTGGGAGGAATTTCAGACCATCAAAGTAGATTTTCGGGAATTTGGCCTTAAGATCAACCATCTTCTCTGCTACAGTTGGGTCAACCGTGGGAGTAGGGGGAGGAGGCTTTGAAAGTTCCGCTCTTTTTCAATGCTCCCGAGTTTGCCTTGTACTCGACAAACCGGAGTGTTGTTCTCGAGAAACATCGGGTTGGGACCCCTTCTGTGAAGGCTTCTCTCTATCCGCTCAGTTTGAGGAAAAGGATCACGGGACTGTGAAGATTAGGAATATGCCTTCTTTCGATAAGACGAATCACGAGGACAGTTGTCTCGATCCTCGTAATCATCTCTATCCCTACGTCTACCCGAACCTGAATCCCGTTCGGGATGATGAAATATAAAAGAGCCGTGAAGGCGATCGAGTCCGTGGGAGCGCCCCATGTCACCTACAAAGAATAAAAATAACAACGAGTTAAGAAAAATCCGGGTAATAAGGAAAAACTTGAAGTGTATGATGAAGTGCGTGTGTGCATATGTGTCCTAGTGTTCCCCCCGACGGACCGGTTCCTTTATCTTTACTAATCGGAGTGTTGTCTCCCTAGACTGGGAGTTGAACTCCCGCGTTGCCTCTAGCGGGCGAAGGAAACTTGAAGACTTCAGGATCGTCAAAACCATAATTAAGTATATCGTCGAAGATGGAAAGATTCGACAGACCCCTTAGAGAACTTTCCATATGCTGTGAGGAAGCCTCTTTCTCTGACGGGATGAGTGTAACTTTTGAAGTTCCGCCAACTTTCTCCTTCCGTATCTTGTATGTCAATTTCTTCTTTCCCTTCGAAGGGGAGGATGACATTTCAATGTCGTGCACTTCGACCGCCGAGTTCCAAGCGGGACCCACATTATCGCCTTGAGTCTCAGGAGCTTCATCCTCCTTGTGTTCACCCTCTTCATGCACATCGGGAGTATGGCGTGACGACAATCCAGCTTGTTTTTTCCCTTTATCGGATGCAGGCTTGGGAATGGAAACACCCTCCGGGAAACTAATCCGGCGACCACTTGCTAATAGTCCGAACCTCGATAGTGATTCATTTGAAAGGAGGATTCGGATGTCTCGTTCCTCGGCAGGAAGAGCTCTAATGGCTTCAACAGCCTCAGAATATCCTCGGCCCTCCGGACGTGGGTTAATACCTGAAAAGATGAAACGAGGAGTTAGGAAAAGCATAACTCCAATTAAACACGAATGATGACTCAGCAAAGAGACTTACTGCCTTCGACCCATCTCCTCGCGAAACCAGGAGGGCAACGCACATAGAACCATTCCTGTTTGTACAGGGCGAATTTACTACATGCTTAGGTCAAGATCTGGCATTTGTGGTACGACTCGAGGTACATGAAGGAGGGGCTATCTTTCTGCTTTTTGATCATATAGATATATCTGATGTCGCCAAAAGTTGGTGGCCTAGAGAAGACGGCCATGAAGAGTAGGTAGGTCCCGTATATAAAAGCGTGACCATTTGGATGCAGCTACGACGGGGCAATATCTATGTACTGCAACACGTCCCGAAGAAATAAATTGAACGGAGGCACGCTGCCTATCCAACACATGAACTTGTTACAAGCGGTATATCCAACTGGGGCAGGTGAGGACGATCGTGTCGCGACGGGACCAATACATCGGAAAAGGGGATCCCATGAATGGAGCATATTCGCTGAAGTGCGACTTCATTAATCTTCGAAGCCAGTGAGTCGATCGGATTGTCTAAGAGAATTGTTGCCTCCAGGGCATCAAGAGCTAAGTTATGAGCGGGGGAAGTCGACGGATTTGAAGTATCAGCGACTTCTTGCCTTGATGACGGCCCAGGCCTATCAGATATGGTGGCGGAGCTAGACTTTTTAGACATCCCCAATAAATAATGAATCTGTATAAGCGCCTATGAAAACTATACTTGAAAAACGTTCAACGTTAGAATTAACAGCATGAATATTCCCCCCACGTGGTGTGTAAAACTAGTGCAAGAAATCATGTATAAGCATTGAAAATCTACAGGTTACAATAATACGAAAATGAGCTTCGAATCGTCGCCTTCAAAGACCGTCATCGCTGACCGTCTCAAAAAGCCCGCCTTGTGGTGATTACAGTTCCAGATTCAGAAAATATATGTTAATCTAAGTTCAGATTTATGTCTATCAAAGCTAAGAAGTTAATGTTCCGGGTCAGTCTCATATATGCTGGTATACTTGGGCCATGGTCCTTGTTTTGCTATATGAGTGTGCATGGTCAATAAGTGTTCGGCCTAATTCATGTTCGGCTAAAAGGAATCGTTCGGAACGTACGGCTAAGCATTGTCCGGCAAAAGTGGTTTTCAGCATTCACAATCGTTCGGTGAATTTGGTTCGGCATTTATGATGTTCGGCCTTTATGTTGTTCGGCATTGGTATTGTTCGGCTGAAATATTGTTAGATATTGTTCGGCAATAAAGTAGTGTTTGGCCTTGGTTTGTTCGGCTAAGATGTTGTTCGGCATGTAAGTAGTGTTCGGCTTTGGTTTTGTTCAGCCTTGGTATTATTCGGCTAAGATATTATTCGGCATTAGTAATCGTTTGGCATCCCACTAATTCATTCCTCCACCATTAGCCCTCCATTTCACTGTCCGGTGCATGATAACATACGCCGAACCTGAGCTATGCCGTTCGACACCCTTACCGAATAGGAAGCTTTCATTTTTCTTTCTTCTCCTTTAACTCGGCATTCGACACGAAGAAGCTAATCGCCCAATGATCTCATGTGCGAACACTCCTGGTCATCCCTCCTCGCCTTGCACCATCGTTCAGCAATAAAGACGACCTACTCGAAAGTTTTCTACATGACCCACTCGGCTGTCTCATTTGAAACTATTTGAATCGTACAAGGGGTAATACCTAGTTTGCAGATTGGAGCTTAGGAGGGAGTAATTGGGCTTTAAGTCTGGTTGACTGGCGAGAATTGCAAGTCTTTATGGAGTGACAGAAGTAAAAGAGTAAAGGAGTGAAGAGGGGAAGTGCCTGGTTTTATAGGGGAAAAAGTGGAACGAAGGGGCTATATCCGGTAGAACCGGTCAAAGCTGTATCGTTTGGCTTCAAAACGTAGAATTGCTCGGCGCATGAGGAACGTTCGGCTTCGAACGTATTGTTCGGCATTTATCCCTTATCATGCGCACAACACAGCCACTGATATTCTCAAAAAGGCATCTCCATTCGAAGTTAATCAAGGATTTGAAATGAAACGTGAAGGTTACATAACTCAAAGCGTATCACGTTCACTTACGTAATACACTTTGGGGGGCAAGTGTTTCCTGGAGACCTGACCAGGCAACTAGGAACTCGGCGTTCAGGAGTACTCGGAATTCAGGAGTACTCGGCGTTCAGAAGCACTCGGCATTCAGGAGTACTCGGCATTCAGTAGCACTCGGCGTCTGTAAGCGCTCGACATCGGAAGACGTTCGGCATGTACAATTGCTCGGCATTGCTGTATTGTTCGTCACAAGCTATCGTTCGGCCAGAACCATCGTTCGGCCAAAGGCACTACTCGACTAAAGGCAACGTCCGGCCAAAGCTCTCGTTCGGCCAAGAAACATCGTTCGGCCAGAAGCATTGTTCGGCTAAGCTCTCGTTCGTCCAGTGCCATTATTCAGCCAGAAGCATTGTTTGGCTAAAGCTATTGTTCGGCTAGTGCCATCGTTCGGCCAGGGACAACGTTCGGTTAAGAGCTTCAATCGGCCAAAGGTATCGTTCAGCCAGACGCTTCGTTCGACCAGAGGCACGTTCGGCTTCAACTGATATTCGTTCTACTCTTCCCACGCAGCAAGCGTATCGTTCGGCATAGAGAGTGTGGTTCGGCATCCAACTGTTCGGCCTATTTGGTTCGGCATACGGCGACCACTCTATTTGGGCCAAGATGTTCGGCTGCCGAGCCCACCTGGGAAGTCCAACCCATCTTTGTCTATAAATAGAGGGGTAGGGGCATAGTGAAAAGGGACCTTTTTTCGGGAACATTGGGGAGACTCTGCCATTTTCGAGACACATCTTTATATTCAAGCATTTGATCAACGGATTGTATCTGTAATCAATCATTAAGAAGAGCAATAAAGTTTAACCTCAAAGTGGACGTAGGCAATTACGCTGAACCACTATAAATCCGGTGTTCTTATTTTCTGCATTTAAATTGGCATTATCTTCTTTGTTTAATTTATCTTCATCACTTATATCTCTACACAATCTTTCTCTACGAGGTTAGTGACCAATTTTGGTGTTAACAATGTATATTTTATATTTTTCTCCCCCTTTGTCATCAACAAAAATGGGTGAAAATTAAAAACTGCCCCTAAATAAAATACTTAGAAACTACAGAGTCAAAAACCAATAACTAAGCACTAAAATAATCGAAGCATATTAAGTATGATGATATTAATTATGATAACTATATGATGATTGTGATATAAATGAGATATATAGACTAATAAATAAATAAGATAAGATTATATTTATTCAAATCAAACTATACCCATCAAACTATCAATCCAAGCATATATAAATAAACAATCAAATCAAATCAAATCCTAAGAATACTAAACAAACCAAATGTACACACCAAACCAAATCGAATCCTAAGAGTATTAAAATAAGTTATATATATACACATATTTATAATTTAAAACAAACTGAATAACTTGACATTCCTAGGAACTTCAATCCACCCATCAGATCCAAAGATTGGATTTCCATTGATCGCATCTCAATCTTCATTATCCTTTTTGGTAGAGAATTCTAGGTTGTTGGTTTGTTCATCTTTGATTAAGGAAGAGATCAACCATCGAAGAGCATCGAAATGATTTTTCTTGCTCACTGATCATCTGCATTTGACTTAATTCTAGATGCCTTTGATTTCTCAAGATAAAGGTAAGAACAACCTTGAAAGATTAAAGTGTTTTTTCAAGGTTTTCACATAATTTTTGGTGTAGAGAAGACATTTTGTTGTGAAAAATGTTTGAGAATGAAAAGAGAGTAGAGAATAAAATGATGAGTGAGTTTTTCTGGAAGAAATAGGCTTATATAGGAGCGAAAAGTCATTGGAAAGATTGAATAAGTGGTAGTTAGTTTATTTTTAAAATTTAAAATATTTGCCCAATGGCCAACATATGTCGACATATACATTGTATGTATGTCGACATACATACCTAAAAATGCAAAACTTATATATTTGTTATAGTTTTAATTTTTATTCAATTCCATTACATTTTAAAGACTTCCAGGGACTTAGAACAATATGTAACAGCAAGAACAAGATTTCTTCATTGATGATAGAAAGGTACATGGATTTCAAAGAACAACAAAAGAAATACATGTAATTAAACTAGAAACACACCAAAATAAAAGCTAGATAGATAAGTTTAGAAGGAGGATGAAGATGTTGAAGAGCCACCAAGCTTCTGAATGATCTTTCCAAAGTATTTTTCTAATTTGTTGGAAAGAGAAGTGAACTTTTTACTAAATGAAAACTTAAGCTTCTTTTGGTTTTTAAGAAGCTTGTCTTGGTTTACTAGAATCTCTTTGTTGGAAAGGTGGGATGGTTTGTCGAAACTTTCCAAAGAAGAAACCATTTCCTCCTTCTCATCTTCTATCTCCATTTCATCGCTTTCTTCCTCTTCTTCTTGTTGAACTTCTTGTTCTTCTTCTTATGCCAATCTTTCTTTCTTTTTAGGAAGAGTTTCGTATGGTTCGAAATAAGGCGGCATGTGCATAAGAGAAATGTTTGCCTTGTCGAAAATTTTTCGAGGAAGAGTTGATTCTCCTCATAAATCAACACAAAATTACATGAAAATTCCAGTAAGATACACAACATGGTAGAGTATGTTCTCGTATCTAGAAATGTTCTTTTGAATAAAGTCATCTAAAAATCTAAGATGTCATAGTTTTCGTAAATGATGAAAAGAGCTTTAAAAACTTTTTGAGTAGGGTTATTGTAATTACCCGTCCTCGAAGTGATATTTTGTCGTAAATTGAGATGGGTAAGTCTCGATTTTGGTCGGAGATTCTTGTGTTTAAAATCAAATTTTCCTCATTTTCGAAAATGGCGTGAAAACTTCAAGATTGTGTTCATCAATATGAAAAGTGGAGAGGTTAATTCTACTAGATTTGCAACCGAGTATATGGCCTAAAATTTCACAATTTAAAACAATTTAAGAGTCATTTACACTACTCCAAATTTGTCCCTCTTCTCCTTGAAAAACCTTTCCATTTAAATTTGCGTAAAACATTTTAACCAAATCTAGATAACATATAAAATCCTTTTGAAAAGAGTCGACCAAACCAAGAATTTCATTTTGAGAGCAAAGATTTTGAAGAATATAAGAATAGAAATCATTAAACTTAGCAAATCTTTCGGAAAATACTTTTTCGGAAGTAGCATACTCCATATAGGTATCAATGGCTTCTTTATCACTGAAGAGAAAGCCTTTGGTTCTCTTTGATAGCCTTATGGGTTTTGAAGTTTGACTAGAGGAGGCTATTTTTGAGTTTTTGAGAGATAGGAGAATGAAGAAATATTTGAATTTTGAATTAAAGTGAATAAATCAAAGGATAAAGTTAGATTAAATTAATAGAGAGTGAAGAGTCATGCTCTCTGATCAAAAAATATCTTTTCAAAACTTGGGAATAAGTGCAAAAGAAAGGAAAACTCAAATTTTTGAATTTGAAAAAAAACTTCAAACTTCTGACATGTATGTCGACATATAGCATGAAAAATTAAAAATTAAAACTAAGATAATATATTCCTATATACACACACACACACTTATATTCATCCAATATAATTATTAATCTATAGGTTATCCCTAAATTCAACAAAACAAAAGAATGAAATAAAAATTAAATATAAAAGGTACCTATTTTTGCTCCTTCTCTTTGATCTGTTCTGATTAATCAACTATTGCCATGAAACACATATTTGCATCCTTAGTATCCGGTTCATTGTCGCTTTTGAAAATATCTGAATCATCTAAGATTGTTGTGTAAGCGCTTTTTCTTTTTCAGACTGAATCAGTAGCTGGTGAGATCTTTGATTTTAGTTGGATGCGGATAGTCTCTTTGTAGATGACCGAGTTCATCGTAGTTGAAATATCTAATTGCAATTCCAGTTACATGAGTCATGTTTTCAGGTATCTAAAAGTTGTTCATCTTTCTATACTTCAGGAACTTTCTGAAATTTCTAGTCATGAAAGCAATTTCTTCGTCTCTGAATCCTGATCGTCGGTTATTGCCTGAAAGTGATAGATTTTTTTATGTTGCCTTGCTTTCTCTTCTACCCTGCAATTATGCTTTATAGGACATTAAATTTCCTATTAACTCTTCAATTTTCAAAGTACTAATATCATTAGCCTCTTCTTTTGCTAGTGTCTTTTATCCCACTAAAAAGAGGGTGAATTGAGGATTTTTCTAATTTGATACTATAATGCATGTCAGAGTAGACTCATTTTGATTCATTTTAAACAACTAAAACTGATTAGTTAACGTGGAAATTTTAGTCTATTTGACTTTACTAGTACCTTCATGAATGACATGCAATGTTCTTCAAATTTAATATACAAACTTGCAAATGGAGATTGTATTAAATTATTTTTGTCTAATGAGCGAAATAAAATATTCATGCCTCAGAAGTATTAAGTGCAACTGTCTTTCGGTCAGCAATCCATTATGCAAAATTAGTCTGGGGTTCTGAGTACTCATATTGTGTATTATTCCAAATATCTAGACCATTGGACTGTAAATAAAGTTTCATCCTACATGACCAATAAGGGTAATTAATGCTATTAAAAAGTGGGGTCTAACAGTAGATTGTCATTCAATAAAAGTGTTAACAGGTGTACTATCAGTGTTGCTAGCCATTTGAACTTTAAAAAAATCAAATTACGAGTTTTTGAAAACCTAATGCTCTGATACAAAATGTGGGTTGCTGAATTATGGATCTTAAGGCTAACTAAACACGAGAGGGGGAGTAAACAATGTTTTCTAACTTATGTAATTTTTTTAAATTTCTTCTGAGTTAAATATTAAATCACAAATTAAAAGCACAAAATTACATTTATTCAACAGTCACAGAAGAAATCATAGATAAAAATATAAGTAGTAAAGAAAAGTAAAGAGTTATGATACTGGGATTTTATATTGGTTCAGATTTCTCCTACATCTAGTCACGTACAATTGCTTTTGTGGATTTGTTTTCAAATGCCAATCTTTAAACAGGCAACAGGCAAACCCAAATACAATATCGATTCCGAGGCGCTATAAGACACACCTTCCTGAATTTTTGGGCTCAGGGTACACCAACTAGATTTGGATGGACAACAAGCACACCCACTAAGATTTCTGAGCTATCAAGCACACCCACTTGATTTGAATGGGCTATAAGCACACCCAAGCAAATGCAAATAGAGTTTGATGGTTTTTCCAAAGATAATTTCTTGAACTCTGGATTCAATGGATCCTATAGCCTCTTGAAGAGCACTTTAATCTTTGATTTGAGAGAGATGATTTCAAAACAGTAAGAAAGTGGTATTGAATCAATACAATGAAGTTTGAATTGATTCTATATGATTTTGAAGAGAATAGAGTATATTTTCAATGGGGTGTTAAGAGAGTAAGTGGAGAGAAGAAAATAAATTAATAACTGTTAAAAAATTCGTTTGAACTCCCATATATATAGTGAATAAACAGATGTGTCTGTTCACGATGAGTTGCGACGAATGTACACATCCTTTCAAAATTTGAAAAACTGTTTGGCGGCATGTATGTCAACATACCACTTGGGTATAAGTTGACGTATGCATGTTATTTTTGAAAACTTGTTTTATTTAAAATGTTTTGAAATTCCTATACTTTGTAAAATAATCTTATACTTTGTAAAATAGTTTGAATATAGTTTATAACATTTTGAACTTTGAAAACCTTTGATAAAAGATTTGAAATACATTTTGAAAATTTATTTTGTTTAAAAATATAAAAGATAGAAAATAGGAGATAGAGATCAAATATTGGTACCAGGAACTTTAACAATCTACTATTACTCTGTACACTAAATTATCTTGAGATCTATATATCTTGGTCTTCGTACTTATAGGTCTTCATGTCCATTTCTTGAGCCTTTTATACCGTATAATCTTCTATTCAACACTTGTGTAATATTCTGCACTATATACTATATAATTTGGCAAAATATTAGTATCTATATTTTATAATATGATTGTATATGGTTGTTGTCATCAAAATCAACAATTGAGATATTGACAATACCTTACCTCGTTTAGTCAATATATTAATAGTACTACACATAACATCTCTTTCCCGAAGAAAGCTGAACAACTAAAGATTATGCAAGTTATCTATTAATTTATAAATGATAGAGTACAATTTATATATTAAGGATTTTAAATTTTCAATATACAAAATATTGAGTGATATTTATTTAGGGAACAATGTATTTTTACGAAATACCCTTGTAATTCAAGCGTCGGACACATCTGAAATCACGATATACGTACATTACCTATGTACTCGCACCTTAAACCTAAATTGCATTTCTTACAGTTCCACTTAAATTTAATACATTCATATTATACATGTTTTAATTTATATATCACGGTTTATAATTCAATTAACTTATATAATATTTTATGCGTATAATTAATTGAATTTTATTTAATTAATTTTTATTTATTAAAATTGTTTAACAAATTATTTTAAAATTTAAATTTAAATTTTATTCATCATAAACAATATAAGATCACTAGTACAAAATATGTCATTTGCTTCGGTCGTTTAATCTCTACTGCTTGGGTTCAACGACCGAAGCAAATGAAGATGATGCAAAAGACCAATGTATGTTGCTTCGGTTGTTGAACCGAATCAAATGTAGTCTTTTGTTTCGGTCGTTTCGTAATGACCGAAGCAAAAGAAGCAAATGACGCTTTGCTTCGGTCATTATCAAATATCGAAGCAAAAGAGCATTATTTGCTTCGGTCGTTACCAAATGACCGAAGCAAAAGACGGCATTTACTTCGAATCAAAAACCGAAGCAACAAACGTTGATCTTTTACATCGTCTTCATTTGCTTTGGTCGTTTAGCATGTTAGTACCTCAGGTATTGGTTTTGATGATAACAACTATAGGACATTATATAAAATATAGATACTAAAGGTTTATTAAGTTATATATAGTATATAGTGCAGGATATTGGACAGATGTTGATTAAAAAAACTGTATGGTATCAAGAGTAGATTTAAAATGCTGAAATAGAGTTTCAAAAGTTGGAGAATGAAGACTCATGAGTATTGAAGAATCCAAGATTTCAAGTTATTCAAGATAAATTATAGAGTCATGGAATTTTTGTTAAAACCCTAATAGCACTTTCTTGATCTCTCTCTCTCTCTATTTCAAATGAGTTTTAAATATTTTTCAAATATTATGGTTTTCAAAATAATCTTTTCAAACATCTATTTAAAATATTTCTCAAAATAATTTCTTAATCTTTTATATTTACCAAGATATTATATTAAATTTTTAAGTATTTTTTAATCTATTATATTTTTGTATTTTAGTTTATATCTACCTCATGTTTATTTTTGATATTTATATTTTGGTTTTAGACATTTACTTATGATTTATAACTATATTGATTATATATATATATATATATATATTATTTACACTATATTGAATACTCTTATTAAATCTTTCAAAATTATTTTGTAAAGTTTTATTATGTTATATTTTGATTAAAATGTCTATAAACTATATTTAAATGATTCCATAAAGCATCAAATTATTTTACAAAGGAACATATTTTCAAAATAATATTTTTAAAGTGTTTTTCAATTTTGTGAAGAGTACGCCGACATACTCTATCTATGTGTGTCGACATAGTGGTCGTAATTTTTAAAATTCAAATTTGAATGGAAGTATCTTTTCGTCGTATCTCTTCATGAATGGACATGACCGTTGTTTCCCTATATATATATATCAGACTTTCAAACGAATTTTAAATATCTACTTTCTTATTCTTATCTCCTCCTTACACTCTCTCATTTTTTAAATCAAAATATACCCAAACTCTACCGAATTCAACTAGAATCAAATTCAATCATCACTAGCTTGATTCTCCTTCATCTACTCTCTGAATTCTCTCATCTCTCTCACTCAAACCAAGATCTAAGTGTTATTCAAGAGTTATAGGACCAATTGTAATCAAGATCGAAGATCTGAATCTGTAAAACTCTATCAAATCATATTGTTGTACTTATGTATATGATTGTAGCCCTTAAAATCAATTGGGTATGCTTAGTAACCCGTAAATCTAGTGGGTTTTTTTGTAGTCCAGAAATCAAGTGACTCTACCCATAGGTCGGGACTCTGGAAAGTATGTCTCGTAACCTTAAAATCGAGATTGTATTTGCATTTACTAATTGAAAAGAAATCCGTACAAAGAATTGTACGGGACTGGATGTAGTGTAACTCCGAACCAGTATAAAATCCTGGTGTAACATCCCGTCGTTTTGGACCATTCAAATGGACAATAAAACCACACATGTCAAACTTGAATAATTCAAAACAACATATTGTTAATAAAATTTGAGGCCAATAAAATCAATCACAGAATCCTAGACACAAAATATCAGATAACACGCAGCGGAATAAAAGAAACATAGTAGTTCATGAAGCTACTAGATACAAAGTCTCAAAAAAATACAAACTACCAAAGTTTGAAACCAATACATTTGGAAATTCAAGGTACATAAGTTCTCTACTACAAAAAAAAGCTGAGTGGAAATAACTGGAATGGAATATCAGGTAGACAGCTAAATCTCCAGTGGATCTCTAACTACAAAAGATGAAACCAAAGCTGTGAAACTCAAGCTGACCCGAGCGTAAAGCAAAATACAAAACACCTGAGTCAGGACATACATACTTATGAATCCATAGCAGTGCAGAATTATTACAGTAAGAAACTACAGCAGTTTGAATTGCTACCGTAAGGAATCACAGAAGTTTTGAATTGTTACTGTAATTCTTCTTACTACAATAGTTTATATGATCAAATAGTATATATATTTTCAGTTTTATCATAGTCATTCTATCATTCCTATTATATTACTCAAATTTAGCTATTTGGTCATTAAAGAAACTACACCTTTAGTAAAATAACTTTGTTACTAAAATATCAAATTTTAAAGCAGAAATCCTTATGTCAAGTTAAAAGTATTTTAACTTACCCTTTATTTTCTTTCAGTAAATAACATTTTATCATTTTTATTACCCAAGTTATACCATTTACATTAGTTAAAACTTACATGTCAAATGTACGTTTTAACTTACATTTTATTTCATCTCAAAAAAACATTTATCATTTTAATCACTATTACATGAATTAAAACTTACAATTTATAGGTTAGAACAAAATACCATTATTAAGTCAAATCGGATTACTAAATTTCAATTAACCTTTATTCTGTAAATTAGATTCCAAAATTTACATTTCCAACTATTTATTTTTTATAAAAAATTTAACTCATATAGACAAATTCATAGAAATTATTACATTAAATTTTAGATCAGATTTATATATAGAAATCCAAAATACTTAATAATTTTTAGAAAATCATTTTAAATCAACAACGGAGTCTGTATAACATTATCTACCCTAGGGTCAAGTAAATACGGACAGTAAGGTTTGGCTCAACATCCAAACTCTCGAGAGCAGAAGGCTGAACAATCAAAGATGGATCATGAAGATACCGATGAAGGTGCGAAACATGGAATACATTATGCACTCCAGAAAGCTTCTCATGCAAATCCAAACGGTAGGCTAAAGAACCAACTCTCTCTATGATGTGAAAAGGACCAATGAACCTAAGAGCGAGCTTCCCTCTCTGACCAAAACGAATCACATTTCTTAATGGAGAGACCTTAAGGAAAACCTGATCAACAACAGAAAACTCCAAACTCCTCCTACGCCTATCAACATACTTCTTCTGTCTATCCTGAGCAATCCTCGTCTTTCTCCTAATCTCCTCAACCTTCTCAGATGCTTCTAGAATCATATCCGGACCAAGAACCAAATGATTACCGGATTCAATCCAGGAAGATGGGGATTTGCAAGGTCGTCCATAAAGAGCAGCAAATGGAGCCATTTCGATACTAGCCTAAATTTTAAGATGTGGAATAAGATAAACAAATGTTTAAGACAGCCTTAAACAGATTTTTGATATTATACCTGATAACTATTGTTATAGGTGAATTCAATGAGATGGAGATGATCTTCCCAAGATCTCCATAATCGAGGACACAGGCACGAAGAAGATCTTCTAAAATCTGATTCACTCTTTTCGTTTGACCATTAGTCTGCGGATGGTAAGCAATGCTCAGGTTCAGATGAGTACCTAAAGATTCCTTAAAAGCTTTCCAAAACTTACTGGTAAAGATGGGGTCTCTATCGCAAACAATACTAACAGGAACACCATGAAGACGAACATTCTTTGTCATATATATCTCAGCTAAACTCGAAGCAGAATGGTTAGATCTGACCGGAATGAAATGAGCTGACTTGGTCAATCTATCCACAACTACCCAAATACTCTCATTACCTCTCCCAGTTCTCGTTAATCCATCAATAAAATCCATAGAAACTTGTTCCCATTTCCAATTGGGAACCTCAAGAGGTTGCAATAATCCAGCGGTCTTCTGATGATCAGCCTTAACCTGCTGACAAATAGCACATCTACTAACAAAAAGGGAGATATCACGCTTCATACTACTCCACCAATGTAGTTTCTTCATATCATGGTACATCTTCGTTACACCTGAATGAATAGAAAGTCTAGACCGATGATTTTCCCGAAGTAACTCTTGCCTAATTCCATCGACATTCGAAATAAAAATCCGATTATTAATCCTTAAAATCCCTTTATCGTCTATCTGAGCTCCACTTCCATCTTGGCTATTACCACCAACCCTGCTACGAACATTCTCCTTAATAAGCCTAAGCATCTAATCCTCATCCTGCTTAGCAATAATACCATCCATAAGGGGAGAAGAAACAACAAGCTGACATAACATCGCCTTCTTTCGACTTAAAGCATCGGCTAAAACATTAGCTTTCCCTGGGGTATAGTTGATGTCGAGGTCATAAGAAGCTAGAAACTCAAGCCACCTAATTTGCCTCAGATTCAAGTCCTTCTGGGTGAAAATATATTTCAAAGACTTATGATCCGTAAAGAGCTCAAACTTAGTTCCCAATAGATGATGTCTCCAAAGCTTCAAAGCAAAAACTACGGCAAGCAATTCCAAATCATGGGCTGCATAATTGGCTTCATGAGTCTTCAACTGACGACTGGCATAAGCGATAACCTTCCCATCCTGCATTAGAACGGCTCCCAAACCTTCACGACGGGCATCAGTGTATACCGTTAATCCCTCATTTCCATTTGGAATGGTAAGAACTAGCGCGGAAGTAAGCTTGCGCTTCAACTCATTGAATGCAGCTTCACACTTATCATTCCATCTAAACTTAGCATTCTTACGAGTTAGAGCGGTGAGAGGTGCAGCAATCCAAGCAAAAATCTCAATGAATCACCGATAATAACCGGTAAGGCCCAGAAAACTACAGATATCAAATGGAATCCTAGGAGTTTCCCAATTCTATAATAGAATAGGACAAATAAAACCGAGAAAGGGATAGAATAATTAATGTACAAAGGAAAGAAGAGAAGATAGACCTACGTTGATCGCACCGATCTTAACTGGATCAACGGAAACTCCATTACCAGAAACAATATGTCCAAGAAATCAGACTTCATCATTCTAGAAATGTAATTTCGAGAATTTGGCTTTCAACTGATGCCTTCTGAGAGTCCCCAGAACAAAGCTCAAATGAGATTCATGCTCCTCCCCTGACTTAGAGAAAACAAGGATATCATCGACGAAGACTAGAATAAACTTATTAAGAACATCATGAAAAACCCGGTTTATAAGGTCGACAAAGAAAGCTAGGGCGTTAGTCAAACCAAAAAGTCATAACTAACCATTCAAAGAAACCATCCTCGGAACGGAAAGCGGTTTTGGGAATACTTTCCTCGGCAATTCTGAGCCGGTGGAAACAGGTGGAAAGATCAAGCTAAGAGAATACAGTAGCTCCATAAAGCTAATCGAACATATCATTAATACGAGGCATTGGATATCTGTTTTTCATATTGAGCTTGTTCAGCTCCCTATAATCAACACACATCCTCAAAAAACCATTAAACTTAGTGACAAAAACCACTGCTGCTCCCCATTCAGAATGACTGGGTCTGATCAAACCTTTGGAGATCAAGTCTTCAATTTGCTTCCTCAACTCAACCTTCTCATGGGGTGCCATTCTTCTGGGAGGAAGAACTACAGGTCGAGCTCCAGGAATAAGATCAATACGAAATTCAATTTCCCATTTAGGAGGCAAAGAAGTGACTTCACCAAATACATCAGAATAGAGTTTGACCACATGAGTAGAATCAAGATCGCTAGGGGAAGAATCAAGAGAATAGATAAAACTGCCTGCATACTCCTGAGGCATACGGCACTGAATCACCAAAGGCTTACCAAAGGCTTACCAAAATCATCAACAAGAGAAACAGTCTGGGTTTTACAAGGGATTACAATTTCATGCATCTTCAGCCAATCTTCTCCAAGCAACATGTCAAAAGCATCGAAACCAAGAACATAGAAATCACCAGAAAAGCGATGGTCGTAAAAGAAGAGTTTCACATTTTTACAAATCCTACTAAGGTTTGCGGGACCACCAATAGGATCAGTAACACACAAAGGTTTGGTTTCAAACTTAGGTGAAAGGATATGCTCAAACTTATCACAAAGGTCCACAGAAATGAAACTATGCGAAGCTCCAGTGTAAAATAAAACACGAACAAGAAGACTAAACAAGGTAAAGGTGCTCGGGAGAGTACCTTGGGTATCACTAGGAGCAAGTGGAGTAGGCAAAGCATGAGAGGAAGAAGTCATGGCAAAGACTCCAGATGTCTTGCCCTTCTGATACAAGGGACAATCCTGCTTGAAGTGGCCAGGCTGCAAACAAACATGGCAAAGGTCTCGCCTAGTCACCTGAACTTGAGGAACAGCAGCTCCGGCTAAAGTGAGACAACTATTGGCATAGTGACCCTTCTGATCGCACTTGAAGCAAGTGATGGAAGAAAGATCAACAGGCTGCCTCCGGGGAAAAGAAGATCCTAAACCTGGATTCTTAAGCCAATTCTGCTTCTGTCTATGGAAATTAGATTTCCTCTTCATAGAGTAGCCAGAAGAAGGCTGAGATGAAGGTGCACGAGCAACAGATGATTCCTTAGAAGTGGGGTTCTCATATCTAATAGCCATATCCATCAATCCAGTAAAAGGGCTATGCACATGAGAAATCAGACGATCATAACACTCTAAGCGGGCTCCAGCTATAAACTTCTCATTCTTCTTTAGAGGGGTAACAATCAAGCTAGGACCAAACATGGAAAGTTCGTTGAACTTCCGCTCATACTCGGAAAATGACATATCCCCTTGCTTAAGATCCATAAAATCCCTGTACAGCTGATACTTTCCAGCTTCTGACATCCACTTCGCCACAAAAGCCTCCCTAAAACACGATATCCAAACTGAAGAAAGATTCCAATACGGAAAACCTAAATCAAATTCAAAAGGACTAACTCAAGACAATACCGAAACTGTTCCCAAGAAATATCTGTCTCAATAGTGTTGGCTATAATAGACTCCCACCAATCTTGGGCTGCTTCCTGCAACTGCCATGCTGCTAGTTGACGCTTCTAAGCGTCGGTGACCTCCAAACCCGTAAAAATCCTTTCCAAAATTCTCAGCCACTGCTGAGCCTCAATGATGCTCTCTGATCCCATAAACTTAGTACCACCTAGCTGAGTGAACTCCTTACAGAGAATGGTAAACCTAATGGGTGCAACTGGTGCTGGAACTGGGGCACCACCGCGACCCTAACCTCTGGCATTCCTACGATTCATCCTGGAAATTCAAAAATGAATTTTAGGACAAAGATAAAGGAGAGAGATAAAAGACAAGGTTCGACTAGAATGGAAATCCTAATCAAAGAATTCTATTAAACAAGGTTGATTCGAAAAGAACGGAAATTCTAAGGAAAATTAGATTTTAAAACAAGAAAAAAATTTATATCCAAAATAATCCTTTAAAAATCATTAAAATCATTTGAAAACCCTTTATACTTGAAAATACGTTCTCTCGCAAAGAATGATTCTAAGATTGATTTTACTCGTTCTAGGGTATTTCGAATGGGGAGGAAGAACTATAGGTCGAGCTCCAGGAATAATATCGATACGAAATTCGATTTCCCGTTTAGGAGGTAAAGAAGTGACTTCACCAAATACATCGGAATAGAGTTTGACCACAGGAGTAGAATCAAGATCGCTAGAGGAAGAATCAAGAGAATAGATAAAACTGCCTGCATACTCCTGTGGCATATGGCACTGAATCACCAAAGGCTTACCAAAATCATCAACAAGAGAAACAGTTTAGGTTTTACAAGAGGAAGAAGGTCTAGGGTTTGGAGGAGAAGGATGAAGAAGAAGAAGACTTACATAATTCTCTGTGGAGGCACAAACGAAAGATGAGGAGGCTAACTAAAACCCTAGGATATGTTATATAGGCTATTCAACAGGTGGCTTCTCATCTAATTAAAGGGTTCTCAGCTCATTAGTACAAGCCCACATCAAAATATAAATAAGATAGAGGTTAAGAGAAAACAACTGCGAGTAATTCGCTGAAAACAACAAATTTGGAGAAGTAGAAATCAAAATTTAACAAAACGAAAAACCACAAAAATGCTAGAATTAAATCCATCTTCATAACAAAAGTAAAAGTTCAAAATTCAAAATTTAAAATTTTCATAGAAGGCCAAACTTTGACCAAAGTGGACCAAAATTTGCATTTTAAGAAAAATCTTTATTTTATTAAATTTGGAAGAACATTTCACATCAAAACTCAAAATATTACATTAAATTTCCCAATTTATCAATTTTAAAATAATTATATTCAAAATTCCAAATAAATTTTCATTTAAAATATTTTCAAAATTTGCGGGTTGTTACACTCTTCCCCACTAAAAAATTTTCGTACTCGAAAAGGAACGAGATACAAAAAACAAAGAAGGATAAGGTAGGATAACGAATAATACCCGTAACAAACAATTCCGGATTTGAAGCACGAATGCTCTCTTCCGTTTCCCAAGTACAATCCCGATCATTAGTACTCCATTGCACTTTGACTAGGTTGACATATTTCCTTCTTAGCTGCTTCGTACCTTTATCAATAATACAAAGTGGCTTCTCTCGACAGTAAGGTTTGGCTCAACATCCAAACTCTCGAGAGCAGAAGGTTGAACAATCAAAGATGGATCATGAAGATACCGACGAAGGTGCGAAACATGGAATACATTATGCACTCCAGAATGCTTCTCAGGCATATCCAAATGGTAGGCTAAAGAACCAACTCTCTCTATGATGCGAAAAGGACCATTGAACCTAGGAGCGAGCTTCCGTCTCCGACCAAAACAAATCACATTTCTTAATGGAGAGACCTTAAGGAAAACCTGATCACCAACAGAGAACTCCAAACTCCTCATATGCCTGTCAGCATACTTCTTCTGTCTATCCTGAGCAATCCTCATCTTCCTCCTAATCTCCTCAACCTTCTCATACGCTTCTAGAATAATATCCGGACCAAGAACCAAACGATTACTGGATTCAATCCAGCAAGATGGAGATTTGCAAGGTCGTCCATAAAGAGCAGCAAATGGAGCCATTTCGATACTAGCCTGAATTTTAAGATATGGAATAAGATAAACAAATGTTTTAGACAACCTGAAACAGGTATTTGATATTATACCTGATAAATATTGTTATAGGTGAATTCAACGAGATGGAGATGATCTTCCAAAGATCCTCCATAATCAAAGACATAGGCACGAAGAAGATCTTCTAAAATCTGATTCACTCTTTCCATTTGACCATTGGTCTATGGATGGTAAGCAATGCTCAGATTCAGACGAGTACCTAAAGATTCCTGAAAAGCTTTCCAAAACTGACAGGTAAAGATGGGGTCTTTATCGCAAACAATGCTAACAGGAACACCATGAAGACGAACAATCTCTCTCATATAAATCTCACCTAAACTCGAAGCAGAACGGTTAGATCTGACCGGAATGAAATGAGTTGACTTGGTCAATCTATCCACAACTACCCAAATACTCTCATTACCTCTCCTAGTTCTCGGTAATCCATTAGTAAAATCCATAGAAACTTGTTCCCATTTCCAATTGGAAACCTCAAGAGGTTGCAATAATCCAGCGGTCTTCTGATGATCAGCCTTAACCTGTTGACAAGTAGCACATCTACTAACAAAAAGGGAGATATCACGCTTCATACCACTCCACCAATATAGTTTCTTCATATCATGGTACATCTTCGTCACACCTAAATGAATTGAAAGTCTAGACCGATGATTTTCCCGAAGTAACCCTTGCCTCAATCCATCGACATTCGAAATACAAATCCGATTATTAATCCTTAAATTCCCTTTATCGTCTATCTGAGCTCCACTTCCATCTTGGTTATTACCACCAACCCTGCTACGAACATTCTCCTTAATAAGCCTAAGCATCTCATCCTCATTCTGCTTAGCAATAATACCATCCATAAGGGGAGAAGAAACAACAAGCTGACATAACATCGCCTTCTTTCGACTCAAAGCATCGGCTACAACATTAGCTTTCCCTGGGGTATAGTTGATGTCGAGGTCATAAGAAGCTAGAAACTCAAGCCACCTAATTTGCCTCAGATTCAAGTCCTTCTGGATGAAAATATATTTCAAAGACTTATGATCCGTAAAGAGCTTAAACTTAGTTCCCAATAGATGATGTCTTTAATGCTTCAAAGCAAAAACTACGACAAGCAATTCCAAATCATGGGCTGCATAATTGGCTTCATGAGTCTTCAACTGACGACTGGCATAAGCGATAACCTTCCCATCCTGCATCAGAACGGCTCCCAAACCTTCACGACTGGTATCAGTGTATACCGTTAATCCCTCATTTCCATTTGGAACGGTAAGAATTAGCACGGAAGTAAGCTTGCGCTTCAACTCATTGAATGCAGCTTCACACTTATCATTCCATCTAAACTTAGCATTCTTACGAGTTAGAGCGGTGAGAGGTGCAGCAATCCGAGCAAAATTCTCAATGAATCTCCGATAATAACCGGCAAGGCCCAAAAAACTATGGATATCTAATGGAGTCCTAGGAGTTTCCCATTTCTAAAATAGAACAGGAAAAATAAGAACCGAGAAAGAGAAAGAATAATTAATGTACAAAGGAAAGAAGAGAAGATAGACCTACATTGATCGCAACGATCTTAACTGGACCAACGGAAACTCCATTACCAGAAACAATATGTCCAAGAAATCGGACTTCATCTATCCAGAAATGGCATTTCGAGAATTTGGCTTTCAACTGATGCCTTCTGAGAGTCCCCAGAACAAAGCTCAAATGAGATTCATGCTCCTCCTCTGACTTAGAGAAAACAAGGATATCATCAACGAAGACTAGAACAAACTTATTAAGAACATCACGAAAAACCCGGTTCATAAGGTCGACTAAGAAAGCTGGGTCGTTAGTCAAACCAAAAGGCATAACTAACCATTCAAAGAAACCATCCTCAGAACGGAAAGCAGTTTGGGAATACTTTCCTCGGCAATTCTGAGCTGGTGGGAACCGGTGGCAAGATCAAGCTAAGATAATACAATAGCTCCATAAAGCTGATCGAACATATCATTAATACGAGGCATTGGATATCTGTTTTTCATAGTGAGCTTGTTCAGCTCCCTATAATCAACACACATCCTCAAAGAACCATCAGACTTAGTGACAAAAACCACGCTGCTCCCCATTCGGAATGACCGGGTCTGATCAAACCTTTGGAGAACAAGTCTTGAATTTGCTTCCTCAACTCAACCTTCTCATGGGGTGCCATTCTTCTGGGAAGAAGAACTACAGGTTGAGCTCTAGGAATAAGATCAATACGAAATTCGATTTCCCGTTTAGGAGTTAAAGAAGTGACTTCACCAAATACATCGGAATAGAGTTTGACCACAGGAGTAGAATCAAGATCGCTAGGGGAAGAATCAAGAGAATAGATAAAACTGCCAGCATACTCCTGAGGCATACGGCACTGAATCACCAAAGGCTTACCAAAATCATCAACAAGAGAAACAGTCTAGGTTTTACAAGAGGAAGAAGGTCTAGGGTTTGGAGGAGATGGATGAAGAAGAAGAAGACTTACATAATTCTCTGTGGAAGCACAAATGAAGGATGAGGAGGCTAACTAAAACCCTAGGATATGTTATATAGGCTATTCAACAGGTGGCTTCTCATCTAACTAAAGTGTTCTCAGCCCATTAGTACAAGCCCACATCAAAATATAAATAAGATAGAGGTTAACAGAAAACAACTACGTGTAATACGCTGAAAACAACAAATTTGGAGAAGTAGAAATCAAAATTTAACAAAACGAAAAACCAGGAAAATGCTAGAATTAAATCCATCTTCATAAAAAAAGTAAAAGTTCAAAATTCAAATTTTAAAATTTTTACAGAAAGTCAAACTTTGACCAAAGTTGACCAAAATTTGCATTTTAAGAAAAATCTTTATTTTATAAAATTTGGAAGAACATTTCACATCAAAACTCAAAATATTACATTAAATTTCCCAATTTATCAATTTTAAAATAATTATATTCAAAATTTCAAATAAATTTTCATTTAAAATATTTTCAAAATTTGCGGGTTGTTACACTCTTCCTCACTCAAAACTTTTCGTCCTCGAAAAGGAATGAGATACAGAAAACAAAGAAGGATAAGGTAGGATAACGAATAATACCCGAAACAAACAATTCCGGATTCGAAGCACGAATGCTCTCTTCCGTTTCCCAAGTACAGTCCCGATCATTAGTGCTCCATTGCACTTTGACTAGGTTGACAGATTTCCTTCTTACCTGCTTCGTACCTTTATCGATCATACGAAGTGGCTTCCTCTCGACAGTAAGGTTTGGCTCAACATCCAAACTCTCGAGAGCAGAAGGCTGAACAATCAAAGATGGATCATGAAGATACCGACGAAGGTGCGAAACATGGAATACATTATGCACTCCAGAAAGTTTCTCAGGCAAATCCAAACGGTAGGCTAAAGAACCAACTCTCTCTATGATGCGAAAAGGACCAATGAACCTAGGAGCGAGCTTCCGTCTCCGACCAAAACGAATCACATTTCTTAATGGAGAGACCTTAAGGAAAACCTGATCACCAACAGAAAACTCCAAACTCCTCATACGCATGTCAGCATACTTCTTCTGTCTATCCTGAGCAATCCTCATCTTTCTCTTAATCTCCTCAACCTTCTCAGACGCTTCTAGAATCATATCCGGACCAAGAACCAAACGATTACCGGATTCAATCCAGCAAGATGGAGATTTGCAAGGTCATCCATAAAGAGTAGCAAATGGAGCCATTTCGATACTAGCCTGAATTTTAAGATATGGAATAAGATAAACAAATGTTTAAGACAACCGTAAACAGATATTTGATATTATACCTGATTACTATTGTTATAGGTGAATTCAACGAGATGGAGATGATCTTCCCAAGGTCCTCCATAATCAGGGACACAGGCATGAAGAAGATCTTCTAAAATCCGATTCACTCTTTCCGTTTGACCATTGGTCTGCGGATGGTAAGCAATGCTCAGATTCAGACGAGTACCTAAAGATTCCTGAAAAGCTTTCCAAAACTGATGGGTAAAGATGGGGTCTCTATCGCAAACAATGCTAACAGGAACACCATGAAGACGAACAATCTCTCTCATATAAATCTCAACTAAACTCGAAGCAGAACGGTTAGATCTGACCAGAATGAAATGAGCTGACTTGATCAATCTATCCAAAACTACCCAAATACTCTCATTACCTCTCCTAGTTCTCGGTAATCCATCAATAAAATCCATAGAAACTTGTTCCCATCACGAAAAACCCGGTTCACAAGGTAGACAAAGAAAACTGGGGAGTTAGTCAAACCAAAAGGCATAACTAACCATTGAAAGAAACCATCCTCAGAACGGAAAGCAGTTTTGGGAATACTTTCCTCGGCAATTCTGAGCTGGTGGAAACCGGTGGCAAGATCAAGCTGAGAGAATACAGTAGCTCTATAAAGCTGATCGAACATATTATTAATACGAGGCATTGGATATCTGTTTTTCATAGTGAGCTTGTTCAGCTCCCTATAATCAACACACATCCTCAAAGAACCATCGGACTTAGTGATAAAAACCACTGCTGCTCCACATTCAGAATGACTGGGTCTGATCAAACCTTTGGAGAACAAGTCTTCAATTTGCTTCCTCAACTCAACCTTCTAATGGGGTGCCATTCTTCTGGGAGGAAGAACTATAGGTCGAGCTCTAGGAATAAGATCAATATGAAATTCGATTTCCCGTTTAGGAGGTAAAGAAGTGACTTCACCAAATACATCGGAATAGAGTTTGACCACAGGAGTAATATCAAGATCGCTAGGGGAAGAATCAAGAGAATAGATAAAACTGCCTGCATACTCCTGAGGCATACGGCACTGAATCACCAAAGGCTTACCAAAATCATCAACAAGAGAAACAGTCTGGGTTTTACAAGAGATAATAATTTCATGCATCTTTAGCCAATATCCTCCAAGCAACATGTCAAAAGCATCAAAACCAAGAACATAGAAATCACCAGAAAAGCGATGGTCGTAAAAGAAGAGTTTCACATTATTACAAATCCTACTAATGTTTGCGGAACCACCAATAGGATTAGTAACACACAAAGGTTCGGTTGCAAACTTAGGTGAAAGGATATGCTCAAACTTATCACAAAGGTCCACAGAAATGAAACTATGCGAAGCTCCAATGTCAAATAAAACACGAACAGGAAGACTAAACAAGGTAAATGTGCTCTGGAGAGTACCTTGGGTAACACTAGGAGCAGGTGAAGTAGGCAGAGCATGAGTGGAAGAAGTCATGGCAAAGACTCCAGATGTCTTGCCCTTCTGATACAAGGGACAATCCTGCTTAAAGTGGCCAGGCTGCAAAAAGTCATGGCAGAGGTCTCGCCTAGTCACCTGAACTGGAGGAACAACAGCTCCGGCTAAAGTGGGACAACTATTGGCATAGTGACCCTTCTGATCGCACTTGAAGCAAGTGATGGAAGAAAGATCAACAGGCTGCCTCTGGGGAGAAGAAGATCCTAAACCTGGATTCTTAAGCCAATTCTGCTTCTGTCTATGGAAATTAGATTTCCTCTTCTTAGAGTTGCCAGAAGAAGGCTGAGATGAAGGTGCACGAGCAACAGATGATTCCTTAGAAGTGGGGTTCTCAGATCTAATAGCCATATCCATCAATCCAGTAAAAGGGCTATGCACATGAGAAATCAGACGATCATAAAACTCTGGGCGGGCTCCAGCTATAAACTTCTCATTCTTCTTTAGAGGGGTATCAATCAAGCTAGGACCAAACTTGGAAAGTTCGTTGAACTTCCGCTCATACTCAGAAAATGACATATCCCCTTGCTTAAGACCATAAACTCCCTGTACAACTGAGACTTTCCAGCTTTTGGCATCCACTTCGCCACAAAAGCCTCCCTAAAACACGATATCCAAACTGAAGAAAGATTCCAAAAGGGAAAACCTAAATCAAATCCAAAAGGACTAACTCAAGACAATACCGAAACTGTTCCCAAGAAATATCTGCCTCAATAGTGTTGGCTGTAACAGACTCCCACCAATCTTAGGCTGCTTCCTGCAACTGCCATGCTGCTAGCTGACGCTTCTGAGCGTCGGTGACCTCCAAACCCGTAAAAATCCTTTCCAAACTTCTCAGCCTCTGCTGAGCCTCAATGATGGTCTCTGATCCCGTAAACTTAGTACCACCTAGCTGAGTGAACTCCTTACAAAGAATGGTAAACCTAATGGGTGCAACTGGTGCTGGAACTGGGGCACCACCGCGACCCTAACCTCTGGCATTCCTACGATTCATCCTGGAAATTCAAGAATGAATTTTAGGACAAAGATAAAGGAGAGAGATAAAAGACAAGGTTCAACTAGAATGGAAATCCTAATCAAAGAATTCTATTAAACAAGGTGGATTCGAAAAGAACGGAAATTCTAAGGAAAATTAGATTTTAAAACAAGAAAAAAATTTATATCCAAAATAATCCTTTAAAAATCATTAAAATCATTTGAAAACCCTTTATACTTGAAAATACGTTCTCTCGCAAAGAATGATTCTAACATTGATTTTACTCATTCTAGGGTATTTCTACCCTATGTTTAATGAGTTTTTGCCCCGTAGGCTACGGTTTGCCTAAAACCAAAGCTCTGATACCAACTGTAACATCCCGCCGTTTTGGACCATTCAAATCGACAATAAAACCACACATATAAGACTTGAATAATTCAAAACAACAGATTGTTAATAAAATTTGGGGCAAATAAAATCAATCATAGAATCACAGACACAAAATATCATATAACTCGCAGCGGAATAAAATAAACATAGTAGTTCATGAAGCTACTAGATACAAAGTCTCAAAACAAATACAAAATACCGAAGTCTGAAACCAATACATTTGGAAATTCAAGGTACATAAGTTCTCTACTACAAAAACAAAAGCTGAGTGGAAATAACTGGAATGGAAATATCAGGTAGACAGCTAAATCTCCAGCGGATCTCTACCTCCAAAAGATGAAACCAAAGCTGTGAAAATCAGGCTGACCCGAGCATAAAGCAAAACACAAAACACCCGAGTCAGGACATACATACTTATGAAATGTAAATCAACTCAAGTGAACTGCAAAGGAAATGCATCAGTAACTTAAAGGATGCTTGGGATCGCCCATCTTCTAAGGATCCGTTAAACTATCTACTATGTAGTAATATACGCTATTATAATAATGTCTAAAGTAAAGTAAACTATTAAAATAGCGTTAAGGCGTTACCCATATCTCCCTTAACACATTTTATATATTCCCGTAGTCTATACATTACCGTAATCCCAACCGTACTAGGTGCCGTCAGAGGGCACTCCATAGGTATGGACCTGGTATAAACCAAACTCGTAGAAGGCGCGCTATGGTAGGTGACACGACACAACTAGGCAATGCTAGGGTAGATATACCAATTACACTTCCGAACTGTTGGTAACGCATAGCCGCAACTACCGCCCAACTCGATCCACACTCCCGAATCAAAGGTGCGCACCAAATCAATCACAAAGTAATAGAATGGCTAACGATGAAGTGTGTCTGATCGGAGGAGCTACTTCCTTGGCCCATCAATTGCTCCTGTTTTAGCCACCTTATGCTAACTCACGGGAGTTAGGTCCACGTAAATATACCTTTAGGATCGTCGCCACCATCCTACTTCATTCTGGAATCTCCACCGCGTACACAATTGTTAAAGTGGTTTTCGGTATCGACAGAGAGTATGCCCATATCCGATCCCGGTCTCTTTAACAACCAAACGTTATTATAACCCGTGGTTATTCAATTTCAAATGGTTTATATTTCATATCAAACATATTCCTTTCAAAACCATATAAATTCCATATCATTTCCTTTAAAATAATATTCATTCTTCCAAAGTAGTAATACTTACACATTCATTTAATTATAACCCCTTTGAAACATAAAATTTAGAGACATAGCACTTTAAAAATGTAACTTTTAGAACCATACATTCGGAACTATAACCCTTTAGAAAATTTGTAGCATTCTGAAAATGTCACTTTTAAGAACGCAACAGTACAGAAGTGCTACTGTAAGAATTCGCAGCAGTGCAGAACTGTTACGGTAAGAATTCACAGTAGTGCAGAAGTGCTACTGTAAGAATCCGCAGCAGTGCAGAATTGTTACAGTAAGAAACTGCAGCAGTTTGAATTGCTACCGTAAGAAATCGCAGCAGTTTTGAATTGTTACCGTAATACTTCTTACTACAATAGTTTATATGATCAAATAGTATATATATTTTCAGTTTTATCATAGTCATTCTATCATTCCTATTATATTACTCAAATTTAGCTATTTGGTCATTAAAGAAACTACACCTTTAGTAAAATAACTTTGTTACTAAAATATCAAATTTTAAAGTAGAAATCCTTATGCCAAGTTAAAATTATTTTAACTTACCCTTTATTTCCTTTCAGTAAATAATATTTTATCATTTTTATTACCCAAGTTATACCATTTACATTAGTTAAAACTTACATGTCAAATGTACATTTTAACTTACATTTTCTTTCTTCTCAAAAAAACATTTATCATTTTAATCACTATTACATAAATTAAAATTTACAATTTATAGGTTAGAACAAAATACCATTATTAAGTCAAATCGGATTATTTAATTTCAATTAACCTTTATTCTGTAAATTAGATTCCAAAATTTACATTTCCAACTATTTATTTCTTATAAAAATTTTAACTCATATAAACAAATTCATAGAAATTGTTACATTAAATTTTAGTTGAGATTTATATATAGAAATCCAATATACTTAATAATTTTTAGAAAATCATTTTAAATCAACCACGGAGTCTGTATAACATTATATACCCTAGGGTCAAGTAAATACGGACATATATCATTTCAATCCGCAATTTATTAATTTTTCGGGTTTTATATCATTTCAAACCCGCAATCCCAAGTCAAATAAAATTGCTTAGGCCTATCATTTCAGCCCATAACAATTTTCCTTAATCTAAAAATCATTCGGTTATGTATAATTTCAACCCATAGTGAAGGAGTTTGCAGTATGATTATAGAATATTAAATAAACATAACAATATTCAATATCATGGCATATGATCATAACGGGTAAAATATGATATGAAATAACATAATAATATTCAATATATCATGGCATATGATCATAACAGGTAAAATATGATATGAAATAACATAATAATATTCAATAGTGAAATTTCTTAACTTGCATATATAGATCTATACAATTCCATTGTCATCAATTCACCAAGATATAAGTACGTTGTCAAGAGTGATTACTCGCCTTTCTTTGGTTAGCAAAGTGATTCAAAGCGCAACAAGCACGACAAATTATGGACAAACTTGAGTACCATGCTGTAACGCTCCACCCCGAGACCCACCTTAGCAAAGAGAATTAACGAGTAATTATGTCTACTAAAGCAGAGAATAGGGCTAGTTAAGGGCGACCATCTATAATTTTGTCTTAAACATCTATTGAATACGTCGATAAATGCAATATAATTTTTTTTTCAACTCAAGTGGATCGACATACCCAGTAAATGCTTAATCCAAACGGATCTATCAGAACAAAAACAATAACTGAATGTAAATCACATCACAGAACAGTAACCAACATCATATATATACATATACACTGATACATGTTCAGTACAATACAATATGAATACAATAAAGGTGGTACTCAACCACACTATATACATCGAATCAAATGTAAATACATCAGAGTATGCGGAAGAAATCAACTACTTAAGTGATAGATAAGCTAATGTCCAACATCAACTTCAAGCTAAGCCCAATAGATGATACCTGAAACAACTCGGTCTGACCCGAGTATAAATACACGGGTCAGTCTAGCTACACAAATCAGTCAATATCAATAATATGAAGCAGAATGGATATAGTGATACTTCTTCTCGAATGAGGAGAAGGATTAGAAAACTCATAGCTCAACACTTAAGTAACAAATGCTACCTAAGTGACTAAATACCTCGAAAGAGGTAACTCAAACTCAATACTCAAATAAAACACAAGTGCCTCATATCATCGGCGATAACCCATAAAGAACTCAAATCAACTCATATAAAGCTCAAGTAAAACCCAAATTGTTCGATGAACCATTACTCCAAAAAGGAGAAAACTCATCCCAATCACAAATAGAAGCCATGAAAGCAACACAAGATAACTCCATAAAAATGTGAGATCTCAAACTCATAAGTAAGCCAAGACGGCTAAATCTCACACATGCATCTCAACCTTAAAAGCTAATGGAACTCGATACGAATTCAAACTCATAAAATCTCAACCTCAATAAAGAATTCGATGCGAGTTCAAAACTCAGAAAATCTTAACTCTAATGCGCCAAAAACGGCGAACTCAAAACTTAGAAAACCAGGATTGGCCAGATCCCCGATTGCAATGCCGAAGCAATGCTGCACGTGCTAAACTCAGACGGCCGAAGCCTCAGACAAGGTCGCTAACATCTCCCAAAGCAGCTCGTCCTCATGACAAGGTCGCTGAAATCTTTCCAAGCCATTTTGTCAGCCCTAACAAGGTCGCTAACACCTCCCAAAGCAGTTCGTCCTCATGACAAGGTCGCTAACACCTCTCAAAGTAGTTCTGCTAGGTAAACATCGTGAATGTGTCACAAACTCACGGATAGGAACCCGAAAAGTGTTAACGTGTGTTCCATACCACACGTTCGCACTTAGCGGTTTACTAGCCGCTAGTCGATGCCACACTAGGATCATCATAAAACTCAAAAAATCATATCTCGCCTCGTTTCATTAGCGAGTGATAAAGAGACACCATACTCGTCTCATCTCATCGACAAGTATTAAATGGCATCGTAACTTGTCTCATCTCATCGACAAGTGAAAACATCGTGATGATTCCTCATAAACCATAAATCTCAAAATATGAAATCATATACTCAAGACTTACCTTATATCATTGGCAAGTAAATAAAACATCGTGATGGATCTCATCGACCATACTCCTATATAGGAGATCTCAAACCATAATACTTGCCAAATATTCGCCATCTTAAATAATTCCAATAAATAGGAATTATAAAACTCAAAATACGCCGTAAAATGGAAAAACATCTCAGAATCAATAATCTCAAATAGCTTCGATCGTACAAGTCCGGAATTAACCGAAACAGTAAACGCACATGTCTCATACCACGTGTTTTACTAAATCGTTTAATTCTCTTTCTCATACGTTCGAATAGTGTAAAAGTGTATGTTTTATATCTAAAATAGTTTACTAGAGAAAACAAGCTTCTAAAACTTTTTCCCGAAAAGATTAATAAAACCAATATTTGAAATTCCTTTATTATAGGGAATAAATAGGTTTTTTATATTAGAAAAGTAATTTTAAAATACTATATAATAATAATTTGAAATGTCCATTTATTTCAAAAATCACTTCAAAATGGTTTAGTGAAAACTGTACTCGAAAACAATGAAAAACAAGAAACATAACTCAAGACCGATAACTTGAGTTCAATACGAATTCAATTCAAATTTAACCCAAATTCAATTTAAATTCTATTTAAGTTTGAATTTCAAATTCTCCAAATATAGATAGCCTATTGATAGGCATCATAGCTCTCAAAAATCTCAAAAACATCATCAAAACAAAAAGAGAATAAGAGTAAAACGAGCTAATACAATTCTAAGGTCAATGTTTGTTGTTGCTGTCATCTTGCTCTCAGGACAGCAACATATAACCATAATTTTGCCCAAGCAAACTTCAAAATTCCAGAAAACACAATGAACAAAACTTGTAGCACATGATCTAAGATTTCCGAAACATCCAAAATTATCAAAATCGGTTAAGAAACAAAGAAGTTATGGTCAAATTCGTTTCAGTTTCAAACACAGAGCAAATATTGGTTTTCGCTCTCGGGTTAGCAGTAGGAAAAATAGATTTTGACATAGCTAACCTCAAAACTAAAGAAAACTCAAAACATGAAAGTTGTAGTGCATGATTTAAGCTTTCCGGAACATCCAAAATTATCAAAATCAGTTCAGAAACAAAGAAGTTATGGTCAAATTCGTTTCAGTTTCAAACATAGAGCAATTATTGGTTTTGCTCTCGGGTTAGCAGTAGAAAAATTAGATTTTGACATAGCTAACCTCAAAACTACAGAAAACTCAAAACGTGAAAGTTGTAGTGGATGATTTAAGCTTTTCGGAACATCCAAAATTATCAAAATCGGTTAAGAAAAAAGGAACTTATAGTCAATTTTGTTTCAGTTTTAAACACATAGCAAATATTGGTTTTGCTCTCGGGTTAGTAGTAGAAAAATTAGATTTTGACATAGCTAACCTCAAAACTACAGAAAACTCAAAACATGAAAGTTGTAATACATGATTTAAGCTTTCCGGAACATCCAAAATTATCAAAATCGATTAAGAAACAAAGAAGTTATGACCAAAACAATGTGGTAACCAGAAACAAGGAATTTAGATAACAAAGAACGGAGACTTTTATATTTACAGTAAGCAATTCTATAAACGATTTTCACAACATTCAACCTTTCTAGCTAGCATTTGTGAGTACTAAACTCATATGGTGATTTAGCAAAGATTTTGGTAGTAAGCAATGATCTTTGGTGATGAAAAGGATCTCTAGAAATACGTATTTGCTGAAAGAACATGCAAGAGGAATAGAACAAGTTACAGTTAAATTCATACCTAAATCAAAACTTTTGATGAAATTTATTGAGTATTGGGTTTGTTTACCTTTCTCTATTCTTATTTTGGTGAATTAACTTCTTGAATTGACAGCAAATTGAATAAAAATTGGATTTAATTGAAGGAGGCCATGAAGACTTCTCTTTTTTCGTTTACTGTATGTTTTAGTTTTGAGAAAGAAAAAGAAACAACGTACTGTGTTTCTTTTCTCACCAGAAACCTCTAGATAATGGGCTTTGGATCCATTCCTAACCCTATTAGGCCCAAAGCCAAGATACTTAGAGAAAATATAAGTAATGTACATTTTTATCTTATATTATCAACATATACACACTTTTCTTCATTTTAAAAACCAAACAAAAATGTATACATCTAATTGTTATGAAATAAAATTGTTATTGTAACAAAATAAAATTTATTTTAATTATAAAAAGTTATTTTTATGAATAAAACCTTATTTTTATCAAATTACACAATTTACACTATTTTATTACAAAAACACTATTTTTAATAAAACAATTTGTACAAAAATTATTTTCTTATCAAATAAATTACAATAAACCATTTTAACTCCTTTTAATCATAAAATATTATTTTTAAACCATATTCCAACTTTTATATTAATAGAATACATAATTTCTTCATATTTCTCATTTTAAATTCAATAAAAGGTTAATATCGACAATGTTTTCCAAATTGTTGTATTTACCCAAATAAAATTGCAATTTGACTATTTTCTACTCAAATTCTCAAAATAAAGTTTTTAAAACTTTATTTTCATAAATTTATATTTATTTCAACAATTAAATGTTGAAACACATCACTTGATTAATTTATTAAATGAAAATCCCATTATTTTCAATTTATTAACCAAATCTCCAAACAAGGGTTGTTACAGACTCCCCTCCTTAGCAAAATTGTGTCCTCGCAATTTCTAGAGAAGAGTTTGTAACGCTCTTCGATGACATCCGATAAAATTGGAACGATACAGAGAAGATTAGCATGACCCATAAAGCGGAGGTGACTACGTTGAGGACAATATAAGCGTTAAATGAGGTGCGGGCTGTTACATTGGTATCAGAGCCATACCCAACCGGAATTGTGGTTTGTACGTGCTACAGCAACGACGTTTGGGTGGTGTTGTATTCATGAGCCAACGAAGACGTTGGACTCTAAAGGGGGGAGATTGTAACACCCCTTCAAAATGGGAATAATAGCTCACATCGTGGAAAAAACACTATGAAGTGGGTACTTATATACCAAAGCCTTCACCTTATAACAACGTCGAGGCCTTTTAAGGAACAAAACCTCACACCTTGGCTTAGCTCATGAGGCGAAGGTGACTAAATTGGGGACAATATCTATGTTATGTGGGTGAGAGGAGAATCCAAATCCGACGCTTTGAAAAATAAAATAAATTTCATACGTAAACAAAAATTCACATAGAAAAATAAAATAGAAGAAAAAAAAAATATATTTTTGCAAAATACAATAGAAGAGGCTTGTCTATGGGGTGCATAGGCTGGGGTTTAGAGGTGGTTTGGGTTAGGTTAGGCTCGACCATAGGAGTTTGGGTTAGGGTTAGGCTCGGTCTAGGGCTTTTGGACTTGGTTTTGTGGTGCAAAGGCTAGGGTTTTGGTGGAGAAGGCTCGGGTTTGGGTAGGTTCGGCTAGGCTAGGGTTTTGGAGAGGTGGAGACTCGGGTTTGTGTAGAGTTTGTGGTGGCAAGGCTCGGCTTTGGTAGGGTTTTAGTGAAGTGGTGGTCGAAAATAGAGAAGGGGGAATGGAGGCCGAAATTGGTGAAGAGGAGAGGAGGAAAGGAAGGAGGAAAAAGAGGTTATGGTTGGAGTTTGGTGATGGGGAGGTGATGGAATAGGTGCGGCCGAAATTTCTAAGGAGAGGAGAAAAATTATAGAGGAGAAGAGGAAGGTCTAAGGTTTGGAGAAGAAGAATGAAGAAGAAGAAGACTTACATAATTCTCTGTGGAGGCACAAATGAAGGATGAGAAGACTAACTAAAACCCTAGGAGATGTTATATAGGCTATTCAACAGGTGGTTTCTCATCTAACTAAAGGGTTCTCAGCCCATTAGTACAAGCCCACATCAAAATATAAATAAGATAGAGGTTAAGAGAAAACAACTGCGAGTAATTCGCTGAAAACAACAAATTTGGAGAAGTAGAAATCAAAATTTAACAAAACGAAAAACCAGGAAAATGTTAGAATTAAATTCATCTTCATAAAATAAAAAGTAAAAGTTCAAAATTCAAATTTTAAAGTTTTCGCAGAAAATCAAACTTTAACCGAAGCTGACCAAAATTTGCATTTAAAAAAAAATCTTTATTTTATTAAATTTGGAAAAACATTTCACATCAAAACTCAAAATATTACATTAAATTTCCCAATTTATCAATTTTAAAAATAATTATATTCAAAATTTCAAATAAATTTTCATTTAAAATATTTTCAAAATTTGCGGGTTGTTACACCTGGTGTGTTATATCCTTTTTACTTTTACTGTATTTACCTTTATCTCCACTTTGATTCTGTGATGGTTAATTACATCATTCCAAGTAGAATCTTAAAAAATTTAAAAAATATTCATATAATCCATTAAACACTATTTAACAGTAACTTTATGTTCTTTTTAAAAGATCATGACATCAGATTCAAAAAGCAAATTAGCCTACTAACTCAATATTTGACATTACCATGTAAGTTTGACTTTAACCGAGACCGCTACTGCTCACGCCAAAATTGGTCACAAACCCCAAAAATATTGGAAGCACCAGTGTTTAAACACAAATCTCCGATATCCAAGCACAGATCTAAGATCCAGGTAACATAGAGAATAAAAATGAATAAGCAGCAAATTAAAAAGAAAAGAAAGTAAGAAAGAACACAAGATTTATAATGGTTCGGCTATCTCCGGCCTACGTCCACTTTGAAATAGTAGATTTTTATTACGTTTGCTTGCTGGTTGCAAATGGATTACGATAGTACAATTGAAGTTTGATTGTAAATCCAGCAGAATATGGACGTAAAGAAGCCAAAGATCCCTTTTCTGTAGACCATAGGCTGCTATTTATAGGTGTAGGCTCGAGATATTTGTCTCAAACTTCGGAAGACTTCTTCTCTCACGTGGGTGAGCCCACGTGATCGATCCCTGGTCATTTGGACTCGATCCGTGATCAATACGAATGAAATTTGTATCGATCAAGATTTGGCCCAATCGAGTCGAGATTGGTCATGAACATTTTTTAGGTTGTATGTAAGTTCCTATGAAAATTTGGTAGCATTTGGACCTGTAGATTGTGAGTTATGATCGATGCAAGTTTGTGTTTGCAAGTTGGCTGTCACGTTCACATCGATCAAAGTTTTACGTCCATTGTTCTTCGTATCGATACAATTTGTATCGATGTCATGTCTCGAAAATCCAGGGAAGATCCACTTTTCATGTCGTACGACCGAGTCATCCACTCATTTGCATCCCATTCGTATCCATCCATCCAATGACTTTCGTATCCATGCTTCGTATCCATCCATCCAATAACTCTCTTATCCATGATTCGTATCCATCCATCCAATAACTCTCTTATCCATGCTTCGTATTCATTCAATAACTCTCTTCGTATCGATCTTATGTTCCTACCTTTGTATCGATGGTATAGAGATTGCTTTGTATCAATTGCATGCAGTTACTTCGTACCGATAGTCCCTGGCCTAATTCGTATCGATAGAGGGTGTTAAATTCGTATCGATCTGGAGTTGATCGATACGAAGCGTTCTAAATAGTGGATCGATACGAATTGGACTAACGTGCCATTGCTAATGGATACAGAAAGAGCTAACTTGAATCGATACGAGCATGATGGATTTGAAAAGCGCTATCATGATGGATACGAAGAGCGTTACCTTGGATCGATACGAACGTGATGGATACAAAGAGGGCTACCTTGGACCGATAAGAACATGATGGATACGAATGAGGCCGATTCTTTTGATATTGATCGATCGATATCTTGAGCATACGGACTCCGATTGACTTGAAATTTGAAACGTAACCTTTCCTAGCCTTGTTCATCATTCCCGAGCGATCCCGTCATGATTGGAGCTCGGTCGAATTTTAACGATATCGATAATAGTCTAGTTTCCAAATGATCTCCAATCCTGATTTCCATCCCGTTCTAGCCTATTTGTTGATATCCCAGCCTTAACCAAAAGGCGGGATAACACTCACCATCACAATTCACACAGCAGGTCCATGAGCTCTTCACTCCTATTTTGCAGCACAATTATTTTGATGGTATGCTCCCATTCTTCATTCACTTTTTGCATTGAGTTGCTCCTCCATCTTATAGTTTTCGCTTTGCATGCTTCTCGCTTAGTCTCTATCTCTCTGTAGCATCACCACCTCATCACACTGTCCTTCAATTGCAGCTTCTTCTCTCTAGCATCACACTGCCCTCATTTGCATCATATTGTTGTTTCATACCCAGTTCAGCCTACTACTTTTTTGCAAGCTGCCTTACCACAATTCTCTGTCTTCAACTTCGTCGGCTTCTGCCAGCATGACTTGTGCGTTCATCATCGCAGCGCTTCGTTTCCTTGCTGACTGCTTAATTATGTTCCGATTGCATGCACAATATATTTCCAAACCTCGATGTTTACATGCCCATACTTCAATGCTTACATGCTTTACATGGTCCCACTCCTATCATGATTTCCAGTGTCATCAATATAAACTAGCAACAGCCTGAATCCCAGCAATGAATCCTTGAGCTTTTCCCTGTAAAAAAATGTTGAATTTTTTATGTTAACAGGAGTTTTTCTGTAAAATGGAACAAATACTAAAATACGTTATGTTAAACACTTTTTTATGTTAACAAGGATTCTCCGCTTTATGTAAAAAGCTCAATAGGCACAAACTTTTAATTGCAAAGAACTACGCCCATTAATGGTCAAACTTTTTACTATACATACACAGACTAAACAAATTGAATTAACACAAGTGAAGCATACAAATTCAACATGTTGATTTTGTTACCTGATTTTTGGTACGTGCTATTTCTTCTGCCGAACACTAGAGAAGCTGGTCTCCTAAGCACTTCCATGATGTTGTTTTGGCATAGATATACAGAAACATATACATTCATATATGAACCTTTTTGTCCTTAAAATAAAATGATATGTTATACTTATTTTATATAAATACAAAGAAAACAAGATTAATTGATACAAAGTAAAATTTGCTCCCGCAGAGAAAATAAATATAAATAAGCACTTAAAAACCTGAACATATACAATTCCATGCGATACTCGTAGCCGATGAGAAAGTCTACAGGGGCATTTATACGAGCAAGTTCTGGGCATTTGAACAGAAGCAACAGTAAAACATTTCATGTGGAAACCAATTTATCAAACACTCCAAGCTCACCATTGCCATTTAGATGCTCAACAATGGTATCACTACACGCAATAACTGAAACAGGCATATCTTCAGACCATAAGTAATTATATTGATAATATGTATTTAAAGAACTAGAATTTGCTATATTTGAAACTACCGCAAAACTATGCGATAGGCCATAAGAAAGAGACAGGTTTTACTGTTGGATTTTAACTATATACGAGTCATCATCTGTGTACCAAACAATACCAAGTTTCATTCCAAAGCATACTGGTGATAGATTTACCTTCAAATTTCTTTGGCTTGCATTCGTTTAGTGTAAATATCCCATTTAGTTTCATTATTAAACAAAAGAGGAAAAAGAAAAAAGAAAGAGTATCTAATGGCCGCAACATCAGCAGCAGCTCTCTCTTCAGCTTCCATCCTGACACAGTCTCCATTCTCTTCTTCTTCGAGCTCCAAGAAATCATTCAAAATTCTAGCCATGGCACCTAAAACAAAAGTAACAACTCAACGATGGTGCCATTTTAAGATTTGGCTCGGGAGGGTGGAGTTGTTGGTGGGTTCCAACAGATCTTTGGTGGTCAGATGAGCTGACAAGTTGAAGAGCCGATTTCGATTTGAGTTGAAGTTGGAACTGCGGTGGACGTATGTTGTGAAGAGAATAAGAACGTGGTAACTTCTAACCAGGCGCGGTGGAGAAAAAAGAATTGGTTGGAGGCAAAATTTTAAATTTTCGTATGGAGCTAATTTTTTTGATTAAATCTAACATTTCATTAGAGAAGATTTGTTTGGAGATGTACATTATATATTTATACTTATTCATACTACCGTAAACTCGTGCTTCGCACGGTTATTTCTAGAAAGGTTACTATAATGTAAATGCAACAAACCAAAAAGTGGCTATTTACAACAAATCTATTACTTAAATAGGAAAGTAGAAACCAGCATCTTCTAATTCTGACACGTGTCCTCCCTCTTTATTTTCTTACGTGTTGCATTCAACTGGCTCCGGTTTCTCTGTCATTTGGAAACAAATCATTTTCTCGATTTTCATTCACAACGAATATTTTTCGCGTCTCTTTAAACGGTTTAATTAACTGCTCCCTTTTCTCTCTTCGTTCCTATTCCATCTTTTAACTCTTCCCCCTGCTCAAATCTAATAAGTTAAATCTATTTGTGCCGAATAGTTCATGCCCTTCTCCCGTTCAATCATTAACATCCGGCATAATGATTTCCAAACCATATCCTCAATTTCTCAGCAAAAGTCATCAATTTCTTATCAAATTCGAGCGCTTCAATAATCGACTTCTGGTGGCGATGTCGATATTGTTTACTGTCGCCCGCTTTGGTTACTCACTTTTGCATAACCGCTTAATTTCTAAACTTCTCCATTTTTCATCCCTCTTCTTCTAATTGAAATTTGCAGCAAATGCTCATTTTTCTAACCTTTTACATTCTCCACTTCATTTTGTTCAAATAAAATTTGCCGGTTCCACGGGATGTATATTAACATTTCTCAACATCGGCTAGGGCAAATCTATCTAATCCCTACCTCGGAAACCCCAATTCCTTCGAAGCGAATCTAAGCCGGTTAGGTCCGTGTCTGCAACCATCATTCCCCTCATTTGATTGTGCGACAATCCGCTTGAATTAATCACCTTACAGTTCTGGTGCCCCAACTTCCTTACCAAAGGTCGAATGCTTCTTTTTTCCCAGTCGTCAGGTATCGATTTATGCAAGTTCTAATCAGACTTCACTTATTAACTTCATTAATTTTGACCGATTTCATTTTTTTGGGTACTTGCTTTAATACACAAAAAATAGGGAAGATGGTGCTACGACAAAAGGGCAAAGGATATCGCTCTTTCTTTTTAAACTCAGTAAGGTAACACAATAAAATTTATCGTTCTCATTTACTGCTGGACCTTAACCATTTTGCTATATTTGATGTTTGACGTTTTATATTGTTTGTGAGAATTAGTTTAATTTTGTTCTACTGGTGAAATATAGTACACCAAAAATACTTAACCTTCCCCCTTATTTCATGAAATATAATCTAGCTATAGAAACTAAAATTGAAAGGAATCGGAGAGATTAATTATTTCTAGCAAATAATGCAAGCTTTTCATTATTATAAAATTGGACGAAACATAATAGGACAATCCAAATAGAAATAAAATTTCAAAATCTGATTTCTGCTTCAAAATGGGATTCACATGCTTATATAAAAGTTTTAGAAGCTTTTGCATTTATTTTGCAAAGTTGAGTTGTTCAGATTCATTTTATTTATAAGGATTTCCATCATATAATTATTTGGGTTAAAAATATGTGTGTTTTTTTTGTTGAAATCAATTATGCACTTGAAATAACAAGTTGACTATATCAATGTTTTTTATTCTCATTTTAGAAGGTAGATAGTCAGATTGTTATATGTTATATGTCTCCCAACAATAAAAAAAGTCCGATGTAGTTTGATTTCAGTTTTTCACATGGTATTCGAACATATATCTTATTTAATCTTACTTACTATCACTAAGCTTGGTGAGAAAAGCATGTAGACTATCATTGTAATCTTCTTCAGCATTTGGAGTTAATGTATTTTAACAGAGGCATTTTCTAAAATATTATTACTTTTATTACTGTTGTTATTATTATTATTTTTATTAGTTGAAATTTTAATATGGGGATGTTAGTTGATAAGATATGAAGCAATTAGGTAATAAAAGCTTAGATGAGATACTTTGGTTGGTATGTGTTATACTTTTATGTTTTTATGTCTTTGTTGTATATGACTTTTTGACAAAATTTTGAGCTAATTCATAACCTTTAACGAAAGAAAATCCTTATTCAGGACATACGTTCGATTTTACAAAAAAAGAATGTTATTGGATGTTGGAAATATTAATTCATTGGATTTGTTCATACAATTCTAATTTAAATTTTTATTCAAATGTTACCTCATTGAAGGCCATTTTCTTTGTTCCACAATCTATGGCATAGACTACAGATACCTTATAAAAGAAGCAATATGTTTTTCTAATTCTAATAATGTTATTTTCTTATTCAAACTGATAAAAACATTTCAAATTGAATTTTCTATATTTATTAGAAAACTGCTTGCTTAGATAAATTGCATCTGTATGATTATGTATATATGAATGTAATTTTGTTTTGTGAGGTACCCGGTGCAATTTTTGGAGTATTCTATGAATTCAGCCAGTATTATTGTCAAATATATTATGGTTTATAGTTGTAAGGATGTTTGGTAAGAGGGTTGTTAATGAAGATGTTAGTAAAAGTTGAAATTTGTCTGTCTGTAGTTTAGAGAATATGCAACATCACACTTTGTTCTGTTGTTTGATTAATGGTCTTATTACTTTTGGTGAGAAGAAAAATTAAGGTTGTTTGTCTGACAAATAGTGATATGATGGAAAGATATGTAATGTGTCTATATTAAGATATGTAATGATGCCTATAATTCATAATTAAATATATTATGTGTTGTTAGCTATGATTATTTTTGTAAGTGATAAAAATCAATAGGAAAAAGTTTCTAAAGTAATAGATTGGATGGTGACATAAAAAAGAGAGTGGAGAAGTGCTTTCATGCTCAGAGAAAAATATGTGAAAGTATATTGACTTTTTTTGTCTTAGCAGAACTACAATAAATTTTGTTATGAAAGTATAAGTTTGGAATATTTGATAGTTTAGAAAATACAATACCAATAATTACATTTATCCTTTTCATTTCTAATCATAAGTTATTACTTTTATAGGTAAAAATATTTCAACTACACCAAAATATATAATAAACTAATAAGTTAAACCACCATAGTATGTTTTTGATGGTTCATATAGGTTGGTTTAATTTAAATATATTTATCTATACTTTAATGTTAACTATAATACTAAGAATCAAGATTTCAGTCCTAACCACTAAAACCCTACTTCTGTAAGTCGTTACAATATAGGATTCAAGTTCTTTTAGTCAGTCTTTTCCTTTCCTGTGCATGTACAGTAATTTTACTTATTAATATTATACATTAGAGCTAAAAGCGAATCGCGTTTCCAATTATCAGATTAAATTCGAGATCCGTAGAGTTTGGGGAATAGCAGGATCTAAAAGTTATCACCTTTCATATGCTGATTCGCGTTTGAGACCAAGCACAGTATCCGATTTTGGGATCCAAAACCAAAATAGACAGTGACGCATCAATTTGGATCTGTCTACAGTGATGGGTAAGATTCCTGAATTGATTATTGGTCTTAGATGTTGGCGAATTATATTACAGCCCACAGAAATTCAAAGGTTTATATTTCGGGCATGTATGATTTTGGTTGGCACAACAATTTTTAGTGCTTGGTGATTTTTGATCTCCAGTTTATTCTGGAATATGGCTCATGGTTTAATTTGTAATATATTCACTAATGAAGTGTACAAGCGTAGATTTGCATACTGGAAACATGGAAGACAGTTTCCAGAAATTTGCGTCCCTGACTTTGATAAAGGGTGGGAAATTTCATGGCTCTCATTGGTGCTCAAGAACGGAGTGGAATTTACTAGATCTACTAATTTAATGTCACTTATTTTAGGCGTTTCTTTCCTATTAGAAAATTGAAAAGGTGAGAGATGAATACGTGGGACAATCATATGAATCCAGTTATAATATGAGACAGATGTCGCCCGCTCAGTACCTCGGATTCTCCTTTCCTATTTAAGTACTAAAATAGGAAAGTAGAAACCAGCATCTTCTAATTCTGACACGTGTCCTCCCTCTTCATTTTCTTACGTGTTGCATTCAACTGGCTCCGGTTTCTCTGTCGTTTGGAAACAAAGCATTTTCTCGATTTTCATTCACAACGAATATTTTTCGCGTCTCTTTAAACGGTTTAATTAACTGCTCCCTTCTCTCTCTTCGTTCCCATTCCATCTTTTAACTCTTCCCCCGCTCAGATCTAATAAGTTAAATCTATTTGTGCCGAATAATTCATGCCCTTCTCCCGTTCAATCATTAACATTCGGCATAATGATTTCTAAACCATATCCTCAATTTCTCAGCAAAATTCATCAATTTCTTATCAAATTCGAGCGCTTCAATAATCGACTTCTGGTGGCGATATCGATATTGTTTACTGTCGCCCGCATAGATTTGGTCAACCGTTAAGATTCATTACAACTGCAAGATTGATTTATGTCCAAGATTGATTTTCGCAAATCAATCTCTAGCCCTAATTACGTACAAGGTATGTTCAGTCTGATTTCACAATAAATTGTTGATTTTTATGCATGACAACTAAAGCTAAGACATGGAGAAAAGGCTACATAATATGCAGCTTATTTACCAAATAAACTGTATGCATGTATTTTTCTACAACTAAAGCTAATTTTCTTGATAATTTCGAAACTGAGTACTGAGTTAAATTACATGATATCATCTGGACGTATCCAAAGAAACATATGTTATGCATCTTGAAGTTCTTATACTAAATAAGACACGTTGAACACCCTCAATATCCAATATCTTTAAATAAAACATCGCATTTGTATACATGTCGAATATCTGTGTGCGCAGTATATCTGATACAAAATAACCTTGCAACATGTATTGGAGTAATTTCTTATTTGTAATTTTGTGAGGATTTGAAGTTGTTTTTTAAGTTTTTGTTTTAGCAAGTTGTGCTATATTAAAATACATATGTAAAACGAATATTTTTTGCTTAATAACTTTGTTCTGCTATCCTTTCTATTCGGTTTAGGATAAATATATATGAAATCAAAGGAATTAAACACCAGTTATATGATGAAAATTATTATGTACTCCACTGAAATTTTGTTACTGACATGGATAATCAAGCTTTGTTACACAATGCTTACATTGCCCTGGCAATGAAAATGTAGGTTAGTGTTGGATATATTTAACCATCGTTTTTTATTTCATTGTTATCGTATGCATATTGAGCATTTGTCTTTTGAATGAACTGTCATTTTAGTTTCTGCTGATCAGAATTTCCTCACGTCAAAAACTACGCCACTTCTAAAGACAGATCAAAGTCAGTTCCTAATTTTGCTTATTAATACTCATGTAAAATTACTACCTATCTTGATTTAAATGGATGATACATAATAATATATTCTTATTAAATTTTAGATAGTTTACTTGCATATGAGTTTCACTCCTTCCGACCAGCTTATTGTGCAGTGTGTTTTGTAACTATTTTTTTCCTTTTTGTTCAAATTTTATCATTTACTGCTACATTTTCATGGTACAGTTGAATTGATTTAGTTTCAATTTTGTAAGGTATGTAATAAAGAAGTGGATTATAAATTTCACTAATATATCCATGCACAAAAATCAATACAATTAATATTCGTTGCTTCATGATGTGTGCGCTAAGTACTTTTTTCTATTAGAACTAATGTACACCCACTCCTTGCGAAACTAGCGTTCAATTTATGCAGAATGATGGAAATGTAATGGTGCAAGAAGTGTTTACTGTCATATTTTGAGTTGCATTCTAATATGGCAATACCTCACGTTTATCATTTCTGATGTTTTCATTTAAACGTATGTAAAAATTGCATATTTTCAGTAATGTTGACCAAAATCTCAGTATTTTTATTATCCAGGTTTTGATTTTTTTCCTAGGAAAGTATCAATCATGTCAACAATCAAATAATTGGAACAAGGTACTTTAAATAATTAGCGGTGCTATGTAGGTACCAGTTAGACTACATTCTTATATATATATATATATAATACATTACTCAGTAGGAATATATTACATATAGAAATGTTAATACTATGCCCACTCACCTATCCATTACATAAGGTGGATTCTACTTCCACCACTATTTTTTTATTTAACTCATCGAATACATCATGTACACTGAGGAGTAAAAGAGTTTGTTCACATTTACAGATCCACATATATTGCTTTCAATATAACATGCATCAGGTGAATTTACATGATAGATTAATGGATTTTATAGGGATACCACTGACACTATCATTAGGAAGTAGGAAATACAAAAATAAGATATGTGTACATATTATATGCAATAAATTGATTGGTACGTATTTATTTTTGTTGAAACAGTTATTCATTTTTTTGGGAATTTTGATGCTCATGTATGGATTATATCCATATATATACTGCATATTTTTAGCAGGTACCCAATAATCCTATCGGCCTGCTACTAACAAATCGAACTTAGAATTATGTTAAGAAACTTTGAGCTATTATATTTTCTTTATAATGCTTATTACAACAAAAAAGAGTTGATTAATATTTGGGTGTTTATATAAAATGTGTTAAAACATAAATGCTATTATCATCAACACATTAGTTTTAATATATTCAAAGCAGGGGTCATCTACACAGTTTGTGGATAAAAATTACATATGATGTTATCAATTATATTTTACTTGCCTTTCTACTTCGTGCGACTGTGTGTTTAAAATTAGTTTTCTTATAAGTTCCTATATTACACTGTATATATAGGAACTGGAGTTAGGATGAACTTGACAAAATGGCATTGATGCATCAGGGAGGAAACCCAAGGTTCATTCCTTGATTATTTTTGTCAACATTTTGTGCAGTTATTGCCAGCAATCTAGATTTACTGCAGTAAAAGGAAAAAGGTTAAATTGATACTATTATACCTTTAATTTTTTATACAGCGAAAGGGAGTTTACCAATATGCTGACAAAAATGGTGCAAATGTTGATCACTACAGTTGCGACATAACTTAAACAATACATCGTCCAGAAGATACACATGTTTTAATTGGGTGATATAGAATATAATATAATTTGAGTTATGTCTGTTTTTGAAACATGCAGCCCAGCCTACAAACAGAAGAATGGGCAGCTAAAGGTGATGTTTACACTGGAGGTAGGAACACAATTGCAGTTCGCTTTATAATTGAAGTTTGATGTATATTTTCTTTTTGTTAATTACAGACCAGGTTGTAGTTGATAGAAGCAAATTATAGTAGTTGAGTTCTAAAAAATAAGGTTTGGTAATGCAGGAACAACTGGCCTTTTGATTTGGGCGGCAACTCTTGCTGGAATTCTGCTTGGTGGTGCTTTTTTAGTTTACAGATGTTTGGCTTTTCAACCGACAAGGTACTACTTACTACTGACTTACCGTACTGAGTATAAAAGTACCTATGCGTTGTATTAGGAGGTGGCTGTTATGACACAATATAAAGCATAAAATGGAACACAATAGAAGTTGATCTTTAGATTTAGGGGTTGAATTTGGGAAATATCTAAGATTGACATCTCTTTTGCCATCAATTGTGTGGGACCAAATTTTTTTTGCATTTCCTTCGGTACAAACATTTACTATTTGGTTGTAGCTTCACAAACGATTAACTTTACAACAAATTATAATGGGCATCATACATATGTTTGTTTATAAGTGATTATGAATATCATAATAATAGCTTACCCTACAAAACACACAATCCCATATATCTTCCATAACGTCGCAAAGATTCACAATCTTGAATTGCAGAATTACCCGTGTGCTCCTATTTTTCTTACTTCCCTGTCGTTATTGCAAGTACATGGCAGAAAATTTATATGTTTTATATTAATATGCAACTCATATCCTGTTGCATTATAAACACTATATTTTACTATCTCAAATCCTTTTCATTTTCCTTCAAAAGCTCCGTTCGAATTCAGACCTTCCAACGACCTAATCAACCAAGGGAAAATAATGACTACTGGTAGAATTTCCAATATGCATCAGCCAGACGATTCGTTAGCTTAACAACCCATAGTGAAGTCAGCAAATGAGGCAAAATGAGTTGCAGCTGCACAAATGAATACTGAGTAAAGCAACATATAAAAATTTACTCACAGTCATATATTTAGAGCCAGTGGCGTAGCCAGGACCAAACATTGGCGTGGGAACAAAGTGAAATGGGTTCGGAGACAACAACCCCTGTGTATTGTATCATATATCTAGAAAAAAAGTTATGTTGCATGAAATCGCTTCTCACAAACTGCACTGCTCCAGAATTTGGTTTAATTTTAGACTACAAGCGCCGTGTTTTGTTTTATTTGGCTTAATTTTTCTACAACTAAAGCTAAAGACATGGAGAAAAGGATACATAATATGCAGCTTATTTACCAAATAAACTTTATGTATGTATTTTTTTAATCGACTTTGTGCAAGCCTACTTCATCAGTGTTACATGTCTCATACAAAACTTACATAGGCACCAAGCTTAAGACACTTCTAACATACTAAAAATCTTTCACTCCATTTATATCTTTGGAAAATTAAATTGTTTTGGCCTTTACATTTGCAATTCTAAAATCTACGTTCTTGGTCGAAAATTCCTCCCGTAGATAGGTTAACTTTTTTCCAACAACTTTGATGGAAGTTCTCTAATTTTTCATGCAGTCATTGAGGGTACAAATGGATACTTTAGCATGCACAATGATCCCCTTATTCTAATTTACTCCATAATTGGTTCCATAGGTTACCTAATTGTAATATCTTTACTATCCGGTAGTTAAATACATGCATAATTAACTATACTTGCCTATACTGTACATCAATAGGATAATTATGTAAAATAATCACAAGTACATGGCTTAATTTAGTCCACTTATACTCAACTTACATGTACATTATTTATTATTACAAGATACCTTAAACTTATAAAACATCCCACATTATTCATGAGTGCTTTTTACTGGAAAATAAAGAATGGAAATATCCAATATACTAAATCTTATATTGTTACGGTTATTATTATGGAGTAAAGCATTTCATATGTACAGTTGTTTCTTTAATATACTTTCATGTCCATAAAAATGCACCCAAGGTGCTAAAGGGTATATCTACCATACCACGAGCAGGATATTTATAAATGTTCTGAACATAAGTCAGTAATAATTTGTGTTAGTTAGGGAATAATGAATATAAGATGGTAAGTCAACAAAACTAATATTAGTTCAAAAGTGAGTTTTTTAAAGAAACCCATCATGCCCAATTTTGCAATGTTTGATATGCAGTGGAGTCATTTACAAAACTTTTATATTTACAAATGAAGATTGACAAAGAAATCAGAGGATGGAGACTATAGATCATTAGAAGGCATAGAAGTAAGACTTCTATTCAACATGACTTTATGTCTAATGAGATGAAAAGAGAGTGGATTAGTAAAGAAGCAGGTGGAAGAATTTCTCGAAACTTTTAAGCAGGCATGTCATTACATTAATGTTTTCCTCTGATCTAGAATATTATTTGTCACCTCTTATTACATCAATGCTTTGTCCTTAAACTATTTAGTTAGATGTCTCACAGCTTATGTTAAAATCCTTATTACTGCCTTGCCGTTACTGCTATCTTTGTATAACCTGTTTCGTCTGATAACTTCTCTTTTCATTCGGAATTATTCATTTTTGAATCTTCTTGCATTAACATGAGCCTATCTTATACCAGATACATCTGTTAACGACTTTAAAATGTTATTTGTAGGATCTTATAAATTTGTAAAGTTTGCATTAAAATAGGAATTTTTAAGATAGAAATGGTCCTAATGGTGTTTTTGGATATTAACTCAAGTTGCTGGTTATAATTCTTCTGATTTTGTTAAAATAATCATTGGTAAGTAACTAACCTAGAAATATGTCGATTATTTAGAGTAGATAATATAAACTATCATTTTCGGATTGCCACATTGTTAAGTGTCCATACCCAACAGGAATTGAAAATGCATTGTCATTTTTAATTAATTATTTTGGTTTGTTTTTTCTTCTCCTAATGTTACATGTTCTAAAAAATCTAATCTCTTCTGGTCCATCTTACCATCATGCCACTATTACTGATCTTCTATGCAAGTCTTCGAGTAGGGACATTGTAACTAGGATTTAATATGGATGGTGGAGTGTGATATCTAATCGAGAAACCAAACTCGAATAGGTTCAACTATTTTAACTACAACAGTCGAACTATTCTTCGACTGTTTGTTGTATTTTTTTTGTTGAGTAACGCGAATAATTTGTTACTAAATATCATGTAGGCTTAACTAAAAAATTATACTCTTCTTCCCACATGACAGAAGAAAATATTTTAATTCGAGTATGTTCAGTTTTGGTAATCTAATACTTAGACAAATAATATAGTTCAGTAAGTTTGAATTTTCATTTTTAAAATTTAGTGTATTTTTATGTTGAATGGTCCAACTATTTCTTGGTAGGTTGTTGCATGTGACATATTTTTCGGATCTACACCACTAATTATGTACACCACTAATTATAGACTTCTTAGAGATGATACTTTGGAAGATTTTAGGAGACTACCACAAGGGTCACGGTGTTAGAAATACAATCAGTACTAAAAAATATAATTATTAAAGTAAAAAACAATTGACTACTCGAGTTCAACGTTACAAGGGTTCCATTTGATACACCGTGTTTATATTAACTGTAGATACTGAAGACAATATATAACTTTTTACTTATATATTATCAGGAAAAAATGCTTCTTTCTGATGTAGTTAGCCATGTTATTTCTTTCCCTCGACTTATGTCCATTCAATTGACGAATCATTTGAAAACTATATTGCTGAAAAGTCTCTCCATCACTTAGTGTTTGCATGATTTCATTGATGATAATCAATACCAATAACTTGCCTTTGTTTGATCATTATGGCATTAATATACTGAAAAATGTAGCATCAAAGTTGAATATGGTTATGATATTGTTAATCCAATTTTTGGTAAAACAACAATTTATCAGTGTGTTTATACTTGCCTTAAAAATTCGTGCTTAATTATATTTGTTGTTAGATGTTTTAGATAAGAATTATTTTCAAATATTTGTAGTCTACCAATCTGAATGAAGTGCAAAAGAAATGAAATTCATTGACAACAAATTTATTATTATAGTGTATCATTCACGTTCGCGACAGTAGGGATTCATACTGACACAATTTGGCTGTGTTTCACAATCCAAGTTTCCCACTCCTTTTGAAAATCCAAAATATCATGCATACAATAATGTTACATAGTTTCGTGCATATTATGGTGAATTAATTTATCCCATTCATTGTGACAAGATTTAAAGATGCCATGCACTCTCAAAATTTTTATTTAGTCTGTGCAACGTATTAGTTAGGAACCGTGGAGACTATGTTCACATGCGTGCACGTGATTGCGCGTGTGTTTGTTTGTGTGTGCGTGACAGAGAGTCTTCTGCATATAAAAATCATACAGTTGGACTGTCTTTTTTGGTGATGTCCGAACAACTTATTCTCATGGCTTGATGACCTACAAGTAACTATTATTCTTATACATTCAAAGTAAAATTAATGGAATGCTATAGGAATATTGAAATTTTGGGCCTAATCTACAATATTGATGGTCTATCCACAAGACCGGTGGGGTTTAAACATCACACCAAAATTTTAGCATCAACATGCCACCTAATTTTTTGTGTTTACGCATTCAAACACTTTGGCGTGTGGGACACCTTTATCAAGCATAACATACCTTTGAATATGCACATTGTTTTTGGAGTATTTGAATATCTTGCAGCATAAATACTAATGTATTTAATCTTAAGTTAACAATATGAACACCAGTGGTACTCATAACCCACTTTTTTTTATGCAAGCCAAAGTTTGAAACTCAAATATTTATTTTAGAAATTCTATTTGTGAAGGGGGCAGCTTCCATGACCCCATATTTGTTTTTAGAGGCATGAGAACTTATGGATGGCCAACTGGTTCCTCCTTAATTTTGGTCACTCGGTAAGTTTTTATACTTTTTTCTTTCTTTTTTTTGAAGTAGCATAATTCAAATTATTTTTAAATCTCAAATATTCGACGAATATTAAACATCCAATCAATAATGAATACTAGCAAACTTATTGTTCTTTACTAAAACATTAGTAAATGATTTATTCCAATAACTCTCAATCTTAGAATAAACAACTTAAAAAGCCGAGGAACCATCTCCTAAATGTAAATAAATGTGACAGAATCTCCTTTTATTGGATGCCCATCGTTCACAATGCAATTGGTGTCGTCTATTTGTTTAAGGAAAGCAAGACGTGTACTAGAGCCTGTAGATACAGTTCTAGCAAAACATATAATAGATTTTTTAGCATTTGTAAAAAGGTTGTACAGACAACAGATTTTTAAATCATGATTGCTGCTTCGGCAAGACATCTACTACAGTCGGTAGACATAGTTCTAGCAAAACATATAATAGATTTTTTTTGCATTAGTACATAAGTTCTACAAGTAATATATTTCTTATTGTTTTAGCACTGTCAGAGTCTTCTAATGCTCGATTTACATCTATGTCCCTTAGCCACTCAACCACGTTTCTGAAGGAAGCTCAATATGCTCTGTTGGTTGTGGAAAATCATTTTGAGAGCGCTCATGCTCACCCTGTACTTGCAATTGTTAAATTGTTGCATGATGCTCATAATTTCCAAGGCAGCCCCGTATATTATTGTTGCGCAAGCTCATAATTCTGAAGCTTTACAGAAGCTTACCCAATACTGTCTTCATGCCAACCCGATGCAAATGTGGATAATTTTGTAATTCCAGAACCTCTATAGGTAAATGATATACCTTTTTATATTGTTTTAAAAAGTCAATCTTAATAACCAAGTTATGATGCATGAGACATAGCTTAAACCGTTTGTTCTATCATGGCCATAACTAATCTATAGTTTTGACTGTACATGGTTGCCAATATTTGAATGAACATGGTTAGCGTTCAAACAGTCTTGAGATGGATGATGCCTACAGTCACACATCATCATTCACTTTACTGAATTTCTTTATATTTTATTACTGGTGATACACGTTATGTAACTGTTACTTTTGAATCAAATACATATACTCCAAGCAATACATAATTCAGTAAGTACATGCAAATCTACTTTAATGTATTTACTATCCTCATGAAGTATCAGTAAAAGTTGTGAACTGAATGAAATCCATTTTCACATGCATAATGTTTCAATATAATGTTTGTTAAAATGTTTGTTCAGAACAAACATTTTTTGTTCATTACAGTATTCCATACGCCATTGCATGTGTACTTAATTTTCAGTTCATAGAGGATTTTTTTGCCCTGATGGATGCTAATATATATAATATGTATTATGCCAGGAGGTGGACGGTGACCGTAATCATAAAGTCGCCCCATATTTGTTGATAATAACTATACCAAGTAATGTCATGGATGGTAAGGACACCACTAGCATGAAAGGTGTAGGTAAGCAGCTAAAGCATTGTAGAATTGCAAGAACGATGAAATGATCTACCGACTATCCGCCACATAAAAGACTTCTAGAAGGACTTTCTACCTGCACTATATATTAGTGATTCATCAATCTGATTGATATTAGCTGGAAACAAGACAGAAGCAGCACTGGAAGTGCGCATCTACCATGTTACTAAAAGTAATGATGGTGAGGAAATTTGTTGATTAATAATCTTTTTTTACGTAAAAGCTTAAATTTTAATATATTTCTTTATTTATTTGTCCTCTGTTTATGTAAAAAGCCTCATTCAACTAGGATTCTAAAGTCACTTTCTGTAATTATTTTGGGCTGATCTCTTGCATTTTGTAGTTGATAATATTGCGGTATTCACTTTCAATAGATTTAAACATTCACAGAAATTTCACAATCTCAGCCACACTTATTGGTTTGCATCAAAAACAATAGAATTTTTTTGGGTACTTACTCATCCTACTATCAAATCATCTTTACGCGATTCTCCGAACAAGCAAAATAAAGCTACGGTACTGTAACAATACAAATATACAGTTATAATCTACATAGAGTCAATTAAATAAAGAAATAATAGGGAAAACTTAACGTACATTTTGCATTTAGATGTCCTAAACAAGAGTATTTTATAATGGGTTGGTTTCCTCGACTGAGACTAATGCAAGTGCATTTAAAAAAAGAATGAAATCGTCATGAGCATCTATAATTTTGAGGTTTTATATCATAAATCATGATATACCCGTTCTTACGAGTCTCACAAAGTCATATGAAAGGTAGCATAGTTCAAACGCGATAAAAAGGTGAAAATACATACAATCACCAAACGGCAACTTCATAACTTAAACTCTCTTTACAACTCAACTGCCCGTGTGCGTAGCACGGGCCACGCACTAGTTTGTATAAAATCATAGAAAATCATAAAAAGCTATTTAATTCTATGAAAAATTACATTTCTAGTCCATGAAAATATTCGTAATCACATTGATTCTTTCTCAGCAACTATTAAATAAGTGGCGCAACTATTTTGAAGATATAAAATTGAAGGTCAAAAATAATATTAATTGGGTATGAGCTTAAACTTTTAAACAATTTAGAAAAGAAAGATAGAAAAGTAATAATAACGCTAGTTTGCTAGTTTAAAACAAACGTCTCATATTAGAAAACAACAAATGAAATCATTTTAAGTTCAATAGAGTACTACATATTACATAAAAAAATAAACGTTCAGTCACCTTATCTCTGCGAAGGTAATGATGAATGAAACAATAACCATAGAAACTACTATTGAATTCCGATTGTAACATTACAACTCACTAAAGCATTATTGACGCGATACTCGTATAAGTTTTTTCTTTATGTGAATGATATTTCTATTTATCTGTTAGAAGGACATTAGTCGATCGAATTTACCGATATCTACTTCTTTGTGTAATCTATTAAGTTGGGATAATTAAAACTTTAAGTTTTAATAACAATGAAAAACATGTTATCATGTCATTACATCAGAAAAATTGGTTATTTGATAAGAATTTACACAAATATATCCTACCTTAAAATTGAATGTGCGAGGTATGATAATTTTTGAAATGCAATTGAAACTAAAACTAGCAGTTAACTATTTATACATGCAACCATTTGTTATCCTATTAATGAAGATACCTTATTTTTTGGAATGACATTATGTTTTTTAATGTATTAGAATTGAGTACCTTGGAAAATTAAGTGTTATTAAGTATTTGTGAATACTTGATTTCTACTGAAACATACGGTGTGTTGATTCATGAATTTTAAAGTGAGAAGGTCTTAACTGATTTTGATAATAATCAATTTTTAGCTCGATGATGATTCGTGGATTACTTTTTTCCTTGATCGGTTTCTTTCATCAAAGAGTTTTAATTTGCACGCGTTAGATCATTCAAGGACATGAAATCCCAAATCTGAGTGAATTATTTCAAAATGTAAACAATTAAACATAGAGAGAAAATGACGAATACCTTACCTTATGATGGTTTTCTACATATACTTTTACATGAAAGACATGTACGTTGTAATTTAACACATCTTTCTAAATTTTAAGCTCATAAGTCCATAAAATTTCATTAAAAGCTTGACCATCAATGTAAGCATAGGTTCCAGTGCATTAGAATATTGATATCTATGTAGTATCACAAATGTTTCTGGTATCACTATGCATCCCTAAATTAGCATCATAACGGAACCACTAACTTTTTAGTGACGATCATTTTTCCATATGAGCTTTTGATGTTGCTAATTAAATTAGCAATGACATAACGATGCCAAAAGCCCATCAGAAAACTATAGGTTTATAATAGTGTACAGACCAGAACCGCATTACACTTTTAATTCTAACATACAAAATTAAAAAAATGAAATCCCTAACAATCACTAGTCTTATAACATTATCGTGAAGCAATTCGATATGGCCATAAAAATAATCTAATGATCCTAACCAAATGTACATTGATAATTAAATGAAATCTTCGACTTAGTAGATTACTAATCTTCTACCTGTTTAAGAGAAAATATGCATTTGTACATTTACTACACTGGTTTATTCTATGCTAAATACTCCCTACCATTTTCTATCAATCATTGAAGAATTTGGGGGGACAAAACTGTTTGACACTGAAAATTGCGAGCAGCAATTTTGCATACTAATACGTTAGGAAGTCATGAATCTAAAAATAAGAAAAATTACATAGATAAAAGAACGATGCATTATAAACTAAAGTCATCATCGCATAATTTATGTAAATAAACAAAATATCTTTCGTCCATAATTTATGTAAATCAGGTCTCTGTCCATTGACATCCTTTATTAGTAACTGTTATTCTTATACCCATTTTAATACTTCACACCTATATAGATTTCAAATATTCAAAACATAATAACATTTTCTAGAAACATCAGATTGACAAACAGTTTTCACCATTAAATCAACATATTTATGATCTTTTAAATGATATGTGTTATTCATATGTAAATATTTAGTCATTGATTTTTTTTGAAAAATTAGAGCCTTTCATATGGATATTGTATTTATAACTGCATCATTCAAAATGAAACTATAATTGCATTATTCAAATCAGCATGTACAAAATTAATAAATATGCAGTTAAAGTCAATTCATATTAGGTGTGCATTTAAAATTATAACTACATTTTCATAATACGGTTAAATTACCATCGTTAACATCAAATAAAATCATCTACTACAGCCAAAGTTAGTATTACATCACACAAATGTAGTTAAAATATTTAAATGCAACAATAAATGCTTAATTCCGAAAATACTGCAAAATAATAACCGCTTTTGCTTAATGCATTTAAATTTAAACTGCAATAAGCTTGAATGAATCATCAAGTATAACCAAAATTATTACTGCATCACATAAATAGAGTTGAAATATTCAATTGCTATCATGCATGATTCAAAATTGTCATTAAATTATAACTGCATTTTATTAATGTTGTTAAATTTTAATTGTATTAGGATTGAATAAAGGGGTTTTGGACCAAAGGTCCCTATTTTCAAAGCTCATGCACAAAAAGTCCCTGCTCATAAACACATGTAAATTTGGTCCCTATTTTGTTATTTTTTACCAAACTATCCTCTTTTAGAAAATCAACTTAGCATTCTTTTCAAGGGCAAAAGCGGTATAAATTAGCCAAAATCTAAAAATAGGGACCTAATTTTCATAACTTATTCGGGAGGGACTTTTCTTACATCATCTTTCAATTCCAGGGACTTGACAACGATTCCTTGTTGAATAAATTTATAAAATGTAGCCAAATTTGTTACTACATCACATAAATGTGGTTAAAAAACTTCAAATGTAGTTAAATTTACCGAAAACTTGCTAGTAAATTATAACTGCATTTTCTTAATTTCATTAATTTATAACTGTTTTAAAATTGAATAAAATTATCAAATATAGTCAAAATCATCAATATAAATGCAATTAAAAATGCTAATGTAGTTAAATTAATTCAAAATATGCCTATAAATTATTACACCATTTTTTGATGGGGTTATATTGTAACTCCATTAAGTTTGAATAAACTATCAAATACAATCAAAATTATTACTTTATTACATAATGCAGTTACAATATTCAAAGGCAACCATAATTGTATAATTCAAAAAAAATTCCTTTCAAATATGCTAAAAGATAATAACTACATTATAATAATCAAGGTAAAACTACTATATAATGGTTATGATCATCCATAATAACGATGTTACAGAAAGCTAGTACACGGTGGTGACACAAAATAATTGGATTATATAAATGCAATTAAAATTTCTATATAAAATTATGATTTAAAAAAAATTATTTTTAGCTATCAACAATGGATATCATTGGAAAGCATATTAAATTTGAGGTTTCATAGCGAGCACGATTCTTAAATGTAGAAAAGGTTATCATATTTCAAAGTTTGGAATTAAAAGAAATTAAAAACATGGCTGTTCATTTCATAAAATATAAAGGAGGCCTGTGTGCTCTTGAAATCTAACTTAGTAATAATAGTATAGTATAGATATATGGTGTAATTTTGTTTGAGCCAAAGAAAAAAAGTTATAGAAGAAAATATCTAAATGCATATGAAAATAATATTTTATGTCATGCTTGCAATACTTAAATATTTTTAATTTACTTCAGAAAATTTCAAAATTTAAACTTATTAACATATTTAATATTAAATACAATTATTAAATATATTAAATACTAAATATTGAATATAATTTGTTGATGCTTAAATGTTAATTATTAATTATTCAATAGTAATTATTAGTTGTAAATTATTAAATATTACTTCTTATTTAATAATTATCAATTGTGACTTATTATTTCTTAATTATAATTGAATATTAGTTACGAGGTACTAATTATTATGCATTAATTATCAATAGAATTCATTACTTGCTACTTATTCTGTATTAAAATTAATAGTATTTATCAATGATAATTATTAATCATAACTAAATATTAATTTCGACACTAATTGTTACTTGTGACTTTTTGATTCTTATTTATTAATTATCAATAGCAATTATTAATTATTGACCATTAAATATTAAACTATAATAACTTACTAAATATTAATTATTAAATTGTAAATTAATTAAACATTAAACATTAACTCTAAAATACTAGTTATGAAAATATAATTAATAATTATTTAATATTAATTATTTATATTAATTTCTAATCATAATTATGAATTATAATCAATTATAAAATACAATTATTAAATACTAAATGTGACTTCTCAATTATTATTAAATATTTTTAAAATATAATTGTTAATTATAATTATAAAATGTAATTAATAATTATTTGATATTAATTATTTATATTAAGTATTAATCATTTTTATAAAATATAATTATTAAATACTAAATGTTACTTCTCGGTTATTATTAATTATAATTATAAAATATAATTAATAATCATTTAATATTAATCATTTATATTAATTATAATTATTAGTTATAATTATTAATTATATTTACAAAATATTAAATATAATTATTAATTATAATTATAAAATATCGAACGCTAAATGTTACTTCTCAATTATTAATATTTCTTTTTAATTATTAATTATTAAACATTTTACTTAATTGTTGATTATTTATTAATTATTAATTTTTTAATAGTCATTATTAATTAATAAATATTCAAAATTAATTATTAAATTCTAAATATATCTTCATAACTATTAAATTTTATTATTAGTTATTAATTATTAGAAATTAGTCTTATTATCATATAATTACTAATAATTAATTTTTTAATAGTAATTATTAATTAATAGCTATTAAAAAATTGTTATTGAATATTAAATATTACTTCTTAATTATTAATGATTACTTATTAGTATATATTAAATGTTAAACATTAATTATTAAATTGATTGTTAATTGTTCAATATTAATTATTTAATATAAGTTATTAATTATATTTATTAATCATTAAATGTAATTAATAAATATTAAATATAATTTACTAATTATTAATAATTAACTATTATAAATTATTAATATAAAAAATAATTATTGATTATTTGTAATAACTTATAAATTATTTATTAATAATCATTAATTATACTAAATCATAAATGATGATATATATAAGATGTTATTTATGATTATTGATGTATGCATTTGCTTCGATTAAAATAATTTGTAGTTGCTTACGGATGCAAATAATATTATTTGCTTCAGTTGCAAGGACAGCCGCATCAAATAAAATTATTTGCTTCGGTTGTAAGGACAACCAAAGCAAATAACACTATTTGCTTCAGTGCATCTGCTTTGGTTGTTAACGACAACTGAAGCAAATGATATTATTTGCTTCAGTTCCGAGCGCAATCAAAGCAAATGAGACGAGGGAACATATTTTGTACCAGTGAATGAATACTAAATATAACACCTATATGTATTAATTATGAATTAGCATTTAATTAATTTATTTAATCATTAATTTTATCTAATTAAAATAATTTTTAATTAAATAATTGATAAATTCGAAAAAAATTGTTCGTGGTTATCCTTTAACAATTTAGGATATATATATATTCAACTACAATATTTATAGGTATACACATACACACACGTATCTATGTGTGTGTGTGATTATTTTAATTAATTAACTTTTATTTATTTATTTATTTAATCTAATTAATTAAATTATTAAATAACTATAGAAATATTAATTTATTTTAAAAGAAAGTTAAAAAAATATTTTATAGCTTTTATAATATTAATTTCATATTCTAAATTTTAAATTCAAAATATATTTTTAAGCCGAATTATGAAAATTAGCCCAAGGCCCAAATCAAATTGGGCCTTTACAATGGGGCCAAACTTTTGGACTTACTCTGTCATTGAGCCAGGCTAATAGCCAAGGAGATGAGAAAATTGATTATCCAACACCAAGCCTAGAAACTTGTAATGACCCTAAAATAAAATAAAAATAAAATGAAAAATATACATTTATATTAAGAAATTCTGAAATTATAAAAAATATATATAATGCATTAAAACAGAAAAAAAAATTTGGCAATAAATAAAATTTGCATGGGAGCTTCTGTTTGATAAAATGCAAGGGATTAAGGTGATTAAAAGAAAAATTGGAACTCAAAATAAATATAGCTCTATGTCCAAAGAATTATATAAATACATACATTAATATATATATGGAGTGTTTTCTGTTTTATTTAAAGATAGAATAAGATGAAGTTTAATAAAAAGGTTTACATGTCTTATAATTGTGCTAAAAATAATTAGCATAATATATGTGATTTTTATTTAAATATAGAAGGAGTTACTGATTTGACAAAGAGGCAGAAATATATATATATACATACAGAATCAAATAAAAATTTCCATATCTTATATTTATTTCAAGCAAATAATATGGGTGAATGATTTTTACATTACATAATAAGGTATGATAGTATGCATGATTGAATGGAGATAATAGATAGGTAGAAAATACAAAGGAGATTTTCAGATTCCTTAAACTTATAAAAAGAAATAATAAACCGAGGGTCACATGCATATGGCATGAGTAGAAAAGAGTCATGAAAATAGTATTGAGTGTTTAAAATGCATGATCCCCGAAATAACTAATTAAAGTAACCTAATGTGTCCATTTCCAATTTATGACCACACAGGAATATGATATGTACATGAACATCTAAGGGTATAAGGGGAATTACCCATTTTCTTAAACCCTAGAATGGATTTATAAATAACTGCACATAACCAAATCCATCATTCTCTCGGGATCAAAACAAAAATAAAATAAACTAGGAGAAACACTAGCTTGAGGCTTTGGGGGATTTGCTGTTCAAAGGATTAAGGCAGTGAAAGGAAAACATTAGGTGAGTATTTATCCTTTGTATGCAATGGCATTAAGTCCTATTGCAGGCAGCCTAAAATATTATGAATCGTTTAAATCTCTGAAATGATTTGTTATGGGTGATATGGATGTTTGTTTGTGCATTTTTGATTGGAGCATTAATCTGTAAGTGGGCTTTTAGAGTTAACATGTTTTGAGCATTCTTGTTCTATCTTATCATCATTAAACATGGATATAGATTAAATAGGGGAACATGGGGTTGAACCAGAAAATATACAAGCAGTTATATCTTTCTGAAATATGAATGAAAGAAAAACTAAATTGGTCACTTGGGAGTTAGTCAATGATCTGCTTACTTCAGGTGGGAGCAAGTATATGCATGGTGCAACTGCACCCTGAGGCCTTTGTGTGTTGGAATAACTTAAACAACCTGGGAGTTTCCTTCACAATGCATACATAGTGTTCATTTGACAAGGAGATGTAGACCATAAAATGAATAAGGAATGGGATTTATAAATTTGGGTTATGAATATCTAGACAGGGAGTTAAATTAATCAGGATTAATGTGATGTTCTGGTTAGTTGCTGGGTGAAAATTTGGAGTATAAAACCTGAGTTTACTTATCTAGATTTGGGGAGAATGAATTAAGAATTGTACATATGTTTATTTTAACTGTTTGCTGTGTATTGTTTAAATAGATGAATGTGTTTGTATCACTTTGTATGAACCAAAACATGCTAAGTATAAAAATCTGTTAAACTAGGAAGGCACTGCAAGATTATCAAAAAAAAAATTTATGAATATGTATACAAAATTGATAAATGCTCATACCAGTGAAAACTGACCCTTTTGGTTGCCCTTGCAATCATCTGGGTGTCTCATTAAAATTGGGGCAGCTCAGTGATTTGCTTGCAGGAAGATGAAATTGGCTTAATGGATGAAGATGGCAATTAGCTGCTAGTATAAATAAAAGAAACCAGTTTTAAAAATCTGTAGTTGCTTTGTAATGAATTTATTAGTCAAATTTTATGTTGTAACTGAAGTTTCTTGTAAGAAGATTACTAAGTATTTGGGTTGAAAACATGTACTTAAGTAAAACCTGTTGTGAGTGATCATTAATGATGTTTGGTTAACTACCAATTTCTTTTATGAATGTTTGATTTGGAGAAAAATAAGGAGATAGACATATCATATACATATGATATGTGCATATATATTTGATCTCTGATTTTTATTGCTTATATTTTGTCTTAAGGAAATTAAACAGCTAAGGGGGTTGGTTTTTGAAATGAACTCTCAAAATTTTAGTAGGATATTCAAGTGAAATGAATTTGTGCATGGCAGGTAAGTGATACTGGCGTATGCATGAATTCTGGAAATTCGTATGGAATTGAGTATTTAAATTTCAAATAGAACTATGAGAGCAGTAGACCTGAAAGATACTGAATTTTGAATAATTGATTGAATACATATAAGAATGCATTTCCAGAAAATTTAAACTAGGCATAAACATGCTTGGGATTAGGAGTAGGACTCTGTAGAAGTTTGTTAATATAAGGGATATGGGTTTGCAAGTGGTAAAAGAGGGATTATGGCCGGCCTAGATGGCCATGAGTCAAACCCTTGGAGCCTGGAACCACTTCATTTCAATTAATGAAGTGTAAGTGCTTCTGGGACAAATCAAAGAAAACACCAAGCAGCCCTTAAATAACACCAAGTAGATCCAATAAATCACCAAGAATGTAAGTCTGCACCATATTAAACTTAAAAATGCTAAAAGTCCTCATTCATTCAACCTGAAATGATAAATGGAAATTAGATCCAATATCCATGCCTGCAAGCATAATTTGTAAGTAATTTCATGCAAATACTTGATAACTATCATGAGATCAAGTAAATGCTATTTTAGTGTTAATAGAATTATTTAGGCAGATAAATATATATAAGTCAAATAAATATATATAAGTGTTATAATTTGCCAAAATGTACCTCTGGCAGTAGAACAAGACTTAGAAAAGAAATAAGTGGCTATCTCAATAGCTTGTATGGTATTTTGATTTCTATTTGATTTAAATTCCCTCTGATGAAAAAATAATAATAAAGAAACAATTGTATATCATCAAATATATAATTGACTTAATTTGTTTATACACTGATATGATTATATTGGTAAAACCAGGGTCTTGGGAAAAATATTTGGAAATTATATAAATATTCAAATATAAAAGTAATGAGGTTTAGTGGTGAATTCCTCTTGAATGTAAAAAAAAAATCTATGTGTTATAGAGTGAGGGTCACCACAGTTGGTATCAGAGCTATGTTTTAAATAACATAGTAAATGTTGTTGTATGCATATGGATGTTTGAATGCATTGTTTGAATTATTGGTGTTGAATGCTTTTGTTTTATGTCAAAAAATATATATGTGTGTACATGTGATACATGCACAGTGTGCACCGAAATAAAAACGAACCAAGTAAAGACACAAAAAAAATTGATAGGGGTAAATAAACTAACATAAAAAATCATATTTATAGCATTATGGTAGGACAAGGCATCACACAGGTGCAGGATCATCACGTGAGCCACCTGTGATGAGCATGGAGGATTTTGTGAGAGCTTTAAGGGATGGAATGGCACCAAGGCAAGACAATCCTCATGAGGAACTCTCCAAACTGCTTAAGACATGTACCACTTTGGAAGGAAAGGATTTTGAAGGTACTGAAGGAGCTATAGGTGTTCAAACTTGGATAAGAACTATGGAGAGGGTCTTCACAGATATGCAAATCAATGACCAAAGGAAGAGACAGATAGCTTCAAGGAAATTGAAGGGGGTTGCACTGGATTGGTGGGAAGTTGTGACAGCAGGAAGACAAGAGGATACTATCACTTGGAATAATTTCAAGGACATGCTTGAGGCCAGATTTGTCCCAGCATCTGCCAAGGCCACACTGCTAGAAGACTTTATTAGATTAAGGCAAGGAAGCATGAGTGTGAATGAATACACTCAGAAGTTTGAAGCATTATCCAAGTATGGAATGGTGTTAATAGGGAATGCAGAAGCAAAGAATGCAAGGTACATTCAAGGCTTGAACCCTAGTCTGTCAAGGGCAATGTTGCCATACAAGGACAAAACCTTTGATCAGGTAATTGATCTAACACTCTCATTTGAGCAACATGACACTGCAAGGGAGAAATTCAGGAATATGAAGCTCAATAAGAAGAAGGTTGGTCAGAACAAAGTGCAACCTTATGATAAGAGAAATGCAAGTAAAGGAGTTAAGAAAGGGGAAGGAGCAATAGCACCTGAAAGCAAGAAATTCACTCATTGTTTTAATTGTGGAAAAGCTGGACATTATAGTAACCAATGCCCTGACCCTAAAATACCTAGAGGAGGCTGCTATAATTGTGGAAAGATGGGTCATTTCAAGAAGGATTGCCCAGAAACCAATAGGGGAACAGCAAGGGTAGGAGCTTTGGCAGCAGGTAACACTGGGAATGTTGGGCAACTTGAAGGTATAATTTTTATTCATACCCAACCAATATCAGTAATATATGACACTAGTGCCTCACATTCACTAATATCTCTGGAAATTACAAAGAAATTAGCACTTGCATGTGTTTCTATTGATCAGCCCTTAATTGTACATAGTCCCATAGGGAGTCATTGTATGTTAGGGATGAAGTGTATGGGTCTGAAATTAATTATAGGGGGTTATGAATTTAATTCAGACTTATATACCTTAAATTATCCTGGTATTGGGATTATTTTAGGGGTAGATTGGTTAATGAGAAATAAAGCAATTTTAAACTTAGAAAATCTTACTATTTCTTTGGAGACAAATGAAGGCAAAAGAATTACCATCTTAAGTGAAATAACAAAGAATACATGTTTTAATAAAATCTGGAGTATTAATGAAGTTCAAAAGGAATTAAAAATAGAGGAAATCCCAGTAGTCAATGGATATATAGATGTGTTTGGAGAAGTGAAGGGAATTCCTCAAAATAGAACAGTTGAATTTAAAATAAAATTAATGCCGGGAACAAATCCAATCATTAAGAAGCCTTATAGAATGGGTCCAAAAGAGTTGGTAGAATTAAAACATCAACTAGAAGAATTAGAAGAGAAAGGATTCATAAGATCAAGTAGTTCCAGTTGGGGTTCCCCAGTGCTTTTTGTTAAGAAGCATGATGGAACAATGAGGATGTGTGTGGATTACAGGGATTTAAAGAAGGTGACCATCAAGAATAAGTACCCACTGCCTAGAATAGATGATCTATTTGACCAATTGCATGAAGCTAAAATATTTTCAAGGCTAGACTTAGCCTCTGGATTTCACCAAATGAAAGTTGCAGAGGAAAGCATTGAGTACACAGCCTTCAACACAAGGTATGGCCTTTATGAATTTCTAGTAATGCCATTTGGTTTGACCAATGCTCCCTCCTATTTTGTAGACTTGATGAATAGAATTTTTAGAGACTTTTTGGATAAGTTTGTCTTGGTATTTATAGATGACATATTAATTTATTCAAAGACAAAAAATGATCATGCCATGCACCTACATTTAGTATTATCCAGACTTAGAGAACATGAATTAAAAGCCAAGTATTCAAAGTGTACATTTTGGCAACATGAAGTGAAATTCTTAGGACACATAGTGTCACAGCAGGGAGTAAGTGTAGATCCAAGCAAGGTCATTGCAGTTCAAACATGGAGTAGACCCAAGACAGTGACTGAGGTGAGGTCATTCTTAGGTTTGGCAGGGTACTATAGGAGGTTCATCAAGGATTTTTCAAGAATAGCAGCACCAATGACCAAACTAACCAAGAAGAACCAACCATATGTGTGGACTGAGCAGTGTGAACAAGCTTTTGAGAAATTGAAACAAGCATTGGTGGAAGCTCCTGTCCTACAAATCCCAGAAGCAAATGAAGGAATGGTTGTATACACTGATGCTAGTGGGTCTGGGTTAGGTGCAGTGCTTATGCAACATGGCAAGGTGGTGGCATATGCATCAAGACAGCTTAAACCTAATGAAACCAAATATGCAACTCATGATCTAGAATTAGCTGCAATAGTGTTTGCACTAAAACTATGGAGGCATTATTTGCTTGGGGCAAAATTTGAATTATTCACAGATCATCAAGCATTGAAATATTTATTTTCTCAAAAAGATTTAAATATGAGGCAAGCAAGGTGGTTGGAGTTTCTAGCTGCATATGATTTAGATATTTTGTACACTCCTGGAAAAGCTAATAGAGTGGCAGATGCTTTGAGCAGAAATCATGTTAGATTAGCCAGTTTGATGATTGATGAATTTAAAAACCTTGCAGTGCTTGGGGAGGCAGATATATACAGCAAGGATGAAGTGAATTTTAAAGAACATGGTGATATGGTGGAGTATGGTACACTGGGAATAATCACAGTGAAGTCTAATCTGGTGGAGAAAATTGGTGGCATGCAAGACCAAGATAAAAATTTGAAGGAAAAGAAGGAAATGTTACTTAGCAACCTTGAGTTGGAAAATTTTAAAATAGATTCCAAGGGTTATTTGAGGAAAAATGATAAGCTTTGTGTACCAGACCTTGCAGAGTTGAAGGAAGAAATCATGAATGAGCATCACAAGACCAAGTACACCATACACCCTGGTGGTACTAAAATGTATCATGATTTAAAAAGAAGCTACTGGTGGCCAGGAATGAAGCAAGCAGTGGCAAGATATGTGGCAAAGTGTTTCACATGTCAACAAATTAAAGCAGACCACCAAAAGCCTTCTGGCATGTTGCAACCTTTGGAGATACCTCAGTGGAAATGGGAAAGTATTTCCATGGATTTTGTGGATGGTTTGCCTAGAACTAAGAAAGGCAATGATATTATATGGGTAATTGTCGATAGACTAACCAAATCAGCTCACTTTGTCCCGGTCAGGTCAGATAGAAATGCACATAGGCTTGCACAATTATTTATTAAGGAAGTGGTGAGGCTACATGGTATACCCAAGACTATTGTAAGTGATAGAGACACTTTGTTCACCTCAAGATTTTAGGAAAGCTTCCAAGAAGCAATGGGAACACAACTTTGTTTAAGCACTGCCTACCATCCTCAAAGTGATGGGCAAACAGAGATAGTGAATAAAATATTGGAAGATTTACTTAGAGCATGTGTGCTTGATTTTGGGGGTAATTGGGAGGATCATATTCACTTGGCAGAATTCACTTACAACAATAGCTATCAATCAACAATAGGAATGGCTCCCTTTGAAGCCTTGTATGGGAGACCCTGCATGTCTCCTGCCTATTGGTTGGAAGCAGGAGAGGGTGTAATATTGGGGCCAGATCATGTTAAAGAAACTTCCAACATGATTGAATTAGTTAGGCATAGAATGAAGGCAGCACAATCAAGACAGAAGTCTTATGCAGATAGAAAGAGAAAGCCAATGGAGTTTGAAGTAGGAGAGCATGTTTTTCTGAAGGTATCACCAATGAAGAAGGTGTTCAGGTTTGGGAAATCTGGTAATCTATCACCAAGATTTGTAGGACCATATGAAATTATGCAAAGAATTGGTGCTATGGCCTACAGACTTAAGTTACCTGAGGAGTTGAGTGGTGTGCATCCAGTATTTCATGTTTCTCAATTAAGAAAATGGGTGCATGATGAAGGAGCAATTCTGGAGTCACCTACTCAAATTCAAGTCCAAAAGAATTTGGTTTATACAAATGAACCAGTAGGGATAGTTGCCAAGGAAGAGAAAAAGTTGAGGAACAAGGTGATCAAACTGGTAAAAATTCAATGGAGCTTGGACACTAATGATTGTACATGGGAGATTGAAGATAAAATGAGGGCTAAATACCCCAATTTGTTTACTGATGGAGAGGTATGTTTAAGCAGCTTATGATGATTTTTCTAAAATATTCTTATATATTGTTTGCTTTCATAAACTGTGAGTATGGGGTTATGGAGTTAAAACAGGCTATAGATTAGTGTTTTTTTAATTGGAGAAAAATTATGGGGACATAATTCCTTTAAGGAGGAGGGTATGTAATGACCCTAAAATAAAATAAAAATAAAATGAAAAATATACATTTATATTAAGAAATTCTGAAATTATAATATATATATATAATGCATTAAAACAGAAAAAAAAATTTGGCAATAAATAAAATTTGCATGGGAGCTTCTGTTTGATAAAATGCAAGGGATTAAGGTGATTAAAAGAAAAATTGGAACTCAAAATAAATATAGCTCTATGTCCAAAGAATTATATAAATACATACATTAATATATATATGGAGTGTTTTCTGTTTTATTTAAAGATAGAATAAGATGAAGTTTAATAAAAAGGTTTACATGTCTTATAATTGTGCTAAAAATAATTAGCATAATATATGTGATTTTTATTTAAATATAGAAGGAGTTACTGATTTGACAAAGAGGCAGAAATATATATATATACATACAGAATCAAATAAAAATTTCCATATCTTATATTTATTTCTAGCAAATAATATGGGTGAATGATTTTTACATTACATAATAAGGTATGATAGTATGCATGATTGAATGGAGATAATAGATAGGTAGAAAATACAAAGGAGATTTTCAGATTCCTTAAACTTATAAAAAGAAATAATAAACCGAGGGTCACATGCATATGGCATGAGTAGAAAAGAGTCATGAAAATAGTATTGAGTGTTTAAAAATGCATGATCCCCGAAATAACTAATTAAAGTAACCTAATGTGTGCATTTCCAATTTATGACCACACAGGAATATGATATGTACATGAACATCTAAGGGTATAAGGGGAATTACCCATTTTCTTAAACCCTAGAATGGATTTATAAATAACTGCACATAACCAAATCCATCATTCTCTCGGGATCAAAACAAAAATAAAATAAACTAGGAGAAACACTAGCTTGAGGTTTTGGGGGATTTGCTGTTCAAAGGATTAAGGTAGTGAAAGGAAAACATTAGGTGAGTATTTATCCTTTGTATGCAATAACATTAAGTCCTATTGCAGGCAGCCTAAAATATTATGAGTCGTTTAAATCTCTGAAATGATTTGTTATGGGTGATATGGATGTTTGTTTGTGCATTTTGATTGGAGCATTAATCTGTAAGTGGGCTTTTAGAGTTAACATGTTTTGAGCATTCTTGTTCTATCTTATCATCATTAAACATGGATATAGATTAAATAGGGGAACATGGGGTTGAACCAAAAAATATACAAGCAGTTATATCTTTCTGAAATATGAATGAAAGAAAAACTAAATTGGTCACTTGGGAGTTAGTCAATGATCTGCTTACTTCAGGTGGGAGCAAGTATATGCATGGTGCAACTGCACCCTGAGGCCTTTGTGTGTTGGAATAATTTAAACAACCTGGGAGTTTCCTTCACAATGCATACATAGTGTTCATTTGACAAGGAGATGTAGACCATAAAATGAATAAGGAATGGGATTTATAAATTTGGGTTATGAATATCTAGACAGGGAGTTAAATTAATCAGGATTAATGTGATGTTCTGGTTAGTTGCTGGGTGAAAATTTGGAGTATAAAACCTGAGTTTACTTATCTAGATTTGGGGAGAATGAATTAAGAATTGTACATATGTTTATTTTAACTGTTTGCTGTGTATTGTTTAAATAGATGAATGTGTTTGTATCACTTTGTATGAACCAAAACATGCTAAGTATAAAAATCTGTTAAACTAGGAAGGCACTGCAAGATTATCAAAAATTTTTTTTATGAATATGTATACAAAATTGATAAATGCTCATACCAGTGAAAACTGACCCTTTTGGTTGCCCTTGCAATCATCTGGGTGTCTCATTAAAATTGGGGCAGCTCAGTGATTTGCTTGCAGGAAGATGAAGTTGGCTTGATGGATGAAGATGGTAATGAATTTATTAGTCAAATTTTATGTTGTAACTGAAGTTTCTTGTAAGAAGATTACTAAGTATTTGGGTTGAAAACATGTACTTAAGTAAAACCTGTTGTGAGTGATCATTAATGATGTTTGGTTAGCTACCAATTTCTTTTATGAATGTCTGATTTGGAGAAAAATAAGGAGATAGACATATCATATACATATGATATGTGCATATATATTTGATCTCTGATTTTTATTGCTTATATTTTGTCTTAAGGAAATTAAACAGCTAAGGGGGTTGGTTTTTGAAATGAACTCTCAAAATTTTAGTAGGATATTCAAGTGAAATGAATTTGTGCATGGCAGGTAAGTGATACTGGCGTATGCATGAATTCTGGAAATTCGTATGTAATTGAGTATTTAAATTTCAAATAGAACTATGAGAGAAGTAGACCTGAAAGATACTGAATTTTGAATAATTGATTGAATACATATAAGAATGCATTTCCAGAAAATTTAAACTAGGCATAAACATGCTTGGGATTAGGAGTAGGACTTTGTAGAAGTTTGTTAATATAAGGGATAGGGTTTGCAAGTGGTAAAAGAGGGACTATGGCCGGCCTAGATGGCCATGAGTCAAACCCTTGGAGCCTGGAACCACTTCATTTCAATTAATGAAGTGTAAGTGCTTCTGGGACAAATCAAAGAAAACACCAAGCAGCCCTTAAATAACACCAAGTAGATCCAATAAATCACCAAGAATGTAAGTCTACACCATATTAAACTTAAAAATGCTAAAAGTCCTCATCCATTCAACCTGAAATGATAAATGGAAATTAGATCCAATATCCATGCCTGCAAGCATAATTTGTAAGTAATTTCATGCAAATACTTGATAACTTCATGAGATCAAGTGAATGCTATTTTAGTGTTAATAGAATTATTTAGGCAGATAAATATATATAAGTCAAATAAATATATATAAGTGTTATAATTTTCCAAAATATACCTCTGGCAGTAGAACAAGACTTAGAAAAGAAATAAGTGGCTATGTCAATAGCTTGTATGGTATTTTGATTTCTATTTGATTTAAATTCCCTCTGATGAAAAAAAATAATAAAGAAACAATTGTATATCATCAAATATATAATTGACTTAATTTGTTTGTACACTGATATGATTATATTGGTAAAACCAGGGTCTTGGGAAAAATATTTGGAAATTATATAAATATTCAAATATAAAAGTAATGAGGTTTAGTGGTGAATTCCTCTTGAATGTAAAAAAAAAATCTATGTGTTATAGTGTGAGGGTCACCACAAAACTACTATTTGGACACCTTAATAACAGTGAGGTTTTATTAATTAGCCACAAATTTGCTAATTTAGACCGCATAAATAATTATGGCATTAATATCCTTGTTGGATCTGGGCTAGTCAGAAGCGAGTATATAGAGTAGATTTCAAATTTTCCCCTAATTTAGATCTTATTGGGCCTATGAAGTCTAAATTAACTTTAAATTTGATCTAAAATTTTATTTATATACAACCTCATTTTATTTAATTCACTGATTTAATAAATAATGGATTTATTTTGAATTCAAAATTGAATTTAATTTGACTATATCCAAATATATTCATGTGTGTATTGTGCATATGAAACATAATATATTGTATACATAGTTAATGTGTACATATTCATGTATTGGAATTTACACCATAACGAACACATTGGCCTTTTATATACACATTGGTTATCCAAAGCGTTATTTCAAAATTATATGTACAGGTATAATAATTTCTAATTTTTTATATTAATGAAGTTCAACTATTTTGACCAAATCGTTAATTTGGAAATTTAAAAACCATTTCCAAAATATCTAATTGTTTACTTAGTAAAAAGAATTTAAAACTGATCTGAATCAATAAATTTTAAATTATATACATATATATATATATGATATTTAAATTTTAAATAAAATTCTTAAAATGTTTTAAATAAGATATAATTAATGAATTTTTTAAGTGTATGTGTATGTGTATAATTTTACACTAAATCAATTATTAAATCAAATATTATATGTATGTGTATGTATATAATCAAAATGCCTTTTAGCCCAAATAATAATTTTTTAATCCGAATGTAATAAACTAAGACATAATGCTATAAAAATAAAAAATTAATTTATAAATGTATATACATATTACTAAATTTACATAAATATATTATTTTTAAAAAATATACAAATCTATATTTATAAATTATAATATGCATTTAGTACTAGCATAAATCAATTAAAGTTATTTTTAATGTTTAATAAAATTAAAAAATATTTATAAAATTTCTTTACATATGTATATATAAAAAATTCCTCTTTTAAATTAAAACAAGGATTGGATATAGACAGTGAAACTTGATAGATCCAATATATACATCTATATAATTATGAATACATATATAAATATGTGTATTTATGTATATGTTACATATATATAAGGGAAAACAAATGTGTATATAAATTTGTTTAATAATAATTTAGATCTACATTATCATGATGCCATGGAATTATAAACAATAGGAGATTAGCTTATAGATGTGGCCCTAGATTTGCTCCTTGATTGGTGGATAATCCTGGATTTGATCCCGATCCTAACTCCTAGATTTACAATAGCTTGGAGAACTGCATTTAAATTTATTTTAGTGTTGTTTGGACTGAAGAATTTCCGACCTAGGGTGACGGTGATGAGGTTGGCCGCTGGATGAGAGAAGAGAGATTGCAAAAGGTATATGAAACAATGAGGTGTGGTATGGATTTTACAGAGAGAGTGGAGATCTTTCTCTATGGTTTACTCAGTCACTCCTTACTAATTCAAAATCCAATAATTGGAACTTTGAACCCCTCCCTTGCATCTCTTGTAGCCGACAATAAATAGGGCTAAATAGGCCATAAATATTGTCCAAACCCATTAAGCAATTAAACGCATTAAAATTCAAATGCATATCAATATCGAATATCGATTTGTACATATCTAACTTTTATTTATGCTTTCATTACTGATGACACCCAGAAAATACTAATGGCACCTAATACATCATATAAATAATTAATTAATTTTTCATAAATATTATTAATTTAATTAATTTACAACAATGTAGGTCAACTAAATCGCGTGGTATTTCGGAGAATCTATCAATGCGGTTGTGCGACTTGCAGAAGTAAATTCAGCTAGTGATTAATATTGAACAGTTCAGATATTAACGTTTATATGTCGCCTTAGTTAGTGGTGTGATCGTTAGCCGAATCTATTATTTATACATCATTATCGGTAAAATACCATTTTACAATTTTAAGCGGTACCTTTTAGTAACGATTATTTATACCGGTCCTCTTCGTCAAAAGTATATTACTTTAGGACTTATGAAATTTGGTTTTGGTCAAATTCCCAATCTCATCCATATTCAACTTAGTTTGTCCAAACACAAAGTCAGTGGTTCAATAATAACAACTATTATGGACCATACTGCTCTGGCCAGAGACTTTGACTTTGAGTTGAATACAATTGACCAGAATACCAACCTCATATAACTATGGAGACGAATTCTCCACTGAATAGTGTTTCACTCCCTGTGCTTCAACTCTGACCCATCGTTGGTTGCCATGCAATGATTTAACTATAATCAAAGTGGAGTGTCCAAATTGAAGTTTGACAGTATTCTCAAGTCGAGAGAACTGTTAACATCGTCACTTCATGGTCTCTTGTTTTATCTTAGTTATATAAACCAACAAGAGACTCTCAAGTGAGTCATTCCATGGTTATTCAATAGCTATCAGTGTGTAACCTCTTGTTGCCCCCCAACAGTCATGAGTAATACACCGTCCAACATTTGCAAACCATTACGTACTCTAGTCTCAATGAATAAATGGATGTCATTTCTCGAAACACCATGAGTAGGAATATTTAAAACAATATTGTATTTTACAATGTGATAAATTTCTCATGATTTCAACATTTTTTCATAACATATTATTTAAGTATTTTCTATTAAATATATTTTAAATTAATCAATTAATTAATATATCACAATACAACAAATATATAATAGAAATGAACACCTTTTATTTTGAACGAGATTTAATTATGGAGTTAATAATTTACTATAAATTACATAATTTACCCTAGGGCATAGCTCTAACTCTATCATGAAACGCCACGATTCAGGATGTGAGCTCGAATTAGTATGGCTAGAATGGAATATCTAGCCCATATGGCGTCTCACGTTGCTTCGATCAATATTATTTATTATTACAATTATCTAGCACATCCTCACTAATGAATTATCCCCGCTAAATGTTATTTATTTCAACATCACCAAAGGGTTGCTAACACATTTTCATAACACATTTAAACTCAATACTTTATGTATTTTCATATGCACAAGATATCTGTAACAACCAAAGGTCACCCCTTAAAGGGTGTGGCATAACTCAAGACTTCCTTGTTTTACGGCCAGCCTCTCGACTATTGAGGTTGATTCTTATGCCTATAAATTTAGGCCTAACCTTCCCTTCTCTCCTCAGATTTTTCTAGAGGCGGTAGCGAATAGGTAGAATTAGAAAATGTAGTAATCCCTACCAATGAGAAATAAATTAGGAATTGCCAATAATAATAGAAAATAAAAATTGTAATCCCAACACTACAAGGGAAATAGGCTATTCCAACGGCTCCCAGCCGTTGGCGGCCGTTGGGAGCCATTGGAAATGGCGTTGGAATAGCATACCACGCCTTCCAACAGCTTCCAACGGAAGCAACGGGGAATTTCCAACGGCTACCAACGGCAGATAACCGTTCCATTTTTATAGCAGCACGCGATTCACCTTCCAGCCACACACAATCAATATATATCAATTTCCATTCCATTTCCATTCCATTTCCACTCCATTTCACATATATATCACATATTCAACACATTATACCACAAACAATATAAACAACCAAAAATCAACATAAAACATTACATATTCAAGTCCAACTCCATATTTAAACATTACAACCAAACCCTCACCAACACCAACTCCAACTCCATATTCAAGTCAATATATACAATGCAAACACTGAAACCTCACCACCTCAAAGTCAATACATACACAATAACCATCAAACACAATCCTCACCACCTCAAAGTTAATATATACAATAACCAACCACAAAACAATAATCATCATACCTCTCAAGCATCATCATCACCTTCGGAAGCACCAGACGACGAAGGGAAGGAACCATGCCTCTGCGCGTACTCCGCTAAACGTTGATTCAGCTGCTCCATTTGTATAGCACGAAGACGGTCCTGCTCTTGCAACTGCTCAACCATGGTTCTAAGCTCTTTTATTTCAGCTTTGTCACACGCCTTTTGAGCTGCCCGAACCTGCAAATAGAATATGAGATGTTCACATTTGTATTATAATCATTTTCTTAAGCAATGTATATTTTAAAATATAGAAACGTAAATGACGTGATCTTAAGCAATGCATATACCACAAAAAAATGCATATTTTTATTACAATATATAGGTTAACTTATTAAATATATAGGTTAACTCAACTAGAAATCATCATATCTATAGTGTATCTATATGTTAATTTATTAAATATAATATTGCAATGTTTATAAGATTACCGCTTGGTTTCCATAGCCATAACGCCTATTCCGCTGCGTCGGATCCATAATAACGTCGAATTGGGGAAGAAGGTAATAATGGTTCGGTCTCTGTCTGTTGCAGGTATACGCAAATTTCCAACGGTTACCAACGGCCGCAAACGGCGTTATTTCCAACGGTTATCAACGGCTACCAACGGCAAGTTAAAAAATAATGAGCCGTTTGTAGCCGTTGGAAAATGCCGTTGGCGGCCGTTAGAAAGCCTTCGTGGCTATATACTGTATTTCTAGTAGTGCAATTGATGGACATTTATTGAGAAGTAATGATAGGATTAGATTAGGGGTTACAGTTGGTTAGTGTGGGAATTAAAGACTGTAACTCCAATTAATGGGTAATTAATGGAAATGAATTTGGAAGTAACAATTAGTAGGGACAAATGAATTAACGGGACTGCTAAAAATGGAATAGATATAAAAAGGTTACTAATTTGAAATTAACAATCATACATAAATGTCTTAGGAAATGTCCGTTAGGATTTTATTGACAAACTAACATTTATAAGCATTAAAAGGGGATTTATAGGTAGATAAGTATTTAAGGTAAATCTTCTTGCCATAAATAAAAAGGGAATTAGTAAGTTAAGTCCAATGTCTACCTAAAATAATATAAGTAAAGATTAAGAATGGTTAATTGGACATAGTAGGTTGATGATGCGAGGTTAATAGAGTCACTCTAAGAAAGACTGCCATTCACTTTAAGGCTACCAGAAGTCGAGTGCATTTACTACTGATGTGAGATATCACTAATCCTAGGACCTATGACGACGTGAGAGATTGGATCTGCTTTCTTAATTGAAAAGTATTAAATGGTCCAAATTTGAAACTAGGAGAAGTGAGGGATATCTCCAAAGGGGTTTGCTTCTGGTTTGAGGTATTAAGTAGCTGTAGGGTCCGCCTCTCTCCTGAAAGGAAGTATTAAGTAACCTAGTGAGATTCCAAATAAATAAGGATGTCTCTAAAAGGATTTACTTCGGTGTTGTGGTATTAAGTGGCTATTTTAGGGCCTGTCTCTCTACTAGAAGAAGTAACCTAATGAGATTTCATATTTACAATTAAGAGTGAGAGTGGATATCTAGGGAAGGGTTCTCTTTAGGTTTGAGGTATCAAGTGACCGATCTAAGCGTCCGTCTCTCTCCTAAAAAGAAGTATCAAGTAACCTTGTGAGATTCCAAGCGACGTCAGCTAGATAGTACCAGTGAGGAGTCTGCCTTGGGGTTAGCTATTAAATGACAAAGGCTACCTATAAATAGATGTTAAATGGTCAGGGGTTTTCCTAGTCCTTATTGATGAGGTATTAAGTGGCTTGGGTATAGTCTTTCACATTGCTAAGGTCGTGTTAGAATCTCTATTCTATAATTTCGATGACAACAACTATACAATCACAAGCAATCACTAGTATGCAATATATATTACCCATATGCAAGTGAATTTTCATAACCAGGACTTGAAGACAAACACAAGAAGATCATTGCATTAAGAAAAATTAGCATATTATGTTATTGTCTTAAATAGATGATATGTATAATCTCTGTGAGTAGCTTTTACAAAATTTAAGCACATACAATTTTTTTGCAGACTCATGTCAGACGTCTAACACATATACTCAGACGTTTGGCAATAGGTTCAGACTAAAAAATTCAAACAGATCAAACGTCTGGTTTTTAATTTTAGACGTTTGAATTTTATCTATATTTAAATATTTTCTATAGGCCAGACGTCTGACCAAAATGATCAGATGTATAACCTGGGTAACGACCATAAATTCTTCAAGGACATCTTCTTCAATCGAAGAGTTGCATCCCCTATCTCTGGTCATAACTTTTCCTCCTCAAACATCGCAACTCTTGGACTGAAATAGAATATACCAAAGGTCGTTACTTCTCAAGCAAACCTTTTTAACATCTATAAATAAACATGTTTTTGAGAAGTAAGAACTTAACTTGATTTTCGGAATTCTTCTCTCTTTATCCCTTAATGCTCATATCTTGTCTTTGATTTCTAAAATACTCAAAAGCATACTTTTATTCCTTCTTATATCAAAGCTTCAAATTACGTACTACTCAAAGGAGATTATAGGAAGGATTGTACTATAAAGTAAAAAACTATGTTGTTAAGAACACAATATTGTCAAAGAAAGTTCCTTTATTGTAAGCCTATTCCTCCGGGCGAAGCGAGGGTTATTGATTAGTGAAATTCCGAAGAAGAGCTTTGGGACTGGACGTAGGACGGGAGGTCCGAACCAGTATAAAAATTCTGGTGTGATTATTTTTTATTTTTTTATTTTGGGTGATCCATACTATCATATACATACTTGTCGTATAATATATATACATATACGATCCATCTAGACTTTTAATTGGTATCGGGGCGAGGTTAGTTCAAATCACAGTAACACGTATTTGAAACCTGTTAATATGGCAAGTATCTTTCAAGAAGGTCAGTCAACTGCACGTCCACCTCTATTCACCGGATCTAATTATGCATATTGGTCAACACGTATGAGAATTTTTATGGAAGCAAACGGTTTAGAAATATGGTCAGCAACTCAAATTAAGTATATAGCACCTGAAACAAATATTAGCACATGGACAGATGAACAAAAAACCGATGCTTCTAATAATGCTAAAGTTATGAAAGTACTTTTTTGCTCCCTAGATAAAGATGAATTTTCACGTGTTATGTTATGTACCACTACTTATGATATATGGCGTACTTTACAAGTTACACATGAAGGTACAACTAAGGTCAAACAAACAAAAATATCAATTTTACAAAATCAATTCTCATCCTTCAAAAGGAAACAAAATGGGTCAATTGTTGACATGTACTCCGGATTTCAAAATACAACACGATCTTATGACACTAGGAGTCAAGTTTACTAATTTTGATTTAGTATCTCGGATCCTCAACTCTTTAACGATTAAGTGGGAAAGAAAAGTATTAGCTATCGAAGAAGCTAATGATCTTTCTGAACTCAAAGTTGAAGAGTTGATTGGAAACTTAATGTCATATGAAGCTAATTTGCAGGCCAGAAAAGAACAAAACCATGAAATAAGAACATAGCATTTCAAGCAAGCAGTGAAGATTCTGAATTTGATGAAGATGAAATTGTTTTCATTGCCAAGAACTACAAAAAATTAAGAAATTCAAGAAAATGACGAGATTCCAAAATGGCGGAAAATCAAATTCATCAAATCAAACTTCGATCAAGTGCTTTGAATGTGATCAGTTCGGACACACGTAGAAAGATTGCCAAAAACTCAACTATGAGAAAAAGAAAAATAAGTTTGAAAAGTTTAAGAAAAAGAGAAAGGCATTCCAAGTTACATGGGATGAATCTGACTCTTCCTCTTCATCCGATAGTGACAGTGGAAGTGATACGGAGCAAGAAAATGTATGTTTTATGGCACACACGGATGAGGTATGTCTTGATCTCACTTATGATGAAATTTTAGAAATAAGCATGGAACTTGATGATAAATATAGAGAAACTAAGAAATTAAATAAGGAATATGTTGCTAAGATAAGTCGATTGGAACTTGAAATAGGGTTACTAAAAGACGAAAAATCTATTTTAGAAGAAGAATTAGAAAATACTCAAGAAAAATACAAGAACCTTTATATTGAAAATAATGCTTTATCCTGTGAATTAGGAAAAGTTAAACTAGAAAATATAAAATTAGTAATGAACACGTTATCTTAAAAGATCATTTAGAAACTTCAAAATTTAAAATTACTGATCTTAAAAACAAGTTAGATAAAATTACTAATAATATTACAAATTTTAACAAAGGAAAACAAAACTTGGAAAATTTAATTAAAATTTCCAAGCCATTCAAAAATCGTAATGGACTAGGATTTGAAAGTAAGACAAAAACTATAGACTATAGTGAGTTTTATACTGAGATAAAAAAAACCTTCATCCAAAAATAAATTAATCTCAAATTTAAAAATAATTAAAATATGGGTTCCTAAAACAAATAACAACCTAATCAAACAAAAATATATAAGTAATTATATAAAAGAAGTAATTCACGATAATAATTATATTTTAAAAGGAACCAAACCATCATGGGTATGGTTACCCTCATCTACTAATACTTAGGACCCAAAAATAACAAAGGGTACCAATTTAAACTTTTTTATTTTTTGCAGGTACCCAAACACAAAAATAAAGAGAAATGGATATTAGATAGTGGATGCTCCAAGCACATGACGGGAAATGCTCACATGCTGTCAAATAAAAAATACTTTGATGGTGGCACTGTAACTTTTGGCGATAATTCAAAAGGTTTCGTCATAGGCATTGGAGAAGTCATCAATATCGGTATCTCTAAATCCTCTATTATTTCGAATGTCTTATTAGTAGAAAATCTAAAACATAATCTTCTTAGTATAAGTCAGTTGTGTGATAAAGGATTCGAAATAAAATTTGAAAAAGATTAATGTAAAATTCTTGATCAAAACAAAAACTTACTCTTAGAAGGATTTAGAAATCATAATATATATTCCAAATATGAACATTAAAAACAATTTAGATATATGTCTAGCCTCAAATCATCATAATCCTTGGATTTGGCACAAACGTTTTTGTCATATAAATTTTAAAAATATTAACAAACTAGCAAAACATGATCTAGTTAGAGGTCTTCCTAAAATAAATTATAAAATAAAAAATTTATGTGACGCTTGTCAAATAAGCAAGTTAAGGAGAAGTTCCTTCTAAACCAAAAATAAAATATCCACTAAACATCCATTAGAATTACTTCATTTAGATTTATTTGGACCAACTCAAGTACAGTCAATAAATCATAACAAATATGTATTTGTACTTGTAGATGATTTTTCAAGATATACTTGGACATTGTTTTTAAAACATAAAAGTGACATTTTTGGAATGTTTAAAATCTTCGCAAAACGAATTACTAATTTAATGGATTTAAAAATTAAAAATATACGCAGTGATCATGGAGGAGAATTCGAAAATGAATTTTTCACTAACTTTTGTAACAAAAAGGGAATTAGTCATAATTTTTCTGTTCCACGAACACCACAACAAAATGGTGTAGTTGAAAGGAAAAATAGAACTTTACAAGAATGTGCACGAACATTACTAAATAGTAGTAATCTTCCCAAACATTTTTGGGCAGAAGCTATTACCACTGCCTGTTATGCATTAAATCGTGTCACACTTTGACCTATGAGTAAAAATACATGTTATGAAATATATTATGGTAAGAAACCAAAAGTTTTGTATTTTAGAACTTTTGGGTCAAAATATTTTATTTTAAATACTAAAGATAATCTTGGAAAATTTGATCCTAAAGCCAACGAAGGAATTTTAATCGGTTATTCAGAACGTAGTAAAGCTTATAGAATTTATAATAAACAAACAAATATTATAGAAGAAAGCCTACATGTGTCTTTTGATGAAAATTTCCAACAAATTATTAAAGAAGACGAAGATGAAGTTTTAACTAAAAATCAAGCTAAAAATACAAACAATGTGAGTAATTCATCCTTTGAAAATAATGAAAATATTTTAAGATCACCCATACGAATATTAAAAAATCATCCGCTGGATAATATAATTGGAGATTTAAATTCTCGAGTCACTAGAAATAAATTAAATCAAATGAGTCACGTAGCTTTTAGAACTAAAAAATTATAAAGAAGCATCTAAAGATGATTCTTGGATCTTAGCAATGCAAGAAGAATTAAATCAATTTGAACGTAATTGTGTATGGGAACTCGTTCCTAGACCATCAGATCAATCTGTAATAGGAACAAAATGGGTTTTCAAAAACAAAGCAGATGAAAATGAAAATATTATTCGAAACAAAGCAAGATTAGTGGCACAAGGTTATAACCAAGAAGAGGGAATAAATTATGAAGAAATGTTTGCTCCCGTAGCTCGTCTTGAAGCAATACGTACACTACTTGCTTTTTCGTGTCATCACAACTTTAAATTATTTCAAATGGATGTTAAAAGTGCCTTCTTAAATGGTTTTATCAAAGAAAAAGTTTTTATCGAACAACCGCCATTATTTATTCATGAAAAATATCCAGATCATGTTTTTAAACTCAAAAAGGCTCTATATGGTCTAAAACAAGCACCACGTGCTTGGTACGATCGACTAAAAACTCACCTACAAAATTCTGGATTTCAAATCGGCAAAATAGACACTACACTTTTTATAAAACATGAAAATAACGATATACTAGTTCTACAAATATATGTTGATGACATTATATTTGGGTCAACTAATGAAAGTTTATGTAATGAATTTTCTAAAATAATGAAAAACGAGTTTAAAATGTCACACATGGGTGAATTAAATTTTTTTCCTTAGATTACAAATAAAACAATTGGACAATGGCATTTTTATAAATCAAGAAAAATATTGTAAAGATTTATTTAAACGTTTTGGAATGGAAAACATTACTAGTAAACCAACTCCTATGAGTACAACCTTATATTTGGACAAAGATGAAAATGGAAAAGACTTTGATCAAAAATCCTACCGTAGTATGATAGGCTCTCTATTATATTTAACAGCTAGTCGACCCGATATAATGATGAGTGTTTGCTTATGCGCTCACTTTCAAGCTCAACCTAAGGAATCACATCATAGAGCAGTCAAACGAATTTTACGTTACTTAACCGACACTAAAGATTACGGCTTATTCTATCCCAAAGATACGACTTTCGAACTTGTATCATTTAGTGATGCAGATTTTGGAGGTTGTAAAATGGACAGAAAAAGCACAAGTGGTACCTACCATTTTATCGGTCAATCCTTAGTTTCATGGTTTAGCAAAAAGCAAAATTGTGTTTCACTCTCGACATGTGAGGCAGAATATATCTCTGCCGCCTTAGCTTGTGCTCAAGTAATTTATATGCAACAAACACTTAGAGATTTTAGTAAAATAATTGAAAAATCTCTGATATACTACAACAATACTAGTGCTACCAATTTATCTAGAAACCCAGTTAACCATTCTCGAACTAAACATATAGACATACAACGCCATTTTCTTAGAGATAATGTCGAAAAAGGAATTATCTCTCTTGAATTTGTTAACACTGACAATCAAATTGCAGATATATTCACCAAACCATTGAATGAACAAACATTTGTAAAACTTAGACGAAGTTTAGGAATTTGTTCATATAATGAATTAATAAACTAAACTATTTTATCCTAAGTGTTTACTAAGAAAACTAGAAAAACAAAATTCTTCTCCACCTTTCAAATTGAAACTCTCTGAACACCACAAAACTACAAATAAATTTTTAACCATAAATTTTGTTAACTAACAAACTATTTTTTCCTTAAATTAGAAACTAAAAAACTTATATATCTCAAAGATAAAACATTAACCACATTATCCTTTTTTAAAAACATTTAAAAATCATATATAATGTCATCTAATCACGATTCAACTTACTCAGCCATTGATTTCTCGTCGCCTTCTTCTAGTAGTACACATACATCTCCCTCCAAAACAACACCAAAATCGTCCCCTTCCATAACTATTGGTCCTACTACTTCTCCTATATACCATACCGGCTATTCTCCAAAAGGAAAAAAGGCCCAATATGGTATTAATCTTGAAAATGCATTACTTCATGACAAAATTGACGAAGTTCATCATTATCAAAAAGAAATGATGAACGTTCAAAAAGAAATGTACTATACTCAACAAAATCAAGGAGCTCATCTAATTTTTTTTGGAGAAATGTATCCTTGCAATATGCAGACATTCACCTACAAAGGATTGTGTTCATGTACGCTCACCTCATGCAAAGGAAACCCCTCCACGAGCTTACGAATCACTCCACGAAAATTATGGCGAGAAGGCAAGTCAGAAGCTCTACCAAGTCCCATACCTCCCTACTGGTCTCCACTACAACCGTTGAAAGAAGATACAAAGGTTGAACCAAATTCGTGGGAAAAGTAATACTATATTCTGTCATACTAAAAAGAATTATTCTTGTATATGCTTTGTATAATAAAATAATAACACATTTTTTATGAAAACTATACAAACAGACGTCTGATATCTCTAAACAGACGTCTAGACTCGTAAGCTGAAAAATATTTTTTCTCAGCTCAGACGTCTGCCATTAAGCTCAGATGTATGTTCCAACTCTCTGGAAAATTTTCCAACCTGCACTCAGACATCTGCCATTAAGCTCAAACGTCTGTTTCAACTCTTTGGAAATTTTTCCAACCTGCGCTCAGACGTCTGTTTCAACTCTCTGGAAATTTTCGAACCTCGGCACAAACATCTGATTTTATTCTCAGACGTCTGATTTAAGTCTCTGTTTAACATTTCCTTCTGGTTCAGACGTCTGATCAAAAAAACCAGACGTTTGACCGTGTCGAATTTTCACTCCCTATATATCATCTTTTACTCTCTCTCTTTCATTTTACCTTCAGATTATTCCCAATTCAAAAACCCTAAAACCCAAATTATTATTTTTCTCCAATTTTCTCCAATCAATGGCACCCAAATCAAAGAAACCTTATCCCAAATGCAAGAAGACTGGTGAAGGCTCTGGCTCTCAACTTCCTTCTCAACAATTTGTCACAAATGAAATTATTGATCAATGGATAGTTGAAAGAGATGGAAGACAAAGACTTCAAGAATTAGGAAAGAAGGTTCATTGTGGTCCATTCTATCCACTCTGAAGATTCTTTTCTTACGGAATTCATGATTTGGTTAGTATTGCTGAAGTCAATCATCTTATTAACTATGATTCTAACTCTAGACAAATTGATCAACTTGCAATATTTTTATTCTTTATCAATTTGTGTTCCATTCATATTTGGAATCCGTATGATCTGGAAAATTGTATTTGGACGAGCGTTTATGGGGAACTCATTAAAATTAATGTTGAAATGCTTGGACAAATATTACAATGCTCGTGTATAGGAATTAGATTACAAGATATTCCTGACACAAGACATATGCCAAGAGATGCAATTACACATCTCATTTGAGAAGATAACGTGCAAAGATTATCACCAACCAATTTTCGTCCAAAAGCTAGATTTCTTAATCGCATGCTTATTAATACCGTGCTTCCTAGATTAGGTAGTCATGAGCAAGTGTATGACCATGATCAAAAAGCTTTATATGCGATTTTTGGCCATACCAAAGTAACTTGGGCTCAATATATATTTGATCAACTTAAAATCTTTTGGACCCCAGTTCGCCAAACTATTATCTACGCACCATATATTATGCGAATTCTTCAAGCACACAACGTTCCTTCATATTTATCACAATATGAAGAACTTCCTTTTAAAGAAAGTGGAACTCGTTTTCTATCTTTGATGCATCTTCCTGAATATCCACCAAGTATCACACCCTTTTCTGAGTACCAACACCAACAACAACAATATCAACAACAACAACAAAAACGAAGTCCTTCTACACAACCATTTGCACTAGGGCCTTCTAAAACAACAGGGTATCACTCTGATTCAGAAATTCAAGAAGCTCAAAGTGTAGTAGGACAAGGAGAAAGTATCTGAGACTTAACCCTTTAAAATGAACGTCTTCTATCCCTAAATCAAAAGATTTTGGATAAGAAAGTTTCCCGATTAGAACGACCTTTTTCGACACGAATGACAAAGGTAGAAAAAACTTTAAAAAAAGTCATTTCCAGTCTTGGAAAGGTTCTGAGAAAGGTGCGCGGACGTTCCTCTTCATGATCTTCTTTGTCTCTATCTCCTACACCACCTCCACCACCTCCAATATATCAACCAGGAACTAGCACAGCCGAAGAACCTTTACAAACCCATGCTATTGGGAAAGAACTGGTAAATTTGGACACTGAGGAAAGTGAAGACATGTCATGGCCTCCACAAGACGCTCCTCATTACGGACACTATCAGTCATTTCAGGGACTTTCCATTCAAGAAGATGAAGAGTATCATGATCAGTCACAATGGCAGAATAGTGACTATGATGATAATGCTTCTAACTTATGGGGTTATTTCTCTTATCAGTGAGTTATTTACCAATAATTAGTGCTTTTATTTCAAATTTCTAGTATGTATAAACTATTATATCTTGGTGCTCTATTTATGCTATTATATTGTTTCATATAGTCTTTTTGTTAATGACAAAGGGGGAGAGATGTTTATACTACATATAAATAAGGGGAGCATCCTTATAAACACGATTGTATAGTTGTCATCATCAAAAAAGGGAAGAACGTTAGAACCTCTATTCTATAATTTCGACGATAACAACTATACAATCACTAGCAATCACTGCATTAAGAAAAATTAGCATATTATGTTATTGTCTTAAATAGATGATATGTAAAATCTCCTTGAGTAGCTTTAACAAAATTTAAGCACATACAAATTTTTTTGCAGACTCATGTCAGACATCTGACACATATACTCGGACGTCTGGCAATAGGTTCGGACTAAAAAATTTCAAACAGATCAGACGTCTGGTTTTTAATTTCAAACGTCTGAATTTTATCTCTGTTTAAATATTTTCTATAGGCCAGACGTCTGACCAAAATGATCAGATGTCTGACCTGGGTAACGGCCATAAATTATCAAAGGACATCTTCTTCAATCGAAGAGTTGAATCCCCTATCTCTGGTCATAACTTTTCCTCCTCAAACATTGAAACTCTTGGACTGAAATAGAATATACCAAAGGTCGTTACTTTTCAAGCAAACCTTTTTATCATCTAAAAATAAACATGTTTTTGAGAAGTAAGAACTTAACCTGATTTTCGAAATTCTTCTCTCTTTATCCCTTAATGCTCATATATTGTCTCTGATTTCTAAAATACTCAAAAGCATACTTTTATTCCTTCTTATATCAAAGCTTCAAATTATGTACTACCCAAAGGAGATTATAGGAAGGATTGTACTGTGGAGTCAAAAACTGTGTTGTTAAGAACACACTATTGTCAAAGAAAGTTCCTTTATTGTAAGTCTATTCCTCCGGCGAAGCGAGGGTTATTGATTAGTGAAATTCCGAAGAGGAGCTTCGGGCTGGACATAGGACGGGAGGTCCGAACCAGAATAAAAATTCTGGTGTGATTACATTTTATTTTTTTATATTTTGTGTGATCCATACTGTCATATACATACTTGTCGTATAATATATATACATATACGATCCATCTAGATTTTATGGTCGTACTAACGATAGTACCAGCGAGGAGTCCGCATGGGGATAGGTATTAAGTGGTGAAGGACCTACCTAGAATATATGTATTAAATGGTTAGAAGTCCACCTAGTCCTTTTAAAGGTATTAAGTGGATGGGTACCGTCTCTTACATGGCTATGATATTATTGACAATAGACGTGGTAATGGTTGGACATTAAATGTCGAAAGCCTTAAATAGTGGTTAGAGGTCTTTGTAGTTAGGACCCACCAACTATTGACAACATTGTTAGAAAACCACCTTGGGAATAGGTCTTAAATGATAGGGTCTACCTTGATTAAGGTCTTAAATGGCAGGGTCTGCCTATTTCTCTTTTAAAAGTATTTTATGGTGATTATATAAGCCTGCTTCATATTTAGAAGGGGTAAGTGACAAATGGGTTTGGAAGTTTGGGTGGTTGATAAAGCTTCTTCGGTATTTTGTACCTTGGGAAGGGGTAGGTAAGTAATTGTGTGTGTAATGCAAGGTTAGAGTTGCTAACTTTAATAAACATAACAATTAAATGGAAACCAATCGGTATAAATTTTTGTTATGGACAATTTATAGATTTTCCAGTCACCAGATTTTGTTGGCATGTTTATACTTATATGATAGGGGGTTCTCGCATTATAAACGATGGCGAACCTTTGTCCCTTGCCCCTACATGTAACGACACGTATTTTATGTATCGAAAGATTGTAAAATAATTTTATTTAAATCATTTGTGGTGTATGATTCTAATATTTTGGTATACGGTTCTTAGGGATGTTTTACACATCTATGGTTTTTTCTGAATTTCTATATGACCATTTTATCCCTACGAATCTTATTTCGACCATAACTTTTGATAGGAGCCGAATAAGATGTTCTAACCAGGTTCGTTGCTTTGGAATGGTGATTTCCCATTTCGTATAGTGGTCATATAGGAAAATCGGATAAGTGGTTAGGAAGTTATAGCAGTTTTAACTTTTGTAAAATGTTGGCCAGAATTAGAAAGGGGATTAATGGGCCAAGTAGCATGCCCATTAGTTTAATCGGGTTTGGCTATAAATACGAGGTGAGAGGGACAATTTGAAACCTTTACCTTTCATTTGATACCAGCCCCAAACCCTAACTCCTCTCCAATTCTCAATTCAAGTCATTAAATTTCATCTCAAATCGTCTTTGATCTCAAATTAGAGGCTAGATCTTCATCGAGTGGCTTGATCTCATTGATTGGATCACATTTACATACGATTTTCTACTGTTTGGATCGGATCTCCTCTCATTTTTATATGTTTTATTGTTTGGTGACTGGTTATGATCTCTCACTAGTTTATGATGGATTATATGTTGTAATTAGGTTATTATAAGTTAGGATTGTCAAATTAAACTATAAGTGGATTAGACATAGATAATTTTAGATTTAGAAACCCTAGATCGACCTAGTTAAACATGTAATATGGATTAGATCATTGGCTAGTGTCTTTTGTGCATTTATGGCTATGTAATTCTATGATATAGATTAGATCTATGCTTCTTTATGATCGTAGATTGAATTGGATGACTTGAATGTTTATAATTGGATGTAAGTGAATGATTTGCTATGTTTGATTCATTTTTATGTTTAAATTGCTTGCTATGCTTGATTCGTTTGCTAGTGTTGTGCATGTTTTAGTGCTTAGATTGGTGATCAGAGCATATCAGAAGCAAATTTCATCAAATTCGCTCGAAACTTGTAGGATAGACTCTGGAACACGTAAGGAAGACACCTTGAAAATTTCACGACGATTGGAGCAAAGTATTTGGATCGATGCCGATCCAACCCAATTAGATCGGTACTGATCCACATTTTGTGCACCAGTAGTAAGATTTAAGGGGATGGTAGAGCATGGGTTCCAGTAATGCTCTATGAAGTTGGATCGGAGGATAGGTCAAGTGTTGAAGATATGATGGGTCATCTAATTTTGGATCGGCTATGAAACATAGATAGAAGGACCAAGAGGCAAAGAGGGAAAGCTAGGGGTCTACGTCATCTATAGGAAGTGCACTAGAGGATGGAAGAGAAGGAGTCCAAATTGGTTAAGTATTTGGATCGGTACCGATCCGATTGGATCTGATCGGTAACGGTCCAAATTATTGGCTCCAATTGATGCGAGATCCGGGATGGAGACTTCGGGGTTATAACGCATCATTCTGGAAGTTGTGGCTCGTTGATTACTTCTAACTTGACTCTTCCCAACCTCAACAAATTCCTACAAAATAGCAACCATTGCCGAACTTCAGCAAATCAAAACCCAAATCGAACCACCAAGAATCACCAAAACAAAGCAGAGCTTGATTTTGCAATTTCGTATATTTTTTTCTTTTGTTTTGTGGATTGAGGTTGATTCTTTTGAGGAGAATGAGAGTTTTGATTTTTTTTCTTGAAGAGTTTTGTGTTTCTCTGTTAAAAATAGAAGAGAGTGTTTGAGTTGTTTTTGTTACCCCGCCTTTTGGACAAGACCGGGATATCAACAAATAGGCTAAAATAGGATGGAAACTAGGATTGGAGATCGATTGGAAACAAGGCTATGATCGATACCATCAAAATTAGACCAAGCTCCAATCAAGGTGGGATCGATTGGGAATGATGAACAAGGCTTGGAGAAGCTACGTTTCAAATTTCAGGTCAATCGGAGTTCATATGCTCGAATTATGGATGGATCAAGGTTCATGAAAATTCAGTTCGTATCAATACATTCATCGATCGAGATGGACTTAGCTTTTGACACTGGATCAATGGTTTTCATATCGATCCATATGGATATGGATAAGGTAAATGCACTTGGCACCTCACTTTGGACCGATGGATTTCGTATCGATGCAATGCGCATCGATTGGATGGATACGGCAAGGCATACTTCGTATCGATCCAAATCTTGCTCCCCAGAGCAAGATTTGGATGGATACGAAGTCAAATGCTTCACTAGGACACTAGGGATCAATACAAACAGGGCGACAACTGATGGATACGAAGGAGCAAAGTTCGGATCGATACAAAGGAAGGGCATGGACCTGATGGATGCGAAGCAATAGTTACGAAGGAATGAAATTTGGACCGATACGAACAACATGTATACAAAGGAGGGTTGGTTGATGGATATGAAGACCGATGAATACTTGGATGATGGATACGAATTATGGTGGATACGAAGGCGATCGATATCAGGCGATCAATACGAAGAGGTATCGATACGAACTAGTATAAATACGTACACTTCAACCACTTGCAAAACCAGAACATTGATCAATCATATCTCAAAATGTACAAGTCCAAATGCTACCAAATTTTCATGGGAGCTTGCGTACAACCTGAAGAATGTTCATGATCGATCTCAGCTTGATTGGACCATTTTGGGATCGATACGAATTGTACATGGATCGATCCAAAGTCACCCTGGATCGATCTGGTGGACCCACCTGCGCATAAGAAGTGGTATTTCAGGTTTTGGGGAAGATATTTTTGGATCTACACCTATAAATTATAGCCAGGGTCTTCAGAAAAGGGATCTTTTTTTGCTTTTTACACGAAAGCTCTGCTATTTTGTTCATTGATATTCAAAGGCTTGTATTAGTAATCTTAATACAAAAGGAATAAAAGGATCGATTCAAAGTGGACGTAGGCCAGAGAACCACTATAAATCTTGCATTTTTTTCTTACTCTCTTTCCTTTGAATTTGCTATTTCTTCATTTATTCTCTACTTTATCTGGATCTGAGATCTGTGCTTGAATATCAGAGATTTGTGTGTAAACAACGGTGCTTTCACTACTTTTGGGATTTGTGACCAATTTTGGCACAAACACTTTGGTGCTTTCACTGAGAGCGACTAGCACCCGCTATACCAGATTTGGAGTTCAAATTTGGAAAGCTAAAGGATCAGATCTAAAAGGAACCATGAAAAATCAATTAATAAGGAGACAAAGAGCGGAAAGGAGTCAGCATGAAGGGAGTCAGGAGGCTTCCTCAGGATCAAATCAGGCCTTAGTTTTCATCACTAGAGATGATATGGAGACGATGATGGGGTCTATGCATGAAGAATTGTTGAAAAGGCAAGAGGAGATGATGCAGAACCTCCTCAGATAGTTTGGATAGGCAGGAACAGCAGTAGCCACTAGATTTTAGATCCACAAAGTTGGACTAGAAGGTCCCAACAGGCAATCGGATGTAGCTGCCCAACAGGGCATAGCCCCCAATCAGCACACAGTTACCAATTTAGATGGATCCAGACTCTAGAGCACATCACCATGCAATGATAGACCGATTCATGGAGGGATTCCGAGTGACACTGCACAACATGGAGCTGATAGGAATGCAGGAGTTCGTGATGAAGAGTACGTACCAGAATTCCCTCGAGGACTCGGGGGGCAACTCTTGGTGGACAACACAGGACTAGCCGAGATTATCAAGCAAACTATGCATGGAGGTTTAGCAAACAAGGATCTGGAAGGAGTAGACATGAGTCCATTTACCCATGATATCAGAATGGCTAAGAATCCACCAGAGTTCAAGCTACCTACTCTGGAGGTATATAATGGCAAGGCCAATCCGACCGATCATTTGATGAGGTACATGAGACACATGGAAGTGCTGGGGGCATCGGAGGAAGTTATGGCCCGGTGTTTCCCTTTGTACTTGACGGATATAGCTGCTATGTGGTTCAGGTAGTTGGAAGATGGATCTATTAGGACATGGACAGAATTGGTGGATAGGTTTTTGAAGCAATTTCGGGTTCATATCAGAAGGCCGAAGAATGTGATGATACTAACGTCGGTAAAGCAGAGGACAAAAGAATCGCTCAGGGCTTTCTTAACTCGGTTCAATGCAGCAGTTGCTTCGGTGGATCAGTAGGATCCATCAATGGTTTTAATGGCGACAGTGTTATGTGTCAAGGATAACTCAGATTTCAAGGTATCATTGATATGAGATCCACCAATTGATCTCGGAGAGTGCTTTCATGAGGTCGAAAGATTTCTTCAGAAGGAAGATGCATGTTCAGATATAAAGTTAAAGGAAGTAAATGCGATTGAAGATGGAGAACCATCCGATGGAAGCTTGGGTAAGGATAAGGATAAAGGAAAGAGGAAGTTGGATGACAACTCTGGTAGTGAAAGGAAACGCCAGGGAGAACCAAAATTCTCCACTTACACAAGACTGAATGAAACATTGGAATGGGTATATCTGGAAACTCGGGATCGCCTTCCTTATCGAAGGCCGGCAAGAAGGGAACCCTCGAAACGCGAAAGGGCATCGAGGAGGCACTGTCTCTTTCATGACCTGGACGGGCATGATACCAACAGTTGCAGGAATCTAAAGGATATAATTGAGGAGCATATAAGGAGTGGTCAGTTGCGACAATATGTTGGAACTCGGAATGCAGCGGTGGAATAGGAGCAGCCACCGTCTACCTCAAACAACGATGGCACAAGGCTCGGGAATGATGGTCGGTTGGTCATCAACTGATCGGGATGGTATGGAATAAGTAGCAAACTCTGGGCAGACGGCTAAGTCACTTACTCATGTATGGGGACGGTAGCCCCTAGGCATGCTCTGAGATTATGATAAACCATGATGCTCTAGTTTGTGAAATCTGCATTTTCTTTTTGGTTGGGACATTTGCTTCTTTCTGGTTTGGTTTTGGAGTTTGGTTTGAACTCTTGGTTTTTCGTATTTTTCGGTTTGGATCTTGGTTCAGATTTCTGATATGGATTTCTGGTTTTCCGGTTTGATTTGGATTTTGAATTGGATTTTTGATTGGATTTTTATCTAGTCTTTGGTGAAAGTTCGTCACGTATGGACTATGCCTGGCAAGGGGTATGTCGATTCATCCGAACGTGGCGAATCAACTTATTCAGGTCAAAGAGTATGGACAATGCTCGGAAAGGGTCTAAAGCGACCAAGGTTTGGCCTAGGATTTAGGCTATGGGTTTAAAAGCAGGATTTGTGATTTGCTATTTTAGGTCGTCGAGTATGGAGTATGCTCGACAAGGGCCCGGAGAGGCCAGGATTCGGCTTAGGACTTAAGCCATGGCATTACTCAACGCTCAGGGACACTAAGCCAGGATCACCATTGGTCTAGGACTTAGGCCAAGGCATTGCTTGATACAGGTCTTCGAGTGTGGATTACCCTTGGCAAGAACCCGAAGAGGTTATGGATTCAGATATTAGCTATAAACAGCTAAGGATTTGGGCATAAACCCAGAGTGGTGCCGGATTCGACTAAGGGCCCGGAGTGGTCCCGGATTTGGATATCGACCTAGAGAGGTCCTAGATGTGATTAATAGTTATTGGTTATGGATTAAAACTTGGTTAACGGATTCAAATGGCAGTGGAATTGGCTAAGGATTTGGTTACTGGATTTGGAATCGAACATCGACTCGGAGCAGTCATGGATTTGGATAAGGATATGGCTATGGCACTTGAATAGGATGGCTTGGTAATGGATGGATTGGTGGATCGGATGGTATGGCTATGGATGGAATACGGATTTCGGATGATGGATTTAAAGCTATTCAAAACACGCCTTCCTATCGCAAGGCATTTTTTGGGGGGCAAATGTTACCCTGCCTTTTGGACAAGACCAGGATATCAACAAATAGGCTAAAATAGAATAGAAACCGGGATTGGAGATCAATTGGTAACAAGGCTATGATCGATACCGTCAAAATTGGACCAAACTCCAATCAAGGCGGGATCGATTGGTAATAATGAACAAGGCTTGGAGAAGCTACATTTCAAATTTCAGGTCAATCGTAGTTCATATGCTCGAATTATGGATGGATCAAGGTTCATGAAAATTCAGTTCGTATCGATACATTCGTATCGATTGAGACGGACTCGGCTATTTACACTGGATCGATGGTTTCATATTGATCCATATGGATATGGATAAGGGAAATGCACTTGGCCTCACTTTGGATCGATGGATTTCGTATCGATGCAATGCGCATCGATTAGATGGATACGGCAGGGCATACTTCGTATCGATATAAAGGGAGCAAGATTTGGATGGATACGAAGTCAAGTGCTTTACTAGGACACTAGGGATCGATACGAATAGGGTGACAGCTGATGGATACGAAGGAGAAAAGTTTGGATCGATACGAAGGAGCAAAGTTCGGATTGATATGAAGGAAGGGCATGGACCTAATGGATGCGAGGCAATGGTTACGAAGGAATGAAACTTGGACTGATACGAACATCAAGGATACGAAGGAGGGTTGGTTGATGGATATTAGGATCGATGGATACTTGGATGATGGATACGAATTATGATGGATACGAATTATGATGGATACGAAGGCGATCGATATCAATCGATCGATACGAAGAGGTATCGATACGTACACTTCAGCCACTTGCAAAACTAGAACTTGGATCGATCATATCTCAAAATCTACAAGTCCAAATGCTATCAAATTTTCACAGGAACTTGCGTACAACGTCATGAATGTTCATGATCGGTCTCGGCTTGATTGGACCATTTTGCAATCGATATGAATTGTACATGGATCGATCCAAAATCACCCTGGATCGATCTGGTGGACCACCTGCGCATGAGAAGAGGTATTCCAGGTTTTGGGGAAGATATTTTCGGATCTACACCTATAAATAGCAGTCCATGGTCTTCAGAAAAGGGATCTTCTTCTGCTCTTTACGCGAAAGCTCTGCTATTTAGTTCATTGATATTCAAAGGCTTGTAATTGTAATCTCAATACAAAAGGAATAAAAGGATCGATTCAAAGTGGATGTATGCCGGAGATTGCCAAACCACTATAAATCTTGCATTTTTTCTTACTATCTTTCCTTTGAATTTTCTGTTTCTTCATTTTTATTCTCTACTTTATCTAGATCTGAGATCTATGCTTGGATATCGGAGATTTGTGTGTAAACACTGGTGCTTTCACTACTTTTAGGGTTTGTGACCAATTTTGGCGCAAAGAGTTTTAAGTTGGGCTGGGCTTTTAAGGGTTGAGTGCATTTTTTGTTAGTTTGTTTTCCTTTATTTAGCTTTAGTTGTTTTAGTATAAAAAAAGAAAAACAAACAAACAACTAGTTAAGTAATTATAACAATATATTTTGTTTGTTCATTTGTTTCGCTTATTTTGTTTCACTTGTTTTGTTTTCCATTTGTTTTAGTAAAAAAACAAATTTCAACTTGTTTGATTTTCAATTTGTGTTGTTTATTTTGTTTTCACATGTTTGATCTATTTTGATTTAGTTTCTTCTTTGATATAAAAAAAACTATATATATCTTGTTCTAAATTTTCAGGTTGCAGGTGGTTGAACTGCTTGCTTAAAATAAAGTGCTTTGCTTGCTTGTATAAAAAATTTGCTGCTTTGAAAAATAAATAATTTGCTAATAATTCAGCACGCTCCGGTATCGTGCCCTCATCTCTTGTTTTTATTTGTTTTGCATTGTTGATTGCTTGCATATTTAAAAGGAAAAAATTTCAAAAACAAAAACAAAATAGTTTCATTCGTAGTTACATTGTTATTACACATTTAATTTCAGTTTTGCATTTCATCTTAGAATTTTGATTAATAAATTATGGCTAGACATCGATAACACTTAATTGTATGTTGACAAGGTGTCTTCTTTGAACAATTTACTTTCTTGGTGTCTAGGCTACGGCAGAGCAATAACCATTTATAAATATTACGGTGATTCGTAAATTTTATAGTGGTTGTTTCTCTGAAGGTACTTAAACCTTCGGCTGCATTGCTACGGTGATTCGTGGTGCACCAATAACTTCTGCCCGTTACCTGACTGAGAACTATCTTGTTGATTTAAGACAAAGTGTGATTATACAATTTTGGGTTAGGAGCTACTTAGGATAAATCGTTTGTAATTAACCCTTGTATTCATTTAGTTGCATTAGTTGATGCATATTTTAAAATATATATATATAAAATTTCAAAATCCAAAACTAAAAAAATTGCAAATATTCCTTAACTTTTGTTTTAAAATCTTTTCTATTGAATTTTTTTTAATCAAAAACAAAATTCCAAAAAAAAAATTTACTTAGTTTTTTCTAGAAAAACAAAAATCCAAAAAAAAATATAAAACCAAAAACAAAAAAAAAGTTTGAAAACCAAAAAAAACAAAAATCAAATTTCCCTTTTGAAAAAAATAAATAAATTCCTTTTATTAAATAGTTTCTTTTACAAACAAAATTCCAAAAAAAATTCTTGAAAATGTCCAAATTTCAATATTCACATGAGTTTTACGATAGTTGTGAAAATCAATATAATCCACATAATTTCACTTCAAATTCTTATGGATATTTCAACAACAACTATTGTTTACACGATACGAATTTTTAACAACAAAATTTTAAAATAATGAACAACTCTCAACTTTTGAAAATAGCATTTCGTTTTTGTTTGAACTTCTACACAACAAAATCAAATGATAAATGATTTGTGTAATTCATATTTGTGCAATGGTTCAAGTTAAAGTTTTCAAAATAATCAAAATTTGTCGATCTTGGCGTAAATTGTAATAATTATATTTGATCAAAACCTGGGAATCATTTGGATTTATGTAATGGAATATGGAATATGGATTTGAAATGTAATCAATAAAATTATTTTCGAAATCTATGATTTTATTTCATATTCATGTGCTTCTGATATTATGGATACCTTTAACATTACTGTATTTTTCCACCAGAGGTTAATACTATAGATGACTACAACATATGTAGCGCTTAGCTTAGGGCCTCAAGATAGGGGATGTTACAACTTAGTATCAGAGCATAGGTTTATGAAAAATTTAAAAGAAATTTCAAACATAAAATGATTTTGAATACATAATCCTAAGGAATTAGAGAAAAGATTAGGGTATGGGATAACATTATCGTAATGTACTTGTATTTGCTATATATAAGTATACGCTTTATCTTTATTCTCCCTACTCTCTTAGACTATCCTTCTGTATCTTACAAAGACTCGAATGCAGATTTTACGGATGCTCGAAGTGGAAGAGTTAAAATTGGTAAGGGAAGCACCACAAATAAAAAAAATGCTCAACCCAACAGGAGGAACCCGGGTCGACCAACAAATGCTAACCCAAATGTAAATGCTAATGCGGGTGCTGGAATGCCGTAGGCGGATATGGAAGCTATGTATCATTCTTCGTTAAAATGATGCAGGCTGGAGTGGCTGCAAGTTTAGTTGGAGGAAACGTTGAAGGAGGAAATCAGGGAGCTTCAGTGGTCAATAACTATGTAGTGTTGAGTAGAGATTATGCTAGGCTTGGACAAATGTCGTTTATCGGGACAAAAGATGCAATTGAAGTGTAGAATTGGTTGCTTCATTGCGAGAGGAGTTTTGCTGATTTGGGGCTCAATAATGAGCAGAAAAGGAGACCCGCTTTTAGGCAGTTATAGGGAGCAACACTGTACTGGTGGAACAATTTTACGGTTTGAGTCAATGAGGAGGCAATGACTTAGGTTGAGTTTAGAAGGAGGTTTAAAGAAAGATTTATTTCGGAGGTTGCAAAGTCAACTCTACTAAAGAAGTTTGCTGAGTTGGAATAAGGGGACATGACAGTGCTTGAGTATACAACCAGATTTGAGGAGCTATCGAGATACAGATATTCTACGGTTGATACTGTTATCAAAAGGAATGAGAAGTTCATTCGCGGGTTGAAGCTTGAGCTTGCTAAGGCCACATTATAAAGATCCGTGCGATGTAGTTGTTGAGATGGCTTTGAGACAGGAAGAGATGCTTGCTTTTCTTGAGGGTAACAAGGCAGTGGAAGCTCAAGGAGGGAAGAACCTGAAGAGGAAATTTTTCCATAAGAAGGGAGCTTAGAAGAGTGGAGCTGCCAAGAAGGGAAAGATGGAAGTTATCTACTATAAGTGTGATAAAAAGGGACAATATGCTCATGAATGCCGGACATGCAAAGGGAAGAAAGTTGCTGACAAGAAAGGAGTGAGATGCTTCCACTGTGATCAAATTGGACATTATAAGAACCAGTGCAAAGAGCTAGCCAAGGATGGAAAAGGAAATATGTTTGCATTGGAATCGGCTACCTTGAGACCAACAGCAGAGGAGAAGGGAAAAGCTATGTTGGGAGGTACACTTTTGATTCATGGTGTATCAGTTAGAGTTCTATTTGATACTGGTGCATCACATTCTTTTATATCTCATTGTTTGGTAGATAAGCTTAACTTAGAACCCTCATACTTAGTTACTTCCTTAAGGGTTGCGAATCCGATAAGAGGGTATGCGACTCTTGAGATAAAGTGTGACCAGTTAGAGTTTGAATTGTTAGGTCATACATTTGTTTGCAGTTTGCATGTGTTCGGTTTCATAGGGTTTGAAACTATTTTGGGTATGGATTGGTTAAGTAAATACGATGCTAGGATATTTTGCCATGATAGGAAAATATCACTTAGACACCCTGACTATAGTAATCGGATTATATACTCCATAGAAAATCCTAGTTTTGAGGTTAATTCTTTGTTTGGTGTTGTGGAGGCAGAAGATGAGTTGAATCGGGTTTTCGCCGTTAGAGAATTAACAGATGTCTTTAAGCCCGTAGTAGGACTACCGCTGAAATGAGCTATTGAGTTTCGAATAGACTTAGTGCCAAGAGCCGAGCGTGTAAGTAGACCGCCAAGTAGAATGACACCTACTGAGATGAAGGAGTTAAAGATGCAGTCAGTGGATTTGAAAAGTAAGAACTTTATTAGACCAAGCAGTTCGCCTTGGGGAGCAGCCTCAGTGTTTATAAAGAAATTGAACGGATCGTTAAGGTTATGTATGGATTATCGTAGGTTAAATGAGAAAATGATAAAGAATCGATATCCATTACCTAGAATTGATGATTTGTTCGACCAGTTGAATGGAGCCAAAGAAGTTTCCCAGTTGGCTTTGGCAATAGGGTTCCATCAGCTTAATGGATGAGGATAGCATTCTTTTTACATCGTTTAGAACCAGATATGGATCGTACGAATAGTTAGTAATGCTGTTTGGAAAAGCTAATGCGCCAGCATTCTTTATGGATTTGATGAACCGAGTTTTCCGAGAGCACTTGGATAGGTTCATATTGGTTTTCATATATGACACCGGTATACTCTAAAGATGAAAGAGAGCATGAAGTTCATCTTAGGGTGGTGCTTGAAACATTGAGGCAGCATCAACTAAAGGCGAAGTTTTCGAAGTATCATTTCTGGAAGAAAGAAGAGAAGTTTCTTAGTCATGTAGTCTTAGAAAAAGGGTTGTTTGTAGATTCGGCTAAGATCGAGGTGGTGAATAATTGGAAGAGACCCGAGACAGTGACTGAGATTAAGAGTTTCCATGGATTAGCTGGTTATTATCGAAGATTCATTAAGGATTTTTCACGGATAGCGGCACCAATGACTAAGCTAACACGGAATAACATGAAGTTCGTTTGGACCAGCAAGTGTGAGGAAGCATTGCAAATGTTGAAACACTTATTAACTAATGCACCTGTGTTTATTGTTCCAGAGGGGAATCAGGATTTAGTAGTATATACTAATGCATGTGGAACATGATTAGAAGTCGTGCAAAAGGGTAAAGCGATTGTCTATACTTCTCGACAGTTTTGACCGCATGAGATTAGATATCCAGCTCATGATTTGGAGTTAGCTGCGGTAATTTTTGCATTGAGGGTGTGGAGACATTACCTTTTGGGAGAGAGATTCAAGTTGTATACGGATCATAAGTCATCGAGGTATTTATTCTCTCAGAAAGAGTTGAATATGAGATAGCAGAGGTAGTTAGAGTTTTTAGCCACTTATGAATTTGGTATTGAGTACACACCAGGAAAAGGCTGATGCACTTAGAAGAAAATATCAGAATGCAGTATTAGCTATGATAGACGAGTGGAAAGATTTCGAAGCACTGACTACATGCATAATACAATGGAGATCTGAGGCTAGATCTAGTAAGGAAACTGCTATGTTGTCATGTTTAGAAGTTCGACCAGTGATGATCGAAATGGTTGCTTCTAAGAAAGGGGAGGATCCATTATTAGCCGAATGGATCAAAAGGTAAAGGGATGGAACAGAGAGCGATGACTTGAAAGATTTCAGTCTTGACCTGAATGGATGGTTAAGGAAGAAAGGAAGACAGTGCGTTTCGAGTGTGGTAAACATTAGGAAGAAAGTTCTTGGAGAATGTCATCATTCAAAGTTCACAATTCATTCGGGAGGAAATAAGATGAATCAGGATATGAAAAGGAGTTTTTTCTAGTAAGGTATGAAGAGAGATATGGGCTTATGGGTGAAATAGTGTTTGAACTGTCAACTGTAAAAGCTAAACATTAGAAACCAAGTGGGTTACTTTAGCCTTTAGATATTCCAATATGGAAATGAGATTCTATCTCGATGGTTTTTATTGCCCGGTTGGCAAGGTCATATAGAGGAAGTGAAACTATATGGGTTATAGTGGACAGACTGACCAAGAGTGCCCATTTCATTCTAGTTAAGTCAACTAGGACGACACTTGTTTTATCTAAGTTGTTTATGAAGAATATAGTTAGACTGCATGGAATTCTTAGTGGTATAGTAAGTGACAAAGATTCCTTATTCACTAGCGAGTTTTGGAAGAGTTTGCAAGAGACTTTGGGTACCAAGCTCATGATGAGTACCACTTACCAACGTAGATAGATGGGCAAACAGAAAGATTTAACAAAGTCTTAGAAGATTTGTTATGAGCTTGTGTGCTAGACTTTGGAGGATCATGGAAAGATCATCTACACTTAGTCGAGTTTTCGTATAACAACAGTTATCAAGCTAGCATAGGGATGGCACCGTTTGAAGCGTTGTATGGGAGGCCATGCAAATCTCCCGTTTGTTGGTTAGAGACCGAGGATAGGTTAGTTCTTGATCCAGATTTGGTTAAAGAAGCTGCAGAGAAGATTGAGTTTATTTGAGCCAGAATGGAGGAAGCTCAATCTAGGCAGAAGAGCTATGCGGAAAGAAGACGGAAAGACTTAGAGTTCTTAGATGGAGATCATGTTTTCGTTAAGATATCACCGATGAAATGTGTAATTTGATTTGGGGAATAAGAAAAATTAGCGCCAACATTCATTGGATCATTTCCTATTATAGAAAGGATTAGGAAAATCGCGTATAGAGTGGAGTTACCGAATAGTTTGGCAAGAGTCCACAATGTGTTTCATATTTCTCATCTGAGAAAGAGTGTTCGAGATCCAGACCCTACTATAGCACCGACTGTGCTAGATGATTTAGTAGTGGAACCAAATTTGACTATAGTTAGAAAACCAATTCGTATAGTTGTGAGAGATGAGAAGAGTCCTAGGAACAAGACAGTCAAATTAGTCAAAGTCCAGTGGAGTGACGACGAGAGAGACTGTACTTGGGAAACTGAGAGCAGGGTTAGAGATACTTATCCTGACTTATTCCATTGTATAATTCACCTTTATGATCGATTTTTATGAGTATCTTACGGTAATTTCGAGGATGAAATTCTTTAAGGAGGAGAGTCTGTAATGACCCTAATTTTGATTAACTTATTTAGGACATTTAATTAGATAAATTAAATGAAATAATGTAAATGGTTAAGGAATTGAGATTTGTATAAGTATAGGGTAGTCGTGCCTAATTAATTCAAAAGCTAAAGTGAATTAAATTGAAGTAAGTAAGAGGAATAAGCTAAGGGCAAAATAGGAATAGGTTATGTTCTTATACCCTAAACCCTTATTCCATTTTCATTTATACCATTCACAAATAAAGCTAATCCTAAAGCTTGGCCGGCTACCATTAGAAGAAAACAAGGGGAAGATAACAAGAATTCAAGTAGGAAGCTTAAGCAAATTAATCCAAGAGCAAATCTCAGCCTCCTTAACAACAAGCTAAGGTGAATAATATATTATATCTCATTTTTATTGTTTTCGGTTTCTTGATGAGATCCAAATTTATTTTGCAAGAAAAATGCAATGTTTTTTATTATTTAGATGGGTTTTTATGCTTGTTGATGATTTATGTTGCTTCATATAGATTTTATGATAAGATTTGATTTGAAAAACCTATTAATTAACATCCTTATGGCCTGCGTTTTTGATATACGGTCAAAAACATTATTTCAGAGATGAGTTTCAAGTTTTATAATTTTCTAAGTTGAATTTTCTAGTAAAGCAAATGGTTAAAATTGGGTTTAAAATTACTTTTGGAAAATATATGTAAGCCGTGGGTCCGAAATTTAAATATGTTAGAAAACATATTAAAAGTGATTTATGGGGATTTTTGGAGAATTTTCCTAAGTAGCTTATTAAAGATATAAAATTATTTAAGGTATGTGACTTAAATGTTTTATATGTTTAGAAAAGGAGAAGGGGCAATTTGTTAAATTTTTTTAAATTGTTAATTACTGAATTCGGTAGCACTTTTAGAAAAAGATTTTGTAAAAGAATTGGCAACCAACCATATGTTGACAAATAAGGCAAGTTAGTTGGAAAGACATTCCTTTAAAAGGTTAAAAATCAGTTTTGCAAGGGATTTTCGCTTCTCCACTTACAGCAATCACCTTTCGACCCCATACATCCACCTTCAACCAAGTCAAAACCAATACACATGTTATCAATGCTTGGGTATGTAGTGGATTGGAGAAAGACAGAAGGTATAGAGTCGAAACGTGCTGATGAAGGGGTAGTAGTAGTTCTTATAAACTAGGAACTAATTTGGTTACAAAAAGGGCTTTCGAAGGGGTTGGAGCTTTCGACTTGACCAACTTGTTTCTGCTTATATAAAGAAATGACCTTCGTTTTCAAAAAAGCTTCCGAAAGGGACGAAACCTAGCTGCCGCATTCAACCTTTCGAACCAATGCTTTCGAAAGGGCGTTTTTGCTTTTAAATTTTGAGCCACTTCTCAATGCTTTTGAAAGGCATAGTTTCGAAACCATTCACTTTCTTTTACTTAGGAATAATGCTTTCACCCCAATTCTTTTAAGACTCTTAGATATGTTGAAAGTTAAACCCAAATATTTCGAAAGGAATGGTTTTAAATGGTTTCGAAACTATGTTCCACAAACTTTTACTTAAACCCAATACTTTTGAAAGTTTTTTAAAGTAAGGGGCAGTTATGCTTTCGAAAGGTATATACAATGAAGGTTTTAAGGGGAGGTACCCTAATGTTTTCCAAATGTTTCCTTTGAGTATTTAAATGGAAGGTTTCCAACGCTTTCGAAAGGCAAGTTTAAAGGGTTTTTGAAAAGAAGATGTCTATGGTTTAATATAGCTTTCGAAGGGATATTCTTAATGATTTCGAAAGATCTATTTTAAAGGTTTCGAAAGGTATGCTTTGGCCTTTCGGCCTAGTGTTTTAAGGAATAGTAGCTAACTTATTTTGAAAGGGGTACTTTCAATGGATTCGAAAGAGGTTGTTTAATGTTTTAAAAAAAATGTTTCGAATGGTTTACCTTGGCTTCATGGCCTAAGATCTTTTAAGTTAAAAGGGGTTTTAACTTACTTTGGAGGGATAGATAATTCCATTAAATTTCATCAACATTGTTTTGGGTAAAGTATATATCATGGCTTAAGTGTTTTGAGTAAAGCAAAGTATGTGGTTTCCTTGTTTTATAAAAGTATAATATTAGGGGTACACACTACAAAAAAAACATCTTTTACAATGGTATTTTCACAACAGTTTGTCAAGATGTTGTAAAGGGGAATATTTTACAACATTTGTTTTAAAAGAGTTGTAAATAAACATCGACGACAACATTTCTTCAATAACCATTATAATCGATTTTTTATCACAACAGTTTCCCTAAATAGTTGTAAACGATCATTTTTAGCAACATTTATTTTCTATTCTAATATTTACTTTTACTCCACAATGATTGTTATATGTTGTCGAAGTGCTTAAATTTTAAAGTTTTAAAATCTGAAGGAATTTTAAAATTTTCAAAAGATGAAAAATGTTCTAAAAACTTAAAAATGAAAACAACTTTTTTTGAAGCATCATTGTCCCAGTGGTTAAGTGATTCGACTTTGGTGCGAGAGGTCACAAGTTCGAAACTTGCGTTGCGTGATTCGAACGTTTATTGACATGTGATATGTTGTCACAATGATTTGTTGTATATAAAGTACCATTTAAAAAAACCAACTTTTTTTGTAAGATTGATTTTTTAATAATAAAAAATATAGTTTCAAACAAACTAAATTTATATATCTTTCAAATAAATATTCAAATTTTTTAATAGAATTATATACAAATATAAAGTTCTAAAAGTCAAATGTTTGAAAATAATAATAAAGTACAAAAGTCTTAAAAAATAATAAAAATCACTAACTTATTCGATTTAGAATTGGCATACTAAGTAATATGACTAAATCAATTTATCAATGCAAAATCTATTCATATACCATGAATTACTTTACACCACTAAATTTTTGATGGAATTTGAGACAAACATGCCCTTAATTAATAATCTTTTTAAAACCAATATAAAGGACCAAAAAATCACCCTTTGTTCCCATTGTTTGTAGTCAATATAGTTTGTTCCTAAAATAATTGAAATTGTACACATTATCGATAGAACAAAATTTACCTTCCAATATAATTTCAAATTGCACTCATGCATTAACTATTTTTAGCATATTTAACTTCAAGTTAAACGTGGAAGTTAAAATTATAACTTGGTGCTAAAATTAATATAACTCATAGTGTATTAAATTCTTATCTATCCTTTGATTAAATGAAGTTCTAATTTAACATCAAAATTTTTAATAGTTTTACTCAAATATAACTTTCTATTTTCTATATATAAATAATTAAGTACTTTCGTATAAGCACACTGTTTAAGTTTCAAAATTCATAGCCGTCCCACCTATTTTTTTTAAAAAAAACACTTTTATGTTTTAGGATATTGAAGGAAAACACTAAAAATCTATGCAGAGAATTGAGAAATCTATAAATATTTCTAGAGAAATCTGCTAACATTTGAAGTTTCTGGACTGCAAATATTTGCATAATTCTCTAGAAATATTTCTATTTTCAAAAAAATTCAGAAAAATTTGATTGGATCATAGAAACATATGGTTAACATTTAAATATAATTTTCAAAAAAAAGATTTTTTTTATTGAAATTCAAAACAAGGATATAATTTAAAACATGTTTTATGAAATGTTTTTCACGTACCAAAACTGAAAATAAGAGACCAAACCAATTTCTAATAAAATTAAACTCTATTCACATTTTTGAAATTGAAATGAGCATAATGACACGCGATTCGTGCGTGATGATGGCACGTGCCTAGCACGCGAATTTTTTTGTACAAACTTGCGGTATTAAGAAATAATTTAAAATTTAACTAAGATATAATTGATTGACTCAATTATAGTATATGAAAAATTAGAATTTTGGCTAACGAAAATTTCGCATTTTAAATAAGGCATGAGCGGTTTTATATAAAATCGATTAACTCAATTTTAGTACACATAAATTTGCATTTTAATAAAGGTAGGAGAAGTTTCATTTAAAATTTAATTAATAGATAATTGATTGACTCAATTTTAGTAGACGAAAAACTTAAGTTATTCAAGGTATGAATAGTTTTAGTTAAAGGATAAGAGTGATCGACCAAGTAATAAAATATATAAATTGATTTTTTTAATAGGGTTGGAGTATATATAGGTATATTGAGATGCAATTTGAATTTAAATGGTATTTTGGAAAGTTTATATTTGCATCAAAAAAGCGTGACAACAAAGGTATTACAACTATTATTAAATATTAAAGATTTGTAAAACTGAATTAGGGATTTTGAAAATTAAGGTTCCTTAGTTTGGTTAATGTACGAGAGAGATAATGAAATGAGATAAGTATTTTGTTTTATTCTAAACTGGTGGTAGTTTTGTAATATCTATGGTATTAATAGATAAAGGCCTATCAAGGGGTCGGGTTCGGGTCGGGTCAACTCAGGTGCGGGTTGATTTTTAAGCGGGTCGAGTCAACCCGCTTATTAAATGGGCGGGTTTCGGGTTGACCTGATTATATATCAGATGAGTTTCGGATTGATTCATGTAACCCGTTAAGAAAAATATTTGTATAAAGAAATGGAAATGGGTATGAAAATGTGAGAAGTTGTTAAATGCAAATGTGTAGGAATAAGTGAATGACAACAATACCCTTCTTTTGCAAGCTAAGATGAGAATTATATAGCAAAAGAAGGGCATTGTTGTCATTCTTTTATTGCAAGCTAAGATGGGTATGAAAATTTGGGAAGTTTTTACGTGGGAATGGGTATGAAAACACGGGAAATGGCATGAAAATGTAGGAAGTTGTTAAGGCGAATGTGTAAGAATAAGTTAATAACAATAATATCATTCTTGTGCAAGCTAAAATGAGAATTGTACAACAATACTGAGTCCATAAATGAGTTAGTCGGGTCAAATTCGGGTTCATGGGTCAACCCTAAACCCACCCGTTTATTAAACGGGTGCTAACGGGTTGACCCAAAAATGACCCGCCCTTTTAAACGTGTCGGGTTAACCCGCTAATTTCCATGCGGGTTTCGGGTCGTGCTGGAAATTGACAACCCTTGTACTAACTAAAAAATGATGTGTATGATTTTAATAGATTGTCAATGTATATACAGTAAGTTATGGGTAAGAATATAATTTTGCGCTTTTATTATTATATGATAAAAATATATTGAACGCTTGACAGGTATTTGATATTTTGATATCGCGGATCTGTCGTTCATCTATGCAATAATTAATTTTACATTTAACAGAACACCAGCCATCAGGTTTTGGTTCTTTTCCTGTACAAAACCTATAAAAGTTTCCCAAAATTTTGGCGGCTCCTCCTCAAAATTACGTCCTAAAATTTGGCTCCATAATTAAGGATGCTCTTATATAGTTTTACTTCCCACAAACTGTTTCATGTCATTTTTGAATTACAGTTTGTTCTCTTTAATATAAAAATTTATCATGTTGTCTATGAATCAGAATCATATATGTATTTCTTCTACAGTACTGCAATGTAACGGTTGACTAAGAGAATTAGATAAATAAAAAATTACAGTGGTTAAGATTACTATTTCATGTTGCTTTCGTTGGGTGTGTTTGTCATCATATCAACAAAGATGTCATAAGTTAACATGGTCAGTTGAATTATTTATTAATTAACCATTTATTATTGTATGTATCTATATTAGAGAAATTATATGCATTCGTAGGTTGAGCGATAAAATGATTAACACATTAGGTAAATATGATATGATGTAATTCATGAATGTATAGGGATTAAATGCATCTTTATTAAGTTGTGTTTTTGGTTCCTTTACTGCATGTGAATAATTTATAATATCAGTAGGATGTCACATTTCTCCATTTTTTTGTCAAAAGTGATTTGTATTGTTGAACTAAAATATGACATTAATGCCTATAACTATAGCCAAATAAATGTTTTACCCCAATGATTTGATACTTATTGTGTATTTTTGTGCTAACAGGTATGGACATAAATTAGAAAAGGTCAAGATTCCAAGTTGTTCTCCCTGCTTTTATTATGGTTTGAGCTATACATCAAAGCACTTCTACCTGCTTTTCGTTATAGTTTCAAATGTATATCAAAGCACTTCTACATGCTTTTATGATAGTTTCGAATGGATTTTGCAATTATACAGTTGCACTACAATATGAAATGTACTATCTTTTACTCATTTGGCATGAATAAAAATGTATTCTTTTTTTACTTTATGTTGTGTAAAGTTGAAAAGATTATGTTTACAATGATATGATATAATGTTAAATTATATATAAAAACAACAACAATAATAAATGTTACAGCATCTAAAAAGTTTGAAAATATATTTACAATGTTTCAAAAAATTTGAGAACTTACAAACACAATGTTTTAAAATTGTCATGTTAAGATTATTTACAACACTTTGCTTACATTATTGAACAAGCATTTTACAATTGTTGGAAAGTGTTTTATATGGCCTTGAGATAATTTATTTAATTTTCAATAACATTTAAGTATTGTTCTAAGAATTATCTACTACAACTTATTTGCAATGTTTGGATAAAAGTTTTAAAATTCTATTCATCTTTTACAACTATGGATATAACAACATTTGCATAAACGTTGTTATATTGCTTTAACAACATTTATTTAATATTGTAAAATTGTTATTTTATTGTAGTGACATCATTTATAAAGGATGTTTACAAGAAAATAAAGTTTTGACATGGTAGTTAACCCTAAGACAAGATATTTATGAAAAGGGTAGTTAATCCTAAGTTTATGACTTAGATATTAGAAGACCAGACATGACTGGTGTAGGGTTGCGCTCTATTTTTTAGCTATTAGCCCTAGCTGTCCAAAATTCAGTGTGTAGGGCTCGTCACGGATGGGACTAAATTGGGATTACACACCGAAAGGAATATACAGGGAGAAGATATGTTATTCGTAAGCCCGCAAAACCATTAGGTCCATTTGATCCTAGAAAAAAGAAGTCCATGGCAGTTAGCCCAAAAATTAAAGGTAGTTAACCGAGGATTGTGTCTAACAGATGTTAGATTTTGGTTATGTGTAGAAGGCCCGAGTCGGCTAGTGGTTAATAGTCAGCCAGGTAAAACTATAGTATGGACAGATAGTCCATTGATTTCCTGATTTTTATGCATATGTATATATTTGCTATTATTGTTTCAATCAGTTTGATTGCAGGATTTTGATTTGCAAAAGATATGTTTTAAAAGGGATATTAGTGTGGGAAACCCGTTCTGCTAAGCGGTGTAGTCTTACTTAATATCCGAAAACCGAGATGTAATAATATTATTCACACCAGGCTTTATCTCCGACTCAAAGTTTATATTTTTTCCCTTAAACTCTCGGGAGCTCAAAATTAATTTGAGTAGATTGAGAGTTCAGATTTTATAGGTTTAGTAGTTGGACGAATAAGCTTCTAAAGACATGCAGGAGGAAAAGATAGCTATATAAGAGCTTTTTAGTGTTATATCTGCTGTATTGTATATATGACTGATATGTCTATCTAGCTCTCTGATCAACCAAGAGGCATCTTCATATGTCGCTCTTGGCGTAAACTGTAATAATTATATTTGATCGAAACTTGGTAACCGTTTGGGATTATGTAATTGAATATAGAATATGGATTTGAAATGTAATGAGTAAAATTATTTTTGGAATATGTGATTTTGTTTCATATTCATATGCTTCTGATATTATGGATACCTTTAACGTTACCGTATTTTGTTACCGAAAGTTAATACTATAGATGTCTGCAGCATCTGTAGCGCTTAGCTTTGGGCCTTAAAATAGGAGATGTTACACTACCCATGTGCACCTATGTGTGTGTAAGAGTGATGGTTAGTTGTCTTTTCCATTGCTTAAAGGTGAAGTATTTGAGAAAATATCATGATATTTATATTTTTTTACCATTAGTAATTAGTGAATGTAAATGTGAATATATTTTTGACGCAGCAGAAATTACAGAAATGAATACAACGATGAAAGTAGCTGTTAGCACCAAAATTGGTCACTAACCTCGTAGAGAAAGATTGTGTAGAGATATAAGTGATGAAGATAAATTAAACAAGGAAGAGAATGCTAATTTAAATGCAGAAAGTAAGAACACCAAATTTATAGTGGTTCAGCGTAATTGCCTACGTCCACTTTGAGGTTAAACTTTATTGATCTTCTTTAATGGTTGATTACAAATACAATTCGTAGATCGAATACTTGAATGGAGTTACTAAGTAGAGAAGATGAGTCTGAAAAATGGCAGAGTCTCCCCAGTGTTCTTCCAAAAGGTCCTTTTTACTGTGACCCTGCCCCTCTATTTATAGACAAAGATGGGCTGGACTTCCCAGGTGGGCTCGGTAGCCGAACACTCTAGCCCAAGTATAGTGGTCGCTGCATGACGAACCAGGTAGGCCGAACACAATGATGCCGAACCACCCTTTCTATGCCGAACGGTATGTTTGACGTGTGGAAAGTGCAGAATGGTTGTCAGTCGAAGCCGAACGTGCCTTTGTCCGAAGCGCTTGACCGAACAATGCTCTCTGGCCGAACGATGCATTCTGGCCGAACGATCACTTTGGCCGAACGATGCATTCTGGCCGAACGATCCCTTTGGCCGAACGATCCTCCTTGCCCTAACGTGCCTTCTAGTTGAACGATGCTTTCTGGCCGAACGATCCCTTTGGCCGAACGATACTGCCATGTCGAGTAGTCATATACGCCTAACTCCTTCTAACGCCGCGTACTCCTGGATGCCGAGTACTACGCCGAGTACTACCTGATGCCGAGTACTATCTGATGCCGAGTACTATCTGATGCCGAGTACTAGTTGCCTAGTCAAATCTCCAGGAAACACTTGCCCCCCAAAGTGTATCGCGTGGCCGAACGTGGTACGCTTTGAATCATGTAACCTTTTCGTCTCGTCTTAAACCCTTGACTAACCTCGAACGGAGATGTCTTTTTGAGAATTCCAGTGGTTTAGGTGTGTGCCGAACGTTTCCCAGATGCCGAACGAGGCATTCGTAACCGGACGTGCTTCTGTCCGATCGAACCTTCAGTGCCGGACACTCTTATACGCCGATGCCAAACGTCATGACCTTGACCGGTTCCACCGGATGTAGCCTTTTCGACTTCTTCTGTTTCCCTATAAAAGCCAGCACCTCTATCCTTCTTTTCCTTTTCACACTTCCAATACCTCTTCTTTGCCCCTGCCGAACCTATCAGCATACAACTCGCCGATTCTTCCCAAGTTTCTTCCTTACCAACTAGGTATCGATCCTTTCATCTCGATACAGCCTTTGTGCTCGAACTCCCTTAATTGATGGGATAAATCGATCCTTGGACAAAATGTCGAGTCACGCGACGAGGGTGGTAGGAAGTGTAAATAGAGATGAGTTTTTTCCAGAAATCAATGATAGACACACTGTGGTTCGGCATAAGTATTTTATGCCGGACCAGATTGGTGGAAGTAGAAACATGGAGGAAGTAGGAGATGACTAGGGGCATCGAGCGGTCTGGTCTGGTACGACTTGCCGAATGATTTGCCCTCGTGGTTCGGTGTGGATGGAGGAAGAGACGAGGCCAATGTTGAAGACAGCGTGCCGATGGTCATTTCAGCCGAACAGTCACAAATCACCGTACCATACTTAGGTTAAAACACGCCGAACAAAACAAGGCCGAACAATGACTTTAGCCGAACAATGCTTTAGCCGAACAATGACTTTAGCCGAACAATGCTTTAGCCGGACAATGACTTTCGCCGAACAATGCTTTAGCCGAACAATGACTTTAGCCGGACCAGGTTTTAGCCGAACAATGACTTTAGCCGAACTAGGACTTAGCCGAACAATGACTTAGCTGAATAATGACTTAGCCGAACTAGGACTTAGCCGAACAATGACTTAGCTGAATAATGACTTAGCCGAACAATGCCTTAGCCGAACAATGGACTTAGCCGAACAAATGACTTAGCTGAATAATGACTCGGCCGAACAAAGACTTAGCCGAACCAAAATTTAGCCGAACACTCATTAACTATATCTACCCGTAAAGCAAAACAAGAAACAGGGCCCAAGCATTCTAGCAAACGTGAAGCCGACCCGGATCGCGAACTTCTTAGCTTCAGTAAACGTAAATCAGAGCTTAGATTATCATACGTTTTCTGGATCTGGAATTGCAATCACCAAAAGGCAGGTGTCTGGGGACGGTTAGCGATGACGGTCTTCGAAGGCGATGTCTTGACGTTCAGTTTTATATCAACAACTTTGCGACTTTTCAAACTTTCAATGCTTTTACACGATTGCTTGCACTAGTTCACACACCACATGGGGGGAATATTTGTGTTGTTAATTCTAACGTTCAACGTTTTTTAAGTATAGTTTTCTCAAGCGCTTAGCCAGATTCAATATTTATCGGGGATGTCTAAAAAGTCTAGCTCCACCACTATATCTGATAGGCCCGGGCCGTCATCAAGGCAAGAAGCCGCTGAGACTTCAAATCCGTCGACTTCCCCTGCTCATAACTTAGCACCCGATGTCTTGGAGGCAACAATTCTTTTAGACAATCCGATCGATTCACAAGCTTCGAAGATCAATGAAGCCGCACTCCGACGGATATGTTCCATCCACGGGATTCCTTTCGCCGATGTGTTAGTCCCTTCACGACACGATCGTCCTCACCTACCCCCAGTCGAATATACCAGTTGCAACAAGTTCATGTGTTGGATGGGCAGCGTGCCTCCGTTTAACTTATTCCTTCGGGACGTGTTGCAGTACATCGACATTGCCCCGTCGCAGCTGCACCCGAACGGTCACGCGTTTCTATATGGGACCTACCTACTCTTCATGGCTGTCTTCTCCAGACCTCCAACTTCTGGTGACATCAGATACATCTATATGATCAAGAAGCGGAAAGACAGCCCTTCCTTCATGTTCCTCGAGCCGTACCACAAATGCCAAATCTTGACTAGGGCATGTAGTAAATTTGCCCTGTACAAATAGGAATGGTTCTACGTGTGTTTCTCTCCTGGCTTTGCGAGGAGATGGGTTGAAGGCAGTAAGTCTCTTCGCTGAGTCATCATTCGCGATTAATCGGAGTCATGCTTTTCCTAACTCCTCGTTTCATCTTTTTTTTAGGTATCAATCCGCGTCCGGAGGGCCGAGGATATTCTGAGGCCGTTGAGGCCATTAGAGCTCTTTCTGCCGAGGAACGAGACATTCAGACCATCATTTCAAACGAGTCATTGTCGAGGTTCGGCTTGCTAGCCCCTGGTTGCCGGATTAGCCTTCCGGAGGGCGTCTCTATTCCCAAGCCAGCATCCGGTAAAGGGAAACAACAGGCCGGATCGTCATCACGCCGCACTCCCGATGCGCACGAGGAAGGCGAGCACAAAGAGGATGAAGCTCCTGAGACCCAAGGCGAGAATGTGGGTCCTGCTTGGAATCCGGCTGTCAAAGTTCACGACATTGAAACATCATCCTCCCCTTCGAAGGGAAAGAAGAGGTTAAAATACAAAATTCGGAAGGAGAAAGTTGGTGGCACTTCAAAAGTTATGCCTATCCCGCCCGAGAAAGAGGCTTCCTCACAGCACCTGGAAAGTTCCCTGAGGGGTTTGTCGAATCTTTCTATCCCCGATGATATACTTAATTACGGGTTTGACGATCCCGAAGCCCTCAAGTTTTCTTCGCCCGCTAGAGGCAATGCGGGAGTTCAACTCCCGGTCCAAGGAGACAATACTCCGATTAGTAAAGATAAAAGAACTGTTCCATCGGGGGAACACTAGGACACACACGCACATACGCATTCCATCATACACTTCAAGTTTTTTCTTATTTCCCGGATTTTTCTTAACTCGTTGTTATCTCCATTCTTTGCAGGTGACATGGGGCGCTCTCACGGACTCGATCGCCTTCATGGCTCTTCCATATTTCATCATTCCGGACGGGACTCAGGTTCAGGCAGACGCAGGGACAGAGATGATTATGAAGATAGAGACAATCGTCCTCGCGATTCGTCTTACCGTAAGAAGGCATATTCTCAATCTTCACAGTCCCGTGATCCTCTTCCTCCAACTGAGCCGGATAGAGAGAAGTCTTCACAGAAGGGTTACCAACCTGATGCTCCTCGAGAACAACACTCCGGTTCATCGAGCACAAGGCAAATTCGGGAGCAACGAAAAAGAGCAGATCTTCCAAAGCCTCCTCCCCCTACTCCCGCGGTTGATCCAACAGTAGCGGAAAAGATGGTCGATCTTAAGGCCAAGTTTCAAAAAATTTGCTTCGATGGTCTGAAGTTCCTCCCGGCTATTCACCATATCCCTGGGCACGTGAAGCAGAGTGCCATTGCCTATAATAACGACGTCTATGTTCAACATGACGCGTTTGTACACTTGGTTGAAAAGATCTCGGAGGTTTCCGTTGAGCGTCAATATGAGATTGATCGCCTGAAATTGGAGGCTGGCTGCGACAAGAACATCATCAAGCATCAAGACGAAGAGCTTGCTTCGTATAAGTCGAAGCTGGAAGCCGCTGAACAAAGCGCAAAAGATACTGCTGAGGCAGTTACTCGTTTAGAGATGGCTCACAAGAAGGAACTTGATGAAGCAGTCCAGCGCAGCGGTGCCCTTGCCCTAGAAAAAGACTCTGTTCAAAAAGAAAGTGACGCGCTCGTCATACAAGTCAGAGAGCTGAAAGAATTACTCTCAAAGGAGAAAGAGGACAAAGTAGCTGCTCAAGAAGAATCACAATGATATTGTGATGAAATTGTTGCTACTCGGCTCCTGAAAACGAAGCTCGATGGCGAACTTGCTGGGGTTGAAAAAATGAAGGACGAAGCCCGTGAGGAGGGCAAAAGAAAAGCTGCGGAGGAGATTGACTCTCGCCTCGAGGCGGCCGCAAAAGCCGGCATGGAAGAGGTCAAATGCATGTTTGACCCGTTGATTGCTGAGTACGGAGCCCGCGTCCTTATGCATCGTGACTTAACATTCTTGGGCGATGGCTATCTCGAATCCCTAGCTGAGGCCTGGGAAACCTTAGTAAAGATCAGGAAAATCGAGTCGGGCTCTGAAGAGGTCGATGAGGATGCCTTGGGGAAGGAGTTTCTTAGGGGGAATGAGCCAGCGGATCTATCCGTAGCTTTGGCGCTTTATAGCAAAGGCTCCCCCCTTCTAAAAGAGAAAAGTGATGAAGCTGACCCATCTGGGGCTGAGGCTACGGCTCCTCATATTGCTGCTCCTCCCGCTGCTCAACCGGCCGGTCGGTCGACACTTGATCCATTCGAGCAGCATGCCGGTTATGATCCTGAAGATCCTGGGCTCGGCGCTCATGTGCTATCTCCTATCCTGGAGGGTGAAACCCCACGCGCAACCGATAGCCAACCGGAACATGGTAGGAAACTCTTCTTCTATAGAAGTTGAGAGATCTGTCATTTTCCAGCAGTGGTTATTCGTTCTAATGTTCATTCTTTATGTTTTCATGCAGGCTGCTCTGACCCCGAGCCAACTCCGAGGAGCGATGACACCAAGGAGGAGGCAGAGAAAACAAGCGACGTTGTTCACGTGGGAGTAATTCCTGGTCCCGATGCTCAAGTGATCGGGGCGCTAGATGATGATAAGCTTGACACTTCATCTCCTGCCGAAGGGAGTGATGAAATCGAAATCACTGGCGCCTCTGAGCATACTTCAAAGGTGAGCATGAAGGACCGCCTCGCCGAAGAGGAGAAGAAAAAGGTTGAGGTCAAAGTTGAACCTGAAATACTGGAACTTACCGACCCGCGGAACAGACCTTTGAAAATCATTCTCCCGGGCAGGTCCAAACCACTGGATGTTCCGTCCCCTACTCATGATTCCGCTTCTTTAGCAAGCAAGAAATCCAAGAAAAAGCGTGAGGGAGAGGAATCGTCGGAAAAAACAAAGGAAGACAAGAAGAAGAAACCGAAGAAATAATCGATACACTCGTTCAACGAGCTTCTTGCTTAAGTCTTGTAGTTGCTTTTATCTTTTGTAGTTTGTAGTTTGTATAGATAGGTTCTTAACTCTGAGTTTTGTAGGAGTAACTGTGTAACCCCATTTTGAACTATTGAATGAAGTTTAGTTTCTTTTTCGTTTGAATGATTCTCTTGCTTTTCTTTGGTTTGCTGACTAACTGTAGTCATAACTCAAGTTCTTATGAGTTGCATTATCTCCCAGTCCATTCTCGTGCAGACGTGGCATAATTCTTGTTCCACATTTCTCGAGTACTTGGACTTTTTTTTTCTAAATCTGCGCTCCGGGGATTTAGAGTAAGCTGATCCGCGTTCAGGGGATTCGAAGGTTCGCATCGTTTATACTCTAGTCCGCACTCTAGGGACTTAGAGTGCTCCGATCCGTGCTCTGGGGATTCGGAGATTTGAAATCGTTTATACTCTAGTCTGCACTCTGGGAACTTAGAGTACTCCGATCCGCGCTCTGGGGATTCGGAGATTTGAAATCGTTTATACTCTAGTCCGCACTCTGGAGACTTAGAGTACTCCGATCCGCGCTGTGGGGATTCGGAGATTTGAAATCGTTTATACTCTAGTCTGCACTCTGGGGACTTAGAGTACTCCGATCCGCGCTCTGGGGATTCGGAGATTTGAAATCGTTTATACTCTAGTCCGCACTCTGGAGACTTAGAGTACTCCGATCCGCGCTCTGGGGATTCGGAGATTTGAAATCGTTTATACTCTAGTCCGCACTCTGGGGACTTAGAGTACTCCGATCCGCGCTATGGGGATTCGGAGATTTGAAATCGTTTATACTCTAGTCCGCACTCTGGGGACTTAGAGTACTCCGATCCGCGCTCCGGGGATTCGGAGATTTGAAATCGTTTATACTCTAGTCCGCACTCTGGGGACTTAGAGTACTCCGATCCGCGCTCCGGGGATTCGGAGATTTGAAATCGTTTATACGAGTCTGTACGTCGTACAGGATAATGTAGTTCGTCATCCGATTATGAGATATAGAAACATTAGTGATTCGTGGAAAATACGGCTTCAAGCCTTTATTAATGAAAAACAACTAAACTACTTGATTACATAGTTAAAAAGAAACTAAGTTACGACTGAACGAAAACATACAGGAAATAACAGTGCCTAAAACAAGAAAGAAAACATGCTAAATGTAATAGTGCCGCAGATGTTCACTGTTCCATGCTCGGGGGAGTGTCGTGCCATCAACGGTCGCTAGCTTGAATGTTCCCTCTCCAAGCTTCCGTTCAATGACGTACGGACCTTCCCAGCTGGGATTCATACGTGATGGTACTAGGAAAACTCGTTTCAGAATGAGATCACCCACATCAAAAGTCCTTGGGCGGACTCTGCCGTCGTAGTAACGCTTGACTCGGGGTCTATGCGCCGCCGCCCTTAATTCGGCCTCTTCACGCTTTTCATCGATGCAGTCCAGCGATTCCAACAAGAGGTCCTGGTTCGTCTTGGGATCATAGTATGTCACTCGATGTGATGGAACTTCAAGTTCCACGGGTATAATGGCTTCCGAGCCGTATGCTAAGGTGAATGGAGTGTGGCCGGTCGCGGACTTGTGGGTCTATAAGCCCATAGTGCTGTCGGGAGTTTATCTACCCACTTGCCTCCGACCTTCTCCAGACACTTCATCAGTATGGACTTGATTATTTTGTTAACGGCCTCGACTTGTCCGTTAGCTTTCGGGTATGCAACGGCGGCGAACTTCTTCTCGATTCCATACTTTAAACAGAACTCTTTGAACTCTCTGCTTTCAAATTGCGTCCCGTTGTTCGTAATGATGGTGCGAGGAAGGCCAAAGCGGCATATAATGCTTCATACAACAAAGTTAATGACCTTCTTAGAGGTGATTGTGGCCAAAGGTTCTGCCTCAGCCCATTTTGTGAAATAGTCGACTGCAACTATCGCGTATTTCGCGCCACCTTTGGATATAGGCAAAGAGCCGATTATGTCGATTCCCCAGATTGCAAATGGCCAGGGACTAACCATTTGTGTGAGTTCTGTTGATGGAGTCCTCGGGATTTTCGCATATCTTTGACACTTATCACATTTTCTTGCGTAGTTTGCAGCGTCCCAATTTACCATCGGCCAGTAATATCCATAGCGGAGGATCTTCTTTGCTAGCGTTTGCCCCCCAGTATGGTCGCCACACTCCTCTTCATGAACCTCTCTTAAGACCCACTTTGTCTCGTCATGAGCGATGCACCGTAATAATGGGACTGAGAACCCTTTTCGATACATTAGTCCATCTTGCATCACGTATCGCGCGGCCTTTCGAAGGACCTGCCGTCTTTCGCTCCTTTTTTCTGGTAAAGTCCCGGTCGTCAGGTACAGTTTGAGTGGGGTTATCCATGATTCCTTCTCGATTTCCGTTTCCAACACACGATCGACTTTCATCTCGTCCATGCTCGGGGCATGCAAGGCTTCAACGGGATACAATCCCATTTGATGTGCATCGCCTATACTCGCAAAATTAGCCAACGAGTCGGCTTCTTTATTCTGCTCGCGCGGGACATGCGAAATGTCATAAGACTCAAGATTTGAGAGTAGTTCTTGAACCTGAACAAGGTATGGAGCAAGCTTCTGTCCCTTTGCTTGGTAATCTCCCCGCACTTGGTAAACCACCAACTGTGAGTCACAAAAGATTTCAACTGATTTGATCCCGAGTTCTCCGATGAGCTTCAAGCCAGCAATCAGTGCTTCATATTCTGCTTCGTTATTTGTAGCCGGGAAATCGAGCTTCAAGGCATAACATATTGATCGGTTTTCCGGAGTTATAAGAACTACACCCGCGCCGGAGCAACGGTCGTTTGATGCCCCATCAGTGTATAATTTCCATCGAACGAGGGGGATGATGTCGTGATTATCTGGTTCGACGGGTATGGTAAACTCAGCGATGAAATCTGCTAATGCTTGCCCTTGTATGGCTCTTCGTGGTAAGTAGGCAATATCGAACTAGCTCAACTCGATGTTCCATTTTAGCAATCTTCCAGAAGTTTCTGGTCGTTGGAGTACCTGCCGCAAGGGTTGATCGGTATAAACACTGATTGAGTGTGCTTGAAAGTATGGGCGCAGCTTACGTGATGCAATCACCAAGCAATAGGCCAATTTCTCGATTTTAGGGTAATTTCTTTCTGCCTCCGTTAAACGCTTGCTAACATAATATACCGGCTTCTGGACTCGTTCCTCCTCACGAACTAAAGCCACACTTATCGCATGTGGGGATACAGCCAAGTATACGTACAGCATCTCGTGGTCTACTGGTTTTGACAGCCCTGGTGGACTCTCCAGATGCCTCACCAGATTCCAGAATGCTTCCTCACAACTAGACGTCCATTCGAAATGCCTCTTCCCTTTCTTTATTATATCAAAGAATGGGATGCACTTGTCAGTTTCCCTGAATATGAATCGACTTAGCGCAGCTACTTTTCCATTCAAGCTCTGTACCTGCTTTATAGTCCTGGGCACTTGCATATCTCGAATAGCTTGGATCTTTTCTGGGTTAGCTTCAATTCCCCTAGCATTGACGATGAATCTTAAAAACTTCCCCGATGCAACGCCGAAGGAACACTTCAGAGGGTTGATCTTCATCCCGTAAAACCTGAGTATGTCGAACATTTCAGCCAAGTCTCAAATGTGGTCGTTTGACTGTCGTGACTTCACGAGCATGTCATCCACATAGACTTCCATTGTTCTACCAAGCTGGTCCTTGAACATTCGATTCACCAAACGCTGATAAGTCGCTCCTGCGTTCTTCAGTCCGAAGGGCATTACTACATAGCAATATAGCCCGACATCTGTAATGAAGCTGGTGTGTTCTTGGTCCGGAATATGCATCGGGATTTGGTTGTATCCTAAGTATGCATCCATGAATGATAAAAGCTCATATCCTGCGGTGGAGTCGGCTAACTGATCGATCCTAGGCAACGAGAAACTGTCCTTGGGGTATGCTTTGTTTAAGTCGGAATAATCTACGCAAGTTCTCCATTTCCCATTCGCCTTTTTTACCAGCACGGGGTTGGATACCCATTCAGGGTAGAGGGCGTCGCGGACGAACCCATTGGCTTTGAGTTTGTCCACCTCCTCTTTGAGAGCAGCGGATCTCTCCGGGTCCATTCCTCTCCTTTTTTGTTTAACCGGGACGTATTTCGGGTCTATGTTCAACATATGACTCGTGATGGCAGGAGAAATCCCACACATATCAGAATGCGTCCAGGCGAAAACATCAAGATTCGCCCGGAGGAAGTCACTAAGGTCTTCAGTCATCGCGGGGCCAAGCTGTGATCCGATCTTCAGTATTCGTGAAGGGTCGTCTCGGCTGACTGAAATGTCAATCGTTAATTCAGCCGGCGCTGCCTTTTCCTCCCTGGGTTTCTCATCGTCGTCTCTCGGATCTATGTCTCTGAAGATCCGAGAATTATGCCCGAGCCAGGGCTCGGGCACTACTTGTCAATTATCCGTATTAAGGATGCAGACGGGATTGTCCGCAACCTTTTCTTTCTCCCTCCGATGGGCCTCTCGGAGCTCAGCCACATAACAGGAATGACCAGCTGCTTGGTCGCCATGAACTATACCTACTCCTTTGTCAGTTGGGAACTTCAAAGTTAAGCACCACGGGGCTAATGCTGCCCTAAACTCAGCCAGGGCCGGTCGGCCCAAGAAAACATTATACGGATAATCCACATCCAAAACTACGAAGGGTAGGATTTGCACCCTCCGACGCTCGCCTTGTCCCAATTCAACTGGTAACTCAACATACCCCACTACATCGGTCGCTGCGCCGTTAAAGCCGTGTATACGAGCCTTGGATGGTTTCAAGTCCTTTGTTTCCATTTTCATTTGGTCATAAGCCTTCTTGAAGATGATGTTGACAGAACTTCCGCAATCAATCAGAATTCTTTTCATATATGCCGATCCGATCGTCGCAGATATGACCATCGGGTCGATGGTTGGAGCCTCTATTTGATCAGCATCTCTGTTTCTGAACACTATATCGTCTATCATTACGCGCTGCTGCTTAGCAGGGGTCCCATCCTCCACGTTCGAACAACACTCAAAATCTACATGCTTCAGGGAACTTGCATACCGCTCCATCTCTTGCCAATTCTTATCCGCGGGGTGAGGTCCGCCGATAATTGTATTTATGACTAGTCTACCCACGGTTCGGGCAGGCTCCTCGGGATGACGCGGAGCTGGTGCGCGACCTGGGTTGGACATTCCCTGTCCTCCTTTCTGTGGATCCTTCACAAATTCTTGCAACTTCTTTTGCCTGATCAACTTCTCGATAGCGTCGTGCAGGTGTCTGCACTCTTCCGTATTGTGCCCATAAGTCTCATGGAAGTGACAATATTTCCTGGTTCGCTTCTGCTCCTCGGTTGATTCTTTTGGATGTGGCTTTCTGTACTGAAAAGTATTGCAGGTAGATAGGTAAATGTTCTCAAGAGACGCATTCAGCGGGGTATACTCGTTGTAGCTTGGAATTCTCAATTTCCACTTCCCCGCTTCTCTCTTCTTCCCTTGATTTCTTCCTCCGGACTCCTTAGGCTGCCCAGGCTTGTTCTGGACATTGACTTGGACCTTTCCCGAATTGTCTCCGGACTACTTCACAGCAACGTTGCTTTTCATAGACCCTTGGACAGGTCCTGGTGCCTTATCTCGTCTTACCCACCTAGCTTCCTCTCTCCTTATGAACTGGTGTGCCTTTGAGTAGAAACGCTCCAGCGTAGTCGGAGGTTTTCCTGCCAACCAGTCTCCAAACTCAGAATCTGGATCCACACTTCTCATTACAGCCATTAGAATTGCATGATCATTGGGATTACTGACTTCAGTTGCCGCAACATGGAATCTTTGCAAATATTCCTTCAATGATTCCCCAGGATTTTGGATTACACTTGACAGAGACATTACGTCTTTTGGACGAGTAGTGTGTATCCTGAACTGCTCAATAAACTTCCTTGCCAACTCCTCTAAATTTGGATACGGACCGCGGAGGAAGTCGGGTGAACCACATAGTAGCAATCCCAGATAGAGTAATTGGAAAGCATCTACACTTGGTGGCATCATTTGCTCTAGCTGAATCCATCATCCATTCGTACCTCATGACATGCTGTCTGGGGTCAGTCTTTCCCTCATACGTAGGGATAGTAGGCATACTAAACTTCCTGGGGTACGCCGCCTGCAGCACAACATCTGTGAATGGAGTATGACTTCTTGATACTCCCCAATCATCATTCGATAAGCCCTGATTTTCTTTCATCAATTGCCTGACCATGGCTGTCAGATCTGGTGTCTGTATGGAAGGCGGAAGGTTAGAGTCTGTTCTACGCAACTGTCCATGCTGATGCCTCCTCTCCTGGCGATCTGCCAATCGTGCGTCTTGAGGTTCGACATTGTTAGCGTTTTGATGGTCTGGGCCTCCAGCCTCCACCCGCACTCTGGTTCCGAAGTTTCCAGCTCCTGCTTGATCACGGTCTCCAGCTGTTTGAACAGCAGCATCTGCTCGCGCAGCTTCAATCTTACAGCGTCTACGCCTGGGAGGTTCATCAGGAGAAGTAGAGCTGTCAGATGAGGAATAAGGAGCGGGATTGCCCCCAGCATTCTGTTGCTGCTGTTGAGTGAGTTGTGCCATCAGGTTGGCGTTAGCTTGCATCTGCTCTCCCAGTTGTCTCCTGCTTTCCCTGAGTTCTCTCATCAAGTCGTTGAACTCTATTCTGGTGACAACTGGAGTCTGGTCCTGGGTGGCAATTCCTACACCCGAAATTGCTGGTTGATTGCTAGGTCCTGCTTGTTGCACGCTAGCAGTCTCATGGGCATCCGCATTATGAGAAGCTGACCTGGTACGTGGTCTTGCCATTGTAGAGTTATTGGTAGGAACTCTGAGTAGAATCAACGGATGTCCTATAAATGAGTCGGATCTTCTTTGGGGGATTTGTTCAATCCAGTAGCTTCAAAGTAGATCCTTGAGGTCTGAGAATTCAGTTCTCAGTGAAAGCACCAAAGTGTTAGCACCAAAATTGGTCACTAACCTTGTAGAGAAAGATTGTATAGAGATATAAGTGATGAAGATAAATTAAACAAGGAATAGAATGCTAATTTAAATGCAGAAAGTAAGAACACCAAATTTATAGTGGTTCAGCGTAATTGCCTACGTCCACTTTGAGGTTAAACTTTATTGATCTTCTTTAATGGTTGATTACAAATACAATTCGTAGATCGAATACTTGAATGGAGTTACTAAGTAGAGAAGATGAGTCTGAAAAATGGCAGAGTCTCCCCAGTGTTCTTCCAAAAGGTCCTTTTCACTATGACCCTGCCCCTCTATTTATAGACAAAGATGGGCTGGACTTCCCAGGTGGGCTCGGTAGCCGAACACTCTAGCCCAAATATAGTGGTCGCTGCATGCCGAACCAGGTAGGTCAAACACAATGATGCCGAACCACCCTTTCTATGCCGAACGGTATGTTTGACGTGTGGGAAGTGCAGAATGGTTGTCAGTCGAAGCCGAACGTGCCTCTGTCCGAAGCGCTTGACCGAACAATGCTCTCTGGCCGAACGATGCATTCTGGCCGAACAATCACTTTGGCCGAATGATGCATTCTGGCCGAACGATCCCTTTGGCCGAACGATCCTCCTTGGCCTAACATGCCTTCTGGCTGAACGATGCTTTCTGGCCGAACGATCCCTTTGGCCGAACGGTACTGCCATGTCGAGTAGTCATATACGCCGAACGCCTTCTAACGCCGAGTACTCCTGGATGCCGAGTACTACGCCGAGTACTACCTGATGCCGAGTACTATCTATTGCCGAGTACTATCTGATGCCGAGTACTAGTTGCCTGGTCAAATCTCCAGGAAACAGTAGCAATCGGTGGATTGAAAATACCAAACGCCCAAATCCGTTGATCTCAAAGATGCCGGATTCTAGCTATATTCGTCACATTGATCGCGCACGATGCCGTGAAAGAAGATCTACAATTCTTCGAATGTTGATCAAGCGCACTTGATACCGTGAATTGGCTTCAACGATCGTTGATTCGAGCGCACTCGAATGCCGAAAGTGGAGATAGGAGATTACACTCAACTACCAATTTCAAAGAGGCACAAAGCACTCAAACAAAGTTTTATTCAAAATAAACCAACCTTTACAAATGACACAACCCTGCTATTTATAGAGTTTTACAACCCAGGTCAGCAACCTAACTCACGCGACTCACGACCTAAGACAGGTCGTTACCGACCTAACAGACGCGACCTAACCATTACAACATCAAGCGACTTACCACATGACAACATACAACCTAATATATACACAACGACATACGATTTAACAAACATAAGAAAAATTACAACACACGACATAACAAACAACAACATCACGCGACTCAACAAATACAACATTACATCACAACGACCTACGACTTAAGTCACAGAGCGACTTAAAATACATGGCAGCAGCGACCTAAGAACAAGGCTTCATGACAGCGACTTAGTCCTCAGCGACCTAAGAAATTAGCTTCTGGAATTCTTTATGCGACCTAGTTCTTGAACGACCTAACCTCTGGGCGACCTAAGCTTCAAGGCGGCTTAAGAACGATCTGCTTCATTCTGTGTTGTGAGTTAGGTCGTTCGCGACCTACTCTTGAGCGACCTAAGGAGAGAGGCAATCTGGAGCGAGATAAGGAAAATGCGGCACCATTTGCTAGGTCATAGCTCGCTCGCGACTTAAGGGTTATCGTGCTAGGTCGTAGCTCGTAGCAAATGCGCACTGGTAGCTCGCTAGGCCGGTCTTCATGACTCGCTAGGTCGCTTGGGCGACTCATCAACATGTTAAGTCGCTGGCGACCTAACACAGACGTAGATTGCGCTGCATCAATTTTTATATGTATGTGTATATGGATGTATATATGTGTATATGTGTGCATGCATGTCACATATAACATATAACCTTGCACAACTTCTTTATGTCAAATCGTTACGAATTCAGATTCAAATTTCCAATCACATTTTTACTTCTCAATATATAATATATATATATAAATATATATAAATTTATAAAAAAAGTTTGAAAATAATATTTTTATTATTATATAATAATTAAAAGGGCCTCATTTGAATTTAAAACAATAATTAAATCATTTAAATTCAATTTAAATTCAAAAATCAATTATTTGAAAATGAGGACATCATTAATGATGTCATAGAAACATTTTATTTTAAAAAAAATTGAATAAATAATTTTATTACATATTCTTACTTAAGTAGAGAAATAAGTATATGTATCCAGTTACGTTCGCGACGTCTGACGGTTAAAAAGTTATTTATCGATAAAACAATTCTTGGTCATTTTACCAATATTTTCCAAAAAATATATTTTTATAAACATTTTTCCGTAACAAGATCGCCATTATTATTTATCACATAAAACATGGTTATTATGTTTGATAATCCTATATTTGAATATTTAAAATTAATTAAGTATTCCAGTTTAAAGTGATAAATTTACAAGTCGTTACAGCTTATGTAATTTGCGGACCATAACCCCTTATTTATAATGTTGACATTTTATAATTTGACCCTTTAACAAATTAAAATGTCTCGGTATCTACATATTAATCTTATGATAATTAGATTCTTAAGCCTTTTGCCTTTAGTGTGAATTTGATCACTTAATTGGGCTTTACACCAAAATAGCACAACATATTTTATTTTACATGTACAGCCCATATGTTAAAATATTCCAACAATCTCCTCTTGGACCGCATATGTAGTAACCTTATAAATGCGTATAACCTTATGAGCTTCAAAATTTGCTATTGATAGTATAAGGTGTTTTAAAAACAATCTCATCCATTAACTGTATTGATAGAGGATCAAAGCGACATTCATTACCTTTACTGTAACTAAACCCATAAATGGTCACATATATCAATACAATCAAATGACAAAAATCAATTATGGATGCGTAGCATGGTAACATGAACTGTGATCAACACATTTCTATTTCCAACCGGTCCTACTTTAGTGAGATCAAATGTTCAATAGATGAACTAAACAAGGTGCAAGAAGAAAACTATATTACTTTATTCCGATCAGGAAAAAATATATTGAATATATTCATAACTGAAGTATAGAACAATGAAAAACGACTATGCCAAATACAAACTCCTTTAGAACAAAAATATCTTTACATAAAAGATGCACCCATTTGAGAAAGGCGCACATGAAAGACCTTGGTTGATAATCCTTTGGTAAGTATATCTGCCATAATGGAGTTGGTCACAATGTACTCTATGAATTACAATCTATTTTGCACTCTCCTCTTATTGGAAAATAATACGTTGTTTATTGTCAAAATATCCTTTTAATGGCTTTTCAAATTCCTTTTCAATATTCCATGACTTTCTGATAAAATTTTGCAATTATTTTTCATTGTTGGATGCCCCATAATAGAAGTAAACATTAGTTCCACGGTAAAGGAGCCTATAAGTGTCTGTATGACAACTTTCCTTATATAACCCCATCCAAAAATAATAATATTTTTATTATTACCTAAAGTGGATCTTTTATACTCTCGGCATCCAAAATTATTGAATCATAATGCTATATGGTTTCCAACCAGTCTGATCTTTTATTTATAAACATATAAGCTTTTTGTTTCTTAAAGATAGCTCATAACTATTTCGGTTACTAATAAGTGATCCACTTTCAAATTTCGTAAGATATTAGTTAAATAATACACTCAATATCCATATGTGTATATGCCTTAGCATGCATTAGAATCCACAACGCAAATGTATGATGAACCTTTTGTATTTCTTTAGCTTCAAGGATGTTCTTATATTACTATATAAGACCACATTTGCCTCTTTTGGAAAAAGAGAATCAATTGATTTGCAGTTTGCATACCAAACCTTCTAATCATTCATTTGCCCAGCTCTTTTATGATAATTCAAATACCATCTCATGAATAGTAATAGTGTATTTGAATCCATAATACAAAAAAGTAATCTATAAGTGGGTTTCTTAAGCTGTTTCATCAATATCTCCATTGAGAAAAACGACTTTAATATCCTTTCGATATTGCTCAAAATTATAATCTGCAACAAGTTCCAAAATAATTCTAAACGGTATTTCACTAAAACCAAAGAGAAAGTCTCTTCAAAAAATTATTTTTCTTTTAAGAGTAGTCTTTTCTATAAAAGTATCTTATATCTTTCCACATTACCCACTTGATCCTGTTTGGCTTTAAATAGTTATTCATAACCAATGATCTTATGACCTTAAAATACAAGAAATGATCTCAAACTTTATTGTCCTTATAGTTTTACACTGTATATTTATACCTTAAATCCACATTTCAAATCAATACCTTGTATGGATTGATGTAAGTCCACAGAAACGTCTTTAATTATCAATCCATTATTCATCTTTATGGAGAAATATTACATAGTCATTCGAAATAGTATCTCTTCCTTTTCAAGTGGATTTCTTTAGTGGTCTTACACTTTGAAGTTGTTAAGTTGTTTTCTTGATACATTAACCTTAATTTTGATGAGGTATTTATTTAACATTGTCTTATGATAGTTCCTAATTTACTTCTTGTCAATGGATGGATTCAAAATCCTATATATTATCCAAAGAAGCGATTGTAGTTGAATCAAAGATGATGATTCTCTTTAAAGATAATGATCCATACTTTATTTCTCCCCTAAACTCAACATCCTTAAAAATATTGTTGCATTTCCCATCTTAAAACTTTTCCTTACTGTGGGTTCATAAAACTGTAACTTTTAAATCGCTTAAAATATCAATAAAGTATTTTATGTCTTTAGTGTCTCAATCTGGAATTATTTAAAAAATGGGACAAATAGTTGCATTAATCACCGTATCCAAATATAAGGCTTTGTTATAAGAGGTATTTATTATGAATATCAAGATATTCAATCCTAGTAATGTTTGAACTTATTCATAAATTAATCTTATTATTACAAAATGAACAATAACAACCTAATTTGTTCATATTAGAGATAGAAAACGAAAAACTATCTAAATGATAGTATGAAAAAAATATTAAACAAATCAAACCAATATGCATATCTTTTTAGATACGACGTGTGTGATATCTAGTAAAATTCTTTTTATACGTTCGTAGATTTCATAAAAAAATAACTATAACTATAAATATTTCTACACATTATTTCTTTTCTTCTAGATCCTTAGCGACTCCTCTGTCCTTATTTATAAATTTATTTACAATGTATGTTAAATGGGTACTTTTAATCTTACATGCTTCAATCTCTCTTCTTTTTACCACAATGCTGAATGCGTTCAATAAGAGGTAATTTTATTCTTAAAAATTAATAATTAATAATATTTTTAAAATGGTTATAATGTGAATAAAGAGAAACTAAAACAATAACAATAACTAACGTGCTTTAACTTTTAAAGCAACATTTTTTCATATTATACTCATTTGTGTTTCCCTTATTTGACTCTATGGAATTAAACAATATAAGGTGTGCTTGTTCCCTTATCGATTTTGGTAAAACGCCTATTAGTTTATAAAGAACCACTTAAAATTAATTATCCCTACAGATATCACACCTTTGGAACCTTTTGAAATATTATGCCTTATGATCATTTGACTTTTGCAATTTAAATTATTCCACCTCTTAATGTTTTTCAAAACATTATTAGAGCATTCGACCATAATTTGGTGGGTGAGATCCCCCAAGTGTAAGAGCTAGATCTACGCAGTGAAGAACAAACAATATGTTCTCTTACCAATCATTAGAGTCAGTTCTGAACAAAATGAGAATATTATTAAAATCGACAAATACTTTTGTAAAATTAGTCAAAAATTGAACAAAAATAAAGATTGACATATATGCTCATATTCAAATATTAGTCATAGTAAATTCAAATAACCGGTAAATCTCTTCTCAAAGTACCTAACACAAACATTTATATCAAGTCTTTGTACAGTAATATTAACTATAAGTGGTACTCTTGTTGTAATGATCAAATAATGACAATAAATTCAAGTCAAATAACAATTATCTTTTCGACCGATTAGTTATTCAGTTGTAAAACCTTATAATTGTCACATGTTTATCATCACGCATGTGTAAGTGATTTGGACAAATATTAGTCTTTCTTTAGGCCGGTTAATATCTGCATATATAAATACATACAAATATCAATTATTTTCATGAACAACTAAAATAAGAGATGTCACTTTGGTGACATAATATTATTTCAATTAGCTCATTTGAAATGTAGGATATTCACAATAAGTTTGCGAAGAAACACCAAAAATATATTTGAATTTATTTTAAATTATTACTTTATTTATTTATTGTGCAGCATGTGTATTAAATAGCACTGTGATACCCGCCGTTCGTAGCTCGGTTGGTTTGGGAGCTGGGAGATGGGAACCAAAGGACTGTGTCCGGGCAGGTTCGAATCCCAGCGCCAAATCATCAGTGGGAGTTTCAACGTTAAGCATCCGTGTGCGACGACTAAATAAAAGTGGGGTAGACACATGGCGTGGGGTTTACTTAAGTGAGTATCAACGAATACCATGATCTTAAGGTTCCCCATGATCTAAAAAAAAATAGCACTGTGATAAATTGCCACAAAATCGTTCAGTAGCATTTGCATTTTGACTGAAAAAAAATCTTTGTAGTAAAATTAATCAATCAACTCTATCGATTGAAGGAGTTATTCCGTAAGTACAGTACAATCTAGATTTAATATGAGAGAGTTGTGTAAAATGAACCCACGAATGCATAAATTTTTGATATTGACAAGATACTAACACTACAAGGGAAAAGGCATTTTCCGATGGCTAAAAACCGTCGGCGGTCGTCGGAAAATAAGGCATCGGGGTGCAGTAATTCCGACGGCTTCCGACACAGTTCGCCATGTGGGATTCCGACGGCTTTCGACGGCTTCCGACACTTGTCGGAAGCCGTCGGAAATATAACCCGAAAGCCGTCGGAAATCTGCTGAATTATTTCTGTATTTCTACTGCAATATAGCCTTCCATCCATATTTCCCAAACAAACACTATTCCACCAATACTTCAGAATTCAATATACACAATTCAATATATAATATTCCAACCAAATATCAAAAACCAAACTATATACAATTCACCGAACAAAAAATACATAAAATTAAGTCAAAACACATAACCATTACCCAAATTAATGTACAATACATAATAATATCCACAACACCAAATGTTCTATCAATTCCTACATCCCCAACATCCACATAATTATGCAACAAAACAGCTAAGTGTATCATAACATTGTACATAAATCATACAAAACAGAAAAAAAACATACCGACCAAAGCAATCAATCTCCTCCCGAACCTGAGCCAGCAGAGGAAGGGAAGTGACCACCATACTGCTGCATGTACTCGGCGAAACGCTGGTCTAGCAACTGTGTGGTCTCTATGGCCTGCCGACGGTTCTGCTCCTCCAGCTGCACCACTCTAGCCCGCAAATCTTCGATCTCTGCTAGATCGATCTGAGCTCTAGTCTGCCTACCCCGTCTCTGACTGCTGGCCTGTAATAAATATTTAATTTAGCTGTGTGATCTCTGTAAGTCTATGTACTGAATTAAAAATATGCATATATCTGGCAAACTAAATTAAATAACATGTTTTTTTCGTTATTTTTATTTTGAAATGACATTAAAGTAACGAATTAATATATTTTGGTAATGCATAATATTTTCATAACAAAGTAACTCAAAACCAATGTACTGAATTTGAAAACTTATATGATACCCAGTATATTATTTACTTACTACTTGATTGCCAAATCCGTATTGTCTGCCATGCTCTGATGGATCCATAACTGACTCAAAAATATCATCATCCTCATTCATCGTCAGCTGATCTCGACCCGTATCAGCGAGGAGTTTCTAGCGCTGCTCCATAAACTTTTCTTGCATTAACAAATTAATATCATCATATCTTCTTTCATTATATTTTAACAAGTAGAACAATTACTAATACTGCATAAAATGAAATATGCTTACATGGCTCTTGGTGGATTTATCGTCGTGCCATGTTTACGAAACTGTCCCGTCCGGATTTACATGCTCGACAACATGCGTACGAGTAAACACGTCCATATAGCCCACGAGACCATGCGCCTTAGCTTCCTGAAATTGATTTTTACATACAATTATTGTACATTTGAAATTATATAGCACAAACTATTTACAACTTGCATTCAGTAAATTTACCAACTCCTGCCGATACTGCTGAAATGACTTCGACCCTCCGCGATGAGTGACGGGATTTTTATTTCTGTTTGTAGAGTTTCTTTCCGACTCTGCCTGTACATTCAAAATTTGATACATTATTTATCGATCATGTATTTTTTGATATTTACTTCCAGTCAAATAATTTTAAAAAAATTAGTATACTTGCCTTCGCCTCGTTAGTTTCCCAGTATCCCAACCATGCTTGCCATACGCTCTCCTCCATCCAACGTGGTTTCTTACCTGATTTCTTGATTTCGGATATCGAGTCCCTATAGTTTTTACGCATCTTCTTCATCCAATACCCTCGTGCCAACTACATATCATCTGTCTGAATATCTATCTCAGCCTGTGTTTCACGATAAAAAGCAAAAAGAATATTAAACTGTAAACGATAAACAGTAAAAAAACGACAAAAACGAATTTAAAATGGAAAACAGAAAAATATACTTACTAGGACATCCTGCCAAATACACTCTTCTATGTAGGGAGGGATGTTATCCCACTTCGGCCAACACGCACTCATCCTACTCCGGTAGGAAGCTCCAGAAATGTCCAACACAACCTTCGAGGGAAGTAGGTCGAACCCCCTGTTTTTAAATATGATACAGATAAGTACGTATGTATATCAAAAAAATAAAATAAGATGCTGAATAAAATTTAATTCTTACCCCTCTTCTCTAGGTACTAATGAAACTATAGGACGCTGTGATGCTTGCGATGGACCACTGCCATCGCCTCCTGAAGATCGGGAAGAGCTCCGTCCTCTAGATGACATTACAATAATCCTGTGACATATATACACATCATTTCAGAAGAGAATAATAACATGATAATGAAGTATATTTCATACGTAAATTGCTAAATTAATGACTGAAATGGAAATAGAAATGGAAGTGTGTTATACCTGATTCATAATGGGTCTCATGTTCCGACGATAAGCAGATTACATTGCATTTTTAATAAAAATTGCTAAATAAATGACAAATGGAAATGACATAAACATGTAAACAATGGTAAACGTACATATTTGGTTTCATAGTTACATCAATTTCATAATACATCAAGAATTCAACATAGTTACATCAATTGAAAAAAAATCAGATTCAGATTTTAATCAATCATCATCGTCTTCTGATTCAGATTTGGTCTCGTTTTCTACAATATTTTCCTCCGCACTGTCAAACACTTCTACCAAAACATTTGATTCATCGACAAAGGACCAAAATCTGTATGATCGTCTGTAATTATTATTTCGTTATTTTCCTCAAGATCTGCCTGATAAGCTTGTTCGTCTGGAATATTCTTCCCATCGAATGTAAATCTGGCCTTTGTTTTAAAAACTGCAAACCAATCTGTTTTATCTTTTTTTAGAGACGGATAAGGAGCGTAATAAACTTGCAATGCTTGTTTGGCTAGTACAAAAGGATCGTACTTGTGATAGTGCGATGTATGCTTTATTTCGATAAGATTATAATCCTTGTGCACATTAATTCCAGAACCTGGAACATTGCTAAACCAATTGCATCTAAATAGAAACACCTCCTCCGCGGGTCGTGAGAAATATGTCAGTTGCAAAATTTGTGTTAGAACGCCATAAAAATCATTTATGTGATTTTCTGGATCGTCACTACCTTTTAAAAATACACCAGTATTATTCGTTAATTTTTCTGCACCATATTCTTTGGTGTTAAATTTATATCCATTGACGAAATATATTGGATATGTATTGACCACTCTTTTTGGTCTCATCGCAAGATGTTTCAATCCTTCGTCAACAACACAATTTCTCGGCTCATAAACGTAATTTGAAAACCAACCAGAAAATTCTTTACTGAGATCTCCGTTCGGATGTTCACGTTCATAAACACTGTATATATAAACAAATTATTACATTAGGTTATACACGCGCATGCATTATAGAAAAGAATAAAACATAAATTATTATTTCAGATTACCTAACAAACGGTGCAACCTCATCAGTGTTTAGAAGAATATAAGTGTGTGCTACATGAAGATCTCTATCGTCTAGCCATATTTCTACACATTTTCCAAAAGGCCGACCATATTGTCTAAAAATAGATAACATTGCTTGAGAGGACTCTTGTTCTTCGCCTTTGTCACTTTTAAAACCATCCCAACTAGGTTTCTTAGCAGCACCTAGTAAATCATAAAAAAAATTTGCTTCAATATTTGGTTCTTCAACATTTCCATCATCGTTGTCAACTTCAACCATAGGAAACATTGATCGTGCTGCATCTTCGACCATATTTTCTATACGGGTCGTCGTAACTGCTTCGTTAACGACACTTTCAGACTCTATAGAAGTATTTGCTACAACTTCTCCATGCCGATTCCAAACATAATACTCGGGTACGAAACTGTTTTGGCATAAATGAACGTTCACAATGTCTGGTAACAGATACTACAAATGTCTACACCTACTACACGGACAATGAATTTCTGGATCGTTTCCGTTATTACTTAAAGCGAATTCAATAAATATGTTTATACCATTATAAAAATCTTCTTTTATTGAGCCTCTCAGTCCTTTTCTTTGGTACATCCATCTCATCCGATCAACAAAATAATCAATTATTTTTCCTATTTGAGAAAATGAGTCACATGTTCAAAATTTAATATTTATTTTTAAGAATACAAATTCGAAAAAGATTATTTTCATAGTCGTATAATATTTGAATATAAAGAACTATTTCACAAATTAAAAAATATTTTCAAATATGACACATTTTAATTTTTAACGTATCGATACAGAATTTTTTACAAAAAGATATTTTTTCCATGGCCAGGCATCCTACTTCCCATTACAAACACAGTAAGCATTTACATTTCGTATATTACTTCGTCTCAAACAATTCAACAAAATTTCGGCAGCATATCCCTTTTGTACCCTGCATTGTACACAAATGCGTGTACGTAGGAAACAAAAAAGAAAAGTTAGGCCGAAATTTTATGAATCGTTTGAGACGAAGTAGTATAAAAAATGTAAATGTTTACTGTGTTCATAACTTGTCCAATACAGGGACAAATCCAACAAACATTGTACCAGATGAATATAAATGGTCGACTATTTAAATAACGATCATGTACAACACTCGTCAGATGGGACCAAAAACTCTCTAAGGGACACGAGTTAATTAAATGTGCGTATTTTACGAAAAAATACAGTTTTACTAACTGTTCACATTTACAAAACTATATTTTAATTTAACACGTTTATTCGACGTATTACATCAACTTAAGACTGGTTTAACATTTTTGTCATTTTTCAATATGCACAATTACAATTTAGACTCATGCATTTTTTTTTGCATAAGTCAATACGTGCACGTACAATATAATACTCCTAGCTCGTGCATTCATTTTATCTTATTCCAACTAACATAATACAATGATAGCAGCGCTACACACATATAAAATCGTAGAATCAAGACATGCACAACGATTTACATATACACGAACAACCACAAATTATACATATTTTTCACAATTTCACGATAAAAGATGAAATAGGTATACCATGGAATGCAAGAAACTATTATAACACTATTGAAAACAATTTCAATCACCAATTAGCCATAATTTATCAACTTATGCAAATCTAGAAATAGGGTAAAAATTGAATTTTTTGTGAAAATAAGAGATTATACCTGAGCTAGAAAGCAAGAGAGGTTGAATACGAAGCCGGGGAGGATGAAAAAATATGAAATTAGTGATTGGAGGCTTGGGGAGCGAATTTGGGAATTAGGAAAAATATTTTTCGTGTGCTGAAATGAGGAAGAAGAGGCTCAGCTGGAGCCTGATGTTCGTGATTTTCCGACGGCTTCCGACGGCCGCCGACGGCCCGTCGGTAGCCGTCGGAAGCCGTCGCCCCACCCCGTCGCTATATAACCATTTTCTAGTAGTGTAATCAAATATTTGCTTGGCCACAAATATTTTTTTCTCGCATTGTCAGAATGCATGTACACACTTATACATTACTCTATGCAGCACTGACTGATCACATGGGTATGATAATAATTTAAATATTAAATTAATGGTTACCATTCTAGCATATAGCCATATAATAATTCATGCAGTACAAATTCAATGTAATGTTCACGTCTAAACCTTTATTATATAGATAGATGATTAGTACCGGTAACAATTCCGAATCGTTATCCACAAAATATCCTTTTTTTTATAAATCAACCTATTACATTTAATAAGGGCCATAAGTAGAACAAATAAATTAATTTTATAATTAGTATTTAATGTAACCCTTCTTATATCAAATCTCAAAGCATTCAGTTTTAATCGGGCTAACATCATGGATCAGTTATACCATACTTTATAATTACTTGATAGATATGACATTTTGATAAAAATAACTGTTTTCTTTATATATATATATATATATATATATATATATATAAACACACACAAGAGCAAGTCACGTGGCTCTTGGTTTACATACTGGACATTTGTTTGTTGTGCCAAATGTAATCAGAAGTAATACACTCTCTAAAAGATAACACTGGTTTACTATGAACCATCAGATCTTCATGGATCCAACAGCTCATATTCTCAAAACATTGCTGCAGATTGCCAACATGTCTGGGCCTAGCCCATTTAGTTTATTTGTGTATAAATAGAATGTTGTACTGTTAGTTTCAAAAAATACAGATTATCAAGTTTCTAATTCAATACATTTCAGCAATTCCTCTCTATCAATTATCAATTTCCTTTATGGTATCGGAGCCTATGTCAAACGACTGATCATCAGAATCAGCTCCATGTTCATCATCGAGCCATCCAGGAAGAAAGATTCATAATCAAATCTTCGGTTGCTCTCAGTTTCATAGAGCATCTCATCATTTGATTCTCCTACCCTTCTCCTTTTCTTTCTTAACCCTAAACCAATTCTCATATCTATTCTTATTAGTTTCCTTTTCAAGATTCACTTTCTTGGATCAGTATCTGGCTGCAAATTAAACATCTGCCTCGCCAGTATCTGTTCATTTCATCATGACTGAAGAGAGTGCAACCGTTGCTACATCAGAATTCAGAGCCAACAATGCTGCTATTTTCTCTGGAATAATAAAATTAAAAGGTCAGACAACAGTACAACTAGATGAGAGTAACTACATCATGTGGAAATATCAAACTGAAACAGCCATAAAAGGTCCTGGGTTAGAAGAATATATTAATGGTACTCTGACCATTCCACCCAAGATGATAACTGATAAACAGGAAAAAGTGATCCCTAATCAAGAATTCATATTCTATCAGAGACAAGATAATCTTCTTGCAACATGGCTAATGTCCTCAATTAGCACAAGTATCTTATCTCATATTGTTGGATGCAAAACTTCACAAGAAATCTGGGAAGCCAATGAACAATTCTTTAATTCTCAATCTTCTGCAAGAATTATACACTACAAAAGACAACTGCATAATTTAAGAAAGAATGATATGTCAATGAGGGAATACTTAACAAAGGCCAAGAATTACCGTGATCTCCTCAGCACAGCAGGATACAAAGTATCTGAAACTGAGCAGATTCTCACAATTTTAAGTGGATTGGATGAAGATTATGAATCCATAGTGGATGTTATCTCAGCTAAAAAGAATTTACCAAACATTCAATTTGTTCATGCAACCCTTCTTGCACATGAAGGAAGAATTGATCAAAAGAAAGTACAAAATTCTGACTACTCTATCAACTATACTTCTGTCAATAAAAAGAAAAGTCAAGACACTCTTCAAAACTCAAACAGAAATCAAACTGGAGGCTTTAGAGGAGGAAATCAAAATAGCAGAGGTAGAGAAAGAGGCAGATGGAACAATTTTAATCGACCAAAGTGTCAGATTTGTAAAAGAATAGGACATACAGCATCAAAGTGCTATTTCAGATTTGATCAGAACTACTCTCTCAACAATAATAACAACAACAGTCAGAGATCAACCAATCCAAATGTTAACATGGCACACACAGGAGTGGATACCAGCAATCAAAACACTGCACAACATTCAAAGAATGAGGATGCAGCATATGAAGAGTGGCACCCAGACTCAGGAGCTACAAATCACATTACCAACAATTTGGAAAATCTGAATCTAGAAAACAAAGAGTACAAAGGTACACAATCAATTCTTTTAGGTAATGGTAGATATATAAAAATCACACACTGGGAATGCTAAATTTTTTGGCAAAAGAGAATTACACTTAAAAAATTTACTTAGAGTTCCTCATATAAAGAAAAATCTCATAAGTGTTTCTCAATTTGCCAAAGATAATCAAGTATACTTTGAATTTTATCCAAAACTTTGTTTAGTTAGAGATGCATCAACTAGAGAAATTTTACTGCAGGGTAATGTGCAGCATAATAGGGTAGCAAATTCTGGAAAATGGTGCAACAATGTTGAAAATAATAGGGTAGCCAATTCTGGAAAATGGTGCAACAATGTTGAAAATGATATCAGAAATAACAAAATATTTGATCTTTGGCATTGTAAATTGGGTCATCCCAGTATTAATACTGTAAAATCTGTGTTGAAGAGTAATAAAATAAATATTAATGATATATCTCTACCCTACATATGTTCTGCATGTCAAATAGGAAAGAATCACAAATTACCCTTTCTTGATTCCTCAACTAAACATACTAAACCATTAGAGATGGTAGCTACAGATTTATGGGGACCAGCCCCAATAAATTCTGATTTTGAGTTCAAATATTATATATCTTTTGTTGATTCTTTTTCAAGATATACATGGATATATTTCCTAAAAACTAAAGCAGAAACACATAGGGCAGTTATTCAATTTATTACTCAAGTGGAAAGACAACTTAATCATGAACTAAAAATAATTCAAAATGATGGAGGAGCAGAATTCAAACCATTAAAGAATTATTTCTTAGAAAAAGGAATAATACATAGAACTACCTGCCCCTATACTTCTGAGAAAAATGGGTTAGTTGAGAGGAAGCATAGGCATATTGTTGACACTGGCATCACTCTTTTGGCACATGCTTCAATGCCACTCAAGTTCTGGCCTGAAGCATTCAATTCAGCTGTTCATCTCATCAACAGGATGCCAACAAAGGTACTACATAATAAAACTCCTTTAGAATTATTGTTTAATACCGTACCAGATTACAATAGTCTTAAAACATATGGTTGTCTATGTTTTCCTTATATGAGACCATATAATTCTCATAAGTTAAGTAATAGATCAACATTCTGTACCTTTATTGGTTACACTTCTAATTAGAAAGGTTACAAATGCTTGACTAGTGATGGAAAAATCATAATATCTCGACATGTTGGATTTAATGAATCTATATTTCCATTTGCTAGTACAGAAATCAAAACAACTGAAAAGGTTTATAACACAAAAAATGTTATACCTGGAATACCCATCCTTTCTCACAATAAAATAGATGAAGCTACACATCAGAGTCAACTTGAACCTCAACTCACGGTATCCAGTGAAGAATCAAGTCAAGATTCAAGTAACTCCAATGATGACTGCAACAACAACAATGACTCTAGCACAGAAACTACTCTGCTCAAGAAAATCAAAACAACACTACTCCTCATCAAGATAGCCTTAATGAGGAGGGAATTGGTCATCATATGATGACTAGATCAAAACATGGTATATTCAAACCCAAAGCATATCATGTCATCAGCAGCTTATCTGAACCTGTTTGCTTCAATGAAGCCTTACAGGATATGAAATGGAAAGCTGCAATGGATAATGAGTACAATGCCCTCATCAAAAATGAAACATGGACTCTTGCTCCTGCACCAAAGAATAAAAATATCATTGGATGTAGATGGACATATAAAGTCAAGAAGAATTCTGAAGGCAATATTGACAAATATAAAGCCAAACTCGTAGCCAAGGGCTACTCTCAACAATATGGAATAGACTTCAGCGAAACTTTTTCACCAGTTGTAAAACCCACAACTATAAGAATTATTCTCACTATTGCTCTTCACAATAAGTGGCAAATAAAACAACTAGATGTCAATAATGCTTTTTTAAATGGTGAACTTCTTGAGGAAGTTTATATGCAACAGCCATTAGGATACATTCAGAGTGACAAGATGAATTGGGTGTGCAAACTTGACAAAGCTATATACGGGCTTAAACAAGCTCCACGTGTTTGGTATGAAAAGCTTAAATCTACTCTTGTTAATCTCAATTATCATCCCACTAAGTCTGATAATTCTTTGTATGTTAAAAATTATAACAATATTACTGTGTTCATACTTGTTTATGTGGATGACATCATAATCACAGGAAATTGCATGAAGGAAATCAGGTATGTCACTGATCACTTAAACAACAAATTTTCCTTAAAAGACTTAGGGAATTTAAAATATTTTCTAGGCATTGAAGTCATAAGGAAATCTGAACATGAACTTGTTCTTTGTCAAAGAAAATACATATCTGAAGTTCTAAATAGAGCAAAAATGAGTGCTGCAAAGCCCATGCCTACCCCAATGTCAAGCAATTTACACTTATCTAAAGACAAAGGGGAAACCTTTGATAATGAAAAACTTTACAGAAGTATTGTAGGGGCTTTGCAGTATATCACAATTACTAGACCTGATTTATCATTTGCCGTGAATAAAGTTTGCCAATTTATGTAGAAACCCCTAGATCTTCACTGGAAGGCAGTTAAGCATATTCAAAGATACTTAAAAGATCAATCAATCAAGGGCTAAAGCTAAAAGCATGTAAAGACTTATCTATCAAAGGGTTCGCTGACGCTGACTGGGCATCAGACTCTGACGACAGAAGATCAACGACAGGTTACTGCATCTATTTAGGAAGCAATCCAGTGTCGTGGTGTTCAAAGAAGCAGCCCACCGTGTCTCGCTCCAGCACTGAAGCAGAATATCGAAGCGTGGCAAGCACGGCAGCTGAAATCATTTGGCTCAGATCTCTTCTCAAAGAAATCAAAGTCAATTCCTTGAATCTACCAGTGATATGGTGCGATAATTCAGGAGCTGTTTCTATCTCTGCAAATCCTGTTCTTCATTCTCGAACGAAACACATAGAAATTGATTTGTACTTCGTTCGAGAACAAGTAATCAAAAGGGAACTTGCTGTTAATCATATTCCAGCGAGTCATCAGATTGCTGATATCATGACTAAAGCTCTCTCGAAGCATAACTTTGAAAGATTCAAAGCTAATTTGATGATTGAAGATGTCGGGAGCAGATTTGGGATAAAAGAGGAAAAGAATGAAACCCTAGATCAAATTGAGGGCGGCAATCAGAAGTAATACACTCTCTAAAAGATAACACTGGTTTACTATGAACCATCAGATCTTCATGGATCCAACAGCTCATATCTTTCTCAAAACATTGCTGCAGATTGCCAACATGTCTGGGTCTAGCCCATTTAGTTTATTTGTGTATAAATAGAATGTTGTACTGTTAGTTTCAAAAAATACAGATTATCAAGTTTCTAATTCAATACATTTCAGCAAATCCTCTCTATCAATTATCAATTTCCTTTAAATGTGTGTGATAATGTAGATCCAATTTAATATCCAAACTCCTAATAGTTTGCTTAGAAGTATAACTTAGCAATGTCATACCTTAGCTACATAAAAAAGGCCAGTGAGTTGATGGTCAAAGGCTGCATAACATAGACTGGGCACACTTTTAATTAAAAAATAAAATAAACTTAGCACTCAAACATTGAAATAAATATATACAAATGCCACTGAAGAATGGTATGTCGTGTAATATGTTGTTAGGTGATCCCTTTATATATTCGAAAATAATCAAAATCGAAACCTAGGGTCAGTTCTGGATAATCTTGACTTGTTCCAGTGACTTTTCTTTTTTCGCTCAGTTTTGTGTATGGGGTTTTAAAACAAAGGTCACTATTCTTAAAGCTGATTCACAAAAAGTCTCTATTTATAAATACATGTAAATTAGGTTTCTATTTTGTTATTTTTTACCAAAATGTCCTCTCCCAAAAAATCAGTCCAACATCGAAATCAGAGGCAAAAGTAGCATAAATTAGCTAAAAACTAAAAATAGAGATCTAATTTGGGGTTTTTAGGCTTAAGAAAAAAGTTGAAAAAAAAAATAGTCTCAGGACAACAAATTTGCTTTTTAGACTGAAGTACACTTTCTAGTGCAAATCACAGAATGATAGTTGTAACTATCATTTTCTGTTTACACTAAAAAATGTCCTACAGACTTAAAATTAAACTTTTTGTTCCCGAGACTAAATTTTTTAGCAACTTCTTCATTTTCCTGATCTATAATTTTTATTATTTTTTCGAGAGGGACTTCTGTTTCATTATCTTTCAATTCTGGGGACTAGACCGTCATCCCTTGTTTGGATGTACTATTTATGTGGAGAAAAACACGCATGCATGTCTTTTTAGTTGACTGGTAATTTTCTACATTGATAATGAGATTTTACCAAACACTTCGATATGATGCGACCACCAAAAATAATCAAATCACAACGCATACGAAGAATGGTAGCAATAATCTTCATCTTGTTAACTTCAATGAAAATATCAACAACCCATGGTTCAAACGAATGCAATCCTTCCAGATGTGGGGATCAGTACATAGGCCATCCTTTCACATTAAAAGGCGATCCTTCTAACTGTATTGGAGATGAAAAGTATCAGCTGTCATGTATTGGAAACAAAACATTCATGGGAGTGCCTTATGATAAGTATATTGTTACCAACATTTCTTACGACAATTTCACCATTAATATAGTTGATACTGAGTTAGCAAGTGGCAAGTGCAATCTCCCTTCCCAAGCTATAACTCCTGGTTTCTTCCCAGTTGGGTTTGATTTGAAAATTGATTTTCTGTGGGCTACGTTCATAAACTGTTCAGAAAAGCTAGACAGCAATTTCTTTGGGACAGCAATTCCCTGCCTTAGTCAAAACAACAGATTCATTTATGTTACGATTGATTCTGTTGCTATATCATGTAGTTATCTGACTATGGTTCCTATTACGTTTGATGATGTGTACAATAATGGAGGTGATATATTTGGAACCATGAAGAATGGGTTCACCCTTTCATGGACAGAGAAAATTTCAAGATCCAAAATCATACATGACTGCCTTACTCAAGCTGTACCGTAAGTAGCCATATTATCTCTATTTTCAGTCTTCATGTTATCTCTTTTTCACAAATTATAGTTTATTGATTGCAACAAATTGTTAATTATCTCCTCCTAATATTTAGTTCACGTTAAAACAATTGTATTCACTAGCTATTTAACCAATCATAAAAAATTTAAGCCATTCACACTTTGAATGAGAAATATAACTAATTTTTTGACTAATGTTAAATCTATAATATACATTATACATGCATAATTTTGCTACCCTATATTGCAGGGAAGCTAAGAGGCACACAAATTATCGGAATTATTATGATCGATTCAAATTTCTCTTTCAAATTGAGTTTGAATTCGTATATTGCGCAGAGGATAGTAAGGATTCTACTGTATTTAGATGCTCCATTGCTTTTGCTGTGTTGATCAACATCGTATTTCTGTATTTCGGTAATTGCTTCAACATAATACTCAATCACAACAAAAATACAGTTTCATGTCTTTTTAAGTAATACAAGTTGAAGTATCTATAAACAAAACTGAATTGACATATAGGAATTACATGTATTGTGGATGCATGACATCTCTCTACTATTAAAAAGGAAAATTCAATGAATAGATTTTCACGGTGTCCTTTTGACATTCTTAAAATACACTACATTTGTCAACGGAATCTCACTATTAGTTTACAATCTCCACCACCACCATTTTCACAACCATTCATCAACAAAATTCACTATCAATTTGCATGAAATAAAATACCGTGATCAACGAAACTTTTGCATTTATAGCACACATCCGTTCACAATTTTTTTATTAAATAAAAAGTAAATATTTTTAGCTATTAGATGCACATACTTGGGATTTACGCTAGTATCGTTAATTTTTCTTTTATTGTGACGGTCAACTAACAAAAAGATGGTATGTTTTCACCGTGATATCTTTTTTTGCAGCGATGATCATACCAGGAAGACTTATAATAGCACCACTATGTATACTCGTCTTTCTCCTCTACGAATTATTAAAAATGCTTTCACCTATCGACTACATAGAAATTTTTCTACGTAACCAACAACGAACAACGCTAACACGGTACGTGTACGCTGACATAGTCGCAATGACAAGCCATTTCAAAGATCGATTAGGACAAGGTGGATTTGGAACAGTCTACAAAGGAGAGCTACCTGGTGGTTATTTTGTTGCAGTCAAATTGTTGGGTAACTTAAATGATAATGGCGAGGATTTTATCAGTGAAGTGTCCACTATTGGTACGATTCATCATACAAATGTTGTTCAACTGATTGGGTTTTGCTCAGAAGGTTTACATAGAGCTCTTGTTTACGAGTACATGTATAATGGATCTCTGGATAAGTATATTTTTTCTTCGACTCGGAAATTCACCACAACGAAGCTAAATGAGATAGCTATTGGTGTAGCACGGGGAATTGATTATTTACATCGAGGATGCGATATGAGGATTCTTCATTTTGATATTAAGCCTCATAATATACTCCTGGATAGTAATTTCAACCCGAAAGTTTCTGACTTCGGACTTGCAAAACTTTATTCGAAAGACACTAGCTTGGTTTCTACCTTTGCAGCAAGAGGTATAGTTAGAAAACTACTTGTTATCCTAGAATAAATTGGCCATTTGAAAATGAATATATATTTTGGTGCTACAACCTCCGCTATGTATCTATCTTTATGGGTTTTTTCATTTCTTTTTTCCAACAGATTATGATATTGTTTACATAATATATGTTTCCGTTTGGTTTCATTTGTAAAATGAACAGAACATGGGTTATTTATTCAACTACGTGTTGAATATAAGTGGGTCAAGCATGATTTTTAATGCTCTAATGGTTGCATCAAAAATTTCTCAATGAAAATTAGTAATATCCTATTGTTAAGTATTTTTGTTCATATTATTTATCTCATGCTGTAGGAATATTCTCAACAAAGTTAATTCTTGCCAATCCCATACACAACATTATATTTATATTGAATACATTCATAAAAATATGTTCCTGGTTATTGATATGTAAATTCCTCTCTGCCAGTTTCTTTAAAATGAGTCCGTTCACAACAGGTACTATCGGATACATGGCACCAGAACTTATTTCAAGAAGTTTTGGACTAATATCTTACAAGTCCGACGTGTATAGTTTTGGAATGCTGCTTCTAGAAATGGCAGGTGGAAGAAGAAACTATGACTCACGGGTGGAAAATTCAAGTGAAGCCTACTATCCCTCGTGGATTTATGACCGACTGAATAAAACGACAAATTTAGAAGTGTTGGATCATAAGGTCGAGCCTGTAGACATTGAGATGAAATTGTGTAAAGTAGGATTATGGTGTATTCAAATGTCGCCATCTTCCCGTCCTACAATGCTTAGAGTTATAGAAATGTTGGAAGGTGATGTCGAAGATATGGAAATGCCACCGAAGCCTTTCTTTTCTTGTTCTTCAGACCATACTACATGGGGACAAAATTCGTTTCAAATGTGTTCTAATGAAATATCCACGATTTATGAGAGTGAGTAGCATTTATCACTGATTTTAGTCTAGTTTCAGAACTATATATGATTTCTGAAGTTTTAATAATATGGATTTCGCTTTCTTCCTTTGCAATGTGAATTCTTTAGACGAAGGATAACTACGGACATGGGTATGCAAGTTATGCTAATAACAACCATATTGTATGAATGGTACATATAAGATATAATGAACAAACTGAAATGATAAAGATAATATCGATGTGCAAAGGTGTGCATGTCCAGAAAGCTATCGGAGGTGAGCCAAGTTCAAGTGGTTTGCCTGGCTGCCTATACCATTCAACAATGTATGCCCAATCAGTGCACAATAGTAAAATATATGAGAGTTATAATTCATATGTGTACTTGTATATTGACTTTAATTTATATGTGCATTGACTGAACATACAATCATGATTCATATACATCACCCATTTAATGGATAAGTGCATTGACTGAACATACAATCATGATTCATATACATCACCCATTTAATGGATAAGTGCATTGACTGAACATACAATCATGATTCATATACATCACCCATTTAATGGATAAGTAGGGTACAAGCATTTCACCTTTCAGTCATGAAAAACTTATGACATAAATATGCCCTAACGCAGGAATGTGCAAAATGAAAATATGCCCTACTAAACCAATTTATTAAGAAAGAATAAACTTTTTAAAAAGTTTGCTTGTTTACATCCCTGTATACCAGGATATGACTAGTATAATCTTTAGGCCTAATACATTTTGTTACATATAACATGGAAGTTTTATTAACAATTTATCAAAGTAATTAAGTTCCTATTGTTTTTGTTTTTTCTTCCAGAAACTAAAGTGTTAGAAAAAGCTATAAGAAAAAATTTGGGGACGTACAAAGCAATGAATATTCTAAATAAAGATTTTCATGTCATGTATACTTAAACCTGTGAATTGAATATGGTAACTCTTTTACAGATCCTGCAGTCTTGCGCTTTCAATCTCCACTAATTACAACTGGATCATTCAGTCAATTATCTGCATTTTAGTTATTCCGTTTTAGTGTATATATATCTATATTTTCTTTCATTTATTTGTACTACTGTATTCACAGACACACGCACACAGAGCATGAATGCAAGAAAGTACCAGTTATTGCGCATACTCTAATTAAAGTCATTCCACTTGGTATCTCAAAAATGAAAAAATAATTTTACCAGTAATTGGGGCTGTTACGGTTGAATCGCTCAACCGTTCAACCGTACCAACCGTTCATGCGGTTACCATCTATAACGGTAACGGTTGAAAATTTTGAAAACCGCGGTTAACCATACCAACCGTACATGATTGTTTTGTGTAATATTTAACATTAAAGTATAAAAATTAGTAATTTAAGTTAAAGAAATAACATGTACATTAATAATATGTGTCTTAATAAACTAATAACATGTGTATACATTTATAAACAAATAAATAAATTTGCAAAAAATAGTTAGAGCTATATCAATTTATTATCACAATGCATATAATTGAAAATATATGTACGACATGCTTCAAAATTGAAAATACGACGGTTAACCGTCATAGGCGGTTGTAGTAACGGTTATAAGAATTTATAACCGTCAACAACGGTTACGGTTACGGTTGGTGATAATAACGACGGTTACCGCAACCATAACACCCCTATACGTAATAGCATTATTCGTGTGTGTTTGTATATTTTTGTACAAAGTTGAATAAAGTACAGAAATAAATTAAAGGGCATAAATAAAACAAATAATGCAAATACAAAATAAATCAAAGGGCCAGATTTACTGTACGAAAATAAATACAAATCTACTCAAAGCGATAAAGAGCTCCAAACTACCAGGCATCTTAAAGATGGTGATAATAGCTACAAATCTACAGATCTGGGTCGCAATGACACCAGATCTGTAAATCTTAGCTCGAGGAACCAAAAAACTGGCTTGAATAACTACACCAACTCTAGCAAAGCTGATAGCAGCATGAGAAACAAGCTCAATCACGAGCTTTCGTATTGGAAAAGGGAAGAAAGCAGCGGAAAAGAAAAGACTAAGGAGATCTAATCTCTCGCGTTCGAGAATATCTCATCGCCGTTTTTTGTGCTTTGAATCTGATAAGAGAATTATGTCGGTAACCCTAGTTAGAGTTTATCGGTTTGTATTGGTGAGTACGGGTGTATTGTTTTATGCACGTTATCTTGATAGCTTGTACACTTGGGCTGAGCCCTTTTACCTTTCTTCAAAAAAAAAAAAAGAATTCGGTGGCCCTCCTGAAATTATGTTTTAAAACCCTACGGTCCTCCAACTACCAGCATCAAGTCGTACCCTAAAGTTTGGGGCTTTGTAGCAAAGCTCATGTAAGTACACACATCATTTGTGTTAATACGATAGTGTGTCGTAGGTTTTGCTATCATTGTGTAATCTTAAAAAGGAAATTGAAAAAAGTTAAATGGTGACCGCACACGTAGCACAAATCCTTGTGCATTTGTTTCCTTCATCATTGATAGAAGTAGTCTAGTATTTAATTCTGAGCTTCTTAAAGTTCAGCTGTTGGAAAGTAAAATGGCACTTATAGCCTTCTAGGCGAGTAGTAGTAATTTCATTTCATACAAAATATTGGGAAGGGATTTAGCGGAGTCGAGGACTAAAAGAAATTCAAGGACTGTTTTATTAGCTTAAGTACACAATTTTAATTTCCATAGTTGGATTACTTTACAGTCTGAAATGATTACATGCTACCATGGTTTCTCCGTTAAAACGAAAAAGCTTTACATAATTCATGCAACTGTTTTTGCTTTTGGATAAGAAGAGTGTAAGAAGAAGAAAAATGAGAGAATGAGATAAGGCCGTAGCATCGGGGGCCGGGGGGGGGGGGGAGGGGGGGCAAATAAAATCGACAAACGCAAAACATAACCAAACCGAAAAAATCCAAACCCAAACCCGTCTAGAACCGAGATCCATCAGATCGGGTCCGGGTCGGGTCTAATTACCACCCTTAGTTGGAGCACAAGAATTGTGCGCACAGAAATTCAATAAAGAACTGTTTTAATCATGTTATAATTCATATTGGATTCTGATGCAACACAGCACACTGGGCCAGGACGTATGACCAATTCATACCACTGTTTTGACAGGATATGCTATATAAAGCACTTTTTATGTAAACTTGTATTTTTTTTTGTTATAGCCTAGGACAACTATTAGGATATTCGTGTTTGGGTGTAAAGGCATTATCATATATGTATATGTATAAATATAGATATATATGTATATGTATATGTATATGTATATGTATGTATGTATATGTATATATATGTACAACGCTCATATGAGAAATGCAAGAAGAATTAATTTGCTTCTCTCCAACTTCCTCCGTGCCGCTTTTTCTTCAACCTTCTTTCTCTTCTACAAAACTTCTAAGTATTTCGGCTGTCCACAAATTTGAGCACTTCATTGGTGCTTTCACTAACTTGCTACCATGGTTGAAACTACACTAGCACGCAATCGCGTCGTTGATGAAGCACTCCAACAACTATGTAATACTACCTCCTACAAACTTCCATTGACACCATCAACTCCAGCCTAAGATCCCTTATCCAAGCCATAGCTGAACTCCTCGCGAAAATAACCACATTTACCCCACCCTCTCCTCATTCTCACCAACACTCATCCACGACCACGAATCGTCACGCCATCCTTCCCACTCCATCCCAATCACCATTCCGCTTGCCCAAATGTGAGCTTACTAACTTTGATGGCTCCAATCCTCATGATTGGTTATTCCGAGCCGAGCGCTTCTTCTCATTTCAAAACACTCTCGACGAACAATACATCGATTTGGTAAGTTTTTATATGCAATCTTAAGCACTCGCTTGGTTTCAACGGATGCATAGAAACAAACAACTTTCCTTATGGCTCTCATTCGCTGCCGCACTAGAACAACATTTCGGAACCTCCTCCTTCAAAACCCCCAAACCACCTTATTCAAAGTTCACCAAATCGCTACCATTGCGGAGTACCAACAACTCTTCGAACTATATAACAACCACATAACTAATTTGCCACCCGAAGCACTACTCAATTGTTTTTTTTCGGTCTTAAACCCCGCATCAAAAATGAACTCTTATTCTTCAAACTGCCTAACATTTCCCAAGCTATCGATATGGCCAAGCTAATCGAAACAAAACAATTCTAATAATCAAATTCTTATACATGTTTTCCCACTGCCCGACCAGCTCCGCCACCATTATTGTCACTACCACCATTCCAACCCTTTCCAACACCTTAACTCAACCCAAACAAATCACTAACTCCACAAACCCACCACCATAACCAATCGAAAATTAACCCCATCCAAGATGGATCAATGGCGTAGCAAAGGGCTCTGTTTCTAATATGACAGCAAGTACTCGCCTGGACATAAGTGCTCACAACAACGAATACTTTTGCTCCTTCCTGAAGATGAGGCGGAAAATCAAGCGCTCGAATCAAAATCAAGCGGCTCTCGACAAAGATTTCCAATCAATTTCCTTACATGCCATGGTCGGCAGCAAGAGCCACAACCCATCTCTTGATCGCATCAATTTAGGGACACCCAGTCAAAGCGTTCATCGACGTGAGGAGTACGCATAACTATCTCTATCCTTGGATTGCAAGTTTTCTAGGCCTAAAGCCTGATCGCTCAACCATGTTCTGGGTTATGGTGGGAAATGGAAAGAAATTGGGAGCGAAGGACTCTGTAGAGATGTTATGGTCGAGATTCAGAAAATGAATTTCATTATGGATCTGCACATTCTAAACACCTCAGGTACCGATTTAGTTTTGAGCCTGGAGTGCCTTCAAATTTTGGGCCCAATAACTACAAATTACATTACCTTACAAAAATATTCTTCCTCCAAAACAAGCTTATTGTGTTAGCAGGCTAACAACCTATTACTGTGGCCACCGAAATATCCATCCACAACTCAGACGCTTGAACTCCAAATCCTTTGCCACTAATTTCTACCTCCACATTGAAACCACCAACTTGCCAACATACTACAAAACATAACTCCATGCCTCCATCCGCAAATTCAAACAATCATTGACATATTTTCTTCCCTTTATAATAAGCCTATAAACTTCCGCCACATCGTGATCTAGATCATCACATCAACCTCGCCCTAAACGCTACCCCGATTAATGTAAAATCTTAATGTTATCCTTACTTTTAAAAAACAAGAATATAAAAAAAAGTCCAAGAGATGCTTCAAAAAAAAAGTACAACCCTCCACTAGCCCATTCTCTTCCCCTGTACTTTTAGTCAAAAAAGGATGGAATATGGCGTATTTGGGTTAATAACTATGATCTAAACACCACCATCATCAAAGACCATTTCCCCATTCCTACCGTAGAATAACTGTTGGATGAATTACATGGCATTTTATATTTCTCCAAACTCAACCTTAAGAGCGGATATTTTCAAATCCGTGTTCACCTACTTGATATTCCTAAAATGGCTTTCCGCACATACGATGGCCATTATGAATTCCTTGTCATGCCTTTTGGACTTACAATTTCCCCATCAACATTCCAAGAAACCATAAATAACATATTTTGTCCATTTTTTGCGAAAATTTCTCCTCGTCTTTTTCGACGATTCCTCATATATTCCTTTATGGGCTTCCCACCTCCACTACCTCCAAACAACTCTCAAAACCCTCTCCAAACACCAATTTTTCATTAATATATCAAAGTGTGCCTTTGCATTAACCGAAATTAAATTTTTTGCACCATGTTATTTCCAGGAAAGGGGTACAAATTGACCCGTCTAAAATCGTCGCAATGACCAACTGGCCAACACCCACCATCACTACGAATGAACACCGTGGATTTATGGGCCTCACCAAATACTACAGAATATTCACTAAGCACTATGCCTAAATAACCAGTCCGCTTATCGAATTATAGAAAAAAGAACACAATTTTCTTTAAAGCCCATGAAGCATTCTTCTTCTCAAAAGAGCTGTAACCCAAACACTCATTCTTCAATTACCTAATTTTGCAATTCCCTACACCCTACATTATGATGCCTCCGCCACTACCATCGGCACTGTTCTCTCTCAAGTCAGCCACTCTATTACCTATTTCAACAAACAACTACCACCTCAGATCCACCGTGCATCAACTTACAACTAGGAAGTGTTTGCTATCACCAATGTAGTGCGTAGTTGGCTCCACTATCTGCTAGGCTGGGCATTCACCATCTTTAAGGATCACCAAAGGTTGCGCCAACTCCTAACACAACCATTCAGACGTCGGAACAACAAAAGTGGCTGGCAAAGCCACTCGACTTTGATTTCGAGAGTGTGTACCACGCAGGCTCTACTAATACAGTAGCCGACAAGCTTTCCTGGTGGACGTTCGATGCCTTGATGTCATCCATATCGGCCCCACACTTCAACCTCACTGATGAAATCCGCCAAGCCATCCTAACTTGCCCTAGCTAGCAATGAATGCTACATCAAACCCATGAATCTGCAAATCCGACTGGACCAATATCACTCAAAGCAAGGCTGCTGCTCTATGGCACTTGACTATAGGTTCCAGACTCAAAGGAGGTACGACATAGAATTATTAGAGAGTACCATGACTCGAGGCTAGGGGGACACTTCGGTATGAAAGCCACAGTAGCTCGAATCTTTAGTAATTTTTTATGGCCTGGTCTCGGTAGCTTAGTTAAAAGTTATATTGCAAATTGTGCTATTTTTTTGCTAATCAAATCGGAGAACACTTCACTGAAAGGGTTATTACAGCCATTATTAATCCCATCCTGCATATGGGAAGATATATCGATGGATTGCATAATCCATTTAACACCCTCTTCAAGGAAAATGACAATTTGGGTAATAGTGGATAGACTCTCAAAGTACACACACTTTTGTGCTTTACGACTATCCACTTCCACCTCTCAATTGGCACAACTTCATACATGAATATGTTTATCTCCATGGATTTCCTTAATCCATCATCTCTGATCGTGATCATTTATTTATTAGCCACCTTTGGAAGAAGCTGTTTTACCTTCAAGGCATGAAGTTGAAAATGAGTAGTGCTTATCACTCCAGATCAATGGTCAGATAGAGGTGGTAAACCAATGCCTTAAAAACTATCTCCGTGCAATGGTGGGTGATGTCCCGACAAAATTGGTATCAGCCTACTATAGGTAAAATGGTGGTACAATACATGCCACCACTCTTCAGTCGGCATGTCTCCTTTTCAAGCAGTTTGTGGGGGACCCACACTAATCCTTGTCGACTAAGTAAACCATGACACTAATGTCGAGGAGCTCGATAATTGGTTAATGGATTGCACACTACTCATTAACACAATCAAGCCCAACCTTGCCAAAGCTCAAAACCGCATGCAAATTTCGCTGATCAACATCGCAAGGATAAGGAGTTCTCCATAGGAGATTGGGTTTTCGTTCATCTCCAACACTACTGCCAACATACCATGGGTTCCACTCACCATAAACTCACTGAATGCTACTTTGGACCTTTTGAAATCATGGCCAAGATTGGCTCCGTTTCTTACAAACTATCCCTTCCACACAATGCCCGCATTCATACGGTGTTACACATCTCCGTCCTAAAATTTTACCCAAATCCACAATCCGCTAACACTAGTGCACTATACACTACCTTTGTTGAAGGCCATCCCATTTATCAACCATCTCACATACTAGCATCATGAACCATACCTCACACTCATCCCCTATAACATGAAATATTGGTCCAATGGCATGGAAGCAATAAGGAGGTGGCAACTCGGGACAACCATGAGCAATTTTCCGCAAGTTTCCCCAACTTCAACCTTAAGGACAAGGTTAGTTCCGAAGACGAAGGGAATGATGCAACACAACACATTAGGCCAAGACGTATGACCAAGATCCCTAAGTAGTTACAAGACTAATGATGCTTGGATTCCTTAATCGTCTAGAAGAAACGATCCCTGAAAAGCTGCAACCAATTCATGCCACTGTTCTAGTAGGATATGTTATATAAAGTACTTTCTATATAAAGTTGTATTACTTCATTTTCTGTTATAGCCCACAACAACTATTTGGATATTCTTGCTTGGTTGTAAAGGCATTAGCCTATATATGTACAATGTTCATATGAGAAATGCAAGAAGAAATAATTTGCTCCTCTCTGTTTTCTAACTTCCTCTATGCCTTTTTTTCTTCAATCTTCTTTCTCTTCTACAAAACTTCTAAGTATTCCTGCTATCCACAAACCTGAGCACTTTGGATTCCTAAATTATTAACATATGATTTTATATTTATTTAACTATTGGTACCATGGATGAAAGATTGGACATATTGGGCATCCAAATGTTTCCATTTGAATAAAAAAGGGAGAACATGCATGATGACATGTTGCACCGTGTTGAGCTAAGTAGGATTTGTGTAACGACCCCGAATTTTATTAAAGTTAAATTGATAATTGATTGAATTTTTAAATAAAAAATTTGTAAAAATTAATTATAAATGGAAGCGAGTTTCCCCGATTCAAATAGAAAGTATACAAAGTCATATGGATTTGAAAATTTGTATATATGTGTATATTGGATTTGAAATAAAATCTTAAATAAATGGTTTTAAAAATAATAATAGATGTTAAACTGGAAATAAAAATAAAAGGAAAATAAAATAAAATAGAATTTCACTTATATTACAAAGTGATTAAACAAACAAAAGAAAATACACATTCAAATAAGAAATGAAAATATGTATTCAAATATAAAGACAAGTTAGAAAATAAACAAAACCAAATACTTATGAAAATATGAAGCAAGTAAACAAAGCAAACAAAAATATCTATATACAAACAAATCTAAGTACATACAAGAAATATATGCGTGAATAAAGATTGTAAAGGAAGCCACAACAATTAATATAGCCGAAATCAAAATGCATAGTCAACAAAACAAATGAAGTATGTATGAAGGAAAGGATATAAAAATATAAACAAAAGAAATAAGTGCCGACATCTTTAGCACACAAATTACATTATTTCGGCCACCAAAACAAAGCTGCAGCCACCACAGAAATGTGCTTTATCAAAGATAAAGTATGAAGACATGGGCTAAGCATGGAAACAAGTACCAAAGCATTTAATGCTAGCTCAAAACAAAGTCAATTCGAGTTTGCTTAGGATCCTTTCAGCCACCAAACCAGACATCAGTAGACAAAGCAAGAAAAATCTCTGATTCCTTCTGTACAAAATAATATATACGCCCTGTACAAAGTTATACCATGTCACTCTCTTTTCTATATGTTATAATCAACTTCATCTCAGTTTTGTTCCATTCTTAGCTATGAAAACTGAAAGTAAAATACCATTTAAATCTGAAACAAAGCATCAACTTAAAAACAAATCAAACCAGAGAGTAAGGAGGCAAGTTTCTAGCTTTCAAATTCAAGCCTGTTTCAACATAGAGGAAACTCTGTTCTTTCTCTGGAAATCTGTGAGTAACTTTTGTTTTTAAAACTTAAAAGTTTGAATTTTCTGAATACTTATCTGTGAGTAAACCATTTGAATTTAAAGCTAAATATATATCTGTATATCTGATGCCTGTGAAGTATGAAATTGAAGATACCTGTTATACATATATATCCATGATTTTTCTCTGTGTTAAAAACATTTGAATGTGTGTATGCCTGTATATACTAGAATCATCTCTGTTTTCTTGATTCAGAGCCTCAAGACTTGATTAAAACCCAAGAATCAAACTTTCTTTGATCATTTTTAGGCTGGAAGATCCAAACCATATGTTTGTTTGGTTATAAATTAAAGAAATATATTTTTCTAACAAATTAAAATTCACATATGCTTGAAATCTTCATAATACTGATGACACTTGCAAGTATGAAAAAATCAAGTGTTATAATTTATTGATTCAATTATATGATGTGAATCATCTCTGAAAAATAGGATTTTTAATATATAAATCTTGATTTTTAATTAAGTATCGAAGGTGCAGTTCATAGTTGAACTGAGAATGGCTTTTGAGCATTTCCTGGTGATCGACTATCACTGGGCTCTTGAGTTTTCAACTGGAGGTAGGGGAAAATACGACAAACTCGGCAAAAATGTCAGGAGAAATTCCTGATCGCCGTGGAGTAGGCGGTGGACGGAACTAGGGTTTAAGACTCTTGTTTGTTGTGGTCGGAAATTGGATCATCGCGACCTCTAGAGATGATCGAGTTCAACGAGGTTTGGTGTGATAGAAGCTGGGTGGTAGTTGAGTTCATGGCCGGAGTTTCGCGAATTCCACTGGTCGGAGCTGCGTGAACGTGGAGTTGCCAGGTTTCGTGGTGATGTTGTTTTCAATGTTTCCAGGTTTCGTTTTTTCAAGCTCGAACTCAAATTTCGAATGCGAGTTAATGGCGAAGTTCGAGTGGTCGGAGGATGGTTTGGAGGTGATCGTCGACTTGCTCGATGGCGTGGGATTGACCGGAGTTGGTCGTTGGTAACGTGCACGTGCACGGCACTATCATTTCTGGTGAACCTGTGTTTGTTTGTTTGGGAAGAATAGGATGCGCTTGGGTTTTTTTTAGTGATGGTCACGAGTGTTTACTCGAGCGAATATGCATTGGGCTCGAAGCAGGAATGATGTGGCTCGAGTAGCATGTGCAGAGGTTCAGGTTTTAAACCTATCTTGTTTGGAATTTAGGAATTTAAATTTAAAATTTTTAAAGCGGGATTTGAATTAAGGTAAAACAAAGGTTTAAATGTGTATTCAAGTTCAGATTGAAACTTTGTGGGATAAAGTTTTAAAATTTAAATTGTTTTTAGACTTAAAAGTGGTTAAGCATTTAAGTGCTTTCAAAAGGAATTTGAATTTTTCAAAAAATGGTATTTGAAATTGTAAAGGAAGTATCTAAACAAAGTTTAAATTAACATTTTAAACCTGGACTTAAGTTTAAAACTGAAATTAAGATTTTGAGATAAAATGAGTTTTATAAATTTAAATGTTTAACAAGTTTAAAATGTGAAAGTATACTTTGATATGTGAACTTAAGAGGAATTTGATTTCAAACTCTTTTAAATTTCTTTATAACAAAAGTGATATTTTAGCATGAGAATTTGGAGGTTTTAGATATTAGTTTTAACCTTTATTAAAATCAATTGGTATTCATTTTAAACCTTGAAATTTAAATGAATTTAAAAGAAATATTGGAAATGAAAGTTTCAACATATTTATGAGTGAAAATTTCAATCACTATTAAGGATGAGTTTACCTTCAAATTTATGAAGATTTAAGGATTTGAAATTCATTAATCATTAAGGTAAATAATTTAAGAAATGTTTAATCAGTTAATGGTTAATTGATTAGTGAAATTGATTAAGGAATGATTATTAAGGATTAATAAATTAATCAGTGTAAGAAATTAAGGGTAATTAATCAAAGGATTAATTATTAAATTAAAGGTTAATTAATGATTTAAGATTAATTAAAAGTAAGGGTTTGAAATTAATTAATTATTAATTAACCATGATTAGAAATTCATTCATAAATAAATGATTTGATCAGATAAATTATGAATGTTTGGATTGTGGTGAATGTGAATTGTTTGATATCCCTGATATATGATGATTTATGATATATTCTGATTTATGTTATGATCTGTAATTTACTTATCTGTGATATATATCTGTGATCTGTGAATGAATGATAAGCATGATAGTTAATACCGCTTATCGACTATATTTCTATATTCTGATCAGTGATGATTGAATGATGTTGCACTATACTATGTAAAACCCCTGGACTACACCTTTACACACACAAATATGGATCTCATGTGGAAATCGGTTAAGTCACGGATAATTTAAATTTGATATTTTTGAAATTGAAATTTTTATTTCAATTGATTTTGAAATTGGAAATTTGGGTTTAAAGTGAAAAGCTTTTGAAATGGAATTTCAAAAATAAAAGTTATTTTGAATAACTTAATCGAGTTTTAAAAATTTAAATAATTTGATTTAAATTTGAATTCAAGTTTGAAATTGTATCCTATGATTTGAAACTAGGGATTAAAGATGATATAAATGTGTTTGTATGAATTTAAACCATTTTAAAAGTAAAATTTTGGGAATTTAGATTTAACCCAAGGATTTCAACTCGTATGAATGAATCAGATTTCCAAAATGAAACTGTTTGTTTTCAAATGATAAAAGCTTTCAGATAAGAAATGAAATTCCAGTTTAATTAAAGGAACTTCAAATTTGAATTGAAAAATTGTTTTCCAAGTTATGAATGGAATTGTTTTGAAAGTCATAAGTTAAATCTTTGTTTTAAAGATTTAACTAGTTAATCAAATTGAAATGGAAATTGATTTGGAAAATCTGTGAATGAATCTTTTGTTTAAAAGATTAAAGTGTGGAAATTATTTAAACCGTTGAAGGTTGTTAAAATGAATCTTTTTGTTTAAAAGATTTGAAATGGTAATTTGTTTAAACCATTTGAAAGCAAAGTTTTGGGTTTAAGTTGTGACTTAATTGAAATCCCATTATCCATATGTTTTTAAATATCGCGCTCACTATTTGGTTCAGCCGGGAGAGGACCTTTGTGTCATATATCTCATTCCGAATAAGTGATACGTCGTATATGGATGGCATTTGAAGACCGGTGTTGAAGACCGGGTGTTTGCGAAAACAATAGGATAACCTATCGATTGTCTCTGCACTGGGTAGCTCCTGGTATAGAGTCATTTTTCCCGAACATTCTTTTTGAGTCTTTCTAAGGTTTCTATATTTATTATCTAGTTCCGAAGCTATTTCTGTGACATCGTCAAAAGATAAATCTGAAAGTACCTCATCTTTAGTTGCCATGAAGCAAACATTGGCTTTTTCTCCATCACTATCGCTGTTACTGTCACTATCACTTGAGGAATCATCCCACGTTACTTGAAATGCCAGCTTCATTTTTGAGAATTTATCATATTTTCTGTTCTTGTTGAAGCTTTTCTTATCTTTATTTAATTCTGGACAATCCTTTTTCATATGACCAAATTAATTGCAACCATAGCATTTAAATGACGAAGCATCGTTGGAGTTGATTGGTTTTTTGCTTTTGCACCATTTTATTGAATTTTCTTAACTTGTGGTTTTTAGCAAAGAAAACTACATCTTCTTCGTCCAAGTCTGAATCACCATCGTTGTTTACCTGAAAAGCAATACTTCGTTTTTCTTGGGCTAGATATTTTCTAGCTTGCAAATTTGCTTCATATGACATTAAATTTCAAATTAACTCTTCTACTTTGAGTGTAGAGATGTCATTGGCTTCTTCTATAGCTAATACTTTTCTTTCTCATTCATCAGTTAATGCATTTAGATACGTGTAACTAAATCAAAATCAGTAAATAAAACTCCTAATGCCATAATATCATGTTGTGTAGTTTGGAATCTAGAATACATTTCTATGATGCTTTCATTAGTTTTCATTTTAAATGGTTGAAATTGATTTTTCAACAAAATTATCTTAGTTTGCTTTACTTTGGTGGTTCCATCTTGTACGACTTATAGCATGTGCCATATATCATAAGCCATTTTGCACATCATAACTCTAGAAAATTTGTTCTTATCTAATGCACAATATAAAACACTCGTAGCTTTTGCATTATTTGAAGTAGCAGTTTTCTAAGCATCTGTCCAAGTACTAATTTTAGTAGTAGGAGCTACATACTGAGATTGAGTAGATAGCCAAATGTCAAGACCGCTTGATTTCATAAAAACTTTCATACGTGTAACCCAATACATATAATTTGAACCCATGAAAAATGGTGGACATGCAGTTGATTTTCCTTCTTGAAATGTGTTGTAACTCATATTGGCCATAGTATTCAAAACTGTGTTATGATCCGATTGCTCTTCGAAATAACTCTAAGTCCCTAGAGTGTGGACTGGAGTATAAACATAAATCGAGTGTGAATCTACCATCCGCGAAATAACTCTAAGTCCTCAGAGTGTGGACTGGAGTATAAACATAAATCGGCTGTGAATCGACCACCCACGAAATAACTCTAAGTCCCTAGAGTGTGGGATGGAGTATAAACATAAATCGGGTGTGAATCTACCGCCCGTGAAATAACTCAAAGCAGAGAGTGTGAACTGGAGTATAAATATAAATCGGGTGTGAATCGACGGCTCGTAAAATAACTCTAAGTCCCCAGAGTGTGGACTGGAGTATAAACATAAATCGGGTGTGAATCAACCCCCCGCAAACCAACCCTAAGTCCCCAAAGTGCGGACTAAAGTATAAACATAGATTGGGTGCGACTCGACTACCCATCAACAAATTCTTATCCCCAAAGTGCAAATATGAGCGTGAATAAATTGATGAGTGGAGTTCGACCATTCACTATTCCATGAACTCGGACCTGAAACCGACGGGTGGAGTATAAACTCGCTAAGGATGGAGTTCGACCATCCAACATCTAACCCCGCTAACCTAAAACCGGTGGCAAGAGTATAGTTGTTCAAAAACCGTTGAATTCGATGGCATGACACTAAGGCACGAACCTAGTGTTTGATACGACTCGAGGCTACGGCCATATGGAGGCCTTAGGATAGAGCTAGTGGAATATTACCAGAATTAATGAACAACGAATTACAAGTACATTGGATGGAAAGTAATAGTTCAACAACTTAAATAGCAATTCATATGAAATTTCAACAGAAAACAAAAAAAATTATTCACATGACTGATTTTAAGATTGTAGTACAAGTTATTTCAAAAAACCAGGACTCATACCCGTACAACCACGACTAATGAAAGAAACAACAAACAAAAGATTATGCAAACTATATACAAACTGAGCCGAAGTGACAGCTATTTTTTGATCTCCTCTCTTTTTTACATTTTTCGGGAGTGGTGCCACTTGAGCCCATGGTGCTTCTCTTCCTGGAAAATTTGCCACTTTTTGCAGGAGAGCTTACATAGGTAGTTCACTGGGAATCAACACGCCAGGTGGAATAACTTGTAGTGGCACAAGGTCTGGACCATCGATGTCCACTTCGATGGGCTCAGCTCTAGCCTATTTCCTCAACAACTCCTCCTTTTCAATCTGCTCTTTCAAGTGGATCTCATCGGTGCGTTCGGAGGCGTCGGTAATCACAACATCATCAAATTCATCCGTTGGGAGCGGATCTTCAACCTTATCATCCTCAAGGGCTCTACTTACTTGAGCATCAGGCCCTAGAACATCAGCAGTTGTTGGAATCTCTGCTGGTTTCTCTTGTTTCTCCACAGCAGCATCACGTTTAGGAGTTTGACCGGACCTCGAAGATATGCAAAATTTGGTAAAATAGGGCGATAAGCTTAAAACCATTAGGGGCGGAGAACAAAATCTTTCATAAATCGGAGAGCAAAGTGCAATACCCGTATCCAGTTGGCTATCGGTGGTTGATGGGTTACCTCCTTCTAAAATAGGGGACAACACTTTAGATTGATAGTCGGGCTTATCTGGATCATAGACCAAGTCCCGCTCCATGCGAAAGGAGACCGATGCTCCATCTGCTTGGGAAGAAGAGGGACCCTTAGGATCAGCCTCTGAGGATTTGAAAATATGTTCCCTTTTCTCAGTAGATGTAGAGGCATTAAAGTATTGGAATCTCGTGGCTGCCAGATCTAGGGGTTCGTTTCTACGGAGGATCTCCCGCACTAATTTTTCTTCAACAAGTTCAGCTCCGCCCAATTCTCCCTTTTTCATCTCAATGATATGCTTGCAAGCATTAGCAAGTGATTCGAGATAACCTTCGCCAAGAAAACTCAAGTTGTGGTGGATGAGGACTTTGGTGTTATATTCGATGATCAATGGATCAAATAAGTCGTTGATTTCATTCCTACCAGAGTGTTTAGCATCTTACACTTGGGATTCAATTTGTTCAATCATTTCTTTGCAGCCTTCCTCTTGTGCCTCTTATTTAAGAGCTTCAATTTTAGTGAACTGCTCATCATGCTTAATTTTCAAGATCTTGGCTTCGATAGCCTATTCATAGTACTTTTGCGATTCTTCCTGAGCCTCAATTTTCTCTTCCCTTTCTTTTTTGAGAAGCTCCTAAAGTTCTTCGACGCAGTAGGCCAGGACAACTTTTTTCTTCTACAAGGAATCTTTTTCTTATGGGATTGAGGACAGCATCAAGTTTACTTATGGAAAGGTTTTAAATAGCTCGCTGCCTCTGACATTTTCTTGGAATTTTTCTCCGCTTTGGCAAGTTTTGTTGTCAATTCCGACAGTTCAAAGTCTTGGTGTTTGATTATGTCTTTATCATGTATTACCTCTAGGTTGAGATGATCTATTTCATGTTGTCGTTCAATTGACACTTCAGAAATTTTTTCCGCCAAGTACTGAAATGATTCATGTTGCATGAACACGTCATTGACACATGCAAGAGAAGTCGCTTCGACGTGCCCCAAAATCCTATGTACTGTAGGAAGGGATTTAAGCCCATCGAAGTAAATTTTCGAGAAAGTGGCCTTAAGTTCGACTAATTTCTCAACTGTAGAAATGTTAGGAGCAACGGCCAATAAGGATGGATCAGAAGAAGCAATTGGATGTTTGCTTGATCTACGGTCGTAAGACTGCTTAGAGCTCGAAGAGCCGGAGTGTTGCTCATGTGATATGGCGATTTGAGGGCTACGGTAGGGAGGCTGGTCTCCACTACAAGTAGGAAAGTTAGGCTGATCCCGTTGGCGAGATGTCTGGGACTGGGACTTGTACTTATAAGTGGAATATTCCCTTAAATGATAACTTTTTTCCCGTCCATCATCTTTGTCCCTGCGACGGCCAGGCTCCAAGTCACGGCTAGATCGATGATATGTTGAAGAACCTCTTAAGCGATCGAAGGCCTGGGACTGAGTCATTGCACTTGAAAAGACCAAATCAGAACATATGAGTAATTATTGTGCGAAGGATTAATGAAGAGCGTGTAGTGAAGTGCATGTGATCGTGAGTGTCCTAGTGTTTCCCCCTAACAGACCGGTGGCTGTAGCCTTGCTCATGGGTGTTCTCTCCCCTTTATCAATAGGATGAATGCCTTCACCGCTCCTAGTAGGAGAATTGAGCACTTCGATGTTGATATTTGGAAATTCATAGGTCATGATATCATCGAGAATTTGGAGATTTGAAAATCCCTTCAGTGAACTTTCCAAGTGTTGGAAAGATGATTCTTCTTCGATAGAAGTAATGATGAATTCTAGATCTGCGGCAGTTTTCCTTTTATGAATTTTGTATGCCGGTCTCTTCTTTCTCTTGGCGGGTGTTTGAGATTGCGCCCCTTGCGACGGTTCGACCACAAGCGCCTTACCTAGGCCCGCATCAGTGTCGCCGGGTTTGTTGGCCTGGAAATCCCTAATCTCACCTTCTTTAATGTTATCCTGAGTCCCCTCGGTAGGAGGCACGACAAGATTGATGGCATCTCTTTTTTGCTCTGTAATGTTTCTCGATAATGCTACGCTTCTGGGAGCTCAATGCTACGACCCTCTTCTAGCAGCTTGAATAAAGATAGTAACTCATCGGTAACAAGAATTTTGATATCCCTATCTTCGACAGGGGTAACACGAATAGCGACGAATGCTCTCGAAAAACTAATGCCTTAAGGATGTGGTCGGACACATGTAGGAATTTCGGATGTTAATAGCTTTAAAAATATGACTAGGATTAAAGGACTAAAGAATAAAATGAAGGTAATACTTACGTCCTTCCAACCATTGCCTCGCGAAGCCAGTTGAACATCGAACATAGAACTACTCATGCTTGAACAAAGAGAGTTTGTTCCAAGCGTCTGTCAAGACTTGGCAGTTTGGCGAAGGTTCAAGAAAAATATAGAAAGGACTTCCTGACCTCCATTTGAAGTTGTAAATGACTCTTATGTCTTCGGGAGTTGGCGGGCAAAATAGAACGCTCATGAACATCAAAAAGGTTCCATGAAGGAAGGCGTAACTATTTGGATGGAGTTGAGTGGGAGCTATTCCAATATATCTCAGCATCTCTTGAATAAATAAACTAAAGGGCGGTATGCATCCGGCCCAGCACATAAATTTGTTACACTTTGGGTAACCCTCCGGGTGCAAGTGAGGCATATCGTTTATTGAAGGGACCAAGACATCTACAAATGGAATTCCATGTATAGAACACAATCGACAAAGGGCAGCCTCACCAATTCGAGAGGCTTAAGAATCTATTGGGTTATTAAGAAGAATGACACCCTCTATTGCATCAGAAGCAGGACTTATATCCTCCACTGGAAGGACTGGAACATTTGAAAAGGTCGACTGATGGGCCGGAAAGTTGCATTGCTTGATGGCTGGGATAAAGCCTACCGGATATAGTTGTAGAACTTGATTTTGCTTCAGAAGATGTGTTGCATTGCCGGTTTGGAAGACATACCAGCTAAATGCTCTGAGCTTCTGGAGTCTATATTAGCTATACTCAGAAGATAATCGAGGTTAGAAAAGTTTACCTACTCCCCCGTGCTAATTGTAAGCTAGTGTAGTGTAGTTAAGTATATGGCAGATATAAACAGTTTAAAATCAGAAAAAACAAAGTTAGACGACGAGACTCTGGATTCCGACCAGAGTGACCGTCACCGTTGACCGTCACAACCGGCGGAGAGACTGATCGGTTGTAAAAGCTTTGGGATTGGCTGTCGGTATATCGAAGTGTGAGGTTTGTCGTTCAAGTCCATTTTTAAGTTTTTAAAATATGCAGAAAGTTCCATGGATTTGATGGTTCAATCTCAAGTTCAGTAGTAAATATGCATGTTTTAATGTTTAGTGTCACCATATGTCCGATTTTGTTGGATGGATTGTATCAAACAAGTAAGATTAGGCTAGGGTATAAGTTCAAAGAACCCCTACATATCCTATACATCGAACCCTATATACCGAACCCTGTATACCGATCCCTATCCCAAAGCCTCTCAACCGATCCCTCTCTTCACCCTCTGCTGCACTATCTCCCATTGCAAACTCCGATCCCTTTCCTTCTACAAAACTTACCAACCCCTCTCTCCTTAAACCACTATACTGATCCGTTACCATCAAACGAGGGGCCGGTCTATATCTAAACCTCCAATGCTGTCGCTTGCTTTCCAAAGTAAGAGGGTTCCAAAAATAATAACTTGCATTAGTATCTATTTTAATTTATATTTTGCACAACAAATAGTATATTACAACCATATACTATTCAACTCGCGTGCAAACTTACATAAGCCTTAGCTAACTTAAGTCATAGATAATCTCGCTATGAGTGCAACGACGAAGATGACGCCCTAATTGGACATTGTATGCAAAAGTTATGGTTTTTATTAAATTTTGGATTAATTATTTAGTTAAATTAACCAATTAACCTTTAGTTACCTTCGTAAGTATCTCCCCCTCTTCTTCACCAATTCAAATCGTTCCTTATACACGTACAGAAGTGCACAAACCCATCATCGATCCTCCTCTATCCTCCTATCTCATCCAACACTCAACTAATCAACAAACTGATTTCCCTAACAAAAACCTTATCACATGAGCTCCGATCTGCACCCAAAGAAACCAAGCTCGACTGCGCCTAACGAAATGTGACCTGGGCATCTTCACATGACCATATGAATGTCGCGATCTACTACCCACGATCGGACCTCCCAGCGACTACGCCTCTGGATGCGTCTTGCCAAGAGAAATCCATCCATGCCCTCTACTTCGCCTATCGCTGCCTAAATCACCAACCAACGAAAACCCTAGATTTGGCCACAACCGTCGATGTCGACCAAGCTTTGTCGTGCCCAACATCGCACACACCAACACGAAGCCCTCCTCACCACGATCCCAACGGATCTAATGCCATCTTCAACCAACGCCTGAAGTTCCGGGAAGAATTCAAAAGAAGGGGCGGTTGTGTTTTTGATTTACAAGAAAAAGAAAATAAAAGGAGAAAGGAGAAAATAGGAAAATGTGTAGAGGAAGCTTATGTGATGGGTGTATTTATAATAAAAAATATATTATATTTTAATTTTCTCTTAATTAATCGTAACAAATTTCAAGCTCGCCCGATCACATAGTATGTCGGATCGCCACGAAACACATCAGAGCACAAACAACTCAATATTCAGGATCCAATAATACTAGTTTCGTCAAAATCTACGACAGTGCCCTGGAATGATAGTTTCACATGTTGATTAAAAAGAATTATTATTAAAACAAGTTTAGTCACTTTAAGTAAAAATTAGAAGTTTACCATTATCATTTATTATTTGAAAATAGTTTAAATAAGCTTATTAAATCAATACATTACATCCAAAAATTAGATATTTCAACAATTTCGATATTTAAATATAAAGCATTGGAATTCCGGGACGTTACATTCCCTACATTGTTAGAATATTTTGTCCTCAAAATATCGATACAAGCAACAAAACAACAATCATGCATCAATACCAAACAATATTGCAATCACTAGCAACCAAAGAATCAATCACATAATAATACCACACAGTACTGCAATCACCAACAACCAAAGCTCATGGTTTTCCCAAGTTCAAAAACCTTCTCGTTCCATAAGGGTGATAAATAACCTACTAAGCATACCTCATGCTTAACAACCTCAGGTTATTACTTAGCCGATTATTCATGCTACCTCAAAACAATTCGAAGAGTCATTCCCCAAACACTTCACAGGGCAACACACATAGTATACAAATATACTAAAGTCCGTTGATATACATATATTAACTGTATGTAATATCAAATCTAATCTCTAGCTCAATCGCATAAATTCCACTTCCGAACAAATACAGATTACCTGACATCTCTAGTACAGACTCCGATCAGGTTGATTAGAAACCTTTTTTTTTCTTACAGATTCATATACTATGGTAATAAACTTCAAGATTATATCAAGAATCCATATCAGGTGTTCTTCGTCAAGAATTGAGTGAAAATTCCAAACTCGGATGGGTGAAAATCATCCGAAAATCATGTACTCAAATCCTGAATCAAGAATTGTCAGGCGAATAAAATGATCTACGTACAACTTACGTGCTTTATTCCAATTGGTTACTTAATCACACCAATTACCTTTTATTTTAATTCACATTCATTTTTATATAGTATTCCTCAATTAATAGCAAAATCATTATGAGTCAATTCATAAAACTTTACTTTAAGTTATTAAACACTATATAACTTAAGTTCATACTCGTATAATACTTTACTACTTCCTAGAAGTATACACAAAACAATTCTATTCATTTTTCTTAACATTGATATTCGATAAACTTAAAACCTATTATAACTTACTAAAATTCTGATGAAGGCCAAAAATAAGTTTCGATCTTATATTTGAGTCAACCTTCTAGATTTCTTTAACCGTCGGGTTAAGAAAGTAATAGGAAGAGTCGGACTCTGGTATACAAACCTTTTAGGCTCCCGAGCTTATTTCTAGAAGTTTTTGGACTAATATAATACAAGTCCGAAGTGTATAGTTCATAATCCTGCTGCTTGAAATAGCAGGTAGAAGGAGAAACTATGACTGAATAGACAAACAAATTTAAAAGTGTTGGATCATAAAGTTGAAACTATAGATGTTAAAATGAAATTATGTAAAGTTGGATTATGATGTATTCAAATGTCACCATCGTTGTGTCCTACAATGGTTAAAGTTGTAGAAATGTTGGCAGACGATGTTGATGATGTGGAAATGCCACCTAAGCCTTTCTTTTTTCTTCATCGCAATCGAGTACAATGGAACAAAAGCCAAATGAATTGTCTTTTAATTAAATATAAATTTTTTATGATAGTGAGTAGCATTTATCTTTGATTTCAGTTTATCGGAGCTAAGTTTCTAAACATTTCTTTTAAATAATATGGATTACAATTTCTTAGTGTGCAACTAATTGTTTTGGTTAAAAATAGGCCATTAAACATGTAATACTTGTAATTTTGCAGCTCCTGAAAAATGAATCATGTCTCATATTATAAATGTGGAAAGTTGCTAGTCAAACCTTTGTTTAAAGATAACCTAAGCAAAAGACATAAGAATCAATCATATTTCATTGAAAGATACAATATACATTATAACGAAAAATTGAAATGATAAAAATAATATAGATGTGCATGGCATCTTAGGGTGAACTTAGTAGTATTTCTTCCCTTTTCTATTTTGAAAAAAACTATAAAATCCCTCAAGCTCTGTGTAGTGAGAGAACAAATTTGAGCAAGAATAAACATGAACTATTACAAATCCTTTGAATTGAGAGTAGAATCAAAGTTAAATGCCGGGCTTATTTAGCAAAATGTTGTGGATCTTGGAACTGATTTGAGAAGAAGACTTAAGTCAAAGCTCTATTTTGGTAGTATTTACGCTCACTCCCTTTGTATTCTATGTTGAATTTTAAGCAAGTATTTGGCCCATTAACTCTTGATCGATATAATATCTTATCATTCTTCAATATACTTTTTTTTATTCACATTTTTTGAAAAATATCAAATGCAACCCCATTGAAACAAAAATCTAGCTCCACCATAGTGTGCATATCCACACAGATGTCAGCAAAGTTCAAATGGTGTAGCTTAACCAATTGACAATGTATATGTGGTAACACTCATGCATATTAGTGTTTTAAAACATGCACGCAAGGCATGCCTCAAGGCGAGGCGCAGGTAGAAAGGCCGCAAGGCGTAGTTCAAAAGGTGTATGACTCGGCTGGTTAAGGTGTAAAAAACGCAAAAAAAGTGAGCCTTGGTGCCTCATGTTGAGGCTTTAAGCCTTTTGAGTATAAAAAATCATGTGTCTTTAATTGGTATGTACATCACCCAAAATCCTACCTTAATTTTGGAATCGGTTTCAATTCCAGCTTTAGATTCCCGAAATGGAATCAATTTAGATTCCAGACATCAAAACTGAAACTGTATTTATTCTAATTCTTTATTTATGTAGAAAAAATATGCTTACCTGTTCATGTCTAAATAATTTATTGTTTAACTTTTGTATAAGTTGTTAATTTATAATGAGTACGAAAGATAATCTATGGAAGTGGGTTAAAATTTATCGGATTCCACCTATCCAAAATACTTTCTTTGTGGATTTTGTGATCATTGATGCACCAGAGGAATTGCTTGATTTGAACAACATTTTAAATATACTCATCTTGGAATTGGTCTTTGTCCAAAAGTCCCAACAAATGTGAAGGATGAATGCATCGCAACTCTAGAGAAAAATAAACATGCTAACCAATCAAAACTTGATATGTTTCATATGATTGGTCGAAGTGAAAGCATTGTAGACAATATCATAGTTTTCAACTTGAGAGTGGAAGTGGTAATGTCCTTAGGCCTATGAGAAAACTTATAAGTTTGTCAATTTCAAAGGCAAGGCAACGTACTTTGAAAGATCATTATAAGAAAGATGAAAGAAAGAAAGTTTGTAAAATGAACTTGATTATGGTTTAACACTAGTGCAATTCCATTCAATGGGGCAAACACTCAACATTTAATGTTATCCTATGTCAAACTTCATATATATTTTACGATTTTTTACCCAAAAAGCTTATGCCTCAACGTTTTGAGAGTTACGCCCTGCCTGAAAACGCCTCGCGAGCGCTTTCGCCTTTTGAAACAGTGATTCATACAAATCACCAATTCAATAGAAGTAGTAGGGTTGAACCCTTTCACCTTTCCATCAAGATTATCTTTCTTTTCAATTCAACTAATATCAAAGAAGAACCTATAATATTGCCATTTCCAATTTGTTCTTTTATTTCTTTATGTTATTGTGTTTCCAAAAATAAATTTCTTATATGTTCTTTCACTTATTTGTATTATTGTGTTCGCAAACACAAAGTTTGCATGTACATCACTTATTATATGTACCTTGACAATTTTAAAATAAGCTTTTTAGTCTATAATTTATGCATACAAATTTCTTCAAATACATAAAAAAAAATACACTAACAAAAACAAAATTGATATTGTTTTAATTAGGTAATTTTTATGTATATTATTTTGATTCACATTCATATTTTCATTTATAAATTTATTACTAAAAAGAATAGCAGGGTTTTAAGCTTTATGTTTACAAATCTAGTTTAACTGATTTGCTACAACATCACATTGAAGGGTAGAAATCCTAGTTTTCAGTTATAATTTGTAGATAAAGGGTGAATGAAAGGTAAATCCTCATTTTTTGACAAACTGGAAGAAAACAAAATACAAAAAAGGAAGAAAAAAATTGAGAAGAAATATTGTTAGATTGTGCGAATGAGTGCATGGAAAAAGAATAAAAATTTGTGATATAACAATGAATGAAATTCTAATCTAACGTGTCTACAAAAAGATACTAGTTATTTTGTGTTTGAGTAATGGTAGATCTATAATTGGTAAGGTGCGTTGGATTTAAAAGGTTTAGTTCAATATTGTGTGTTGTTATTGCTCGAGTAAATTAGTTATGTTTTCAAACATTTCTTTCTAACCGTTTTAACCCTTTTTTTCGTTCATTTAGGGGTTTAGTAATTGACATAAATTTTTTGTAGCTATTACAATAATAGGAATTATGATAGCACCAACATGTATACATGTGTTTCATCTGAGAACTACAGTAATTGCTTGCTCTTATTTAATTTGAAGAAACTTCTATATGCAAGCAACAACACTCAACACCAACAAGATACACATACACAGACATAATCACAATGACAAGCATTTTCAAGATCGATTAGGACAAGGAGGGTTTTGAATGATTTATAAAGGAGAGTTCCAAGCGGTTATCTAATTACCATAAAATTGTTGGGAACTACAAATGATTATGGAGAAGGTTTTATCAACGAAGTATCCAACATTGGTATGGTTCATCGTATTAATGTTGTACGACTTGTTGGAATTTCTCAAGAATTCAAATAAGGCTCTTGTAACATCCCTCATTTTGAGGCCCGAAGGTAACTGCTACAGATGCTGAGTCATCTATAGTATTAACTTTCGGTGATAAAATATGGTAATGTTAGTAGTATCCATAATATAAGAAGCACACGAACATGAAATAAAATCTACACAGATTTCAAAATAGCATTTCTGATTACATTTTAAATCAATATTTCATATTTAATTACATAATCCCAAAATGATTTCCAGGTTTGAATAAATATGATTATTACAAAATACGCCAAGAACAACATATGAAGATAACCCTTGGATGACCAGAGTACTAAATAGACATATTAATCAATAAATACATCACAGTAGAACAATAATGGATAGCTCCTAAATAGCTAATCCTTGCCTCTTGCACGTCTTCAGAAGCTATATTCGTCACCTATTAAAACCTGAAATACCTTCAATCTACTCAAATTAAATTTTGAGCACCAGAGAGTTTAAGGGGAAAACATAAACTTCGGGTCAGACATAAAGCCTGGTGTGAATAAATCTATTACATCTCGGTTTACTGATATTAAGTGAGACCATGCCCTTTAGCAGAACGGGTTCACCTCACTAATATTCTTTTAAAAGCATATCTTTTGCAAATCAAAATACCATAATTAAACTAATTATAACAACAAAAGCAAAAACATAAATGCATATATATCAGGTAATCAATGGACTGTCTGTCCGATCATTATAGTTTTATTAGGCTGACTATTAACCACTGGCTGACTCGGGCCTACCAGAGATAATATATATTCTAACTTTTGTTAGACACAATACTGGATGGTCTGTCCTTAACTTACTTCACCTAGGGTTAACCGATCCTAATGGTTTTGTGGGCTCACCAATAACCTATCTCTACTATGTGTATTCCTTTCTGTGTGTAACATCGTTTTAGTCTTACCTGTGACAAAGCCACACACACTAGAATTTTAGACTTATATTAGCTCGGGGCTACTAGCTAAAGTATAGGACGCGGCCCCACACCATCTAGTCATTTAATATCTGAGTCATATACTTAGGGCTAACCACCCTATTCAAATTTCATTTCCTTGAAAACAATCTTTACAAATGATTTAACCTTGAAAACATATCTTTTTAAAATAAGGAAACTATACCCTTTGCTTTACTCCAGATGCTTATATCATGATATATGCTTTACAAAATCAATGTTGATGAAAACTTAAAATCAATAGGATTATCTATCTCTTTAAAATAATTTAAAGCCCTTTTTAATTTAGAAAACATTAGGCTATAAAGCCAAAATAAATATCTTCAAAACCATTGTGTAAAACCTTAAACAATCTCTTTCGAAATCATTGAAAGCATCCCTTTCGAAATCATTGAGTTCTCCATTTAATCAAACTATAGGGTCAGAGGGAACATGGGCGAAAGCATCACTTTCAAAAGGATTGGTTTCAAGTAAAAGGATAGCGGAAGAGATAGCTTCGAAACCAATTAAAAGTATTTCTTTCGAAAACACAGTTTGAAAACAAAACAAACTACAAAGTATAAAAGAGGACATATTCGAAAGATATTCTTTCAAAAGACCTGGGGTGATGGCAACATGCTTCCGCATGATTACTTATGCCTTAAAGCAAAGCGCTCTTAGCTATGTCGAAAGGTATAGGTGCGACACCTTCCCTTTTGCATGTATGGGTTCAAAGGTTGTAAAAAGTGGCCTCTAACTAAGGCGCAAGGTATTAATGCGGCAGCTAAGGTGTCGAAGGGTTATAAAAGCGGCAACCCTTTTGTAAGCATACTTTAAAACAAAGGCGGGTCAACAGATTCGAAAGCTAATAAAAGTGGCTTCAACCCTTTCGCAAGCATGCCTTCGCCACCCAATTTCCTTCCGTCCAAACTCAATAAATTATAGGATCATTTTCACCATATAATGGGGGTGAATAGGGTGATACTAAAAATTAAGGCGGAAATAAAAACAAAAACAGAAAGTAATGCAGTAGAAATCACACACAGTTTTACCCAGCTTCGACAAAAACTGCCTATGTGCTGCCCCCAAGGTTTCTACTAGAAATTAGATAATCGGATGCTAACAAAAACACGTAAACCCGCGACACCTGCTAACTCAATTAACCTAACTCTAAGCTCAAAACCTTGCCACAACTTAGCCACTGAGTTGCGAATTCTCCAAACTACGCCATGTAGTTCGTAACCTAGTTAAAACTAGAGTTTGACTCAAATAAAAAGTAAAAAACAAGCAAAAGTACTAAATACAAAGCCCTAATATACTATTCGGCCCAAATAATAATATAAACGGTGTGGCCCAAAAAATTAAATGATGTTTCTCTTTTATTTTACTTCCTGCTTCATTCGTGCCGCCGCGTTTCCTTTTGCGATCTGAATTAGGGCTTTGTTCCAATTGAAGACGCCGCTTGAAATTGATCAATTGATGTGAAGATTTTGCTTTGATTTGCTTCGTCAATCGACTCCCTGGCTTTGATTGCTCACGGTTGCTTCAATTGTGTCGAGCACTTCTTCGGTTATGGCTTTGGTATGATTTAAATTTGCTATTTTAATTGATTTGCTAGTAATTCGACTTGATGATCATTTGCCGATGATGAATTGGGATTATATAGGAATTGATTTCCTATATTTTCGTTTATGCTTTTGCTATGAAAATTGATTTGAATTCTTCAATCTCTTTGCTCGGCTATTCAATTCTTGCTTGAACGATTGTGATAATTTTTGACTTGCTCATTGGTTGAATAAGTTTCTGATGTATTCGAATTTGCTTAAAGTTGAATTATTTCGTTCTTTTCTGCCATGACCTTGGCATTTGAATTGAGATTGACTTGATGAAGTTTGACTTGTTCACCGGTTCCATTCTTTGCTCTGGTTACATTCTTTGCTGGCAATTTTTTAATTTTGAATAATTCAATGGTGTTTGAACGTTTCTTTTTTTGAAACTGCTCCTTTACTTTGTTCGAACTGCTACAGTTTTTGCTGTAAACATGTAAATTGCTTCACTGTTTTGCTGGGTTACCCTATGTTGCCTTCACACCTGAATTGACATACATACATACATATATATGTATATATATGTATGTATGTGTATATATATGTATGTATGTGTATATATATGTATGTGTATATATATGTATGTGTATATATATGTATGTATATATATATGTAATTGTGCTTGAATTGTTTTGAACTTGTTTTTGAACTGCTTACTTGGTTTATGTTGAAGTTGAGCTTTGTACATGTTGAAATTGGTGTGTGGTCTTATTGAAGTCTTGCTATGTACCTTTCTTTGACCATATGAGCATATGCATTGCCTTATTCAACTGGCTCTGACCATCCATGCTGGTGTTTATACCCTTGTACTTGAACCTGCTTTCATTTTCTGTGTTCATGTTTCTAGGAACTGATCGGATGCATGTTTACTTGTTTGATTTCCAATATATATATGTATACATGTGTGTACACATATGTATATATGTATCTCTAAGTTGCCTCTGTATGCTTTGCTATTTTTTGGTTGTCCAATGATGATGATCTCTGTTCATGTTGTATTGCACCTGACCATGCCATTGAAATTGTATTCACCGAAGTCTTATTATCTTTGAACTCTTGGTTGCATGTTGTTTTGACCATTCATGTTGGTGTGTTCTTGTTGCCTTTGGTCTAGTTGAGTTGAGATGTTCACTTGTATTTGTTTTGATCTTCATGTGGTCGAGGCTATTGTCTTGCACTTGCTCTAACCTTTGTACATGTGAGCATGTTGAACTGCTAGCTCCAATGTGTATATGTGCATTGTTCTAGTCTGTGTTGCATTGTGTGGTGGTCTTGTTCTTGCCTGGTTGCAGCCCTTGTGTTCACCACTGCTGAGTTATTTTGGTATTGTTCCACTTGCATTTATTTCTGTCCTCAATTATGGTTGCATGTTGATTTACTTAAATGCATGTCTTGTGCACTGGTATTTGCTTCGAGCCCCTATGCACTTCATATTTTCATGCTCCATTGTGTTCATATGCATTACATGTTGACCGTATTGTATTGCACCTGAGTTGAACCCAGTCTTGGCTTGGGTTTGATCTTGTGCTCACTTGTCCCTGCAATTTTAACAAGCAAGTACATTAGTGTGCACGACCTTGTGGCATGTACAGTGATACACTGTGCATGTCACAAATTGTTCACGTATTTGAAATAGAAAGATGAATTAAAAGAATGATGACGAACAACCCAAATAACCGAGACAAATAATATTTTCAAAACACACACTTCATTGTGCACTGCAAAAATATTTCTTTTTCAATTTTACTGCATCAGTGTTTATTTTGCAGATAGTTTAGATGTTGGATACCGACTAGAACAAAGTTGAAGATCAAATACGAGTGATGAGTGAATATGTAGTGAGGTGAAATATGTACGTAAAAATTGTATAGTGAAAATTATGTTGTAAATGAAGTTGTAATTGAAAATGTGTAAATGTAGCGAGACCTCAAATTTGTACTATTTAATTTTTGTAATAAATTTTTTGTTGGAATAAAATATTTGTTTAAATAAGAATTCCGAGTTATTTATTATATTCAACAAATATTTATTTAATTATGTGACAAAATAAAATAGAACAATAACAAATACATTTAAACAAACATATATATGTTTATTATCATCAAACAAAAATCATAGGCTATTGTATTCTACAATCTCCCCCTTTTGATGATAACAAACATATATTAAGATTTTGACTCTATTAAATGTATTTGGTTTTGATGAATTCTATTAGCTCCCCCTATTTGAATGCTCCCCCTTCACATATGCATGAAAAATAATAAAAAGAATATGTAAATAAATAAAAAACAATAAGAAAAATGCAATGAACCTAGATGCAATTAAAAGTATGACTTATTTTCCAAAATCTTAACTTCTCTCCCCCTTTTGTTATCAGCAAAAGAGTAACAGTGTTAGATAAGAGTGATAAAGTGATAGACATTAATACAACATTAATACCTAATCGAGTATAAATAGTAAATTTCAAGAAAAATAAAACAAAAATCATAAATACTCTGTTAGGCACATATTCCACTTTAGAGTGATAGGGGTGATGTCGGCATAGAAAATCATATAGTCGTGTCCATTTGTGGTATATTTATGACAGGAATTTGAATAATTACTAACCATGCATAACCGTTAGGACTTTTAAATGAGATTAGTAGTATTTCCAATTTTTATTAAAAAATGAATCTCAAGTATCTTCTAACCATGCATAACCGTGAGGACTTTTAAATAAGGTTAGAATCAACTCACCTATTTAATAATCAATTTTGATATGTGTTCCATACATGCATAACTATGAGGACTTTTAAATGAGCATGAAAGCACATAATCAAAGATTCCAAGTAGTTCACCCATGCATAACCGTGAGGTCTTTTAAATGAGAGTGGGTACTTTTGGATAATTTTATTGCTAATTAATTAAAAAAATAAATAATTTCCTTTTTAAATACCACATTTTGACATACTATATTGGATTTTGATGAGTGATTGTCGTTGTAATATGATAGGAATAGAGATGGTCTTGGAATTTTTACCAACCAAAGTTATTACAAATTTTGTTTAAATTTTTAAAGAAATTTACTGAATATATTGTCTCAAGTCATAATGTGTGATTAATATCATCACTCATCACTTTTTTCCAATCACTATTCATCTTTTCGGTAATCGATAGGGAGTCAGATTTGTTAACATTGGCATTTAAATCCAAAAAAAATATAAAATCACATTTCTAAAATGCCTAAACTGAGACGAAGTCGACAAAAACTATTTTCTGGAAGGGGTTTTGTAAAAATGTCTGCCAATTGAGAATCAGTTGAAATGAAATTTATGCAGATATATTCTTTGGAAATATGATCTCTAATGAAATGATGTCTAACATCTATATGCTTGGTGCGAGAATGATGTACATGATTATTTGTGAGATCAATTGCACTTTTGCTATCACACATAATTGGAACTCGTTTAAAATTTAGACCATTGTCTTGCAACGTTTGTATCATCCATAAGTTTTGAGCAGAGAAACCACTTAAAGCAATATACTCTGCCTTAGTGGTAGATAATACAATACAATTTTGTTTTCGACTTGACCATGCAACTAACGAATGTCCCAACATAAAACACGTTCCACTAGTACTTTTTCTATCAACTAGACTACTAGCATAGTCTGCATATGAATACCCTTTTAACTCAAAGTTATCATTAGTTGGATACCATAGACCAAAACGTGGGGTGTGCAACATATATCTTATAATCCTTTTTACAGCCGTTAAATAAGATTCTTTTGGATTTGATTGAAATCGTGCACATAAACAAACAGAGAACATAATGTCAGGTCTAGAAGCAGTAAGATAAAAAAGTGATCCAATCATACGTTGATATTTCTTTTGATCAACTACCTTACCTTTTTCACCCTTGTCAAGTTTAATTGTTGTGCTCATGGGAGTTTTTGCAGTTTTAGCATCTTTCAATCCAAATTTGTTGACAAGCTCTCTGATATATTTTGTTTGAGAGATGAACGTACCTTTTTCGCTTTGTTTGATTTGAAATCCTAAGAAGAATTTCAATCCTCCTACCAAGCTCATTTCAAACTTTTCCTTCATGACTTTTTCAAACTTCTCATACAAAAGGTTGTTAGTGGCACCATTAATAATGTTATCAACATATATTTGAACAATCAAAGGTCATCATTTTCATGCAATAGAAATAATGTGGTGTCTACACATTCATACCAAGCCCTAGGGGCTTGTTTTAATCCATATAGTGCCTTTTTAAGTTTATATACATGGTTAGGGTATTCTTGACTTTCAAATCCTTCAGGTTGTTCAACGAATACATCCTCTTTCAAAATTCCATTAAGAAAAGAACGTTTAATATCTATTTGTCTTAGTTTAAATCCTTTATAACAAGTAAAAGCTAACAAGATTCTAATGGATTCTAGTCTTGCTACTGGTGTGAAAGATTCATCAAAATAAATTCCTTCAATTTGATTATAACCTTTAGGAACATAATTTCCAGATTCATCAAATTTATTTTTAAAAATCCATTTGGTTCCTACAACTGGATAATCATTAGGTCTAGGTGCTAGAATCCAAACATCATTTCGTTCAAATTGATTTAGCTCTTCTTGCATAGCCATAAACCAACTCTCATCATTGAGAGCTGTATCTATGTCTCTTGGTTCAATTTCTGAAATAAATCCACTGTATAGACACAAATCACATAAAATTCTAAAAGAGGAATGAGTTTGAATACCTACGGTAGGATTATCTATTACCAATTCTGAAGGATGATCTACTTTGAATTTTAATCTTTTTGGTTCCAGATTTCTTTGGACTTCTTCCATGGTTGCGGTTTCTTTGGATTTTCACTTTCATCCTTTTCGTTTCCTTCTTCAACTTTTCTTTTGATTGTTTCCATGCTTTGATCATCAATGCCTTCATCAAATTTCACATTGATTGACTCCACGGTTGTTCTCTTCTTTTTGTTGTATACTCTATAAGCTTTGCTTTTGGAAGAGTATCCCATGAATATGCCTTTGTCTGCTTTTGGCTCAAATTTTCCACGTTAATCACCTGTATTGAGAATAAAATACGGACAGCCAAAATTTTTGAAATATGCAATGCTTGGATTTTTGTTAAACCATAGTTCATATATTATTTTTTTAAGAGTCGGCCTAATCATGACTTTATTCATTACATAACAAGCTGTATTTACAGTCTCTACCCAAAAGAACAAGGGCAGTTCATACTCATTTATCACAGATCTAGCCAACTCTTGTAAGGTTCGATTCTTTCTTTCAACTACTCCATTTTGTTGTGGAGTACGTGGGGCAAAGAATTCATGTTTAAATCCATTTTCATCACAACAATTTTCGAATTCATAATTTTCAAATTCTCCACCATGATCACTTCTTAGCGAAATAATAGAAACTCCTTTTTCATTTTGAACTAATTTTGTGAATTTAGTAAAGTATGAGAAAGTTTTTGATTTTTTAGCTAAGAAGTATACCCACGTGAATTTAGAGTAATCATCAACCAATACATAACAATATCTCCTACCACCTAAACTTGCAATATCATTAGGTTCAAACAGATCCATATGAACTAGTTCAAGGACTCTAGAGGTACTTACAATGTTCTTGGCATGAAAAGATGATTTTTTTTAATTTTCCCATAGCACATGCTTTATATAGACTTTCTGTTTTGAAATCATGTGATGGCAAACCTCTTACCAAATCTTTTCTTTTTAATTTGTTTAGCAGATTTGTAACAACCCGCATATTTATCGATTTTATATTTAAATATTTTATTTAAATATTTCATCATTCGTCGGATGTTTGTCCGAAAAGCTACTTTTTGCAAACAGTCGAATTGGGACTCGAGACCACCCCCATTGAGTCCAAAATGCCGTTTGCGACCTTTTTGATTATAAACTTTGATATGTTTGGAGCTAGTCAAAAATTTGACCATTTGCACTTTGGGTTTGGGTTTAGGTTCAGCCTCTTTGCCAACTTAACCCCCAAATCTGAACCACTCCTCCCCATTCTCCCTCACTTCCCCCTCATTTCAGTTCTTGAGCAACAATGGTGAGTGGAATGGGAAATTAGAATTCCCAAGCCCTAGTTTCCATTTGCAAATCAAGTTCTAGATCCAAATTCAAAGAGAACCCATAGGTATGCATCTCCATCTTCTTCTCCAACTCTTTCTCCTTTCAATTTCAGAAATTTCCTAAACCTAATTTAGGAAATGTTTCTCTTTTAAGCTTAGATTCAAGCTTGTTGAGTTGGAATTGAAGAGTGTTTGTCCTTGCCTTGCTCTATAGCTTCCTCTTCATTGTTTTTGTGTAAAAGGTGAGATTTTTATCTCACATCTATGTTTATAATTATCTTTGATTGTTAGGTATGAATTCCTAACACTTCTTCATGTGCATTTGCTCTTGATTTGGACTGGTTTTTTGAATATTCCGATTTTTGGGTTTCTAAGTCTAATTTATGCGAAAATCCTTTTATGGATGTTTGATCATGCTTTTGGTATTGCACCGAGGAGCATATAGGGCCGGGTTGTCGATTGGCATAAACCCTTAGAGCCAATGTTCGTCCGGTTGCGTTTTGGAAGAGTTTTCTCTTCATTTTGTATAGGCTGAAAAACAGCCCAGACATGATTCAGTCGACTGAATTCTCTGTTCAGTCGACTGAACCTGGAACCCGAAAGTTTCCAGGCATGATTCAGTCGACTGAAAACTCTGTTCAGTCGACTGAACCTGGAAACAGAAAGGTTCCAGAACCTGGAAAATTTCCAAATACAGGGTCAGTCGACTGAAAACTCTATTCAGTCGACTGAACCTGCTGTTTCAGTCCAGTTTGCCTTTTTGGATTGAATTCTCAATTTAAATCGATTAGTGATGATCCTATTTGTTGTTATCATTTATTTTCTTCATTGATGACTTCTTCTCGGGATTTCTAAGAATGTCGCTCGCCTCTCTTGTCTTCACAAGGTCGAACCCCGTACACCTCTGCGTAGGCGATCCTATCTGAAAAACATTCATCAGAATTTCTACTATGATGGTTTTGGGATTGATTTCTTTGAACTTTACTCACGTCTTCGAACGTGAATTTTTATGATTGATTGTTTCTATAATCACTTCTATGATTTGTCACTTCAAAATATAAAGGTTTTCTATACTAGTATTAAATATCAAAACTCTTTCATCAAAGCGATTTCAACACTATTTTAAATATCAAAAGTTTGTTTTCTCAAACCGATTTCCAATCTACTAGTATATACAAGCCTTTACTTCACTCGGATGAGAAATCGACTTAAACGACTTAGTAAAACGAGTGGTATGAAACGCTTGCGTTCACTTCGTCGGTTAGCTCTTGGACTTGTTCGATTGAACCCTTTTTGTGACAATTTTCTAGTGCAGATCTACAATCTGTTCGTAAATATTTGAGTTAAGCAAGTGGTTATGGGACATGAAGCTAAACTCTTATATTTACTAGCTTAGTGTAATCGACACTTCCTTATGATCATGATGATCATTCTTGTGATTTAGACTAGCGATTGAGCGATGTCTCTTTGTTTGCGAGGTTAGACTAGACACCATTTGTGTGATTTCGATTCACACATATCTCTTTATCTTCAAAGTTAGTCTATACCTCATTGGTGTGATTTCGATTCACAGATATTGAAACTCTTGTGACAATTTTCTAGTGCAGATCTACAATCTGTTCATAAATATTTGAGTTAAGCAAGTGGTTATGGGACATGAAGCTAAACTCTTATATTTACTAGCTTAGTGTAATCGACACTTCTTGATGATCGATGATGATCATTTTATGGTTTAGACTAGCGATTGAGCGATGTCTCTTTGATTCGGTTCATCGGACGTTACGCTGTACGACGTCGTTGTTCCGTTTTATCGTGATTTGGTTCATCGGGCGTTACGCTGTACGACGTCGTTGTTCCATTTTACTATGTGTTGGTTCATCGGACGTTACGCTGTACGACGTCGTTGTTCCATTTTCTTATGCGGTGGTTCATCGGATGTTACGCTGTACGACATCGTTGTTCCTTTTTATTGTGCTTTGGTTCATCGGACGTTACGCTGTACGATGTCGTTGTTCCTATTTATTTTGTCTTTGGATCATCGGACGTTACACTGTACGACGGCGTTGCTTCGGATTATTTGATTTCTGGATATTGATATCTGGAATTTATGTTTCACCAGCATTTACGATGGGCATTGATATGTATGTCATTTATTGTGGCTTGGTGAATTAAATTAAGAATATGACATTCTTTTTAATATTTGAGAAGATTCTTGTGATATTGATTAATCTCTGGATTGATTTTCGATTAGATACTTACCACAGTATGACTTTATGGTTATCATACGTTTTTGTCATATCTCTTATTCCATATCACTTTATCTGATATTTATAGCTAGACTGATCCGTTTATTATTTTCTTCTTAAATAATACTCGGGTCAGACTGAGATTTTACAGGTGCTTCCTCATGACTTCTTATCTGGAGCCATCATCTGACTTTTGGCTAACTACTCTAGTTTAGTAGTTTTTGTTGTATACATTTGAGATTAGACTCCTTGATGTATACATATTCTATTGTCTTGCACTTGTATCTATTCTTTTGTGTTATTGTGGATCTTATTTGACCACTACTCTGATGTGCACTTTTAGGTGTAATATTCATATCTTATTCCGCCTTTGTGATATGAATTGTCTGTGACTGATTTGTGTTATGTTTATTTCTATATTTGTTTCCGAAGATTATATATAGCCACCGTGTGATAGCTTTGTGGTTGTATCGGTATGTCGGATTTCCTCCTTAAAAGATATGCATTCTATTCTATCTGACATATCGGTGCTCACACAAAGAAGTTACATGGATGGTCGCTCCTCAACAGCCTTATTCTCCATGCTAATTGACAGCACTACACCGTAGTGTTCTTGGTTAGCGTGGGTATAGAGGTTGGGCGTCACAAGATTCATGCTAGCATGTCCTAATTATCTATGCCATAAGTTTACTTCTACATCCTTAGCTATCAAACATTTTGAAAGAGTGAGATCATCAAAAGATAGAGAGTATATATTACCTTTCCTCTTACCTGAAAATAAAGTTTCTTTTGATGATTGGTCAACAATTTTTTTCACAAATCAGAATAAAAAACAACATTCATCCCCTTATCACATAACCGGCTGATTGAAATCAGATTATGGTGCAGGTTTTCAATATAATATATCGTTTAAGGTAAACATACCGTTACCTACTTTACCTTTACTGATAATTTTGCATTTATCGTTGTTGTCCATTGTGACTTTTCCACCTTTGTACTTCTCTAGGCTAAGGAACTTTTATTTGTCGCCCGTCATGTGCCTGAAACAGCCAGAATCCAAGTACCACTCTTGTTGTTCCTTAGCCTGCCAACAACCTATACGAGAAAAGAGTTTAGTGACCTATTTGTTTTTATAGGTCCATGATTGTTGGTGACAAACAGATTTGAGAAACAAGTTTGTGTAGAACCAAAATAGTTTATGTTTGTTCCTTTTGGAACCCAGATTTGTTTGATTTTAAGGGATTTTATATTCGTGCCTTTAGGAACCCAAATTGGTATAGTTTTCGTGCGTTTGGGTCTATACCAGCAATTATTTTGATTGTGTCCAATTTTTCCATAAATTATGCACTTGGAGTTGACATGATTAGTTTCGCTTCTACCTTTTTCAGATTGAGTATACCCAAGTTCTTGTCTAATAGTATTAAAAGTTTATTTCCCTAATAGCATATTTAGTGATCTTTTTCCTTTGGATAATTTTTCTAAAATTGTAGACAATTGTTGGACTTGTGACTGGAAAGATTCAATTTCATTCAACAACTAAGCGCGCTTTTTAATAGAATTTTCTCTCCTAGTATTTTCACTTTCTTTCAAAATCAGAATTTCATTTTCAAGCGATTTAATTTTAGTTTCTGATTTTTTATTTCCTCTTCTAATAATGGACACTTATCACACTTAGGACTCTTATTTCTATAGTTTTGAACCATTTGATAAAGCCGATTATTTAGTTCTATCAAACTATTTCTTTGTGATTCAATTTTAGCGTACTTCTCCCTAAGTCTTTCAAAACAGCCGTTTACTTTATGAAAATATATAAGTAATTGCGAGTGAGTAAGTTTTGATACCTCGCTTGGCTGGTCACCATCGCTGTCACTTGTTTCTCCTGAAAAGCACAGATTTGCTTTTTCATTCTCACCGCCACTGCTTTCATCATTATCTTCATCACTTTCATCCCAAGTTGCTGCAAAACTTCTCCTTTTCATTTTCTTTCCTTTGCTGAATCGATTTTGAGGACAATTTGGCTTGATATGACTAGGTTATTTGCACTTATGACAGACGATATCCTGTTTTCTAAGTTGTCTAGAACTTTGACGATTTTGCTCTTCAATTGTTGATTTAGGGCTGGATTTCCATATTTGTGGTTCCACCTTTTGAATCTCTTTATTATCAGTGCTAGTTCAGCTGCTCCTTCATCATCATCATCTTCACTTTCTGTTGTTCCATTGAGAGCTATTGATTTCTGTGATAACCCGGATTTTTGGTCATCAGATAATTAGATAATTATCTGATTTTAACTATTTAAAACATTGATTTATAAGTTAAACAAATAAATTATGTGTTGTATACATATGTGTTGATTTAAATAGAATTTAAATTTGAATTTAATTTGAAATTCAAAAGATAATTATCTTAAAATAAATTGAATTTAAAAATATATTTACACATGCAAAATACAAGTGTTGAGGTATTAGCATATGTAAATGACAAATGTTAGATAATTAAACAAGTGTCACATTATTACATTTTCTTTTATTATTAAAAATATTAGATAAAACAAGGCTATAAATATATCTATACTCTCTCTTTCAATTCTTTTCTATCTTCATTTTTAAACTCAAGAAAACAAAGCCTGTAAACATACTAAAACCAGAGAAAATATCAAACAGCAAATTTAACTAGATCAAGCAATTCATCTCAGTTTTTTTAAAACAAGATTTCATCTTCAAAACTAAATCAAGCAAGATCATTTCATCATCTAAGCTTCAGATCAAAAGCATTATCCAGTTTCAAAGAGATCAAAAGCATTTTCAAGTTCCAGTTTTCAAGTTTTCAAAATGCCCAGTTTCAAACTTCTCTGCTCACCATTTAACAGGTGAGTAAACATTTTTTTTAAAAGCTTAAGTTAATAAAAATCTGTTGCATGTGAATATCCTGGAATGTATGGAATGGATTATGCTTTGCATGTATGCATGAATGTGATTCCTGTATATATGAATATGATATAAGTGTGCATGTCTGTGTGCTCTACTCTAGTTCATAGGGTTTTAAACCAAAGTATAAATTCAAAAATCTTTCTCCAAATCTCTTATTTCTGTTAATGATTAAACAAATAGTATTTAGTTTAACAAGATCTAAGATTTAAAAATATTTTTAAGTATAATAGGTTTGAATTTATTTGGAAAATGGGAAAAGACAGTGGAAACCTTAAAACATGTTAAAATCAAACATCATGATTTGCTGATTCTTGTATATAATCTGAATCGTATTTGGAAACTAAGATTTTTAAAGGTTAAATCACGATTTTTAGTTTGAGTTTGAGTGAGAAATTCGAGTTTGATCAGATTATGGGTTTTGGGGATTTTCTGGTGATCGGAGGGTGGTGAGGCTTCGAGTTCGCGGCTTGAGGTAGCTAAGAAGTTGGCGAGTTTGGGAAAAATGGAGGGTGGATTTTTAAACCACCGAGGCGGCGTCATGGCGTCGGAATAGGGTTTTAAACCTGGGTTTGGTCGAGGCTGGAATTTTGATTTCCGCATCGTCTCTGGAGCACCGGACTTGTTCGAAGGTTGGGAAATGGAAGCGTGGTGGATCGGCAAAGGTGTGGACGGAGGCTCGTGATCGCTGGTGATCGGAAGCATCGAGTCGAGGAGGTTTTGGTCGATGTTCTACTGTTCCAGCTTGATCGATATAGCTCGATTTCGATTTTGGATTCGTGTTGAACTTTGGGTGGTCGGGATCGATGACGGGAATGGTCGTCGACATGTTGAAGGTATCGGCGATGGTCGGAAAGGCAAAGTTCAGGCGTACATGTGTACGCGTGTCAGAGCGTGTCAGTTGAGTTGGGTTGCTGTAGGATTTGAGTAGAAGGAGTTGTCTCGGGTAGGAACTCGGGAATATGATGGATTGGGCTCGGGTTTTTGAAATGATATCAAGTTTTGAAATAAAGGAAAATATGATACAAGTTTGTAAAAGCAATAGTAAATTATTAACAAGTTTTTAAAAGCTAAAAAAAATCAAGTTTTAACAATTTTCTTAAATCAATTTCTTTTAAATAATAAATGTTTATTTAATATTTGGTTGGTTAAAAGTTGTATAATTTATTTTAACTTAAATTAATTAAGATTAATTCTTAAGTTTATTTAGAACTAAATTAAATAGTGTAATTAAGTGGTTAATCAAAAAGATGAAATGTTTTTAATCATTAGTTAACTTAAGGGCTTAAGTTAATTTATAAGTTAAGGATAATTAATTTCAAAGGTTGTTAAACAAAATTAAATAATGATAATTAAGTAATTAATTAAGATAAATGTTTTATCTTTTAATTAATTAGGGTCTTAAGTAATTAAAGGATAATTAATTAATGTTTAAAGGGTAATTAATTAATGTTTAAAGGATAATTAATTAATGATTAAAGGATAATTAATTAATGATTTAAGGATAATTTTATTTATGTTTAAAGGATAATTAATTAATGATTAAAGGATAATTAATTAATGTTTATAGGATAATTAATTAATGTCAATAATTAATTAATAATAATAATAAATGGTTTGTAATTAATTAATTTTAATTAAGCAGAATTTAAAAGTAATTAATTTATTTGTGTTAATTAAATTAATTAGAATTGTATAACTAGTTATCTTGCTTATGGATGATTAAATTGTATTGAATGCTTGGAGTGATTAATATCTCTAGTCTGATAAATTATGATGTTCTATGATATGAAATGCTTTGGTTGAACTGTGATAATGTAAGTTATCTATCTGTGATGAATTGCTGTGAGAATATGACATTCTGAAGTTAAATTGAATTGTTTAAACTTAAATAACTTGGCTTAAAAAGATAGTATTGAATTCGAAGAGATCGGGATCGGATATCAGCGATATCCCGAACCACTTCGATTAGTAATCTATAATTCTTTATAGATTTGATTTGTAAATCGAATAGGCTGGAATGGAATAAATTAAGTAACTGGACCATTGAAACTAAGAAACGGTACTTAGATATTATTTTGTGAAATAAGTGTTTGACTATAATAAGATAAGAACTCGTAGTGATGGACGAGTTACCCTGGTTTCAAAGAAGTTTTTATCTCAGTATTTCAAGTATATCGGTTTACTCACGCTGGTTTCCAGCATGACTCGGGTGTTACTTTATTGTAATGCTCGGGTCAGACCGAGTATTACAGATTTCCAGGTAAGGACGTTCTATAGTTCAGGAGACGAGCTAGATGGCAGAGACGTATGGAGTATATTCCGCTGTGTATTTGAGATTGTATTGATAGTAGTCAGGGACAAGTTGTTATAACTGTCCAGTTTATTTGTGAATGATTGTACTCTGATATATTGTCTGTAAATTGACAGTTACAGCTTTTCTTGTGTAAATGTTGTTATTTGATATTATATTTTGTTCCACTGTGATTGTGAGATTCTATGCTGTTGTTTTCTGTTTCTTCTTCGACCTCTTTTTCTTCTTTACCCTAACAATCTGGGATTTTCGGCGTTCGATTTCTCGGCACTTCTACAGTGAACATATTAGTGTCGAATTTTCGGGCTCGAAAATTTCGGGTTGTTACAATTTCTTTCATGTATCTTCTCCATCACGTTCATCCTTGAATTTTATTTCTAGCTCATAAGTGGTGAGTTTCCGATGAGTTCTTCAACTTTAACCTGTTTTAGATCCTTTGATTCTTGGATGGCAGTCACCTTTGCTTCAAAATTTCTTAGAAGAGTTCTGAGGATTTTTTGGACTATTTCCAGTTCTGTGTATGGTCTTCCTAGGGATTTTGATTTGTATACAAAATTAGAAAGTCGTCCATACATTTCTTTGACACTTTCATCCTAGTTTTCCAATATACATATTCACCATTGAACATTGGTGGTCTAGCTATGGACTGACCTTCAGCAAAAACATTTTTAAAGAAGCCATTTAAAAAATCAAAATTTTTCTTAAAAAAAATACTTTTTGTTCATAGCTCCAATACCACTTGTAAGATCGTTTTCACCCTAGAGGGGGTGAATAGGGTGATACTAAAAATTAATGCGGAAATAAAAATAGAAACAGAAAGTAATGCAATAGAGATCACACAGTTTTACCCAGCTTCGGCAAAAACTGCCTATGTGCTGCCCCCAAGGTTTCTACTAGAAATTATATAATCGGATGCTAACAAAAACACGTAAACCCACGACACCTGCTAACTCAATTAACCTAACTCTAAGCTCAAAACCCTGCCATAACTCAGCCATTGAGTTGCGAATTCTCCAAATTACGCCACGTAGTTCGTAACCTAGTTAAAACTAGAGTTTGACTCAAATAAAAAGTAAAAAACAAGCAAAAGTACTAAATACAAATCCCTGATAAACAATTCGGCCTAAATAATAATATAAACAGTGCGGCCCAAAAAAATAAATGATGTTTCTCTTTATTTTGCTTCCTGCTTCATTCGTGCCGTCACATTTCCTTTTGCGATCTGAATTAGGGCTTTGTTCCAATTGAAGACGCCCCTTGAAATTGATCGATTGAAGTGAAGATTTTGCTTTGATTTGCTTCATCAATCGACTTCCTGGCTTTGATTGCTCATGGTCGCTTCAATTGTGTCGAGTACTTCTTCGGTTATGGCTTTGGTATGATTTAAATTTGCTGTTGTAATTGATTTTCCAGTAACGTGACTTGATGATCATTTGTCGATGATGAATTGGGCTTATATAGGAATTGATTTCCTATATTTTCGTTTATGCTTTGGCTATGAAAATTGATTTGAATTCGTCGATCTCTTTGCTCGGCCATTCAATTCTTGCTTGAACGATTGTGATAAGTTTTTACTTGTTCATTGGTTGAATGTGTTTCTGATGTATTCGAATTTGCTTAAAGATATTTAAATTGTTCTGTTCTTTTCTGCTATGACCATGGCATTTGAATTGAGATTAACTTGATGAAGTTTGACTTGTTCACTAGTTCCATTCTTTCTCTAGTTACATTCTTTGCTGGCAATTTTTGAATATTCAATGGTGTTTGATCATTTTTTTTCGAAACCGCTCCTTTAATTTGTTCGAACTGCTACTGTTTTTGCTATAAACATGTAGATTTCTTCACTGCTTTGTTGGGTTACCCTGTGTTGCCTTCACACTTGAACTGACATACATACATACATACATACATACATATATATATATATATATATATCTGTGTGTGTGTGTGTGTTACTGTGCTTGAATTGTTTTGAACTTGTTTTTGAACTGCTTGCTTGGTTTATGTTGAAGTTGAGCTTTGTACATGTTGAAATTGGTGTGTGCTCTCATTGAAGTCTTTCTCTGTACCTTGCTCTGGTCATATGAGCATATGCATTGCCATATTCAACTTGCTCTGACCATCCATGCTAGTGTTTATACCCTTGTCTTGAACTTGTTTTCATTTTTGTGTTCATGTGTGTTCATGTTTTTGGGAACTGAACTGATGCATGTTTACTTGTTTGATTTCCAATATATATGTATACATGTGTGTACACATATGTATATATGTATCTCTGAGTTGCCTCTACTTGCTTTGCTGTTTGTTGGTTGTCCAATGATGATGATCTCTATTCATGTTGTATTGCACCTGACCATGCCATTGAACTTGTATTCATTGAAGTCTTGTTGTCTTTGAACTCCTGATTGCATGTTGTTTTGACCATTCATGCTGGTGTGTTCTTGTTGCCTTTGGTCTAGTTGAGTTGAGATGTTCTGTAACAACCCGCAAATTTTGAAAATATTTTAAATGAAGATTTATTTGAAACTTTGAATTTACCTATTTATAATTTCATAAACTTGGAAAATTTAAAGTATAATTTTGGTTTTGATGTGAATTTTTTCCAAATTTAATAAAATAAAGATTTTTCTTAAAATACAAATTTTGGTCAACTTTGGTCAAAGTTTGACTTTCTGTGAAAATTTTAAATTTTGAAATTTTAACTTTTTTTTTGAAGATGAATTTAATTCTAACATTTTCCCAGTTTTTCGTTTTGTAAATTTTGATGTTTACTTCTTGAATTTTGCAACCTTTGGCGTATTACACGCAGTTATTTTCCCTACAACTTCTATTTTATTTTTATTGTGATTTGTTTGGGCTTAGACCTTTGGGCTAGAAAACCTTTAGTTAGATGAGTAGCCTATATATAATCTCCTAGGGTTTTGGCTAGCCTCCACATCCATTCATTTGTGCCTCCACAGAAAAGTGTAAGTCTTCTTCTCCTTCTTCTTCCTCCTCTTTCCAAAACCCTATATCTTCTTCTCCACAACTCCTCTTCTCCCAATATTTGCCATCACCTTCACCACCTCCTCTCATCTTCTTCTCTTCTCTCCTATTCTCCACCTCTTCCCAAAACCCTAGACCTTCCTCTTCCAAACCCTAGTTGTGACCTCTTCCCTACCCAAAACCGACCACCATCAACAAATAGCATCCCCATAGCCGAGCACAACCCTTTGCCTCCCCTTCCTTTTGCCTTCCTAGCTGTGAGCCTTGCCCTAGAGATGATGGCCGAACCCAAAAACCCTAGCCTAACCCTAAACCTAGCTATGGCCGAACCCACCTAATCCAAACATAGCCTAGACCAAACAAAAACCACCTCTAGACCAAGCCTATGCAAACCCTAGACAAGCCCTCTTATGTATTTTGCAAATATATATTTTTCTATTTTATTTTTCTCTGTAAAATTATTTGTTTACGTATGGAATTTATTTATTATTTTTCAAGCTTTAGATTTGGATTCTTCTCTCACTCAAACTGGTCCGTAGTTTGTTGATTTTTGTGTTGCGCTTTGAATCACTTTTCCAACCAAAGAAAGGTGAGAAATCACACTTGACATACGTGCTTATATATTTGATGAATTTATGACAATTGAACCGTATGGATATGTATATGCAAGTTTGACATTTCACCTATGATTTTATCATGTTATTTCATGTGTTATATCATGTTATTTCATTTGTTTATATCATATTACTTCATATGTTATATCATGTTATTTCATATGTTTATATTATGTCATTCATATGATTTTATTTTTTATTTCATATCATATTATTTCTGTTTGATCATATGTCATGATATGTTGAATATTTTTATGTTTATTTAATATTTTGGAATCACACTGCAAGTTCCTTCATTATGGGTTGAAATGATACATACCCGAACGATCTTTAGAGTAAGGAAAAATTGTTATGGGCTGCTTGAGCAATTTTATTTGACTTGGGATTGCGGGTTTGAAATGATATAAAACCTGGAAAAGTAATAAATTGCGGATTGAAATGATATATGTCCGTATTTACTTGACCCTAGGGTAGAGAATTTTATAAAGACTCCGTGGTTGATTTAAAATGATTTTCTAAAAAATATTAAGTATTTTGGATTTCTATATATGAATCTCAACTAAAATTTTATGTAATAATTTCTGTGAATTTGTTTACATGAGTTAAAATTTTTATAAGAAATAAATAGTTGGAAATGTAAATTTTGGAACCTAATTTACAGTATGAAGGTTAATTGAAATTTTATAAGCCGATTTGACTTAGTAATAGTATTTTATTCTAACCTATAAATTGTAAGTTTTAATTCATGTAATAGTGATTAAAATAAATGTTTCGTGAAAAGAAATGTAAGTTAAAACGTACATTTGACATGTAAGTTTTAACAAATGAAAATGGTATGATTTGGGAAATAAAAATGATAAATTTCATTTACTGAAAAGAAATAAAAAGGTAAGTAAAAAATACTTTTAACTTAGTATAAAGATTTATGCTTTAAAATTTAATGTTTTAGTGACAAAGTTATTAAATCAAAGGTGTGATTTCTTTAAATGACTAAATAGCTTAAATTTGAGTAATATAATAGGAAGAATAGAATGATTTTGATAAAAACTGTAAATATATATACACTATTTGATTTTATAGACTATTGTAGCAGGAAGTATTACAGTAACAATTCAAAACTGCTGCGATTTCTTACGGTAGCAATTCAAAACTGCTGCAGTTTCTTACTGTAACAATTCTGCACTGCAGATTCTTACAGTAACACTTCTGCACTGCTGCGAATTCTTACCGTAACAGTTATGCACTGCTGTGAATTCTTACAGTAGCACTTCTGTACTGCTGCGTTTTCTTAAAGGTAACATTTTCTGAATGCTACAATTTTCTTAAAGGTTACATGTATGGTTCTAAAAGTTACATTCTTAAAGTGCTATGATCTCTAAACTTTTATGTTTAAAAAGGTTTATAATTAAATGAATTTGGAAGTATTACTACTTTGGGAAAATGAATATTATTTTAAAAGAATAATGATATGGAATTTATATGGTTTAAAAGGAATATGTTTGATATGAAATATAAACCATTTGAAATTTATATAACGATTGGTTATTAAAGAGACCGGGATCGGATATGGGCATACTCTCTGTCGATACCGAAAACCACTTTAACAACTGTGTATGCGGTGGAGATTCCAGAATGAAGTAGGATGGTGGCGACGATCCTAAAGGTATATTTACGTGGACCTAACTCCCGTGAGTTAACATAAGGTGGTTAAAATAGGAGCGATTCTTGGGCCAAGGAGGTAGCTCCTCTAATCGGACACACTTCATCGTTAGCCATTCTATTACTTTGTGATTAATTTGGTGCACACCTTTGATTCGGGAGTGTGGATCGAGTTGGGCGGTAGTTGCGGCTATGCAGTTACCAACAACCCGGATGCGTAATTGGTATATCTACCCTGGCATTGCCTAGTCGTGCCATGTCACCTACCCTAGCGCGCCTTCTACGAGTTTGTTTTGTACCATACCTATGGAGTGCCCTTTGACGACGCCCAGTACGGGGGAGATTACGGTACTGTATATACTATGGGAATATATAAAATGTTTAAGGGGGATATGGGTAATGCCTTAATGCTATTTTAATAGTTTACTTTACTTTAGACATTATTATAATAGCGTATATTACTACATAGTAGACAGTTTAACGGATCCTTAGAGGATGGGCGATCCCAAGCATTCTTTAAGTTACCGATGCATTCCTTTATAGTTCACTTGATTGGATTTACATTTTATAAGTATGTATGTCCTGACTCGAGTGTTTTGTGTTTTGCTTCACGCTCGGGTCAGCCTGAGTTCCACAACTTTGGTTTCATCCTCTTTCGAAGCTAGAGATCCGTTGAAGATTCAGTCGTCTACTTGATATTTTATTCCAGTTATTTCCACGCCACTTTTGCTTTTGTAGTAGCAACTTATGTATCTTACTTTACAAGTATATTTGTTTCCAGACTTGGTATTATATATTGGTTTTGAGACTTTGTATCTAGGAGCTTCATGAACTCCTTTGTTATTTTATTCCACTGTGAAGTTATTCTAATATTCTGTATCGGTGATTTTGTGATTGATTTTATTTGCCCTAAATTTTATTAACAATCTGTTATTTTGAATTATTCAAGTCTGACATGTGTGGTTTATTGTCGATTTGAATGGTCCAAAATGGCAGGATGTTACAGTTGGTATCAGAGCTTTGGTTTTAGGCAAACCTTAGCCTAAGGGGCAAAAACTCATTAGAGATAGGGTAGAAATACCCTAGAATGAGTAAAATCAATCTTAGAATCATTCTTTGCGAGAGAACGTATTTTCAAGTATAAAATGGTTTTCAAATGATTTTTAAAAGATTATTTTGGATATAAATTTTTTTTTCTTGTTTTAAAATTCCTTTTCTTAGAATTTTTCCTTCCTTTCGAATCCACCTTGTTTTATATAATTCTTTGATTAGGATTTCCACTCTAGTTGGGTCTTTTCTTCTATCTTTTCCTTTATCTTTGTCCTAAAAAAAATTCATCCTTGAATTTCCAGGATGAATTGTAGGAATGCCAGAGGTCGTGGTGTTTCCCCAGTTCTAGCACCAGTTGCACCCGTTAGGTTTACTACTCTTTGTAAGGAGTTCACCTAGTTAGGTGGTACTAAGTTTTCAGGATCAGAGACCATCATTGAGGCTCAGCAGCGGCTGAGAGGTTTGGAAAGGATTTTTGCTGGTTTGGAGATCACTGATGCTCAGAAGCGCCAGTTAGCAGCATGACAGTTGAAGGAGGCAGCACTAGATATGAGAACTCCACTTCTAAGGAATCATTTGTTGCTCGTGCACCTTCATCTCAGCCGTCTTCTAGCAACTCTAAGAAGAGAAAGTCAAATTTCTAGCGTCCGAAGCAGAATTGGCTCAAGAATCCAGGTTTAGGATGTTCTTCTTCCTGAAAGCAGCTTATTGATCTTTCTTCCATCACTTGCTTTAGGTGTGATCAGAAAGGCCACTATGCCAATAGTTGTCATACTTTAGCCGGAGCTGTTGTTCCTCAGCTCAAATGACTAGGCGTGATCTTTGCCACGTCTGTTTGCAGCCTGGCCACTTCAAGAAGGATTGTCCCTTATATCAGAAGGGCAAGACATCTGGAGTCTTTGCCATGACTTCTTCCACTCATGCTCCGCCTACTCCACCCGCCCCTAGTGATACCCAAGGTACTCTCCAAAGCACCTTTCCCTTGTTTAATCTTCATGTTCGTGTTTTATTTGACATTGGAGCTTCGCATAGTTTCATTTCTGTGGATCTTTGTGATAAGTTTGAGCATATCCTTTCACCTAAGTTTGCATCCAAACCTTTATGTGTTACTAATCCTATTGGTGGCCCCGCAAACCTTAGTAGGATTTGTAACAATATGAAACTCTGCCATTCTGACCATCGCTTTTCTCGAACTTTCTATGTCCTTGGTTTCGATGCTTTTGATCTATTGCTTTGAGGAGATTGGCTGAAAACGCATGAAGTTGTTATCTCTTGTAAAACCCAGACTGTTTCTCTTGTTGATGATTTTGGAAACCCTTTGGTGATTCAGTGCTGAAAGCCTCAAGATCTTGCAGGCAGTTTTATCTATTCTCTTGATTCCTCTCCTAGTGACTTTGATTCTACTCATGTGGTCAAACTCTATCCCGATGTATTTGGTGAAGTCACTTCTTTACCTCCTAAATGGGAAATCGAATTTCATATTGATCTCATTCCTGGAGCTCAACCTATAGTTCTTCCTCCTAGAAGAATGGCACCCCTCAAGAAGGTTGAGTGGAGGAAGCAAATTTAAGACTTGTTCTCCAAAGGTTTGATCAGACCTAGTCATTCCAAATGGGGAGCAGCAGTGGTTTTGCCACTAAGTCTGATGGTTCTTTGAGGATGTGTGTTAATTATAGGGAGCTGAACAAGCTCACTATGAAAAACAGATATCCAATGCCTCGTATCAATGATATGTTTGATCAGCTGTATGGCGCTACTGTATTCTCTCAGCTTGGTCTTGCCACTGGTTTCCACCAGCTCAGAATTGTTGAGGAAAGTATTCCCAAAACAGCTTTCCGTTCTGAGGATGGTTTCTTTGAATGGCTAGTTATGCCTTTTGGTTTGACTAATGCCCCAGCTTTCTTTGTCGACCTTATGAATCGTGTCTTCCGTGATGTTCTCAATAAGTTTGTTCTAGTTTTCGTCGACGATATCCTTGTTTTCTCTAAGACCGAGGAGGAGCATGAATCTCATTTGAGCTTTGTTCTGGGGACTCTCAGAAGTCATCAGTTGAAAGCCAAATTCTCAAAATGCCATTTCTGGAAAGATGAAGTCTGATTTCTTGGACATATAGTTTCTGGTGATGGAGTTTCTGTTGATCCAGTTAAGATCGCTGCAATCAATGATTAGGAAACTCCTAGGACTCCATCTAATATCCGTAGTTTTCTGGGCCTTGCCGGTTATTATCGGAGATTCATTGAGAATTTTGATCGGATTGCTGCACCTCTCACCACTCTAACTCGTAAGAATGCTAAGTTCAGATGGAATGATAAGTGTGAAGCTGCATTCAATGAGTTGAAGCGCAAGCTTACTTCCGCACCGATTCTTACCGTTCCAAATGGAAATGAGGGATTAACGGTATACACGGATGCTAGTCGTGAAGGTTTGGGAGCCGTTCTGATGCAGGATGGGAAGGTTATCGCTTATACCAGTCATCAGTTGAAGACTCATGAAGCCAATTATGCAGCCCATGATTTGGAATTGCTTGCCGTAGTTTTTGCTTTGAAGCTTTTGAGACATCATGTATAAGCAACCAAGTTTGAGCTCTTTACGGATCATAAGTCTTTGAAATATATTTTCACCTAGAAGGACTTGAATTTGAGGCAAGTTAGGTGGCTTGAGTTTCTAGCTTCTTATGACCTCGACATCAACTATACCCCAGGGAAAGCTAATGTTGTAGCCGATGCTTTGAGTAGGAAGAAGGCGATGTTATGTCAGCTTGTTGTTTCTTCTCCTCTTATGGATCGTATTATTGCTAAGCAAGATAAGGATGAGATGCTTAGGCTTATTAAGGAAAATGTTCGTAGCATAGTTAGTGGTAGTAGCCAAAATGGTAGTGGAGCTCAGACCGATGATTGAGGGATTTTAAGGATTAATCATCGGATTTGTGTCTCGAATGTCGATGGATTAAGCCAAGAATTACTTTGGGAAAATCATCGATCCAGACTTTCTATTCATCCAGGTGTGACGAAGATGTACCATGATATGAAGAAGCTGTATTGGTGGAGTGGTATAAAGTGTATTATCTCCCTTTTTGTTAGTAGATGTGCGACTTGTCAGCAGGTTAAGGCTGATCATCAGAAAATCGTTGGATTATTGCAACCTCTTGAAGTCCCCAATTGGAAATGAGAACAGGTTTCTATGGATTTTATTGATGGATTACCGAGGACTAGGAGAGGCAATGAAAGTATTTAGGTAGTTGTGGATAGATTGACCAAGTCAGCTCATTTCATTCCAGTTAGGTCCAACCGTTCTGCTTCTAGTTTGGCTGAGATTTATATGAGAGAGATAGTTCGTCTTCATGGTGTTCCTGTTAGCATTGTTTGCGATAGAGACCCCATCTTTACCACTCAGTTTTGGAAAGCTTTTCAGGAATCTTTAGGTACTCCTCTGAATCTGAGCACTGCTTACCATCCGCAGACCGATGATCAAATGGAAAGGGTAAATCAGATTTTAGAAGATCTTCTTTGTGCATGTGTCCTTGATTATGGAGGATCTTGGGAAGATCATCTCCATCTCGTCGAGTTCACCTATAACAATAGTTATCAGGTATAGTCTCAAATATATGTTTAAGGTTGTCTTAAACATTTATCTATCATATTCCATTTTTTGAACTCAGGCTAGCATCAAAATGGCTCCATTTACTGCTCTTTATGGACGACCTTGCAAATCTCCATCTTGCTGGATTGAATCCGGCAATCGTTTGGTTCTTGGTCCGGATATGATTTTAGAGGCTTCTGAGAAGGTTGAGGAGATTAGGAGGAAGATGAGAATTGCGCAGGATAGACAGAAGAAGTATGCTGACAAGCGTATGAGGAGTTTGGAGTTTTCGGTTGGTGATCAGGTTTTCCTTAAGGTCTCTCCATTAAGAAATGTGATTCGGTTTGGACAAAAAGGGAAGCTCGCTCCAAGGTTTATTGGTCTTTTTCGCATCTTAGAAAGAGTTGGTTCCTTAGCTTATCGTTTGGAATTGCCAGAGAAACTTTCTGAGTGCATAATGTGTTCCATGTCTCACATCTTCGTCGGTATCTCCATGACCCATCCTTGATTATTCAGCCTTCTTCTCTCGAGAGTTTGGATATTGAGACAAACCTTACCGTCGAGAGGTAGCCACTTCGTATTATCGATAGAGGTACGAAGTAGCTTCGGAGAAAATCTGTCAACCTAGTCAAAGTGCAATGGAGCACTAATGATCGAGATTGTACTTGGGAAACGGAAGAGAGCATTCGTGCTTCAAATCCGGAATTGTTTATTCCAGGTACTATTTGTTGTCCTACCTTATCCTTCTTTATTTTCTGGTCTCGTTCCTTTTCGAGGACGAAAAGTTTTGAGGGGGGGAGAGTGTAACAACCCGCAAATTTTGAAAATATTTTAAATGAAGATTTATTTGAAACTTTGAATTTAACTATTTTAAATTTCATCAAATTGGAAAATTTAAAGTATAATTTTAGTTTTGATGTGAATGTTTTTCCAAATTTAATAAAATAAAGATTTTTCTTAAAATACAAATTTTGGTCAACTTTGGTCAAAGTTTGACTTTCTGTGAAAATTTTAAAATTTGAATTTTTAACTTTTTTTTTGAAGACGAATTTAATTCTAACATTTTCCCAATTTTTCGTTTTGTTAAATTTTGCAACTTTTGGCGTATTACACGCAGTTATTTTCCCTACATCTTCTATTTTATTTTTATTGTGATTTGTTTGGGCTTAGACCATTTGGGCTAGAAAACCTTTAGTTAGATGAGTAGCCTATATATAATCTCCTAGGGTTTTGGCTAGCCTCCACATCCATTCATTTGTGCCTCCATAGAAAAGTGTAAGTCTTTTTCACCTTCTTCTTCCTCCTCTTTCCAAAACCTTAGATCTTCTTCTCCACCACTCCTCTTTCCCCAAAATTTGCCATCACCTTCACCACCTCCTCTCACCTTCTTCTCTTCTCTCCTATTCTCCACCTCTTCCCAAAACCCTAGACCTTCCTCTTCCAAACCCTAGTCGTGACCTCTTCCCTACCCAAAACTGACTACCATCACCAAATAGCATCCCCATAGCCGAGCCCAACCCTTTGCCTCCCCTTCCTTTTGCCTTCCTAGCCATGAGCCTTGCCCTAGAGATGATGGCCGAACCCAAAAACCCTAACCTAACCCTAAACCTAGCTATGGCCGAACCCACCTAATCCCAACCTAGCCTAGACCAAACAAAAACCACCTCTAGACCAAGCCTATGCAAACCCTAGACAAGCCCTCTTATGTATTTTGAAAATATATATTTTTCTATTTTATTTTTCTATGTAAAATTATTTGTTTACATATGGAATTTATTTATTTATTTTTCAAGAGTCGGATTTGGATTCTCCTCTCACTCAAACTGGTCCATAGTTTGTTGATTTTTGTGTTGCGCTTTGAATCACTTTTCCAACCAAAGAAAGGTGAGAAATCACACTTGACATACGTACTTATTTATTTGATGAATTGATGACAATTGAACCGTATGGATATGTATATGCAAGTTTGACATTTCACCTATGATTTTATCATGTTATTTCATGTGTTATATCATGTTATTTCATATGTTTATATCATATTACTTCATATGTTATATCATGTTATTTCATATGTTTATATTATGTCATTCATATGATTTTATTCTGTTATTTCATATCATATTATGTCTGTTTGATCATATGTCATGATATGTTGAATATTTTTATGTTTATTTAATATTCTGGAATCACACTGCAAGTTCCTTCACTATGGGTTGAAATGATACATACCCGAACGATCTTTAGAGTAAGGAAAAATTGTTATGGGCTGCTTGAGCAATTTTATTTGACTTGGGATTGCGACTTTGAAATGATATAAAACCCGGAAAATTAATAAATTGCGGATTGAAATGATATATGTCTGTATTTACTTTACCCTAGGGTAAAGAATTTTATACAGACTCCGTGGTAGATTTAAAATGATTTTCGAAAATTATTAAGTATTTTGGATTTCTATATATGAATTTCAACTAAAATTTAATGTAATAATTTCTGTGAATTTGTTTACATGTTTTAAATTTTTTATAAGAAATAAATAGTTGAAAATGTAAATTTTGGAATCTAATTTACAGTATGAAGGTTAAAATTTTATAAGCCGATTTGACTTAATAATAGTATTTTATTCTAACCTATAAATTGTAGGTTTTAATTCATGTAATAGTGATTAAAATAAATGTTTTGTGAAAAGAAATGTAAGTTAAAACGTACATTTGACATGTAAGTTTTAACAAATGAAAATGGTATGATTTGGGAAATAAAAATGATAAATGTCATTTATTGAAAAGAAATAAAAAGGTAAGTAAAAAATACTTTTAACTTGGTATAAAGATTTATGCTTTAAAATTTGATGTTTTAGTGACAAAGTTATTAAATCAAAGGTGTGATGTCTTTAAATGACTAAATAGCTTAAATTTGAGTACTATAATAGGAAGAATATAATGACTTTGATAAAAACTTTAAATATATATACACTATTTGATTTTATAGACTATTGTAGTAGGAAGTATTACAGTAACAATTCAAAACTGCTGCGATTTCTTACGGTAGCAATTCAAAACTGCTGCAGTTTCTTACTGTAACAATTCTGTACTGCTGCGGATTCTTACAGTAACACTTCTGCACTGCTGCGAATTCTTACCGTAACAGATCTGTACTGCTGCGAATTCTTACAGTAGCACTTCTGTACTGCTGCGTTTTCTTAAAGGTGACATTTTCTGAATGCTACAATTTTCTTAAAAGTTACATGTATGGTTCTAAAAGTTACATTCTTAAAGTGTTATGATCTCTAAACTTTTATGTTTAAAAAGGGTTATAATTAAATGAATTTGGAAGTATTACTACTTTGGGAAAATGAATATTATTTTAAAAGAATAATGATATGGAATTTATATGGTTTAAAAGGAATATGTTTGAGATGAAATATAAACCATTTGAAATTTGTATAACCACGGGTTATAATAACGATTGGTTATTAAAGAGACTGGGATCGGATATGGGCATACTCTTTGTCGATACCGAAAAACCACTTTAACAACTGTGTACACGGTGGAGATTCCAGAATGAAGTAGGATGGTGGCGACGATCCTAAAGGTATATTTACGTGGACCTAACTCCCATGAGTTAGCATAAGGTGGCTAAAACAGGAGCGATTCTCGGGCGAAGGAGGTAGCTCCTCTAATCGGACACACTTCATCATTAGACATTCTATTACTTTGTGATTGATTTGGTGCGCACCTTTGATTCGGGAGTGTAGATCGAGTTGGGTGGTAGTTGCAGATATGCGTTACCAACAGCCCGGATGCGTAATTGGTATATCTACCCTGGCATTGCCTAGTCATGCCGTGTCACCTACCCTAGCACGCCTTCTACGAGTTTGTTTTGTACCATACCTATGGAGTGCCCTTTGACGATGCCCAGTACCGGGGAGATTACGGTATTGTATAGACTATGGGAATATATAAAATGTGTTAAAGGGGATATGGGTAACGCCTTAACGCTATTTTAATTGTTTACTTTACTTTAGACATTATTATAATAGCATATATTACTACATACTAGATAGTTTAATGGATACTTAGAGGATGGGCGATCCTAAGCATCCTTTAAGTTACTGATGCATTCCTTTACAGTTCACTTGAGTTGATTTACATTTTATAAGTATGTATGTCCTGACTCGAGTGTTTTGTGTTTTGCTTCACGCTCGGGTCAGCCTAAGTTCCACAACTTTGGTTTCATCCTCTTTCGAAGCTAGAGATCCATTGAAGATTCAGTCGTCTACTTGATATTTTATTCCAGTTATTTCCATGCCACTTTTGCTTTTGTAGTAGCAACTTATGTATCTTACTTTACAAGTATATTTATTTCCAGACTTGGTATTATGTATTGGTTTTGAGACTTTGTATCTAGGAGCTTCATGAACTCCTATGTTATTTTATTCCGTTGCGAAGTTATTCTGATATTCTGTGTCGGTGATTCTGTGATTGATTTTATTTGACCCAAATTTTATTAATAATCTGGTATTTTGAATTATTCAAGTTTGACATGTGTGGTTAATTGTCGATTTGAATAGTCCAAAATGGCGGGATGTTACATGTTCACTTGTATTTGTTTTGATCTTCATGTGATTGAGGTCGTTGTCTTGCACTTGCTCTAACCTTTGTACATGTGAGCATGTTGAATTGCTAGCTCCAATGTGTACATGTGCATTTTTCTGGTCTGTGTTGCATTGTGTGGTGGTCTTGTTCTTGCCTGGTTGCAGCCCTTATGTTCACCACTGCTGAGTTATTTTGGTCTTGTTCCACTTGCATTTATTTCTGTCCTCAATTCTGGTTGCATGTTGATTTACTTAAATTGCATGTCTTGTGCACTTGTATTTGCTTCGAGCCCCTGTGCACTTCATGTTTTCATGCTCCATTGTGTTCATATGCATTACATTTTGACGGTATTGTATTGCACCTGAGTTGAATCCAGTCTTGGCTTGGGTTTGACCTTGTGCTCACATGTCCCTGCAATTTTAACAAGCAGGTGTATATCGGTGTGCACGACCTTGTGGCATGTACAGTGATACACTATGCATGTCACAAGTTGTTCATGTATTTGAAATAGAAAGATGAATTAAAAGAATGATGACGAACAACCCAAATAACTTAGGCAAATAATATTTTCAAAACACACACTTCGTTGTGCACTGCAAAAATATTTATTTTTCAATTTTACCGCGTCAGTGTTTATTTTGAAGATAGTTCAGATGTTGGATACCGGCTAGAACAAAGTTGAAGATCTAATACGAGTGATGAGTGAATATGTAGTGAGGTGAAATGTGTATGAAAATTGTATAGTGAAAATTGTGATGTAAATGAAGTTGTAATTGAATATGTGTACATGTAGTGAGACCTCAAATTTGTACTATATGAATTTGTAATAAAAATTTTGTTGGAATAAAATATTTGTTTAAATAATAATTCTGAGTTATTTATTTTATTCAAAAAATATTTATTTAATTATGTGACAAAATAAAATAGTACAATAACAAATACATTTAAACAAATATATATATATATATGTTTATTATCATCAAACAAAAATCATTGGCTATTATATTCTACATACACTACATACCAAGACTCTTGTTATCGTGTGTATAGGTTTCAATGGTATCGAAAGGATTATATGGTGGCGAAAGCAGATATATAGAAGTGGCGAATGGGTAAATTATTGTAAAACTGACTTTATGCTTTATAAAGTAACTCATTTTCACCTAATTTTCATTATTTGTCAAAACGTGATTGGTTGACGATTGCTTTACCAATTTCTTTCTGAAATTTACTACCGCAAGTCAGAAATTTAAATATTAAATAATTTTACATTTTAACCCATTTTAATTAAGTAAATAAGCCCATTTTTACTTGAAATAATTTATCTGACTCTCCTAAAATCTTAGGGAAAATCCAAAAAAAATCAAATTAATTCAATTTAATCATTTTTGTCCACATATCAAAATCTCAAGGTGAAAACATATTTTAATTATTTAAAATAATTAAAATCAAATTAAACATTTTCTAGAGTTAGAAATTCACCATAATTCCATTTTAACTTGCAAAATTATGAAACTTGAAACCCACTTCTAAAATAATGATTTTACATCATATTAAAATCTTAAGTCAATCGGATATTATACGAATGGTTTTCTAACTCAAACATAACACAATAAATCATATTTAAACCATAAATCATCAACATAGCATATAATCACTTTTAAACACTAAACATGGTATACACTTGCAAAAGAAAATGGGTTTACCTTTAAACCTAAATCATTCATAAAAAATAGAGATGTAAACTAATTGTTCACCTTGATTTGATGAAGAATGTTGAGATTTGGATTAAGGTTGATTTCCTAAGCTCTTGATCTTGAATCTCCTAACTTTAATCTTTGGTTTCCTTCTCTTTAATGGACAGTCGAACACCTTAGGTTTTAGTTTAGTTTGTAGATGCAAATGAATGAATGAGTGGAGAATAAGAGGGTTTTAGGGTATAAAAATAAGGCTCTTCCTATTTTCCCCTTCTAATTTTCCTCCTCCTTAAGTTTTAGTTTCTTATATTAGTTCATTCATAAGGCACGGCTCAAGTTTAATTATCAAATCTCAACCTCTTAACCTTCTACATTATTTAATTTAATTTATCTAATTGAATGTCTAAATAATGTTAACTAAAATTATGGTCATTACAGACTCCCTTCCTTAAAGAATTTCGTCCTTGAAATTACGATAAGGTACCCACAACAATCAAACGTGAAGGTAAAAAAACATACCATGAAACAAGTCGCGATAAGTGTCTCTAATCCTGCTCTTAGTTTCCCAAGTACAGGGTCTCTCGTCGTCACTCCACTGAACTTTAACTAATCTGACTGTCTTGTTCCTTAGTCTCTTCTCATCTCTCGCAACTATACAAACTGGTTTTCTAACTATAGTCATATCTGATTCCTCTACTAGATCTTCTAACACGGTCGGTGTAATAGTAGTCTCTTGATCTTGAATATACTTCCTTAGATGAGAAATATGAAAAACATTGTGGACTCCTGTCAAACTATTCGGTAACTTCACCCTACACGCGAGTTTCCCAATCATTTCTATAATAGGAAATGGTCCAACGAACCTTGGTGCCAACTTCCTTGATCTATTGAACCTGATCACACCCTTCATCAGTGACACCTTGACGAAAACATGATCTCCAGCTAAGAACTCTGAGTCTTTCTTTCTCTTGTCAGCATAACTCTTTTTCCTAGATCGAGCTTCTTTTACTCTAGCCCGAATTAACTCAATCTTGTCTACTGCTTATTTAACCAAATCTGAATCAAGAACTAATCTATCCCTTGTCTCTAACTAACAAACTAGAGATTTTCATAGCTTCCATACAAAGCTTCAAACTATGCCATCTCTATACTAGTCTGATAACTATTGTTACACGAAAAATTGATTAAATGTAGATGGTCTTACTATGATCCTCCAAAATCTAACACATAAGCTGTGATATCCCGGGATTTCGAGAAGTTTAAAATATGATAATCTCTAAATTTAAATAATTTTAAGTTGATAAAATTGTTATTTCAAATATAAATAACCAAATATAATAATAAGATGTTTTAATTATGGTATAGATTGAATTATAATAAGAATAATTGTTTAAATTATGTTATTTTATAAATTTGATTTTTAATAGATTTATCATTTCTAAAATTAATAAGTATTGTTTTAATATATTTGGGTATAAGAATATACGAACAAGACTTTTATTTAAAATAAGGCTTTTGTTTTATTTTTGTCTTCCTTAAAGAGATTTTGTATATAAATTTAGAAAGTGTTTATTTAATAGTAAATAAATACAAAAGATATATTTACACTTATAAATGAATTAAATATATTGTATATGATTTTATTAGAATATAAATGAGTTTTATTTTATTTTCTTTTAAAAATTTCATTTATATATAATATAGGAAAGCATTTATGATTAATAAATATATTTACCTATTTAGGAAATAAATATAAAAGCTTTTAAACTCTTTTTAAAAATAATATAAAATGATTAAGGACAAGTGTAAATTTTATATACATCATAAATACATGTGTTAACATAATAAGAATGGTTGAGACAAGTGTCATTTTCTTTTCATTTTTCTTTAATTTTTAATAAACCATAAATTAAGTTATATAAGCCTACCTCTTCATTCTCTTTTCTTTTCTAATCTCATTTTTTTCAAAGACCAAACCAAAACCAGAAAATGATCAAAACTGAAATCATCTTCAACCGGAACTAAAATCAAATCCTCAAACCAAACTGAGATTTTCTCAAACCAAAAAAAAAACTGAAATGCCTTTCTAAACCAAGTATCTACAAATCTGAAACTACCTCAAACCAAAAATATCAAACCTGAATTAATCTGCAAAAGCTTGATTCTCAAATTTCAAATACCTGAAACCATATCTCTAAAACCAAATCAATGCCTGAAAATCATCTCAAAATTCCAATTGCCTGAGCTACTTTCAAAACCAAGAAATATAACCTGAAGCCCTGTAAACAAAGATCCGTAACCATTGTTTTCAAGACCTGTAACCATTTGCCTGTTTCAAGACCAGTAATTAATGCATGCAAGTAAATCTGAAGTTTTCAAGAGCTTCTCAAATTTTAAAAGGAATCAAGGGAGTCAAATTGAAAGCAAGTTCAGTTTCAAAGCTTCCAGTTTTCAAAAGATCACAGTTTATAGCTTCTCTGTTCAACATTTTTAGGTGAGTAAACTTTTAAATTAAAACCTAAAGTATCTAATATTTATTGCATGTGAATTAATGTGTGGTAATTGCTTTGCATGTCTGAAATTATGTATGCTCTTGTAAATTTAAAAAAAAAATGTGTATATCTGTTAATTTTTAAACATCTAATTATTAGTTCAATACTCTGCCTTTAAACTGTGAACATGGAATTCCCTTTAGATTGATGTAGATAATATATGTTGGAATTAACTTGGGAATGAATGTTTGAAAAGTATATATATGCATGTTTATTTATATGAATACAGTTGTATGTAAGTATAGAATTATGCATGTGCTTGTATATCTGTTTTCCAGAGTTCAGTGTTTATAAATTTATCAAAAATTTCATATCTCTTTATCTGATCAATATTAGCACTTTGTTTTAAGACAAATTAGTTTAGTTTTAATCTAATCTAGGTACTAAAAATATAAGCAAGTATATATGTTTTGGAATATGCTTGTTTTTGTGAAATAACAGTAAGAATACTATAAGACATCAAAAATCAAATATCGAATTATACTAATTCAAGTTCATATCTGGAATCACCTTTGAAAAACAAGATTTTTAAAACAAAAATTACAATTTTTAAAATTGTATTGAGAGTGAATTTCTTAGTTAACCAGAGTTTGGGTTTTGGTCTAATTCTGTTGATCCATGCATCTGGGTTGCTCGAGATTGATGATGGAGCTAGGTGAAGCATTGGGGAGTATAGTAAAAATGGTTGAAGGGATGATAATCCACTATGTAGTTTAAATTTGCTCGAGATTTGTTTTAAACCTAGTTTTAGGTTCTTGCTGTAAATTGAACCACTGTTCTTCTTATGGTGATTCGAGTTTGAAGGGAATTCCGGGAAGTGGAAGCGCGTTGGATCGGAAATCTATAGCCGGAATCGTGGTGGTTATCATCATCGGAGGCGAGGGTGTAGAGGATTTTACTAGCGATGGGTTGGGTTTTTGGAAGGATCGAATTTCTCGTTTTCATTTCTCAGTCAAGTACGAGGTGCTGAGTGGTCTGGGATGTCGACAAGATCATCGGCGACTTGTTGGAAGTCTCGGCGAGGGTCGGAGGCGATCAGGTCGGAGGTGCACGTACATGCGTGTACGTTTGTGTCAGTTTATCTGGTTTTGGGTTTGAGTGTTTTCTCGAAGACGATTAAGGGAAAAATGGTTCTTGGCTCGAAGTCGTTTCCAGGGAGATACGCGAGTGTTTGAGTGAATTGTTTTAACAGTTTTAAGTTGCAAGCGAACAGGGGTAAATTCACCCGGGAAGGAACTCGAGGAAGAAGAGCTTTGGCTCGGGGTTTTATAGAATTGTACACGAGATTTTGAAATGAACTGTCAAGTCTAAAACAGTTTTTAAAAAATTAAAAACTAAACCCTGCTTAAAAAGAAGATGCAGATGTATTTGTTTTATTTCAAGTACAGCTAGGTTAAATCCAAAGTAAATATTTAAATCAGTTTTTAAAATTTAATAAAAGGTAAGATTTTAAATTTTAAATAGGCAAGTAAATTATTTTCTTGTAAATCCATTTCTTAGTAATAAATGTTTTAAATAAAACTTAATTGTATGATTGATTTACTTAAAAATATTAAGTTAAATCCTTAAGTTATTTTCAAATTTAATTTGGAAAAAGGTAATTAATAAAAAAATGTTTTATCTTAAAACTTAATTGAAGTTGATAATAAATGGAAATAAATAAAGAGTGATTTAATTTAATTAGTTAATGGTTAAGGATGAGTAGAATTAACAATTAAGTTTCAAGTGTTTTATTCATTTGTAATTAAGGATTGTTAATAAATAATTAAGGATAAGTAATTAATGATTATTTAATTTAATTTAATTAATGATTTTAATTAAGTAAGTTAATTACTAAGATCAAATGTTTTTAATGATAATGTTTTTATCTTAAGATTAATTAAGATTTTAAAGAGTTGAAATGAACCAAGTTAATTAAGAAATTTAAGTTTAATTAATTTATTTAATTAATTTTTGATAAGGATTAATTAAATGATTAAGAGTTAATTAAAATAGTAATTAAGAAGTACTTAATAAAGTTTTATTAAGTAATAATTAAGTTTTCTTAATTTATAATTAAGAAATTATTTATCTATAATTAAAGTTAATTAAGAATTTATTTAACTGTTATTAAGGGTTAATTAATTATCATTTAAAGATTGATTAATAGGTAATTATGGATTAATTAATTTGTAATTAAGGTTAATTAATAAACAATGTTTTATTAATTAATGATTAAGAAGTAATTAATTAGTTAATTAAGTTTAATTAATTAATTATAAAAGTAATTAAGGATTGATTACTTTGTATTAAAAGATATTGATTAATAATTAAGGTTTATTAATTAATAATTAAAGAATAATTAATCAAGGATTAATTAATTTGTTTAAAGGGTAATTAAGGATGAGTTACTCAGTTATGATTTAAGAAATGAATGTGATTTATTTAAGTAAATTAATTTGTTAATTAATTAAGGATAGTCACTTAGTAATTGATTAAGTATAATTACTTAATAAGATTGGTTAAGTGTAATTACTTAGTGTAAGTAATTGGTAAAAGGAATTACTGGATGTAATTGGTAAAATTAATCAAAAAGGATTTATGAAGTAAATGATAAATAATTAAGAAGTAATTAAGATTAGTTAATTACTGTTAATAATTTTTTAAGGTTGATTAATTAATGTAATTAATTATAGTTAATTAATTAATTAATGTAATTAATTAAGGATATTAATTATTATAATTAATGAGAGTAATTAAAGGTTAATTACTATAAATGATTAAGGATAATTAATTTGTTAAATTAATTAAAGGATAATTACTTTATGTAATTAATGGATAATTTAATCAAGAGTGATTAATGGTTAATTAATTAAATGGTTGTAATTAATTAATGGTTGATTAAGCAAAGATAGGAATTAATTCTTAAGTAATTAATTTAATTTAAGTTGATTAAATTAATTATAATAGAGATTAATAAATGGTTGCTTATGAATGATGGTTGAGTAGAATGTCTGATTTGGTTGATATCTATTGGATGATATACTATGATATATCTGTGATAAATGTGTGATATTTATCTATGTTAATGCTATGTGAATTCAAGTATTAAATTGAATTGAATTGTTTAAACCTTTAAACAACTTGGCCTTAAAGATACGTTTTGGATTTCGATGAGACCGGGATCGGGTTTGCTACATTACAGCGTGATAGGGGGTTCTCGCTTCGCGGTTTGGTGGCGAACGGGAGACTCTTACCCCTACATGTCCCATTGAGGGGTTGGTTGCGAGTCGAGAGGCTGGCCGTAAAAGCAAATTCGAGGTACCAATGTAAGCCACGGTGGGGCTGGGATGGTTGAAAAGCCTACCAGTTGAGGCCGCTGTCGATGGTTGAAAAGCCTAGACCGTTACATTTGGTATCAGAGCATTTGGTTGAGTGAATACCTAGGCTCTGGAGTGGTGTCTATCTTGAGAGAGCGTATTTGTAATTTTTACTATATATATATATCTATTCTACCTATTTGTTGGATTATCTGTTCGGGTTTTCCAATATGAGTTATAAAGGTAGATAAGGTAGTGGTGTGTAACACGACTACAAATAGTTGGAGTTTGAATGTTTGAGATTGGAAGTATCTGTCGAGACTGTAGACCGAATACCGTCTCGAGTGAACTTTGATTTGGTGTTCATTAATCTCTGAAGGAAACCTGTTAAGATTCGGAGTCCATCATTGAAGTATAAGTTGAATCGCGCTCGTGTGGGTGGATTTTTAGGAGTTTGGATCTGTCGGTTAAGCAGAAGTGTGTGATGATATCTCAGGGAGTAGTAACTGCGTGACGAGACGTAGTGACTATGGATATCTCCGACGATGTTTTCTTTTGGAGCAAGGAAGTGTGTCTGCATTCGGTATAGTGGCTGAGTCCAGCATGATATTTGTGTTTGGTCTGAGGTCCGAGTTTCTCCAGAAGCTTTGGATAAGGAGTCTTTGGCATCTGTGGCAGCAGTGCAGCTTGAGTGTTCTGTGTTCCTGTCAGAAGGTCTTTTGGCTTAGCAGTTTTTCTTAGAAGTGGAGTTCAGAAACTGCAGAGTAGATTCATTTTTCAAATGGATTGGTCAAGCAATATGACTGTTCTGATGAATTAAGAAAGAACAGTAATTTTTGGATATTGGACTGGATAGAATCGCAAAAGTGACTTGCGATAGTTTGAGTGTTCTCTTGGGAAATCTTTTGCTTGAGTTTGGGGCATCTCTAGTAGATATTGGAGTTATAGAGTTGTCAGAGATTTTCTGGAAAGTGTTGGTCAAGTTTGTGTTCAAGTTCATAGACGACATCTAGATCAGAGTTGAGCAGCGAAAGCTTGGTAGTAGTTGTTCTAGAGTGGAAGCAACCGGAAGTTGTAGTGTTTAGATTAAAGGATTTCTACAAGAAATATTTCTGGATTTGAGGCCAGATTGGCAGGTGCATCTGTTTTGTCTTTTTCCGGATAGGAGAAGTATTTGGAATCTACTGATGATTGTGGAGTAGAGTTTGTGTTCTGGATTTCTGTAGATCTTGAGAGGATCCGTTTATTGGATTGTTTTGGTCCTGTTTATTTCGAGAAGCATCAGCAAAGGTTGAGCTGATCAGGAAGGATGAAGGCAACCCAGAATCGTCAAAAGAGTTCTGTGGATTAGAGATGGAGATTTTGGAATTCGAAGTTAGAAACTTCATTGTTATTTTTTTTCGGTGAAGGAAGCAATTAAGATTGGATAAGACTAGGAAGATAGCTCCGAGTATATTAGATCTTTCTGAGTTTTTGTGAGGATATATGTTTTAGCTTCGGTATTGAATTGCCAGTTTGGATCCAGTAGAGCGAGTAACCCTGTATTTGTATCAGGAAACTCGGGATAATATTAGGTAGTTTATCCGGATCTATGTTCGGATAGTTAGAGTTATTTGTATAGCTAGAATTGTTTGTTTGTATGGATTGTTTGTTGGATGAAATGGTTTGTTTGGATGAATAGTTGTTTGTTTGATAGTGTATGGTTGATATGTATGTTTGGATTTTTGAAAATAAATTTAAAAATTTTTGGATTATCTTTTGTTTTAAATTTCGAGGACGAAATTCTTTTAAGGGGGAAGGAATGTGATATCCCGGGATTTCGAGAAGTTTAAAATATGATAATCTCTAAATTTAAATAATTTTAAGTTGATAAAATTGTTATTTCAAATATAAATAACCAAATATAATAATAAGATGTTTTAATTATGGTATAGATTGAATTATAATAAGAATAATTGTTTAAATTATGTTATTTTATAAATTTGATTTTTAATAGATTTATCATTTCTAAAATTAATAAGTATTGTTTTAATATATTTGGGTATAAGAATATACGAACAAGACTTTTATTTAAAATAAGGCTTTTGTTTTATTTTTGTCTTCCTTAAAGAGATTTTGTATATAAATTTAGAAAGTGTTTATTTAATAGTAAATAAATACAAAAGATATATTTACACTTATAAATGAATTAAATATATTGTATATGATTTTATTAGAATATAAATGAGTTTTATTTTATTTTCTTTTAAAAATTTCATTTATATATAATATAGGAAAGCATTTATGATTAATAAATATATTTACCTATTTAGGAAATAAATATAAAAGCTTTTAAACTCTTTTTAAAAATAATATAAAATGATTAAGGACAAGTGTAAATTTTATATACATCATAAATACATGTGTTAACATAATAAGAATGGTTGAGACAAGTGTCATTTTCTTTTCATTTTTCTTTAATTTTTAATAAACCATAAATTAAGTTATATAAGCCTACCTCTTCATTCTCTTTTCTTTTCTAATCTCATTTTTTTCAAAGACCAAACCAAAACCAGAAAATGATCAAAACTGAAATCATCTTCAACCGGAACTAAAATCAAATCCTCAAACCAAACTGAGATTTTCTCAAACCAAAAAAAAAACTGAAATGCCTTTCTAAACCAAGTATCTACAAATCTGAAACTACCTCAAACCAAAAATATCAAACCTGAATTAATCTGCAAAAGCTTGATTCTCAAATTTCAAATACCTGAAACCATATCTCTAAAACCAAATCAATGCCTGAAAATCATCTCAAAATTCCAATTGCCTGAGCTACTTTCAAAACCAAGAAATATAACCTGAAGCCCTGTAAACAAAGATCCGTAACCATTGTTTTCAAGACCTGTAACCATTTGCCTGTTTCAAGACCAGTAATTAATGCATGCAAGTAAATCTGAAGTTTTCAAGAGCTTCTCAAATTTTAAAAGGAATCAAGGGAGTCAAATTGAAAGCAAGTTCAGTTTCAAAGCTTCCAGTTTTCAAAAGATCACAGTTTATAGCTTCTCTGTTCAACATTTTTAGGTGAGTAAACTTTTAAATTAAAACCTAAAGTATCTAATATTTATTGCATGTGAATTAATGTGTGGTAATTGCTTTGCATGTCTGAAATTATGTATGCTCTTGTAAATTTAAAAAAAAATGTGTATATCTGTTAATTTTTAAACATCTAATTATTAGTTCAATACTCTGCCTTTAAACTGTGAACATGGAATTCCCTTTAGATTGATGTAGATAATATATGTTGGAATTAACTTGGGAATGAATGTTTGAAAAGTATATATATGCATGTTTATTTATATGAATACAGTTGTATGTAAGTATAGAATTATGCATGTGCTTGTATATCTGTTTTCCAGAGTTCAGTGTTTATAAATTTATCAAAAATTTCATATCTCTTTATCTGATCAATATTAGCACTTTGTTTTAAGACAAATTAGTTTAGTTTTAATCTAATCTAGGTACTAAAAATATAAGCAAGTATATATGTTTTGGAATATGCTTGTTTTTGTGAAATAACAGTAAGAATACTATAAGACATCAAAAATCAAATATCGAATTATACTAATTCAAGTTCATATCTGGAATCACCTTTGAAAAACAAGATTTTTAAAACAAAAATTACAATTTTTAAAATTGTATTGAGAGTGAATTTCTTAGTTAACCAGAGTTTGGGTTTTGGTCTAATTCTGTTGATCCATGCATCTGGGTTGCTCGAGATTGATGATGGAGCTAGGTGAAGCATTGGGGAGTATAGTAAAAATGGTTGAAGGGATGATAATCCACTATGTAGTTTAAATTTGCTCGAGATTTGTTTTAAACCTAGTTTTAGGTTCTTGCTGTAAATTGAACCACTGTTCTTCTTATGGTGATTCGAGTTTGAAGGGAATTCCGGGAAGTGGAAGCGCGTTGGATCGGAAATCTATAGCCGGAATCGTGGTGGTTATCATCATCGGAGGCGAGGGTGTAGAGGATTTTACTAGCGATGGGTTGGGTTTTTGGAAGGATCGAATTTCTCGTTTTCATTTCTCAGTCAAGTACGAGGTGCTGAGTGGTCTGGGATGTCGACAAGATCATCGGCGACTTGTTGGAAGTCTCGGCGAGGGTCGGAGGCGATCAGGTCGGAGGTGCACGTACATGCGTGTACGTTTGTGTCAGTTTATCTGGTTTTGGGTTTGAGTGTTTTCTCGAAGACGATTAAGGGAAAAAGGGTTCTTGGCTCGAAGTCGTTTCCAGGGAGATACGCGAGTGTTTGAGTGAATTGTTTTAACAGTTTTAAGTTGCAAGCGAACAGGGGTAAATTCACCCGGGAAGGAACTCGAGGAAGAAGAGCTTTGGCTCGGGGTTTTATAGAATTGTACACGAGATTTTGAAATGAACTGTCAAGTCTAAAACAGTTTTTAAAAAATTAAAAACTAAACCCTGCTTAAAAAGAAGATGCAGATTTATTTGTTTTATTTCAAGTACAGCTAGGTTAAATCCAAAGTAAATATTTAAATCAGTTTTTAAAATTTAATAAAAGGTAAGATTTTAAATTTTAAATAGGCAAGTAAATTATTTTCTTGTAAATCCATTTCTTAGTAATAAATGTTTTAAATAAAACTTAATTGTATGATTGATTTACTTAAAAATATTAAGTTAAATCCTTAAGTTATTTTCAAATTTAATTTGGAAAAAGGTAATTAATAAAAAAATGTTTTATCTTAAAACTTAATTGAAGTTGATAATAAATGGAAATAAATAAAGAGTGATTTAATTTAATTAGTTAATGGTTAAGGATGAGTAGAATTAACAATTAAGTTTCAAGTGTTTTATTCATTTGTAATTAAGGATTGTTAATAAATAATTAAGGATAAGTAATTAATGATTATTTAATTTAATTTAATTAATGATTTTAATTAAGTAAGTTAATTACTAAGATCAAATGTTTTTAATGATAATGTTTTTATCTTAAGATTAATTAAGATTTTAAAGAGTTGAAATGAACCAAGTTAATTAAGAAATTTAAGTTTAATTAATTTATTTAATTAATTTTTGATAAGGATTAATTAAATGATTAAGAGTTAATTAAAATAGTAATTAAGAAGTACTTAATAAAGTTTTATTAAGTAATAATTAAGTTTTCTTAATTTATAATTAAGAAATTATTTATCTATAATTAAAGTTAATTAAGAATTTATTTAACTGTTATTAAGGGTTAATTAATTATCATTTAAAGATTGATTAATAGGTAATTATGGATTAATTAATTTGTAATTAAGGTTAATTAATAAACAATGTTTTATTAATTAATGATTAAGAAGTAATTAATTAGTTAATTAAGTTTAATTAATTAATTATAAAAGTAATTAAGGATTGATTACTTTGTATTAAAAGATATTGATTAATAATTAAGGTTTATTAATTAATAATTAAAGAATAATTAATCAAGGATTAATTAATTTGTTTAAAGGGTAATTAAGGATGAGTTACTCAGTTATGATTTAAGAAATGAATGTGATTTATTTAAGTAAATTAATTTGTTAATTAATTAAGGATAGTCACTTAGTAATTGATTAAGTATAATTACTTAATAAGATTGGTTAAGTGTAATTACTTAGTGTAAGTAATTGGTAAAAGGAATTACTGGATGTAATTGGTAAAATTAATCAAAAAGGATTTATGAAGTAAATGATAAATAATTAAGAAGTAATTAAGATTAGTTAATTACTGTTAATAATTTTTTAAGGTTGATTAATTAATGTAATTAATTATAGTTAATTAATTAATTAATGTAATTAATTAAGGATATTAATTATTATAATTAATGAGAGTAATTAAAGGTTAATTACTATAAATGATTAAGGATAATTAATTTGTTAAATTAATTAAAGGATAATTACTTTATGTAATTAATGGATAATTTAATCAAGAGTGATTAATGGTTAATTAATTAAATGGTTGTAATTAATTAATGGTTGATTAAGCAAAGATAGGAATTAATTCTTAAGTAATTAATTTAATTTAAGTTGATTAAATTAATTATAATAGAGATTAATAAATGGTTGCTTATGAATGATGGTTGAGTAGAATGTCTGATTTGGTTGATATCTATTGGATGATATACTATGATATATCTGTGATAAATGTGTGATATTTATCTATGTTAATGCTATGTGAATTCAAGTATTAAATTGAATTGAATTGTTTAAACCTTTAAACAACTTGGCCTTAAAGATACGTTTTGGATTTCGATGAGACCGGGATCGGGTTTCCGTATACCGGATTTCCAGGTCTGGAGACCCGAATACCACATCGATCCAAATTAACGATAGGTTGTGAATCTCAAGTGAAGATGAAGATTCAGAGTGCAAGGGTTATTGTCGTTAACTCTGAGGGTGATTCCAAAACGAGTGTAACGAGATAATGCCTTCGGTTTCGTTCGAACCCGGAACGAACTTGTATGGATTGAATGCTTTCAAAACATCGTCAGGTGGACGATGAGCATTCTAAGTGATGTGTTCTGATTAAAGGTAATCATGACCTCAAGCCTCATCAACCGGGAATGGCTAAAACAGGGGAGGTGCAGCAAGGCTTCGTGGGTAGCGCCCACTGAGAGTAAGGTCATCCCTGTCTAGATGTCCCTTTTCTATTTCGTCTTAGTGGTACGGTTGCAGTACACAACCGTGGGGTGATTTTATTCGGAATTATCCAGTAAGGGATGGTTCCGGCTTTGTGTTGCAGGGGAGCGGGCGTACTCCTCGGTACGGTGATCTAGGCCACGTACTGTGACGGGCGGTACCCCAGTAGCCCTGCCATTGTATGGAAATCCAACTTCCAATAAGTGATAACGGTCTTGATTGTATACTTATGTATGCTGGAATTTAATAATGTAACAATTTCGGCTATTTCATATTTATTTGAAACCCTAGACCTATTATAATACAATCGAATTTCCTATCAAATGTTTGGTTAGCGTAAGGTAAAAACTTACCCATGTTTATGTGTGGGAAGTCTTACGTGATACCTTTTGATTTCAAAGGTTTTGAAGTTAAGCAAATTTAAACCGTTTACTCACACCAGACCCATGTCTGACCCAAGTGTTTATTTCTGTTTTATATAAACTCTTGGGTACTCAAATTTTTACGAGTAGCCAAGGGAGTCAGGTTTGCTTTGACAAATATTCTGGAGGAGCAATGGAGCAGGAGGCTTCGGCGTTCGTAGATATAGAATTCCGCTGTGTAGATCTCTGTGATAGTGTTTGTATTGTATTTGAGTTGTAATGTCTAGACAGATGTTTATACTGTCTAGTATGTGATGTATATGTTGTATAACTCTGATAAGTGTTGTATATTGTGTAATACTTTTGTTATTAATATAATTTATTCGTTCCGCTGTTTAGATTCTGTTGTTGTTTCTTTCTTTCTTCTCTTCTTTTCTCTTTCTATCCCTTTCTTTCTTATTAACGATACGACTTTCTGGTCGATGAAAGCCGGGTCGTCACATAAGCTCTTAACAAATCCTCTAAGACTTTGTTAACTCTCTCTGTTTGCTCATATGTCAGTGGATGCTAAGCGGTATTCATATTGAGCTTGTACCTAAAGTATCTTGTAGACTCTTCCAGAAATCGCTAGTGAATACAGAATCTCTTCCATGCAGTCTAACTATCTCATGAATAACTTAGCTAAATCTGGTGTTGTCTTGATCGACTTAACGGTTATAAAGTGTGCACTTTTAGTCAATCTATCTGCTATAACCCAAATACTCTCATTTCCTCTATTCGACCTTGGCAATTCGTCTATGAAATCCATTGAGATAGAATTCCATTTTCAGACTGGAACATCCAAATGCTGAAGTAAATTACTTGGTTTCTGATGCTCGACCTTTACCTGTTAACAGTTCAAACATTGCTTCACCTATAGGCCTATATCTATCTTTATACCTTCCTAGAAGAAACTCCTTTTCATATCATGATATATAGTAGTTCCTTCTAGATGAATAGTGAATTTCGAAAGACGACATTCTCTAAGAACTTCATTCCTAATGTTTCCCACACTCGGAGCACATAGTCGTCCTTTCTTCCTCAACACCCCTTCTAGTCAGGACTGAAATCTTTCAAGTCATCGCTCTTTGTTCCATTCCTTAACCTTCTGATCCGCTCAGCTAATAATGGATCTTCTACTTTTTTAGAAGCAATCCTTTCGATCATCATCGGTCGAACTTCTAAACATGATATCATGGCGGTTTCTCGACTAGAACAAGCCTCAGATCTCCATTATACTCTGCAAGTAGTCAATGCTTATAAATCTTTCCACTCAGCCATCATTGTTAATACCGCATTCTAATTTTTTCTGCTAAGTGCATCTGCAACCTTATTTTCCTTTCTTGGTGTGCACTCAATACCGAAGTCGTATGCAACTATGAACTCTAACCATCTCTTCTGTCTCATATTCAACTCCTTCTAAGAGAATAAATATCTTGGTGACTTATGATCCATAAACAACTCGAATCTTTCTCCCAAAAGGTAATGTCTCCACACCTTCAATGCGAAAATTACCGCAGCTAATTCCAAATCATGAGTTGGATATCTAACTTCATGCAGTTTGAGTTATCGAGAAGCATAGGCAATCACTTTACCCCTCTGCATTAGCACGGCTCCTAATCTTGTTCCACATGCATCTGTGTATACCACCAAGTCCTGATTCCCCTCTGGAACAACTAACACAATGCATTAGTCAATAAATATTTCAACTTCTGGAATGCTTCCTCGCATTTATCATTCCAAACATACTTCACCTCTTTCCTAGTTAGCTTAGTCATCGGCGCTGCTATCCGCAAGAAATCCCTAATGAATTTCCTGTGGTAGCCAGCTAATCCAAGAAAAATCTTTATCTCAGTTACTGTCTTGGGTCTCTTCTAACTATTCGTTGTCTCGATCTTAGCCGGATCTACTGATAACCCTTTCTCTAAGACTACATGACCAAGAAACTTCACTCCCTTCTTCCAAAAGTGACACTTTAAAAACTTTGCCTTCAGCTGACGCTGCCTCAGCGTCTCAAGCACTATCCTAAGATGAACTTCATGATCTCTTTCATCCTTGTCAATACGTCACATATGAATACTATAAAAATCTGTCCAGATGCTCTTGGAAAATTCTATTCATTAAGTCCACGAAGAATGCTAGCGCATTAGTTAGTCTGAACGACATCACTAACCATTTGTATGATCCATATCTATTCCTAAGCACTGTCAAAGGAATACTATCCTCTGCTACTCTAAGTTGATGGAACCCTACTTCCAAATCCAATTGAGAAAATACATTGGTTCTACTCAACTAGTCGAACAAATCATCAATCCTAGGTAACGGATATCGGTTCTTTATCATCTTCTCATTCAGCTTATGATAATCGATACACAACCTCAACAATCCGTCCTGTTTCTTAACAAATACTGCAGATGCTCCCCAAGGCGAACTGCTTGGTTTGATAAAATTCTTATCTTCTAAATCCACCAACTACACCTTTAGCTCCTTCATCTCGGTAGGTGCCATTCTACTTGGTGGTCTACTCGCATGGTTTAGCTCCTGGTACTAAAACTATCTGAAACTCAATGGCTCGTTTCGGCGGTAGTTCTATCACGGGCACAAAGACATCCACGAATTCTCTAATAATGAAAACTTGATTTAAATCGTCTTCTTCGTCCATAATGCCCAATAAGGCACAAGAATCTAAATTCGGGTATTCTACAGTGTGTATAAATCGATCACTGCAGCTAGAGTATTAAAGTGATATTTTCCTATCATGGAAAAATATTCTAGCATCGTACTTACTTAACCAATCCATACCCAAAATAATTTTGAAACCTACGAAATTCAACACATGCAAACTGCAAGTAAATATATGAACTATCAATTCAAGCTCTAAGTAGTCACATCTCATCCCAAACGTCGCATACCCTACTATCGTATTCGCAACCCTTAAGGATGTAACTAGGTTAGTTTAAGCTTATCTGCCAAACAATGAGATATAAAAAAATGCGATGCACCAGTATCAAATAGAACTCTAACTGGCATACCATGAACCAAAAGCGTACCTCCCAACACAGCTTTTTCTTTCTCCCCTGTTGTTGGCCTTGAGGTAGCAGGTTCCAATGCAAACACTTTGACTTTTTCATCCTTGGCTGGTTCCTTGCACTGGTTCTTATAATGTCCAATCTGATCACAGCAGAAGAATTTGATATTCTTCTTCGTACCACTTTCTTTCCATCTTCCGATCGACATTCATTAGCAGAATGCCCTTTCTTATCACACTTATAGCAGATAACTTATGACTTTCCTTCTTGGCTACTCCACTCTTCTAAGCTTTCTTCTTGTGGAAAAACTTTCTCTTCTGGTTCTACCCACCTTGAGTTTCCACTGATTTGTTACCATTAAAGAAAGAAAGCATCTCCTTATTCCTCAAATCCATCTCAACAACTACATTGCACGGATTCCTAATATGTGGTAAAGTTGCTTTAGCAAGCTCGGGTCTCAATCCACGGATCAACTTCTCATTCCTTTCGATAACTGTATCAACCGTAGCATATTTGTATCTCGATAATTCCTCAAATCTGGTAGCATACTCAAGCACTATCATGTCTTCTTGCATCAACTCAGCAAACTTCTAGAGTAGAGTTGACTTAGCATCTCCAACATGAATCTTTCCTCAAACCTCCTTCTAAATTCTGCCCAAGTCATGATCTCTTCAGCTACTCCCATAGTAACACTATTTCACTAGTACAGTGCTGCTCATTGCAACTGTCTAGATGCCAATATACTTTTCTTCTCATTGTTAAGTCTTAAATTCGTAAAAATCCTTTCGCAATGAAGCAACCAGCTCTCCACTTTAATTGCGTCCTTAGTCCTGATAAACGGCTTCCCTCCAAGCCTAGCATAATCTTAGCTCAATACTGCATAGTTATTGACCACCAGAGCTTCTCGGTTTCCTTCCCCAACATTTCCTTCAACTAATCCCACAGCACCTCCAGCTTGCATCATGTTGACGAAGAAGTGATACATATCAACTTGCGGTGCATCAGTGCCCACATTAGCAGCTTGTTCCCGACCTGGATTCCTTTGAGTATTCGGTCTGACGTTTCCCTTAGTTGTGGTGATTCCTCCACCAAGGTTAACTCTTCCATTCCTAGCATCTGTATCTTACTTCCTTTAAATCCGCATTCGAACCTTTGTAAGATACAGAAGAATAGCCTAAGGGAGATGGGAAGATGGAGATAAAGTGTATGCTTATATATAACAAATACAAGTATGTTACTATAGCGTTATGCCATACCCCAATCTTTATTCTAATTCCTTAGGATTATGTTTTTTTCAAAATCATTTTAGGTTTAAAATTTCTTTTTAAGTTTTCATAAGCCCATGCTCTGATACCAAGTTGTAACATCCCCTATTTTGACGCACAAAGCTAGCCGCTACACATACTGCAATCATCTATAGTATTAATTTTCGGTGACAAAATATGGTAATGTTAGTGATACCCATAATATCAGAAGCACGTGAATATGAAATAAAATCAACACAAATTTCAAAGCAGCTTTTCTGATTACATTTCAAATCAATATTTCGTATTCAATTACATAATCCAAAAATGATTTCCAGGTTTAGATAAATAAAATTGTTACAAAATACCCCAAGAGCGACATATAAAGATACCCCCTTGGACGATTAGAGTGCTAAATAAACATATCAGCCAATAAATACATCAAAGCGGAATAATAATGGATAGACTCCTGAATAGCTAATCCTTGCCTTCTACACGTCTTCAAAAGCTTTATTCGTCGCCTATTAAAACCTGAAATACCTCAAATCTTAGTCTACTCAAATTAAATTTTGTGCACCCAAGAGTTTAAGGGAAAAACATAAACTTCGAGTTAAATATAAAGCCTGGTGTGAATAATTCTATTACATCTCGGTTTACTGATATTAAGTGAGACCAAGCCACTTAGCGGTGCGGGTTTCCCCCTCACCGATATCCTTTTAAAAACATATCTTTTGCAAATCAAAATCCTGCAATCAAACTAATTATAACAATAATAGCAATAACATATATGCATATATATCAGGAAACCAATGGACTATTGTTCCAAACATTATAGTTTTATTAGGCTGACTATTAACCACTGGCTGACTCAAACCTATCTGACTTATAAAATATTCTAACTTCTGTTAGACACAATACTGGATGGTCTATCCTTAACTTACTTCTCCTAGAGTCAACTGATCCTAATGGTTTTACGAGCTCACCAATAACCTATCTCTACTCTATGAATTCCTTTCTGTGTGTAACATCATTTTAGTCTTACCTGTGACAAAGCCCTACACATTGGAATTTTGGAATTATATTAGCTAGGGACTAGTAGCTAAAGTATAGGGCGCGATCCCACACTATTCCCATCTGGTCTTCTAATATCTGATTATATACTTAGGGCTAACCACACCATTCAAATTTCATTTTCTTGAAAACAATCTTTACCCTTGAAATCATATCTTTTTAAAATAAGGATATTATACCCTTTGCTTTACTCAACATACTTACGCCATGATATATGCTTTACAAAACAATGTTGATGGAAACCTAAAAGCAATAGGGTTATCTATCCCTTTAAAATAAGTTAAAGCCCTTTTTAGCTTAGAAAACATTAGGCTATAAAGCCAAAAAAATACATTTGAAACCATTGTTTAAATCCTTAAATAAACCCTTTCAAATCATTGAAAGTATCCATTTCGACATCGTTGAGTTCTACATTTAATAAAACTATAGGGTCAAAGGAAACAGAGGCGAAAGCATCACTTTTGAAAGCATTGGTTTCAAGTAAAAGGATAGCGGAAGAGCTAGCTTCGAAACCAATTAAAAGTATTTCTTTCAAAACCATAGTTTGAAAATAAAACAAACTACAAAGTATAAAAGGGGACACACTCGAAAACTATCCTTTCGAAAGACCTAGGGTGATGGCAACATGCTTCCGCATGTATACTTAAGTCTTAAAGCAAAGCAATCTTAGCCATGTCAGAAGGTATAGGTGAAACACCTTCCCTTTTGCATGTATGGGTTAAAGTGTTGTAAAAGTAGCCTCTAACTAAGGTGAAAGGTATTAATGCGACAGCTAAAGTGTCGGAGAGGTTCAAAAGCGGCAACCCTTTTGTAAGCATATTTTAAAACAAAGGTGGGTCAATAGATTCAAAAGCTAATAAAAGCGGCTTTAACCCTTTCGCAAGTATGCCTTCTCCATCCAGTTTCTTTCTGTCCAAACTCAATACACTACATACCAAGACTCTTATTATCGTGTGTATAGGATTCGACGGTATCGAAAAGATTGTATGGTAGTGGAAGCAGGTATATGGAAGTGACGAATGGGTAAATTATTGCAAAACTAACTTTATGCTTTATAAAGTAACTCATTTTCACCTAATTTTTATTATTTGTCAAAAAGCGATTGGTTGACAAGTGCTTTACCAATTTCTTTCTAAAATTTACTACTGCAAGTCAGAAATTTAAATACTAAACAATTTTACATTTTAACCCATTTTAATTAAGTAAATAAGCCCATTTTTCCATAAAATAATTTATTTGACTCTCCTAAAATCATAGGGAAAATCCACAAAAATCAAATTAATTCAGTTTAATCATTTTCTTCCAAAAATCAAAATTTCAGGACGAAAATCATATTTTAATTGTTTAAAATAATTAAAATCAAATTAAACATTTTTTAGACTTAGAATATTCACCATCATTTCATTTTAACTTGGAAAATTTTGAATCTTGAAACCCACTTCTAAAATAATGATTTTCATATCATATTAAAATCTCAAGTCAATTGAATGTCATATGAATGGTTTTCTAACTCGAACATAACATAACAAATCATAATTAAACCATAATTCATCAACATAACATATAATCACTTTTAAACACTAAACATGATATATACTTGCAAAAGAGAATGAGTTTACCTTTAAATTGAAATCATTCATCAAAATAGAGATGTAAACTAATTATTCACCTTGATTTGATTAAGAATGTTGAGATTTAGATTAAGGTTGATTTCCTAAGCTCTTGATCTTAAATCTTCTAGCTTTAATCTTTGGTTTCCCTTCTTATTAATAGCTAGCCGAAATCTTTAGGTTTTAGTTTATTTTGTAGATGCAAATGAATAAACGAGTGGAGAGTGGAGAATAAGATGGTTTTAAGGTTAAAAATAAGGCTCTTCCAATTTTGCGCTTCTAATTTTCCTCCTTGTCTTAAGTTTTAATTACTTATATTAATTCATAAGGCACGACTCAAATTTAATTATCAAATCTCAACCTCTTAACCTTCTACATTATTTAATTTAATTTATCTAAATAAATGTTTAAATAATGTTAACTAAAATTAGGGTCATTACAGCTCTTATTTAAGAGTATAATTAAAATGGCTAGTTAGATAATTGCATCGCTACTACAAATGGAAACTATACGAAATAGTTCTTAGCATTGCACGAGGAATAAATTATATACATCAGTGTGTGATGTGAGAATCTATGTTTCCATATCGAACCATTTCATACACATTCTTTAATAATAATTTGTAACCACGGGTTTCTAATTTCGAACTTGCAAAGCTTTATCCTAGTGATTATAGCCCGGTTCGACCATTGTAGTAAGAGGTACCGTATTAATATTTCGATATGGGATTACTCTCAACCTATATTTTTCAAGATGAAGTGGATGGTGCTAAAAATAGCCTTAGAGCCTGGACGAAGCTTGGGTAGAGTCTGGACGAAAATAAATGCTCACAACATAATTTGGTACAAATAAATATTATATTTCAAAAATGTGAAAAAAATAACTACATATTGTATGATACTCGGTCGATTTTGATTAGATCATCACTATTTTTTATTTTACTACGAATAATATATGTACTTTTAGTTTATTCGTCGATAAATTTTAAAATAAATCAAACAATATAATAGTTTGCAATGTAACAAAATTTATACTAAATAAAATTTATGTCAGGATTATAAATAAATATTTACATGCTGTCAAGGACCTCTAGCACAAGTGGTGGGGGGTACGACGCTTTAGACAGAGGTTCTAAATTTCATGGGTTCCCACTCTCGAGACATCAAAAGGAGTCACTACTAGAAAGGCTTCAGAAAGCGACATAGCCTAGCGACGGCTAGCAACAGCTAAAAAAAGCGACCGTTGCTATCCGTCGCTAGCCGTCGCTTATCGCGTTATACAAACCTACAGCCGAGAGAAAACAATTTCATTCTCCCTCTCCCCAATCTGCTCCCAAATCCCCTCAGATCCGCCGCCCCCCCGCCACCAGCCGCCGCCCTCCGCCAACAAGAGCCGTCGCAACCTTCCGTCGCTAATTTCAACCTCTCCAAATTTGCCGGTATCTCCTATTTTCCATTATCTTTGTTTAATTTAGGTTTAAATTAAATTAGTTGATGATTTAGGGATTTGGAATTGGATGATTTAGGGGTTTGGAATTGATGAATATATGTTATTAGTTTATGATATATAGTTTATTATTTGAATTGGGTATATAATGGTAAACCTAATTTAGAAAATTAGTTGATTATGGGTTTGAAAATGGTGATTATTGTGTAATAGGTGATGATAATTAGTGTTGATTTGGTGGTATTAATTAGTGTATTTATTGTGTACTATGTTGTTAAAAATTATGGCTAATTTAAAATCCAAAAAATAGTCCATGATTATTGAATAATATGTTTATTGATAAGTTTACGAGAATGTTTGTTATACTGTTGTAAGTGTTAACTACTTATTTAGTTCACAAAATCGTTAATTAAAATTTATGTAGTTAAACAAAACTTAAAATATGTTATAAAAATTTAGATTTAATTAATAAATATTTAAATAGTTAAATGAATTATAAAATAGTTTTTGTAGTTGTTAAAATAGTAACTCATAGTTCCATTTGTGAGATAAGGCATATTTTCCGAGTTACTGATAGTTCCCATGGATTTTGATTCATAATTAAACGAATTTTATTTGGCTACATTACTAAAAAAATTTAAGATCATTATTTCACTACAGACCACTAATACTTCAATATTAATATTTTTAATTTGTGCTTTATTTATCTGAAACCCTTAGAGAATTTTTGGCCCCGTCTGACAAGTGTTGTATATGATCGTTATATGGATATTCGTTTTTCCACAGAACGGACATCTATATTCATCTGATACAACATTTGTTGGATTTGTCCTAGTATTTGGACAAGTTACAAACACAATAAAGTAATCATATTTTATAAATTATTTCAGTTTAAACGGTTCAAAAAATTTCGATGACACTTCCTTTTTTCCCTGTGTACACGCATTTGTATACGATACGGGAATAAAGGGAAGTGCTGCCGAAATTTTTTAGAATCGTTTAACCTGAAATGATTTATAAAATATAATTACCTTATTGTGTTTGTAATGGGAAGTAGGATAACCGGCCGTCAAAGTAAAAAAACAATAAACTTAAGAATTGTAAATTTGAATGCAGTATTTAGTTGAATTTGCTAAAATAGTAAAGGGTTATATATGAATTTTTACAAGACTTTAATATGAAGTGTGTTATTCAATCTTCTAACCTACATTTTACAAATCAGGAAATATGTTCGATTATTTTCTTGATCGTAGTTGGATGTATGAACCTCGAAAAGGTATGAAAGGATCAATAAAAGAACGTTTCTGTAATGGTGTACACGTATTTATTAGATTTTCTCAATCTAATAATCGAAATAACGTAGACATTCGTTGTTCGTGTAGTAAGTGCAAACATCTGAAGCATTGGAAACCAAATGTAGATGTAGTAGAAGTACATTTGTACAAATTTGGTTTTGTGCCGAATTATTACTTATGGGATCGTCATGGAGAACTTGTTCAACCTACACCTAATCCTGTAGTGTTAGAGGACGATAATACTATGATCAATCCTATAGAAAAAATGGTGCAAGATGCTGCACGATCAATGTTTCCTACTTTTGACCAAGGTGATGATGCGAACGAAAATGTTGACGAAGAGCCGACCGCGGAAGCTAAATTTTTTTATGATTTATTGGATTCTGCTAAGAGGCCATTGTGGGATGGATGTACAAGCGGAACCGAATTATCTGTAACCGCCGAATATATCACTATGAAATCGAAATTTAATCTTACAGAAGCTGCATTTACAACAGTTGTACAAACTACAAAACGACACATGCCACATAATAATTTGATGTGTGATAGTCATTATAAAGTAAAAAACTTATGTCTTCTTTTGCATTGCCGTACCAGAAGATAGATACATGTGTAAAAGGTTGCATGCTGTATTGGAAAGAAGACGCTCATCTTACTAAATGCAGAATATGTAACGAGGAAAGATACAAACTAAGAAAAAAGAAAGGAAAAGATGTTCCATATAAGAGGATGCATTATTTACCCATCACTCCCAGACTTCAACGGTTATATGCATCTTCTGCTACAGCATGTCATATGCGATGGCACAGTGTAAGAACACCAGAAGAAGGAACTTTGATACATCCATCTGATGGAGAAGCATGAAAACTGGTTTAGCAATGTTCCTGGCTTTGGAATTAACGTGCACAAAGATTATAAGCTAATTGAAATAAGGCATACGTCACATTACTATAAGTATGATCCTTTTGTATTAGCTAAGCAAGCTTTACAAGTTTATTTTGCTCCATATCCTTCCTTAAAAAAAGATAAAGCAGACTGGTGGGCTGTTTTTAAAACGAAGGCAAGATATACATTTGATGGAAATAATATTTCAAATGAAGCAGCGCATCAAGCGGATCTCGAGCCAAATAATGAAATAGTGATAACCGATGACATTGATGTAGGGTCGTTGACTGATGAATCGAATGTTTTAATAGATGCATTTGTAAGTACCGAAGAAAATGATATAGAGTACGAGACCGAGTCTGAATCAGAATATGACGAAGACTGATCATAGATGGCATCGCTTGTTGTATAATTTTGAGCTATGTATTAACAATAATGACTATGTTCTGTAATATTCTGAGCTATGTAATAATAATGATGACTATATATAATCTATATCATTCTGAGTTATGCATTATTCTTTTCATGTACGCTTTTTTCGATGATTATGTGCAGAGTATGCTTATGTGATGATTATCACTTGATTAATAATTATGTGATGATTATGCGATGATTAATGCTTATGTGATATTGATTGATTATTATGTGATGCTTATGTTATCAGTACTCTTTTCTAAGCAGTGTATGATATTATATTTATGTTTGTGCCAGATATGTCTGATAGGTGACGTAATCGACGTAGTACATCTCAGTCACCTTCACTTGGAGCAGGTCTGAGTAGCTCTGAGCCAGATCTCCGTCGAGTTGCGGAGATAGTTCTGAAAAGTGCTGGGTATGTATCAAACTTATTTGAATTATATTATATAAAATATATTGAATATATACATCAACATTTCTATAGAGGGTTCGAGGTGGAGCCGTCCGATTTCATTTTACAAGTATCGAAGGAAGCATACAAGAGTAGGATGTCCGGGTGTTGGCCTCAGTGGGATAACATCCCAACACATATAAAAAATGCAATATGGGCGGATCTTATGGTAAGTACAACTTTGTAATATATAATTATGCCTTATATGAAACCAAAAACAATATGCCATCATACCTTATGATATCAGTTTTATGTATTCTGTTCTGCTGATTATTTTTTAATTATATAATCTCTTTTACATAACACGTATGATAGTTCAATATGCAGGCAGTTGTACGTGTGGATCCGCAGGATATGGATGTTTTTATAAATCATTGGAATAAAAAGATGCGGAAAAATTACAGAGAGACTCTGTCAAGGGCTAAGAGTTCAGGGAAAAAGCCAAGTTGGATGGGGGATGATATTTGGGCTGGATTCCAACAATATTGAGAATCTGAAGCATTCAAAGTAAGTTATATTGTCACTATATTTTTACATTTAAATGTGTTGAATTATTTTACTTAATAGTGTGTATAAATTAATAGGAATTATCGGCAAGAAACAAGGCTAATAGGAACAAAAAGCCCGCTTTACATCGTGGTGGCTCGAAATCCTTCCAACAACATAGGAGGGAATTGGTAAATAAATTAACCAATATTTAAGTTATTAATGTATATATTTACTAGTGTCTCTTTACCATATATTCTATTCTTGTATATACTCATGCAAATTATCAATATAATCTATTCTTCTATATATTCAGTGGGCAAAATATGAAAGGGAGCCTACAGCGGTTGAGGTTTTCAGAGTCACACATGTAGTGGAGCATACAGATGAGGATGAGAATGTTTCATATGATTGGTCGGACGACAAGGCTGCTTCTGTAATGGTAAATATATTTATTTCTGTAATGAAAATATTTCATATTTGTTTATTTCACAGTAAATAAGTAAATTGTATAGCAATTGTGTCAAATATCTATTCGTAATTGTAGGAGAGATATAAAGCAGAGCATGCACGAGCGATACAAGCGAGTGGACGGGAGTCGCTTACGGTTGATGAGTCTAATCGGATATGGGATTCAATCATTGAACCGGCAAGTCAAAACAGGCGTTACAGTTTCGGCAATATGGTATGTACTCAACATTTACACAGTAGAAACCTATATGTCATGAACTTCTTATTCACTTGAGTTTATTACCAATAACTTGAGTTTTCTTATTGTTATTGTATGCCATGAACTTCTTATTCACTTGAATTATTTCATAGACACTTAATTTCCAAAGGGCATATAGGAGATCCATATATGAGGAAGAGATTGCTCGGATGCAAACACAATTGGATGAGCTCAATGATTGGCGGAAGAGTCAGTTGGCGATGCAGATAGATGAGCGTATTGCTGCCTTCTATCAAGAGCATGGGTCGATGCCTGGGGAAGGAGGTGCAGATGCTGCTGCTGCTGATGATGATGATGATGCTTAGTTGGTTTGTTTTGATGGGTACGCTTTATATATATATATATATATATATATATATATATATATATATATATATGTATATATATATATACATATTATGATGGGTTTGACATTTGGTACTTTGGATGTTGTGATTGATACTTAGTGTTTTGGTGGATTTGATATTTTGGTTGTTGTGATTGATGTGATTTGGTTTGGTGGATTTTCATATTTGGTTATGTTGATTTTCTTATATGATTTTGTTAATATATGTTGGAATATACAATATTTGATGATTTGGTTGTGTTGATATTGATTATATGGTATGATGGAATGGTATTATATGTGTAGAATGATGGAATTATATTATTTGAATTGATTGAGATTGAGGGTTGAAGGTGCTGCAATGTGGCAGCAAATATATTCCAGGTTTGCAACGGCTAGCGACGGCCCTTTGGTCAAATATAGCGACGGATAGCAACGGCTATATTGCAACGCTTTGCAACGGTTTGCATCAACAACCCGGGAAACCAACAACCCCAACGGTTGTTGCCACGTGGACAATTAGCCGTTACAAGCCGTTGCAAAATGAACAACGGAGCCGTCGCTTTCTTCAATTGCAACGAGATATTTTGCAACGGCTATTAGCGACGGCTAGCAACGGCCGCCAACGGCTATTAGCCGTCGCTAAACAGTGCTTCTTTTGTAGTGAGTGTTCTGCTTGAATAAAGTATCACTCATGTTATAAAAAAAAATTACATACCAAATAATCATGAAAACTTCATAATAGAAAATATACGATAGTGAAAATTTTGTTTTTATTTATAATACAATACTTTAGGGTTTTTTTATTTGGTACTTAATAGAGGGTGGTAACCAACTGGTACCATATGTCTTAGGTGGCATATACATATTAAAGTCTAATTATGTCCAAGGTTTAAATCACGCTACGCAAGATTCGAACTCGTGATCTCAGAACCTAAGTTTGAGCATCTTACCTTTGGGGCGTGGTCTTGGACTTCAACACTTTTGGTTATATCCCAAAAATAATTAAAAAGAGAATTCATAAAAGAAATAGAAATAATAAATCAAAATGATGAAACCGCTCGCATTAAAATTCGAAGAAGTGAGAGAAATTAAAGAGTAAAATATTATTGTATCTTGATTTTGAATTATAAAGAGGAATATTTATTGATTGATTGATTGTCTATATAATTGAAATAAAATATATGAAGTGGAATCAAATTCTGAAATACCTTTTGAAGTTGAAGAGCTTCGATAATCATAGTAACAAAGTAATTTTGTTATAACTGTATTTAATTTAGACAAGGAAAAAATCATATTAAAATCACTGCTTGTCTTAGCACTTCAAGAAAAGTCTAGCCATCAGACGACGCCTCAGACGAGGGGAGGGATAAAGCGTCAAAGTAAAAAAGTAGCGGGGCAAAAATGAAAAGTAGCATTTAAATGGCGCTCCACAATACCCTGACCGCACCCCTAACAGCATACTTCTCAACATGTACTATGAGATACTTGGCTGCCAAACTCATATCTAAAGTTATAGTGTCATACCACACTAGTACGATGCGTATTATTTCAAAATGTTGCTTCTTAAAATGGCGAGTCGTAATTTCTACTACTCATGGGTAGAGAATTCGAGTTAGACTTGCTATTCATTGTGAACATATAACCTGCACAATCAATGGACAAATATTATGGAAGGGGTAAATCATGTGATTGGTATCAAAGATGTGGAAAGGAAAGTACAAAGTTGGAGTATGGTGCATTCAAATGTTAACATCTTTGCTATCTATGATGATCAGACTTATAGAAATGTTGGAAGGTCGCGTGGATGATGTGGAAATGCCATCTATGTCTTTCTTTTTCTTTGTTGCGACGTTGCTATTAGAGGACAAAATTCATTTGAATTGATTTTTAATGAAATATCCAGGATATATGGGAGTTAATAGCATATAGACCAGCAGTTTCAATTTAGTTTTAGAACCAGGACATTTGAAAAACAATGGTATGGATTCCACTGTCTTATTCGTAACATGAATATTTCTGACTTAAAAATTAACCACTACAAGTATTTACCCACGCTTCCGCGACACTGGGGAAAAGAAAATGTTGTTGTTGGTCAAATCATTAACCTGAGTAAACGACAAACAAGTTGTATAAACAACCATATTTTGATGAAAGATAAATAAATATAAGTTGTAGTAAAGAAATTGAAATGATAAAAAAGAATCAGTGCACCAAATTTTCAATATAATTTAACCTGATATAATTGGTTTGTGGTCGGTAGAAGGCATATGTTGCTTTTGGGTTAGAACTCAATCCACTACTGAAATTAGTAGCTTTCAGAGTAGGAGATGTTGACGACAATGAATCCTGAGGCATAAATATACAGAAAAGTAAACCCCGTGGAAGAACAGGAAAATGGCTGCAGTAAATGATTTTCATAACTCATGTAGCAATGTAGTTATCACAGCATTCTTTACTATTTTCATCTACTTGGAATAGTTGGTTTTTAACTAAAGTCAGTTTATTTAGTAACCAAGATCATCTGGCTACAACCTTAAAATGCATAATTTCATTTTCCAATTTTAAATGGATCGCCTTCTCATTCATCTAAAGAAGTAAATTTAGTACTTAAAAGGTTATTCTAAATCATGTGCATAGAGAATATTGAAGTCCAACATTCACCATCCAAAATTGTTTTATGCTTGTTTGAATGACTGCATCACAAATCCACAAAGATACAGGAAAATAACATTTATAATAGATTTGTTTATTATTTCTGTTCAAAAATTGACTGACTTTTCTAGTCCAAAATGCATGTCTTGACTCTTGATCAATACAAAGAAATCGTAGTCTCACTAATGGACATCATAGCGTTGTCTATTGCTTCTGTTCACGGGTTGACCGACTTTCCCAGTCCAAATAGGCTGTCTTTGACTCCTGCACTAAAAAACGTGGACTGCTAAATTGCAGGAACCTTCTTGATCAAAGACTAATCACATCTGAATAATCAAAGTCCACAAACTTACCCTCAGCCGCACCTATCAGCCACCCTATATCACGTACGTGCTTGCACCTATCCACTTTTAAAAATCGCATACCTTTTCTTCTGTTTTAAAAATCGCGACTTCCTCCTTAACCTTCCCAACTTGAAATCAATCAAATAGAAAGTGAACGCGACTTAGTCGCGATTGAACTTCGCCTTTGGAGGCGTGCGATCTAGGGCTGCCAACGAGCGACAGTGAACGGCACTTCAGGATGGAGGGCGTGGTGGAGGTAGGTGAGTACTGGAAGTCGAGCGGCTATTCACGAGCATCGATCGCGATCGAGCAGCGTCGCGCGATGCTTAGAAAAAGTATGAGGGCGAGGTCGAGACAGCTGCGAGCGCAGTGAGATCCGGTCGGTATGGCGTTGTGGAATGGGTCGCGACCTTCGGTTTTCGCGTTAGGGTTTGCAGTAGTTGATGTAGCAGCAACTTTGAGGTTTTTGGTCGAGGCAGACGATGTTTTGGCAGCCTGGAACGTACGCAAGGATTTGAGTGCTAAAATGAGGTAGTAAATCCAATTCCTTGGGAAAATGAATATTATTATTATTAATTCAAATGTTTATAATTCATATATTGCTGGTACGAGGTCAGAATTTCGCGAAACAACAGCGTTAGATCCGTAACGATGTGAGCTATAGTATGGAATTAAATAAAAATTGGAACGATTAATAATTCCGAAAAAATAAAGGTGAGTAAATTTCTCTTCATTTGGATTACTGGATTTAATTTAAATGTTAAAAATTAATTATTGGTTGATTGGATAAATTAATAAATTATTAGCAGTTGGATGTTATATTATATATATATATTAGTAGTTGGATATATTTTCCGTCTTTTGGAGCGGATGAGACACTATGTGCCCCGCATAATAGCGGATGATCTTATATAACCGCGATATCCCGCCTCGAAGCGGGATTGATCTTTTATGTTATCTAACATATGTGGATGTAGGAAAACAGGTTGGAGGGATCCAACTGGATTACTTAAGAATGTTGATTTTTAATTTCATATATGGTGATATATGATGTGTTAGATTAATCTGTTATATATTATGATGTGAATTGATTTATTGGATGATATAGTAGCACTAGCCTTAATTTTTGGTATTTTAAATACCATAAATAATATTTTGAATTTAAATAGGAAATTCAAGGGCGATTTTGGAAATGAAATAATATATTGAATTTTGGGGTTAACTTAAAAGGGATTGATTTGGATAAAACAAATGATTGAATTTTTGGATATTTGTTTAGCAATTTCATAAAATGATTTTAAATAGAGAATTTTAAGTTGAAGATTTTTAAACAAATGGATTTTTAATAAGATTCTTAAAAATATGAAATGGAAGACAGAATCGAAATTTGATTTATTTTGGAATAAAGTTGGGTTATTTAAGAAATTGATTTAATAATTGGAATGTTAATTAGAAATCGATTGGTAAATAGATTTTTGTAATATAAACCTGTATAAGCTGGGGAATGAGATTATTAAATTTATAAACAAGGTTTATACATAAAGTGAGATGATTATCATTTGATAAATTAGAGATATAAACTCACGGTGAGAATTTATAATGAGATGGGGTATTTGGTTTGAAAAGAAATAGTGAATTCTATTTTAGAATTTGGAAATAGTTGTGAAATTGGAAGTGTAAATTGATTTGTAATAAATCGAGGAAGATTTATAAGTATAAAATCGTTTATGTTGATTTAAAAAAAAATAGTTTTTCCAAGAAGTAAGTTTTGTTTTCAGAAAAGGTTTTTTATTTATTAAACTATGTAGTTTAAACTATTATTTAAATTAAAACATTTCAGAAGGTTAGTATTCAAATATTTAAAGTTGTTGAAAAAATTATTTTTAAAAACAAGCTTTGTAAATCGATTAATATTATTGGAAATTGGTTATCATTGTTTATTTTAAAGGGATTTTGATATTTTAAATAATCACTTAAATGTGTTTGAAATTTTATTATTCTTCTTTAAAATGCTTATTTTATAATATAGAGTTTTGAAAATTGATTGAAGTTATTTGTAAGTACTCTCGAGATTTGTAAATCGGGTTTTATTTAATGAATGTGATTTTATAAGAGAAAATCTTTTAACGGAATTTTGAAAACTTGAGAAAATATACAAAATGTTTAGATAAGAGAACTTCGAAAATGAATTAGAATTCATAAAGAAGTTAGAAATGGGTAGTTGGAATTATAGACAAGTGCAATAGATTTTGGAAAATTTAAAGAAAATTAATTAATGAATTCTGAAAAAACTTATAGAATTCGTTATAAATGATTTAAGAAATTTATAAATGAATGGTAAAAGGATTTTGGAGAAATAGGAAATAAATGGAATATTTCCTAAGTATTGGAAATAAAGGATTTTAGGAAAAAGTATACTTATAAATATTTACTAAGTACTGGACTGGAAGGATTTGAAATATTTTAAACTACGAGATTATTATTATAGAAATATTATCAAAGTGTTGGATTATAAATGAAATTGGACCTGGAAATTATTTCTAAATATTGATATGATGTGAAAATATCCTGTTATGGATATAAGTATTTGAGATTGTTTCCAATTATTGAATATATTGAAAGAGAATTGAATATATATCTTTGTAAAGATATTTTGAAATAAATATTTTTGAAAATTTTATAATATGGGCCTAGTGACTGCTTATGTGTATTATTTGATAGTTAAATAACCGACTATCAAATCTGGCTAAATTTGTTAGTCGTTTCGAAGAGACCGAGATCAGATTTAATTATCTAAAAACCACTTCCATCTGATTTGTGCGTTACGAATTATGATATCTCAAAGATAATGGAGATGGTGATCTTGAAGGAGATTCGGTTTGTCCAGACCCATAACAACTTGCATGGATGAATGCTATCATTTACATCGTGGTCTGTAAGGCGGTGTTAGCATTCCAAGTATGAATGCTATTCTAAAGGTAAAACGTAGCCTCAAGCCTCATCAACCGGAAATGACAAAAACGGGAGAGATGCAGCAGGGCTAAGTGGGTCGCACCCAAGTAGGGTATGTTATCACTTTTCTAGATACCCTCGGATATATTATAATTTATGGATATAGTTGTGCAGGGAAAAGAGAGCGCTCGATTAGGGTGGAAACACCCGAGGTGATACTATATTCGATACTATACAGGTCAGGGGTAGGTCGGTCCTATGTTGGCAAGGATCATTAGGTACGATCTCGGTACATTTTTCTAGAGATGTACTGTGATGGGCGGTACCCTAGTAGCCTAGTCAATGTATATAATCCAATATCCACTACGAGCCTTTACGGTTTTAGTTGTACCTAACTATGCTGAAACGTGAGATGCAAGCATTTCAGCTACTTTTAAATTTACTTTCTATTGACACTATTATGATATCAGATGATTTTAATATGAAATGTTTTGGTTATCGAAAGGTAAAAACCCGTCGTATTTATGCGTGGCGTGGTCTTAAGAGATACCTTTGTTTTCAAAGGATTTTGATAACTGTAATAATTCACATTGAGTGTGTTTTCTCACACTGGTTTTCCAGACTGACTCACGTGTTATTTTGTTATAATGCTCGGGTCAGACTGAGTATTACAGATTCAGTTTAGGATGCTATGGAGCTCAAGAGATGAGCTGGAGGATTTCAGACGTATTTCACGTACTTGGTTATTTCCGCTATGTGTGTGTCATACTATATAATCAGTACATGTAAGGACAAGTTACTATAACTGTCTAGATTGATCTGTTGATTGTTGTACTCTGATGATTGTATGTATATTAATAGTTATAGTTCCTTTTTGTATAAAGATTTTTTATTATATATTATATTTTGTTCCGCTGCGATTGTGAGATTCTGTGTTATTGTTTTCTGTTTTCTTCTATCTTTTTCTTCTTCACCCCTAGCAATCGGTATTTCTGGCACTTGATTGCTCGACATGCTATAAAGTGAATGTATTGATGTCGATTTTCGAGGGTCGAAAATCCCGGTTCGCTACATGTAGTATCAGAGCTTAAGGTTAATTGAGAACCTTGGCTTTGGTGGGGATTACTCATTAGAAATAGAGTCAGTAGTGCTCTAGACCGAGTCTGAGTGTATTTATAGATATGAGAGCGTATTTGTTAATGAATATAAATTGTTTTATATTGTGTTGATTTATCGGTTGAGTGTTTATGAATTCTGGTCGGTACGAGAAGTACAACAGTATCGATAGAGGTTTCTAAACTCTGAACAAGTTAAATCGACATAGTATTATTTTAAAGTGGGTAAATTGAAAATTTTACCCAAATCATATTTGATATAAAAGAAATAGTTTTTAGAAATTATTATAGTGTAATTGGAGTATTTGGTTGATATTATTATAATCAAAACAAGATTATAAAAATTGAAATGTTGTATATAACCAAATAGAAATTGTATAAGTATGATTATGCATATAAGTAAAAATTAAAAGTGATTCAAACCAGGATTTCGAAATTTAAATCCCGAAAATTTCGGAAATGTTTCCAAGTGTTTTGAAAATAAATGATGGTGATATTATTTTTGAGATGGAAAATGCCTAAAATTGGAATAAAAATTGTTTTAAATTGGGTTTAAAAATTGATTTTGGAAGTGATAAAGCACTGAACTCACTACAGTCGCTAAAAATAATCATGATGATGACTGCGCAGTATCATTAGTGTTCATTTTTGAGTTTCTAAAGTGATAGATTGCTACCACGGTGATTTGTTATTGGAGTCTTGTTTTTATAAAAAGTTTGATTTTAATAATTCAAGATTTTGGATTTGATACACAAATGATATATATATATGTGTGTGTGATTTCAAATTGATATGAAATAAAAACTGGGTGTTTGAATTCAGAAATTGTTATTTAAGTGTTGGGTGGAAATTATAAGGAAAATAAGTTTTTGAACTTATAATCTGAAAAATAGCATAGGTAAGAAATGAAAATCTAAAGGTTGAGATATGAAATTAAATGGAATTCAACTTAAGTTAAATAAAATAATTTTAAAAATAAAATTGATTTGGAGTTGAATTGAATTTATGAAGTGCATTAATGAAATGAGACTTGACTTAAGTAAAGTTAAATGGAATAAATAAATGAAGTGATTGTGATAATGAAAGAATAAATGAATTAATTAAATGAAAATTAATTTGGCGTTAATAAATTGGATATTCATTTGAAGGTTTGTGAAACCGAAAAGAAAATAAACTTTTGAACTTATAAACTAGAAGGGTGAATTTTAATATGAAATTAAAAATTTAACTTATGCAAATTAAATAAATTGAATTTATCAAAGAAAATTTGTATGGATTAGAATTTAACTTAAGCTAAGTTAAATAAAATTTGATTGGATTAGAAATGAAATCAAATTGAAGTGAATATAATTCTGAATTATGAAGTGATTATATAACTATATGTTATAAATATAGTGTAACGACCCGCCTTTCTTAGCCCAGAAAGACGCATCATCTTGAAGAAAGAAAGAGATAGAAAAGAGAAAAGATAGAGAAGAAAGAAGAAACAACATCAGAATCTAAACAGCGGAACGAATAAATTATATTAATCACATAAATATTACATAGTATCATATACATCAGAGATACACAGCTTATACAACACATACTAGACAGTTATAAACACATGTCTGTTTGATGTGTGTTTAGTGTTTGATGATAACAAAATATATATCGAATTATAGATGTGTTTGCAGATTATACACATACAGGAATAAATATTCATTTTGAATAATAATACTATTGCACAGAATTTAACAAATTCAAACAATATTTTTATTTCAAATATAATATTTTATTCAGTACAAAGTTTTCAGTTCATACACTGATTTTTACATTTCATACATTACACTGATTTCATATTTACAGTTCACTCTCATTCATACATTTCAGTGTTACATTTCTGTCCTCACTACATCACTCATACACTCAGTCTTCTGCATCTACATTGTCCAGCTCCAGTATTTGTCTTGTCTCCTGTGTACCTGTATAATTAAAAACAACAGCAGTAATCTGAAAAGAAACAAATTTGATTTGCAAAAATATAAGATTTACTTTTAAAAGCTGTCTCAGATATATGGGTTATCGTCATCATCTTTGATTGTGTAATATCTGTGCATATCAGTATACATATCAGGGACAGGTAATTACGAGTGGCTGCAATACACACGTATACACGTGTGCATTGCCTCGCCAACTCGAGTGCACAAGGTCAAATCAAAATCAGATTCAACACAAGTGCAAATGGACTCGACCAACATCAAAGTGCAACTCAAGTTAGTCCAACATGCAAATGAAACTACACAATGAAGCATGAATGCTACTGGCAACAAGACGAAGACTACACTGACAAGTGCACAACAACAACATGCAACCATGAATGGATAGACAAGCACAGTCTACATTAACAAGTGAATGACCAGAGCACATGACTACAGTAGCTCAAAGTCAATGATGCAACTCAATGCATAAAACAGTGAACTGGAGGCAGTATGCAGAATGAATGTAATTCAGCAAAACAGTGGCAGATGTAAATACATCACTTAAACAGGTTCGAGTGAGGAGGCAACTGCAACAACAAACAAAACAGTAATGTGCAATGTAAATGGATTCATGTGGAACAAGTGAATCAAGTTCAGACCACACAACTCAAAGTAAAGCGGACAAGCTATCAAACAGAGGAATATACAATGAAGACTGCACGACAACTAACCCTAAATGTAACAACAGCAATTACTCACAAGAATCACGTAAATCAAGTTAAACATCAGGGGTACAAGTGCATCAAGTCAATGATCAAGTCAGTGAATAAATGCCAACTGCCTCTAAAATTTGAAAGTGCAACAGTTCAAGCATATACAGCAATAAAGACAAATTCGAGTACATCATGAAGCAAAACCAAGTACAGTTCGAAGATAAAGTAGTGATACAAGTAGAATGAACAAGACTCGAACTCAAAAACAAGTCAGTGAAAAAAAAGTCAAAGTCGAGACGTTCAGAAATCGAAGCCGTGAGTAGAACAAGTAAAGCATGAAATTCACGGAGGAATAAAATCAAAGCCATGGTCAACATGAAATTAAAGTCAAGTCAAGAATCGCAATATATACTCATTTGAAAAAGTTTAATTTTAAATTAGGAAAGAGTTTGAGATATAAATCAAAGAACGTATCGAACGTTCAATAATCGAAGCCGTGCTATAAAAGAAATTTCCCAAAATATCGGAGCTTAAAATCGGAAAGAATCAACAACGTGATGATCAAGGAATACAAATCAGACGCATATATAAAGAGACCCCAATAACATCATTGAAGGTGTGGTGATTCAAAGCAACAGAATAGAAACCCAACAAATCATCACTGACAAGTTCTCAAGCATTCGAGTTCGAATACGAAAATAAAAGAGGACAGAGCTAAAATCTTACCTAAAGCAAAATCGAACTCACCAAAGCGAAGCCATAGCCATTCAGATCAAAATCACAAGCAAAGGTGAACGCTCAAGGAATCGAAGCCCCAAATCCATAAACCCTAAATCACAGTACCACGAGAAAGCGAAGCCGTGAATTCCAGGGCAACGAAGATCGAGCACAATCCAGATTAAAGAGCATCGAACAAAGCCCTAGCAAATCTCACAATCGAACGAAAGCTCTTTCTCACAAGCCCTAATTTTCAGATCGAAGGAACGAGCAAAGAAGCGGCCGCCATTTGTTTTTCCTGAGCAAAGAAAAGGATCGAAGACAACACAAGCAGGCCGATAAGTGATTAAAGAAAGGGGCCGGCCTAGTTTATTAAAAGGGGTTTAAAAGTTTTAATTTTTAATTAGTTTTAAATTTGGGCCGGGTTTAATTGATATAGTTTGGGCCTATTTTATTTGAGGGCAAAATTGTTTTAAAGTGTCAATTTATATTTTGCCCTGGTCTTTAATCTGTATTTCGTTTTTTCAGTTTTATACTTTGTCAAGTCCAGTCAAGGTAAATCACCACCTAGGGTTTAGGTAGTGTCAGATTGTCTAGTTAGGGTTAGTTCAGTGAGCAGGGTATGCGAGTTTACAAAGCTCTATAGGCGGAGCAGGGTGTGCGAGTCTGTAGGAGTGTTTGTAAGCGGGATACTGTTTAATCCTAATAGAAATCTGGAAATGCAGCAGTAGGCAGGGGTTGCCGAAGCTGGGTAAATTTTGTGTGTGATTTACTTTTCTGCATATTTATTTATCTGCAGTTTGATTTCGCGTTTAATTTGAGAAAATTTGCGATAACCCTATTCACCCCCCCTCTAGGGTTAATCTAGATCCTACAAGTGGTATCAGAGCGAGGTAAATTTTTCTTTAACTCTAGAGTCATGAATCCACCAAATAATGGTTTTTCTGAGGGGCAATCTATTGCTAGGCCACCAATGTTTAATGGGAATGATTATGCTTACTGGAAGGTTAGGATGAGTATTTATCTTAGTTTTGTTGATTATGATGTTTGGGATATTATTGAAACTGGCTATACACCTCCCACTATAACTATTGGTGATACTGAGATTCCTAAACCTAAGGAGAGATGGGATGCTAATGATAAGAAATTAAAAACTACAAATGCTAAAGCTATGAATGCTTTGATCTGTGCTCTTGATAAGACTGAATTTAATAGAATTTCTCATTGTAAAACAGCACAGGAAATTTGGCATACTTTGGAGGTGACACACGAAGGAACTTCTCAAGTCAAGGAGTCTCGTCTTGCCCTGTTCAGCAATGAATACGAGAATTTTGTGATGGACAAAGGCGAGAGCATTAAGGACATGTTTGGACGCTTCTCAACCCTGGGATCCAATGCTAGAGTGCTTGGAAAGGAATTCTCTGAGGTAGAGCTAATAAGGAAGATACTACGAGTCTTACCAATGAACTTTGAGGCAAAAGTCACGGCAATACAAGAATCAAAAGATTTGAGTAAACTGAGCATGGAGGATTTGATCGGAAATCTGATGACGTATGAGCTTGAGTTAAAAGCAAAGGAGGAACGCATCAATTCCGAATCAAAGAAGAAGACAATTTCCTTAAAGAGCAGAGAAGAGAGCGATGAAGAAGATCCAATTGAAGTGCTTGCAATGGCTGTCAATAATTTTAGAAGATGGTCGAAATTCAAGCCACGCAAGAAGAAATCAAGTGGTAATAAGTCAAAAGACTCTGACAACTCTGAAAACGAATTAACCTGCTATAACTGCAATAAGCCTAGCCACTTCAAACAAAATTGTCCACTTCTCAAAATCAACAAAGGAAAGAAAAAGAAGAAGAAGGCATTTGCAGTGACTTGGGATGATGAGGAAGGAGAGGAAGCTTCGAGTGATAGCTCCGAGGAGGCTAACTTGTGTCTTATGGGAAAATCAGATTCAGAAGCAAGCTCAGAGGAATATAATGAGGTAAAAAACTATTCTTATAAAGACCTTGTTTATTTGTGCCTCGATCTTACTAAAACAGTTGAAGCTCTTGATTCTAAAAATGAAAAACTGAAATCTGATAGAAAAAAACTTGTTCATGAAAATTTTAGGTTAGAAACTGAACTTGAAAAAATTCAAAACCTAGAATGTAAACACTGTAAAACTTTAGATTCAGAATTATCAAAACTGAAGAATAGCTTCGAGGATCTTGAAAAAGAAAACTTGAATCTAAAAGAGACCATTGAGACTAGGAAAAAGGATTTTATAAATAGATGCACCTCACTTGTGTCTGAAAACTCAACACTGAAGACCAAAGTCCAAGATCTTGAGAAATCACTGAATAACTTTTCTAGAGGAGAAAAATCATTCAATATGTTGTTAGGAAATCAACTGTTTGCTAACAACCGAAAAGGACTAGGTTTTGGTAAATCACAAGTTGATGATAGTGCAAAAGGAAAGGGCATCTTTACTGGATGTGAAATAAATGGACATCATAGTCATAGGAACAAGAACACAAAATTTATACAAGTTTGGGTTCCTAAAAATTCTACAAACAAATTTCATGTCTATTGGAACAAGAATGAAAGGACAAAACAAGTTTGGGTTCCAAAAGGATTGTTTATTAACAATTATTCTGCCACTAACAACCATGGACCTATAAAAACAAATAGGTCACATAAATCTTTAACCGTGTAGGTGTGGTGGCAGGCTAAGGAACAACATTAGTGTTATCTGGATTCTGGCTATTCCAGATACACAACGGGTGACGAATCAACGTTCCTTAGCCTAGTATAAAGGTGACAGATTCTCTATGGGCAAACAACGAAAGATTATCGTACAGGTAAAACAGGTAATCGTATTTATTTTCAAACGATAGATAACTGGTAAGAATCTGCACCATAATTAAATCAACCTGTTATGATTGACAATGGTAATTCTGATTTTTTATTAAATCATCTTTAAATAGAATTACTCGAACTAATGATGATGGTTGAAAAATTCTAACTTGCTTGATATGATCTTATATGACTTGACTTTGATCTGTGCTTAAAAATTGATCAACCATTTTTCTTGAACTTAATCTATTTGGTCAAATTATGATGTTGATTGATTATTGAGTACTCATGCTATAAAAGTATTTTTAGAAACTGTTGAAACTATTGAAACTTCACTGATGAAAACTTCAAATTGCTTTGAGATAATCATAATATTTTAACTGTGATCCTACGGAAGGTATACACACTTGCTCTTCATTTTCATGCTAGGACATTCTAGTCGAAAACAAAATTGTGTTGCATTATCCACCACTGAAGCAGAATATATAGATTTAGGAAGTTGTTGTGCTCAAATTTTATGGATGATGCAAACTCTTTCTGATTTTGACTTAGTTTTTAAACTAGTTCCATTAAAATATGATAGCAAAAGTGCAATAGACTTGTCTAATAATCCTATTCATCATTCACGCACGAAATACATTGATGTGAGACACCACTTTCTTAGAGATCACATTGCTAGGAAAGACATTTGCATTGAATTCATTTCAACTGAGGATCAACTTGCTGATATTTTCACAAAACCACTTCCCGAAGACAGATTTTCCAGATTACGTTTGAATTTGGGGATTATGGAAATTGACTAATCATTTTTCAATTTTTGGTTGAAATATTCTTGGATATTTATTTTCAACTTCAATTTCTAGGATTCAAGCCTGTTTTGGATATTATTCAAAGATTGATTCAAATATGGTATTCAGTAGTGGAAATATATCTGTTCTATTTTAAGAAATTTCATAATATGATTAATTTGATAACTTATTCCACGACCATTTCTATTACTACCATCGTTCTATCATTCATAATGGTTTTGAAAAATGAGAAGAGTGAATCATTTTTTAAAATTAAAAAGGAAAATTAAAGAATTTTTTAAAATATTTCTCATACATCCATTCTCATTTAAAAGTCCTTATGGTTATGCATGGATGGATCATGTGAGTTTATCATCACTCCATTCTCATTTAAAAGTCCTTATGGTTATGCATGGATGGAGTATGATAGCTAATAAGTAACTGCTAATTCCATTTAAAAGTCCTTATGGTTATGTGTGGTTAGTAAGTGCTTATTTATTTTTGTGCTTAAATGTCAAATTATTTCTAAAGAAAAAGAGAAAACACTCCTCTTCTCGTTATATAAAAATCGAATCATCGATCCATTCTCTACAATGTGGAAATTGTTATCGTGTTATGATATATTATGATTTTTTTTTGGTTTTACATTTGTTTTCCCCTACTGTTTCATTATTTTTTGTCAGTCTTTTGATGATAACAAAAGGGGGAGAAGAACGAGATTTTGATAAGGAAATAAGTATTTCTGGAATATTTTACTAAATTTGTTAAATGTTGTTAGTTATCTTTCTATAGTTCTTTTATTCGTCTGTAATTTCCTAAATCTTCTGAATAGGGAATAGTCTCAGTTGTAGGGGGAGTATTCATGTAGGGGAGCATATATGTAGGGGGAGCTAAATATCTCATGTTTAAACACATCTACTGGAATTTCAAAATCTTTAATATATGTTTGTCATCATCAAAAGGGGGAGATTGTTTGATGTGTGTTTAGTGTTTGATGATAACAAAATATATATATCGAATTATAGATGTGTTTGCAGATTATACACATACATGAATAAATATTCATTTTGAGTAATAATACTATTGCACAGAATTTAACAAATTCAAACAGTATTTTTATTTCAAATATAATATTTTATTCAGTACAAAGTTTTCAGTTCATACACTGATTTTTACATTTCATACATTACACTGATTTCATATTTACAGTTCACTCTCATTCATACACTTCAGTGTTACATTTCTGTCCTCAATACATCACTCATACACTCAGTCTTCTGCATCTGCATTGTCCAGCTCCAGTATTTGTCTTGTCTCCTGTGTACCTGTATAATTAAAAAAAACAGCAGTAATCTGAAAAGAAACAAATTTGATTTGCAAAAATATAAGATTTACTTTTAAAAGCTGTCTCAGATATATGGGTTATCGTCATCATCTTTGATTGTGTAATATCTATGCATATCAGTATACATATCAGGGACAGGTAATTACGAGTGGCTGTAATACACACGTGTGCACTGCCTCGCCAACTCGAGTGCACAAGATCAAATCAAAATCAGATTCAACACAAGTGCAAATGGACTCGACCAACATCAAAGTGCAACTCAAGTTAGTCCAACTTGCAAATGAAACTACACAATGAAGCATGAATGCTACTGGCAACAAGATGAAGACTACACTGACAAGTGCACAACAACAACATGCAACCATGAATGGATAGACAAGCACAGTCTACATTAACAAGTGAATGACCAGAGCACATGACTACAGTAGCTCAAAGTCAATGATGCAACTCAATGCATAAAACAGTGAACTGGAGGCAGTATGCAGAATGAATGTAATTCAACAAAACAGTGGCAAATGTAAATACATCACTGAAACAGGTTCAAGTGAGGAGGCAACTGCAACAACAAACAAAATAGTAATGTGCAATGTAAATAGATTCATGTGGAACAAGTGAATCAAGTTCAGACCACACAACTCAAAGTAAAGCAGACAAGCTATCAAACAGAGGAATATACAATGAAGACTGCACGACAACTAACCCTTAATGTAACAACAGCAATTACTCACAAGAATCACGTAAATCAAGTTAAACATCAGGGGTACAAGTGCATCAAGTCAATGATCAAGTCAGTGAATAAATGCCAACTGCCTCTAAAAGTTGCAAGTGCAACAGTTCAAGCATATACAGCAATAAAGACAAATTCGAGTACATCATGAAGCAAAACCAAGTACAGTTCGAAGATAAAGTAGTGATACAAGTAGAATGAACAAGACTCGAACTCAAAAACAAGTCAGTGATAAAAAAAAGTCAAAGTCGAGACGTTCAGAAATCGAAGCCGTGAGTAGAACAAGTAAAGCATGAAATTCACGGAGGAATAAAATCAAAGCCATGGTCAACATGAAATTAAAGTCAAGTCAAGAATCGCAATATATACTCATTTGAAAAAGTCAAATTTTAAATTAGGAAAGAGTCTGAGATATAAATCAAAGAACGTATCGAACGTTCAATAATCGAAGCCGTGCTATAAAAGAAATTTCCCAAAATATCGGAGCTTAAAATCGGAAAGAATCAACAACGTGATGATCAAGGAATACAAATCAGACGCATATATAAAGAGACCCCAATAACATCATCGAAGGTGTGGTGATTCAAAGCAACAGAATAGAAACCCAACAAATCATCACTGACAAGTTCTCAAGCATTCGAGTTCGAATACGAAAATAAAAGAGGATAGAGCTAAAATCTTACCTAAAGCAAAATCGAACTCACCGAAGCGAAGCCATAGCCATTCAGATCAAAATCACAAGCAAAGGCGAACGCTCAAGGAATCGAAGTCCCAAATCCATAAACCCTAAATCACAGTACCACGAGAAAGCGAAGCCGTGAATTCCAGGGCAACGAAGATCGAGCACAATCCAGATTAAAGAGCATCGAACAAAGCCCTAGCAAATCTCACAATCGAACGAAAGCTCTTTCTCACAAGCCCTAATTTTCAGATCGAAGGAACGAGCAAAGAAGCGGCCGCCATTTGTTTTTCCAAAGAAAAGAAAAGGATCGAAGACAACACAAGCGGGCCGATAAGTGATTAAAGAAAGGGGCCGGCCTAGTTTATTAAAAGGGGTTTTAAAGTTTTAATTTTTAATTAGTTTTAAATTTGGGCCGGGTTTAATTGATATAGTTTGGGCCTATTTTATTTGAGGGCAAAATTGTTTTAAAGTGTCAATTTATATTTTGCCCTGGTCTTTAATCTGTATTTCGTTTTTTCAGTTTTATACTTTGTCAAGTCCAGTCAAAGTAAATCACCACCTAGGGTTTAGGTAGTGTCAGATTGTCTAGTTAAGGTTAGTTCAGTGAGTAGGGTGTGCGAGTTTACAAAGCTCTATAGGCGGAGCAGGGTGTGCGAGTCTGTAGGAGTGTTTGTAAGCGGGATACTGTTTAATCCTAATAGAAATCTGGGAATGCAGCAGTAGGCAGGGGTTGCCGAAGCTGGGTAAATTTTGTGTGTGATTTACTTTTCTGCATATTTATTTATCGGCAGTTTGATTTCGCGTTTAATTTGAGCAAATTTGCGATAACACTATTCACCCCCCCCCCCTCTAGGGTTAATCTAGATCCTACACTGTCTAGTTACTACAACTTCAAATACAACTCAAACAAATGACTCAGAGATCAACACAGCGGAACCACTTATATCTCTACAAACGCTGAAGCCTCCTACTCCATTTACTCCTTCAGAATTCGTCAAAGCAAACTTGAATCCCTTGGCTACTCGTAAAAATTTGAGTACCCAAGAGTTTATAAAACAGAAAATAAACACTTGGGTCAGACATGGGTCTGGTGTGAGTAAACGGTTAAAGTTGCTTAACTTCAAAATCTTTTGAAAACAAAGGTATCACGTAAGACTTCCCACACATAAACATGGAAAAGTTTTTACCTTACGCTAACCAAACTTTGATAGGAAATCCGGTTATATTATAATAGGGTCTAGGGTTTTCAAGTGAAATACAGAAATAGCTGGAATTCTTACATCTCACGTTCCAACATAGTTGGGCACAACTAAATCGTACGGCGCTTATTGGAGATTGGATTCCATACAATGGCAGGGCTACTGGGGTACCGCCCGTCACAGTACGTGGCCTAAATCAACGTACCGAGGATCACTCCCAATCCCCTACAACACAAAGCCGGAGCTATCCCTTACTGGATAGTCCGAATAAGACAACCCCACAGTTGTGGCCAAACAACCGCCCACACAGCCGAAATAAAAAGGGACTCTAGACAGGGGAAAATCTTATCCTACTTGGGTGCTACCCACTTAACCTTGCGTGCACCTCCCCTGTTTTAGCCATTCCCGGTTGATGAGGCTTGAGGCTACGATTACCTTTAATCAGAACACATCACTTAGAATGCTCATCGTCCACCTGACGATGTTCTGAAAGCATTCAATCCATACAAGTTCGTTCCGGGTTCGAATGAAACCGAAGGCATTATCTCGTTACACTCATTTTGGAATCACCCTCAGAGTTAACGACAATAACCCTTGCACTCTGAATCTTCATCTTCACTTGAGATTCACGACCTATCGTTAATTTGGATCGATGTGGTATTCGGATATCCAAATCTGGAAACCCGATCCCGGTCTCATCGAAATCCAAATCGCCATCTTTTAGGTCCAAGTTGTTTAAGGTTTAAACAATTTAATTCAATTCAATACTTGAATTCACACAGCATTTAACACAGATAAATATCACACATTTATCACAGATATATCCAATATCATATCACAAAATATCATAGGATATCATCCAATAGATATCATCTAATTCGGATATTCTACACAACAATCATCTATAAGCAACAATTATTAATCCTATGTTATAATTAATTTAATTAACTTAAATTAAATTAATTATCTAACCTTGCTTAATCAATTATAAACCTTTAATTAATTACTCATTAAATATTAATCACCCTTGATTAATTATTCATTAATTACATAAAGTAATTATCCTTTAATTAATTTCACAATTAATTAACTTAAATTAATCACATTCATTTTATTAATTACACTTGAGTAATTCATCCCTTAATTACCTTTAAACAAATTAATTAATCTTTAATTACAGATTAATTATTCTTTTAATCATTAATTAATAAACCTTAATTATCATTTTATAAAATTTAATAAAAATTTAATTAATCCTTAATTATCAGTTAATTAATCCTTAATTAATCTTTATAGATTAATATCTCTTAATTATTAATTAACAACACCAAATTATTAATTAATAAAACTTAATTACAAATTAAGTACTTCTTAATTACCAGCTAATTAATCTCTAATTACTTAATTAATTAACTTCTAATTACTTAATTAACAATCTTAATTTCTTAATTAATTCATCTCTAATCATTAATTAATCAATCTTAATTACTTAATTAATTAAACCTTTATTATTAATTAAATAAACTTAATTACAAATTAACCAATTCTTAATTACCAGTTAATCAATCCTTAATTAACAATTGATTAATCTCTGATTACTTAATTAATGCTTAATTACAACTTAATTAATTAATCACTAATCACAATTTAATTACTTAATTAATTAATCACTTAACCCTGCTTAACCAATCTTTAATTAAAACTTAAAATAAATTCTTAACTTAAATTAACATTTAATAAATCTCTTATTACTCAAAATAGTTTTAAAGATAATTAAATTTAGTCTTAACTTGGTTAAACTAAAAACTTGATAACCTAAGATTTATAACCCGAGGCAAACCCAAAGTTTTCTCGAGTAGATACCCGAGTAACTCACGATATCCACTCAACTGCAAGGCAAACATCAGAATCCTCGAGCACGCCCCGATAATAACCTTTCTTCCCCAAAAACAACAACGCCGCCAGACCCAAACATGTACACGTGCACATGCACATCTGAACGAAGCGACTCCGACCATCGCCACGATCATCCCCAAGTCGACGACAACCCATACGTGCTTCCTGACCACCCAGGTCGACGAACTCGACCGGAATTTGAGATCGAACACTCGAGCATCTTCCTCGAATCAAACTGGGTCAACAAAACCACCCTTCACCTACGATTCCGATCACCTGAAGACTCGCCGTCACAACCAGAGCTTCGCCATGACCCCATGCTCCTATCGCCATTGGTCCGATCTCCGTTAGTCCACCCATGATGACGAAATTTCTCTGAGGACAATATCGACCAAAACTGGTCGTCGAACCCTAGTTCGACGTCATGCTGCCGCCACGGCCACTTAAAAACCCTCCAGCCATTTTTCCCTTGAACCCCGACTCACGAGCCACCTCTAGGCCCAAGCTCGACCAACCACTAGTCACCGTTCATCAGAAATCGACAAAACTTCCAATTCTGATCAACTCGAATTATCTCATCGTTCCCAAGCTTAAAAATCATGAACTTATTACCTAAAATCATCATTCCCTATTACGAATCAATTTATGAAATCCAAACTTGAATTCGTGATCATTGATTTTTCCTGTTTTGAACATATTTTTACTGTAATTCCATTTTTCTAAATATTTCCCAAATATTTCCACTTGGAATTATTTTTAAAAATGAAAGTACCTTCTTATAAACATTTTTCATTTATAGATCATAGCCTAAAATTGATTAGAGAGAAAGGAATTGATTTTTAAACTTGTTATTAGCCTGAAAATTAGAAAAACAGAGAGATGCATTTGGGTATACACAGACATGCACATGTAAACATTTACATATATATATATACATATATATACATATATATAGGCATATTTACATCTATACAAACATTATTCACAGCATACTTCAAATATTTATCACAAACACCAAGATATAAACTAAAGTTTTTGGTAGTTTACTCATAGGAAAATAACAGAGAAGCATGAACATTCATATGCACAGATATTTCATAACAAACTCTTATGTAAGCATGCATTCACATCCAACATTCAAGTAAACATTGCATATCATGTTACTATAACATTTATCAGACATATCAAAACATAGTAACAGATTTTAAAACTGTTTTTAAAGTTAGGTTTACTCACCAGTTTAAAGCAGAGGACAGAGAACATATTTTTGTTTCCAAGCTTGTTTTCCAGACTTTAGAATTTCTCTTTGCTTGTTGAAATTTAAATCTGGTTGCTTGATGTATGAATTTAGTTGCTTGTTGATTTATTGCACTTGAAGAATTTGAAACTGATGATTTTAAGACTTTGATAATTTGTTTGATTCCAGGTTGTATTTTGAAACTTGTTACAGGCTTGAATGACAGTGCTTTGATGATTTCTTGTTTGCATTTGTTTTAGAGGAGATTAAAGGCTTTTGTTTTTGAGAATGCTTTGAGAATTTGTTACAGGTTTGTGAAGAATGTTTTACAGATTTTGATTCTTGTGGATTCTCTGGTTTGAAATGTTTACAAACTGAGTTTCTTTGTTTTTATTTTAGAAACGAAGATAGAAAAAGGAATGAAGGGGAAAGATAGAGGTTTATATAAGTTAATTTAGATTTTATTAAAGATAAAAGAAAATTAAAATAAATGTGACACTTGTCTCTTACCTTATCTAATTTCTTAACACATGTTACTTAGCATGATTTAGAGGCTAACACTTGTAATTATCTACTTTTTATATTATTTTTAAATGATTTTAAAAGATTTTAAATTAATTTTACTAATAAATAAATACTTTTATAAATTTATAAATGCTTTCTAAATTTTATATAAATACAATCTTTAAAGAAAATAGAATATAAACCAATTATGATTTAAATAAAAAATCATATAAAATATTTTAAACTCATTTTTAAATGCTAATTTGAAAACTTTTGTATTTATTCCTATTAAATAAATACTCTTTCAAATTTCTTTAAATAAATTTCTTTTAAGAGAATAATATAAAACAAATCTTATTTTTAAATAAAAACTTTTATTCATATATTTTAAATCCAAACTATATTATTAAGATATATATATCCTTTAAATTCAAATTTAAATTCAAATTCAAATTCAATTTCACTTTTAAAATCCAACTTTAAAATCAACTCAAATATATATATATATTTAAACAAACACAAATTAAATTTGTAGATAATAATTCTATTAAAATCTATTTATATCTATATTTAAAAACATCTCATTATTAAATTGTTTGAAAATAACAACTTTTACCAATTTTAATTAATTAATTAGGAGAATATCACATTTTAAATTCCTTGAAATTCCGGGATATCACATTCCTCCCCCCTTAAAAGAATTTCGTCCTCGAAATTTAAAACAAAAGATAATCCAAAGTTTTTTTTTCAACCAATTTAGGCATACATATCAGCCATACACAATCAAACAAACAATTTCATCCAAACAACCAATTCAATCAAACAATCAACCCTAGCTATCTGGACACAGATCCGGATAAGCTTCCTAAAATTTATCCCCGAGTTTCCCAGGTATAGACACTGGAATACTCGCTCTACTGAATCCAAAACTAGCTATACTGCTAAACTACTGAGCTCCTACTCATCTAGATCTACAATCTGAACAAGATATCAGACCACAGACAAGATCAACTCAACTACCAAACCTTCTGAACTACTGGTTCCACAATCAGTGATGGATCCTATACGTATTCCCTCAGAGATACGTGAAATACATTGAATCCCAGTCTTCCAAACTGGCAATTCAAATCTTAAAAGCCAAACACTTATTCCTTACAAAAACTCAGAAGAATTCAATATACAACGGAGCTAACTTCCTGGTCTTACCCAATCTTATTGCTCCCGTTTTACTGAAGAAAATCTCAACAACAACAAAGTCTCCAACTTCGAATTCCAAATTCCTCCGTCTTTTAACTACAAAACTTTTCTGAGGATCCTGGGTTGCCTTCATCCATCTTGATCAGCTCAACCTTTGCTGATGTCTCTTGAAACAAACTGGATCAAAAACAACTTAACAAAATGATCCTCTCAAAATCTACCGAAAACATAAACTCTACTCTACCATTATCAGAAGACTTCAAACTTACTTCTCTTATCCGGACAAGACAAAACAGATGCACTGCCAAATATGGACTCAAATCCAGAAATATTTCTTGTAGAAACTCTCTAATACTGCAAATTCTAGTTGCTTCCACTCTAGAACAACTTCAATCTTGCTTCCGCTGCACAACTCTGATCTGGAGCAGATGAAAATGCCATCGATGAACTCGAGCACAAACTAGACAACACATCCTGAAAATATGGTTCAACAGATCCATAAAAATAAAACTCAGAAGTTCCACCAAAACCTGAGCTGCTTCACCAAACCCTATCTCTAGAAACTATCGTTCAACTAGCTGAACCACCGATACCACTCCTGGAATCCTAGTCAATATGGAAACTCAATCTCTAATGCTGACAAACTTTTGACTTCCCTGAAGACATCCGGAAAATCTATGATAACTCAAGAGAACACTCAACTATCGCAAGTCACTTTTGCGATCCACCTAGCCTAATTCCAAAGAAAACTGTTCTCTCTTTACCAAAGAGAACAACTTATGCTTGACTAACCAATCCATCGAAGAAATGGATCCATTCTGCTGCTTCTGAATTTCACCTCTTAGAAAACTGCTTAGCCAGAAGACTTCCTACCGACACACAGAACACTCCGAGCTGCACTGTAGATACAGATGCCAAAGACTTCCTAATTCAAAGCTCCTTGAGAAACTCGAACCCCAAACCAAACAGAAAAGACCCTGCTGAACTCAGCCACAATGCCGAAGCATACATACTTCCTTAAACTTGCTCCAAAAGAAAACATCTTCGGAAACATCCATAGTCACTGCGTCTCATCACACAGCTACTTCTTCCTGAGGTACCCAGATACCATCACTCGCTTCTGCCTAACCGACAGATCCAAACTCTCAAAAATCTGCTCACACGAGCATGATCAAACTTGCACTTCAATGATGAACTCTGAACCTTTTAAAGGTTTCCTTCAGAGATCAATGAAATCCTTACACTATAGCAAAGCTCACTCAAGACGGTATTAGGTCTACAGTCTCGACAGATACACTTCCAATCTCAACATTCAAACTCCAACCATTGGTAGTCGTGTTACACACACCACTACCCTATCTACCTTTATATCTTATATTGGAAAACCTGAACAGGTAACCCAACAAATAGGTAGAAATAAATATATATATATATATATAGTTATATAAAAATTACATATACGCTCTCTCAAGATAGACACCACTCCAGAGTCTAGGTATTCACTCAACCAAGAGCTATGATACCAACTGTAACGACCTGCCTTTCTTAGCCCAGAAAGACGCATCATCTTGAAGAAAGAAAGAGATAGAAAAGAGAAAATATAGAGAAGAAAGAAGAAACAACATCAGAATCTAAACAGCGGAACGAATAAATTATATTAATCACATAAATATTACATAGTATCATATACATCAGAGATACACAGCTTATACAACACATACTAGACAGTTATAAACACATGTCTAGTTACTACAACTTCAAATACAACTCAAACAAATGACTCAGAGATCAACACAGCGGAACCACTTATATCTCTACAAACGCTGAAGCCTCCTGCTCCATTTACTCCTTTAGAATTCGTCAAAGCAAACCTGAATCCCTTGGCTACTCGTAAAAATTTGAGTACCCAAGAGTTTATAAAACAGAAAATAAACACTTGGGTCAGACATGGGTCTGGTGTGAGTAAACGGTTAAAGTTGCTTAACTTCAAAATCTTTTGAAAACAAAGGTATCACGTAAGACTTCCCATACATAAATAAGGAAAAGTTTTTACCTTACGCTAACCAAAACATTGATAGGAAATCCGGTTATATTATAATAGGGTCTAGGGTTTTCAAGTAAAATACAGAAATAGCTGGAATGCTTACATCTCACGTTCCAACATAGTTAGGCACAACTAAATCGTACGGCGCTTATTGAGATTGGATTCCATACAATGACAGGGCTACTGGGGTACCGCCCGTCACAGTACGTGGCCTAGATCAACGTACCGAGGATCACTCCCAATCTCCTGCAACACAAAGCCGGAGCTATCCCTTACTGGATAGTCCGAATAAGACAACCCCGCGGTTGTTGCCAAATAACCGCCCACACAGCCGAAATAAAAAGGGACTCTAGACGGGGAAAATCTTATCCTACTTGGGTGCTACCCACTTAACCTTGCGTGCACTTCCCATGTTTTAGCCATTCCCGGTTGATGAGGCTTGAGGCTACGATTACCTTTAATCTTAACACATCACTTAGAATGCTCATCGTCCACCTGACGATGTTCTGAAAGCATTCAATCCATACAAGTTCGTTCCGGATTCGAACGAAACCGAAGGCATTATCTCGTTACACTCATTTTGGAATCACCCTCAGAGTTAACGACAATAACCCTTGCACTCTGAATCTTCATCTTCACTTGAGATTCACGACCTATCGTTAATTTGGATCGATGTGGTATTCGGATATCCAAATCTGGAAACCCGATCCCGGTCTCATCGAAATCCAAATCGCCATCTTTTAGGTCCAAGTTGTTTAAGGTTTAAACAATTTAATTCAATTCAATACTTGAATTCACACAGCATTTAACACAGATAAATATCACACATTTATCACAGATATATCCAATATCATATCACAAAATATCATAGGATATCATCCAATAGATATCATCTAATTCGGATATTCTACACAACAATCATCTATAAGCAACAATTATTACTCCTATGTTATAATTAATTTAATTAACTTAAATTAAATTAATTATCTAACCTTGCTTAATCAATTATAAACCTTTAATTAATTACTCATTAAATATTAATCATCATTGATTAATTATTCAATAATTACATAAAGTAATTATCCTTTAAGTAATTTCACAATTAATTAACTTAAATTAATCACATTCATTTTATTAATTACACCTTTAGTAATTCATCCCTTAATTACCTTTAAACAAATTAATTAATCTTTAATTACAGATTAATTATTCTTTTAATCATTAATTAATAAACCTTAATTATCAATTTATAAAACTTAATAACAATTTAACTAATCCTTAATTATCAGTTAATTAATCCTTAATTAATCTTTATAGATTAATATCTCTTAATTATTAATTAATAACACCAAATTATTAATTAATAAAACTTAATTACAAATTAAGTACTTCTTAATTACTAGCTAATTAATCTCTAATTACTTAATTAATTAACTTCTAATTACTTAATTAACAATCTTAATTTCTTAATTAATTCATCTCTAATCATTAATTAATCAATCTTAATTACTTAATTAATTAAACCTTTATTATTAATTAAATAAACTTAATTACAAATTAACCAATTCTTAATTACCAGTTAATCAATTCTTAATTACCAGTTAATCAATCCTTAATTACCAATTGATTAATCTCTGATTACTTAATTAATGCTTAATTACAACTTAATTAATTAATCACTAATCACAACTTAATTACTTAATTAATTAATCACTTAACCCTGCTTAACCAATCTTTAATTAAAACTTAAAATAAATTCTTAACTTAAATTAACATTTAATAAATCTCTTATTACTCAAAATAGTTTTAAAGATAATTAAATTTAGTCTTAACTTGGTTAAACTAAAAACTTGATAACCTAAGATTTATAACCCGAGGCAAACCCAAAGTTTTCTCGAGCAGATACCCGAGTAACTCACGATATCCACTCAACTTCGAGGCAAACATCAGAATCCTCGAGCATACCCCGATAATAACCTTTCTTCCCCAAAAACAACAACGCCGCCAGACCCAAACGTGTACACGTGCACGTGCACATCTGAACGAAGCGACTCCGACCTTTGCCACGACCATCCCTAAGTCGACGACAACCCATACGTGCTTCCTGACCACCCAGGTCGACGAACTCGACCGGAATTTGAGATCGAACACTCGAGCATCTTCCTCGAATCAAACTGGGTCAACTAAACCACCCTTCACCTACGATTCCGATCACCTGAAGACTCGCTGTCACAACCAGAGCTTCACCACGACCCCATGCTCCTATCCCCCTTGGTCCGATCTCCGTTAGTCCACCCACGATGACGAAATTTCTCTGAGGACAATATCGACCAAAACTGGTCGTCGAACCCTAGTTCGACGTCATGCTGCCGCCACGGCCACTTAAAAACCCTCCAGCCATTTTTCCCTTGAACCCCGACTCACGAGCCACCTCTAGGCCCAAGCTCGACCAACCACTAGTCACCGTTCATCAAAAATCGACAAAACTTCCAATTCTGATCAACTCGAATTATCTTATCGTTCCCAAGCTTAAAAATCATGAACTTATTACCTAAAATCATCATTCCCTACTACGAATCAATTTATGAAATCCAAACTTGAATTCGTGATCATTGATTTTTCCTGTTTTGAACATATTTTACTGTAATTCCATTTTTCTAAATATTTCCCAAATATTTCCACTTGGAATTATTTTTAAAAATGAAAGTATCTTCTTATAAACATTTTTCATTTATAGATCATAGCCTAAAATTGATTAGAGGGAAAGGAATTGATTTTTAAACTTGTTATTAGCCTGAAAATTAAAAAAACAGAGAGATGCATCTGGGTATACACAGACATGCACATGTAAACATTTACATATATACATATATATGCATATATATATGTATATAGGCATATTTACATCTATACAAACATTATTCACAGCATACTTCAAATATTTATCACAAACACCAAGTTATAAACTAAAGTTTTTGGTAGTTTACTCACAGGAAAATAACAGAGAAGCATGAACATTCATATGCACAGATATTTCATAACAAACTCTTATGTAAGCATGCATTCACATCCAACATTCAAGTAAACATTGCATATCATGTTACTATAACATTTATCAGACATATCAAAACATAGTAACAAATTTTAAAACTGTTTTTAAAGTTAGGTTTACTCACCAGTTCAAAGTAGAGGACAGAGAACATATTTTTGTTTCCAAGCTTGTTTTCCAGACTCTAGAATTCTCTTTGCTTGTTGAAATTTAAATCTGGTTGCTTGATGTATGAATTCAGTTGCTTGTTGATTTATTGCACTTGAAGAATTTGAAACTGATGATTTTAAGACTTTGATAATTTGTTTGATTCCAGGTTGTATTTTGAAACTTGTTACAGGCTTGAATGATAGTGCTTTGATGATTTCTTGTTTGCATTTGTTTTAGAGGAGATTACAGGCTTTTGTTTTTGAGAATGCTTTGAGAATTTGTTACAGGTTTGTGAAGAATGTTTTACAGATTTTGATTCTTGTGGATTCTCTGGTTTGAAATGTTTACAGGCTGAGTTTCTTTGTTTTTATTTTAGAAACGAAGATAGAAAAAGGAATGAAGGGGAAAGATAGAGGTTTATATAAGTTAATTTAGATTTTATTAAAGATAAAAGAAAATTAAAATAAATGTGACACTTGTCTCTTACCTTATCTAATTTCTTAACGCATGTTACTAAGCATGATTTAGAGGCTAACACTTGTAATTATCTACTTTTATATTATTTTTAAATGATTTTAAAAGCTTTTAAATTAATTTTACTAATAAATAAATACTTTTATAAATTTATAAATGCTTTCTAAATTTTATATAAATACAATCTTTAAAGAAAATAGAATATAAACCAATTATGATTTAAATAAAAATCATATAAAATATTTTAAACTCATTTTTAAATGCTAATTTAAAAACTTTTGTATTTATTCCTATTAAATAAATACTCTTTCAAATTTCTTTAAAGAGAATAATATAAAACAAATCTTATTTTTAAATAAAAACTTTTATTCATATATTTTAAATCCAAACTATATTATTAAGATATATATATCCTTTAAATTCAAATTTAAATCCAAATTCAAATTCAATTTCACTTTTAAAATCCAACTTTAAAATCAACTCATATATATATATATATTTAAACAAACACAAATTAAATTTGTAAATAATAATTCTATTAAAATCTATTTATATCTATATTTAAAAACATCTCATTATTAAATTGTTTGAAAATAACAACTTTTACCAATTTTAATTAATTAATTAGGAGATTATCACATTTTAAATTCCTTGAAATTCCGGGATATCACATTTAGAATGTGAGTAAACTTAAGTGAAAAATTATGGAACTGTGAATAAATAAGTTTAAATAACTTATAAATCCGAGGAAATGGAAAAGAAAACCCGATTAAATGGGTTAATTGATTGGTTAAACGAATGGAAATTTGAATTTGAATTATAAATTGGAATTGAAACCATATCAAAACCAAATGAAGTGATGTTTGAGAAAAAATTCAAATTTTGAATTATAAAATGAATTTGAACTCAAGTAAATTAAATGGAGTGATTTTGATATAAAAATCTGATTGTGAAGTGCAAAGTGAAAGTAACTAATTAAAGGAATTAGTTAGTAAATTGAATATTTGAAGTGGATTGATGGAATGTACCAATTCCATATAGTAAGTGGAAATAGAAATTGATTTACAATGACTTGGCATCGAAAATAAAATTTGATTATATTGTGTTGAATATGAACTCGGATTTTTAATAAAATGGATTATAAACTTATGAAATATTTATGAAATGGTTCGTAAATGAATCGACATGGAAATAAAATTTCATTTAATATAAATAGCAGTAAACCAAATTTGGAAATAAATAGAAGTGAACAGATTGAATGCGAGTCAGTCGAAGGCAAATAAATAGAAATTGAGTTTGATTGCGATGGAATTTGATTTACATTAACTATTAAAAATAGAATTGGTTTTAAATTGTGTTGATTTGGAATAATTGAATATGCGAATGGAAGAAATGAAAAATAAAATGTTAGAACACTGTATTTGCATGTACACTCTGAATATACATATACAACATGTTTGGTTTATGCGAATGATGTATTTAACTAGTTAAATGAATGGAATGTTAGTTAAATTCCATATTTTAGTACTTATGGGTTTTATTTAAGTAAGTACGGGTACATGGAGCTGTTGGCTTGATTTTTGGCTGTGAAATTGCACACAAATTAAGCAAGCTCGCTTAATAACGCTAAAATAAGGTACGCTTACGCATTAAAAGCAAAAATGAAATAAATATTTATAATATTGCATTTTCCGGCCATGAGAGCCGATGTATATTTTTTTATCTTATTTGTCATATTGCAAAAGGCTCTCCGTACAAGGGAGACTCTGCCAAATTTTTTTGAAAATTTAGGGTGTTAGAAAATTTTTGTTAACAAAAGTTTGATTCCGAATTGTACTTGAAATAAGGGATTTTGAATTAAAAATGGAAACTAATTGTTTTGGTTGGAATTAAAGGATTTAGAAATGTGAAATATCAAGTTTTAACTAAGTGGGTTTTAACAAGTCAATGAGTTTGTTACATTTTTCCTACCTTGGCAATTTCGGGGACGAAACTCTTTTAAGGGGGGAGGAATGTAACGATCCGGATTTTCCATCGTTTGATTTTGAATATTTATATGGTTTTAAATATTGATTTGGAATATAAATTGATTTTTGAATATGAAGATTTCTGATGAAATTATAGAATGAATTTAAAATTTCAAATAAAACGATTTATCGTAATACGAAAATGGTGAATAATTGGAAATTAAGTTGAATATGAATTGAAATGATTTCTTATATTGATATAAATTCTATTTGAATTAGAATTGAGTTAGTAAGTTTTTAAAACTGAAATTTCAAGTGATTTCGTAAATTTTTGAAATCGTCAATTTGATCGACGCGTTAGAATAGCGATCCGGAGCATAGCCTCGAAATTCGACGAAACAAGTTCCATTGGACCGTAATTGTGTATTATTATCGGATTTCAATTTTCATAGCGTTTGGAGTAACCGTTTGGTCGTACGGGATAGAAACGCGTTGAAATTAATATTGAAAATTTAATATAATAATTGGGTTCAAAAAGTTATCTTCCACATACGATTGAATTAGTACTCGAAACTTGTTCCATTACGTTCGAAATAGGGGTATAACATTAGGAACGCCAAACGGTACGTCTCGGTCGGGGGTCGAAATTTTGATAGCCTGATATTTTGAAATTAAATAAAATATATTTATATCGATTTAACCCAGCCTACAAACTTACCCTCAGTTGCACCTATCAGCCACCCTATATCACGTACGAGCCTGCACCTATCCACTTTTAAAAATCGCATATGCTTTCTTCGGTTTTAAAAATCATGACTTCCTCCTTAATCTTTTCAGTTTGAAATCAATCAAAAAAAAAATTGAATGTGAACGCGACTTAGTCGCGTTCACTTTCATTTGGAGGCGTGCGATCTAGGGCTGTCAACGAGCGACAATGGCCAGCGCTTCAGGATGGAGGGCACGATGGAGGTAGGCGAGTACTGGAAGTCGAGCGGTTGTTCACGAGCATCGATCGCGATCGAGCAGCGCCATGCGATCCTCAAAAGGAGGATGAGGGCTAGGTCGAGGCAGCCGCGAGAGCAGTGAGTTCTGGTGGGCGTGGCTCTGTGGGATGGGTCGCGACCTTCGGTTGTCGCGTTAGGGTTTGCGGCAGTTGATGTAGTGGCGACTTTGAGGTTTTTAGTCGAGGCAGACGATGTTTTAGCAGCCTGAAACGTACGTGAGGATTTGAGTGCTAAAACGAGGTAGTAAATCCAATTCCTATAATTAAGGGAAAATGAATATTATTATTATTAGTTCAAATGTTTATAATTTGTATATTGCTTGTACAAGGTCGGAATTTCGCGAAACAACAACGTTGGAAACTTAATGATGTGACCTGCAATATGGAATTAAATTAAAATTGGAACGATTAAGAATTTCGGAAAAATAAAGATGAGTAAATCTCACTCATTTGGATTACTGGATTTAATTTAAATGTTAAAAATTAATTATTGGTTGATTGGATGAATTTATAAATTATTAGCGGTTGGATGTTATATTATATATATATATATATTAGTACATACATTAGTAGTTGGATATATTTTCCGCCTTTTGGAGCGGATGAGACACTATGCACCCCGCATTATAGCGGATGACCCTATATTACCGTGATATCCCGCCTCGAAGCGAGATTGTTATTTTATGTTATCTAACATCTATTGAATATGCGAGTATATGATTTTTGTTTGATGATAATAAACATATATATATATATATTCATTTAAATGTATTTGTTAATATACTATTTTATTTTTCACATAATTAATAAATATTTGCTGAATAAAATAAATAACACAGAATTTAAATTCAAACAGATATTTTATTTAAACAAATATTTATTACAATTTTGAACAAGTACAAATTCAAGCTCTCACTATATATATACATTTTTCAGATACAATTCACATTTACAAACGCACCTCACTACATCACTCATTCACTCGTATTTATCTTCAACTCCAGTCCAGATTGAATCCAGCATCTGAGCTATCTGCAAAATTACATACTGACGTAGTAAAATTGTAAAAGAAATATTTTTGCAGTATAAAATAAAATATATATTTGAAAATTTTATTTGCCTCAGTTATTTGGGTTGTTCGTTATCATTTAATTTTTGAATTCATCATACACGAACAGCTTGTGCCATGCACAGTGTATCACTGTACATGCCACAAGGCCGTGCACACCGATATACACTTGATAAAATTATGGGGACAGGTGAGCACAGGTCAAACCCAAATGAAAAGCCAGGTTCAACTCAAGTGCAATACAAATAAAATCACGACACGAGCACAAGGTCAGACACGAGCCTTAAAACTGGATTCAACACAGGTGAAATTAAAATGTACAAGTTCAAGAAAATGTGGTCGAGAAATCCGAGCTGGATATGCTACAAGTTCAACAAGACATATGTATACATATACAAGTAACCAGAACCAAGTATACACTGGAGGATGCAAGACGAATTCCAAAATCATCAACACAGTGAAGTACAACATCACCAACAAATGCAACCATCAGTGCAGCTTAAAACAGTTTCAAAGACACCATGAACTAGATATGGACTGTGATCAAAGCAGGATGAACATAACCATAACCAAGGCAAGTTCAAGTGAAGTACACAAGGAAATGCAACAATACCAAAGTATAACCACCACTGATTCAACTCAAAAAGGGATGAACAACAATAAAGGAGGCAAACAAGTAATGTACACATGAATGCAACAGTGGACAATGCAAGTGCAGACAAGCTAATGCTAACATGAAGAACAACAAACTCAAGTCTGCAACATAACTACATATATACATGTATGATCACACATGTGTATACACAGTACATATGTATAACAAGCATGTATGTACAGCAACACAGACACATGCCAGTGAAATGGCAACAGGCAATAAATAAATCAAATCAGAGTCGAGCAGTGACAATGGTCAACATCAAACATTATCACATAAACAAAGTCATGGCCGAAGTCACCAAAAAAATCAATCACAAGCAGTTTAAAAATTATCAAGTGCAGTTTATCATAAACAAAGTCAAGTGGTCGAAGTCTTCAGAAATTCACGGAACCAAAATCAAGTTCAATCGTCAAAGAATTCAACACCGTGGTGACCAAGGAAGTCGAAATCAAAGCCATGAGAATAAAGCAACGAAAATATAGGAATTGGAAAGGTCAGAAATCATCAAAAGCATCTGTACAATATCGAATGGCCAAGCAGAATTACAGATGAATTCAAATGATTATATACAAACGAGAATATAGGAATTAGAATCCTATTTAACCCAAATCATCACAGGCCGTAAAAAGTATTCGAGTTCAAGCAATATCACAGTTCATAGAATCAATTAGGAACTCGATCAAAGTCGAGTATAATATAAATCGAAAAAGGAACACACGTACCAATTCAAGCATCATTCAAACTCGACTAATTAGAGGCGACCGCAAGCTAAATTGAAGAAGCATTGAAGCCATTTGAGGAACGATCAGCAATCGGCGCTCCAAATTACTAGCCCTAATTTAAGATTGAGGAACGAACGAACAAGCTAAAGAGCCGCCATTATCACAAACACAAAGGAACGGGCCGACATAGAGATAAAAGAAAAAGGGGAAGAATAATTAGCTGGCCTTTGTATTAGTTTATAATTATATAAGGATTTTAATTTAAAATTAGGGTTTTATTGTTTATATTTGTTTTTAAATTCTTTTTTTAAACAGTTGTAATTTCTAGTCGTGTGACTAGGGGACAAACTACGTGGCGTAGTTTGAGAATTCGCAACTCAGTGGCTGAGTTGTGGCAGGGTTTTGAGCGTAGAGTTAGGTTAGTCGATAGCGGGTAGCGCGAGTTTACGTGTGTAAGCGTCTGACTATCTAATTTCTAGTAGAAACCTTGGGGGCAGCACGTAGGTAGGGTTTTGCCAAAGCTGGGTAAATCTGTGTGTTCTGTTTCTGCTATTATCTGTGCTGTTATTATTCTGTGATCTGTGTTGAAATTATTTTATATACTTCCGCAATAAATTTTTATAATTGATAGTTTCACCCTATTCACCCCCCTCTAGAGTCAAATCGATCCTACAAGTGGCATCAGAGCTAGGAATAGAAGTCAATTTTTGATTTAAAATTTTGATTTTTCACAAACCAATTTTGTTTTACAAATTTGAATTTTTAAAATGGCTTCTTTTAATAATGCTTTTGTCGAGGGTCGGTCCAATATTATTCCTCCTGTTTTTGATGGAACATATTTTTTAAATTGGAAATTAAAAATTGAATTTTATTTAAAATCTGTTAATATTAAATGTTGGGATGTTATTGAAAATGGGTGTGATATAACAGATGAGAGAATGACTTTGATTAATGCTCTTACTATGCATATACTATATTCTCATATTAATCAAGATAATTTTAACTTCATCTCTCATTGTGAAAATGCACAGGATATCTGGAATACTTTTGATGCAATATATGGTGTAAAAGTCAACAACAACGAGAAATCCTCCATAATAGACTCAGTTAAAGAGACGTGCCTAACAGGATTGGTAAAAGGCAGTAGCGACGAGGATGATGATAATGGAGGAGCTGAGCTGGCACTACAAATAAAGAGACTCAAAAAGTGGAACCACAAATATGGAAATCCAGCTCCAAATCAACAATTGAAAAGCAGAATAATCAAAGGACTAGACAACTCAGAAGAACACGAGATCATTTGTCACAAGTGCAACAGACCCGGTCATATCAAGCCCAATTGTCCCAGAAATCGACATGGCCAAGAAAGGAAATCAAAAAGGAGAAGTTTTGCAGCCACGTGGAATAAAAGTGATGATTATAAAAGCACTAGCAGTAAGAGTGAAAAAGCAGATCTGTGCCTTCGAGGTAATATAACTGACAGTGACGATGATGATGAGCCAAGCGAGGTATCAAAACTTACTCACTCTAAATTACTTATATATTTCCACGAAGTAAATGGCTATTTTGAATGACTTAGGGAGAGATACCCTAAACTTGAATCACAAAGAGATACTTTGATAGATTTAAATAAATAGCTTGATCAATTGGTTAAAAACTATCAAAGTAGGAGCCCTAAGTGTGATAAGTGTCCATCACTCGAAGAAGAAATTAAAAAATCAGAAATTAAAATTAAATCGCTTGAAAATGAAATTCTGATTTTGAAAGAGAGTGAAAATACTAGGAGAGAAAACTCTATTAAAAAGTGCACACAATTATTGAACGAAAATGAATCTCTCAAAACACAAGTCCAACAATTGTCTACAACTTTGGGAAAATTCTCCAAAAGCAAAAAATCATTAAATATGCTATTAGGAAAACAAACTACTAATACAGATAGACAAGGACTTGGGTATACTCACTCTGAATATGTTAGAAACGAAATTAATCAAGTCAATTCAAAGTGCACAATTTGTAGAAAATTTGGACACATTCAAAATATTTGTTGGTATAGACCCAAAAATGTGAAAACTATTCCAATCTGGGTTCCAAAAGGCACGAATATAAAATCCCTCAAAGTCAAACAAATCTGGTGCCGAAAGGAACGTATATAAATAGTTTTGGGTCTCCACAAAATTATTGTTTAAAATCATTTGCCACTAACAATCATGGACCTATAAAAACAAATAGGTCATAAAAATCTTTTATCGTGTAGGTATGGTGGCAGGCTAAGGAACAACATCAGTGTTATCTGGGTTCTGGCTGTTCCAGAAACATAATGGGCGACAAATCAAAGTTCCTTAGCCTAGTATAAAGGTGACAGAATCACAATAGGCAACAACGGAAAATTATCATAAATGTAAAACAGGTAATGGTATATTTATTTTAAACGATTATATTAAATGTGATAATCTGCACCATAATCTGAATTAAATCAGCAAGTAATGTGATAATGAAATGAATGTTGATAATGATTCTAACTTTTTCAAAATTGTTGGCCAATTATATTCATATGTCAAGAACACTTTAAAAATCTCTTGAGTCTTTGAACTATTTCATATAGAATTGCTTGGATTAATGATGATGTTTTATTGATTACTGATCACTCATGATACAAGTGGATATATTTGTTCTGACACTATGATCACTGTTTGTTTATTTACACGGCTTCAATTCAAATTCAAGAGAACTTCATTTAAAAGCTGTTAAAAATGATTTCAAGAAATTGTTGCAACTTCATGGTCTAGTCTATGATACCCAACTAATGATAATCTCGAGTGAAAGAAAAATTCAGATGTAGATTACACTGGTAATCTAGTTGATAGAAAAATTACTAGTGAAATGTGATTTATGAGACATTTAGTAGCTGCATCGTTTTTCAAAGAAAATATCTGCATATTTTTCACTTGAAATAATTTTTTAAGTAGTACATTTTTCTAAAAACCCCTTCTAGAAAATCATTTTTGTTGACCTTGTTTCAGATTAGTCATTTTGGAAAATTTGATTTTATAATTATTTTTGAATTTGATTTTAAATAACTACATTAACTAATCTAACCCCCTACAAATTATCAAAAAGATAAATAGTGATTGAAAAAGTGACGAGTGTTGATATTAATCATATATTATAACTTGAGACAGTATAATTAGTAAATTTCTTTAGAAATTTAAACAAGAGTTATGAAAATTTTTGTTTGGTAAAAATTCCATGACCATTTCTATTTCTATCGACCATCACTCATCAAAATCCAGTATAGTATGTCAATATGTGTTATTTTAAACGGGAATCATTCGTTTTTCATTTTATTATATTTTTAGCAAATAAAAACATCCAAAGTATTCACTCTCATTTAAAAGTCCTCACGATTATGCATGGGTGAATTACTTGGATTTTTGATTATGTGCTTCCATACTTGTGCAGTTAATGCGCTCGGCAGATTTAATGCGGTAGAGGTCCAAAAAGTCATAGCGGGGATACATCGAGGATATAGCGGATGACTCTAAAATAGCATATAAAAATCGTACTTAATGTTTTTACAAATATATAAATGGTAATTAAATGAAAAAATAACATTCAATTGAATTATAATTAATACATAAATAGTTTTAAATAAAAACATATGCAAATATACTGTAAATAAACTTAAAACTGTTATATAACATAATTGAATTTAGTAGAATATTAGACTATTTTCATTTTTGAAAATATATAATTAAATAAATTAATTTCATAATTTTTATAATGTATAAATATCATTTTTCAATTCATTTCTTATAAAGAAAATATAGCGGAAATAATGGAATATATCGGGAATAACAGGATATAGCGGAAATAGCGGGGCTTAAAGCGAAAAGGCTATTTTTGGGGCTATATGGAAAAATCGTAGCGGTAGAAATCCGCTATGAGATATATCAGGGTTATAGCGGGGCAATAGCGGGGCATTAACTGCACAGTTCCATACTCATTTAAAAGTCCTCACGGTTATGCATGTATGGAACACATATCAAAATTGATTGATTAAATAGACAAGTTGATTCTAACCCCATTTAAAAGTCCTAACGGTTATGCGTGGTTAGAATATACTTGAATTCATTTATTATTTTTTTAAATTTGGAATACTACTAATCTCATTTAAAAGTCCTAACGGTTATGCATGGTTAGTAGATATTCAAATTCCTGAAATAAATATACCACAAATAGACACAACTATATGGTTTTATATGATGACATCATCCCTATCATTCTAAAGTGGAATATGCATCAAACAGAGTAATTATGATTTTTGTTTGATTTTTTATTGAAATTTAATATTTATACTCGATTGGGAATTAATATTGTATTAATGTCTATCACTTTATCTCTATTTTTCTAACACTATTACTCTTTTGCTGATAACAAAAGGGGGAGAGAAAAGTTAAGATTTTGGCAAATAAAGGTCAAATATTTTCTGTTTGCATCTAAGTTCATTTGCATATTTTTATTCACATGCATATATGAAGGGGGAGCTTTGTGTAGAGAGGGAGCATTCAAATAGAGGGAGCAAATTGAATGACCAAATATCAAATACATTTAATAAATTCAAAATCTTAAATATATGTTTGTTATCATCAAAAGGGGGAGATTGTTGAATATGCGAGTATATGATTTTTGTTTGATGATAATAAACATATATATATTCATTTAAATGTATTTGTTAATGTACTATTTTATTTTTCACATAATTAATAAATATTTGCTAAATAAAATAAATAATAGAGAATTTAAATTCAAACAGATATTTTATTTAAACAAATATTTATTACAATTTTGAACAAGTACAAATTCAAGCTCTCACTATATATATACATTTTTCAGATACAATTCACATTTGCAAATGCACCTCACTACATCACTCATTCACTCGTATTTATCTTCAACTCCAGTCCAGATTGAATCCAGCATCTGAGCAATTTGCAAAAATACATACTGACGCAGTAAAATTGTAAAAGAAATATTTTTGCAGTATAAAATAAAATGTGATTTTGAAAATTTTATTTTCCTTAGTTATTTGGGTTGTTCGTCATAATTTAATTTTTGAATTCATCATACACGAACAGCTTGTGACATGCACAGTGTATCACTGTACATGCCACAAGGCCGTGCACACCGATATACACTTGATAAAATTACAGGGACAGGTGAGCACATGTCAAATCCAAATGAAAAGCCGGGTTCAACTCAAGTGCAATACAAATAAAATCATGACATAAGCACAAGGTCAAACCCGAGCCTTAAAACTGGATTCAACACAGGTGAAATTAAAATGTACAAGTTCAAGAAAATGTGGTCGAGACAACCGAGCTGGAAATGCTACAAGTTCAACAAGACATATGTATACATATACAAGTAACCGGAACCATGTATACACCGGAGGATGCAAGACGAATTCCAAAATCATCAACACAATGAAGTACAACATCACCAACAAATGCAACCATCAATGCAGCTCAAAACAGTTTCAAAGGCACCATGAACTAGATATGGACTGTGATCAAAGCAGGATGAACATAACCATAACCAAGGCAAGTTCAAGTGAAGTACACAAGGAAATGCAACAATACCAAAGTTTAACCACCACTGACTCAACTCAAAAAGGGATGAACAACAATAAAGGAGGCAAACAAGTAATGTACACATGAATGCAACAGTGGACAATGCAAGTGCAGACAAGCTAATGCTAACATGAAGAACAACAAACTCAAGTCTGCAACATAACTACATATATACATGTATGATCACACATGTGTATACACAGTACATATGTACAACAAGCATGTATGTACAGCAACACAGACACATGCCAGTGAAATGGCAACATGCAATAAATAAATCAAATCAGAGTCGAGCAGTGACAATGGTCAACATCAAACATTATCACATAAACAAAGTCATGGCCGAAGTCACCAAAAAAATCAATCACAAGCAGTTTAAAAATTATCAAGTGCAGTTTATCATAAACAAAGTCAAGTGGTCGAAGTCTTCAGAAATTCACGGAACCAAAATCAAGTTCAATCATCAAAGAATTCAACACCGTGGTGACCAAGGAAGTCGAAATCAAAGCCAGGAGAATAAAGCAACGAAAATATAGGAATTGGAAAGGTCAGAAATCATCAAAAGCATCTGTACAATATCGAATGGCCAAGCAGAATTACAGATGAATTCAAATGATTATATACAAACGAGAATATAGGAATTAGAATCCTATTTAACCCAAATCATCACAGGCCGTAAAAAGTATTCGAGTTCAAGCAATATCACAGTTCATAGAATCAATTAGGAACTCGATCAAAGTCGAGTATAATATAAATCGAAAAAGGAACACACGTACCAATTCAAGCATCATTCAAACTTGACTAATTAGAGGCGACCGCAAGCTAAATTGAAGAAGCATTGAAGCCATTTGAGGAACGATCAGCAATCGGCGCTCCAAATTACTAGCCCTAATTTCAGATTGAGGAACGAACGAACAAGCTAAAGAGCCGCCATTATCACAAACACAAAGGAACGGGCCGACATAGAGATAAAAGAAAAAGGGGAAGAATAATTAGCTGGCCTTTGTATTAGTTTATAATTATATAAGGATTTTAATTTAAAATTAGGGTTTTATTGTTTATATTTGTTTTTAAATTCTTTTTTTAAACAGTTGTAATTTCTAGTCGTGTGACTAGGGGACAAACTACGTGGCGTAGTTTGAGAATTCGCAACTCAGTGGCTGAGTTGTGGCAGGGTTTTGAGCGTAGAGTTAGGTTAGTCGATAGCGGGTAGCGCGAGTTTACGTGTGTAAGCGTCTGACTATCTAATTTCTAGTAGAAACCTTGGGGGCAGCACGTAGGTAGGGTTTTGCCAAAGCTGGGTAAATCTGTGTGTTCTGTTTCTGCTATTATCTGTGCTGTTATTATTCTGTGATCTGTGTTGAAATTATTTTATATAATCCGCAATAAATTTTTATAATTGATAGTTTCACCCTATTCACCCCCCTCTAGAGTCAAATCGATCCTACAACATCTGTGGATGCAGGGAAATAGGTTGGAGGGATCCAACTGGATGCATCAAAAATATTGATTTTTAATTTCATATATGGTGATATATGATGTGTTAGAATAATCTGTTATAGATTATGATGTGAATTGATTTATTAGATGATATAGTAGCACTGGCCTTAATTTTTGGTATTTTAAATACCATAAATAATATTTTGAATTTAAATAGGAAATTCAAAGGTGATTTTAGAAATGAAATAATATATTGAATTTTGGGGTTAACTTAAAAGGGATTGATTTGGATAAAACAAATGATTGAATTTTTGGATATTTATTTAGCTATTTCATAAAATGTTTTTAAATAGAGAATTTTAAGTTGAAGATTTTTAAACAAATGGATTTTTAATAAGATTCTTAAAAATATGAAATGGAAGACGGAATCGAGGTTTGATTAGTTTTGGAATAAAGTTGGGTTATTTAAGAAATTGATTTAAAAATGAAATTTTAAATAGAAATCGATTGGTAAATAGATTTTTGTAATATATACCTGTATAAGCTGGGGAATGAGATTATTAAATTTATAAACAAGGTTTATAAATAAAGTGAGACGATTATCATTTGATAAATTGGAGATATAAACTCACGGTGAGAATTTATAATGAGATGGGGTAATCGGTTTAAAAAGAAACAGTGAATACTATTTTGGAATTTGGAAATAGTTCTAAAATTGAAAGTGTAAATTGATTTGTGATAAATCGAGGGAGATTTATAAGTATAAAATCAGTTATGTTGAATTTAAAAAAAAAAGTTTTTCCAAGAAGTAAGTTTTGTTTTCAAAAAAGGATTTTTATTTATTAAATTATGTAGTTTAAACTATTATTTAAATTATATTTTGGAAGGTTAGTATTCAAATATTTAAAGCTGTTGAAATAATTCTAAGTTTTAAAAACAAGCTTTGTAAATCAATTAATATTATTGGAAATTGGTTATCATTGTTTATTTAAAATGGATTTTGATATTTTAAATAATTACTTAAATGTGTTTGAAACTTTATTATTATTCTTTAAAATATTTATTTTATAATATAGAGGTTTGGAAATTGATTGAAGTTATTTATAAGTACTCTCAAGGTTTGTAAATCGGGTTTTATTTAATGGATGTGATTTTATAAGAGAAAATCTATAATGGAATTTTGGAAACTTGAGAAAATATCCAAAATGTTTAGATAAAAGAACTTCCAAAATGAATTAAAATTCATAAAGAAGTTAGAAATGGGTAGTTGGAATTATAGACAAGCGCAATAGATTTTGGAAATTTTAAAGGAAATTAATTATTGAATTCCGAAAAACTTATAGAATTCGTCATAAATGAGTTAAGAAATTTATAAATGAATGGTAAAAGGATTTTGGAGAAATAGGAAATAAATGGAAATATTTCCTAAGTATTGGAAATAAAGGATTTTAGGGAAAAATATACTTAAAAATATTTACTAAGTATTAAACTAGAAGGATTTGAAATATTTTAAACTACGAGATTATTATTATAGAAATATTTTTAAAGTGTTAGATTATATTATTTCTAAAGATTGATATGATGTGGAAATTTCCTGTTATGGATATAAGTATTTGAGATTGTTTCCAATTATCGAATATATTGAAAGAGAATAGAATATATATCTTTGTAAAGATATTTTAAAATAAATATTTTGAAAATTTTATAATATGGGCTTGTGACTGCTTATGTGTGTTATTTGATAGTTAAATAACCGACTATCAAATCTGGCTAAATTCGTTGATCGTTTCGAGGAGAACGATATCAGATTTAATTATCTGAAAACTACTTCGATCTGATTTGTACGTTATGAATTGTGATATCTCATAGATAATGGAGATGGTGATCTTGAAGGAGATTCGGTTTGTTCAGACCCAAAACAACTTGTATGGATGAATGCTGTCATTTGCATCGTGGTCTGTAAGGCGGTGTTAGCATTCCAAGTAAGAATGTTATTCTAAAGGTAAAACTTAGCCTCAAGTCTCATCAACCAGAAATGACTAAAACATGAGAGATGCAGCAGGCTAAGTGGGTCGCACCCAAGTAGGGTATGTTATCACTTTTCTAGATACCCTCGGATATATTATAATTTATTGATATGATTGTGCTTGGAAAAGAGAACACTCGATTAAAGTGGGAACACCCGGGGTGATAACATATTCGGTACTATCCAGGTCAGGGGTAGGCCGGTTCTGTGTTGGCAAGGATCGTTAGGTACGATTTCGGTACATTTTTCTAGAGATGTACTGTGATGGGCGGTACCCCAGTAGCCTAGTCATTGTATGGAATTCAATATCCATTACGAGCCTGTACGGTTTTAGTTGTGCCCAACCATGCTGAAACGTGAGATGCAAGAATTTCAACTATTTTGTAATTTACTTTCTATAGACACTATTATGATATCAGATGATTTTAATATAAAATGTTTTGGTTATCGTAAGGTAAAATCCGTCGTATTTATGTGTGGCGTGGTCTTACGAGATACCTTTGTTTTCAAAGGATTTTGATAACTGTAATAATTCAAATTGAGTGTGTTTTCTCACGCTGGTTTTCCAAACTGACTCGGGTGTTATTTTGCTATAATGCTCGGGTCAGACTGAGTATTACAGATTCAGGTTAGAATGTTATAGAGCCCAAGAGACGAGTTGGAGAATTTCAGACGTATTTCATGCACTTGGTTATTTCTGCTGTATATGTCATACTGTATATTCAGTACATGTGAGGACATGTTACTATAACAATCCAGATTGATCTGTTGATTGTTGTACTCTGATGATTGTATGTAAATTAACCGTTACAGTTCCTTTTTGTATAGAGATCTGTTATTATATATTATATTTTGTTCCGCTGCGTTTGTGATATTCTATGTTATCGCTTGTTGTTTTCTTCTATCTTTTTCTTCTTCACCGTTAGCAATCGGTATTTCTGGCACTTGAGTGTTTGACATGCTATAAAGTGAACGTATTGATGTCGATTTTCAAAAGTCGAAAATCCTAGTTCGCTGTAAATATGCTATTTCAATTTTGTGGTAAGCTAACTGCTAAATAAATCTGTTTTAGTTATAAAGAGCTCAAACAATTGTTCTCAATTTACAACTAGTTCTTTTACAAATCTACATTTAAGAGTACTGCATGCAGTCGTTCACTTGAATGCCACGAGAACTTGAGGAAAGGCAGCAAAATTTATATATGATTGCTATACAAAGTCCTACAATATCAGATAAGACATAATTATACAAACATATTTATTTTTTGGCTTCAATGGTAAATAATGAGTAAATAAAAACAAAGCACCAGCAGTTTAAGAAGGTGCAGTTTAAGTCTAACTACCTATATAGCTTGACAAGTTGAGAAAAAAGGCTTGGGTGGAATCTGCAGACTTTCCAAACTTCCAGTTAAAAACTGAAGTACTTTAGTCATGGTAGGGCGATCACTTGGATTCAACTGAATGCACCATAATGCTACAGTAACTAGTTTTCTCACGATCTCTTCTTCTTTTCCCTTTTCTATATCCAAACCTATTTCTCCACCATCAACTAACTTGTAATATATCCATTCTGGAAAATAAACCTCATCCTGATTCTCCGCCATTGGTTCAATGGTTCTTTTACCACTTACAATTTCAAAAAGCAACATTCCAAAACTATAGATATCGGACTTATAAGACACATCTCCAAAGTTTCTTGAAAAAATCTCAGGTGCAATGTAGCCTATCGTGCCCCTTGCAGCAGTCATTGTAACAATACTCTGATCTCTTGCACAAAGCTTTGCGAGCCCAAAGTCTGAAACTTTTGGGTTGAAGTTGTGGTCTAACAAAATATTGTGAGGTTTGATATCAAAATGCATGATGCGTTGATCACACCCTTGATGTAAGTATTCGATACCTCGAGCAACTCCAATTGCAATATCCAACATCTGTTCCATGTTCAATAGTCCTTTGAATCTGCTACCCTCTTTCGAGAATATGTATTTTTCTAGCGATTGATTTGGCATGAATTCATATATAAGAGCACGGTTTCTTCCTTCGGAGCAAAATCCCAATAGTCGTACTACATTGAAATGATGAATTCTCCCCATAATTGAAACTTCGTTAATAACACAATACTTTAGGGTTTTTAAAAAAAAATTCGGTACCTAATAGAGGATGATAACCAACTGGTACCAAATGTCTTAGGTGGTATATGCGTACTAAAGTCTAAATATGTCCAAGGTTTAAATCATGCTACACAAGATTATAACTTGTGACCTCAGAATCTAAGTTTGAGTATCTTACCTTTGGGGCGTGCTCTTGGACTACAACAATTTTGGTTATATCACAAAAATAATTAAAAAGAGAATTCATAAAAGAAATAGAAATAATAAATCAAAATGATGAAACCACTCACACTAAAATACGAAGAAGTGAGAAATTAAAGGGTAAAATGTTATTGTATCTTGGTTTTGAATTATAAAGAGGTTTTGAATTATAAAGAGGAACATTTATTGATTGTAACAATGTAGTCTCCAAAATTGTTTATGCTTGTTTGAATGACTGCATCATAAATCTACAAAGATACAGGAAAATAACATTGATAATAGAGTTGTTTATTATTTCTGTTCAAAAATTGACCGACTTTTCTTGTCCAAAATGCATGTCTTGACTCTTGATCAATACAAAGAAATCGTAGTTCCACTAATGCACATCATAGCGTTGTCTATTGCTTCTGTTCACGAGTTGATCGACTTACCCAGTCCAAATTGGCTGTCTTGACTCCTGCTTACCACAATGAAATCATACTTGCACTAAAAAACATAGACTGTAAATTGCAGGAACCTTCTTGAGCAAAAGACTGATATTTGACATTCGAATAATCAAGTGTTATGGTTCCGACAAATCGAAAACGAGTGAAGAAAGAACTAACACCACTAATTTTCTAGCAGAATCATTTGGACGGGTAATATATTGATACAGATTTTCAGATGTTTGAAGATATAAAATGCATATGCTAGCTACTGTGGATGATATATAATTCAGTAATTGGTTAATAAGTTATATGTCAAAGTTGAATGATAAAATGCTGCAAGCGTTTTCTTTCAAAACTACCGTCTTATGATTTAATATTTGCATGAGCCTAAATCCACAACATATACAGACCACACATGTTATGATTTACGCAAGGAATATGCATATCATGTTGGCTAATATGTATTTCAATTTTGCGGTAAGCTAACTACTAAATAAATCTGTTTCAGTTATAAAGAGATCAAACAATTGTTTTTTTTAATGGTACTTAGACACAACATTTCACTGGGACAGCATGTCACAACTTATATGTCAATAAATGTTCAAATCACGGTACTCAAATTTCGAATTTATGACCTCCCTCACCAAAGTCGAATCACTTAACCACTGGAACAATGGTGTTTGTCAACGATTGTTCTCAATTTACAACAAGTTCTTTTACAAATCTACATGTAAGAGTATTGCATGCAGTCGTTCACTTGAATGTCACGAGAACATGAGGAAAGGCAGCAAAATTTATATATGATTGTTATACAAAGTCCTACAGTATCAGGTAAGACATAATTATACAAACATATTTTTTGGCTTCAATGGTAAATATTGAGTAAATAAAAACAAAGCACCAGCAGTTTAAGAAGGTGCAGTTAAAGTTTAACTACCTATATAGCTTGACAAGTTGAGAAAAAAGGCTTGGGTGGAATCTGCAGACTTTCCAAACTTCCAGTTAAAAACTGAAGTACTTTCGTCATGGTAGGGCGATCATTTGGATTCAATTGAATGCACCATAATGCTACAGTAACTAGTTTTCTCACCATATCTTCTTCTTCTCCCTTTTCTATATCCAAACCTATTTCTCCACCATCAACTAACTTGTAATATATCCATTCTGGAAAATAAACCTCATCCTGATTCTCGACCATTGGTTCAATGGTTCTTTTACCACTTACAATTTCAAAAAGCAGCATTCCAAAACTATAGATATCGGACTTATAAGACACATCTCCAAAGTTTCTTGAAAAAATCTCAGGTGCAATGTAGCCCATCGTGCCCCTTGCAGCAGTCATTGTAACAATACTCTGATCTCTTGCACAAAGCTTTGCGAGCCCAAAGTCTGAAACTTTTGGGTTGAAGTTATGGTCTAACAAAATATTGTGAGGTTTGATGTCAAAATGCATGATGCGTTGATCACACCCTTGATGTAAGTATTCGATACCTCGAGCAACTCCAATTGCAATATCCAACATCTGTTCCATGTTCAATAGTCCTTTGAATCTGCTACCCTCTTTTGAGAATATGTATTTTTCTAGCGATTGATTTGGCATGAATTCATATATAAGAGCACGGTTTCTTCCTTCGGAGCAAAATCCCAATAGTCGTACTACATTGAAATGATGAATTCTCCCCATAGTTGAAACTTCGTTAATAAACTCTTCTCCCTCTCCTTTCGAATTTTCTAGCATTTTTACAGCTATGGGGATACCATTTGGAAGTTCCCCTTTGTACACACTTCCAAAACCACCTTGGCCTAATTTATATCTAAACCGCTTCGTTATTTTCTTGAGTCGTGCAAAAGTGTACCGAGTAGGCTTTGTGGTCTTGTATGTAGCTAAAAACTTTTCTACCTTTAACCATGTTTCCTTTTCCTTTGCTGACCGTCTTGATATATAAAGCAAAATGAATGACACGGCTAGAAGAATGAGAAATCCACTTATGGATGTTCCTGCATCGATCAGTTACAATAAACGTATATTGAACAAAAATATCTCTATAATTGACTGATATGTTACGGGGACACACCTGCAATGAGCAAAACATTGGAACCTGCAAATGAGAAGAAAAGCGGAAGCATCAGAATTCAAGAATTACAGTTTTCAAAATTAATCAAACAATCACGTGAATTTAGTCGACAGTAGTTAATGGTATAAAAAATATCATCCATTATACATGTTTTCTTTGTCTTATTCTCGGATATGATGTACATAATCTGCTTGCTAATCACTGTATATTATATAATATTAGCACTGAGCTAGGTTTAGCGACTTCCCTAAAAGATAACACCACATTTGCACTTTAGTGTAGTCTGTTGGATTAATTTGGTCGATGACCGATAATGATGCGGTATGATTATATAATGAGATGGCAAATATTTTCTATATCGTCCACCTTACTATCTAGTGATGAAATCAACCTAAGGAATTACATTACCATGAAAATGGTCTGCTATCAAGGGCGACTCATTGCCATTTATGCTATACATTATAGTAATAACATGAGAAAATAATGCGTGTCCACACATGTACAAGGCCTAGACGGGAAAATGTGGTCGAGCAAGTGCATGTTACAAATAACTTTGACAAACAAAGCAAATCACATGCATGCACACGCGCGCGCGCACATATGCGCATGTATGTGTACACGTACACACAAAGTGGATATATCGAACGAGAAGAACATAAAATATTCAAAACAAGGGGGCAATTGTCGCCAAATAGTAACTATCCAACTGATTCGTTTAGAAAATTCAATCAATATACTGTATTATGTCTGTGTGTGTCTATATAATATGAAGGAGTCTCTAGATACTTCATCTTTCATCGTCTTAAAATTCCCTGGTCATACCTATCTATATGTCGAGAGTTGAGCTATTTTTTTAGATCCAAACATACAGATAATCTTCCTTATTTTGGAAACTTCAGACCCTTTCAATACTATGTTTTAGATTATCGGCCAAAATTACTGATTACGGTAACTTGCATTGACTTACGGTCTTGAAAGAGCCAGATAATTTAAAATAACTTAATATTTTGTAAAAATGATATATATGATTAGAACATCGAACATGCATAAAATCAGCCCAACCTGAAGCATAAAGACACGGAAAAGGACAAGGAACAACTTGATTGCATAAAACGTCGGGATTTCATAATGAAAAATGAGGTTGTAACAACAGATGATTCATTTGAAAAGGTCTAATAAGAGTTTGCGGTTAAGCAACATAGGTGCTCAGGCATCATCCAGTTATCCAATATGCGACCATTTCTAAAGAAATTGGACACCTATATTACATGTTGCTAAATCAATTACTATTGAGAGAGATTCTAATCAAAATTAAACTTCCGACTGTTACTACAAACTGAATTGATAGGGTTGAAGGTAGCTCACCGTTATCAAAGCAAAAGGATTGATTTCTTCCCCATTCAAACCCACAGTACTCCCCTTTCTGTTCACACTGACTGCAATCAAGAGTCCATTCTCCAATTCCATACCAAGATAAATTGACTTTGACTTCCTTTTGCGCAATGAATTCGCGAATATGATTAACAAAATCATAAGACCTATCACCATAATCGGGAATCTCTCCTTTCCAAAACACTTCACAATCAAGCCCCAGTACATCCATATATTCGTAACTGAATGCAACGTACACAAAATATTTTTCTTTCACGTGGCATGATGGTATTGGACCCACTATTTGGTAATCCCAAATCGAATTTGTAAAGGGACTGATTTTTTTGGAGCAGCGCACAAAATTTGCTGTAGAAATCATTGCAGTGTAGCTTCTGTCAACTGACAAATCAACTACGAAACTGCTAACTGCGGAGCTGAGATTTTGGAGCGGGCAAAGGGAAGATTCGAAATTGGATAAAGATATGGATCCAATATCGAGTGTGAGGAGTCGGTCAGCGTAGCTGATGTCTGTGATTTTGAATTGAGGAAAGGCAGGAAGATGAAGGGTTTCATTGTCCGGGGAGCATGTGAGATCAAGACCGTCCAAGCTGCACCGTTGATTATCGGATTGGAGTCGGAGCGGAAAGCGGATCAGAAAGGATCCGCATTGGGAAGGCGGGCAAGTCTTCGAGAAGTCAGAATCAGACCCATGGGCCGCTGAGGTAGCTGCGAAAGTTGCAATGATCAAAATTATAAGCATTTTTTTTAATGTTCATTGGAAATAAACGATTAGTTTTATAGGGAAATAATTTATGGACCCATACGGCTCATATTAGAACGGAGGAGTCCCCATCTTGCTCACTGTACTAGTGAGTATCGGTCCAGGCAGCTCATATTAGAACACACAAGTCCCTGTCCTGCTTGCTATACTAGGCTGAAATCCGAATGTTGCACATGGTAATATTGTTAAAATATCATTTATGATTTATGTTTTTATTGCAGGAAACTAGGTTGGAGGAACTTTTTATTTATTTTTTTTGGACCTACGTACGCGAACTTTTTTTTTCATTTCAAGATCGCGGGCTTTATATTTTTGCCCAAAGGAAGTACTTCTGTACAGTTTGAACTTGCCGTTCCTATCTTCTTCAATCTTCATCTTGATCTTACTGATCTTCGTGCATCGATCTTCGTTTCAAATACGCCTGCTTTATCTTCGTGCATCGATCATCATGTAATTTGCTCTCGGTCTTCATCATAAAATTTTCAGTTCCAAGTATGTCGATCTTATTTCTTTCTATCTTATGTTTATGTTCCTCTTATATACATATATCGGTTGTTGATTATATTTTTGTTTTCTACGCAGTATACTTTTCTCCTTCTTTATTTCGGTTCCAGTTACATATTTGTTTTGATGGCGAAGTAAGATTTAATGTGTATTTCTATTTTTGTTTAGCATTATTTATGGTTGTATATTTTGTATGTTCATATGGCGTCTGTTAATTTTATATGTTAGTTTGTTGTGTTATGCTATGTTTATAAAGCATTCTCTGCTACTATATTCGTAATTTGTTCTAATTTGGCTATGTTATATTCATTTATCATTTGCTTTTTAATTAATTTATTTTGCTTTCATTAAGTATTTAACATTTATCATTTGCTTTTCTATTTTGTTATTCTATGTTAATTTAGCATTTGTTGTATCCGTAATTAATTTATTTAACTTTTCATTTGTTATGCTATGTTAATGTAGCATTTTCTGTTGTTACTGTATTTATAAGATTAAGTAAGTTTACTAATTGTTTTTTTTTCCTTTTGTAGTACCGATATTAACAATGATGAACCAAATAGTTTGCTAGTTATTTTTGAACATACCGAGAATTATTATTCTACTCGACTTACCACGGGATCTTCTTTGTTTGGTGTTAAGACTGAAATCAGTGAAATTTGGCCACATCTTAGTCCATTTTCTATTGAGATGTCTTATTGAATAAGAATATAATCGTTGACACCGATTGAGATTTGGTTAATATTTTGTGCTTTCTAATTTTCAAGAAGAGTGAATATTTTAAGTTTATTGTTAAGGGAAATGCTTGTGCTATGGAAGTTGATATTTGTGGTAGTGGTTTAGGCAATTCAAGCGTTCAAAGCACTTCAATTAGTAGTAGTTCTGCTACAAATAGTGATTCACATGCCGATTCTTCTTATTATTTGAAAGATATGTTGAAGAAAGGTTCTCAAAAAACTATTGTGGATTTTCTTGTTTTTTGTTTTAATGGAGCTGAGGATTTTAGGAAGTTTTTAATAGCATATCAAATAAAAAATGGTTATGATTTGATTTTTGTTAGAAATTCTCTCGATAGAATTTCAGCTAATTGCTCTTGGTCTACAAATGGTTGTAAGTTTTATCTTAATGCTTCTTTAGATCATGGTCTACTTTCCCGGTTTTTTATTAGAACTTACAATTTTAATCATTCATGTGGAGCCGGTCTTAGAGATGTTAATAGAGCAAATATTTCATGTAGATTTGTTAAATCATTGATTGTTGATCAAATTCGAGATGATCCTATAAAGAAGCCAAAAGATATTATTAAAGAGTTTAGAGGAGAGTACAATTTTAATCTTTCGTATTATTATGCATCTAGTGGAAAACAATTGCCTTTGAAAGAAATATAAGGGGATGATGTTATGTCATATAATGCTTTAAATAGGTATTTGGAGGCATTGCAAAAATATAATCCTGGTAATTATGTGGCTATGGAAGTTAATCCTTCAACCAATCAATTTGAAAGAGTTTTTGGTTTTGGTGCTTGCCTACTTGGATTTAAGCATTGTCGGTCATTAATATTTTTAGATGCAGCTGCTTTAAAGGGAAGACCGTGTGTTTTGTTAGCTGCTACTTCTAAAAATGGTAACCAAAGTATGATTTTCATTTTAATTTTGTTTTCTTTATTTATTTATTTTATTTTATTGGCAATGATATATGTAGATATCATTTTCTGCAGCAGTATATAGTTTTTACAGTGGACATGTTTACAGTAGAATTGTTTGCCCTAATTTTATTCAATGGTAGAGCTGTTTATACTAGAAATGTTTATAGTGAAATGTTTATAAAAACATGAATTACAATTTTTATACAACAGTAAATAATAGGCTTTAAATAACATATGCTAGATTCATATATCATTCTGAAGCTAATTTAATTGTTTGCAATAGAAAATTAACATTTAATACATGTTTGAATATTTAATATAATTCATGTTTCTACTACTAATCAATGATTAATTATTTATTTTGTAGGTTTCTTTCCTCTCGCAATGGGTATTGTTTCACATGAAAACGAAGCTAATTGGTGTTGGTTTTGTCCCATTTGAAAGAAATGCTTCATGAAAATCGGTCTTTAGTTTTTATGTCTGATCGTCAATGGGGTCTCATTTTAGGTGTTTCGAAAATATTTCCTTCTTCTTATCATAGCTATTGTTTACTTCATATGGAATAAAATATTAGTACCATTGTTAAGGCAGCTAAAAGTGATTCATCAATTGTTGATTTGTTTAAACTTTGTGCTAGAGCTTCTAATATATATGATTTTGAGCGATATTTTTCTAAATTTAAGGATATCGGGGGTACGTCAACGGAATTTTTTTTAAAAGATAAACATTTTGACCATTGGACGGATTTATTTTTTCAAGGTAAGCATTATGATTAATATTCTTCTAATGTTGCAGAAAGTTTTAATTCATGGATTTTGGAAGATAGAGTTATGACAATAACTTCTTGTTTGGATGGTATTCGAGTGAAAGTAATGGAGCAAATGGCTAGAAGAAGAGAGGAATGTCGTTTGTGGACAATGAATCTTTGTCCAGTTATCAAGGAACGTTTGTCTAAGTTAGTCGATGATGGCTTTGGTTGGGATGTTTATATGTCCTCGGAATCTGTGTTTGAAGTTAAATCTCCTAAGTCACATGTTGTTGATCTTCAAAATCATTTATGTAGTTGTAATCAACGGAGAGTTATTGGTTTTCCATATGCCCATGCAATTAAGTGCATTAACAAGTCCAGGTTATCAATTTATGATTATGTGGAGGACTATTTTACTGTTAATGCTTTTAGATCTTCGTACGCTAATGCTATCAATCCAATTTCAAATTTTGATAAGCCGGTTGTTGAGGAAAATGTTGTTTTAAATAGGCCTCCTAAAGAGGTTCGTGGTGTTGGAAGACCATCTACAATGAGGCATGGTGGATTTGGATATTCTCAAAATAAAAGAAACAAATGTAGTCAGTGTAATGAAGTTGGTCACAACAAAAGAAATTGTCTTGCTTCTTCAAAAAGTTAGAAATTTTATGTATCTTTTAGTGTAATGAAGTAGTTTTTTAAGTGTAAAGCTGCTAAATCTTGTAGAAGAATGAAGTCAAATATGTGAAATCATTACAAAATAAAATGTGAAATGTTTTGGTTATTTTTTAAGTGTAAATCAGATTATTTACCCATAGTGCAAAAAATTTAATATGAATTAAAGAATTGCATTGGCTACACTTCATTATTAACATTTCAATTCAATGCTAGTTGTATTTAACATTCAGTCGAATGCTAGTTGTAACTACCATTTCAGTATAAACAGTATACATCACACTTGAAACACAGTTCGAACATTGAAAACCACAACCTGTCATGTATAGAACTGAGTGAGTTGTTGTGCGTGAATGAAGGATCTGATGATGATGATCTGATCTTTATATGATGAGCTGATGAGATTACATAAGTGGTTATATGATGAGCTGATGAAAGGCTGAAGTGACTATTAGTTAAAAATTCAAGTACTAATCAACATCTAGCAAACTGGCAACGGATGTGGAGATTGCAACAAAAAAATTAAAAAATTAAAAAAATAGCAGTTGTATATTTATTGTACAATCACAATAGAATGTAGAGTTGAAAACAGCTGCAGTAATATACAATCAAACTGAAGATTCACAATAATTTGACAGTAGAGTAACATAACCCAAATGGAACAGGTGCAAGCGTAGAAAAATGGACTGCAAAGCCGATGTTCCATGAATCTGTAGTGTAGACGTTAGCCGATGGTATGCATATCAAAAGTTAAAGTGGGTACGATGGGTAAGCATATAAACATTTCAATTGAACGATGGTCGTATTTAGCATTTCAATCAAATGCTAGTTATAACTAGCATTATAGTACAAACAATATACATCACATTTGAAACATAGTACAAACATTGAAAAGCATATATAAATGCTAGATGGATAAATTCACACTTTATTCATCACAGTTCAATCACTGAAAAATATAACTTTGCATAATGCTAGTTCTATCTAGCATTTCAGTATAAACATTATTCACCACTCAGAAACAAAGTACAAGCATTGAAAAGCACGTAAAAATGACACTTGAATATATCCATAGTTTATCCATTGTAGTTCATGCACTGAAAATAGCCAACTATTATCGAATCAAATTCAAATTGAGAAGTTCAAATGCATCACAGCAGTTTATACACTGAAAAAAAAATACAAGCATTGGAAAACATATAAGAATCTATCTCAGTTTAATTACAAGAAGTGATTCAGTTCAAATAAAATCCAAAGTTCTAAGAAGTTTAAATGCAACAACTAGTCTTATGTACAGTCTTTGTAGGACTCTCCACCGACCAACTATATTGTGGATCGTTGAGTATGTCATATACTACTGGAGCTCTTAGTTTTCTAATTGTTTCCTTTGCATATTTTTCTAGCATCTCATTCTTGTCAAGTTTATTCATGTTTGCCATCACAGAGAATGCACAATCAAGTCTGTTTTAGATATAGAAATATTAGTTAATATTAGAGTATAATCTAATGCTAAAATAAGATAACATTCTTTAATCTAGAATTTTGAAATATAGCATTATACTTTGATCAAAATATTGACCAGTACATTCATAGAGATATCATGCCTGCGTTTGTAGCATGCACATTATACATAATATTTTTGTTCAATAGATGCAGTCCAATGAACTGTCAATTAAGAATGCTAGTTTTTACTATCATTTTGCATATTCAATGCATTCCACTACAATTTAAAAATATAAATGATATTTTGGCTATCAATTTGCATTTCAATGTATTCCAATAGACTTAAAATTACGTACGCTAGCCTAAACAATCATTTTGGACTTTAGATAAATTTATATGCACTATAAAAATATAAATGATAGTTTGAACTGTCATTTTTTTCATTTGGCCCATTTCTATGCACTTTAAAAATATCAATGCTAGGTTTAACTATGATTTTGTTCATTACATGCATTCCGTTGTACTTTAAAAAAAACAAAAGTTGGATGAATATAAAAACTTAAATGACAAGAGAAGAAATGAAATTAATTACTTACGAATCAGAATCGTGTGGTAGACTTTTCGATTGCAACACTTTAGGTTTGTTAAGTTCTTTGTTGAGTATTCCTGTTTCTGCCCATTTCTTCTTAAACATCAATTCAATTTTGTTTCTCTGCAAGTAGAAAAATTAGTTTTGTATATTAATATTAGAGTGATTTAAAAATTATATTTTTCTTACAAGAATTAGGGCTTGGTTATAGCTGGGGTTTGATGTCCTTGTTGATCTGGTCTTTGGTTTGGTAGAGTCATAATGACTCCACTGCATCGTCTCATAGTTTAGCATCAGTAAGCCCCAATGGTTTATGTAATGTAGTGGAAAGAAAATCTTCTCTGTAAATTCATCCTTCATAATGACACCTATTGTTGGTACAACCATGTCATCGATTACAGTTTCCTGATCATGAAGCGTTCTGCATATTCATATGTATTAGAATATTTTATATTATTACTTAACATTTATAATGAAAAACTTATACTTACCATCATCATAGAAGTGAAGTAGTAACTGTGTTCATATATATCTTGATGATAATAAAACCAATCAATAAGCTGATTAACCAAACAAAGATGACTGTAAGTTTTATGGAATATTTAATTTTTTCTATATTTTTGAACCAGAAATATGATGTGCACGTAATTGTGCATATCTTTACTTCCATATTTAATCTATTTTTAATCAAATAAATGAGCATATATGGTATTTTAACATGTTTAAACCCAAATTTGAATTGTCATCAAATCATCATTTATTCATCTTCATTTAGGGGCAAAATGGTCATTTTTGTGCATATATTAATGTGAGAAAATTTACTTGGACATTTTCATATTATTTTATAGGAATTTGGATTAAAATATGAAGAGGTTTCATGGAAAATATGCATGCACAAGAGAAGACAAGCAAATGAAGATGGAAATAATTCATTTCATGACAACATGGAGGACCCCACCTATCCCACTTACTATGATGTACAATTAGAAGCTAATGCACATGTTAAATGGCCATTAAAGTTACATACACACTTAATGGATAATTATCTCACGCTAATGATAACTTGGTGGCCACACTTACTCAAGGGTAGTTTGGGTAGTTCCTAAAAAAAGGATTAATGGCCATTAAAGTTACATGCACACTTAATGGATGATTATCTCATGCTAATGATAACTTGGTGGACACACTTCTTCAAGTGTAGTTTGGGTAGTTCCTAAAAAAAGGATTAGGGTTTTAGGCTTGTTTAAATACCTCCTTATGTTCATGTAATGAAATGCTAGAAGCTTTGGCTCTTAAGCCTCCATTTTAGTTAGTTTAGTTCTCTTCTTCTTTTCCATGGCTACTTAGCCATTTTCTTCTTATGTAACTTTCTTCTTAATGCAATTTTAATTCATGCACTTTCTTTTATGTTCTTTTCTTGTTTATTTACTTTCTTGTTAGTAGCTTAGTTTTATTTTATGCAAGTAGCTTAGATTTTATTTTATTTAGCTCTCATTTTCTTCTTGTTTTTATTTCATATTGAACTCTACATTTGTTGATATGATAACAAATATGAGAAACTAAACCCCTTCAATTTATGGGTAATGAAGCTCTCTTAATTATGTAGATTCAACATTTTGATAACTTGTGATCTCTTTTAATGCTTAATGGAAATGTTTGAAGTTGTTAAACTTTGTTGTTTTAGCTTTGATTTTGATAGCCTATGTTGTTGACACCAAATAGGCCATGCTTCAACAAACAAAACACAAATTACCTTTTCATCTACATATGATTATGGTAACGAAATGATTTTAAAATCAAAATTTGATGGTCTATATTTCTAATTAATAGTTAATAGATCATGCTTAGAATAGATTTTATTTTCAAGTTCATTGTCATTTTCATGAGAGTTAAAAGTGGTTTAGTGGGTATGTAAAAGTTTGATGATTTATATTGGGCTAATCAATAGCACAAATATTTCATATTTATTGATAAACCTATCAACTAAACTCACTAATGACCAAAAGAAAGATCATAATTTCATATATGTTGATTTATGTGATTATGAGAAGGGATTTGCCTCTAAATCGCCTTTAAATTCTTATATTTTTATCCATTTTCTTTTACTACTTTTTCTACATTTTTTAGCTAATCACAATCTCAAGTTTGGTTTAATTTGACTGAATAGAAAATTTAAAATCTAAACAATTCTCTGCGGATCGACTCATACTCGCATACGTGCTACAATCGTACACCGTGCAGTTGTGGTTATTTTTAATTTAAATGTGATCGGTTATTTTCTAATCCGATAGAGATTTAGTCGTTCAAACAAGTTTTTGGCGTCGTTGCCCGAGAATAGTTATGATTTTATTTTTTATTCTTTGAATTATTTTTGTATGATTTTTGTGTGTTTTCATTTTGTGTGTGTAGTGCATTAAAAAAAATTGTTGTGTGCTTATGTGTGATTTTTTGTTTACATTGTGATTGTGTGCATTTCTTGTTTTCTAGCTTTATTTGCATTTGCATTTTTATTTAAAAAAAATTTACACAATTTCATTTCAAAGGGAAATTTTTTATTCCATTTCATTTACGATATTCTATTTAACAACATTCAAAAAGAAAAAAAATTGCAGTTTTTTTCATTGTGCCTGTGCACATCTCTTCTATAGTTGTGCACATCTCTGCTGTCATACAGCAGCCCTGCCACATCCAACCCTCACGACAAACTGTTGCCTTATTCCCTCTGGTCCTTTCACATTCTGTCATCCCCAACATTAAATAATCACCATCTGCTACTTGTAATTGTGCATTTCTTCACTTTCCCTCCTTTGCCCTCTTCACTGTTCACTGTCAAAACTGTGCACAACAAACTGTGCGGATCTGCACAACCCCACCAGAACCACTTACTGATCACACCATTATAATTCTCTACCATAACTTGCATTGCAATCCACTACCTACATTAAAATTCCCACATACTCTTACAACCCTGCCATTCACTTACCTGTTGCATCCTCCTGTATACATCACCTGACCATTAAACCATCTCACTTAGCAATCAAGCCTTTCACCATACATTTCCATATAAACATCTGCATATAAACATCTGCCAGCCATCCAAACCACTTCTCCCAAACAAACCTTTATTTACTGCCAAACTTCCTTGCTTGCTACCTTCAATCACAACTTCCCACAATTTCAATTTTGCATTTACATTTGATACAACTGCAATCCACTTGCCCCACCTCATTCCCTTTGCTTGTTGGGCACAGTTCATTACTTCATTACCATTACCAAACACCTCACTGTCATACCACATTTTTCTGCCCATTGTACAAATCCATACTTCACACTCTAAAACCACCATCTAACTTACATTCAATACCACCACTTCATCCCATATCCTCCTCTTCTTCCTTCCCTGTCAAACAAATAGACAACTACCATCCTCATACCACCACCATACTTCACTTCCTACCACACACTTGCCATAACAGTCCATCTCCGCAACACTCACTACCCAAAACAACTGCAAAACCATCCACCTTCAAATAATTCAAACATACCCTCTAACCACACACACCCACATCTGTACCACCACAGCACACTGCAAACAAAAATCGCGAAACCAAACCCACATGAACATCGCCTAAAACGAATCCGCCCTCCCAGAACTGCCTTCACCAAATTCGACACCCATTCAATTGCAACTCCTCCTCACCACCAACTTCACTCAACACACAAATTCGAACTTCAATTCGCCTTCTTCCACCTCACCACAACCCATCCCTGAACCCAAATCGCGATCAAACAACAACCAACTCGCTGACCTCCGCAACTGCATCACCTCTGCATATAACCCAACCAACTTCTCCACTGATACAACTACGGTGCATCTCCCTGACCATCCCCTTCTACCATCATCTCCAAAATATCAATCCCACTCACTACCTCCTCACTGTCAAACTGCACATCTTACTGCAGTAATCAAACTCACTTGCATACAACAATTTATAACCTCTACCACTTACTTGCCATCAACGTCAAAACACCACCCCCCCTCGTTATTACCCCTTCAACTTCATTTACATTGCAAATAACCACACATTCACCAGTATTCAATCACACTGCAACTTCATAAACTATCTTATTTCAACCACCACCAGCCTCACACACATCAGTTCACCCAGTTACAACCCTCGTTACTTCCATCAAAATACCTTGCTGCCACTCTACCTTGCACATTCCCTCCCCTATATACTACCACATACCATTTCAACTCAGTCCAAACATCATCAGCAAACAACTCCTACACCATCCTCCTCCTCTACCAAATTCACATCCTCACTAACAGACATTCAAAACCCCTACAACCCTCTTCCTACAAACTCCTCAATCACCACAAAGCAACTACCTTTCCCTCATCAACCCAAATTCGAACATCATACAAAACTACGACCGAATCCTTCTACTACATCACCATCACCTTTATATACTTTATCCTACCTTGGTCATCAACATCCTACAACACAGCAATTTCCACTACGCCATCCTCAGTCCATCTCACACTTGCTGCCTGTCACTTCATCCACCACCAGCCAGTTGCTTAACCTCCCCCGTCAACAGCAGCCATCATCTACAAACAACCACATACCTGAACACTCCTTCTACTTCACAAAATTCGCAACTTCCCATAGCCGCTTCATTCAAAAATTCCAATCAAAACAAGCGAATTTAAAAATGTAAGAGCCTCGAACCGTTTACAAGTGTGATTATTGATTTGGAAAATCTCAATTTCTGGATATTGAGGAAAATAATTTATCGACTGTCGTTTGGGATTGCAAACTAGTGTAATAAAAAAGTGAAAGAGTTCTCCTTTGAATTTGATCGGGTTTGGGTTTGTTTTTATTTTATTTGTTTATTTTTGTCTTTTTGTTTCTTTTAAGTTCATTTGTTTTTTTTAAAGTTCATTTGTTTATTTTAAGTTCTTCATTACCTATATTGTTTAGTAATTCGAAGCCCCATCTTTCTCTGTTCTTAAAAAACAGGCATTTTGGTTAGATTCATTTGTTTATAGTTTCTTACAAAAAAACCTTGTTTTTTTTTTCATTTATTATAAGTCACTTCTTTGATATATGTATATATACATACATAGATATATATATATATATATATATATATATATATATATAAAGAAAAAAAATTGCATATATCTTGTTTTTAGTTTCAGGTTGCAAAAGCAGAAATTCAAATGGTAGAGTTACTTGTTTCGCTTTGTTTGATAATAATTTTCCTTGCTTGCTTATAAAAAAATTGCCGCTAAAAATAAAAAAATAAATTGCTAAATACATTCTGCACGCACTGGTATCGTGCCCTTATCTGTTGCTTTTATTTGTTTTGCTTTGTTTGTTGCTTGCATTTGCATATATATATATATATATATATATATATATAAATCATAAATTAAAAATCAAAACAAAAATAAAAATTTCATCCGTAGTTGCATTGTTAATATACGTTTATTTTTAGTTTTGCATTCATACCATCTTATTTTCTTTTTGGGAAATTTTCAAATCCACATAAGATAGGGGATTTCATCACCTCTTTCTTGGCCCACAAATTGTGTATCAGCCTAGAATTTGCTAATAATAACGGTTAGACACTTAACTTAAGGGTGTCATGAGCTCGCCTAGGGCTTAATTGTATATTGACAAGTTGTCCTCTTTCAAAAATTTAATTTCTTGGTGTCTAGGCTACAGCAGAGCAATAACCATTTATAAATATTACGGTGATTCATAAAGAAATACTATAGTAGTTGTTTCTCTGAAGGTACTTAAATCTTCGGTTGCATAGCTACGGTGATTCGCGGTGCACTAATAAATCATATCTGTTACTTGGCTGAGAACTATCTTGTTGAATTACGACAAAGTGTGATTATACAATTTTGGGTTAGGAGCTACTTAGGATAGATAATTTGTAATTAAACTCATGCATTCATTTAGTTGCATTAGTTCATGCATATTAAAAAAAAATTCAAAATCCAAAACTAAATAAATTATAAATATTTCATAACTTAGTTTTTCCTTCAAAATTTTTGAATCAAAATCAAAAATCCAAAAAAAAAAATTAAGTTGGTTTATTTTAGAAAAGCAAAAATCAAAAAAAAAAAATATAAAACCTTTTCAAAAACAAAAAAAATTGAAAATCAAAAAACAAAACAAAAATCAAATTTCCCTTTTTGAAAAATAAATTCCTTTTGATAAATAGTTTTTCTTTATTAAAAAATACAAAAAAAACAATCTTGAAAATGCCGGAATTTCCCTACTCGTACGAATTTCACGATAGTTGTGAAAATCAATATAATCCATATAATTTCACTCCAAATTCTTATGGATATTTTAACAACAACTATTGTACAAACTATTTGAATTTAGAACCATAAAATTTTCAAAATGGTGATCAACCCTCAACTCTTGAAAAGAGTACTAAATCTTTACTTGAACTCCCCGCACAACAAAATCAAAGGATAATGATTTCTGCAATTCATATTTGTGCAATCACTCAAGTCAAATCAAGATTTGAATTCTCTTCAAAATTCAAATAACTTTGATTATAACTCATTCCAAATCAATTTCAAACTCCAAAATGAATTTCAAAATCGAAACGAAAATGTGAACCAATTTTTAAATGATTTTGGCAATGAGAATAATCTCGATTATGGCGCAATGGACAATTTTCATTCTCAACTAGTTCCAATTGAAAATTTTCAAGTTAATAATTATAAATTTGACTTTGTTGAGCAAATAGATGAAATTTACAATGATCACTCGGATTTGTTGTTTGAAACATATATGAAACAATGTGAGCAACAAAATCAAAACCCAACGATTGACGAATCAAATAATAATCCACCTTTTAACAAATTTAACAATTTTCAAATAACAAATTTTGAAATTGAAAATGATGATCTTAATGAAGTTGTTGAAAATACGGTAATTGAGTTGAATTTCAATTCTTTTGAGGGTGAGAAACTTGATTTAAAATTCGATCTTCCCTTTTTCGATTTCGAAAATTTGAATACAACAACTTTGGATTTTGAAAGTGATATATGCAATAAGGTTGTTGATAACCTAACAAAGGAAGATGAATTTAATGAACATAAATTTATTGGACTTTTCGAAGACAAGTTGTCAAATTCTGAAGTAGTAGATTTAAATCACCATTTTGAGTTTAAAATCAATAATTTTGAAGAATTTGTCGATGATAAGTTTGACTTTCAAATTGGTGAAAACAAACTTGAACTTCAATTAACCGTTTTATCAACCCCAAAAATCATTGAAAATAAAACAACTCACACGATTTTTAATAAAACAATATTAGTTTTTCCAAATCAACACACAACTTGAAAATATTTTATGATTTGGTTTTCTATGCTTAAGTCGTGTCTCTCATACTTGATGACATAAATGAATTGGTCTTTGAAAGTCCGTTTCATTTACTCTTTAATTGTATATTTTCTGATGTTGTGTAAATAATAATCTTTTCATTTTCATGTAAATATAGGATTTTTATTTTATTTTTCTCCTTTCACTTGGGATTGACTCTAGGGATATAGTAAAAAAAATCAAGTGTGGGGGGAGTCTCATCTGCATTTTTTTGATTTTACATGGTTAATTTTTCATTTTCCTTCCAAAAATCAAAAAAAATTAACAAAAAGATAATCTTAAAAACAAATTTTCTTTGTAGCATTTTGATTTATTTTTGAAGAAACACTATAGGATAAATATAGGATTTTGGTTATTGCGATTGAAATTTTTGAAAATTTATTTATCTTAACAGAAATAAAAATAAATTTTGATTACAAGTAACAACTGTTTATCTAACATATAGGAAGATTCATAGGTGATAATTATGAAGTATGTCCTAAGTGAAATCGTTGTTTAAAGAGTGGTGGATTTAAAGTAAAGGATATAACATTTTTATCTTCTAAGTTAAATGGTGCTAAGATGATTTTGCAAAACTTTCTCTTCAAAAAAACAAAAAATATATATAAAAAAACAAAAAGAAAAAATATATTTGTATATATGTATATATTTTTATTAACACTTAGAGTCATGTGTTCACACACTTGTGTGTTCACTCGCCATGCTCTGTACCCTTCTCACGTAAGCCCGAAAGGTAGTGGACGATCGGTATATCTGGCCTCAGTTTATCTAAGTTGGATGTATGTATATAATTCTTTTATTAATAATGCCTATAGTCGATAGGTGTACGCACTTGTGTGCTCACTCGCCACGCTTTGTATTCCCCTCACGTAAGCCTGCAAGGTAGTGCATGGGTAATATATTTGGCCTTAGTTTTCTAAGTTAGGCATATGTAAATATTGACAAGCACCGTTGTCCTAGTGGTTAAGTGTTCGACTTTGGTGCGAGAGGTCACAAGTTCGAAACTTGTGTAGCGTGATTCTAACATATATTGACATATGATTTATGTTATGTTATCCCGGTGACATGTTGTATCTAAGTGCCATTTCAATAAAATAAAATTTTCGAATAAGAGAGAGTAAGAAATTGAAATCCAAGTACTATTTTTACTTATTTGATTCGATTTGTTATTCAAAAGAAATAGAAATACCACTTTGAAAAACATTGATAATCAAATAAGGGTCTATTTCATAGTTGCACTATATTATCAACCGAAACAACTAGCCAAACTAGAGTTTATTTGTGATGATAACTTAATTTTTGTTGGAAATTTTGACAAGTAAAATGACTTAAATTTCTTGATAATGACCAGAACTTATATTTAACTTATTCGTGTCGATTTAAAAGTAAATCCTTCATTTGTAAATATTTTCAAAATTTTGCATTCTATCATTGTAAATAAATCTTACATTTAGGAATTTTTCATTTTGTAAATATTTTCATGTTGCATTTGGATTTTGTGGGTAGTATCCATTGAAACTCTCACGAGACAAGACTCATCCTACTAGGGACACCTATAGGTTTAACGGCTTGTTGCATACGCTCAATACGATCGTGCTTCCTATGAAAATGGATTTATCTTAGGTTTTCTTTATTTGAGAATGAATAAAAAGATAAATGTGGGGGCATTTGATGTGCACGTAAACGTGCATATCTTTACTTTCATATAATCTATTTTTTATCAAATAAATGAGCATATATGGTATTTTAACATGTTTAAAGCCAAACTTGAATTTTCATCAAATCGTCATTTATTCATCTTCATTTAGGGGGAAAATGGCCATTTTTATGCATATATTAATTTGAAAAAATTTACTTGGACATTTTTATATTATTTTATAGGAATTTGGATTCAAATATGAAGAGGCTTCATAGAAAATATGCATGCACAAGAGAAGACAAGCAAATGAAGATGGAAATAATTCATTTCATGACAACATGGAGGATCCCACCTATCCCACTTACCATGATGTACAATTAGGAGCTAATGCACATGCTAAATGGTACATGCATACTTAATGGATGATTATCTCATGCTAATGATAACTTGGTGGCCACACATCTTCAAGGGTAGTTTGGGTAGTTCCCAAAAAAAGGATTAGGGTTTTAGGCATGTTTAAATTAGGCGTGTTTAAATACCCCTTTTGTTTATGTAATGAAATGTTAGTGGCTTTGGCTCTTAAGTCTTCATTTTAGTTAGTTTAGTTCTCTTCTTCTTTTTCATGGCTACTTAACAATTTTCTTCTTATGTAATTTTCTTCTTAATGCAATTTTAATTCATGCACTTTCTTTTTATGTTCTTTTCTTGTTTATTTACTTTCGTGTTAGTAGCTTGGTTTTATTTTATGCAAGTAGCTTAGCTTTTATTTTTTTTAGCTTTCTTTTTCTTTTTCTTTTTGTTTCATGTTGAACCCTACATTTGTTGATATGATAACAAATATGAGAGCCTAAACCCCTTCAATTTATGGGTAATGAAGCTCTCTTAATCATGTAGATTCAACATTTTGATAACTTGTGATCTCTTTTAATGCTTAATGGAAATGTTTGAAGTTGTTAAACTTTGTTGTTTTAGCTTTGAATTTGATAGTCTATGTTGTTGACACCAAATAGGTTTTGCTTGAACAAACAAAACACAAATTACATTTTCATCTACATATGATTATGGTAACGAAGTGATTTTAAAATCAAAATTTGATGATCTATATTTCTAATCAATAGTTAATAGATCATACTTAGAATAAATTTTATTTTCAAGTTCATTGTCATTTTCATGAGAGTTAAAAAGTGGTTTAGTAAGTATGTTAAAGTTTGATAGTTTATATTGGGCTAATTAATAGCACAAATATTCCATACATATTAGTAAACATATCAAATAAACTCACTAATGACCAAAAAAGAGATCATAATTTCATATATCTTGATTTGTGTGATCATATGAAGGGATTTACCTCTTAATTACTTTCAAACTCTCATATTTTTATCCATTTTCTTTTGCTAGTTTTTCTACATTTTTTAGCTAATCACAATCTCAAGTTTGGTTTAATTTGATTGAATAAAAAATTTAGAATCTAAACAATTCTCTGTGTATCGACCCGTACGAGCTACAATCGTACGTTGTGCGCTTGCGGTTATTTTTAATTTAAATTTGATCGGTTATTTTCAAATCCCATAGAGATTTAGCTGTTCAAACAAAATACGAATGCTATTTTTCACTATCATTTGCATGTTGAATACATTGAATTCTCTTTAAAATGAAAATGATAGTTTAAACAATCATTTTGGACATTCGATACATTTATATGAACTTTACAAATACTAATTCTATTTTTAACTGTCATTCTCTCATTTAATACATTTTTATGCACTTTGAAACTTTGAATGCTATTTTTAACTATCATTCTCACATTTTATACATTTATATGAACTTAAAATATACGAATGCTAGTTTTAACTATCATTCTCCCATTCTATACATTTATATGCACTTTAAAAAAATACTAATGCTATTTTTAGCTGTCATTCTCTCATTCAATTCATTTATATGCAAGTTGAATGCTAGGTTTAACTATCATTCTCCCCTTATAGACATTAATATGCACTTTTTAATTGTCTAATTTCTCATTTGATGCATACCTGTCCATCTGTGATCTCCTCAAACAGATAAGCTCCAGCATATATTTGACTATTGTAATTCCTCCTTTATTTCTTTCATCCTTTTCATAAGGTACAGTGTTGTAATTGAGAAATAATAGTTGACAAGTTAGTTTTTTCAATTTTATGTAATTACGAATATAATCAAAGAAACAAGGTCAGAAACCTTACTTCTCATTTTCATTAAATTTGAAGAAAGTTAGAACTTTGTTCTGTTTTTCTTCATTCAGTAGTAGTAGAATTTTGCTTTTTGTGATATCTCTACTTTTATAAGCTTTGCTTGATGGAAAGTACCCATCAACGTCAATGGTTTCCCATTATCAACTGTTTTGACTTCTTTATTTTTTTTCTTCTATGCTATCTATTTCAGTTTCTTCTTCATAACCAGTTTCTTCATTTTGTTCATCTTCTTCTTGTTCACTTGTATTTTCTGTTTTTCTTCTTCTGTTTGAGCTTCATCTTTATCTTCTCTTCCAGGTACATTTCTTTTGTTTTCCTTTTTAGGTTCTTCTGTTTCAGTTTCCTCTTTTTGTTCTGCTTTGTCATTAATTTTTTTCTCTGTTTTTCTGTAATGAACAATTTCGTATTGGCAATCGGGATCAATTTTTTTCTTTCTTGGGTGATTTTTAACCCTTAAAATTAATGAGCTTGGTTTTTTGAGTTCTTTTTCACGCAGTCTTGGGGATTTCGTGCTACCTCTGAGGGTTTCTTTTTATCCTTTTGTTGTTTTTCTTCATGCATCAACTGAATTTGCTGAGTTATATTAAGATCAAATGTTGGTGGTTGTATTTCCTCTCTTGCTTTTGATTCCCAAATCTTGATTTCTTTTTTCGATTGTATTATAATGCCTACTCCTTCTATCCATTTTTGTCTCTCTTTCTCTAATTCCTCTTTAGTCTTCTTCAACTTTTTTTCCATGTCTATAATGTATTGGTGTAGCGACTGGACTTGGTTTTCTGATGGTGCTTCCAAGTTTTATTTTTTTCTCTGTTCCAACATTCTCATTGGAATCCAGCAAAACAAATTTTCATTGGTTTGTTTGTTCAAGAAGCACCTTTTCATTTTCAGTCATATTTCTTATTTCAATGAAAATCTATATAATGAATGAGCAATAGACAGTGAATGAACTAATGCTATATATAACTGTCATTTTTCATATAATGCTATATCTAACTATCATTCTACAGTAATAACAACAGAAGATTGTATTCTGCAGTAATGCTATATGTAACTATCATTCAATGTAAGGCTGTATAATAACAACATAAAAACTGGTAATATATACACTATGTTATGATATATTTATCTATCATTATATATTGCTTGTACTTGTGTGAGAAATGATACCTTTCTATTGTCCATCTTCTTGAGAGCTTCTCTTGGAATCGTCTTTCTTAAGCTTTTGATATCCCACCTCCCAAATCTAGGTAGGGCAGTACATTATGTTGCATTTGGAGAAATCAAATTTATATGCTCACATAAGAAAAACTACAAATAAAATATTAGTTGTTAAAACATATAATGTGTTGAATTTACATTATAAAGATAGATACATTAACATAAAGTTAGAATGTTGTACTTACGATTGGCAGCATAGAACAACCAAGCATGTTTCTCGGCTTTGTTTTGAATGCCGTCAAAGCTCTAATCAATGAAAAATGAATTGAAATAGGACAGGATACCGAGTTCATTTTTTTTGATCGAGGATATAAGGAATATACCCCCATGGTAAGTACCTTTGGTTGTCCGGAAAGAAGAATGTTATCATTGCAAGAATAACAATCAATTTTCGAAAATTAGTTTCGTTATGAAATTCTTTTGTTTGTAGTACATTGTTTATCTTTGAAATCGTGAGGTCCTTTGTGACATGATATATTTTGCCAAAATTTCTACGTACAAAATCTTTACAATTATCTGGAATGCTTTGTAAACTCATTTTAGGTAATGGAAAAATATTAGCTCCAGACAAAGGTAAGCTGAAAAGAATTGAAATATCTTCGGGTTTGATTTTTAAAAAAATATTCCCAACCTTGAAAACTTCTTCATCAATAGAATAAGTGTCAATGATATCATCTAATTGATTTTGTAAAAGCAGATATTGTTAAAAATTCATTGAAAAAGACAAGTATGAATTTTTCAAAGGGGGTTTGTTTTAGATAATTCAGCTGATCTACAAGAAAACCACATCTTTCCTTTATTTTCCTTTATTTTTTATCAGTGGAAATAAACTGCATCTATACTGTATTTTGTCTTGAGATCTTTTCCTTGAGTTTTTTTCTTCTTTTGTTTTTGTTGTTTTTTTAATATTTTACCTTTAGATTCCTATAAAAAAAACTATTAATGAATAATTTTGCATTTAACAAACTATAATGCTAATTTCATCAATCATTTTTTTAATGCATGCATACGTTTTTTAAATATTATAGTGCTATATTCATCTATCATTATTTTTTTAAATGCTATATTTATCTATCATTACTCATTTTCAATGCAAGCTTTTACAATTCAAAAATTGAAATATTGTATTCATCAATCATTCTTCATTTTAAATACATGAAATAAATTAAATGATATATTTTACTATCAATGTATAAGTATCTTTCTAATTATCATGTAATGTTTGCCAAAAATTGAAATGCTATATTCATCTATCATCTAATATTTCAACATAATGCATGCAACAAATCAAATGATATATTCAACTATCATTGTATAACTATACATTTAATTATCATCTGATATCTATTAAAAATTGAAATATAATTTCATCTATCATATATAATTCCAACATAATGCATGCGACAAATAAAGTGATATATTAAACTATCATTCTATAACTATCCATCTAATTATCATCTAACATCTATCAAATATTGAAATGCTATATTTATATATCATTTATCATTCCAACATAACGCATGCAACAGATCAAGTGATATATTTAACTATCATTATATAACTATACATATAATTACCATCTAATATCAGCTCTTTTTGAAATGCTATTTTCATCTATCATATATCATTTCAACATAATGTATGCAACAAATAAAGTGATATATTAAACTATTATTCTATAACTATCCATCTAATTGTCATCTAACATCTATCAAATATTGAAATGCTATTTTTATATATCATTTATCATTCCAACATAACCCATGCAACAAATCAAGTGATATATTTAACTATCATTCTATAACTATCCATATAATTACCATCTAATATCAATTCTCTTTGAAATGCTATTTTCATCTATCATTCCAACATAATGCATGCAACAAATAAAGTGATATATTAAACTATCATTCTATAACTATCCATCTAATTATCATCTAACATCTATCAAATATTGAAATGCTATTTTCATCTATCATTTCAATGTAATGCATGCAACAAATGAAGTGATATATTCAACTATCATTCTATGACTATCGATATGAATGCCATCAATTTAACATAAAATTTCATTCTAAAACTATTTATCATTAAAATGATATAATAAACTATCATTTTCAAACTATCTATTATTTTGGAAAAAACCAGATGATGAATATATCATTAAAAATGATATATTCAACTATCATTCTAAAACTATCTATTGTTTTGAAAAAATCAGATGATATACTGTTGTCTTTCTTTTTCTACTGACGACCTCATCATAGAGCTTCTGTTTATAATTTCATTTTTTTCAAAGTCTTTGATGTCCTAGTTTTCCTCTTCATCTTTGTTTCTTCAGGAACAGTATTTGAATCCACGGTGTCCGATGCCCTAATTTTTCATCTTTACTGATTCTTTAGGCATAGTATTCGAAGCCCTAGTTTTCAAAACCCTAGTTTCACTGACTACTGGTTCAGGTTTTGTTGAAATCTGTGGATTCAAGTCTATCCACTTAGATTCTGAAGCCGATTGCGTTTGTAAATTATTTTAGGGAAGAACTATTGTTTTGGTTTCGATTGACATTATTTGAGGAAGGAGAAAAGACTGATGAAAAATTGTTTTTAGAGGAAAAGAGAGTGAAAAAGCAGAAACGATTATGGAAATTTTGAAAAGAATGTGCGCTTGTCCTTCAGAGAAAAGTCAATTTTTACCGTCCATGAAAATTAAAATTTATTTAACTTCTTCCTTTAAACTAATTTTCTCCTTTTATTATTGTTAAAAACAGAATTTGATTATACAATATATGATATATTTATTGAAATAAGGGAATTATAATATAAAATGATGACATGTGACACACAGATTTAAGATAAAGGGTTCAATACTCAGTCACGTGGAAATTAATGTTCTAACTCAAAAAAAAAATTGTATTATTGTATACGTAAATAGCTGATGTTATGTGATATGTATATTGCGTGTGTGTATAAAAGAAAAAACAAATTTACCTTTTTGTTAAAAGTAGGAGAAAACCAAGAAGAGCTTTGTATGCAAAGCATGATAACTTCATTGGGATAAATCAAATACAAAATAAATTTATTATTATTATTAATGTATATAATTTATGTTATGTGATCTATATATCTTTGTTTCTAAGTGAAAGTTAATTTTACCCATTTATTGATGTGGTTATGATACACTATTGAAATTGTCATCTTTTAGGATCAATATTAATGGGTTGAATAATAGTAACTAGGTTTATCAAATGGTTTAAATTTAAATATGTAATTAATTTAAATATATGGACTTGAATGTAAAATATTAGAAGATCATTGAGAAGAGTTTTGTGGTTAACTATTGAAATTTTTAAAAAGTAGGTATTTGACATGAATGATGTGTTTAGTAGAATAGCTACAAAGTTATATTGAATTTTTGCTCTTCTTATAATTGCATTTCTTATTACCAGAATTGGTTTTCTAGTCTTCTATTCAAAAGGTCTAATGCCAAACTAGTTTTCTAGTCTTATGTTACTGGTAGATCCATTTTCTAGTATTCTATTCAGAAAATTATGAGTACTAGACAATTTCTAGTCTCCTATTTAAGTGATATTATTAATAGATGAGTTTTCTAATCTTCTATTCAAATCATTATTTCCAGAGTGGATTTCTGGTCTTCTATTCGAAATATTGTTGTGGATTTCTAGTCTTTTATTTAGATTATTATAACCAGTCGATTTTCGGCTTTCTATCCAAATTATTTCCAAATGGATTTCTAATATTCCATACAAATGATCTTATTAGCGTCAAAAGATTCCTGGCCCTCAATATAGACATTATTCAAACGGACTTCCTGATAAATACTCTATGAAAATTAAAGTTTCAAACATCAAGCTCCAAAGTTCTAAGTGACAAAGCCTAAAAACGAAGTTATTAAAAGCTTCGTTTCTTAAAGCATTAAATCAAGTTCTCCTAGAATGGAGTTTAAGTATTCCCGTAATAAGAATCTTCGTGGTTAAAAGAGTTTCTAATTTACTAAAAAGAAGATTCTTCAAAACTTATAATCAAATGAATTACTAATATTCTTATCAAAACATATTCTAGGTTTTAAAGACAGGGCTTATATTAGGAAGATAAATTAATGCCCAATCAAGGGTTATGCACCATACGACATCAAAAGCAGGATATGTATCTCCGAAAGTTCAAAAAATTCAGAAAGAAAAATACAAAATTCATCTACAGTAACAATCATTCAGAATTTCAACAAGTGAAGAAGATTATGAATTTCAAGCAATTCAGCAAGATAAATACAAGTTCAAAGTGTTAATTGATCAAGTACAAATTTGTTTACCATCTTTAAATTAGACATATAAATAGAAAGAAAACTAGGATTCCCCTAAGGAGGAGGGGGAGGTTGAGAGAGTGAATTATGTTGATACACTTTCCCTTTCCTCTTTCCTTCTACCTTAAGAAGACAGGGATGGCTTTCACTGAAAGAGGCCCCATCTCTAAGCATAATCGGAGGACCCTCAATAACTTTAAAGAAGTCGTAACATCGGTAATGGAAGAAATGCTGATAGCGTCTATATCCAGCTTCATCCACTCTGCTCAATCCTGAATTCATGTCTGGACCTAGGAAAGAATAGCCAATTCCTAAACCAAGGCAATTATAACTTCAAGTAAATAATCTACAAGGGAATTCAAACGAGAGATCTTCAGCGACATCACTTCAATTATCTTTAACTGAGACTCAAGATCATCAACTTTCTCTGTCAAAATCTGATAGCGGAAGGAGGTTCAACAATACAGCAAGTCGCCACATACAAAAGTTCTTTAAGCTTCTTTCTCTCTTTCGAATAATGTTGGCATTATCAATAGAGTTAACTTTAATCTCCAACGCATATCTGAGCATTTTATTCACTCCCAAAAGAGTTTGAATCTTTTTCTCTGATTCCTTGATTACCTGGCTAAGACCATATTTTTTCATGCTCTAACCCTTTAACTTGAGTCTGATAATAATCCACATACTTTGAAACTTGGTCATCTCATTTACCTTCAAATGCTGAAAGCAGTCGTACTTGACCTTTTGACACCATTAGGTGATTTCTTCACGATTCAAGCCCAGAGGTTGATTTAACAAAGAAGTGAATTTTTCCTTGGCAGTTGTAGATTGAGATCTAGTCTTTTTCACAAGAGCAGGAGTTGGAAGAAAGGATTCACCTCCACTAACGATAAGCTTCAAAGATTGGTAGGATACTTGACTCTTTAACAAAGCTATTTCTAGATCCTCTATTCTTTGGTATGGTCGAGCGATCTCCATGTGATTTGTGGTTTTCTGGTCTAAAATATCAAATCGACTTATGGAATCTAGGCGTTCCTTTATCCATTGAATACCCTCATTCATCCGTTTAATTTTCTCTTCTACCTCTGAAGTCGTCTCTCTCATATCGCTTAGTACTAATTTCAGTTCATAGTACTTGGTATACCATTCCCGAGCATCTAAGTTATTTGGAAATGGCCAAAACAAAGCATCTTGAGAAGAATGTTTCTTCCCAATGTCCAACGTCAATTCAGTCCCAATATTGTTTAAATGTGAAAGGGAACTAGGGTCGCGAGACACAAGCATCGGCTGACTTTTCTAAATAAGTAAAAGAAAGAATTATTAACACTGAATGAGAAAATGCATTCTTTAATGTTAACTGTTTGCGCCGAAAATGGTCACAAACCCCAAGTATTGTGAAAGCACCAGTGTATGAATACAAATCAGCAATATTCAAACACAAATCTCAGATCTAAGCAAGCAACAAACGACAATCCAGAAATAAAGAACAGTGGCATACAAATTATAGTGGTTCGGCTGTCTCTGGCCTACGTCCACTTCAAGGTTTTATCTTTTATTGATTATCCTCGCTGGTTACAGGTGATTACAGTAGTTACAATGAAGAATTTCGAGTATAATGATTGTATTGAAGCGTAGAATTGAATCCGGCAGAGTCTGGACATTGAATGGCCCAAAAAAATCCCCTTTCTGCAGGCTTCAGGGGGCTATTTATAGGCGTAGGAAGCTGATATCGCGCTCAAACCTCGGGAGACTCCTTCTGGCACGTGAGGGGGCCCACGCGACCGACCCCACCAAGTTTCGACTCGATCTACGATCGATACGAAGTAATTTTGTATCCATCAAGAAATGATCCAATCGAGCTGAAACTTGGCAGGATTGTTGTTTACCTTGTATGCAAGCTACTGTGAAAATTTCATTGCATTTGGATCAACGGTTCATGAGATATGATCGATACAAGATTGCACTTTCGTGAACACTACTGTGTTCGAATCCATGCTATCGCATCCATCCCTTTCGAATCGAGCAGAGCACGTGAGCGCGCAGTGACGTGGTGTGAAATCCCTGGGTTGATCCACTTTTCGTGCCGAATATGACCGAGTTATTCGCATCTAACGCCGAAGTTTCGCTCATATCAACTATTTATTCGCATCCATTTGTTTCAGTCCTCATCCGAACCAATTATCGATTCGTGGTAGCCCTTGTTCGCGTCAATTATTATTGGTGTACTGCATACCGATCGTGTTATCGATACGAAGTGACATGGATACGAACAACGACTTATACGCTATCGATTCGAATAACCACGAAGCATATGGATTCGAACTAAGCCTCTATGATCGATACGAAGTATTTTGACCATGATGGATACGAGCTAAACCGATACGATGCTTACCGTTTCTGGATCGGTGCAAAGAGCCCAATGCCGGATGGATTCGAACAGATCGAGGCGATATCCTTCCGATGGATACGAAATCGATCGGTTCGAACAAGCCAATACACGATTTCCTGATGGATTCGAATGATGGATTCAAACTGCATCAAACTCGATGGATACGAACATACTGAGGCGATGCCATCCCGATGGATACGAACCTGATGGATTCGAAATGGACATTACCTCAATTTTTCTGATGGATATGAACAGTATACTCCTTTATTTTGTATTGATCATATCTCATCCATATGAACTCCGATTTACCTGAAACTTGAAATGTAGCCTCTCCTAGCATTGATCATCATCTCCAATTGATTCCGTCCTGATCGGAGCTCGGCCAAATTTTAACGACGTCGATTGTAGCCTTGGTTTCCAATCAATCTCCAATCCCGATATCCATCCTTTTTTGCCAATTTGTTGATATTCCGGCCTTGACCAAAAGGCGGGATAACATTTGCCCCCCCTAAAACATGCCTTATGTTAGGAAGGTGTGTTTTGTATAACTTTGAATTTGATATCCAAAGTCCATAGCCAATTCCATGTCCATCCGAACTCGATAACTGAGTTTTTAATCCATCCTTATCCAACAATCGAATCCAGGACCTCTCCGGGCCGATATCCAAACCCATAACCTCTCCGGGCTCTTTCCAAGCACAATCCACACCTGACGACCTTGGTCCAGTGTCCCTGGACGTTGAGCTAACCTCTCCGAGTTCTTGCCAAGCACAATCCCCACCTGACGACCGTGGTCCAGTGTCCCTGGACGTTGAGTTAACCTCTCCGGGTTCTTGTATAGTGCAATTCACACTTGACGACTGTGGTCCAGTGTCCCTGGACGTTGGTAATGCCGTGGCTTAAGTCCTAAGCCGAATCCTGGTCGCTCCGGACCCTTGTTGAGCATAGTCCATACTCAACGACCTGAAATGATAATCGATAATAAGGGGCCTAAGTCCTAGGCCAAATCTTGGTCTCTCCGGACCCTTATCGAGCACAGTCCATGCTCGATGACCTGAATGAGTCACTTTACCGCGTTCGGGCAAAACAACTCACCCCTTGCCAGGCATAATCCATACCCGACGACCGTTTTATCAAAACCCAAACAAAAATCCAATCAAAATCCAATCCAAAATCCAAGTCAAACCAAAAAATCAGAAATCCAAACCAGCATCCAAAACAGAAACCAGTCATCCAAACGAAAATCCAAAACAGAAAGCAAACAAAACCAGGAGTTCAAACCAAACTCCAAAACCAAACCAGAAAACCAAGTGTCCAGTCCAAAACAAAAAACGGATTTCGCAAACCATAGCCTTGTGGTTTATCATCATTCAGAGCATGCCTAGGGGCTATCTCCGTCCCCGTACATGTGTAAATGACTTGGTTGCTCGCCAATGGTTTGTTACTTATTTCATATTATCCTGGTCAATGGATAACCAATCGACCGTCATTCCTGGGCCTCACATCATCATGGTTTGAGGTAGGCGGTGGTTGCTCCTGCTCCACCGCTGCATTCCGTACCCCAACATACTGCCTCAATTGTCCATTCCTCACATGCTCCTCAATTATGTCCTTTAGATGCCTACAGCTGTTGGTATCATGTCCGTCCAAATCATGGAAGAGACAGTGCCTTCCTGATGCCTTTTCCCATTCAGATGGTTCTCTCCTAGCCGGCCTCCGGTAAGGAAGACGATTCCGGGTTTCCATGTATATCCGCTCCGGTGTCTCGTTTAATCCTGTGTATGTGGAAAACTTTGGATCCTTCCATCGCTTCCTGGCTTTTCCTGAATCGTCATCCAGCTTCCTCTTTCCTTTGTCTTTATCCGGGTTTCCGTTGGATGGTCCTCCACCCTTAGTCGCATTCACCTCCTTTAACTTTAAATCTATACATGCGTCTTCTTGCCGAAGGAACCTTTCAGCTTCATTGAAGAATTCCCCAAGATCCAGTGGTGGGTCTCGTACTAAAGATACCTTAAAATCTGAATCCTCTCTGACTCCCGACACCGCCGCCATCAAAACCATCGATGGATCCGGCCGATCCACCTAAGCAACCGCCGCATTAAATCGAGTTAAAAATGCTCTAAGCGATTCATCCGTCCTTTGCTTTACCGATGTTAACATCATCACGTTCTTAGGTCTTTTGATATGAACCCGAAACTGTCCCAAAAACCTATCCACCAATTCCCTCCAAGTCCTGATAGATCCTTCTTCCAGCTGCCTAAACCACATTGCAGCTAGATCTGTCAAATACAACAGGAAACATCTGGCCATCACTTCCTCCAATACCCCCAGCACTTCCATGTGTCTAGTGTATCTCATCAAGTGATCAGTCGGGTCAGCCTTGCCATTATATACTTCCACGCTAGGTAACTTGAACTTAAGTGGATTCTGAGCTATCCTGATTTCCCGAGCGAACGGACTCCTGTTCACTCCTTCCAAATCTCTATTGGTCAACCCTCCACGCATAGTCTTCCTAATGATTTCCACTAATCCAGCGTTGTCTGTCGGGGGTTGCCCCACATGCTCCCGAGGGAACTCTGGCACATATTCTTCATGTGGCTCATTAGCGGCAACGTTGGCCCTAGCCTGTTGAACTCCTTCCAAAGGTCCTCCTGTGTTGGATCCCATGGGCCTGCCCCCAAGCCCTTGTTGATTGCCTTCCGGTTCTGTATTCTGTCCTCCATTGGGTTCCATAACCCTAGCTCCTTGTTCCACATTAATAGCCGCTATGGCTGGTCCTAAGTTCTGCATCCTTGCAGCTCTCATCTGTTCGAAGAAAGTATGCATCATATTATGTTGACTTTTCAGCAACCTCTCATGCAACGAATTTGCCATAGCTTCCATTTCGTCTCTGGTAATGTAAATCGAAGCTTGTCCTTCTCCAGCTCCGGAGGATGCCTCTTGACTTCCTCCTTGCTGACTTTGCTCAGCTCTCTGTCTTGTTTGTCGAGTCATTGTCTTTCATATCTCAACTCTTCACGCTTTCCAAGTCTGAACTTCAATCTGATGTAGCGGGTGCTAGTCGCTCTTAGTGAAATCACCAAAGTGTTTGCGCCGAAAATGGTCACAAACCCCAAGTATTGTGAAAGCACCAGTGTATGAATACAAATCAGCAATATTCAAACACAAATCTCAGATCTAAGCAAGCAACAAACGGCAATCTAGAAATAAAGAATAGTGACACACAATTTATAGTGGTTCGGCTGTCTCCGGCCTACGTCCACTTCAAGGTTTTATCTTTTATTGATTATCCTCGCTGGTTACAGGAGATTACAGCAGTTACAATGAAGAATTTCGAGTATAATGATTGTATTGAAGCGTAGAATTGAATCCGGCAGAGTCTAGACGTTGAATGGCCCAAAAAAATCCCCTTTCTGCAGGCTTCAGGGGGCTATTTATAGGCGTAGGAAGCTGATATCGCGCTCAAACCTCGGGAGACTCCTTCTGGCACGTGAGGGGGCCCACACGACCGACCCCACCAAGTTTCGACTCGATCTGCGATCGATACGAAGTAATTTCGTATCCATCAAGAAATGATCCAATCAAGTTGAAACTTGGTAGGATTGTTGTTTACCTTGTATGCAAGCTACTGTGAAAATTTCATTGCATTTGGATCAACGGTTCACGAGATATGATCGATACAAGGTTGCACTTTCGTGAACACTACTGTGTTCGAATCCATGCTATCGCATCCATCCCTTTCGAATCGAGCAGAGCACGTGAGCGCGCAGTGACGTGGTGTGAAATCCCTGGGTTGATCCACTTTTCGTGCCGAATATGACCGAGTTATTCACATCTAACGCCGAAGTTTCGCTCATATCAACTATTTATTCGCATCCATTTGTTTTAGTCCTCATCCGAACCAATTATCGATTCGTGGTAGCCCTTGTTCGCGTCGATTATTATTGGTGTACTGCATACCGATCGTGTTATCGATACAAAGTGACATGGATACAAACAACGACTTATACGCTATCGATTCGAATAACCACGAAGCATATGGATTCGAACTAAGCCTCTATGATCGATACGAAGTATTTTGACCATGATGGATACGAGCTAAACCGATACGATGCTTACCGTTTCTAGATCGATGCAAAGAGCCCAATGCCGGATGGATTCGAACAGATCGAGGCGATATCCTTCCGATGGATACGCAATCGATCGGTTCGAACAAGCCAATACACGATTTCCTGATGGATGCGAATGATATATTCAAACTGCATCAAACTCGATGGATACGAACATACTAAGGCGATGCCATCCCGATGGATACGAACCTGATGGATTCGAAATGGACATTACCTCAATTTTTCCGATGGATACGAACAGTATACTCCTTTATTTTGTATTGATCATATCTCATCCATACGAACTCCGATTTACCTGAAACTTGAAATGTGGCCTCTCCTAGCATTGATCATCATCTCCAATTGATTCCGTCCTGATCGGAGCTCGGCCAAATTTTAACGACGTCGATTGCAGCCTTGGTTTCCAATCGGTCTCCAATCTCGATATCCATCCTTTTTTGCCAATTTGTTGATATTCCAGCCTTGACCAAAAGGCGGGATAACATTAACAAAATTTACAAATATACAAAGAAACAAATTGCATCACTCGAATTCATACAATATAAATCCTTTCTTAACCAAAATAGTGGGCTTCTTAGACTAAGAATTGATAGATAAATTTAAATAAAATTTCATACCCATGAAGTTAGAGGTTGAATTTTCCCTTTGTTTACTGATCAGGTGAGGCAGCCTCTTTTGGAGGAGCATCCTTTCGTAAAGGATCTTGAGGACCAGGCAAAGCAGTAGAACCTGCATTATGAAAAGAAGAGTCTAAGTTGCGATCACCTGGTCCATCTTCCCCATCTCTTGGTCCTTCAGAACCCTTGCCAGTAACATCACCTCTACAACCAATATTGCTCGCAGCATCATCATCATTGTCGTCATTGTCATCATCATTATCTTCCCCCTTATCAGAATCTTTATCCTCATCAAGTGGGAGTCATCGAAAAATAGTAACTTCTTAACATCGATCTCTTCCTCATCAAGGAACTCCTCTTGAACAATCTCCCGGGCTCTCCCCAAAATAATGGTAAACTTCCTTTTTTAAATTTTCATTTAAACTGGGAGAGAAGGGAAATCTAAATTTGGGCATTTCTATATATTGTCACCATACTCTACTAACAAGGCATCTTCGTAGCATTTTTCAATAATTGTATTAAGTGCATGGTCGAGGAAAAAGTAACCTTTCTTCTTGGCGTCTTTGATAATATTATTTGCATAAGTCAGGATGGTGCCTTTGGTTTTCAGCTTATCTTTCATAGATTTCTTCTTATCAGCTAATCTAGCCTTCTCTTTGTTAGCCTTCTCAAGATCCGCTCTCACTTCCTCCTCCAATACTTGTTGATCCTCTTTCCCTCGCCAAGGAGGAAGCAAGTTTCTTATTTTCAGTAATGGCTTCATCTATTGTTATAGTAATATTAATTATATTATTCGTAAGTGAAGAAACTCACTCCTTAAGGTCACCTACTTCACTAGAAGGCTCCTAAGAAGCCTGCTGAAGGAAGATATGTGTTTGGTCGCTTAAAACATATGACGAACATAAGCTAAATCAAGATTTACAGGGTTAAAAGTTTAAATTAACCAAACAGAAGGGAAATCATACCAGTAATAGCTGTTGATGGATGATGTAAAGATGATCTTTCGAGAAGGTTGAAGATTGCAATGGTGTAAGAGAAGCCAAAGTCAAAGACTGGGTAGCCAGATGAAGGAGACCCTCAAAGCTTATTGTGGGGGTTTGAGCAGGAGCCTTCGAGGGAAGGAATTCATTAGGAAGAGGAGTCAGACCAAGCTCCTCGAACAAGCGGTGGAAACCAGACAAAGTAGCTGGAGATGTGATGTTGAGAAAGGAATTAGGAGTATAACCTTCTTCAGTATGCTTTTGAACTTTACAACCAGGAGAGCCTAAGTTAGTCACATCAAGGTTTTGAGCCTTCAGGTTAACATCTACATTTTACTCTTCGACGACGACAATAGAAATTTGGTCGTCTTCGAGCTTAGGCTTTTTTCTCAAGGGAGAAATTAAAGTAACAACAGAAGTTTGGTCGTCTTCAAGCTTAGGCTATTTAATTGGGAGAGAAATTAAAGTGCCAGCTTGAACACCAGTGCTATTTTACCTTTTAAATTTGTCAACAGCTTTGGCAATAGATTCCCTGACATGAGCAGATTTAATGGGTTTAACTAGGGAAAGAACATGATCTTTGGCCTCCTCCTCGGAAGCAGCAACAAGTGCAGATGAGCCTAAATCAAAAAGGGAAGTTCCATGAGACAACAACTTAAAATTTCCATTTAAGTTATAATGAAAACTTACTAGGGGATATAAGCTGAATAGAAGAGTTGGCAGAGAAAGTCTTCCAATTACCAATAACCGATGATCGTTTCCTTAAGCATTCCCCTTCACCGTCGAGGATTCTCCCAGTATCTAGTGATCATCCAAAATCATAGAGTAATTACGGAGATTAGTTCCCATCAGGATTGTAAGCCTACTGCCCATACTAGACACCCTTGTTAGGGACTTGATGGTGTCAGCAACAAAAGGGCTAGCTTGTTGGGAGCAGAATCTGAATGAAAGCACTTGTTGTAAGAGGATGAAAAAGACAACATAAATTATAGAAAATAGAAACTTATGAATTACAGAAAAGATTCCCTTAATCTTAGAGGAATAACATCTAATGTAGAAGACTTGGTTCTCCCACTTCTTCGTCTTGTTAATTGGATGGGTAGTTAAGCTTTTCAGGAATGGACGAAGGTGATAAAATGTACTATCTTGATGTTTGCTTAACCTCACAGGGTTAGCCAAGATGTGTAGTCTTAGCACTCAAAGAAGGTAATTTAGCTTCTCTAGCAAGGATTTCTAAGTAGCTCAAATAAGTGTAAGAGTTGGGGGTTAGCTGAATTAGAGTGATATTCAAATGCTCCAGTAATAGCTAAAGGAAATATGGAAAAGGCAGATACCCTGAGTGCTAGATATGAATAGGTGTAAAGGAAAAGGACCCTCTAGAGGGTTTCTATTCTACCAGAGGGATCGGCAGGCATGGCCTCTATGTTCGTAATCCCAGATTGCTGGAGGATGGTGTCAACCTCTTCCTAAGTACTAATGTTGGATTGGTTGAAATGGGAATCTCCTTTCTTGGTAGAAGGATAAGGCTTATAACTTTTGCTTTCCATTTTTCCTGCCAGGCGATGATACACAAAGTCAGGAAAGTACTATACAATTTATTAAAACTAAGATGCTCATTAGTGCAAGATAGACAGTTAAATACTTAAACAAAGGATAGTTAATTAATCAAAAGTTACCCAAGCCATAATATTAATGTGTTAGAGTTCATACTTAGCCATTACATTTGCGATAAGTCAATAACCATTGAATAATCCATGTCAAACATATGAAATGCTTGAGTTTACAATTAATTAAAGCTATATAAACAACTGTTAAATCCATGGTTAGAAAGTGAGTTTATAATTAGTCGAAAGAAATTTGATTTAAATACTAAGTGCATCTTAAATAGAATGTCAAACCCATAAATTGATATTGAATTTATGGGATCTCGCATTAATAACCGTTGTTGAAATCAAAATATGATATCAGAACAATGACATAATATCGAATTGAGAAATAGTCAGAATCAATAAAAGATATCGAAATGGTTTTAAAATGTCCTAACCAATTGTTAAACAAATGAAGATATCGAATATAAAAGCCTGTTATATGATAACCACATCGCAAGTAAATAGTATCATATAAAAATTTGAACAAGAACATCGAAAGTAATCGTCGAAAAAGAATAGTGACACACTGTAAGGTTATCGAATCTATACGACAACTCTTTAAAATGCATGTCAAATTCCTGAATGACCATCACACCACCAATTGATACCGACATCATAAGGATCACATATTTTAACATTTTTTTAGTTTTGAACTAGTTGTCGAAATGATGATTAAGGTGAAAAGCACTTTTTGAGGTCGAATGCGGGTCAAATATTTAATTCTGTAAGATAACAACTTTGAAATCAAATGAACTAGTGAATTCTGTAGTCTATTTCGGGTTCCTAGTAAATAATTCATTTTGTAATCAAACAAGAAACTCTTAGATTTTTAAATCGATATCGACTATCTTTAATTGGTAAATTAAGTCCCAAGTGATATGATAATTCGAAGATAAATTCACCAACAAGCGTGATAGATTTACGATTTAACTAATAATTCGAATGTTAAAAACTAAAACCAATTTGAAAAACTCAAACATCGATTCGGAATTAGAAATCCCCAAATAAAACCTAGTAGTAGGTTGGATGTAAAATATCTTAGTTAATTTGTCGATTTGATTAATTAAAATGGAAATCGAAGCTTGGCTTAAGCTTTAATGCTGAAGGATTGAAGGTTCATGAATGAAATTTGAGAATTTAAAAACTTTATTTTGGGTTTTGAGCTGCAGGTAAAAGAGAAAATGGTGAAGAAAGACGGGTATTTATAGAGAGAAAGATGAAGACATGCGCCGTTGATTTAAATTCAAATGAATGACCAAATTTGGAAAGAATACCAATAGGCGACAAGCGCCAATATCAAGGCAATGACTTGAAAAGTCAATGTCTTCTTTATACTAAGGGGGGATAAAAGTTACTATTGCCAAAGATATGGAAGCATGTCGACAATGAGGATGTCGAAAAGGAAGCAAGAGAACATACAAGAAGAGATATCTGATATCGAATTCAGGGGCACAGTATGTCAAAGCCCATGATGTCGAAGATAAAGAAAAAGAGATATGATAAAGGATGTTATGTCTCAAAGTGCATTAGAAGGATATCGACACCTAAGGATATCGAACTGCGTAGGTTATCAAACATGAGGAAGAAATGATGTCGATCGAATACCATCAACATAAGCCTTGATGCCATGAAATGTCTACAAAGTAAGATGCCGTGCCTCATCACTGCAAAAGTTGATGTCGAACATGGAAAGTGGAGGATCTTGCATGGTACCTGTGGAAAGAATCATATCATAAGCCATCAATATAATTTAGGATACCATATATCTCCAATACTGCACCTCATTAATAAAATAAGAGATGTCGGAGATAAGCAAGTAAGAGAATATCAAAAGGCAGTAATATAAAGATGTCGTAAGTCATCAAGGCGATATGGATGACAAAGATCATCGGTGCTTACAAATACTATCGTATGTTACTCATATGGCAAGGATGTCTCATGAAAGAAAGACTAGTAGTCATGAATCATTGATCAAGCGTAATGTCGCATATCAACAGCATTATGGGGGTTATTTTTCAATAACCACCATTGGTAAAGGAATGTTGTATGAGAAATCTCGTGAATCACCAATCCTTAATGGATATCATAACTCACCAATGTAGCAAAGGATGTCGTAAGGATATCAAACAAAGCGTGGAACCAAATGACATCGAGATAGCCAATGATGCCGAAGGTCAAGCATTTCGAAAGACACGTGGCAGCAATGCCACCTATCTCAATCCGATTTATGAACAAGGGGATGCCACATGCCATCAACATGATGAGTGATTCCAAATGGAAGGCATTTCGAAGTGCCACGTGGCAGCCATGTCGCACCACTCCACCCCTATAAAAAACCCTTAAAGGTCATTCAAAAAGAGGTGGTTTGTTCTTTTCTCTCTCTTACGTTTCTAAAGTTTTTAACCCTAAATCAATTTGGGGATTTTAGCATCTATTGTAACTATGTGACCTTTTCACAAATAAGGGCATGTACAATTAACAATCGCATAACATATCAATAAAGAGATCCGAGACTTGACTTTTATCTTGTGTCGGACTCATATGCATATTGTAACGTCCCCTATCTGGAGGCCTAAAGCTAAGCACTACGGATGCTGCAGTCATCCATAGTATTAACTTCTGGTGACCAAATATGGGTATTGTTAATGGTATTTAATATCAGCATCACATGAATATGAAAAAAAATCACAGATTTAAAAAAACAACTTTTCAATTACATTTCCAAAACATGTTCCATATTCAAATTACATAATCCTATAATTGTTTCCCAGGTAAAGATGAACTATTATTATTACACAAAATACGCCAAGAGTGACATATGACGATGTCCCCTTGGTTGACCAGAGTAAAAATAGTCATACCGACTTAATACAATTCAACGAAAATAAACATAATAAACTGCAACTCCTAAATAGCTATCCATCAGCCACCTGCTCGTCTTCGGAAGCTTTATTCTTTAACCTACTGAAACTTGTAAACCTTAATCCCTCAGCCTAATCAAATCAATTTTTGAACACCCGAGAGTTTAAGGGGAAAACATAAACATCGAGTCAGACATAAAGCCTGGTGTGAATAATACTATACATCCCGAGCGTACGATATTAAGTGAGACCACACAACATAGAGGAACGGGTTTCCCCTCACTAATACCCTTTAAAACATATCTTCTGCAAATCATAAACCTGCAACCAAAACTGGTTAAAAAATTATAAAGCATTATTATGTAAACATACATAAACCTCAGGTAATAAATGGACTATCTGTCCGAACACCATAGTTTTGTTTGGCTAACTACCACCCTTTAGCTGACTGGGGCCTACCAGACAATACAATAACAATGGCCTAACTTCTGTTAGACAAGTCTTTTGGATGCCTGTCCCTAACTTACTATGTCGTAGGGTCCACTGATCCTAATGGTTTTGCGGGCTCACCAATAAGCTACACTGCGCAAATATATTCCTTTCTGTATGTACCATAATTTTAGTCTTACTGTAACAAAGTCCTACACATTGGAATTTTGGACTAAATTAGCTAGGGGCTAATAGCTAATGTATAGGGTGCTACCCTATACCAGTCACATCTGGTATTCTAATATCTAAGTCATTTTACTTGGAAATCTTCCCAAAATTTTCCTTGAAAACCTTTTCTCAAATTGATTTAAAACCTTTAAACCAAACCCAAATAGGGAAAATATAAATACTTTATGCTTTACTCAAAATCACCTTGCCATGTTATATATATACTTTACTCAAATTAATTGTTGAGGAAAACATTTAAAATTTTGAAAGTACCCCTTTCGGTCCCATTGAAAGCACCCCGTTCGTAACCAAGTAAAACCCTTTCTTTCTTCTAGGCCGAAAGGCCAAAACCTTCCTTTTGAAACCATTAAGATAAACCTTTCGAAACAATTGAAAAACCTTTTCCTTCAAAAGCCATAAAACCTTAGACATCCTCTTTTAAAACCTTTAAACATTGCCTTTCGAAAACATTGGAAGAACCTTTCCTTTAAACCATTTGAAACAGATGGAAAACCTTTCCTTTTAAACCTTTCAAAAACATCAAATCCTTAAACTTTTCAAAAGCATTTGGGTTCAATTTGAAACATGTGGAAACACCTTTCGAAACTATTCAAAACCATACCTTTCGAAACCTTTGGGTAATCTTTAAAAATCTCTAAGGGCTATAAACAACAGGGATGAAAGCAACTCTTTCGAAAGCCTAAAAAAGCAAAGAAATGATGGTGTCGAAACCATCCTTTCGAAAGCATTGGAGAAGCGGAAGGGTTTTATAAAACAAAAACAACCCTTTCGAAGGTATTGCTTCGAAAGGTAAGCGACAACAAAAGGCTTCGACCTAGTCGAAAGCAGTTACTTAAAACAAAAGACGCAACTCATTTGAACCTTTTCCTTAAAACATTTTGACCCAGTCAGAAGCCAACTAAGTCAAAAGCATTGCCATTGAAAGCAAAGTGGCGCTTAGACCCCATCGGAACTCCTTGTTTCGACTGCCTTTCTTTCGCCTTTATTCAATTCGCTGCGCACCAAGCCTTTGATGCCATGCACATTGGGTTCGATAGGGGTGGTGGCGGAGGAACACGGTCGAAAGCTAGATACCGAAAGCGGCAAAATAGTAGAAAGCATGTTGAATTGACTTTAAAAACAACATTTTTCAACTACCTAGCCTTGTTTGTCAAAATCTAATTGGTTATTGGTTTCTTTATTATAAAAGTACTACCGAAACCATCTAGGTAAATTATTTGAGTTATTTGCAAAATGCCCCTTCTCCTTTTATAAATATATAAAACATTTAAGTTTCATACCTTAAATAATTTTATATATCCATCAAAATACTTAGAAAAATTCTACAAAAATTCCAAAAAATCATTTTTAATATGTTTTCTAACATATATAAATTTCAGACCCAAATTATGTATAATTTAACCGTAAATTATTTTTAACCCAATAAATCATTTTCTTCACCAAAAAAATTATATAAAATACGCATAAATTTAAAAAATTATGAAAATTGAAACCGATCTCTATAATATCATTTCTGATCTATATTTAAAATCACAAGGTATTTGGATGTCATTAAATAATTTTTTTCAAATCAAAACATATCATAAAATCTATATGAATAAGTATAAATCATCAAAAAACATATATAAACATCTAATTATTCAAAACATGGCATAAACCATTAGGAATAAGTTCGGATTTTCCTTAAAACCGAAAACATTTTGGAAAATGAGATGTAGTCATTATTCACCTTAGCTTTGTGATTTATGATGTGAGATTTGATCTTGATTTAAATAGCTTAAGCTTCTTCCACTTGAAAACTTATTTTAGCTTCACTTTTCTTCCTAATGGTGGCCGGCCTTAGAGTATATTTTGCTTGAGTGAAATGAAATGAACATGTGGAATTATTTCCTAAGGGTTTAGTGTATAAGAGTGCTCTCTTCCTATTTTACCCATCCTCTATTTGCCTTAGCCTTTTATTTCCTTATTCCATTATTAACATGGCATAGCTACCCCTTAATTAAATCACAAATCTCAATCCATTTAATCATTTTACATTATTTCATTTAATTTACCTAATTAAATATTCCTAATATTGTTACTAAAAATATGGGGTATTACAATATATGAAATAACCTCGATTGTTTCTTGTGCCTATGTATGAATCTCATACATATGACATGACTAATACTTATGACATGAACTCTCTCCCCTCACGAATCAATGTGGAATATACACATACTTCTTGCCTACTTCTTTAAGGCCAACATGAGGTTGACAAAGTCTATCATTAACCAAGACTCAACTTACTTTCATACTTCGTGGTTAACAAAAAAAATTGTTAATATTAAATATAAGATGACTTACTTTCCATAAACGTGTCAACATTTTAGCACAACTTATCATAAATGTTTAACGTTACTTGATGGCATCGACAAATAATCCTTTGGATAAAACAAAGTCCATTTAAAACGATCTGAACAACTAATTCCTTAAACTTGTTACTGGTCTTCGATTTCAAACTAGTGCATTTCATCAGTTAGAAATGAAACCGTTCAAGTTGGGGTATTATTACCTCTCAAACCTTGACTTAATATTCACTTCTAACTTTTAAAATAGAAGCAAGTTTCCATACCTCGAAGTCTAGAAATTAAAATAGGATCCAAGAGTTTCAGTATACTTGTTACTAAAACACTTTCCAAAATCACTTATTTAAACCAAAGTTTTATTTAAAAAGCCAACATCTTTCCTTTTTATAAGGTAAACAGCTTATTTAATAATAACAAAGTGTTATAAACCAAACTCCTTTCCAATTCCCCAAAACCGTTTACAATGAAAAAATATTATAGTCCATGATATCTTTCTTTTTCTCAAAAACATTTATTACAACAATAGTGTTGTAACTCATGTTTCCTTCGTCTTCTAAAAATACTTTTAAAATACTACTACAAAAAGACTTTTCAAAGCCTTTTAGAAATGCTGCAAAATATTTCGCAACGTTACAAAGAACGCTATCTAACAACAAGCTGTGGTAGACCTTCGACGTATAGCAACTCTTCGAAAAACACAGAAGATACGTTTTTGGTAGCGTTTTTGTTCATGTTAAATATGTTTTATGGCGTTTCACGTGACATTATGTAAACTTTATTACAGCGTGCAACAAATGCTAATATAAATATGTTACAACGCTTTATAAATAAGTTGCAGTGTTATATAAATAGGTTCATAGCGTTTCTATAATATATCACAGCATTTACCTTTTGCCTCCATTGGTAAACCTTTATTAACAACCGCTCTATAATACTGTTATACTTCCAGTCATCGTAGTGTTTTTTGTTATATCTACTTTTCACAGCATTTTAAAAATGCTGCCTACCCCTCCTGAATATTTTACCCATACAGCTTTTATACTGACCATTAAAATTTATATTCGATAACATTGCTTGAAAACACAAGTAAATATAACCTTAGCATTTATATATTAACATAATCAAAGTTGCAATAACTTCATATAGAAAATAGACATTAATCGTACATAACATTTCGTGCACAATGTTCTAAGCAAATATGATAGTAATGTCGTTTTACAAAAAGAGCACAAGAAAAATATAAATTATGTAAAGTCCAAGCTCGTCCTCTTTAACTGTCCAATATCCTACAATGAAAAAATGAAGTAAGAATAAGTATGTAGGCAAAATCTGTGTATTTCAGTTAAGTAAATCATATATCATTACATATCAGAAACTTTGAATAAATCAAGTATAAACCCCATAAATTTATAACGTTCGAAGTTAGTAAAAGAAATGTTATCGAATTGATGGTAAATTTGAGACCTTAAAAACCGAAAAGTAAAATTTGAGATATTAAGAGCTGAAGAAGGTTTGATCTTTAAAAAAATATATTAAGATTTTTCCTCAACCATTAGCTTTAAAGTCCATATGTACAATGGAAATAAAAAATAATATACATTATTTTGTCAAAATTATTGAATTCGGGACCTTATTCCTAAGAATTTGAAATGAGAACCTATTTTTTGATTAATACATACATCAACTTAATATGGGAGTTAATCTTTCCTTTTGTTTTAAACTAATAAAAGAGTTATTAAATTGTCTGCCAAAAGGTGGATTTTTGATTAACATGGTCATAGTGATATACCTCTAATGATATTGAAACTTTATGTTGTTAAAACAAAAGAAAATTGTACAAAAATTAGTGTCGCAAACAATGAAAAATCAAAAAATTTATTTTAATTTCTTTGGTTTACAAATATTTTTGGATGATAGTTTATAAGCATGTATGCAATTAACTTTGGACTGGAAGTCTTACTACAACACATAAGTTAGCAAAGGATGTCTACATACCCGACAATATCGGCTATGCAGTGGTAGTCTCAAATGTTTCTACATTGTTGGAACTTATGTTGTTGTTCTCATTAGTAAGCCGTGTGACTCAATTATATCCATCATCCAATGCCCTGTTGACAAAAGTAAAATATTGTTAAGTTATAAGATGTAAACAAAGTACATGAATTAAATTATTGAAAAATTAATTGATTTCATAATCTATACTATAATATTAATACTGAGGCTCCCCTGGCTTTGAAGTTACCTCCAGCTTTCTTCTATTATACACAAGTATGGTGGCACGTCCGTTGGACGTGTGTAAAGAAGGAAGTGACGTATTTTGTCTTTGTTACAATTATGATATTGTGAGAGATTATAGTAATGTTTCGTTAATTACGGGAAAAAAGAGGAAGAGGGTATGACAAATAAACAGAAATAAGGTATTGTAAGAAAGACGATAGGTAAACCCGATAATGTTGAAGCACCTATGTAAGGTATTTACAATTTTATAAAATGACTTCGACATGTACGTAGTGTTGCATTTATTGGATACTAACTTTCAGTACACATCCACGTTTGATGGACGTCCACGTTCGATAGATGCGTGTATGAAATTATTGTATCAAATATGGAAATAAGCTTAAATTAAACCGACCTTACTCGGCGAAAAAGACTTTGACATGTACATAGTGTTGTATTTTTGGATACTAACTTTCAATATACATTCATGTTTGGTGGACGTCCACGTCCGATAGATGCGTGTATGAAATGATTGTATCAAATATGGAAATAAGCTTAAATTAGACCAATCTTACTTAGTGAAAAAGACTTTGACATGTACATAGTGCTGCATTTTTTGGATACTAACTTTCAGTACACATCCACGTTTGATGGACGTCCACGTCCGATGGATGCGTATATGAAATGATTGTATCAAACATAGAAATAAGCTTAAATTAGACCGACCTTACTTTGCCAAAAAGAATTTGTATACATTTACTTGGTTAAAAACAAAAAGGGACAAAGCTACTAATAGCAAAATCATGCACTTGCAAATTGAATAGAAAACACTGTAATAGTGTAAGCGTACACATTAACAGTAAGCATATTCAAATGCAATATTAGACGCTAATGGTACAAAATAACAAAGTTAGTAATGATAAGATAAATAAAGTGACATAAGTGACCATATGTTTAATACATTTAAGATACATTTAAGATACATTTAAGGTACATATATCAGTTGGTTGACACGCTTGTTAGCTAACCTAGTGATATGATAAAGCAATAGTAATAAAAATATATTATAAGAACCAATATTCAATAAACATTAATATTTAAGAATCCAATTTCTTTTAGCTATTCTCAATATCTCATGGTAGTTGTTTTTTATTGTATAGCATTCAAAAGTAATGCTTGAATATGAAGCTATTTCTTATGTTACTACTAACTGCTACTTTTAGGGATATGTCCCTAAAGAGATGCTATTAGCCTTCCATGTTCATTTGGCTATCAATTAAGTGCATATCTTTTTTTTCAAATATTAGAAGCCCCATGCAACAAAATTCTGCTGCCTTCATCTGCTCTCGTTTCCCTTTTATCTATTGATAATATGAGGTACCCAATGATGTTCCAACTGGTCAACCACAGCACCAATAAAATGGCATACTATGGAGTCCTTGAATTCACCTCAGAAGAAGGCACAATTACCCTGCCAGTTAGAATATGAGAGGCGGCAACCCTAGCCTCTATTTTATGTTACTAGCAACTGTGGGTATCGGGCTTGTTTATCTATCCGGCCCAACAAAGTATTTAATCTGTATAAATATAGTCAGAGGCACTGTATCATTATTGTATTGAAAAACAGAGAAAGTATACAATCTATTAATCATTCTGCTATCCTCCTTCTTTACTACAATTGCTTTTATTCTCAATTTCTAACTTGGTATCAGAGCCAACGAAAAATCTGTCAAACGACAGTAACAAGATCTGCTCTCATCAGAGAATATCAGCATCATCACAGAGCCATCCAAGGAGGTGTCAGATAAAGCATCATCATCCACCATCCTGGTTGCTCTCAGAATTTCCTGCTATCTCATCATCTAAGAGATAAAGATAACCCACTACTGAATCAAGATTCCTCACTGTGCCTCGCCAAAATTCTTGCATCAAGAAAGTTAACTGCACCACTGAATACAATCAGAATTCTTATAACTCAACATGGCTGACGACGCCACTTCATCGGCAACAAGTGGAGCCAAAAGTCAGGAAGGTTCAAGATAAAGAAATCAAGATTCATCATCTAGTGAAATGATGTCCTGCAAGATTATAAAACCAAAAGACAAGTTAGTAACAACAATTCTTGATGAAAATAACTTCATATTATGGAAATATCAAGTTGAAACCAGTATAAGAGGTTATGGACTAGAAGACTTCCTGTATGGAACAGCAACCATTCCTGCAAGAATGGTAACAGACACCACAGGAGAAAGAGTGGTCAACAAGGAGTTCATCAACTATCAGAGACAAGATAGCCTACTAGCAGCATGGCTACTGTCATCCATCAGTTCAGGACTTCTATCACAAATTGTGGGATGCAAGACATCATTTGAGATATGGTCTGCAATTCAACAAAACTTCAATACACAGTCAGCTGCTCGAATTATGTACTACAAGAGGCAACTTCAAAATCTCAGAAAAGAAAATATGTCAATGAGGGAATATCTAACCAAGGTAAAATCATATTACGATATTCTTGATACTGCAGGGCATAAAGTATCTGATACTGAACAGATATTAACCATCCTGAATGGTTTGGACAATGAATATGAGTCAGTCGTAGCAATTATTTCATCCCAACATGATCTACCAAACATGCAATATGTTAGTTCAATACTGCTGTCACATGAAGGAAGAATAGAACAAAGAAGAGAAAACAATACAGAACTATCTCTCAATTATGCATCAAGCTCAAGAAACAGAAATCAAGGGAAAAAGCAAGAAAGTCAAAATTCAAGACAAGAAAACTTCAACCAAAGAGGCAACAACATACAGAGAGGTAGAGGAAGAAGTGGAAGATGGAATGGCAATAGAACAAAATGTCAGATCTGTGAAAGACCCAGACATACGGCAAGACAGTGCTACTTCAGACTCAATACTGACTCCTATCCAAACCAACAAAATCAAGAAAACCAGTTCCAGTGCAAATGTAGCACAAATAGATCAAAGACAATGCAATCAGGCTGAAAATTCAAAAACACAGAACTCAAACTCTGAAAGACTTACAAGATCTGATGAAATCTTGGAAGAAGATTGGTATCCAGACTCAGGTGCAACCAATCATCTCACAAACAACCTACAGAATCTCAACATTGGCAACAAAGAATACACAGGTATGCATTCCATTCATATGGGGAATGGTGAAGCTCTAAAAATCACACATGTTGGAAGCAGCAGTATCTCAGGTAAAAGATTTCTTTATCTCAATAACTTATTGAGAGTACCACAAATCAAGAAAAATTTATTGAGTGTATCTCAATTTGCTAATGACAACAATGTGTATTTTGAGTTTCACCCTAAATTCTGTCTAGTTAGGGATTTACTAAATCAAGATATATTGTTACAGGGTAAATTGGACAAAGGATTATACAAACTCAATCTTGGAAATACAAGAAAGAGCAATACTAAGAATATGTGGTGTAACAACACTGAGTCACATGATATAAATCAGAAAACATTTACTTAGTGGCATTATAGATTAGGGCATCCCAATTTAAGTACTGTAAAGCAAATTCTTATGAGCAATAATATTTCTGTTGATGTTTCTCTACCATATGTGTGTACTTACTGTCAATTAGGCAAAAGCCATAAATTACCATTTACAGATTCTACTACTGTTATTAGTAAACCACTACAAGTAGTAGCAACAGATCTATGGGGACCAGCTCCTATATGTTCAGACTACAATTACAGGTACTATATATCCTTTGTTGATTTATTCTCTAGGTATACTTGGATATACTTTCTTAAGTCTAAATCAGAGGCACAAGAAGCTGTTATACAATTTATAACACAAGCAGAAAAACAGTTATGCAATGAAGTCAAAATCATGCAAACTGATGGTGGGAGTGAGTATAAACCACTAAAAGAATATTTTCAGAGAAAAGGCATTGTTCACAGAACAACTTGTCCTTATACATCTGAACAAAATGGGATAGCTGAGAGAAAACATAGACATATAGTGGAAACAGGCCTGACATTACTTGCACAGGCCTCTTTACCCATGAAGTTCTGGCCATAAGCCTTCAACACTGCTGTATACTTAATCAATAGACTTCCTACCAAAATTCTTAAACATCTGAGCCCCATAGAAGTAGCATTTGGGGTAAAACCAGAATATAAGGACCTAAAAACATTTGGGTGCTTATGTTTTCCTTATTTGAGACCATACAATAAACATAAATTGAGTCTTAGGTCTGCCCCATGCACTTTTATAGGATATGGAAACAACCAGAAGGGATACAGATGCCTAAGTAAGGATGGTAGGATCTATATCTCAAGACATGTAGTATTTAATGAGAATATTTTTCCATTTGCAGATAAACATTCAAAAGCAACTGGAAAAGTATACAACAAAGAAAGTTTCACTATACAACCCATACCTGTCTTACCATAATGGAACAGAACCAACGAAAGTGTGCAGAGAAACCATGGGTCGCAACACACTACATCCAGCAGTGAAACTGGATCAGGTCATAACTCACATGATCCCTCCAGCTCCTTTCCTAATAACAGTCAAGGGAATGACATCAGTCCAAATCCGGGAGAACCCTCATCATCAACATCACAGCATATCAATGAGAGTACACCTGCACAGGAATAACCACCTGAAATTTCAAGACATCACATGATTACAAGATCTAAAGTTGGAACATTCAAGCCAAAAATATATAATGCTCAACTTGACTCTACTGAACCAAGAAACTACAGCGAAGCTATTACAAACAATAACTGGAAACAAGCCATGGACAATGAATATCAAGCTCTCATCAGAAATAAAACATGGAGCCTTATATCACCACCCAAGGATGAAAACATCGTTGGATGTAAGTGGACCTACAAAGTAAAGAGAAGACCAGATGGAAGTATTGCAAAATATAAGGCAAGGCTTGTAGCAAAGGGATATAACCAACAATATGGCTTCGATGTCAACGAAACATTCTCCCCAGTTGTCAAACCAACCACAATCAGAATTATGTTAACTCTAGCTATTCACAGAGGATGGAAGATTAGACAACTGGATGTAAATAATGCCTTTCTTAATGGAGAATTAAATGAAACAGTTTATATGGAACAACCAGAGGGGTACTACAAGGATGACAACAATAAGCTAGTATGTAAATTACACAAAGCCATATATGGACTGAAGCAAGCTCCTCGGGTTTGGAATGAAAAGCTCAAATCTACTCTAATGACACTGGCCTTTACACCAACTAAATCTGACAGCTCACTGTACATGAATCATAAACAAGAAAGGCTCACTTACATACTTGTATATGTGGATGATATTATCATTACTGGAAACGACAATCAAACTATAAAACAAACTATTGATCATCTTGACAAAATGTTCTCCATAAAGGATTTAGGTGACTTACACTACTTTCTCGGAATTGAGGTCACTAGAAGAAGCAAATCAGAAATGTTTCTATGCCAAAGAAGATACATACAAGATCTTCTAAAAAGAGCAAAAATGGATCAGGCAAAATCTCTTCCCACTCCTATGGTTAGTAGCCTCAGACTATCTAAAGACTCAGGAGAAAGTATAACAAATGAAACATAATACAGAAGTATCGTAGGCGCACTACAATACATCACTATAACCAAACCAGACATAAGTTACAGTGTAAACAAGGTCTGCCAATTCATGCATAACCCACTCAGCAACCATTGGAAAGCAGTAAAACGCATATTAAGATACCTGAGAGGAACAATGAATCATGGACTTCATCTCAACAATAAGAAAGGTCTATACATACAAGCTTACAGTGATGCAGACTGGGCCTCCGATCTAGATGATCGAAGATCCACCACCGGCTACTGTGTTTTCCTTGGGAGCAACCCTATCTCATGGAGCTCGAAGAAGCAGGCTACTATTTCGCGCTCCAGTACAGAGGCAGAATATAGAGCAATCGCGAGTACCACAGCCGAAATCACATGGATCATGTCACTGCTAAATGAAATTCAAATCAACTCCACAAAGACCCCAATCATTTGGTGCGACAATCTGAGCTCAGTCTCCCTCTCATCAAATCCCGTCCTACACTCACGAACGAAGCACATCGAGATAGATTTGCACTTCGTTCGCGAGAAGGTTTTAGAGGGTAAGCTGAAGGTTAACCACGTTCCAGCGCAATTTCAAAGAGCAGACGTGTTAACGAAAGCTCTATCTACCAAAAACTTCACTAGATTCAAGGAAGACTTAAGAATCGGAGACGAGAAATCAGAATTGGGGAAGGAAGAAGAAAACCCTAGATAGAACTGAACGGGGGAGTTAGAATATGAGAGGCGGCAACCCTAGCCTCTATTTTATGTTACTAGCAACTGTGGGTATCGGGCTTGTTTATCTATCCGGCCCAACAAAGTATTTAATCTGTATAAATACAGTCAAAGGCACTGTATCATTATTGTATTGAAAAACAGAGAAAGTATACAATCTATTAATCATTCTGCTATCCTCCTTCTTTACTACAATTGCTTTTATTCTCAATTTCTAACTCTGCCTAAATGGATGATGCAAACTTTGGATTTGGAAGATGGAGGAGAAGTGCAGGTGATGAACGTGGCTCTGGTGAAGGGCACATATGTGAAGCTGCAGCCCCACAGCAAGGACTTTCTGGACATTGCCAACCTCAAAGCTGTTCTCGAGAGGACCTTAAGAAATTATGCTTGCTTGAATGCAGGTGGTAGTATAGTGATATACTATAATGATAGGAGTTAACATATTGAAGTACTGGAGACTAAGCCTCGTGATGCGGTGCATATTGTTGACACTGATTGTGAAGTCAACTTTGCACCTCCTCTTGATTATGAACAGCCCCAGAATGAATGTAGATCAGCTTGTATGAATGAAACTAAGTGCATTACTTCTAAAAGCAATGGGAAGCTTGTCTTTGGTTCTGCAAATGCTGCCAAGAATGGATCAGAGGTTGATGGAGCTGAAACTGTGAAGAAAGAAGATAGTAAAAAATTTCAAGCTTTTACTGGAAAGAAATACACTATCATTACATCATTCAAAAATGCATCTTCTCCAAAAAAAATTGAAGCATGATGACTGTCGTTCCTCCCTTTCATGCAGTGGAAAAGACGTAATGGTAAAACGTAGAGTTGCATGGCTGCAGTCGATTTGACATTATTTACTTTGTACTTTTAAAACAAAAGAAATCCAAAAAAGAGAAATTAAGTGACCATATATCATAGAGCTTTTCAGTTTAAACATATAGTTGGGTTCACCTTTTTTTTCTTAATGTTTATTGATCTTAGAATTTCTAAAAAAATTTCTACTTTCTTTTTATGTACTGAAAAGTTAAGTATAACATCAAAAGGCAGTTAATGCTATTTGTCTCGACATTATGCTAACTTGATTCTGAACTTAGTTATACTCATGGGTTCTGAACTCATGCATGTTGGTCCAAAACTCGTGATGTTTAAACATCAAAAGCCAGTTACTTATATGTATTGAAACTGAAATTGTAATGTTCGTAACTGTCCAGTTCTATTTCCATATTTAATATGAATTTATCTCCATGCTCATATTTAAATAAGATTACATGTAAGCAAGTTAAAAGTAATGGCATTTTTTGGGAAAAAGGTAAAAACCTAGTAATTGAAATACTACAGACAACTTGTAAACATATATAAAAATCGAGTCAAATGATTTGTACTGTAAAAACTTCTGCAACCAACTTAGAAAGAACAGAAAATCAATAACTCAAACTTGTAAGAAATTGTGGGTGGCAGTGAAATTCTGACCACAGTTATAACGGGTCATAATGGAAAATAGATTTAGCAGTTGTTGTTGGGGAAGAGATGTAAATGTTGCTGCAGTAAGAGTAGTAGCAAATGTTATATGTTGCATGTCGTATCATGCAATGGAAATGGAGAACGATGAGGGAAAAAATACCTGAACCGTCTGGCGGTGAAGTTGATGGGTGGTTGAGTATTTCGCTTGCCAAGGCTTGTGGGTTGGTAGGGGAATGTCCTACAGTGGTAATGAAAGGGACAGATTAGGGGAGTGGTATGTGTAAGATGGAAGAAGTCATTGGTAGAGTGTGCATACAAAGTCAAAATACGACAAACAGTATGGAAGAACATAATAGCAGTTATGAAGGTGAAGCAAGAGCGTAGAAATGTGGGAGTAATAAGTTTTGTATTAATTCTAGATAACGTGGAGAATTGGTTTAATTGTTTGTAACAAAGATTGAAATAGGGATATGTAAGAAAAGCTGATATTTTTCTCGGAAACTTACATATAATTTTAACAGTATATATTTCGTAAGGTGAATTTGCTGAAACTTTTGGCCTCTCGAAAGCATGGTAATAAATTTAAGTCGGTGTAAATAATGAGTCAAAGCTTTACATAGCAAACTGATATTGGTAACGTAAAAATATATATTATTCAACAGGCTAATTGTACAAAACTGCTTAGGAGCTGAAATTTTACACTGCAAATTGTCGTTGGTAACTTGAAAATATATATTTTTCAAAAGGCTAACTATAGAAAAGTGCTTAGGAGCTGTAAACCCAAAACTCATGTATACATATGAATTATATATTATTTTAAAATCAAACATATATCTGAATCATACAGTTAAAACATATATGTCATGATATGTTTCCCTTGAAATTTTGCTGCCTCTCGAAAGCATGATATATAAATATAAGTCCGAGTAAATACTGAGTCAACATTTTATAGTGGAAACTGATGTTTGTAACTTATTTTCTAAAGCATGACTCATGCCCTGATATATCTGAGACCATGTATATAATACAAAACTGAATGCACTTATTTAAAACTAACTTATCCAAATCGTTTACTTTCAAATTTATAGATTCGCAACCTTTGAAAACGGACTCGTATAGAACTTTGAAAATTCTTACCTTTGGATCCATGTACATATTTCTAGCTGCATAAATATGAACTGAAATACTTGAAACCATATATTTCAAAAACTCATATGTCCGAACTTATAAAAGCCCGACATAATCAATAGTTGATTCAAATGGAACTAATTTAATTACTTGTGCATATGTTTAAGTTTGTTATATTAAAATTTGGTATGTGTCTAACAATTATTTATACATAAAGCTATGTATGCCCGTATAAAATTATGCACAAAATATATAGATAAAACCTTTATGCACTTAATATAGTTTGAAAGCTAACATATTCAAAACTTAGCATGTTTTCAAACATCTGTTCATTTTGAAAGCATAATATACTTGAACTTTGTGCATTAAAAGCTTATCAAACTTTATGCTTTCAAAATTATATGTACTTAAAAACTGACATGTAGTTTGGAATCTTCATACACCAAACTATTTGTACTTACAAAAGCTACGAAACTCATAACAGGTTTTATACTTACGAAAACCAATATGCACTTAAACTCCATATTTTATAAAACTTTGATGTGCTTTAAATTTACATAAGATATTTGTGCATTTGAAAGTTAATATATGTTTGAAATGAAACTGCACACAAAAGAAACTGCTTATATAAATTTGAAACAAAGATACATGAAGCCTGTATTTTACTTATTCAAGAGTTGAAAATATAAATTTTTAAAAAGGATAACTGTACAAATTACATAGGAGGTAAATTTTTACAGTGCAAATTGTTCTTGGTAACTTCAGAATATGTTTGTTTCAAAAGGCTAACTGTATAAAATTACTTAAGAGATGTAAACCCAAAACTCGTGTATATATATTTTTCAAAATATATATTTTTCAAAATTGTTGTTGGTAACTTCAAAATATATATTTTTCAAAAGGCTAACTGTACAAAAGTACTTAAGAGCTGTAAACCCAAAACTCATGTATGCATGTGAATTTTTTTTTTAAAATCAAACATATATCTGAATCACACAGTTAAAACATATATGCCATGATGTGTTTCCCCTGAAATTTTGCTGCCTCTCAAAAGCATGATATATAAATATAAGTCAGAATAAACATTGAGTCAACATTTTACAGTGGAAACTGATGTTCGTAACTTATTTTCAAAAGCATGACTCGTGCCCTGATATATTTGAGACCATGTATATAATGCAAAACTGAATGCACTTATTTAAAACTAACTTATCCAAATCCTTTAATTTCAAAACTAACTTTTTACTTGCTTTCGATTATTGTTGAAATGGATTATTAGGTGGATATATCTGACGATTTTTATTCATCTTGGGAATTCAGGTTCATCATCTTCTTGTTAATTTTATTTTAGTTTTCAACATTTCTGTGGTTTATGTTTCCAAAATAATTAGCTATCCTTGGGAATTCGGGTTCATCACTTTTTACATTCTTGTGAATTCGGGTTCATCATCTTCTTGTGAATCTTAAAGAACCCGAAAGTTAGCATGCACAAGCGACAGATTAAGTTTATGTTTTTTATTTCACATTGGTTGTAATGGTCGAGTCAAAAGGAATAGGGCTAAACAAAATAAACGTGAAAGCTGGTTACAATAACTAGCTTGTTGAAGAACAGTGAAGGTTCTTCTAGTAAGTGAATTCCTACAAAGATTAAGCACAAAAGAAAATAAAAGTAAATGCTTGATCTGTATCATTATCTCAACTGAATATATCTAAAATAATTAGTTATTATGATGATAGGTATGTAGAAACTTGTGATGTTCCAATTTGTGCTAGAAGCAGAACAAGAAATGAGAGCAGTAGTAGTTGTGCTGATTTCATTTTTCACTGAAAGAAAATAATGGAATTTTGACCTTCTTCTTACTGAAATTGTATGAGATTGCGACATACTTTTATATGTGGTTGTGTCCCTACATACTATCCTGTTTTAACATAGATAAATGTCTCATATGGTTGATTAATTGTTTACATTATTTTGAAGTTGGAAGTGTATATTTTAATGAATATTTGTCGTTCATTAAGGAAAAATGTTACCTGTTAATTTGAGAATTGTTTGCTCATGCCTCGGTGCTATTACTCTAACTATACTTGGCCTTTGAGTAGGGGTTTAAGCCTAAATCTTCAATACGTTCTAGATTGATCTATGAATTTTAACGTATATACAGAAAATATAAAAATAAAAAAGCTAGCAAAAAACATCAATTAAGCTGAACCAACAGATCTTCGAATTCAACACATGCTCTTTGCGTAATTTTGTTGTGGAGATCGTACAAGAAGAGATACACTCCAGACTTCTCCCTGTGTTAGAAAATCACCTTGAAAAAGGCAAGATTTTCGATTTGCAAGATTTACTTGAAAAGTTTGCGTTTGATAACATTTGTAAGCTGGCTTTCAACGAAGACCCTGCTTTACTATCACTCAGTAAAACCAGTCAACTGTCATCCAGTTTTACCAACGCCTTCATAAACGCAGCAGAAATCAGCGCTGGAAGATTCCGCTACGCCATTCCTGTAGTTTGGAAACTTAAAAAATTGTTACACGGTGGTTCAGAAAAAGAGTTGAAGGAGTCCATTTCAGTTGTGCACGATTACGCAATGCAAATTATTCATGCTAGAAAGAAAGAGATGCACACGTCATCCAATGAATACAATAAAAAAGACGAGGATTTGTTATCAAGATTCATAGCTCTAGAGAATCATTCAGAAGAGTTTCTAAGAGACATAATAGTAAGCTTTATCCTTGCAGGACGTGAAACCACTTCATCTTCCCTAACATGGTTTTTCTGGCTGGTGTCCGCTCGGCCAGACGTCCAGAACAAAATACTGGATGAAATCTCATCCATCGAATCCAAATCCAAAGGGAACTCTTCTAATCTGTTTGAGTTTGAGGAGCTAAGAGAGATGCAGTATTTGCATGCAGCCATAACGGAGTCATTGAGGCTGTACCTACCTGTACCCGCGAATGTGAGTCAGTGCATGAAGGATGATGTGTTGCCGGATGGCACTGAAGTGAAGAAAGGATGGTATGTGTCGTACAATTCATATGCAATGGGGAGGATGGAGTCGGTATGGGGGAAGGACTGTTTGGAATACAAGCCAGAGAGATGGTTGGATGAGAATGGGAGGTTCAAGGCGGAGAGTCCGTTCAAGTTTCTAGCTTTTCATGGGGGACCTAGAGTGTGTTTGGGGAAAGAGATGGCATATATACAAATGAAGTCTATTGTATTGTCGGTTTTGAAGAGGTTTGAGGTTCATGTGGTAAGGGAGGATGCTAGTCACCCGGAGCATATGTTGTCCATAACATTGAGGATGAGAGGAGGGTTACCTGTTCGTATTAGGCCGAGAGGGAAAGCTGATGATTTGAAATGATGCATTCCTTTTTATTACAATGTGCAAGAATGTGAGCAATAACAAAGGTATGTGGATTTTGTGCATTCAAACTTATGTTATTTGAAATACAAATAATATACAATTGACCACTTATGTATGGATTAAACATGAACATATATATAGTTGGGTGGCTTCTTCCAAAGCTGAAAGATGATGAGATTGCTGGTCTCGAATTATTATGTAATTGTGAGTGTGTTTCATGTACTTGTGAACAGGTGGAGAAGTTAGAAGGATCCGTTTGTTTGCATGTGGAGAAGTGGTTATTGAAGTTTGCTGAGAATGAATAGCTGATTCGGGGGTATTTTGACTTGGACATGTAGCAATCAAGTTTGGTAATGCATTTGGACTTCTTGTCACTGTTATTTGAATGTCTCCCTCCAAAGAAAAGTAAACTGGAGCATTTAGGTGTTGATGATTTCCTTGTCAGTACCACTTCGCAACATAAGAAGGTAGTTTCTTTTGCTCAGTATTGCTATATACATCTTATTTTCTACTTCCTAGTACTATGTTTTTGGTTTTACCCGATTATTTTTGTATTCCTGACTGGATATTTAGATGTTAATATGCTGGTGACCTAAGGAAAAAAATTAATATGAAAAAAATAACACTACCGACAAAACTAGGTAATGGCAAAAATGAGCATGATTTAACATTAAAAATGCTGAGAATGAATAGCTGATTTGTGTTGGGTTGAGTCTGTTCGGTTCCGGTTGGGCGGTAACACTAAAAAAAGCATATATTTTAATGTTTTTTGTTGGGGCTTTCGGGTCGGTTAGGGTCGGGTTTGATCGAGTCTTTATTATATTTTTCGTCATCTAAATCTGACCCGAGACCCATCGGGTTCGGGTCGGTTCGGTTTTACGGTTCTCGTCTAATTGCCAGCTAGTTGTTGATATGGGTAGCACTCAAGGGGTTAGCACGGATATGATTAAGGTTGATAGTTTGTCGATGGAAAGGGAGATGGTGGTCATAGCTGGAAAGATCAGATCATGCCAATCAAAGTCTAAGGGTGAGTTCTAGCTCCACCTGTTATCCTAGTAATAATAAAAACTGCTTCATTTCATATTAATAACACAACACCCAAATTCATGAAAAATGCAGATATTCAAAATGGAGGATGTGAGCATGGGCATGTGGGTAGAACAGTACAACACGACAAACCTGGTTCAGTATTCTCATAGCTGGAAATTTTGCCAGTTTGGATGCACTGAAAACTACTACACTGCTCATTATCAGTCGCCAAGACAAATGATTTGCCTATGGGATAAGTTAGCTAAAGGCCATGCTCATTGTTGCAATTTCAGATGACAATAGTGTAAAGATTCTTTTTGGGAGTACCATTAAAATTCCTTTTTACTTCCACGTTCAAATTATACTAATTATTTCATGAAATGTTCCTCAACGTTGAGATAAAGAACGCAGTTCCATCAAATGGATGAAATTCAAGTGCAGAGATATACAACTGAACGAGAAAGATGCGATTATAGTTATTAATGTGGTGATAGTACAGTTATTTACATTACTAAAAGGATTAAACGAATTAAATTACTTGATTAAGTTGAATAGTATCAAGAAGTATAAGTATATCATTGACAGAACTAGTGATAATTAAGGATTAAGACTTCTTGCCTAACATAAAACAAACAAAATGAGAAACATATTTCACCAGTGAAATCAAGCATCTTCATATAGCATACAATATGATTATAGTTAATATAACTAGACTACTGATAGTCTATATAGTACTTAGCATCATTTTATAGACATTTTTCCTAATTCTGGTCAGTCAAACAACACTACACACTGAGCACATTAGTGAAATTCCTGCTTTTGTAACTTCATTGACAAGTATTTATAGCTACTTCATCTAAATTGTCTTCTTTGGTTCTATATATTCTACTACACTGCTGTTAGTTAGGATGCATATCATGCTTATTTTATAATTGTGTGTCTTTCTAGTGATTGATTGCATTTGGTGATTAATTATGTCAACTTTGTCTTGTAGGTTAGATACCAGCTTCTGCATTTGGTGATTAATTATGTCAACTTTGTCTTGTGATTAATTACAAGTCCTACAACTCCACAAACGGAAGGTGCTTCTAATTTAGGAGATTCTCATACAAACAATAATGTAGTTGTTACTCCAACCGTGTCAGATGGAGGTTTCGTTATATCGCCGGAGTTTCGTACTCGGTATTTGTAGAATTTCACTATGAAATTTACGTTGTCTTTTGTATTCCAATTTGACATTGTTATGAAGTAGTTGATTATGTATTGAATTAACCAACTTAATTATGTATTGTACTTGTTATGAAGTAGTTGACATTGTTATGAAGTAGTCGACTATGAAATTTATGTTGTTATTTGATCATGAATATTGTAAATTTTGGGTTCCTATTGAATGTAGTATAATAATGCATATCATGTTAGTTATTAATTGTTTATTAATGTTAAAATAATTGACTATATTGAGAATGAAAATATTTCAGCGTTATAAGCGTTGGCAATTAAAATTTACCAACGCTTATAAGCGTCAGCATAAAAAATTAAATAATGTTGGATGGTTAATTTGCCAACGTTTATAAGCGTTGCTAAATAATATACACCAACGTTTATAAGCGTTGGAGAATACAACCTTCCAACGCTTATAAGCGTTGGGAAACTAAACTCGCCAACGCTTATAAGCGTTGGCAATAAATTGCGACGCCCCTACAACGACGCTAATAAGCATTGCTGAAACTGTTTGCGACAGTTATACTCGTTGGGAATCACCTGTTTTGGTGTAGTGTTTGAAAACTGACTTGTATAGAACTTTGAAAATTCTTACCTTTGAATCCTTGTACATATTTCTATCTGCATAAATATGAACTGAAATACTTGAAACCATATATTTCAAAAACGCATATGTTCGAACTTATAAAAGCCTGACATAGCCAATAGTTGATTCAAATGGAACCAATTTAATGACTCATGCATATGTTTAAGTCTGTTATATTAAAATATGGTATGTGTTTGAAACTTATTTATGCTTAAAGCTATGTATGCCCATATAAAACTATGCACAAAATATATAGATAAAACCTTTATGCACTTAATATAGTGTGAAAGCTAACATATTCAAAACTTAGCAATCTGTTCATTTTGAAAGAATAATATACTTGAAATTTGTGCATTAAAAGCTTATCAAACTTATGCTTTCAAAATTATATGTACTTAAAAAGTGACATGTACTTTGAAATCTTCATACACCAAACTGTTTGTACATACAAAAGCTACGAAACTCATAAGAGGTTTTATACTTACGAAAATCAATATGCACTTAAACTTCATATTTTCCAAAACGTTGATGTGCTTGAAATTTACATAAGATATTTGTGCATTTGAAAGTTGATATATGTTCGAAATGAAACTGCACACAAAAGAAACTTCTTATATAAATTTGAAACCAAGATACATGAAGCCTATATTTACTTATTCAAGAGTTGAAAATATATACTTTTAAAAAGGTAACTATACAAAATTACGTAGGAGGTAAATTATTACAGTGCAAATTGTTGTTGGTAACTTCAGAATATGTTTGTTTCAAAAGCCTAACAGTATAAATTACTTAAGAGGTGTAATCCCAAAACTCGTGTATATATAATTTTAAAAATATATATTTTTCAAAATTGTTGTTGGTAACTTCAAAATATATATTTTTCAAAAGGCTAACTGTAAATATTTAACAGTATATATGTCGTGAGGTGAATCCCCTGAAACTTTTAGCCTCTCGAAAGCATGTTATATAAATTTAAGTCAGAGTAAATACTGGTTCAAAATTTTACATTGCACACTAATTGTGGCAACCTAAAAATATATATTATTCAACAGGCTAATTGTACAAAACTGCTTAAGATCTGAAATTGTACAGTGCAAATTTGTGTTGGTAACTTCAAATATATATTTTTCAAAAGGCTAAGTGTACAAAACTACTTAAGAGTTGTAAACCCAAAACTCATGTATAATCTGAATTATATATTGTTTTAAAATCAAACATATATCTGAATCACATACTACATATATATGTATTAGAAGTGTAGAAAACTTATAATATATAGTTATAAAACAGTGCAGCATCGGAGATGTAGTCAGAGTTAACATATATGAAGCGTAAAAATAGGTATATATACTACATAGTTTGAAAATTTTGCTTTTGAAACCTTGTACCTTTCATTTGTATTCATTTTTAAACTGATATATTTATTTGATGGACACACACACGAAGTAGGCATAGATCCCAAAAGGATATTTTTTCCATAACATACATATATTTTAAGAATCGTACATGTTGTGGTGTGAAGCGACTAAAATTTTTTGCCTTTCCAAACCATGGTGCAAAATTTTTAGCGAGGTTGAACAATGAGTCAAAACTTTTGCATTTCAAACTGTTGTTTCTAGCTTCAAGATTTATGTTTTTCAAAAAGAAAAGTGTTTAAAAGTGCTGAAAAGATTGAAATTCAAAATTCGTGTATACGTGTGAATTATACTAAGTTGAAATTAAACATATATCTGAAAGTGTCACACATTAAAAACCATACATATGCGTAGAACTAAACATATTAGAATTGTTATATGTATTTTCGAATTTAGATATGATCGTCACTTTATTTCCATGTATGTATATACATACTTGGTGCTGCTGTAAGTTTGCAGTTTGGTATTTCTGAAGAATTCGAATCCAGCATGTTCATATATTTGAAAGGGGAATCTAATGCGTATTAAATAGCAGTATACGGTTACTTTTAAAACCACTCATCGGGTATCGATTTACATGAGACTATAACATACAGAAAGTATATATGGAGAGTAGTCAAATCATGTGTGAGAGTTATGTATATGTAGTCAATACATACTTAAAGCTTAGAGAAGTAAAATAGTATGAAGCTAAAAGCGGCATTCTTATATACATGCCATTGTATATTTGAGGCTATGTAGAGTTAAAGCAGTTTAAATTGACAGATGCATTTAGGAGCAAATTAGCGCACATGGTGGAAAACCACTGCATTTGAATCCTGTTTCCTGATAATGCTTTGTAACCAATATGAAAAATATTGGTGCATAGTGAATGTATATTTATGGCAGACAGTAAACAAATATATATTTATGTTTACTGTGAACAACCTAGTTGTATAAAAGTACTTTAGAACTTTAAATCCAAAACTCGTGTATACATGTGAATTATACAGTTTTAAAATAAAACATGTATATGAAAGTGGCACGCATTAAAAATCAAACGATGAGGGGAGGAGAAATTTACCAGATGAATTTTGTGGCTGATGGTTTCCAGCCATGAAAGCCCTCCTACTTGCAATGGCTGCTTGTCTAGCTTGGTGACACCTTGCACGTTGAGTAACTCGTCGACATTCCCTCTGTTGATACTGAACCAAAAAGTAAAACATTACCTAGGGCTTTGAGTATCACATCAGAAAGAAACGATCCCCAAAATCTAACCTGTGTGATTTAGCGATTCAATAGCCGTTTATGCCTTCACCTTGCCCGATTTCACTTCCATTCATAATTTATTAATTCAGATGCGTAAAGGACACCATCACTCTGGAGTTTGATTGTTGATTCGAGAACAGCTTGTCATCGCCTGCTGTTGACGAAGTCGTGAGTACTTCCTAGATGAAGAGATGTTGATTATTCTGAAGCTTAGGTCGAGCATTCGCCGGTGAGCTTGCAGTCGGATCTGCTTTGATAGAATGCTTGCTTCTAGTTTGAAAATGCCTTGCTAACTGCCATGGATCTGCACGTAAATTTGAAGTTGCGATGGTATCTTTGCTTAGCAGTGTTGATAAGTGATAAAATGATTTGCTAGTAAAGTGAGGAAAATGAAGTTGAAAACAGGGAGAAGTGGGAACGTGTTGGGTTAGTGGAGAGGAAAGAGGGCAAAAAAAACAAAGTTATATGCCGTGTATAAAATATATTATTGCGGGGCATTCTTGGAAATGCCAAAAAGGCTTCACTTTGACCAGTTGACCAAAGGTTTTTTGTTATAGTATAGATTGATACGTGTATTCCAAAGTTAAATCGTCACTTCTTTTCCCATAACAATGGTTCTAGCTTTGTCTCATCCTTATTGTTCCAAGCGTCGCTCTTTTTTCTTGTACTAAATTTTTCGGTTCCCTACCATTCTCCCCATGCACCTTAACCCTAAATCAAAGGCAATTTGATTTCCCCCAAACCACCATCGCCCAATTATTTTGTTATTGCTCTTCCTCATCCCATCGATGGCGGTTACCACTCTTTGCCAACCGTCCATCTAATTGTTTCGTGCCGTCGACAGGTCATCAATTGTAGGCACTCTCTATCATTTTCCTCTCTGTTAGTTTTAGCTTCTTCTTCTACAGTACATTTTTGAACCGTGGGATTTATGAAAGGTTCAGGATTGTCTGAAAGGTCCATGATTTGCCCTTGACTTTTAGTTGTAGGCTTGATGTTATTAAGTATTTACTTTCTATACTTTATGTTGTACAGTATCCCAGTTTTGATTGTAATATTTGAACTGTACTTCAAATGCACTTAATTTTCTAATGCAGGCTTAATGTGTTGTGCGGAAATTGCACAAATGCGGAAAGACAATAAACAGGATCTAGATTTGCCAATTTGAACATCACTTAATCTAGCAGCAATTATTCTATACTCCAAATAAATAGTAAATAACTATAAAAAAAAGAAGACGCATAAAATTTATACTGGTTCCACTATCATCTAGATAGTGTACGTCCAGTCCAAAGAAGAGAGATTTTATTACACTTGAGAGAATTACAAGAGATTACAAGATAAGAGTTTACATACCAAAGCCTCAATTAGGGATAACAAAAAAGAGACACTCTATCTGGAGATCACTGGCTGAATACCAGAATGGGTTTACAATGAAGTCTACCCTCAATATATAGCCAATATAAATTCATGTGAGTCATCAATCAAATTACCAAAATATGGTAAGAAGATAATGGAGGCAAATTACAACGGTAACAAATCACGCAAACATAGCAAGTAATTCACTCGTTCCAAAGATGGAAGAAAATAATCCCAAAGCAATGCGATTACGAAGAAAGAAATAATATGCATATCTTTTACATATATATTATTCCATAACGTGCGCATGCATAAATTTCCTTGCCATCTCATTCAAATGCAATCTAATTATTAATGCATTTTCATAATGAACAAACGTGATTACTTTCTCTTTTTGCATATTTGTTTCCTTCTATTTGTGATTTTGTATCACCGAAATTTAACATAATGTTCTTTATTTTCTATAATTGATGGTGGTAATTTTTGGTGTCTCGCTTTCATTTAGGTTGATTCTTCAATTTATAATGTTCTTTATTTTCTATAATTGATGGTGGTAATTTTTGGTGTCTCACTTTCATTTAGTTTGATGAAATAGTTTCTACAATTTATACATATATTATGTTTGTTGCTCATCATTTCAGGAAAAATGTTCAATGACCATGTAACATTGCTGGCCTACCACTTCAATTTAAGCTTTTCTCATTTTTATGGTATCTTCTTTCATCAGAATTTATTTCTATCTAAAACTAACAAAGTGATTAGTATAAATCTATATTTGAGCAACTTTAGGATCAAATTTTAAAACCACCCATAAATCAAAAATTTCAACATTGCTGGCCTAGCTCTTAACACCAATAAGAGTACACTGCAGTGCAAAAAAAGACGATTTCTCTTTTTTCGTTGGAATCATAAACCAGCCATTGCATTGATCTTAATATTATGTTTATATTAATATACACACGCATGCGCGCGTGCACACAAAAAGATAAATTACCTAATCATTTGACCATTCTTGACAATAATAATGTACTTTGTGGTATTTTATACTTCTCGTACATAATCTTTGCTGATTATTACGTACTAAACTTTTGTATTTACTTTCACTTTATTATACAGAATAATGATGCAAGCTTGGATGGTTTTGATATGGATTCACATGCCAATATGCATGGATTATTAGCATAATATACCAATATGCATGGATTATTAGCATAATATACCAATATGCCAAATTGCTGAAATATTAAGTGGTATCATTAGGTATCTTTGTTACTAAACCTCCGTTCTACTAACTATCTCACATCCATTTCACATCATTAATGAAATTTTGGATCCAAGTAAAAGTTATATCTATTTATTTGTCTATGATGAAGGATATTTGTTATCTTATTCGTATAATATATTTGTAATCTCATTATTTCTGTTCATCTCAAAAGAGGAGAACTTTGAAAGTTTATAGTTGGTTAATTACCAATAGAGACCTGATTATTATTTGAATCACCAAACACTGGGCGATTTGACATAGACACTTGGTAGGTTAGATGGTTTTTAAAGTGAATTTTCTACCAAGTGTACAATTATTAATGAAGACATCCTTTTTGTTTTATTCTTTGCGTTGGTCTATAATTTCTCTACTTTTGTAGGTAAGGTTCTTAGTTATGTCTACACACTGGTACTATTTTTAGGTAAACTTAATGTTCTCATTGGTAATTCACTAAAGCTGCGGTACATCTTCAAAAGGCTAAAACTAAAGTTGTAACAAAGAAACAAAAGGGTGGAACGTTGGATTTATTGAAGAAGTTTCTGTTCCTTGTATGGTAAACCATTCTTCCTTGATAAATATCAAATTTGCCCCTTGAAGCCGTACAAGCAAATACACAAATTCTGGACCGAAAAAACAAAATTGTACCGCATTAGACTTCTGTCACAACCTCTCAGACGTCCGTCCCAGCTTTCGAGCTACAGTAAACCTGCTGTCAGATGTCTGAGGATTCCTGTTAGATATCTGACATAACTTATAGCATGTGCATTTTTAAACCGCGATAACTTGAGCACCCAAGCTCTGATTCACATGTCGTTTTCATCTTATCAAGCTATTCTCGCTCTCTTCATTTCTCCATGTCGCCAAAATTCAACATTTTGAAGGTTTCTACTAATGGACAAAAGAAACACTAAAGCTTCAAGAGTAAGATTCATGGACAAAAGAAGCACTTCACTTCATTTTCGATTTGTTCATGCTATGAAGCTTAAGGTTGGTCATGATGTACATTGTTCAAATTATTATTTCATATTCGTTGCATTCATTCTGTTTTACTCTGATTGCAGCATAGTTTGAACAAAAACAAGAATATAAGTAGATTCAATATTGAATAGCATAATGATTATTGAAAGTTCAATATATCAAGAACTTGGTGAACATGATCGTTTTTCTTATAAATGAGTCTGTCAATGGATAATTGAAAAATCCGAAATTTGTCGACATTCGTATTTGAACAATAGATATATATCAAATTTATGAAGAAATGGCCATGGATGTGGATATGAAGGTATCTCAATACGAAAATTATCCACCCAATTTTTGTCATGATTATAGTTTATATTATATGTATTTTATTACAATGAAAGATATGTATTTATTGTTTTATTAAGATTGCAGTATATGTTAATATGCATTTAATGCAATATTAAATGCTCAAAACTATTTGTCATCATCATATTTGTTTATTTTCATCGATCATTAACGGATATGATAATTGTTCAGTATTCATCTATGTCCGTAGATGCGGATGTTTGATATCCAAAAATGATTTCAAGTGCCGATATTCGACATCCAAAAATGGCTTTAGATGCAGATGTGGATATGACACTATCACCATCCGAAAGTATCCATTGATAGACCTACTGAAAAATCAACCATTTTTATAAGTTGATATTAGGATTACAATAAACCAATTGAAAAATATATAAAATATTACCAGTACCTTCACCGTATTATCCATTGTGTTGTTGTCATGTGTATCACATTGTATTAATTCTTAATTCAAATAATTACACTACCACGCCTCCAAGATCTTTAGTTGTAACATGTATAAGTAAAAACTAACTGACTTGGAAACTTGAGTGGTAATTTATTTTTCGAAACTATTTTAAAATCAGTTTCATTTTCATTTTGGTGTTTGTTTTATGGATTCATTTTGATTATTAATATGATTATCACACTCTCTTTCACTAAAGTTATAAATCTTTTCTTCTCAAATTTGAACTTTTTCCAAAGATATTGCATAAACAGCCATGATTAAAGGATTAATATCTGGACTTCCTAATATATTCTTATTTTTACTTTATTTTTTGCTAAACAAGAGCATAATAAAAGTGGAATGAGAAAGGAATTAAACAAAGAATCCACGATTGCAGCTTCTTCCGTAATAGAAAATAAAGTTGTTGATATTTTTAATTTATTGAATGGGCCTACTCCAAAACTGGATGTTGAATCAGTAGGTTCGTTTGAACCATTAACACTCTTGAACCATTATATTATATTTATAATGAAATTGCTGTTGAATTAGAAATATATAGAGAAGAAAGGGTACTTGATTGGTTGGTTTTTAGATATAAAGTAATTCATTTAGGAAAAGTAATTCGAAATGTGGAACCACATACATATTTATTCTAAACTCATGTCGTGCTACATGAGGCTAAGATATGATCGTGGGGTTCTTAGAAATTTGCTGAGATATAGAAGACTAATCTATATAATAATGGCTTTATCATTTTATTTTACTTATGTACATATATTTATACACACTTGGTCTAAATTTAAAAATTGAATTTACAATCATGATATGCCTAATTGTTGACATTGATTCAAATCAATGAAGATTAAATATAATTAATGAAATACTTGTTGAAATTATGTGCATTAATTATAACCAAATACCCTTATTGTGAATGAATGAGCATGAGAAATGAATATAAATTTTGAGTTTATAATTCAATTCTCTAATTAATTTAATTTTCTAAGGCATTTATTTAATACAGCAATAAATTTCTGGGTGGCAAACAGTAACTTTGGTTGTTCACCATTTTCACTATTTTCATGACAATCCGCCTTAACCCGATATCAGTTCACTGGAGCACTAATATATATTTTACTGGTTGGACAATTTGCAGAGTTTGAGATCGGATAATCTGGAGAGAACTGAATCAAAACTACCAATTCGCTAAGGATACAATATTAGTGGTACTGCCTTTGTTGAGATGTCAGGAAGTGCATCTCTGTAGGATGATCCGTACATTACCCTGTTATCACTTGCCCTTTTCCATTCAAAAATCATTGGCAACTAACAGCATAAGATTTCTTACCACTACAGTTGTATTGTAGTATTTGCATACAAGGCAATGATCGATTGTGATCTCTAATACATGGGGTTTTTTTGCAGTTCATTGGTAGAGATATGTATGGTGTTTGGATGAAAAACTAATGGCTCGGCTATATAAGAGAATTATAAACTCTGATGGTTAACTGAAAACAAATCAAGGGCTTCACTTGCGTTTAATTTTTATGTTTTTGTTGGTGTTTTTAAAGAACAATGATTTACTCTATCAGACTAGAATGAATATTATCGTTTTTATGTAATGTTACAAGATATATTGTATTAAATAAATATTAAAACAATGGATTCAGATATGTGGGACCACAGATTAATATTGTTGTTGTATTAATTTGTGTGAAGTATTGAACGCCTAAAATAGTAAATTGTTCATATTCCATTTTATTTTTATGGGCTAAAATGATGAAATAAATGCAGTGGAAGAAAAATTATCACTATTGCCGTTTTCAAATAAGGACTTAGCTATTTGCCTGATGCCCAAATTTATTTTGGAAATATATAAAGTATATCATGATTATTTTGGAAATAAGGACTTAGCTATTTGAGACATGTTATTATTTAAAAATTGTCAGGTCTGCTCCAAATGGTATACATGATTAGTAACATTGCTTTGCATTGGTGGTATAGCATTTTAATTACAACTTACACATAATCATCGGAATAATGACCATTATTCATTTGTGTACATCCACAATGAAAATTTTGACATCTTAATTTCCTCCTACAAATATCAAGTTTCTGATTTAAAACACCTCTTGATATCCAAAACATAATTTATTTCTTTTACAATGTTAAAGTTCATCTATGAACTGCTTAATCACCAAAAACCCATGAATTATTCAACAATTTTAAGATCGGCATTCGATGTTCTTTATTATTACTATTTTTGCTAATGAATTATGCACCAAATACCATTTTTTTACTATTAAACAATAATATATATTCATTTTATCACCCACTCAGGTTTTCACAAGTATTTTTTTGTTTAGCATTAGATAATGACATGCTCTGTCGTGTCATTTTTTTCTGATTTTTAAGTCTGATTGTGATATGTTAGATTCTCATATTCACCTATCTGTGTAAAATTGCACTTATATCACAACTTTTTTATTCGATTAGGTCATGCAAGTGAAGCCTTCTACTTATACTCTTCTAAAGGTTTTTACTGTATGCTTAGATGGTTGTCAAATTCCAAAAAATATATTTGCAATCAGATTACATTGATTTATAGATGGTTTCATGAAATAATTTACTCGCTATCAAATGGCTAAATTACTCCAAATAAATGACAACATTTGATAGTGTTTTTGTAATAAAATTTCATTGCACAATACCTATAACTGCAACTCGTGTGTGTAGCACGGGTTTGCACTAGTTTCAAGTAAATAGATATGTATATTAATATCGGATAGCATCGTCTACTATAGTTTTTAAATATAAACAGGGCTAGGATCTTGTTGATAAAAAAATGTATTAAAATAACAATGCTAATATGATATTTCCTTTGAAAAAAAGACAGAAGAAACATGAATATTGATGTTTCAACTTGGGGAAGAAACAAACTTCCCTCCAGCAAAACATTCACAAACACTAGTGCACACAAAACTCGATAGTAAAAAAAAAATCCAACAACACAGATCATGAGGCAGATAAATCAACTGAAAAGGGCTAACTCAAAATTTTAATTAAAAGTAAAACTTAATTAGCGCATTACAATGTTATCCAATAGTTATTTTGGGTATAGACCAGTCAACAAACTTAGAATACAGTAGATGCAATCTCTCAGCCAACATTACCCCAAATGCAACAAATAAATAAAATGAGATGTACACATAGACACAGAGTTCTAATTACAATAAAGCAGGCCACTGAAACATGAAATTGAAAAAGGCAACGCAAGCAAGCGGGCTCGTAGAAAGGTACAGGGAATGCAGGAGGAATGCCTGGAATTATCGAAGAGGGCACGTGCAAGGACAGGAAGGTTATTGCTGCGGTAGTGTGCATAACTCTACTTCTGTTGCACCAAGAACAGTGGGCAGTCAGAGGACAAAACAAGCGAGAGCAGCAAGTGCAAGCAACAAGTAAAGGCAAATATAGCCAAATGTAATGTTTGTGGCAGATACAACGGGTAGTGAACAACATGCTGGCTGCGTCCGGTGCAACTGCAGATAGAGAACAACATGTTGTGGTGTTTGGTGCAACAAGTGTTGACAGATACAGCATGTGACCAGATAAGAGCTGGGTTGCTGCGCTGATATTTGGATAGGAGAAAGATGACAAATGGGAAAACCATAAAAATCTTAACAGAGCAATAAAATTCATGTCTTCACTTTTGGAGACCTGATTTTTTTTCAGATAAAAATATTACTCAGATAGTGAGCTACTATCATTAATATACATGAGCCGATTTGAGCAAAGACTTGATATGTTAATACATAATGGGCTGTTCACACCAAAGGAAACATAACACAAGAATGAATTAGAACAATAGCAAATAATGCAACTTACCTTTTAAACTTCTAAATTTTAACTCGAGTATTGAAGACAGAAGCCACGTCTAAATTCCACTGTTCTCAAAAATCATACACAAGCATATTTATCGTAGTAATACAACTAAAAAGTGTAATTGTTCTACAATCAAACTATTTTCATATTTCACATTATCATATAACAAGTAGACCGTGCGTGTGTACATGCAGATGTAAACCAAACCTTTTCCTATAAGGTAAAAGAGTCTAATCAGAGCTTGTACAGTGAGAAGGTTATGGTTTTAAGGGCTAAGAGCTTCATTCATCGGCTTGGTTGCCAAAAATTAGCCCATGTTTTTAATGTTCCTTTTTTTATGATTTTACTGTCAAACATATATTCTCAATCCTCTTATTTTTGGTTAGGTATTTATCTTCATCACAAAATCAATGAGCTGCACTGATGCTTTTATCATGCATTTTGAATTTGGCAATAAGGGTCTGAATCCTTCTAATATGAATTACATATATTCTTACTTTACATGAGTCCAACTGGTATTATATTTGTTGTAGAGAAATAATGTGTTAATATTTATTTAATTGTTTATTTTAATGATTTCAAGCGAAATAGCAATTAAACTAGAAATTTCTTAAAATTTCAACCCAAATTGGGTGTTTTACCATTGATAAACTTAAGATTGCCGAATGCATGCTTACAGCCATGGCAGCAGCAATACCAACTCAGCTGGTATTAAGAATTCAATATAAACATTTATAGTGAGTTGTATCTTCATAAGAATAACAGAACCGAATTAGTTAATATTGCAGAACATTTCATTGCCTCAAACTGTTACAAATTATGAGGACTATTGAGGTGAATTGTTCATAAAATCTAAAACAACATAAGCCGCTAAAACAACTTCCCATCTGCTTCTCCTTTCATGAAACCTTTATGTTAAAACCTTTATGTTAAGCATGATTTCAAAATATTGAGCATATACTAAAATACATACATCAAAATGAGTATAGTCCCTCATTATAACTTTTAATATACATAGATTTTATCTTATGCCTGAAACTGACTGAAACAATGTTTCGGTTGTAATAAATATAACTAATGGCTAAAATACAGTTTATTGATAATGGTTAGTAGAAAACATGGATTATAATCATAAGCATAGAAAAACATTACTTACCAATGAAAAAAATATATGTTTATGTCCATCATCAAACCAATATAACAACACAAGCAAATATAAAAACAAATACAAACACGAAATAATTATAACTCAACCTTCTTCGTTAAATTCCTACTTTAATTTTACAATTTAATGAATACAGTAAAGACAAACCAAACATGAACCAACAATTTAAGATGAGAACAGACTCTTAAGTATATATGAAAATGCATCTTTCATGCTTCAAGAATAACTTTTGGTTTCAAGTAGGTGACTAAAAGATACTAAAAAAATTTAGAATCCAATATCATCAGATACCAATGATTGATGCAAATAAGAGTACATATAAATCGTAATACATAACAATCTCAAAACAAATCCCCATATTTGATTGGTCATTATGAGGTAAATTAAAATTAAAAATTAGGTTTACCTTGGATGGGATAACTACGAGCAAACGAAAGGACGAGTGTGGACCGATGGCAGTGGAGTGGGGCTGAGTCGCGGCAATGGCAGAGGAGCAGACATCAGAAACGAAGATGATGGTTACTCGCGAGACCTATTGTGGCGGCGGGAGGGGAATTGAAAGTAGTTTTACGAAGAAATAGGATGAAATGAAAGAGGGTGCTGCAGTAGCCGTAGATGAAAATAAGGGATTTGGCGGCCTTGAAAATATTTAGAGCCCGCTCCCAACTTTTATTATTATGCAGCGGGTTTGTTTATTAACTTTATGATTTACAAAGGTAATACCACGGTAAGACAGCATTTTACATTAAAAATCTAGAGATGTCAAAAACCATTTTTCTTGTAGTGGAACTCCTTAAAACAAGTTTGAAACTTGTATTTAAAATATGCCTTTAAAAATAGTCATTTTTAAACAAAACTTGACTTTTGAAACAAAACAGTAAATTTAAATCTCTTGTTAAATAACTAAATAAATTCTTAAAAATATATTTAAAACTTCAAACTCCCTTTTAAATACTTACACAACCTTTATAAAACACATTTGAAAGAGAATTTACAAAATAACTAAATAACCTTTCTACCTTATTAAAAACATATATCTTTAAATTGCATCCATAGCGGCTATCGTACATGGACCATAACTTTTAAAACTTTGTTTAGTAAATCAAATAGCTTTTAAACTCTATTTTCTTCTATTTGTAAACCACTTAATACCTTTGCAAAAAGGTTTGAAAAAAAAGCCAAGTTCGGAAAAACATTTCAAAACACTTTGAAAACAAAGTAGTAAACCATTTAAAAGAAAACACGGGATTTCAGCGTCGCATAGAAACAAATCATCGAAGCAAATCAACTATCACAACATCCACTTCATCACATCATACATAGAAAGTAACAGTGTAAAGCTAAATTAACAAGACGAGGAGTCCTTTAGAATCCCTCTACAAAAAAATTATTCATTGAAGTGCTTCCTAAGGGACCTATTCGTTACGAAGACACTTCGACTTTTTTTTGCCTTGCTTTTGTCCCCTACAACACAATGGTTATTAATGCCATCCGCTTCCAAGTAGGAATCAAATCCAAACCAATATATATAAATATTACACACAATGTAAACAACATATGCAAGCGACTACCAACTCATTACAACATGTCACACATTTAAAACCAATTCAAGTGAGATATCTCACATTAATCTCGACCAAACTCTTGCAACTTGCTTCTATTCCTTGCTACCACCAACTAAACATCAACGACATCACAACTCCTTGCTTTTCCCTTGAAACCTGTCTCTTACTCCCCAATTACTCACTGCCCAAGCCTCCAACCATCCTCCTTGCGCATGGCCCAAGGCCAAGAACCCCCTTATGCCTCCTTTCTTCGAGCTTCGACTTGTTATATGGTTTTGCAATGTTGTTCTAAGAAACATATTTGAGTTTGAGAGGAGAAAGAAGTGTTTTGAACTAAAAAATAATGAAGAAAGAAGAGAGAAGAAAAGAGGGATTGAAAGAGAGCAAAGGTTTGGAGAATGAATTAAAGTGAATAAAAATAATATAAGGAGGTCCTTGTATAGAAATGGAAAAATGGCAGATTACTTCACTTGCCCTTTGCCAAAAAAAACTTAACTACCCCTTCACAAAATTACTAATCTACTTTTACTTTTCCACACACCTTTCCTTCTTTCTAATGCAAGCGCATGCTTTTATGATGATACTTCATTTCCCTTTTACTAATGCACACAAACTTATGTACTTTGGCTCTTTAGCACTTAAAATAAGAAGGAAAAGTCCACTCTTTACTTTAATACCTTTTAATTGCAATTTAAAAGCACTTAAGGATACTTATCTTTAATTATCCATTTTTACACTTTTTTACACTTTATTAAATGTATATATGTATGTTACAAAAGTATGCATATGTGTGCAATAATTGCGATAACTTCCATTCATAAAAAGTCGAAAATTCAAAAAAAACAATTTTCGATCACATTTTTAATTTTTCATCGAAAGATTTATTTTTGTAAACAAACTTTCAAAATAAGTTCATGATCGTTACTTATTTATCAAAAGAGGGCTATTTGATTATTAAAAACCATTAACTTAATATTTAAAATTTATTAAATATTCTCAAATCAAAGCGATAAAATTCTGGATCGTTACATTCTTCTCTCCTTAGAAGAATTTCGACCCCGTAATTTCATCACAAACAAATAACCCAGAAACAATCCATTCCAATTCTTAACATTTCCCAAAATATTAAATGAACAAAAAACTACTTAGAGTTTGTCCAAGTTGATACTCGTCGCACAAGAATGATAAACAATCTACTGAGCATACCTTATGCTCAACAGCCATGGGTTATTACTCAATCGGTTATTCTCACTATCTCATGAAAAATCAAAGAGTCATCTACCTAACTCCTTATAAACCATAAAACATTAAAAGCAAATATACTTAAGCCCGTACGATGTATATAAATCATCTGTATGCAATATCTGATTCGATCACTTACTCAAATACATAAGCTTTTCTTTCGAACTAGTATCGCTCATTCGACTTTCCTGGAGCGGACTTCGATCAGGCTCCTTGATTAGGAACATTCGTTCTCCTTGGATAGCCATGTACTATGATAGTAAACTTTGTATCATATCAAGAACTCTCACCAAATATTCGCCGTCAAGAATCGAGTGATAAATCCTTATCTGGATCGGTGTGAATCATCTCAAAGTCATGTGCTCGAATCTTGGATCAAGAACCATGTAAAGAAATGATCCACATATGACTTATGTACTTATTCTTATTGGTTCTCACTTGTACCAATTTCTTTTTCTTCTAAAATTATTTATGAAAACATTTCATAAAAATCAACTTAAGTTTAAACTTGTATAATACCCTACTATATCCTAAGAGTATATACAACTATCAGATTTAATTTTTGTCTATTCGAAATTCAAGTATAGGCCCAAAATAAATCTAAGTCTTAAAATTAAGTCGGCCTCTTTACCCACCTGGTCTGGTAAGTAGCTAGCAAGAGCAGGATGTTGGTATCCAAACTCAGTCCTGGAGTCTACTTTTCCATAGACACCTCTAAGGTAAAGATGTTTATTAGCCGGCCCAGTAACATCAAATTGTTTATACAACTCAGATGTTAAAACAAGAGACACGGTTTTAATAAAAAAAGTTTACTAAAGTCTTCTTATTAAATTTAACCTATTTAAAAACTTATGTTCAATTATTTATTCTTTAACCAAGAGTGATATAAATCCATACTAAACATTTATTAACACGTTCTTTTATCAAAATACCCTTTTATTTTGAAACCATTCTCTTTAAAGAATCTTAAGAAATAAATACTCGGTTTTTATTTCAAAACATTTTTGAAATGATACCATATATTTTAATCCATAGAAAATATACATATAGATCAAGTAACACCAAACGATAACAAGGAACTCGGTCCTATCAAATAGTATCATACTTCCCCGTACTAAGAAGGGTAATACTTAAGAGAAGTGCTAACCATACGAGACGTCTGTTGCCCATTTTTAATCACTTTCGAGCCACTCGAACTAGTTGTCGTAAAAAAATACTTCTTCTATTTCGAATCCCATTTTGAAACCAGACTATATATTTCCAAATAAATAGTTTTAATAAAAATATCGATTACCAACTTGCTTTGGGTTCGTTCGGATTCGAACTTGTTTCGATCGTACAATGATAAAGGGAATAATTTACTAATTATACTACAACGTCTGCATAAACAAACATCCGATCATCACTTACAAGATTATTCAAATCACCACAAAACTAATCGAGACTCATTCCCCGAACAGCCCAAAGAAAATGTTCTCAACTTTGAAATATTTATACTTATAAATACTTTTAAGTAATACTATTATTACTTTTAAAAAAAATCAATTGAAACCTTTTTCAAAGACACCGGGATTTAAATTCTAAAAGATACTCTTTGTTTTATAAGACACATCTTACAAACCAATTTATATAAAATTAACTTAATTTAATAACTTCCTTTTAACAAAGTAATCCTATTAAACCTACATTATTAGTGAATGTCTTATAGTCAAATCGTGAAACTGAATTCACAAGGTGTTCGTATTTAACTCAACCAAACAACAAATGCTCATAAACTGGCCAAGCATAAATAACCAGTCAACAAATGATGATAAATAAATATCATCCTTCCCTAACAAACAATTACACCAAAAATAACTATATTTATTTATTGTTTAGAAAATTATTCTTTTATAAACAAAATATAAAATTTAGGTAAAATTATTTCATTTACTTATTTCAACACAATATAAACATTTTTATAGCAATAAAAGATATGTGCTCCCATATATAATACACTCAAACTCATTCTAGGATGTCACTTACCCTATCTCTAATGAGTTTATCCCACCAATGTCAAGGTTCTCGCTTAACCTTCAGCTCTGATACGAAGTGTAACATTCTCCCTTCTTGGAGGTGACTACAAATGGTAACCTCGTATCTAATTTTACGGTCAGCATGTAACGACCCGCCTTTTCGACCCTCGAAAGTTGACACTTAATACATCTACAGTATTCAAATGTCGAGCATCTAACACTACAATAAAAATACCCTATTACAATGCCCTTTTTACAATGGGCATTGGTTGCCCGTTGTAATAGAAGGCTATTACAACGGTCCATTCAGGCCCGTTGTAAAAGATGCCATATACAATGCTCTTTTTACAACGGGCATTGGTTGCCCGTTGTAATAGATGGCTATTACAATGATCCATTCAGGCCCGCTGTAAAAGATGCCAACTTTACAACGGTCCCAAAATGCCCGTTGTAAGAGGTGCCAATTTTACAACGCATATTATGCTCGTTGCAATATATAAAACTAGGCATGTCAACGGATGTTTTCGGATGTGGATAGTGCCATATCCGCATCCGAAATCATTTTTGGATTTCGGATATCTGCATCTACAGATACGGATGGATATCAGATAATTATCCGATCCGCTAACAACTGATCAGTAAAGAATTATAAAAAGAAAAGTTTCGTTTAACATAAATATTTTTCAATCCCATTGATTATAAAAGTGTTAAAAATTAACAAATACGATGATAATAGATAGTTTCGAGCAATTAAAAAACATTAAGTGCATATAATATAAACTACTAACTTAATAAAATAATAAACAAATATCTTTCACTACACTAAAATACACATAATTTGAACTATAATCTAGACAAAAACCGAACGGATAATTTTCGGATGCGGATGTCTTCGTATCCGCATCCGCATCCGTTTTTCCATATTGGATATTTATCCGCTTTTCGGATGCGGATGCGGACGGATTTCGGATTTTTCGGGTATCCATTGACAGCCCTATATAAAACTAGAAGCGCTATTTATAATATAAAGGAGCCGGCCCAACTAAAAATTATTCCCCTGTTAATTTTTATATTATCTTCGTTCCTTCCTCTTCAATAAGTTAGGATTTTGTGGCGCCGCTTCAATTTGTCGATGATGCTTCGAATATTTTCCTCTATCAGTGATTGCCTGCGGCTGCCTCAATTGGGTCGATGATGCAGCAGCGGATAACAAAGATGATGAATCGGTGAAAGTAACGATCGATGGAATAGAAGATACCGAATGGCCCAAATCCGTTGATCCAAAGATACCTGATTTTAGCTATCTCAAACACGTTGATCACGCACGATACCGTGTTTAAAGATCTACGATTCTTCGTACGTTGATCTAGCGCACTAGATACCGTGAATCAGCTTCAGCGATCGTTGATTCAAGCGCACTTGAATACCGAAGGTGGATATAGGAGATCACACTCAACTACCAATTGAAGAAGTGGCACAAAGCACACAAACAAATTTTATTCAAAATCAACTAAACATTACAAATGACACCACCCGTCTATTTATAGGCTTACAACTCAACACAACACAAATTTGTACAACACATAGGTCGTTCACGACCTAACAACCCTTCGACCTAAAAACAGACGCGACCTACTTATATACAAGCGACATAAGAAACATGTTACAACACATTACCACGACATAAGAAATACAACGTTACGACCTAAAATACAACACACACTCGGCAGCAGCGACCTAAGCTCTTCCAGCGACTTAAGTCTTGCGACCTATTCTTGAGCGACTTAATAATGTAGCAGTGAGCGACCTAAAATAGAAGGCAACGACCTATCTTCTCTGTGCATAAGGTCGAGCGACCTAAAATAAAACGGCTTCCACATTAGCGACCTAACATAGGTCGTATCTCGCTTCCGCGACCTAATATAGGTCGTAACTCCTTCTCGCGACCTAACTTAGGTCGTAACTCGTCAAAGCCGATACTCGAAAGATCGGAGCGACCTAAAGAGAGCGACCTAAGGCCTTGCGACTTATCATAGGTCGTTGGCTTTCCTTTTCTTGCATAACTCGCTTCTTCTCTTATCTTGTCATCCTGGAACCTGTTAGGTCGCACGCGACCTAAGACTTCAACTTCCCACGACTTATCCCAAAGTTTTAGCTCGTTTGCTTCCTCGTTAGGTCGCACGCGACTTATCAGAATGTTAGGTCGGTCGCGACCTAAGACTTTAATATTCTGGGCTGCATCATCCTCCCCTAGTTGGGAAAAAATCGTCCTCGAATTTGCGCCCTCCTCTTCCACAACAAGCTCATCCCCATGATATGGTATAAGATGTTTAACATTAAACACGTCAGAAGTGTACACATCCTCCGGCAGCTTCAGCTTATAAGCGTTTTCATTGATCCGTTTCACAATCGTTACAGGACCAATCTTTCGAGCTTTAAGTTTATTGTATGTTCCCACTGGAAAACGATCTTTTGTTAGTACAACATATACTAACTCTCCTTCCTTAAATTCAACGCTTCTTCGTTTCAAATCCGCAGATCTTTTATACTTTTCATTCGCTTTCTCCAATCATTCCTGAACGATTTTATGGCATTCTGCCAATCCATCAACAAAATCAACAGCCCGTTTAACTGTCCCCTTTGGTTGTGGTACTATCGTCAAATCCAACGGCCCCTTTGGTAAGCTTGAATATACAATCTGAAATAGACTGAAACCTGTACTACGGTTTATAGCATGATTATGAGCAAACTCCGCTTAACATAACTTCATATCCCAACTCTTCAGATTATCCTTCACCAGGCACCGCAACAAATTTCCTAAAGATCTGTTAACAACTTCAGTCTGACCATCGGACTGCGGATGGTAAGCACTACTGAAATTTAGCTTTGTTCCCACCATCTTCCACAAACTCAGCCAAAAATGACTTAGAAATCTAGTATCCCGATCAGAAACAATGGATTCTGGTAAACCATGTAAGCGATACACTTCTTTAAAGAATAACTCGGCAACATGGACAGCATCAGCTGTCTTCTTACAAGCGATAAAATGTGCCATTTTGGAAAATCTATCTACCACTGCATATATAGAATTATTTCCCCTTTGAGTTCTAGGCAAACCCAAAACAAAATCCATGCTGATATCGACCCATGGTCTGTTAGGCACGGTTAATGGCATATACAATCCCGCATTCGTCGCTGTCCCTTTGGAAATTTGACAGATATGACACCTTTCCACAAATCTTCCAACCTCTTTCTTCATAGAAGGCCAAAAATATGACTGTGAAATCAACTGTAATGTACGGTCTCTCCCCACATGTCCTTCTTCATGCAACTCTTTCACAATCTTCATTCGTAAGCTGCACTCTGGTATGCACAATCGATTCCCCTTAAAAAGAAAACCATCCACCAATACAAACTGATTCGCCTTTCCCTCCTTGACTTCATCTACAAACTTCGCAAAGTAAGGATCATCAACAAACATTTCTGGCAGCACATCAAACCCCGTTACTTCAACCTTCATTGTAGTCAACAAATGATTCCTTCGACTCAATGCATCTGCCACTTTATTCGTAATTCCCGATTTATGCTTCACCACAAATGTAAATTGTTGTAAGTAGGCGATCCACGAAGCATGCCTAGTTGCAATCTTGTCCTGTCCCTGCATATGCTTCAACGCTTCATGATCAGTATATAAAACAAATTCTTTATGAAACAAATAATGCCTCTAATGTTTCACAGCTTGCACAATAGCATAAAATTCCACATCGTAAGTATTATATCTCATCTTTGCTCCCGATAACTTCTCACTGAAATATGCAATAGGACGTCCCTTCTGACTTAACACCCCTCCAATTCCAACCTTCGATGCATCAGTATGCAATTCAAACAACAACTGAAAATCCGACAACACTAGAATCGGTGCTGTCGTCAAAAGTTCCTTGATTCTCTCAAAAGCAAATCCTGCTTCCTCTGACCATGAAAATTGCTTCCCCTTCATACAATCAGTAACTGGAGCCATCACGCTACTGAAGTGTGGAATAAATCTTCGGTAGAATGATGCTAAACCATGAAAACTTCTAACTTCTGTTATCGTCCTGGGTTGTGGCCAATTTCGGACTGCTTCAACTTTATTCTGATCCACCTGTATACCTCCATCCGAAATAACATATCCCAAAAATAAAACACTATACGTCATGAACACGCATTTCTTCGTTGCCGCATAAAATTGTTCCTGTCGCAGTATCATCAACACTTCTCTCAGATGTTGCAAGTGCTCTTCTGCGCTTCTACTATATATCAGTATATCGTCAAAATACACCACCACGAATTTCCCGATAAATGGTCTAAAGATCTGATTCATCACCCGCATAAATGTACTCGGTGCGTTCGAAAGACCAAACGGCATGACCAGCCATTCATATAATCCTTCTCTCGTCTTGAATGCTGTCTTCCATTCATCCCCTGGTCTGATTCGAATTTGATGATAACCACTCTTCAAATCAATCTTCGAAAAGATAGTAACCCCACTAAGTTGATCCAACAAGTCATCCAATCTAGGCATAGGAAATCTGTATCTTACTGTAATCTTGTTCAGTGCCCGACTATCAGTACACATCCTCCACGTTCCATCCTTCTTCGGCACTAACAAAGCTGGCACCGTGCAAGGACTTAAACTTTCCTGTACACGACCCTGCTCAAGCAACTCTTCCACTTGCCCTCTCAACTCCTCGTGTTCCTTTGGACTCATTCTGTAATGTGGTCTATGAGGTAACATAGTTCCTGGAACAAGGTCAATTTGATGTTGAATGTCCCTCAATGGCGGTAACTCCGTTGGTAGCTCCTCAGGAAATACATCGTCAAACTCTCCCAACACTGGCTTTACTTCTTCAGGAATCTCAACCACTTCATTACTCTCACGTCCAATCAACAAAAACACTTCAGGCTCCTCTTCTACTTCCTTAACAAACTCCTTCAAAAATAGCAAAGTTTTAAGTTCTTCAATCTCCTCCGACTTGCTTTCTTCGTGTTGTCGCTTCTTAGGAATTAAAGTGATTTTAGTTCCTTCAAACATGAAACTATAACTGTTAGTACGACCATCATGTTGCACCGCTCTATCATACTTCCACGGTCTCCCCAGCAACAGATGACATACGTCCATGTCCACAACATCACACCAAATTTCATCTTTGTATTTCTTTCCAATTGAAAAATTAACACAAGCCCTTCATCCAACTTTCACCTCCCCACCTTTCCTCAACCAAGCTAACTTGTAAGGTTTCGGATGCTTCTCTGTTTTCAATGCTAACTTCTTCACACCCTCTGTAGAGATAATATTGTCGCAACTTCCTGCATCGATAACAAACTTGCAAACCCTTCCCAAGATAGTACATGTTGATTGAAAGATGTTACTCCTCAACCAGCTAGTTTCCTCCTCCTGTTTTGGTGTTAAACACGACCTCTTCATCATCAATGAATACCCTTCATCTCCCGACACATTCTCTTCCTCCTCTTCATGTAGTGAATTAGAACAGTCAGCTTCTACCTCATCTTCCTTTGCCTCAGCAATCATCGTTCGCTTCTTTGGCTTCGTACATTCATTGCTTTTGTGACCAATCTCCTGACAATTGAAACATTTGATTCTGGTCTTAGCAACTTCATTAACAACCGGTTTTGCAACAGCCTTCGAAACATTCGCATTGATACTAGCCCCTTTCGTTGGATTGTTAGAATTTGTAAACACACCACCTCTCCTCCTTCCTTGCTTCTCCTAAGTGATAGCTTTTTGATGTGCTTCAGCAACAGATCTGGGATCAAACATATTCACCATGTCTTGTATCTGCATTCTCAACCCTCCAACAAATCTAACTGTCAACTGCTCCTCCGTCTCCATGATGTCATTCCTTGCAATTAGCTGATAGAACTCATCCGCATAATCGTTCACAGACTTCGTTCCCTGTCCCAGATTCTGCAATCGTTGATACATAAGAGATTGATAGTTATATGGTAAGAATGTAGCTTTCATCAACTTCTTCATCTTATCCCAAGATTCAATCTTTGACTTTCCCATCCTTTCCCGCGTAAGTTTAGTTTGCTGCCACCATGCCATAGCTCTCCCTTTCAACCTCGTAGCAACCAACTTAACTCTTCGATGCTCAGGAACCTCCTTAAAGTCAAAAATTTCTTCCACATTAGACAACCAATCCAAAAACTCTTCAGCCACCATTCCACCCTTGAATTCTGGAATTTCAGTTTTCATCCCCGACTCCCATCGTCGATCTTCCTCAACATCCCGATATGCATTTCGTGCTAGGTCTCGATCTCGAGAATGAACACTACCTCTACTACCATCTTCATCAAAAACAGATGTACTTCGATAACGATCTCGACCACCCTCATTTCTATGATCTCGCATATCTCCTCCACTTTGTCTGTCATCATCATGGTATGGTTCATGTTCAAACTCACGACGTGGAGTTCTTCTCTCTTCATCTCTATACTCATGATGTTCTCTTCTTCCTCGATAAGCTTGTGGCGACACCCTCCTCGCTTCCGTAACCGATGGCGAAACTCTGTTTCCTCCATGGTTCGAGATTGGCGACCTTCTTCTTTGACCTTGGTTCATATCCATCATCAATTTCTCTAACCTCCCAATACCTTCATCCAACTTCTCATTGAATTTGTTACTAATGCGTTGTTCCATTTGTTCAGCATATTCTCTTTTGTACAAATCTTCAACATTTTGATGACGATTGGCTCTTCTCGGTGGCATTGTTGAAAACTTCACAAACTTAACACACAAATTTCAAGAATTTCAATTTAACTCGGCCAATACTTAGCTCGCTCGGCTCGAACGACCTAACTTGCCTCGGATCAAACTTGCTCACTAGATAGCTCGCACACATAATTCCAAATACCCTTTGGCGCGCAAACAACCTCCCGCGCAAAATTCAAACACCTTTCCTCCTTGGATCCCAAATGAGATGGATTGAAATCTTCAAACTTGTTGTAACTTATGATGAACACGATGAACACTATTCTTCTCAAAAATGCAAATCCAATCTTCAACTAACTCTCGGCCTTGATCAAAATTGCACAAACCATACTTCGACTTCAAATTCTTCAAATAAAATTGGCTCCAAGACTCGGCTTAGCTATGATTGGCTAAGTCTAGCTCTGATACCAAATGATGCAGCAGCGGATAACAAAGATGATTAATCGGTGAAAGTAACGATCGATGGAATAGAAGATACCGAATGGCCCAAATCCGTTGATCCAAAGATACCAGATTTTAGCTATCTCAAACACGTTGATCGCGCACGATACCGTGTTTAAAGATCTACGATTCTTCGTACGTTGATCTAGCGCACTAGATACCGTGAATCGGCTTCAGCGATTGTTGATTCAAGCGCACTTGAATACTGAAGGTGGAGATAGGAGATCACACTCAACTACCAATTGAAGAAGTGGCACAAAGCACACAAACAAATTTTATTCAAAATCAACTAAACATTACAAATGACACCACCCGTCTATTTATAGGCTTACAACTCAACACAACACAAATTTGTACAACATATAGGTCGTTCACGACCTAACAACCCTTCGACCTAAAAACAGACGCGACCTACTTATATACAAGCGACATAAGAAACATGTTACAACACATTACCACGACATAAGAAATACAACGTTACAACCTAAAATACAACACACACTCGACAGCAGCGACCTAAGCTCTTCCAGCGACTTAAGTCTTGCGACCTATTCTTGAGCGACTTAAAAATGTAGCAGTGAGCGACCTAAAATAGAAGGCAGCGACCTATCTTCTCTGTGCATAAGGTCGAGCGACCTAAAATAAAACAGCTTCCACATTAGCGACCTAACATAGGTCGTATCTCGCTTCCGCGACCTAACATAGGTCGTAACTCCTTCTCGCGACCTAACTTAGGTCGTAACTCGTCAAAGCTGGTACTCGAAAGATCGGAGCGACCTAAAGAGAGCGACCTAAGGCCTCGCGACCTAAGGCCTTACGACTTATCATAGGTCGTTGGCTTTCCTTTTCTTGCATAACTCGCTTCTTCTCTTATCTTGTCATCTTGGAACCTGTTAGGTCGCACGCGACCTAAGACTTCAACTTCCCATGACTTATCCCAAATTTTTAGCTTATTTGCTTCCTCGTTAGGTCGCACGTGACTTATCAGAATGTTAGGTCGGTCGCGACCTAAGACTTTAATATTCTGGGCTGCATTAGTCGAGTTCGATTGTCAAAAACGGTATACGATTTTTTTCCTTTTTTCGATATTGATTCTGCTCGACCTTTGATTCGAGTTCAATTCTAGAAATTGTTTTACTCGTTTCACATTTCCCAGATTCAATGTTCGATATTGAAAACATGGCAGGAGGAGTTAATGCTGTGGAGATGTTTGATGCCGTAGGTATTCAATGCCATAGGGCAATCAAACCCGCAAGTAGGTGATTCTGCAAGTGATTGATGTTGTAAGTAAGTTATGCCTTAGATCCATATTGACGTTCAGATCCACATCAATACCCAATTTCAACTCCGTGTTGAAGCACAATTTTATGTCGAGAGTTTCCAGATCTAAGAAAAATCAATTTTGCTTTCAAAATGATGACCTTAATTGATTAAAACTTCATATAAATTCAGGGAAAACTATCGAAAATAAATAGATCTAGAACATGGGTCTCACATCGAAAGTTGACATTCCTTTAAGATCGGGATTTCGATCGTAGTTCACCAGGATCCACGCTAAAATAGAGAACTTCCAACCGAGGTGAATAGTTTCATTTTAGAGACTACCGAATTTCAAAAGTTAGCTGTTTAAAACTTTCAAAAATTTACAGACATAAAACTTTCAAAGTTGAAAATATTAAAAATACAATGGATTTTTAAAGGAGGAAATTTCAAATGTGTATCTAGTTTAGAATTTATACAGTCTTATTCGTATATGGATAAGGTTTCAAATGCATATACAGGAGATTTCAAATAGAAAAGCTGTGTATTTTCAATTTCAAAACATATGCAATTCTATCAATTTTTTAATGATATCAAACTTTGTCTATCAGTGAGTTTTCAAATGTATTTAGTTCTTAAATATAAAGTTTTTTATACATGTAAGATTCAGATATGCACAGTTTTGAGCAAAATAGCCTTTTGTATAATTGGTTACGTAAGTAGTATTAGAGATATTAAGTGTGAACATTCATGCTATGACTATATCGGTAGATTTCAAACAATATTAATTTTGAATATGTATATTGATATATATGAGTTTCGAATATGTATGCAAAATTTCCTATATGTATAGTTCTATATATTTGAGTTTCAAAATTTTGCAGTTTATTTACAAATTCAGGCATTTATCAAGTCTCGATGAATACAGGTTTTTAAAGGTGTAATGTATATTTCAGATATGTATACAATCATGTTTTTAAATACCAGTTTTCAAAAGTTTCAAACACATAATTTCATAAACACACATATTTGGTTTTAAATACATGTATATAGAATTGCAGTTGTACAGGCTTTCGAATGTATTCAGTTTTATATATGAACCCAGTTTTAAAAATATACGTATAAATGTGGTTTCAAAATAGAGGCCTTAGATGATTCAGATACATATATGGATGAGTTTTAAATGCAAAAATTTTGAACATGTATTAAGTTCCATATAGCAAGCTTTGAAAGATTGATGTTTCAGATGTGTAAGTTTTATATATATAGCCTCATACATATATATGAATTTTGTAAGCATAAAGACTTCAAATGCATATGTCAGGTTTTAGTAATGACTATATGTATGATTCCATAAATGAAAGTTTTGAAGACATAAAGTTTTAGATATAGATTTTCATATATATTAGTATATATGTAGAATTTTTGAATATATGCAGTTTTATATAGGTATTAAGTTTATGAGGTGTATGTGTCGTTTTCAGACATATGAGATTCTAGAAATTGAATACCTGCGGGTTTGATTTTGTGTTAATTATCTCTGTTTCTTTAGCACAACACGTGTAGAAACTGAATATGCTTCCAAATTCCGAATTCAAACTTGAAGTATATTTTGTTTTTGCTGTGCTCTATTTTCTTTGGTATATATCTTTTCACGTGTTGTTTACATGCCATGTTTTCTTCGTCAGCTGCTCTTGCTGCTGCTTCGAATATCATGTGCGTGTCTTTGTCCATTTTCGTGCCCTGTTTATTTCATTTTTGTTGGCACCTGGATATATTTGTGCCTTCTAACTTCACTTTTACCTTTGCACCCTTCTATATGTTTGTATATATGTATGTGAATATTGTTTACAAAGCAAAGTAAAAAAAAGAAAAAGAAATTTACACTCACTTAACCTATGTTTTAATCATTTAGGTCTTGGATTCTAAATGATACTGCACTTGGAACATGTTGAATGCAAGTTTTATATCATTCCAAAGGCAGTGTTTCAGAGATACACACTTCTGAGCAAAGAGATATAAATGGAATATTTTTTTTCAAATGGGTGCATTGGATGACCAAAATGACGAAATGGAACCATTTCATAGACTTTTGGACAATGGTTTGATTATTTGCACTGATGTTGAGTTCGGGACTGACAATGAGGTGATTTTGGCCGCTACGGATTGGAATAGGAAGTCCTACTTTGCCTTAAAAATTGTAATGGAACAGTTGATGGAGGAGGTTGCAGTAGTTGGGAGGAAGTGATATTGGGCTGTTACGTAATTATAAATGAAGTAATTATGCAGTATTGGGCTGTTACGTAACTAGTTGTCATGTGTATATTAGAACTATGTCGATGTAAACTTATCTAACTTTTTGGAATGTGATTTTGGTTGTTTTATGATAATATTTATTACTCGTTAAATTATTCATTATTGGTATGGATGTAGTGCATGGATGCTGCTGTAATTTTTTTTAAAATTTGCATTTATTTTGCAACGGTTAGAAACCGTTGCAATATCATGTATTACAACGGGCTATGCCAGTTGTATTATAGTCTTCTACAACGGGCTTTAATTGTTGTCATAGAGCGTATTGCAATGGTCGATGACCATTGTAAAAAGGTGTATTACAACGTTCATTGTCCGTTGTAAAATACGGTAGACCTATTACAACGAGGCCTATTACAACGGGCGCATGCCCGTTGCGAAACCCATATTACAACGGGCATTGCCCGTTGTAAAATGGCTGTTTTGTTGTAGTGTAAGTGTCAGAAAGGCAAATTGTTAGGGTAAAAAGAAAAGGAACAGGGAAAATAGAATCTCACGGCGGAACAACAACCTATAATACAACAAAGATAGTAAAAACCATCACTCTAAAATACATGGTATATCAGAGTTAAAAAAACCTCATCAGGCAGGACTGTTATAACTTTCTAACCTTACAATTGCTGAAAGGTATACATAACAATTCATCGGAAAATAAAAATACTACGGCCAGTGAATATCCAGCTCTTATCCATGAGCTTCATGTCCCACCAACGACGACCTAAAAAAATACCCAGTCTGATTTGAGCATTATAATAAAATAACACCCAAATTAGTCTAGAAAACTAGCGTGAGTAAACTCAAAAAATATGGTGAACATTAAACAATTATGTGAGACCACGCCATTAAACACGAAATGGGTTTTACCTCACAAGAAAAACATCCATAGATGAAAGAATGAAATCAAGTCGGAACAAAATCCGACTTGAAAGAATGGACATAAATAATTAAACATCAAGAAGAGCTCCACGCCCTTTTCGTTGCAACTAAGAAAACAATTCAAAGATTTGAATCAAACAAGGAAAGGAAATATTTCCAACAATGACAGGAGGGTGCGTCCCCTTTACCGAAAGTATACCTCTAGACTATATACTTGAGAAGGTCATTTACTCTACGACCCTTGGAAAATGTGCAAGCCGGACACTGCCAACCTTACCGAGTATCCAAGTATTTCACATCTCCACGTGCATACAACCAAATCCAATCTAGGATAGATGTGAAGATACCCTAATGTGAGCAACCCCACATGGCTTGACGTCCACTCGCTTTCTGGTTGTAGTCATTTCTAGCAAAGAATATCAAAATCGATAGTTGATGAATCAACTATCAGAAACAAACTAGTACTACCCTGGGGAAAACAATAAAGCCAGACAAGATAATGTAGTGTTGCTTCCTTTCTTGACTCGCAACGTTCTTAAATTTAAGAATAACAAGAGTTTAAATTGCCCTAAACGAGCAACAAAATCTTCTTGAATTGATGAACACAAAGAACATAGCAGGATCGATAGTCAATAAATCAACTACCAGGAATAACAAAATGGTAGTATATGCAAATTAATTCTCTTAAAACACTTGACTTGCACTTGTGCTTGATTGTCACATCACAAATATTTATAAAACACTTTTTAAAAACACTCTTTAAAACATTTTTTTAAAAGAACAAATTATAGTTCTTAGTGTATTAAAAAAAGGTTAAAAACAAATGTCATTAAAACATCGTTTACTATAAACCCAAAACAATTTATACGTAGCTTTATTTAAACATTCATATTAAAAGATGTTTTCATTTATAAGCTATCATTTATAATTTTTAAACAACATTTATCACCTTAGAAGATAATAAATCAATTTAAATGCTTTTATAAATTTAAAACAATGTTAATCATTTTGAAAGATAATTGATATAATTATTTTATAAATTTAAAACCACATTAATTATCCGAAAGAAGATTTATTCTTTTATATATATGTTTAAATAACATTAATTATTCTGAAATAAGATTAATCAAATTTATAATCTTTTTTATATACTTAAATAACATTAATTATCCCAAAGATTATTAATAAAATTTGCAATCTTTTTATATATTAAAAACAATATTAATTACCCCGAAAGATAATTAATCAAATTTATAATCTTTTTATAAATTTAAAACAACATCAATTATCTTGAAAGATTATAAATCAAATTTATAATCTTTTTTTAAATGTAAAACAACATTAATTATCTCTAAAGGTAACTAAAAAATTCATAACTCCTTTTATAAATTTTAAACAGAACTTATCCTTTATTTCAAAATTCTCAAAAATACTTGAAAATATAGTTTAAACAACATTCAAAGTGCAAAAATGTGACTAAACATTTATTTTGTAAAAATACAAGCACAAGTTCAACATACACAAAGATTTAAGAAGATGATATTTCACAAGTGATGGTATAGCTATAATCACTATAACAACACTTACACAAATCAAACAGTACGTTACAAATATTTCTACCAAATAACAATATAAGCAACATAAGAATATAAGTAAAGTAATATTAGCGAGAAACCCCTTAGGGTCTCTTTACAAAAATCCCTATAATTCACACAAATCTTATACTATAAAGGAAAATCCTTGGTAAAAGGGACAAAATGAAACCTTTTTGAGATTTTCGAAAATACCCTTTGCATAGTACTCATAACCTTACAAGAATAGAGGCTCCTTTTGTCATATTTACCTCCACGTCTCTATTTCCTCCAACCACGTCTACAACTGCACCCTACTTCCCTCCTTATCAGTAACTTTCATTTCACTCCACTCATAATTGATTCTTCTTCTCCTCAATTATACAATAAAAGTTTCGAAAAGTAGAAAAATCAAAGCAAGAGCGTTAAACCGTCAACTAATGTTACAAAGCTTTGCCACCTTCTTTCCCAAATGTCAATGCTAATCTTCATATTTCGATTTTTGAGCTAATTTTGTGAAGAAGATTGATTGTCTGTCATTTCGTAAGGTGAATTGTCAGGGTTTTGATCATCTTACGTTTGACACTAAGTGCATCACTCTGTAGTTGAAGGTATAATTTTCTTAATTTTTTTGAGATAGTAGTTTACTTTTTGTTATATCCAGAATTAATATATGCTTAATTAGTCCGTCCATTTTGGATAATAATAAAGAAAGAGGAGAAGTTTTGCATGAATGTTTATAATGTTGGTTTCCAAATGTAATTAGTTTTTTTTTTGCTTGCGGTGTCTAACATCAACGATTTCTGTACTTGGACAGTCAAATAGAGGTATTTGAGACTTTGATGTGATTAAATCATAGTGTAAGAGTTTGATACTATGCTATGTACTATGCACCTGTAAACTTCATTATTTTTTGTTCGTTGCAAATATTTTTCTCTTCATATTCTATTCAATTTTGCATCTCGCTATTCTTCTTTTTCATAACAAAGATCTCCAGAAGTAGCGTTAGGTCAGTTGTCAAATGAAAACTTTTTTTTGTCATGTTAAGATTGTAAGCAGCTTTATATTTAGACTATATGATAAAGAAAATTGTGATAAAGGTACCTACATGCGAATATTTGATAATACCATATAGCAATTAAATTTCGATTGAGGAAAAGATTGCAAACTGATTTTATTGATTTCATTCGATAACTATTACGATACAGGAAACAATGATTTATACCAAAAACAATATATGGGCTGAAGGCCCATCCAGCTAATCTGGCAATCCAAACCAAGAAAATAAAAAGAGGGTGACCGTTGATATAAGTGGACGGTCGAGATAAAACAAAGAGGGTTGCAGCGGATTACAAAACAAACACATATGTGTTAATACCGCTAATATTTCCCCTCAAACCAAGCTAGGGTTTCCTTTCTCCTTCGTCTTTCATGGCGGCTAAGAAAATACTCAAATCCTCACAAAATCTGGCAAATTTTTTAGATGAAATAGCTTTGGTTAAGACATCCGCACGTTGATAGAACGAGGGAATGTGTTGAATTAGAAGTTTTCCCTTCCCTGTTTGCTCACGAACAAAGTGTAGATCGACTTCAAAATGCTTCGATCGTGAGTGCTGGGTAGGATTCATGGACAATGATATTGTGCTGAGGTTATCAACCCAGATAGTTGGCTTTCTCTTTGGCTCGAGCCCTAGCTCCCTTAGCAAAGCTTCAATCCAAATAATTTCCGCCGTAGCACTGGCTACGGCTCTATACTCGGCCTCCGTGCTAGATCTGGAGATGGTGGCCTGCTTTTTGCTGCACCATGAAATGAGATTGCTGCCCAGATACACACAATAACCAGTGATAGATCTTCTATCATCCAAGTCGTTGGCCCAGTCAGAATCACTATAAGCTTGTAAATATAAGTTGCTTGAAGGTATGAGTCTTAATCCATAGTTGATAGTCCCTTTAATGTATCTTAATATGCGTTTAACGGCACACCAATGTTCACTTGTCGGGGCTTGCATGTACTGACATACCTTGTTAACACTAAAACTAATGTCTGGTCTAGTGATAGTGGCATACTGAAGGGCACCCACTATGCTTCTGTAGTGCTTGATATTTTCAATAGGCTCACCTTTATTTTTGCTTAGTTGAAGGTTACTGGTCATAGGAGTAGCAATAGCTTTTGCATTATTCATGTTGGCCCTGACTAGTATATCTGAAATGTATTGTCTTTGTGATAAAATGATGCTAGAGTCTTCCTGTCGTTGAATTTGTATGCCTAGGAAATAGTTAGCTTCACCCATATCCTTTATAGAAAAATGATTGTCTAAGTGCTTTATGACAAGCTCAATTTCTTGTTGATCATCTCCTGTGATGAGTATGTCATCAACGTAGACTAGTATATAGATGATGTTTCCATTCTTTCTTCTGGTATATAAGGAGTTGTCAGATATAGTGACATTGAAACCAAGTTTTACCAATGTGCTTTTCAGTTTGTCATACCAAGCTCTTGAAGCTTGCTTTAAACCATATATGGCCTTGTGTAGCTTGCATACTTGATTGCTATTTTCATTGTTGTAACCCTTTGGCTGTTGCATATACACCTCTTCGACTAAGTCTCCATTTAAAAAAGCATTCTGCACATCCAGTTGTCTAACTTTCCATTGTTTGTGCAAAACTATAGTCAATATGATTCTGATAGTGGCTGGTTTAATGACTGGAGAGAAAGTCTCTTTGAAGTCAAACCCAAACTGTTGAGTATAACCTTTTGCTACCAGTCTGGCTTTGTGTTTGATAATATTTCCACTAGCATCTCTTTTGATCTTATATGTCCATCTGCTTCCCACTATATTTTTGTGCTTGGGTGGATCAACTAGGCTCCATGTTTTATTTTTAATTAAAGCCCCATACTCCTCATCCATTGCTTTTCTCCACTTAGTGTCTTTAACAGCAGAGTCATATGATGTTGGTTCAATTTCATCAATCTGAGCATTATAAACTTTGGGTTTGAAAATCCCACTCTTTGATCTTGTGACCATGGGATGTTGAATGATGGCTGGCTGTTGTTCATGAGTTTCAGTATTGGCTTCAGTGGTTGTGTCTATACTGTCATGACTTTGTAGTGCATCTCTATCTTGTTGCTCATTGTTTTGCTGTGTGTCTGTTTGTTGTTCATCATGTGCTGGGCTATAAGTGGTTTCTTGTATGTAGTGGTCATTTTCACTTTCTGTAGATCTCCTTTCAGTATGAGTTTCAGCATTGAACCACTCTGATAAATCTGGAATGCTACCATTATTGGCTTTATTAACATCAGTGCTTTGTATATGTTTCTCCTTTTCTGCAAAAGGAAAAACATGTTCATTAAAAAGAACATGCCTTGAAATGTAAATTCTGCCTTGATCATCTAGACATATATATCCTTTTTGGTTATGAGCATACCCTAAAAAGGTGCATTTGCTAGATCTCAGGCTTAATTTGTGCTTATTGTAGGGTCTAAGATAGGGAAAACATAGGCATCCAAAGGTTTTTAAATAATGATAATTTGGTTTTGAAGAGAATAATTTTTCAAAAGGAGAAATTTGGTTTAACACCCTTGTAGGCATTCTATTAATAAGATATACAGCTGTAGTGAATGCCTCTCTCCAATATTTCATTGGCAAACTTGCCTGTGATATGAGTGTTAATCCAGTTTCTACTATGTGCCTATGTTTTCTCTCAACTAACCCATTTTGTTCTGATGTGTGTGGGCAAGTTACTCTATGAATGATCCCCTTTTGATTAAAAAAATCTTTCAAAGTCTTGAACTCACCCCACCATCAGTTTGAAAAATTTTCACACTGCTATTAAATTGGTTTTCAACACAAGTGATAAAATGCTTTATAGCACTGCAAGCATCAGATTTAGCTTTATCCAAGTATACCTGGTATGAGCATCAACTAGAGATAAATAATACCTGTCTCCTTTTGTTGACATGTGTGGTGATGGTCCCAACAAGTCTGCTGCAATAAGCTCCAATGGCTTTTCATAGATAGTTTCAGAAACTTGAAAAGGTAATTTATGACTTTTACCAATTTGACAATGCGAGCAAATAGATGAGTTATTTAAAAAAGAGACAGAAATTTTATTTTCATTCAGAACTTGTTAACTACATCATAACTAGGATGCCCTAGTTTGCAATGCCATGAATGGAATACATCACTAATTTCTTTATGATTCATACTAGTGTTATTGCACCACACAACACTATTACAATTGTTCTTGGTTCTCATATTGCAGAATTTGTATAGACCTTGGTCCAGCCTACCCTGTAATAATATATTTTTGTTTAGAAAATCTCTAACTAGGCAAACTTTGGGGTGAAACTCAAAATACACCTTGTTTTCCCTAGCAAATTGAGAGACACTGATTAAGTTCTTTTTGATACTTGGCACTCTCAATAAATTATTGAGATAGAGTAGCCTTGTACCTTTTATAGTGCCTGCCCCTACATGTGATATATTTGCAGTTTCACCATTACCCATTAAAACTGAATTGTTACCTGTGTAGATTTTGCTGCCTAAATTGAGATTTTGTAAGTTGTTGGTAAGGTGGTTAGTTGCCCCTGAGTTTGGAAACCATTCAGCTGTGTTAGTATCATCAGCTTTATTTGTATCATCTCCTGCATTGTCATTATTCGTGGATTGATTGCTGTTTTGAACCATGTTAGCTGTTGGTTGCCTGCTGGTTTGACCTTGCTGTGCTGGGTTGTAGTCCTCTTTGAATCTGAAGTAGCATTTATTTGCCATGTGACCAAACTTTTCACAAATTTGGCATTTTACTCTATTGTTGTTAGAAAATCTTCCCCTTCCTCTTTGAGTGCTGCCCCCTCTTGTGTTGGGAGTGGACTGATTGATTCTTTGGTTTTTATTCTTTGTTGTAGCAAAATTTGCAGAATAATCTTCTTGCATGAGTTTCCTTTGTTCGACTCTCCCTTCATGTGCAAGGAGGGCTGAGTAAACATAATCTGGATTGGGTAGGGTTGGTTGTGTGGCAATGAAGGTCACTAAAGATTCATAATCTTGATCAAGACCGTTGGTAATGATGAGAATCTGTTCGCTGTTCGAAATTTCATGGCCAACAGCCTTTAGCTTGTCACACAGGTTCTTGATCTTGGCAAGGTACTCTCTCATGCTTGTATCTCCTTTTCTACAATTTTGTAATTCTCGTCTATAGTGCATAACCCTTGCTGCAGATTGAGAATTGAAAATTTTCTCTATAGACGACCATATTTCATATGAAGTGTAACATCCAACAAGTTGGGACAAAAGTGTTTGACTGACAGAGGATAATAGCCAAGATGCGAGCATGTTATCTTGTTTTTGATATGTAACATACTCAGAATTTCTTACAGTATTCCCTTTATCATCAGTAACATTAATTGGAGGAATAACCTTAGTACCCTTGATGTAATCCATCAGATCATAGCCTCTTAAGGCTATTTCAACTTGATATTTCCATGTGATGTAATTGTCCTCATCTAACGGTGTACTAATGGCTTGATTCTTAGGTCTGATCAAGATGGAATCTGACCTTTGTTCGTCCTTGGATCGGTTGCCGGTATTAACAGAAGTGACCTGCTCTTCTTCGAGGGCCATGGTAAAATAAGAAATCTTGATGCAATATGATCAAGAAGAGGGTATTTTGTGATTTGAGAAATGGGTGTATTACTGTTTTAAAGAGAAGCAGCAATACATGCAAAGAATCACGAAATGAAGATAAAAAAAAGAGGAAAGAACTGATCGGGGTTGTGCAACCAGAGAGAAAATGACGAAAATGAATCGGATTCTCTTCTAGGATGGCACAATCAGATGGTAAAAACTGATGAACATGAACTTTGCACTTGATCTCGAGAAAGGTAAGCCTCCCCTATGATGAAATTACTCTAAGGGGAGCTCTCTAACCAAAACATCTCTGGATTTATTTGATGATGAGTGAAATCTGAAATCAGTAGCAAGGATACAGCCGTTAGGCAGTTGAGCTCTGATACCAAATTAAATTTCGATTGAGGAAAAGATTGCAAACTGATTTTATTGATTTCATTCGATAACTATTACAATACAGGAAACGGTGATTTATACCAAAAACAATATATGGGCTGAAGGCCCATCCAGCTAATCTGGCAATCCAAACCAAGAAAATAAAAAGAGGGTGACCGTTGATATAAGTGGACGGTCGAGATAAAACAAAGAGGGTTGCAGCGGATTACAAAACAAACACATATGTGTTAATACCGCTAATAATAGCTTAAACGGTTTCTTCAGTTTATCAGCATAAAGGCTATTTTCTCACCTTCTTTTGCCATTTGCAACTTACCGCATTCTTTTTTCCCTAGAATAAAGAGGTTTGAAGCTTCCTTGAATCTACAGCGACGATGCAAAGTCAAACTTAAAGCACTCATACAAGTTTAAAGCTAAAAAAACACTTTTCCTAAGAAGATTGTTGGGATGGACGCGTGAATCAAGATACAAAGAAGTTATTTATACCTAAACAAATTTGTACAGGTTAATTCTTCTCCTACTTCAATTCTTTGGTCATATGTGGTATTACAATTGACATGATGATTTGAAATAATCATATTTTGTGTAAAATCACCATGTGCATGATCTGCTATGTTAAATAAGTTCATGAATTATACACATTATTGACTAAAAAGGAAACAATATAAAGATTTGAAACTTATCTACTAAATGAAGAATCTTTTTTTCCTATATAAGATTGCAGTATATTTATTAGAATTATTAAGAAAATATATATTATGAGTGTAGGTAGAATAAATATAATATATAGAAGAGTAGTTTCAAAGGGTTCTTGCCTGCCAAAAAGATTGGTTTTACCAATGTTTTATATAATTGAAGATATGCATGGATCATTTATTTTGTTTTGACTATAGCATTTACACTAATTACTAACTACAAATAATGGCAATACCTTAAAAAGCAAAGCCTTTTTTAGGATTGTCATAAACATCCATGCGCACTATTTTGGCTAAATTTGTACTGCTATGTATTTAAGGAATTTAACGCATCCCACTATGTACCATTATATATGGTTTCTAAATTACATCTTTTACAAAATCCTAAGAAAAAGAATTCATCTCATATCTTCCAATTTGCATACGTTTGTTTTTGTTTCTAAATAAATTTTGCTGATGCTGCTCCTGATCTACTAGAAAACAAATATATGGAATAACCTATGGAAATGTTTGAACTGCTTGGAATTTTCAATAAAACATATAGGAATTCAATTTAACCTACAATGGTTTTTCTTTTCATTTCCACCTTCTGCCACTTTCCCAAATATCCAGTAATCTGTTTTTGCACCAAAGTATTTCTTTTTATAGAGAACCACCTTCTCCTGCATTTCATGGAATAGAGACAAAAATTGTGGTACTTTCATGATTTCATAGAGTTCTCCATTATCCATCCCTTCATCTATTGTTCTCCATCATCAATCTCTTCGTGTGTTTTCAGATGATAGAAAGGTCATTGATAAATTTGCTTGTAGTCAAATAAATGTTGTACCTAATATACATAAATTTTTTTGAAGCATGAATTATAATCATTCTTAACATGAACTCCTAATTATACTATTCTGTTCAGTACTTCAATTTTATAATTTTTTATGCACATGAAAAACATAACCCAACTATGCACTCATACTTTGAACATATATTTCTTATAACTTTCTTTTAATAATTTCATTTCTCAAAACATGTTTTCTTATAGGAAATGATTATCATATAATCTCTAAAAAAATTCTCTTCATCGTCGAATACGAGTGAAGATCATAATTTCCCTGTGCTTAACAATGTGGTACTTTTATTATCATCTCCGTAAGTTATCTACTGCATATAATTATTATTAGTAGCATAAATATTATAAAAGCTACTCAAAGAACATTAGAATTTACAAACATTTAAATCTTATACAGAACTAATGAGAGTCGGTATTGTGGTAACTAAACTAATAAGTATGTCCACTAAAGTACTATTCATATGGAGATGAAAGTTTTCTGGCTGTGAGGAGTTTATTTCTATAATTAACATGTAAAGTGCAGTACATTCTTTGGATTCATGAATACAAAATTTGAACTTATTATAGAAAAAGGTTTTTCATTCTACGTCAAAACTCCATGTCTTAGATGGATTATCTTATGGAAAAAATATGAAGTTTATACTATGTGTCTCGAATAAATCTGGATATACTATTCCCAGCAATGAGGCGATCAAATGATATACCAGCCGAGTTCTAACTAAGCTTCATGAAATTTATAATGTTCAAAAGCCAATTAATTAAATTTATAACTCTCTCATAACATATCATAGTAATAAAACCAATACTATGTTTTCCAGGTACCTACCCAAAACCAATCAAATTATGTGCTTTAAACTAAGTTAAATAATGTTAAATTTGCAATAGACTTAAGATGAGGTAGCGATGGGTCAATCTAAAACTCATTTCCAACTTTGATCATATTTTTCTAAGCACACGTCCATCAGACGTGCATGAATACTGGTGTATATGTATTTTGAAGTGTTTCATAGCGACCTATTTGCTATGTATACATTCAACTTCCTTTAGCTTTTGTTCCCTACGAAACAATGGTTATTTATGTCATCCGCTTTTCAAACGGGAATCAAATCCAAACAAACAATCAAACAACAATAGATAAATTATCATATAAGAATTCAACAATATTTTATAACACAATAGACATCATATAGTTTATTTAGAGGTGAGTAAACTCACCAAAATGCCAACTGACGCTTTCGCATTTTGGTTTGATCTAAAATCAAATGACGTTCAATTTTAGCTTAAATTTCTACTAGCTCCAAATTCAACGAATCTAACTTCAATGCATAGATAACATTGATACGAGTCTAACGCAAAAGATCGCATTCAATTTCGACCCCATATGGGTGATATATTGATTTTATAAGAATTAGATTGATTAAATTAATTAATAACTTAATTAACTATTAATTACGCACAGACACTTTCTTCTCTAAATTAGAAAACATGCACAGGCATGAGATATGCACAGAACACCCAAAGTCTGATCGCCTCTCTCCTCTTATCTCCATTGTTGCTTGATGAAATCGCATGCCGTCAGTTGCAATCAACTCCACTCCACCTCCTCTCTGCATCGCATACCATCATGATGAACTCGATTGACCATTTACATTTGCGAACTGATGGTCACGCATGAGAAACCCTAAATGACGTGATGCCCAAACATTGATTGCTCAACTTCAAACTTCCCCCGACCATGCTCCTCGATAAAGTAAACACACCCGTACACTCAATAGAGCAAACTTGGCCCTAATCTCTGCCCAAACAAAACCTTAGGATCGGCCAAGACTGTCGATCACACCAAAAAAAGACCGCCCAAACGCACATGGATTTGTAGACCTTGGCCTTATGAGTTCAAAGAATCCAACTTTATAATTTTCGTTGAGTAGATTGTTTGATTAGATTTTTGAATAGGTGGATTGTTTTTTTACAGTAAATAAAGAAAGAAAAGTAAAAGTGTGTCGAATAATCTAAGTGCGCATTTGATTTATTTTACAATTTATGATACTTCATTACATTGAATTCAGTTTGCATTTTAACCACGAACGACAAAATAAAAATATGGTGACACTCATAAATGCGACACAATTCCAAAATAATAATAAAATACACTGCTTACCTTATTTTATAAAATCACAAAAATGCCATCGTTTGTCGAAAAATATGTCAAACGATAATTTAAATATTTTCCAAATTAAAAATTATGAAAAAAATCCTACAAATTCATTTAAAAATACGTAACTAAAACCGAGTCGTTTTATTAACAACTGATTTTCTTGTTCTTTATTCGAGCTATTTATTATTGTAAATACATTCACAAAATGTGTTCATCGTTATTATTTATTAATTAAAAGGGAGTTTAATAATGCCGTCAAATCTATTTAATTAGTATTAAATTCACAATTCAAATATTTAAATAATCTCTATATTTGAATATAAGTTATTCATATTTTTTTGGGATGTTACATTCCCTCCCCCTGAAAGAATTTCATCTTCGAAATTCCTAAAGGAAGAAAATGCCCTCTCACCCTTATGTTTTTAAAGTTCCTTGTTTTATGAAAAATTTCGACAGCGTCTCCTTTGCGCGACTAGATCCAGAAAAACTACAACTCGCCGCAACTGGCCCAAACCAACAAAGAAAAGAAAAGCCCAAAAATGGCCTAACATATACGGGGCATAAAATCATCAATCAACCACCAATATGTAAATCTAGTACATACCTCTTTCGTGTTTGATATATAGCAAGCAACTTACTATCTCGATGTGAATGCAAGTGCGCAAGAAATCAAATAGTAATCTCTTGCTTCCCTATACCTATCTTGTATTTACATAATCCAAAAGAGAACCATGCTGACAAAAGAGCAATACACTAGCTATTTCTATCATAAGCACAAGCAATGTAAAAAACACAGCAACCATATTCAACAAGACAATATGATGCAACTCAAATTATTTAAAATGCTTTCTTTGGTCAAGTTATTGGGTAAATGGCGAAGATTTTATCAGCGAAGTGTCCACTATTGGTACGATTCACCATACAAACGTTGTTTGACTGATTGGGTTTTGCTCAGAAGGTTTACATATAGCTTTTGTTTACGAGTTCATGTATAATGGATCTTTAGATAAGTATATTTTCTCTTCAACTCGGAAATTCACCACAAAGAAGCTAAATGAGATAACTGTTGGTGTGGCACGGGGAATTTATTATTTACATCAAGATGCGATATGTGGATTCTACACTTTGATATTAAGCCTCATAATATAATTTTGGAAAATAATCTCATTCAAAAAGTTTTTGATTTTGGACTTGCAAAAATTTATTCCAAAGACAGTAGGTGCGTTCGCGACGAAAGGAAACAAAGCATTTGAAAGAGACATTTGAGTAAGCGGGGAATGCATTTCTGGCTACGAATGAGATATTCGAGCGGGGTATTTGAGCGGAATATTTAAGTTGTGATTTGTAATTTAATCGATTTGTAGTTAATTAATTATTTTTATGTTATTAATTTTAATTTATTAATTATTATTTTTATTGTGTAATATGAGTTTAATAATGGAAAATAATGAAAAATAAATTATGTGATTTTTTATTAAAACAAACTACTACATTTTAAATTCAAATACATGCAAAAAAAAACATAAAACTACATGTTACAATGAATACAGAATAAAGTCCAGTGGTACATTATAAATCATTGCACCTCATCATCCAGCAATGTTTCCACCACATTCAAGTTTGTGGAATCTTCGCAAAAAATCTAAATAATCTTCCATCGCTGAACATGTGTAACAGCAGATAGTACAGAATAACAATGATGCACGATGTTGTTGAAACGATCCGTCTAAACGAACAACCGTCCATCGACGGGCATGCTTGAGCTTCCATGCTCAGTCTGTTTGCTGCGTCTGACCTGAATGGGTGTGGTGTCATCGACTACCCAATGGGCGTACAGATCTGCATCGCTGGCAATGAAAGGTTGAGTTGGTAGAGTAGGAGGTATTGAATATTTGCAAGTGACATTTCCTATGCAACCTCCAAATAGCTCATCCAACTCTTTGAATTTGATGAAAGAATTTTTTTTTGACCTTCCTATATCTTCTTATAGTTGTGTTATACCACTCATCGAAACCGTCCAAATGATCTTTCTCTTGATCCCATATCCCTCCTTCTATTTACAGAAGTTTGTCACAATTAACCCAAACGTGCTTGAGGTTGTATCATTTGTTCTTCATCTGGGTGTGGCTTCTTTCTAGGTTCAACTTGTCGTTAAATGCGTCCGCCACGGATGAATATAACCCGTTGGCCGAACTCCATCTGTCCGGTAGAAAGTCAACGCAAAGGTATATGAATACCTCATCTCTTTCGGTTGTCCATAAAGCAAAGGGTTGGGGAAGCGATAGTAGAACCGGAAGAGTGAGCCATACTGAAAACTGTAAAATGCAGAAAATATAAAAAATCCCAAAAAAATATATGTTATAGATAGGGAAAAAATGATTATAGCAGAGAAAAATACTTGAAAATATGGACGACGGATCAAAAAAAATTGAGAAAGGGGAGGAAGTGCTAGCTAATTTTTGTGCTACTTGGAGGAAGGAGTGGGCTGATTTATGGGGGTTTGGAGTCGAAAGAGTCGGTTGTTGGGGTAAGACACAACGCGTCTGATGCGTCGAATGCGAATGTATCTTTTCCCTCCAACGAGACCAACTTTTTACTTTCTGGATTTGGAACATTGGGGCATCCGACGCGTCGAACACATCAAAAACCGTAGCTTGGTTAATTTTGACTACGAACAGTACCAATAGCTTGGCTTCTACTTTTGCAGCAAGAGGTATGGTCATAATTAAATTGGTTGACAACAAATCATTGGCAGACTGAAAATGAATGTTTTTTGATCCACCACCTCATATGTGTAACTAGGTGTCAACTTTATTGGTTTTTCCCTCTTCTCTTTCAGTGTACTATGCTATTTTTATGTAATATATGTTTTTGTTTTGGTCTCCTATGTAAAATCTAAAGAACATGGGATAAAACAAATTTTACGTATAAGCCCGAGAAAAAAAATCTATTTCAACTTTCCACTCCGTTTAAAACTTATTACAAAAATTAGCCTGTTATCGTCAGGTCAGAATTTGTATTTGCACAAATTTTTAGTGCGCAAGCACAAAATCTCAATTTATACTTGCGCAAACATATTTTTTAAGAAAAAATTTATGTTTGTGCAAATTCAAATTGCACAATTATAAATGCTGATATAATGACAAAAAGACATATTTTTGTAATTAGTTTTGAACAAGGCCTAAATTTAAAATATGTTTTTTCTTGGACCTATGAATAAAATTTGTCCAATGGGATACCAATACAGTAATATGTTAGGGTTAATCATTCTAAGCAAGATATAACCGAACAACATTGATATTGAAAATGAAAAGAATCAAAATATAAAAGAGTGAAACAATAAATAAAGTTATTGCAATTGTTCACCTTGAAAAGGTGAAATTAAGCAGTTAATAATAAATGAAAGAGAAGCACACAAATTTTTTAAAGTGGTTCCACTATCAATATGATAGTGTACGTCCACCAAGAGGATAAGAATTTTATTAATACTTGAGAGAAGATTACAGAAAATGTATAATTATTTTCATTACATACACTCTTTTAAACACAGGCTTTGGAACTTGTGAGTGAACTTATCTCATGATTTGGGACTAAACAGAACATCCAAACCTAATATTGTATCACTTTTTTCAACACTCCACCCTGATACAATATATATCTTTAAATAATGTCATCCAAGTCCATCTACATCTTCATACTTTGAGCAATCTCGAACACAATGGATACTTTCCTAATGAACTTCGGTAATGACATCACCCATTACGCTTTTCGACGAACTTCGACAACGCCATCGCCCGCCAATAAATTGTTTAAATGTATCCTTTCTATGTAGAATCTATCAATCTTCTCAATGAAACCAAACATCTCCATCTATCAATTCTCTCTCTCCCCACTACAAGGAATACAATCTTTTCCGACGGCTCCAAGCTGTCGGTGGACATTGGAAGCCGTCGGAAATGTCATTGGTATATAGATTACGGCTTTCGTCCATTTCCGATGGAAATGACGACGGATTTGCGACGGCCTCCGACGGAGGTTCCGATGTTTTTACCGACGGTGCTGATGTCCGCGTGGCTTAAAAACACGTCGGAAAACCTGATGTGCACGTAAATGTGCATATTTTTACTTTCAAATTTAATCCAATTTAATTAAATAAATGAGCATATAGGGTATTTTAATATGTTTAAACCAAAATTTTAGTTGTTTTCAAATCATCATTTATTCATCTTCATACGGGGGCAAAATGGTCATTTTTGTGTGTGAATTAACTTGAGAATATTTATTTGCACATTTTACTTTTATTTGTAGAAATTTGTATAGAAAAATATGAAGATGCTTCATGAAAATATGCATGCACAAGAGAAGAAGGCAAATGAAGATGGAAATAAATCAATTCATGCAACATGGAGGATCTTACCTACCCACTTACCATGATCTACAATTAGGAGCTAATGCACATGTTAATGGAGATTATAGTTACATGCACACTTAATGGAGGATTAATTAGAGCTAATGATAATTTGGTGGCCACACTTTCTCAAGGGCAATTTAGGTAGTCCCCCAAAAAATGGATTAGGGTTTTAGGCATGTATAAGTACCCCATATGTTTCATGTAATGAGCTCTTAGCACCTCCTCTTTAGTTAGTTTAGTTGTAGGCAAAAATTGTAAATATAAACTCTCTTTCTTTCTTTCATGGCTTCTTAGCCTTTTTCTCTTATGTAATTTATTTATGCAAGTTGATTTCATGCTCTTTTAACTCATGCAATTAGTGTAGTTTTATTTTTTGCAAGCAAAGTAGATGTATTTTCGTGCAAATTAGTTATCTCTCTTTTTCCTCTTGTTTATGTTTATATTGAAATCTACATTTGTTGAAATGATAACAAATACCAGAAGCTAAACTCCTTCAATTTAAGGATAATGAAGCTCTCTTAATCATGTAGATTCAACATACTGATTTCATTTGATCTCTTTTTATGCTTAATGGAATCTTTGATGTGGTAAAAAATTTATTGTTTAACTTTGAATTTGATAGCCTATGTTGTTGACACAAAATAGACTATGCTTAAACAAACATAAACATAAATTACCTCTTCATCTACATATGATTATGGTAGTGAAGTGGATTTTTGAATCAAAATTTGATGGTTTATATTACTGATCAATAGTAAATAGATCATGCTTAGAATATATTTTATTTTTGATTTCATTATCTTTTTCATGAGAGTTACCAAGTGGTTTGGAGAGTGTGTTAAAGTTTAATGGTTTATGTTGGGCTAATTAATAGCAAACATAGGTCATACTTATGAAAAATACATCAACTAAATTCACTAATGACCAAAAAAGAGAACATAATTTCACTATGTTGATTTATGTGATCATGAGAAGGAAATTGCCTTTAAATTGCCTTCTACTCTCATATTTTTATTCACTTTCTTTTGTTAGTTTTTTTATACATTTTTTAGCTTAAACAACTTCAAACTCTTGTTTAATTTGATTGAGTAGAATTTTAAATCACTTCAATTACCTGCGGATCGACCCGTACGCCAAGTACTAAAATTGTAAGCCGTGCGCTTGCGGTAATTTTTATTATAATTTTTCGGCGATTTTCTAAACCGATAGAAAAATCGTCGATTCAACAAATTTTTGGTGCCGTTGTCGGGGAATAGATTTGATTTTTAGTTTTACTCTTTGAATTATTTTTATTTGATTTTATTGTGTTTTCATTTTGTGTGTTGAGTGTATTTTAAAAAAAAGTTTAGTGTTGTGTTTGTGTGTAATTTTTGTTTATGTGCTTGTTATTTTTCTATTTGCATTTGCATTTCCATTAAAAAAACATACACAAGCTCAAAACAAAAAAATATTTTCTTTTCATTTAAAATTTGCATTTCATTGTTTTACAAATTTTGGATCTCACTTTTTTACAAATACTCATCACTGTTTTACAAATTTTGCTCATTTCACTGTTTTTCAAATTTACAACATCACACTGCACAGCCATTCCATTACCCCACATACAAACATACATCTTCTCTGCTGCCTTGCACTATGCTCTGCCATCCCCTCCTATGTCAACTACTTACACAACCTTTACAACTGCTTCATCTCAAACAACTCCAACCCACAACAGCACTTCACTCTACCACTTCAAACATACAAACACTTGTCTTCAGCAAACATACATCTACCTATCACAGTGCATAACAGTGCACACACACTTCACCTTTGCCTGTCAACATACATTTCACTGTAAATCCATAGCAAACAACTCCACCATCAACTTACAACCTCTCCACTGCACCAATTACTGGTGCCATAATCCCCTGCAACTTCACCGAACTGATCACATCTGACACCTTCCCCTGCACATCAACCACCCCATATCAGAAGAAACATCCCCAGGCCAGTGCACTGTCAACCACCCTCAAAACTACTGTTCTTCCACTTCTATTACTTTCTTGCACTGCTGCCATATTGCATATTGCATCACCGCTACATATTCTTCTCACTGCATATTCAGTTTAATACTCCATCAACCACTGCCTCACCACTGCCTTTCATCTCCTTACTACAGCCACATATCTGCTGCCCACTAGTCACCACTCATCACTTACAATTGCCTGCTTCTCCACCATACTCTTCCACCACCCCTCAAAACATATTGATCACTGCACATCTTCCATACTCCTACTTCACCATACTTCATCACATCAAATACCAACCACCAGAAAATCACCACATCACCTCTGTCATCACCCTCATCTGCTCCTAAACTGCCCCTGCTCTTCATTCAAGACTGTCAACTGTCTTCTCACTTCACTACAACATTGCCTTACTTCCTCTCACCATATAAAAAATTCCTCCATCCCCACTGTTTACCACTACCTTGCTCCACAACCCAGCCACTTACTTCTGCAAGCTCATCTTCATCATCATACTGCTCCTCTATCAACAGTTGCTGCACTACAACAACTACACAACCAATACAATACCAAATAATCCTCTGTGATCACCATACATCCATATAACCATACGCTGCCTTGCTTTCAACCATCACCCTCTATACCATCAATCGCCATGTCAGCACCCTCATTTTCCTGAATCACCTACAACTGCAACATTTCCTCATCAGAAAAACTGTGTGTATCACCCCCGGCCTTCAACTTGCAGTGCACTGCCATACAATCTTGCTCCTCCTTACCAACAATACAGAAACAAAAACAAAAAAAGCCCACCACTTCACTGCTGCCAACCCATCATCATACTATCAACATATCAAAACAACCACTAACCCAAACCACATCAACCATACACTGACTGCATACTCTGTGCACTGCTCCACCATCATTTCTAACTTCCTTAACCACCTACTTCTCCCTGTCATTTACCATCTGCAGCACTTTCATCTAATCCAAAAACTGATACTCCTCCTCACCATATTTACAACAGTTTACACAACCACTCTTCAGCACTCTACCTCCCTACCTCTAACCAACATCCCACTACTCCACCAAAACCATAACCTTTGCTCTGCTTAAACTTCACCATATTGCCTGACTGTCATATCACTGCAAATACCATCAACCAAATAACCTTTGCAACGTTCCATGCACATCAGTGCCATAATCCTGTCATCACTGCCTATTCACTCCTCCAACCTTTACTTGCCTTCCCACAATTTTCCAAACCAAACACTCAAACCACTCTACTGCCTAAACTTCAATCACGTCTGTTATCATTCATCACCACTACACCATCCCCTGCCTACACATTTCCGCTCAAACTCCTACCCCCTACATCCCCTCTGCTTCAACTCCTTCCACCACTCGCAACTGCTAATTCCCAGCACCAATTAGAAATCACCTAAAACCAAAATCTTCTACCAACTATCCTCAACAGCCACCTCCGACAACCCGCGAGCAGACCCTCAATCGCAATCGCTACATTATTGAGATCGATCCACAAAGCCGCTGTTTTTTTAATTCATGTTTTCCTTTTTTTTAATCGCGACATCATCGCGTTCTAGTTTTTTTTGTAGAAGAGGAGAACGGGGTTAGAAGTAGTGTAATTGGGCTTGTGGGCTGAGTTTCTTTTAAATTTTTATTTCTTTTATTTATTTTTCTTCTTCTTCTTTAAAAAAATAGAGAAACAAGTTGATTTTATTTTTTTAGCAATGCTAGCAGGATTGACTGGGCCCTATCCAGGTTTATTAAACACACAAGAACGGGGGAAAAAATAGGCTTAAACCCCCAAAAGGAAACAAAAGAAACAACAATGAGGAAAAGAGAAAGAGAAAAGCACAAAGCAAAACAAACAAACAAACAAACAAACAAACAAAAAACAAAGTCAAGCACAACAGGACCACAAGGCTTCAACATCTTGAACATTTAGCAAGCCATGCAAAACTGCACCAAACTTAACTCGACTATGTATGACATTACATAGCACCTTGGCATGCACACTCTTATTTTCAAAAACCCTTGAATTCCTTTCCTGCCAAACCACATCAATCACCACTTTCAAAAAAAGTAACAGCAGCATGGATTTTTCATCTCTCCACCGAGTTGCCTTAAAAATTCTGTTCCATTCATCAAAAGCAAACCTCAAAGGAGGAGACAATCTTCCCTTATCAAGGACTTTAGACCATATAGAGAAGGTGATATCACAGTTGAAAAACAAATGCACATTGTCCTCAGTGTGATTAGAACAGAAAGCACACACATTATCAAGAGCAAGCCCTCTTAAATTTAACTTTGTTTTAGTCATTAAACCATTTCTATGCATCTTCCAAAGCAGGAAGTTTAATTTATGAGAACAGAAACCATTTTTTTTGGTTCGTTTGCATATATATATATATATTAAAAAAAAGTAAGTAAAAATTCTTGTGCATATATCTTGTTTACATTTTCAGGTTGCAAAAGCAGAAGAAAATGAACAGCTTGCTAAAAAAATTGCTCTGCTTGCTTTAAAAATAAATCGCTGCTTTAAAATAATTTCTAATAATTCTGCACGATTTGGTATCGTGCCCTTATCCCTTGTTTTTTTTGTTTTGCATTGTTGGCTGCTTGCATTTTAAATTATTCAAAAAAAAACACAAAACAAAAACAAATCTCATTCGTAGTTGCATTGTTAATTCACGTTTAATTTTTGCTTCACATTCATATCATCTTATTTTCCTTTTTAAGGGCAATACCCAAATCAACATAAGGTGGGAGATTTCATCACCCATTCCTTGGCCCACAAATCGCATTTCATTCTGTAATTTTGACTAATAATAACGGTTAGACATTTGACTTAAGAGAGTCACGAGCTCACTTAGGGCTTAATTGTATCTTGATAAGTTGTCTTCTTTGAACAATTTATATTCTTGGTGTCTAGGCTACGGAAGAGCAATAATCAGTTATAAATATTATGGTGATTCGTAAATATTATACTGATTGTTTCTCTGGAGGTACTTAAACCCTCGGTTGCATTGCTACGGTGATTCGTGGTGCACCAATAACTCCTGCCCGTTACCTGGCTAAGAACTATCTTGTTGAATCAAAGACAAAGTGTGATTATACAATTTTGGGTTAGGAGCTACTAAGGACCGCAAATTTGTAATTAAGTCCTTACATTCATTTAGTTGCATTAGTTCATGCATATTTTAAAAAAAAAATTCAAAATCCAAAACATAAAAAAATTGTAAATTTTCCTTAACTTAGTTTTTTATAAAATTTCCTTTGAAATTTTTTTCAATAAAAAAAAAACAAAAAATATTAGTTAGTTTTTTAGAAAAGCAAAAATCCATAAAAAAATATTTTCAAAAACGAAAAAAAAAAATTGAAAATCCAAAAATCAAATCTTCCATTTGAAAAATAAATTCTTTCTGGTAAATACTTTCCTTAATAAAACAACATTTTTGGAATTGCCCGAATTTTCTTACTCGCTAGAATTTTATAATAGTTGTGAAAATCAATATAATTCATATAATTCCACACAAAATTCTTATGGATATTTTAGTAACAACCATTGTGTAAACAATTTGGATTTTGGGGAACAAAGTTTTTAAAATGATGACCAACCCTTAACTCTTGAAAATAGTATTGAAACGAGTTGGTCTTTACTTGAACAACGAAATCAAATGATAAATAACACGAGTAATTCATATATGCGCAATAACACAAATCAAGGATTTCAAAATGATCAAAATATGAATTCACTTCAAAATTCAAATAATTTTGATTATAACCCATGCCAATTCAAATTCGAATTCCAAAATGAAAATCAAAATCAAAATGGAAACAGATGTTTAAATGATTTTGGCAATGAGAGTTGTTTCAATGATGGTGAAATTTTTTACTCTCAATAATATCAAATTGAAAATTCTCAAACTAATAATTATAAATTGGATTTTGTTGAACAAATAGAAGAAATTCACAAAGATAAAACAGATTTGTTGTTTGAAACATATATGAAACAACGTGAGAAACAAAATCAAATCTCAATGTGTGACGAGTCAAATAATAATCCACCTTTTACCAAAATTGACGATTTTCAAATAACAACTTTTGAAATTGAAAATGACAATCTTAATAAAGTTATTGAAATGCGGTAATTGAGTTGGATTTCAATTCTTTTGAGAGTGTGGAACCAAATTTAAAATTCGATCTTCCTTTTTCCGATTTTGAAAATTTGAATGTAAGAACTTTAGATTTTGAAATTGATACATGCAATGAAGTTGTGAATTATTCAACAAAGGAAGACGAATTCAGTGAACATAATTTTTTTGGACTTTTCAAAGATGAGTTGTTAAATTATGAAGGGGTAGATTTAAATCACCATTTTGATTTTGAAATAAATAGTTTTTAAGAATTCGTCGATGATAAGCTTGACATTCAAATTGGTGAAAATAAACTTGAACTTCAACCAATTGTTAATCTACCCCAAAAATCCTTGAGAATAAAACAACTCATACGATTTTTAATAAAACGACTTTCGTTTTTCCAAGTCAACGTTCAATTTTGAAATCTTTTATGGTTTGGTTTTCTGAGCGTAAGTTATGTCCCTGATACTTGACGAGACAAATGAATTGGTCTTTGGAAGACCGTTTCATTTAATCTTTAATGATATTTTTTCTGATGTCGTGTAAATGATAACCGTTTCATTTTCATGTAAATTTAGGTCATATTTTTATTTTATTTCTCTCCTTTCACTTGTGTTGACTGTGAGGACATAGTCAAAATAAAGTGTGGGAGGGAGTCTCATGTCATTTTTTATTTTTCAAAGTTTATTTTTTGCATTTTCTTTCAAAAACTTAAAAAATTCTCAAAAACAAATTTTATTTTTAGCATTTTGATTTATTTTTGAAGAAACACTATAGGTTAAGTACAAGTTTTGGTAAATTGAAATCTTTGAAAATTTATTTGTCTCAACAGAAATAAAAATAAAGTTTGATTACAAGTAACGATGGTTTAACTAGTATATAAGGTTCATGGGTGTTAATTATAAAGTATATCCTAATTGTAATCTTTGCTTAAAAAGGTGGTTGATTTAAAGTAAAGGCTATAATTTTTGATCTTCTAAGTTAAGTGGTGCTAAGATGATTTTGCAAAACACTCTCTTAAAAAGAAGAAGAAAAAATGATTTTTATAAATATAAGTAACACCTAGAGTCATGAGTTCACACACAAGTGTGTACACTCGCCATGCTCTGTACCCTTCTCACGTAAGCCCAAAAGGTAGTGCATGATTGATATATCTGGCCTCAATTCATCTAAGTTAGGCGTATGTAAATAAAAACTCTTTCAATTAATAACACCTATAGTCAATAGGTGTACATACTTTTGTATACACTCGCCATGCTCTATATTCCCCTCAAGTAAGCCCGTAAGACAGTGCATGGGTGGTATATCTGGCCTTAGTTTATCTAAGTCATGCATATGTATATTGTTAATATCAATAAAGTTTTCAAATAAAGAGAGAGTAAACAATTGAAATTGAAGCATTATTTTCACTTATTTGATTTGACTTGTTGTTCAAAAGAAATGAAGACAACACTTTGAAAAACTTTGATAATCAGCTAAGGATCTATTTCATAGTTGCACCATGTTATCAACTGAAACAACTAGTCAAACTAAATTCTAATTGTGATGAAAAATTAATTTTTGTTGGAAATTTTGACAAGTAAAAGGAATTAAATTTCTTGATAATGAGCAGAACTTATATTTAACTTGTCTGTGTTAATTTAAAAGTAAATTCTTCATTTGTAAATATTTTCAAAAACTTGCATCCATATCTTTGTAAATAAATCTTGCATTTAGGAATTTTTCACATTGCATTTCGATTTTGTGGGTAGAATCTGCTGAAAACCCTCACGAGACAACACTTGTCCTACTAGGTGCACCTAAAGCTTTAACGGCATGTTGCATATGCTCAATGTAATCGTGCTCCCTACAAAAGTGGATTTATCTTAATTTTTCTTTATTCGAGGACAAATAAAAAGATAAGTGTGGGGGTATTTGATGTGCATGTAAATGTGCATATTTTTACTTTCATATTTAATCTAATTTAATTAAATAAATGAGTATATAGGTTATTTTAACATGTTTAAACCAAAATTTCAATTGTTTCAAATCATCATTTGTTCATCTTCATATGGGGGCAAAATAGTCATTTTTATGTGTGAATTAATTTGAGAATATTTATTTGTAGGAATTTGGATGGAAAAATATGTAGAAGCTTCATGAAAATATGCATGCACAAGAAAAGAAGGCAAATGAAGATGGAAATAAATCAATTCATGCAACATGGAGGACCCCACCTACCCACTTACCATGATCTACAATTAGGAGCTAATACAAATGTTAATGGGGATTAAAGTTATATGCATACTTAATTGATGATTAATTAGAAGCTAATGATAACTTAGTGGCCACACTTTCTCAAGGGAAATTTGGGCAGTCCCCAAAAATATGGATTAGGGTTTTAGGCATGTATAAATACCCCTTATGTTTCATGTAATGAGCTCTTAGCAGCTCCTCTTTAGTTAGTTTAGTTGTATGCACAAATTACAAATATAAACTCTCTTTCTCTTTTTCATGGCTTCTTAGCCTTTTTCTCTTATGTAATTTTATTTATGCAAGTTGATTTCATGCTCTTTTAATTCTTATTCTTTACTTTATGCAATTAGTGTAGTTTCATTTCTTGCAATTAAAGTATATTTATTTTCGTGCAAATTAGTTAGCTCTTTTTCCCTCTTGTTTATGTTTATGTTGCAATCTACATTTGTTGAAATGATAAAAAATATGAGAGCTAAACTCCTTCAATTTATGGATAATGAAGCTCTCTTAATCATGTAGATTCAACATAGTGATTTCATTTGATCTCTTTTTGTGCTTAATGGAATTTTTGATGTGGTAAAATTTGTTGTTTAACTTTGAATTTGATAGCCTATGTTGTTGACACCAAATAGGCTATGCTTAAACAAACATAAACACAAATTATCCCTTCAACTACATATGATTATGGCAATAAAGTGGATTGTAGAATCAAAATTTGATGGTCTATATTACTAATCAATAGTAAATAGATCATGCTTAGAATAGATTTATTTTTGATTTTATTATCTTTTTCATGAGAGTTAACAATTGGTTTGGAGGGTGTGTTAAAGTTTGATGATTTATGTTGGGCTAATTAATAGCACAAATAAGCCATACTTATAATAAATACATCAACTAAATTCACTAATGACCAAAAAAGAGAGATCATAATTTCATTATGTTGATTTATGTGATCATGAGAAGGAAATTGCCTTCTAATTTCGTATTTTTGTTCACTTTCTTTTGTTAGTTTTTTTAAACATTTTTTAGCTTAAACAACTTCAAACTCTTGATTAATTTGATTCAGTAGAATTTTAAATCACTTCAATTCCATACTGATCGAATCGTACTTGCCATGTACTAAAATTGTATGTCGTGCACTTGCGGTTATTTTTATTATAATTTTTCGGCAATTTTCTAAGCCGATAGAAAAATCGTCAATTCAACAAAGCCGTCGGAAGCCGTCGGTGTATACGATCGATTTGCCAATATAAGCTATCGAAATATTTTGACCTATAAGCCTTCGAAGATTTGGGTAAAAAAATTCAACAGCCCAACAACGCATCAATATCAGTATATATCACAACATATAAAAATCAATATATATATATATATATATATATATATTTATATATATCAGATATATATGCTAAAATTATATCAATATCAATATCACTAATAATATAAAACTCAAACATTACCATCTCAAACTCAAACATTCCAATAGATACAAACCAAACCATACATCATCACCCCACAATATCTAAATCCAACATCAATGTACAATATATACATCCAACATCAAGCCCCACAAATCAATCTCAAGTGCCAAATGTCCACAAATCAACCTCACCATCTCTCATTGTATATATACACAAGTTTTTTAAAAAGAAACTACAAAACATACCTCATGACTTGTCATCAGCTCCGGAACCACCATACGAAGGGTATGCTCCATGACGCTCCATATACTTGGCCAAACGCTGGTTCAGTTGCTCCATTTGCGCTGCTCAGAGGCGGTCCTACTCCTACAGCTGTGCAATCTGCTGTCAAAGCTCATTAATCTTCGCGTTGTCCTGAGCCCTTTGGTAAGCCCTTTGTGATGCCCGAGCCTACAAAATAAGTCAAAATATGTTTAAGTTATTATGTAACTTTTATTAAAATCAAGTAATTTTACAAATTAGTTAATTTTTATATATTACCAATTGATTGACGTAGTCGTAGCGCCTATTTCACCGTGTCGGGTCTATAACAGAGTTGAAGATCGCGTCCTCCTCATCAGTGGTCAACTGCTCCCGTCCTAAATGCTCAAGCATCCGTGCACGTGCTTGCATAAATTTTTTCTGCAACACAAAATCAAATACAATTAAATATTACATGACATTATTATAATAATTTATTGCCAATTAATTAAAATGATTATTATTAATAACTTATAACTTAAAATATACTTACATGTGCGGCGTATGCTTTATCATCCTCATGCCAGGCATACGTCACCGATCCCTCATCGTCGGTCTGCCTGACGGCATGAATATGCGCAAATACGTTCATACACGAGACGGGAGCCCCACGAGCTCTTTCATGCAACAATTGGTATATATTATTGTTGTTCATATAAATTTATATAAAAAATGTAATAACTGTTCGTAATTGCAATTAATAAATTTATCAGGTCCTCGCGATTTTGCTGAAATGATTTCGAGCCACCACGGTGTGTGACTGGATTTTTCTGCCTGTTCGCACAGCTCCTGTCTGACTCCGCCTGCAAATAAAAAATTAAGATTATATTTTACAAATATAAATTATGTATTCACTATTAAACAAATTAAGGTGACAACTGATAGACTTACCTTGAACTCAGCGCTACCCCACCATGCGACCCAAGTATCCCATACACTGGCGCCCATCCGTTTTGGCTTCTTACCGGATTTTCTGATGCTCGACATCGTATCCTGGTAATTCTTTGCAATTTTGGAGTTCCAGTGGCGCTGGCAAAGAGCTACATCCTCCTCTTGCAGGTCTATCGCACCCTGTATATACATTGAAAAAAATATAAGTTATACATTATACTTACTCACCAAATTGTAAAGTGATTATATATAATGATATATAATTTTACACTTACCAAGAAGTCCTGCCAGATGCTCTCTGGAACATGCTCAGGGATCCTACTCCATTTTGACCAGCATGCAGTCATACATCTCATGTATGCCGGCCTAGATATGCTGAGCACTATATTGAAAGGCTCAAGCTCAAAACCCTTGCATTAAATATGATACAAACAAATCATGACTAATATATCATACAAAATATTTATAATGCTGTAGTAAATTTAATACTTACGAGCCATCTGCTTTCGGTAGCAATCAAACTACCGTACGCGAAGCCTCCTGGGACGTGCCGCTGCCATCACCTTCATTGCAAATGGTCCCTCTATGAGACAAAGAGGGGGAACCATACTGCGAAGAACTCCATCGCCTAAAGAAATACGTTTGTAATACCTGTCATATACATATTATTTTATTATGGCAGAACATATCATTCAATTATGAGTAAAATATCAAGATTTAACATCAATAATCGCATATAACATACAAAAAAGTGTAACATCAATACTCCCATAAATTACCTTTTTTCAACATGTATATATTAAATCAGTCCTCGTCGTTTTTTGATTCAGACTCGGTCTCGTACTCTATATTGTTTTTCTCTATGGTCTCAAATGCTTCTTTCGCAAGTCTAGTGAAATATGTTAATTGCAAAGCCTGTGTTTACACGCCATAAAAATCATTTATGTGATCATTTGGATCATCACTGCCTTTAAGAATATTATTGTTAGTTAATTTTTCAGCCCCATATTTTTTGGTGTTGAATTCGTATCCATTGACAAAGAATATTGGATATGTCTTGAATTTTATTTTTTGTCCCATCGTAAGATGTTTCTACCCTTTATTGGCCACACAATTTACTGGATCATGTACATGGTTCGAAAACCAAGTAGCAAATTTATCGCTGATATCGCCGCTTGGATGCTGTGATTCGTAAATATGCATATATAGATAATATATTGCATTATAATTAATACACACATGTATTATTCAGATAAATTATTTTTAGATGTGTTATTTAATAATACTTAACAAATGGCGCAACTTTTGCATAATTAAAAAGAACATATGTATAGGTTACATGGTAATCTCTGTCATCTAACCATACTTCCACACATTTTCCAGCTGGGCGTCCCTACTGTCTAAAAATAGATAGCACTGATTAAGAAGTATCTTGTTCAATGCCCTCATTTTTTCACATAGCACTTTCAAAAGATAAGTTTACATGGTCACTGAAATAATAAGAGAAAACGAATAAAGCTTCTTCTTCGATATATGATTTACATATCGAACCTTTAACTCATGCTTTTTGTCTCACTTTTTTCTTTAGATGATTTAAGTACCTATTAAGAATAATTATAATTATATTTTATTACATGTAATTAAACTAAAATTTAACATACTTAATATTAATACCTTTCAAACAGATACATCTATCCATATTACATATGACCTCGAAGATATACTTCAAATGGAAGATGAACAGGTAAATGCTCCATTACATTAAAGAAACCCGAAGGAAATATTTTCTCCAGTTTGCAGAGCAGTATAGGAATTTCTTCCTCAAGTTTACGTAGACGATCAACTTTTAACATAGTTGAACAAAGCTCCTTAAAAAACAAACTAAGTTCTGTTACAACTGTCAAAACTTTTGTGGGCAACAATTCTTTAAAAGCGACGGTTAACAGATGTTCAATCATTACATAACAATCATGACTTTTCATCCTACTCATTTTACGGTTCTTATAATCGACACATCTACGCAGATTAGAGGAAATCCCATCAGGAAATCTTAATACTTCCACCAACTTTAACAGAACTTTAACTTGGTTACTGTCTAGCTCATAGCATGCTTTGGGTTCTTTTGTCATTTGGCTTCATATGACGCTTAGGACGATTGCATATTGCCTCTATGTCACATTTTGATTTCAAATCATCTTTAGTCTTTTCTATAACATTTAGAACAGTGTTAAATACATTATGGAACACATTTTTATCGTTGTGCATCATGTCGATATTATGACGAATTAGGAGATTTTCCAATAAGGCAACTCCCAAAATATACTTTGTTTACACCAATCATGAATCATCGATTTACCTTGAATTTCAATTTGTTCGCCAGTTTCATGTATTGGATAATCCTTTACAAGGTCATAAATATCTTCGCTTGACCAAATCATTGGTGGTCGCAAGGTCTCAAGTTTATTACTTGCAAAGTTTTTATCTTTTCTAAAATGATGATTAATATGGAGAAAACATTGATGACAGTCAAATAACAAAATTTTCTTCCAATGCGTTAAAGAAAATGCTCATGTTTCTTTCAAGCAATAAAGACAAGCTTGACGACCAGCCGTACTCCAACCCGAAAGCATTGCATATGTAGGAAAATCGCTTATAGTCTATAGCAGAGAAGCGAACATACAAAAATTCTTTTTTTTGAAATGTCATCTGTTTCAAAACCTTCATACCACAATATTTTCAATTCTTCAATCAACGGTTGTAAATATACATCGATTCATTATGTCGGATCAGTAGGGCCAGGGATAACAATAGTGAGAAACATATATGGAGTTTTCATACACATCCACGGAGGTAAACTGTAAGGTGTAACGATTATAGGCTAAGATGAATATTTTGAACCAAATTGAGAGAACGGTGAAAATCCATCCGTACATAAACCAAGTCTAACATTACGGCTCTCCACTGCGAAAGCAGGGTATATCTTATCAAAATGCTTCCATGCTTCTCCATCGGCTAGGTGTGTTAATGTACCTTCTTCTTGTGTTCCCACACAGTGCCATCTCATATGATGCGCGGTTACAAAAGATGCATATAACCTTTGAAGCCTAGGAGTGATGGGTAAGTAATGCATACACTTGTACGGAACTTCCTTTCCCTTCTTTTTGCTTGGTTTGTATCTTCCTGATTACACATTTTACAATTTCTAAGATTGATGTCTTCTTTCCAAAACAACATGCAACCATTCAAACATGTATCTATTTTTTGATACGGCAAACAAAAAGCAGACATAAGTTTTTTCACTTCATAATGATTTTCGCGCATTAAATTATATGTTGGCATATGCCGTTTTGCAGCTTGTGCTATAGCTATAAACCCGGCTTCTGTGAAGTTGTATTTTGATTTCATCGCATTGTATTCTACAGTTACTGATAGTTTTGTACCGCTCGTACAACCATCCCAAAGGGGGTTCTTAACAGCATCCAATAAATCATAATTTTTTTCTCCAATACTTGGTTCTTCTTCGACATTAACATCGTTACCATCAACTTCAATAGTAGGGAACATTGAACGTGCTGCATCTGCAACCATATCTTTTATGAGATTCGTCGGAATAATTTTAGTATCCACCTCCTCCTCTAAATGTACGGGATTGGGTGCTATAAGTTCTCCATGACGGTCCCACACTAGATAATTCAAACAAAACCATATTGGCGCAAATGAACTATTACCATATCCGGTATCAAATGCTTCAATAATTTGCACCTACTACATGGACAATGAATTTCTTCGTCATTCCCATTATTACTTAAAGCGAATTCAATAAAGAAATGTAAACTATTTTGAAAACGTTCAATTATTAAGCCTCCAATTTCTCTTCTTTGTTGGTACATCCAGCTCTGATCGATAAAATAATTGACCAATTTTCCTACTTTAAAACATAAAAAAGTATTAATCATTTACTTGTTGACATTTTATTTTTCAATTAAATCATACATTTAAATTTTCGCAAGTATATAATGTTATTCTATTTAATTTTATTTTCAAACGGATTTATACAAATTATTATATGAATATAATTTACAATTTTTAGGTTATTGTTTTACACTTTGATGGTTGGTCATCCTACTTCTCATTACAAACACAGTAGTGATTATATTTTGCAAATCATTTCATTTTAAACGATTCAACAAAATTTCAATAGCACTTCCCCTTCGTTCCCTGTATCGTACATATATGTGTGTACACAGTGAACAAAAAGAAAGTGTGTCGAAATTTTGTGAACCATTTAAAATGAAATGGTTTGCAAAATATAATTACTATATTGTGTCTGTAACTTGTCCAATATAGGGAAAAATCCGACTAATATTGTAACACTCCTAATTTTGAGAACATTATAGAATAATGATGATAAGGAGATTGAGATTTGAATATGTCGTATATAGGGCTGTGCTTAATGATAAAATAAATGGGCTTAAATTGATTTATAAGTTAATTAATTTACACATGGGCATATTATTAAATAGCCACTTCATCATACATAGTTATACTTCTTTATAATTGCCCATTCACGTTTCATTTCTAATTCTCCACAAACGCAAATCAAAAAATAAAATAGAGCCGACCATTAACAAGGAGGAAAAGAGGAAAATTCAATCTAAAGCTAAGGATCAAAGCTAGGAAGGATTAATTAACAACAAATCTCAAATTCCTTATCATATCTAAGGTGAATAAAAATTCTTTCCATCTCTATTTTGTTTTTATAATCATGTATTTTCGGATTTAAGATTAAATTCGTTTTTATGATGTTTTGGATGATGATATGATTATGTTATTAATTGTTTGATTTAAACAATTCACTTATATATGTAAAATTTGTACGGTTTCATGGTAAAAACCAGGGGTTATTGATTTTAGAATGCCATAATTTTTTTTATGTTAATGAAACATGATTTTTAATTTTCAGAATTTTTCAAGCTATATAAGATTTATTATGAATTTCTAAAGGAAAATATGATATAATTGGGTTTAAAATTTATTTCGACTATTTCAGAGATAAATTAAGTCTGAAATTTTAGTATGTTTGATTACATGATTTTTGTGATTTTTTGTGATTTTTGGGGATTTTTCCCAATTGATTTACTAGGGAAAATAAATTATGCTAAAAGAAGGTCTTTTTTGAGAAAGTTGATTTTGTTAAATGGAAGGGCTTAAACGTTATAATTTCTTTGATTTAGATCTGATAAATGCGCCGGTTTCATTTGTAAAGTATTTGAAAAGTTTTAAGGCAACCAATCAAAGGATTACAAATAGGCAGGTAGTTGCAAAACAATTACTAAAAGTAGCTAAATTTCAGCCTTTACCTCAGAAAAGTTGGTTCCGCCTCAAATAGCAATACCTTTCGACTCCATTGGCTATGCCCCATCTCAGTCGAAATCATCCCAGTCGAAACCCACATAGTCAAAACCGATACACAAGGTGTCACTTAGATGGTATTTTAGGCGAAAGCCATGGTGTCGAAAGGAGTGCTTCCGATGGGGTCGAAACCATTTTCAAAAGATAAGGTCTTGCCTTGTTTTACCGGAAGCTTTCGACATAGTCGAAACATATGCTTTCAAAAGGGTTTTTACAAATAGCTTTCAAAGAAGGTTGCCATACCATGTTTAAGTATTAGCTTTCAAAGAGGTACCTTTATCTTCAAATAAGTGCTTTCGAGAGTAATGGTTTCGACCAAGTCGAAACCCAGTCGCCACTTTCCTTCCAGGTGTATTGAAGCCATCAATGCCTTCGAAAGGTTATCTCTATTTTTACCTAAGCTAAGCCGCTTCCTAAATGCTTCCAAAAGGGGTTAAGGGTTTCGAAGGCAATGGAGTCGAAAGGGGTTTCGACTCTATCCTTCAAATTTTTAATTTAAAGGTTTGTGCTTTCGAATTGATGGTTCCGGCACAGTCAACTTTTTCCCAAAAACAATTTTATAAGGGTTTCGAAAGACATACTTTTGAATATAACCACTTTGAACAAATGATGTTTTTAAAGAATAAACCCAATGCTTTCGAAAGGGGTGCTTTCATTTGTTCTGATGCTATGTTTTATAAGACATTTCTATACCATCGAAAGGTATTATTATTGTGTTTTGAAAAGAGGTTTTCTTTGTTTTCGAAGTAGGTTATCCAGAGGTTTTGAAAGAGATGTTTTAAGATATTAAAAATATGTAACCCAATCTCAATTTAAAGGAAAAATCCTGGCATAAGAAAATAAAAAAATTTAAAAAGAAGTTTTGAAGAAGCTTTCCTTGATTTATAGGTTAAAGGGTTTGACCAGGATTTATATAAGAATGATTTAAAGGATATTAAACCACATGTGTCGGTATTATTTTGATGTTATGATTACTTCTTCATATGTTTATTTACATTGTAATTAACTCATAATGGTACTTTGGGGAAGGGCAGAATAACCAGTTAGGTTGATCCAGTTGTGAATATAACTTAAGAAATGTTGAAATCTTAATTAAAGATATTGGCAGAGGCCAATAGGTTTACAGTAAGCCCATGAAAACTTTCTATAACTAAAGATATTGGTAGGGGCCAATAGGTTCATAGTCAACCCATGAAAACTATGATTTGGAATGGGTAGGGGCCAATAGGTTTATAGTTAGCCCATGAAAACTATATCCGAATTAAGATATTGACAGATAGTCAATAGGTTCCTAGTTAGCCCATGAAAACTAGGATAAAAGAAAAGATATTGGAGTTACCAATAGGTTCTTAGTGATCTCATAAAAACTATGAAATCAAACATACATCCATAAACATTTAACTGGTTAATAGTGACTGATGTGCACATAAATGTGCATATTTTTACCACCATATTTAATCTATTTAAATTAAATAAATGATCATATCGGGTATTTTAACTTGTTTAAACCAAAATTCAAATTATTTTCAAATTGTCACATATTCATCTTCATATAGGGGTAAAATGCTCATTTAAGTGCATTTATTAAATTGTGAAAATTTACTTGGAATTTTCTATGTTGTTTTGTAGGAAATTTGGTGAATTTTACAAGTGGCTTCAAGACAAGCTCTCTTTCTCTTTTCATGGCTACTTAGCCATTTTTATTTCATGTAATTTCTTTTTATGCAACTTTAAATACATGCTCTTTTCTTCTTTTCTTGTTTATTTCCTTTCATGTTGTAGTGTAGATTTCTTTTATTTTTCATGCAAGTAGAATAGTAGTTTTCTTTCATTTTGCTTTCATGTTGCTAGCTACATTTGTTGTTTTGATAACAAATATGAGAGGCTAATCCCTTCAATTTAGGGGTAATGAAGCCTCTAATCATGTAGCTTCAACATTTTGATAATTATAGTTCTCTTTTTGTGCTTAATGACAATGCTTGAAGTGGTATAATTTGTTGTTTTTGTTTTGAATTTGATAGCCTATATTGTTGACACCAAATAGGCTATGCTTAAACAATCACTAACACAAATGCCTCTTCATCAAAATATGATTATGGCATAAGAAAGTGATTTGAAATTCAAATTTGATGGTCTATATTTCTAATTAGTAGTTAATATGCCATACTTAAAATAGATTTCATTTTCAACTTTGTTGTCATTTTCATGAGAGTTAGTAAGTGGTTTAAAGGTTGTGTTATAGTTTGATGGCTTATGTTGAGCTAATTAATAGCACAAATGAGCCATACTTATGATAAACACATCATTTAAACTCACTTATGACCAAAAAAAGAGATCATAATTTCATTAATTGTTGAATTATATGATCTAGAGAGTGGATTTATCTCTAAATTGTCATTTAACTCTCATATTTTTATCTATTTTTCTTTTGCTAGTTTTTGTTAGTTTCTTACATGTTTAGCTAATCACACTTTCAACTTTGGTTAATTTGATTGAATAGAAATTTAAAATCATCAATTCCCTGCGGATCGACCCGTATTCGCCACGTCCTACAAGTGTACGCCGTGCGCTTGCGGTTATTTTATTTCTAAATTCGTTCGACGGATTTCTAAACCGATAGACATTCCATCGTCGAAAAAGTTTTTGGCACCGTTGCTAGGGAATTTGTCTTGATTTTATTTTCTATTCTTCGGATTATTTGTTGTTTGATTTCTGTGTGTTTTAATTTTTGTCTGTATTGCATTTAAAAAAATATTGTGTTTGTTGTGTGCTTTCATTTTGATTTGTGTGTTTGTTGTTGTTTTTGTTGCATTTGCATATTAAAAAAAAATTACACTCGAGTTCATTTCAAAAAAGAAAAAAACAATTTCCATTTCATTTTCAGTTACATTTACAAATTTTCCATTTACTTTTTGAATTTTAAAAAAAAAATTTACATTTTCAAACTGCCTTATTACAAACTATTCACTGTTTGTGCTATTGCTCTCTGCCTCACTCTCTCTGTTCTTGTTTACTACTGCTCCTACCATCAATTCAACATCCATCTCCATCCAAACCACACTCACATCGCTTTCATTCAATCATACAACAACCTCTCTGTTACACTGTGCACCACTGTGCCATTCAACTATTCTTCAACCCAAACCAGTGCACTGCTACCGATCATCTCCATATACATACACTCAACCACATCACCACTGTCACTGCCTCATCACACCACCATTACAACATACTTCAACAGCAAGCACATACCCACTGCTAACACTCCAACCATCAACACACTGCAAACATTTCTGTGAACTCTGGTTGCTACCACCACCATCCCCTTACACCCTATTCACTACATACACAGCAGTCCCGACCTACTACTTCAACTCATAGCCACCCCTCAGCTATATCACCAACCTACATCCACATACACAAACCATTGCCTACTCACCATACAATCTGTCTTCTGACTTCCTCCACCTGAAAACTACAACAGCCATGCCTCAATCATAAAAAATTGTTGTGCTCTCCTGCATAAAACAATTCCCATTTCCACTACCATAAACAACAACAAAAAACTTGCTGCCGCCTCAAACTTCCTACCATCAATAGCACTCCAGTGCACAGCTACTTGCTATAACCACTGTCATCTTGCTCTACAAACATCAAACCCACCTCACCACTGCAACTTTCTGCATACAACCACAACCCCCCTTCACCGAGAGTCAACCCAAAACTTTCACCCAATCCTTCAAGTCGAACTACAACCTAAACCAAGAATAACTAAAATACCCCTCTACAGTCAACTTTATTGCCTGTAACTACCAATACCACATCTCTGACCATACATCCTCACCATCAATAGTCATCTCCAAATCATCACTAAAACGCCTCTGCCTCAACATTCCATCAACCCTGCTCCTACAAACATTTTCTGACCATTCATACATACATTTCCACAACAAATACAACATCCCCTTTGAACATTCCCTAATACATACATATCACAGACTACCATTCCAAACTCTTCAAGCATTGTCATCATACCATCGACACTTAGCAATAGTTCAAAGCATTGCCACTGAAACATTGCTTCACACATCTGCAAACATTTCTGCAATCGAACAATATTGTCCATCTTCATACATCAAAACAGCCACTAATCCATTCATCACTTTGATGCCAACGACCATCCAATTACAACAAGCTCCTCCCAACAGTTCAACTGTCTCAACTAGATTTCTACCTACTGCACACGTCTGCCACCATACTTGCACCAACAATCGCGACTGAAACTCCCAAATCCCCAAACCTTGACCACCCCTTCAGACTCGAATCACTCGCCAATCGAGCATACCTGCCTCGTCGCCACCAGTCACCGCAACCCTAAACGAACTCCTCCGACCAATTTCCCAATCTCAATCTCCAGCAAGCATCGTTAGAAATCCCCCAAAACCACTAGCCGCAAACACGAAATTCACACGCGAACCCATAGTCCACACCTAACATCGATCGACTACCCAGAATCGCCTCGAAGACCAACCTTCAACCTACGAAAGCAATTCCTGAATCGTGATTTTGTATTTGTACTTTGTGAAAAAAGGGGGAATGTTGAATGTTTTCTTTTTGAAGCAGAGATAGTGTCGAAATGTTTTTAAAACAATGAAGAAGGGGTTGGGTCTCTTATTGAGCCGGGCTGTAGGATTGGTTCCTTTTTTTCTTTAATTGTTTAGTTCGCTTTAGTTTTCATCCTACTTCTCTTTGATGGTTGGTCATCCTACTTCTCATTACAAACACAGTAGTGATTATATTTTGCAAATCATTTCATTTTAAACGATTCGACAAAATTTCAATAGCACTTCCCCTTCGTTCCCTGTATCGTACACATATGTGTGTACACAGTGAACAAAAAGAAAGTGTTGTCAAAATTTTGTGAACCATTTAAAATGAAATGGTTTGCAAAATATAATTACTATATTGTGTCTGTAACTTGTCCAATATAGGGAAAAATCCGACTAATATTGTAACACTCCTAATTTTGAGAACATTATAGAATAATGATGATAAGAAGATCGAGATTTGAATATGTCGTATATAGGGCTGTGCTTAATGATAAAATAAATGGGCTTAAATTGATTTATAAGTTGATTAATTTACACATGGGCATATTATTAAATAGCCACTTCATCATACACAGCTATACTTCTTTATAATTGCCCATTCACGTTTCATTTCTAATTCTCCACAAACGCAAATCAAAAAATAAAATAGAGCCGACCATTAACAAGGAGGAAAAGAGAAAAATTCAATCTAAAGTTAAGGACCAAAGCTAGGAAGGATTAATCAACAACAAATCTCAAATTCCTTATCATATCTAAGGTGAATAAAAATTCTTTCCATCTCTATTTTGTTTTTATAATCATGTATTTTCGGATTTAAGATTAAATTCGTTTTTATGATGTTTTGGATGATGATATGATTATGTTATTAATTATTTGATTTTAACAATTCACTTATATATGTAAAATTTGTACGGTTTCATGGTAAAAACCAGGGGTTATTGATTTTAGAATGCCATGAAATTTTTTTATGTTAATGAAACATGATTTTGGAGACGAGTTTTAATTTTCAGAATTTTTCAAGCTATATAAGATTTACTATAAATTTCTAAAGGAAAATATGATATAATTGGGTTTAAATTTTATTTCGATTATTTCAGGGATAAATTGAGTCTGAAATTTTAGTATGTTTGATTACATGATGCAAGTGATTTTTTGTGATTTTTGGGGATTTTTCCCAATTGATTTTCTAGGGAAAATAAATTATGCTAAAAGAAGGTCTTTTTTGAGAAAGTTGGTTTTGTTAAATGGAAGGGCTTAAACGTTATAATTTCTTTGATTTAGATCTGATAAATGCGCCGGTTTTATTTGTAAAGTATTTGAAAAGTTTTAAGGCAACCAATCAAAGGATTACAAATAGGCAGGTAGTTGCAAAACAATTACTAAAAGTAGCTAAATTTCAGCCTTTACCTCAGAAAAGTTGGTTCCGCCTCAAATAGCAATACCTTTCGACTCCATTGGCTATGCCCCATCTCAGTCGAAATCATCCCAGTCGAAACCCACATAGTCAAAACCGATACACAAGGTGTCACTTAGATGGTATTTTAGGCGAAAGCCATGGTGTCGAAAGGAGTGCTTCTGATGGGGTCGAAACCGTTTTCAAAAGATAAGGCCTTGCCTTTTTTTACCGAAAGCTTTCGACATAGTCGAAACATATGCTTTCAAAAGGGTTTTTACAAATAGCTTTCAAAGAAGGTTGCCATACCATGTTTAAGTATTAGCTTTCAAAGAGGTACCTTTATCTTCAAATAAGTGCTTTCGAGAGTAATGGTTTCGACCAAGTCAAAACCCAGTCGCCACTTTCCTTCCAGGTGTATTGAAGCCATCAATGCCTTCGAAAGGTTATCTTTATTTTTACCTAAGCTAAGCCGCTTCCTAAATGCTTCCAAAAGGGGTTAAGGGTTTCGAAGGCAATGGAGTCGAAAGGGGTTTCGACTCTATCCTTCAAATTTTTAATTTAAAGGTTTGTGCTTTCGAATTGATGGTTCCGGCACCGTCAACTTTTTCCCAAAAACAATTTTATAAGGGTTTCGAAAGACATACTTTTGAATATAACCACTTTGAACAAATGATGTTTTTAAAGAATAAACCCAATGCTTTCGAAAGGGGTGCTTTCATTTGTTCCGATGCTATGTTTTATAAGACATTTCTATACCATCGAATAGGATATTATTGTTGTGTTTTGAAAAGAGGTTTTCTTTGTTTTCGAAGTAGGTTATCCAGAGGTTTTGAAAGAGATGTTTTAAGATATTAAAAATATGTATCCCAATCTCAATTTAAAGGAAAAATCCTGGCATAAGAAAATAAAAATTTTTAAAATGAAGTTTTGAAGAAGCTTTCCTTGATTTATAGGTTAAAGGGTTTGACCAGGATTTATATAAGAATGATTTAAAGGATATTAAACCACATGTGTTGGTATTATTTTGCTGTTATGATTACTTCTTCATATATTTATTTACATTGTAATTAATTCATAATGGTACTTTGGGGAAGGGCAGAATAACCAGTTAGGTTGATTTAGTTGTGAATATAACTTAAGAAATGCTGAAATCTTAATTAAAGATATTGGCAGAGGCCAATAGGTTTACAGTAAGCCCATGAAAACTTTCTATAACTAAAGATATTGGTAGGGGCCAATAGGTTCATAGTCAACCCATGAAAACTATGATTTGGTATTGGCAGGGGCCAATAGGTTTATAGTTAGCCCATGAAAACTATATCCGGATTAAGATATTGACAGATAGTCAATAGGTTTCTAGTTTGCCCATGAAAACTAGGATAAAAGAAAAGATATTGGAGTTACCAATAGGTTCTTAGTGATCCCATAAAAACTATGAAATCAAACAAACATCCATAAAATTTTAACTGGTTAATAGTGACGGATGTGCATGTAAATGTGCATATTTTTACCACCATATTTAATCTATTTAAATTAAATAAATGATCATATCGGGTATTTTAACTTGTTTAAACCAAAATTCAAATTATTTTAAAATTGTCACATATTCATCTTCATATAGGGGTAAAATGGTCATTTATGTGCATTTATTAAATTGTGAAAATTTACTTGGAATTTTCTATATTGTTTTGTAGGAAATTTGGTGAATTTTACAAGTGGCGTCATGATAATATATGCATGCACAAGAGTGAAGAGAACAAATGAAGATGAAAATAATTCAAAGTGAAGATAATGGAGGACCCCACCTACCCACCTACCTTAATGTACAAATTAGAGGCTAATGCACATGCTTATGGAATTAATGGCTTCATGTACACTTAAATAAGGATTATTTAAAGCTAATGATTACTTGGCCTCCACACTTCCTAAGAGGGTATTTTGTGCATTCCCCAAAATATGAATTAGGGTTTAACACATGCATATATACCCCTTATGTTTCATGTAACTCTTCTCCTTCCTTAGTCTCTCTTTAGATTAGTTTAGGCTCAAAATAAAAAGACAAGCTCTCTTTCTCTTTTCATGGCTACTTAGCCATTTTTATTTCATGTAATTTCTTTTTATGCAACTTTAAATACATGCTCTTTTCTTCTTTTCTTGTTTATTTCCTTTCATGTTGTAGTGTAGATTTCTTTTATTTTTCAAGCAAATAGAATAGTAGTTTTCTTTCATTTAGCTTTCATTTTGCTTTCATGTTGCTAGCTACATTTGTTGTTTTGATAACAAATATGAGAGGCTAATCCCTTCAATTTAGGGGTAATGAAGCCTCTAATCATGTAGCTTCAACATTTTGATAATTATAGTTCTCTTTTTGTGCTTAATGACAATGCTTGAAGTGGTATAATTTGTTGTTTTTTTTGAATTTGATAGCCTATATTGTTGACACCAAATAGGCTATGCTTAAACAATCACTAACACAAACGCCTGTTCAACAAAATATGATTATGGCATAAGAAAGTGATTTGAAATTCAAATTTGATGGTCTATATTTCTAATTAATAGGCCATACTTAAAATAGATTTCATTTTCAACTTTGTTGTCATTTTCATGAGAGTTAGTAAGTTGTTTAAAGGTTGTGTTATAGTTTGATGGCTTATGTTGAGCTAATTAATAGCACAAATGAGCCATACTTATGATAAACACATCATTTAAACTCACTTATGACCATAAAAAAGAGATCATAATTTCATTAATTGTTGAATTAAATGATCTAGAGAGTGGATTTATCTCTAAATTGTCATTTAACTCTCATATTTTTATCTATTTTTTCTTTTGCTAGTTTTTGTTAGTTTCTTAAAATTTTAGCTAATCACACTTTCAACTTTGGTTGATTTGATTGAATAGAAATTTAAAATCATCAATTCCTTGCGGATCGACCCGTATTCGCCACGTACTACAAGTGTACGCCGTGCGCTTGCGGTTATTTTATTTCTAAATTCGTTCGACGGATTTCTAAACCGATAGACATTCCGTCAACGAAAAAGTTTTTGGCGCCGTTGCCGGGGAATTTTTCTTGATTTTATTTTCTATTCTTCGGATTATTTGTTGTTTGATTTTTGTGTGTTTTAATTTTTGTGTGTATTGCATTTAAAAAAAATTGTGTTAGTTCTGTGCTTTCATTTTGATTTATGTGCTTGTTGCATTTGCATTTGCATATTAAAAAAAATTACACTCAAGTTCATTTCAAAAAAGAAAAAAACAATTTCCATTTCATTTTTAGTTACATTTACAAATTTTCCATTTACATTTTGAATTTTTTTAAAAAAATTTACATTTTCAAACTGCCTTATTACAAACTATTCACTGTTTGTGCTATTGCTCTCTGCTTCACTCTCTATGTTCTTGTTTACTACTGCTCCTACCATCAATTCAACAGCCATCTCCATCCAACCCACACTCACATCGCTTTCATTCAATCATACAACAACCTCTCTGTTATACTATGCACCACTGTGCCGTTCAACTATTCTTCAACCCAAACCAGTGCACTGCTGCCGATCATCTCCATATACATATCACTCCACCACATCACCACTGTCACTGCCTCATCACACCACCATTATAACATACTTCAATAGCAAGCACATACCCACTGCTAACACTCCAACCATCAACACACTGCAAACATTTCTGTGAACCCTGGTTGCTACCACCACCATCCCTTTACACCCTATTCACTACATACACAGCAGTCCCGACCTACTACTTAAACTCATAGCCACCCCTCAGCTATATCACCAACCTACATCCACATACACAAACCATTGCCTACTCACCATACAATTTGCCTTCTGACTTCCTCCACCTGAAAACAACAACAGCCATGCCACAATCATAAAAAATTGTTGTGCTCTCGTGCATAAAACAATTCCAATTTCCACTACCATCAACAACAACAAAAAACTTGCTGCCGCCTCAAACTTCCAACCATCAATAGCACTCCAGTGCACAGCTACTTGCTATAACCACTGTCATCTTGCTCTACAAACATCAAACCCACCTCACCACTACAACTTTCTGCATACAACCACAACCCCCCCTTCACCGAGAGTCAACCCACAACTTTCACCCAATCCTTCAAGTCGAACTACAACCTGAACCAAGACTAACTAACATACCCCTCTACAGTCAACTTTATTGCCTGCAACTACCAATACCACATCTCTGACCATACATCCTCACCATCAATAGTCATCTCCAAATCATCACTAAACCGCCTCTGCCTCAACATTCCATCAACCCTGCTCCTACAAACATTTTCTGACCATTCATACATACATTTCCACAACAAATACAACATCCCCTTTGAACATTCCCTAATACATACATATCACAGACTACCATTCCAAACTCTTCAAGCATTGTCATCATACCATCCACACTTAGCAACAGTTCAAAGCATTGCCACTGAGACATTGCTTCACACATCTGCAATCGAACAATACTGTCCATCTTCATACATCAAAACAGCCACTAATCCATTCATCACTTTGCTGTCCACGACCATCCAATTACAACAAGCTCCTCCCAATAGTTCAACTGTCTCAACTAGATTTCTACCTGCTGCACACATCTACCACCATACTTGCACCAACAATCGCGACTGAAACTCCCAAATCCCCAAACCTTGACCACCCCTTCAGACTCGAATCACTCGCCAATCGAGCATAACTGCCTCATCACCACCAGTCACCGCAACCCCAAACGAACTCCTCCGACCAATTTCCCAATCTCAATCTCCAGCAAGCATCGTCAGAAATACCCTAAAACCACTAGCCGCGACCACGAAATTCACACGCGAACCCATTGTTCACACCTAACATCGATCGACTACCCAGAATCGCCTCGAAGACCAACCTTCAACCTACGAAAGCAATTCCTAAATCGTGATTTTGTATTTGTACTTTGTGAAAAAAAGGGGGAATGTTGAATGTTTTCTTTTTGAAGCAGAGATAGTGTCGAAATGTTTTTAAAACAATGAAGAAGGGGTTGAGTCTCTTATTGGGCCGGGCTGTAGGATTGGTTCCTTTTTTTCTTTAATTGTTTAGTTCGCTTTAGTTTTCATCCTACTTCTCTTAGATGGTTGGTCATCCTACTTCTAATTACAAACACATTAGTGATTATATTTTGCAAATCATTTCATTTTAAACGATTCAAAAAAATTTCAATAGCACTTCCCCTTCGTTCCCTGTATCGTACACATATGTGCGTACACAGTGAACAAAAAGAAAGTGTTGTCGAAATTTTGTGAACCGTTTAAAATGAAATGGTTTGCAAAATATAATTACTATATTGTGTCTGTAACTTGTCCAATATCGGGAAAAATCCGACTAATATTGTAACATTCCTAATTTTGAGAACATTATAGAATAATGATGATAAGGAGATTGAGATTTGAATATGTCGTATATAGGGCTGTGCTTAATGATAAAATAAATGGGCTTAAATTGATTTATAAGTTGATTAATTTACACATGGGCATATTATTAAATAACCACTTCATCATACACAGCTATACTTCTTTATAATTGCCCATTCACATTTCATTTCTAATTCTCCACAAACGTAAATCAAAAAATAAAATAGACCGGCCATTAACAAGAAGGAAAAGAGGAAAATTCAATCTAAAGCGAAGGATCAAAGCTAGGAAGGATTAATCAACAACAAATCTCAAATTCCTTATCATATCTAAGGTGAATAAAAATTCTTTCCATCTCTATTTTGTTTTTATAATCATGTATTTTCGGATTTAAGATTAAATTCGTTTTTATTATGTTTTGGATGATGATATGATTATGTTATTAATTGTTTGATTTAAACAATTCACTTATATATGTAAAATTTGTACGGTTTCATGGTAAAAACCAGGGGTTATTGATTTTAGAATGCCATGAAATTTTTTTATGTTAATGAAACATGATTTTGGAGATGTGTTTTAATTTTCAGAAATTTTCAAGCTATATAAGATTTATTATGAATTTCTAAAGGAAAATATGATATAATTGGGTTTAAAATTTATTTTGACTATTTCAGGGATAAATTGAGTCTGAAATTTTAGTACGTTTGATTACATGATGCAATTGATTTTTTGTGATTTTTGGAGATTTTTCCAAATTGATTTACTAGGGAAAATAAATTATGCTAAAAGAAGGTCTTTTTTGAGAAAGTTTGTTTTGTTAAATGGAAGGGCTTAAACGTTATAATTTCTTTGATTTAGATCTGATAAATGCGCCGGTTTCATTTGTAAAGTATTTGAAAAGTTTTAAGGCAACCAATCAAAGGATTACAAATAGGCAGGTAGTTGCAAAACAATTACTAAAAGTAGCTAAATTTCAGCCTTTACCTCAGAAAAGTTGGTTCCGCCTCAAATAGCAATACCTTTCGACTCCATTGGCTATGCCCCATCTCAGTCGAAATCATCCCAGTTGAAACCCACATAGTCAAAACCGATACACAAGGTGTCACTTAGATGGTATTTTAGGCGAAAGCCATGGTGTCGAAAGGAGTGTTTCCGATGGGGTCGAAACCGTTTTCAAAAGATAAGGTCTTGCCTTGTTTTACCGGAAGCTTTCGACATAGTCGAAACATATGCTTTCAAAAGGGTTTTTACAAATAGCTTTCAAAGAAGGTTGCCATACCATGTTTAAGTATTAGCTTTCAAAGAGGTACCTTTATCTTCAAATAAGTGCTTTCGAGAGTAATGGTTTCGACCAAGTCGAAACCCAGTCGCCACTTTCCTTCCAGGTGTATTGAAGCCATCAATGCCTTTGAAAGGTTATCTCTATTTTTACCTAAGCTAAGCCGCTTCCTAAATGCTTCCAAAAGGGGTTAAGGGTTTCGAAGGCAATGGAGTCGAAAGGGGTTTCGACTCTATCCTTCAAAATTTTAATTTAAAGGTTTGTGCTTTCGAATTGATGGTTCCGACACCGTCAACTTTTTCCCAAAAACAATTTTATAAGGGTTTTGAAAGACATACTTTTGAATATAAACACTTTGAACAAATGATGTTTTTAAAGAATAAACCCAATGCTTTCGAAAGGGGTGCTTTCATTTGTTCCGATGCTATGTTTTATAAGACATTTCTATACCATCGAAAGGTATTATTGTTGTGTTTTGAAAAGAGGTTTTCTTTGTTTTCGAAGTAGGTTATCCAGAGGTTTTGAAAGAGATGTTTTAAGATATTAAAAATATGTAACCCAATCTCAATTTAAAGGAAAAATCCTGGCATAAGAAAATAAAAAATTTTAAACAGAAGTTTTGAAGAAGCTTTCCTTGATTTATAGGTTAAAGGGTTTGACCAGGATTTATATAAGAATGATTTAAAGGATATTAAACCACATGTGTCGGTATTATTTTGCTATTATGATTACTTCTTCATATATTTATTTACATTGTAATTAACTCATAATGGTACTTTGGGGAAGGGCAGAATAACCAGTTAGGTTGATCCAGTTGTGAATATAACTTAAGAAATGTTGAAATATTAATTAAAGATATCGGCAGAGACCAATAGGTTTACAGTAAGACCATGAAAACTTTCTATAACTAAAGATATTGGTAGGGGCCAATAGGTTCATAGTCAACCCATGAAAACTATGATTTGGTATTGGAAGGGGCCAATAGGTTTATAGTTAGCCCATGAAAACTATATCCGGATTAAGATATTGACAGACAGTCAATAGATTCCTAGTTAGCCCATAAAAACTAGAATAAAAGAAAAGATATTGGAGTTACCAACAGGTTCTTAGTGATCCCATAAAAACTATGAAATCAAACAAACATCCATAAACATTTAACTGGTTAATACTGACTGATGTGCACGTAAATGTGCATATTTTTACCACCATATTTAATCTATTTAAATGAAATAAATGATCATATCGGGTATTTTAACCTGTTTAAACCAAAATTCAAATTATTTTCAAATTGTCACATATTCATCTTCATATAGGGGTAAAATGGTCATTTATGTGCATTTATTAAATTGTGAAAATTTACTTGGAATTTTCTATGTTGTTTTGTAGGAAATTTGGTGAATTTTACAAGTGGCTTCATGATAATATATGCATGCACAAGAGTGAAGAGAACAAATGAAGATGGAAATAATTCAAAGTGAAGATAATGGAGGACCCCACCTACCCACCTATCTTAATGTACAAATTAGAGGCTAATGCACATGCTTATGGAATTAATGGCTTCATGTACACTTAAATGAGGATTATTTGAAGCTAATGATTACTTGGCCTCCACACTTCCTAAGAGGGTATTTTGGGCATCCCCTAAAATATGAATTAGGGTTTAAGACATGTATATATACCCCTTATGTTTCATGTAACTCTTCTCCTTCCTTAGTCTCTCTTTAGATTAGTTTAGGCTCAAAATAAAAAGACAAGCTCTCTTTCTCTTTTCATGGCTACTTAGCCATTTTTATTTCATGTAATTTCTTTTTATGCAACTTTAAATACATGCTCTTTTCTTCTTTTCTTGTTTATTTCCTTTCATGTTGTAGTGTAGATTTCTTTTATTTTTCATGCAAGTAGAATAGTAGTTTTCTTTCATTTAGCTTTCATTTTGCTTTCATGTTGCTAGCTACATTTGTTGTTTTGATAACAAATATGAGAGGCTAATCCCTTCAATTTATGGGTAATGAAGCCTCTAATCATGTAGCTTCAACATTTTGATAATTATAGTTCTCTTTTTGTGCTTAATGACAATGCTTGAAGTGGTATAATTTGTTGTTTTTGTTTTGAATTTGATAGCCTATATTGTTGAAACCAAATAGGCTAGGCTTAAACAATCACTAACACAAATGTCTCTTCATCAAAATATGATTATGGCATAAAAAAGTGAAATGAAATTCAAATTTGATGGTCTATATTTCTAATTAATAGTTAATAGGCCATACTTAAAATAGATTTCATTTTCAACTTTGTTGTTATTTTCATGAGAGTTAGTAAGTGGTTTAAAGGTTGTGTTATAGTTTGATGGCTTATGTTGAGCTAACTAATAGCATAAATGAGTCATACTTATGATAAACACATCATTTAAACTCACTTATGACCAAAAAAAGAGATCATAATTTCATTAATTGTTGAATTATATGATCTAGAGAGTGGATTTATCTCTAAATTGTCATTTAACTCTCATATTTTATCTATTTTTCTTTTGCTAGTTTTTGTTAGTTTCTTACATTTTTAGCTAATCACACTTTCAACTTTGGTTAATTTGATTGAATAGAAATTTAAAATCATTAATTCCCTGCGGATCGACCCGTATTCGCCACGTACTACAAGTGTACGCCGTGCGCCTGCGGTTATTTTATTTCTAAATTCGTTCGACGGATTTCTAAATCGATAGACATTCCGTCGTCGAAAAAGTTTTTGGCGCCGTTGCCGGGGAATTTGTCTTGATTTTATTTTCTATTCTTCGGATTATTTGTTGTTTGATTTTTGTGTGTTTTAATTTTTGTGTGTATTGCATTTAAAAACAAAATTGTGTTTGTTGTGTGCTTTCATTTTGATTTGTGTGTTAGTTGTTGTTTTTGTTGCATTTGCATATTAAAAAAATATATTTTACACTCAAGTTCATTTCAAAAAAGAAAAAAACAATTTCCATTTCATTTTCAGTTACATTTACAAATTTTCCATTTACATTTTGAATTTTAAAAAAAAATTACATTTTCAAACTGCCTTATTACAAACTATTCACTGTTTGTGCTATTGCTCTCTGCCTCACTCTCTCTGTTCTTGTTTACTACTGCTCCTACCATCAATTCAACAGCCATCTCCATCCAACCACACTCACATCGCTTTCATTCAATCATACAACAACCTCTCTGTTACACAGTGCACCACTGTGCCATTCAACTATTCTTTAACCCAAACCAGTGCACTGCTGCCGATCATCTCCATATACAATTCACTCCACCACATCACCACTGTCACTGCCTCAGCACACCACCATTACAACATACTTCAATAGCAAGCACATACCCACTGCTAATACTCTAACCATCAACACACTGCAAACATTTCTGTGAACTCTGGTTGCTGCCACCACCATCCCCTTACACCCTATTCACTACATACACAGCAGTCCCGACCTACTACTTCAACTCATAGCCACCCCTCAGCTATATCACCAACCTACATCCACATACACAAACCATTGCCTACTCACCATACAATCTGCTTTCTGACTTCCTCCACCTGAAAACTACAACAGCCATGCCTCAATCATAAAAAATTGCTGTGCTCTCCAGCATAAAACAATTCCCATTTCCACTACCATCAACAACAACAAAAAAACTTGTTGCCGCCTCAAACTTCCAACCATCAAATAGCACTCCAGTGCATAGCTACTTGCTATAACCACTGTCATCTTGCTCTACAAACATCAAACCCACCTCACCACTGCAACTTTCTGCATACAACCACAACCCCCCCTTCACCGAGAGTCAACCCACAACTTTCACCCAATCCTTCAAGTGGAACTACAACCTGAACCAAGACTAACTAACATACCCCTCTAAAGTCAACTTTATTGCCTGCAACTACCAATACCACATCTCTGACCATACATCCTCACCATCAACAGTCATCTCCAAATCATCACTAAACCGCCTCTGCCTCAACATTCCATCAACCCTGCTCCTACAAACATTTTCTGACCATTCATACATACATTTCCACAACAAATACAACATCCCCTTTGAACATTCCCTAATACATACATATCACAGACTACCATTCCAAACTCTTCAAGCATTGTCATCATACCATCCACACTTAGCAACAGTTCAAAGCATTGCCACTGAGACATTGCTTCACACATCTGCAAACATTTCTGCAATCGAACAATACTGTCCATCTTCATACATCAAAACAGCCACTAATCCATTCATCACTTTGCTGTCAACGACCATCCAATTACAACAAGCTCCTCCTAATAGTTCAACTGTCTCAACCAGATTTCTACCTGCTGCACACGTCTGCCACCATACTTGCACCAACAATCGCGACTGAAACTCCCAAATCCCCAAACCTTGACCACCTCTTCAGACTCGAATCACTCGCCAATCGAGCATAACTGCCTCGTCACCACCAGGCACCGCAACCCCAAACGAACTCCTCCGACCAATTTCCCAATCTCAATATCCAGCAAGCATCGTCAGAAATCCCCCAAAACCACTAGCCGCGACCACGAAATTCACACGCGAACTGATAGTCCATACCTAACATCGATCGACTACCCAGAATCGCCTCGAAGACCAACCTTCAACCTACGAAAGCAATTCCTGAATCGCGATTTTGTATTTGTACTTTGTGAAAAAAATGGGGAATGTTGAATGTTTTCTTTTTGAAGCAGAGATAGTGTCGAAATGTTTTTAAAACAATGAAGAAGGGGTTGGGTGTCTTATTGGGCTGGGCTGTAGGATTGGTTCCTTTTTTCCTTTAATTGTTTAGTTCGCTTTAGTTTTCATCCTACTTCTCTTTGATGGTTGGTCATCGTACTTCTCATTACAAACACAGTAGTGGTTATATTTTGCAAATCATTTCATTTTAAACGATTCAACAAAATTTCAATAGCACTTCCCCTTCGTTCCCTGTATCGTACACATATGTGTGTACACAGTGAACAAAAAGGAAGTGTTGTCGAAATTTTGTGAACCGTTTAAAATGAAATGGTTTGCAAAATATAATTACTATATTGTGTCTGTAACTTGTCCAATATAAGGAAAAATCCGACTAAGATTTTAACACTCCTAATTTTGAGAACATTATAGAATAATGATGATAAGGAGATTGAGATTTGAATATGTCGTATATAGGGCTGTGCTTAATGATAAAATAAATGGGCTTAAATTGATTTATAAGTTGATTAATTTACACATGGGCATATTATTAAATAGCCACTTCATCATACACAGCTGTACTTCTTTATAATTGCCCATTCACGTTTCATTTCTAATTCTCCACAAACGCAAATCAAAAAATAAAATAGAGCCGGCCATTAACAAGGAGGAAAAGAGAAAATTCAATCTAAAGCTAAGGATCAAAGCTAGGAAGGATTAATCAACAACAAATCTCAAATTCCTTATCATATCTAAGGTGAATAAAAATTCTTTCCATCTCTATTTTGTTTTTATAATCATGTATTTTCGGATTTAAGATTAAATTCATTTTTATGATGTTTTGGATGATGATATGATTATGTTATTAATTGTTTGATTTAAACAATTCACTTATATATGTAAAATTTGTACGGTTTCATGGTAAAAACCAGGGGTTATTTTCAATTTCCTTTCCAAAAAAAAACTAGTTGCTTGCTAAGAATAAAAGAGTCTCTTCTAAAAAACCCAGGGGTTATGTAAAAAGAGTAAAACAGTACTTTTAAGTTTCCTTTCCAAAAAAAAAAAAAAAATTTCAAAAAAAAAACAAAGAGTCTCTTCCAAAAAAAACGAGGGTTGTTTTGAATTTGTTTTGTTTTTCATTTATTTTTAGTTTCTTCTTCGATATAAAAAAATGTATATATATCTTGTTTTTATTTTCAGGTTGCAAAAGCAGAAAAGGAAAGGAGTTGCTAGCTAAGAATAATTGCTTCGCTTTGCTTGCCAAAAAAATAAACTGCTTGGTTGCTATATATATTGTTTTTATTTGCCTTGCATTGTTGTTTGCTTGCATTTTATAAAAGAAAAATTCAAAAAAAAAATCCATTCGTAGTTGCATTGTTAATACACGTCTAATTTCAGTTTTGCATTTCATCCTAGATTTTGATTAACAATAACGATTAGACATCGATAACTTTTAATTGTATATTGATAATTTGTCTTCTTTGAACAATTTACTTTCTTGGTGTCTAGGCTACGGCAGAGCAATAATCAGTTATAAATAATACGGTGATTCGTAAATATTATACTGAATTGTTTCTCTGAAGGTACTAAAACCTTCAGCTGCATTGCTACGGTGATTCGTGGTGCACCGATAAATCTTGTCCGTTTCCTAGCTGAGAACTATTTTGTTTATCTAAGACAATTTGTGATTATACAATTTTGGGTTAACTTAGGATAAATCATTTGTAATTAATCCTTGCATTCATTTAGTTGCATTAGTTCATGCATATTTAAAAAAAAAATTCAAAATCCAAAATAAAAAAAAATTGTATATATTCCTTTTTTTTCCTTTAAAATTTTTAAATCCTTATTCTTTGAAATTTTTTTAAAAAAAAATTTAGAAAAAAAACCAAATTTAACAACTTTGAATTTTTAATTTCCTTTTCTCGATTTCGAAAATTTGAATACAACAACTTTGGATTTTGAACTTGATATATGCGATGAAGTTGTTGATAATCAAACAAAGGAAGACGAATTTAACGAACACGAGTTTTATGGACTTTTTGAAAATGAGTTGTTAAATTCCGACAAGGAAGATTTAAATCACCACTTTGAATTTGAAATCAATAATTTTGAAGAAGTTTTCAATGATAAATTTGAATTTCAAATTGGTGAAAATGAACTTGAATTTCAATCAATTGTTTTATCAACCCCAAAAATCATCAAAAAGGAAACAACTCGTAAGATTTTTAATAAAGCGACATTTGTTTTCCTAAATCAGCATTCGACTTTGAAATCATTTATGGTTTGGTTTTCCGAGCTTAAGTTGTGTCTCGTATACTTGACGGGACAAATGAATCGGTTTTTGGAAGACTGTTTCATTTACTTTTTGACGATATACTTTCTGATCTCGTGTAAATACCGTTAATTTTCATTTAAATAAAGGTCATGTTTTTATTTTTAGTTTTCTCCTTCCACTTGGGTTGACTGTGAGGACACAGTCAAAATCAAGTGTAGGGAGAGACTCATCATCATTTTTCAATTTTTCATGGTTTATTTTTAATTTTTCTTTCCAAAATTTTAAAAAAAAATCTAAAGATTTTTTTTTAAGCATTTTGATTTATTTTTAAAGAAACACTATAGGATAAATATATGGTTTGGTTTATTAATTGAAATTTTTGAAAATTCATTTGTCTTAACAAAAATAAAAATGAAGTTTGATTACAAATAACGATGGTTTAACTAGTATATAGAAAGATTCATATGTGTTAATTATGAAATACATCCTAATTGAAAATCTTTGTTTTAAAAAGTGGTTAATTTAAAGTAAAGGATATAACATTTTTTTTGTCTTCTAATTTAAGTGGTGCTAAGATGATTTTGCAAAACTCTCTCTTTCCAAAAAAAAAAATAAAAAAGAATTTGAAAAAAAAACATATAAAAAAGAACAAAAAAAACAAAACATTTGTATATATGTAAATATTTTCTATTAACACCTACGGTCGACAGGTGTACACACTTGTGTGTACACTCGCCATGCTCTGTACCTTTCTCACGTAAGCCCGAAAGGCAGTGCATGATCGATATATCTGGCCTCAGTTTATCTGAGCTAGGTATATATATAAAAATTCTTTTTAATAACGCCTACAGTCAATAGATGTTCACACTCGTGTGTTCACTCGCCATGCTCTGTATTCCCCTCACGTAAGTCCGCAAGGCAGTGCATGGGTAATATATCTGGCCTTAGTTTATCTGAGTTAGGCATATGTAAATATTGTAAATATCAATAGAATTTTCAAAAAAAAAAGAGAGTAAGCAAATGAAATCCAAGCACTATTTTAACTTATTTGATTTGACTTGTTATTTAAAAGAAATGAAAATACCAGTTTGATAAACTTTGATAATCAACTAAGGATCCATTTCAAATTACACTTTGTTATCAACCGAAACAACGAGTTAAACTATTGTCTATTTGTTATGATAACTTGATTTTTGTTGGAAATTTCGACGAGTAAATGACTTAAATTTTCAAGATAATGACCAAGACTTATATTTAACTTCTTTGTGTTGATTTAAGAGTAAATCCGTCATTTGTAAATATTTTCAAGAACTTGCATTCATCCAATTGTAAATAAATCTTGGATTGTGTAAATATTTTCATCCTGCATTTGGATTTTGCGGGTAGTATCCGCTGAAAACCCTCACGAGACAACACTCGTCTTACTAGGGACACCCAGAGGTTTAACAGCTTGTTGCATATGCTCAATGCAATCGTGCTCCCTACGAAAACGGATTTATCTTAGTTTTTCTTTATTCGAGGACGAATAAAAAGATAAGTGTGGGGGTATTTGATGTGCACGTAAATGTGCATATTTTTACCACCATATTTAATCTATTTTAATTAAATAAATGATCATATCGGGTATTTTAACTTGTTTAAACCAAAATCCAAATTATTTTCAAATTGTCACATATTCATCTTCATATAGGGGTAAAATGGTCATTTATGTGCATTTATTAAATTGTGAAAATTTACTTGGAACTTTCTATGTTGTTTTGTAGGAAATTTGGTGAATTTTACAAGTGGCTTCATGATAATATATGCATGCACAAGAGTAAAGAGAACAAATGAAGATGGAAATAATTCAAAGTGAAGATAATGGAGGACCCCACCTACCCACCTACCTTAATGTACAAATTAGAGGCTAATGCACATGCTTATGGAATTAATGGCTTCATGTACATTTAAATGAGGATTATTTGAAGCTAATAATTACTTGGCCTCCACACTTTCTAAGAGGGTATTTTGGGCATTCCCCAAAATATGAATTAGGGTTTAACACATGTATATATACCCCTTATGTTTCATGTAACCCTCCTCTTCCTACTTAGTCTCTTTTAGTTAGTTTTTAGTTTAGAAAATAAATCAAAGCTCTCTTTCTTTTCATGGCTACTTAGCCATTTTTATTTTCATGTAATTTCCTTTCTTTTTCTTATGCAATTTAATTACTTGTTCATTTTCTTTCCTTGTTCATTTACTTTAATGTTGGTAGTGTAGATTTACATTCATGCAAAGTAGATTAGTTTAATTCTTGTTAATTAGCTTCTCTTTCCATTAGCTTTCATTTTTCTTTCTTTCATGTTGCTAGCTACATTTGTTAATCAAATGACAAATATGAGAGGCTAAACCCCTTCAATTTAGGGGTAATGAAGCTATCTAATTATGTAGCTTCAACTATTTGTTAATTCATGCTCTCTTTTTGTGCTTAATGATGATCAATGAAGTGTTTTATTTGTTGTTCTTGCTTTGAATTTGATAGCCTATATTGTTGACACCAAATAGGGTATGCTTAAACAATCACTAACACAAATGCCTCTTCATCAAAATATGATTATGGCATAAGAAAGTGATTTGAAATTAAAATTTGATGGTCTATATTTCTAATCAATAGTTAATAGGCCATACTTAAAGTAGATTTCATTTTCACTTTCATTGTCAAGTTTCATGAAAGTTAGTAAGTGGTTTAAGGGATGTGTTATAGTTTGATGGCTTATGTTGGCTAATAAATAGCACAAATATGCCATACTTATGATAAACACATCAATTAAAGCACTAATGACCATAAAAGAGAAATATGATTTCATATGTGTTGAACTACATGATCTAGAGAGTGGATTTATTCTCTAAATGTCATTTAACTCTTATATTTGCATTTCTTTTCTCTTTGTTAGTTTTCTCATTTTTCTAGCTTAACAATCTCTCGACTTTGGTATAATTTGATTGAATAGAATTTTAAAATCATCAATTCCCTGCGGATCGACCCGTATTCGCCACCTACTACAAGTGTGCGTCGTGCGCTTGCGGTTATTTTATTTCTAAATTCGCTCAACGGCTTTCTAAACCGATAGAATTTCCGTCGACGAACCGTGACCCTAGAAACTATAATTGAGGTAGGTAGTCAGAATGAATGGGGATGGGTAATCCAGATTTGACTTACTTGTTTTGCATATCATCATAATGTTTTTGAAATACCATATTTTAAACATTGTGGATGCAAGAGCACCGTATATGGTTTTATAAATGTTTTAGGATATTAATGAGGGGAAAACCTGTTTCGCTAAGCGGCGTGGTCTCACTAGATATCTAAATGGTTTGAGGTGGTAGATTATTATTCATACCAGGCTTTTTGTCTGACCCAAAGTTTTTGTTTTTCCCTTAAACTCTCGGGTACTCAATTGACTTTGAGTAGGTTGAGAGTTAAGGTTTACAAGTGTTCTTTTAGATGAATAAAGCTTCTGAAGACGTGCAGAAGGCAAGCTAGTTATTAGAGTTCATTATTTTCGATGTGTGTTTTGATTGTAAAGGCAAAATTTGTTCTAGTTCCTTATTATATACTCTGATCAACCAAGAGGGCATCTTCATATGTCGCTCTTGGCGTATTTTGTATTAATTATATGTTATCTGAACGTGGTTTGTGTAGTGGGATTTTATAATCAACTTGGAACAATTTGAAATGGAATGTGGAAATTTGTTTGTTGTTTAATTTTTTTCCTATATCTTGTGTTTCTGTGTATCATTGTATCTAAAATCACCGTATTTGGTCGCCGAGGATTAATAACTATGGATGACTGCAGCATCTGTACCTGTTAGTTTTGGGCCTCCATGTAGGAAAATGTTACAAGTTGATATCAGAGCATAGATTTATGAAACTTTAAAAGAAACTTAAACCTAAAAGATTTTCCAAACATAATCCAATAAATCAGATAATAAGATCGGGGTTTGGCTTAACGCTATAGTAACGTACTTGTATTTGATATATATAGTTATATATATATATAAGTTCATATTCTCCACTCTCTTAGACCGTTCTTCTGTATCTTACTAAGGCTCGTATGTAGATTTATGAGAAAGGAGATATGGAAGCAGGAAACGGAAGAGGAAATCTCGGTGGAGGATGCACCGCAACTAATGGAAATGCTCGACCCACTACCAGGATGAACCCGGGTCGATCGGTTAATGCTAGTAATCAAAATGCTGATGCCAATGTGGGTGCTGAAAATCCACCAGTAGATATGGGGGCGATGTATCAGTTCTTTGTTGGTTTGATGCAAGCAAGAGCTGCTGCTGGAGTTGCTGGAAATGTAAGAGGAGCTAATCATGTGGCTCCGGTTGGGAATAATTATGCTTTGCTGAGTAGAGATTACACCAATTTAGGTGGAAAGCCGTTCTTGGGAACGGAGATTGCCATAGAGGTTGAGAATTGGTTGTTGCATTATGAGCGTATATTTACTGATTTTAGTTTGAATGATGGGCAAAAGAGAAGGTTGGCCTCTAGACAGTTGGAGGGGTCAGCACTACATTATTGGAATAGTGTTACTGCTGGAGTTCCAGAAGAACAGTTGACTTGGGCTAATTTTAAAAGGAGATTTAAACAGAAGTTTGTATCCAAGTTTGCTAAGTCAGAGCCAATGAGGAAGTTTATCAATCTAGTTTAGGGAGAGATATCAGTAGTTGAGTATGCTACTAAGTTTGAAGAGTTGTCTCGATATAGATATGCTACTATAGACACTAACATCAGAAGGAATGAGAGGTTCATTCGGGAATGAGGCATGAGCTTGCTAGAGCAACCATGACACATGTCTGTGATCCATGTAATGTGGTGGTGGAGAAAGCCATTCGCCATAAGGAGTTACTTTCTGATCATGCTAAAGAGAAGTCAGTGGAAAGTCATGATTCTCAAGGGAAGAAGAGAAAGTTCTTTAAGAAGAAGAGAGCTTAGAAGGAAGATACTGCTAAGAAGTCAAAACCTGAGATAGTTTGCTATAAGTGTGACAAGAAGGGTCCCTTTGCGAATGAGTGCCGGTTAGGAAAAGGAAAGAAAGTTGCAACCAAGAGGAATATGAAGTGCTTCAACTGTGATCAAGTGGGGCATTACAAGAATCAGTTTCCAGAACCAATCAGGGCGGACAAAGGAAAGGTCTTTGCTATTGGACAATCTAGGCCTACTGCAGCAGATAGGGAAAAGACTATGATGGAAGGTACACTTTTGATTTAGAGTATTCCAGTTAGAGTACTTTTTGATACCGGTGCATCACATTCACTTATATCTCAGTGTTTTTTTGATAGATTATGTTTGGAACCCACCTACCTTGTTACTTCCTTAAGGGTTGTGAATCCAATAAGAGGGTATGCAACTCTTGAGTTAAGCTGTGACCAGTTAGAACTTGATTTGTTAGGTCATAAGTTTACATGCAGTTTGTATGTTATTGATTTCATATATTTCGAGATCATTTTGGGTATGGATTGGTTGGGTAAGTATGAGGCTAGACTATTTTTCTAGGATAGAGAGAAATCACTGAGACACCCTATAGTCATAACCGAGTAATATTCTCAGCAGATAATTTTGACCGGAGTATTAGTACTTTGTTTTGTACTATGGAGATAGGAGAGGAGTTAAGTCAGGTTCGGGTAGCAAGAGAGTTTGCAGATGTCTTTGAGCCAGTCACAGGACTACCACTGAAAAGAGCCGTTGAATTTAGAATAGATTTGGTGCCCGGAGCTGAACCAGTGAGTAGACACCTAGTAGGATGACACCGACAAAGATGAAGGAATTGTAGGTGAGTTTTATTAGACCAAGCGGTTCGCCTTGGGGAGCGCCTGCGGTGTTCGAGAAGAAACCGGATGGGTCATTAAGGATGTGCATCAACTATTGTAAGTTAAATGAAGGGACAATTAAGAATAAGTATCCTTTTCCTAAAATAAATGATCTGTTTGATCAGTTGAGTGGAGTCAGAGTCTTTTCCCAGTTGGACTTGGCGAAAGGTTTCCATCAGTTAAGAGTGGCAGAGGACCGTATTCCTTTGACTGTGTTTCGAACTAGGTATGGCTCATATGAGTGGTTGGTGATGCCATTTGGATTAACGAATGCACCTGCTTTCTTGTTTATTTTTAGTGGCATATCTTAGTAGCGTTCAGCACTAAGTGTTACTACTAATCATATAAAAAGGTAAAAGTAAATAACTAAACGCGACTAAAATATCCCTCCAACAATTCGTCCTAAAAATTTTCGTGGCCGCTCAAATATCTTTTTCTTACCCTTAGCAAAATACGCTGCTAACATTTTTATTTCCCATCTTCTTTTGAAGAAGGAAGACTGCCCTAAACAATCCTCTTAAATCAGTTCCGTACCTCCCATATTCACTCTCTTAAACCCTTAAATTTCTCTCGTAGAAGTAACAATCGCGATGATAACACTAAAGAAGAGCAGGTCCCTGTTTGTCAAAGACGGTGAGATCGGATCACTCGAAGATATCTACCTCCATCGACTCGTTGTGAAGGAGTACCAAATCATTAATCTGCTCTTTCTCGGCTTGAAGGATGAGGTCATGAAAATTATGTCGGTACAAAAGCAGACATGCGTTGGACAGGGAATCAGGTCAAGGCGTTCATGGTCGTCGATGATGGTAATGGCAGTATGGTCATGAAAACAAAGAGATTCCGTGAGTATTTTATTCGTATATAGCACTTAAAAGAATTTTATTATAAGATGGAAAAACATTGAAATGCTTGTGTTCTCACTAAATCTCATTTGGGATCTGGAAGTATTTAAATGACAATTTTATTTTATTTATTCATTTTTATTTTTTGAAATAATTGGGTTTGAACTCTCCAGAACGATTGTAGATTTAACCGAATGCCCTGTTGGTGATTTCAAACTTATTTTTCCTTAACTAGGAATGATTTCAAAGATTACTGTCAAATATGCTTCCAAGAGTTCGGGGATAGAGTCAAACATTGGACAACATTGAATGAGCCATACACATTTAGTTGCTTTGGTTATTCAACTCGAAAAACTGCACCAGGGCACTGCTTTGGAAATGAATGCCCTACCAGTGATTCTCTCACTGAACCATACACTATTTCTCACAATCTCCTATTAACACATGCAACAGCTGTTCAACTTTATAGAAACCACTACAAAGTATGTTTCTCGTAGTTAATACAACTATAATGATTAATATTTAAGAATGTGATACTAAAAAAAACGAGTTTAAATTAATAAGAACTGGGATGATTTTATGCTTTAAGATATGAGTCTTGTTCTCATACATTGTGCTATTTTATTTTCAGTCAATATAGGGAGGGGAAATTGGAATCGTGCTGAATTGCACGTGCCTTATTCAGATTCACTTAAGGATAAAGACGCAAAATATAGGGCACTGGAGTTTATGCTTGGATGGTCAGTAAGCAATAAAGAAGCTTATACATATATATAAACCAGTTACGATTCATGTTTAAATCATAATATTATTATGTGGACTAAGGTACGTGGAACCGTTAGTGAAATGAGAATATCCATATATTATGAGAGAATTGGTCGGACATAGACTTCCAGAATTCAAAAAGGAGGAGTCGGACATGATAAAAGGATCGTTTGATTTTATAGGACTTAATTATTATACATTAAAATATGCAAAAGAAGTTACAAAGACATTTTCTCCGGCTAAAAGCGTCGATGACTCCTAGGTTGAAGAAACTGGTATGTTCAGTAGTATACTATGCATGTTTTGTGCTTTGTAATGTCTAATGTGATTCAAACAAGGTGCAAAAACAAGATTAGTATCCAAATTTAAATGTTGTTGAATAGTACTTCTAACTTGAGGAGACATACATTAGAGTGTGTGAGTATGTGTGTACTATGATACTCATTATTGATTCATCTTCTCTTTCTTTCTAACTTTTTTACAGCAAAAAACATAGATGACGTGGAAATCGGTCAATGGGTAAGTGCGACAACTTTTATTATTCTTCTTTATGTCAAAATATAAAATTTCGATCAAATGTTACCTATTCACGTTTACTTAATTTGATTTCCATCATACTTTGCACCAAGGTACATGGATATACATGGTCCCAGATGGATTACCAGATCTGTTAACTTATACAAAAAAGAAATATGATGTTCCTAAGTTCTAAGTCACTGAAAATGATCAGTATATTCAAATGCAGGGGAATCCAAAAGTTTTTTATTAATAAACATTATAGCATATCATTTATCAATAAATAAAAAAATCCAATATGATAGATTGAAGAAGAATAAACCTAAAAATAACTCTCCTTTCTCGTATTGAAATTTTATAGGAACAATGAAGCTTGATTACCATGATAACAAGTTACCATTAGAAAGTGCAATCTCCGACCAGGATAGGGTTAATTACATGATTCTTCATCTTAAAGAACTTCGAGATGTATTGATCGGTAAGTTAAAATTACATGCATGGCTAGACTTAAAAAAATGTACACATCATAACATGATATTTTATTAAATGGAAGTGAAAAATTGGGATAAAAAGAGAAGAGTTACATACAGTGATCTTATCTTGTACCAACGAGGGACCTAAACTAGAAGGATATTTTGTGTGGTCTTTGATGAATAACTATGAGTGGATGTCAGGATACACTAATCTCTTTAGGCTTCTCTACATCTACCACAAAAATAATCTTGCAAGAATCCCTAAAAAATCAGTCAACCGGTATACTAAATTTCTTCACTCATGAATATGGGAATGAATTCAGAAATTGGGTTCAACCTATAATATGGCTTATATTGATTATAGCTAGTTTTCCTAGTATGGTTGTATTTTCCATTTTCAGTGTTTATGGTGCTTTATCTAAGCATCACTACTTATAAAAGTTATGTATCCTATATGTATGAATAATAAAGCAGTTACCCTCGGGTTTGATGGTTGGTGTCTCTGATTCTGGTGCAGTTGCTAAAGTCATTATAGAAGAGTCGTCGATCAGTTTGAAGGTGTCGAGTCTTTGGTTAAGGTGGCTGGGGTTAATGGCAAATATTATAAATGCCAAACACATATTCTTCTTCTATTCTATGTGCAAATGGGATTATCGTGAGAAGAAATTTGCTGAAGTCCAAGGAATTATTAAGAGGTGGATACAGATGTTAGTTCTTTCAAGTAGGTAACCCTTTCACATGATAGCATATTGATGCAGCGCAACCTTTATTTGGCCAAGGTATAAGTCGTCTATGACTCAAGGAGGCGTTGATGAGTCGTCCACGACTCAACTGGACAACCAAAGGTGGAGATATAATTCGTCTACGACTTAAGAGCAATGTTATGAGTCGTCCACGACTCATAGAGACAGGCATGAGTCGTCTACGACTCAAGGAAGCGGTGATGAGTCGTCCAAGACTCATAAAGACAGGCATGAGTCGTCTACGACTTATGGAGGCGGTGATGAGTCGTCCACGACTCAACTGGATGACCAAAGGGAAAGATATGACGAGTTTACGACTTAACAAGGAGATGAGTCGCTCACGACTCAAGGGGGAGAATACACAAGTGATAAGTCGTCTACGACTCAAGGAAGGTGAGGAGATAAGCCATCCACGACTTATCAAAACTGGGTTAAGTCGTAGAGGCCTGGAGCTGGATATTCTGATGCGCTTTAATCCATGCCGTAGATTCTCCTGACGAGTTAATCTGAACCGATTGTTTCTAAGCCGCATCTGTTATAAATCATGAGTCGTAGTGTGTTGTAATTTGATAAGTCGTAAACGACTTAAGATGAGTCGTCTGTTTATGAGTCGTTTACTTTTGAGTCGTATTGTATATAAGTCGCTAGGCTTTCTTGTAATAAGTCGTGAGTCGTATGCTTTGTAAATAAGGAGTGTCGTTTGTATAAGTCGTAAGTCATGTTGAAATGTGATAAGTCGTATACGACTTATGATGAGTCGTAGGTCATAGATGATGAGTCGGAAACGACTTATGACTTAGGAAATTTTCTGGATTTGTGTTGTAGCCTATAAATAGGCAAGTGGTGTCATTTGTAAAGGTTGTTGAATATTGAATAAAATTCTCTTTGATTGCTTTGTGCTATCATTCAAATTGGTAGTTGAGTGTAATCTCCTATCTCCTCTTTCGGATAATCGAGTGCGCTCGATTCAACGATTGTAGAAGCCGATTCGCGGAATCAAGTGCGCTTGATCAACACTTGAAGAATTGAAGATCTTCGAACCCGGTATCGTGCGCGATCAACGAGTTCAGGATAGCTAGAATTCGGTATCTTCGGATCAATGAATTCGGGCAATTCAGCATTCATCAATCCATCGACTGCTACTTTCACCGATCTACATTGTTTTTGAAATATCCGCTGCGTCAGTTTGCTCAGATGATGCAGCGCAACCTTTATTTGGCCAAGGTATAAGTCGTCTACGACTCAAGGAGGCGTTGATGAGTCGTCCACGACTCAACTGGACAACCAAAGGTGGAGATATAAGTCGTCTACGACTTAAGAGCAATGTTATGAGTCGTCCACGACTCATAGAGACAGGCATGAGTCGTCTACGACTCAAGGAAGCGGTGATGAGTCGTCCAAGACTCATAAAGACAGGCATGAGTCGTCTACGACTTATGGAGGCGGTGATGAGTCGTCCACGACTCAACTGGATGACCAAAGGGAAAGATGTGACGAGTTTACGACTTAACAAGGAGATGAGTCGCTCATGACTCAAGGGGAAGAATACACAAGTGATAAGTCGTCTACGACTCAAGGAAGGTGAGGAGATAAGCCATCCACGACTTATCAAAACTGGGTTAAGTCGTAGAGGCCTGGAGCTGGATATTCTGATGCGCTTTAATCCATGCCGTAGATTCTCCTGACGAGTTAATCTGAACCGATTGTTTCTAAGCCGCATCTGTTATAAATCATGAGTCGTAGTGTGTTGTAATTTGATAAGTCGTAAACGACTTAAGATGAGTCGTCTGTTTATGAGTCGTTTACTTTTGAGTCGTGTTGTATATAAGTCGCTAGGCTTTCTTGTAATAAGTCGTGAGTCGTATGCTTTGTAAATAAGGAGTGTCGTTTGTATAAGTCGTAAGTCATGTTGAAATGTGATAAGTCGTATACGACTTATGATGAGTCGTAGTCATAGATGATGAGTCGGAAACGACTTATGACTTAGGAAATTTTCTGGATTTGTGTTGTAGCCTATAAATAGGCAAGTGGTGTCATTTGTAAAGGTTGTTGAATATTGAATAAAATTCTCTTTGATTGCTTTGTGCTTTCATTCAAATTGGTAGTTGAGTGTAATCTCCTATCTCCTCTTTCGGATAATCGAGTGCGCTCGATTCAACGATTGTAGAAGCCGATTCGCGGAATCAAGTGCGCTTGATCAACGCTTGAAGAATTGAAGATCTTCGAACCCGGTATCGTGCGCGATCAACGAGTTCAGGATAGCTAGAATTCGGTATCTTCGGATCAACGAATTCGGGCAATTCAGCATTCATCAATCCATCGACTGCTACTTTCACCGATCTACATTGTTTTTGAAATATCCGCTGCGTCAGTTTGGTATCAGAGCACTTGTTCTAACCAATCATAGTTAGATCGAGACTTGGAGCCTATTCATTTGAAGATTTGAAGTTATCAATCACGGCCGAGAATTTGAAGAAGTGGGTCGTGCATACTTTTGAAGTTTGAAGTTTGGATTTGTGATTTGGAGAAGTCGTGTTCATCGTGTTCATCGAGATTTGCAACAAAGTGGAAGATTTCGATCCGTTTCATTTTGGATCAAAATTCGAAAAGTGTTTGAATTTGAAGTGTTGAAGAATTTTTGAAGTTTTCAAGTATGCCGCCAAGAAGAGCTAATCGCCACCAAAACGTAGAAGCATTGTATCGAAGAGAAGAAGCTGATGAGATGGAACAAAGAATCAATGAGAATTTTAGTGAGAAGCTTAATGAAGGAATTGGCCGGTTAGAGAGGCTTATGACGGAGATGAATCAAAATCGGAGAAGGGTTTCACCAGAATCTAATCATGGAGGTAGTAGAGTCTCACCACATTCCAATCGAGACAGAAGTGTTGAAAATGATCAAGGGCGTGGGAGGAACGTGAATGATCGTGAACGGAGGAATGTCGATAGAAGGGATGAAGGTGGAAGGCGTAATGGTAGTAGAGATGTTGGTGGTCAGAATCGACATCGTTATGCATCTGATTTTGAAGAGGAGTATGATGGTGGTAGTATTCAAGGAAGAGGTCAAGGAAGAAACTATTCTGAGTATGATCACAAGTGGGAATCGGGGATGAAGACAGAAATTCCTGAATTCAAAGGTGGTATGCAAGCGGAGGAGTTTCTAGATTGGGTGGCTAATGTTGAGGAGATTTTTGACTTCAAAGGAGTTCCAGAACATCGTAGAGTGAAGTTGGTTGCTACGAGGCTGAGGGGTAGAGCTTTGGCATGGTGGCAGCAAACCAAGCTTACACGTGAACGAATGGGAAAGTCAAAAGTTGAATCTTAGGAGAAGATGAAGAAATTGATGAAAGCAACGTTCTTACCATACAATTATCAATCTTTGATGTATCAACGTTTGCAGAACTTGAGGCAGGGCACAAAGACAGTTAATGACTTTGCTGATGAATTCTATCAACTCATTGCAAGGAATGATATTATGGAAACAGAAGAGCAGCTGACATCTAGGTTCATTGGAGGATTGAGAATGCAGATTCAGGATATGGTTAATATGTTCGATCCAAGATCTGTGGCCGAAGCACATCAGAAAGCGTTGGCTTGGGAAAAACAAGGGAGACGAGGAAGTGGTGTGTTTACTAATTCTAACAATCAAGCAAAGGGTGTTGGTGGAAGTTCTAATGTTACTAAACCTATCAGTAGACCAGTGATGAAGGAGGTTGAGAAGACAAGAGTTAACAATGGTTTCAAATGTTACAATTGTCAGGAATTGGGTCATAAAAGCAGTGAGTGTCCAAAGCCAAAGAAGAGAACCATGATTGTGGAAGCTGACGATGAGGATGTTGATGGAGATTGTTCTAATCCAGCTGAGGAGGATGAACAGGATATTGCGTCAGGAGACGAAGGTTGTAATCTAATGCTGAGGAGATCGTGTTTAACACCAAAGCAGGAAGAAGCTAGTTGGTTGAGGAGTAATATTTTTCAGTCAACATGTACTATTCTGGGAAAGGTGTGTAAGTTTGTAATTGACGCAGGAAGCTGTGATAATATTATTTCGACCGAGGCTGTGACAAAGTTGAAATTGAAGACAGAGAAACATCCGAGTCCATACAAATTAGCTTGGTTGAGAAAAGGAGGAGAAGTGAAAGTGGATAGACGAGTTCGTGTTCCATTCTCTATTGGGAAGAAATACAAAGACGAAATCTGGTGTGATGTCGTAGAGATGGATGTTTGTCATTTATTATTGGGAAGACCATGGCAGTATGATCGAGCAGTACAACATGACGGTCGGACCAATAGCTACAGTTTTATGTTTGAAGGCACGAAGATTATCCTAGTTCCAAAGAAGAGACCACAAGAAGAAAGTAAGTCAGAAGAAATTGAAGAGCTGAAAACTTTATTGACTTTAAAGGAGTTTGTTAAAGAAGTTGAAGAAGAGCCGGAAGTATTCTTGTTGATTGGACGTGAGAGCAGTGAAGAAGTTGAAATTCCAGAAAAAGTTAAACCAGTTTTGAAAGAATTTGACGATGTATTTCCAGGGGAATTACCAACGGAGTTGCCACCGTTGAGGGATATACAACATCAGATAGATCTTGTTCCAGGTGCTGTATTGCCGCACAGACCACATTATCGAATGAGTCCGAAGGAACATGAAGAATTGCGGAGGCAGGTAGAGGAATTGCTTGAGCAGGGGCGTGTGCAGGAGAGTCTAAGTCCTTGTGCTGTACCAGCTTTATTGGTACCCAAGAAGGATGGGACGTGGAGGATGTGCACTGACAGTCGAGCATTGAATAAGATTACCGTGAGATATAGATTTCCAATGCCGAGGTTGGATGACTTGTTAGATCAAATAAGCGGAGCTACTATATTTTCGAAGATAGATTTGAAGAGTGGATATCATCAAATTCGTATCAGACCAGGAGATGAGTGGAAGACTGCTTTTAAAACCCGGGATGGTCTATACGAATGGTTGGTCATGCCATTTGGTTTATCCAATGCACCAAGTACTTTCATGAGAGTGATGAATCAGATTTTTCGACCATTCATTGGGAAATTTGTGGTGGTGTATTTCGATGATATTCTAATTTACAGTGGGAGTCCAGAGGAACATTTGAATTATCTTAGAGAAGTGCTGATGGTACTGAGACAAGAACAATTTTATGCTGCTACGAAGAAGTGCGTGTTCATGACGCACAGTGTTTTATTTCTGGGGTATGTTGTTTCAGAGAAAGGAATATAGGTTGACCAAAGTAAAGTTGAGGCGATCAGAAATTGGCCGCAGCCCAAGACGATAACGGAAGTGCGTAGTTTTCACGGGTTGGCTTCATTCTATCGAAGGTTTATACCACACTTTAGTAGTGTGATGGCACCTGTTACCGATTGCATGAAAGGTAAACAGTTTGCATGGACAGAGGAAGCAGGGAGTGCTTTTGGGAAGATTAAGGAATTGCTGACGTCTGCACCAATTCTAGTGCTACCTGATTTTCAGTTGGTGTTTGAACTACATACTGATGCATCCAAGGTTGGGATTGGAGGGGTGTTGAGTCAGAAGGGACGTCCAATTGCATATTTCAGTGAGAAGTTGTCAGGAGCGAAGATGCGATACAGTACATATGATGTGGAGTTTTATGCTGTTGTACAATCTATTAAACACTGGAGACATTATCTATTTCAGAAAGAGTTTGTTCTTTACACTGATCATGAAGCATTGAAGCATTTGCAAGGGCAAGACAAGATTTCAGCAAGACATGCATCGTGGATTGCATATCTGCAACAGTTTACTTTTGTTGTTAAACACAAGTCAGGGGTGACAAATCGTGTGGCTGATGCTTTGAGTAGGAGGAGTCATTTGTTGACTGCACTAAAGGTTGAAGTGACGGGGTTTGAAATATTGCCAGACTTATTTACTAATGATCCTTACTTTGCAAAATTTGTTGATAAAGTCAAGAAGGGAGAGACGGATGATTTCGTGATGGTAAATGGTTTTCTGTTAAAAGGGAATCGATTGTGCATCCCGAAGGGTAGTTTGAGAATGAAAATTATCAAGGAATTACATGAAGAAGGGCATGTTGGAAGAGACCGTACCTTACAGTTAATTTCACAATCTTACTTTTGGCCATCGATGAGGAAAGAAGTGGAGAGGTTTGTTGAGAGATGTCATATCTGTCAAGTTTCGAAAGGAACTGCGACTAATGCAGGTTTATATATGCCGTTACCGGTACCAACTAAACCATGGGTTGATGTGAGTATGAACTTCGTGTTGGGATTACCGAGGACACAGCGTGGTAACGATTCCATATATGTGGTAGTTGACCGATTCTCGAAAATGGCACATTTTATTGCTTGTAAGAAGACGGCGGATGCTGTTCATGTTGCTCAGTTGTTTTTCAAGGAGATCTATCGATTTCATGGATTGCCGGAATCTATTGTATCGGATAGAGATACTCGATTTCTGAGTCACTTTTGGTTGAGTTTGTGGAAAATGGTGGGAACGAAGCTGAAGTTTAGTAGTGCTTATCACCCACAAACGGATGGACAGACTGAGGTGGTTAACAGAACATTGGGAAACTTGTTGAGGTGTCTTGTTCAAGATAATCTGAAGAGCTGGGATGTGAAGTTATGCCAGGCAGAATTTGCTCATAATCATGCTATGAATCGAAGTACTGGGTTCAGTCCATTTCAGATAGTATATTCGAGCTTACCAAAGGGACCGTTGGATTTAACGGTAGTGCCACAATCAAAGGGGACAATTAAGAAAGCTGCTAATTTTGTTGAAGGGCTGACGGAGTGTCATAAAATCGTTCAAGAACGATTGGAGAAAGCAAATGAGAAATATAAACGAGCTGCAGACTTGAAACGATGAAATGTTGAATTTCATGAAGGTGATATGGTTTATGCGATATTAACAAAAGATCGTTTTCCAGTGGGCACATACAACAAGTTGAAAGCCAGGAAAATTGGTCCGATGGAAGTTGTGAAACGAATCAATGAAAATACTTATTAACTGAAGCTGCCAGATGATGTGTATACATCTGACGTATTCAATGTTAAACATCTTGTACCATATCATGGGGATGAGTTTGTTGGGGATGAAGAGTGTGCAAATTCGAGGTCGAATTTCTCTCAACCTGGGGAGGATGATGCAGCGCAACCTTTATTTGGCCAAGGTATAAGTCGTCTACGACTCAAGGAGGCGTTGATGAGTCGTCCACGACTCAACTGGACAACCAAAGGTGGAGATATAAGTCGTCTACGACTTAAGAGCAATGTTATGAGTCGTCCACGACTCATAGAGACAGGCATGAGTCGTCTACGACTCAAGGAAGCGGTGATGAGTCGTCCAAGACTCATAAAGACAGGCATGAGTCGTCTACGACTTATGGAGGCGGTGATGAGTCGTCCACGACTCAACTGGATGACCAAAGGGAAAGATGTGACGAGTTTACGACTTAACAAGGAGATGAGTCGCTCACGACTCAAGGGGAAGAATACACAAGTGATAAGTCGTCTACGACTCAAGGAAGGTGAGGAGATAAGCCATCCACGACTTATCAAAACTGGGTTAAGTCGTAGAGGCCTGGAGCTGGATATTCTGATGCGCTTTAATCCATGCCGTAGATTCTCCTGACGAGTTAATCTGAACCGATTGTTTCTAAGCCGCATCTGTTATAAATCATGAGTCGTAGTGTGTTGTAATTTGATAAGTCGTAAACGACTTAAGATGAGTCGTCTGTTTATGAGTCGTTTACTTTTGAGTCGTGTTGTATATAAGTCGCTAGGCTTTCTTGTAATAAGTCGTGAGTCGTATGCTTTGTAAATAAGGAGTGTCGTTTGTATAAGTCGTAAGTCATGTTGAAATGTGATAAGTCGTATACGACTTATGATGAGTCGTAGGTCATAGATGATGAGTCGGAAACGACTTATGACTTAGGAAATTTTCTGGATTTGTGTTGTAGCCTATAAATAGGCAAGTGGTGTCATTTGTAAAGGTTGTTGAATATTGAATAAAATTCTCTTTGATTGCTTTGTGCTTTCATTCAAATTGGTAGTTGAGTGTAATCTCCTATCTCCTCTTTCAGATAATCGAGTGCGCTCGATTCAACGATTGTAGAAGCCGATTCGCGGAATCAAGTGCGCTTGATCAACGCTTGAAGAATTGAAGATCTTCGAACCCGGTATCGTGCGCGATCAACGAGTTCAGGATAGCTAGAATTCGGTATCTTCGGATCAACGAATTCGGGCAATTCAGCATTCATCAATCCATCGACTGCTACTTTCACCGATCTACATTGTTTTTGAAATATCGCTGCGTCACATATCCTACTGATCCTATTCTTGCATTAGAAATAAGGTCTGGCATAGAAGTACTCTAATGCCATCCATTCATTTTAATATTTTGGTTCTTAGCATTATGGATCTACTAACTATTGTTGCTTATAGCTTTTATTTTAATATTCATGAGAGATCTACATTTTCTTTAATATCTTCATTGATTGCTTATAACTTTTATTTTTGTTGACATGTTTGTTTATATAGGTGATATCAATATTAGATGGACTACAAATTTCCAAAATGGGAAGACCCTTATGGTGCTAAAGGTATTCCACACACATAACCTTTGTTTAATTATGTAATGTTATATATACCTGTACGCATGAATTAGCTGTTGCCTGACTTAGTGCCCTCTTCAGTATATTTTCATGCTTACATGTATTGTCAATGGGTGTTTGTGTGTGTTATTCCGACAGTGTGTGTGCACTAGTGTGTGAGTGTGTGTGCACACATCAGTGAGAGCGAATGTAGGTGCATGTACAAGTAATTATATATATTTACTGTGTGAGTGTATACATGTGTTTTGTGTGTGCGTACACTTTTACGAGAAGGTTCGGTACACTTTTAGGTCAGTCATATTATTTTCATTTTATTTATTTGTGTTTCCCTTAGTTTCAGAGTTGCTAAGTGATCCGCTCACTCTACTCCTTTTTCTTTTATGCGCTTTTGATTTGATTTGTGATACCAGGTTGGACCATGCGCTTATGGTGGCTTTGAACTCAAAAGCATTCTCCTCGGTTCTGCATCTTCTGGTAAGTATACTTGGCACTTGTATGAATTCTGCTTTTTTATTACATATACTGCCTGTAGCTGAGTCAGTTTTAACTTCATCTTTATTTATGTCTTTCCCAGTATCCATCCCGCTTTTGTTAGCTGAATTGATACGAGTCTTTATGATTTTTTTGCACTCTACAGTCTATCACTGCACTTGCATTTATGTTGCATGCAGTTTGAGCATTTGTGTCCAAGTTCACTGCTTTAGCCTGCTGCCCTTTGGTTTTTGCTTCATTTTGATCCATACTTTGCACTGTCATTCATGTTAATGTCAGAATGCAGAGATATGCCTTAGTCAATGTTGTTAAACTGGGGCTATAAGACTTTGATTCATGTTTTGATTTTCTGCTCATACCGTTTAGAACAATCACCCTTTGTGTCCCTAGTCAAAGTGAACTGTTGGCCAGGTGGGATAGATAGTTGTCTATATGCAGTTCAAAATAAAATAGATAATACTACAGAAAGCAAGGCCACATACCATTACTTTGCAATATATATGGTTTGTGTGCGCTATTAACTGCAATATTTTATCAGCACCATGTGTAAGTCTTCCACTGTTATTGTGATCTTTACATGTAGAAGCTGACGGGCATTAATTTTGCAACTGGAAAATTGTATGAAGATGGACACAGCCCTGAGTTTGCTTTATAAAGATATCAAACATTAGGTAAGTAGTCCTCTGCCATAGTATCGAATTTGCAGTATATAAATTCTTTTTACTAGAACATGTAGCTCGTGTGTTTCCTAGTTAACATGTTACTTGCTAAAGAATGCTAGTTGCCACATCTTCTTTCATTCATCCTTCACGTTTGTATCATAAACTTATCTATGATACTTGGACATTGTACAAGCATATTAGATATAGACAATATTATTAAGTTTCTTGCTAGGTCATTATATAGGTCGTATCTCTTATGAATGTTGTTGTAGTTACTTGCTATTTAACTAATCACTGTTAGTTTTTTTACTTCGAGTAGATAGAATGCCAGTTATCTTAAAGGATGCAGATTCTATAAATTTATGGTTTAATAATTCCCCGGTTAACTTAGTCAATATTAAAACAAAAGGTCAAAACTGTAGATGAATTTAAGGTCAAAGTCATGGTTATGTGTAAATATATTCCGTTTAACATGGTTGAATTTAAACTAAAGTTCCAGATTACTAATTACAAACTTTTTAACAAAGTTTTATAAATAATAATGATGATGATGATGATGAATCAACTAAGTTTATAATAATAACAACAGCAGCAACAATAATATAATTAAGTTAATCGAGTAAATTAACTAAGTTAACCAAGTTAATAAAAATTAACAAAGTTTTGTTAAAATTAAACAAGTTTTATAAAATTAACTAAGTTTAAGTTAACTAAATTTTATAAATAATAATAATATAACTAATTTAACAAAGTTCTATAAATAATAATGATGATGATGAATTAACTAAGTTTATAAAATTTAACTAAGTTTATAATTATAATAATAATAATATAATTAAGTTAACTAAGTTTTAATAATAATAATAATGAATTAACTAAGTTAACCAAGTTAATAAAAATTAACTAAGTGTTGTTAAAATTAAACAAATTTTATAAAATTAACTAAGTTTAAGTTAACTAAATTTTATAAATAATAATAATATAACTAATTTAACAAAGTTTTATAAACAATAAAGATGATGATGATGAATTAACTAAGTTTATAAAAATCAACCAAGTTCATAAAAATTAACTAAGTTTATAATGATAATAATAATAACAATAATAATAATATAATAAGTTAATCGAGGTTTAATATTAATAATAATAATAAATTAACTAAGTTAACCAAGTTAACAAAAATTGACTAAGTTTAAATTAACTAAATTTTATAAATAATAATATAACTAATATAACAAAGTTTTATAAATAATGATGATGATGAATTAACTATGTTCATAAAAATAACTAAATTTATAATAATAATATTAATATAATTAAGTTAACCGAGTTTTAATAATAATGATAATAATAATAAATTTACTAAGTTAACCGAGTTAATGAAAATTAACTAAGTTTTGCTAAAATTAAATAAGTTTTATAAAATTAACTAAGTTTAAGTTCACTAAATTTTATAAATAATAATGATACAACTAATTTAACAAAGTTTAATAAATAATAACAATGATTATGATGATGATGAATTAACTGTGTTTATAAAAATTAACTAAGTTTATAATAAGAATAATAATAATATAATTAAATTAACCGAGTTTTTGTAATAATAATAAATTAACTAAGTTAACCGAGTTAATAAAAATTAATACGTTTTGTTCAAATTAACTAAGTTTAATTTAACTTAGTTTTATAAATAATAATAATATAACTAATTTAACAAAGATTTATAAATAACGATGATGATGATGATAAATTAACTTAGTTTATAAAATTTGACTAAGTTTATAATAATAATAATAATAATATAATTAAGTTAACTGAGTTTCAAAAAAATAATAATAATAAATTAAGTTAACCAAGTTAATAAAAATTAACTTGGCTTTGTTAAAATTAAACAAGTTTTATAAAATTAACTAAGTTCAAGTTAACTAAATTTTATAAATAATAATAATAATATAACTAATTTAACAACATTTTATATGTAATTGTAAGATTGGACTTTATTTATTTCATTTCATTTATAACTTTGATTATGTATATGACATTATTTATAATATGATATACTCGTACAATGTTGTAGATGTTTGATATTATATTTAAAGTCATACGAATTAACATAATTGTTTGACTATATGTTGTGCTTTCACTTGTGCAGGCATTGGATTTCCAAAGAAAGCAAGGTTGGACTTTTATGGTGCTAGCTTTCACTTGTGCATGCAACAAAAAATTATGGGTAATTAAGCGTTTTGTTAGCACCAGTTTGGTATAACATTTTATTAGTACTAGGTGTATAAATTTGTATACGAATGGTTATTGTATGTGAGTTTGGTCATTTTATCAAAAAACTATTGTATTAGAATAGTTATGGATATCTTATTTGATTATATGATTAATATGTTTTTTTAATTGTTTGAATATGATGATTATGTGAGTGATTGTTGATTGACATAGTAGAAACAAAATAGACCATCAACAAGAGATAATAGCATGACAAAATGGTGCAAAATGATCAACAACTTTTACTAGCGTTTCAAAAATGCTATAGAAATAAATATAGTGGCGTTGAGTAAACGCTACTGTAAAGTAGGGGTAAAGTTGGGAAGTCTATTGGTAGCACCAAAAATCCTTTTGGTGGCGTTTTTAAAACGCTACAAAAAGGTTTATGGTGGCATTTAAGAAACGCTACAATAAAAGGATTTATAGTGGCGTTGAAATAAATGCAACTAAAAATCATGGATTTTTAGTTGCGGGCTTTATCACGGCATTTATCAAAACACTACCATAAATTTTGGTAGCGTTTTTTGTGCGCCACCAAAAATAAAATTTCTTGTAGTGTTTGCACTGGTATTTATAGATGACGTTCTAGTATACTCTAAAAATAAGAGAGAGCATGAAGTTCATCTTAGAGTGGTGCTTAAGACACTGAGGCAGAATCAGCTAAAGGCGAAGTTTACCAAGTGTCATTTTTGGAAGAAAGAAGTTAAGTTTCTTGGTTATATGGTTTTGGAGAAAGGATTATCAGTTGATCCAGATAAGATTGAAGCTATGAATAATTAGAAGAGACCAGAGACGGTGACTGAGATTGGAAGTTTTCTTGGATTTGCTGGTTAGTACCCGAGATTCATTAAGAATTTCTTGCGGATAGCAGCACCTTTGACTAAGTTAAACAGGAAGGAGGTGAAGTTTGTCTGATCCGAAAAATGCGAGGAAGCCTTCCTTAAGTTAAAGCATTTGTTAACCAATGCACCGGTGTTAGTAGTTCCAAACGGAAACCAAGGGTTGGTGGTATATACTGATGCATGCGAAACTGTAACGCCACGGATTTTTCGCGCTCGAAAATCGACATCCATACTTTACATCGTACTCGAATGCCGTAGATTCGACCGTTCAAATCCGAGTCGCCGGAGCTTATAACACAGTTAAGTAAATAACACAGCGGAAGAAAAAGAATAATACATTGATATACAATATCTGATACAATATTTGATACAACAGAGTGATACAATGAATATCAATATACATTAGAGATATGATACAAGAAATAGCAGCGGAAAAGACAACGATAACATCAGCAGCGGATAATCTCCATCTCCAAAGCACCAATCCAGAAATAGCTCGAACTCTCAATAACGATGCACAAAGATAAGTAAGTGCAATCCATATCCAAAGACTGAACTAGCTCCAGAAAATCTACTAATCCTGACTATCTGAAAAACCCAACTCTAGACTGCTCATGTAGAAAAATTTTGAGCACCCAGAGTTTAGGAAAGAAACAATAAACTCCGGATCAGTCATGGGACTGGTGTGAGCAACAAAAACAGTTTATCTTTAAAAATGAACAACAAAAGAATTTAAAGTCAATTCGCAATGCTTTTGGAAAATGAAACTACCATAAGGCATCCCGCCACACACACAATGCAAACGCAGAATTAGAGCAGATTTCTCCTTATGATAGTCAAAGATGCTTACTATGCAAAACAAATCATTTTTGATATTATTATTAGTGCATAGTGTAGAAAACATTTCGAAAGTAGAATATAAATCTTAGCCAGCATAGGTACCATTATAGTATGCCTACTATAGCTACCATATTAAATGGCAGGTTCTACAACTAAAACCGTACAAGGCTCGTATTGTTTTGTTTGGATTTCCAACAAATGGTCGGGCAAAGGAACTTCCCAAGTAAAATAGAACGCCTCTGGAGCGACGTCCTAACCGGATCTCTGCTACACAAGGCCGGGTTACCTCCAGCTGGGTAACTACTGACACGAATATGTCATTCCCCGGTCGTTTGCGACCTTTTTCCCGAGGATCCTCGATTCCAACAACCACAAGTAATAAATTTGCAGCAACCACAAAGTAAGTATCTGGGCTCCATACCATGATACCACTCATAATCCAGAAGGAAATGACATACACTAAGGGGTCGCTATCCCATAATAACCTTGCTGCCACGATTCCTGTTTCGACTATTTCCGGTCTGTGAGGTCCGACGAAGTCTTGTCCACAAAGCTACGCTTTGTCACAAAGTCATGCTTTGGGTCAACAGATGATCAAAGTAATGATCACCAAGATAAATGATCAAACAAATGATCATATCACAAATGATCAAACAATGATCATCACACAGTAACACTCAGCATGTCACATTACCAAATTGGGAATATATCGCTGATAACCTTCAACTACATAACCTCTGAGCTCGTACATCTCAGAGAAGGGTGTTAAGCTAAGAGAATAAATTCTCCGCCACCAAATAGAAATGTATTTGAAAGAAATCGGCTTTATATCTCAAAGTGTAATGTCAGACATGTAACCATACAAGTCTGTTCCGGGTTCGAACAGAACCGAAGGCACTTCCAAAGAAGCCCTTGCAATAATTTTCTAATCACGTCCGGACTTCCCATCATAAAAAGAGTGATATAAATCTCTATACTGGAGCAACTCGGTGCAGAGACATTCGACAGGTTGTCCTTTCATTTTCGAAAATATCCAGTCTTCACCACCGGTCTTCAAATGCCATCCATATACGATGTATCACTAATTTGGAATGGGTTATATGACACAAAGGTCTTTTCCCGGCTAACCCGAATAGTGAGCGCAATATTTAAAAATATATGGATATTGGGATTTCAACTAAGTCACAATTAAACCCAAACTTTCTTCTCAAAGGGTTTAACAAATTACCATTTTAATCTTTTTTAAACAAAAAGATTCATTTAAACAACCTTCAATGGTTTAAACAATTTCCACATTTTAATCTTTTAAATAAAAGATTTTAATTCATAAAGTTCACCCAGTTTCACAAAGATTCATTCACAGATTTTCCACATCAATTTCCATTTCAATTTGATTAACTCGTTAAATCTTTAAATCAAAGATTTAACTCATAGCTTTCAAAACAATTTCATTTCGAATGGTTTAAACGAATCATCATTTTAAATCTATTAAAAATAACAGATTCAATTCATAGCTTTCAAAAAGAATTCATTCATAACTTGGAAAAACCATTTTTTCAATTCAATCTTGAAATTCCTTTAATTAAATTGGAATTTCATTTCTTATCTGAAAGCTTTTATTATGTGAAAACAAACAGTTTTCATTTCGAAAAATCTGATTCATTTATACGAGTTAAAGTCTTTGGGTTAAATTCCAATTCTCAAAATTATACTTTTAAATGGTTTAGATTCATACAAACACATTTATATCATCTTTAATCCCTAGTTTCAAATCATAGGATTCAATTTCAAACTTGAATTCAAATTTAAATCAAATTATTTAAAATTTCAAAACTCGATTAAGTTATTCAAAATAACTTCTATCTTTGAAATTCCATTTCAAAAGCTTTTCATTTTAAACCCAAATTTCCAATTTCAAAATCAACTGAAATTAAAATTTCAATTTCAAAAACATCAAATTTAAATTATCTGTGACTTAACCGATTTCCACGTGAAATCCATATTTGTGTGTTTAAAAGTGTAGTCTAGGGGTTTTACACAGTAGTGCAACATCATACAATCATCACAGATCAGAATACAGAAATATAGTTGATAAGCGGTATTAACTATCACGCTTATCGTTCATTCACAGATCACAGATATACATCACAGATAAGTAAATTTCAGATCACAACATAAATGAGGATGTATCACAAAGCATCATATATCAGGGATATCAACAATCAAGTCATCCAATAGAATCCAAATATCCATAGGTACGGTCAGTTAATTGTCTGATTAATTCAAATAAGATTAATTTCTTATGAATTACTAATCCTGGTTAATTAATATTAATTAATTACAAACCAATATAATTAATTATCCTTTAAATCATTTATTAACTAACCATTAATAATTAATAAATTATCCTTAAATTAATTATCCTTAATTAATCACATTGATTAATTAGCCCTTAATTAATTATCTTAATTAATTAATCCTTAATTAATAATCATCCCTTAATTACTTTTACCAATTAATTAACCATCAATTACTAATTTAATTAAGCTTTAATTAAAGATTTAATTAACTTTAAATCATTCTATAATCACATAAATACTTTAAAAGATAAATCATTTATCTTAATTAATCACTCAATTATCATTAAAATCTTAAATTTATAAGCTTCATAATTAATCATAATTAACACATAAGTTAGTTCCAAAAGTTAAGGTTAATTAAAAACAACATTTCATTTTAATTAACTTTTTAATCACATTATACTTTAAGAATTAATTTATAAATGATGATCACAAAATTAAATAACTTAAATTTTCTTTCAAATAAATTAAATTAAATCTTTGCTAATGCTTTTTTTTTATAAAACTGTTTTTATCCTAACCTTCCAGACACGAGCATTTTCAACGTTTCCCCGAGCTCGACCCGAACCAACTCGCTCCATCATTTCCTTCGAGGCCAACCCATAGCCGCATCGAGTATCTCTTCGAGTTTCTTCCCCGAGACCATCGCGAACTACTCCAGACTCACGACCATCCAGCCATGCACGTGCACACGGCGGCGCCGGAGCTCTGGCGAACCTCGCCTCACTCAACAAGTCACGAATGGTCAAAACATTCGAAATCCCAGATCAAAACAATACGCAAATATCCAAAGCAAAACTTCACCCATTGTTCGAAAAACTGAACTCGACTCTCCCCAGATAAAATCACCTCGCCCCATCCACGTCGTCCATGTGAGGCGCCACCACTTCGACTATACCTCGCCAACCCCCTTCCCTACTCTTCCCCAGAGATTCGTGCAGCTCGGTCAGACAGAGGTGAAGTAATCACCTCGTTTTCCAGACCCAAACAAACCCACAACCTAAACCCTAAACCTCACTCGTTCCTTCAATCCTTTCAATAGAAAAATTATTCAACAATTTTCCTGTTATAATCGATCTCCAAACTTACTTCATGCAAAGTTTCAGCATTCGAAATTTGTTTGATTTCTGGGAATTGATTAAAAAGCAATTTTTTTGTTCAACTAAACAGCTCCCTAACCTCAATACTAAAAATCATCAATATAGTTTCAAAAATCCTATTTTCGTATAAGAATTCATGTGATATATTTGAAATAACAAATTGTGATACTCGAATTTTTCATGTTTATATGTTTTCCTCAGAACTAAGGAACTTCAGACCTCCACTTGAATTTATTTTGCTAGAAATATTTTTTTTTCTACTTTGGTTTATGAACAACCAACATTTTGTATTTGAAGTCTTCAGCTTAACAGAGGTCAAGTGATTTGATATTTGAGTTTTGATCAAGTTTAATGCTCTGAAACTAAAGGAACATAAAGTTTTCATATGAACAGGCATATGCACTTAGATATGTTTATACGCAGGGGAAAACATCATGTATATATATATGCATACCTAGTAACTGCAACTCAGACTTCATAAGCAACAAACAGATATATTCTTAGTTAGATTAAATTGTTTACTCACTGTTGTGTTTGGAAGAAGAACAGAGTTGCTTCTATTTTGGAAACAGGCTTTGAAATGTTAGCTGGAATCATCTTCTTGATCTCTGGGTTGTGTTTAAGTATTTGCTGTTTTTAGTTTCCTGTAAATCTTCCCTTGCTTTTGATTTTGAATGATATTTAAGTTTGTAATGATATGTGCTTCAGTATTTTTTTTCTTTCTTCAGCTTTGAAATGGACGAAGCAAAATAAATGGAGGAGTTTGATAACATGGGTTTACATGTGATAAACCTTTGTATTGGGTGATGATAAAATTTGTGCAACAATGTATATATTTTGTACAACATAACCAGAGATATTTCTTTGATCAATGGAGGCTGAAATGATTTTTTATACAATTCGAATTGACTAATGTTGCTAGCATTAAATGTAAAGTACTTTGTTCCCATGCTTGCCTACATCTTTTTTTCTTTTTTTTTCTCGGTTGATGATAATGTTATGGTGGCTGAAGGTAATGGCATTAAATGCCCTGGTACTTCATTTCTTCAGCCATGACTTGCATTCTATCTCACATACATATTTACTTGTTGACTATGCAGTTGATTTGGGTGGCTGTAGATCACTTGTTTCCATGGTTGATGAGATATGTTTTGTGTGCTAACATTTATGTACTTTGATTATTTTGTTTTATACTTCATGTATATAGATATAAAGTTGTTATTTTTATTTGTTAATATTTGAATGTATTTCTTTATTTAAAGCTTTACTTTGTTTGTTTGTACATATTTCTTTTGCTTTGTCTTCTGACTTTATAAAATAAATCTCTATTTTATTCTACTATGTTAAATTTTAACTTTAATACTAATTATATTGTTTTTCTCTATATATTTATTTTATAATCCATTTACTTGAAATTTCAATTCAAATAAAATTTCAATTTTACTCATATATCACATATACATATATATTCACATATATATATATTAAATTTATATGATTTAATACAAATTTATTTGAGTTCGGGGAAACTCAAATCGATTTATCAATTGAATTTATAATTTTTTATTCAAAAATTAATTTGATTATCAATTTAAATATATTTAAAATTCGGGATCATTACAGAAACTGGATTGGGAGCAGTGTTGATGCAGAAGGGTAAAGTTATTGCCTACGCTTCACGACATCTTAGACTGCATGAAGCGAGATACCCAACTTATGATCTGGAGTTGGCGGCGGTGATCTTCGCATTGAAGATTTGGAGACATTTTCTCTTAGGGGAGAGATTTGAGCTTTATACCGATCTTAAGTCTTTACGATATTTATTCTCTCAGAAGGAGTCGAATATGGGACACCAGAGGTGGCTGGAATTTTTAGCGCTTATGATTTTGGTATAGAGTATACACCAGGGAAAGGTAATAAGGTAGCAGATGCTCTCAGCATAAAACATTAGAATGTGGTCTTAGCTATGTTGGCGGAGTGGAAAGATCTAGAAGCATTGATTACTTGTAGTGTGCAGTTAAGATCGACTGCTGGTTCTAGTCAGAGTACCGCCAGGTTGTCTTGTTTAGAAGTTCGACCGGTGTTGATTGAGGAAATTGCTTCTAAACAAAATGAGGATCCAGTGTTAACCGCGAGGATTAGAAAATTTAAGGTTGGAACTGAGATCGATGATCTAAAGGATTTTAGCCTTGACCAAAGAGGATGGTTGGGAAAGAAGGGACGGTTGTGTGTTCCGAATGTTGAGGACTTGAGGAAAGAAATTCTTGGAGAATGTCATCGGTCAAAGTTTGCGATTCATCCTGGAGGAACCAAGATGTATCAGGATATGAAGAGTAGCTTCTATTGGGAAGGCATGAAGAGGGATGTCGTCTTGTGGGTTCGGTAGTGCGCTAACTGTCAACAAGTGAAAGCTGAACATTAGAAGCCGAGTGGGTTACTTCAGGTTATATAGATTCTAGTTTGGAAATGAGATTCGATATTTATGGATTTTGTAGATGGATTGCCAAGGTCAAATAAAAGTAATGAAAGTATATGGGTTATAGTGGACAGACTGACCAAGAGTGTCCATTTCTTTCTAGTTAAGTCAACCAGAACAACACCTGTTTTAGCTAAGTTGTTCATGAAGAACATAGTTAGACTGCATGGAGTTCCTAGTAGTATAGTCAATGATAGAGATGCTTTGTTCACTAGCGAATTCTGGAAGAGTCTACAGGAGGTATTAGGTACCAAGCTTAATATGAGTACTGCATATCACCCTCAGACCGATGAGTAGAAGGAGAGTCAATAAGGTACGCGAAGATTTATTGAGAGCTTGTGTATTAGACTTTGGTGGATCTTGGGAGGATCACCTACATTTGGTCGAGTTTTCCTATAATAACAGCTATCAGACTAGTATAGGACTGGTGTCGTTTGAAGCTTTTTATGGAAGGCCATGCAAATCACCAACATGTTGAATGGAGACTAGAGACAGACTAGTCTTAGGTCCAGATTTGGTCAGAGAGGCATTAGAAAAGATTGAGTTAATCCGGGAAAGGATAAAGGAAGCTCAGTCAAGATAGAAGAGTCATGCAGATAAGAGGCGAGTACCTAGAATTCTCAGTTAGGGGTATGGTTTTCATTAAGGTATCACGAATGAAGGGTATGGTACGATTTGGAAAGTTAGGGAAGTTAGCCCTGAGATATGTAGGGCCATTCCAGATTATAGAGAGGATTGGAAAGCTCGCATACAGAGTAGAGTTGCTGAGCTGTGTGGCAGGTATCCATAATGTATTTCATGTGTCTCATCTTCGCAAGTATGTGCATGATCCAGAGACTACTATCCCTCTGACATGGTAGAAGACTTAGTAGTAAAGCCTAATTTGAATTTTGTTAGATGTGATGAACCACATTTCGGAAGATTTAAATTGACAATAATCCACATATGTCCAACTCAAACAATCCGGAACATAGATAATCAATGAGGTTAATTAAGAAAAATAAGAAAAGAAGAAGAAAACAAACACAGAATCTCGCAGCGGAATGACAAAATATAATAATCAAATAAACAGTTCATGAAGCTGTTTACTATACATTTGATTATAATTTTACACAACATTTATTAGAGTTATATATACAACAGAAAAAAAATAACGCTGCAGAACAATATGATGCAGGGAATAATAATAGTAATATATACCAAATCTTCATCTTCGTCCTCTAGAAAATGATCTTCAATGCGCTGAAATACTCAGGGCTGACCCGAGCGTAATGAAAAGACAAAACACTCGAGTCAGAACTAAAACATCCTTATGTGAGTAAAATTGATATCACATAACATGAGTGTAATAACACCAGAGATGTTTACGAGATTTCACATCTCCTATCCAATGTATATCGTGCGTGTAATAACTCAAGAGATGTTACGGGATTTTCCATCTCTTAAGGATCCATCAAATTATTTATATATAGTAGAATACGCTATATATACAATGTCTAATCAATAAAATAAATATTTTTCTTAGCGTTAAGGCTTTACATTAATCCCCTTAACGCGTTTTTAAGCATTGCCGTACATTTTGCATATAACGCCCCAGTAGCACATCGGGGGATAGGGATGCGCTGTGATATGACAACACTAAACCAAAATCGTAGTGGTCTCGTATAGGGATAAAAGTATGACAAGGCACGTGAGGTAATGTCCAAGTTAGGGCACTGCCAGTTCGGGTCGCAGGGCTGGTGGTAACGCATTATAGCCACGATCACCCACCGCGTCCATCCAATGTGTAAGGCTAGCCTGCTTGGCCCTGTAAAGCCGTCCTGTTTTAGTCATTTCAAATTGGCACAAGTGCCGGGGTCTATCCATCATTGTTCTCTTTCTTCAAATCCAACAAACGTACGCCAAATCCAACCACTTCGTTTGGAGTCTCCTCCGCTTACACAGTTGTTAAAGTGGTTCCAATATTGACACAGAGTATGCCAATGAGAGGCCCCGGTCTCTTGAACAACCAAACGTCGTTTTACACACCGGTTAGTACTTTTACATTTAAAAATTAATTTATACTTGATATCAAAATATCATATTAATTAGCTTCAAATCATCATTTCATTTCAAAATATCATATTTACTTCCAGATATCATATTCGGTTTGATATGTCATTTTTACTTCAAAATCCCATTTCGAATTACTATTTAGGTTATAACTTCATTTAACCCAATTCGCATTTAAATCCACAATTTAAATATAAACATTCCAACCTTGACCAGTTTGAATTTTAAGAAAATAGTTTGAAAAGAATTTTAAATAGTTTTAAATGTTAAAATAGTTTGATATAAAATGATTTAAGTGTTTAAAATGTTTTATAAAATAAATAGTTTGGAAAATTAAAATAATTTGAATATTTAAAAAGATAGATTTTAAATAGTTTATATTAAAATAATTTATTTGAAAATAGTTTCAAAGTCAAACCGATTCAATTCCAAATCTTCCAATTCAAATCATTTTCAATCTCAATTCAATTCAAATCGACTCAACTTCGGTTTCAATTCGAATTAACTTCGATTCCAATTTCAATTCAAATCAATTTCAATTTTGATTTCTATTAATTTCAATTCAATTCTCAATTTTAAACTATTTCAATTTATATCAGTTTCGAGTTCACTTCCAGAATATCAACTTAAATCATTTAAATCAAACTTAACTTTGATGCTCAATTTAATGTTCAAATCTTTAAAATAATTCAATTCCAAGTTCAAATTTGAAATATCCATTTAAATTACTTATTGCTTGGGTTTATTTCCAAGTTCAAATAAAAGTTCAAATCTTTTAACAAATCAATTTCCATATATTTCAATTATAACTTCAAATTTCAAATTCGATTATTTAAACAATTCCTGTTAAGAAGTTTCAATTTCAACATTTCGAGCTCAAGTTCGAAAATAATTCAATTTCCATAAATTCGATTTTTATTTCTTTAAATCAAAACCATTTAAATAATTTCAAATCAGAAATTTTAAAATCATTTAATATAACTAATCCGGTGTCCGTATATAATTTTCTATCTATGACCAAGTGATCGGTTATTTCGATTTAATTTCAGGGATGGATATATATCATTTCATTCCAAATCAAGGTGTCGTAGGTATATATCATTTCAACTTATTTCTTAATTTATTCAAAATAATTCAAATAATAATTTATATACTGTCAATTAATTTACATCGTGATACAGGATATATAAAATAAATAAACATCCAATCATCCAAAATCTCAACTAATTGGCATCCATCACAATCAATCATCCATACAGTTAATAAATCACAACAATTAACTAATTATCGATAATCGAGAATTTTCTAGCAGTTTAATTCTAATTTCAATTTAACTATTGTTCAAAATTTCTAACATATAATTCCTATATTGATTTCCATATCGGTTAAATTTACCAAACCACAATCAATAAATTAAATCACTTCAGGGTTTCAATTTAACTAACGTAAAAATAATTTAGTCATTCGTGAGCATTTAAAACACTCACCTTTTATTTGAAACTGAAAATATTTCAGCTTCAAATAAATTCCAATTTAATTCCATGGCGTAGACGACGTCGATTCGAATCCACTACGACTCGTTTCGCCCAAAACGGATCACGTATGCAAAATTTATGATTTTTATTAGTATAACGATTAATTAAACATATAATTAACTAATTTAATTTACTAAATAAAAAAACCTTCTTCCACACATTCATTCAACATCCAGGCACGCTCAGAAACCCACCACGCGACCATGCTCCTCGAGACGCGCCACCACATCGACGACCGGATCACCATCTGAAAGCACCCACGCACGCGCCTCATGCCGCTCCACCACCGCCGCAAATGCCGCCCCATCCAACGCCACCATCCACGTGCAAATCGAGGAAAAATTGACTTCGAGCAACATTCTGGCGATTTCGTGCAAGTTGGTGACGTTCCAACCGTACCACGTGTAGAGCTCGTCGAGCTCTACATTTTCCTTTTTGGGGTCGAACGATTTCGATGCGTGGATTGAGAGGAATCGATGAAGAAAGATGTAGGAAATACGGATTACAGATCTTAAGGCAGAATTAACACTAGAGGGGGTGTGAATAGTGTTTAATTAATAATGTTAAATTAATTTTATGAATCATTTTGAAATCTTTTCAAGTTAAAAATTCAAACAGATGAAATTCACAAACACAGAGACAATCACAGAATCAGACACATATGCAAATAGTAAATAAAAGCAGTAAAGGAAAGAACACACCGAAATTTTATACTGGTTCGGAGTTACCTTACATCTAGTCCCACACAATTTCTTGTGCAGATTTCTTTTCAAATATAATGTCGATATTACAACCTCGATTTCAAGGCTACGAGATACACCCTCCTGTCTCTGAGTCCAGGGCAAACTCTCTTGATTTAACCAGGCTACAAGATCACCTAATTGATTTACGGGCTACAATCACACCCAATTTATTTACGGGCCACAATCACCCTGTTTCCAATCACACTTTGATAAAGAGAGACTCGATACACTTCGATCTTTCGATCTTTGATTACAAATAATTCTATAACTCTGAATAGCACCGAGATCTTTGAGAGAGAGTGGCAGTAACGACCCGACTTTTTCTCCCCAGAAAGTCGGATCATTATGAAGAAAGAAAGGGTAGAAAATAGAAAAGAAGAGAAGGAAGAAAGAAACAACAACAACGATCTCACAGCGGAACGAATAAATTATATTAATAACATAAACTATTACATAGTATACAACACTTTACAGAGTTACACAGCATATACATCACTTACTAGACAGTTATAAACATCTGTCTAGACATTACAACTCAATACACTACAGAGATACAGACACAGCGGAACTACTATATATATCTACAACGCTGAAGCCTCCTGCTCCATTGCTCCTCCACAATTCGTCAAAGCTAAACCTGAATCCCTTGGCTACTCGTAAAAATTTGAGTACCCAAGAGTTTATGAAACAGAAATAAACACTTGGGTCAGACATGGGTCTGGTGTGAGTAAACGGGTTAAAATTGTTTAACTTCAAAACCTTTTGAAAACAAAGGTATCACGTAAGACTTCCCACACATAAACATGGAAAAGTTTTTACCTTACGCTAACCAAAACATTTGATAGGAAATCCAGTTATATTATAATAGGGTCTAGGGTTTTCAAGTAAAATACGGAAATAGCTGAAATGCTTACATCTCACATTCCAACATAGTTGGGCACAACTAATACGTACGGCACTTATTGGATTTTGGATTCCATACAATGGCAGGGCTACCGGGGTACCGCCCGTCACAGTACGTGGCCTAGATCACCGTACCGAGGATCACTCCCAATCCCCTGCAACACAAGGTCGGAACATCCCTTACTGGATAATTCCCGCACAAGATACCTCACGGTTGGGATCAGCAACCGCACCACTAAGTCGAAAATAGAAAGGGACATCTAGACAGAGGTAATCTTGTCCTACTTGGGTGCTACCCACTAACCTTGCTGCACCTCCCCTGTTTTAGCCATTCCCGGTTTGTGAGGCTTGAGGTCACGATTACCTTAGAAAAGAACACATCACTTAGAATGCTCATCGTCCACCTGACGATGTGCTGAAAGCATTCAATCCATACAAGTTCGTTCCGGGTTCGAACGAAACCGAAGGCATTATCTCGTTACACTCATTTTGGAATCACCCTCAGAGTTAACGACAATAACCCTTGCACTCTGAATCTTCATCTTCACTTGATTCACGACCTATCGTTAATTTGGATCGATGTGGTATTCGGGTCTCCAGACCTGGAAATCCGGTATACGGAAACCCGATCCCGGTCTCATCGAAATCCAAAGCGTATCTTTTAAGGCCAAGTTGTTTTAAAGGTTAAAACAATTCAATTCATTATCTTTATACACAAAGAAAGATAATTCCCAACAGATAATCAACATTATCAGATAATCCATACAATTCAACTAACATCCATATCATACAGCATATATCTCATCAGAGATATCAATCAATGCAAAGCATTTAGTATTATCATCCATCCATAAGTAATGATTTATATCATCTCTAATTAATTTAAAGTGAATTAAATTAATTACTTCATTTTATAAATCCTTCTTACTTAACCATTAATTAATTACAAATTAATTAATTATCCTCTAATTACCTTTTTCAATTAATCATCTTTGATTAATTATCTTTTAATTACCTTCAAGTAATTTATCCTTAATTAATTACTCAAATTAATTATCCTTAACCACTTATTGTAATTAACCTTTAATTACATCATTAATTAATTAACTAAAATTAATTAAGTTAATCAACTATAATTACTTACATTAATCCTTAATTAATTACATTGATTAATTACTTCATTTATTAATTATTACTTAATTAATCAATTCTTAATTACATCATTAATTATATTAATTAATGATCCTTAATTACAAATTAATTATTAATTACTTAATTAAATTAATTACATTAAGTAATTAACTTTTAATTAAACAACATTTATTAATCACCTTGATTAATCTTCAATCAGTAATTAATTACCCTTAATTACTTCATTACATAAATTAATTACTCCTTAATTAATTATCTTTAATTAATCTCTTGATTTATTACAAAGTAATTTAATCCAAATTCCTTTCTTAACCTTAAATCATCTTCCATTAATTACATCCAGTAATTATCATTAATTACTTAACTAAGTAATTACAATCCATTTATTAAATTAAATAATTATTTATCAAATCATCAAATGTTTAAATTAATTAAACTAAATAAATTAACTTAAACAAATTACATTTAAACTAAATTAATTACATTAAGTAATTAATTCCTTAATTACTTCCTTTTTAAGAAATTAACCTTTTATTACTTCCATTAATTAACTCTAATTACTTTCATTAAGTAATTATCCTTTTATTAATTACATTCATTTATTAACTGCTAATTACTTATACTAAGTAATTATACTTTATTAATTATATTAAGTAGTTATACTTAATCAGTTTCAAAGTAATTATCCTAAATTAATTAATTATCTTAAATTAATTATATTAATTAATTATCCCAAATCATTAGTTAACGATCCTTATCTTAATTACATTCATTAACTATTCATTACTAATTAATTAATTAATTACTCTTTAATTACCTTCATTTAATTAATTAATCTTCAATTACCCAAGACTCAAATTAATTAAAAGGTAAATCGTTTATCTTAATTAGTTTTCTTGATTATCATTAAAATCTTATTTAATAAACCCTTGGAATTAATTACCATTAACTTAAGATCTTAAGTTTAAAACATTTTGCTTTTTTTTATAAAAACTGTTCATGCTTTTACAAAATTTTTAAAATCCGGTTAGCTTATCAAAACAGGCTCGAGCAAAACAACTAAAAACCCCGAGCTATCCCCGAGATTACTCGTGTCCTTTCTTCCCTTCGAGTCACACACGCAAACAACTCAAGATCGACCCGAGAAAACTGCATCTTCCCTCATCCAAACAAATCCAGACATCACTGTGCACACGTGCACGTGCACGCACCATCGCCAGAGCTCCGACCTCCGCCGTAACCTTCGTTAAGTCGACTACGATCTCCACTAACTTCTCGACCACTCAACTTCGTCAACAACGACGTAAAACGAAATCGAACCATCGAGTACCCCTGGAACCAAAAGTTAGATCACCGGAAATAGCTCGCGACGACGATCTCGTCCACCGAAAATTCTTCCGCCACGTTCAGAGCCGCGTCACGAACCCTAGCGTAGATTTCACTCCTTGCGATCACCTCCGGTGAACTATCGATGTCGAGATTACCTCGACAACCACCCCGACCAAAAACAGTTTTTAAACCCTACTATGTCTCCGACTAGTCGCCACGTTCATCTATAAATCCAATCCCTATTTTTCCTGTAATCTCCTTCCTACCAGCTTCCATCACGATCAATCACGACACCTCATTCATCATAGATCGTCGGAAATCGACAAATACCCCAAATTTGATCATCACAGAAATTATCTACTACCCTAATCTTAAAAATCACCAATTCTATATTAAAAATCATTATTTTCAAATGTGAACTAAGTTATGAATTCAAAACACAAAATTTTAATGATTTTTTTTCTGATATAAATTTATTACCACTGTGTTTCCTTAACTTCTATAATGTTATTTGTTATTTTTATTGGAAACCCCTTTTTTTTTTAGAAACAATTACCTTGCAATTTCAAACATCTTTTATTCATACAACAAAGCTTATAAATGATTTATCAAAGAGAATTTGATTTTTCTCTTTTGTTTCTAGTCTGTAAACATAGGAACAGAGGAATGTATAACATATACACAAGGTATACAGGCATGCAAGCAATTTCACAGCATAATTTCAAGTATAACCACAATTATATACTATACATAACATATTCCAAATTTTAAATAGGTAGTTTACTCATAGGCATCAACATGAAAATAGATTTTAGGTGGGAAGTTTGTTCACCAGGTTATAAAACAGAGACAGGCTTTAGGTTTATCTATATATATCCACTGATATAATATATATACATGCAATTCAAAACAAAGCATTCCTGTAAAAGCTTTATACTATATTACTACAACATTTTATCACAAGCATCTAAGTCTAGATTTAAAACTGTTTTTAAAATTCAAGGTTTACTCACCAGATTTGAATGGAACAGAGAGCAGAGCACCATTTTGACAAACTTATGATACTTTTAAACTTGATATGCTTTTGCCTTTGAAAACCGCATGCATGCTTGTTTGAAAAAGATGTAGACTTCTTTAATTTCCAGGTTTGAAAAGAAACAGGCTTGATTTAAAACTGCAGTTGCATGCAGGCTGGTTCATCTCAGGTTGAAGATGAATGCAGGCTTTGATTTGAAAACTTGAATTCTTGTTATTGAGACTTGATGAAGAGATGAGACTGTTTTGATTTAAGTTGAAGAAAATGCTTGCAGACATTGTTATTCTCAGGTTTGAAGAAAATAGTCTACAAGCTTTGATTTTGATCTTAATAATGGTTATAGGGATTGCTTTTGAAGTTGAAAAATGAATTACCGAAATCTGGTTTGTGAATGTTGATTTCAGATTTTAATTCTGGGAAATTTTACAGGGTGAAGGTTTCTTAGTTTTTGAATTTGAGAGGATAGAAGAATAAAAAATGAAGATGAGGAGCATAGGTTTATAAATAGGCTGAAAAATGGTTTAATAAAAATAAAAGAAATTAAAATTAAAAACTTGACATTTGTCATATTGGCATGCTTATAAATTAACACATGTCACTTAAAGTAATTATGATTTGTGATTAAATGTTAATATAAGATTAGTATAACCTTAGGCTTAATTAATTAGTTAATATGTACTTATTTATATGTAGATAAATTATAAAATAAATAACCCAATTATATTTATAAATAAAAGTTTATACCAATATTTTAAAATCCAAAACAATTTAAATATCTATCTTTTTGAATTTCAAAACTTTAAATTCAAATCCAAATCAAATTTTAAAATCAAATTTTAAAATCAAGTTATATATACAAAATTCAATTTGAAATAACAATTCTATTTATATTAAAAATCCATTTGTAAAAACAATAGAATGTTAATATTATTGGAAATAACACATTTGTCAATTTTAACTAATTTATAAAAGAAATTATCTCTTTATCAAGCTATATTTAAAAAGAAATAAAACAAATCCTTTTGTAAATCTTATTTATTATTTAAACTTAAGTTATAACATAATTTAAACCATTATACATTTTCCTTAAGTATTTTAAAACTATATAGTTAATTATTTGATTAATCTTTGAAAATCTTTATTTTAAATTTAATTATAATTCCCAAATTACCAAAATATATTAGAAATTGAAAATTATGTTTTATTTGTTAAATTTAATCCAAAGCTTTTCTATTAACAACATATACAATTATATATACATTATAAATAGAAAACAATTTAATTAGTTTTTAAAAGATGAAATCTACAAATTAAATATTTATTAAATCTGGATTATTAAATCAATCCAACTCTTATTTAACAATAATTATCAAATCAATTTAATTTTTAATACAGATTATTAAATTGATATTGCCTAAAATTCCGGGATATCACAGTGGCAGAGAATCAAACTAGAGATGATCGAGTTTGATTCACTTAGGATTTCGGTAGAGTTTTGTTAAAATATAAGAGAATATTTGAGTGGAGAAGAAGGAGTGAAGAAATGAAGAAAAACTAATTTAAAATTTGTTGAAAACAACTGGTATTTATAGAAGAACAATAGTCATGTCCATTCGTGAAAGGTTATGACGATAGACACTTCTTTTGAAAATTTGAAATATGAATTTCTACGATCACCATGTCGACATGGGGGTAGGGGTATGTCGACATGCCTATGATAATTTTGAAAATTGATTTTGCTTTTAAAAAATGATTTCTATTCTAGAACTTGTCAAAACAATTTCTAAACTTTGTAAACCATTTTGAATATAGTTTAAACTTATAAAAGAGATTTAAAAAGTAATCTTAAAAATATATAATCTAAAAGTAATAGAAGATCAATATAAATATTTTGAGATAAAAGATAAAACCATTAAAACCAGGAGATAGTTTAAAAACAAGAAATGATTTTAAAATTTAAAAATAGTTAAGGCTAAAATATTTAAACCTAGAGAGATGACTTTAAAAGGATAGTTTTGAAAAAAGTCTTAAAATTAAATCATTTTGAAAATTTTGTGGATTCCATTCCACTAGAGAAGGTTGTGGGTTCCATCCCACTAAAGAGGTCGTGGGTTCCATCCCACTATTAAAGCGAGAAGGTGGATTCCATTCCACAATTAAAATACGAATAAAGATTTTAGTGCTATTATGAAGTTTTAACATAAATCTAGACTCTATTACTTATCTTGATATCTTGAACTCTTGAACTCTTGATACTCATGAATCTTCAGTCTTGATTTCTTCAATCTTGAATTTGTCAGTCTTGAATCTCTATACTCAGTCTTGAATCTTTATACCCAGTCTTGAATCTTTATGCTGTACAGTCTTCATTCTCAGTACCTGCATATATATATATATATATCCTGCATATACATATATATCTAGACAAGAATATTAGTATTTATATTTTATAACAAGTCCTAAGGTTGTTGTCATTAAAACCATCATCTCATGAACTAACAATCTCCCCCTTTTTGATGATGACAACCTTTGTTTATAAAATCTACTCCACCAAACTCTGATTCTACTCTGACCCCCCCTATTCCAACAACTCCCCCTTATTCTAAGCCTCTCTAACAACCTAACTATCCTATTTTACAATTCTCTCCCTTTATCATCAACAAAAACTAAGCCTAAACTACATAACTCCCCCTTAAACTGATGCAGCGCGAGCTACAAAGTTACAAGGTTTGAGTCGCCCACGACTTAACGTAAGCCCACGACTTAACGTAAGCCCACGACTTAACGTAAGTCGCCCACGACTTAAAGAAGAAACTTCACGACCTAACTAGTTGATAAGTCGAACCCGACCTAACAGGGCAAGAGATAAAGGGCTACGACCTAAGGAAAGTGAAGGCTTAAGTCGTCTACGACCTAACGAGTTAAAGAGAAAGACACTGGAACGACCTAACATACTGTTAAGTCGTATGCGAGCTAACGAGATGAAGGAAAAGGTGCTACGACCTAAAAAGAAGCGACTTATGTTAGGTCGCAGGAAAATGGAATGACCTAAGTTAGGTCGCGAGAAGATGTGGAGAGATAGGTCGCTCGCTATAAGTCGCGAAGTCTTAAGTCGCGAGGACTTAGGTCGTGAAGGCTTAGGTCGCAAAGACTTAGGTCGCGCAGTTTTTATGAAGCCGCTCTTTTAAGTCGCTGATGAAGGGATGCCGTTCATTTTAGGTCGCTCGCTCCAGATGCCGTTGATTATGTTAAGTCGCGGAGAATGTTATGTCGCTGCTGTTGAGTCGCTGGGCCTGTTAAGTCGTAGGTCGCAGGTTATAGGTCGGAAACGACCTAAGTGTTGTAAATTCGTGATGTGTTGTATGTGTTGCTTTGTTAAGTCGCTATGATCTATATGTTGTATTGTTTCTTTGTACTTGTTGTTAAGTCGTTCTGTTATAAGTCTTAAGTCGTGATGTTTGTGTTGTGATCTGATAAGTCGTGAACGACTTATGGAAAGCCGTATACTTTTGAGTCGTCTATTTTAGGTCGTGGTGTTATAAGTCGTACACGACTTAAGAGTTGTACAGATTTGTGTTGAGATTTGTAACTTCTATAAATAGGCCGGTGGTGCCATTTGTAATAGTTTAGTTGATTTGAAATAAAACTCTTGTTTTGTTAGCTTTGTGCTTTCACCCAATTGGTAGTTGAGTGTAATCTCCTATCTCCTCTTTCGGTTAATCGAGTGCGCTCGACTCAACGACTGCAAAAGCCGATTCACGGAATCTAGTGCGCTAGATCAACGTGCGAAGAATCGCAGATCTTTGAACCCGGTATCGTGTGCGATCAACGAGTTCGGGATAGCTAGAATTCGGTATCTTTGGATCAACGAATTTGGGCATTTCAGTATCTCTCAATCCACCGATTGCTACTTTCATCGATCTACATTGGTTTTGTATAATCCGCTACGTCAGTTCGGTATCAGAGCTTGTTTTAGCCAATCATAGCTAAATCGAGTCTTGGAGCCAATTATCTTGAAGAAGTTTGAAGAATCAAGTCGAACCGAGCTATATCATTCAAGCCGAGTTGAAATCGAAGAAGTGGTTGTTCATCGTGTTCATCATAATTTGCAACAAGGTTGGAGATTTTGATCCATATCATTTTAGATCGAAAAGTTGGAGAAGTGTTTGAATTGGGCCGTGGTTGTTTACGCGCCAAAGAGGAGTTGAAATTTTGAAGTGGACGAGTTAGCATAAGTCGGAGCCGTGCATCACTTTTTGAAGATCAAGGCCGAGAGTTACTTGTTGAAGTTGTGCATCATTCGTATCGAAGTGTTCAAGCCGTGCCTTGTTGAAGCCGAGCTAAGGGAAGTTAGGCCGTACATCAGTTGGTATCTTTTGCTTAGTCCAAGCCGAGAATTGTAGAGTTTGTGAAGTATTCAACCATGCCGCCGAGGAGAGCTAATCGTCACCAAAACGTAGAAGCTTTGTATCGAAGAGAAGAAGCTGATGAGATGGAGCAAAGAATTAATGAGAACTTTAGTGAGAAGCTTAATGAAGGTATTGGACGATTAGAGAAGATGATGTTAGAAATGAATCAAAATCGGAGAAGGGTTTCACCTGAATCCAACCATGGGGGAAGTAGAGTGTCACCACATTCCAATCGAGACAGAAGTGTTGATGATGATCAAAGACATGGGAGGAATGTGAATGATCGAGAACGGAGGAATGTCGATAGAAGGGATGTTGGAGGAAGACGGGATGGTAGTAGAGATGTTGGTGGTCAGGATCGACATCGATATACATCTGATTTTGAAGAGGAGTATGATGGTGGAAGTGTTCATGGACAAGGACGTGGACAAGGAAGAAATCAGTCAGAGTATGATCACAAGTGGGAATCTGGGATGAAGACTGAAATTCCAGAGTTCAAAGGATGTATGCAAGTTGAGGAGTTTTTGGATTGGTTGTCTAATGTGGAGGAGATTTTTGACTTCAAGGAAGTTCCAGAACATCGTAGAGTGAAGTTGGTTGCTACAAGGTTGAGGGGTAGAGCTTTGGCGTGGTGGAAGCAAACCAAACTTACACGTGAACGGATGGGGAAGTCAAAGGTTGAATCATGGGAAAATATGAGGAAAATGATGAAAGCCACATTCTTACCTTATAACTATCAGTCGCTTATGTATCAGAGGTTGCAAAACTTGAGGCAAGGAACGAAGTCTGTTAATGACTATGCTGATGAATTCTATCAACTGATTGCAAGAAACTATATCATGGAGACAGAGGAACAGTTAACAGCTAGATTTGTTGGGGGGTTGCGAATGCAGATACAGGATATGGTTAACATGTTTGACCCCAGATCAGTTGCTGAAGCACACCAGAAGGCGTTAGCTTGGGAGAAACAGGGAAGACGAGGAGGTGGTGTGTTTACAAATTCCAACAATCCAGTGAAGGGTGTTAGTGGAAGTTCTAATGTTTCAAAAGCTGTTGCAAAACCAGTTGTGAATGTGGTTGGGAAGACGAAAATCAATAATGGTTTCAAGTGTTATAATTGCCAAGAAATGGGCCACAAAAGTAGCGAATGTCCAAAGCCGAAGAAGAGAGCTATGATAGCGGAGGTAGAGGATGAGGATGAAGAAGCTGAATGTTCCAATTCACCACCTGATGAGGAGGAAGAAGAAGTGTCAGGAGACGAAGGTTGTAATCTGATGATGAGAAGGTCTTGTTTGACACCAAAGCTAGAGGAGAATTGTAGTTGGTTGAGAAGCAATATATTTTAGTCGACATGTACTATTCTGGGGAAAGTTTGCAAATTTGTTATTGATGCTGGAAGCTGTGATAATATAATTTCGTCAGAGGCTGTGAGGAAGTTGGCATTGAAGACTGAGAAACATCCGAAACCGTACAAGTTGGCTTGGTTAAGGAAAGGCGGGGAGGTGAAGGTTGGACGAAGGGCTTGTGTGAATTTTTCAATTGGAAAGAAATACAAGGATGAAATTTGGTGCGATGTGGTAGATATGGATGTCTGTCATTTGTTGCTGGGGAGACCGTGGCAATATGATAGGGCGGTGCAACATGATGGGCGTACCAACAGTTACAGTTTCATGTTTGAAGGCACAAAGATTACTCTAGTTCCAAAGAAGCGACAACAGGAGGAAAAAAAGTTGGAGGAGATTGAAGAGCTTAAAACTTTGTTATCTTTAAAGGAATTTGTGAAGGAAGTAGAGGAGGAGCCTGAAGTATTTTTATTGATCGGACGGGAGAGTCAGGAAGTGGTGGAAATACCAGAAGAAGTAAAACCAGTACTGGAAGAGTTTGACGATGTATTTCCAGAGGAGTTGCCAACGGAGTTACCGCCGCTGAGGGACATTCAACATCAAATTGATCTTGTTCCAGGAGCTGTGTTACCTCACAGACCACACTACAGAATGAGTCCAAAAGAGCATGAGGAGTTGCGAAGGCAGGTGGAAGAATTGCTTGAACATGGGCGTGTTCAGGAGAGTTTAAGTCCTTGTGCTGTACCAGCTTTATTGGTACCCAAAAAGGATGGAACATGGAGGATGTGCACTGATAGTCGCGCACTGAATAAGATTACTGTGAGATACAGATTTCCAATGCCGAGACTTGATGATTTGTTGGATCAGTTGAGTGGGGCTACTATCTTTTCAAAGATTGATTTGAAAAGCGGATATCATCAAATTCGTATAAGACCAGGAGATGAATGGAAGACAGCATTCAAGACGAGCGAAGGATTATATGAATGGCTGGTCATGCCGTTTGGTCTTTCGAATGCACCTAGTACATTTATGCGGGTGATGAACCAAATTTTTAGACCTTTTATTGGGAAGTTTGTAGTAGTGTATTTTGATGATATACTGATATATAGTAGAAGCTCAGAAGAACATTTGCAACATCTGAAGGAAGTGTTGATGGTATTGCGACAGGAACAATTTTATGCTGCGACGAAGAAATGCGTGTTCATGACGCATAGTGTTTTATTCTTGGGATATGTTATTTCGGGAGGAGGAATACAGGTTGATCAGAATAAAGTTGAAGCAGTCAGAAATTGGCCACAACCCATAATGATAACCGATGTTAGAAGTTTTCATGGTTTGGCATCATTCTACCGAAGGTTTATTCCACACTTTAGTAGTGTGATGGCACCTGTTACAGATTGTATGAAGGGTAAACAGTTTTCATGGTCAGAGGAAGCAGAGGATGCTTTTGGGAAGATCAAGGAGTTGCTGACATCTGCACCAATTCTAGTATTACCAGATTTTCAGTTGTTGTTTGAGTTACATACTGATGCATCAAAGGTTGGGATTGGAGGAGTGTTGAGTCAGAGGGGTCATCCAATTGCATACTTTAGCGAGAAGTTATCAGGAGCAAAGATGAGATACAGTACATATGATGTGGAATTTTATGTTGTTGTGCAAGCTATTAAACACTAGAGACATTATCTATTTCAGAAGGAGTTTGTTCTTTACACTGATCATGAGGCGTTAAAGCATTTACAAGGGCAAGACAAGATTTCAGCGAGACATGCATCATGGATTGCATATCTACAACAGTTTACTTTTGTTGTTAAACACAAGTCAGGAGTGACGAATCGTGTGGCTGATGCTTTGAGTAGAAGGAATCATTTGTTAACAACAATGAAGGTTGAAGTGACGGGATTTAATGTGCTACCAGAATTATTTGTTGAAGATCCTTACTTTATGAAGTTTGTAGATAAAGTCAAGAATGAGGAGACGGATGAGTTCATGATGGTAGATGGTTTTCTGTTCAAAGGAAATCGATTGTGCATACCTGATTGTAGTTTGAGAATGAAGATTGTAAAAGAGCTACATGAAGAAGGACATATTGGGAGAGACCGTACATTACAGTTGATTTCACAGTCTTACTTTTGGCCATCAATGAGGAAAGAAGTGGAAAGATTTGTGGAACGATGTCATATCTGTCAGGTTTCGAAAGGAACTGTGACTAATGCTGGATTATATATGCCGTTACCTGTACCAACTAAACCATGGGTGGATGTGAGTATGGACTTTGTGTTGGGATTGCCGAGAACGCAGCGTGGTAATGATTCCATTTATGTGGTGGTTGACCGATTTTCGAAAATGGCACATTTTATTGCTTGTAAGAAGACGGCGGATGCTGTTCATGTTGCTCAATTATTTTTCAAAGAAATCTATCGACTTCATGGATTGCCAGAATCTATTGTGTCGGATAGGGATACTCGTTTTCTGAGTCATTTTTGGCTAAGTTTGTGGAAGATGGTGGAAACAAAGTTGAACTTTAGCATCGCTTATCATCCGCAAACGGATGGACAGACCGAGGTCGTGAACAGATCGTTGGGAAATTTGTTGAGGTGTCTTGTGCAAGATAATCTGAAAAGTTTGGATATAAAACTATGTCAAGCAGAATTTGCTCATAATCATGCTGTAAACCGTAGTACGGGTTTCAGTCCATTTCAGATAGTGTATTCAAGCTTACCGAAGGGATCGTTGGATTTAACGGTAGTGCCACAATCAAAGAAGATAGTTAAAAAGGCTGCTGAATTTGTTGATGAGTTGACTGAATGTCATAAAATCGTCCAGGAACGATTGGAGAAGGTGAATGAGAAGTATAAACGCTCTGCAGATCTGAAGCGAAGAAGTGTTGGGTTCAATGAAGGAGATATGGTGTATGCTGTGTTAACAAAGGACCGTTTTCCAGTGGGCGCTTATAACAAATTGAAAGCCAGAAAAATTGGTCCTGTAGAAGTCGTGAAACGGATTAATGAAAATGCTTATAAGTTGAAACTGCCAGAGGATGTGTACACGTCTGACGTATTCATTGTTAAGCATCTCGTACCATATCATGGGGATGAATTTGTTGTGGAAGAAGAGAGTGCAAATTCGAGGACGAATTCTTCTCAACCCGGGGAGGATGATGCAGCGCGAGCTACAAAGTTACAAGGTTTGAGTCGCCCACGACTTAACGTAAGCCCACGACTTAACGTAAGTCGCCCACGACTTAAAGAAGAAACTTCACGACCTAACTTGTTGATAAGTCGAACCCGACCTAACAGGGCAAGAGATAAAGGGCTACGACCTAAGGAAAGTGAAGGCTTAAGTCGTCTACGACCTAACGAGTTAAAGAGAAAGACACTGGAACGACCTAACATACTGTTAAGTCGTATGCGAGCTAACGAGATGAAGGAAAAGGTGCTACAACCTAAAAAGAAGCGACTTATGTTAGGTCGCAGGAAAATGGAACGACCTAAGTTAGGTCGCGAGAAGATGTGGAGAGATAGGTCGCTCGCTATAAGTCGCGAAGTCTTAAGTCGCGAGGACTTAGGTCGTGAAGGCTTAGGTCGCAAAGACTTAGGTCGCGTAGTTTTTATGAAGCCGCTCTTTTAAGTCGCTGATGAAGAGATGCCGTTCATTTTAGGTCGCTCGCTCCAGATGCCGTTGATTATGTTAAGTCGCGGAGAATGTTATGTCGCTGCTGTTGAGTCGTTGGGCCTGTTAAGTCGTAAGTCGCAGGTTATAGGTCGGAAACGACCTAAGTGTTGTAAATTCGTGATGTGTTGTATGAGTTGCTTTGTTAAGTCGCTATGATCTATATGTTGTATTGTTTCTTTGTACATGTTGTTAAGTCGTTCTGTTATAAATCTTAAGTCGTGATGTTTGTGTTGTGATCTGATAAGTCGTGAACGACTTATGGTAAGTCGTATACTTTTGAGTCATCTATTTTAGGTCGTGGTGTTATAAGTCGTACACGACTTAAGAGTTGTACAGATTTGTGTTGAGATTTGTAACTTCTATAAATAGGCCGGTGGTGCCATTTGTAATAGTTTAGTTGATTTGAAATAAAACTCTTGTTTTGTTAGCTTTGTGCTTTCACCCAATTGGTAGTTGAGTGTAATCTCCTATCTCCTCTTTCGGTTAATCGAGTGTGCTCGACTCAACGACTGCAGAAGCCGATTCACGGAATCTAGTGCGCTAGATCAACGTGCGAAGAATCGCAGATCTTTGAACCCGGTATCGTGCGCGATCAACGAGTTCGGGATAGCTAGAATTCGGTATCTTCGGATCAACGAATTTGGGCATTTCAGTATCTCTCAATCCACCGATTGCTACTTTCATCGATCTACATTGGTTTTGTATAATCCGCTGCATCATAAACTAATACTATGGAACTAAATGCTAATAACAAAGTATAATAAGCGAAAACATAAATCTAATTTTATTATATATGTTGTTATATTACACAAACATATAAACGAATATATACAAATACACAATATATAAAAACATTATCATAAAAACAATCTAATAAGAGTCCTTGACAATTGGTGACTTGTGAATCGAACAATTAGGGCAATGGAGACAAAAGTTTCCACGTTGTTCGACCAAATTACCATCTTTGTCAAAACAGACTTCCCCAATGCAAATAACTTTATCGTCCTCGTCCATTTGCGCTTCTTCCTCTTCTTCTTCTTCGTCATCCTCTAATGGATTATGAATACGTATGTTAGAGGAATCATCTTCAATCATGATAGGATCTGCATGATTGTCCATTAGAAATTTTTGCGAATTTCTAAGGATCTTGCCTTGTTTCTCCTGTTGCTTTGCCATCTTTATTTGCATGACTTGTAATTCAGTTAGCATTTGTAGGGAATCCTTCAAAGTTTCCTTGATTTTCATCACTTGAGCTATTGTAGTGCGTTGAAATGGACCAGAATTAGGAGAAGGGAAGGAAAATGTTGCATTTTGGTTTGATTTAGAAGAGGGTGCCATTATTTTATATTTTCAGAAGTTTATTACAAAGAAAACGAAGAGAGAAGATAGAAGAATTCGAAATATTGTGGTTTATATAACCACCAAACTGATTTTAGAGGGAAAATCAAAATTCAAATTTTACCCTTGTATGTCGACATGAGGGGTAGGGGCATGTCTACATCCTTATGAAAATTTTGACAATTTTGTTTATATATATATATATATATGTTACTATATCTATATTTTATATCTCAGTTATAGAACAAATAGCTAGTTCTCTTCTTAATTTAGTAAAGGTTGATTGATTCAAGGGTTTGGTCAGAATATCAGCTATTTGATTCTCAGTGTTGATAAATTCAAAAGAAATCATCTCTTTACTTATATTATCTCTGAGAAAATGATGTCTGATATCAATATGTTTGGTTCTGGCATGATGAGTAGGATTTTTGGATAAATTTATTGCACTTGTATTGTCACAATAAATTAGGGATTTTGAAATATTTAATCCAAAATCCTTTAGGGTCCGTTGCATATAGATTACTTGAGAACAAGCCAAAGTAGCAGAGATATATTCTGCTTCAGTTGTTGATAGTGAAACAGTATTTTGTTTTTTACTAAACCAGGAAACCAGAGAATGTACTAAAAAGTGACAAATTCCACTTGTACTGTTTTAGTCCGATTTACAACCAGCATAGTCAGCATCACAATATGAGATTAAGTCAAATGAATCATTTTTAGGGTAAAATAGGCCATAGTCTAAAAGTGTGTTTAACATATCTTAGGATACGTTTAGCAGCTTTTTAATGGGTCTCTTTGGGTTGAGATTGGTATCTTGCACAGAGACAGACACTATGTGTGATATCAGGCCTACTCGCAGTTATATAGAGTAGTGATCCAATCATTTCCATGTATATTTTTTGATCGACATCTTTTGACATGTCTTCTTTATCCAAGGCTTCATTGGTTGCCATAAGAGTGGATTTTCCACTCGCAGTGGTCATACCAAACTTATTAATTAGATCCCTAGCATACTTTTCTTGACTAATAAAAATACCACTATCTAATTATTTTATTTGCAATCCTGAAAAGAAAGTAAGTTCACCCATATGACTCATCTCAAAATCTTTTGTCATTATTTTAGAAAACTTTTTGTTCATTTCATTGTTTGTTGATCCAAAAATTATATCATCTACATAAATCTGTACTAACTGGATATAATTTTTGTTTCTTTTAATAAAAAGAGTATTATCTACTTTACCAATTTCAAAATTTGATTGTAATAGATATATCTTAGTCTGTCATACCAGGCTCTAGGAGCTTGTTTCAGACCATATAAAGTTTTCTTTAATTTGTAAACATGAACATCTTCTTTAACAAAACCATTTAAAAAGGCACTTTTGACATCCATTTGAAATAATTTGAAATTGTTGTGATTTGCGAAAGCAAGTAGAATTCTAATGGCTTCTAATCTTGCTATGGGCGCAAAGGTTTCATCATAGTCTATTCCTTCTTCTTGACAATAACCTAGCGACTAACCGAGCTTTATTTCTAACGATCTCACCTTGTTCATTCATTTTATTTTTACAAACCCATTTAGTTCATATTATAGTTTTATCCTTGGGTCTAGGAACAAGTTCCCATACATCATTTTTGGTGAATTGATTCAGTTCTTCTTGAATAGCAATAATCCATGAATCATCAGATGATGCTTCCTTTGGATTTTTGGGTTCTATAGTTGATATAAAAGCTACATTACTCACCTTGTTTAGTTGATTTTTAGTTCTAACAACAGATTCAGCATTTCCTAGTATATTTTCTACATGATGATCTTTTAAAAGCCCAATCCTTTTATTAAGATGAACAGTTTCACAATTTGTTTCATTTGATTCATTGTTTAAAGTAACAAAATCATCTTCATCATTTATTTGAACAAAATCATTGAAATTTTCATCAAAAGATACGTGCATTGTTTCTTCAATGGTGTTAGTTTTTAAACTAAAAACTATGTATGTTTTACTTCTATTAGAATATCCGATAAAGATTCCTCTGTCGGATTTAAGATCAAATTTATCCAAATTGTCCTTTGTATTTAGAATAAAGTATTTACTTCCAAAAACTTTAAAATAAGGTACCTTTGGTTTCTTATTGAAAAGAAGTTCATATGGTGTTTTATTGGTTAGAGGTCTAATTAAAATCCTATTCAAAATGTAACAAGCTGTAGCGACTGCTTCAGTCCAAAAATTTCTTGGTAATTTACTATCTGAAAGAATAGTTCTTGCACACTCTTGAATCGTCCTATGTTTACGGTCTACCACTCCGTTTTGTTGTGGAGTTCTTGGAAAGGAAAAATTATAAGTTATTCCTTTTTGATTACAGAAATTCTCAAAATTTTCATTTTCAAATTCTCCACCGTGATCACTACGAATAGTTTTGATTTTTAAAGAAAGTTGATTTTGAATTCTTTTTGCAAAAGTTTTAAATAAATCAAAAGCACCACTTTTAAGTTTCAGAAAAATTGTCCATGTAAATCTAGAATAATCATCTACAATTACAAAAACATATTTACTGTGATTTATTGACTGAATTTGAGATAGACCAAATAGATCTAAATGAAGTAACTTAAGAGGTTTTGAAGTTGAAATCATATCTTTTAATTTGAATGAACTCTTCCTAAGTCTTCCTAATTGACAAGCATCACATATACAGTCTTCATTCTTAGTACTTGCATATATATATATATATATATATATATATATATCCTGCATATATATATATATATCTAGACAATAATATTAGTATTTATATTTTATAACAAGTCCTAAGGTTGTTGTCATCAAAACCTTCATCTCAGGAACTAACAAAAGATAGGCCATTTTCGGCCACTAATAGGTTTTGAACGAGTGCGGCCAAGATATTTCTTTTAGGGTCACACGAATAGGAAATAAACGAGGCCCATTATATAAATATCTGACACTATCTACCCGTGAAAATTCCGAACTCCAAACAAAGCGTGTCGCCTGGCGTTCTATATGTTTTACTTCTATTCTAAAACCAATGGAACTAGTCTCAAGGCCTAATTCGATCGTATGTAGAAGATAGCTTTTCAAATCAATTTATTTTAATTAAATTCCTTAAATTAATTTCTACGCGTTTCAAGCTCGCACGGCCAATCTATAAGTCTGATCGCTACGAAACTTGAAATCTTATAATAATTCACTATTACGGATCCGATGAAACTGTTTTCGTCGAAATCTGAGATATTTTTCCGAACGGCTATTTTTACACTTTAATTAAAATAAGAAATTTCAAAAATAAATATAATCACTTTAAGTAATGAAGCTCTCTAATTATGTAGCTTCAACATCTTGATAATTATTGCTTTCCTTTTCTGCTTAATGACAATGTTTGAAGTGGTTAAACTTGTTGTTTTTGCTTTGAATTTGATAGCCTATATTGTTGACACCAAATAGGCTATGATTGAACAATCACAAACAATAATTTACTCTTCATCTACATATGATGATGGTAATGAAGTGAATGTTGAAATTAAAATTTGATGGTTAATATTTTTAATTAATAGTTAATATGCCATACTTAAAATAGGTTTCATTTTCAACTTTGTTTTCATTTTCATGAAAGTTGGTAAGTGGTTTAAGGGATGTGTTATAGTTTGATGGCTTATGTTGAGCTAATTAATAGCACAATAAGCCATACTTATGATAAACACATCATTTAAATTCATTCATGACCAAGAAAGATTGATCATAATTTCATTTTTGTTGAACCATGTGATCAAGAGAGTGAATTTATCTCTAAATTGTCTTTCTACTCTCATATTTTTATCACTTTCTTTTTGTCATTTTTCTTACATTTTCTAGCTAATCACTTTCAACTTTGGTTTAATTTGATTGAATAGATTTTTAAAATCTAACAATTCCCTGCGGATCGACCCGTACTCGCCACGTACTAACATTTGTACGTCGTGCGCTTGCAGTTTAATTTTATTATAAATTCATTCGACGGTTTTCTAAACCGATAGAATATCTATCGATGAACAATATGGATTTTCCTTTCTTCCTTTGCAACTAGTGAGTGGTTCATGTTATAGACAGGGGAGTTATGGAGTTCATGAGCATGAGCATGTGTAATATTGTGAATCTTTTTCTTTCTTCCTTATATTGACTATTTGTATGAAGTACAACTACATATATTATTTCTCTATATTTTAACTTCATTTTCAAAGGATTTTATCGAGGCCAGCCTGTTAAGAAGAAGAATGCTTATTACTGTTATGGTAGGGTAAGATAGGGTTGCGAATTGTTTATAAATTTGTGCATATTTCTATATGTCTTTGAAATTTTTTCAGTCAAAAGGCGGTATTAAAAATTTTTCTTCGCCAATATTTAATGATAAATATGTATATTATGGCTGACAAGCATCACTAAAAGTAAAAGGAGACATTAGTTTTGAAAATAAATTTTGTTGGTTAGTTATATTTTATGAAACATAAATAGTAAAGCTTTGTTATCTTATTAAGCATATTTTTTAGGTCTAAATTATATATTTATTTGATAAGTGAACATTCAATAAAGACAAACGGTACATTATGTTATGCGAAGGTACTACCATTTAATTTTATATGCTAACTCACCCTATAATGGTTATTTTTAACGAGCGTTACGGCACGCGCTTCGTGCATGATTAATAAAGTTGAATTGTTTTTCTACAAATTGTATTTATTTAATACATTAAAAAGAAAAATGATTTCCATATATATTTAGTCATATTTTTGTGTTGAATCATACGCAAGTAATTTGAAATTTTATTTCTAAGTTGCAATATCTAATTTCTTGTGAGTTTAAATTTTTATTTATATTACTAATTAATAAAAAACAAATTTGTAAAGTAGTTTATTTGTTAGATTCTATTTTTAAGTGATATTAAGACTTCGTAAATTTTTGTAGAGAAAATTTTGAATTTGTAAAAAAAAATTAATTGTCAGATCCTAATATTAAGCGATGCTAAATTTTAATAATATCTATAAAGAGGCATTTTTGGTATTTCATGCTGATACCAAAAAAGTGTGGCATCGAGTATATAAAGATATAAAGGGTAATTTTGAAAGTTCGCGGTCGGACCAAAAGTTTGCGCTTCCAAACCAACTATTAACAAAGATGATAAATTGACGCCGATGAGCAAGTGCAATGCCTTTGGATAGAATACCTAATAAAAATTTCACGTACTTTAGAAAACAAACATTTTAAAAAATAGTACAATTAAAACCTCCGAAGTGATGAGCATTTAAAGCACAGGATTAGTTTAATCGTAATTTAACACTATCAAAGCAAAAAATTTGGCGTTTGTCCTATGTTTAGGAGAATCAACACAAATTAAAAAAAAAACTCGATGTCCAAAGTTTGTGTGAGCAGGCTTCTTACTCTATCCTTAAACAAACCATGAGCCGCCAAGGATTAAAATGCTAAATGGAATAAAATGATAGTTCTTTTATATAAGAGCTCAGAGGCCTCACCTACAATTTGCAAGCATTAAATTGGTTAATTTAGAAGTTATAGTACTTAAAACAGTTGTAAATAGAAGTTGATTATTTTAGTGGTTCCATTTTGCACCAAATCAACTATATTGCCAAAGCGATTATCTAGGTGCACCAAACCAGGTTCAATACCATGTCAAAGTGGTCCCATTTTGCCAACATAAAATCAACTATGTTGATTCTAAGTTGATTGTTTTAGTTGATTTGGTTAAACTTCTGGATTTGGTTCAAGAATATTTCTCAAATGAGTTCACCTCTGTAATTCTAATATGTAAAGCTCATAGCTAAGGCTTACATATTTAAAGGAGTGGAATATTAAGACATGGAAGCTCATGTTACAATTGTTTGTAGAAAACCCAAATTAAACCTATGTAATTCTTTTAGGTAGGATGAGCAGATTGAAAATTCACTTTTTAATTATAAAAGTGAGTTCGCCTTTTAATATAGATCAACCAAAAATCACTTCACTTAGTTTCAATTAGAGTTGAAGATTGTGGTTGCTCGTCAGTTCGTAGAGCAATTCATAAGTCTATTATTCTCAATTGTTGCTAATGTCATCGTATATTATAACTAATCATAATACAACGTTGGTCTGTTATTATACATTATTCTTTGAAAAGCATGCTATGTAAAACTCAATGTATATTATATGTAGTACATCAATATAAAAATTCAAGTAAGATATCTTTCTGGATTAAGTACATATTTAATATGTAGGAGATTAATTATAAACGGATTAAAATAAACATTATTTGATGAAGATATGCATTATTACTGGACTTACTATGAACAATTTTTCAGCTAGACGCAAACTTGTTCTACTATTATTTCCATCAAATATAAAAACTTTTTATAAAATTTTGTAAATTATTATTCGATAATTAATGCATCTACGTAATACAAAACTATTAGAATCGATAAGCTTAAAAATTACCATGATATGCATGCATCAACTCAGTTTAATTTTTTTAAAGATTCTTCACTCTCTTGGATGTCTTCATGGATCAACCTAATTAAACATTATATAGTCCTATTATGTTTAATGATGTGGATTTGTATAACATAGGAGATGATATATTTGGAATCATGAAGAATGGGTTCACCCTTTCATGGGGAAGTAAGAAAATCCTAAGATACAAAATCATCCATGACTGCCTTACTTGAGCTGTACCATAAGCAGCCATATTATCTCTATTTTCAATCTTCATGTTATCTCCTTTTCATAAAATTATAGTTTATTGATTGCACCAAACTGTTAATTATCTCCGTCTAATGTTTAGTTCATGTTAAAACAATTGTAATGACTATTTAACCAATCTTTAAAAAAAAATTAAGCCATTCAAACGTCGAATGAGAAATATAACTAATTTTTTAACAAATGTTAAATCTATAGTATACATTATACATGCATAATTTTGCTACCCTATATTGCAGGAAAGCTAAGGAGCGCACAAATTATCAGAATTATTTTGACCTATTCAAATTTCTCTTTCAAAGCGTTTGAACATACATGAAAGTTATGATTCTCTTTATTTGAATGCTACATTGCTTTTGCTATGTTAGTCAACATCATATTTTTGTATTTAGGTAATTATTTCAACATCATACTCACAACGAATGTATAATGTCGTGTCTTTTTAGGTAATGCAAGTATCTATAATCAAAACTGAATTGACATATAAGAATTACATAGGTTGTGGACGCATGACATATATCATTAATTTTTGATGCAGCGCAAATCCAGAATCACGAAACCCTAGGTCGCGAACAAGCTACCTTAAATCGCGAGCGACATACCTTAAGCCGAAGCTCCAGAATTCATTAGGTCGCGATCGTTCCCGAATTCCTTAGGTCGCCAATCGCTCCTCCTCCTCCTTAAGTCGCGAACGACATAACTCCCAAGTCGCTGAATTGAATCACGATACCCTAAGTCGCGAGCGAGCAGATCCGTATGTCACCTTCAGTATGTCGCGATGTTGCTTATGTCGCGAAGCTCTTATATCGTCATCTCCAGTAGGTCGCTCCAGATCCTTATGTCGCGAAGAGGTCGTGGTCGTGCTTCCTGAATAGCAGATTCTTATGTCGCGAATTCCAGTTGGTCGAAGCTCCTAGGTCGCTGCCGTGTTTCTGTTATGTCGCTCCGGGATGCCGAAGGATGTTAAATCGCGAATTTCTTATATCGCGAACTTCTTATGTCGCTTGTTCCTTAGGTCGCGAGTTTCTTATGTCGCTAATGCTAGGTCGCTGAAGAATGTTAGGTCGCTATACCGCATTTCTTATGTCGTATGTTGTAACCCGTTTGTTTTGTTAAGTCGTTTGTATTTTGTTTTCTATGAGTCGCTGTTTGTTTTTATCTTAACTCGTTGGTGTTGTATTTGTGAAGTCGCATTGTTGTATGTTGTTAAGTCGTATGTTGTAACTCATGTATTGTTAAGTCTTGTGATGTTGTAAATTGTTAAGTCGTGTGTGAGTTGTAATTTCCTATAAATAGGAGTGTATGGTCATTTGTAAAAAGTTGTTGATTTTTGAATAAAATTTGGTTTGTGCTTTGTGCCACCATTAAAATTGGAAGTTGAGTGTTATCTCCTTTCTCCATCTTCGGATATTCGAGTGCACTCGAATCAACGAACTTGAAGCCGATTCACGGAATCTCGTGCGCGAGATCAACGTCGAAGAATCGTAGATCTTCTAACGCGGTATCGTGCGCGATCAACATGTTGAAGATAGCTAGAATCCGATATCTCGAGAGATCAATGGATTTAGGCATTTCGGTATCTTCAATTCATCGATTCATCTTGTTTCATCGATTCATTTTCCGCGAATTCATCAATTCGTGAGTTGTGTGATCCTGTAGGCTGTGTCATTTGGTATCAGAGCAAGGAGACGAACTTTTCCAAGTTCGTTGGATTTCAAGTTTCGAGATTTGAAGTTTTTTGAGTTCGAATTGAGTTGTTTGTTTATTTGGGTGTTCGTGAAATTTCAAACAAATTGGGAGTTTATAAATCTCGAATAAAAACTCAATCTCGAATCAAAACAGAGATTTTTTTTTGGATCAAAGTGAAGTTTGTGTTTGAATTTGTTGAAGATGTGATCATGCCTCCGAGACGTGTTAACCGTCATCATAATGTTGCAGATTTGTAAGGGAGAGAAGATGCTGAACAGATGGGACAACGTATCGATGAAAGGTTCAATAAAGGTTTCGAGAGAGTAGAGAGAATGATGTCTGACATGAATCGAAATCAAAGGAGAGTGTCGCCACATTATGATAGAGGAAGGAGAGAACCATCCTGGTCAATAAATCAAGATCGTGGATTTCGAGACAATCATGATTATCGGAATGAAGAAAGAAGAGCTTATCGTGGTTACGAGCATGAGCCATATTGTGATTATGAAAGAAGAATTAGAGAGGACGTGCATGGTCATAGAAGAGTCAATGTTCAGAATCGACATCGAAGCTCATCTAATTTTGAAGAAGATAGTTATGGTAATAGTGTTCACCTTCGGTATCCAGGTCAAGGGTAAAATCGATATAGGAATGTTGAAGAGAATGGTCATACACGGGAGTCAAGAATGGACACAGAAATTCCAGAATTCCGAGGTGGTCTACAAGCAGAGGAATTCTTTGATTGGTTATCAAATGTTGAAGAAATTTTTGACTTCAAGGAAGTACTCGAGCATCGTAGAGTTAAGTTGGTTGCTACACGACTGAGGGGAAGAGCTATGGCATGGTGGCAACAAACTAAACTTACACGGGAAAGAATGGGAAAGTCGAAGATTGTTTCATGGGAAAAGATGAAGAAGTTGATGAAGGCTACTTTCTTGCCTTATAATTATCAGTCTCTTATGTATCAGCGCTTACAGAATTTGAGACAAGGGACAAAGTCGGTAAATGATTATGCAGATGAGTTTTATCAACTGATTGCTAGAAACGATATCATGGAAACGGAGGAGCAGTTGACATCCAGATTTGTTGGAGGATTGAGAATGCAAATTCAGGATATGGTAAATATGTTTGATCCGAGATCCGTTGCCGAAGCACACCAGAAGGCTCTAGCTTGGGAGAAGCAAGGTATAAGAGGAGGTGGTGCGTTTACAAGTTCGAGCAATCAGGAGAAGGGGGCTAGTAGCAATACTAATGTTTCCAAGGCTGTTAGTAAACCGGTTGTCAATGAAGCGGCTAAGACCATGGTCAACAACCATTTCAAGTGTTATAACTGTCAGGAGTTTGGTCATAAGAGCAATGAATGCTCGAAGCCTAAGAAGCGAGTGATGGTTGCTGAGATTGAGGATGAGGATGCAGAAGTAGAATGTTCTAATTCACCACAGGTTTAGGAGGAAGAAGAATTATTGACGGGAGACGAGGGATATTCTTTAATGATGAGGAGATCTTGCTTGAGGCCAAAGCAGGAAAAGGAGACTAGTTGGTTGAGGAGTAATATTTTTCAGTCGACATGCACTATTTTGGGAAAAGTTTGTAAGTTTGTTATCGATGCAGGGACTTGTGATAACATCATCTCTACAGAAGCCTTAAAGAAGTTGGCGTTAAAGACAGAGAAGCATCCCAAACCCTACAAATTGGCTTGGCTGAGGAAAGGTGGGGAAGTGAAGGTTGGTCGAAGAGCTTGTGTACCTTTTTCCATCGGAAAGAAGTATAAGGATGAAATTTGGTGTGACGTGGTGGATATGGATGTATGTCATTTGTTGTTGGGAAGACCGTGGCAGTTCGATAGAGCCGTGCAACACGATGGTAGGACTAACTGCTATAGTTTCATGTTCGATGGCACTAGAATCACTTTAGTTCCTAAAAGGCGACAACAAAGTGAAAGCAAGTTGGAGGAAATCGAGGAACTAAAGATTTTGTTATCTTTGAAGGAATTTGTCAAAGAAGTAGAAGATAGCCCTGAAGTATTTTTGTTGATTGGACGTGAAAGTAGTGAAGCGGTTGAAATTCCTGAGGAAGTTAAACCAATGTTAGAAGAGTTTGAAGAGGTCGGCCCTACGGAATCGTTCGAAGACTTACCACCAAAGTTTGACAACGAAGATAAAGAGGTCGAGTTAGAGAACGATGAATGTAATTTGTTGATGGGATTTTATTCAACATCAAAGTATGTGGATCTGGAAGTTGATTACTCTTCACCGCCGAAGATTGATGTCGATAGTATGGAAGAAGAAATTGTGTTCGGAGTTAAGGGAAATAACTTGATGATGGAGGATTCTTGCTTAACACCTGAGCTTATGGATGAGAGCCAGCCAAGTGTAAATTCCTTAGTTTCCGAGAAGCCCGAACAAAGTGAAAATGAAACAGAAGAGAAGGCAGAATCAGATAGTTTATTATCTTTGAAAGAGTTTGTCAATAAAATGAAAGATAGTGATGAATCATCAATGTTGATTGAATCTGGAGAAAGTTCTGATTTTGAGAATCCTGAAGAGGTTGAAGTATTTGAAGAGTTTGAAGATGAGATTTCTGAGGAACTGCCTGAAGAAACTAGTCTTGTATTTTTGGAAGAGTCTGTTGAAAAGGTGAAAAATAGTAATGAATTGTTTGTGTTGACCGGGCAAGGAACGAATAAAGAGCTTGAGGTTTTTGAGGAAGTTGGATCGGAATTCGATGAGTCTGAAGTCGAATATCCTAAGGAATTACCCGAAGAGTTACCACCACTACAGGACATTCAACATCAAACTGAACTAGTACCAGATGCTATTTTACTGTGGGGATCATATGATCTTGTGAATCTGAAAGAACAGGAAGAGTTGAAAAGACAGGATGAAGAGAATGATTGTCAGTTGGAGTTGCCTGATCATGTCCGCACTGCAGACGTTGTCAACGTCAACTGCTTGGAACCGTTTCATAAAAATAAACATGTCAAAGAAGAAGCGAGTGGGAATTCATTTCAATCAGGGAAAATTGATGCAACACATCAAGGGAAGATTCTAAATGATGATACACTTGAACGAGATAAGGAAAGATAAGAATCTGGGCATGAGTCATCACACTTCTTCAGTCGTGACTTCCTAAGTCACTCCGCGATTTTAAACTTCCTTATATCGTCTCACATTTTTGTCACGTTTTGGTTCTATATCACACCTTCCTATTGGCACAGGCATCATGATGTCATCTCCCTCAGATCACTTCCTTATGCCGCCTGCCTAATGCCATGTCTGCTTTATGTCATGCGTTCCTTATGTCGAGCCGCATCTTCAAAGGGTCAAGATCAGATCAATCTCAAGAGTGGTTATCACCAGAGCTGCATCAGACCAGATAATGAATGGAAGACAGCATCTCGAAGAAGGAAAAAGTTTGAATTCGGGACGAATTCTTTTCAACCAGGGGAGGATGATTGTAACGACCCAGAATTTTGAACAAATTAAATTGAGAATATTTAATTGATTTTAAATATTTGAACGATGATTTAATTTGAATCTCCGATATAACTCTGAATTTGGCGATTAAATTATAAAATTTAATCTATGGAATGCTGAATAAAAATTTATATCTTCAAATTTCAGCTGAAGAAAAATATTTCGAAAGCTTTTAAAATTCGTATTGATAATACTGAAGATAACAGAAGCTTCAGAATCTAATTTCAAACGGTTTCGTTCAGTTTTGAAATTATATCGTTCGTACCGATATTTGAAAATAGCGTTCCGGGGCACAGTCTCGGAATTCGACGAAACCAGTTCCATTGGGTCCGTAATATTGAATTATTGTCGGACTTCCAATTTCGTATTTAACGGAGTTGCCGTGTAATCGTACGACATGAAAACGCGTTAAAACAAAAAGGGAATTCAATTTTAAAATTTAAATTTAAACTTTGCCGACATCTTTACAACCACGTTTCGTTCCTTTAATCACGGAGAAAATTACGCCGAAGGCCACGAATTCATCGTGCAGCCCATACCCTTTCGATTGCAAATACTCCCCTTCCCTTTCTTTATCTCGTTCAAAATTTCATTTAGAGAAAAAACGAAACAATGGCCGAATGCTCTTCTCGCTCGAATAAATCCCTCTTTCTTCTAACAGTTTAAAACCCAAAAATAAACATCGAATACTTATTTTTCACTTCCTCAGTTAATTCCATGGCCGCGACAGTGGGGATTGGGTGAAGCGATTAGGGCAGGTCGAGGGGAAGAGGCATGTCGCGACTTCATCGCGCGCGTAGGCCGAGGGTTTCGTGCGAGCAAATCGCGTTCTGGAGGAGGGCGCGCGCGTAGGGGGGAGGTTGCGCAGGCGATTGTCTGGAAACTCACGATTGTTCGTGAGGCCGTGGGTGGTTGAAGTCGAGGCGCATAGGGGCGTATCTCGGCAGCGTTGACGTGTTGTGATTTCGAGGGCTTGGGGCCGGAGGTGGGGCGAAGTCTGGTGGTCTCGATCGATCTCGGCAGAGAAAGTCGTCGACTTCGACGATGTTGTTAGGTTGGAGAGATTTGCGAGGTCTGGAATGTTCATTGGCAGCTAGGGTTTGTCGATGAGCTCGTCAAAGGTGCGAGGTGGATTTCGAGCAGCAGCTTGATTTTTGGTTCCTGTTCTGTGAGGTAGTTTATTTATTTATTTTTGGAATATAGATATAGATGAAATTAAATTGAAGCATTAAAGAGTTTTGTTCCAGGAAGCAAGAAAATATAAACTTTGAAATACTGTCAATTTTTAAGATATATATAGGTATATTTAAAAAAAAAATGTTTGAATGTAAATAATTAGTTTAATTTATTTATTTAAATTTTTGGTTACCAAGGATTTTTGGAAAAGAAAATTTAGTTTTAAAAACAAATTTTATTTAAATAAATTTATTAGAAGAAATCGGATTTAAATAAAGTCATTGGATAATTAGGATTACCAAATGAAAATTCGAATTGTTCGATTTAATTCAAATATTAATAGAACTGTATAATTGTTTATACAAGGTCGAATACAACGAAGAAAAATAAATCTGGATTTGGAATGGATTGCAAAATAGAAAGCTAAGGTGAGATTTTCTCACTCGAAGGAAAATTTAATTATACAGTTATTGATTGATATGATTGCTATTTGGATGTGATATTAGATATAGTAGGATATATATCTATATATATAGCAATATATACATATTGGCATATGTATATATTGGATTGATTGATTCCCGCCTCGTATAGCGGATGAGACCCTATTGCGCCGTTAGTAAGCGGATTTATAAAAACCCATATACCGCGATAATTCCGTACTGGAGCGGAATTGGTATTGTGCTAACATCTTTGGATGCAGGGAAACAGGTTGGAGGGATCCAACTGGACCCCTCACATTGATTGAATTTATTTCTACTGTGATGTGATAATCTGTGAATGATTATTGTTGTTATTGAATTGATATCTGGAAATTGTTTGAAAAGCTAAAATTTAGCTGAATGGATGTTTTGACATCATTGGATTCCAAAAATAAACGAAATTGAATTTTTGAAATCAAAGTAGAAATTTCTAAGTGAATCAATTTTTGAAATTGAATAAATTTTGAAGAAAGAAAATTTTAAAAGTATAAAAAGTTAATTTTTATAATCTTATCGAATTAATTCCAGAATCAAGTGAAAATGTTAAATAAATGGATTTCGTAAAATAGTGATTATAAATTGAAGAATTTAATTTAAGAATTTGGATTTTTAAATAGATTGAAAGAAATGATTGAAATTTATTTTCTTAAAAAGGAATTTATTTAAAAGAAGATAAGTTGGAAATTCAGTTTGAAAATTAATTGGTAAATTGAAATAAGTTGTGAAATCAATGTAAAATGATTTCAATTTGAAGAATCCATTTTAAAACAGAATATTGAGTAATTTGAGAAAAATAAGGAATTTATTTTAGTAGTGATAAATAAAATTTGAAATCAATCTGTAATTGATTTAATATTTAGAAATGAATTTTTGAGAAATCAATATGGAAATTTTATTCAAACGTTGAAAATAAAATTAGAAATCAATATTGAAATTGATTTGGTATTGAAGCTTTTATAAATAGAATTAAAATTTATAAAAGTTGTTTATAAACCCAAAGTCACTTATTTTGATAAGTTAAATATAGAAGTTGATAACAGAAGGTTTATAAGTCGAAGTTGTTATTAAAAAGAGAAATAGAATTTATAAACGTGCTTTTAAATTCGAAAATAGATTGAATGTGATAAATTTAATATAGAAGATTATTTAAGAAGATATATTCACGATTTTGAATAGCGAATTTTTATTGAAATAAAAATGTGTAGAAATGATTGAAATGGGGTTAAGTAAATTTTATTCACGATTTTTGGACAGTGAATATATTGTTAAGTAAAATGGATTCATTTTTGAAGAAGTAATATTTTAAAAATGAAGTTAAACATTTTAAAGGTGTTTTAAAATGTGTTATGAATCGAAAGCATAGATTTCAACATTTATTGTTGAAATAGACGTTTTCGAGAAATATAAGGAAATGGTGGACTATAACACTATTGTTATAGTAAATGATTCCCGAAAGGAAATGTTTTATGTAGTATGGGGATTTATATATCTATCTTAAAATCCGAATCCCTATACTAGTGATTTTGAGTCGTCGTAACGATGTTTTACGTAACATTCGTTTTGACTCGAATGTTTTCCTTAAAGAATGAAATATATACTTAATATTGATTTAAGTATATCGAATATTTTCAAATGTTGAAAATAAATAGATTTGTGAATTACTTATTATTAAATAAGTATGGAATGATTTCCAAAATGAAATGAAACGTTTTGAGATTTTATCTTCTTAAAGATAAATCGAAATTGAATATTTGAAATCGATTTGAGAATCGTATATCAGTAGATATTTTGAAATATAAATTCACTATGGAATTTATAAAAGGAAAGGGAAACTGATTAGAAAAATAAACGTTGTTTTATTTTTGAAGTGTGGAAATTATATATCTAGTAAAGATATTTTTGAAGATAAAATAATTTGGCAAAATTATTTGGAATCTGATGATGTTGCGCATCTTTATTGATAGTTAAATAACCGACTATCAATAATTACCTTTAGATAGGTATTTGTTGTGAATTGGATGAATTTGAATGCTACACTTATTTTAAATAATCGCTCACTATTCGGGTTAGCCGGGAAAGGACCATGGGGTCGTATAACCCATTCCGAATATGTGATACGTCGTTATGAATTGCATTCGAAGACCGGTGTTGAAGACCGGATATTTTTGAAAACGGAAGGATTACCGTCGAGTTACTCTACATCGACTGATCTTCGATTTAGAGGTTTTATCACCCTTAGTGACGGGAAGTCCTGACGTGATTGAAAATTATCCGGATGTGCAAGGGCTTCGTGAGAAGTGCCTTCGGTTCTGTTCGATCCCGGAACAGACTTGTATGGATTGTGTGTCTGACGTTACAATTTGAGATATAAAGCTGATTTCTTTCAAATACATTTCTGTTGGTGGCGGAGAATTTATTCTCTTAGCTTAACACCCTTCTCTGAGACGTACGAGCTCAGAGGTTATGTAGTTGAAATTTATCAGCGATATATCCCAATTTGGTAACGTGGCATACTGAGTGTTGCTGTGAAATGATCAGTGTTTGATCATTTGTGATATGATCATTTGTTTGATCTTATATCTTTGTGATCATAGGTTGATCATTTTGTTTGACCCGAAGCAGGGCTTTTTGAGAAAGCGTAGCTTTGTGGACGAGACTTCGTCGAGCCTCACACCCTGGAAATGGTCGAAACAGGAAGGATGCAGCAAGGTTCTAGGGAGTAGCGCCCCTTAGTGTATGTCATTCCTTCTGGATAAAGGTGGTATCATGGTATGGAGCCCAGATACTTAACCTCTGTGGTTGCTGCAAAAATTTATTTCTTTGTGGTTGTTGCGAATCGGGGATCCTCGGGAAGATCAGTGACGATCGGGGGATGGCATACGCGTGTCAGTAGTTACCTATTTTTGCAGAGGTAACCCGGCCTTGTGTTGGCAGAGATCCGGTTAGGTTCTCGGGTCGTCTATTCCAGGGACGTACTCACCGTGGATACGAAGTTCCTTAGCCTGACCATTTGTTGGAAATCCAAAGAAACAATACGTGACGTGTACGGTTTTAGTTGTATTACCTGCTATGGAATGTGGCGGTAACCTGCTATTGAACATAGTAGCTATAGTAGGCATACGATACTGGTCGTATGTTGGCTAAGATTTATATTCTACTTTCGAAATGTTTTCCACTATGCACTAATAATAATATCAAAAAGAATTTGATTTTTGCGTAGTAAGCATCTTTGGCTATCATAAGAAGAAATCTCCTCCAATTCTGCGTTTGCATTGTGTGTGTGGTGGGAGGTTTTATGGTAGTTTCATTTTCCAAAAGCATTGCGAATTGACTTTAAAATTCTCTGCTGTTTATTTTTAAAGAATAACTGTTTTACGATCTCACACCAGTCACCATGACTGACTCGGAGTTTATTGTTTCCCTTCTAAACTCTAGGTGCCCACCAATTTCCACACGGGCAGCCTAGAGTTATGTTATCAGGATATTCTGGATATTCTGGAGCTTTGGAGATAAGCTGGAGGACGAGACGTAGTATTTGTATCTGATAGTATTTATTCCGCTGTGTATTCTGTATGAGGACAAGTTATATAACTGTCCATTGATGTGCTGTGTTGTATTGAGTTGTATATTGACTCTGATGATTGATGTATATATAAACTGATATAGTTCTTTGTTTTAAAAGACTAGTGTTTATTTATTATATATTGTTCCGCTGCGATGTGTAAGATTCTGATATTGTTTTCTGTTCTGATGTTGTTCTGTTGTTCTTCTCTTCTTTCTTCTACCTTCTTCTTCTACCTTTTTCTTTTTCTTAAAACCCTCACTATTGGAGTTTCCGACACTCGATTGCTCGGCAGTCGATAAAGTGAGTATCGATGTCGAATTTTCGAAAGTCGAAAATTTCGGTATGTGACAGCGTGGTATCAGAGCATATGGTTAAGCGACAACCCTGCTCTGTTGGGTGTTACTCATTAGAGATAGAGTCAGTAGTACTCTAGAATGAGTTGAGTGTAATAATAGATATGAGCGCGTATTTGTTATTGAATATAAAAATTGTTTTATATTGTGATGATTGATTTGTTGAGTGGTATATGGATTCTGGTCAATACGAGTAATTAACGATCATTGATAGGGATCTCTAAACACTCGAATAGAATAATTCGGCACAGTATTGTTTTAAAATAGGGTGAATGAAATAATTTTGCCCAAAATTATTTTTGTATAGAAAAGAAATGTTTTTCTATGAATTGTTACAGTATATGGTTGCATGGATGTTAGGAAAGCGATGATATTGAAATGTTATCATTACTATTGAAATTGAATAAGAAATTCAAATCGTAACTCCAAAGTTAAGAAATAAATTCACATATAAATGAAATTTGAGAATATAAATTTTAAATGAGACTTATAATTTAAAACGGAATTCCAGAGAAGTATTTGGAAACGTTTTAAAAAGAATTTGTAAATTTTGGAGATTTGGAAAGTTTAAATTTCTTTTTGATTTGAAAATGAATTTCGAAGGTTTGAAAAGTATTTTAGAGAGATGAAAAGCTCTAAACTCTTTTCGGTCGCTGGAAAATAACTTCGGTAATGACTGCAGCATTATCAATGTTCATTTTCGGGTTTCCAAAAGAGGAAATTGCTGTCAAATTATTTTAAACGGAAAGTGTTTGGAAAATTTGAGTTTTGTTTTGAAAATTCAAAAGATAAATTTGAATTGTTTTCAAAATGGTTTTGAAAGGTTGAAAGGACTCTGGAATACTGTATAAGAATATTTATGGAATATGATTGAATTGATAACTTATACAAATAGAAATTGTTAATGTAAATTATGTAATTGTGATTGGAATTAAAGTTCATTAACAAATGAAATATACAAATGTGAATTGAAAGTATAAGGAAATAAATTCATATATAAATAAAAATTATGAATATGAATTATAAATATGATTCATAAATGTAAAATGGAATGAAAATGAATATGTATAACTTCAACAGTAAATGATATAAGCAGTTATATTGAAAATTTTGTAACAGAATTTGCAAAATGGTTTGAATATATGTAACTAGATATTATGGCTAGTAGGATATACAGGTGTATAAAGGGATTGGAAAATTTATTTCACAGATAAATTTGAATTGCTCGAAAAAGGTACGTATTTGAGTTTTAATATGAGTTTTTGATGATTTCTCTCTAGCCGCTTGGCTTTTTCTTTTTCTTTTTGAAATCTGAGAGTCCGTAGGGACGTTTTGTAGTCGTGCCGTATTAGCCGCGCAAAGGAGACGCTGGCGAAATTTTTCGAAAATTTCGAGTGTTAGAAATTTTTTGAGAAAATTTGGAAGTTAAAATTTGAATTTAAACTCGAATTTGAATTTTGAAGTAAACGATATTGTTTGAAAACTATGAAAGGTTTAGAAAGATAGTTGAATGATAACGGATCTTTAGTAGAAAGATTTGTTTTGAAAAATTGATAAAGTTATTGAATTTGAGAAAAACAGTAGACGAGTTAAGGATCATTTTTCCTAACTTGTAATTTCGAGGACGAAATTCTTTTAAGGAGGGAAGTTTGTAACGACCCAGAATTTTGAACAAATTAAATTGAGAATATTTAATTGATTTTAAATATTTGAACGATGATTTAATTTGAATATCCGATATAACTCTGAATTTGGCGATTAAATTATAAAATTTAATCTATGGAATGCTGAATAAAAATTTATATCTTCAAATTTCAGCTGAAGAAAAATATTTCGAAAGCTTTTAAAATTCGTATTGATAATACTGAAGATAACAAAAGCTTCAGAATCTAATTTCAAACGGTTTCATTCAGTTTTGAAATTATATCGTTCGTACCGATATTTGAAAATAGCGTTCCGGGGCACAGTCTCGGAATTCGACGAAACCAGTTCCATTGGGTCCGTAATATTGAATTATTGTCGGACTTCCAATTTCGTATTTAACGGAGTTGCCGTGTAACCGTACGACATGAAAACGCGTTAAAACAAAAAGGGAATTCAATTTTAAAATTTAAATTTAAACTTTGCCGACATCTTTACAACCACGTTTCGTTCCTTTAATCACGGAGAAAATTACGCCGAAGGCCACGAATTCATCGTGCAGCCCATACCCTTTCGATTGCAAATACTCCCCTTCCCTTCCTTTATCTCGTTCAAAATTTCATTTAGAGAAAAAAACGAAACAATGGCCGAATGCTCTTCTCGCTCGAATAAATCCCTCTTTCTTCTAACAGTTTAAAACCCAAAAATAAACATCGAATACTTATTTTTCACTTCCTCAGTTAATTCCATGGCCGCGACAGTGGGGATTGGGTGAAGCGATTAGGGCAGGTCGAGGGGAAGAGGCATGTCGCGACTTCATCGCGCGCGTAGGCTGAGGGTTTCGTGCGAGCAAATCGCGTTCTGGAGGAGGGCGCGCGCGTAGGGGGGAGGTTGCGCAGGCGATTGTCTGGAAACTCACGATTGTTCGTGAGGCCGTGGGTGGTTGAAGTCGAGGCGCATAGGGGCGTATCTCGGCAGCGTTGACGTGTTGTGATTTCGAGGGCTTGGGGCCGGAGGTGGGGCGAAGTCTGGTGGTCTCGATCGATCTCGGCAGAGAAAGTCGTCGACTTCGACGATGTTGTTAGGTTGGAGAGATTTGCGAGGTCTGGAATGTTCATTGGCAGCTAGGGTTTGTCGATGAGCTCGTGAAAGGTGCGAGGTGGATTTCGAGCAGCAGCTTGATTTTTGGTTCCTGTTCTGTGAGGTAGTTTATTTATTTATTTTTGGAATATAGATATAGATGAAATTAAATTGAAGCATTAAAGAGTTTTGTTCCAGGAAGCAAGAAAATATAAACTTTGAAATACTGTCAATTTTTAAGATATATATAGGTATATTTAAAAAAAATGTTTGAATGTAAATAATTAGTTTAATTTATTTATTTAAATTTTTGGTTACCAAGGATTTTTGGAAAAGAAAATTTAGTTTTAAAAACAAATTTTATTTAAATAAATTTATTAGAAGAAATCGGATTTAAATAAAGTCATTGGATAATTAGGATTACCAAATGAAAATTCGAATTGTTCGATTTAATTCAAATATTAATAGAACTGTATAATTGTTTATACAAGGTCGAATACAACGAAGAAAAATAAATCTGGATTTGGAATGGATTGCAAAATAGAAAGCTAAGGTGAGATTTTCTCACTCGAAGGAAAATTTAATTATACAGTTATTGATTGATATGATTGCTATTTGGATGTGATATTAGATATAGTAGGATATATATCTATATATATAGCAATATATACATATTGGCATATGTATATATTGGATTGATTGATTCCCGCCTCGTATAGCGGATGAGACCCTATTGCGCCGTTAGTAAGCGGATTTATAAAATCCCATATACCGCGATAATTCCGTACTGGAGCGGAATTGGTATTGTGCTAACATCTTTGGATGCAGGGAAACAGGTTGGAGGGATCCAACTGGACCCCTCACATTGATTGAATTTATTTCTACTGTGATGTGATAATCTGTGAATGATTATTGTTGTTATTGAATTGATATCTGGAAATTGTTTGAAAAGCTAAAATTTAGCTGAATGGATGTTTTGACATCATTGGATTCCAAAAATAAACGAAATTGAATTTTTGAAATCAAAGTAGAAATTTCTAAGTGAATCAATTTTTGAAATTGAATAAATTTTGAAGAAAGAAAATTTTAAAAGTATAAAAAGTTAATTTTTATAATCTTATCGAATTAATTCCAGAATCAAGTGAAAATGTTAAATAAATGGATTTCGTAAAATAGTGATTATAAATTGAAGAATTTAATTTAAGAATTTGGATTTTTAAATAGATTGAAAGAAATGATTGAAATTTATTTTCTTAAAAAGGAATTTATTTAAAAGAAGATAAGTTGGAAATTCAGTTTGAAAATTAATTGGTAAATTGAAATAAGTTGTGAAATCAATGTAAAATGATTTCAATTTGAAGAATCCATTTTAAAACAGAATATTGAGTAATTTGAGAAAAATAAGGAATTTATTTTAGTAGTGATAAATAAAATTTGAAATCAATCTGTAATTGATTTAATATTTAGAAATGAATTTTTGAGAAATCAATATGGAAATTTTATTCAAACGTTGAAAATAAAATTAGAAATCAATATTGAAATTGATTTGGTATTGAAGCTTTTATAAATAGAATTAAAATTTATAAAAGTTGTTTATAAACCCAAAGTCACTTATTTTGATAAGTTAAATATAGAAGTTGATAAAAGAAGGTTTATAAGTCGAAGTTGTTATTAAAAAGAGAAATAGAATTTATAAACGTGCTTTTAAATTCGAAAATAGATTGAATGTGATAAATTTAATATAGAAGATTATTTAAGAAGATATATTCACGATTTTGAATAGCGAATTTTTATTGAAATAAAAATGTGTAGAAATGATTGAAATGGGGTTAAGTAAATTTTATTCACGATTTTTGGACAGTGAATATATTGTTAAGTAAAATGGATTCATTTTTGAAGAAGTAATATTTTAAAAATGAAGTTAAACATTTTAAAGGTGTTTTAAAATGTGTTATGAATCGAAAGCATAGATTTCAACATTTATTGTTGAAATAGACGTTTTCGAGAAATATAAGGAAATGGTGGACTATAACACTATTGTTATAGTAAATGATTCCCGAAAGGAAATGTTTTATGTAGTATGGGGATTTATATATCTATCTTAAAATCCGAATCCCTATACTAGTGATTTTGAGTCGTCGTAACGATGTTTTACGTAACATTCGTTTTGACTCGAATGTTTTCCTTAAAGAATGAAATATATACTTAATATTGATTTAAGTATATCGAATATTTTCAAATGTTGAAAATAAATAGATTTGTGAATTACTTATTATTAAATAAGTATGGAATGATTTCCAAAATGAAATGAAACGTTTTGAGATTTTATCTTCTTAAAGATAAATCGAAATTGAATATTTGAAATCGATTTGAGAATCGTATATCAGTAGATATTTTGAAATATAAATTCACTATGGAATTTATAAAAGGAAAGGGAAACTGATTAGAAAAATAAACGTTGTTTTATTTTTGAAGTGTGGAAATTATATATCTAGTAAAGATATTTTTGAAGATAAAATAATTTGGCAAAATTATTTGGAATCTGATGATGTTGCGCATCTTTATTGATAGTTAAATAACCGACTATCAATAATTACCTTTAGATAGGTATTTGTTGTGAATTGGATGAATTTGAATGCTACACTTATTTTAAATAATCGCTCACTATTCGGGTTAGCCGGGAAAGGACCATGGGGTCGTATAACCCATTCCGAATATGTGATACGTCGTTATGAATTGCATTCGAAGACCGGTGTTGAAGACCGGATATTTTTGAAAACGGAAGGATTACCGTCGAGTTACTCTACATCGACTGATCTTCGATTTAGAGGTTTTATCACCCTTAGTGATGGGAAGTCCTGACGTGATTGAAAATTATCCGGATGTGCAAGGGCTTCGTGAGAAGTGCCTTCGGTTCTGTTCGATCCCGGAACAGACTTGTATGGATTGTGTGTCTGACGTTACAATTTGAGATATAAAGCTGATTTCTTTCAAATACATTTCTGTTGGTGGCGGAGAATTTATTCTCTTAGCTTAACACCCTTCTCTGAGACGTACGAGCTCAGAGGTTATGTAGTTGAAATTTATCAGCGATATATCCCAATTTGGTAACGTGGCATACTGAGTGTTGCTGTGAAATGATCAGTGTTTGATCATTTGTGATATGATCATTTGTTTGATCTTATATCTTTGTGATCATAGGTTGATCATTTTGTTTGACCCGAAGCAGGGCTTGTTGAGAAAGCGTAGCTTTGTGGACGAGACTTCGTCGAGCCTCACACCCCGGAAATGGTCGAAACAGGAAGGATGCAGCAAGGTTCTAGGGAGTAGCGCCCCTTAGTGTATGTCATTCCTTCTGGATAAAGGTGGTATCATGGTATGGAGCCCAGATACTTAACCTCTGTGGTTGCTGCAAAAATTTATTTCTTTGTGGTTGTTGTGAATCGGGGATCCTCGGGAAGATCGGTGACGATCGGGGGATGGCATACGCGTGTCAGTAGTTACCTATTTTTGCAGAGGTAACCCGGCCTTGTGTTGGCAGAGATCCGGTTAGGTTCTCGGGTCGTCTATTCCAGGGACGTACCCACCGTGGATAGGAAGTTCCTTAGCCTGACCATTTGTTGGAAATCCAAAGAAACAATACGTGACGTGTACGGTTTTAGTTGTATTACCTGCTATGGAATGTGGCGGTAACCTGCTATTGAACATAGTAGCTATAGTAGGCATACGATACTGGTCGTATGTTGGCTAAGATTTATATTCTACTTTCGAAATGTTTTCCACTATGCACTAATAATAATATCAAAAAGAATTTGATTTTTGCGTAGTAAGCATCTTTGGCTATCATAAGAAGAAATCTCCTCCAATTCTGCGTTTGCATTGTGTGTGTGGTGGGAGGTCTTATGGTAGTTTCATTTTCCAAAAGCATTGCGAATTGACTTTAAAATTCTCTGCTGTTTATTTTTAAAGAATAACTATTTTACGATCTCACACCAGTCACCATGACTGACTCGGAGTTTATTGTTTCCCTTCTAAACTCTGGGTGCCCACCAATTTCCACACGGGCAGCCTAGAGTTATGTTATCAGGATATTCTGGATATTCTGGAGCTTTGGAGATAAGCTGGAGGACGAGACGTAGTATTTGTATCTGATAGTATTTATTCCGCTGTGTATTCTGTATGAGGACAAGTTATATAACTGTCCATTGATGTGCTGTGTTGTATTGAGTTGTATATTGACTCTGATGATTGATGTATATATAAACTGATATAGTTCTTTGTTTTAAAAGACTAGTGTTTATTTATTATATATTGTTCCGCTGCGATGTGTAAGATTCTGACATTGTTTTCTGTTCTGATGTTGTTCTGTTGTTCTTCTCTTCTTTCTTCTACCTTCTTCTTCTTCTACCTTTTTCTTTTTCTTAAAACCCTCACTATTGGAGTTTCCGGCACTCGATTGCTCGGCAGTCGATAAAGTGAGTATCGATGTCGAATTTTCGAAAGTCGAAAATTTCGGTATGTGACAATGATGCAGCGCAAATGCAGAATCACGAAACCCTAGGTCGCGAACAAGCTACCTTAAATCGCGAGCGACATACCTTAAGCCGAAGCTCCAGAATTCATTAGTTCGCGATCGTTCCCGAATTCCTTAGGTCGCCAATCGCTCCTCCTCCTCCTTAAGTCGCGAACGACATAACTCCCAAGTCGCTGAATTGAATCGCGATACCCTAAGTCGCGAGCGAGCAGATCCGTATGTCGCCTTCAGTATGTCGCGATGTTGCTTATGTCGCGAAGCTCTTATGTCGTCATCTCCAGTAGGTCGCTCCAGATCCTTATTTCGTGAAGAGGTCGTGGTCGTGCTTCCTAAATAGCAGATTCTTATGTCGTGAATTCCAGTAGGTCGAAGCTCCTAGGTCGCTACCGTGTTTCTGTTATGTCGCTCCGGGATGCCGAAGGATGTTAAGTCGTGAATTTTTTATATCGCGAACTTCTATGTCGCCTGTTCCTTAGGTCGCGAGTTTCTTATGTCGCTGATGCTAGGTCACTGAAGAATGTTAGGTCGCTATACCGCATTTCTTATGTCGTATGTTGTAACCCGTTTGTTTTGTTAAGTCGTTTGTATTTTGTTTTCTATGAGTCGCTGTTTGTTTTTATCTTAAGTCGTTGGTGTTGTATTTGTGAAGTCGCATTGTTGTATGTCGTTAAGTCGTATGTTGTAACTCATGTATTGTTAAGTCATATGATGTTGTAAATTGTTAAGTCGTGTGTGAGTTGTAATTTCCTATAAATAGGAGTGTATGGTCATTTGTAAAAAGTAGTTGATTTTTGAATAACATTTGGTTTGTGCTTTGTGCCACCATTAAAATTGGAAGTTGAGTGTTATCTCCTTTCTCCATCTTCGGATATTCGAGTGCGCTCGAATCAACGAACTTGAAGCCGATTCACGGAATCTCGTATGCGAGATCAACGTCGAAGAATCGTAGATCTTCTAACGCGGTATCGTGCGCGATTAACGTGTTGAAGATAGCTAGAATCCGGTATCTCGAGAGATCAACGGATTTGGGCACTTCGGTATCTTCAATTCATCGATTCATCTTGTTTCATCGATTCATTTTCCGCGAATTCATCAATTCGTGAGTTGTGTGATCCTGTAGGCTGCGTCAATGTTTTTAATTGTGATGATCAACTAACCAAATGATCGCATGTTTTTACCGTGATATCTTTTTTGCAGCAATAATCATACCCGGGAGACTTATAATTGCACCACTATGTACATTTGTCTTTCTCCTCTACGAATTATTAAAAATGCTCTCTCCTATCGACTATATAGAAACTTTTCGATGTAACCAACAATGAACAACGCTAACACGGTATGTGTATGATGACATAATCGCAATGACAAGCCATTTCAACGATTGATTAGGAAAAGATGGATTTGGAATGGTTTACAAAGGAGAGCTACCTGGTGATTATTTAGTTGCCGTCAAGTTGTTGGGTACATCAAATGATAACGGAGAAGATTTATCAGCGAAGTATCCACTGTTGGTACAATTCATCATACCAATGTTGTTCGATTGATCGGCTTTTGCTTAGAAGGTTTACACAGGGCTTTTGTTTATGAGTACATGTATAATGGATCTTTAGATAAGTATATTTTTCCCTCAACTCAAAAGTTCACGACAAAGAAGCTGATTGAGATAGCTCTTGGAGTGGCACAGGGAATAGATTATTTATATCGAGGAAGTGACATGAGGATTCTGCACTTGATATTAAGCCCTATAATATACTCTTGGATAGTAATTTCAATCGAAAAGTTTTTGATTTTGGACATGCAAAACTTTATTCGAAAGACAATAGCTTGGTTTCTACATTTGCAGAAAGAGGTACGGTTAGAATTAAAATAGTTAACAATAAATCATTGGCAATTTTACAACAAATATTTTCTTTGATCCCCCACCTTATGTATGTGTCGCTAGATGTCAACTCTAATGGTTTTTCCATTTTTTCTTTTAGCATATTATGATATTTTTATGTAATATGCATTTTCATTTTGGTCTCCATAACATATACAGAATATGGGATATCAATACAATATGCGTTGAATTAAAGGGTACAGCATGGTTAGAGCATCAAAATCAGTCTTAATTGAAAGTAATCTTAGTTTTCAGTATGTAGATCTTTATGATTTATCAACAAAGTTGATTCATATGTTATATCTTGTGTCAGTCTCATATACAAAATTTACATTGAATAGAATACATAAAAATGCGCTCCTAATTATTTGTATATAAATTTCTTTCGGGCAATTTCCATGAAATGAGTCCATCCACAACAGGTACTATTAGATACGTGGCACCTGAACTTATTTCAAGAAGTTCTGGACTAATATCATACAAGTCTGATGTGTATAGTTTCGATACGCTGCTTCTAGAAATGGTTGGTGGAAGAAGAAACTAGGACTCACGGGTGGAGAATTCGACTGAAGCTTACTATCCCTTATGGATTTATGACCGATTGGACAAACAAAACAAATTTAGAAGTGTTGGATCATATCGTTGAGACTGTAGATGTTGAAATGAAATTGTGTAAAGTTGGATTATGGTGTATTCAAATGTCACCATCTTCTCGTGCTACGATGCCTAGAGTTATTGAAATGTTTAAAGGTAATGTTGAAGATGTGAAAATGCCAACCAAGCCTTTCTTTATTTCTTCTTTAGACCATACTACAAGAGGACGAAATTCGTTTCAGATGTCTTCTAATTAAATATCGCCGATTTATAAGAGTGAGTAGCATTTATCACTTATTTTAGTTTGGTTTCAAAACTATGATTTTAGAACGTTTTAAGAAGAAGAATAATAATAATATGGATTTTGCTTTCTTCCTTTGCAATTTGAATGCTTTCGATGAAGTATAACTACCAATATGGGTATGGAAGTTATGCTAATGACAACCATATTGTATGAAAGGTACATATAAGCTATAATGAACAAACTGAGATGATAAAAGTAATATAGATGTGCAAAGGTATGCATGTACATGAAGATATTAGAGGCAAGCCAGGTTCAAGTGGTTTCTTAGCTGGCTCAACCATTTAACAATGTATGTTGTCACTGTCTTGAAAACGTTTCAGCGTTCTGCTCAATGATGCAAAACAATCTAGAAAAACGACGCCGCCTCTAGATAAAACAACATCTCCTTTTTTTGGTATCGACACGTCAACACAAACAAAGTTGAATCCGATGCACTAAAAATTACTTCTCGCCTTTTTGTTTGAAGAAATTTTGTGGAGAAGAAGATGAGTTTTTTTTTGAAAGAATGTCATTCTATTCTTTGTCTCGTCTAAACATTAATTAAATAAATGGAATACAAAAATGAACGTTACTGGATAATAGGGTGATGTCGGCTTAAAAAATGAATCATGAATTTACCATTTCAAAAAATAACGGTTTGAAAATACAAAACAATTTTCATCTAAAAATTTAAATTTTACACCACAACAAGCCCATACCTATACCTGTACCCGTACCCATGCCCATGCTCGGGTTGGGTCGAGTCGGTTCGACCAGCACGCGCGTTTAGTGGTTAAGCATGACCTCCTTCCTCACAAAAGAGCATCATTGGATGTCCAAACGGTCCAACTAAGCTTTAAAGAATCATATAAATACTTGATTCTTTTCCATAGTCCTACAATGTGGGATTATTCACTAGAGAGCCATACACACTTATTCCAATTTTTAATAATTCACTTAATATCAAAATATTTCCAACAATCCCCCACTTGAATTTTAAAAAGTTCGAGCAATTTGTTAAAACATAAGATTATACATAAACAAAGGTGTCTTGTGACTTGAACCTTTACATAGTGGTAAGATTCGGTTTTTACTAGAGTGCCACGTAGTCTTAAACTCTACTACTCATGTCAGGCCACACACAATCTTTCTAGAGTGCAATCAAATAAGCACATGTACTTATGGTCATGCACATATATCCAATTTTAGCTAATGCTGTATGAATTTTGCCCAAAATTATATAAGAAACAACCACATTTCCACATCTATACAGGTGAGTCTATTAAGAGTAATCCTGAAGGTAGGTGCTTTACTCCATATAGAGTATAGATCTCATTAAGAATTTCTACTAACTCATCCTCTAATCACTTCAGGAATGAATGCTTCTAAATACATAAAAATAGCATGTTCAACTCATATCACTTCATAACTTGTTCTTACCCATTGAACTTAGTTTTTGGGATCTCTAGTCATTACGTAGGGTTACTATTGTGCGTGACTCAACAGTCTAAGAGCAATAGTCTCATTCTTTTAGAAGTTCTAAGGACTTTCTCTTTGACTAGTCCTTTCGTCAAAGGATCTGCCAAATTCTCATCACTACATATGTAATCCACTCTAACAGCTCCTGAAGAGAGTATTTCTCTAACAGTGATGTTCTTGCAACGTATTCGTCATCTCTTACCGTTGTAATAACGGTTATGTACTTTTGCAATAGCCGCGGTACTATCGCAATAGATTAACACAGCTGGTATCGGTTTTTTCCATAAAGGAATCTCAGCTAGCAGATTTCTTAAGTAACCTGCTTCTTCACTAGCTGTAACTAGTGCTATCATCTCAGACTCCACAGTGGACTGAGCCAAAATAGTCCGTTTCTTGGATTTCCAAGAAACGACTTCACCAACGTTGCTAAAGATATAGCCACTGATTACTTTTGAATCATCAGATAAAGTATTCCAATCTTCATCGGTGTATTCTTCAAGCAAAGTTGGAAACTTTTCATAATGTAACCAAAGGTTCACGGTTCGTTTTAGGTATCTCATGACACTTTTGAGAGCATGCCAGTGCTCAATACTAGGTCTACTAGTAAACCTGCATAATAATCCTATGATATAGGCAATGTCTAGTCTAGTACAACCAGTGACATATCAAAGGCTGAAAATGATGCTCGCATAATCAAATAGCCTTACACCTTCACCGGTGTTCTTAAATAGTTTTACAGTAGGATCATATGGTGTACATCCAGGTTTACAGTCAAAGTAATTGTATTTCTGTAGTATCTTCTCAATGTAATGAGATTGATCCAAAAAAATTTCCTTTTCTGACCTAGTAATCATAATACCAAGGATTATATTCGATTCACCTAGATCTTTCATATCAAAGTTGTCACTTAACAAAGATTTAACAGTGTTCATGGCATGAACGTTTGACCCAAAATAAGTAGATCATCAACATACAGACATATAATAGTGCAAATGTCGTTCTCAGATTTATAATAAATATATTTGTCACTTTCAATAATTTTGAAACCATGTGAGATTACTAAGTTATCAAATTTCTCATGTCATTGTTTAGGTGCTTGTTTTAAACCGTATAAAAATTTATCTAATTTGCAAACTTTGACCATGAATTACAAAACCTTCAGGTGGGTCTATGTAAATTTCCACTTCTAATTTACCATTTATAAAACTAGTTTTAACATCTATTTAGTGTATTATCAAATAATGAATAGATGCAAGTGAAATTAGTACTCGAATGGATGTAGTTCTAGGTATAGGTGAAAACGTATCAATTTTTTTTACATTTTCTCTTTGCCTAAACCCTTTAGCTACTAAACGCGCTTTATATTTATCAACTGTGCCATCAGGTTTTAATTTCTTTTTAAGTACCCATTTACAACCTATAGGCTTACAACCAGATGGTAAATCTACTAAGTACCAAGTCTTACTGGATTTCGAAGAATCCATCTAATCATTTATAGGCTCTTGCCAAAGATCAGCATCTAATGAAGATAAGGCTTTTTGGAGTTTTAAGGGATCCTCTTCTATAATAAAAGCACAAAAATTTGAACCATAATCTTTTGTAATTCTTGCTCTTTTACTTCTTCTACGTTCATTTTCAAATAATTCATTAGGTATCGTTCTAATAAGCATAGTGTTACTAGATGTGCCCCACCATTCCTCAATTTAAAAGGAAATCTCAATTCATAAAAATCAGCATCATTAGGTTCTATTATATTATGTGCATTCAGGTGATAAAATCTGTATGCTTTGCTATTAATAGCATAGCCAATAAATACACATTCACGTGTTCTACTTGCTAATTTAATTCTCTTAGAGTCAGGTATACGAACATATGCTAAAAGTCCCCAAATCTAAAATAAGACACATTCGGTTTATGATTTCTTAAGATTTCAAAAGGTGAAATTTTGCTTTTTGATTTAAGAATTCTATCCAATACATAACATACTGCCAATAAAATTTCTCCACGTCAATGTGATGATGCACCAGAATTAAGTAAAATAGAAAAAACTAATTCGGTTAAATTTATATTTTTCCTTTCAACTTTACCATTTAGTTCAGGTGAATATGATGCAGTTCGTTATGTATTATTCCATGTGAGTTGTAAAATTCAATAAATAAACTTATTCACATTCAGTTCCTCTATCACTACAAAATCTTTTAACTTTCTTACTAGATTGATTTTCAATTTCAGTTATAAAAGATTTAAACATTTCAAATGCATTGTTTTTATTTTCATAAGGTATACATAAGTAAAATCAGAGCAATCATCAACAAAAGAGATAGAATAGCGGTGTCCATTTCTAGTCAGAGTGTAATTAAACTCACATATACCAGAATGAATCAAGCCTAAGGTTTATGATTCTTTAATTACATATTTATGTAGGGTTTTTGTTATTTTTGCTTGACTACAAAAATCATATTTTTCAAAATTATTTAGTGACATATTAGGAATTAAACCTAAGCTACTCATGTTCTTTATTATTCGTTTATTTACATGACATAGTCTAAAGTGTTAGATATTAAAATCACACATTATATAAGTAGAAGCAGACATTTTATTACATTCAACATTCAGTTTAAGTATGCCTTCAATTGCTTAACCCCTACCCACAAACATACCATTCATAATGATGGCATAAAAATCAACCCTAATAGCCAGTGTTAACCCAGCTTTATAAGAAGATAACCTGAAACAAGATTCGTTCTCATCTTTGGAGTGTGCATGACGCCTTTTAGAATGACGGTCTTCGCAGAAGTAAACTTCAGCTCTGTGCTTCCAATCCCAGCAACAATAGTGATGTGAGAGTCTCCCAATGACAGTTTCTTGTCCTTAGTCTCCATGTATATTTTGAATATAACATGGTCATAACAGACATGGCGTGTAGCGCTAGTATCTACCCAACAACCCTCTGATCCGCCAACAAGGTGAATCTAAGAAATCATAGCCGTAAAAGGCTCCTTAGTCAGGTTAGCTTGTGTTGCAGAGCTTGGCCTGTTTCGACACCTATGTGTCATATGACCTGGTTTTCCATAGTTGTAACAAAGAAACCACTATCCAGAGTCATTCTTTTGGGGTGCTTTTTGCTGACCCCTTTGGTTCCCTTGCGAGTTCCAAATCTGTTTGTTGCTGTTTTGACTAAGCTTATGGTTCTAATTCTTAAAGTTTTCTAGGATTCGCTTTCAGAACCGCAACCTTCTTGGTGTTGCCTAAAACGGCAAGCACTTCTTCTTTCATATCCTATTTACGAAATTCCTCTTCAATACAGAGGTGAGTTATCAAACTTTCTAATGTAAATTCCTTTGTTTTACGTCTAGGTTAATCATAAATTCTTTCCAATTAGGGGGCAATTTATCAATCCAAATTGCAGCCTGAAACTGTTCATCTATAGCCATACTTTTGGAGACGATCTCATGAGCAATCTTTTGGAGCTCATGAGACTGCATCTCTATTGACCTGTCATCCATCATCTAATACTTGAGGTAGGGGCTGACGACATATTTCTTTGGTCTTGCCTACTCTGTGTTGTACTTTTTTTGCAACGCTTCCCAAGTCTCCTTTGTTGTCTTGTCTGAATTATAGTAGTCGTACAGATCGTCGCTGAGTCCGTTAAGGATGAAATTCATCCATGGATAATCTTGCACCATCCAGGTTTGCAACTTTTCTGATTTGTCATTCCAGGCTCCCATATGCTCCATCTCAGCATCATTGGGTCTATCTGGTAGCTATGGTTAGTTTGATGCTAGTGCAGCGACCTCTTTTCACATAGTAAAAAAAGAACTCCATCTTCTAGCGCCATCGCTTGAAATGCAGGCCCTCGAATTTGAACGGCATGGCAGACACTATTGGAATCTAAAACCTTAACGCCGGGGTAACATCGTCCAAGGTTGCAGCAGAAGTCATTATTTGCGGGCATGTTTTCAAATTGTTGTAAATCAATGAACTTCGGCTGGTTCATGCATGTTGTTGCTCTCTTTGAAGACGTTTCAGCATTCTGCTCAGTGGTGCATAGTAGTCTAGGAAAACATCTCGGCCTCTAGGATAAAACAGCCTCTCCTTTTTGTGGTATCGACTCGTCTGCACAAACGAAGTCGACTATAATGCACTAAAATTACTACTTGCCTTTTGTTGGTTGGTAGAGTTGTTTTTGAAAGTATTCGTCCAAAAATATAGGTGTAACACCATAACAAGCCCAAACCTGCACCCGGGTCGAGTTGAGTTGGTTGGTCAGCACCGCGTGTTATGGTCAAGCATAGTCCTCCCCCTTACAAAAAAGCATCATTGGATGTCCAAATGGCCCTACTAAGCTTCTAAGAATTAAGTATAAATATTTGATTCTTTTCTATAGTCCTACAATGTGGGACTATTCACAAGAGTGCTATATACACAAATTTCAATTTTTAATAATTCACTTAATATCAAAATATTTCCAACAGTGTACAATAGGAAAATATATGAGAGCTGTAATTTATATGTGTACTTGTATATTGACTCTAATTTGTTTGTATATTGACTCAACATACATTCATGATTCATATACATCACCATTTCAACAGATGAGTAGGTACAACCCTTTCACCTTTCAATCATGAAAAACTAATGACAGAAAAGTGATCTAATATAAGAATGTGCAAAATGTAAACTGACATTGCAAAAAGACTAACAATGCCCTACTAAATTCATTTAGTAAGAAAGGTTGATTTTATTTAAATTTTTGCTTGTTTACATCCTTGTCTAGTAGGATATGACTATAATCTTTAGGCCTGACATTGTAATTCATTTTGTTACAAATGTAAAAGTTAGACTTATCAAGGTAATTTCCTTTTTTTTTCTTACCGAAATTATAGCTGAAGAAAAAGTTATAAAAAATTGGGGACGTATATAGCAATGAATATTATAAATAAAGATTTTCATCTCATGTATACTTATACCCATGAATTCAATATGGTACCCTTTTACAGATCTTATATCATTGCAATTAGAATACAATATTGTTTACAATCATGTCAATATATTCAACAAAAGTTATAGCGTAAAATGCAAATATTGCAGTTCTAACTGCAAATGTTTGTAAAATCAATATTTTGTTGTGTAGAATACAAATATTTAAAATGTCGATTGTAGATTTTTATTTTACAAAAATGTGTAGTTAGAACTGCAAATATTCACAGGGTAAAATGTAAATACATTCAGTGTAGACAACAAATACGTGCATCCTAGGATGCATGTTTTCATTGAAAATAATGATGGGTTTTTCATGAAACCTGTTTTCGACAAGTGATGGAAGTGAATGTTGAAACTTTCGAAAGATGTTTGAAAAAGGGTCCCTTTTAACTATTCTGGTTTAATATATCTATATGTCCTTTTATTTATTTGTACTATGGTATTTATACACAGACAACATAGAAGTACTACCTGTTGTTGTACATATAATAATTATAGCCATTTATACCAATCTTTATATGTATACAAAACTACTCAAGTACATGAAAAAAATACTTACAAAACCTTAATCAGTGTTATTTTTTATCATTAATTTTTAAATATTTTATTTCAATTCATATGCATACATTTATCTAAAAACTAATACTGGAAAAATAACGTGGTCTTAAGTTTTATTCGTGGAAATAAAGCATAAATAGTGAACTGCAAATCTCTTCTTGAAGGTTGAAACTCCAGTTTCTATTTGCAGAAAATTTGCAAAAAAAGAGATAAATGTAAAGATAGGCGCTAAAAGAGGTATTAATAAAGTTGAAATATAAGTGTATTAGTTATTAATAATAGAGAATATATGTATGTGTTTATATGATTAATAACGGATATGTAAAACTTCATAATTTATTTTTAGAAATGATTAATATACATTTTGAATATTAATGTGTATTTAGAAAAAAAAAGTCCGAACCCAATTAAAATATTCAAAAAATAGATGTAAAAATATCGAGACAATATTTATCATTAAATATATGTATTCTTAGCATTTATTTTGTGGGTTTACTTGCATCTTTATATAAAATTGAACAAAGAACAAAAATAAATTAAAGGGCATACAATATATGATGTACATATAGTCATAAACAAGGTTTTAAATTTCTGATTTCGGTCGCGTCTCGTTTCGAAAATTCTACACAATATCTCGTATCGCGAAATCTCGGATGAGATGAGTGTAACTCGGGTATTCATCTCGAATTGGCATCTCATATTTTAAAGTCCAACTCGGGACTATCTCGGAGTAACTTAAGTGTCTAAACAATAATATTAATATTTCTTCATAGATAAGAGTGGTTACATGATTGATTTAATTAAAAATAAGCAAAAGGCCACCTATTTTATTTTCACTCTGTAAAAAATAAAAAACGGATTAGAGGGTTAGTAAAAGGTCATCAAAGGGCAAGTGCATTTGGACTCACATAGGAGTGAAAGAAATATGTAAATGAAACATGAGATCTTCTACTGAGAATTATCTCAAATTCCACTTGAGATCTTAATATTTTAATGAGATGAGTGTCAAATAAGAGATAAAAAAATTTGACGTCTCGCTTTGCTAAATCTCGTCTCGCTCAAGTTCAAAAGTGAGAACTCAAATGAGATCTCGAATGAGATAAATGAGATTTGAAACAATGGTCATAAACACATCGTTTGTAATATGATAGTATGTCATAGGTTTTGCCATTATGATGTGATTTCAAAAATAGAAATTGAAAAAAAATGAATTAAATGGTGACTACTTACATAGCACAAATCCTTGTGCTTTTATTCCCCTTTTCACTAATGGTAGTCAAGTTCTTAATCCTTATTTTCTTCTATTGGGAAAGTAAAATAGCACTTCTGATTGAATAAAGGTACTTTCATACAACATATTTGTAAGGAATTCAGTAGAAAGAAATCCAAGGAATGTTTTATAAGGTGAGAACTAATACACAATTTTAGTACTTCCATACATAATACACAGTTTTAATTTCCATATTTAGATGGATTACCTTACAGTCTGAAATGATTACATGTCAACATGGTTGCGCTATCAAAGAAAATTTTACAAATTTGTGCCATTGTTTTTACAAAATGCATGATTTTAATTTCAGTCCTAAAATTTATGATTTTGGACTTGCATAATTTTATTCAAAAGACATTAGCTTGGATTCTACCTTTGCAGCAAGAGGTACGGTTAGAAAAATAATTAAAGAAAATCATTGGCAATTTGAAAATAAATATTTTTTTATGCTTCAACCTCACAAGTGTTCCACTACATGTCATCTTTATTGGGTTTTCTCTCATTTTTCTCTACATATTATGTTATTTTTGTGTAACATATGTTTTTGTGTTGGTTTCCTTCATAAAATTTAAAGAATATAGGATATTGATACAATAAGTGTTGGATTAAGGGGTAAACGGTAAAGAATGGTAAACGTGTCAAAAACATTCTCAATCAAAAGTTATCTTGGTTTTCAGTATATAATCTATATGATTTATCTCATGGTGCAAAAATGAAGTTTCTAATATATTATTTCATTTCTTTGTATTATTGTGTTGGCAAACACAAAGTTTGCATGTAATCAATTATTATATGCACCTTGACTACTTTAAAATAAGACTTTTAGTATATAACTTATTCATTCAAATTTATGTAAATACATGCAAAAAATACACTAACAGAATCTAAGTTGATATTATTTTATTTATTACCAATTTTTAAGTATATATTTTGATTCACATTCATATTTTCTTTTATGAATTTATTGTAAAAAGAGAATAGCACGGTGTTAAGTTTTATATTTAGGAATCAAGCTTAACTAATTTACAACAACATCACATTAAATGTTAGAAATCCTAGATTTTAGTTATAATTTGTAGAAAAAAGGGTGAATGAAAGGTAAACCTTGTGTTGTAAAAATCCTTCTTGGCCCCCGTCTTGACCCCACAAAGACGGTATGCGAGACTTACCACCTAGACCCGCCTAGACAAGGCATATTGCATCATCTAAGTATCTAAATGGGTGTATAGGCACTGTTTAGGCGATAGTTGAGGCCTGATGCCTCATTTAAGCATCTACATGCAAGTTTCAAGCACTTTTGCCTTATTGGCTACTCCCAAGTAAGTCCAAACCCCTACAATTTTATCACATCAATTAATAACAATAAAAATACTAAAATATAATTATAATACATGAGTTTATCAAAAATTCTTAGCTCCGATTAACCTTCGATTAATTTCCTCGTAAACACTTAGTCCATAATTCATGCTTACCACCTAGCGATTTTTACAACTTGCAAATCCTTGTCCTTTTGACAAATTGGAAAAAACAAAAGACAAAAAAGGGAAAAAATTAAGAAGAAAATATAGTTAGATTATGCAAATGAGTGCATAGAAAAAGAATAAAAAATTATGGTGTAACAATGAATATGAAATTCTAATCTAACGTGTCCACAAAAAATACTAATTATTTTATGTTTGAGTAATGCGAAATCTATAATAAGGAAGAAGCACTGGATTTAAATGGTTTAGTCCAATATTGTTCACAGCTATTGTTCAAGTAATAGTTAGGTTTTCGAACCGTTCGTCCTGATCATTTCAACCCTTTATTTTCCTTCAGTTAGCGTTTAAAATTTAACATAACTTTTCCGCAACTATTAAAATAATAGGAAGATTTATGATAGTATCAATATGTATACAAGTTTTTTTTCATCTATGAACTTCCAAAATTGCTTGCTCTTACTATTGACTTTAAAAGAAACTTTTTTATTCAAGCAACACCAACAAGATACACATGCATGGACAGTCGCAATGACAAGCATTTCCAAGATCGATTAAAACAAGAAAGGTTTTGATCGATTTATAAAGGAGAGTTACCAACTGGTCATCTAATTACCATAAAATTGTTGGATACATCATATGACGATGGAGAAGATTTTATCGACGAAGTATCAAATATTGGTATGGCTCATCATATTAATGTTGTTTGACTTGTTGGAATTTCTCAAAATAATCACATAAGGCTCTTGTTTATGAGTACAATTATAATGGCTCTTTAGATAATTACATCGTTTGATTAATTCCTGCAAATGGAAACTGAATGAAATAGCTCTTGGCATGGCATAAGGAATAGATTAGGTTCATCAAATATGTGATGTGAGAATCATATATTTCCATATCAAACCACATCATACACTCTTTAATAATAATTTTAGTCCACATATTTTTAATTTTGACAATGCAAAACTTTATCTTATAGCTTATAGCCTAGTTTCGAAAGTTGCAGTAAGAGGTACCATCTTGATTTTTCGACGTGGGCTCACTCTCAACCTAAGTTTTTTTGATGCGAAGTGGGTTGTTAGGCGCTGAGAACAACTTTAGAGCCTAGACGGAGCTTGGGTGGAGCTTGGATGGAGCCTAAATACAGCCAAGATGAAAATAAATGCTCATCACTTTGGTACAAAAAAATATTATATTTAATAATTATAAAAACAATAACTACATCTCATTCGAAACTCGGTTAGTTTTGATTATATCATCACTATTTTTACTTTACTATGAATGGTATATGTGCTTTTAGTTTATTCATCAATAAATATCAAAATAAATCAAACACTATCACAGTTTAAATTGTACCGAAATTTATACTTAATAAAATTTATGTCATGATAATAGAATTTATGTCATGATTATACTTGAATATTTACATACTAAATATTCATGAATACTTCATGGTAAAAATTACATGATAGTGAATATTTTAGTTTTTGTTTATAATATAATACTTTAGTTTTTTTTAAATATGGTCTTTAATAGAAGGTGGTAACCAACTAGTGCCACATGTTTTTGGTAGTATTCATGTACTAAGTCAAAATATGTTAAGGTTCAAATAACGCTACGCAAATTTCGAACTCGTGACCTTAGAACCTAAGTTTGAGTGTCTTACCACAAGGACTTGGTCTTGGACTATAATAGTTTTGGTTATATCTTAAAAAATTATAATAGAAATATAATTTATAAAATAAATCAAAATTAAAAAGCTGCTCACATTAAAGTTTGGAGAAGGGAGAAATTGAAGAGCCAAATATTATTATGTCATTATTTTGAATTATAAAGAGGAATATTTATTGATTGATTGTCTATATAACTGAAATAATGTATATAAAGAGGAATTTGTTTCTGAAATACTTTTAGAAGATGAAGACTTCAATAAACAAGCATATTAACTAAGTGATTTTGTTGTGAATATATTTTATTTACACAAGAAAAAATCATATTAAAAACACTTTTATTCTTGGCACTTCAAGAAAAATTTGGCCATCAGACGGCGCCTTAGGCAAGGAGAGGAATAAAGCGCCAAAGTAAAAAAGTGAGAGGGAAAAGGTTAGACTACAATGCATTTAAATGTTACCATCTTTGCTACCTATGATGGTAAGAGATAGATATCTTGGAAGGTCACGTTGATGGTGTAGAAATGCCATCTAAGTCTTTCTTTTCTTTTATTTCAACGTTGCTACCAGAAGATAAAATTCATTTGAGTTGATTTTCAATGAAATATCGATGATATACAAGAGTTGATAGCATATATCACTGGTTTTAATACAGTTTTAGAACTATGACTTTTGAAAAACAATGATATGGATTCCACTTTCTTATATGTAACATGAATGTTTTGACCAAAAAAACTAACCACTAAAAGTGTTTACCTATATTTCTGCAATACTGGGAAAAGGAATAACTCATGTCGTAAGTTCTGAATGTTGTCGGTTAAGTCTTTACACTGAGTAAACGACAAAATAAAAAATCATATAAACAACCATATTTCGATGAAAGATACATAAATATAAGGTATAGTAAAAATATTGAAATTATAAAAATAGAATCAATACTCAAAATTCTGAATATAATTTAACATGATAAAATAGGTTTTTGGTCGGTAGAAAACATAAGTTCCTTTTGGGTGAGAGAACTCAATCTAGTATTGAAATTAGTTGCTCTCATAGTAGGAGATGTTGATGACATAAGAAAAGAAATGATCTGAATACAACCTTATATGGCATAATTACAATTTTCCAATTTTAAATGGATCGCCTTCTTATCAGAAAAGGTACTAATAATTCGATGCTAGCAAATAATCAGAGAGATTAAAAGCTATCATTATTTCTCATTCACGTAATAACACAAATCAACATCTAAAGAAGTAGACTAAGTACTCAAAAGGTTATTCTAAATCATGTGCTTAGAGAATACTGAAGTCCAAAATTCACCATCCAAAATTGTTTTATGCTTGTATAAATGACTACATTACAAATCTACAAAGATATAAAAAAATAATACTGATAATATAGTTGTTTATTATTTCTTTTTAAACGTTGACTGACTTTTCAAGCCTAAAATGCATGTCTTGGCTCTTGAGTCTTTATCAATACAAAGAAATCGTAGTTTCACTAATAGACATCATAGATTTGGTTGTCTAATACTTTTAACAGGTTGACCGACTTTCCCAGTCCAAACTGGCCGTCTTGACTCCTGATTGCCACAACGAAATCATACTTGCACTAAAAAACATAGAAAACTAAATTGCAGGAACCTTCTTGATCAAAGACTAACTGAAAATTTTGAATAATCAAGTGTTATGGTTCCAGCGAATCGAAAAAGAGTGAAGAAAGAACTAACAACATTAATTTTCTAGCAGTATCATTTGGACATCTTAAATGTAAAATATTGGTATAGATTTTCTAATGTTTGAAGATATAAAATGCATATGCTAACTATTGTGGAGGATAAATAATTCAGTAATTGGCCAATAAGTTATATGTCAAGTTGAATGATAAAATGCTGCAAGTATTTTCTATCAAAGCTATCGTATTATGATTTAATCTTTGCATTGTTATTCTTATGTGATTCAAATATGTGCCTATGAGTCCTTCAGATTGAAGATGTTGTGTAGAGCTTCGTATTGGAAGAGTCGGGAAGTCGATTGGAGGAAGAGATCAAAAGATATGAAGGAGAGAAGTGCAAGAAATAGGCACTCAGACAGATGGATTTCCAAGCTAGACATATGAATGCATATAGAATTAAAACATAAGAGCTTCCAAGTGATCAGAGTCTAGCCCCTCTAGTCAGACGTCTGAGTTGTGGAATTTTGTCAACCCAAGAGTTTCCGATGTTCAACAGAGACGTCTGATTTTTTCACTCAGACTTCAGACCTCTTCACTCGGACGTCTGAGCTTGCAATCCGAGAGTTTTCTAGAATTTTACAAAGACATCTGACCACTTAGGTCAGATGTCTGAGTTGCTGCTACGATGTATTTTTGAGTTTTAGTTGAGTCGAATTTCTTGGGGAAGTTTCATCATTTTGGTGCATGGTTCTTTTCTATTGATGATACAGATTCTTTTGAAGTGATCAGATAGTTTAGATTGATTAGAGCATCTATATATTAGCCTCCTAATCATCTCCCTAATCATGCAATCAAGATTTTCAATAATTGTAATTAATAGAAACCCTAGCTGAATCAATTTTTAGGTTTTCTACTTTGAGTGCTTTAAATTGTAATTTTTCAATTGAGTGATTGATTACAGAAAGTCTCCACATCTTCTAACTCTCTAATAATTTATTTGGCTTGTAATCTCTCCAAATAGAAATAAAAAGGGTTGTTGGGTCTCCATGGACGTAGGATACAAATCCGAACCACGCTAAATCTTCTGTGTTTCTTTTCTTCCCATTATTTGATTTTGTGTGATATCATATTTGATTTTTGAATTTGCATTGGTATTCAAATAGGCAATACCGGTTCTGCTTAAATCGCTTTCGTTCATTATAGGTGGTAAATCATTCTCTACTTTTTTCATCGCAATTTGGTATTAGAGCTAGTTTTATGTTTCTGGTTGGATACTAATGGCTACTTCTAGAAACTTTATTGGTAGATCTAGTGTCAATTATGTTGTTACACATTTTGATGGAAAAGGATATTTTGGTACTTGGAAGATTAAGATGGAGGTAGTGTTAGAGAAGAAAACTTTTAAGATTGTTTCTATGCTTGATAAATTGAAGGACATTGGAGTGGATGTTTTGGAAGAAATGGAAGATGAAGCTCTTACAACAATCCATTTGAGTATTTCAAACGAAGTTCTTAGAAAGTTTTCTCGATAGAAAGCGGCGAAGGAATTATGGGATGCATTATCCGATGTATATCAAGACAAGTCTCTCGCAAATCGGATTATTCTTCAGCAACAACTCTATTTGTTTAAGATGAAGCCTAGAGCCGACCATATGGAGCATGTAGACGCTTTGAACTCTTTGATTATGGACCTGAAGGCAGCGGATGTTGATATTACTAATGAGGCTCAGGCTATGATCCTCTTATGCCAAAGGAGTATACCGATATCGATTTATTAATTAAATTGTTTAAATTTAATATTAGAAATTATTAGAATAATGGAATTGTGAATCTAATATAATTAAAACAGACGTCGAAAGTTGATTTAAATCTTATCTAAACAGCAATGAAGATTGTTAAACTTAAAAATTGAATTTAAAACGATTAAATTAAATTTTGAAAATTTTTGGTTTTAATTTACGTGTAAAAATAGCCATTTTGGCCACTATCTCGAATTTTGACAAAACCATTTTCATCGGATCTGTAATAGTGAATTATTGTAGGATTTCAAGTTTCATAGCGACCAGACTTGTCGTTTAGCCGTGCGAGTTTGAAACGCGTCGAAATTAATTAAAGGAATTTAATTAAAATTAATTGATTTTGAAAGCTATCTTCTGCATACGATCAAATTAGGCCTTGAAACTAGTTCCATTGCGTTCAGAGTGGGGGTAAACATTATGAACGCCAGGCGGCACATTTCGTTTGGAGTTTGAAACTTTTGCGGGTCAATTGGATCGGAAACTTACGTAATAAGACGCGTTAGTTCATCCATTCTTAACCCTACATTTTAACAGCCACCTCCACCAAAGAAATTAATGGTCGATAGCCTACTTCCTTCTCCCCTTGATTACGCATCATTCATTCGATTTCACGTCTTGGCTTCAACTAGCAAAGTGGAGAGCAAGATGGGAAGCGGCGATCCAACGATCGTATCGAGCCACATCGGCAAGAGGAGGCCGGAAATCCTTCTCCACCGTCGCATCTTGGGTGGGATCGTGCTCGATGCTGGCAGTGGAGGAGGGCATGGGACCGGAACTAGGGTTGTGCAAGGTGGTGGTGCGCCCACGACGGCAAGATGATAACCTCCGGTCATCTTGGGAGGCGTGCGGTGGTGGATAAATCAGAGAAAGTCGGGTTGTGAAACTGGGAAGAAGGGCTTCGGCTAATGACGTGGTTAACGGTTAATTAAGGTTTAGTTAATTTGGTTAATGATTATTATTTTAATTAAATTATCTCGTTTGTTAATAAATTTTCTATTTCTCTTGTACGAGGTCGGTTTCGGGAGAAACAAATTGCATTGGAATCGTATCGACGTCGTCTACAGCATGGCCTGGAAGTGGAATTTATTTGAAGCTGGAAATATTTTCAGTTTCAAATAAAATGTGAGTGTTTTATACGCTCAAGAAGTACTAATCTAATTTTTATGTTGGTTAAATTCATATCGTGAAGTGATTTAAATTTATAGACTGTTGTTTGGTAAATTTAACTGGCATTTAAATTGATATGAATTAAAATGATAGGAATTTGAATTGACAGTTAAAATTCGAAATGGAAACTAAATTTCTAGTTAAATTCCCGATTATTGATAACTAGTAAATTGTTATGATATTTTGACTGATTTGGATGTTGATTGTGATGGATGTTATTGATTGTTATTTTGGATGAATTGGATGCTTATTTATTTTGGTATATCCTGTTAACATCCTGTATATTATTTACAGTATATAAAACTGTAAATCGAATTATTTCGAATAAATTAATAAATATGTTGAAATTATATATACCTATGACAATTATTTTGGATTGAAATGATATATATCCATCCCTAAAATTAAAATCCAAAATTGATTCACTTGGCCATAGGATAGAAAATTATATACGGACACCGGGTTTGGTTAAATTAAATGATTATAATTTTGATTTGAAATTATTTAAACGAGTTGATTTAAAGAAGTAAAAATCAAATTTTTGGAAATCGAATTATTTTCGAAATTGATCTCAAAATGTTGGAATCAGAATTTGTTAAACGAAATTGTTTAAAAATGAAATTTGAGACTTTGAAGTTAAAATCGAAATATGATTTGAATTTCGGAAATTTATTTGTTTTAAAGGGATTTGAACTTTCATTCGAACTTTGGATAATTGCTAAGTAAAAGCAATATAATTGGATATATAAATTTGGACTCGAGAATGGGATGTATTTTTAAAATTTGAAAATTGAAGTTTAATGTGAATGAAGTGATCTAAATCGATATTTTGAAATTGAACACGAATTTATATAATTTAAAATGGTTGAAATTGTTGAATTGAAATTAATTCAAATTGGAATTGTAATTAATTGGAATTGACATCGAAATTGAATTAATTTGAAATCGAAATCGAAATATATTTGAATTGCAATTGAAATTGAAATTGTTTGAAATTGAATCAAAGTTTAATCGATTTGAATTGAAATGAGATTGAAAATGATTTGAAATGGAATAATGGAAATTGAATCAGGTTATTGGAATTTGGACTTAGGTCCAGATTGGTTAAAGTGAAAGTGACAGTTTGAGTTGGAAATAAATTATTTTAATATAAATTGTATAAAATCTACCTTTTTAAATATTCAAATTATTTTGATTTTCCAAGCTATTTTATTATATAAAGCACTTTCAATACTTAAACTATTTTATATCAAACTATCGTAAATTTTAAAACTATTTAAAATTATTCAAACTATTTTCTAAAAATTCAACCTGGTCAAGGCTGGAATGTTTATATTGAAATCATGGATTCAAATACGAATGGGGTTAAAATGAAGTTATAACCTAAATTGAAATTTGAAACAATTTTGGAAGTGGAATCGAGATATTAAGGTGAAAATGATTTTGAAGTGAAATAATATATTTTGAATAAATATGATGATTTCAAAATGAATTTGATTTTGAAGCGAATATGATATTTTGATATCAAGTATGAATCGTTTTCGAAATATAAAAGTACCAACCGGTGTATAAAATGACGTTTGGTTGTTAAAAAGACCGGGACCTCTTATTAGCATACTCTCTGTCATTATTGGAACCACTTTAACCAACGTGTACGCGGTTGATGTTATCCAGAATATTATGGTTGAATTAGAGAACGTTTACTGGAATGAAGTTAGAGAACAATGATGGATAGCCTTGACACTTGCGTCATAATTAAAATGACTAAAATAGGAGCCTATGTCTAGCCAATGAGGTTAGCTACCTCTAGCGATGTTGATCCCTCGTATTAGTATCGTGATTTTGTACTCGTTGGGTGCACCTCTCTGTTTGGATTGATGGTCGTGGTCGGCCACGTATAGGTTACGACCAGCCAGAAAGGGTAAACTGATAGAATCCTACCTTGGGCATTGCCTCACGTGCCTTGTCATATGTATCCTTATACGAAAACATTACGACTTTGGTTTAGTATTGTACCTATAGGGGATTCACTGGCTACCGACGTTACTGGTTGTGTTACAGGACCTGCATAGATTACATGCTATAAAAATGTGTTAAGGTGGATCAATGTAAAGCCTTAACGCTATTTTGATATTTATTTTAACGATAGACATTACCTGTTATAGCATATACTATTATATATAAATAGTTTAATGGAACCTTAGTAGATGGAAAGTCCCGTAACATCTCTTAAGTTATTGCACGCACGTTATACACTGGATAAGAGATGTAAAATCCCGTAAACATCTTTGAGCTGTTACACTCATATTTCATGATATTGATTTGACTTACATAAGGGTATTTTAGTTCTGACTCGAGTGTTTTGTCTCCTCATTACGCTCGGCTCAGCCTAAGTATTTTAGTATATTGAAGATCGTTATTTCTAGAGGACGAAAACGAAGGTTTTGTATACTATATTACTAGTATTATTCCACTACATCATTTGTTCTACTGCATAATTCTATTATATCGATTGTATATATAACTTTGATTTATGTCATAAAGTGCAATCAAATGTATATTGTTAAAACAGCTTTATGACCTGTTTATTTGATTATTATATTTTGTCATTCCGCTGTGAGATTCTATGTTTTGTTTTGCTTCTTCTCTTATATTTCTTAATTAAACCTCATTGATAATTCATCTTTTTGAACGGTTTTGAGTTCGACACGTGTGGTTTGTTGTTGACTTGAATCGTCCAAAAGGGTGGGTCGTTACAGTTGGTATCAGAGCTATGGTTTAATGATAACCTTAGCTTTATGGGGTTTGACTCATTAGAGATTGGGTAGTAATACTCAAGAATGAGTCTGTTTGAGTGTGTGTATATATGAGAGAGCGTACTTGTTAGTGTTATAAAATGTTTTATATTGTGTTTACTTATCCGTTGAGTTGTTTATAAATTTTGGTCGGTATGTGGGATGCCATGTTATCGATAGGGGTTTCTAAACACTTAAACGATACAAGTCGACATAATATTGCTTTAAAATCGGGTAAATGAAATAATTTTACCTAACTTATATTATATATATATAATGATAATTTTTTATGAATGTTAGTTATTAGGAGATAATGATATTTAATTATCATTGATAATTGGTTGAATTAAATTTAAAAACGCATACTTTATGAACTCCATTTCACGAAGTGTTCGATAATTAAGTTGAATTAAAATTTAATTATAATAAGAATTGTTTGACATAACAAGATGTAAATTAATGAAATATTTTCATAATAAAGAAATGGAATCGTATAAGCTATAATATAAATAGAAGGATTTAAAATTTGAGAATTTAGAATTTAAATCCCTTTGCTTTCAAAATTTGTTTCAAAGCCTTCAGAATTAATAATTATATTATTTGAATGTGTTTTGACCAGAAATATATTTTGGAAGGATTTTTGAAAGAAATAAAGGATTGAACTCGCTTTAGTCGTTGAAAAATAATTATGGGGATGACTGCAGCATCGCCAGTATTCATTTTCGAGTTTCTGAGTGAGAATTGCTACCATAAGAAATTTATTTTCGATTAAAACAAGTTTTGATTGTAAAAAAATATTCTAAGTATGATTTGATAAATATATGAAAATATTTTTGAACTTATAATTAAAAATGGTATAGATAAAAATAAGTTATAACTTATATATTTGAACAAAAAAGTAAAAATTAAATTTTAAAACGGTTGAATATTTTGGTTTAGCAAATAAAAGAGAATTTGAATTTGAGATATGAAATAAAATAATTAACTTGAGAAATGTTAAATAAATTGAGTTAGTAAAATGAAGAAAATAAAATGAGGTTTAACTCAAGGAAGTTTAAATAAAAGTGAATTGTATTGAAATGAATTAAATAAAATAACGAAATGAAATTTTAAGTGAATCAAGTTGTATAACTTATAGATTTGACTAATATTAAGATAATAAAAATAAATTTTAAATTTGGTTGAATGTGAATGATAAGAAGAAAAAAATTATAAAATAGAGTGAAATAAAATGAGAAATGGATTAAATGAAATAGAATTTCACTTAATAAAGATTAAACGAGTTGAGTTGGATTTGAATTGAACTAGAGGAATTAGTAAAGTGAATTAATTCCTCTTAGGCTATAAAACGAATTAATTGAATGAATACAACTTAAATTATAAAATGAAATGCAATTTTAATTGTAAAAGAAATTGAATATAAATAAATGGGTGTAAGAAAAATTTATACGATTAATTGAATTTGATGTAAATCAGATGTAAATAAATTAAATGCAAGTGGAGTGAGTTTTAAAAATTGAATGCTAACTAATTTAATATGAAATAAGTTAACAGAATAAATTATAAATTGAAGTTAACGTAAGAGTTGAATGAATTGATTAAAAGAAAATTATTAGTATGAATGTGAACTAATGAAGCAAACTAATGAAGTGAATCAAAAAACTAATATTTAACTTAAGTTATGAAGAGAAAATAGATAAACATGAAGTGCATTTTATAAATGGTGTATAATAAACTTAAACGGTTTGTAAATGATATTAGTATTAAAAGAGAAATATACTAAGTGGCCATGAAATAAAAGCTAACTTAAATAAGATCAACTGAAATGATTTTCTAAAATGTTTATGAAACGACCCGATTTTTCGACGCCCGAAAATCGACATCAGTACGTTCACTATATCAAATAAAGAACAATCGGATGCCGGAAAACCAAATCATTAAGGTTAAAGAAGAAGGAGGTAGAAGACGAGAAATCAAAAACAACATCAGAATCTCACCAACACAGCGGAACAATATATAATATATAAATGACTGATCTTTACACAAAAAGAAACTATATCTGTTTTATACATTACATTATCAAAGTACAACACAATCAAAACAAATACTGGATAGTTATATTAACTTGTCCTCACAAAAGCTGACTATACAGCTCATACTACACAGCGGAATATACTTCAAATACGAGTGATACGTCTCGCCATCCAGCTCGTCTCTTGAGCTCCACAGCAGTCCATCCTGTATGTATAATACTCGGTCTAACCCGGGCATCATAGTAAAACAATACCCGAGTCAGTCTGGAAAACCAGCGTGAGAAAACACACTCAATTGGATTATTAAAGTTTTCAAAATCCTTCAAAAATCAAAGGTATCTCGTAAGACCATGCCACAAATAAACATGTCGGGTTTTTACCTTACGATAACCAAAACATTTCTTATAAAATCCTCTGATATTATTATAGTGTCTAAATACAAATACTTATTCAAATAGCCGAAATTGTTACATTATTAAATTCCAGCATACTAGCCACAAAGTGGGTTCTACAATCAAAACCGTAATAGGCACGTAGGGAGAATGGATTTCCAACGAATGACTAGGCACTGGGGTACCACCTATCACAGTACCTGGTCTAGATCAACGTACCGAGGACCCCTCCGTTCCCCTGCAACATAAGACCGGACTACCCCTTACTGGATAGCCCGAATAAGATCACCCCGCGGTTGGGATCAGCAACCGCCCACTAAGACGAATAAAAAGGAACATCTAGACAGGGATGACCTTACCCTAATTGGGTGCTACCCACTTAGCCTTGCTGCATAACCCCTGATTTTCAGTCATTCCCGGTTGATGAGGCTCGAGGCTAAGCGTTACCTTTTAGAACACATCTCACTTAGAATGCTCATCGTCCTCCTGACGATGTTCTGAAAGCATTCATCCATACAAGTCCGTTCCGGGTTCGAACGGAACCGAAGGCACTACTCCTACTACATCCATTTTGGAATCACCCTCAAGATTTGTAGCGATTAGCCCTTGCACTTCACTGCACCGTCTTCGACTCCAAACTCTTGTCTTCCTCACGAAAACGTTCAAACCGGATCGAAGTGGTTTTTGAGAAATTAATCCCGATCCCGGTCTCTTCGAAACGATCAGCCCATTGGCCAATATTGATAGTCGGTTATTTAACAATCATATAACATCTACAACAATCATCAGGTCTTAATAATTTTCCAAATTATTATTTATTTCAAAATATCTTCGCAAGATATTAATTTTTCTACACTTCGACCCTTAGAAAACAGTTTTCAAATCACTTTTCTTTCACGGAATAAATTCCAAATATTGTTTATTTCCATTGAAAATCACCAAGACTAAATGCTTTAGATTTTAAAATAATTTAAATCACTTTATCTAAAAATATATATGCTTTAAAATACTTTGAATAAAAACTATTTAAAACACTTTATTTAAAATACTAGTTATGAAATTTAATAATAATTTTTCATGTAAAACTTAAGCCAAAACAGATTTAAAATTAAGGATATTGAATTCTATATAAGTTTTCCAAATAAAACTTTAGCCAAACTATATTTAACATAATACTACTTTATAAAACATAAATATTAATAATTATCTTTTTAAATCATAATACCAATTAACCTTTCAAAATAATTACTACTATAACTAATTTAATAAATATTTACCTTTAAAATTTTAAACAACTTAAATAATAATTTCTCAAAAACATTCTTTTAAAACAACTTTAAAACTTTTAACTTATACTTAAAAATCCGTTTTGAAAACGTACTTGGCTTTTAAGAGAAATACACTTTTCTTTCACACCTTTAAAAATAAACCACTATTTATTTTTAAAAAAATTCCCATTCCTAAATAAATTCCCACCGTGAATTTATACTTCCAAATATCCACCGATATCTTATTTAACTTTATAAACCCAGTTTATAAATTCCATAGTCTCATTCTCCCTTTAAAAACACAGTTTCAAACACTAAATCAATTTTCAAATTGATTTCCAAAATCAACTCCATTTAAAATAAATTCCTTTACTTACTCAAATTTATTTTAAAATCCATTAATTCCATTAATTCCAGATTTAACTTTCTTTATTATGATTTAAAATCTTATTTAAACTGAAAATACCAATTTCATAAAAATTTCTTTTATTTCTACCTATGCCATTTAAATTCTAAATTTAAAATAAATCTTTTATTCCTTTAATTAATATCACTTAAGTTTTAAAATTCATTTATTCCCATTTATTCAAAAATCTCTTTTCCCATTCTTGGAATTTATTAGAATTTAAAAACCAACTTTTATCCTTTTCCAATTCATTTATCCAAACCTCTAAAATTATTTACTTAAGAATTCTATCTTTTATTTCTCTTCAAAAATTCAATCTATATATTTTGATAACTCAGTATACCCAATATATTCAATCAAACTATAGCATCCAATATTTTCAATTGTCAATATAATTTATCACAGATTATCGAATAATCATATCACAGAATTATTAGAACAATCTAAATAAATTTGAGGAATCCAGTTGGATCCCTCCAACCTGTTACCCTACATCCACAGATGTTAGCACAACCATTTAAAATACCAATTCCACTTCGAGGTGGAATATCGCGGTATATGGGGTCATATCATCTCATCCGCTATTATGCGGCGCATAGGGTCTCATCCGCTATATAATGCGGGAATCGATAACTCCAATATATATATACTATCATATATAATATCATATACAATCAATTCAATCATTTAACCAATAATTTAAATTTAACTATTTAAATTTAAATGGAATTCCAAAAGAGTGAGATTAACTCACTTTTGATTATGCGACCCAAACCAAACCAGCTTGTTTCTCGATTTTAGACCTCTCTGCAAAATTTCAAACTCAGGCTACACCAAACCCTTAATCGCCTCAACGAGCTCGAACGCTCCAGGTTCACCCTCCCAACCCTAGCCTCGGCCTCGCGAAATCGAGCACACCCACTAACAACCAACCATAGCCGCCGATAGCTCCTCCTTCAAGCACCGCGCTACCCTTCCTATCGTCGTCGTCGCTTCACGTCCCTCCCAACGGGTCACGGTTGATCCCTGGTATCACGACACTATCTCGCGACTCAAACCCAAACGGTGCCTCTTCATTGCTTCACCGAGTCTGCCGACATCGCAAGCCCCAACCAATCCACGTTGCCGACCCATGCCGCCGTCATTCAATTTGATTCGATTGACTCGATTGATCAAGCCAAAGATTTAAAAAGGGAACCGCGATTTGTTCGTTCGACGATAATTTTTTTTTTAGAATCGAAACGATTTCGAAAGAGGGAGGGATGAAGAAATGAGGGCGATTTTGAATCTGTAGAAAAGAAAGAAGAGGTAGTAGATTGAAAAGCTCGGCCATCTCATTTCTTTCTTCGAATTTTATTTTAAAGAATACGCGTGTCAAAAATAATGCCAAGTGTTTGAAGAGAAAAGAAACGTGTATAATTTGTCATGTAAAAACATTATTAATTGAAAAACATATATGTATTATTTTTAAATTTAAATTTAAATCGTTACAATTTCGCAACTCACAATCTCGACCTCCGATCAAGGCGTGCCGCTAGGCGTTTATAATGTTATACCCCTATTTCAAACGCAATGGAAAAGGTTTCGAGTCCTAATTCGATTGTATGGAGAAGATAGCTTTTTGGACCTTATTATTATACTGAATTTTCGATATAAATTTCAGCACGTTAATATATCGTACGCTCACACAACAACTCCAATCACTACGAAAATTGAAATCCGATAATAATACAATGTTACGGATCCAATGGAACTGGTTTCGTCGAAATCTGAGACTATGCCTCGGAAGGCTATTTCTAAATGTCAATTTAACGATATATTTTTAAAACTGAACAAACCACCTTCAAACTCACATTTAAAATTTCTATTATCTCCAGTATTATAAATATAAATTTTACAAGCCTTTGAAATATTTTTACCCAGCTTAAAAACCAAGATTCACTATTTTAACCAATTTCCAATTATTAAATTCAAAAATTTAATTACCCAAATAAACAGCGATATTTGAAATTCAAGTTAAACTAACTTTCAAATATTAAAAATTAATTAAATATCTCAATTTCAAATATCCAAAATTTCCGGGTCGTCACATTCCTCCCCCCTTAAAAGAATTTCGTCCCCGAAATTACTAGTTAAGAAGAATGATCTATAACCCGTTCAACTATTTTCCAAAACCAAACAGTTTTTAACAACTTCTCAAAACCATCTTTTTATTAAAGACACACTAACCCTCTTTCTAACTTCCCAAATCCATTCATAGGTTTCAAACAATATTATTTACTAAACCATTCAAATTTAAATTTAAATCCAAATTTTAAATTATCCAAATTTTCCAAAAAATTTCTAACTCTCTACATTATTGAAATTTTTTGCCAGCGTCTCCTTTGCACGGCTAGCTCGGAACAACTACAAAATGCCTCTACGGCCCTCCAAATTTCAAAAGAAAACAAAACGCCAAGTGGCTAGACCATAAAATCATCAAATTTCATACAAAGATTTAAATACATACCTTTTGTTGGGCAACTTAAATTTTATCTTTTGAAATCTAAAACACCAATTTCCCTTTTCCTTATAATATACCTGTATATCCTACTTAGCAATAATATCTAATCACCGAATTCAAAATCATTTTATCCATTTCTTTACAAAATTTCAATATCTATTTCATTCAAATCCGTACAATACACATATATTATTCGTACGCAATATCAAATTCGATCGCTCACTCGATCACACAATTTCACTTCCGAACTAGTATCGTCCACCCAACTCTTTTGTGCGGACTTAGATCTGGTTTCTTGATCAGAAACCGTCATTCTCCTTGCATAACCGTAAACTATGATAGATAATTTCCTGAATCAACCAAAAATCCTTATCCAGGGTTCGCCGTCAAAAATCGAGTGAAAAATCCTAACTCGGATCGATATAACTATCTCGAAATTCTGTACTCGAATTCTGGATCGAACAGCTATGCGAATAAAATAATATAGGTACATCCTACGTATTTATCTCCAATTGATTATTAGTTATATCAATTCCCTTTTTATTCACATCTATTTCGATTTCTATCCACTTATCCACACTTATCATTCCACACATCTTTATTAAATCTTTATCAAAATACTTTCTTAGTATTTTCCTTAATTCCGAATTTACTTAAGAATTCCAGCATTTCTTAAGTTCAATATAAATATTTTACACTTAAATATTTATTTTCACTTCACTACTGAAGCTATATATCCATTTCCATTCAACTTTGCATTTTCAATTTCATTTTGAATTCAATTTATCTTCAATTCTTAATTTATTTCCAATTCAAACTTAATATTGAATTCTATTCACCGTATTACGTCAGTTAATATTTACTTCTATTCAAATTAGACCTCCAATTCCATATGAATTCAATTTATCTCAAACCATATTTAATTAATTATTTCTTTAATTAGTTCTACTTACTAATTTATTCTAAATCTCAATGGATTTTATTTCCATTCACTAATTTAGGTCTATTTCCAATAAATTTTTAATTCTTAGAACTTTGTTCTTTTAGTCCTTCCGGACAAATTTATTTAACATCATTTTAAATTGATTCCAACATTCAATTTCAATTCCAGTTCTATTTACTTACAAATGCAAATTAATTTGTTCATTCACAAATTTATTTCCAATTTATAAATTTTTATTTAAGTAACCATTTCACTTAGTCTACTTAGACTTTCCCTCAAATTCACTTTTGCTTTTACTAGATTCACTTACATTCCGATCCAATTCAAAATTTTAAACTTCTATAAGTTTTCCACTTATTTAATTTCCATTTGCTAACTACTTTTAATTCACTTCAATTAATTAGCTTACCTTCCAACTTATTTTGTTTATTTTACTCACTTATTTGACATAATTCATATTTAAACATTATTCAAATGTTTAGTTCCAATTTCCATTTAGTTACAACTAAATAAATTTTCTCATTCTCAATTATCTCCAAGTTAATAAATTTTTATTTCATTAACCATCCAAATTAGCTTACTTTTTCTTACTTATTTCATTTTCATATTTAATTTAATTTAACTTTCTTCAAGTTAGATTTTATTCTAACTATTTTCAAATTATTATAAGTTTTTAAAACCCATTTATTATTCCATAAACATTTTTAATTAACTTCCAGAGTTAAAACAATTACTCAATATTTCAGAATCATTTTTGAAATCAATTATATACAGAATTCATTTTCATATCACATTATCTTTTGAATTTTAAAACCAAACCCAGTTTGCAAACAACTCCAATTTAAAACAATAAGATAGCAATTCCTCCCTTGAAAACTCGAAAATGAACATCGATGATGCTGCAGTCATCACTAAGGTTATTTTCCAGCGACCGAAAAAAGTTTAGTGCTTTTAACCTTCCAAAACATTTCAAATATTTTTAAATCTAAATCTCACCAGATTTCACTATTTAATTTCAAAAATATTTTCCAAATAATATCACTATTATTTCTTCAAAACCTTGGCAACCATTTCCAAAACCAAAGGGATTTAAATTTTCTCAAAATTTCTAATTCCAAATCCTTTTAATCCAAATTCAAAAATTACTCTGGAATTTTATCTCATTTAAATTATAAATCATATTTATAATTCACATTTACAAATCTCATTTGTAAACTTATTCATTAGCTTTTAGGTATGATTTCAATTTCTTATTCAATTTCCTCACAATAGTGATAATAATTTAATATTATCACTCCCTAACAACCAAGCATCCATATATAACTATAATAATTTCTGAAAATTATTTCTTTCATATACAAAAATAATTTGGGTAAAATTATTTCATTTACCCTATTTTAAAACAATACTGTGTCGGTTTATCTTGTTTAAGAGTTTAGAAATCCCTATCGATAACATGGCGTCCCACATATCGACCAGAATCCATAAACACTCAACCGATAAGTCAACACAATATAAAAACAATTTTTATATTCACTTACAAATACGCGCTCATATCTATTAATACACTCAAACTCATTCCATAGTACTACGGACTCTATTTCAAATGAGAAATTCCCACCAGAGCCAAGGTTATCGCCGGCCTAAGCTCTGATACCAACCGAAACGACCCGATTTTTCGACGCCCGAAAATCGACATCAATACGTTCACTGTATCAAATGCCGAACAATCGGATGCCGGAAAATCAAATCATTAGGGTTAAAGAAGAAGGAGGTAGAAGAAGAGAAATCAAAAACAACATCAGAATCTCACTAACACAGCGGAACAATATATAATATATAAACGACTGATCTTTATACAAAAAGAAACTATATCTGTTTTATACATTACATCATCAGAGTACAACACAATCAAAACAAATACTGGACAGTTATATTAACCTGTCCTCACAAAAGCTGACTATACAGCTCATACTACACATCGGAATATAGTTCAAATACGAGTGATACGTCTCGCCATCCAGCTCGTCTCCTAAGCTCCACAGTAGTCCATCCTGTATTTATAATACTCGATCTGTCCTGAGCATCATAGTAAAACAATACTCGAGTCAGTCTGGAAAACCAGCGTGAGAAAACACACTCAATTGGATTATTAAAGTTTTCAAAATCCTTCAAAAATCAAAGGTATCTCGTAAGACCATGCCACAAATAAACATGTTGGGTTTTTACCTTACGACAACAAAAACATTTTTTATAAATTCCTCTGATATTATTATAGTGTCTAAATACAAATACTTATTCAAATAGCCGAAATTGTTACATTATTAAATTCCAGCATACTAGCCACAAAGTGGGTTCTACAATCAAAATCGTAATATGCACGTAGGGAGAATGGATTTCCAACGAATGACTAGGCACTGGGGTACCACCTATCACAATACCTGGTCTAGATCAGCGTACCGAGGACCCCTCCGTTCCCCTGCAACATAAGACCGGACTACCCCTTACTGAATAGCCTGAATAAGATCACCCCGCGGTTGGGATCAACAACCGCCCACTAATGCGAATAAAAAGGAACATCTAGACAGGGATGACCTTACCCTAATTGGGTGCTACCCACTTAGCCTTGCTGCATAACCCCTGATTTTCAGTCATTCCCGGTTGATGAGGCTCGAGGCTAAGCGTTACCTTTTAGAACACATCTCACTTAGAATGCTCATCGTCCTCCTGACGATGTTCTGAAAGAATTCATCCATACAAGTCCGTTCCGGGTTCGAACGGAACCGAAGGCACTACTCCTACTACATCCATTTTGGAATCACCCTCAGGATTAGTAGCGATTAGCCCTTGCACTTCACTGCACCATCTTTGACTCCAAACTCTTGTTTTCCTCACAAAAACGTTCAAACCGGATCGAAGTGGCTTTTGAGAAATTAATCCCGATCCCGGTCTCTTCGAAACGATCAGCGCATTGGCCAATATTGATAGTCGGTTATTTAACTATCATATAACATCTACAACAATCATCAGGCCTTAATAATTTTCCAAATTATTATTTATTTCAAAATATCTTCGCAAGATAGTAATTTTTCTACACTTCGACCTTTAGAAAACAGTTTTCAAGTCACTTTTCTTTCGCGGAATAAATTCCAAATATTGTTTATTTCCACTGAAAATCACCAAGACTAAATGCTTTAGATTTTAAAATAATTTTAATCACTTTATCTAAAAATATATATGCTTTAAAATACTTTGAATAAAAACTATTTAAAACACTTTATTTAAAATACTAGTTATATTTAATAATAATTTTTCATGTAAAACTTAAGCCAAAACAGATTTAAAATTAAGGTTATTGAATTCTATACAAGTTTTCCAAATAAAACTTTAGCCAAACTATATTTAACATAATACTACTTTATAAAACTTAAATATTAATAATTATCTTTTTAAATCATAATACCAATTAACCTTTCAAAATAATTACTACTATAACTAATTTAATAAATATTTACCTTTAAAATTTTAAACAACTTAAATAATAATTTCTCAAAAACATTCTTTTAAAACAACTTTAAAACTTTTAACTTATACTTAAAAATCCGATTTGAAAACGTACTTGGCTTTTAAGAGAAATACACTTTTCTTTCACACCTTAAAAAATAAACCACTATTTATTTTTAAAACAAATTTCCCATTCCTAAAAAAATTCCCACCGTGAATTTATACTTCCAAATATCCACCGATATCTTATTTAACTTTATAAACCCAGTTTATAAATTCCATAGTCTCATTCTCCCTTTAAAAACACAGTTTCAAACACTAAATCAATTTTCAAATCGATTTCCAAAATCAACTCCATTTAAAATAAATTCCTTTACTTACTCAAATTTATTTTAAAATCCATTAAGTCCATTAATTCCAGATTTAACTTTCTTTATTATGATTTAAAATCTTATTTAAACTGAAAATACCAATTTCATAAAAATTTCTTTTATTTCTTCCTATGCCATTTAAATTCTAAATTTAAAATAAATCTTTTATTCCTTTAATTAATATCACTTAAGTTTTAAAATTCATTTATTCCCATTTATTCAAAAATCTCTTTTCCCATTCTTGGAATTTATTTATTAGAATTTAAAAACCAACTTTTATCCTTTTCCAATTCATTTATCCAAACCTCTAAAATTATTTACTTAAGAATTCTCTCTTTTATTTCCCTTCAAAAATCCAATCTATATATTTTGATAACTCAGTATACCCAATATATTCAATCAAACCATAGCATCCAATATTTTCAATTATCAATATAATTTATCACAGATTATCGAATAATCATATCATAGAATTATTAGAACAATCTAAATAAATTTGAGGAATCCAGTTGGATCCCTCCAACCTGTTACCCTACATCCACAGATGTTAGCACAACAATTTAAAATACCAATTCCACTTCGAGGTGGAATATCGCGGTATATGGGGTCATATCATCTCATCCACTATTATGCGGCGCATAGGGTCTCATCCGCTATATAATTCGGGAATTAATTACTCCAATATATATATATATATATATACACTATCATATATAATATCATATACAATCAATTCAATCATTTAACCAATAATTTAAATTTAAATGGAATTCCAAAAGAGTGAGATTAACTCACTTTTGATTATGCGACCCAAACCAAACCAGCTTGTTTCTCGATTTTAGACCTCTCTGCATAATTTCAAACTCAGGCTACACCAAACCCTTAATCACCTCAACGAGCTCGAACGCTCCAGGTTCACCCTCCCAACCCTAGCCTCGGCCTCGCGAAATCGAGCACACCCACTAACAACCAACCATAGCCGCCGATAGCTCCTCTTCCAAGCACCGCGCTACCCTTCCTGTCGTCGTCGCTTCGCGTCCCTCCCAACGGGTCATGATTGATCCCTGGTATCGCGACACTATCTTGCGACTCAAACCCAAATGGTGCCTCTTCATTGCTTCACCGAGTCTGCCGACATCGCAAGCCCCAACCAATCCACATTGTCGACCCATGCCGCCGTCATTCAATTCGATTCGATTGACTCGATCGATCGAGCCAAAGATTTAAAAAGGGAGCCGCGATTTGTTCGTTCGACGATAATTTTTTTTTTAGAATCGAAACGATTTCGAAAGAGGGAGGGATGAAGAAATGAGGGCGATTTTGAATCTGTAGAAAAGAAAGAAGAGGTAGTAGATTGAAAAGCTCGGCCATCTCATTTCTTTCTTCGAATTTTATTTTAAAGAATACGCGTATCAAAAATAATGCCAAGTGTTTGAAGAGAAAAGAAACGTGTATAATTTGTCTTGTAAAAACATTATTAATTGAAAAACATATATATATTATTTTTAAATTTAAATTTAAATCGTTACAATTTCGCAACTCACAATCTCGACCTCCTATCAAGGCGTGCCGCTAGGCGTTTATAATGTTATACCTCTATTTCGAACGCAATGGAAAAGGTTTCGAGTCCTAATTCGATTGTATGGAGAAGATAGCTTTTTGGACCTTATTATTATATTGAATTTTCGATATAAATTTCAGCGCGTTAATATATCGTACGCTCACACAACAACTCCAATCACTACGAAAATTGAAATCCGATAATAATACAATGTTACGGATCCAATGGAACTGGTTTCGTTGAAATCTGAGACTGTGCCTCGGAAGGCTATTTCTAAATGTCAATTTAACGATATATTTTTAAAACTGAACAAACCACCTTCAAACTCACATTTAAAATTTCTATTATCTCCAGTATTATAAATATAAATTTTACAAGCCTTTGAAATATTTTTACCCAGCTTAAAAACCAAGATTCACTATTTTAACCAATTTCCAATTATTAAATTCAAAAATTTAATTACCCAAATAAACAGTGATATTTGAAATTCAAGTTAAACTAACTTTCAAATATTAAAAATTAATTAAATATCTCAATTTCAAATATCCAAAATTTCCGGGTCGTCACAGTTTACAATAAATTTAAACGAATCCATGGAAGGGTTTATAAATTATATTTGTATTAAAGAGAATATACTAGGTGATGATAAAATATAATTTAATTTAGACAAGGTTAAATGGAATAATTTTATAAATGGTTCAGAAATGAAATTATATGAATGATGTTAAACAAAAAGTGAAACAATTGGAATTTAACAAATTGAATTGAATAAATTAAATGTGAATGAAATAGATATAAATAAATTGGAAGTAAACCAATTAAACGTTAATAAAAATTGGATAATATTAAGAAATGAAGTGTATAAATCAAATATTGACGTTGGATAATGTAAAATTTACATAGTTATGAATTAATTGGATTAATTGGATGAATATTGGTGGTTGGATGGTTTTTTTGTTGCAAACCATTGTTATTATCGTTTTTGATTGCATATGATTGTTGTATTTGTGCTTGTGTTTATGATTTGGATTCAAAACTTATGCTATGTGGTTTTATTTAACTCATATATGCTTTCTACATCTTTATAAGTGACTAATATTCTAAATTGAGTTGAGATAGGTACATACGAAGATCGTTTGGACGTATACGCGGATTATATTTTGCTTTTGTTTGCTTAATACGAGCGAACTCGCTCATATTAATAATAACAAGGTACGTATCTCGGATTACATACCGTGTTTTTTATATTTTTCCCTACGGGATGCCTCATCATTGAGATGAGATGTATATTTGGTATATACTTGTGTTATATATCGTATTGGAAAAAATTTCCGATCGAGCCGCGCAAAGGAGACTCTACCGAAATTTTTCGTAAATCCGGGTGTTAGAAATTTTTTGAAGTTTTAAAATTTTTATAACTCATTTTGATATAACTTATAATTTCCGTAAGTCGATCAAAGTGGCGTAGTAGAAGCATGGTAAAAGTTTCTAATAAGATTTTAAATGTTTTATAAGTTGATTGTTTTGAATAAAATATATCAAGTGTTAAACTATGTACTTAGTCCCTTTTCGAGAACGAAAAGTTTTGAGTGGGGGAGAATGTAACGATCCGTATTTTTTTTTAACTATTTTGAATTATTAAATTTAGTATGATTATTGAATAAAATGGTTGAAATTTTTTTTAATGTTTTATTTATGTAAGTTATTGAAAGTGATCTTGAATAAAATCATGAAATAATAAACTTCGATGATTTTGGCAATAATAAGTTTTGAAATGAAATTCTATGTATTGAAAGTGTATATAATCAATAGCAAGAATTAGACAATAAATGTTGTATTGTTTAGATTGAAATAAAATAATTGTTGAAAATTAAAATTCATTTGAAATTCATTGATCTATTAATATCGATTTATTAATTAAATTGTTTAAATTTAATACTGGAAATTATTTGAATAATGGAATTCTGAATCAAATATAATTAAAACTGATGTCGAAAGTTGATTTAAATCTTATTTAAATAGCAATGAAGATTGTTAAACTTAAAAATTAAAGTTAAAGTGATTAAATTAAAATTTGAAAATTTCTGGTTTTAATTTACGTGTAAAAATAGCCATTTTGGCCACTATCTCGGATTTTGACGAAATCAGTTTCATCGGATCCACAATAATGAATTATTGTAGGATTTCAAGTTTCGTAGCGATCAGACTTTTCGTTTGGCCATGCAAGCTTGAAACGCGTCGAAATTAATTAAAGGAATTTAATTAAAATTAATTGATTTTGAAAGCTATCTTCTGCATACGATCGAATTAGGCCTCGAGACTAGTTCCATTGCGTTCGAAGTGGGGGTAAAACATTATGAACGCCAGGCGGCACGCTTCGTTTGGAATTTGAAATTTTCGCGGGTCAATTAGGTCGAAAACTTATGTAATAAGACGCGTTAGTTCATTCATTCTTAACCCTACATTTTAATAGCCACCTCCACCAAAGAAATTAATGGCTGATAGCGTCCCGCCTTCTCCCCTCGATCACGCATCATCCATTCGATTTCATGTCTTGGGTTCAACTAGCAAAGTGGAGAGCACGATGGGAAGCAGCTATCCAACGGTCGTTTCGAGCCACATCGGCAAGAGGAGGCTGGAAATCCTTCTCGACAATCACATCTTGGGTAGGCTCGTGCTCGATGCTGGCGGCGGCGGAGGGCATGGGACCGGAGCCGGGATTGAGCAGGGTGGTGGTGCACCCAAGGCGGCAAGATGATGACCTCCGGTCATCTTGGGAGGCGTGCGGTGATGGATAAATCGGAGGAAATCGGGTTCATGAAACGGAGAAGAAGGGTTTCAGCTAATGAGGTGGTTAACGATTAATTAAGGTTTAGTTAATTTAGTTAATGATTATTATTTTAATTAAATTATCTCGTTTGTTAATAAGTTTTGTATTTCTCTCGTACGAGGTCGGTTTCGGGCGTAACAAATTGCATTGGAATCATATCGATGTCGTCTACAACATAGAGTGGAAGTGGAATTTATTTGAAGCTGGAAATATTTTTAGTTTCAAATAAAAGGTGAGTGTTTTATACGCTCATATAGTACTAATCTAATTTTTATGTTAGTTAAATTCATATCGTGAAGTGATTTAGATTTATTGACTGTTGTTTGATAAATTTAACTGGCATTTAAATTGATATGAACTAAAATGATAGGAATTTGAATTGACAGTTAAAATTCGAAATGGAAATTAAATTTCTAGTTAAATTCCCGATTATTGATAACTAGTAAATTGTTATGATATTTTGACTGATTTGGATGTTGATTGTGATGGATGTTATTGATTGTTATTTTGGATGAATTGGATGCTTATTTATTTTGGTATATCCTGTTAACATCATGTATATTATTTACAGTATATAAAACTGTAAATCGAATTATTTCGAATAAATTAATAAATATGTTGAAATTATATATACCTATGACATTTATTTTGGATTGAAATGATATATATCCATCCCTGAAATTAAAATCCAAAATTGATTCACTTGGCCATAGGATAGAAAATTATATACGGACACCGGGTTTGGTTAAATTAAATGATTATAATTTTGATTTGAAATTATTTAAACGAGTTGATTTAAAGAAGTAAAAATCAAATTTTTGGAAATCGAATTATTTTCGAAATTGAGCTCAAAAAGTTGGAATCAGAATTTGTTAAACGAAATTGTTTAAAAATGAAATTTGAGACTTTGAAGTTAAAATCGAAATATTATTTGAATTTCGGAAATTTATTTGTTTTAAAGGGATTTGAACTTTCATTCGAACTTTGGATAATTGCTAAGTAAAAGTAATATAATTGGGTATGTAAATTTGGACTCGAGAATAGGATGTATTTTTAAGATTTGGATCAAAATTTGAAAATTGAAGTTTAATGTGAATTAAGTGATCTAAATCGATATTTTGAAATTGAAATCGAATTTATATAATTTGAAATGGTTTGAAATTGAGAATTGAATTGAAATTAATTCAAATTGGAATTGAAATTGAAATTAATTTGAATTGAAATCGAAATCGAAATTGAATTAATTTGAAATCGAAATCGAAATTTATTTGAATTGCAATTGAAATTGAAATTGTTTGAATTTGAGTTATAGTTTAATCGATTTGAATTGAAATGAGATTGAAAATGATTTGAAACGGAATAATTGAAATTGAATCAGTTGATTGGAATTTGGACTTAGGTCCAGATTGGTTAAAGTGAAAGTGATAGTTTGAGTTGGAAATAAAATATTTTAATATAACTGTTTAAAATCTATCTTTTTAAATATTCAAATTATTTTGATTTTCCAAGCTATTTTATTATATAAACCACTTTCAATACTTAAACTATTTTATATCAAACTATTTTAACTTTTAAAACTATTTAAAATTATTCAAACTATTTTCTAAAAATTCAAACTGGTCAAGGCTGGGATGTTTATATTTAAATCTTGGATTTAAATACAAATAGGGTTAAAATGAAGTTATAACCTAAATTGAAATTCGAAACAATTTTGGAAGTGGAATCGAGATATTAAGGCGAAAATGATTTTGAAGTGAAATAGTATATTTTGAATAAATATGATGATTTCGAAATAAATTTCATTTTGAAGCGAATATGATGTTTTGATATCAAGTACGAATCGTTTTTAAAATATTAAAGTACCAACCGGTGTGTAAAATGACGCTTGGTTGTTAAAGAGACCGATGTTTTTGGCATACCCTCTGTCAATATTGGAACCACTTTAACAACCATGTACGCGGTGGATGATATTCGGAATGTAGTGGTTGAATTGGCGAACGTTTACTAGAATGAAGAGAACGATGATAGATAGCCTTGACACTTGTGTCATAATTAAAATGACTAAAACAGGAGCCTATGTCTGGCTAATGAGCTTAGCTACCTCTAACGACGTTGATCCCTCGTATTACTATCGTGATTTTGTAGTCGATGGGTGCACCTCTCTGTTTGGATTGATGGTCGCAGTCGGCTACCTATAGGTTACGACCAGCCAGAAAAGGTAAACTGATAAAATCCTACCTTGGGCATTGCCTCACGTGCCTTGTCATATGTATCCTTATATGAACCCATTATGTCTTTGGTTTAGTATTGTACCTATAAGGGACTCACTGGCTACCGACGTTACTGGTTGTGTTACAGGACCTGCATAGATTACATGTTATAAAAATGTGTTAAGGTGGATCAATGTAAAGCCTTAACGCTATTTTGATATTTAGTTTACTGATAGACATTACCTATTATAGTGTATACTATTATATATAAATAGTTTAACGAATCCTTAGGAGATGGAAAGTCCCGTAACATCTCTTAAGTTATTGCACGCACGTTATACACTGGATAGGAGATGTAAAATCCTGTAAACATCTTTGATGTTGTTACACTTATATTTCATGATATTGATTTGACTTACATAAGAGTATTTTAGTTCTAACTCGAGTGTTTTGTCTTTTCATTATGCTCGGGTCAGCCTGAGTATTTCACTATATTGAAGATCGTTATTTCTGGAGGACGAAGACGAAGGTTTTGTATACTATATTACTAGTATTATTCCACTACATCATATGTTCTGTTGCATTATTCTATTTTATCGATTATACGTATAACTGTGATTTATGTCATAAAGTGCAATCAAATATATATTGTTAAAACAGCTTCATGAACTGTTTATTTGATTATTATATTTTGTCATTCCACTGTGAGATTCTGTGTTTTGTTTTGCTTCTTCTCTTATATTTCTTAATTAAACCTCATTGATAATTCATCTTTTTGTACGGTTTGAGTTGGACACGTGGTTTGTTGTCGACTTGAATCGTCCAAAAGGGTGGGTTGTCACAAGAGGCAAGAAATCTTTATTTATTGAAGGGCACTACTATGGTTGGTGAATCAGCTTATGTTACTTCGGCTGATTCAGATTCTTCTGGATTATGGCACTTGCGGATGTGACATATTAGTGAACACGATTTGGATGAGTTGAGAAAGTGATGTTTGATTGATGGTGTTCAGCTTTCAAAACTTGGCTTTTGTGAAAAGTTTGTTTATGAAAACCGGACAGAGATTTCTTTTGGTACTGGATAACATAAGGTGAAAGCTGTTTTAGAGTATGTTCATACTGATGTTTGGGGACTCTCCCCTTGCCCATCCTTTGATAGAGCCAGCTACTTCATTTCATTTATAGATGATTTCGCTCATAAAGTTGGGGTATACTTTCTACAGTTTAAGGGTGAAACCTTTTCCAGGTTTCAAAAGTGGAAATCCATAGTTGAGAAGCAGTCAGTGAAGAATTTGAAAGTTTTTCGTTTGGATAATGGCCGTGAATTTGTATCACAGGAATTCATCGAACTTTGTGAATTCGAAGGCATTAGGAGGCATTGCATCACACCTTGCGACCCTAAGTCTAATGAAATTGCTGAAAGGATGAATGAATATTGTTGGAGATAACTCGTTGCCTCATATTGACTGCTAAGTTGAAGAAGGTATTTGGACAGAAGCTTTATTTATGACGGCTTTCCTCATCAATCACATATCTTCTACTACCATAGATATGAAGATACCTGAAGAAGTACGGAAAGGAGAGCCTGTTAGCTATTCATTTCTCAAAGCATTTGTCCAGCTTATGTACATAAGAGCAGATGAAAACTGGAACTTAAAACTCGCATGTGTATCTTTCTAGGTTATAGAAGAGGAGTGAAGTGATATAGGATGTAGTGCCTATTAGCAAGAAGATTATTATCAACAGGCATGTGATTTTTGATGAGAAGGCTATGCTGAAGGTGGAGCCTTCCTCATCCGATGACAGTATGAGGGCAGATTCAGAATACCAAACACAAGGAAGGTCATCTTCAGATTATTTGCATAGAGGTACAAATGGTGTTTCCGATAGCACCGTGGTTGATGAGTATAATACAGATTCTAATACAGAGGATAAGACTCAAGGTGGAGCTCATTCAGATACTAAGCCTATTAGACAGAAAAGGAAGCCTAGGTAGCTGGATGAGTTTGTTGGATTGAGCATCGAAGACATCGACTTCGATGACATGACAACATATGCATTGAATGTTGTCCATGATGAGCCCAAAGATTATAGAGAAGCTACTGCATCAGTTGACAATTCTAGTTGGTTAGTTGTTATGGAAGAGAAGATTGAATTTTTTCAGAAAAATCATACTTGGGATTTGGTGCCTCTTCCCACTAACAAGAGGGCAATTGGATGTAAATGGATCTATAAAGTGAAAGATGGCGGCAATAGTGATTTCGGATACAAAGCAAGGTTAGTGGCAAATGAGTATGTTTAAAAGAAAGGAGTAGCGTGCCGTGATATCTTTGCTCTAGTTGTAAGGCATACATCCATTCGTATTTTTTTGGCATTCGTTTCTCATTATGATATAGAACTTAAGCAACTAGATGTCAAAACTGCATTCTTGCATGGTGATTTAGATGAAGAGATTTATTTGCATCAACTGAAGGGGTTCATTGATAGTAGCAGTCTAGATTATGATAGTAAACTTAACAAATCTCTATATGGACTGAAACAGTCTACTAGGCTATGATATAAGATATTTGATTAATTTATGCTTTCACATGGTTACTATAAAAGCTTCAAAGACCGGTGTGTTTATTTTAGGAGTTGTGATGGAGATATGATATATCTTTTGTTATATGTTAATGACATGTTGATTACATCTCGGAGTATGGTTAGAATTACAGAGTTGAAAGCGAAGGTCGGCAAGGAGTTTGATATGAAAGATTTGAGAAAAGCACAAAGAATTTTGGGAACAGAGATATTCAGAGATAGGAAGCAGAGAGAGTTTAGACTTACTTAGGCGTAGTACATCGAGAAGGTCCTCGCTCAATTTGGTATGGAGAAAGCTAAACCGGTTGGCACTCCATTAGGTTCACATTTTAAGTTGTCGAAAGACTTATCTCCTTCGTCGGATGAAGACAAGTGGTATATGGCTGATATATCTTATTTTAGTGTTGTTGGTAGTCTTATGTATGCGATGGTGTGCACGAGACTGGATTTGGCCCATGCAATGGGTGTTGTGAGTCAATATATGTCTAAGCCGGGCAAAGGTCATTGACAAGCAGTGAAGTGGATACTCAGATACCTTCGTTGTACTTCTTTAGTTGGCTTGCTGTAAGGTGGAGTATATGGCGACATCTCTCTTAGAGGTTACTATGATTCAGATTATACTAGGGATAGAAACAGACGGAAATCAGTTTCGGGCTATGTTTTTACACTTTACATAGGCTCGATTTCATGGAGATTAAAGCTGCAGTTTATAGTAGCTTTGTCAACTACCGAGGCTGAGTTGATATCGATTATGGAAGTGACTAAGAAGAGATTATATTTACTTCAGCCATTGAATGACCTTTCTATGGTACAACGGACAGTAAAGCAATTTTCAGACAGTCATAGCATCATTCATCTTGGAGAGAATCAAGAATATAGTTCTCATACGAAGCACATTGATGCCAGATGATTCTTCTTTATGCTTGAGGAAGAACGAAGCAAGATCAAGTTGGTGAAAGTGAATACAATGGATAATCTTTTAGATATGATGACAAAGTCAGTTCCTAAGGATAAGTTTGAGCATTGCTCAAACTCGATCAATTTGATTTCAATTGCTAGATCGCAAGACCCAACAACCTCTATGATTATTTTGTTGTTGATTGTTGATGGGACCTACATATTTTAAATCAAGATGGAGTGTTGTTATTATGCGATTTAAATATGTGCCTATGAGTGCTTCGGATTGAGGATGTTGTGTAGAGCTTCGTATTGGAAGAGTCGAGAACTCGACTGGAAGAAGATACTAGAAGATATAAAGGAGAGAAGCGGAGTAGTGCCAAAAATACGCACTTAGACGTCTGGATTTCAAAGCCAGACGTTTGAATGTCAGTTAAAACAGAAGAGCTTCCAGGTGTCAGACGTCTGACCCCTCTGGTCAGATGTTTGAGCTGCAGCATTTTGTCAACTCGAGAGTTTCTGATGTTCTACAGAGACGTTTGATTTCTTCACTCAAACGTCTGACCTCTTTACTCATACGTCTAAGCTTGCAACCTGAGAGTTTTCCAGAGAAGTCTGACCCCAGACCCAGATATTTGTGTTGTTTCTACGATGTTTTTTTAGGGTTTTGGCTTAGTCGAATTTTTGGGGGGCAGTTTCATCATTTTGATGCACGGTTCTTCTCTATTGATAGTTCAGAATCTTTTGAAGTGACAAGATGATCTAAAGTGATAGAGCATATATATATATATATATATATTATCCTCCTAATCATTTCCATAATCATGTAATCAAGATTTTCAATAATTGTAATTAATAGAAACCCTAACTAAATCAATTTGGAGTTTTTTCTATTTTGAGTGTCTAAATTGTAATTCTTTAATTGAGTGATTGATTATAGAAAGTCTCCACATTTTTTAACCCTCTAATCATTGATTTGACCTGTAATATCTCCGAACCGGTGATAGAAATAAAAGGGGTTGTTGGGTCTTCGTGTATGTAGAATACAAATTCGAACCACATTAAATCTTCTGTGTTTCTTTTCTTTCCATTGTTTGATTTTGTGTAATATCATATTTGTTTTTCAATTTGCATTGTTATTCAAATAAACAAGCATTCTGATTAAATCGCTTCTGCTCATTATTGATGTTAATCTTTCCCAACATTTTTAACCACTTGCATGAGCCTAAATCCACAACGTACAGACTACACATGTTGTGATTTACGTAAAGAACATGCATGTCCTGTTGGCTAATATGCTATTTCAATTTTTTGGTAAGCTAACTATTAAGCAATCCTGTTTTAGTTATAAAGATCTCAAACAACTGTTCTCAAATTGAATGCCACGAGAACTTGAAGAAAGGCAGCAAAATGTAAATATGATTGTTATAAAAAGTCGTGCAGTACCAGATAAGACATAATTATACAAACTTATTTATTTATTGGCTTCAATGATGTATAATGAGCAAATAAAAACAAAGCACGAGCAGTTTAAGAAGGTTCAGTTTGAATTTCACTGCATAGAGCTTGACAAGTTGAGAAAAAAGGCTTGGGTGGAATCTGCAGACTTTCCAAAGTTCCAGTTAAAAACTGAAGTACTTTAGTCATGGTAGGGCGATCATTTAGATTCAACTGAATGCACCATAATGCTACAATAACTAGTTTTCTCACGATATCTTCTTTTTTCCCTTTTCTATATCTCCACCATCAACTAACTTGTAATATATCCATTCTGGAAAATAAACCTCATCCCGATTCTCGGCCATTGGTTCAATGGTTCTTTTACCACTTACAATTTCAAAAGGCAACATTCCGAAACTACAGATATCAGACTTATAAGACACTTCCCCTAAGTTTCTTGAAAAACTCTCAGGTGCAATGTAACCCATTGTGCCCCTTACAGCAGTCATTGTAACAATATTCTGATCTCTTGAACAAAGCTTTGCGAGTCCAAAGTCTGAAACTTTTGGATTGAAGTTATGATCTAACAAAATATTGTGAGGTTTGATATCAAAATGCATGATGCGTTGATCACACCCTTGATGTAAGCATTCGATACCTCAAGCAACTCCAATTGCAATATCCAACATTTGTTCCATGTTCAATAGTCCTTTGAATCTGTTACCCTCTTTCGAGAATATGTATCTTTCTAGTGATTGATTTGGCATGAACTCATATATAAGAGTACGGTTTCTTCCTGCGGAGCGAAATCCCAAGAGTCGTACTACATTGAAATGACGAATTCTCCCCATAGTTGAAACTTCGTTAATAAACTCTGTTCCCTCTCCTTCCGAATTTTCTAGCATTTTAACAGCTATGGGGATATCATTTGGAAGTTCCCCTTTGTACATACATCCAAAACCACCTTGGCCTAATTTATATCTAAATCTCTTTGTTATTTTCTTGAGTCGTGCAAAAGTGTATCGAGTAGGCTTTGTGGTCTTGTATGTAGCTAAAAAACTTCTCTACCTTAACCATGTTTCCTTTTCCTTTGCTGACCGTCTTGATATATAAAGCAAAATGAATGACACAGCTAGAAGATGAGAAATCCACTTATACATGCTCCTGCATCGATCAGTTACAATAAACGTATATTGAACAAACAAAAAACTCATGTATAGTTGACTAATGTATTATGGGGACGCACCTGTGATGAGCAAAACATTGGAACCTGTAAATGAAAAGAGAAGTGGAAGTATAAAAAACTAAGGTAGTGTTTGGTTTACTATTTCTAGTTTTGGGTTTTCGTCCATACAAAATACACACGACGCATGTATATTGTGGAAAACAACCAATTTAAAAAACAAAGTTACATACAAAATAGAAAATAACTTTTTTTATTTTTCATGTTTTGAGAAATAAGAGAAGCACGAGAAACAATCCATCATTCCATCGTTGCTCCATCCCTCCGTGGTCCCCTTCATCTTCCCTCTATCATATTTGTCGTTCCTCCGCACATTTCATCTCTATCTCTACTATTAATAATGAGAATTCAATAAATAGGATTCAATCGTGTCTTTTTGAAATACCAAAAATGCCCTTTTTCTTTTATTTCTTCTGTATCGCACCTGTTCCTTTCCGTCTTTTTCTCTAAAACAAAACACTAATTCATTTTCATCCACGCTTCTTAAGCAGCGCAGCCTCCACCTTCGATGATGCTGCCTTCGCCTTTTCTCTCGATGAATCTTATGCGTACGCCCTTGCAGAATCCTCGATGTCTGATAATAACGGTGAAGAATTTTGATCTCACTCTTCTCCAACGCTCCCTTCTACCAGCCACTACAAAATCAACTTCATTCTTTATACATTGAGCCCTCCTCAACCTTTTCGCTTTTTACAGATTTAGTATGAATTTTTTTGCATGATAGGTTATTTCGAATCCCCATTTGTTTCCCCTTTTGAATTCATTTGAAAATATGCTGAATTTTAGTCATTTATTTATGCTGCTTGCTTTCAATTTTAACTCACATCCGTCTTCAGGTTCGATCTAAGGTTAGTTTGCTTTTATCATGGTACTGTTGACAATAGTCTGACACGAATTTATAATAGTTCTAACTACTTGCCTCCATTGTACATGGGAGATTTATATTTACGTGGAAAACCCAAACTCATATTTGTTTATTTAAAAATGTCAAATCTACACTATGTTTCCAAAATGTTGTTATATATGCAAAGGTTGTGAATGATGATTATCTTTATGCAGTTTGCATGTTAGAATTAGTCTAGTGAAATTTTTGGCATAATTATCGCCACCATTTAATACTTGATGGGTCCAAAAGTATTTTGTTATTAAACTGACACTGCTATAGCTGTTTGCATCATCCGTTCATTTTAGAGACTTTCCTTTATTGCATAGTTTACAATTGTGGTTTTCTTATAGTGTCTTAATGTTTCAAACATGGTTATGAGAACATTGCATTAGTGATTTCCCTTTATATCATGTGGTTTGCAAAATTTGTATTTTTCATATTTTCTTACTATTTTCCATTTATTTATATTCTTTGGTATTATTCTAGGATAATAAATAAGGAATTAGTAATTAAATAGAGTACAACAGTCATGTAACATTTAGGTTTCTCCTCATCAATAATATCTATACATATTAAAGTTAATGTCATTTTGTTTTCTTATAAAATTGACAAGCATTAAAGAAAAACATTTTGCTCGTTATCTCTTTTCTTGATGGCATACAAGAAAATGTTCTTGATTAAAGTGTTTATTTATTCTATTTACTTTAATTTTGCTAGCTTCAAATCTATCATTTTGTTATTTTCCTAAAATTTGCTCCTATATCTATTACTTTTTTTATAAAGTTCTGTAAATAAAAGAAAATGCAGTCCAAATGCTAAAATACAAGGATGTGATATATGAGTAATGCAAATAAAACCACAAGATAAGATCAATTTCTAGGTGATCAATCGTCCTTCTTTTCTAACATGCCTTTATGAATTTATTTCATGAAGTTTCAAATATTGTGTATTACGTTATCGATTGTCATGTATTTCACTATTATTGTTGTTACTCAGAGTTAGGTTTTTCGATTATGAGATCTACAAACTGTACATTATAGGGAGACTGAAAAATGTACATACATACTATGCGTTGTTGCATAAGCCAATTAGGATATATGTTTGAATACTAAATTTGTAATATTACTTCGATAAATTAGCAACCAAATTATGGATAGCTTTATTTTTTTCATGTCTGGACTTCGATAAGCTTTTTGTTTAAAAACATAAATAATATATCCCTTTCGAATGCTTTCCATTTTTCAAGGATACAAGTTGTATAAGAAACAAACTATGATTAGTGTCTCAATTAACTTATGTATAGTTTATACCTCACTAAATGATCTTTCAAATAAGTATAATCTTCACAAGAGACAACAAGTCATAAGCTATATGACTCTTAATAAGTAAATTTAGTTTTATGTAAAAAAAATCTGTTAGAGACGTGAACTAGCACCAGTGTTTTCATTCAAAACATTGTGCATGTTTGCATTTCTTCATTCTTTCACCATAAAGCACCATGCCTATATATGTTTCTAGCAAACCTTTTTTTATGATCACAACATGCTACACTATATCTGTATTTGTTTCATTAATTGCGGTCTTTATCTTTATTCAAGTTTGGCTGTAATCATAAATATATCAAATGTTTTCTTAAGTTTTTCCCCTCAAAATATAAAATGAAATGAATAGTTAGAAACAACATTGAAAACATGAACCATAAATATCGTTAAAGCATTCATAGCTAATCTATACACATATAAAACATTGCAGGAATAAATTGGTATTTCAAAGCGAGATAGAAAAATAAAAATTCATTGTAAAATGCCATAGTAAGCAAAGGCACGCATAAGCGTGCATTTATACTAGTATTATATAATTAATGTTGAAGAGCCAAAACACAAAACTCATTTTAAATCAAACGCTACCTAAAAATTACAATATTCAGAATTTATCAAACTATCACATGAATTTAGTTGACACTGGTTAATGATATGCAAAATATCATCCACTATACATGTTTTCTTTATTATTATTTTTTGATATGTTGTACATGATATGCTCACTAATCACTGTATAATATATAATATTAGTATTGAGCAAGGTTTAGGGACTTCCCTAAAATATAACACAACATTTGCACTTTAGTGTTGTCTATCGGATTAATATAGTCGATGACTAATAATGATGTGGCATGTTTATTTGATGACTTCAATTGCAAATTGTTGTCACATCGTCCTCCTTACTATTCATTAATTAAATCAACCAAATTGAATTATATCACACATGAAAATGGTCTGCTATTAAACGTAACTAATTGGCATTTATGGTATACACATCACAGTGATATCATGTGAATATAATGTGTGCGTAACATGTACATGCAAATGTTTCAGTCATGATTATCGCAATGGTGTCCGATGAGGAAAGATATAAAAGGCCCAGAAGCAAAAAAGTGGTCGAGCAAGTGCAGGTTACAAATTGATGAACAAAGCAAATCACACGCATGCACACAAAGATGTATGTATGTAAGCATGTATATAGATATACATATGTGTGTGTGCGCACACAAAGTGGATATATCGAACGAGAAGAACATAAAAATGAGGGAGCAAATGTCACCAAATAGTAATCGTTCAACTGAATCATTTTAGAAAATTCAATCAATATACTGTATTATATCTGTGTGGGTGTCTATATAATATGAAAGAGTCTCTAGATACTTCATCTTTAGTCATCTTAAAATTCCCTGGTCATATATATCTATATGTTGAGAATTGAGATATTTTTTTAGATCCAAACACACAGATAACCTTTGTTATTTTGGAAACTTCAGACCCTTTCAATACTACATTTTAGATTACCGGCCAAAATTACTAATTTCGATGACTTGCATTAACTTACGGTATTGAAAGTAAGTATTTGATACCTCGAGCAACTCCAATTGCAATATCCAACATCTGTTCCATGTTCCATAGTCCTTTGAATCTGTTACCCTCTTTCGAGAATATGTATTTTTCTAGTGATTGATTTGGCATGAACTCATATATAAGAGTACGGTTTCTTCCTGCGGAGCGAAATCCCAAGAGTCGTACTACATTGAAATGGTGAATTCTCCCTATAGTTGAAACTTTGTTAATAAACTCTTTTCCCTCTCCTTTCGAATTTTCTAGCATTTTAACAGCTATGGGGATGCCATTTGGAAGTTCCCCTCCCAAAACCACCTTGGCCTAATTTATATCTAAATCTCTTTGTTATTTTCTTCAGTCGTGCAAAAGTGTATCGAGTAGGCTTTGTGGTCTTGTATGTAGCTAAAAACTTCTCTACCTCAACCATTCTTTGCTGACCGTCTTGATATATAAAGCAAAATGAATGACATGGTTAGAAGAATGAGAAATCCACTTATAGATGCTCCTGCATCGATCAGTTACAATAAAGGTATATTGAACAAACAAAAAACTCATGTATAGTTGACTAACGTGTTATGGGGACGCACCCATGATGAGCAAAACATTGGAATCTGTAATTGAAAAGAGAAGTGGAAGTATCAAAACTAAGGTAGTGTTTGGTATAAAAACGAATTTTGTATTTTCGGTTTTCAACATGTATATCAAATATGAGAAGAGTGAATAGATGACGTAGAGGATGAAAGAAAAACGGAGGGGAGAACGGAGGGGATAAAGGGACAATGAAAGAATAGATTATTTCTCGTGATTGTGTTATTTCCCAAAACACGGAAAGTGAGAAAATTTTGTTTTCTATTTTGTATGTTAACTTTATTTTCTAATTTGATCGTTCTCGACAATATACATGCGATGTGTGCATTTTTGTATGGACGAAAACCCAAAAGTAAAAATAACAAACCAAACACTACCTAAGATAGTGTTTGGTTTACCATTTTTAGTTTTGGATTTTCGTCCATACAAAAATGCACACGACGTATGTATATGGTGGAAAACAACCAATTTAAAAAACAAAGTTACCATACAAAATAAAGAACAATTTTTTTTTCTCTCTCCATATTTTGATAAATAAGAGAAGCAAGAGAAACAATCCACCATTCCATCGTTGTTCCACCCCCTCCGTGGTCCCCTCCATCTTTCTTTTATTCTATTTGTCATTCCTCCGCACCTTTCATATTTTATAATTAATGTTGAAAACCCAAAACAAAAAACTCATTTTAAATCAAACGCTACCTAAAAATTACAGTTTTCAAAATTTATCAAAATGTCACATGAATCTAGTTGATACTAGTTAATGATATGCAAATTATCATCCAATATACAGGTTTTCTTTATTATTATTTTTTGATATGTTGTACATGATATGCTCACTAATCACTGCATAATATATAATATTAGTATTGAGCAAGGTTTAGGGATTTCCCTAAAATATAACACAACATTTGCACTTTAGTGTTGTCTATGGGATTAATATAATCGATGACTAATAATGATGTGGCATGTTTATTTGATGACTTCAATTGCAAATTGTTGTCACATCGTCCTCCTTCCTATTCTTTAATTAAATCAACCAAATTGAATTATATCACCATGAAAATGGTCTGCTATTAAACGCAACTAATTGGCATTTACATCACAGTGATAGCATGTAAATATAATGTGTGTGTAACATGTACATGCAAAATGGTTCAGTCATGATTATCGCAATGTGTCCGATGAGGAAAGATATAAAAGGCCTAGAAGCGAAAAAGTGGTCGAGCAGGTGCAGGTTACAAATTGATGAACAAAGCAAATCACACGCATGCACACATATATGTATGTATGTAAGCATACATACATATATATATATATATATATACACACACACACACAAACATACATATACATATACATATATACATATACATACATATACATATACATATACATATACATACATGTGTGTGTTTACACACACATAAAGTGGATACATCAAACGAGAAGAACATAAAGTATTCAAAATGAGGGGGCAAATGTCACCAAATAGCAACCGTTCAACTGAATCATTTTGGAAAATTCAATCAATATACTGTATTATGTCTATGTGTGTGTCTATATAATATGAAAGAGTCTATAGATGCTTCATTTTTCATCATCTTAAAATTCCCTGGTCATATCTATCTGTATGTTGAGAGTTCAGATATTTTTTAGATCCAAACATACAGATAATCTTCGTTATTTTGGAAACTACAGACCCTTTCAATACTACGTTTTAGATTATCGGCCAAAATTACTAATTTCGATAGCCTGCATTGACTTACGGTCTTGAAAGAGCCAGAAGATTTGAATTTAGCTTAATATTTTGTAAAAATGTTATATATGATTAGAACATCGAACATACATAAAATCAGCCCAACCTGAAGCATAAAGACACGGAAAATGACAAGGGACGACTTGATTCCATAAAACGGGAATTCATAATGAAAAATGAGGTTGTGACAACAGATGATTTCATAATGACAAGGAACAACAGACGATTTCATGATGAAAAATGAGGTTGTAAGCAACATAGGTGCTCAGGCATCATCCAGTTATCCAATATGCGACCATTTAAAAAGGAATCGCACGCCTATATTACATGTTGCTAAATCAATTACTATTGAGAGAGATTCTGATCAAAATTAAGCTTCTGACTGTTACTACAAACTTAAACTGACAAGGTTGAAGGCAGCTCACCGCGATCAAGGCAAAAGGATTGATTTCTTCCCCAATCAAACCCACAGTACTCCCTTTTCTGTTCACACTGCGAGCAATCAGTAGTCCTTTCTCCAACTCCATACCAAGATAAATTGACTTTGACTTCCTTTTGCGCAATGTATTATGAATATTATTGACAAAATCATAATAACTACCATCAAAATAAGGAATCTCTCCTTTCCAAAATACCTCATGATTATGCCCCAGTACATCCATATATTCGTAACTGGATGCAACGTAGACAAAATATTTTTCTTACACGTAGCATGATGGTATTGGACCCGCTATTCGGTAATCCCAAATCGAATTTGAAACAGGACTGATTTTTTTGGAGCAGCGCACAAAATTTTGCTGTAGAAATCATTGCTGAGTAACCTTTGTCAACTGACAAATCAACTACGAAACTGTTAACTGTGGAGCTGAGATTTTGGTGCGGGCAAGGGGAAGATTCGAAATTGGATAAAGATATGGATCCAATATCGAGTGTGAGTCGGTCAGCGTAGCTGATGTTTGTGATTTTGAATTGAGGAAAAGCATGAAGATGAAGGGTTCTATCGTCCGGGGAGCACGTGAGATCTAGACCGTCCGAACTGCACCTTGGGTAATCGGATTGGAGTCGGAGCGGAACGGAAAGGATCCGCATTGGGAAGGCGGGCATGTCTTCGAAAAGCCGGACTCAGACCCATGGGCCACTGAGGTAGCTACGAAAGTTGCAATGATCAAGATTATAAGCATTTTTTAAATTTTTTATGTCAATCTATATAACTAGTACAACAGATATAATTTCCCAAAAAAAAAATTACATTTACTGTAATCATTCATTAATGTCAATTAAGTACCAAATGATAATTAATATTCAATAGAAAATTACTTGCATTAGAACCTAAAATAAAAATATTATGGTTTACCACGTGGTCTTCAAAGAAAATAGATTTGTTTCAACTTTTTTAATAATATAAAACTATATAAACAATTAAACTATATGAACGAAAATAGACTTTGGTAACTTGCTACACTTCATATTACAGAGTTCCAACTTCGGATTATTTTTACAACCTCTTATCACAAAATTTTTTATTCCTTTAAGCAAATTCCATCCAAAATAAATTTGAGGTAATATCATTTCAACATTTGAGGAAGAATTAGGAGATTTTGTGAAAGGGAAACACGCAAGAGAGAAAGCAATAGCATTATTTTGACTTCAAAGAATTCCAATTTACAACACTAACCTACAATCGATATGATAAAAATATGAAATCATAAATATAATAAGTATTTAAAACTAGATGTGGAAATCATACATAAAATTAGCATTACGAAAGTAATACAAAAATGTTTTTTAAAACAACTAAATAATATTCGATTACACAAATTCATCGTACTATTAAATTACAGTAAAATCAATACTGATTTATGGTTGACAAAAAATAATTATATAATTTCAAATCCATAAATCAAAAAATTACAATAAAAATTATTTAGTAATAAAATTATTTATCTTCTGCTCGCGGCACGTCACTCTTCCTTATGGTCGCTAAAATTATGGTTCTCAATGTTCACTTCATTGACGGGAAACCTTTTATTGGGGCACCAAATGTCGATGTGGCCTCAATGACATACAGCCGTACACAAAGAAGCTTTTTGACCAATAAGGCGTCCTAACATCACAATTAAATTGAAGATCTCTTTATAATGGAAAATTAAACACAGATTAGCATGATAAACATACAATATTTGACTATCAAAGAAGCTTCGAAGAAACAGTTTTCCATCAGCAGTCCGTACTTGTAAATATTGACAGAAATATAGCCATCAATTTCATTGTAAACATTGAGGAGACAGGAACTCAAAATCATTGTTAAGGGAAAGGAAATATTTTTACACATATTGCTCGTTTAAGCGCATTTTCATAACACACAAAACACGATATTGAAAGCAAAAGGTACTGTTTAACTTTTTGTATGAGTCACCTCCAAAACAGTATGTTCAAGGCGATTAATAGTTCATAAACATGCTAATATAAAATGGAGCAAAATGCTGGCAGAAAATGGATTCTCAAACCTTTAAAGATCACTCAATTCAGCTGCATCAAAGAAACTGCACCATAGAATTTCATATACAGTTAGACGACTGCTATCATAAGTCATAAACAGCAAATACTTTGGATTCACCGAATGCACAGTAAGTTATATGTTAATTAGGTCTGTCAATGGATCAGATTTGGACCAGGTATCAAAAAACCCGGATCCGATTCCGATTACAATAATTAAAACTTGAGCCCGATCCAAACCCGCGAGGTATTTCAAATCAATACCCGAGCCCGATCCGTCGGACTTTTTATGTCCCATGGGTAATACTTGTATAACTAACTCAGAATATTTATGTTAAAAACATATTTTAAAATTTCAACTTTGATAAATTTATATACAAACAATGTTAACATATAAATTAAACAGTGATTTCGTCAAGTTCTGTTAGGTGTGGCTCGCATTGTAAATAGAGTGAGTGCGTGAATTGAACGTGTTAAAAGTCTCACATCGCGGAATATTCGAAATAAGCGTGGTATATATATGGCATTGATGGCCTATAACATTGAGGATTACATTTGTTACAATGTGTTGCCTGTTATACGTCTAGTATACCAAATCAGAGAATAATCAATTATAAACTCGTCGCACAAGTTTATAACTCAGATTTCCACTACACTAGAATTCTGTGTTAATTATTATAACAATATGATTATTGTAAATAAATTACAACAACAACGTTATACTATTTTGAATAAATATTATAACCAAAATAAAGTATAGAATGTAGAATAAAATAGAATTCTAACCGGAATATGTCTGAGGCTCGTTGTAACGATTTCCTTAAGAATTTCAAAATTCTCCCAAGATACAACGGACGAATTCTGCTTGAAACTGTAATGAGTATATCACTCTGTGATTTGAATCAGCATTTATCAGAGGGGAAGAGAGAGATTCAGAATTGGAAAATTGAGTGAGGAAAGTGATCAGTTTTCCTCCTTATTTATAGTGGTCTGTATCCCTTCCGAACAGTCGTGTCTGCACCCGTTCGCTCAAACAGTCGCGTCCGTACCTCTTCGTACAGTCACATCTGTCTGCTATGCCCTCTAACGGATCTGTTTCGCACCCGCTCACTATTTCGCCCGCGTCCGCTTCCGTACCCGCTCGTTTGCGCCTGGTATAGTTTCGCCCGCGTCCGTTCGTTTGCGCGTGCTTCACTTCAGGAGTCGTGTCGGGTCGCACCCGCTCGCACCTATTTAACCCGCGTCCGTTCCCGAACAGATCCGCATCTGTTCGTCTGGCCTGCAACTGCCATAAAGCCCGGTCCAGTTTGTAGTAAAAATATGAGTATCATATTAGACCCGTACCCGGCCCGGTTCGGTTCGGTCAGACGGACGGCGGCGGCGCGCGCGCGCGCGTGTGGTGGGGATGCATGATCTCCCTCCTCACAACGGAGCATACATTTGGGAGCCCCAGGCCCCCAACCTCCTCATGAGAAAGCTATATTTAAACCAATATAGCTCTCACAATTTGGAGATGTGGGACTTTATATTTCATTCAACTTTAAGGAATTCCAACAATCCCCCACATGAATGATAATATACATATCCCCCACATAAAGCGAAATATCACAGAGTATATATGGATTTAATGCTTTATCATGGATAAGTAGATATTTCACTTTGAACTTTCCCTAGTTAAAACTTATCGGATTTACTTGGCTAATCGGTGAAATATTTCATCTTGAACCGTCAGCCTTTATTGTATATCCAGACAATAAGTTCTACGAAGCATTAATTCCCTTCTCATCCAAATTCTTGGTTGTGTTCATTTTGATCCTGAACAGTACTTGGTTCTGCGAGTGTTTTAGAGAATAAAAGCCTTTTAATATTCTCATAGAGCCGACCCAGCTCATACTTACATAGGTGATCGCAACCATTAAGAGTATCCTACATATACCCCACTTGTTATTTCCAAGATATGGTCATCATTAAAAAACATAGTTTTAACCTTTAAATACTTCTGTAGGCATGCATTTATATTGTGCACCATAGGAATGGAGTTGGACTATGTCCATGCAAATGCATTACGTCTTGAGTTATTCAGGACTGGTTTGCCTATTGATCCTAGTCCGTGGGATCTCCAGTCGCTAGGATAGGTTTCCATATGAGATAACTCTTGGTGGTTTAGGCTTTTAAACCCATTCCCCTCGATGCGCAGTCAATTTTCTCTCTGGATAAACCTTTAGTAAACGGATCCGCTAGGTTATCATTTGTCCTCACATAATCAATGGAAATAGTTCCATTAGAGAGTAACTGCCTAACTGTGTTATGGCGGCGTCGAATATGTCGTGACTTTCCATTATACACAAAGTTGTGCGCTCTGCTTAGCGCTGCTTGGTTATCGCAGTGTATGCATATGGCCGGTACAGGTTTAGGCCAGAACGGAATATCTTCTAAAAAGTGACGAAGCCATTCTGCTTCTTCGCCTGCTTTATCTAATGTAATAAACTCTGATTCCATAGTGGATCGAGCTATGCATGTTTGTTTAGTAGATTTCCATGATACTGCTGCCCCTGCTAGGGTAAAGACATAACCACTTGTCGATTTTGATTCTCCTGAATCTGCAATCCAGTTTGCATCACTATATCCTTCTAAGACGGTAGGATATTTTCCATAATGTAAGGAATAGTTAGCGGTATTTTTTAAATCTCCAAGCACTCTCATTAGCACTCTCAACATGAAGATTCAGAAGATGACATTGCTTCCTTGTACGTTTGAGGTTCATGTTGTAACACATATGTGAAAAAATCCGAACCAAATGTCTTGGAAGTCCTAGCCCTTACGCTTCTTCTTGGTTCAACTTCCTCAATCTCATGATGAGTTTCATCTTCATGTGAATTGCTTGATTCTTCTCTTGTTCTTTTAGGGACATTATTCCCTTCATTCCTTTTGTGCGGAAACACGTCTTCAAAGAATGAGGCATCTCTAGATTCCATGATTGTATTTACATGAATATCAGTTATATCAGACTTGAATACCAAAAATCTGTAGGCACTACTATTTTGGGCTGGCCCTAAATAGTAACAATCTACTGTTTTTGGTCTAAGTTTGACTTTCTTGGGAGGCGGAACTGGAACTTTTGCCAAGCACCCCCACACTTTGAGGTATTTAAAACTTGGTTTGTGTCCTTTCCATATCTCATATGGAATTGTTCCTGTTTTATTATGAGGGACTTTGTTTAATATGTGATTAGATATATTTAAGGCTTCCCCCCACAAGTTCGTCGGTAGACCAGAAGTTAAAAGCATGTCGGTAATCATGTCTTTTAACGTTCTGTTCTTCCTCTCGGCTACACCATTTTGTTGTGGTGAATATGGAGCCGTTGTTTGATGAATTATACCATTTTCGGCATAGAACTGTTCAAATGGTGATTCATATTCTCCACCTTGATCAGATCTCAATATCTTCATCTTTTTATTTAACTGATTTTCTACCTCAGTTTTGTACTTTATAAATGATGTAATTGCTTCATCTTTACTATTCAAAATATATACATAGCAATATCGCGTATAATCATCAATAAACGTGATAAAGTACTTTTTCCCACCTCTTGTAGGTAGTGATTTAAAATCACATAAATCTGTATGAACCAAACCTAGTGGTTCGGTGCTTCTATCAACAGATTGAAATGGTTTTTTAACCATTTTTGCTTCTACACATGTCTCACATTTGTAGTTCTTATCTACTTGGAATTTTGGAATTAATCCCAAGTTTGATAATATTTTCATTTTTCGGAAGTTTACGTGTCCTAATCTATTATGCCATAGTAAAATTTCATGCTCAAGCAAGTAAGAAACTTCAATTTTATTAATAGAACAATCAGAATACATATTTTTATTGCCGATAACGACTACATTTGCCTTAAATAGGCCATCACATAAGTATCCCCTTCCGATATACATTCCAGCTTTGGACAGAACCATCTTGTCTGACTCGAACACCATTTTGAATCCTTTCTTTGATAATACTGCACCAGAGATGAGATTCTTGCGTATGTCTGGAACGTGGAGCACGCCATTCAGCTTGACAGTTTTTCCTGAAGTAAACTTGAGGATTACTGTGCCACTGCCTTCGATCATAGATACTGCAGAATTACCCATATAGAGTTTTTCTTCATGATCAAATTTCATGTATGTTGAAAACATGGATTTATCAGAGCAGACATGACGAGTAGCGCCTGTGTCCACCCACCATTGGTTAGGATTCTGAACCAAATTGCATTCAGATACAACTGCCGAGAAGTTGGACTCATCCACTTCCATGTTGTCTACTAAATTTGCCTCTTTGTTGCGGTCCTTTTTGAGTCTGCAATCTCTAGCGGCATGTCCAACCTTTCCACAAACCCAACGTTCACCATTAAACTTTTCGGTTCGTTTGTTGTCTTTTGGTTTGCTGTCTGGAGCTTTCCTTTTCTTCTGGAAATTCTTCTTTTTGTTTTTGGTCTTTGAATCTTCAGCCACAAATGCCTTCTCGCTTTGTTTTGTAATTCCACGGTTACCTGCCTCAATTTTCAATCGGACTATGAGATCCTGTAAAGAGATTTCCTTCTTTTTATGCTTTAGATAATTGCGGTAAGCTCTCCACGACGGTGGAAGTTTTCCCGTGATGGCTTCAACCAAAAACGATTCTCCAACCTTATGACCTTCCGCTTCAAGTTCATGAATAATGATTTGTAGTTCATGCAATTGAGCAGTCACCGGTTTGGAGTCGACCATCTTGTAGTCCATGAATTTGTCTACAATGAATTTCTTAAGACTGATATTCTATGTCTTATACTTCGTGGCAAGTGCATTCCAGAGTGCTTTTGCTGTCTTTAGAGGTTGATATACTTTGTATAGCACCTTGTCGAGACAATTCAGAATATAGTTTCTGCATAGGAAATCGGAATGTTTCCACGTAGCAACATCTGCTTCCTTGCCTGGTGTAGAAATCGATTCCTCCTCCTCGAGATACCGTTGCAGACCGAGTGTGGTGAGGTAAAATAACATCTGATTCTGCCATGTTAAAAAGTCGTCACCATCTCCTTTAAAAGGATCGGGTCTGTTGTGTGTAGTAGCCTTTGTTGAGAGCTCTACTGTTGCCATCTCTGTTTTAGTGAAAATAGTAAATTTCTTAAGATGTTATACATCTAGTATACCAAAATAGAGAATAATCAATTATAAACTCGTCGCACAAGTTTATAACTCAGATTTCCACTACATTGGAATTCTGTGTTAATTATTATAACAATATGATTGTTGTAAATAAATTACAACAACAGCGTTATACTATTTTGAATAAATAGTATAACCAAAATAAAGCATAGAATGTAGAATAAAATAGAATTCTAACCGGAATATGTCTGAGGCTCGTCGTAATGATTTCCTTAAGAATTTTATTTCAAAATTCTCCCAAGATACAACAGACGAATTCTGCTCGAAATTGTAATGAGTATATCACTCTGTGATTTGAATCAGCATTTATCAGAGGAGAAGAGAGAGATTCGGAATTGGAAAATTGAGTGAGGAAAGTGATCAGTTTTCCTCCTTATTTATAGTTGTCTGTATCCCTTCCGAACGGTCGTGTCTGCACTCGTTCGCTCAAACAGTCGCGTTCGTACCTCTTCGTACAGTCACATCTGTCTGCTATGCCCTCTAACGGATCTGCTTCGCACCCGCTCACTGTTTCGCCCGCGTCCGCTTCCGTACCTGCTCGTTTGCGCCTGGTACAGTTTCGCCCGCGTTCGTTCGTTTGCGCGTGCTTCACTTCAGGAGTCGTGTCGGGTCGCACCTATTCAACCCGCGTCCGTTCCCGAACAGATCCGCATCTGTTCGTCTGGCCTGCAACTGTCATAAAGCCCGGTCCAGTTTGCAGTAAAAATATGAGTATCATATTAGACCCGTACCCGGCCCGGTTCGGTCGGACGGACGGTGGCGGCGCGCGCGTGTGTGTGGTGGGGATGCGTGATCTCCCTCTTCACAACGGAGCATACATTTGGGAGCCCCAGGCCCCCAACCTCCTCATGAGAAAGCTATATTTAAACCAATATAGCTCTCACAATTTGGAGATGTGGGACTTTATATTTCATTCAACTTTAAGGAATTCCAACATAGATTGGATTATATATCCGATGGGAGGCGATGAAGGGAAGTTAAATCGGAACGCCGACATAGGAAACTTCGACCGTTGACCCTTCTAAATGGAGTGGGTGCGTGGATTGAACTGGCTAAAAGTCCAACATCTTAGAATATTTGAAATAATCGTGATATATATATGTGATTGGTGGCACGTAACATTGAGGATTTCTTTTGTTACAATGTGTTCTCAAGACGAGATTATATGTCCGATGGAAGATGATGGATCATATTCAATCAGGATGCCTACATAGCAGACTTCGACCATTGATCCCGACTAGACACGGTTATGCTAACGCGTACGGAATGCGGGAATGTCGAGACTTAACAAAGCTCACCATAAAAGTATGCAAAAACATCTATATGTAAACAAACAAAATAGTAAATAAATAACATACACACTCATGTTTTGATACGACGAAAGATTAATAATTGGGTCAGATCCTAACCGGGTTGAGTTTTGATAAAACCATATCCAACCCTAATATTAACTGGGTCGGACCTGGGTCAGCCTTGCATAGTAAAAGACAAAACACGTATTCACATTAATAGAACGGGATCGGACTGGAACCCGTAACATTGACTTGCCTAGTCCTAACGTTGAATGGTATTTCTAGGTATATGTAGGTTTACCAATCTATATCGTACTGTTGATGCACAAAATGTTTTGATGTAAAGCTAGAAGAGTGGAGATATTCTGACATTGGGAAGTTAATGTACACATACTGTCAGACTTTAAAATTAGCTTATATAGCTAATCCAGAAAATTAGTTTACTAAAATATTTGTCACAAGCTTAATGTTAATGCATACAAGCTTAATAACCACGCACAGCTTGGTACCTTTCTATTTAAAGGATGTAACTGAAATATAGATATATTTCATTAAAAATAACTATTGACGTACAAGCTCAAAAGAAAACAATAAAAAGAAGAAAAGAAAAGGAAAAGGTGAAATGTTGAAGATTAGACTTACCTGCATTTGAACTTGGGCTGGAGATGGCAATATTCATTCGTTACTTCGCTAAGTGCTCTCACACAACTGTGAAATAGACGATACAAAAAGAATATCAACATACGATCAAGCGATCCATATCTTTATGCTTATACTTTAGTTTAATTACCATACATTATCTGGTTAACATTTACAGCCTATCGGGTAAGTTTTAAAAAGCAACCTTGCCCATTCTGTAAACTCAAACAAAAAATCATATAATACACTTGGAAATAAGAAAAGAGTAGCATCATATTTACCATCTTCGCAATTACACATCCCACGGAGGCAAAGGCAATGCATATTCAATTAATATATCTAAATCAGGTATATAAGCTGAAATCAACATCAGTATCAATATAAAACTCAAACATCATCATATCAAACACAAACATATTCAATCAATACAAAACCAACATTCAATTATCAGTCTCACTCATCCAACTGCAATACATCCAACATCAATGTATAATATATACATCCAACGTCAAACTCTACAAATCAACTTCACAAATCAACCCCTCAAATCAATCATACAAATCAATGTCAAACACCACATATCCATAAATCAACTTCACCATCACTCAATGTTAATATACACTAGTTTCAAAAAAAACTGCAAATCGTACCTCATGACTCATCATTGGCTCCTGAACCACCAAACGAAGCGAATGCTCCATGACACTTCACATTCTCGACCAAACGCTAGTTTAATTGCTTCATTTGCACTGCTTGGAGGTGGTCCTGCTCCTGCAGACAATCTGCTATCGAAGCTCATTAATCTCCGCATTGTTCAGCCATATATGATGTCTGAGCCTCAAAACAAGTTGAAATATTTTTATTTTTTTTGAAAACCCAGAAGAATCCGACGGGTTGGTAAACTCCTGAGGAGGGTATAGTAAAGCCGTCCGCTGATCCAAGCCCCCATACCCCCGGGTAAATTTAGATCGGATAGGAGAGCGCATGGTAGGAATCGAACCTGGGTCTTTTTACCAGAACCCAAGCCTCCTTTCCACTGCGCCGCACCCGTGGACTAAAACAAGTCGAAATATGTTTAAGTTATTACGTAAGTTTTATAAAAATTAAGCAAATTTTACAATTTAGTTAATTTTATAAATTATCGATTGATTGTCGTAGTCATAACGCCTATTTCTCTGTGTCGGGTCCATAACAGAGTCAACGATCGCATCTTCCTCATCTGTGGTCAACTGCTCCCGTCCCGAATGCTCAAGCATCTTCACACATCCTTGCAAAATAATTTCCTACAACGCAAAATTAAATACAAATAAATATTACATGACATTATTGCAATATTTTTTTAACTAATTAATTAAAATGATCATTATTAATGACTTATAACTTAAAATATACTTACATGTGCGGCTTTATCATCCTCATGTCAGGCATACGACACTGATCCCTCGTCGTCTATCTGCCTGACGGCATGTGTATGCTCAAAAACGTCCATATACGAGATGAGATCCCCACGTTATCTTTCTTTCAATAATTGGTGTATATTATTGTTGTTCATACAAATATATACTAAAATGTAATAACTATTCGTAATTACAATTAACCAATTTAGCAGGTCCTCGCGATGGTGCTGAATGATTTCGAGCCACCACTGTGTGCGACTGAATTTTTCTACCTGTTCGCAGAGTTCCTACCCGACTCCTCTTGCAATTAAAAATTGAGATTATATTTTGCAGGTATAAATTATGTATTCTGTACTAAATAAATTAAGGTGATATCTGATAGACTTATCTTGAATTCATCACTATTCCACCATGCGACCAAGCATCCAAGACCCTGACGTCCATCCATCTTGGCTTCTTACCAGCTTTTTTATGGTAAAAATCGTATCCCTATAATTCTTTGCCACTTTTGAGTTCCAGTGGCGCTGCCAAGGAAACACATCCTCCTCTTGTAAGTCTACCGCCCCTTGTATATATGTTGAAAAAAATATAAGTTATACATTTATGCTTAGTTAGCAAACTGTAAAGTGATTATATATAATGATATATAATTTTACATTTACCAGAAAGTCCTGCCATATGCTCTCCCGTACATGATTTGGGATCCTGGTCCATTTCGGTCAGCATGCAGTCATACAGCTCATGTATGCCTACTTCGATATGCTGAGAACAGTAGTTGAAGGCTTAAGCTCAAAACCCCTGCATTAAATATGATACAGACAAATCATGATTAATATATATCATATAAAATATTTACAATGCTGAAGTAAATTTAATACTTATGAACCATCAACTTTCAATAGCAATTTAACTACCATACGTGGCACCTCCTGCGAAGGGTTGCTTCCATCACCTTCGATGCGACCGGTTCCTCTTTGAGACGAAGAAGGGGAACCAGACTGTGAAAAACTCCACAAACTAATGAAGAACATTTATAATACATGTCATGTACATATTATTTTATTATGGCAGAACACATTATTCAATTATGAGTAACATATCAAGATTTAACATCAATAATCGCATATAGAATATAAAAAAAGTGTAATATCAATACTATCATAAATTACCTTTTTTCAACATGTATACTGTTAAATTAGTCCTCGTCGTTTTCTAATTCAGACTCAGTTTTGTACTCTATATTATTTTCCTTTGTGGCCTAAAATGCTTCTACTAATCCATTTGATTCATCATTTAGAGGTCCAAAATTAATTTGATCATCTACTACTGCAATTTCGCCATTTTCCTCGATATCCGCTTGGTACGTTTGTTCGTCCAGAATATTTTTTCCATCAAATGTAAATCTTGCCTTCGTTTTAAAAACCACCGACCAATCTTCTTTTTCTCTTTTTATAGATGGATAAGGAGCACAATAAACTTATAGGGCCCATTTTGCTAATACAAACGGATCGTACTTATGATAACGTGATGTATGCTTTATTTCAGTAATATTATATTTTTGGTACACGTTTATTCCAGAATCAGGAATATCACCGAACTAGTTGCATCTAAACAAATAAACTTCTTCCACGGATTTGGTGAAATATGTTAATTGCAAAACCCGAGTTAACATATCATAAAAATCATTTATTTGATGATTTGGATCATCACTAACTTTAACATATACACTGCTATTGTTAGTTAATTTTTCAACCCCATATTCTTTGGTGTTGAATTTGTATTCGTTGATAAATAATATTGGATATGCCTTAACTTTTCTTTTTGACCCCATCACAAGATGTTTCAACCCTTCGTCGACCATAAAATGTATTGGACCATATACGTGGTTCGAAAACCAAGTAGCAAATTTTTTGCTGATACCCCACTTGGATGCTGTGATTTGTAAATACTGCTTATATAGATAATAAATTGCATTATAATTAATACACACATGTATTATTCAAGTAAATAATTTTAGATGTGTTATTCATTAATACCTCACAAACGACGCAACTTCTGCACCGTTAAGAAGAACATATGTGTGGACTACATGGTAATCTTTGTCCTCTAACCATACTTCCACACATTTTCCAGCAGGTCGTTCCTACTGTCTAAAAATAATTTGCATTAATTCAGAAGAATTTGTTCAATGCACTCATCATTTCGCGTAGCACTTTCAAAAGGTAAGTTACTGATAGTTTGCAGCTTGTACTATAACTATAAACCCGGCTTCTGTGAAGTTGTATTTTGATTTCATCGCAATGTATTCTACAGTTACTAATAGTTGAGTAACGCTTGTATAACCAAAGGGGTTTATTAGTAGCATCCAATAAATCATAAATTTTTTTTGCTCCAATATTTGGTTCTTTTACGACCTTAACATCGTTACCATCAACTTAAACAGTAGGGAATATTAAACGTGCTGCATCTTCAACCATATCTTCTATGAGATTCGTCTGAACAATTTGATTATCCACCTCCTCCTCCAAACGTACAGGATTAGGTACTATAAGTTCTCCATGACGATCCCACATCAAATAACTCGGCACGAAATCATATTGGCGCAAATGAACTATTACCATATCCGGTATCAAATGCTTCAATAATTTACACCTACTACATGGACAACGAATTTCTTCGTCATTTCCATTATTACTTAAAATGAATTCAATAAAGACTTGTACACCATTTTGAAAATTTCACTTATTGAGCCTCCAATTTCTCTTCTTTGTTGGTACATCCAGCTCCGATCGGTAAAATAATCGACTATTTTCCTACTTTAAAACACAAAAATGCATTAATCATTTACGCAATGACAAGTATTTTTCAATTAAATCATACATTTAAATTTTCGCAAATATATAATATTATTCTATTTAATTTTATTTCCAAACGAATTTACACAAATTATTATATAAATATAATCTACAATTTTTAGGTTACCGTTTTACACTTTGATGGTTGGTCATCCTACTTTCAATTACAAACACAATAGTAATTATATTTTGCAAATCATTTCATTTTAAACATTCACCAAAATTTCGACAGCACTTCCCTTTCTTCCCTGTATCGTACACATATGCGTGTACACAGGGAACAAAAAGAAAGAGCTGTCGATATTTTGTGAACCGTTTAAAATGAAATTATTTGAAAAATATAATTACTTTATTAAGTTTGTAACTTGTCCAATATAGGGACAAATCCGACAAATATTGTATTGAATAAATATAAATGTCCGTTCTATGATAAAAACGAATATCATTAAAACGATCATATACAATATTTGTCAAACGAAGCCAAAAACTCCCTAAGGGATTTACAAAATGTAAAGCGTATTATACAACAATTTTTTACAATAATTTATTCACATTCTAAGAAACGCATACATTAAATCGTCGTTTTCGTCATCTTGAAAACGCATACATCAAATTCTGAGCATCGACTCTAATTAATCTAAAGTAGTCCTAATGCGCGTATGCACTAATTAATCAACGCATATACAACAATTAATGCACATATACACTAAACAAATTTTTCTCTCAACATTTCAACGATAAACGACTATAGTTACAATCTAATTAGCATTCAGTAGGGTATACCAAACAATTAATGGGGTATTATAAAACTATAACAATAAAATAACCTTAATTTAACAAATCAAAATTAATTAGGATTTAGGAATAAAACCTGATTGGAGATTGATGAAGGGGCTAGGCTTGTCGAGAGTGGAGAAAGATGAAGTTGGAGATGTTCGAGGAGGCGTGGTGGTTGGATAACGATGGGGAGGAAGTGCTGGAGGTAGGGTTTTTGTTAATTTGAGGAAAGTGGAATATTGAGGCAGCACTCCGCCAGGCACCCTGTATACACGATAATTTTCGACGGCTAGCAACGGCCACCGATGGTATAATCGCTTCGGTTTTCGACGGTTAACGATTGCTAATATATTTTATTTACGAAAATGCCACGGAGTTCGACAGTAGTCTTTAGCCGTTGGAAGCCTCCGTCGCTATTTACTGTTGTTTTAGTAGTGTGAAGAGGCAGGCCTAATAATTACTTAAGCAGTCCAGCACACAAACACAAAACAATGTTTTAGGAAGTAGCACTTTTATGATAATCACAACTCTTACGTGTTTTACTCATAGTTTTCATGACCTTATCGTGCCTCGAACTATTATGACTGAAGGTTTAAGGTTTTGATGGCTCAACCGGTCGAACTGTCGGAATCATGATTTGTTTTTTCAAAAAATTTACATATTTAACTACAAACTATATGCAAAAATGTTGAAATAATAATGTTATGTACACAAGTTGTCGATGGTCTTCAAGATCTGCAACCGAAGTTGTATGTTGTTGCAGTGCACAACTACAGCTGTGCATATAGTAGAGTGGTGCACAACGATAGAAGTTTAATGAAGATAAACTTAACGAATCTTGTAGTGGTATTAGAAGAGTTTGTAGTAGTGAAGAACAAAGTGGTGCAGTTTGTGGTTTTGATTTTGGAACGATTATGATTTTTAGTATGTACATTTACTTGCTTTCTTTAGAGCAATGCAAAAGATAAAAATGAGAGAGAATTTTATGATGAGACAGTGGGAAAAAGCAAAATAACCATGGTTCAACCAGGTAAAATTGATGGTTGGACCGCTGGTTTGAAGGTCCGTCCTGGGTTCATTGATGATTGAGGTCTAATTGAGTTCCCGACCGCGATGATCCAAGATTCAAAGTTATTCGAGGTCGAACCAAGGCAGGATAGGATCATGAAAACACTGGTTTTACTATTATGATTTTGACTTTAATCAAACAAATGAATATGTAGCTTTAAAATACTTAGGTCAAAATGTGCCTTAGAACTTGTGCAATAAAAGTTGAAATTAGTTTTTTGCTAGCAAAACCTCCTGTGCTACCTCAAACATTAGTTATAGTTTGTCATTGCACTATAAAAATACATTGAATTAAAGACTGGCTATATTATTTTTAATTAAACAATCCCGTCTTAAAAATATATGTAAAGACCATTTAGAAACTGAATTTTCAGTCTGTATTTCCTTAGTCGCAAAACGGATTTGGAATGGATTTTCAGTCTTTAAATTTATAGAATGAAAATCCAGTTTTAATTTTTATTGCAGGCTAAATATTAAAGTCCGAAACATGGTATGTAGTCGGCCTCAAGTTATGTGGTTTTTAATTTTTTTTTTCATTTTTCATCTATTCATAAATATTTTTATTACTATATTCTTGTTTCATATATGCACCTACCAAAATATTTTCAGTTATTCATATAGCTTTGATGTTGTTTCATATATGCTCGTACAAAAATATACCAACGAAAGCCAACGAGAATTATATTCATATATATGTATTAATATGATGTGTATTTATGTACATTATTCTTTCTTCGAATGTATAATATTCAAACAAAACATGAAATGACACTACATCATCAAATCTTATCACAGTTACATCAGATTACAAAACCTTATCAACAAACTATCCATCATCATGTCTGAACAATCACATCACCCACTAGCCCTTATGTAGTCTAGTAGGTTCAGCAACCGTCCACTTTTGAGGATTTAAAACATCATTCCTAATGCAATTTGAACTGCTAATAACACTTGCTCAACATGATCCATTTCCCTTCCTTTTTCATCCTAATTCTCTTTACCGTCATCTTTAATTGAAAGACTTTGATATCCAACTCCGGGTCTCTTTCTCAATATGCAGTCCAAATTCAGTTTTGCCAACTTATTCTTGCATGGCAAAGTTGATTCTAAATACTTCATCTTTGATGAGATACGACTAAGTATAAGGAAAAGGATATTAAAAAAAGGGGAGGTCGTGGATGGAGTTATGAGTGCAGCTACACAACCCATGTTTATGAAGCAATGGTTGGCACAAGGTGGTTTTAAGGAGGATGATGTTGGATTGGATGAGGGATTTGTTAGTCGATGGATTAGAGAATTTCATTTAATATTAATTTTGTGTTTGTGGAGTTGTAATATGAGCGGGGAATTGTGAGAGTGAAAGAGTCAGGGAGTGGTTGGTTGTTTGTGGACAAGTATATAAAATGGTGTAATGGGCCTTAATCTATTAAATAATAGTAAAGTAGAAGAATTTGAAACTCTCTTATTGATTCTAGGAATTTCCTTCTCTCTCCTTAATTCTCTCTACATGTTTTATTTTCACATTCTCACAATTTATTATTATTATAATTATTACAATGTTTCTACCTGTTCTCTCTTCTATTGTTATAATTTAACATTAATTTTTACAATTATGTACATATTTCTTCCTAGTTTTTGATGTTATTTTACATTTAAGTCCATATGTATTAAATTTAGTTAGGTGATCTTAAATTTAAGCTTTTTAAATAAATACAATTAACGAATATTCATTAATTGATTTAATAAATTTTAAAAAATAACAATTCAATATTTGTATCACATTCATATTGAAAAATGGTAAAACTAATATTTCATTCAAGTCTAGATAGTTTTAAATTTCCGCAATTAATTATGTACAAACTACTTCAACGTTCTACTAATATTCTCTCTTATCATTTTGCATTTAAATGCCAATATTGAATAATTTTTACTATTATTCACATATTTCTCTTAAGTTTTCTTATATTATTTTACATTCAAGTCCATATATTTGAATTTATTCATTGATCTTGAATTTAAATTTTTTAACTAAATCCAACTAACAAATATTTATTTATTAATCTAATAAATCATAAAAAATGATAATTCAATGTGTAAACACATTTGTACTGACATAAATGGTAAAACTATACTTTCATTCAAATCCATATAATTTAATATTTTCACAATATATACAAAATTATCTTTGATACTTTTACATTTTTCTACATTTAGGTTCATAAAGTTTCTTTCTTTATAAAATTAGTTATTTAATACAAAGAAACATATACATAATATTTTCTTTCTAGAGTTGGTATTTCATTACAAACAAATAAATATAAAAAAAATGTTTTCACAATTGGTACATCATTACAAACATATATAATTTTTTTCCTTCATAAAATTGGTACGTCAAATGAACTTTTTATCATTATTAAATTATATTTTGTGAAGAATAACATTACAATTATTGGTAAGTGATGAATGTTTGTATTCTGTAATATTGAAAAAGAAATAAATATTCTCAATTAGTACATTTTTGTATAAAAGGTTACATTTTAATTATTTATATTTTTAATCCGAGTTAATCAATAAACAAAAATAATATTATATTTTGATTAAAAATATTTTTCTTTCATATTCTATCATCTTTTTTACATAAATGTCAAATATTTTTTGAAAAGTTTTATTATAAAAAAACAGTAAGGTATGAAACAATGGATTAAAAATCATTTTTTTACACAATTAAAATGACAATGTGATTTGTATCGTTTCAGGTCTTATTTTCACTTAATATTTCTTTTAGTAGTTAAATACAAAATTTTTTATCAACCCGATACACTACTAGAACACAATGTTTTCCGATGGCTCCCAGCCGTCGACGATAGTTCGGAGCCGTCGGAATACAGAATACGGATTTCGTCCATTTCCGACGGAACCAACGACGATGTTTCGAGGGCCTCCAACGTCTTTTTCGACGGTAGTTCCGTCGTTTTCTCAGACGGTATAGACGTCTACGTGGCTTGAAAACTTGCCAAAGTACCTTCGGAAGTCGTCGAAATATTCAACTGGTAAACCATTGGAAGATGTCAGTATTGTTGGAGTTTTTCGACCTGTAGGCTGTCAGGATCGTCGGAAGCCGTTGGAAATCCGGGTAAAAATTTTTTTAGCAACCAAACAGCCCATTGATATCAATATATATCGCAACATATCGAAATCAACACATATGTATGTATGTATATATATATAAGCAAAAATCAATATCAAGGATAATATAAAACTCAAATGTTACCGTCTCAAACTCAAAAATTTCCAATCAATATAAAACAAACCGTCCATCGTCAGTCTCACACACCCAACTGCAATGTATACATCCAATATCAATGTACAGTATGTACATCTAACATCCAACATCAAACCCCATAAATCAACATCAAACACCACATATCCACAAATCAACTTCACCATCTCTCATTGTATATATACACAAGTTTCAAAAATAAAAGTTGCAAAACGTACCTCATGACTCGTCATCGGCTCTGGAACCACCAGACGAAGAGAATGCTCCATGACGTTCTACGTACTCGGTCAAATGCTGGTTCAGTTGCTCCATTTGCGTTGATCGGAGGCGGTCCTACTCCTACAGCTGTGCAATCTGCTGTCGAAGTTCATTAATCTCAACATTGTTTTGAGCCTTTTGATAAGCCTTTTGTGAGGCCCGACCCTACAAAACAAGTTGAAACGGCTTAAGTTATTACGTAACTTTTATAATAATCAAGCAATTATTATAACTTAGTTAATTTTTAAAATTATTGATTGATTTCTATAGCCATATAGCGCCTATTTCTCAATATTGGGTCCATAACGGAGTCGAAGATAGTGTCCTCCTCATCAGTGATCAATTGCTCCAATCTCGAATGCTTAAGTATCCGCACACATGCTTGCATAAATCTTTCCTGCAATGCAAAATTAAATACAATTAAATATTACATGACATTATTATAATATTTTAAAACTAATTAATTAAAATGATCATTATTAATAACTTATAACTTAAAATATACTTACATGTGCAGCATATGCTTTATCATCCTCATGCCAAGCATACGTCACTGATCCCTTGTTGTCGGTCTACTTGACAGGATAGGTATGTGCAACTATGTCCATGTACGAGACAGGAGCCCTATGCGTTCTTCCTGCAATAATTGGTGTATATTATTATTTTTCATACAAATTTATATGAAAAATGTAATAACTGTTCGTAATTGCAATTAAACAATTAACAGGTCCTCGCAATGATGCTGAAATGACTCTGAGCCACCACGGTGCGTGATTGGAATTTTCTGCATATTTGCTGAGTTCCTATCTGACTCCGCCTGCAAACTAAAAGTTAAGATTATATTTTGCAGGTATAAGTTATGTATTCTCTACTGAAAAAATTATGGTGATGTCTGATAGGCTTGCCCTGAATTCATCACCACTCCACCATGCGACCCAAGTATCACATATGGTGGTGCTTATCCAGCTTGGCTTCTTCCTAGATTTTTTTGATAGTAGACATCGTATCTCGGTAATTATTTTCAACTTTAGAGTTCTAGTGGCACTAGCCAAGAGAAACGTCCTCCTCTTGTAGGTCTACCGCCCCCTGTATATAGTTGAAAAAATACAAGTTATACATTTATACTTATTCAGCAATTTGAAAAGTGATTATATATAATGATAAATAATTGTACACTTACCAGGAAGTCCCGCCAGGTGCTCTCTCGTACATGCTCTAGGATCTTACTCCATTTCGGCCAGCATGCAGTCATACGGCTCATGTATGCCTTCTTAGAAATGCTGAGAACTATATTTGAAGGCTCATGCTCAAAATCTCTATATTAAATATGATATAGACAAATCATGACTAATATATTATATAAAATATTTATAATGCTGAACTAAATTTAATATTTATGAGCCATCTGCCTTCAGTAGCAATCTTACCACTGTATGCGGTGCCTCCTGCGATGAGCCGTTACCATCACCTTTGGTCCTTCTTCGAGAGGAAGAGGGAGAACCGGACTGCGAAGAACTCCGACGCTTGAGGAAAGACATCTATAATACTTGTCATATACATATTATTTATTCTGGCAGAACATATCATTCAATTATAAGTGAACATATCAAGGTTTAATATCAATAAGCACATATAACATACAAAAATAATGTAACATCCGTACTCCCATAAATTACATTTTTTCAACATGTATACTATTAAATCAGCCCTCGTCTTTTTCTGATTTAGGCTTGGTCTTATACTATATATTTTTTTCCTCTATGGTTTCAAAAGCTTCTACTAATACATTTGATTTATCATTTAGAGGTCCAAAATTGGTTTGATCATCTATTATTGTAATTTCGTCATTTTCCTCAACATCCGCTTGGTACGCTTGTTCATTTGAAATGTTCTTCTCATCAAACGTAAATCTTTCCTTCATTTTAAAAACTGCCAATCAATCTGCTTTATCTCTTTTTAGAGATGGATAAGGAGCATAATAAACTTGTAGGGCTTGTTTTGCTAGTATAAACGGATCATACTTAAGATAACAAGATGTATGCTTTAATTCAATAATATTATATTTTTGGTGCATGTTGATTCCAGAACCTGGAATATTACTGAACCAGTTGCATCTAAACAAATAAACTTCTTCCGCAAGTCTGGTGAAATATGTTAATTGCAAAACCCGAGTTAACACATCACATAAATCATTTATGTGATCATTTGGATCATCACTACCTTTAACATATACACCGGTATTGTTAGTTACTTTTTCAACTCCATATTCTTTGGTGTTGAATTTGCATCCATTAACAAAGAATATTGGATATATCTTGATGTTTCTTTTTGGTCCCATCGCAAGATTTTTCAATCCTTTGTCGACCACACAATTTACTGGATCATATACGTGGTTCGAAAACCAAGTAGCAAATTTTTTGCTGATATCGCCATTTGGATGTTGTAATTCGCCAATACTACATATATAGATAATATATTATATTATAATTAAAACATACATGTATTATTCAAGTAAATAATTTTAGATGTGTTATTTAATAATACGTAACAAATGACGCAACTTCTGCACAGTTAAGAAGAGCATATTGCGAGCTACATGGTAATCTCTATCGTCTAATCATACTTTCACATATTTTCCAACAAGGCGTCCTTGCTGTCTAAAAATAGATAGCATTGATTCAATAAGAATCTTGCTCAATGTTCTCATTATTTTGCGTAGCACTTTCAAAAGATAAGTTCACATGGTCACTGAAATAATGAGAGAGAAAAAACGAAGCTGCTTCTTTGTTATATGATTTGCATATCGAACTTCAACTCATGCTTTTTGTCTCACTTTTTTCTTTAGATGATTTAAGTACTTGTTAATAATAATTATAATTAAATTTTATTACGTGTAATTAAAATAAAATTTAACATACTCCATATTAATACCTTTTAAACGGATACATCCATCCATACTGCATATAACTCGAAGACATGCTTCAAACGGACGATGAACATGTAAATGCTCCATTATATTAAAGAAACCCCGAGGAAATATTTTCTCCAGTTTGCAGAGCAGTATGGAAATTTCTTCCTCAAGTTTACGTAGACGATCAACTTTTAACGTAGTTGAACAAAGCTCCTTATAAAACAAACTAAGTTCTGTTACAACCGTCCAAACTTTTGTGGGCAATGGTTTTTTAAAAACGACAGGTAACAAATGTTCCATCATCACATGACAATCTAGTCTTTTCATCCCACTCAGTTTACCGTCTTATAGTCGACACATCTACGAAGATCAAAGGAAATCCCATCAGAAAATATTAATCCTTCCACCCACTTTAACAGTACTTTAACTTGGTTAATGTCTAGCTCATAGCATGCTTTAGGATTTTTCGTGTCATTTGGCTTCATATGAAACTCAGGACGATTGCATATTGCCTCTATATCACATCTTGATTTTAAATCGTTCTTAATTTTTCCTTTACATTCAAAACCGTGTTAAATACATTATCGAACACGTTTTATCATTGAGCATCACGTCGATATTATGATGAATTGGGAGATTTTTCCAATAAGGAAACTCTCAAAATATACTTTGTTTGTACCAATTATGAATCGTCGATTTACCTTTAATTTCAATTTGTTTGCTGGTTTCATGTATCTATGAATAATCCTTTACAAGGTCACAAATATCTTCGCTTTACCAAATCGTTGGTGGTTGCTAGGTCTCTAGTCTAGTGCTTGTAAAGTTTTTTTTATCTTTTCTAAAACGATGATTAATATGGAGAAAACACCGATGACAGTCAAACTACCAAATTTTCTTCCCATGCGCTAAAAAAAATGCTCGTGTTTCTTCCATGCAATAAGGACAACCTAGACGATCAGCCGTACTCTAACCTAAAAGCATTGCATACGTAGAAAAATCACTTATAGTCCACAATAGAAAAGCGAACATATGAATTTTTTTTAAATATCATATGTTTTAACACCTCCATACCACAATGTTTTCAACTCTTCAATCAAAGGTTTTAAATATATATTGATTCCTTGTATCAGATCATCAAGGCCAGGGACGACTATTGTGAGAAACATATATGGAGTTTTCATGCCTATCCACGTAGATAAATTGTAAGGCGTAACGATTATTGGCCAAGATGGATATTTTGAACCAAAATAAGAGAATGGTGAAAATCCATCCGTACACAAACCAAGTCTATCATTACGGCTCTCCCCTGCGAAAGCAGAGTATGTCTTATCAAAATGCTTCTATGCTTCTCCATCAGCTGGGTGTTTTAACATACCTTCTTTCTGTGTTCTCACACAGTGCCATCTCATATGATTTATGGTTACAGAAGAAGCATATAACCTTTGAAGCCTAGAAGTGATAGGAAAGTAATGCATACGCTTGTATGGAACTTCCTTTCCCTTCTTTTTTCTTAGTTTGTATCTTTCCTGATTAGATATTTTACAATTTCTAAGATGTCTTCTTTCCAAAACAACATGAAACCATTTAAACATGTATCTAACTTTTGATATGGCAAACCAAAAGCAGACATAAGTTTTTTCACTTCATAATGATTTTCCCACATTTTACTATAGGATGACATATGCTGGTTTGCAGCTTGTACTATAGCTGTAAACATGGCTTCTCCGAAGTTCTATTTTGATTTCATCACAATGTATTTTACAGTTACTGATAGTTGAGTACTGCTTGTACAACCATCTCAAAAGGGTTTCTTAGCGACATCCAAAGAATCATAATTTTTTTGCTCTAATACTCGGTTCTTCTTCGACATTAACATCGTTACCATCAACTTCAACAGTAGGGAACATTGAATGTGCTGCATCTTCAACCATATGTTCTATGGGATTTGTCGGAACAATTTCAGTATCCACCTCCCTTTCCGAATGTACGTGATTAGATGCTACAAGTTCTCCATGAAGATCCCACATCAAATAATTCGACACGAAAACATATTTGCACAAATGAACTATTACCATATTTGGTATCAAATGCTTCAATAATTTGTACCTATTACGTGGACAAAGAATTTCTTCGTCGTTCCCATTATTACTTAAAGTGAATTCAATAAAAATTTGTACACCATTTTGAAAATGTTCACTTATTGAGCATCTGATTTCTCTTCTTTGTTGGTACATCCAGCTCCGTTCGATAAAATAATTAACCATTTTTCCTACTTTAAAATATAAAAACATATTAATGATTTACGTATTGACATTTTATTTTTCAACTAAATCATACATTTAAAATTTTGCAAATATATAATATTATTCTATTTAATTTTATTTTCAAACGGATTTACACAAATTTTATGAATATAATCTACAATTTTTAGGTTATTGTTTAACACTTTGATGGTTGGTCATCCTATTTTCCATTACAAACACAGTAGTAATTGTATTTTGTAAATCATTTTATTTAAACAATTTAACAAAATTTCAGCAGCGCTTCCCCTTTATTCCCTGTATCGTACACATATGCGTGTACACATGAAACAAAAAGAAAATGTTGTTGACATTTTGTGAACCGTTTAAAATGAAATGATTTGCAAAATATAGTTACTTTATTGTGTTTGTAATTTGTCCAATACAGGGATAAATTCAAAAAATATAGTATCATATGAATATAAATTGTCCATTCTGTAATAAAAATGAATATCCATAAAATAATCATATACAATACTTGTCAGATGGGGCCAAAAACTCTCTAAGGGATTTACAAAAAGTAAAGCGTATTATACAATAGTTTATTTACATTCAAAGAAACGCATACAATAAACAACCTATTTTCTCAACATTTAAATGACAATTATAATAACAACTTAATTAGCATTCAATAGGGTATAACAAACAATCAATGCTGTATTATAATCAACTATAACAACAAATTAACCCTAAATTACAAAACCATAATTAAATAGAGTTTATAAATTAAACCTTCTTGCAAAGAAATAGCTAATGGAAGTGTTGAAAATTGAAGATGGAGTTGAAAATTGAAGATGGAGACTTGCTGACAGCGTGAAGGAGGTGTTAAAGGAGGTGAACATGCTGATTTGGGGAAGAAGATAGTAAAGAAAACTGTCGGCCTGGGGCTAAGATATTCGGGACTTTACGACGGTCGCCGACGACTGTATTTGCGACGGCGAGTTTTATTTTCATTTATACCACGACAATTGCTTGCCGTCACAAAAAAATCGACGAGTCGTGGGCAGCCGTCGGAAATGGCATCACAATAAACAATATTTCTAGTAGTGATAATATCATATAATTATTTTTAAAAATATGTGCTGCAAGAACTATAAATGCATACAAATACATTGTCTCTTTGATATTACACTTCTATTTTTAGGTATTTGTCATCGTTCTCTCAAGTAGTATATGAAATTTAATGTATAGTCATTTATCTTTTAGTCAAATGTATCAAAACCTAAATGTCAATTTTAGAATATATGTACAAGATATTAATTTCAAAATTTTGAGAATGCTTATTTTCATTAATTTGATTGATAAATAATGAATCCTAAAAAATAATAAATCGGTATATAACTCATTTTTATCAACAAAAATGATAATTTAATTTTTATTCAAATATAAAAATATACGATCTCATAACAAAAATACACAGTTATAAATATAGTAATTTAAATTTACAAATCATTTAGCTTAACAAAATTCATCGGATATTGCATGATAAATTATATTCTTCAAAAATAATTATAATATCGTTTTTCTACAACATACCATGTGCAATGCATGGGTTGCACACTAATTTAAGAAAAATGTGGAATGGTTGATTGTATCCTAGAGATAAGTAACCTTACTTATTATATTAATTGAAGAAATAATAAGCATTCAATTTGCTTTTGATTAGCCTAAAGAATTAACACATGGATTGCTAAGATCAACCTTTGCCTCTATAAGAAAAATGATCTCGACGGTTATGTATCTATATACTTATTTAAGGATTTTATTAAATATCAGAGACTGAACTTTAGTATTGTTAGCAAATTTTCAAGTTGAAGATTAATTGGATAGCAAGTGTGAAATGAGAGATTGATTTTTAAAGGAGAAAGTTGTACTTTATTACAAACTTTTGCGTACAATTTTTTGCTTGCTTACAATTGAGATACACCACTCCTATTTATAGTAATTCACATTTCAAATGAACGGTGGAGATGTGTTTGATCCTACGGTATACAACTATTCTCTAAAGTTTTCTATATCTTTCATACAAAATATCTTTAGATAAGAAAACTCTAGATTCTAGTTATTTTATTACAATTTGAGAATGGAAAATTCTAGAACCTCTTCTACCATGACAACATATATCTAGATAATTCTATCAAGATGTTTCTTTCTAATTGTTAACGTAAAAATCGAACGCTAACACCCCGGTGTGAGTATTAGTAAAGTGAAAGCACCATCCGTTGGTACGAGAACTAAAAATAAGCAGACAATAGCAGAAAAGTAAAGAGACAGCAGTTTTATAGTGGTTCAGCTCAAAATCAAGCCTACGTCCACTTTATCTTTTTTATCACAGGTTCGATTACAAGTTTTACAAGAATTCCTTCGATTAATCAACAATCGATACAAGTAATCAACACTTCAATGCAAAAGAGATTCTGGAATCCATCTTGAATGTAGCTGATCTTCTCTTTAGGTAGTTTGAGATGTTTTCGGTAGTAGAGGTGTTGTAGAGGTCGTGAATGCAGCAGAGTTTCAGCGCTTCAAAGTCTCAAAAAATTCTCCCTTCCATGTGGAGTAGGCAGGGTATTTATAGGAGGAGCAGTCCTTAGGTCGGCTGTGATAGGTCGTATGCGACCTAAGAATCGTGCGACCTAAGAATGTCCCGAGGTAACTGAGTCATCTGCGACTTAGTTGTGCTATCTTGAACGAGTTACTGGGTGTGAGCGACCTAATGTAGTAAATACATAAGTTATCTCGGTCAGATTAGGTCGTGAGCGACCTAATAGAATAGGCAGGTCGTGTGGCTTTACTCCGGAGCATGTTAAGTTGTTCCCTTTTCCTGAACTGCTAGGTCACTAGGCCGCTAACTCGTTAGGTCGCTAGGTCGCTAACTTGTTAGATCGCTAGGTCGCTTTCTGGAGTTAGGTCACTAAGTCGCTTCCTGGAGTTAGGTCGCAGCCTTCTTATCTCGTTAGGTCGCTAGCTTGTTATAGATTGTTAAGTCGGTGAGTTTCTTAGCTCGCTAAGTCGTTGGGTTGCTGAAGCCTTGAGTTCCTTGAGTCGCTTGAGTCCTTTAGTTCGGTAAGTCGTAGGTCGCTGAGTGCTAGGTCGTTGAAAAAGTGGTGTTAACACTTGCCCCTCGAAGTATACGCCTGGGGACTAGGTCGTGTGCTTCGACACTTTTTAACTCGTGCCATCTGAGTTGCTAAATCGTGAGTCGCTGGAGTTGTTAGGTCGTTTAAGCCGATTCGAATTCCACCTTTCCCACCTATAAGTTACTCGGCTTCTCCTTCCTTCTCCTCACTTGCTCTAACCTTTGAAACCGCAATTGACGAATTTCTGAGCTCCAGAACTTCAAAGCAAAATTCCACTCCTCGTTATTTCATTCATCATTTCTAACAACGAATTTAGGTAATGCTGATCATCCATCTATTGTGCCTTCCATCGATTCTCCTATCATCAATTCTATGCAATTTCTATTACCATATTGTAAAATTGTACTCCATTTCGCCCTCTGATCATCGTTGAATCATTGGTGAGAAGGCGATGAGGTTTTAGGTGTTTGGAGAAGGCGAGGAGGTTTTAAGTGTTTGGTGGCGGCGAGGAGATATTAGGTTAACGGGTTAGTGGATAGCGGGTTATGTTGAGGCGTTTCTGGTGAGGTAATGGGGATGGACACGCGGCAACATGCTAGTGGAGAGTAGGACTTAGGGTTTTTGATGGAAGAAAACTCGGCATTTCCGAGTTACTCTTAGAGTGACCTAATGCATCGAACGACCTAAGAGCCTTGCGACTTAAAAGAATCTGAACGACTTATGAACTTGCGAATTAAGATGTGTAGCATATTTCTTCGGGCGAGATAACTCTCCTTACGACCTATCTTTGGGTCGCACTATGATCTGGGCGACTTAACTTCTTATGACATATCCTTTAGGTCGCGGGCGTACTTGGACGAGCTAACACTTAAACAAATTTGCCCTGTTTTGGCTTAAAGCCTTATGCCTTAACCTGCAGCATAGCTTTAACTCGTAGGAACATGACTAATGAACTCCATAACTCGAGCAGAGCGACTTAACTGAGGTCAATTTATGTTAGGTCGTTGAACATGATTTAGACGACCTAAGTAATCCCGAGCTAGTCTTAAGTCGTTCCTGCGACTTAAGGACTTGAACACTTGCAAAATTTTTACAAAACTTGACTGAATTGCCAATTTGAACTGCCTGAACTTGTTGCAATTTTTCACAGATTGTATTGACTTGATTGCTAATAACCTGTTAAATACAACATTTGCAGAAAACTGGGATGAATATACTCATCATTGACTGCCCACATCGAATGATGGATTAGATCAAGAGACAATATTCTACTTAAGTAAAATATCCTGAATTTAATCGAGTGTGAAATGCTGCGAATTAACTAACTTGAATGAAGTGTCAACGCAAAATTCTCACAGTTGAAACTGCTTACTATCGGATGTTATCTGCATTAATACTACTCTCAGTTTTAATTAAACAACAAGTCTTGAATTTTCCTGAATTGACGTATGCCAACCAGTATCATTATCTTTATTTACTTGTTATTTTATTAGCTTCGCACAACACTTCACACGCTTTTTAGGAAACGTACACCTACATATTTGAACATCCAGTTCCTTGTATAGAATGACTTCTCATCAAGCACAAGAAGAAACAGTAGAACAGATTGAAGAAGTCTTCCCAATAGCTGACCCTCTGGAGAATCCTCCAGAAACAGTCTCGACCACTCTAACCCAACGGGCTTTCAGCCAGCTTTGCGTCCAATTTGGCATTGCTGAGACCGAAGCTTTACTTCCTGGAGTAAATGATACCGCCGACAGGCCACCTCCTGGCTTTATTGCGGTCAACCGTCAGATGTGCTTGAGCGGAGCTATTCCTCCTTTCAATGACTTTCTCAGAAAACTGCTTCTTCGGTTGACTATCTCTCCATTCCAGTTGCATCCCAATGGCTATGCCATTCTGATGGGGTTGTGTGTGTTGTTCTAGAGAACACTTAATCGCCTTCCGAGCTTCGACGAAATTTGCTACTTGTGTTCGTTCGGGAGGAATAAAGATCATCCTTCCATCACACTCATAAGGAGCGCTAGAAATCGTAAATTGATTACAGACTTTCCCGACAGCGCTCACGGGTTCTTAAATCAGTTTTTCTTCGTTCGTTGCCCTTCAGAATTCTATGGCATCTGGAGAGTAGGAAGTGAGATTGTCTATCTCCATTTACTCCATTTCTGAGCCTTTCAGAATTCGGGTTATCAAGTATTAACTTCATTTTTACTCTTGTAGCACTTCCTTCCCTTTCTAAAGACTCCAGTCACAAGTCAACTTTTAAAAGGCTAAATGTTGTAGCCGCCGAGGAAAGGAGTATCAAATTTCTTTTGAAAGATGAATTTCTACATCAATTTGGCCTTTTACATCCTTCACGATCCCTTCAGCTTCGCGATGCCCCTGCTCCTCAACCGGAAACATTTGATGCCCTAGCCCCCGCAAAAGAACTTGCGTTGAAAGAACTAGCTGCAGAAGCTTCATTGATAAAATGCTCCGGTTCTGCTGAGGGTGCAGAGTTTTCTGACAAGTCTAAGCTTCTTCCGGTTATCGAAGAAGAGGAACTTCAACAATGTCCCGGGAAGACCGCCACGGAAGCTGATGAGCGGACGGAGAAGGAAAGTTCTGCCACAAAAAGTGTTGAACATGCTGAAGAAAGAACTGCTGGTGTGACTCACTCGGCTGGGCATGATGGTGACGACATTTTCGAGGGGTTAAGCAATTTTATGGTGACTTCTCAAGAGCTTTTGAAGACGATATCACCGCTCCTAAGCTTGTTTCTCCATCGGTTGAAACAACGGCTGTCTTGCGATCACTTCCATCAACCCCAAGAGTTGACCCCTATTGTAAAAGCCGACATCACTCCTAGCCTGAAGAGTGGTTTGTAGCTTGACGCGCGTAGTTTGCACGCCACACACACTTAGGATTTTTAGCAGTTACTCGCACTTAACTTCCTTTTTCTGGAGATTTCTAAATTCTATCTCTTTTTCGTTTTTAGGTTCTCCAATGGGATGCAGTGGCTCGTATTATGATGTCTTTCTGCGTTACGGAAGGCGTGACTACTATGATCCCAAGCGCCATCTCCCTGCCCCTAGGGAGACCGACGAAGAAAGAGCAGCCAGAAAAGCTCAAGAAAGGAGGGCCCATGAGGATCGCTACGGGAGAAGAGATGAGCGCTATGACTCCTCCCAGAAAGATGATGATTCCCACAAAAGAAAATCTCATGACGATAGAGGGAAGAGTCATATAATTGAGGACCCAAGCAAGCGGGCCCGACTTAGCGAGAAATCTTCTTCTGAAGTTCTTAAAGCGCCTGCTTCTTCCGTTTCTTTAGACATCCCCTCCAGCTCTCCTGCTCTTCAGAGAAGTGATATTCAATCAATAATTAATAGGCCTTCGTATCAGGTCGGGAAAGCTCCGACTACTCTTCAAAGTCGATTTCCACACTGGTGCTTAAAAGGAGTGCGTTTTGATCTTGATTTGGTCCCAATCGACAAACAAGCTATGTTGAGAAATCTTGATGCCGTTAAACTCGATATTGAGAGAATGTCTGGATGGCAAAAATTGTCGATGAGCTTCAAAGAGTTAACCGCGCAAACCTCGAGGCTATGCTAACGATGGAAAATGATAAGTCGGAGTGGAAGAAAGTTCTTGAGCAACATGATGCGGAAATGAAAAGCATCACTGCCTACAATGAAGAGCTTGAGGCAGAAAACAAGAAACTCAAAGAAGACCTTGCTACCTCTTCTGCTTCTCATTCTCAAAAGGAAGAGGTCTTTCAAAAGCAAGTGAGAGATGCACATGCTGTCCAGAGAGATGCCGAGACGAAACTTGAGGCAGAGCGGCATGTTATTGAAAAATACCGCAAGGATAACGTTCAGCTGCGGGAAAAGGTTAACTCCCAAGACCTGGAGATTGCAACGTTAAAAGCTCAACTTTCAAAAGTAGAAAAGGAGCGTGATGACGCCATGGCTGGAAAAGTGGCTGCTGAGGAATTGCATGAAACCACCAAGGCCACCATCGGCTCCACTCTTTTTGAGTTTTATGTTCTCAGTGTCTTGGGACGCGGAAGTCTTTCGTTCTTAGGCCCAAAATATGAAATTACTCTGGCCGAAGTGTGGGAGGCAATAATTGAAATGTATAGAGATGTTGGCTATGTGGAGAAGGACCTAGAGACTTATCATTTGGACGACGAGGGTCGTGCTGCCCTTGCTAGAGGGAAAGAACAACTTGCCAGGGAGCGAGCCGAAGCAGCAGGAAGAGAGCATCTGGAGAAGGCGCCTTTAGCCGACCCCACTCGTCCTTCGGCTTCGGTCGACCCTGATACCATTGGCTCTAGCTCTCATTCTCCACCTCCTGCAAAAGCTGAAATTAAAACCGCAATTACCGAGCCCCCCACTGTTCAAGCCGAGGAGAAGGCCCAGGACGACATTGAAGCCGAACCCCACACTATTCAAGCCGAGGAGAAGGACCAGGACAATGTTGAAGCCCAAGACTTTGAAATCGATGTGATCAAACTAAGCTCTCCAGGTAACTTCAATTCAGATCTGGCTCAAGTGGACTGCTCGTTTGCTTCACATGAGCTCGATGAACTTTTTGCCTATTACTTAAGCCTTGATGTGCCACTATCTCATCTCTTTGCGGGAAATACTGATATTTTTAACTTTTCTTCTTATGTAGCAAAAACAACAAGTGCTGTACCAGCTTCGCCTCCCCCGCTACTGCTCCTCCACCTCTTCAAGTTACTCCTTCTTCTGCTTCTCAACCGGGGTCACAAGAAGAAAAAATAGAAGCTCTCCAAGGCTTGGATGATCCGACCGCTTCGCAAGAGTAGAAGGCAGAAGAACTTGAGGAGGGCGAGAGGACCCCGGAGAAATTTTATGCTGATGACACAAAGCTGTCTGAACTTATTACTCCGGGCAGCGAATCTTCTTTAAAAAAGAAGGGGAAGCACGTGATTTCAAGGAAGAAGAAGAAAATCACTTCTGCTAGTGAAGAAAGAGCGGACACTTCTACCGGCGATGAGAAAACAAAAGAGGACCCAATTGCACCACTCTCTCCTTCTTACCCTAAGAGTTCAAGCCGACCTAAGAAGTTAATCATTAGGCCTGGTGAAGGCTCAAAAGGCAGCAGGAGGAAGAAGAAATGAGTCCGGCTTTTATCCTTCTTGTTTTGCTATTTTTTCCTTTGTCTAGGGACTTGTATCGACCGAGGATTGGACGGGTACCGACCCCCGCTTTTTGAAACCTGCACATGTGTACACAATTTTATAATATGGAATAAAATGACTATTTTTACTTGTACAATTTTTGTCTGTACTTGTGAATGCATTTATTCCTTGTTTTTGCACAAATTTCTTTATTTTCTTTGTACGATACTGCAATAAGCTCATGGTATGCTGTTTGAGCATTGTTTTTATTAATATAGCTATATGCCCCCATACCATGGCTCATTGCAATATTCTAAAAAGACTTGTACTCTTATTCTAGAGAATAATTCTTCCATTTTGAGGAAATATTATTCTGCTTTAGTAGAGTGTGCCTTGTACTGGAGAAGTTTTCTTCTTTTTCTGTTCTTTTTTAGAAAGAATTTTACGCTTCAACCTTCGGAGATAACCACTTTTATTTTCTGAGAAGTGGATTACTCTTTATAGTGAAGCGGACTTTTGAAGAAGGCTTTTATTTTTGGACGTGCCTCGTTAGAGGGCTTTATTTGGCACTTTACCGTTGGGGGTAGAAGTGTTCCTCCGAAGAGGGCTTTATTTGATATGCCTCTGGAGAGGGCTTTCTTAGTGTGCCTCTTGGAAAGGACTTGTGCCTCCGAAGAGGGCTTGTGTGTCGTTAGAGGGCTTTTGCCTCATTGGAGGTCTTTTGCCTCCGAAGAGGGCTCCTCCGAAGAGTTGTGCCTCCAAAGAGGGCTTGTTCCTCGTTGGAGGTCTTTTGCCTCCGAAGAGGACTCCTCCGAAGAGTTGTGCCTCCAAAGAGGGCTTGTGCCTCGTTAGAGGGCTTTTGCCTCGTTAGAGGTCTTTTGCCTCCGAAGAGGGCTTTGATTGGCACTTCAACTTGGTGAAGTGTGCCTCCGAAGAGGGCTTTATTTGTTTTGCCTGAAAGTTACTTTCTCACAGTCGAATGGTCCCACGGAGCAGACGCAAGTTACCCGACTGGACGCTCGTTTGTTCGAACGATCGCAATCAAATAACAAGGGCCTGGAACCTTCTATCTTGGGAAGGTGCCCCCTTGGGTGGTCCCATCAACATTCTTGGGTGAGAGAAGCATTTCGATTTGGGCGTGCCTCGTTAGAGGGCTTTTTCCCCATTGGGGGTCTTTGTTTATGTGCCTCCGAAGAGGGCTTTATTGTTTTGTTTGCCAGGAAGTTGCATCTCACAGTTAAGTGGATCCACGGAGCAGACGCAAGTTGCTCGACTGGATGTTTATTTGCACAAACGATCGCAATCAAGTAACAAGGGCCTGGAACTTTCTATCTTGGGAAGGTGCCCCTTTGGGTGGTCCCACCAACATTCTTGGGTGAGACTCAAGATTCCATTTCGGCTGTTTTGGCCTGCTTGCCCATGTCTCTTCATCAACTGCCCTTCAGTGATTCCTTGTTATCATCTCCAAGCACATATTCCTTTCTTTTGCAAATTATTTGTTTAATTTTTCCAGGGAAGTGTACTTCATGGTTGAGTGAATCCGCGGGGAAAACGCAAGCTACTTAACCGGATGTCTGTTTGCACAAATGATCACAGTCAGTTAGCAAGGGTCTGGTGCCTTTACTTTGGGAAGGTGCCCCTTTGGTGGAATCACCAACTGTTTGTGAGAAGCACTTCTTAAGTAGGAATTGAATCTGGAATTTTTGTGACTTGAAATTTGTTTGTTGTGTGATTTGTATGAATCGCTTGGTTTCATGATGTGTTGAATAGGTAAGATTTGCTTTGATAGCCTGCAATATTAAATCGACATTTTAGCAATATATTTAAGATATTTGCGCATCGAAATAAAACAGGCATTTCATAATAGTAGAGAACACAAGATTTATAGTGGTTCGGCCAAGAATTGGGCCTACATCCACTTTATAGTTCTTATTATCAATTTGCACTGATTTTACAATACAAGCATGATACATCCACAATCATTTTACAAATTTAAGCATGGCTTCAAAGTAAAATATGGACGTAAATGATTGCTGTTCCAGGCTCTTGGAATTGAATCTCCTTCGACAGTTGTGAGCTTGAAAGTGCCATCAAGAAGCTTTTTGCCTATGACATATGGCCCTTCCCAGTTTGGCCCAAACACTCCTGTCGCTGTCATGACCCTTTTCAGGACTAGATCCCCAATTTCAAAGCTGCGTTGGCGAACTTTAGAATTGAATTGCCTGAATATTCTTTGCTGATGGGCTGCGACTCTGAGCTCAGCCTCTTTTTTTCTTTCATCGAGCAAGTCAAGTGCCTCAAGTTGCAACTTTTCATTTTCATCTTGGTTGAAGTGAATTCTCTTGTGTGAGGGGACCTCTATTTCCACCGGAATCATTGCTTCCGATCCGTATGCTAATGAAAATGGAGTATGCCCAGTCGCAGTTTTGTGGGTAGTTTTGTATGCCCATAGTACAAGTGGCAGCTTGTCGACCCAACCACCTTTTGCTTTTTCTAGCTGTTTTTTGATGGTTGATTTGATAATTTTATTCACTGCTTCCACTTGCCCGTTTGCCTACGGATGAGCCACTGTTGAGAAGCTTTTTCGGATCTTGAATCGCTTGCAAAAGTTCTGGAATTCTTCGCTTTCGAATTGGGTACCATTGTTTGTGATTATCTTCTGAGGCACACCATACCTGCAAATGATATTTTTAGTTACAAAATTTATCATCTTTTTAGAGCTAATAGTAGCCAATGGTTCAGCTTCAGCCCATTTAGTGAAATAATTAACAGCAACAATAGCATATTTGATTCCAGACTTGGCAATCGGCAAAGGTCCAATGAGATCGATCCCCCAAATGGCGAATGGCCATGGACTGACCATCTGTGTTAGCTCGGTGGAAGGTGCTCTTGGGATTTTTGCAAATCTCTGGCATCTATCACACTTCCGGGAGTAGCTGGCAGCATCTCAGTTAATATCTGGCCAAAAATACCCATAGCGAAGAATTTTCTTTGCAAGAGTCTAACTACCTGAATGATCCCCACACTCTCCTTCGTGCACCTCAGCTAAAATTGTTTTAGCCTCTTCCTTGGTTACACATCGGAGTAATGGCATTGAGAACCCCCGTCTGTAAAAGCGGCCATCTTGAATTACATATCTCGGGGCTTTTCTTAACAGCTTTTGGCGCTCTTTTTTGTTTTCTGGCAGGGAGCCGTTGAGTAGATATTCCTTGATCGGGGTCATCCATGACTCCTGCTCTTGAGATATAGCCATAATCCAGTCAATATCCATCTCGTCAGTACTTGGAGCTGACAAGACTTCCACAGGGACCAATCCCAATGATTGAGCTTCGCCAAAACTAGAATATTTTGCGAGAGAATATGCCTTCATGTTCTCTTCCCGGGGTATATGGTTTATTGTATAATGATCAAAGTCATCGAGAAGTTCGCAGGCCTTTGACAAGTAAGCAGGCAGGTTCCCTCCTTTAGTTTGAAACTCTTTTCTGACTTGACATATAATAAGCTGAGAATCACTGAAGATCTGCAATGCTTTGATGTTCAGTTCTTTGGCAATCTTTAAACCAGCAATAAGAGCTTCGTATTCTGCTTCATTATTTGTCGAAGGAAATTCTAATCTCAATGCGTAGCACAATGATCGTCCTTCGGGGGTTTCAAGCACAACCCCAGCTCCGAAACAGTAGTCATTTCTTGCGCCATCGACATATAATTTCCATCGACTCGGGAGGTCCGTAGTCACTTCTTCCTTACTGTTGCCTTTATCTGTATATTCTGCGATGAAATCTGCTAAAGCTTGTCCATTGATTGCTCTTCGGGGATGGTAGGTGATATCATATTGACTGAGTTCGATATTCCACTTTAGAAGACGTCCCGAAGTTTCAGGGCGAAATAGGACTTGCTTTAGAGGTTGATCAGTGAGGACTTTAATAGGATGAGCCTAGAAATACGGCCTCAACTTTCTGGATGCGATCAACAAACAATAGGCGAGTTTCTCTAGCTTTGAATAATTCATCTCTGCCCTAGTGAATCTTTTGCTGATGTAGTAGACCGAGTGCTGAACTTTTGCGTCTTCCCGTACCAATGTTGCACTAAGAGCATGAGATGAAACTGCTAGGTATATGAAAAGATCTTCACCATTGCTGGGCTTAGAAAGTACTGGAGGCGTTTCCATATGATGAATCAGTTCATCAAAAGCTTTTTGACATTCAGGAGTCCATTCGAAATTTTTCTTTCCTTTCTTCAGAGCATCAAAGAAGGGAATGCATTTATCAGTGGCCTTGGAAATAAATCGACTCAAAGCAGCGACTTTCCCGTTGAGGCTTTGCAATTCCTTCTTTGTTCTAGGGGGTTTCACTTCTCTCAAGGCAGTGATTTGAGCAGGATTAGCTTCAATACCCCTAGCACTCACAATGAAACCCAAGAATTTTTCGGACTCTACCCCGAATGAACACTTCACAGGATTTAGCTTCATCCCATATTTTCGAAGAATTGCGAACATTTCTGCCAGATGGTCCATATGGTCTACTGCTTTCTTTGATTTCACCAACATATCATCAACGTATACTTCCATAGTCTTGCCAATTTGGGGCTTGAACATGGCGTTAACGAGTCTCTGATAAGTTGCCCCAGTGTTCTTTAGCCCGAAGGGCATGACTTTATAACAGTAAAGACCAACATCAGTGATGAAGCTCGTGTCCTCCTGATCTGGCTCATGCATCATGATTTGATTGTATCCTGAGTAAGCATCCATAAAAGACAATAATTCTTGCCCAGCTGTTCCATCCACCAACTGATCAATCCTGGGTAACGGGAAACAATCCTTGGGGCATGCTTTGTTCAAGTCTGAAAAGTCGATGCATACTCTCCACTTTTCATTTGCTTTTTTAACCAACACCGGATTAGAAACCCAACTTGGATAAGTGGATTCTCTGATGAAGCCATTTTCCATGAGCCGATCTACTTCCTCTTTCAACGCTGTTGACCTTTCAGGACCCTGGGTTCTTCTTTTCTGCTTTACGGGTGTGAATTTTGGATCAATATTTAAAGCATGTACTGCAATTTCTGGAGATATTCCACACATGTCAGCATGACTCCAAGCGAATACATCCAGGTTTGCTTTCAAGAATGATATTAGCATATTCTGAACTGTCACACCGAGTTGTGAACCCACATTTAGCACCTTGTTTGGATCTTTCTGGTCAACAGGTATTGGCACCGTTACTTCTACTGGCACCACTCTATTCTCCCCTGCACTGGTCTTTCTGGGATCAATTTCTTTTCGTGCACTACTATGCTCACCAGTGCAGGGTCCACCACGTAATTGCTACAAGGTGGGTTCTTTGATGCGGAGCGGAGCTGCCGCACCCTTTCCCATCTCTCTCTTCTTCGCCTCCCGCAACTCTGTGAGATAACATTCCCGCCCAGCATTCTGGTCCCCCTTCAAAACACCAATGCCATTATCAGTGGGGAATTTCATAGTTAGAAACCACAGGGCGAGAATAGCTTTGAATGCAGCAAGAGTTGGTCGTCCCAAGAAGGCGTTATAAGAAGAAAATTCGTCAACAATAACAAAAGTTTGCTTACAGACCACTTTTCTTTCCCCTTCACCAAGTTCTACAAATAAGTCGACGGTTCCGATGGGCTGCTTTGGTTCCCCAGTGAACCCAACAATTTTTTGCGAATAAGCTTGAACATCAGCCATCGAAATTTTCATTTGATCAAATGTCTTTTTGAAGAGGATATTGCAAGAAGCGCCGCAATCAACAAGCACTCTTCTCACAATAGCTGGTCTGATACCAGCGGATATTACCAAAGGATCCATGGTGGGAGCCTCAATTCCCACAGAATCTCTAGCTCTGAATATGATGTCATCGTGAAAAGTTCTTTGCTGTTTTTAAGGCATAGCATCATCCAAGACAAAAACAGTTTCTTCTTTCGGGGCATGTCTCAGAGCATGAGCATACCTCTCCATCTCTCCCCAACTTCTGCTTGGGTGAGGACCCCTTGTGATTACATTAATAACAGGCTTTTCGGACTCCTGTGCTGGTGTCTTTTCCCCTGAGCCAGATTGATGAGCAGGAAGTTGCTGCTCCTGAGTAGACAAGACCGAATCGCCTCTGTTTCTCTTGACATACTGTTGAAGTTTATTCTCTCTCAACAGTTCTTCAATCAAGTTCTTTAGATGGTGACATTCGTTGGTGTCATGGCCAGGTTGGTTGTGGAATCGACAAAACCTTCCATTAGGCACAAAAATTTTTCCGAGCTTAATCTTAGGTGGCTCGGGGTACTCGATGGCATCCTTGGTTGCGAAGAAGATGTTTTCTGGGGTATCAGTCAAAGGAATAAAGTCTGAAGGTCCAAAACGGCGAGGTTTCTTCATATCTTTCTGCTTTTTCCCACCGTTATTTTCCCTCTTCTGACCACCAGATTCTTTCTTATTAGAAGCTTCAGCCACATTGTTGTTTTCAATTTCAACCACAACCACCTTTGTTGGTGCAGAAAGATTCTCCAGACGCATAAATTCGTCAGCCTTCTTATAAAACTTTTCAAGTGAATTTGGTTCCTTCATCTTCAACCACTTTCCGAATTCACTTGATTTATCGATGGCTCGCATCAAGTAAGTTAGAATCATTCGAGGTTCAGCATTATCCACTTCAGCCAAAGCTATATTGAAGCGGTTCAAGAAAGATTTGATAGATTCCCCAGGAGCTTGTTCAAGGCTGGACAATGACATTATGTCCTTAGCTTTTGAAGCATACAATCTGAATTGATCCTTGAATTTACGAGTTAAGTCAGAGAATTGATCTACAGATCGAACCGGTAGCTTTGTGAACCAAAGTAAAGCTACTCCCTCCAAATAGACAGGAAAATATCTGCATTTGATCTCATCTGTTGCCCTGGCACCTGTCATATGCCAGTCATACTTATACAAGAACTGTTTAGGGTCACTTGTCCCCCGATAAGCTGGGATGGTAGGGGGAACAAACTTCTTTAGAAATTCAGCTTTTAGAATTCTTTCAGTAAACGGAGTCTTGCTTGGAGCAAACCCCCAGTCATTTTCATTTTCCTCCCTTTGCATGATTTCTTTCATGATTTGACGAATCATTCCTGATAAGTATTCCTCATCATTCAGAGGCATTGCCGGGCAGACGTCAGCCACTTTTTCGGAAGTTTGCCTGGGCAAACGTTCGTGAAGAGTTGGCTGCGGCCTTGAACCTCCAACTTGGGGAGGTGCCCCTTCGGCGGCGCCAGCTGTTCTCTGAGGAATGCTTGTCTCTTGAGGGTCATGAGTATCTTCAGCAAAGGTTGTTTCATTATCTTTTGGTTGTTGGTTAGCCCCAAGCAAAGCGCTTAACCTGTCCATCATCAAAGCATTTTGAGCTTCCATTTGTTGGTATAACCCAGACACAACAGCATCTAATTCAGCCCTTGTGACTCCAACAGCAGGAGTCGCTTGATTTGAGGTGGGAGAAGTGGCGGTGTTGCCATGGGTATCTCCAGATCTAGCAGATCTACTCTTCCTTCCAGGAGCCATGATTGCAAATAAACTTCTGGTTTTTAAAGAGATTCTTTCAAAAAATCTTTCTGAAGCAATGGTGAGAGTATTCCTGAGTTCGACGCTTTTCTCAGTGAAAGCACCAAAAATGTTAATGTAAAAATCGAACGCTAACACCTCGGTGTGAGTATTAGTAAAGTGAAAGCACCACCTGTTGGTACGGGAACTAAAAATAAGCAGACAATAGCAGAAAAGTAAAGAGACAGCAGTTTTATAGTGGTTCGGCTCAAAATCAAGCCTACGTCCACTTTATCCTTTTATCACAGGTTCGATTACAAGTTTTACAAGAATTCCTTCGATTATTCAACAATCGATACAAGTAATCAACACTTCAATGCAAAAGAGATTCTGGAATCCATCTTGAATGTAGCTGATCTTCTCTTTAGGTAGTTTGAGATGTTTTCGGTAGTAGAGGTGTTGTAGAGGTCGTGAATGCAGCAGAGTTTCGGCGCTTCAAAGTCTCAAAAAATTCCCCCTTCCATGTGGAGTAGGCGGGGTATTTTTAGGAGGAGCAGTCCTTAGGTCGGCTGTGATAGGTCGTATGCGACCTAAGAATCATGCGACCTAAGAATGTCCTGAGGTAACTGAGTCATCTGCGACTTAGTTGTGCTATCTTGAACGAGTTACTGGGTGTGAGCGACCTAATGTAGTAAATACAGAAGTTATCTCGGTCAGATTAGGTCATGAGCAACCTAATAGAATAGGCAGGTCGTGTGGCTTTACTCCGGAGCATGTTAAGTTGTTCCCTTTTCCTGAACTGCTAGGTCGCTAGGTCGCTAACTCGTTAGATCGCTAGGTCGCTTTCTGGAGTTAGGTCGCTAAGTCGCTTCCTGGAGTTAGGTCGCAGCCTTCTTATCTCGTTAGGTCGCTAGCTTGTTATAGATTGTTATGTCGGTGAGTTTCTTAGCTCGCTAAGTCGTTGGGTTGCTGAAGCCTTGAGTTCCTTGAGTCGCTTGAGTCCTTTAGTTCGGTAAGTCGTAGGTCGCTGAGTGCTAGGTCGTTGAAAAAGTGGTGTTAACACTAACGTTCTCTAGAATTCTCTTTTAGCTTTACTTCTTTATTTGTGGCCCAAATTAAGTCCAATAATCTAGCCCAAAGTCAAGTTTAATTTTCAACATCCTCCCGTAAACTTGACTTTGTCACTCCAAGCATCTTCCGCAGTCTTTGAAAGTCTTCATTCTTTAATGCCTTTGTAAAAATGTCTGCTACTTGCTCTTTTGAGTTAATAAACTTTGCTTGTACTTCCTTTTTTGCATTTCGCTCTCGAATAAAGTGATAACGTGTATCGATGTGTGAACTTCGTTCATGGAAGACGGGATTCTTGGCTAGAGCGATAGCTAACTTATTACCCATGTAAATTTCTGTTGCATTATGTTGTGGTATATGCAATTCCATCAATAGATCTCGAAGCCAAATAGCATGATGAACACAAGTTGAAGCAGCAACATACTCAGCTTCACAAGTGGAAAGCGTCACAATTGGTTGCTTTTTTTGAGCTCCAGGTGAAGGCTGTATCTCCCATGAAGAAGACAAATCCAGTCGTACTTTTACGATCATCAACATCTCCAGTCCAATCGCTGTCACTGTAACCAATCAACTTGAAATTATTAGAACTTGAGTATAACAAACCAAAATCAATGGTACCTTTGATGTATCGAAGAATCCTTTTTGCAGTCTTCAAGTGTGATGTTGTAGGAGCTTCCATATAGCGGCTAATGAGTCCAACACCATAAAGTATATCGGGTCTTGTGCATGTGAGGTATCTTAAGCTACCAACCAAACTCTTGAATAATGTGGGATTCACATCTTCTTCTTTGGTATTTTTTGAGAGCTTTGTTTCACATTCTATTGGGGTATTAACTAGTTTATTTCCATCCATCTTAAATTTCTTCAATATTTCCTTTGCATATGCTTCTTGTGAAATAAATATGTCGTGCTCGCTTTGAATCACTACTCTTTACTTGTATCCTTTGGCTACCAATCTAGCTCTGTACCTTTCAACTTCTCCTTTAGCGTTCTTCTTTACTTTGTATACCCATTTTACTCCAATAGCTTTGTGTCCTTTAGGTAAATCAGCCATCTCCCATGTATCATTTTTCACAATAGCTTTGATTTCTTCATCCATAGCACTCCTCAATCTTTTGTCTTGTTTTGCTTCTTCGAAATCTATTGGCTCACAATTTGCAAAAGGACAAAATAAAGTAATATTATCATAAAGTGGTGTTACCTCGTATAGTTCTTGTAAAGAACTCATGCACGACATCCTTTCACTTGAGCTTTCTTCTTGTGGAGTTTCTTGATGAGTGCTTGATGGAGATGACGGTGTTGGACTAGTCGGCTCTTCTTGCACATCACTGCTTTCTTCTTCTTCGTAAAAGGGAAGGAAATTATAATCAACTTCTTGTGTGCTCAAATCCCAAGTGTTTTCTTCATCAAACTCCACATCTCGACTAACAACAACTTTTCCATTTATAGGATTATATAACTTATGCCCTTTTGACCTTGAGTCATAGCCAATGAATATATATTTTTCACTTTTATCATCAAGTTTGGAACGCCTTTTATCCGGCACATGGGCATATGCTAGGCTTCCAAATACTCTCAAATGTGTTATACATGGTTTTCTTCCACACCAAGCTTCTTCAGGGGTTTTGTTCCACACACTTCGAGTTGGAGAGCGATTAGCTAAATACACTGCACATTCAACGGCTTCGGCCCAAAATTCTTTTGGAATTCTCTTACTTTTCAACATACTCCGAGCCATATTAAGTAGAGATCTATTCTTCCTTTCTACGACCCCGTTTGTTGTGGAGTATACGAGACGGTTAAGGGACGGTGAATTCCATTTTCTTCACAAAATTTCTCAAATTCTTTAGAGGTAAATTCTCTACCTCGGTCGGACCTCATGGCTTTTATCTTATAAGCACTTTCATTTTCTACAAAAGCTTTAAATTTCATAAAGGCATCAAATACATCGGACTTTTGTTTAAGGAAATAGGCCCAAGTTTTTCTACTATAATCATCAAAAAACAAAGCAAAGTAATTACTTTTTCCAAGTGAGCACGGTTTTATTGGACCACAAACATCGGTGAGAATTAACTCTAGTGGTTCTTTAGCCCTTGTGTTGGATCTTTTGGAAAACTTTTCCTTGGTTGTTTTCCAAATAAGCATCCTTCACATAATTGATTCATACGATCGATTCGTGGTAAACCTTTCACCATGTTTTTATTCTTTAACAACTTTAAACCCCCAAAATAAGATGTCCAAATCTTAAGTGCCAAAGACATGATGAATCTTTATAGCATGCTTTTAAACATTTGCTAATATTATTTGAAATATGGAGTGGAAACATTCTATTTTTTGTCATTTCTACTTTAGCAACCAGATTTCCTTTAGCATCTTTCATGAGAAGGCTATGATCTTTCATATGAATGTCGCATCCCTTTTCTAAAAGTTGCCCCCAGCTTAGAATATTACTTTTCATATTAGGCACATAATATACATTAGAGATAAAATCATGTTTTCCATTTTTTAAGCAAATTGATATTTTTCCTTTTCCCTTAACCGGAATTTTAGATTCATCACCAAAATAAATGTTTCCACTTACTGATTCATCAAGCTCCATGAACATGTTCCTTCTTCCACACATATGATTGCTAACCCCCGTATCCAAATACCATGTATTGTTATCACCACATGCATCTCCCTTTTGTGCCAAAAGTAGTGTAGAATATTATTCCTCTTCTTTAGCAAAGTTAGATCTCTCTAGAACTTTATTAGAAGTAGATCTACATTCGGAAGCAAAATGCCCAAATTTATCACAATTATAACACTTAATTTGTGTTTTATCATACCTTGGTCTTCCATTTTGTTTCATGTTTCCTCCTCTTCCTCGACCTCTTGTAGCATATGTGTTTTGGCTTCTCTCCTCTTTATTGAAAAATTTGTTACCACCTCTTCCACAGCTTTGACCTCGACCTCTTCCTCTTTGACTATGACTTCTTATATTTCTAAATGTTTCATTCTCGTTTAAGGTGGGTTTCGTTTGAAGAGCTTGCTCCAATGGCTCTTCTTTAACCCTTTTCTTTAATTTTTCTTCATGGGCTTGAAGTGATCCCATGAGTTGATCAACGGTCATGGATTCTAAATCTTTAGATTCTTCAATAGGTACAACTATGTAATCGAATTTTGAATCTAAAGATCATAGAATTTTCTTGACCACTCTAGAGTCCTCCAATTTTTCACCATATCTTTTCATTTGATTTACTAATGCCAAAACTTGTGAAAAATAATCATCAATCGATTCGGTTGATTTCATATGTAAAGCTTCAAACTCACCTCGCATAGTTTGTAGTCTTATCTTCTTCACTTTATCGATGCCTTTGAATGCATTCTCCAAAATCTCCCATGCTTTCTTACTACTTTGCGCACTTGCTACCTTCTCAAATATAGATTCATCCAAGCCTTGATGAATGAGAGGAAGAGCCTTACGATCCTTCTTTCTTGACTCCTTCAAATTATCCCTTTGAGTTTGGGATAAAGTGGTGATATCGACGGGTTCAATATACCCATTTTCAACGATATCCCACACATCTTGTGCACCGAGCAACGCCTTCATGCTAATACTCCAATTATCATAGTACTCATTCTTTAGCAATGGAACTTGAAATGGTGTCATGCCGCTTGCCATATTTTCTTGACTAAGAACCTTGCTTTGATACCAATGTCAGCAATTTTTCAAGTTGAAGATTAATTGGATAGCAAGTGTGAAATGAGAGATTGATTTTTAAAGGAGAAAGTTGTACTTTATTACAAACTTTTGCTTACAATTTTTTGCTTGCTTACAATTGAGATACATCACTCCTATTTATAGTAATTCACATCTCAAATGAACGGTGGAGATGTGTTTGATCCTACGGTATACAACTATTCTCTAGAGTTTTCTATATCTTTCATATAAAATATCTTTAGATAAGGAAACTCTAGATTCTAGTTATTTTATTACAATTTGAGAATGGAAAATTCTAGAACCTCTTCAACCATGACAACATATATCTAGATAATTCTATCTAGATGTTTCTTTCTAACTTTCTCTAGAATTCTCTTTTAGCTTTACTTCTTTATTTGTGGCCCAAATTAAGTCCAATAATCTAGCCCAAAGTCAAGTTTAATTTTCAACAAGTATCAGATTAGTTTCAATTTTTTTGTTGCCACTTACATAGTGAACTGTAGTCACCAGTTGCAAAATATAAAGACTGTTTTTTTACCGTCTTTGGTTTGTCTTTAACTAGTGACCGGAAAAGTTCAGTTTTTAATTTTTAGTCTCGATTTAGATGGTTTTTTAGTAGTGGATGTGGCTAGGTAGAAAAACTATCCAATTTCACAAAGGACAATGATTTTTTTGAACAAGATGCAAATGGTACAAGCTGTAGCGAATGCCTTAAAGGTCATTATTGATGTAAACCTTAATGTATTGCTAACAACAAATATTCCTAAAGAGGGTGAAAATTCCTTTACCTGAAGAAGATGCATCACAATAGTGAAAATTCCATAACGTACAGAAGCAATAGTGAAAATTCCATAATTGAAAGAAGAAGATACATTGTAATTTGCATTTTAAAAAAAGTCGGAACATACAGAAGCACATAAAATCACTCTATATTACATAACCAGCTACAAAGTTAAGAATTTAATCATGCACGTGTAATGACTTGCATCTACTAGTACCTAACACGTCAAGGAAAGGTCATTGGCAGAGCTAGAATATATACTTTTGTTTAAGGACAAAAATTAGGACTTAAAAAATGCATATATATTTGTCCAACTTGTGTGTAAGGAGCTCAACACAAGTATATACATACTTATAAAACTTATACTAATGCATATACTTTGATAAGCTTGTTTAATTTTCTCAGCACCACTATACATAACTAAAACTGATAATTCAACTATATTGATTGCTCAAAACTTCATAAAAGGAAAAAAATAGAGGAAAATACCCGATTAGTATAATATGCCCTAAATCTTCAATGTTACGAATGCAGTAAAATTCCTGAAATAAAATTTGCAATAAAGAATAACTCTGCAGTAAAAATAATTTGGAACAAAGTATTGACGGTTGAGGCGATTACAATCGATTGTTTTTACTAACCATAATTTTTATTTTTATGTAGACTTGGATGAGCAACTTGCACTTAAATCCAGAAAATACAACTATTCTTATTTTGGTGCTAAATCGATAATTTTGTTACAAATGATTTTTTTTACAGAAGTATTTGGTTTTGAAGAGGCAAGCCTGATAGTGACTTAGGCAGCCCAGCACACAAAAGCATGACAATGTTTTAGGCAGTAGCACGTTTTTGATACTCACGGCTCTTACGTGTTTTACTATTATGATTTTACTTTGATCAAACATATAAATATGTAGCTTTAAAATGCATGGGCCAAAATGTAACATAGAAATTGTGCAATAAAAGTTGAAATTATTTTTTTTGCTGGCAGAATCTCCCCGTGCTACCTCGAACATTAGTTATAACTGGTCACTGTGTGGCTAGGTAGAAAAACTTGTTAGGATTTCAATATACTTTAGGATAGATTAATCATTAAACCCTAGATCTGAATAGGTGGCCCATATTGATTTAATTGAAAAGAAATAGAGGAGTAAATGGGTTAGCGGAAGCCATACCTGAATTCAAAGTTGCTGTTGGAAAAGTAAATTTGGTTTGGTTTTTCATCGTTGACACAAACCCTAGACCTTATATTAGATCTGAATTCATAGTTGCTACTTTCATAAACTGATTAAGAGAAAGAGATAGATCTAAAAGATAAGAGTTGGATCTTATCTTTCAAATTGACATAAACCTTAGATCTGAATTATTTCCATAGAAGAGATTAGGAGAATAACTGGAGCTTATGTAATTTGGGGACCATAACCCCTTATTTATAATGTTGGCATTTTCTAATTTGGCCCTTCAACAAAATAGAATTGCCCCAGTATCTACACATTAATACCATGACAATTATACCTATAAGCCTTTTAACTTTAATTCATAATTTGATCACTTTAATTAGGCTTTACACCAAAATAGCACGACACATTTGTTTTACATATGTGGCCCACATATTGAAATTTTCCAACAATCTCCCCTTTGGGCCATATATGTAATAACCTTATAAATGTGTTTAACTTTATGAGCTCCAAAATTTGCTATTTATAACATAAGGTGTTTCTGAAACAATCTCGTCCATTAACTATGCTGATAAAGGATCAAAATGGCTTTCGTTACATTTAGTGTAACTAAACCAATCAATGGTCACATATACCAACACAATCAAACGACATAGATCAATCATGGATGCGTAGCATGGAAATTACATGAGATGTGATATATACATGTCTATTTCCAACTGGTCCTACTTTAGTGAGATCAAAACGTTCAATATTTGAACAACCTAGAGTGCAAAAAAAAAACTTTATTACTTTATTTCTGATCAGAAAAAGAACATGATATCTGTAACCAAAGTATAGAGCAATGTGTCATATGATAGTACCAAATACAAACTCCCCCTGAACAAAATTTTCTTACATAAAAGTTACACCGATTGAGCAAGATGCTCATGAAAGACCTTGGGTGATAATTCTTTTGTAAGCGGATCCGCCATATTGGAGTTTGTCATGGTATGCTCTATGAATTACAATCTATTTTGCTCTCTCCCCTTACTGGAAAATAATATGTTGTTTATTGTTACAATATTACTTTAATGATCTTTCAATTTCTTTATTCAATAGTCCATTACTTTATGACAAAATTATACAATTATTTTCCATCGTTGGATGCTCTATAACGGAAAATAGCAAAGAAGGCTATAAGTATCTGTATGACAACTTTCCTTATATAGCTTCATCCAACAAAAAAATAACAACAACAACAATAATATTATTGTTATCTGAAGTGGATCTTTTGTACTCTTGGCATCCAAAATAGTCGGACTGTAATGCCTTATGATCTCCAACCAATCCGTCTTGAGCATATAATACTTTGTTTCTTAAAGATATCTCGTAACCATTTTGGTTACTAACAATTAATGCACTTTTAATGTCAGTAAGATATCTGCCAAATAATACACGCAATATCCATATGTGCATATGCTTTAGCATGCACTAGACTCCACATCGCAAATGCATGAGGAATCTTTTGCATTTCTTTAGCTTCAAGGATGTTCTTATATTACTATATAAGACAATATTTGTCTATTTTGGCAAAAGCCTTATCCACCCAGCCCTTTTTGTGATAATCCAAATAGCACCCCATTAATAATAATGGTGTATTTGAATCCCTAATACAAAAGGGTAATCCATAAGTGGTTTTATTAAGTTGTTTCATCAATGTCTCCATAGAGAAACACGACTTTAATATCCTTCTAATATTGCTTAAAATCATAATCTATGATAAGTTTCAAAATAATTCTGAAGAGTCTTTCAGTAAAACCAAAGAGAATGTCTCTTTAAAAATAAAACATTGTTTCCCTTTTGAGTCTAGTCTTTTCTATAATAAGCCTTATACATTTTCACATTACCCACTTGATCCCTTTTTGTTTTGAACAGTTACTCATAACCAATGATCTTATTATCATAAGGTGATGGGAAAGATCTCAAACTTTGTTGTCTTTATAGATTTACATTATATATTCATACCTTAAATCCACATTTCAAATTAGTACCTTGTATGGATTAATGTAAGCCAAAGAATCATATTCACCAATCCAATATTTATCTTTATGAAAAAAATACTACATAGTCATCCAGAATAGTATTTCTTCCTTTTTAAGTGGATTTCCTTAGTGACCTTGCACTTTGAGGTTGTTGAGTCTATTTTCTTAAAACAATAACCTTAATTTGAAGAAAATTTTGTTTGACATTGTCTTATTATGGTTCTTAATTTACTTCTTTTTAATGAAAGGAAATAAGTCCTATACATTATCCAAAGAAGTAACTGTAGTTGAATCAAAGATAATGATTCTCCTTAAAGACAATGATATATATCTTAAAATTTCATTTAGCATTGCCTTATTATGGTTCTTAATTTACTTCTTGTTAATGAAAGGAAACAAATCTTATACATTATCCGAAGAAGTAATTGTAGTTGAATCGAAGATAATGATTCTCTTTAAAAACAATGATCCGTACTTTATTTCTCCCCCCAAACTCAACATCCTCAAAATTATAGCATTTCCCATCTTATAATTTTTTTTCTTGGTGTGGGTTTATAAAACTTGTAGTTTTTAAGTCGCTTAGAATACTAACAAATTTTTTCCATCTTCGGTGCCACAATCTACAATTATTTAGCAAGCTGAAACATAATCATATTAATCACCGAATTAAAATTTAAGACTTCATTATAAAAGGTATTTAGCATAAGTAGATATACATACATATATATATATATATATATATATATAAAAGCTATATTTTAAACATTAAGAGCTTTAATCCCAATAATGTTTGAATTTATTCATAAATCAATCTTATTATTTCTAAATGAACAGTAATAACCCAATTTGTTCATATTAGAAATAGAAAACTGGAATCTATCTAAATGACAGCATAACAAAAAAATATCAAATAAATCCAAACAATATTACTGAAATCTCAATAATATCTTAAAAAAAAATCTAGTAAACTTTTCTTTATATATCTGTATATCTTATTAAAGAAACAATTATAAATATATTTATATGTTATTTCTTTTCTTATAGATCCTTAGCAACTTCTTCATCCTTATTTATACATTTATGTACAATGTACGATAAATAGGTACTTTCTACCTTACGTTAAGGAAACACTTTTCATTCTCAATAAAAAAAACTCCTTAAAATTGGTTATCCCTACGGATACCACATCCTTGAAAGCTTCTGAAATATTTTACTTTATGATCTTTTGACTCTTTCCTTTTGAATTGTCTCACCTTTGAATGTTCCTCATGATATTATAAGAGCATTCTAATCGCAAGAGCTAGACCCATGAAGTTAAGTACAAACAACATGTTCTCTTAATAATCCTTAGAGTTAGTCCCAAATAAGATAAGTACGTTAAAATTGGCAGACACTTTAGTCAAATTAGTTGAAAAATGAACAAAAATTAAGGATTGACCGTATATGCTCATATCCAATATCAGCCATAGTAAATTCAAATAATTGGTAAGTCTCTTCTCAAGATACCTAGCACAACATTAATATCAAGTCTTTGGACAGTAATATTAACTGTAAGTGGTACTCTTGTTGTAATGATCAAACACTGATAATAAATTCAAGTCAAATAACAATCTTCCTTTGGGCCGATTAGTTATTCACTTGTAAAACCTTATAATTATCACATATTTATCACCACACATGTGTAAGTTATTCGGCCAAATATTAGTCTTCCTTTGGGCTGGCTAACATCCGCATGAATAAATACACACAAATATTAAACATTTTCATGAACAACTAAAATAAGAGAGGTCACTTTGGTGACATGTTATTTCAATTAGCTCACTTAGAATGTAATATATTTACAATTAGTTCGCAAAGAGACACCAAAAATATTTTGAATTTATTTCTTAGTGTATGTACAATATTTCAAGTGCTATAAATACTCCCAAAAGCATTGTAAGTCTATATGACACTTGAAAATCTCAAAATTATAACTATGGCACAACATGTTTTAATCATAGCTGTTATAGTCTTTTACTTTAAGTTTGTGGTTACATTCATGAAATTTTATAAATAAGTATGATACAAGATATCATAAATAAATCACATATGTCACAGATGAACGCCAGAATTAAATGCCATATAAAATTATACATAAATGACATAGTAACGGTCATACTAAATAACATGCAATAGCTATAATGTACATCTGAACCATAATATAGCTATATAGTATGCTACTGTGTCACTTTATCTTTAGTTTATTATTTGAATACTTAATTAAGTTCAGTAACCATGCATTTTGGCAAAATATGAAAACTACTGCTCCTTTTATTTTATGCTAACCAAAGCACGAAAGTGAAACATGTTTCCAACAAGCATGGGTTAAACATATAAAATATATGTAGCTGTTAAACATAAATGCACCAAATAATAAACCATATGTCTTTTCTTATTCCAAATACAAACATGCTGCATCTTTAAATTTATTGTAACCGACACATTTAGTGCATTTATGATAATAAGTTAATTAATTTATTACCATAACAACCACATTTCATGCATTTATGATAAAAATAAATGCAATTGACCGTTATGTGGATTAATTTATTACCATAACAACCACATTTAATGCATTTAAGATAAAATTAAATGCAGTTGACCGTTATGTGGTCCAACGTATAAATTTATGTGATGTTAAAATTTATTTCAATAATAAACATAAACATAAACCTTTAAAGAAGCATACTTTTTTTTAAATTAACTAAAATTTCTGAAATAACAAATACCGTATATAAATATCCAAATTACTTAATCAAAAGTTAAGTAAGGTAAAATAATCATAGAATCAGATCTATATCTCTTGCATAAATGGTTATAAATTATACATATCTTTTTATACCATTTATAAACATTAAAGAAAAAGACTTACATATCAGATCCAAAACATTCCTCACCTTAAAAAAATTCACAACTTATTTATAAAATATACAATAATAAACATGTGAATGCTTTAACCAATATAAATTATTTTTCAAAATTTAGAGGATGTTAGATTATTTCTCATAATTTAATGATTTTAAAATTCTATCCCATTTCATAAATAACATATAGATCATTTAGATCTATCTATCTTTCTACACCAAAATAATTTCATAAATTAGCCTTTTAATTTACCATAAATAATTGATATAAACCAATTCCAAAATCATCATCAAAAAGTTCTTGATGCATAGATCAAGCAGATCTGAAACTTAAGTAAGATTATTACAGGACTTCTAAAAAGAAGTTCAATTACTCGTAATTAAAAAAAAATTCCAATGAAATCAATGATGGGTGGCTCTGATACCACTTGTTAGGATTTCAATATACTTTAGGATAGATTAATCATGAAACCCCAGATCTGAATAGGTGGCCCATATTGATTTAATTGAAAAGAAATAGAGGAGTAAATGGGTTAGCGGAAGCCATACCTGAATTCAAAGTTGCTGTTGGAAAAGTAAATTTGGTTTGGTTTTTCATCGTTGACACAAACCCTAGACCTTATATTAGATCTGAATTCATAGTTGCTACTTTCATAAATTGATTAAGAGAAAGAGATAGATCTAAAAGATAAGAGTTGGATCTGATCTTCCAAATTGACATAAACCCTAGATCTGAATTATTTCCATAGAAGAGATTAGGAGAATAACTGGAGCTTATGTAATTTGGGGACCAAACCCCTTATTTATAATGTTGGCATTTTCTAATTTGGCCCTTCAACAAAATAGAATTGCCCCAGCATCTACACATTAATACCATGACAATTATACCTATAAGCCTTTTAACTTTAATTCATAATTTGATCACTTTAATTAGGCTTTACACCAAAATAGCACGACACATTTGTTTTACATATGTGGCCCACATATTGAAATTTTCCAACAAAACTATCCATTTTATTAGAAGACAAAGAATTTTTGAACAAGATGCAAATGGTACAAGCTGTAGCAAATGACTTAATGGGACATTATTGATGTAAACCTTAATGTATTGCTAACAACAAATATTCCTGAAGACGGTGAAAATTCCATAACCGGAAGAAGGTGCATCACAATAGTGAAAATTCCATAACCGGAAGAAGGTGCATCACAATAGTTAAAATTCCATAACCGGAACAAGATGCATCGTAACTTGCATTTTAAAAAAAGTCATAATATACAGATGCACATAAGACCACTCAATATTACATAACTAGCTACGAAGTCAAGAATTTAATCATGCATGTGTAATGATATACATCTACTAGTACCCAACACGTCAAGGCAAGGTCAATAGCAGAGCTAGAACATATACTTTTGTTTAAAGACAATAATTAGGAGTTCAAAAATGCATATATATTTGTCAACTCGTGTTTAAGGATCTCAACACAATTATATACATACTTATAAAACTTATACCAATGCATATACTTTGTTAAGTTTTTTTAATTAGCTCAATACCACTATATATACTTAAGACTGATAATTTGACATGATCTCTCTTCTTCTGTTGGTTTCTGGGTCCAGCCATGGTGGTAAATTTGAATGGATTTTGTTTAAGAGGAGTTGTATATGTAGAAAAATGGTGGTAGCAAGAAGATGAGTGAATAAGTGAATGAGAGGGAAACATAATTTAAAATTTAAAATTTAAAATTTAAGAGATGAATACACAGTTTCAACCGAAACAAATATATTCATAAAAAAAACGTTACAACTCATGCAATGTGTATATATAGTATACTTGATCCAGTATTCTCTTGCCAACTCATCATCTAATTACATAAATACATTCTTAATTCAATTATCAAACCCAATTGTGTATACACACTGTGCACGTGCACAACAGATACACCCAACATCACATGGAAAATTCGACACTGTTGGAACCAACTTGCACTGTTGCTTCTTTGGTGACCTCTGGTGATCATCTACGACACTCTCTGATGAACTCTCTTGTGACAAAGGACTGGAAGCTGCTGCCTGGCTTGAATTTAGTTGTTGAAGAAGCTTGTAGCTGTTACATCTCCCCTTCTCTTGAAAAATGGACCTTGTCTCAAGGTCTAGAGCAGAGAATTCCTTGACCATCTCTAATATTTTTCCCACGTGGCATCCTCCTAAGGCCGATATCTCCACTTCACCAACATTTGAACTACAGTCTGTTATTTCTCGGCATTATCCTCCTATCCAAGATCATCGCTAGTTCCTTAACAATCTCCTCAACAAAAGAAGGCAGGTCCTCCTGGATTATCACTCCCTGCCCTACTTTTTTTTTCAACTATGACACTTGGAAGACAAGATGGATTTCTACAGTGGAAGGCAACTTCAACCTATATGCAACTTCCCCAATCTTCTATTCAACCTCATAGGGACCATAGAATTTAGGAGAAAGCTTGTGGGTCTTGTAATTCTTAGCTGTAATTTGCCTGTAAGGCTGCAACTTTAAATACACCCAATCACCATGAAAACTCCACTTCGATCTCCTAAAGTCTTCATACCTCTTCATCCTTTCTCTAGCAAGCATCAGGCTATCCTTTAACATTTGTATAACCACATCTCTAAAAATAATTCCTCTTCATGCTTGCTACACCTTAGCGGTATTAGGAACAAAAGTTAACGACGTAGGGGGTGGCACTCCATATATAGCCTGGAAGGGAGTCGGATTTGTTGATGTTCTTCATGTAGTATTATACCAATATTCTGTTGGAAATAAACTTGATTTTGGTTTTACTTGATTATTTTGGGAAACAAATTATTCTGGATAATATTAATTTTGGTACTAATGGATATGCCAAATTAAGCATGAAAGAAAGATCTAGAGTTTTCTAATAAAGAATTTGAGAAAAGCCTAGAGAACAGATTTTTCAGGAAAGTTGAAGAAAACTCTAGAGAGTGTTTATCATCCATAGGATTAAATTCATCTCTACCATTCATATAGGAAATGTACAACTATAAATATGAATGGTTTATCCTTTTGTATCTAAGCAAGTAAGAAAATGTATTTGTAAGCAAGCAAAAAGAATAAAAATGTAAAGAAAATAAAGCTTATTTCCTCCTTTACAAATTATTATCTCAATCTCCATTAATAAATTAAAAAGTTTCTCCCTCCTTCTTCTTCCTATAGAAATTTCCCAACAGTGGTATCAGAGCTTGAAGAACCTTCTAAAATTTTCAACAGTGGTATCGGAGCTTGAAGATCCTCCTAAAATTCCCAACAGTGGTATCAGAGCTTGAAGAACCTTGTAAACTAATGTAAACCATGTAGACCATTCATGTGGTTTATGACACACAAAGCACCTTAAATATCCCTCCATTATTTTATTGATCGCCTCAGTTTACCCGTTCGTTTGGGGATGGTAGACAAAACTGAGTTTCGATGAGCAACCTTGTAGCTTGAACAACTCCTGCCATAATGAGCTTGTAAATAGGGTATCACTATCGCTAATAATAGATGAAGGAAGGCTATGTAGTTTAAACACTCCATTAAAAAATACTTGAGCTACATCTTTGGAAAAACAGGGGTGAGATAATGGAAAGAAATGGGCATACTTCGATAACCCATCAACCATGACATACATAATCATATATTTCTTATTTTTTGGCAAGCTAATAACAAAGTCCATACTTATATCTGTCCAAATCTTCTAGGCTATGGGTAACCCTGGTATGTTTATATTTTCTGTCTTATTTCTTTGACAACTTTCACATTCTCTAACAAAGTGCTCAACATGTTTCTTCATCTTCTTCCAATTAAATACTAGTTTGATTCTTTTTAGTGTTCCCTTCATTCCTGAATGGCCTCCCAGATGCGTAGAGTGAAATTCATTCGACAAAATCTAAATGAGAGAATTATGGTGATGATCAATTAATATTCTTCCTTTGTAAAATACCATACTATCAACTATCTTGTATTTACTGGATGGCTTGCTTCCCTCTATAATTCGCTTAATGACCCCTGCATAAAAAGAAGATTAGGCGAGGGTATCCTTAAGTTCTTGTAACCAGGCAGGGTGCACATGTGAAAGAGTTTTACATTATGTGTTGTTACAATCAGTATATTCATCTCTTCTTGACAAGGCATCAATCGCTATATTCTCCTTACCACCTTTGAATTCAACCAGATATTCAAAACCATGCAACTTAGCCAACCATTTAGCTTGAATTCCAGTATGTAGTTTCCGTGTCAACGAATACTTAAGGCTCTGATGGTCTGTTCTAAGAATGAATTGTCTTTCAAGCAAGTACTATAGCCGTTTCTTAGTGGCTAGAATTAAAGCAAGTAACCCCTTTTCATATATGGACCAGTGTAGTGATCTTCCATGTAGAGCTTTGCTTAAAAATGCTATCGGTTTATTGCTTGAAGTAGAACAGCTCCAATTCCAACTTCACTTGCATCACATTCAACAACAAATTTGTTACTAAAATCTGGCAAGCATAGCACTGGAGTGTTGATGAGGCACATTTTTAGTTGTTCCATAGCTTTTATGGCCTTATCACTCCATTTGAAAGCATCCTTCTTGATAAAATCAGCGAGGGGCCTTGCAATTAGACCATGACTTTTTTATGAACTTTTGGTAATACCTTGTGAGTCCTAGAAATCCTCTTAATGCTTTAAGGGTGGTAGGAAGGGGCCATTGTTTAATAGCTTCAACTTTGTTGGGGTTTACAGCTATTCCATTACTTGATATAACATGCCCCAAGTAATCAATTGACTCTTTAGAACATGGTGCATTTTGATAATTTAATAACCATTGAATTGTCCTTCAGCACATATAAAGTCTTCTTGAGATTATTCAAATGATCAGTAATTGTCTAACCATAAACTAAGATATCATCAAAAAACACAAGCACAAGTTTACTTAAGTAGGGTTTAAATATGGTGTTCATCAAAGACTAGAAGGTGGAGGGTGCATTTGATATTCCAAAGGGCATGACAGTGAATTCATAATGGCCTTCGTGCGTTTTGAAGGCTGTTTTGTGTATATCTTCTTTATTCATTCTGATTTGGTAATATCCAGATCTTAAATCCAATTTTGAAAACTATTTTGAGCCATGCAACTCATCAAATAAATCATCCACTAAGGGTATTGGAAACTTGTCTTTAATTATAATGCTATTCAAGCTTCTGTTATCCACACACAACCTCCATGAACCATCTTTCTTCCTAATCATGACCGCTGGAGAGGAGTAAGCACCGCAGTTAGGCCTGATCACCCCCGTTTCCAATATTTCTTGTACAAGTTTCTCTAACTAATTTTTAATGCAGAAGGAATATCTGTAGTGTTTGAGTAAAATGGGTTTGGAGCCTTGTAAAAGAGAAATTTTATGGTCTTGGGGTCTTTTAGATGGTAACTATGTGAGTGGATTAGTAACTTCTGGGTATTGGAGGAGAACAGTGGCAACAATATGTGGTATGAAAGGAGGTTCTAAGATTTCATGTACCACTTCACTAGCACATAACATCATGGTTAGTTGTTCTTTATTACTTCCTTTACTAAACCTCTTCTAGTCAACTAGCTGCACATCACCGGGTTGAATTCCCTTCCACGTATACCTTTTGCCCATGCAAGTAAACTTGACCTGCAACTTATTGGAGTTCAAAGTGATCTCACCCAAAGTTTTCATCCATTGTGCACCTAATACAATTTGACATCCATCTAGTGGTAGTATCAATAAGTCAATCGGCATGCTACGTCCTTAACATTTGGAAGGACTTGCTTACAAATTCCTGCTCCTTGCAACTTGCCTCCATTAGCTATCACCATGTTATACATTCTTGAATCATCTACGTATAACTCCAGTTTCTTGGCCAATGCTTCACCAATGAAACTATGGGTAGATCCTAAGTCTATTAAAATCTGCACATGTTTACCTTGAATCCCCCAGTAACTCTAGTAGTATGTGAAGTAAGAATTCCACATGTAGCATGAATGTGATGGCTGGGTTTTCTTCATTTTCATTAATTTCTTGTACTTCAGATCTGGTCTCTATGTTTTCCTCAACTTCTCCTTCACTATCTAAATTCATAATCCATTCAAGATTATACACCTACTTGTTCCTACAATGGTGGTCTATATGCTACTTCTCATCACACCTAGAACATAGATTCTTCCATTTTTTTCAAGTATTTCTTCAGGTGTCAAGCACTTGGTTCTGGCAAGATCGTTTAAGGTGTTCCTTTTAACTCGATCATGGTAAGTGGGAGTAGGATTTGAGGAGGTTCTTGGTAGATTACTTTTGGCAAGGGAAGTAGGTTAAGAATATGTTAAGGATTTTGTTGGTTTCTTGGTGTTGTTGTATTCTTCTTAAAAAATCTTGGCTAATTTCATAGCTTCCTTGAAACAAATTGGCCCTAAGGCCTCAACATCAAATCTTATTTCATCTTTGAGACCATCCATTAATTTGTTAAAAACCATAGTCGAGGTGTAAATGATCAAGTAAGCCTTGGAATTGCTTGAATTTGGTAAGGAAAGCTTGCACTGTTGTTAATTGTTTTAAGTTTGCAAAAGCACCAAAGGGTTTCTTCGATTCAAGGGGAGCAAGTCTTACAATAATCACTTCTTTAAAACTCTTCCACTACATATGCTGTAACGCTCCAGAATTTTATAGCTTTAATTTGTGAATATTTAATAAATTTTGAATATTCAAATTGACAGGTTTTAAAATTAAAATATAACTCTTTTAAATAATAACAAATGATGTTAAAATAGATTTTCATTTTTCTTTACAGAAATAAGCAATTCAAATAAAAATTGAAAATGTGATCGGAAATCGTTTTAGAATTTTCAACTTTACGGTGCCAAAAAGTTATTGGAAAACATTGTGCACATTTGTTTTAAACTTGCACAAACTTATAAACTAGGGTTTGATCAAATTTGCAAATAATACACATGCATATACATGTATACATACATGAATACTTAATAATATATACATATACATTCATGATATAACTATTTATGCATATATATAACCTAGGTTAGTACCTAAACATCACCTAAATACCTTAGGGTAGTACAAAAAGTCGTGGGGGGGAGGACATGTGGAGAGGGGATGGTGGAGAGGTATGGTGTTACATGACATGTTAAAATTATTTAATGCAAAAAAATAGTTATTTACCTCTTTTCCTTACCTATATATACCCTCCTAATTCCTACATCCTCTGCTTTGTTTCATTTACATTCTCATGTCAAATCCTCTTCTTATCTTAATGTATTTCCATGGCTTCCATCTCCAAATTCCTACGATAAAAACCTAGTAAATACACTTCAAAAAAGTCAAATTAAATTGCCTTACTTCACTTCCAAGTAACAACACCCGTCAAAGCAAACCCCTACACCTCAAAACCATATAGGGCCAAACCCTTACCAGCCCAGGCCGAGCCCATTTGCGGCATAGAAGGTCACACTGGGTCATACCTTGAAGCAAAGGCGGTTTGCTAGTGTTGTAACCAAGTTCGATGGAAGTTTAGTTTGATTTAGATAAGTTACGGTGAGTAAAGTTAGCACTTTTAAAACCAAATTTATTTACTTTATATATAAATATATATATCTTGTTATATTTGATGTTTGGTTGTGTGACATTGATGTTTGGTTTGGTTATACTTGAATGTACTTGGAAATGGATGTGACTTGGTTGTATATGAATGTGCTTAGTAGTCAGAATATAGTTGATTATGAAAGTTGATTAATCATGTTTGATTGGAAGTTGGGTATTATTGTATGTGTATCATAAACATGTATATGTGATTTGGTAGTGTAGTTTGTGATGATATTGGGTTATGTTGTTTATAATATGAAAAGTTAGTACCTTGCTAACTAAAGGCGACCATTTGAAATCCTTTTCCGAAAGTTTTGAAATTGGTTTTATAAGTTGAGTTAATCTTTGTTTTGTTTCAAAAATCTACTTGTATGTTTTAAAAGTGATAAGAAGTAAAAAGTTAAGTTTTGATAGTAAGAAAAAGGAAAAAAATCTAGTTTGAAATGAAGGGTCGTATAATAATAGTCATTATATGCGCAATTCGCAAACACCATACTATTTCCAAATTTGAAACTTGTATCCATCTATAAACTTTTTGAAAGGTGTTTTATAACTTTGTTGTAAGTTTTAAAATGTAAAAATGGAGTTTTGAAGTTTGCTTAAAATCACGTTTTTTTTAAATTACGGGTCATTTAGCTATAGTCGTTATATGCGCAGTTTTGAAAAAGTAAACTATTTTTCAATCTAAACTTGATTTAACTTAAAATATTTTGAGAAATGAGTTTCTAACTTAAATTAAGTGATTAGGAATTATTTATTTATTAGTGATTAATTAATTAATCAGGGTAATTAGTATTTAATCACTAATTAACAAAGGATGTTTATACTTAAGTGTTAATCAATTAAGTTGAACATAACTAGTTATTTAATTAAAGATAATTATTATTTAATTATTAATTAAGGATTAATTAATTATTTAAATATAATTATTTATTAATTATTATTTTAAAAGGGATTTATTTAATTAATCATTGATTAAAGTTTAATTAATTTGTAATAAGGTTTAATTAAGGGTTTAATTACTTTAATTAGATTCTAATTATTGTTTAACAAGGATTTGATTCTAATTTATAAGATTTTAATAGTTTTAAAATTGCTTTGGGTTCAAGTAATCGGTTTTGTTTTAAATTGTTTTCTTTTCAAGTTTGTTTCAAACTAATGGATTTCTATATCGCTTACCCTTAAGTAACACCATATGATTAGAAAAACTAAATAACATTTATTAGTCGAACAGAACACCATTCTGCTATTACAATAATTGGACATTTGCTTAAGTTGATTGATTGTTATGTGTTAATCCCTTATATACATGTTATTATGTGATGCCATGTTAAACTGGATAAGTAAAACCAAATTAAAAGCACCATTGTGGTCGCTAAGATTTCGTTTGATTTTGTGAGGATAAATATTTCATTTTCTTTTTGGAATGGTTTCAAAGCTATTGCATTCTGAACAAGGTATTTAAAGGATGATGCGATAAATGGTTTTATTAAAGATGTTTTTACCAATGGAAATGGTTTTCAATGTTATAAGAAGCAGTTTACAAAGATTTTCTAAATGATTTGTATGTTTATAAAAAGAAGTTTTATAAAGATTTTTATAAAGGAATTTGGAAATTTATAAAGTTTTTTGGGTAAATGGATTTGAGTTTTTAAGCGAAGAAGATTTCATAAATAATGGAGATTTAAAAAAATGGATTTACTTATTGAAGGAATCTAATTTGATTTAAGGTTATTTAAGAAATTATTTAAACAGGAAAGGTTTATAAAGAAGTTTTATAAATGATTTCGGAGTATCTATTAAAAAACATTTATAAAATGATTTGGATATTCATAAAGGGAGTTTATAGAAAGGTTGGATATTTATAAGAAATTTATAGAAAAAGTTTGGATATTTATAAAAGCAATTTGTATAAACGATTTTGAATATTTATGAAAGGGTTTTATAAATGAATTTGGAAGTTTGGAAAGAATTTTTAAGTAGATTTGCAATTCAAGTAAAAGGGATTTCATGTGTGAAATAGATTTGATTAAAAAGGATTTATCGAGAGAATATAAAAAGAATTTGAGATTTGGGTTTCTCTAAACCGACCTTTTAAAAATGGTGTATGGAACATCCATCCAGGCTTAACACCGAGGGAATAGTGTTTAAGGTTGTCCTTATCTTCAATTTAAACAACATTTGTTTAATCCTTTTTAACATGATTTGGAACTAAGAAGTTATTTGCAAATGTTTTGCGAATATACTTATGTCAGAGAGATAAGTATATGAATGTTTTAGACAAACGTTTTCGAAAGAGCTTTATGAAATAAAGATTTGTTTTGAGGATAAGTGGTTGCTTCGAATAAATAAATCTTAAATGGAATTAGTTGTTGGTTGTTTGTTTGATAGTTAAATAACTGACAATCAAATTTGGATCCGTTTTGACTCAAGAGGTATCTTGGGTATATTCAAGTTCTCCAATGAGGACTCGATTGCTTAGTGCATACTTCCAAAGTAACCGAAATTGAGTTGGCTAAAAATTATCACTTAGTTTTGGAGACACCGATCCCTGGATTATCCGAACCACTCCAAACTAATAAAGAATGATGTTAAATCATATTGAAGTATGCCGTAGAGTTATACTATTCTTCTTGAGGGTGATTCCAAAATGGAAGATAGTAACGTGGAATGTTTTTTCGATCCTGGAACAACTTGCATAGATGAATGCTGGCATTGCATCTCTGCCTGGAGGGTAGTGTTAGAATTCCAAGATGGTTTGCTAGTATGAAAGAAGGTAAAGAGTAGCCTCCAGTCTTACAACTGTAAAAAATGGCAAAAACAGGGTATGTAGTAGAGCCATGTGGTCAGGTACCATTAGGAGCCATCATCGCATTCTAGATTGTCCATTTTTGAGTTATTGTGCGCACAGGCAACGTGGTAGTATAAGGCCTCGATGTCAAAGGGTGAGGTAATCCTGTTCGCCATGTTAAAGGGGTAGCTGGCTCTATATTAGCAGGGGTAGATCAAGTTAGGGTCTGACCCCAAGTGCATTTTCTAAGGTGTACCATCGGATGGTAGTTCGTTGGCTTGCCATTGTTGGAGCCCATTCTCCTATACGAGCCTTATGGACTTAGTTGTGCCCAATTATGTTGAAATGCGAGATGCAAGCATTCTAGTTATTTTGTCTATTTACTTTAAATCTAGACACTATTATAATATCACCGGATTTTATATAAAAATGGTTTGGTTATCATAAGGTAAAACCATTCGTATTTATGTGCGGCGTGTTCTTATGAGATACCCTTTTTTTGAAGGGTTTTATAATGCTTTACTTACACCAGATCCATGTCTGGCCCGGGGTTTATTTTCCCTTTTCCTAAACTCTTGGGTGCTCAAATTTGAATAGGCAGCCAAGTAGTTCAGGTTTTTCCACAGATTCACCTTATAGGAGCTTGGAGTAGGTGGCTTCATCGATAGCTAGTTTTTTTCTTGTTTCCACTATATTGTATGTATTTTGTATCTGTAGGTAGGGACAGGCTATTAAAACTTTCCTATGGTAGAATTTGTATTAGTATAACTCTAATGTACCATTTTTGAAACGACTTTGTAAACTATTATGTGGAATAATATATATTGTTCCACTGTGTTATGAGATTCTATGTTATTTAGTTTCTTTTGTTTTGTCCTTTCTTTCTTATTCCTTAGCAATCTGTCTTTCCAGTACTTGGTTATTCGACACGTGAATACCATGGCTGTATTAGTGTCGACATCCGAGGATCGAAAAGGTAAGTCTTTACATTTGATATAAGAGCTTAGGTTGAGCGAACACCTAGATTTTGTGGGGTAAACTCATTATAGATATGGTCAGTAGTGCCCTAGAATGAGTCTGAGTGTAATATATATGAGTGTGTGTTTATTAGTGAATAAAAATGTTTTAGATTGTGTTGTTTGACTTGTTGAGTGGCTTAAGAATTCTGGTCGATGTGCCTGATCAATGCTATCGATAGGGATTTCCTAAACACTTGTATGGGTTCAATAGACATAATATTTTTTTAAATTTGGTAAATGAAATAAATTTTACCTTGGAATATATTTCCTATATATAAAAAGTGATGATTTTCAAAATCTATGTAGTTATCTATGAGGAGAGTGGGTTAGGAGTTAATAAATTTTAAATTATTAGCATGTAGGATTCATCTAGTCATGGTAGTCCAGTTTTGCGCATCAATTATTGTCAGATTTAATAGCAGGTTTCCTTTTTCCATCATGAGTTGGGTAGATAGAATTTGTAGGAACATTGAATCGAACACCTTGTGAATTAAGTTTCACAATTTGACTATAAGGCATTCGACGATATGTAGGGTTAAAAATTGAATTTTAATAAAGGATTTTATTAAAAGAAAATCTTCAGATAGTTTTATAAAGGTGGATTAAGAGAGATGACTTTACAAATCAGAACTATTAAATGTGTTTTAAAAATGAAAAGGGTTTTGAGAATGCTAAATCCCGGTGGTTTTGATAAATTCCAAATGATTTTGTAAAATAGTAGTAAGCTTTCTTAAAGATATTTTAATATATAGATTTTGAAAGATGAAGTTTGAGAGTAAGATTTTCTTTGGATAGTTCAAGAATAAGTCTTGATTTATTTTGGGATGATCAGATAATCTTCTAAGTGTCAATCGAATGTTTGTTTTGGCAGATATGATAGTGCAATTGGTAAATTATTCTCTTTGTCATTATACAAATTGAAACAAGTTCAAATCCGAAAGAATCCAAAGCAAGTGGATGATTTTGTTAAAAATTATTGGTCTATAAATAGTATTGTTTCGAGAGGAAATTTGGAAAAAGTAGAAATGTTTTATTGACTAGTTGAGTATCTTTGAAATGACTAAAAATGGGTAAGAGATGCACTACAACAAAAAATACCCTATTACAACGCCCTTTTTACAACGGGCATTGGTTGGTCGTTGTAATAGAAGGCTATTACAACGGTTAATTCAGGCCCGTTGTAAAAGATGTCATATACAACCCTTTTTTACAACGGGTATTGATTGTCCGTTGTAATAGAAAGCTATTACAATGGTCCATTCATGTCCGTTGTAATAGATGCCAACTTTACAACGGTCACAAATTGCCCGTTGTAAGAGGTGCCAAATTACAACAGTCACAAATTACCCTATTCACAAATTACAACGGTCACAGAGCCTTTATTAAAAAAAGCCGGCCCTTTTATTTTGTTCCTGCTCGTTCCTCTTTGCTCGAAATTAGGGTTTTGGGAAAATTTGAAGCTGCCCCTTTTTTTTCTTCTTAATCAGGTGTACATCCATGCAATAATCATACAATATTGCTTGTTTAATCAATTTTGACAAGTTTGCATTTTTTGCCCATGATTCGGTTCACTGTGCTAATGCCTTATATCTGATTTAATTTTTAATTGCTTTTTGTTTGATTGGAGTAGTGGAGGTTGAACACTATTACTTCTTTGTTCTTCACATTTTCTGAATCTAGGCTAATGAATTCTCATTTTGAATTTTGGTTACTTGTAGTTTAAGATCTATGCACAATGATAATGCAAGTTATTGATCTTCATTAACTGCTACAATTTTTAGATCCTGTTCAAGCGAAAAAATCAGGGAAGTGTCTCCACTACTAAATAGTATACCCAACTTAACAACTTCCATGACAGTGTCAATGTCAGTGGGTCAGATGTGTTCTTTTGTAGGTTTCATGTTGTTTGAAGTTATGTAATGTTATCCCAATTTTTGGTCAAAACTGGAATATCAGTGTTGGGTGCATTTCCTCCACGACTGAACCAAGAAGAAGCAGCCAGCAAGCGTATATAAGTCTGGGATTTCACTCATGATTCAAGTATAAAAGTCCATTCGGTATCAAAGGTTTAAAGTTTCATTCGGTAATCAGCATCACCAAGGTCATTCGGCATTCACCTTCCCAATATCATTCGGCATTCAAGATGCCTTGGTTCATCCGGCATTCCCAGTACAATAGCTCATTCGGCACTCCCAAATATAGAAGTTCATTCGGCATCTCACTGCCGAACCAGCTGCACCTCCATGAACCACCGAATCACATCCACCGAATCACCTCCACCGAGTCACCTCCACCGGACCAAGCTCCACCGGTCCAAGGCCTCGCCGAACCACAACTCCAACAACCCACTACCGGATGAGAACCGACACCGGACCACCCTACACCGAACCAGGTGACCACCGAACCCAAGCTTCTCCATCCTTCTCTCCAAGCACGGCCGAACCAAGGAACGCCTAACCAGATTGCTTCAGCCCAAGCCCACCAGCAGCTATAAACATCCAAGACCTCTGCCCCCTACCTCACTCTATAAATAGAGGGGTAGGGGTACAACAATGGGGGACGAGTTTTGAGAGCTCAAGCACGGAAGGAACTTTCAAACAACTTTCTTTTACTCGTATCAAAGCTTTGTACTTGTAATCAAAATAAAAGAAGAGAAATAACATATAAAGTGGACGTAGGCACATTCTGGCTGAACCACTATAAATCTGCGTGTCTTTTTACAGTTTAGCCCCTGCTTTTCATATTTTCGCATAAATCACCCAAATCACTAAGAACAACATAAGATCTACTAAATCATACAACTTTGAGGTGTTTGTCCATTTTTTGTGCAAACATTTTTGGTGCTTTCATTGAGAGATTTACTCAAGGATTCTACCGCTTAGAAGCTGAATTTTAAAGTCTAAAGATTCAGATTGGGAGAATCATGGCAAGACAATCAAGCAGAAGGCCGAGGCCAGAGCAAAGTCAACAGGAAGGGAGTCAAGAGGCTTCCTCAGGAGCAAACCAAGCTTCAGTCTTCATCACCAGGGATGAGATGGAGGCCATGATGAGAAGACAAGAAGGGATGATCCAGAACTTGCTTCAACAGATTGGGCAACTTGGAGCACGGAACCAAGGCGCAACTGGAGTTCAGAACGGAGCAGGACCATCTGGCGTAGCACCAGAGCTAGGGGGCACACACGCAGAACACGTTGATCCAATCCCGAGAAGAGAGACGGGGGCATCCGAACAACCTGGTAACAATAGAAGAATGAACGCTCCGCCAGGGGGCATACACCTGAAAGCTCCCACGGACTCAGGGGGCAGGTCGAAGGCAGTGAACGAGGACTTCAGCTTGGAGACAATGACAGATTAGCAGAGATGGTTAGAAGAGCTATGAGAGGCGGTTTAGTAAATAAAGACTTGGAAGATGTAAACAGGAGTCCTTTTTCTCCTGTGATTAGGATGGCTAGGAACCCACCAGAATTCAGGCTACCATCAGTAGAGATGTACGATGGGAGGACAGACCCTGCGGTCCATCTTACAAAGTATATGAGGCACATGGAAGTACTGGGGGCATCACAGGAGGTCATGGCCCGGTGCTTTCCATTGTATTTGACGGACATTGCAGCGTTATGGTTCAGGCAACTGGAAAGCGGCTCCATAGGAACGTGGGCAGATTTAACTGAGAGATTCATGAGGCAATTCAGGATTCATATTGCAAGACCCAAGAATGTGATGACTTTGGCAACCTTGAAGCAGAAAACTGGAGAGACTTTGAGGAGTTTTCTAACACGATTTAATGCGGCGGCAGCATCAGTGGATCGACCAGATCCATCTATGGTCATGATGGCGGCTGTATCTGGAATAGCTGATAGTACGGAGTTCAAGAATTCGTTAACTAAAGATCCGCCTATGAATCTGGGAGAGTTCTATCATGAGGCTGAAAAGTTTCTGCGTTTGGAAGATGCTAGTGCAGAAAGAGAGGAAGAAGTTGACGTTTACGCAATCAAGAGCGGAAACCCACCTGGAAGGGGTGCGGAGACTGGTAAAGGAAAGAGAAAGGCTGAGGATAATGATGACAGGTCAAAGCGGCCACGGAAAGAGTCGCGATTCGCCACTTACTCCGAGCTGAATGAGAGTTTGGAGCGAATCTATCAAGATACAAGAGAGCAGGTTCCCTACCGTAGGCCAATGCGAAGGGATCCGACTATTAACGAAAGGAAATCAGACAGATATTGCTTGTTCCACGACTTGAATGGTCATCATACCAACGATTGCAGGCATCTGAAAGATGAGGTGGAGGGGCATATTCGGAATGGTTTGCTATCACAATATGTGAGAAGGAGGGCCACAACGGTGGGACAAGAACGACCACCGCCCGCACCAACTGAAGACGGCTCAGGATCAAGACGTCATCTTATTATCCATTGATCGAGATAATGACGGACGAGCAGCAAAATCCACACCGACACGATTAAGTTGATTACACATGTACAGGACCACGAACGATCCTCAGGCATGCTCTGATACAACTATAAACCACATCGATGTAGGCGATTGCACTCCGACGTCACTGCTTTGCTTTTGTTCTTTACTTCTTAAATTTTGATTTGACTTTGCTGAACATTTCTATTTTAAATTTCATCAGTTGAATGGATATTTGGTTTTGATAATTCTAAAATGGCTAAGCTACTTACACATGTACGGGATCGCGAACGATCCCTAGGCATGCTCTGAGATAGTGATAAACCGCCACAACAGACAATCCAGAAACTCACCCGAACGTGAATCTGGTTTGGATGGTATTAAGTCCCCCCGGGCACACATCAACTCGCCTCGAACGGCACCCCGACCGCGAACGGTCACAACTCGCCTCGAACGGCACCCCGACCGCGAACGGTCACAATTCGCCGCGAACGGCACCCGACCTCGAACGGTCACAACTCGCCTCGAACGGCACCCGACTTCGAACAGTCACAAACTCGCCTCGAACGGCACAACTCATCTCGCCACAAGTGGCTCGATCGCGAACGGTCGCCATTTGAGGTCCACCCCCTGACCGCCAACAGTCGCACCTTACCACGAATGGCTCGATCTCGAACGATCGTCATTCGAAGTAAGGCGCTTGACCGCGAACGGTCATATTTCACCCCAAGTGGCTTGATCACGAACGGTCGCCATTCGAGGTCCGCCTTCTGACCGGGCTCGGTCGCACTTTACCTCGAATGAATCGACCCCGAACGGTCGTCATTTGAAGTAAAGCGCTTGACCGTGAACGATCACATTCCACCACAAATGACTCGGTCTCGAACGATCGTCGCATGGATTTAGACGCTTGACCGCGAACGGTCGCACTTCACCTCAAATGACTCGATCGCGAATGGTCGTCATTTGAAGTTAGGCGCTTGACCATGAACGGCCGCGCTTCATCCCAAGTAGCTCGATCCCGAACGGTCGTCATTTGGGGCCATATAAAACTATCAAGCTCTTTATAGGTTGTTAACAGGATACGAACATCCAGCTCATGACATTACAAAACACGTCTTCCTACCGCAAGTCATGTTTTGGGGGGCAAAGTGTTATCCCAATTTTTGGTCAAAACTGGAATATCAGTGTTGGGTGCGTTTCCTCCACGACTGAACCAAGAAGAAGCAGCCAGCAAGCGTATATAAGTCTGGGATTTCACTCATGATTCAAGTATAAAAGTCCATTCGGTATCAAAGGTTTAAAGTTTCATTCGGTAATCAGCATCACCAAGGTCATTCGGCATTCACCTTCCCAATATCATTCGGCATTCAAGATGCCTTGGTTCATCCGGCATTCCCAGTACAATAGCTCATTCGGCACTCCCAAATATAGAAGTTCATTCGGCATCTCACTGCCGAACCAGCTGCACCTCCATGAACCACCGAATCACATCCACCGAATCACCTCCACCGAGTCACCTCCACCGGACCAAGCTCCACCGGTCCAAGGCCTCGCCGAACCACAACTCCAACAACCCACTACCGGATGAGAACCAACCGGACCACCCTACACCGAACCAGGTGACCACCGAACCCAAGCTTCTCCATCCTTCTCTCCAAGCACGGCCGAACCAAGGAACGCCTAACCAGATTGCTTCAGCCCAAGCCCACCAGCAGCTATAAACATCCAAGACCTCTGCCCCCTACCTCACTCTATAAATAGAGGGGTAGGGGTACAACAATGGGGGACGAGTTTTGAGAGCTCAAGCACGGAAGGAACTTTCAAACAACTTTCTTTTACTCGTATCAAAGCTTTGTACTTGTAATCAAAATAAAAGAAGAGAAATAACATATAAAGTGGACGTAGGCACATTCTGGCTGAACCACTATAAATCTGCGTGTCTTTTTACAGTTTAGCCCCTGCTTTTCATATTTTCGCATAAATCACCCAAATCACTAAGAACAACATAAGATCTACTAAATCATACAACTTTGAGGTGTTTGTCCATTTTTTGTGCAAACATGTAACAATCTATATACTATGCCCCATTTGGACAATATGGGACCATTATTTCAACAGTGTCACACCGTCCTATGCTACATCCTCACTATTCATTTGCATCAAAATGGTGGGATGTGTAGGTAGTGGGTTATCATGCATCTCATTTTTCATACGATGAACAGTGGGAATTATTTGAAGATGGTAGAAGGTTATATGTTGTACATATCATAACTTGGACAGGGAATTTTAACATAACGTTGTTTTTCTTGATTCTGCATTGGAGGAAATTTGTTCGAATTTGCACGACATGATCATGGTTAAAATCTTTGTGTTCAAGTAAAACTGAACAAGGGGAAAAAGTGACATGCCAAATCGATAAATAAATGGACTGTATAAACGTATATTCACGTATGGTGAAATAAATTATAAACCTTCTCATTATCCTTTTGGATTACGTTATTCCTGTATGGTGAATTAAAATATATTAAAGACTATTAATTGTAATCTAGGCGTGTACCAGTGTATGCATGTTATACCCACATCGGATTTGTCATCCGTGATCATTTTAATGGAGTGGAAGATATTAGCGTACTTTTTGTTATTTCAGCTCATTTAATGGAAGTATTTGAAACAAGTTGTTCAAGAAATTATGTCTTCATCCCGTGAAGAGAACATATACAAGGCCAAGCTGGCTGAACAAATGGAGAGATATGAAGAGATGGTAGAATTCATTGAAAACGTAGTAAAGGCAGCTGATACTGAGGAGCTCAGTGTGGAGGAGAGGAACCCTCTGTCTGTTGCCTACAAAAATGTAATCGGTACGTGCTGAGCTTCATGGCGAATCATCTCCTCAATTGTGCAAAAGGAGGAGACCCATAGAAAAGAAGATCATGTTAACAAGATCAAGTAGTATCGAGCAAAAATTGAGGGCAAACTCTCCAAGATATGTGATGGGATCCTTAAACCTCATGACTCTCATCTCATCCTTTCCTCTACTTCTGCAGAGTCCAAAGTGTCGTACCTCAAAATGAAGGGTGATTACTACAGGTAAATTTGAATTGGTATAATTGTTCACATCCTCCTTTAAGTTCGTCGTATATTATGATATGCACTGTTGAGTAAATTCTTAGCAATGCAAACTTTTATGATTAGTTTGGAGGAAATGTATTTGCTAAGAAATGATTCAAGAGAAGCATGACAAGCAATTAAACTTGCATTTGCTGTTTATACTTTATAGTATTTTTTGTTAATTTGTAGGTACCTTGCTGAGTTTATGACTGGTGATGCTAGGAAAGAGGCAGCTGAAAATACACTCACTGTGTACCAGTCTGCTCAGGTTGGTTAACTTATATGAAATTTTGCCTGTTAAAAATATAACAGTGTGGTATTTGGAATAGTTGTTACATATTAAGAATTGCATTTTTTTTGTAACTTCCTTCTTATTTGATTGATTTGTTTTCCACATATTTTCTCTCAACATTTATCTGCTTCCTTAATTTTATATGCAAAATGAACTTATGAGTGGATACTTTTTTGTTACATGGTTTTAGAGTTATAATGTTTTAGACATGGTAGAGTTGTATTGACTTTTAGAGAAGTTATTATGTTGTCATTGCCATAAATAATTTTTGTTTTAGAAAGTTATTGCAGGTTTATGTTCTGATATTAATGTTTTTTAATCTGGTTTTTTGCTCATAGGATCCCACAACCCATCCAATTAGGCTGGGGTTGGCACTCAACTTCTTAGTGTTCTATTATGAGATTATGAACACGCCAGATCATGCTTGTAGTCTTGCCAAGCAGGTATTTGTTTTTCCAGTGTTACTTCGGTGATTTCAGTGTCTGTAGAAACTACTAGTGAAAATGCTTCATGGAGTCATTAGTCCAAATTTAATGAACATGGAAAATTCTTTCATTTTATTTCCATCTGGAAATGGTTACCTTCTCTGAATACATTTCATAATTGTTTGTGCAAAATTAAATTTGCATATATGATGTACTAATTGAGGGATGTGTCTCAACATTAACCTGGTGTGATTGTAGGCAAAATACCGTTTGATTGATAATGTAGCATTCTTGCTATGCACAATCTAGTTTCCTCTTTATGTTAGCAATTACGGTCTTCTTGTTGACCTAATAAGTCACTTATATCTTTGTTTATAGTGGTTCGATGATGCAATCTAGCTAGACAATCTGGGTGAGGAATCATAAAAAGATAGCACATTGATTATGCACCTTAACAATTTGACTTTATGGACCTCTGACCTCACGGTATCTTTCTCTCTCTAATAACTTTTTATATGATTTACAGTTCAAATATTTTAAGTGTCACCAATTTGCAAGTAAATAACATGAACCTGTGTGTTTCAAATTAACATGCTACCAGCATGTCATAGTGTCTATATAGCAATATAACGCAAGAAAATTTAAGATTGTCAACAAAAACACATGCCTATTTGAACATTCCTCGATAATATCTGGAAATTGCATAACAATTCATTTCGATATGTTTTCTTCATGCAAACTATCATTGGCTTAAACTTTATTGTATCATTTCTTTTTGCAGTAGGATGCAAGAGATGACATTAAGGAGGTCCTGAAGAAAGAGGGCGATGGTCTGTAATTTTACCTGCTAATTGAAGCTCTTATGCAGACAGGTATCTGCTCTATATTCATACCCTTGTGTGCTCAGAACTTTTGCTATTTGGTTCACATTTACATAATAATCTCGGATATTTGTAATTTTGTTGGTGGGTGATTTATCAATCTGTAAATGGTCGTGCTTGATAAATTGTTCCTACCCTTTTATTAGTTACTGTTTCACTTTTTGAGCATCTATATCAAGGTTGATTCATGTTAGAAAAATTATATTTTGTTGAAATTCTCATTTGCCATATTGACCCCATCAGATAACATAAAAATTGACCTCTTTGTTCAAAACAAACCGAGGGCAATTGTAAATACTAAATACACCGCAAACTAGTTAAGACTGCCCTGCATCATTTAAACACTCTAGCTTTCTCTCCAACTCTGTTTTTTCTTCCTCTACTTTTGCGTTTTCTTTTAAAACTTGATCTGTTTGCCTCATGATTCTAGACATGTACACCTAAGGCCAAAGGGTTATGCGCTTCTCGTTCCCAAAAGAATATGAACAAAACCAAAAGAATTGGTTTACCTTGTAAGCTCAAAAACTCGGCTAAACTATGTAAGTCACGCCATCGATCAGCATCCTCTTCAAATGACTATAAATTGGCGCAGATCCAATGCAATCACGAGAAGAAAATTTAGAAAATGATTCAGATCCTAAATGACAAAACTATTGTACTTTCCTATATTAGAGTTTTTGTAAAAACTCATTAGTGACGGATTATGCCAGCTCAGCATTGTAAAAGTCTTCCGACTTCAATATAGTCTCTAATGATGGAAAGTACACTACAACAAAAATACCCTATTACAACGTCCTTTTTACAACGGACATTGGTTGACCGTTGTAATAGAAGGCTATTACAACGGTCAATTCAGACCCGTTGTAAAAGATGCCATATACAACCCCTTTTTTACAACGGGTATTGGTTGTCTGTTGTAATAGAAAGTTATTACAACGGTCCATTCATGTCCGTTGTAATAGGTGCCAACTTTACAACGGTCACAAATTGCCCGTTGTAAGAGGTGCCAAATTACAACGGTCACAAATTACCCTATTCACAAATTACAACGGTCACAAAGCCTTTATTAAAAAAAGCCGGCCCTTTTATTTCGTTCCTGCTCGTTCCTCTTTGCTCGAAATTAGGGTTTTGGGAAAATTTGAGCTTCTTTTGAAAAAAAAACTTCAAACTAGTGCGGGGACTTTAAACCTTGGCTCCGTCGTTGTAAGTCAGAACTCATACATTAAATGCTTGGGATTTAATCTTGTTTTGATGTTTACTATCAAAAATATTATTAGCATTTGGGTGAAATGTTCAAAATGACAAATATTTGAACTAAATGCTTGGGTTCATCATCCCCTTCAGTAATGGACAACTCACTCTTCATAGGCACTTGCACTGCTCATATGTTTTGAGGATTTTTGATTGAGAGCTTATATATTGATAAGATCTATTTTGAGTTTTAGTTAGAGCAGGTTATCAAAATTTCGCATATTTTTTATGCTTCGACAACAAGTTTCATATGTTATAAATTATGACACTCAAACAAAACATCAAATATTTGTTCACTATGTACGAGAACATAAGATGGTTTACATGATGGTGTTTCCATATGGAGTTTATTTACATCTATATACAAACTTGGAGTTGCTGATCAGATAAATATCATATGATAAGTTAATTAAAATTATGGATAGTAGATCAAGTCTGTTGTTATTTATTTAATCTGTTCTTGTTTGTATTGATTAGGAAATGATTTTTTTTGTGCAGTCAATATTCATGGTGGATGAAGCATACAAGGGTTTATTGCTTAAGATGTTTGGTGACAAAAAAGTGCAAGCTATTGGGTTGGCAGAAGAACGTAGTTGCAGAGGGGACGATAGCAAGCACTGATCCTGATGCTTCAGTATATTTTGTAAAGCTTGGAGAAAATGCTTAGAAAGTATGGTTTAATGTAGCGGTAAAACCAGAAGCCTTTTTATTTAGGCCAAATTCAGAGATGCAGACTATCAAAGAGGTCGTTGGATCAACCGTCGCGTGGCATAAAGACTTCATCTCTGTGGTATAGTATGATTGTACTTAGAACGTGCTATTTGTAGCGGAATGTTATGTGTTAATGCTTTATGTATTTGGCATGTAAGCTTATCTAATTTTTTGGAGTGTTAGAATTCTATGACTCTAGCTTTTAGTCTTTTCGTATGTGATTTTAATTATTTTACGACAATATTTAGTATTTGTATGGATGTATTGTATGGATGCTGTGGTAATTGTTTTTAAAATTTGCATTTATTTTGTAACAGGCAATGTGCGTTGTTATATGAGCTTATTACAACGGTCAACAAACATTGTTAAATAGGTATTTTACAACGGTCAATACATGTTGTGAAATAGGCTATGCAATTAGTATGATTAGTCTATTGCAACGGGTTATGGCCGTTGTATTATAGTCTATTACAACGGTCATAACCCGTTGTAAAAAAGTATACTGCAACGGTTTTTACAACGTGCTTTGCCCGTTGTAAAATGTGGTGGATCTATTACAATGAGGCCTATTACAATGGGCACATGCCCGTTGCGAAAACCATATTACAATGGGCATTGCCCATTATAAAAAGACTGTTTTATTGTAGTGATGTGATTGATGGCGAGCGCTTCTCTTGAGTATTGCCCTAAGGGGTATATGATACTACTTGGTAGCACCCAGTTTCTTGACATCGTTTAGAGTTACTCAGACTATACGTATGCTTTCAAGAGGTTTTTAAATAAACCGGGTATTGTGTTCTTGGATCCCTTAAAAGGAAGGGTTTGCAAAATTAAAAGATATTTTGATTAAAAAGGTGGATTAATAAATGAAGTGTTAATTAGGTTAAATTTAATAAGGAGGTTTAATCAACTTTATTTATTTAAACTGTGTCTTTTGATTTTAACATCTATGATGTGAAGAATTATTTGATGTTATTAGGCCGGTTGATAGAAATTTTTAATTTAGTAGCATCTAAGAAAAAGTAGAATTTAGGATGGAGTTTGGATGCTAGCATCCTACTCTTCTTAGCTACTTACATAACAATTAAGGTAAAGAAGTTGATTTGGTCGACTTATTTTCAAGACCTAAATTATTTCTGGCCTACATCTGATAGTTAAAATTAAATAGAATTAAAAATCAGATGTTTGTATATACTCTTAGGATGTGGAAGAGTATTATATAGGTTAATAAATTTGAAATTTGATTCTTATAAATCATGTTGGTAGGGTAGAAAGTAGTTAGATAATAAGAATCATTAGGTCAATACGTAGGTTGTATGGAGATCATTTTTTCTTTGTCACATAGCTCTCGATCCAAGATTCAAGTACATGACTAGATGTGTTTTACACCATTTCGAATAAAATTTATCACTCGATTTTTGACGGCTAGCGTTTGGTAAGGGTCTTATGTTGAACCAAAGTTGTTTATCATAGTCTATAGCTATGCAAGAAGAACAGAGGTTTCTAATTAAAAGGCCTGATAAAAGTCTGCACTAGGAAGTCAGGTGAGCAATACTAGTTCAGAAGTGAAGTTGTGTGTTCGAGTTTATGATTAAATTAGATTTTACATTAGAATGATATATGTACATCATATGGACTGATGAATAGTTTAAGTGTTTTTGGGAATTATGGTTGTGATACAATTTCGGGGACGAAATTCTTTTAGGGGGGGGAAGAATGTAACGACCTAGAATTTTACAGCCTTAATTTGTGAATATTTAATAAATTTTAAATATTCAAATAATAAGTTTTATAATTAAAATATAACTCTTTTAAATAATAACAAATGAAGCTAAAATAGATTTTCAATTTTGTTTCAAAAATAACTAGTTCAAATAAAATAAAAATGTGACTCGAAATTGTTTTCCGAATTTTTGAATTTTCAGCACCAAAATGTTATCGAAAAACATTGTGCATATTTGCTTTAAACATGCACACACTTATAAACTAGGGTTTGATCAAAAATGCAAAAAATATACATGCATACACATGTATACATACACGAACACTTAATAATATATACATATACATTCATGATATGCTATTTATGCATATTTATATACATACACACACACATACATACATACATATATATATATATATAATATAACCTAGGTTAGTACCTAAACATCACCTAAACACCCTAGGTTAGTACGCAAATTCATGGAGGGGGGAGGATGTGTGGAGAGGGGATGGTGGAGAGGTATGGTGTTTCATGGCATGTTTACATTATTTAATGCAAAAAAATAGTTATTTACCTCTTCTCCTTGCCTCTATATACCCTCCTCATTCCTAGCCCTCTTCTTTATTTTCATTTACATTCTCATGTCAAAATTCTTTTCTTATCTTCGTGTATTTCCATGGCTTTCAACTCTAAATTTCTAAGATAAAAACTAGTAGATACACTTCAAAAAAATCAAGTTAAATTGCCTTACTTCACTTCCTAATACCAATACTCTTGAAAGCAAACTCCCACATCTCAAAGCCACCTAGGGCGGAGTCCTTACCGGCCCAGGCCAAGCCTAATTATGCCGTTGGTCGAGCCAATTTGCACCATAGAAGGTCACACTAGGTCATGTCTTGGAGCTAAGGACGTTTGCTAGTGTTGTAGCCAATTTCGGTGGAAGTTTAGTATGATTAGATAATTTACAGTGAGTAAAGTTAGCACTTTTAAAACCAAATTTATTTTCTTTATAAATATATATATTCATCGGTAAATTTGATGTTTGGTTGTTTAATATTGAAGTTTGGTTTGGTTATACGTGAATATACTTGGAAATGGATGTGATTTCGTTATATGTGAATGTGCTTAGTAGTTGGAATATACTTAATTATGGAAGTTGATTAATCATTTTGGATTGCAAGTTGGATATTGTTGTATGTGTATCATAAATATGTATATGTGATGTGGCAGTGTAGTTTGTGATGATATTGGGTTATGTTGTTTATAATATGAAAAGTTAGTGCCTTGCTAACTAAATGCGACCATTTGAAATCCTTTTCCAAAAGTTTTGAAATTGGTTTTATAAGTTAAATTAATCTTTGTTTTGTTTTCAAAAGTCTACTGGTATGTATTAAAAGTAATAAGAGTTAAAAAGTTAAGCTTTGATAGTTAGAAAAAGGAAAAAAAAATCTATTTTTGAAATAAAGGGTCATATAGCAATAGTCACTATATGCGCAATTCGCAAACACCAAACTATTTCCAAACCCGAATTTTTTTTCCATCTAGAAACTTTTTGAAAGGTGTTTTCTAATAGTGTTATAAGTTTTAAAATGTAAAAATAGAGTTTTGAAGTTAATTTTCTTAAAAATCAAGTTCTTTTGAAATTATGGGTCGTATAGTAATAGATGTTATATGCGTAGTTCGGAAAAAGTTAACTATTTTTCAATCTAAACTTGATTTAACTTAAAAATATATTTAGAAATGGGTTTTTAACTTAAATTAAGTGATTAGGAAAGAATTAATTGATTAATTATTAATTAATTAATTAACTAATTAATTAATTAATTAGGGTAATTAGTGTTTGCACCAAAATTGGTCACAAACACCCGGTTGTTTGTGAAAGCACCAATTCCAAAAAACAATTTCCAAACAAAAAGGCAAACACGCAGATCACAGAATCAATTGCAGAAAAAGTAAAGGAACATACAGGTTTTATAGTGGTTCGGCAAACTCCGGCCTACGTCTAATCCAATAATCTTTTATTAGTTTATACCGTTGATTACAGTTGCAAATCCATGAAATTCAAAAGTATAGCCTAGGTAGAAGATGAAGATAAGCAAAAAGAATATTCCCCTTTCTATGCCATGCTTGCTGTATATATAGGGTGAGATGAGGAGATATTTTGCTAAGGTTTCGGCAAAAGACTTTCTAGGTCCATAAGGACCTACCATAATGATCGGCGTATCTAACTAACCTTCAGTAACGATCGACCAACATATCATCGATCATTTTTCCTTCATCCAACTCATTGCGATCGTTTCGGGGGGGGGACCCACATGCCTTCTGACATTGCTTCTAAAAGATGGAATCATTCTGACTTGTAAATTCAGAGACATGGATCAATCTTGGTTGAAATTGAATTATACACTGAACTGTACGGACCATTATGATGGATCAATATGAACGATCGGTCAATAATGATCAGTTAATATAGATCGACCATCTTCAAACCGTCAGTCTATGATATGTGATTGCTATGTTGAATCGGTAAGAATGATCGGTCAATAAAGATTGTCTATCCTAAAACCTTCACCATTTGATACATGATCGTTTTTGTAGGCTCCCCTATTGATTTTATTGATGCTCTGAAAGTTTCAAGCAAATTGGTCTTGTGGATTTTGAGATATTGATCGATCTCGATGACATAAGATGTTTCATGGACCGCTCTTGGTCGATCCGTAAAAGTCCTTGCTACATCCGAATCCATTCAACTATCGTCCATAGATCCAACTGTAATCGATTTTCAATTCAACCGTTTAAGCCAAATCTATGATATCCCGGCCTTGATAATTATGAATTTTATTGAGTTAATCTACCTATGTACTACCTTGCCATAAGACGAGTTAACACTTTCCCCTCCAAAACATGCCTTGCGATAGGAAGACATGTTTTGAATTGCCATATATCCAAAATCTGAAGTCCATAATCAGTCGATTGCCATATTATCCAATCCAGAATCCAATCCGTTGCCAATCCAATTCCTTGATCTCTCTGAATCATTAGCGAAATCCATGACTGTTCTAAATCGATATCCAATTCTGAATCCATTCCAAATTCATTAACCAAATCCACGATCTCTCCGGATCATTTTATCCAAATCCAGGACAGCTCCGGGTCCAAATTCATAGCTGTTTAAAGCTTGTTAAGAAGGAATCCTGTCAACATCCCCAATGCTTTGATAAGATAATTTTATTTTGACACAACCATGTGGTTGAGATGATTCTTGCTTCTTTCAACCTGGGTTTACTGTTCTATGACTGATATATTTACTTACTCGCATATTACATTTATTCTGAGACAGTCCAAAACCACCATAGTGTGCATTAGTTATAGACTAAGTGTGTCGACCACTGATGAGGGAATAAAAAAAAACATAGACACATTCGACATGCTTAGCGCTTAACTAACGTATTACTACGATGGTCTCCCTTAACCAACCCTATTCTCAACATTAGTAGATAGGATTACTTTGTAATTCTCTTTACTAGTGTAGGTCTCGGGGTGGGGCGTCACAGCTTGGCTTATCGAAAGGTTAATAAGGCTACTTCGACCCTTTAACCAGGTTGATAAAATATCAAATTTTCAAATCTTTTGACCTTGTTGAAAGGTTAATGAGTAAGATAACTTCAACCTTCCGAATAGGTTGGAGTAGAAGAAGATAGCTAAGCCTTTTTTGACCCTGTCGAAAGGTTGTTAAATAAGTTGCTTTAACCTTTCGACTAGGTTGGAGTAAAATAAAGTTGCCAAACCTTTCGACCTTGTCGAAAGGTGTGACAAAGCCTTTCCAACCTTTCAACTAGGTTGACGTAATTCACAATCATTTAGCCTTCTAAAATCAGCAATTTGTCGAGTTCCATCTCCCATTGGAGTTGAAAGCAGTTATAGTTGATGACTCCTACTTCCTTCTTGATCGTGTCGAAAGCTGACATGTGGGACCTTTCGACATTATTGTAAGGAAATGCATGGCTTACTTGTCAACCTTAATTGCTTTCAGCCTCTTTGGTGTCTATATTCTTTCTATGGAATCCATTTGTAGGGTTTACTGATGCGTAAGGGAGTTGATTCAATTCGAATGAAGTCCATCACGAGTGGTTATAAGATACATAACCCAGGATTCCATTAGGAAGTAAACCATTCGACTAAGTCGAAAGGTATTCCTCCTTTTGAAGCAGTCCCGGTTTTATATCTTAACCCATTTACTTTTCTTATATAAGATCAATTTAGTTATTCCCATAACCATGCATTCAACATATGTGACACATCATCATCACTTTAGCTTCCCACATTAAGTATGGATTTCAATGATGATGTGTTTCACCGGGGAATGTCTAAGTCGATCTTATACATAGAATAAATCAAAAGAGATTATGAGAAAAAGGTTAAAATCATGTGCAAATTGATCATTAGTCTAGCTAATGATCTAAATGATTCTCCTCATTGCCAATATCCATCATGAACGAGCCATCTCCATTTTATTCATATCCAAAATGAGTTACAAGAAATTGAGCTCTTTCCTCGATTAAATTTAGGGTTTTTTCAGTACAATTATCACTATGAAAGTAGAGAAAACAAGATTAATTCAATATTCAGAATTCGACCCCCAAAATTGGACCCCTTGGGCCTTATTTATAGATGCAGGTTGAACCCCTGCCGTGCCCTATCTTTCGATTAAGTCGAAAGTTCTCCCTTTTATATGCCGCTTTAAACCTTTCGACTTCATCAACAGGTTATAAACCCTTCGACTGTGTAGAAAGTTTATGAATCTCTTGTACTTCTTAGTTTATCTCTTTGCTTCCTTGCCTTCAACCGGGTCGAAAGGTTTTCTTTCATATGCTTATTATGAACCCTCCGACCTCATCGAAAGGTTTGCCCTTGTTATGAATCTTTCGTCTTTGTCGAAAGGGCTGTCCTTCAGGTGTTATTATGAACCTTTTAACCTTGTCGAGAGGTTTGCCATTCTTATGACTTCATAAGCCTTCCAACTTTGTCGAAAGGTTTTCCTCTTATATCCTTTGTGAACCCTTCGACCTTGTCGGAAGATTTGTACTCCACTTGAACGTTGTTGAGAGCTGTCCTTCCTTCAATGTTGTCGAAAGGTCTTTCTTCTATTCCTTTTCCTTTGCTGGCTTCTGAATATTGCTTTCTTTATAGCACCTTTCGACGCTGTCGAAAGGTATCCTAGATGTGTCTTAACCAGTTCGAAAGGCTTGCTATGCTTTCGAAAAGTTCACTTTGGGGATAAACCTTTGACTTCGAAAGGTTTGATGTGTAGTTGAGAGGAACACTATAAATTGCTTTCGAAAGGGGACCTGGAGTCATCATTGTTTCCTCATCTATGTCGAAAGGTTGGTTGTGGTGGAAGATCTTATTTGTTTTCATCTGGGTCGAAGGACTTTGCACTGTATAAGTGGTTGGATCTTTGGAACATCCTTTTTAAGTCTTTCAAGATAACTTGGCCTATCTCTTTATCAAAACTTCAATCTTATTATCCTTCTTTCATACTTCTGCTTTTATGTAGATTTTATGGTTAACATATTTCCTCCTTGTATGAAAGAAGCTTTTTTCTCTAGGACAAAGTTTTCATAGCTCTCTTACTCTTCATAATTTTGTCTTTCCTCCAAAATTCAAAATTAAAAGCACCATTGTCACTATCATACTTACATGCATGCTCAGTTATTGATCAGCGTATTAATGCCTTTATTCGTTCAACAAGCTTCATTTGGAATTTATGAACATCAACTTTCAGTTTTGGCATTATCAAGATCAGTTTGAAATTTTTGGTTTCTGCAATAGACTCAATTACATTATATCATCCATGAAATCTAACCCAGATTAGGGTATTAACTTATGAAGTTTAGAGATTGATGACGTGATATTCAAAATCCAAATGACAATATCCCATAAATATTTTTATACATGGCACTTATAAACCCAGATTCAGGTTTTTACGGCCAACTAAACAAGAATTAGTAGTATGATTCTCATATTAAACTTCGAGTCCATATCAGGACCTATTTGAGTCAATTCTCTTTGTAAAAAGAATCTTCGACCCAGATTAGGGCACATATTTGCGTGGGCGGATGGTTGTTAAAATAGGAACCCCTTGACAGTATTAGGGCGTATTTTGAATAACCAGAAGTTCACAAAAATAGTCTTCATAATAGATGCCATGGACCCAGATTAGGGTATTCAGGAAAAATTTGATAATAATCTGGAAACCCAAGTTTGAGTATCATGAATTGTAGCGATCGATAATGTTCTCATGCCCTGATTTGGGCTTAGTAAAGATGGTGATTGATGAAATCCCAAAACCCTGATTGGAGTACTAGATACTGAGATTCAAATATGAGAATCCTGAAGCTCAGATTCAAGCATTAATAGATGATGTTACGGAAGTCCCGAAACTCATATTCGGGTAATAATCAATGGAGATCTTGTTTTACTCCTTTGCTTTTGTCTTTTTTCTACATATAAGAACCCTCCAGGTCTAGTATAGAAATAATTTGATTAGTGCCTCTTGAGCTTGGATGTCTTAGTCCATAATTAGATAAGCTGTCTTTTCTTAGGCTTAGACATCTTAGCCCAATGTTGGTTGAGCCTCCTCTCAGGCTAGGACGTCTTAGTCCATTATTGATTGAGCCTCTTCTTGGGCTTGGACGTCTTAGTCCATTATTGATTGAGCCTCTTCTTGAGCTTGGACGTCCATTATTGATTGAGCCCTTTTTTGGGCTTGGACGTCTTAGTCCATTATTGATTAAGCCTCTTCTCGGGCTTGGACGTCTTAGTCCATTATTGATTGAGCCTCTTCTCGGGCTTGGACGTCTTAGTCCATTATTGTCAGGTGCTCATGGGTAGCTCATCTTAGAGGCTGGAACCAAGGACTTACTCGACCTTTATCCAGGAGGCACCAGGCCCTGGCCCTTTTACGGCGTAGACAAGGGCTTGTTCGGTGCTCTACCCTAGCCATCTTATGGCATGGATAGAGGCATACTCCGTCCTCCCTCCCGGAGGTGCCTTAACATAGCCATAGCATGGCGTGGATAAGGGCTTGTTCATTGCTTTAACCTTGCCATCTTATGGCGCGGCTAAAGGTTTACTCTATCCTCCCTTCAGGAGGCGCTTTGCCCTGACCATCTTGGCACAGACAGAGGCTTTTCTACCATCTTAGGTAGTATCCAAATTTGAGGAGCATTTCAATCCCAACCATGTAGATTTTCTCTTTACAAAAAGAAGTTCTTTATTAATTCATCTTTGGAAAATATGGCCTTAAATGTTCAACATTCCATGTCCTAGCACCATATTACCGTCTGGGCGACATAGTTTGTAAGCTCCCGGGGGGATTACTTTCCATATGATTAATGGCCCATCCCTGTTTGGTCCTAGGTGTCCATCTACAAGATTCTTCGTATTGGCCATTACTCCGCGACGTACCAAATCCCCCTTTTGAAATGACCGAGCTCTTACTCTTGAGTTGTAATATTTAGAGATTCTCTTCTGATATTCGGCTGTTCTTACCGCTGCGTCATCTTTTAGCTCATGTATCAAGTCTAGTGATTCTTTCTTCAATTCTTGATTCTTATCAAATGAACCGGCAATTCTTTGGTGTGAGGGTATTTCAATCTTGGTAGCATTGCCTCACACTCATATGTTAAAGAATACGGGGTATGTCTCGTTGCTATCTTAGCAGATGTTTGGTAGGCCCATAAAACTAATGGTAGTTCTTCTACCCAATTTCCTTTTACTTTATTTAGTCGCTTTTTCATAATGGTTTTTATGGTCTTATTTGCAGCTTCAACTGCTCCATTAGCTTTTGGATGTGCGACAGATGAAAAACTTTTAATAATCCCATTTTCATGGCAGAATCGAGAGAATTCTTCGCTTTCAAATTGTTTCCCATTGTTAGATATTATCTTTTAGGGAATTCCAAACTTGTTTATGATATTCTTGATGACAAATCTCAATACTTTTCCCCAAGTGATTTTTGGAAGTGGTTCGACTTCAACCCATTTGGTGAAATAGTCGATGGCCACTATGGCATATTTAACTCTTCCTTTTGAAATTGGCAATGGGCCGATCAAATATATTCCCCAAACATCAAAGGGCCATAGACTTGTGATTGGAGTCAATTGACTTGGAGGCAATCTGAGTATTTCGAAAAATTCTGGCATTTCTTGCATCTTTTCACATAGTCTATAGCTTGGCTCACCATGTGTGGCCAATAAAATCCTTGCCTTATTACTTTCTTTGCAAGCTTTTTTCCATTTGAATGATCACCATACAATCGCTCGTGTGCATCAGCCATTAGTCTCATCCCATCATTCATGCTCACACACCGAAGATAAGGCAGAGCATATCCTTTTTTATAGAGGATTTCGTCTTTCATAATAAAGGTTGGAGCCTTCCTCTTGATTTTTTTGCTTCTCCTTAATCGCTTGGTAATGTCCCTTTAACTAAATCTCAAAAATGGGTGACATCCATATGCCATCATATGTATTATTCGGACTGGGTAGGTCCATCTTTCATTTGTCAACTTATTACTGCTTTCTATTTCTTCTCTCCTCTGAAACTTGGTTTAGGATCTCGACATAACCAGCAATTCTTTCCCTTGAAATGATGTCTCCTTTTCAATGCTTGGATTTTCCCGATATCCGATGGGAACAATCCGTGTTTCTAGGGCTCCCCTTGACCTGGCCAATTTTGCTAAAGAGTCTTCATGTGCATTCTATGCCCTCGGTACTTGATTTACCGAAAAATCCTCAAACAAGGCAAGCATTTGCAATATCTTCTTTACATATATAGATAGCCTGAGATCCTTTGTTTAGTATATCTGTTTCACTTGATTGACCATTAGCTGTGAGTCACTGAAAATCTGTATTCAGGGGATTTTCAATTCTAATGCTAGTCCCGCTACCATTGATCATATTCTACCACATTGTTGGTTGCAGGACCCCAATTTCATGGCATAGTGCAATCTATGTCTGTTTGGGGTTATAATTACATATCCTGCTTTGGCACCTTGCTCATTTGATGTCCCATTCACAAATAGTTGCCACATGGGTTTTTGATCTTTCTCCTATTTCGATTTTCCTTTATAAAGCTGGTGCATTCATTTACGAAGTCTGCTAGTGCTTGGCCTTTGATTGTAGCCCTTGGTTGAAACTCTATTTCGTATTGGCTGAGTTCAATCCCCCATTTTACCAATCTTCCTGAAGTCTCAGGCTTACTGAAAACTTGATTAAGGGAAAAAATTTCAATACCCTGATCGAATGTGCTTGGAAATATGCTCTAAGCCGTCGAGCTGTAAGAATCAAGCAATAAAATAATTTCTCTATAATTGGGTATCGGACTTCTGCATCTTTTAACCGCCTGCTTACATAGTATACTGGGAGTTGCGCTCCTTTGTCCTCTCCAATGAGTACTGAACTGACCGCATGTTCCGATACTGCCATATATAGATACAAAATTTCCCCACCCTCTGGCCTTGAGAGTATCGGTGGTTTCTTCAAATGACTTTTCAATTCCAAGAAAGCTTTTCTGCAATCTTTTCCCCATTCAAAGTTCTTTTTTTTAATTACATTGAAGAAAGGTATGCATTTATCAGTAACTTTCGAGATAAACCTTCTTAGCGCAGCTACTCTTCCATTTAAGCTCATCACTTCCCTTCTACTTTTTGGTTCGACCGTATTCCTTATAGCTTGAATTTGGTAGAGACTGTTCTCTATTCCTTGGGCACTTACTAAGTATCCTAAGAACTTTCCAAAATGGACCCCAAAAGATCACTTTTACGGATTTAACTTCATTTGATACCTCCGCAATGTCTCGGACATTTCCTCTAGATCTTTGAGATGGTTTTCAGATTCACTAGATTTTACCAACATGTCATCAACACAAACCTCCATATTTCTGCCAGACTGTTCTTTGAACATTCGATTAACAAATCATTAATAAGTGGCCCCAGCATTCTTTAAACCAAATGGCATAGCTCTGTAATAATAAATTCCACACTATGTTATGAAGCTGGCATGATTTTCATCTGGCTTGAACATAGTTATCTGATTGTACCCAAGATAAGCATCCATAAGAGATAACAACTTGTGTCCACTCGTTGCATCTACCAACTGATCTATTCGTGGTAACGGGAAACAGTCGTTTGGGCATGTTTTGTTTAAATCTATGTAATCGACACATGTTCTTCACTTTCCAATTGACTTTTTCACCGAAACTGGGTTGGCAAACCATTTGGGGTAATATACTTCCTGGATAAACCATTTTCCACGAGCCTATCAACTTCGTCTTTCAGAGCATCTGTTCGAACTTTATCCAATTGTCTCTTCCTTTGCCTTACGGGGGTTGCTCCTGGGTTGATGTTAAGGGTGTGACACATGACGGTTGGGTCAATCCCCACCATATCAGAGTGTGACGAAGAAGACACATCCTTGTTGTCTTTGAGGAACTGAATTAGATCTTTCTTTTATTCGCCATTGAGATCTTTTCCCACTTTGACCACTTTAGAAATATCTTCAGAATCTATATGCATTTCCTCAAGGTCCTCTATGGGCCTTATTCTCTCTGTCTCTCCCCGACAATCAAACTCTATGACTATTGGACCTTCTTCTGCTTAATTAGTATCAACCCTCTTTCTCTTATTTCCTACAGAAATGTACTTTTGAAATATACGCTTACTAGACTTCTTATCATTAATCTTTGCTTCGAATGTTGGATGTGAAAATCCATCATCCGAAGGCTGTAAAGTAGTAGAAGAATCAAAATAAGCAGAATACTCCCTTTTATATTAATTTAGCGTGGCAAAGTACATTTTATGACAGCTGAATTATTCACCCCGCATAGTCCCCCAGCCATGTTTTGTCAAGAACTTCACCATGAGGTACTTCAGTGAGACGAAAACATCAATTTCATCCAGGGCTGGCCTGTCAAAAAAAGCGTTGTAGTAGGAGAGTTGGTCAATTACCGTGAAGATGTTTTTGAATGTTCGGTAGGTAGGAGGCACCCCCATTTGTACTAGAAGCTTTATTTGTCCCACTGGAGTTGTTCCCTTGTTGTTGAACCCAAATATCAGTTCGGAGCTTGGCTCTAACTTGTGCTCTGGGATGTTCATTTGATCAAAAGCATACTTGAAGATGACAGGGACTGCGCTCCCTATATCGACCAAAATTTTAGAGACAATTGATAGCCCGAATTGTGCAATGATCATAAGGGGGTCGTTATATGGATGATGGACTCCCTTGCACAACTCTTGCGGAGTGACCACCAAATTTGGAATCTGAATATTAAGTCGAGGGCTCTTTGTTGGAGGTTCTTTATGAATAGAATAAATTTCCTCCTTAGCTTCCTTGATATATCTGCTTCGAGCTCCTTTACTATTCCCTGTCGGATGTGGCCCGCCGTGGATCATATCAATCCTGTCAATTGGTGGGCTTAAGTTGAGGGATCTTCTTCTTCCAGAACATTTATTGCATTGCCCAGATGCATCTGGGGAGCACTTTCAGTTCTTTGAGATTTCTGCTGATCTTGGATAAACTCTTAGATGGCCTTCTCAGATCATCTTTTGAATTATGTCGGCCAGCACTCTGCATTCATCTGTTTTATGGCTGTTTGCTTTATGATAGGCATAGTAATCTCCTCCCTTCTTCTGCTCCAGATTATTCTTAGCTTTGTAGGAGATCAGAAAGTTTACTCTTTTCTTTGTCGTAGCATATATGTAAAACAGTGGCCTGTTTAAAGCGACTGGCTCTTCCCACCTGACCCTTTTATGGCTACGGTCCAAGCCAAATTTTCCTCCCTCCTATCTGGGAAGTGTCTTTCTCTTGGAATAGTAAATCTCATCCATTCGGATGAATTTATCTATCTGAAAATGGAAGTCTTGGAGATCTTTGCAGCCATTGACAAATAGCTACTTCCAAAAAGGAGTGTTCTTAATTAAACCAGAGTGGACGACTATGAGTTTATCTTGATCGTTCATGTCTTTAGCCTTCAAAGCTTCTGTGTTGAATCTTCTTAAATAATCTCCCAAAGATTCATCCTGCCTTTGCTTTATGTTGGCCAAGACTGTATAATCAATGGTTGGATCCTTGCAAATGCAGAATTGTGCTGCGAATTCATAAGAAAACCGTTTCCAAGAGTAGATGGTTTTCTCTTCGTACTGTCTATACCACTTTGCTACCGCCCCTTGGAGTGTAACAGGGAGCAGTCAGCACCCGACTGCCCCTGAAGCATTGTATAGATCCATCTAGCTATCAAAAACCATAAGGTTGTCATCTGGATTCGTATTCCCATGGTATTTCATAGATGAGATCTTTACATAAGGAGGAATTATTTTTGCCATGATCTTATTAGTGAGTGGTGGCACCCTCTCGTTGTCATTTACATTATGGTTCTTTTGCCTTTTTAATTCATGATGTCCTTGATTGCCTTCTCAGTAGCATCTTTAAGGAAAGCTTCAGCATTACCATAATTTTTCTTACTCGAGTGAAATTCATTAGAATTTGAGCCGCCAGACTGCTCTAATGAATTATCAAGAATTCTCCCTTGATAATTAGCTTTTTCTTACAGGAACTCTTTCTTTTTTAGAGTAGGCCAAGTTAACCTTTTTTAATCCTTGGAACTGGTTTTAAGATTTCTTCTAGGAGAAACTAATTCTTCACCTTGAGTTTGTCATGGAGATTTTGATGATCTTTGAGATAAAGCCATCTTTAACAGATCCCACATTTCTTGTAATTGCTGCTCGAAGCGCTTGATTTTCTCTATATTTTCATCTTGCTGCGCTGGTGATGAAGTTTGACCTGGAATGACCCCATCTAGGTTGAAAGTTGGAGCAATATTCTCCTCCGGGTTGGAAGTGTGCACTACTCCCTCATCGAGTTCGCTTAAACGTTTTGATCTCATTTTTCCTAGGTAAGAGAAATGAACCATAATTAGTCTATATATAGTGATAAGGCCGGAGGTTCGAGCTCTCCTTCTAGCGCCAAAAATGTTAACAAGAAACCTTGTCAGCATCCCCAACGCTTTGACAAGATAATTTTATTTGGCATAACCATGTGGTTGAGATGATTCTCGCTTCTTTCAACCTTATCGAAAGGTTAATGAATCTACTTTGACCATTCAACCAGGTTAATAAAATATCAGATTGTCAAGATCACTTCGACCTTCCTACTAGGTTGGAGTAGAAGAAAATAGCTACGCCCTTTTTGACCTTATCAAAAGTTTGTTAACAAGGTCACCCTAACCTTTCGACTAGGTTGGAATAGAAGTAAGTTGCAAAACCTTTCGACCTTGTCGAAAGGTGTGAGAAGGCCTTTCCAACCTTTCGACTAAGTTGACGTAATACCCAATCATTTAGCCTCCGGAAATCAGCAATTTGTCGAGTTACATCTCCCCTTGGAGTTGAAAGCACTTATAGTTGATGACTCCTACTTCCTTTTTGATTGTATCGAAAGGTGACACATGGGACCTTTCAACATATTATAAGGAACTGCATGGCTCATTTGTCAACCTTAATTGCTTTCAGCCCTTTTGGTGTCTATATTCTTTCTATGGAATCCATTCGAAGGGTTTACTGATGCGTAAGGGTGTTGATTCACTTTGAATGAAGTCCACCGCGGGTGGTTATAAGATACATAACCCAGGATTCCATTAGGAAACCATTCGACTAAGTCGAAAGGTTTTCCTCCTTTTAAAGCAGTCCCAGTTTTATATCTTTAACCCATTTACTTTTCTTATATAAGATCAATTTAGTTATTCCCATAACCATGAATTCATCATATGTGGCAAGTTATCATCACTTTAGCTTCCCATAATAGTATGGATTTCAATGATGATGTGTTTCAACGGGGAATGTCTAAGTCGATCTTATACATAGCATAGATCAAAAGTGATTATGAGAAAAAAGTTGAAATCATGTGCAATTGATCATTAGCCTAGCTAATGATTTCCCTCATGCCAATATCCATCATGAACGAGCCATCTCCATTTTATTCATATCCAAAATGAGTTACAAGAAATTGAGCTCTCTTCCCAATTCAATTTAAGGTTTTTCCAAGTAAAATTATCACTATAATTTAGGGAAAATAAGAAGAATTCAATATTCAGAATTCGGCCCTCAAAACTGGACCCCTTAGGTCTTATTTATAGATGTAGGTTGGCCCCCGCCGCGCCCTGCCTTTTAACTAAGTCAAAAGGTCTTCCTTTTATATGCCGCTTTAAACCTTTTAACTTCATCGAAAGGTCATAAACCCTTCGACCATGTCAAAAGGTTATGAATCTCTTGTACTTCTTAGTTTATCTCTTTGCTTTCTTGCCTTCAATCGGGTCGAAAGATCTTCTTTCATATGCTTGTTATTAACCCGCGACCACATCGAAAGGTTTGTCCTTGTTATGAACCTTTCGTCTTCATCGAAAGGTCTGTCCTTCAGGTGCTATTATGAACCTTGCGACCTTGTCGAGAGGTTTTCCATTCTTATGCCTTCATGAATCTGCCGACTTTGTAGAATGGTTTTCCTCTTATATCCTTTTGCGAACCCTTTGACCTTGTTTGAAGGTTTGTACTCCACTTGAATGTTGTTGAGAGCTGTCCTTCCCTTCAATGTTGTCGAAAGGTCTTTCTTCCATTCATTTGCCTTAGCTAGCTTCTGAAAATTGCTTTTTTTCATAGCACTTTTCGAAACTATCGAAAGGTATCCTGCATGTGTCTTAACCGGTTCGAAAGTCTTGCTATGCTTTCAAAAAGGTCGCTTTGAGGCGAAACCTTTAACTTCGAAAAGTTTGATGTGTAGTTGAGAAGAGCACCATCGATTGCTTTCGAAAGGGGCTCTGGAGTCATCATTGCTTCCTCATAAGTGTTGAAAGGTTAGTTGTGGCGGAATCTATTATTTGTTTGCATCTGGGTCGAAGGTCTTTGCACTATATAAGTGGTTGGACGTTCTAAACATCTTTTTTAAGTCTTTCAAGATAACTTGGCCTATCTCTTCGTCAAAACTTCAATCTTATTATCCTTCTTTCATACTTCTGCTTTTAAGTAGATTTTATTGTTAACAAAGCTGATATCCAAATCCGTGACCTCTCCTGATTCTTGCTGAGTACAATCCATACTCAATGATCAAGTGAGTCGATCCTGTCGCTTTTCGATGAAGCGACGTTATTTCCTATACTTCAGTTCAGTGTCCATAAACATTAAGTGATGTCTTGGCCTAAGTCCTAAGCTGATGGTGGTCTCTCCGACCATTGCTGAGTATAATCCATACTCGATGACCCGAGTAGGTCGATCATGTCGCTCTCTGGTGAAGCGACCTACTCCTTACCAGACATAATCCGTACCCGACGAGCTGTTGGTTTTTATACTTTGGCCTTGACTCTCTCTAGTTGAGACTTAATCCATGGGGTATCCTACCCCGGCCTCGAACCCCAGTCGAGGACCTAATCCATGGGTATCCAACTCCGGCCTCGACTCTCCGATCGAGTACTCAATTTGTGGGTATCCAACTCCGGCCTTGACTCTCCAATAGAGGAATTAATCTGTGGGTATCCTACCCCAACCTCGATCCCTAGTCGAGGACTTTAACCGTATATGAATCCATCATGTCGCTCTCCGGCGAAGGACTCGCACCTTGCGGTGATTACCCTGTCTCTTCAATCAGGGCCACAACCGTGACCTGTATTATCTATTACATTAATCCAGATTTAAGAATTTCAAAGTCCATTTGGTAAAATATAAAATAAGAGTTCGTACAACCAAAAAACTAATAAACCACAATATCAGACAAACCAGAGTTCGTAGTAAACAGGAAAAAACAAAATTTCACAAGCTCGAGCACTACAGTTCATTATCATCTCAGAACATGCCTAGGGACCATCATCGATCTCATACATGTGTAAGTGACTTAACCGCATTACCATAGAGTTTATTACTTATTACATGCCATCCCAATCAATAAATGATAAGTTGATGATGATGCCTTGATCATGTACCATTTTCGTTTGAGGTGGATAGTGGTCAGAGCGGGATACCCCACAGGTTAAGTCCTTAATGATATCCTCATGTATTGTTGTAACTGACCATTCCTCACGTATTCCTCAATGATATCCTTCAAATGCCTACAGTCATTTGTATTATGCCCATCCAGCTCATGGAATAATCAATGCTTTCCTGATGCCCATTCGTGTTCGAAGGGTTCCCTCCTTGATATCCTTCTATACTGAAAGCATCCTCGAGTATACAAATAAATAATTTCTAGAGATTCGGTCAAATCTGCATTAGAAGAGAACTATGGTTCTCTCCATTGCCTTTTTGATACATTAATACCATCATTCATTTTCCACTTACCTTTATCATTCTTGTTTACGTCTCTTGATGATCCTCCACTTTGCATAGCATTCACCTCTAGCTTGTTTGCTCATGCGTATTTCTGTCGCAAGAATATTTCTGCTTCATGGTAAAAATCCGCTAGATCCATAGGTGGATCCCTTACCAGTGACTCCTTGAACTCCGTGCCATCAGCAATTCTAGATATAGCTGCCACCAAAACCATAGATGGGTCTAGACGATCTACCGATGCCACCACAACATTAAATCATGTTAGGAATCTCCTCAGGGATTCTCTGGTCCTTTATTTTAGTTTTGCCAAGCTCATCACATTTTTGGGTTCGAGATGTGAATCCTAAACTACTTCATAAACCCTTCAATCAATTCCGTCCATGTGCTGATAGAGCCGCTTTCCAACTGTCTGAACCATAGTGCGGTTATATCTGTCAAATACAAGTGGAAGCACCATGCCATGACTTCCTCTGATGCCTTCAACACTTTCATGTCTCATATATCTCGTCAAATGAACATCGGGATATGTTTTCCCATCATATGTCTCAAGCATTTGTAGTTTGAACTCTGGTGGATTCATGGCTTGCCTGATATTAGGAGCGAAGGGGCTCCTATTTACATCTTCGAGATCCCTATTTACCGATCCTCCTCTTATAGCCCGTCTGATCATTTCCACAACCTGTCGTGGTCATACAATTGTAGTCTTTGATCATTGTCTCCAACCTGCCCCCGAGTCTACAGGGAAATCCTGAAATCTGCTCTTCTAGATGAGCATCCATATTCTGATCAATTCCAAACTACACAGCATCACCCGGTATCCTGCCTGGGATTGAACTAACATAACCTAGGGGCATGCCCTCAAGTGCGGATCGATCGACATCGGTCGTTCTAGAACGATCAGCTAAAGTTTTACCGATTGACCTCGGTTGGTCAGGGGCTGCTCCCGGTAGTTCCACTCCATCCTGCATCCTATTTGCTTCGTTTCCTTAGTTCTGATTCTGGATTTCCTCAGCTCCTGCTGCTTCAACTACATGATCCATATTTTTAGTATTCCCTGCTACTCCATTTTCTTGGTTTTTCACTCTAGCTTGTCCAATCTATCGGAGTAGGTTATGCATCATTTCCTCCTATCTCTTTAGCATCCTTTCCTGCATAGCATCTATGATTATTTCCATCTCATTCCTGGTAATGAAGATTGAGATTTGATTAACTCCTGAGGAGGCCTCCTGACTCCTTTGATGATGGCTCCTATCTGCTCTCTATCTCCTTGTTGAATGTCTAGCCATTGCTTCCTAGATCCAAGAATCTAAGCCTCTAAATATGAGATCCAAGCTTCCAAATCTATGGGTGGAAATTTTCTAAGTGAAAGCACCAAAATGTTTGCGCCAAAATTGGTCACAAACACCCATTTGTATATGAAAGCACCCATTTTCAAAAACAATATCCAAATAGAAAGACAAGCATGCAGATCACAGAATCAATAGCAGAAAAGGTAAAGAAACACACAAGTTTTATAGTGTTTCGACGAACTCCGACCTACGTCCACTCTAATAATCTTTTATTGGTTTATACTGTTGATTGCAGTTACAATTCCGTGAAATTCAAGAGTATAGCCTAGGTAGAAGATGAAGAGAAGCAGAAAGAAGATCCCCTTTCTAATGCTATGATTGTTATATTTATAGGGAGAGATGATGATATATTTCACTAAGGATTCGGCAGAAGGCTTTCCAGGTACATAGGGCCCACCATAACGATCGATGTATCTAACTCGACCTTCAATAACGATCGACCTACATATCACCAATCATTTTTTCCTTCATCCAACTCAACTGCGATCATTTCTGCAGATCCCACATGCGATCTGACGTTGCTTCTAAAAGATGGAATCATTCTGACTTGTAAATCAAGAGATATGGATCAATCTTGGTTGAAACTGAATTATACACTGAACTATACCGACCGCTATAATGGATCGATTTGAATGATCGGTCAATAACGATCGGCCATCTTCAAACCTTCACTCTATGATATGCGACTGCTATGATGGATCGGCAAGAATGATCGGTCAATAATGATCGGCTATCCCAAAAACTTCACCTTTTGATATGCGATCGTTTTTGTAGGCTCCCCTCTTGATTTTATTGATGCACTAGAAGTTTCAAGCAAATTGGTCTTGTGGATTTTGAGATATTGATCGATCTTCGATGACTTGAGATGTTTCATGGACCGTTCTTGGTCGATCCATACAAATCCTTGCTTCATCCAAATCCATTCAACTATCGTCTATAGTTTCAGCTGTAATTGATTTTCAATCCAACCATTTGAGCAGAATCCTTGATATCCCAGCTTTGATAATTGTGAAGTTTATTGGGTTAAATTCACCTGTGTACTACCTTGCCAAAAAGCGGGTTAAAAATTAGCATTTAATCACTAATTAACATAGGATGTTTATACGTAAGTGTTAATCAATTAAGTTAAACATAAATAGCTGTTGAATTAAAGTTAATTGCTATTTAATTATTAATTAATGATTAATTAAGTATTAATTACTTATTTAAGATAATTATTAATTAATTATTATTTTAAAGGGGATTTATTTAATAAATCCTTGATTAAAGTTTATTTATGCTTTAATAAGGTTTAATTACTTTAACTAGAGTTTAATTACTATTTAAAAAGGATTCGATTCATATGAATAAGATTTTAATTGTTTTAAAATGACTTTGATTTTAATTAATCTGTTTTGTTTTAAATTGTTTTCTATTCAAGTTTGTTTTAAATCAAAAGATTTCTGTGTAGCTTACTTAAGTAACCCCATATGATTAGGAAAACTATATGAAATTTATTAGCAGAAAGAAAAAAACATTTTTCTATTATAATTTACTGGACATTTACTTAACTTGATTAATTGTTATGTGTTGATCCCTTATATACCAGTTGTTATGTGATGCCATGTTAAACTTGATAAGTAAAACCAAATTAAAAGCACTGTTATGGTTGCTAATCCTTCGTTTGATTTTGTAAGGATAAATATTTCATTTTCTTTTTGAAATGGTTTCAAAGTTATTGCATTTTGAACAAGATATTTAAAGGATGAGTTGCAAATGGTTATATTAAAGATGTTTTAACTAATGGAAATGGTTTTCAATGTTATAAAGGGAAGTTTACAAAGAGTTTTCTAAATGACTTATATGTTTATAAAATGAAGTTTTATAAAGAGTTTTATAACAGAATTTGGAAATTTATAAAGTGTTTTGGATAAATGGATTAGTGTTTTTAAGCAAATAAGATTTCATAAATAAAGGAGATTTAAAAAATGGATTTTCTTATTAAAGGAAGCTAATCTAATCTAAGGTAATTTAAGTTGTCGAATAAACAATGTCATGTAATGTACTTTTCCAGAAAAAATGGCTGGAGAGAAGTTTCTTTTGCATAGTGATGGTCGGTGCCTTGTAGTTAAAACCTGTAGGGTAAAGACAAAGCTAAAGGGACGATAAGAAACAGGCTACATTGGACCACCCCGAGGCGGGCTGAGATTGAGCCAAGCCAAGGGCCGGTCACTCTCGAGCTAGGTCTAGTTAAATAAGTTATAAATTAGTTGTTGTTTCTTTGAGTCATGCTGGCCGGGGTAGAAGAGCGAGCGGTGTTGACTTCAACATGTTTACTTGCTGGTGTTAAGTGGATTGGCTTAAGCCGAGATGGGCTAAACATGTTGGAAGGCATTTTACATGCAATAAAATTAAGCAACATTTTTCCCTCCAAGCCTGTCTCCATGAATAGGGACGGGCTTTTCAAGTTAGGAAGATTCTACCAATTATGATGTCATCTTTGAATTTAATCCGTATGCTACGTGTTGACACGTGATTAATTAAGACAATTCTGTTTCCAAGATGACACAACGATGATTCAGAATGTGGGGACCATTGATGTGATAACATCATAATTAAATGTAAATGGTTTGTTTTTGAATCGAACGGCTATGATCAAGGGGACACCTTTCCCTTCTTCATTCTTTAAGGACTCCGCAAGAATTTTTCTACAATTAAAATCATCAGGATATCTAAGCTTTCAACCCTTCCTTTTTCATACAAATGGTAAGCCTTCTCTTCCCTTTTGCTGCTTCTTTATCTTTGCTTGCCTTGGCTATTAAAATCATTTATTTTGCGCTTTTTCTTTTCATTTTTTTTGTTTCACTACTTTGAAAGCCTTTGATTTTGTGTTTTTTCCATGTCATTGCTTAGCCAGAATCTCCATTTCTGACCATCTTTCACACGTTGATCGATCGTTGTCATCATGCTAGTAGAGGTTGATCAACGTAGGCCATCCTTTATAGTGACCTATGAACTTTATAAACATGTTAGTGCTTTTGGCCGTGACTTTAGGCCCAAAATTGGTTCTCTAGGTTTTATGTCAAAAAGTAGTAATATATAGGACATACGACCTGTAACTTAGCTTAGGAGAATAGTTTAAGTTACAGGCTGGCCTTCATGGGGTGCCTGGCATGGGAATGCCATGTGGGCGGCAATCTACTGTTCTCCCCAAGATGTTCCTCCAAGGTATGCTTGACTCAGTAGTGGGGCTACTATATATTAAGTAGGCCGCTCGTATTTCAGATGGCTACTTTCAAATCAACTTCTACCAGTGCCTATCGTCTAAGAGCTTCAGAGATAATCAAATGGTGGGGGTTGAAGGAACCAGGGCAGTCATAAGCGGGTAAGATAGATAGATATCAGACTTTTCTTATTTTGGATCTTGTAACATCCCCCTACTTGGAGGTCCAAAACTAATGGCTACGGGTGCTGCAGTCATCCGTAGTTATTAATCTTCGACGACCAAATACGGCGGTGCTAGATACTTTGATACACAGATCATAGAAATATGGAAAAATTTTAACAATTTAAAAACATAATTCCACATTCAAATCAAAGCATTTCATGTTCAGTACATAATCACAGATTTCGTTAACCATGTTAAGAAAAATATAATTATTACAAATATGCCAAGAGCGACATATGAAGATGCCCCCTTAGTTGATCAGAGTATATATAGTAAGGCTAATAAATCTGCCTTTACAAACAAAACACACAGCGGAAAGAAAAACTCTAAATAACTATCCGCCTCCTGCATGCCTCCGGAAGCTTTATTCGTCAGAAAAGAAAACCTGAGAACGTTAAATCTCAAACTACTCAAATCAATTGAGTACCCGAGAGTTTAAGGGAAAAAAAAACTTCGAGTTAGACATAAAGCCTGGTATGAATAATAGTCTAACATCTCAATCCTTTTTAATATCTAGTGAGACCACGCCGCTTAGTGGAACCGGTTTCCCCTCACTAGTATCCTAAAACCTTTATAAAACCATATTCTATGCCCCTGCATCCACAATGGTTAAAACACACATTTTAAAATATTATGATGATGTCCATACTTAAATATCATTAAGATTTACCATTCTCAATTTAATTTGACACCCTGTCATAATTATAGTTTCTAGGGTCACTATCAACCTTTTTACTTTTGATGGGTTTACAAATAACCTTGTTATAATTAATAGACTCCCTGTCCTATTCATAGTTCTCATGGGATCACTAAGAACCTATAGGATCCTACCAGTTAACTTAATTATTTCATGGGTACCCCTGAACCTATTAGTCATTCCAATAACTAATCACCTTATCCTAGTTTTCATGGGTTGATTAGGAACCTATGGATTATCCAGTAACTCACTGCACATCCTAGTTTTCATGGGTTGACTAGGAACCTACTGATACTTCCATTAGCCACTCTCTTATCCTATTTTTTATAGGTTTACTAGGAACCCATTGATTGATGTCAATTCTTAATTTTGATATTGTTTTCATGGGTGCACTATAATCCAATTAGCCCCTGCCAACTGTCCTTAATGCATAGTTTTCATGGTTAACTATGAATCTTTTGGTATGCACCAATAACTACCTTATCATAGTTTTCATGGGTTTACTATGAACCTTTTAGTATGCACCAATAACTACCTTATCATAGTTTTCATGGATTTACTATGGACCTTTTGGTTTACCTCCAATAACTACAAAGGCATCCTATATTTTTGGTTACTCTGACTCCTTGGATGCAATTCTACTCATTCAGGAGTTTAATCAATTTATATTCACTATTTGAGTTAACCTAGATGGTTCTTCTACCCCTTTCCCCAATATACACTTATGGGTAACATGTGAATATATTTATAATTAAAGAAGCAAAATAACAATTTAACAATAAACTCTTGTGGGTTTAAGGTCCTTGAAAACATTTCATAAAACATAGTTAACATGCTTAACTTATATTTCTACAAGGGCATACTTCTTCAAAATACATACTTAAAGTCATTACAAAACTTCTTTATATAAGCCATAGGTTTTCTTTAAAAATTTAGAGTATGGGTTTTCAAACGTTTCAAAACCAAACCTTTGGACCTTGTCGAAAGGTCTTAAAAACAACCATTTGAATCCTAAACTTTCGAAACCATTGAAAACATTCAGCAATTCAAACCTTTCGAAAGCATTCAACTCTTAAAATATAAACCTTTCGAAACCACTAGATTTTACCTTTCGAAAACTTACTAGATTCATGTTAAAACATGCAGAAGATCCTCTTTTAAAACTTTTCGACTATAATGGACGCAACCTTTTCGACTTTGTCAAAAGGCCTGCTTCGAAAGCTTTAATACCTCCCTTTAAAACAATAAGTTTTGGCCTTTAAAAATACCTTCTTCGAAAGTTTTGGGTTATACTTTAATTATAGAACAAGGGCAAATCATCTAAGTCGAAAGTTTTGATATCTTTTGAAAGCAAAGGGAGAAGCGACTGGTTTTTAAAATAAGTAAACCTTTCGTCTTTGTTGAAAGCAACGACTTCGAAAGGTTGGAAAAAGCGGCTATAACTTTTCGACTGTGTCTGAAGGTTCAAATCAAAAAAATGATAAGTGGCAGTAAATGTGACGACCCGCAAATCCATACCCTTTGAATTGACAATAACCTATACATGTCAGATCCAAAAAACACAGAATTACATAAAGTCAAGAGAAATAAAAAAGAAGAAGAAAACCAAATAGAACAATAACAATATAGAATCTCACATCGCAGCGGAATAACATATAATATAGATTAATAATCTTTACAAAAGAGAAACTGTGATATAATATACATACATCCATTAGAGTTGAACAATCAATCACTAATCATCAGCTTGGGATGTTATAATAACCTACCCTTACAATTTCTAATACTATAAATAATAATGCAGCAGGAAAATAAACATATATGGGAATAATATCTGAAGACTTTAAGCTCTCCTGCTGAAGCTTCAAAGCACCGACTCTAAGCCTGAAAATATACTCGGTTTGACCCGAGCATTGAAAGGGAAGAATTCTCGAGTTAGTCTGGTAAACCATCGTGAGAAAACACACTCAACTGAATTTATTAAATTACCAAAACTTTTCTTTTCAAAACAAAAGTATATCGTAAGACACGCCCACACATAAACACAGACATGTTTTTACCTTACGATAACCAAAACCTTCATATCAAATCATGTTATATTATAATAGTTGTCTATTATACAAACAATATTAAAATAGCTGAAATTGATACATTGATTAAATTCCAGCATATAGCCCAAAGTGGGTAATACAAACAAAATGGCATGCACGTAGCGGATTCTAGACTTCCATACAAATGACCAGGTAAATGGACTACCGTCAGATAGTACATCTCTAGAGGAATGTACCAAGGAACCATCACAAAGTTCCTCTACCAACACAAGGTCGGCCTACCTCTATAACTAGATAGTACCGAATATGTCATCCCCCCGTCGTTACCGACCTTTCCGAGGGCCCTCATAGCATACATCCATAATAATTTACACCCCAAACATCATAGCGAGAAGAAATATATCTAGAAGGGGATGATCATATCCTAATTGGGAATGACCCACTTAGCCTTGCCGCTTATAACCCTGTTTCGGTCATTTCTGGTTGATGAGGCCTTAGGCAACGATTACCTTTCACATATCACATTTCACATCATCTTTGAATGCCATATTGCCATTTTTGTTGACTACTAATTGTCTTCCATAAAAATACAACCCTTGAGCCCGTATGTCTCAAGGAAGGTGTTAAGCTAAAAGAAGTTTTCTTCTCTGCCACCACTGATGTATGTTTGTAAAAATCAATGTACGTAATCTAAGAAATGCGATGTCAGACATTCGTCCATACAAGCAGTCCAAGAACAGAACAAACCGAAGATACTTTCCTACCACGTCCTGTCAGGAAATACCTAGGATTAGTAGCGAATAGTTCTTGCATTGGATATTTCATAATGAAAAGACTACTGCTACTAGATGTATATTGGGATTTTAACCCCAAACGATCAACAAGCAGTCCTTCACTATGAAAATCCTAAATATCAATATCATCGACCAACCTGCACAATCATCGCATATATGTTGGTCCAAAGTGGTTTTAAATAAATCTAATCCCAGTCTCTTCGCACCAACAATGCAAAAGCGGTTTTCAACCTCACACAGAAACTAAGTTTCATAGACTTATCACGTCTCCAACTTTCAACTTGCTATCCTTCGGCCAAGAAGGAAGCTCGATAGATTGGAGTAATCACTCCGCACTACATGAATCAACATTCTCAACACAAACGATAATCAAGTCTACATAGTCAGTTACATACTAAGTGTACGACTAGTTAGTTTCTACATCAAGTCAAGAAACTAGAATGACCAAATTTGATAGTCCGTTATTTAACTAATCAAAGCAACAACAAAATCTAGCATATAAGTAGTCACTGGGCCTGTTATTATTAATCGATTATAAATCAAATCACTTTCCAATTATTCACTTCAAAATATCTTTAAAAAGATAATATTCAAAACCATTTCACTTATTGGGTATTTGGATAATATTTTCATATACTTATTTTAATAATAATAATTTACAAATCATTTTATTTTCAAACCATTTAAACTCCATTTTATAATATCACTTTCCAAAACATTCATTTTATTTAAAGGATTATTCACTGTCCAAAATCGTGAATATAATTCTCTTATAAAATCCATTACTTCTACACATTTAATTTAAAGGATTGTTCACTATCCAAAATCGTTAATATAATTCCTTTATAAGCTTCCATATTTGACTTCTCAAAATACGTTGATTTCACATTTATAAAACAATTTTTATAATTCACAATCCTATTTTATAAAAATTTCCACTTATAAAATCCCTTTATTAATCAATTTCTCGTTTACCTCATTTATATGTCAAAATCCCATTATAAATTCATTACTTATAAATCTCTTTATTTACAAATTCATTCTTTTTATAACTTCATAAATTTATAAATCTTATTTACTTATAAGGTTCATTTATAACTTCATTTTAACACTTATAAAAACTCGTTTATAATTCCATTACTTTTATGTAAGTCATATATATATAAACCATTTAAAACAAGTTTAAAATCCTAAATTAATTTATTTTACAAAATAGTTAACTTCATATTTCAAAAATCATATTTTGATGCTATTTAAATAAACTTCTTCTTTTAACAATTTACAACTCATTATTAAAACTTATATAACTTCAAAATTCACTTAAACAGCCTTTTTAAATTGAAATCATTATTTTAGTATTTTAGATTCTAGAAATAGGCCCAATGCTAAAACAACACCAAATAAGGTTATTCACATGGATAACAACAATCATGGCATCCAACACAACAAAAATCTCATGATACAGCATATATATCAATAGCTGTAAAAAAAATCAACAATAGTGAGGAATCATGTTGGATCCCTCCATCCTATCACTTGCAACAAATATACATATGACAGAATATGTACAATGTCTGTTTTCGAGGCAAACGCATCAACAAAGGGTCATCCGCTCATACACGGGAACGTATTGGGTCTCGTCCGCTAAAATATGCGGGAATATATCCAAACCAACCAATATATATATATATAATATCATATATCATCCAAACAATCATCAATCATCACAAAATAAATTTATTCTCACTTATATAAAAATATAAGCGAGTTAGAAAGCGTGAGTTTACTCACTTTGCTTGCTTTTGCCATTGTAGCGTTTTATTTCGAATAAAATTAAAATGACGTTTAATTTTACGCAAAATTCCTAGCAACTCCAAATCCATCTAAAACCAACTCTAAAATGTAGTGCTCGACAATACGGACCCAACACAACTCATTTTGTCCAATTTCGACCTCGTATGACAAAGATAAGCTATTACAAAGTTTTCACGAATTATAATATAATTCAATTTACAAAAACGTTTACGTTTATATTCAGAATAAATCATGACCGCACGTTTCGGCTACTTCACATCTAGGCTGCCCATCTTCCTTCTTCTCCATCGTTCGCACTGTTCGAAGAAACCCATAGCATGCCTTTCAAATTTCCATGCCGCTCCTCCCTCGCTAGTTTTGACGACGATCCAAGGCCACCACACGAATGCTCGTTCCACCAAGCACTACGCCCTCGACCCCTCATTTGCTCCTGAAATCATGCTTGAAACACTGGTGAACGCGGCCATTTTCTGACTCCATTCGACGACGATAGCTCAAATCCACCATTGGATATGTATAGCTCGCGATGCTCTACGATTTTTCTTTAGAACTCGAAAGCTAATTCTTTATGGATTGAGAGATTTTGAAGGGGAAAGATTGGAATATTTCGGCCATTGAATTCAAAGTGGTGGCTAGGGTTTAGGGGATTAGGGTTTGTGCAAAAAAAAAATCTTATATAGAAAATTTTCACGCACTATTCATTCGAAAATATTTTGAACTCCAAACAAAGCGTGCCGCCAGACATTTATAATGTTTTATCCATATTCGGAGTACAATGAAATATATATCGGGAGCCAATTCCATCGTATTTGGAAGATAGGTTTTCGAATCGAACTATTTTAATTAAAATTACTTGAATAAATTTCTACGCGTTTCAGCTTCGCACGACCAACCCGTAAATCTGATTGACACGAAATTTGAAATCCTATGATAACTAACTATTACAGATCCAATGAATCTGGTTTTGTCAAAATCCGAGACAGTATAAAAATTGACTATTTTTACATGTTAGTCAAATATTAAAATTTCCAATTTCTATAAATTAACTTTAAAATTTTAAAAGTTTATTAACATCATTCTAATTCAAATAGAATTTAAGTCAACTTTATAATTCATTTTCATTCACATTAAATTCAAATCTTAATTATTTCCACAATTTCAAATATTAAATTAAACAATTAAATTATCCATATAAATTATTATATTTGAAATATAAGTTATTCAACTTATAAAATTAACTTGTGAATATTTAAAATAAATTAAATATTCCCATTTCGAATGACTGAAATTCTGGGTCATTATATTCTCCCTTACTTAAAAGAATTTCATCCTCGAAATTACCAAGTAAGAAAAAGCCACAAAATCCATTAACTTTTCAAAACCATTAGTTCAAATTAGATTACCGAAATCATTTAAACCTCTTAGCATTTCCAAAATTCTCAAAAATTTTCTAACGCCTTAAATTTTCAAAAATTTCGCCATAGCCTACTTTGCACGGTTCGATCCGAAAAAATCACTATATATATATATATATATCACAAATATACATCTCATCTTCGAGGATGAGGCATCCCGTAGGGAAATAAATATAAAAGTACGATATGTAATCCAAGATATGTACCTTATATACTATAAGCGAGCATATACGGCTAATATAGCGTGAAAGCGAGCTCCAAATGCGAAGCATATGCCATCCGCATATACTAAACACTCGACAAACAATAAGTACATGTACATATGGGAAGTAATATCAATATACAACATATCCCAATATAGCGAATGCAATCAAAAGCTACAAATTCAACCATCAAACAACTATCATCCAACTAACATCCAACAAACCAATCTCTATTCAATCAATCCATATCCAAATCAATATACATTCAATTCTCTTTAATATTCATTGAATTGGTTTTCAATTTATTCACATTTGATTCATTAACGTTGGATTCACTAACATTCATTTATTCATATCCAATTAGTTTACGTTCACTAATTTACATTCAAGTTTGTTCACCTCCAAATCAAATCAAATTCAATTCTATTTAGATTCACTTACTTCTAATTTGAATTCAATTATTTAACTTCAAGTTTATTAATTCAATTTCATTAACATTTAATGAATTTCTATTCAATCAACTAACATTCATCTAATAACAAATGCCTTTCCATCATAACCAAATTTATTTAATTTACACTCAAACATGTTAGGAACTGGAGATAGTGGTTTTGATGACAACGACCTTTGTAACTTATTTTATTATAACTTATATACTAATACTATTGTCTAGATATATATGAATGTTATTATGCAGGATATATATAAGGCAGGTACTGATTATTGAAGACTGTACAGTATAAAGATCAAGAATGAAGAAATCAAGTTTGAAGACTCATGAGTATCAAGATCAAGATTTCAAGATAAGTGTCTAGTTTTGTTAAAACTTCATAATAGCATGGAAATCTTCATTCCAAATTTCATTTGGGATGGAACCCATATCTACCTTCTTAGTGACTTACAAACCCACGACAAGTAGCTTACAAACCTACGACAAGTGGCTTACAAACCCACGAACATCCTAGTTTTGTACAAGTTCTCGAGTCCCGATGTGATGAGATATTCTACAGGAAAAAGATTGCAAAACTACTTCAAAATGGTTTTTCAAAATGATTTTCAAAACTGCATTTCAAAATGTTTTAGCCTTAAAAGTTATCTTTTCAAATGATTTTCAAAAAGATGTTTTAACCTTAAAATATTCTTTGTTTTTGTTTTTTTAATAAACTCTTGTTTTAAACTTCGTTTGTTTTTAAAACTATCTTCTATTTTTTTAAATATTCTTTTATAATATATATATATATATACCTGAGATTTAAAATCAAATTTATATATACATTCTAAAAATATATTTTTCTACTCTTCTTTATTTTAAAACATAGGAAAATTAGTTTATTTTACTGCAGAATCATTTCATCTTGTTTTCCTTTGAATACTATTTTCAAAACATATTTTACATTGTTTTTAACTAAGGGATGTCGACATCATTGGATACCCCATGTCGACATGGTGGCCGTTAAATTCAAAAGTTTCAATTTTCAAAAGAAGCGTCTATTCGTTTAAATCTCTTCACGAATAGTTATGACCGTTATCACAAATGGTTATGACCGTTACTGGTCTATAAATAGCCTTCACAAACTAATTTTTTAACTAACTAATTTCTTATTTTCTTCACTCCTTCTTCTCCACAAATCCATATTCTAAAATTTTCATATTTTTAAGATCGTGCCGAAATTCTGCCGAATTCTCAAGTGAATCAAATTAGAATCTCATTCTTGTTTGATTCTCTGCCCTCTCTCGAAGATCAAAGTGCTATTCAGAGTTATAGGATCAATTTGTAATCAAAAGTTTATCGAGTCTCTCTATAAGGTGTGGTTGTGCCTGGAAATCAATTGGGTAATCTTGTGGCCTGTAAATCAAGAGAGTTTGCCCCGGGCTCGAGAGATAGGAGGGCACCTCAAGGCCTTTAGAAATTGAGGATTGTAACCTCGACATTGGTATAATAAAAATATGTATGAGGTGTTTGCCTTAGTACAGGACTGGACGTAGGGTAACTCCGAACTAGTATAAAATCCGGTGTGTTCTTTCCTTTTACTGCTTTTTATTTACTTTCTGCATCTGTGTTTGATTCTGTGGTTGTTCTGTGATTAAGTTCTGCATTTGTTTATATCATAATTTTTAATTTAGTCCATATAAGTCTTAGAATCCATTAAACACTATTCACCCCCCCTCTAGTGTTAAATTAGCCTTAAGATCCTTAATCCGCACTCCCTTTCAAAACATTCATATTTACTTCTTTTACATTCAATTTGGTTTAACACATTTAATTCTAATTGATTGATATCTAATTGACTTCCATTCAATTATTCAATTCCCATTTTCATTAGCTTTTAATAAATTAACACTTACATCCATTATTCCATATCAATTCATTTACATTCGATTGATTAACATTCAATCCATATTTTATCTGCTGATTTATTTGATTAATATAATTCAGTTCATTAATTCAATTGCTAATTCATTTTACAACTAAAGTAGAATTTCATTATATAACTCAAGTTCATATTCATTTAATTACTTCATTTCATTAAGTCACTTTATCAATTCATTTTGATATCAAATTCAACTTCTTTCGACATTCCTTAAGTCAAATTCCATTACAAATTCCATTTGTTCAACTTAACTCAAGTTTCAACTTATGATCCAAATTCAGATTTGATTTCTTAACTTCCATATTTAGAAAATTCAAAATATTCTTCTAACTCATCATTTTATTTAACTTAAATTCAATTCGCAATTCAAATTTAAATTAGCTTTCTTAACATTCAAAAAATAGAAAATTTGTTTTAACTACTATCCTCAATTTATAAGTTATAAACTTATTTACTTAAGTTTTCATGAATACATACTTAAGTTTATTCACCTTCTACAAATTAAATTCATGGTTATATAATCGCTTTACAATCTTAAGTGTATATTCATTTTTATTTGATTCATTTCAAATATCAATTAGATTTATTTGACTTTTCTTTAATTAAACTTCAAATCATATATTTTATTACACTAACTCAAATTTATTTAACTTTACTTAAGTTAAATTTTTTTTCCACATTACAAGTCCAAAACTCATTTTACTTATATTTATCAATTTCAGCTTGGATTTTAAATTCAAATTTGTTTACCACAACAAAACTTAAATTTTTAATTTACTAATGGTAGCAAATCAATCACACAGAAACTCAAAAATGATACTGATAATGCTGTAGTCATCACCATTATTATTTTCCAGCAACGATAGTGAATTCAGTGCTTTATGTTCTTTTAAAATCCTTTTTATATAAATAAATCACATTTATAAATTTTTTACTTATATAATTTCACTGTTTCACTTCACTTATATGAGATTCATTTCAGATTTACTTATCTTATTTAGATTTATAATAGTATAATCTCTTTAAACTTTGAAAAACTACTGTCAAAATCAACGGGATTTAAACTCTCAAATTCTTAGTTTAAATCCATTTTTATTTATAACTCATATTTATAAATATACTCATGTAGTTTCATTTCTTATATATAACATTATTTCACAATTGTAAATCATACTAATTATAATTCCAAACTTTATAATTCATTTGCTTATATAATTTATTCTTTTACAATTGTTGCTTTATTTAGATTATTTGAACAACTTTTATTAACTTATATATATTTACATTTTCAAACAACCAGACAATCAATTTATATACATTATAATAATTTTTGAAAAATTATTCCTTTATATATAAAATATAATCGAGGTAAAATTATTACATTTACCTAATTTGAAATTAATACTATGTCGACTTGCCTCATTTACGTGTTTAGAAATCCCTATCGATAACGTTGCATCCCACATACCGGCCATAATTCAAAAACAACTCAATGGATAAGTAAACACAATAAAAAACATTTTTATATCACTAATAAATACGCGCTCATATATATAATACATCCAAACTCAATTTAGGGTGCTACTGACTCTATCTATACTGAGTACACACCAAAGCCTAGGAATATACTAAACATAAGCTCTGATACCACATGTGACGACCCGCAAATCCATTGTAACGACCCAAAATTTTAGTGATTTTATTTATTTAATTAATTGAAATTTTGTGAAATTTTAAACAATAAAATTTGAAATTAAAATTTATTATTTGGAATACATCTATTTAAACATAGCAACTGGTGAATTTTCAATTTATTTTATGGAAGTTTATTTTATTGTGTAATTTTATTTCAAAATAAATCAGTTAAAAATTGAGGATAATAAAACGTTTTCCAAACTTGAATATTTTTATATAATAAATTTCTAAATCATCTTCTGAGTAAGACATCGTCTTTCGTTTTTCCAAATTTGGACTCCTATTGCTCCGTTTATCTAAATTTTGACAAAATAGCAGCATTTTCGGTACCGATTATCGACTTTTGATCGGATGATCGTACCACTGATATCTGTATACCGTTTTGATCGTCTCGTCGTGCTGATCTCTGCAGTATATTCGTTTCTGTGTTCTGAAGTCCGGTACATAACGGAATCCATGAAAATGATACCGTATCAGGTACCGCCTTCAATGTCTATTCAAATTTCAAATGGCTGAGATAAACGGCCACTGTCATTTATTATTTGCAGTATTCAATGCTGTGACTGTTATTATTCCCTATATCACTTTATAGCCATTGTCCTTTGATTGTCTACCGTTGCTTTATTTATTCGTGAATTAAATTGGTAGTGTTCCATTCGTTTCAACTTTCAATATTATTGTTCATTTGCAACTTTCAACATTTATTTATTCGTGAATTCAAATCGGTTGTCCATTCGTTCCTGAATTATATTGTTCATCTTCAACTTAGTCCGCATTTCCATTTTTCACGTGAAAACAAAATCCTCCCTCTCCTTTTCATTCTCGCATCTCCTCACCCACTCTTTCGTGCGCCAAGAAACCGAACCCATGCTCCAACCCAAGCCTACCCTCCTCAAGCCGACCATCTCTCCATGCTCCGCCACCAAGCTTCTTCCTCCACCACCTCGACCTCAGTGCGCAGCCTCTCCACGCTCGGCCAGCAACCCAGTGCCAAGTCTCAACTCCTCCATGTCATCAAGGCCTTTCCCACTTTCGAACTGCTTATCCACATATTAACCGTGCCTTCCCCTGCCGAGCCGCTGCTGCCACCATCAAAGCCCTATTCGTAGCCGAATAACAATGCCTCCATTTGCCCTTGCCGTGAACAAGCACCATCTTCACCGATCTCGAACTTCCCTCCTCCAACCCGCTTCGGCTCTGACCCTGCCCCCTCTTTTTATATATACAGGTATATATATAATGGTATATATATGTATTTTGGCTAAAGTTTATATATTTGTTTGATTGTATAAGTTTAAAAACATATATGACTATATATATTAGTTTACAGGAGTCTTAGTATAGTTAATGGCATAAGATATATATATATATATATTAGTACATAGTTAAAGTGTATATTTTATGGTTAAAAATTTGTTTACAATGATGTATTTATATTAGTCTGCATATGTTCGAGAAGTTCAAATTGTATTATATTATATATATAGTTTATATGTTGCTATGCATAAGTTTTTATAGTACATAGTTATTAACTATTACGTAAATATACACTATGATGTACATACGTATTTGTAGTATATATATAGAATACATATATCTTCACGTGAATGTATTTATATGTAATTTTGCCTTTGTGTAAAGGTATCGGTTATTTGTTTATATATTGATTGTATATGGGTTTTTTCTATATGTTATTATATTTATAGTTTGTATATATATATTGCTCAGTTGATTTGTTAGAAGATTAATAGTATAATATATATTATAAAGGCAGTATTTTCGTTTGTTACAGCATGGATATAGTCTGAGCAGCTTATATATATGTATGTATGTATTTAGAATACCTTGCATGTATTTTACACCATATACCGATCTGCATATGCCTATTTGGTTACAATTGCAGGGTCTGCACATATAGTAGCCTGTCGTATATATATTAGTCATATACATTATGTTAATCTATATATTTGGTTATAAACGAAATATGCATTTTACTGTTATAGTCTGCATACTTGTTATATACAGAGATAAGTATATATATTTGCATGCATAGGTATGTTATTACATTTTATATACATATTGGTGGTTGAAATCTTTCGTGTCTGCATCTGTTTGCTCTACATATATAGTTTACTTTAGTCGTTTATGTCAAGTTTCATATATTTTTTCGTAATGCATATATATACAGATTTTGTTTAAATATGGTACAGTGATGATTGGCTTTTAAAGTGTACAAATATAGGTATATTTTGTTTGTATATATAAAACTGATTTTATTTGTGTATATATATAAGCATTGATTTTTTTTTAACCTTTGATTTTTAAATATGCATATTTAAGAACTATGATTTTTATTATATATATTTTATTATTCATCTTAAATTGAATATTGATTCTTGGAAAATAGTAATATATATTCTGCTATATCTAGAGGATTCTGATTTGTTCTCATCAATTCAAACTATCAGCCTTGTTCATCGAGTATATGTTCACCTCCCATTTGCTTTCAGATTTGTCATTTGGATTTGGTCGATTGTCCAGTTCAGGATTCAAATTCGTAACTTATTCTGATGTCAAACTCCTCTAACCTCTGAAGGTGAGTAATCACTCACAATTTAGCGTTCTTATATTTATTAAATTTGATTTCAATTGAAACGATAATTGAAATATGCTGCTGTAGTTATTTAAATTGTTATATATGCTATTATCTGTAACTGTTCACCTGTGGGATATGACACCATATCTTGTTATTTATATTATATTGTTATTGACGATATATGCCTGATGTTGTATCTTATATTATTATCTGTTATCACTCTGCAAGTTCCTTGCTAGTATAGAATTCACTATGGGTTGAAATGATACATACCCGAACGGACTTTAGAATAGGAGAAAATCATTATGGGTTGAAATGATAGACCCAAGCGATTTTCATTTGAATTGAATTTGGGATTGTGGGTCGAAATGATATCTACCTGTATATATTTAAATTGTAGATTGAAATGATAAATATCCGTACTACTTGACCATAGGATAGAAAATTATATACAGACACCGTTGGTCTATATGTAAATATTTTAAAGATGATTTCTATGGTTTTGGAAAGAAATATATGGTTTTAATAAATGTTGATTCTTAACTTATTATATATAAATGGTAATGATATATATATAGATTTAATAATAATATTTAATTTAATTAAGATTGATTTAATACATATAATATGGTTAAGCATTTAAATTTATGTTTCAAAATAGATTTCGGTAATAATTTGAATAAGTTAAGGTTGGGAAGATAATTTTATTTAATTAAACCGATTTGAAGCCTATTGAAATTGAGACTTAAGATATGATTTATAACTTGGGTTTCATTCAAGTAATTTAATGAATATTTCTTGTTTAAATAAATTTAAGGAAATATTTAGTAAAAATGTAATTTAAGGCTAGTTAAATGATATTGAATTTATTAATTGAATATTCCTGATTTAAAAAATAATGAAGTTAAATCAAGAGCTATATGAAACTGTTAAATTTAACTTTGAAAAGTTGAATATTTAGATTTGAAATATATTGAAAATTTAAATGGTATATTTAGAACTGAATTGAATTGATGAATTAGTTAAATGGATTAATTTAATTGGAATTTGGGTGGATGTGAATCGATTTGTGAAACTTGAGGAAATTATAAATACTTTACTTTTAAATTATTTAACCTATATATATATATACTATTTTGGAAAAATAGATATATTTGAAATGAAATGATATTTTGGTTTTGAAGTATAAATTAATTTGGAATGACCACGGTGTTATAGTGTATATTTCCATCTTGTAGATAGTTCCGCAGATCCTTAGAGGATGGTTATCCCAAACATCCTTTAAGTTACTTGTATTTCAGTTGATATTTCACTTGAGTTGGATTTATTGATATAACAATGTTAATCCTGACTCGAGTGTTTTGTGTTTTGCTTTATGCTCGGGTCAGACCGAGTGATACAGCATTTGAGACTCACCTTTGGAGTTTGGAGCTTCCTTTGGAGATCCAACTATCGCCTCAGCTTTCAGCTCTTCTAGTTGATTTGTTCAGAGAAGTCATCTGTTGTACTGGAGACTTCACTGCATTTGAGATATTCTGTTGTATTTTATTTCTAACTCTGATGTTTATATAGTAGCTTCATGAACTACTATTTTATCTATTCCGCTGCGTATTATTGTATTACTTTGTGTCTGTGATTGATTTATTTACTGTATATGCTGAGTTTTTCCAAATTTTAAATTAACAATCTGATATTTTGAGCAATTCAAGTTCGACATGTGCGGATACGAATGGTTCAAAATACCAGGTCGTTACATCTGTACCCTTTGAATCGACAATAACCCACGCATGTTCGATCCAAAAAGCACAGAATGATAGAAAGTCAAGAGATAGAAAGAAGAGAGAAGAAGAGAAGAGAAGAAAGAGAGAAAAAGAAAACCAAACGGAACAATAATAATACAAAATCTCACATCACAGCGGAATAACATATATTATGATTAATAATCTTCACAAAAGAGAAACTGTAATATCTTATACATACATCCATCAGAGTTGGACATTCAATCACTAATCATAAGCCTAAGCAGTTATAATAACCTTCCCTTACAATTGCTGATACTATAAACAATAATGCAGTGGGAAAATAAACATATACGGGAATACGATCTAAAGACTTCCAGCTCTTCTGTTGAAGAATCAAAGCACCAACTCTAAACCTAAAAATATACTCAGTCTGACACGAGCATTGAAAGGGAAGAATGCTCGGGTCAGTCTAGTAAACTAGCGTGAGAAAACACACTCAACTGAATTTATCAAATTACCAAAACTTTTCTTTTCAAAACAAAAATATCCCGTAAGACACGCCCACACATAAACACGGACATGTTAATACCTTACGATAACCAAAACCTTCATATGAAATTTTGTTATATTATAATAATGTCCATTATACAAATAATATTAAAATAGCCGAAATTGTTACATTAATTAAATTCCAACGTAAAGCCCAAAGTGGGTAATATAAAAAAAATTGTAGGCGTGTATCGAAGTTTAGATTTCCATACAAATGACCGGGTGAAGGGACTACCTTCCGATAGTACATCTCTAGAGGAATGTACCAAGGAACCATCACAAAGTTCCTCTACCAACATAAGACCAGCCTAGCTCTATAACTAGATAGTGCCGAATATGTCATCCCTTGGTCGTTACTGACCTTTCCGAGAGCCCTCATAGCATACATCTACAATAATTTACATCCTGAACGTCATAGCAGTAAGAAATATATCTAGATAGGGATGATCATATCCTAATTGGGAATGACCCACTTAACCTTGCCGCATCTAAACCTATTTCATTCATTTTTGGTTAAAGAGGCCAGAGGTAATGATTACCTTTCACATATTGTTAACTCCTCTTTTTGGAGCGACCTATAACTCTGCGACCTAGCACTCAGCATCCTAGCGACCTAAAGGTACCGGCTACCTAGCGACCTAACACACTCAGCAACCTAACGACCTAATTTCTCTAGCCACCTAACACACTCAGCGACCTAACGACCTAAAGTCTCTAGCGACCTAACACACACAGCGAGCTAACGACCTAAAGGATACATCGACCTAACTATTGAAAGAAGCTAGCGACCTAAAGCTCTAACGACCTAAAAGTTATCACGACTTAGCGACCTAAAGATGGAACAGTTCAACGACCTATAGCTCCAGCGACCTAATTGTCAACATGGGGCAACAGAAAGGCAATGCGAACTACGACCTACCTTAGGTCGCTCACGACCTATAACTTACTTCCCAGTTTAAACAAGCCAAGATAACTTCTTATGCCGCTTTTCCTAGGTCGCTCACGACCTACCACTTGTCACCTCATTCAGACAGAACAAATACAAAACTGCTAAGTCACAAACCATGCCCACTAGGTCGCCAACGACCTATGACCTACCTTAACCCGTTCACGACCTATGACTTGTCAAAATGTTAAAATGGTCAAGAGAAAAACATGTTAAGTCGTAAATCGTGCCTACTAGGTCGCCCACGACCTACGACCTACCCCGAGGTCGTTCACAACCTACGACCTAACTCCGAACTCTCCCTATAAATACCCTACCTACTCCAACTTCAAAAGGACTTTTGGATCAGTTCGGGAACGCCTATACTCTGCTGTTTTCTCGACTCATCCAACACTTCAAGCACTCCAAACACCGAAGACGCTTCAACGAACTTGAAGAGGAGATCAAACGCGTTCAACATGAATTCAAAAGCTTCTTCTCCATACAAGTTCTAGCTACTCGTCAATAGTGTGTTGTAATTGAAATGTATTGTAAAGAGTTGTAATCGAATCATTAATAAAGAAGATAAAGTGGATGTAGGCTTAATTTTGAGCCGAACCACTATAAAACTGATGTCTCTTTACTTTTTGTTATTTTCTGCTTATTTCTAGTTCCCGTACCAACGGGTGGTGCTTTCAAATAACTCATACACACACCGAGGTGTTAGCGTTGATTTTTTACGTTAACATTTTGGTGCTTTCACTGAGAACCCAACTCAGGGATATTTTCACCATTGCTTCACAAAGATTTGTTGAAAGAATCTCTCTGAAGACCAGAAGTCTATCTGAAATCATGGCTCCTAGAAGAAAGAGTAGGTCTACCAGATCCGGAAATGCTCATAAGGGGACCTCCGCTTCCCCAACAGCAAACCAGGAAACTCCTACCGTTGGAGTCACAAAGGCTGAATTAGACGATGTAGTATCGGGATTATACCAACAAATTGAAGCTCAAAACGCTTTGATGATGGACAGATTAAACGCTCTGCTTAGAGCAAATCAACGACCAGAAAACAATGAAACAACCTTTGCCGAAGGTGCTCATAATTTCCAAGAGAAAGGAATTCCTCAAAGAGCAACAGGCACCGCCGAAATGCCACCTTTCCAAGCTGAAGGTTCAAGGCCGCAGCCAACTTTTCGCGAACATTTGCCCAAGCAAACTTCCGAAAGACTAGCTGACGTCTGCCCGGCGATGCCTCTGAACAATGAGGAATACCTATCAGGGATGGTTCGTCGAATCATGAAAGTGAGCATGCAGAGGGAAGAAAATGAGAGCGACTAGGGATTTACTCCAAGCAAGACTCCGTTTACTTAAAGGATCCTGAAAGCAGAATTTCCAAAGAAATTTGTACCTCCTACTATCCTGGCCTATAGGGGAACAAGTGACCCTAATCATTTCCTATATAAGTATGACTGGCATATGACCGGTGCAAGGGCATCAGATGAGATTAAATGCCAATACTTTCTAGTGTACTTAGAAGGAGTGGCTCTACTTTGGTTCACAAAGCTACCAGTTCGGTCCGTAGATCAATTCTCCAACTTAACTCGAAAACTCAAAGATTATTTCAAGTTGTATGCTTCAAAAGCCAAAGACATAATGTCATTGTCCAGCCTCGAACAAAATCCTGGAGAGTCTATTAGATCTTTTTTGAACCGCTTCAACGTAGCCTTAGCCGAAGTAGACAACGCAGAGCCACGGATGATTTTGACTTACTTGATGCAGGTTATCAACAAATCAAGTGAATTTGGAAAATGGCTAAAAATGAAGGAGCCAAACTCACTTGATAAATTCTATAAGAAGGCCGACGAGTTTATGCGCTTGGAAAACCTTCCGGTATCAATAAAAGCAGAAGTGGCCGAGATTCTGAATAACAATGTTGCTTCTAATAATAGAGAATATGGAGGACAGAAGAGGGAAAATGATGATGGGAAAAGGCAGGGAAATGCGAAGAAAACTCGCCACTCCGAACCTTCGAATTTCACTCCCTTGACTGATACTCCAGAGAATATTTTCTTTGCAACTAAAGATACTGTTGAATATCCTAAACCACATAAGTTGAGACTTGGGAAAAATGCCACGCAGAGTGGAAGATTATGTAAGTTCCACAATCAGCCTGGCCATGACACTAATGATTGCCACCACTTGAAGGATCTGATTGAAGAGCTGTTGAAAGAGAATAAATTTCAACAATATGTCAAGAAAAATAGGAATGACCCATCCTCATCCACTCAGGGGCAACTAATTCCCGCTCATCAATATGGCTCAGGCAACAAAACTGCAGAGCAAGAATCAAAGAGGCTTGTCATTAATGTTGTCACAGGGGGTCCTCACACAGCGTCTGACCACACTCCATTCTGATTGGCATAAGGATCAGAAACAATGATTCCAGCGGAAATGGAAATTCAATCCCGAGATTCTGGAACAACAATCACTTGCATCCAATTTTTACTTAACAACATTGCTTAAATTTGTAAAATGATGATGGATGTATAACTCTTGTATTGTAAACCACTGAGGAATCAGTGTGAATCAATAATAAAGAACTATAAATCTTCTGTTCTCTAATACTATAAAATGCCTGTCTCATTTCGATATGCAAGTATCTTTAAAATATTGCTAAAATGTCGATTTAATATTACAGGCTATCAAAGCAAAGCTTACCTATTCAACACATCACAAGGCTCAGCGATTCCTACAAATCACTCAACAAACAAATGTCAAGTCACAAAAGTTCCAAAATTCAACTCTTACAAAAGAAGTGCTATTCACAAACAGTTGATGATTCCACCAAAGCGGGCACCTTCCTGACGAGAAGGTACCAGACCCTTGCTAACTAATCGCGATCGTTTAAGCAAATGAACATCCGATAAAGTAGCTTGCGTCTGCCCCGTGGATTCACTCAACGATAAAGTACACTCCTCTGGCAAAAAGCAAACAACTTGCAAAAGAATGGGACATGTATTCGAAGTGATAACAAGGAATCGCTAAGAAGCAGATGATGGAAGGACACAAGCAACAATGCTACTCCTCAGAGTCCACGTACTACTCTTCGGAGTCCAAATGCTACTCCTTAGAGTCCTTGTGCTCCTCTTTGGAGTCCAAATACAACTCTTCGGACCAAGAAAACCTCTTCGTAGGCAAAAAATTGCTTCGGAGGCACAAGCATTCTTCGGAGGCACACAAACGAAGACCTCTTCGTAGGCAAAAAATTGCTTCGGAGGCACAAGCCCTCTTCGGAGGCACACAAACGAAGACCTCTTCGTAGGCAAAAAATTGCTTCGGAGGCACAAGCCCTCTTTGGAGGCACACAAACGAAGACCTCTTCGTAGGCAAAAAATTGCTTCGGAGGCACAAGCCCTCTTCGGAGGCACACAAACGAAGACCTCTTCGTAGGCAAAAAAAATTGCTTCGGAGGCACAATCCCTCTTTGGAGGCACACAAACGAAGACCTCTTCGTAGGCAAAAAAAAATTGCTTCGAAGGCACAAGCCCTCTTCGGAGGCACACTTCACCAAGCTTGAAGTGCCAAACCAAAGCCCTCTAACGAGGCACAAGCCCTCTTCGGAGGCACACAAACGAAGCCCTCTTCGGAGGCACAACTCTTCGGAGGAGCCCTCTCCCGAGGCACAACAAAAAAGCCCTTCCCAAAGGCATATCAAACAAGCCCTCTTCAGAGGCACACTTTTAATCTCAACAGTGAAGTGCTAAACAAAGCCCTCTAACGAGGCACGTCCAATAGATCAAAACATTCTTTAGAAGCTCGCTTCACAGCGTAGGGGAATCCACTTTTCAACAAATAAAAGTGATCATACCTGAAAGTAGAAGTGTTCTTTAAAAAGAAAGAGAAAGAAAAACTTCTCCGATACAAAGCGTATTCTATTAAAAGCAGAATAATATTTCCTCAAAACGGAAGAATTATTCTCTAAAATAAGAGTACAAGTCTTTTCAGAATATTGCAGTAAGCCGTGGTATGGGGGCATATAGCTATATTAATAAAAACAACGCTCAAACATCACACCACGAGCTCACTGCAATATCATATAAAGTAAATAAAGAAACTTGTGCAAAAAACAAGGAATAAATGCATTCACACATATACTGACAAGAAATTGTACAAGTAAAAAGAACAATTGTATTCCATACTATAAAGTTTTTGTACATACGCAGGTTCCAAGCGGGGACCGGTACCCGCACAACCTCCGATCAATACATGCAAAAAACAAAAAACAAAATAAGAAGCGTAAAGTCCAGCTCATTACTCCTTCTTCCCGCCACCTTTAGAGCTCTTGCCCGGCTTAATGACTAGTTTCGGAATCCGGCGTGGACGGGTCGGGGAAGAAGGAGAAGAAGGTGTAGTCGGATCTTCTTCTACTTTGTCTTCACCAGCAGAAGCGCTTTTCTTCTTCTTCTTCGTAATCGCGTGCTTCCCCTTCTTCTTTGAAGAAGACTCACTGCCCGGAGTAATTAGCTCAGATAACTTCATGTCATCATCATGAGTTTGCTCCGGAGTCTTTTCACCTTCTCCAAGTTCCTTAGCCTTCTGCTCTTGCGAAGCAGGTGGATCATCCAAGCCTCGAAGGTCTTCTATTTGCTCTTCCTGCGACCCTGGCTGAGAAGCAGGAGTGACTTGAAGGGATGGAGGAGGAACAGCTGGAAGGGGAGAAGTTTGCGCAGCTCTTGGTACTTCCGCTACAGAAGAAAAGAAGTTAAAATCAGTATTCTCCGAAAAAAGAGAAGATATTGGTTCATCGAGACTTAAGTAATCAGCGAGAAATTCATCAAACTCAGGTGAAGCAAGCAAGTAATCCGCTTGACCTGGATCAACATCGAAGTTACCTGGAGAAGTCGGTTTAATCACTTCGATTTCAAAGTTTTCGGCTTCAATGTCATCCTGGGTCTTCTCCTCGGCTTGAACAGTGGGAGGCTCGGTAATTGCGTTTTTGACTTCAGCTTTTGTAGGAGGTGGAGAATAAGAACTAGAGTGAATAGTATCAGGGTCGACCGAAGCCGGAGGACGAGCGGGGTCGGTTAAAGGCGCTTTCTCCAAAGGCTCTCCTCCTGCTGCTTCGGCTTGCTCCCTAGCAAGCTGCTCTTTTCCCCTGGCAAGGGTGGTATGTGCCTCATCATCCAGATAGGTCGCCTCAAGATCCACTTCTGCATAGCCAGAACCTCCGAGCATATCAAGTATGGCTTCCCACACTTCAGCCAAAGTGATTTCATATGTCGGTCCCAAAAATGAGAGGCTCCCGCGCCCCAAGATGCTATGGATGTAAAAATAAAATAAAGTAGAGCTAATTTTGGCCTTCGTCGCCTCATGTGATTGCTCAGCCGCTTCTTTTCCAGCAATGGCTGTCTCTTTTCCGGCGATGGCCTCATCGCGCTCTTTTTCAACTTCAAAAAGTCGAGCTTTTAATCTTTCAATCTCCATGTCTTGGGAGCTAGTTTTTTCTCGCAACCGAGTAACATCAGTGCGGTAACTCTCAACAATTTTCTCCTGTGCCTCATATCTGGCCTCAGCGTCTCGTTGACTGGCATGAGCATCCCGTACTTGCTTTTGAAGTACCTCTTCCTTTTGGGTAAAAGAGGTGAAAGAGGCGGCAAGATCGTCTTCAAGTTTCTTGACTTTAGCCTTAAGTCTCTCATTATCATCAACGATGCTCTGCATTTCTGCATCGTGCTGGTTAAGGACTTTCTTCCATTCAGAATGATCATTTTCCATAGTTAACATGGCTTCAAGATTCATACGATTAACCCTTTGAAGCTCTTCAACAAGTTTTTGCCATCCAGACATTCTCTCGATGTCAAGCTTCACAGCATCGAGATTCCTTAGCATGGCCTGCTTATCGATGGGAACCAAATCCAAGTCAAAGCGCACTCCTTTTAAACACCAATTTGGGAATCGGCTTTGGAGTATAGGTGGAGCATCCCTGACTTGATACTGAGGCCTGTTAATAATTGTATGAATATTGGTTTTCTTGAGAGTAGGAGAACCAGATGGAATTTCTATAAAGATAGGAGCATCAGGCTTTTCAGAAATTGCAGACGCGTCACTAAGCTTGGCCCGTTTGCTTGGATTGCCGACGACGTGACTCTTCCCTTTATCATCATAAGATTTTCTTTTATGAGAGTCATCATCTCTCTGGGATGAATCATGTCGTTCATCTCCTCTCCTATGGTGCTCCTCATAGTCCCGCCTTTCACGAGCTTTTCTAGCGGCTCTTTATTCATCGGTTTCCCTATGGACAGGGAGATAGCACCTATAATCATAAGTGTCGCGGCTCCCATGGCGCTGGAAATTGTCATAGTACGAGCCACTTCGCCCCATCGGAGAATCTGAAAGTAAAAAAGGACAAGTCTTAAAAATCTTCAGAGTAAAGAAGCTAAGTGCGTATAAGTGCCAAAAAATCTAAGTGTGTGTGATGTTCAAGCTACACGTGTCAGACTACAAACCACTTTTTGATTGGGGAGTGATAACAGATTGTGAAGTAGGAGTCAACTTTTGAGTTGACGAAATTTACTGCAAGGTAGATGTCACCTCGACTACTGGAGATGTAACTTTAGTTGTAAAAGTGTCGTCTTTAAGGAGCTCCTGTGAAGTAATCATTAAATCACTCAATCCCTCAAAAGTATCATCTTCGTCATGCTTAGCGGGACTCTTTTTCTCAACTCCTTCATCGTCAGCTTCCCCGGAATGTTGAAGAATTTCCTCTTCTTCGATTACTGGGAGAAGTGCAAGTTTAGCGGATGACCGCGCAACATTAACGGGAGTAGAACACTTCACCAATGCATCCTCTACAGTAGGTTCTTCCGATGCAATTTCTTCTGCAGAAACTGGGGCATTTGATGTCTCCGCTTGAGAACCTGGGGCAGTTAATGTTTCGATCTCAGAACTAGAAATTTTGTGAATCTGAGTAGATCGAGAGGAGTGTAAAAGTCCGAATTGGTGAAGGAACTCGTCTTTCAGAAAAAATTTGACGCTTCTCTCTTCAGCCGCCACGGCACTCAACGTCTCAAAAGTTGGCTTATGGCCAAAATCTCTAGAAGGAGGAGGAAGTGCTACAAAAGTAAAGAATGAGGTTAAGTATTTGACAACTTGAACCTCGAAAAGCTCAGAAATGAAAAGAATGAAGATAAGCATTCTTACTTCCAACTCTCCAGACGACATAGAATCCCGGGGGGCATCTGACAAAGAAAAATTGACTTAAAAACCCGTGTGCACTCTCGGGCAAGTCTAGAATTAGCTTCCGATTCCGCGCGCTCCTCATAAGTAGAATAGAGGGAAGATCTTTATTCTTTGCGAATGTGCACAAGTAACAGATCTCTTCAAAACTTGGAAGACGGTCGAGCGTCCTCCTGAACAGCACACACAACCCCATCAAGATGGCATAACCATTGGGGTGTAGCTGGAATGGAGAGATAGTCAATCGAAGAAGAAGCTGTCGAAGAAAATCATTAAAGGGGGGAATAGCTCCACTTAAGCACATCTGACGATTAACTGCGACAAAACCAAGAGGTGGCCTGTCAGCAGTATCGTTTATTCCAGGAAATAAAGCGTCTGCTTCGGCAATACCGAACTGAATGCACAATTGGCTGAAAACTCTATGATTCAAGGAAGTCGGAGTTCTTTCCGGAGGATCAATCAACGAATTAGCAATTGGAAAGACTTCTCCAGCTGGTCCTGTTTCTTCTTGTTGAGAAGTCATTCTACATAAGGAACTGGATGTTCAAATATGAAGGTGCACGTTTCCTAAAAGTGTGAAGTGTTGTGCAAAACTAATAAAAGTAACAAGCAAATATAACTGAAATCAAATTAATTGACATTTGATAAATATAAAGTTTCAGGGCTTGTTATTTCAAGTTTAAGTACAGTGTTGATGCAAACAAATCAGCTTTAGTTGATTATTTTAGTTTTGCTTTAATACTTCACTTGAATTTGTTGATTCACAGCATTTCATTCATAAAGTTCATTTAAGTTAATTATTCTTTATCGACTAATCTGTCATTTGATGTGGGCAGTCAATGGTAGTATATTCGCCCTAGTTTTCTGCAAATGTTGTGTTTGACAGGTTGTTAGATTAAGAAATTAGTATAATTTGTAACAAAGTTCAAACAGTTCAAGCCCAAGCAGTTCAATCAAGTTCTACCCAAATTTTACAAGTCTTAGGTCGTCCAGCGACCTAGCATAGGTCGAAGCTTCCTTAGGTCACACTGTGCAAGTCAAAAGGTTCAAGGCAATGCAAATTTGTCCAAGTCCTAGCTCGACCGTGACCTAAAGCCTATGCCGCAAAAGTCATAGGTCGTTCGAATCTTAGCGCGACCTAAAAGTTAGGTTGTTAATTTGTTAAGTCGTTCTGATTGGAATTCATATGCAAATTTAACCAAGTCCTAGGTCGCTGGAATCCTAGCGCGACCTAAAATTTAAGTCGCAGACTTGAAAGATCCTTAGGTCGCGAGAATTCTTAGGTCGGCCAGGCTTCTTAGGTCGCGAAGGCTGCTAAGTCGCTCAGATTCACTAAATCGCTGACTTCCTCTCCACGCAATAGCTCACCATCTCATTAAAACTGTGACCCGATAACCCGTTATCACTCACGATGAAATCCATCATCCTCTTCGTAAAATTCATCATTCCTACATACCACCGAATCATCCAAAAATCGATTCAAAGCATCTCCGATCCATCATAGATTCAACTCATTGCTATGCTTTCGTGAATCACAACTAATGGCGATCAAAATCGACCACAACGTGACTCAAAAAATGAAGCACGACGTACAAAATTGGTCTGGGGTTCGGAGATGGAAATTCGTGGTTCGATGGTGATCGTGGGATGGATAGAGATTGAGTGTACTTACGTAATATGATAGCAGGGATGAATCATTGAATGATTAACCCAAATTCGCCTTTGAGATCACAAAGTTTTGTTAATGGCAAAGCGGGAAATCGAAGCAGTTAAGTGAGGAAGAAGCAACGACCTAACAAATTTATATGAGGCGAAAGGAGAAGGCGAATAGGCACGTGAGTTAGCATATGTTTTAGGTTGCTCATGACCTAGCAGAGTTAGATCAAAGCAAACGACCTATGACATAGGCCTGTACTTCGAGGGGCAAATGTTAACTCCTCTTTTTGGAGCGACCTACAACTCTGCGACCTAGCACTCAGCGACCTAGTGACCTAAAGGTACCAGCTACCTAGCGACCTAACACACTCAGCGACCTAACGACCTAAAGTCTCTAGCGACCTAACACACTCAGCGACCTAACGACCTAATGTCTCTAGCGACCTAACACACTCAGCGAGCTAACGACCTAAAGGATACAGCGACCTAACTATTGAAAGAAGCTAGCGACCTAAAGCTCTAACGACCTAAAAGTTATTGCGACTTAGCGACCTAAAGATGGAACAGTTCAATGACCTATAGCTCCAGCGACCTAACTGTCAACATGGAGCAACAGTAAACCACAGCAGAAAGGCAATGCGACCTACGACCTACCTTAGGTCGCTCACGACCTATAACTTACTGCCCAGTTTAAACAAGCCAAGATAACTTCTTATGCCGCTTTTCCTAGGTCACTCACGACCTACCACTTGTCACCTCATTCAGACAGAACAAATACAAAACTGCTAAGTCACAAACCATGCCCACTAGGTCGCCAACGACCTATGACCTACCTTAACCCGTTCACGACATATGACTTGTCAAAATGTTAAAATGGTCAAGAGCAAAACATGTTAAGTCGTAAATCGTGCCTACTAGGTCGCCCACGACCTACGATCTACCCCGAGGTCATTCACAACCTACGACCTAACTCCGAACTCTCCCTATAAATACCCCACCTACTCCAACTTCAAAAGGACTTTTGGATCAGTTCGGGAACGCCTATACTCTGCTGTTTTCTTGACTCATCCAACACTTCAAGCACTCCAAACACCAAAGACACTTCAACGAACTTCAAGAGGAGATCAAACGCGTTCAACATGAATTCAAAAGCTTCTTCTCCATACAAGTTCTAGCTACTCGTCAATAGTGAGTTGTAATTGAAGTGTATTGTAAAGAGCTGTAATCGAATCATTAATAAAGAAGATAAAGTGGATGTAGGCTTAATTTCGAGCCGAACCACTATAAAACTGCTGTCTCTTTACTTTTCTATTATTTTCTGCTTATTTCTAGTTCCCGTACCAACGGGTGGTGCTTTCACATAACTCATACACACACCGGGGTGTTAGCATTGATTTTTTACGTTAACACATATCACATATTACATCGTCTTTGAATGCCACATTGTCATTTCCGTTGACTACTAATTTCCTTCCACAAAAATACAACCCTTGAGCTCGTATGCCTTAAGGAGGGTGTTAAGCAAAAAGAAGTTTCCTTCTCCGCCACCACTGATGTATGTTTGTAAAAACTAATGTACGTAAACTTAGAAATGCAATGTCAAACATTCATCCATACAAGTTGTACAAGAACTGAACAAACCGAAGGTACTTTTCTACCACATCCTATAGGGAAATCCCTAGGATTAGTAGCGAATAGTCCTTGCATTAGATATTTTAGAACGAAGAGACTACTGCTACTAGATGTATATTGGGATTTTAACCCCAAACGATCAATAATCCTTCACTATGAAAATCCTAAATATCAATATCATCAACCAACTTACACAATCATCGCATATATGTTGGTAAGAAGTGGTTTTTAGATAAATCTGATCCCGGTCTCTTTGCACCAACAATGCAAAAATGTTTCGCAACCTCACAGAAACTAAGTCTCATAAACTTATCACGTCTCCAACTTTCAACATGCTATCCTTCAGTCAAGAAGGAAGCTCGATAGATTGGAGTAATCACTCCGCACTACACGAATCAACATTTTCAACATAAACGATAATCAAGCCAGCACGGTCAGTTACGTATTAAGTATACGACTATTTAGTTTCTACATCAAGTTGAGAAACTAAAATGGCAAAATTTGATATTCGGTTATTTAACTATCAAAGCAGCAATAAAATCTAGCACATAAGTAGTCATTGGGCCTTATTTTATGTAGCGACCCGGAATTTTCGACCCACAAAAATCGACAACTATAAGTTCACTGTATAACATGCCGAATATTCAAGTGCCGGAAATACCGATTTCTAGGGGTAAACAAGAAAGAGGTAAAAGAAAATATAACAACATGGAATCTCACAAACGCAGCAGAACAAAATATAATATATATAATAACAGATTTTATACAAAAGAATTTGTACCTGTTTCGTACTTAGAATCATCAGGGTACAACAATCAATACATCAATCTGGATAGTTATAATAACTTGTCCTCATACAGCGGAAATATAAATCAAGTACGAAAATACGTCTCTGTCATCCAGCTCGTCTCCTGAGCTCCATAGCATCCTATCCTAAATCCGTAATACACGGCTGATCCGAGCATTACAATAAAATAACATCTGAGTCAATGTGGAAAACCAGCATGAGAAAGCACACTCAATTTGAATGATTAAAGCTATCAAAATCCTTTGAAAAACAAAGGTATCTCGTAAGATCACGTCACACATAACCACGATGGGTTTTTCCCTTATGATAACCAAAACATTTTATAGAAAATCCAGTGATATTATAATAGTGTTTAAATACACATACTTATTCAAATAGTTAAAAAAATTACATTAACTAAATTCCAGCATACTAGGCTCCACAATCCATAAAGGCTCGTAGTGGAGAATGGATTCCATACGATGAATAGGCTACTAGGGTACCGCCCGTCACAGTATAACTCTAGAAAAATGTACCGAGGACCTCACCGGGATCCCTTTCCACACAAGACCTGCCTATCCCTAACCTGGATAGTACCAAATATGTTACCACCTCGGGTGTTCCCACCCTTAAAATTGCGCGCTCTCTCTTTTTCATGCATAACCATATCCATAATTTTTAATATATCCAAGGATATCTAGAAAAGTGATAACATACCCTAATTGGGTGCAACTCACTTAGCCTTGCGGCATCTCCCCTGTTTTACTCATTCTCGATTGATGAGGCTTGAGGCTAACGTTTACCTTTCAAGAATAATTCTACTTAGAATCCTCATCGTCCTCCAATGACGATGTTCTGATAGCATTCGTCCAAACAAGTTGTCCTAGGTCTAGACAAACCGAATCACCGTCTTTGCTATCCTCACAATTTCCATTCATAACGCTCAAATTAGATCGAAGTAGGTTTCGGATAATTAAATTCGATCTCGGTCTGTTCGAAACGATCAACGAATTTGGCCAATTTTGATAGTCTATTATTTATCTATCAATATAACATCCATAAGCAGTCACTAGGACCATATTATAATTTTTCAAAATTTATTTTCAAAATATCTTTATAATATATATATATATATATCCAAATCCCTTCCAATATTACAATATTTGAGACAACTCAAATATTTATTTCCATATCAGGATATTTCAAACCATTTTTTATTTCAACACTTAGAAAATATTTAAAAATATTTTTTTTTTCAAAACCCCTTAATTCTCAATACTTAGGAAAGTTCCATTTATTCCTCCTTCCTCAAAATCCTTCACAATTTATATTGTAAATTCCTTAACTCGTTTATAACGAATTCTATAAGTTCCAAAATTCCTTAATTAATTTCCTTTAATATTTCCAAAGTCAAAAACACTTGTCTATAATTCCAATATCCATTTATAACTTCTTTTATGAATACTAATTCATTTTTTCGAAGTTACCATATTCAACATTTTTGAAATTCCATTTCCTCCAAATCCCTTATAAAATTCCTCTTATCCAAAACATATCCATTTTATAAACCCCGTTTACGAGTCTCGAGAGAATTTATAAATAAGATTTTAATCACTTCAAAACTCTATATATAAATATATGATAAGTATCTTAAAAAAAATTATTTTTAAAAACATATTTAAGTAATTATTTAAAATGTTAAACATTTTGAATAAACATCGATAGCTCATCTTTAATTTATTTTCAAAATAAAACCAATCGATTTACAAAGCTTATTATAAAAATGTGAATTCATTCCAATAAACATTAAATATTTGTATAATCCACTTCCCAAAATATTTCAATACTAAATAGCTTAATTATAGTTTATTAAATAGAAACCCAAATTTAAAACAATATTAATTTCTCAACAAAATCTATTTTAAAAATCCAATATTGCCTATTCCAATTTATAAATCCCTCTCGATTCATAACACATCTACCACATCTCAATTTCATAATCATCCTCATATTCAAAAATAGATTCCACAATTATTCCCAAACCGACTTCCATAACTCGGTATAAATTCACATTGTAAATTTATATTTCCAATTTATCAACTTATATTCTTTTCCCTTATTTATAAACAACGTTTGTAAATTTAGAACCCGTTTGAGTTTCACTTGTTTATAAACTAATCACATTTATAAAATCTCATTTTGTAAATCCATTCCTCTAAAAATCCCATTAATTTTTAAAATGTATATTTAATATCGATTTCAACTTCTTTTCCACCAATCCAGAAATATCACTTAAAATCCACTGTCAAAAATCCTTTACATAATTTATTTTTAAATCTCTACTTAAAACAATTTTTGAATAGTTAAGTACGACTCCAAATCAATTTATTGTTTTATCCAAATCAATTTTTCTTTAAAATAATCCAAATTCCAATGTAAATATTTTTATATCTAAAATCTCCTTTTAATTTCGTCAAAATCAAAAATAATATTTATGGTATTTAAAATACCAAAATTAAGACCAGTGCTACTATAACATCCAATAATTCAAGTCACCATAATCTATATCAAATTATTTACACAAATCATATATCACTATATATGAAATTTAAAATCAACATTTTTGAGGAATCTAGTTGGATCCCTCCAACCTGTTTTTCTACATCCACAGATGTTAATACAACATAAAAATATCAATCCCACTTCGAGGGGGATATTGCAGTAATATAGGGTCATCTGCTATTATGCGGATTGCATAGGGTCTCATCCGCTCCAACGGCGGGAAAAATATCTAACTACTAATATATGTACTACTATATGTAGTATAACATCCCAACTGATAAAAATTAATAAATTTAACCAAGCATCCAATAATTAATTCTAACTATTTTAAAATAACACCAATTATCCAAATGAGTGAGATTCACTCACCTTTGATTTGTAACGCCCCACTCCGAGACCCACATTAGCAAAGAGTATTACAAGGTAATACCGTCAGCTAATACGAAGAATATAGTTGGATAGGAGCGACCATCGTAGCCTTGTCTTAACTATCTACTGAATACATCGATAAATGTAGCTTATAATTTTTTTTCTCATGTGGATCGACATATCCAATAGATATTTAATACAAAACTATAATGGCTATAAGATCTAACAGAACAAAATATAACAACTCAAATGTAAAACACATCACATACATATACGAACAAAATTCATTTTCTCCATATTTACTCATAAGAAATGTATGAAAACTTGTTTACATACAAAATAAAACATTTTCTATCATATAAAAAGATTAATTTGTATTTTTAAAACATTTTTATTATTAAATTTCTTTATTTCATAAAAATGCACAATCTTCACAATAAAGGCACAAAACCCTATTTTAACTTCTAAAATTTCACAAAAATATTTTTCTTGCTTAGAAAAATATAACTAACCATTCTAAACTCAAATTTATAATTTCATTTTAAAAACAATTTTCAACCTTTTTATTTGAATAGACAGCCTTTAAAAATCAAATACTTATTGTAGTATAATTATTTTTGGAATTAGAGTAAGGAACAACTCTAATTTAATTTACTTTAAATTTAAAGTAAAGAGGATTGAATTGAAAATTTAAGTAAGAGACTAAAACAAAAATATTCAAGTATTGAAGTTTGAGTTTTGTGTAAAAAAAATAGGATTTGAGTGAAAACTCTTATAACAAATTTTTGAGAAAATTTCTTGTAATCCATTCTTGTATGTCTTGCCTTAGTGTGATTCTTGTGATGACTTACATTCATGCAGTCATGTGTTATAGTGGTAGCTTGAAATACCACCTATCTTTTGTTGAATCCTCTTTTAATGATTGTTCTTATTTGTGTTACTCCTTTAAAGGAGTTAAGTGCATTTAGTATATTTGGAAAGTTGGCTCCTAGTTCTGTAGGATCATCTACTATTACTGAACGCCTTGCTTCGATTGTTTTCATGCATCGTTTTCTTTTCAGTTTTGGGTATTCATGATATGTTCCTGGTTACCCAATTTCGTTGTATCTTCAAGATTTAATCTCGATTGTTAATTCTCTTATGTTGCATGATCCCGAGTCTCACCAACTTGTGTATTGTGCCGAATTCTATTCGTGTAGTTATTTCGAAGATAAAACACCTTCGAAATAAGAATGTTCCGCTTACGAAATTCTATGGTCCGCTAATCCTAGGTATTGTACCTGGGAAACCGTAGGATTTGCCGAGCAATCTTGTCTTGATCCTTTCATCCTCTGTTGATGGTGAATATCTATGATCCTATCTTTTGATTTAAATCTTGTTGTGATGAAATAGATATTATAGATAACTTCCATTATAGAAATTACGTGGACGCAATTTTGTTAAGGTGGAAAGTCTGTAACAACCCTGATTTTGGAGATTACCTGTAAATATTAAATTATAACGGTAGTTATAATTTAATATTGTGAATTAAAATAAAATTGGAGAAATTAAATTGTTTATTTGGAACAAACAATGAATTTTGGAATAAAATGAGAAAATAAAGTTTGAAACTTTATTTTATTTGGTTGGATTAATAATAAATGGAAAATATTTTTTATTTAGGGAAAATGCAATAATTTTATTAATTATTGCCAATTACTTCTTTTAATAATTTTAAAGGAAGTATTTGATTTTTAAAGGCTGTTTATTCAAATAAAAAGGTTGAAAATTATTTTTTAAATGAGTTTTAATTATAAATTTGAGTTTAGAATGGTTAGTTATATTTTTATAAGCAAGAAAAATATTTTTGTGAAATTTTAGAAGTTAAAAATAGGGTTTTGTGCCTTTATTGTGAAGATTGTGCATTTTTATGAAATAAAGGAATTTAATAATAAAAATGTTTTAAAAATACAAATTAATCTTTTTATATGATAGAAAATGTTTTATTTTGTATGTAAACAAGTTTTCATACATTTCTTATGAGTAAATATGGAGAAAATGAATTTTGTTTGTATATATGTGATATATGCACATATATTGTTAAGTGTTGATCAATTAAACTTTAGGCCAATTTATTTTCTTTTATTATTAAACTCATTTGGCCCATTATCCCTTAACCTAGTAAGAAAGTGAGAAAATGAATTAGCGGTACGTTCATTTTCTTTATCTCAACTCCTTCCTCCTTCAGCCTAAAAAATAAAAAAAAGGCACTAAACTCACCTCCATCAAATTAAAATCCAAACAATTTCTTCATTTAATTCAAATAAATCAAAGTCTTCTTGCAATCTAGAGACAAACCAAAGGTAATCAACTCCAAAACCCTATAATTTCAGCAAAATCGTAATTTCAAAATTAGGTTTTCTAATTTATTGTTGAATTCCTATTGCATGTCTTTTTCTTTTGTTCTATAGGTTCCTAGAGGCTAGGGTCAAGCAAAATCCTTCCACTTTCTTCAATTCTCCAAAGTTTGGTCTTCATATTTGCAAGGTGTTACAAAACTCACAAAAACTAGCTGAGCCAAGCTCAAAATCACCAAAATTGCTTTGTAATTCGTTTTTACTTTCAATTTTGTTTCTGTGTCAAAACCTTCTCTGGTTGCTACTTTGAATGCTTGTAACTTTTGATTCCGGCAACGAAATGCTGTCGGATTTATTACATTTGATAGCTTGCATGTTGAAATTCATTTCTGAAAATTTTGGTTGAATAATATGATAATTTGTGTGTTCAAATCGTCGCTGTAAAATCAGTGCACAGCCTGGAAATATCCTATGCACAATTTTGTTTTCTGAGATGTTGCAAACATGGCCTGAGTCCATGTTTGAGACATCATATCTCTTTCAATTCTTAATCAAATTTAATGATTCTTTTTTTGTTTGACATCTTAAGTTTTCTACTTTATGTACACCAAATTTCAGGTCATTTTGACATAAATAGCTTATACAAATCTGCTGTCAAACATTGACCTGAACCATGTTTTTGCCCAGAGTTCAATAGTGAAAACACTGTGGGTTCAACTTTTAGACATCATAGCTTTCTCATATTTTATCCAAATTGCATCATTCTTTTTTTAGTTGAAAGAGGAAGTTTTCTACAGCATACATACCCATTTTGAGCTCAATAAAATTCTATTTGATCCCCTGTTTCATGCCTGGAAGTTGAGTCCAGGAGGGTTTTAGGTCTGCACATTTGTGTTTTTGAACTGTTGCAAACATGCCCTGAGTCCATGTTTGAGACAGCATAACTCATTCGTTTTAAATTGGATTTGAGTGAATCTTTTTGCAGATTGAATCAGGAGTGTTGATTTATAGTTCTGCAAATTTTCATAACAATCTGCATTGATTTGCTATTTCAAAATGGCTGTCGAACTTGAACACACAGCCTGCTGAAATTCAGTGATTTTACCTTGTTTTGGTCCGACTTTGAAACGACACAGATTTTTCGTTTCAAATCGGATTTCAATGATTCTTTTTGCAGATTGAATTAGGAATGTTGAAATACATTCCTGCCAAATTTCATCTCATTTGGACTCGGTTTTTAGGTCCAAACCTGCTGTCGAACTAGTGATCACAACTTGATTTTTTCCCGAATTTTTGAGTTTTCTCTCTGGATTTCGTGCACGGGTTTTATAAAGCATTAAAAAGTGTTTTTCAAGCAAATTGACATTTGAAATTATTATTTAATATAATTTTTAAGTATTAAATTAATTACTCCATAATAGAAGAATTTCAAAGGCAATTTCTAAAACGATTTTGAAGTGTTCCTAAAACTCGTTTTCTTCAACCTAATTTCTATATAAAACACACAATTTTGCACTTCGAGCGAAGAGGGAGGAGAATTAAATGATTTGATAAAACGCGTGCTATGAACACGTGCGTTTATCCTTTCAGTTAATTCCTAATCTATTCGTTTGATCGTTTTGACCTTCGGGTCTGGTTTACCGATAAGATGATGTAAACTTTGTACTGCTTTAAGTATGGAATTGACTAACGGTTAGTAAACCGTTTAGTGCAAACGTGTGGTATGGGACACACGTTAACACTTTTCGGGTTCCTTTTCGAGAGTTTGTGACACATATTGCCAGTTAGTGGTGTCCAGTACTAGGCCTCCGGACCTTCGCCACTACAGTTTGTTGCTTTCGGGTTTGTGCCTTCGGGTTTGTTGCCTTCAGGTTTATTGCCCTATAGTATCGCTTTTGGAGTTGGTCCTTCGTCACCGCTCGAGAGATACTTAGGTCTGTCGCCTTCGGGCTTGTGGATCCTTGTTTATACAGTACTGAGCACGTGCATCTTTTGTTTCATTGATATTTATATTTCCCTTCGTATCCTACGTCATTTCGATTCCAACGCCACTGATTTTGTGATTTTTGAACCTCGTATGCAAATTTATTAAATTTAGTTAGCTATCAAAAATTTCAAATTCTAATTTAAATAACTAATTGTATAATTAAATTGGCTATAGTATTTTTCCCTTCACTGCTGAACACCTCTGGTCACCACCATCCTCATCTTACTGCCACTCACGTGCGCATGCCTTCCAGTTGCCTGCGTGCGACACCCCGATGGAATCCCCCTACATCTAGCAGCCCCAAAACCCTAGACACACGAACCCACTGCTCTGTCCTCCGCCTGTGCCCCTCGATCCCACAACAATCGCGAGTTCCGGCCTTACGCCTCCACCAGATCGAGCGCCTCCCTCAGGCGAACTCCACATGCCATAATCCAAAGTCGAACGTGCCTAGTTCCACGTGCGTGCACAAACCCATGCTCAAACCGCTGTCATCGCTGCAGATCGCTCAGTTCACCGCAATTTCCATTGCACGATTGATTTTTTTTCGTTTGAGATCTGTTTTTACGAATAAGCTCTAGTTTTAAAGAAGTGGTGATGGATGCGATTTAAACAAGACAAGGAAGGTAGGTCGGCGTGCACAGGTTAGGGTGGCTTGAATTAAAAGAATGTGGGATGAAAGTTAAATCGATAAAAATATATGCTATTTAATTTCATAATATCTAGATATTTATTTTGAATCCCTATCGAGGCATGCCGCCTGGCGTTATCTAATGTTATACCTCTATTCCGAACGCAATGGAACAAGTTTCGAGGCCGATCGTATGGAGAAGATAGCTTTTTAAATTGACTATTTAAATTAAATTCGATTTAAATTGTTCCACGCGTTTTCAGATCGTACGACCAACCTCTAAACCCAATGCTATGAAATTTGAAATCCGATAATAATACACTATTACGGATCTAATGGAACTGGTTTTGTCAAATTCCGAGACTATGCCCTAAATCGCTATTTTAACGCGTCGACTAAATTGACGATTTCCAATTATTACGAAATCGCTTAAAATTTCAGTTTTAAAATCTTACTAACTAAATTATAATCTCAAATCCAATATTTAAGACCATTTAAATATTCCAAATTAAACATCGAAAAATCCAGGTCGTTACATTCCTCCCCCTTAAAAGAATTTCATCCTCGAAATTGCTAAGGTAGGAAAAACGCTCCAAACCCATTAGCTTATCAAAACCTACTTAATTAAAACTCAATATTCAATTTTCTAAATCCTTTAGTTTCATCCAAACATTTAGTTTCCATTTCTGATTCATAACCCTTTCTTTTAATTTCAATTCAAAAATCAACCTTTTTAAGTTAACAAAAAAAAAATCCAAAAATTTTAAAATTTTCTAACACCCTAAATTTCCAAAAAAATTTGGCAGAGCCTCCTTTGTACGGAGAGCCTTTTTCAATGTGACAGAAATGATAAGAATATATACATCGACTCACACGGTTGGAAAACACAATATATAACAATACTTATATCTTTGTAGTATTTAATCCGAAAATGTACCTTATATTAGCATTTTTAAGCGAGCGACTTATTTTATATGCAATTTGCGCAATCAAACTTAAGAAAAACAGCTCCATGTACTTGTACTTACTCAATTTTAAACACGTTAGTACCAAAACATGAAATTTTAATAACACTTCATTTATTTAGCTAGTTAAACACATAAATTCCATAAACAATGCATTCTAGCATATAATCATAAACAATTATAAGGTTCCGGTACTAATTTAATTACTTTCAATCGATCCATATACTTTTTCATTCAATTCGAAATGATTTACAACCCAATTATTTGCATTCAATCCATATTTATACCAAACAAACTCATATCCATTCCAAATTGATTTCAAAATCAATTTATTCACTTCCCATTTATTCACAGAATTTTATTTACTTCCATTTATGTCAAACTACAATTTTTCTATGCAAATTCGACGATATTCATTTAATAAAATAACCATTTCAGCTTATAGCTATTTTAAATTGATTCCAAATCAATTTATATTTGATTCTATTATATTTCAAATTGATTCTCAATCAATTCATTTACATTCCATTCATATCCACATTCATTATATTCAAATCCATTTTATTAAGCTCGGAATCATTCCATGCTAATTGATTTATGAATCATTTCATACATTTATTTAAGCCAAGCTTCCATCCAAAATTATTGACTTAAGTTAATTCATTTGCTCCCAATTAATTCAACTCTATAACTTAAGTTTGTTTCCCTTGCCATCAAATTCCAATTCGAATTTTTGATTTTATTTTTATTCAATCAAATTCCATTCCATTTACCGATTAATTTAATTAGTTCATCCACTTAACCCACTTCAAACTTAACTTCAAGCTCGAATTCATTTTAAACAATATCCAAGGCCATATTCAATTTATTTACACTTAAATTGGATTTATTTATAACTCAAGTTCCACATTTCAATTTATTCAATTCGATTCAACCCAAATCCCATTTCAATATCCGATTCACTATTTAATTCTTCTAATTGGTTTGCTTTCATTTTATATCTCACAATTGGATTTTTATTTCAAAAATCATTCTATTTAATCCACTTGAGTTCACATTCACTTTGTAATTCAAGTTTGAACTTTTATTTCTTCACCAAAATATCGAACCATTTTTATTTTTGGTTTTCTATTCCACCTTTCAATTTTTTTATAAGCTATATAAACTTATTTATTCACCATTCCATAAATTTTCCTTTAAATTTTATTCCATTCAAATCACTAGAAATTTAATTTCTAAAATTTAATTTCTTCAACTCAACTTAAGTTAAATTCCATTTTAACTTTCTTAATTTAAATTTTATTTTCCAAAATTCAATTTTCACGCTTCTTTCCTTATAAATATCATCCTTCACCTATAAGTTTTAAAATTTTATTTCCTGGTATTGCCTAAAACATTTAAATAAGGATCCCAGAATTCAAATACCCGGTTTCACTTCAAATCAATTTGAAACCAATATATATCATTTTGGTTTTAACAAACCATTTCTTTGAAATTTTCAAGTCAAGCTGATTTTTTCTGAAACAATTCCTTTTGGAGTTTCTAAATACAACGCCTATTTTCAAAAAAAAAAACTCCATAATAAATTACTACAGTAGCAATCAGTCACTTAGAAACTCGAAAATGAATACTGATGATGCTACGCAGTCATCATCCGGATTATTTTCCAACGACCGGATTGAGTTCAGTGCTTTTATCACTTCAAAATCCATTTAAAACCATTTTCTATTCAAAATCAATTCATAATAATATTACCATTCAAAATATTTCCAAACTAACACCAACTTCACTTCCATAACTTTATGAAAATATATTTTCAAATCTTCCGAGATTTAAATTTCTGAATTCTAATCCATTTTTTGTTATAACTCACTTGTATAAATCATACTTATATACTTTACATTTGGTTATACAACCCATTTTTATTTTATAATCTTATTTTGATTATAACATCCAAACACGTCAATTTATAATATAATAATTTTAGAAAATTATTTCTTTTATATCAAAATATAGTTTGGGTAAAATTATTTCATTTACCCGCTTCAAATCAATATTATGTCTCTTTACCATGTTTAAGTGTTTAGAAACTCCTATCGATTTAGTGGCGTCCCACTACTCGACCAGAATTTATATGCCACTCAACAAATAAATTAACACAATATAAAACAATTTATATTCACTAACAAATACGCGCTCATATCTATTAATACACTCAAACTCATTCTAGAATACTACTGACCCTATCTCAAATGAGTAATCCCAACCAAAGCCAAGGTTCTCGCTTAACCTTCGGCTTTGATACCAAGTGCCGCGACCCGGGATTTTCAACCCTCGAAAATCCGACATCAATATGTTTACTGTATAACATGCTGAATATTCAAGTGCCGGAAATACCAATTTCTAGGGGTAAAGAAGAAAGAGGTAGAAGAAAATAGAACAACACAGAATCTCACAAACGCAGCGGAACAAAATATAATATATAATAACATATTTTTATACAAACGAATCTGTAACTGTTTTATACTTACAATCATCAGGTTACAACAATCAATACATCAATTTGGACAGTTATAATAACTTGTCCTCATACAGTGGAAATATAAATCAAGTACAGAAATACCTCTCTATCATCCAGCTCGTCTCCTGAGCTCCATAACATCCTATCCTGAATCTGTAATACACGGTCTGACCCGAGCATTACAATAAAATAACATCCGAGTTAATCTGGAAAACTAGCATGAGAAAGCACACTCAATTTGAATTATTAAAGTTATCAAAATCTTTTGAAAAACAAAGATATCTCGTAAGACCACGTCACACATAAACACGATGGGTTTTTTCCTTACGATAACCAAAACGTTTTATAGAAAATCCAGTGATATTATAATAGTGTCTAAATACAAATACTTATTCAAATAGTTAAAATTGTTACATTAATTAAATTCTAGCATACTAGGCTCTACTATCAAAATAGTAAAGGCTCGTAGTGGTGAATGGATTCCATACGATGAATAAGCTACTGGGGTACAACCCGTCATAGTACAACTCTAGAAAAATGTACTGATGTGACGACCGCCCATAACCCCTGCACTAAACCTAGAAATAGTGCGCTGTAAAGTGTGCCAGGCAGCCATGGATGATTGCCAAGGTAAAATTAAAACAGCAGAATCTATCGTATTACTCAGAGCGCATGGATAAAATACAATAGAGAATATATATAGTGAAGCTTCACAGAATAGAATCTCATCATATAAAACTTCATAATAGTTGAATACAACATCTGAATAGTCAATACATCAAGCCTCACTACATATCACTCAGAGAATTATACAAGCAGTGGAACATCCAGTACATATAGTAAGAAAATAATATGCAAGCCTCCAGCTCGTCTTCGTCATCAGCATCGTTGGAAGCAAGAACAGCACCTGTCACCTGCTACCTAGTCTGCCCGTCCCAAAATGGACGAACATCCCAAGACAATAAGAATTAAAATATAAAGCCTTGAGTCAGAAAACAGTCTTAGTGAGCGGTAAATTAACTAACAACATACCAAAAGAGGATAAAGGAAAAGGAATAGGAATCCAACTCTCCCACTCCACCTCTTTCTACAGTGATAGGCCCCAGACATACACTAAGCAGAAGCAAACATGGCAAAGCAAACAATTTAAAGTAAATCAATTATCACTCGAGTCAAGGGCGATGTTTCCCAAGTACAAACCCCCAAGGCCTAAACCAAGATCAGATAAGCACCCAGAAAATACTGCTCTTGAGACCGAATGACGATACAACCAAACATCCATGACTCTGGCTATCACTGTTATCATTGCTTCGACACCACCGTTAATTGAATGACCGGCACATTCTTTCAGCCGTCCGTCAAGGGCTAATGGAAACCCCGATTCTAGACATAACTCTGCACGTCGTCGCAGCCCGTGCCTAGGACTATCGAATCTGCCCAGAGTACTTGACTACCACTCAGTAGTCTTTAGGGACTATCGAATCTGCCCAGCGTACTCTTGCTTTGAGCATGCTAGAACCTTCAACAACGATGAAATCTCAGCCTTCTAGTCATCCTCCTCGACGACTATTTCCATACTAGCTCAAGCGCCTCTCGAGCAAACCATTATCCTCAAACCCGAACCATTTCACCGAGTTATCAACATGCTTGGGATGATCCCGTCTGGATTAAACCAAGGCTATCTCATTCATCATCATCATCAAATCTATCCATATGAGCTTCATCATCCGCCACATATGCCACGAGCAGCTTTTCCAATTCAAGAGCCTTTCCCTTAGCTTTTGAATCATCTTCGACCGTCTTGTCTAAATCAAATCATCAATCAACTAATTCATAACAATCAACCAAGTCAATCATTAATCCAAGTAATCAAACATTCAAACATGATCTAAATAACAAGTATAACAATAATGGCAATTTCGTAAATAAAGAGTCTAAATCTAACAAGCATGAATCATGAGTAATATCTCTACAACTTGATGAATGAACTTGCATAGATTAACATGTAGTAAAATGGATGTCAAATCATCATGAACAATGGATCTATACTTAAGTTTACAGAAATGCATGGAAATCACTACTTTAACACAAAATCAAGCCAACGATCCGATATACTCCTTTGGATCCGTGTGAGAGATAATCACCACTCACCGAATCACCTAAACACCCCAAAAGCAACACACTTCAGATCTGGACAGCGAAGGATCTAACTCGATCTATCACAAATCCACTTCAAACGATGAAATCTCTCTTCGATGGATGTAGATCTTCAATCTAAGCTCTTGGGTCTTCGATTCGATCTTCGATTTGGATGGAAGGAAGCACAAGATTAAAGTGGAGAAAAGAAGTGAAGAAGTGTTGAACTCGATCTCTCAAAATAGCAGCACTTCGTCGCTTCAAAATCCGGGTCCCAAAAAGTGAAGAAATGGACGTGTATTTATAGGCAGTTTTCCTTAGGTCGTCCGCCCCCTTAGGTCGTCCACGACCTAACAACCCCAACCTACGACCTAACAGATCTATGCATCCACGACCTACGACCTAACGCATGTGTGCGACCTAACAGCTTAGCCCTTACGCGACCTAACATAAGTCGCGACCTAACTGAGATGCCGACCTAACACACATGCGACCTAACACACACGCGACCTAACTGTACTCACGGCCTAGCGACCTAACTGTACTCAGCAATCCACCTTAGGTCGCTTACGACCTAACTTCAACACGAGGTCTCATGACCTAACTATAACGACTTAACGCTACACGACCTAACAACTTAACTAGAATACGACTTAACATCCACGCGACCTAACGACTCAACCCACTTATCTCCTTAACTCGTCCACGACCTAACCTTCTTAGGTCGTTAACTCGCTTAGTTCCTTAGGTCGCTAACTCCTAGGTCGCCAATTTCCTTAGGTTGCCAAATAATGTAGGTTGCTAACCCTTAGGTCGTTCACTCTCTTAGGTCGCTCTAACCTCTTAAGTCGCTCATCCGACCTAACCTACCCCACGACCTAAGCCACCACACGACTCATCTCCTATACGACCTATCCCAAAATCCTTAGGTCGCCAACTTCCTTAGGTCGCTCCACTTTCTTAGGTCGTCTACTCCGACCTAACTACTATACGACCTAGGACTTAGACTATGGACGACTTATCAACAATGCGACCTAATGACAACTGTTTTACGATGTTTCGATCCGTAAAAATACGGGTCGTTACATTCTCTCCCCCTTAGGAATTTCTCCCCCGAAATTCCAAATAAACAAGAGCAAACAAAGACTATTCTGCATGCCTACCATCCATAGCAATCAACAAACCATGCATCCAATTACTAGCCTAGCATGCAGAATTCTAAGACTAGAACAAGTTACAATGTCGTGAGATGACACGATATCTTATGGCTATACCTTGAAGAGTTCAGGATGAGCTGCCTTCATCCTCTCTTCCACCTCCCATGTACAGTCGTTATCATCATCACTCCATTGTATCTTGAGCAACCTAACCACCTTCCTCCTAAGCTGTTTCGTGTCGGTTTCCACAACACGAAGCGGCTTACGAGGTCTCTTATCGACTGGATCAACTTCGAAATCTTCACAACTATCAGCAGGAACCACTGTATTCGAGTCGTGCACATACTTCCGTAGATACGATATATGAAAAACATTGTGCACACCCGACATCTTTTCTGGTAACTCCAATCTATAGGCGAGCTTTCCAATTCGCTCGATGATCAGGAATGGTCCGACAAATCTCGGAGTCAATTTTCCTTTCTTCCCGAATCGAATAACATTCTTCAGTGGAGAAATCTTCACAAAAACCATATCACCTACGTCGAATTCCAAATCCTTACGACGCTTATCGGCATAACTTTTATGACGGTCTTGGGCTGCCTTCATTCGTTGCCGAATGATCTCTATGCAATCCGAAGTCTGTCGAATCATCTCTGGCCCAAGTATCAACTTTTCTCCTGTTTCTAACCAACATGTCAGAGAGTTACACGGTCTTCCATACAATGCCTCATACGGTGCCATACCAATGCTTGACTGGTAACTGTTATTATATGAAAATTCCACCAAATGAAGGTGATCTTCCCATGATCCTCCAAAATCTAAAACACAAGCTCTAAGGAGATCTTCCAAAACTCGGTTGACTCTCTCGGTCTGACCATCTGTTTGAGGGTGATAAGCTGTACTCAAACACAACTCGGTTCCCAAAACTTCCTGGAAGCTCTTCCAAAATCCACTAGTGAACAATGGGTCTCGATCGCTCACTATACTCTTCGGAATACCATGGAATCGAACTATCCACTTAACATACAACTCAGCCAACTTTGATGCAGTCCTAGTCGATCGAACAGGAATGAATCTTGCGCTCTTAGTCAGACGATCTATGATGACCCAAATCCCTTCATTTCCCGTTCTTGTCCTAGGTAGTCCATCAATAAAATCCATCGATATTTGCTCCCACTTCCATGTAGGAACTTCTAATGGCTGAAGCAATCCACTTAGCTTCTTCTGTTCGGCTTTTACCAACTGGCGGTTCATACACTTGGAAATAAAATTTCCAACATCCTTCTTCATACCTTCCCAGTAATAGGTTCTCTTCATATCCCGATACATCTTATTTCCTCCTGGATGAATTGTCAGCTTCGAGTGATGACCTTCCTTCAGAACTTCACTTCTCAATTCATCTATATCGAGAACAACTAGTCATCCTTGCTTCCGAAGCCAACCCTCTCGATCGACCTCGAATCCCTTATCCTTTTTTGGGTCCAATCCAGATTCCAAATCACGGATAATCTTGACAAGCTTATCGTCTCGCTTTTGGCTCTTACCAATTCTTTCCACAAGAGTCGGTCTTATCGATAAGTTTACCAACATCTCAGGTTCCAATTCACATCTGGGCCTGAAGTCAAATCCAGCTAAATACTCGAGATTCTTCCATTCTAAAAACATGGCTCCCAATCCTGCATGTCTTCGACTTAACGCATCTGCCACTGCGTTACCCTTTCCCGGAGTATAAGCTATACCAAAATCATATGATGCCAAAAACTCTAGCCATCGTTGCTGCCTAAGATTCAAATCCTTTTGGGAGAAAAGATACTTCAACGACTTATGATCTATAAACAACTCGAATCGAACTCCCAATAGATAATGTCTCCACATCTTCAGAGCAAAAACAATCGCCGCTAATTCCAAATCATGAGTCGGGTAATTCCTTTCATGCGGCTTCAGTTGTCGACTTGCATATGCAACAACTTTATCCTTCTGCATCAGTAGTGCTCCAAGTCCAGTACCACATGCATCGGTGTAAACCACCATCTCATCATTTCCACTGGGAATAGTCAAAACAGGAGCACTTGTCAATCGCTCTTTCAGGATTCTGAAAGCTTGCTCACACTTATCATCCCATCGGAACACTTGGTTCTTCTTCGTCAATCCTGTTAATGGTGCAGCTACCTTGGAAAAGTCTTTGATAAATCGACGATAATATCCTGCTAATCCAAGAAAACTTCTCACATCAGATGCATTCTTAGGTCTAACCCAATCCTGGATTGCTGCCACCTTAGCGGGATCAACTGCTATTCCATTTCCAGAGATAATATGGCCTAAGAACCTCACTTCGCTCTTCCAGAAGTGACACTTCGAAAACTTAGCCCTCAGCTGATGTTTCCGTAAGACTTCCAAAACAATACGCAAGTGCGTCGTGTGTTCTTCTTCAGTTCTGGAATAAATCAGAATATCATCCACGAACACTAGTACGAACTTGCTCAACTGATCTCTGAATACTCTATTCATAAGATCCACAAAATATGCTGGCGCATTAGTCAATCCAAACGGCATTACCAGCCACTCAAAGAAACCGGATGGTGTCCTAAAAGCAGTCTTCGGCACACTATCCTTAGCCACTCTTAACTGGTGAAATATCCGTTGCCAAATCCATCTGAGAAAACACCCTAGCTTCGTGAAGCTGATCAAACAAGTCATCTATTCACGGCAATGGATACTTGTTCTTCTTAGTCACTTTATTCAGCTCACGATAATCCACACACAACCTTAACGATCCTTCTGCTTTGGTTGCGAACACAACTGGTGCACCCCATTCGGACACACTACGCCGAATGAATCCTTTCTGTAAAACGTCATCAACCTGCACCCTCAACTCCTGCTGTTCCCTAGGCACCATCCGCCTAAGAGGCATCACAACAGGTCTGGCTCCTTCAACTAGATCTATATGAAACTCGATCTCTTTATGCGGCGGTAACCCTTTGACCTCATCAAAGACATCCTCAAATCCATTAGCGATTGGCACAGATGACAGTCCATCCCGTGGAACAACCACCGAATACATGAAGCTCATGAAGACGCCTTCTTCATGCTTACATCGTATCACAATCTTTCGCCCCTCCACATTCTCGACTGTCACCTCCAACCTATCACAATCAACCTTTGCCGCATACTTCCTAAGCTAGTCCATACCCAAAATAATTCCGAACCCCGCAAAGTTCAGAACAAAACAATCACAAACAAAAGAGCAATCATGACTCGATACAATCAGACCACAGCATAGCATACACAAACAAGACGAACCCCCAACTGGATTAGTCACAACCAATGGCCTATCAACAATATCCGGTTCTAAACCCAACCGGCCTACAAGTTCATTACAAACAAACGAATGCGATGCCCCAGTATCAAACAACACCCTAACTGGAACACCACAAATGGAGAGAGTACCTTGAACCACTACACTCTTTCCTTTCTCTTCAGCGGTAGGAGCTTTCGAAGATGATGGAACATTCCCCAAAGCATAAGCTTGCACAATCTGCTTGTCCTTTCGTGGTTCTGGACAATTCCTCTTAACATGCCCCAGCTTTTCACAGTTGTGGCACTTCACCGGCACCTTCGGATTCTTACAATCTCTAGAGAAATGGCCCTTCTGCTGACAATTGTAGCAGGTCACTTCGCCCTTCGGCTTCTTCTGGCCATCCTTACCCTTTTGCTGCTGTTGCTGCTTCCTTTTCTTGTTTCCACCCTACTGTGGTTTAGACTTCTCCTTGGTCACAGCAACAACAGATCCCTCTTTAGGAAACAAATTCTCATGCCTGAGAGCTTTCTCTACAAGCTTCTCAAATGAATCGTCCAAATGATCCACCAACTGTCTCCCAAGATAACTGTCCAAGCCTGTCACAAACTTCTCATTCTTCTGGTATGAAGATTCAATATACGATCGGGCATACTTGGACAAAGCTTCAAACTCAGAAACATACTCAAGAACTGGTCTTCCATTTTGCTTGAGCTCCACAAACTTCTTGAACAGAACAGACTTCTGAGCTGTAGAAATGAACTTAGCTTCAAATCTGGCTTGGAATTGCTCCCAAGTAATTTCTTCCTCCGGAGTATCAATGGTGATAGAGTTCCACCAATTAGAAGCTCTTCCTTGAAGCTGTCTTGATGCTAACTTCCTTTTAGTCGCATCCTCAATTCCCAAATCACCAAAGATCCTTCTACAAGCATCTATCCACATCTGGACTTCAATGGTTGATTCTGTTCCCAAGAAAACCTTCCCTCCAAGAGCAGTATAATCTTTACCTAGCTTAGCAAAATCCACTGGTTTTGGAGTTTGAACTTGAACTCCAACATCTACTGCTGACCCCGAAACTGGCATCCTTCTCATGATCGAAGTCATCATAGCTTCGAACATAGCTGCATAATCAGCAGCCCCCTCAGCAGCACGGCCTTCCCTAGCAGCTGGTCTCCCTCTTCGACTCATTCTTAATATCTATAAAAAGGAATGATCAGCACACCTTGAGAAACAACTGCATAAAGGACTCAAACTCTTCTAAGCTACTATATTATATATAGTAATCATCCATTAAAATACAATTACGTCTCTCATACGTAGTTACGTCAGCGAGCGTTGGGTAAAATCGATTAACCAATGCTCTGATACCAAATGTGACGACCGCCCATGACCCCTGCATTGAACCTAGAAATAGTGCGCTGTAAAGTGTGCCAGGCAGCCATGGACGATTGCCAAGGTAAAATTAAAACAGCAGAATCTATCGTATTACTCACAGCGCATGGATAAAATACAATAGAGAATATATATAGTGAAGCTTCACAGAATAGAATCTCATCATATAAAACTTCATAATAGTTGAATACAACATCTGAATAGTCAATACATCAAGCCTCACTACATATCACTCAGAGAATTATACAAGCAGCAGAACATCCAGTACATATAGTAAGAAAATAATATGCAAGCCTCCAGCTCGTCTTCGTCATCAGCATCGTTGGAAGCAAGAACAACACCTGTCACCTGCTACCTAGTCTGCCCATCCCAAAATGGACGAACAGCCCAAGGCAATAAGAATTAAAACATAAAGCCTTGAGTCAGACAACAGTCTTAGTGAGCGGTAAATTAACTAACAACATACCAAAAGAGCATAAAGGAAAAGGAATAGGAATCCAACCCTCCCACTCCACCTCTTTCTACAGTGATAGCCCCCAGACATACACTAAGCAGAAGCAAACATGGCAAAGCAAACAATTTAAAGTAAAGCAATTATCACTCGAGTCAAGGGCGATGTTTCCCTAAGTACAAACCCCCAAGGCCTAAACCAAGATCAGATAAGCACCCAGAAAATACCGCTCTTGAGACCGAATGACCACTACAAGAAAATGTTCTATTAATAGCAAGCAAGGATTGCATGGAAACTCAACTTGCTATGGTTAAATGTTAATGGTGATTTAGGTTAAAAAGATAGCTTGTGTTCATGCCATCGTTGAACCAAAAGAAAATTTGGCAATCCAATATTACATTTCCCTCCTCCTTTTTCCTTTGCCGCCAGACATTCCCTCTTTTCACCTTCAATTCCAAATCCAAAACACGAGACTTCTTCGCTCATGAATCTTCTCTTCACTCACAAATCCCTCTTCAATCATGAATCCCTTCTCACTCTGAAATCTTGATTTTGCAACCCGCTCGACTCCTTAGAGCTCGATTTCACGTGAGTCCTCAAAGAAGTCGATTTCACGCTTTGAAAGCTCTTCAATCGTTAATGGTAGTTAAGTTTGATAAAGCATTTGGACTTCATGTCACGGTTATTAGCTTGTCGCCCTCCAAGGAAGGGAATCCCGTGAGCATTTAGGTTGACGATTTCCTTCTCAGTTCCAATTCTCAACATATGAAGGTAATTCCTAATACTATGTTTTGGATTTTACCCAATTATTTTTTGTATTAGTGACCGAACATTCAGATTGTAATACACTGGTGACCAAAGAAAAGAGAAAAAAATTAATATATGAAAAACATCACACTGCTAACTTAAAATAAGTAATGGTGAAAATGAGCTTCATAAAGCTGGGGAAAAACATTGCATGTACTAATACTCTTTTGTTAGCTGTATGAATATGCATGAAATTTTTTCCAAAGCTGATAAAACTAAATTTTGTATTGGCTTTAACAAAGATGAATCCGACGTTAAGAACATAGGTGAGTTGTATGTGTTGTATGCATTGTATTGTCTCCAAGTACCATAATGATCTTTGTATCCATTTGTGGAACAGGAAATGCTCCTATCGGAATTGCCAAAGAAAAATCTAAAATGCATAAATTTATTAAGGGAATAAAATATTCGCAAAACTCCCTAGCAGTTATGGAAGAAAGTTTACAGGCAAGTGAAGCTGCAAAGTCTTTCTATTCTGAATTTCTATCTGCGATTGTACACATTACATCATCTAAAGTTGAGTCTGAAGCAGGAATTTGTTCAATGGTGAGTTATTGAATTTCCATATTAATCTTCTTTATATCAAGTGTTTTCCCCGTAAGGAAAAGTTGGTTAAACTCCGATGGCTTGCCATTTATTACTCTATGTATGGGTTATGTGTTTAATTACATGTAATATTAGATCCTTGAAAATTCATTCACTGCATTCGTCTTTTTTTCAAATAAAAGAAGAAAAATATGAAAATATAGCATAATAAAGGTGTTATGGTTACAAATACAAACATCAGCTTCAAACTTTAGAAAATGTGATTATCATCGACAATATGGTATTATGGATAGAGAATTTTTTATGGTATGGTATTGCTTAATATTATGATGTTATGGGTTATAAACATTTGGTTAATTTGGAAAATGGAAGAGTAGCATTAGATCTCTTTCTAAGTGTTTGAATTTTTATTCTTGATCTTGTCCTACCAGTAGCTTATAAATTAACTGGTTGAAAAAAATAGTACATGGTTATTAAAATGGAAGATAAAATTATTTTCTTTGTTCTTTAAAGGAAATGATTATATGATACCCTTCACTTAATGAAATGTGTTTTGTTCTACTAGTTATCACTAACCATGTCCTTGAATCAATAAAAAAAGCCAACTAATTTGAACTGCATTATTCAAAAATATAGATAGAAACTTAGAATTGTACTTGGTTATTAATTTATAGAGCCTAGGCACATTTATATCCAAAGTTTAGGCTATGTTTCCAGATCTATTTTTTATGGAAATTTAATTAGGGTAAATGTCTTATTGATGCAGCGCAGAATGTTAAAGGCATAGGTCGCTCACGACCTAAGGAGTTTGTAGGTTGTTCACGACCTAAGGAGTTAGAGGAGGGAGCGAGTGATGCTGGGAAGAGTGGTTTAGCGACCTATGATAAGTCTCTAAACGAGCTAAAGAGCGGCACAGTCCAAGTTGGTGAAGTGTTAGGTCGCATACGACCTAACAAGGCCTTTAGTTCGCTCCAACGACCTACCGAAGATTTGCAAACTAACGAGATACTGGAACGACCTAACATGTTTTTAACTCGTATACGACTTAGCGAGTTAGAAGATAGGTCGCAAGAAGGACTTAACAAGTTAACTTGTGAACGACTTAACGAGTTGGAAAATAGGTCGCTGGAACGAGCTAACAAAGTGCTACGACCTAACAAATCACGACCTATGCTAGGTCGCAGGAAACATTCACGACTTAAGATAGGTCGCGGGGTGATCGGGGGAGTTAGGTCGCGAGGATTTAGGTCGCGAGACTTAGGTCGTGAAGTTTCTGGAACAACTTATCTTTTAGGTCGCAAAGCTCTGGATGCCGTTGATTCTTCTGCGAGTTAATCCATGCCATTGATTTCCTTAAGTCGTTGATCTGGAATGCCGTATGTTCTTAAGTCGCTGAAGCTTGTAGCCGTAGATTGTTATGCCGCTTAGATTTGAGCCATTGATTCTTAAACCATATGAAGATGCTGCTGGGATATGTGTATAATTCGTTACCGACTTAAGTTGAGTCGTCTGTTGTTTGTTGTATTGTATTTTTAGGTCGAAGGTTATAAGTCGTGTACGACCTAAGTGGTGTAAGTCGTATGTTGTTTTGTATGTTGGTTGTAATATGCGATTGTATTGTAATGTGAACTGTTAGGTCGTTAACGACCTATACTAAGTCGCTGGGTTTTATAGGTCGCACCATTATAGGTCGTAGGTCGTTCACGACCTAAGTACTTGTAATTTTTTTTGAAATTTCTGCTGAAAATTGTAACGCCTATAAATAGGCCATGTGAGTCATTTGTAAAGGTTGTTGATTTTTGAATAAAATTCTCTTTTGTTAGCTTTGTGCTTTCAATTTCAATTGGTAGTTGAGTGTATCTCCTATCTCCACTTTCGACATTCGAGTGCGCTCGAATCTTCGATTGTTGAAGCCGATTCGCGGAATCAAGTGCGCTTGGTCAACGCGTGGAGAATCGTAGATCTTTGAACCCAGTATCATGCGCGATCAACGAGTTCGAGATAGCTAGAATTCGGTATCTTCGGATCAACGAATTCGGGCCTTTCAGTATTCATCAATCCATCTATTTCTACTTTCACCGATTGAAGATCGTTTTGATTAATCCGCTGCGTCAGTTTGGTATCAGAGCTTGTTTTAGCCAATCATAGCTAAATCGAGACTTGGAGCCTAATCATTTTGAAGATTTGAAGTTGTTTATCATGGCCGAAAGGAAGTTGAATTTGTTCGACTTTGTATTGAAGTTTGAAGATCGGATTTGTGATTTGGAGAAGTTGTGTTCATCGTGTTCATCGCAAAGTTGCAACAAAAGTGGAAGTTTCGATCCATTTCATTTTGGATCAAAGTACGAAAGGTGTTTGAATTTTGAAGTGTTGAAGAATTTGACAAGTTTCAAGTATGCCATCGAGAAGAGCTAATCGTCACCAAAACGTAGAAGCATTGTATCGAAGAGAAGAAGCTGATGAGATGGAGCAACGAATTAATGAGAATTTTAGTGAGAAGCTCAATGAAGGAATTGGACGGTTAGAGAAGATGATGTTAGAAATGAATCAAAATCGGAGAAGGGTTTCATCTGAATCTAACCATGGAGGAAGTAGAGTCTCACCACAATCCAATTGAGAAAGAAGTATTGACAATGATCAAAGGCGTGGGAGAAACGTGAATGATCGTGAAAGGAGGAATGTAGATAGAAGGGATGATGGGGGTAGACGTGAAGGGAGTAGAGATGTTGGTGGTCAGGATCGACGTCGATATGCATCTGATTTTGAAGAAGAGTATGATGGTGGTAGTATTCAAGGACGAGGCCAAGGAAGGAATCAATCTGAGTATGATAACAAATGGGAAACTGGGATGAAGACAGAAATTCCGGAATTCAAAGGTGGTATGCAAGCTGAAGAGTTTCTGGATTGGGTAGCTAATGTTGAAGAAATTTTTGATTTCAAAGAAGTTCCAGAACATCGAAGAGTGAAGTTGGTTGCTACAAGGCTGAGGGGTAGAGCTTTGGCATGGTGGCAGCAAACCAAGCTTACACGTGAACGAATGGGGAAGTCAAAGATTGAATCTTGGGAGAAGATGAAGAAATTAATGAAAGCAACGTTCTTACCTTACAATTATCAGTCATTGATGTATCAACGTTTGCAGAACTTGAGGCAGGGCACAAAAACTGTTAATGACTACGCAGATGAGTTTTATCAGCTTATTGCGAGAAATGATATTATGGAAATGGAAGAGCAGCTGACATCGAGATTTATTAGGGGATTGAGAATGCAGATTCAGGGTATGGTTAATATGTTCGATCCGAGATCTGTAGCAGAAGCACATCAGAAAGCGTTGGCTTGGGAGAAGCAAGGTAGACGAGGAGGTGGTGTGTTTACTAATTCTAACAATCAAGCGAAGGGTGTTAGTGGGAGTTCGAGTGTTTCTAAACTTATCAGTAGACCAGTAGTGAAGGGGGCTGAGAAGGCGAAGGTTAACAATGGTTTCAAATGTTACAATTGTCAAGAATTGGGTCATAAAAGCAATGAGTGTCCAAAGCCAAAGAAGAGAACCATGATTGCAGAAATTGAAGATGAGGATGTTGATGGCGATTGTTCTAGTCCAGTTGAGGAGGATGAGCAGGATATTGCGTCTGGAGATGAAGGTTGTAACCTAATGCTGAGGAGATCGTGTTTGGCACCGAAGCAGGAAGAAGCTAGTTGGTTGAGAAGTAATATCTTTCAGTCGACATGTACTATTCTGGGGAAGGTGTGCAAGTTTGTGACCGACGCAGGAAGCTGTGACAATATCGTTTCAACCGAGGCTGTGACAAAATTGAAGTTGAAGACTGAGAAACATCCGAATCCATACAAGTTAGCATGGTTGAGAAAAGGAGGAGAAGTGAAGGTGGATAGACGAGTTCGAGTTCCATTCTCTATTGGGAAGAAATACAAAGATGAAATCTGGTGTGATGTAGTAGAGATGGATGTTTGCCACTTATTATTGGGAAGACCATGGCAGTATGATCGAGCAGTACAACATGACGGTCGGACCAACAGCTACAGTTTTATGTTTGAAGGTACGAAGATTATTTTAGTTCCGAAGAAGAGATCACAAGGAGAAAGTAAGTCAGAAGAAATTGAAGAGCTTAAAACTTTATTATCTTTGAAGGAGTTTGTAAAGGAAGTAGAGGAAGAGCCTGAAGTGTTCTTGTTGATTGGACGAGAGAGTCATGAAGTGGTGGAAGTGCCAGAAGAAGTAAAACCAGTTCTGAAAGAATTTGACGATGTATTTCCAGAGGAGTTGCCAACGGAGTTACCACCGTTGAGGGACATTCAACATCAAATTGATCTTGTTCCAGGAGCTGTGTTACCTCACAGACCACACTACAGATTGAGTCCGAAGGAACATGAAGAGTTGCGGAGGCAAGTTGAAGAATTGCTTGAACAGGGGCGTGTGCAGGAGAGTTTGAGTCCTTGTGCTGTACCAGCTTTATTGGTACCCAAAATGGATGGAACGTGGAGGATGTGCACAGGCAGTCGAGCATTGAATAAGATCACAGTCAGATACAGATTTCCAATGCCGAGGCTTGATGATCTATTGGATCAAATTAGTGGGTCTGTAATCTTTTCTAAGATTGACTTGAAGAGCGGTTATCATCAGATTCGCATTAGACCAGGGGATGAATGGAAGACAGCATTCAAGACGAGGGAAGGATTGTATGAATGGCTGGTAATGCCGTTTGGTATATCGAATGCACCGAGTACATTCATGCGGGTGATGAATCAGATTTTAAGACCATTCATTGGGAAGTTTGTGGTGGTGTATTTTGATGATATTTTGATATACAGTGGAAGCGCAGAGGAGCATTTGCAACATCTGAGAGAAGTGCTAATGGTATTGCGACAGGAACAATTTTATGCTGCAACAAAGAAATGCGTGTTCATGATGCATAGTGTTTTATTTCTGGGGTATGTTGTTTCGAAGGACGGTATACAGGTTGACCAGAGTAAAGTCGAATCAGTTAGAAATTGGCCGCAACCCAAGACGATTACGGAAGTTCGGAGTTTTCACGGGTTGGCTTCATTTTACAGAAGGTTTATTCCACACTTTAGTAGTGTGATGGCACCTGTTACGGATTGCATGAAGGGTAAACAGTTTGCATGGACCGAGGAAGCAGGGAATGCTTTTGGGAAGATCAAGGAGTTGCTGACGTCTGCACCAATCCTAGTGTTACCAGATTTTTAATTAGTATTTGAATTACACACTGATGCGTCAAAGGTTGGGATTGGAGGAGTGTTGAGTCAGAAGGGGCGTCCTATTGCATACTTTAGTGAGAAGTTGTCAGGAGCAAAGATGAGATACAGTACATATGATGTGGAATTTTATGCTGTTGTGCAATCTATCAAACACTGGAGACACTATCTATTTCAGAAGGAGTTTGTTCTTTACACTGATCATGAAGCATTGAAGCATTTGCAAGGACAAGACAAGATTTCAGCGAGACATGCATCGTGGATTGCATATCTGCAACAGTTTACTTTTGTTGTTAAACACAAGTCAGGGGTGACAAATCGTGTGGCTGATGCTTTGAGTAGGAGGAGTCATTTGTTGACTACACTGAAGGTTGAAGTGACGGGGTTTGAAATGTTGCCGGAACTATTTGTCGAAGATCCTTACTTTGCGAAGCTTGTGGATAAAGTCAAGGAGGGAAAGACGGATGAGTTTATGATGGTAGATGGTTTTATGTTCAAGGGAAATCGATTATGCATACCTGATTGTAGTTTGAGAATGAAGATTGTAAAAGAGCTACATGAAGAAGGACATGTTGGGAGAGACCGTACATTACAGTTGATTTCACAGTCTTACTTTTGGCCATCGATGAGGAAAGAAGTGGAAAGGTTTGTGGAGCGATGTCATATATGTCAAGTTTCGAAAGGAACTGCGACTAATGCTGGTTTATATATGCCATTATCTGTACCAATCAAACCATGGATTGATGTGAGTATGGACTTTGTGTTGGGGTTGCCGAGAACACAGCGTGGTAATGATTCCATTTATGTGGTGGTTGATCGATTTTCAAAAATGGCACATTTTATTGCTTGTAAGAAGACGGCGGATGCTGTTCATGTTGCTCAGTTGTTTTTCAAAGAGGTATATCGACTTCATGGTTTGCCAGAATCAATTGTGTCGGATAGGGATACTCATTTTCTGAGTCATTTTTGGCTAAGTTTGTGGAAGATGGTGGGAACGAAGTTGAATTTTAGCAGCGCTTATCATCCACAGACCGATGGACAGACTGAAGTTGTGAATAGATCATTGGGAAATTTGTTGAGATGTCTTGTGCAAGACAATCTGAGGAGTTGGGACATGAAGTTATGCCAAGCAGAATTTGCTCATAATCATGCGGTGAATCGTAGTACAGGGTTCAGTCCATTTCAGATAGTATATTCAAGCTTACCAAAGGGACCGTTAGATTTAACGGTAATACCACACTCGAAGGGGACAATTAAGAAAGCTGCTGATTTTGTTGAGGGGTTAGCGGAATGTCATAAAATCGTTCAAGAACGATTGGAGAAAGCGAATGAGAAATATAAACGATCTGCAGATTTGAAACGAAGAAATGTTGAGTTTAATGAAGGAGATATGGTTTATGCAGTGTTAACAAAAGATCGTTTTCCAGTAGGCGCTTATAACAAGTTGAAAGCCAGAAAAATTGGTCCTGTGGAAGTTGTAAAACGAATCAATGAAAATGCGTATAAATTGAAGCTGCCAGAGGATGTGTACACGTCGGACGTGTTCAATGTTAAACATCTTATACCATATCATGAGGATGAGTCTGTTGTGGAAGAAGAGGGTGCAAATTCGAGGTCGAATTTTTCTCAACCTGGGGAGGATGATGCAGCGCAGAATGTTAAAGGCATAGGTCGCTCACGACCTAAGGAGTTTGTAGGTCGTTCACGACCTAAGGAGTTAGAGGAGGGAGCGAGTGATGCTGGGAAGAGTGGTTTAGCGACCTATGATAAGTCGCTAAACGAGCTAAAGAGCGGCACAGTCCAAGTTGGTGAAGTGTTAGGTCGCATACGACCTAACGAGGCCTTTAGGTCGCTCCAACGACCTACCGAAGATTTGCAAACTAACGAGATACTGGAACGACCTAACATGTTTTTAACTCGTATACGACTTAGCGAGTTAGAAGATAGGTCGCAAGAAGGACTTAACAAGTTAACTCGTGAACGACTTAACGAGTTGGAAAATAGGTCGCTGGAACGAGCTAACAAAGTGCTACGACCTAACAAATCACGACCTATGCTAGGTCGCAGGAAACATTCACGACTTAAGATAGGTCGCGGGGTGATCGGGGGAGTTAGGTCGCGAGACTTAGGTCGCGAAGTTTATGGAACAACTTATCTTTTAGGTCGCAAAGCTCTCGATGCCGTTGATTCTTCTGCGAGTTAATCCATGCCATTAATTTCCTTAAGTCGTTGATCTGGAATGCCGTATGTTCTTAAGTCGCTGAAGCTTGTAGCCGTAGATTGTTATGCCGCTTAGATTTGAGCCATTGATTCTTAAACCATATGAAGATGCTGCTGGGATATGTGTATAAGTCGTTACCGACTTAAGTTGAGTTGTCTGTTGTTTGTTGTATTGTATTTTTAGGTCGAAGGTTATAAGTCGTGTACGACCTAAGTGGTGTAAGTCGTATGTTGTTTTGTATGTTGGTTGTAATATGCGATTGTATTGTAATGTGAACTGTTAGGTCGTTAACGACCTATACTAAGTCGCTGGGTTTTATAGGTCGTAGGTCGTTCACGACCTAAGTACTTGTAATTTTTTTTGAAATTTCTGCTGAAAATTGTAACGCCTATAAATAGGCCGTGTGAGTCATTTGTAAAGGTTGTTGATTTTTGAATAAAATTCTCTTTTGTTAGCTTTGTGCTTTCAATTTCAATTGGTAGTTGAGTGTATCTCCTATCTCCACTTTTGACATTCGAGTGCGCTCGAATCTTCGATTGTTGAAGCCGATTCGCGGAATCAAGTGCGCTTGGTCAACGCGTGAAGAATCGTAGATCTTTGAACCCGGTATCGTGCGCGATCAACGAGTTCGAGATAGCTAGAATTCGGTATCTTCGGATCAACGAATTCGGACCTTTCAGTATTCATCAATCCATCTATTGCTACTTTCACCGATTGAAGATCGTTTTGATTAATCCGCTGCGTCACTATTCCATGTGACCTTTTTAGTCCATGTTATTCTAAGTTATAAACTGAAGCTTAGGTTAGTCTTTCTTGTTCTCCATTGCCTTACTTTAGGATGTCTTGGTCAAGCTGCATCTTTGATCAAAAATCAAAACACTTTTTTCCATCAGTGGTATTGAAATTCAGTAGTCCAGTATTTAACTTTCCCTTTTTACCATTAAGTACAATTTCCATAAGTTTTGATATTTGAGTCCAGTTTACATTGATATGTGATATATATCGTGAATCCGATACCGATTTGTGCTCTGTTTGATGAACTTCTTCTTTGAGCCTGCATTTTATTGGTATATTGTAGGATCAGAATTGCCTGAACTAGTTAGATAAATTGAAAGGATATGAATGTACAAAAAAAGTACTTAGTTTTGGTATATTTTTAAAATTAGGGAAGAGCAATTTGATCATGTGTTATATACTACAGAGATTTAACGATATATCTTACCTCATACTAGATTGTGAGACATGGTTGGTATGAACAATTGGTGAAAAGAGAAATGTAAGAAATGTTCCCAAGACGATGATGACAAGAACTAGTTTTAATGAACTGAATTTGCTGCTTGATTTTTTTCCTGGAATTTTTTCGTTAGTCTCTCTCTGTCTCTGGAAGCTTTTTTTGTTTGCTTCATCCCTGAAAAATCAAATATTATTACAAATCATTTTTCTTTTAAAGATAATCTATTAGTTCATTGAACAGAATTGATAAACAGGCAAATTATGTCTTCATGGTTTAATGAATAACATTTTTAAGTCTTTGCTAATTTTGTAAATCACCAAATAGCAAAATAAAAGGTGCTATAAAATATTTCCTTTATATAGGACAAACTAAGGAAGAATATGTTGGTGATCATTTACACGATCTTCACTCTCCTAATCATTAAAACTTACTACTTGATAGTACACGAGATCCTTTACAGGGATAAAGAGAACAAATTCTGTTTGTTTCCATATATAACTTGCAAGAAAATGATCAGATAGCAACTATATATGTTAGTTACGTCTACAAAATACAGGGAAAATAAAACGTAATTATAAGGCAAAACAAAATTGTGAAATTCAAGAACTTACCAGCCAAAATTAGATTGATGTCTAGTCTCCATTGAATTATGTGAATTCTCTAACATATCTTGGACACTGAATTGACCGCAACAACAAGAATCCTCATCTAATTCGTAATCACAACAAGAACCCATTTCATTTTATTTTATACATGCACTGATAGAATATGCATATTTTAGAAACTATTCTATGATTAAGGCAATCTCATGTAGTTGGTTTTAGCTTAATAAATATAATGAAATATGTGATACCAACTACTCAATATTTGAACGTGAAGCAGCATCTTTTAGACTTTTACTACCAAACCCGAAAACGTGTCAAGTACATATAATGATAATGTTAATTATTAATCAATTACTACTTAGATGTAAACAAATAATGAATACATAAAAATTAGACCGATCTTAATTTTCTAACTAAAACACAACTTATAAGTCTGCAATGCAAACACCAAATAGCGAATTTTAGCTTCAAACAAATTTGAACTCGAACTGATGATCTGAACCGTTAAAAATGTATAATTTAAACAATAATTTGAACAACCCAACAGCCAAAGTCCAACGTGCATATATTTTAGGTGAAATCAGATATGGACGGTCCTGGAATGATTCTTGATTACTCTATGATTAGCAGATTAGGTGAGTGTGTGACATTTGCTGATACTGCTATATATAGTTTTCTTTCATAAGCATATATCCTTATTAGATCTTGGTATCCTGATATTGTACTAGCTATATATAAAATATATTATATAATAATTTAACATAATTGCACTAAATGATTATTTCTTTAATGGGATAGAGAATGCATTGTCTTTAATGGAACTCATTATAATGGTCATTCCTTCTAAAATGTTATGATTTAAACACTTTAATCCGAGTATTGTAAGTGACAACATTGCCTTTAGATACCTTATATTTACAAACATGCATGATGCATCAGATTAATGAAATTCTTGATATCTAACATAGAGTAAGAATGATCAAATTTTTGTTCTACTTGCCCTCATATATGTTTCCTACACTATGGAAGTTTTGCATGTTAGCTTAGACACTTGCAACATAGTTTCTGAGTTGTTGATTGATGAAGATAGTGAATCTTGTGGAATAGAGCCCTATGATTTAAAAAGAGCTGACAATGGCTACAAAAGCCTAGTACTCGTGGCATTGTTTGGGTACATCCGGAGGTAGTGGCATCCACTTTTATCATGTATTATATTTATTTTCTTTCATATGTGACTTGCATAAATCATTTTAGGTGCTCTAAGAATTTCCTGAATCCAAATACAAATTCTAAGGGTAGCAGTACATTCATGTATCAACTCTACTAGATTTACCCATCTTATGCAAAATCGAGTAGATTACTTTTCATTCAACATGATGGATTACTTTTCACCTAGTTCTATATCTCATAGTATAATTTAAACCATTGAACCATATATATGATCCATAAACTATCTTTGTTTAACAAGAGCTCATTTCTTGACATGGAAACCACTATATATCACCAAGTATAGTTTAATTTGAGATTAAGTAGAAAACGTGTATAAATTTCTAATGTCAAAGTTGCTTGAACCATAAAACGCAGTCATGGTTTTACTACATATGTAGAAAAACTATTGAAAAATACAATCCTGGACCATTTGAAAAACTTGTTTTTGAATTTATTACAGGGATATGATGTCATCATCTGTCTGTGGTTCACTTATTATTCTCTCTTTTTCTCCTTCTCTTGCCTTGGTCTTCTTGTGTTTACATTGAAGTCACTATAACAGTTTCCTCTTAATCCAAAGACTAGTAATATGTACTGTGTTAATGTTTTGCTGATTGAGTTATATTACTTGATTGAATTACATTATTACCTTTGTCATCACTGTAGCCAACATGTCTGTATACATTACTTTTGAAATTTGGTACATAACGTAGATTATTATCTACTTTGTTCTGCAGTTTTAGAAATTTTACCAGGCTACGATTTTGTACTCATTCTTAAGGTCAAGAACACTTAGTCTTAGAAATTAGTGTCATGTCTACATAAGTAGATTGAATAGGCTGATACAATGTTAATTAGAAATATCATCACCAATAAGCTTTCTATAAATATTATATTGAGTATAAAGATTTTTTATTTACACACACACACGGATTTGCTTAAGAATTTGTTCAAACATGGACATTACCTTCGCGCAGTAGTGGCTTCGTTTATGTAGAGACAATGAATGCGTCAGTAAATTTTTATTCTTTTTATTGCTTAATTTTAAAGTATCTCTCTTGATATAGTATGACTAGTATTTAGCATTACTATTTTATGACTTTCCTTATATTTATTTATTTGATTTTTAAATTTATTTTAGGCAGTCAACATGTTATTTTAGACACTTACAATGCATGTACAAGAAAATACTAAAAAGATTCAATTTACTTGGTGATAAATTTACGATACACCATGTTATCTATGAATGTTTCTGAGCCAGTGATGTGACTTGTCAGGTGGAGAAGTAACCAAAAAATCGAGTCTTAGTTCAAAATTTATCTCATATGTTACTTTATCCTTAGGCCTTTGTTCTATAATGAGTGGTAAGTTGAACTGAAAAATATGTCATATTGATATGATAACAATGATGTGAGAAAGTACACGAGGATTGTTGTGCAAAAATTTCAATTAATCTGCACCAACTCCAAAAAACGCAGCGGAATGCTAAAGTGCAGAAATAATCAAAACAAGGATCTAGCTTGTCGACTAATTATCAACCACAAATTCAATGAAAAATAATCACCATACAAGGAAATACAGAAGAGTAGAGAACACAGAGATTTAACGTGGTTCGGCTAGATTGCCTACGTCCACGGACCCAACAACTATTATTTATTTCACTGAAGAAAGGGAGAGATTACAAAATTATAGGTAGTAAAGTGGAGAGACTAACCTATAATTACAAATTGAATAATCAATTTATCCAAAAACTTGTTTACGCTCAAAATCCCTAATTGATTGACTGCAGAAATTAGGGTTTACTGAAGAAAAGGATAATGGTGGATTCTCTCACACTCACACAAATATGAAGATAAACTTCCTTCATTTAAATAGGCATGAAAATGAAGGATGCTTGGGGATGAAGAAAATTAATTTCCATATTATGTTTGAAACCTTTCCGAATATTCATGATTTGATTTCTATGTAAATGGATAATGGTGATATTGGTTTCCATAATTTTCCTTGCTTGAATCTATATCCATCAGCAATCTTTTCTTTCTTCATATAACAAATTCTTTGACTAATTAATTGGTTAGCAATTAATTAGTTTCCTTTCTCTAAAAGATATCACACATATCATTCATCTTTATCTTTCTATATATAGCCTAATTAATTGATTGAATGAACCAATTAATTATTTTCTTGTCTTCTTTAGATATATTTGAATCACATAAATTCAACAAGGATAACACACAATATGTTTTTATATGTAAATGAGTCATGGTAAATTTAATAGAATGGCGATATTAAACATATATTCAATGTATGGACTAAGGATATATATTAGGACTGTTGATGAAAAAGAAATTCTACTTAATAGTTTTGATCCTTGTTATCATGTAACAGTTATTTTATGATTTTGAATTTTGCCACTGGATCATATATTCACCGTACCTTGATATTATCAAGGCTTTATGGCTCGATGATAAGATATGAAATTCCTGAGTTTGATTAATATCAAAATTGGAAAAATTCTAAAATCTTATCCTTATCAATTATTTGATGTACGTTTCCAATGCATTGTTTGCCCAAATTGCATACGATATACGCTTCCCTAATAGCTGTTCTATTTCATGTAATCAATAAGGTTCATAATGATTAGCGTAAACAAATTATTATTTGTTAGCTTGAACATAAGATCAGTTAGTCATTCGCTGTGCAGCCTAAGTACCATCAGATTTCTTCTCTTGATCATTAACTCATTCAAAGTTTATGATCTATAATTAGCATGGGCATCTAAATTTATTTCTTTTGTCATGTTTGAACTTCTGATAAGCAGATCTTAAATATCATATATTAGCACCTTGTGAAGCTTGTTACTTTATTCTGATTGTTACGTACTTATACCGAGGTGAAGACAATAATGAAAATTGAAAATAACTTAGTATCCTATCTTGCACATTAAATATCTGAACTTCATAGTAGCTGAAGCGATTAAAATTTGGGTTTAGTTCAATTGTTTGTACCCTGTCATATATAACACTACACAGTAAACTATGAAAGTTACAATAATGCACAGAGATAATGGTCAACCAAGTTAACGGGTTGAAAGGTTAGACTTATATTCAAATTCCAATTGAAATATCAATGGTTTATTTTTATTGTTTGTTATTTATATTTATATATTTATATTATAAAAATATATGTTAAAACCTCTGACTATAAGTAGACTGTTACTTCAGATCTTTTTACTTTTAATTTAGGGTATTTTTTGTTATCATTGGGGAATAAATATTGTTTGATACCTATTTATATTGTAAAACTAGGTCGAAACCTTTGACTGTGAATAGGCTCAACTAATGTTGCAGTGTTTTCATTGATGAGCAATGTAAGCCTAATAGGAGAGATCTTTTGCTTCAGACTCTTGTTTCTGGACTATCATTCCCAATTTTTATTTCAAATGCTTTTGCTGAAAGTGGTACTTTTTCATCATTACTGTGAAATAATAAACATTACTGTGTATTTGGATTTTTATGTGTTTGACCATGTTTGTTTGTTAGATGTACAGGGCAGCTTTAAAACTTATGAAGACGAAACAAATAAATTTCGTATATTGGTTCCACAAGGTAATTTATCTTTACTGCACATATTTTTTTTTCTACCACTGTTACAAGTTACACTCATACACCATGCACTAGTACTGCTCTATGCATTGCTTATGACTGATCTGAGCTATATAGATCGTTAAATACTCAGAAATTCGTGTTTTATTTCATACGTTTTGCTGGAGATTCGGATGCATATGCAATGAAATTACACATGATTTTCCTGTTTATGATGATATATTATGCATGTCTGAACAGTACTTCGGGTTTGCTATGTATCATTGTCTGTAATTATAATATCTCAAAACTTCATTGTTTGCTTGATCTTGATAAAAGCTTAGAATCAAAACATCTTTGTACAGGTTGGTCAGTTGGTTTAGGAGATGCTAAAAGCTTTAAATCAGTTACTGCAATTTACCCTGAAGAAGCTTCTGATTCTAACAGTATAATTTCCATTGATACATTGTTCATACATTTTTATTACATAATTAAAAATTACACACTTCCTCATTTTTAAAAGCTGTTTTCAGTTAGTATTGTCATCACTGGAGTTGGTCCAGATTTTACCAGTCTAAAATCTTATGGTTCAGTAGACATGTTTGCAGAAAGTCTGGTAAATTGTAATAATATGATCAGTTTTCATATTTTACAGTTTTAAAATGCATATATATTGTATGCTAAAAATTGGCTTCTTCTGAATAGGTCAATAGATTGGATAGAAGTTGGGTGAGTCCACCTGGACTGACAGGTAAACTCATTGATTGCAAGGCTTCAAATGGTAAGAAAAGCTCCAATTCTTATATTTTCTGAAGAAAATATCATGAATAAGAAAATAATAGTACCAGAACTAATAAAGACGTACAAAAACATGGGTTTGGTAAAATTTGTGAATACAGTAATAAATTGTAGAAAAACAAAACTCTGACATTGAATTTATCTGGCAGGGTTGTATTATGTTGAATATACATTGCAAAATCCAGGTGAAAATCGCAGGCATTTATATTCAGTTACTGGAATGGCTGTAAATGGATGGTATAATAGGCTTTATACTGTTACCGGACAGGTATTTTTGCTATACTAATTCTTATTGTAATGATATAAATCACATAACATATAAACTGAAATAAATATTGACAGTTCATGGAGGATGCATCAGAAAAATATCAGTCTGAGATACAGAAGGTAATTCAATGCAGCAAGCCCTTTCTTAGTGAAGTTTCTTTATCTCATCATCTCAATCAATATATACATATATACATATACGTATACACACACATACACACACATGCTCACACGTACACACATACATACATACACACATATATATATGCGCGCGCGTGCATGTTAATTTTGCTGGAGAAAAAGCTGAAAACTTTGAAAATTTCCAGTATTTTTTAGGTACATCCTTCTATCCAGTCCCTTTACGATTCTCTCTTAGTAATTTCCAGTTATACTAAGGCGTTCTCTTAGTAATTGTGTATATGTTATGTACAAAATTCTTGAAACTAAAAATGACAACTAAATCGTTAAGAGCAATACAAATACAAACCCATCACACTCAGAAACTTTAGAGGAGACATTCTTTCTAATACTTCATGCATTGAAAAGGAATTCCACTTCAAAATTTTAAAAGAAGATTAGCCTGTGAGTATTTGTTAGAAATTTCGGCAATAATTTAAATCTGTTTATAGCAAATGAAGCCATCCTGCGGTTTCAGAAATGTTAACACACTGGTGCATTCAATGATTTTGCTGAAAGAGGAGGAAGCAGGAAGAAGAAAGTTAATATTTCATTCCTGCTTTCAATACATTTCAGCCTGTCGTATATAAACAGTGCATACAACAGTCTATGTACAAGATTTAGTCAGGTGGCAATTCAATAAAAGCAAAACAGAACTGCAAAATAAACTTGCATGCTATTTATTCATTTGTAGGACAATTTTTTTGCTTTTGTCCCAACATTGTTGAAAATTTTGGATTCTGATTATTTTGTTGCTTTTGTAAGCAAATCAAAACGAGTGCAGTTGGATTTTCTTTTTTCCCGTGCACTGCATTACAGAGAAATAGCCAGCTACCCCTTAACATTGATTAATAAAGTTTATGTTTTAAACAATGTTGCTTAGTACTTAAACATTTCTACATTTGTGACTAATATACACATGTATCTGCTTCTTTTTGACAGGTGTTGTATGATGCTTTTCAGGTTGCTACATGATGTCGCACTCTTTCTCCTTCAAGTCGGTCATTTTGTGTATGTATCATTTTGGTTAGCTACATGATGTCACACTCTTGTTTTTAGTATGAATCATTTTGATTAGCTACAATTGTATGTATTGTTATTTTTTGTTACAAATATTTATGTTTAATACTTCGTGTATGAAATATTATGGATATATATATATATATATTTTGTGGTTTGGCTTATGACTATATTTGATTACGTACATTAGAATGTCATAAGTGTGGTTTTTTGAATTATTATAATATATTAGTTGAAATAAGCTTGTTAGAATTGAAAATTGTAAGCTTGAATTTATACGGCAAAAAAAAAATGCAATGAAATTTTTTTATTGCGTTTTAACTATGCTATGAAAAAAGAAATTGTTACAGCTTTTAAATCTTTTATAGCGTTTTAACTAGGCTGTGAAAAAAAAAATTGTAATTTTTATAGCGTTTCCATGCGTCATAAAATATTTTCTATAGCAAGCTTCAAACGCTATAGAAAAGTAGTTGTATTGATACGTCATGTCTAAGATGGCAACAAAAACGCTGTTAAAAGTCCATTTTCCATTGCAATTTTGAAACGCTATTATATCTCTCAGACTTATTACAACATGTTGATATATAGCGTTTATAGAAACGCTGTAGAAAGCTTTTATAGCGGTTTTTAAACGCCATAAAAAGGCCTTTTTGTTGTAGTGACGGGAGTATGATTATGAACCATACCGTGAAGAAGAAAGACAGAGTAGAAGAGATATGCGGGATCATAGAGATGTGGGTGGTCGAGATCGTTATAGAAGTACGTCTGTTTATGATGAAGATGGTGATAGAGGAAGTTTTCATTGTCGAGATCGAGACCCAGTACGGAATGCATATCGGGATGTAGAGGATGATCGACGTTGGGAGTCAGGGATGAAGATGGAAATTCCAGAGTTTAAAGGAGGAATGGTAGCGGAAGAATTTCTTGATTGGTTGTCTAATGTCGAGGAGATTTTTGACTTCAAGGAAGTTCCAGAACATCGAAGAGTGAAGTTGGTTGCTACAAGGTTGAGGGGTAGAGCTTTGGCATGGTGGCAGCAAACTAAACTTACTCGTGAACGGATGGGGAAGTCAAAGATTGAATCGTGGGAGAAGATGAAGAAACTGATGAGAGCTACATTCTTACCTTATAACTATCAATCTCTTATGTATCAGAGGCTACAGAATTTGAGGCAAGGGACGAAGACGGTTAACGACTATGCTGATGAATTTTATCAACTCATTGCTAGAAATGATATTATGGAGACGGAAGAACAGTTGACCGCTAGATTCATTGGGGGATTGAGAATGCAGATTCAGGATATGGTGAATATGTTCGATCCAAGATCTGTGGCAGAAGCACATCAGAAAGCGTTAGCTTGGGAGAAGTAAGGTAGACGAGGAGGTGGTGTGTTTACTAATTCCAACAATCAAGTGAAGGGTGTTGGTGGAAGTTCTAATGTTTGTAAACCTATCAGTAAACCAGTGGTGAAGGAGGCTGAGAAGGCAAAGGTTAACAACGGTTTCAAATGTTACAATTGTTAGGAATTGGGTCATAAAAGTAATGAGTGTCCAAAGCCAAAGAAGAGAACCATGATTGCAGAAGTTGAGGATGAGGATGTTGATGGAGATTGTTCTAGTCCAGTTGAGGAAGATGAGCAGGATATTGCGTCAGGAGATGAAGGTTGTAATCTAATGCTGAGGAGATCGTGTTTGACACCGAAGCAGGAAGAAGCTAGTTGGTTGAGGAGTAACATCTTTCAATCAACATGCACTATACTGGGAAAGGTGTGTAAGTTTGTGATTGACGCAGGAAGCTGTGACAATATAATTTCAACAGAGGCTGTAACAAAGTTGAAGTTGAAGACAGAGAAGCATCCAAATCCATACAAGTTAGCATGGTTGAGAAAAGGAGGAGAAGTGAAGGTGGATAGACGAGTTCGAGTTCCATTCTCTATTGGGAAGAAATACAAAGACGAAATCTGGTGTGATGTAGTAGAGATGGATGTTTGTCACTTACTTTTGGGAAGACCATGGCAGTATGATCGAGCAGTACAACATGACGGTCGGACCAATAGCTACAGCTTTATGTTTGAAGGTACGAAGATTATCTTAGTTCCGAAGAAGAGATCACAAGGAGAAAGCAAGTCAGAAGAGATTGAGGAGCTGAAGACCTTGTTATCTTTGAAGGAGTTTGTTAAGGAGGTTGAAGAGGAGCCTGAAGTGTTCTTGTTGATTTGGCGAGAGAGTCAAGAAGAGGTTGAGGTTCCAGAAGAAGTGAAACCAGTGTTGAAAGAATTTGAAGATGTGTTCCCAAAGGAGTTACCCAAGGAGTTACCGCCACTGAGAGACATCCAACATCAAATTGATCTTGTTCCGGGAGCGATGTTGCCACACAGACCACATTATCGAATGAGTCCGAAGGAACATGAAGAATTAAGGAGGCAGGTGGAAGAATTACTTGAACAGGGGCGTATCCAGGAGAGTTTGAGTCCATGTGCTGTACCAGCATTACTTGTACCGAAGAAGGACGGGTCGTGGCGAATGTGTACGGATAGTCGGGCGTTAAACAAGATCACTGTGACATACAGATTTCCCATGCCAAGGTTCGACGATTTGATTGACCAATTAAGTGGGGCTGCTGTGTTTTCAAAGATTGATCTGAAGAGTGGATACCACCAGATTCGTATTAGACCGGGAGATGAATGGAAGACTACTTTTAAAACCAGGGAAGGTCTTTACGAATGGCTGGTCATGCCGTTTGGTTTATCCAATGCACCAAGTACTTTTATGAGAGTGATGAACCAGATATTCAGACCATTTATCGGGAAATTTGTAGTGGTGTACTTTGATGATATTCTGATATACAGTGGAAGTGCAGAAGAACACTTGCAACATCTGAGAGAAGTATTATTGATATTACGACAAGAACAATTTTATGCAGCAACAAAGAAGTGCGTGTTCATGATGCATAGAGTTTTGTTTCTGGGGTATGTTCTATCAAGGGAAGGTATTCAAGTAGATGAAGGTAAAGTAGAAGCTGTCAGAAGTTGGCCACAACCGAAGACAATTACAGAAGTGAGAAGTTTTCATGGGTTGGTTTCTTTTTACCGAAGGTTCATTCCACATTTCAGCAGTGTTATGGCACCTGTGACTGATTGCATGAAGGGGAAGAAGTTCGTGTGGACGAAGGAAGCAGAGATAGCCTTTGAAAAGATTAAGATACTTTTGATGTCTGCACCTATTCTAGTTCTGCCAAATTTTCAGTTGTTGTTTGAATTACATACTGATGCTTCGAAGGTTGGGGTTGGTGGAGTTTTGAGTCAATGTGGGAGACCAGTTGCTTATTTTAGTGAGAAGTTGTATAGAGCCAAATTAAGATATAGTACTTATGACATTGAATTTTATGCAATTATTCAAGCCGTCAAGCACTGGCGACATTATCTGTTCCAGAAGGAGTTTGTTCTTTATACGGATCATGAAGCACTAAAACATTTGCAAGGGCAGGACAAGATTTCAGTGAGACATGCATCATGGACGGCATATCTACAACAGTTTACCTTTATTGTCAAACACAAGTCAGGAGTGACGAATCGTGTGGCTGATGCTTTAAGTAGAAGGATTCATTTACTGACAACAATGAAAGTTGAAGTGACAGGCTTTGAATTATTGCCAGAGCAGATTGCAGGAGACTCTTATTTTAAGAAATTTGTTGAAAAGGTCAAAGAAGGGAAGACTGATGAGTTTATGATGGTTGATGGTTTTCTGTTTAAGGGAAATCGATTATGTATTCCAGAAAGCAGTTTGAGATTGAAGATTATTAAGGAGTTACACGAGGAAGAACATGTGGGCCGTGATCGTACATTACAGCTGATATCTCAGTCTTACTTTTGGCCATCAATGAGGAAAGAGGTGGAAAGGTTTGTGGAGCGATGTCATATCTGCCAGGTTTCGAAAGGAACTGCGACCAATGCTGGATTATATAAACCGTTACCTGTACTAACCAAACCATGGGTTGATGTGAGTATGGACTTTGTGTTGGGGTTGCCGAGAACGCAGCGTGGTAACGATTCCATCTATGTGGTAGTTGACCGATTTTCGAAGATGGCACATTTTATTGCTTGCAAGAAGACGGCGGATGCTGTTCATGTTGCGCAGTTATTTTTCAAGGAGATATATCGACTTCATGGATTGCCAGAATCTATTGTGTCGGATAGGGATACTCGTTTTCTGAGTCATTTTTGGCTAAGTTTGTGGAAGGTGGTGGGAACGAAGTTGAACTTTAGCAGCGCGTATCATCCACAAACGGATGGACAGACCGAGGTTGTGAACAGATCATTGGGAAATTTGTTACGATGTCTTGTACAGGACAATCTGAAGAGTTGGGATATGAAGTTAGGCCAAGCAGAATTTGCCCACAATCATGCAGTGAACCGGAGTACTAGATTCAGTCCATTTCAGATTGTATATTCTAGTATGCCAAAAGGACCGTTGGATTTGGTAACGATTCCACAGTCGAAGGGGACAGTTAGAAGAGCTGTTGATTTTGTTGAGGGGCTGACTGAATGTCATAAAATCGTTCAGGAACGATTGGGAAAAGCAAATGAGAAGTATAAACGATCGGCAGATCTGAAGCGAAGATATGTTGAATTTAATGAAGGAGATAAGGTAATTGCGGTGTTGACAAAAGATCGTTTTCCAATGGGTGCTTATAACAAATTGAAAGCCAAGAAAATTGGTCCTGTAGAGATCGTGAAACGGACTAATGAAAATGCTTAAAAATTGAAGCTACCGGAAGATGTGTACACGTCTGATGTATTCAATGTTAAGCATCTCATACCGTATCATGAAGATGATTGTGTCGCGGAGGAGGAAGGTGCAAATTCGAGGATGAATTTCTCTCAACCAAGGGAGGATGATGCAGCGCAGCCCATATTTGTCGAAGGCATAAGTCGTGACCGACTTAACATGATGGAAGATTTAAGTCGTGACCGACTTAACAGGAGTAAAAGCATAAGTCATGACCGACTTAACGGAGTGGAAGATCGAACTCATGACCGACCTAACGAAACGATAAGTCGTGACCGACTTAGTATAACTCGGCAATGACTCAGTGAAGATGTGCTGGTTATCGAATACCTTAAGTCGCCTGGACGACCTACCAAGTTACACAGTGAGAAGGCAGAACAAACTAAAGAGTTAGGTCATAAACGACCTAACGAGTCCAAGTGATAAGTCGGTACCGAGTTACGACTTAGTTAAGTCGTACCATCTTAAGTTGCAGAAGCTTGAAGCCGAAGATCCTTATGCCGCGTCAATCTGAACCGTTGATGTCTTAAGTCGCTGCTATTGATAAGTCACCAGGTTTTGAGTCGTCTGATTTAAGTCGTGTGAAGTTGTTAGGTAGGCAACGACCTAAGTGTTGTACTTTTTTTTCTCTCTGTTTGTTAAGTCGCTAGGCTTTAGTTTATAAGTCGTAAGTCGTTGATACTGTTGAATAAATATGTTAAGTCATTTGTACTTAAGTCGTAGGTCGCAAGATTGTATTTCTGTACTGTAACTCGTAAGTCGTGTGCTTTGGCTGAGTCGTAAGTCGGAAGGAGTGATGAGTCGTAAGTCGGAAGGAGTGATGAGTCGTAAGTCGGAGAAGTGATGAGTCAGAGCCGACTTAAGAGTTGGCAAAATTGTGATGTGTTGAGTCTTGCGCCTATAAATAGGCGGGTCTCTCATTTGTAAAAGGTTGTTGATTTTTGAATAAAATTCTTGTTTGTTAGCTTTGTGCTTTCAATTTAAATTGGTAGTTGAGTGTAATCTCCTATCTCCTCTTTCGGTCAATCGAGTGCGCTCGATTCAACGATTGTAGAAGCCGATTTACGGAATCTAGTGCGCTAGATCAACGTGTGAAGAATCGTAGATCTTTAAACTCGGTATAGTGCGCTATCAACGAGTTTGAGATAGCTAGAATTCGGTATCTTCGGATCAACGAATTTGGGCATTTCGGTATCATCTACTCCATCGATCGCTACTTTTCATCGAATCACACATTTCCAGAATTATCCGCTGCGTCACACTTTCATGTTATCTGACTCTAAGTGTTTTTAATTGACAAAATGATCACTTCCTCCTCATCGAAGGTTATGGAACTTGTTCCTAGACTTTAGTAATGCTCGACCAAGCCTTTATGGAGGTGGAAGCTCGATTTTGAATGGAGGTAGTGTGGGTCGTGCACTTTAGTGAAGAAGAGATGGAGTTTAACTAACTTTTTGATGCGATTTGATATCATATGTGTAAGGAAATAATTTTAGCAGAATTTTGACACGGTGTTGAAATATTTTTACTATTTAGAAAGCCATTGAAGAAGAGCTATTAGAGAGCTCAATAAGAAGAAGAGAAGTGAAGTGAATTTGTGAAGAAATGAAGAGGATATGCATGTGTATTTATAGGGTAGAAATCCTTGTGCATGAAATTTCCAAAATAACCCTCCTCCCATCATAGCTTTGGCCAACCCCCCTCTATGTACCTTCCATCACTTCATGATGTCTTAGGTATGTTGGTGTGTAATTGATGGTGAGTTGATTTTAAGTTTTCATTTTCATTCTAACCTTTATTAAAAATATCTTCCTTACTTACTTTTACTATTAACGCCTAGTCTTAATTAATTATGGTTAACTTATATGTTATTAATTTGTTATATATGCATATATATGTCATTTTAACTTTCAATGTTGCAACATTCAAATATTACTATTATTTGCTAAACCAATGAAATTCCGGAATCCGAAACCCGCTGATATCTTCAGCTTTTAATCAAACTATTTATTTATATAAAGAAAACTTGATATTAATTTTTTTTATCATCTTTAAATAATCAAAACAAGATTATGTAAGCTATAAGAGCATATTAAATAATATAAAAACCCATTTATAATAATACGATGTCGAATTGCTGGAATGCGACGAAGTGTATATATCTTTATAAAATAAGTTTATATATTTATAAAACTATTATAAATCACTTATTATCATTATATAATAATCAAATTGAATTATTCATCATTTAGGAATATTATCTGAATATCTAAAATTAATTAAATATTCCAATTCAAAGTGATAAAATTACGAGTCGTTACACTTTCTTCCTAAAATAACCATATAACTTAAAATAACTTCTTTCCAAATATTATTTATATCCAAAATACAAACTTTTAATATTTTTCACATTTATACGTACAAATATACATACGTTTCCATATAATATCCCTTTTACTTCAAAAATTTATTTTTCACAATCTCTTAATTTCTAACTTCTTATTAATTAAGATTTATATATAATAATTTACTTTCATTCAACTTTAATATATACAATTCAAAAATTTATAACATTTTTCTTAATCTTATCTCATTAAATAAAATAATATTAAGCTATGAAATTTTAGTGATTTATCTCGTCACTTGGCTGCAACGTTGATTACATAGAATATCAACATTGCCTCATTATGCTCTCCACTTCTCACAATTTATTCGATGGCTAAAATATTAATTTAAGTCAAATAGTTTCCAAATTTTCAAATTAATTATTTTCTCATGTCAAAATATCTCGTTCGATGTTTAGGAGCTCTTATCGATAACATGGAATCCCATATATCGATCAGAACTTAAACATTTTCTGGACATGTCAACACAGTAAATAATCACAAGTTTTCTTCAGTTATATTTATTTCATTATCACTAGCAACCATGCATCCAATTTATAGAAATACAACCAAGCAACTAACTCCTAACAACCCATCAACCAAAACTAAATAGTTGCTTTTAGCAAAATAAATATATTTCTAAAATTCCACTACGCAACTTTGATTATACCTAGATTATTTAATTCTTAAACTTATTTACTCAAATTTCTCAAATTCTTTATTAAGAAAATTGTTCACGTAAACCAATTTACTCCAATTTATCTCTTTTAAAATAAATTTTCGAATAATCCAAAAGTAATTTTCCAAACTCTAAAAGATTTTAACACATTACTTTCCAAAAGTTTAATATCACAAATTCCAACTTATCTAATTAAAATTTTAAATCAAACTACGTCATAAGTGATTATCCCAATAATCAATTTATATTCCTATCCCTATAGGTAATTAATATAACTATCTACCATACACGCCAAGGGACAGGACTCTAAGTCTCGCTAGGTCTAGATCTATGATTTTATATGCTATAATGTTCCGACAGCTCCAAACTGTAATTACCCCACCGTTATACCTATATTATTAAGGAACATTATAAATAATGTTATCAAATAATATAAAGAATAATGCTTGTTAAGGGCGACCAAGTGTGAATATATCTTTGAACTAACACTGATACATCATACTTACAGTTTTTCTTAATCTCTGGAACAAAATTTGACATGTATAGTCTTAGTCCAAAGTAATAATCACAACAATTTCTTAGAATCAGAATAGCATATAATATAAGTCATAGGTCATAGCGGAATAATAAACAACATATATATATATATATAAGTGAGAGTCCATCAAATATAATAATAGACTCACGTAATATAAATCTGATATAAATATCCATCTCAATTATATATCTCATAAACAAACATGAATCCTAAATGAGATAAGCTAAAAGTCAAAAATGTTTAGCTCCTTGTTAGGATAAGCATCCAAAGGTCTACCTTTCCTATAACATGAAAAGTCTTGGCCTAACCTGAGTATTATAAAATACAAGGGTCAAACTATCTCAAAATATCCAAAAGGGTGAGAATAAGATGTAACTCAAGAATAAATAGCATATAAGTAAATACAATTGTCCAAAATATAACAAGTCATGGAATTAATTTAACTCAAAATTTATCCCAAGGCACGGGGATATATATATATATATATATATTTAAGTCACAAACATAGGTAGTCATTAAACGTAGAATTACATAATAAAGCATAATATTCCTAACATAAAGAAACCAATTCCATACCGATCACCTGGATCATCCACACCAATCTTAATGATTGTCCATACCATGGCGAACAAATATGGTATCATTTTTACCAATCTGATACCAAGGTTCATCCATATTCTGAAACAGAATCACAAATGATCTCAGGGTTCGTAGCAACCATGACTCGAAGATTCTAGATTATTCATTATTATTATATATTTATGATCGTTAAGAAATCTACGAGCATACCTCTTAAGGATCTATTGGTCCCATCGAACACCAAAAGATAGTAAACTCTAAAATGTTAAATACTATCACTTTTAGTATCCACAAGAACTTAATCAAAACTTCCCATGCCGCCTGATGAAATTCAAGTATTTACTAGAAGCTAGTAACTCTCACTCATTACGGATACTACAGGAAAACCTAAACTATATTCTCTTAAGGAACTATCGGTCCCATCGAACACCAAAAGATAGTACAATTCCAAAGTTTTAATTACTTCCTAATAGTAATCACGAGAATTTAACTAAGGCATCCCATACTACCCGGTGAAATTCAAGTACTCACTAATGGGCTAGTAAGTACCACTAAAATATTCTATTCAATGAGTTGTACAAAATTTGATGAAGAATTACACGAGAGCATCTAAACCAATCGGTAGCACTAAGTCGATTATTAGCATTTCCTAAATTATAGAATTAGGTTCTCAAAACATTTACCTTATAAGAGTTTAGATATCCAATAATATTATTTTCCATAAATTCCTTTATTATTTATCTTTATAAAAATATTCACTATTTAATAAAAATCTTCCATGAATCTGAATTGTTCCAAAATTGCTCTTATATACACAAAGTTGTCTAAAATTTCCATACATGTACTTAGCTAGCAAACCATGTCTTTAAGAACCCATATGTATAAGTCCATTTATCTTAAAAAACCATATTTATTATCCTTCCAAATCTATTTTGATATATATAACCATTTTATTTAGAAAAAGTTTGATTAATATTTCAAAAACTATGATTCCAAATCCATGACCATTTATACTAGCCATGCTTAATATAAAATAATTTTGTCAAAATCATTTATAATATTGATTAACTTAATTTAAAAACAATTTTGAAATTTATAAATATAAATAACTCTCTTTTATAAAATCGCTCATGTGTCAAAATATCTATTCTTATATTTAGCAAATGGATATATATAAGTTTAGAGTATATCCTAACCTTTGAATCAAAGTGATTCAAAGTCCATACAACACACTAGAGTTCAATACGACAACTCATCACAAGATTATAGCCATGAATTAATTCATAGAGTTCTAACTTTTTATCAAATCTAAATCAATTATATAGAATAGCAAACCAATGTAAATGGACACCAATAGGACCATAAAACACATGACACATGGAAACAACAACAACAAACGTGGCAAGGGATGAGACAAGAAACGGGTGGGTCAGGGCGGCTATTGGAGCTGAAATAGCTCCAAGTGAGCGCACCTCTGGTGCCCCCATCGGTCCAACGATGGTGACCCAACCTAGAGCCATTTCAGCTCTAGGTTTCCCCTTCGGCGGTCCGTTAGTATGGGTTTCTTTGGCATTGATCGTTCCGACTTCTAGAGCATTGATAATTGCAACATGAAAGTTTATATTCAACTACACTTTGATATTATAGGTGATCATAAGATGATGGTTTCAACAAACTTAGAATGGCTTAACATAAGTTATGAAAAACATAAGAGATTGAGAGTAATTCAATCATAGGTTCAACCAATTATCAAACAGCAACCATACTTTGATTTAGAGAAATTAGAATGAGATAACCTCACCTTTTTAAGCTTGAATTGATGATTAATCCCCGATTCTCTTACGCTAGCCTCTCTCATCAATTAGACCTAGGTTAATCTTAGAAATTTGCAAAAAAAATTACTAACCAAGATGAAATCTGATACTGAAACCATAATATATGAAATATAAGATGGAAGAGATCGTCTTATTTTTATTTCTACAAGTATTGGCTAGAAGCCCTTTTATTTTCACTTGAATTTAGGGATTAATCACGCTAGGTTTTTGAGAGTCAAAGAGAATTTTGATTTTAGATTATTGGCTGAAGAATGGATTGAGAAAGAAGTATACGTACTTCTTATTTCTCTTCTCTAAACCATAATAAATAGGCCATGTGGGTGAGATAGGGATCCAATAAGCAAGGTGTTACAAATTTTCCAAGAGAAATTTTACTAGTTTTATATTTTTTGTCACTTATAAAACACCAATTTACACTAAAAAATGATTTATTTATTATACTTTGATTTTCCTCGAATTTCCCAAAATCAATCCATCAAGTTACCAATTCTCATTTCTATTAATATTAGGATATTTTGTAAAATTATATATAACTTTTAAGAACAAAAGTTATTTTCATTATTTAATAAAAATAAACTTTTAATTGAAAAACGTCATTTTAAACAATAAATCTTAATATTAACATTTTACTCTAATTACCAAAATTAAATAATTGATTTAACAATATTTCAAATTTAAGTTAAAATCCTTTTTTTAAAATGAAAATCCTTTCTAAAATAAATCGAATCAATAATTCTCAAAACTAGATTTAATTTCTTAGTTAAATTTCACAAACCACAAATTAGAGTTAATATCCATAATTAAACTAATTAATTCGGTAATTAACAACAAGGTTGTTGCATGTGATTTTTTCTATTCAATTTTACCATTGAATGGTTAGCTCAAATGGTTGAAATTAAGGGACTTTTAGGTTGGCTCAAATAGGGGTGCTCTTGAACCTAGTTACACTCGCACACGCACATATACATACATACATATTGTGTCTGTACAGTCTTAAATCTATCTCTTTCTATATATAGACGTACATACATACACACATACATATATTATATATATCTATATGTTTAATATGTAAAAAAATATGTAAATACATAGAAAGAGACTTATTTCGGCATATTAAAGATTATTAAATATATACATCTATAGTTAAGTAGTTGATAGTAGTATCAGTTATGAATCGATAAGTACCGATATGAGATATTTTAAATATCATGATAACATCGGAATTATTAGTGTCATATCGAACATGTGCTTATAACAAGCTATAAATCATAATATACCACGTTATAATAGTATAATTATGTTTCATATTGAATATTTTAATCTATATTATCAAAATACTACTACAGACTAGCCATATATTGTTTAAAGATTACAATCTATCTACCGATACATTCTATTAAATATAAATCATAAAATAAGCCTATAAAAATCAAGAAATTTGTATACTCCATGTCATTTTTGTGTTCTTCGTTTTTATATTATATTATTTGTTTCTTCACTCATCTAATCATCTCCATTATTTTTCAAATTTTCATATTCATTGTAATATCTCAGTTTCGTAGTTAGAAAAAAATAAACATATTAAAATTGATTTGGAAATTTAATTAGATATTTAAATTGCAAACTCAAGTATTTGAGTATAAAATTTAAAGTTGAGATTTAAAATTAAGTTTAAATGTTGAAAACTATTTTTTATAGATAAATAAAATGAAAAGGTTATTTTAAACATTTTAAATTGAATTTTTGAATGTATTTGATAATATTTATTAAAAGTTCAAATTTGAAATTTGAATTGTGTTTTATAAGATCCAAAATTTATTTGAGATTTTATGTTGACAAAATAATTAATATTTGTGGAATTTTCGAATTATTTTGAAGAATAAATAATTATTTAAAAATTCAAAAATGAAAGTAGATGTTTTAATAAAAGGAAAATCGTTATTGAAATGAAATAAAATCCTGATAAAACATCTCGGATAGATTTCTAAATTGATAAAGTGTCTCTGGTCTATGGGAACACGAATGAATAAGGCCATGTATCTTAGCTTGACCAGCACCTGGGAGAGTTACAGTTCTGGTCGAGGGGTACACAGAAAAAATATCGTGTATCTTGGCTCGATTAGCATTTGAAAGACTTACAATTCTGGTCAAGGGATACATGGATGAAAAATACTGTGTATCCTGACTTAATCAAAATCTATTAGAGTAAAAATTCTAATCAAGAGGTACATATTTGAAAATGGTCGTTTATCTTGGCTCGATCAACATCTGGAAGAGTGTATTTTTCATGTCGATGACTTATATAACTTAAAATTTGATCAATTCACGATAACTAGGTGATTAATAAATGTAACTCTAAATAATTATGATTAGAAGTGAATCACAAATGAGTAGATTTGCGATTGTGGCAACATAAAATAGATATATGACTCTTATATTATGACATCATATATGTTATTCGATAGGGATTCAGGTTTATTTTGAGTGTGTACGACATTTCATTCTATACATGTTCATTATACCATTATCTATATGATTATATTTATCATTATGATAACATTATATTTAAATCTAAGCATATTCTAATCAATTTGTTATCTATATAATACTCGGGCTAATTAGAGACTTTACAGGTACACGAGCAGTAGCCTTTCTTGGACGTTGGGCTTAATGAGAAGATGATTACAGAATATATTGTTATGTGAGAGTCTACTGTGTATATTTTCTTTTTGTGTCTCCATGTATGTATGTATGTGATTAGATTGTGATGTATATGACAGTTGTCCTATATCGCGTTATTTTCATATAGTAGGTCAGATACTTCATTTTGTAGTCCCACGTTGTGAAATGAATGTTGTGGTATTATATTTTTCACTATGTCTTATGACTCTATGTTCTCTGAGTATACTGTTGATGTGCACGTAAATGTGCATATTTTTACCACCATATTTAATTTATTTAAATTAAATAAATGATCATATTGGGTATTTTAACTTTCTTAAACCAAAATTCAAATTATTTTCAAATTGTTAGATATTCATCTCCATATAGGGGCGAAATGGTCATTTTTGTGCATTTATTAAATTCTAAAAATTTACTTGGAATTTTCTATGTTGTTTTGTAGGAAATTTAGTAAATTTTACAACTGGTTTCATGATGATATATGCATGCACAAGAGTGAAGAGAACAAACAAAGATGGAAATAATTCAAAGTGAAAATCATGGAGGACCCCACTTACCCACCTACCTTAATGTACACTTAGGAGCTAATGTACATGCTAAAAGGCCATTAAATCTTCTTACACACTTAATGGATGATTATTGGATGGTAATAGTTACTTGGCCACCACACTTCCTAAGGGGTAGTTTGGGTATTCCCCAAAAATTTAAATTAGGGTTTAACGCATGTATAAATACCCCTTATGTTTCATGTAACCCTCTTCTTCCTTATTCTTCCTCTTAGTTAGTTTTTAGCTTAGAAATAAAAGAAAACTTCTCTTTTCTTTTCAAGGCTACTTAGTCATTTCTTTCATGTAAGTTTTTTTATGCAACTTTAATATGTTGCTCTATTATTTTCTTGTTTATTTTCTTTCATGCTAGTAGTGTAGTTTGATTTTAATGAAAGTGGATTAGTTTTATTTCTTGTTCATTTAACTCTTTTTCCTCTTCTTTTAATTTCATGTTGCATGCTTCTTGTGTTGATATGATAACACAAATGAAAGGCTAATCCCTTCAATTTAGAGGTAATGAAGCCTCTAATCATGTAGCTTCTACAATTTGACAATCTTTGCTCTCTTTTTGTGCTTCATGGAAAGTTGATGTTTATGTAATTTTGTGTTTGGTATTGAGTTTGATAGCCTATGTCATTCAAAACAAATAGGCTATGCTTAATCATATGAATCACAAATTGCCTCTTCATCTACATATGATTATGGTAATAAAGTGAATGTTGAAGTTAAAATTTGATGGTCTGTCTTTCTAATTAATAGTTAATAGACCATACTTAAAATAGATTTTGCCTTCAACTTGTTGTCATTTTTCATGAGAATTAAAAGTGGTTAAAAGGTTGTGTTATAGTTTGATGGCTTATGTTGAGCTAATTAATAACACAAATGAGCCATACTTATGATAAACACATCATTGAAACTCGCTTATGACCAAAAAAGAGAGATCATAATTTCATAATATGTTGAACTATATGATCTAGAGAGTGGAATTATCTTTAAATTGTCATTTAGTCTCATATTTTTATCACTTTCTTTTTGCCAATTTTTTTACATTTTCTAGCTAATCACTTTCAACTTTGGTTTAATTTGATTAAATAGAAATTTAAAATCAACAATTCTCTGCGGATCGACCCGTACTCGCCATGTACTACGATAGTACGCCGTGCGCTTGCGGTAAATTTATTTCAAAATTTATCGATAATTTTCTAATCGTTAGATAATTTGCCGTTAAACAAGTTTTTGGCGCCGTTGCCAGGGAATTTGCTTTGATTTTATTTTCTATTCTTTGTATTATTTTTGTGTGATTTTATTGTGTGTTTGTGTTTGTTTTGGGTGTTAGTTTACATTTTAAAAAAAAATTATTGTGTGTTAGTTTGATTTTCGTGTGCTTTTGTTTGTGCATTTTTTGTTCTAGTTTCCTTTGCATTTGCATTTTATATATTTAAAAAAAGAGCGTAACCATTTCAAAAAAAATTTCACTGTTAACTGTACAGTTGCTTTGATTGCATTTCTCATTTTACATTACATTTGTTTTCTCTTATTACATTTTCTTTCTGTGCATTTTCTCCTACATCTTCTATTACCACTTTCAACTCTCTACATTTCCTTATTTCTAACAACACAATTGCACATCTGATACCCACAGCAATAAAACTTTCAACTTACACTTACATCATCAAGACCCCCGACCTCCTTCCTATACCAACTTCCCAGAGTTCATTCACCACCGCTTTCCATCAATTCATCAACTTCTTCTATACCAAAGTGCTGCTCTACAACTTCACTTCAATCCGACATACATTGCAACTCTACCCACTCCACACTCACTTCTGTCAATCGCCAAAACCCATGACCATTTCCCTACCTCACCGATCATAAACTATGCCTCGTTGATCATAAACCGCTAACCATTTCCCTATCTCCTCCCTTTACACTCCACTGTCATTCATCGCTGTCTTCACTCACCCAACCTGCTACATATAAGACCACCCACAAAACCACCAAACATCTAACCATCCACTACTGCATATTTCCAGACATACCAGTGCAACTTGGAGATTACCTGTACACACAAGCTACTACCCACAGTTACACCACTTCTCTATCCATCAAACCAAACTATCACTGTTCTCTATTCCACTAAGTTCATCAAACTGATGAATCACTGTCTGCACACTGTGCATGCTCTGTGCACATACCATAAACTTCAACCTGACCCATCACTCTTCATCAAACTAGACCATCACCCTCCAGTAACCACCTTAAAAACAATTACATACAAACAGTCTGCCATCATATCAAAAAACTCACGACTTTCTACCATATCATCCCACCCAATTCATACCACAACTCATCTGTCCATCCATCAAACTTTGCCACTGCCTCATACATCCTTCCCACCACATCCACTTCTTTACAACATACAAACCATCCCACATCATCACAAAGAAACATCTCATACTCTATATATCATCATCACTGTCATTCCAGACAACTAGCTCTGAGTACAACTACTTATCTCTGCTCATCTCTGTCTAACCGACATCTCCTCAAACCAGTGATCTTCCATCAACCATCACGGCTGCAAAAACATTTCACCACAGTGCCATTCCTCAACTCCCCCCATTTCATCACCAACCCAACCCAATACAGCAGCTGCCGACCAAACTTCAACTGCCTTCACTATCATCTCGTCAAGCCACAATCGACAGCAACCTACTTCAGTTCAATCACCAACTTTGACTTGCACATTCAAACTACACTTCACTACAATACTTCAACCACCTGAAACCACCATCACTTCGACCATACTAACAGTGATATCACAACCCATGGCTACCCAAATTCGTACATCATCACTTTTACTTGCAACCCTGACCATCTCCTCCTCTTTCTCCTCCACAACTGCCAACCATCTTCAATCGCCTTGCCTTCAACCAGAAACTCTTCCTCGACTTCACCTACTTCCCCAAATAGAACCACTAAAACAATTCATAGCAGCCGCAAACATCATACAACAGACGAGTCCACCCTATCAAAGTCACAATCGCTAACCCAATCACCTCGAACTTCAAACGTTGCAGCCGCTACATCGACCACCCCAAATCACCACTCGATAATCATCAAACAACCCAATTTCGCAATCATATCAATCCCCAAATCACACCGCAACCCATTACCCTGAACTACAATTCATCGCCAACCCAAAACCAATCCACAATGACCGAAAATCGCAAACCACTGACAACCCGTCTCCGCAACCCAAATCTTCTCTATCGAAACCCGCGACTTCAACACAGCGACCAACTCGAACGAACTTGGAACCCAACCTCAAGCTCAAATCGCCTCATCCAAACCAAGTGTATTGATTCTTGAATTTGACTTTGATCTAGTCTGTGATTTTCATGAATTGATTGTGGAATTGGTCGATTATTTGTCAACTCAAATTGGTTTGTGATGTTTATGTTGAACCGCGTGTTATAACGGTGAAGAAAGTTCTTTATTTATTTATTTACCGGGCTGGATTGTGTCAATTGGGCTTGAGGTTGTACTTGTGGAAATAATTATTTTTTAAGTTTTAGTTTATTTTTTTATTGGGCTGTTTTAAGATTTATATAAAAAAAAGAGAGGGGGTAACTGCTTAGTTTAGGGTTGTGTTTTTATTAGAAAAAAAACCAAAAAAATAAACACACATTTTTCACTTGTTTTAGTTGTCATTTGTTTTACTTTCATTTGTTCCATTTTTCACTTGTTTTATTTTCTTCTTTAATAAACATATATAAAAAAAACTGTATATATCTTGTCTTTACTTTTAGATGGCCAAAGCAGAAAATCACAAGGAGGAGGCTAGCTTGCTAAAAACTGCTTCGATCTTCTGCCAAAAATAAATTTCTGGCTTGCTTGTAAAAAAAATTTGCTGCTTTTAACCCCTATCTTCTGCTTTTATTTGCCTTGCATTGTTGTTTGCTTACATTTTAGAAAAAAATTCGAAAACAAAAAAATTCATTCGTAGTTGCATTGTTAATGCACATGTAATTTCTACTTTGCATTTCATCCAAGATTTTAATTAATAATAAAGATTAGACATCGATAACTTTTAATTGTATATTGACAAGTTGTCTTCTTTGAACAATTTAATTTCTTGGTGTCTAGGCTACGGCAGAGTAATAACCATTTATAAATATTACGGTGATTCGTAAATATTACAGTGGTTGTTCCTCTAAAGGTACTTAAACCATCGGCTGCATTGTTACAGTGATTCATGGTGCACCGATAAATCCTGTCTATTACTTGGCTAAGAACTATCTTGTTTATTTAAGACAATGTGTGATTATAAATTTTGTGTTAGGATAAATAATTCGTAATTAACCTTGCATTCATTTAGTTGCATTAGTTTATGCGTATTTAAAAAAAAATTCCAAAATCCAAAACTAAAAAAATTTGTAAATATTCCTTAACTTTGTTTATAAATCCATTCTTTTGAATTTTTTTAATCAAAAGCAATAATCCAAAAAAAAATTTACTTAGTTTTTTTTAGAAAATCAAAAATCCAAAAAAAATATAAAATCTTTTCGAAAACAAAAAAAAATCAAAAATCAAAAACAAAACAAAAGTCAATTTTCCATTTTGAAAAATAAATTTTATTTGTAAATATTTTTCCTTTATATATTGAAAAAAAAACTAAAAAAACACTCTTGAAAATGTTCGAATTTCCATATTCACATGAATTTTATGATAGTTGTGAAAATCAATATAATCCATATAATTTCACTTAAAATTTTTTCAACAACTATTGTTTAAACAATTCGAGTTTATAACCATAGAATTTTCAAAATAACGAACAACCCTCGAATCTCGAAAATAGCATTGAAATGATTTCATCTTTACTTGAACTCTCTACACAACAAAATCAAGAGATAAATGATTTATGTAATTCATATTTGTGCAATGATTCAAGACCAAGTTTTCAAAGCGGTCAAAACTTGAATTCAATTCAAAATTCAAACGATTTCGATTATAACCCATGCCAATTCAATTTCGAACTCCAAAATGAATTTCAAACTCAAAATGAAAATGGAAACAACGTTTCAAACAAATTTGGCAATGGGAATAATCTTAATCATGTTACAATTGAAAATCTTTGTCCTCAACAATTTCAAAGTGAAAATCCTTATGCTAATAATTATAAATTGGATTTTGTTAAGCAAATGAACGAAATTTATGATAATCACATGGATTCGTTGTTTGAAACTTATATGAAACAACGTGAAAAACAAAATCAAATTCCAACGTGTGGCGAGTCAAACAATAATCCATCTCTTACCCAAATCGATGATTTTCAAATAACAACTTTTGAAACTGAAAATAACAATCTTAATGAAGTTGTTAAAAAATGATAATTGAGTTGGATTTCAATTCTATTGAGGGTGTGGAACCAAATTTAAAATTTGATCTTCCTTTTCTCGATTTCGAAAATTTGAATACAACAACTTTGGATTTTGAACTTGAGATACACAATAGAAGTTGTTGATAATCCAACAAAGGAAGACGAATTTAACGAACATGATTTCTTTGGACTTTTTGAAAACGAGTTTTCAAATTCTTATGGGGAAGAGTTACATCACCATTTTGATTTTGTAATCAATAATTTTGAAAAAGTTTTCAATGAAGAGCTTGAATTTCAATTTGGTGAAAATAAACTTGAACTTCAACCAATTGTTTTATCGACCCCTAAAATCATCGAAAATAAAACAACTCTTACGATTTTTAATAAAACAATATTCGTTTTTCCAAATCAACATTCGACTGCGAAATCTTTTACGGTTTGGTTTTCTTCACTTAAGCTGTGTCTCGCATACTTGATGAGACAAATGAATCGGTCTTTGGAAGACCGTTTCATTTACTTTTTGACGATATACTTTCTGATCACGTGTAAATACTGTTCATTTTCATATAAATAAAGGCCATTTTTATTTTTATTTTTCCCCTTTCACTTGGGTTTACTGTAGGGACACGGTCAAAATCAAGTGGGGGGGGAGACTCATCATCATTTTCGATTTTTCATGGTTTATTTTTAATTTTTCTTTCCAAAAATTAAAAAATAAATATTTTAAGCATTTTTGATTTATTTTAAAGAAACACTATATGATAAATATATGGTTTTAGTTAATTAAATAGAAAAATTTGAAAATCTATTTGTCTTAAAAAAAATAAAAATGTAGTTTGATCTCAAATAACAATGGTTTAACTAGCATATAGGAAGATCCATACGTGTTAATTATGAAATACATCCCAATTGAAAATCATTGTTTTAAAAAGTGGTTGATTTAAAGTAAAGATATAACATTTTTTTGTCTTTTAAGTTAAATGGTGCTAAGATGATAGTGCGAAATTCTCACTTCTAAAAAAAATATGTCATGTATATATGTATTTTTTTTAATAAACACCTAGAGTCATGTGTCCACACTCGTTTGTTCACTCGCCATGCTCTGTACCCTTCTCACGTAAGCCCGAGAGGCAGTGCACAATCGGTATATCTGGCCTCGGTTTATCTGAGTTAGGTGTGTGTATATGAAAATCAGTTTACTAATAACGTCTACAGTCAATAAGTGCTCACACTTGTGTATTCACTCGCCACGCTCTGTATTCCCCTCACATCAGTCCGCAAGGCAGTGCATAGGTAATATATCTGGCCTCAGTTTATCTGAGTTAGGCATATGTAAATATTGTTAATATAAATAAAATTTTCAAATAAAAATTAGAGAGAGTCAGCATTTGAAATCCAAGCACTATTTTAACTTGTTTGATTTGACTTGTTATTGAAAAGAAATGAAAATACCACTTTGACAAACTTTGATAATTAACTAAGGATCCATTTCATAGTTACACTGTCTTATCGACCAAAACAACGAGTTAAATTATAGCCTATTTGTTTCAATAACTTCATTTTTGTTGGAAATTTTGATAAGTAAAAGGAATTTCTTGATAATGACCAAAACCTATATTTAACTATTTGTACCAATTTAAAAGTAACTCCTTCATTTGTAAATATTTTCAAAAACTTGCATTCACGTATTTGTAAATAAATCTTGCATTTTGTGGGTAGTATCCACTGAAAACCCTCACGAGACAACACTCTCCCACTGGGGACACCCAGAAGTTTAACGGCTTGTTGCATACACCCAATGCAATCGTGCTTCCTATGAAAATGGATTTATCTTAGTTTTTCTTTATTCGAGGACGAATAAAAAGATAAGTGTGGGGGTATTTGATGTGCACGTAAGTGTTCATATTTTTACCACCATATTTAATCTATTTAAATTAAATAAATGACCATATTGGGTATTTTAACTTGCTTAAACCAAAATTCAAATTATTTTCAAATTGTCACATATTCATCTTCATATAGGGGCAAAATGGTTATTTTTGTGCATTTATTAAATTCTAAAAGTTTACTTGGAATTTTCTATGTTGTTTTGTAGGAAATTTATTAAATTTTACAAGTGGTTTCATAATGATATATGCATGCACAAGAGTGAAGAGAACAAATGAAGATGGAAATAATTCAAAGGGAAGATCATGGAGGACCCCACTTACCCACCTACCTTAATGTACACTTAGGAGCTAATGCACATGCTAAAAGGCCATTAAATCTTCTTGCACACTGAATGGATGCTTATTGGATGTTAATGGTTACTTGGCCACCACACTTCCTAAGGGATAGTTTGGGCATTCCCCATAAATTTGAATTAGGGTTTAACACATGTATAAATACCCCTTATGTTTCATGTAACCCTCTTCTTCCTTAGTCTTCCTCGTAGTTAGTTTTTAGCTTAGAAACGAAAGAAAACTTCTCTTTTCTTTCCATGGCTACTTAGCCATTTCTTTCATGAAATTTTTTTATGCAACTTTAATATATTGCTCTTTTCTTTTCTTGTTTACTTTCTTTCATGCTAGTAGTGTAGTTTGATTTTAATGCAAGTAGATTAGTTTTACTTCTTGTTCATTTAGCTCTTTTCCTCTTCTTTTAATTTCATGTTGCATGCTACTTGTGTTGATATGATAACACAAATGGGAGGCTAATCCCTTCAATTTGGGGGTAATGAAGCCTCTAATCATGTAGCTTCAACAATTTGATAATCTTTGCTCTCTTTTTGTGCTTCATGGAAAGTAGATGTTTATGTAACTTTGTGTTTGGTATTGAGTTTGATAATCTATGTCGTTCAAAACAAATAGGCTATGCTTAGTCATATGAATCACAAATTGCCTCTTCATCTAAATATGATTATGATAATGAAGTGAATGTTGAAGTTGAAATTTGATGGTCTGTCTTTCTAATTAATAGTTAATAGACCATACTTAAAATAGATTTTGCCTTCAACTTGTTGTCATTTTTCATGAGAATTAAAAGTGGTTGAAAGGTTGTGTTACAGTTTGATGGCTTATGTTGAGCTAATTAATAGCAAAATGAACCATACTTATGTTAAACACATCATTTAAACTCACTTATGAACAAAAAAAGAGAGATCATAATTTCATAATATGTTGAACATATGATCTAGAGAGTGGAATTATCTCTAAATTGTCTCATATTTAATCACTTTCCTTTTGTCATTTTTTTACATTTTCTAGCTAATCACTTTCAACTTTGGTTTAATTTGGTTGAATAAAAATTTAAAATCAACAATTCCCTATTGATCGATCCATACTCGCCACGTATTACGATAGTACGCCGTGCGCTTGCGGTAAATTTATTTCAAAATTTATCGGCGATTTTCTAATCGATAGATAATTTGCCTTTAAACAACTGTGCATTGTTCCGTCTTAGTAAATTCGCATATTTCTTGCTATGTGATGATACGGAGTACGTTTACCAGTTTCAACTAGTAGTGTTGGCATTGGTGATTCGAATTCCTCTTTATGGCTTGAAGTAGGAAAGAAGCAGTGGCTAAAGAGCTTTTGAAGGCTCTACCTAAATCTCGCAACATAAGTTTGTCACAACACTAATATGTGACTAAGAAAGTTAAAGTAGAATGATCAAATAGTGATCAGTGTGGCGCAATGGAAGCATATAGATTGTTTTCTACTGAGAAGATTTGTTTGTCTGATTTGATGAGTGTTTGATTGTGAAAATGGTTGAAAATATATACTTAATGTGCTTACTCTAAAAGTTGGGAATTGAGTATCGCTTAAAAGCAATAAACCCACTCAAATATGGATGGAGTCTAAAATACTAAAAATCAGTAATATTTCCACCACTGCAAGAGAATCTGTCTTATTTTTCACCTAAAAGGAAATTTTTATGCGTGTGTGTGCATCTGTATATCTACGTATGTAACTAAAATATAATGGAATACGATTAAAAATTGACATCGAATGATTGTTTGTTGGTGTTTTTAGATGATTACTAATTGATTGAGTTTTTTTGTTGTCAATGACTGATTACCTAATTGACAAGTACATGTTTTAACAAAAATAGGCATCTGTTTTTGATCAGGAATGAGAATTTTATTTCTATATATATGTATTTTAACGACCCAAATTTTTTAACATTTCAAATGGGAATATTTAATCTATTTAATATTTAAATTTCTTTCAAATTTACCAAATAATAAGAAAATCAACGGTTAATAAAACAACTTGATTTTTAATGACATAAAATTATATGGATTTATCGGTATTTTCAAAATCTTTAATCTTGAAAATATTTAAATTTTTGTTTGATGCATTTTGCGAAAAACTTTGATATTTATTGAAACTTTTCCAAATATTTTAACTCGTATATTTTTGTGTTGTCTTATTATTTCATCATGTTATTATGCGGCAATTGTATTTTTATTTATGTAATTCGCGATCTGTATGCAAACATGATACTATATAGCAGGGTACCCAAAACTAACAAAATCTTAATTTGATGGTGCTTTGCTAGGAAGCTTCATGGTTCTTTACTTGTACACCATATCTCACTACATTTCATTTCACTCACTTCACTTCTCTTCCTCTCTTCTTCGTTTTCCATTTCTTCAAAAGTAAATAAAACTCCTTCATCCAACTTCAAAATCATATCTCCCAATCTATTCGCTTTTAACCAAAGCATCTAACGTGTAAGTTGTTTGTCATCACCTCTAGTATTTTCTAAAAATAGTCGCTTGCCGTCTCGTAGAGTGTGGTGGAGGGAATTGCTCGACAACAGTTGTGGACAAATAATGGTGGTTTTTTGATAAACATGGAAAGGAAATTAGAGAGTTGGGTTGTGTTCATGGCGGAAAGGGATTGTTTTGGTGATGATCTTCAGATTTTTGGTGGTCGAAATCATTGTGGGGAGGTGGACGAATGTATTTCCGACAATCTGGTGGGCAGGTTGAGGAACGTCGTGGCTGAGAGGAAGCTCGAGGAAAGGCAAAGGCATTAGGTTGGTCAAAGGAAGTACAGTGATCTGAGGAGGTGGGACGAGCTTGATTTAGGGTTTCAGTGGTTGGTTGTTTTGGGTTCACATAAATCGTGTTGATGACGTCTGTAATGATCCCAAAATCTAACGCTCGAAAATCAACATCAAATACCTTACTTGTATTCGATTGTCCGATATTCAACGTCAAACTTCAGTTCGCCGGAACTTATAACAACATCAGATGAACATAAACAGCGGAAATAAACTGAATATCATACATCACATCATAGATACAACATCAGAATAATATCCAGTACTACATCAGAGTATCATGATACATATGCCACAGCTCCAAATAAAACATCATAATAGTACAACAGTGATCACAAGCAAAAAATCTTCAAAGGGACAAAGACGATAGTGATATCCATAACTAAGCACCTAGTGATCCAAAAAGCTTCCAAAATATCTTCAAGGTAAAAGTCCCCAAAACACCACTAACACCAGAATACTGAAACCTGCTACTAGGCTGCCCGTGTGGAAAAGATGGGCACCCAGAGTTTAGAAAAGAATCAATAAACTCCGAGTCAGTCATGTATCATGATACATATGCCACAGCTCCAAATAAAACATCATAATAGTACAACAGTGATCACAAGCAAAAAATCTTCAAAGGGACAAAGACGATAGTGATATCCATAACTAAGCACCTAGTGATCCAAAAAGCTTCCAAAATATCTTCAAGGTAAAAGTCCCCAAAACACCACTAACACCAGAATACTGAAACCTTCTACTAGGCTGCCCGTGTGGAAAAGATGGGCACCCAGAGTTTAGAAAAGAATCAATAAACTCCGGGTCAGTCATGGGACTGCTATGAGTAAACAAAAGTAGTTGCTTTAAATAAATAGGCTTTAAAAAGAATCCGATATGCTTTTGGAAAATGAAACTACCATAAGACCCCCCGCCACACACACAACGCAAACGCAGAATTGGATGAGATTTCTTCTTATGATAGTCAAATATGCTTAATACGAGAAAAATCCTTTAGTATTTTTTTTCTAGTGCATAGTGTAGAGAACATTTCGAAAGTATAATATTAATCTTAGCCAGCATAGACATTTCGAACTATGCCTACTATAGCTACCATCTAAACAGTGGGGCGCCACCATAACACTACTAGAAAAGGGCTTGAAACCGACAGCATGGGGCGACGGTTTCCGACGGTAAATTTCCGACGGCTTCCGACGGGCCGTCGGAAATTTGCGATTATACCTCCAGCCGAGAGCCTTCTTCCCCCTCCTCTTCATACGAAAATTCACTCAAAAAACCCCCAAATTCAACCTCCAAACTTCCAATCCCTAATTTCTAGCTTCCGGATCTTCCAAGGCTCCCTAATCAACCTCCGTTACTCTTAATCTCAGGTATAATCTCTTATTTTTGTGAAAAATTCAGTATTTACCCTAATTCTAGATTTGCATAAATTGATAAATTAGGACGAATTAGTGATTGCAATTGTTTCCAATAGCGTAATAACAGTTTATAGCATCACATGGTATACCGATTTCATCTTTTATCGTGAAATTGTGAAAAATACGTATAATTTGTGGTTGTTCATGTATATGTAAATTGTTGTGTATGCCTTGACTCGACGATTGTATACGTTATTTGGAATAAGATAAATTGATTGAATGAACTAGGAGTATTATATTGTGCGCGTATTTACTTATGAAACCAAAAAAATGCATTACTCTAAATTATATTGTGTGTATTGAAAAATGACAAAAATGTTAAAACAGCCTTAAGTTGATGTAATACGTTGAATAAATGTGTTAAATTAATATATATTTTTGTAAATGTGAACATTGAGTAAAACTGTATTTTTTTGTAAAATGCGCGCATGTAACTGACAAATGTCCCTTAGAAAGTTTTTGGCCCCGTCTGACGAGTGTTGTACATGATCGTTGTATAAATAGTCGTTCTTTTCGAAAAACGACCATTTATATTCATCTGGTACAATGTTTGTCGGATTTGTCCCTGTATTGGACAAGTTATGAACACAGTAATCATTTACATTTTATATACTACTTCGTCTCAAACGGTTCATAAAATTTCGGCCTAACTTTTCTTTTTTGTTTCCTGCGTACATGCATTTGTGTACAATGCAGGGAACAAAAGGGAAAAGCTGCCGAAATTTTGTTGAATCGTTTGAGACGAAGTAATATACGAAATGTAAATGCTTACTGTGTTTGTAATGGGAAGTAGGATGCCTGACCAATGAAAAAAAAAATTATATATATTTTTAAATCGTTACGTTAAAAAGTAAAATGTGCCCTATTTGAAAATATTTTTAAATTTGTGAAGCTGTTCTTTAAATTCAAAATATTATACGACCATGAAAATAATCTTTTTCGAATTTGTATTCTTCAAAATAAATATTAAATTTTGAACTTCTCATTTTGTCAAATAGGAAAAATGATTGATTATTTTGTTGATCGGAGGAGATGGATGTACCAAAGAAAAGGACTGAGGGGCTCAATAAAAGAAGATTTTTATAATGGTATAAACGTGTTTGTTGAATTCGCTTTAAGTAATAACGGAAACGTATAAAATAACGTATAAAATTTCGTATAAAATAACGTATAAACTATTTTTTTTGAATTATTAATTTGACGTGATCGAAAAATAACGTATAAAATTTTGAATGTACAGACAGAGTCGGATAGAAACTCTGCAAATAGAAATAAGAATCCAGTCACTCATCGCGGAGGATCGAAGTCGTTTCAGCAGTATCGGCAGGAGTTGGTAAATTTACTGAATAATAAATGTAAATAGTTTATACTATATGATTTTAAATGTACAATAATTGTATGTAACAATCAACTTCAGGAAGCCAAGTCACATGGTCCTGTCAGCTATATGGACGTGTTCACCCGTACGCATGTTGTCGAGCATGTTAATCCAGACGGGACTGTTTCGTACACATGGCAGGACGATAAATCCAGCAAAAGCCATGTAATCATATTTTATTTTATTCAGTATTAGTAATTGTTTTAATTGTTAAACTATGGTGACATAAGATATGATATTATTAATTTGTTAATGCAGGAGAAGTTTATGGAGCAGCGGCAGAAACTCCTTGCTGACACGGGTCGAGATCAGCTGACGACCAATGAGGAAGACGTTATTTTTGAGTCCGTTATGGATCCAGCAGAGCATGGTCGACGATACGGATTTGGCAATTTAGCGGTAAATAATTTACTTTTTCTTAAAATACTTAAAATATGATATTTTCACTTTTTCAAAACAATAAACTTGGATTTTATTTATTTTTCAATTATTGCAGTCCAGTAGTCAGAGTAGGGGACGGCGGAGTAGACATCAGAGCGATCTTGCAGATATAGAAGAATTGCGGACTAGAGTTGCCCAGTTGGAGGAGCAGAACCGCTAACAGGCCATGCACACCGCACAGTTGTTAGAGTACATGCAGCAGCAGCAGCAGGGTGGTGGTCACTTTCCTTCCTCGGCTGGCTCTGGATCTGCAGGAGATTGATTCATTACTTGCTTTCTTGTTCGTTCAGGTATGTTTTGTTTTAATTTAGAATGATTTGATAGACGACGTAGGTAATTGTTGATTTATGTATAATTATGTTTGACATATTTGGTTCTATGGTAGTATGAGAACGTGTATGAGAATATTGATGAATTTGTGTATTAACAACATGGTAGAACAGTTATTGTTAGGATTATGTTAATGTTGGAATGGTTATTTATATTTTGATGTAATTTTATTTATTTGTGTGTTTATTAAATATTTTGTGGTTTGGGTTTGAATATTTGGTTGGACTATTGTATATTGGATTGTGCAGTATTGATATTCTAATGTTTGGAAGAGAAATGTGGTTGGAAGGCTAAATTTGCAGCAAATGGGAAAAAAACAGCAGATTTCCGACGGCTTCCGACAGCTTACTGGTCAAAATTTCCATCGGCTTGCGACGGATAACGGCGGCCTGTTTCAGACGCTTTCCGGCGGTTTCCGACGATTACCGACGGGCGTCGGAAACCGTCGGAAACCGCCGGAAACCGTCTGAAATGGATACGACAACGTCCGTCGGAAGCCGTCGGAAATACTACTTCCCGACAAAGCCATTTCCGGCGGCTATTTCCGACGGCGGCCGACGGTTTCCGACGGCCGCCGACGGCTTCTGGCCGTCGGAAAACGTGTTTCCCCTTGTATTGTAAGTAAATAGCAGGTTCTACAACTAAAACCGTAAGTTTCATATTGGAAGATGGATTTCCAACAAATGGTCAGGCTAAGGAACTTCCTACTGCCACATGGGATCGCCTCTGGCTGGATGTCCCGAGAGACAACTGCTCTCTGCCAACACAAGGCCGGGTTACCCCTGTAACAGGTAACTCACGACTATGCCATCCCCTCGTCCTTTGGGACCTTTATCCAAGGCGCATTGATAAACACACAATCATACAATAAATGAGATCGGAGTATCCACATAGGTAAATACCAGGGCTCCATACCTGATACCACCCTTTTCCAGAAGGAAATGACATACCCTAAAGGGCGCGACCCTCATAACCTTGCCGCAACATTCCTGTTTCGACCATTTCCGGGGAGTGAGGTCTGACGAAGTCTCGTCCACAAAGCTACACTTTTTCACAAAGCCATGCTTTGATCACAAATGATCAATAAATGACCATCACACAGCAACACTCAGCATGCCACATTACCAAATTGGGAATATATTGCTGATAAATTTCAACTACATAACCTATGAGCTCGTACGTCTCAGAGAAGGGTGTTAAGCTAAGAGAATAAATTCTTCGCCACCAAACAGAAATGTATTCGAAGGAAATCAGCTTTATATCTCAAAGTGTAATGTCGGACATACAACCATACAAGTCTGTTCCGGGGTCGAACAGAACCGAAGGCACTTCCGAAGAAGTCCTTGCAATCCAGGTATTTACAATCCCGATCGGACTTCCCATCACTTAGGGAATCTCTATACCGGAGCAACTCAGTGCAGAGACAATCGATAGGTCATCCTACCGTTTTCATAAAAAACCGGTCTTCAACACCGGTCTTCAAATGCTATTCATTATGACATATCACTATTCAGAATTGGTTATATGACACAAAGGTCCTCTCCCGGCTAACCTGAATAGTGATCGATAAATTTTTGAAAACACGTGGATATGAAGATCACAAAGATTCATGTTCAGGGTTCGATGTGGGTTTCGGATAACAAAATGAAATCCGACTCCCTGTCGCATCGAAGTAAAAATAAATGTCATTTTACGGGCAAAAAGGGTTTTTCACATACACACAGAATGAAATCACTATCACAATAGAAATACCGATGCAAAACACCATATCTGATGATAGTCAATCATCTTCAATCAAGGTGAAGGCGATTTAATTAAATTAATCACATAATTATTTTTATTAATTATTTAAAACCAATGATTAATTATTCTTAATGATAAATTAATTAAATCTTAATCAACTTTGTTGATAAATTATTTCTTAGTTAATAACTTAATTAACTACTAATTACAAATTAATCAGCTTAAATTATCAAATTAACAATAAATTAGACACTTGATTATTAATTAACCAAAATATAAATTAATCATTCTTAATTAGCCTTTTCAGCAATTAATTAATAATAATAATTTCTCTTAATTCGTATTTTAAAATCCTCCTTAATTACTTTGAAATCAATTTATTAAAATTATGAAAAAGCTTTAATGTTAATTAACTTTAACACTTTACCTTAAATTCATTGTTTTGTTAAAGTATCAATTAGATTTTAAACATGGTTAAGTATTTACTTGGTTAATTAAAACTTGAAACAAATTCTTACTTAAAATAGCCAACATCAGTTACTTCATAAACACTGAAGTTTACTTAATATTATAACCTGAAACTTATTGGCTTAACCCATTTTTTGAAGCAAACCCGAGAATGCTCCAAATTTACTCGAGTAGCCATTCGAGTTTTCCACCGTTCCTCCCGAGACATTCCTCTTCCTCACGTACCTTTTTTTCTTTACTCTTTAAGTTTAAAGTTAAAACTTCAACAACAGGACCCTCGTGCTCACCCAGGTCTCACTCGAGGCAATCCACCACTTTACTCAAGTAACAACTCGAGGTTACTCCCCAACAAACAACGTTGACACGAACCCATGTCGTACACGTGCACGGCGTCTCACTGTCACTCCGGCGAACTCCACCACCACTAGCAGATCACCTTCGACCCACTCTCGCTACCCAAACACAAAAAAACACGAATGAAGCTCGAAAACAAAATCGAGGTATCTCGATCAACATGGGTACAACAGTCATCATTAGAGAATCGCTTCGCACGACCCATGCCGACCACAAGAAGCTTCGAGCTTCCCACCACGTCTTCGTCAGCCACAGAGTCACCATCTCCCCAAGGCGCGTACGACTCGACGCACGTATGAAACCACAGTGATCAAATCCCCGACCACCTCTAAAACTAGGTTTAGAAATAAAAATTTCGTGTCGTCGTCGCCACAGTGAACTGGACAACCTCCGGCTATTTTTCCCATCATCGCTGTAGCCTTCTCCACCTCCACGCGAAACCCCGGCCTCGATTGAGCCTTCGATCGCCTAAACTTGGTCAAAACGTGATTTTCAATCCATCTGGAACTGCTCTCCAACCAGACTTCTAAAAATTACCAAACCTAGCTTAAAAATCATATCTTTGCATAAGTATTCAGACTATATAATTGAATTAATATTTCGTGAAATTTGCATTCAACATATATTTACAATTTGCCTTGAAAAACCAGGATTTCAGCTATGATATCTCACCAACATGGTTGAAACAAATTTTAACTGTGTTTATGTTTCAACAACTTGTTTTGTTTTAAGATGTAAGCTGGATAATGATTAAATGGAGATATGCTTGATTATTTCCCTTCCTATAGATCCTAAAACAGAGAAGAACAGGTTTAATTTTTTTTCCTTTTATACACAGAGCAGTCAGATAGATATATCAAAGCTACACAAAGATGTTCATGTAGAGCAACATTTAACCATGAATCATATATACAAATTTTAATTAACTTAAGTTTAAAGTGATTCGTTTACTCACCTGAAATAATTTTGAACAGAGGAAACTTGGTTTTACAAACTGCAGTTTTGATTTCTTTTCTTTGTTTTGATCTTGAATGCTTAGCTTAAGTTTGTATAACAAAGTGATGTTTTACTTCTTCATTTTTTTTTCTTTGCTATATTTTTTTTCCTTTGTTTGTTTGAACGAACTGGAGCCAATATGGGTGTAGATATAAAATAGATAGTTTGTACAAGTAATATAATTTTGTTGTACAAATCAAAAGTCAGAGATCTTTTTCTTTCTTCAACTATGCAAAGTATAATTCGGCTGATATGATTCTTTTCCTTGCTTGAGAAGATAGCATTAAATGCTCATGTTCCCACCTTTGTTTACTTGTAATCCTATTTTATTTTTCCAAGTACAATTTTTTTTTGTTTTATCAAAAGATATTTTCTTACATGCATCTTCCTACTACCTTCCTTATTCTCATATACTCACGGCAAACATGTGATTTAATTCTTGTATGTATTTCATAGGTCAACTTATAACACAAAGTCTTATTGCAACATAATTTGTTTATTTAATTTCCATTTAAAGTTTACTATCAACATCTAACTTATCACATGATTTTTATTTGAGAGTTGAATACAATTTCTTGTTTTGTTATACATTTAATTTATTACATATGTTTTATTTTAGAGTTGAACAATATACGTATGCACTTTGTTTGTATTTTATTTCACTTCATATATTTATTTATTTTTTTAACTTAAAACTCAATTCAATATATATATATATATATACATATAAGATGTTTAAATCCAAGTGATTTTAAATTCAAAGGAAACTGGACTTTTATTCATTTTAAATCAACACATTATTTTATTTATTTATTTTAAAACATTTCAATTTTTTTTAATTTACCAAAAATTCAAATAAATCGCTAAATTTAATTTAATAAAATCCGAGATGTTACAATATTCCCTCCTTAAGAAAATTTCGTCCTCAAAATTTGAAAGAGAGAGAAAAACAAACAAAGAATATACGAATGCAAAAAGATAGAGAAATGGCTTACCAGTTTAAGCCGAGATATCCACTCTGCAATTGGGATATGATTTCTTCATATTATCTTTGGTTTCCCAAGTACAGTCCTTTGGATCGCCACTCCATTGAACTTTGACCAGTTTCACAACTTTGTTTCTCAATCGCTTCTCATCACGATCTACGATCTTGATTGGTTCTCTTCTTACCGTTAAATTTGGAGTGATTTCAATATCCTGCTGAGCAGCTTCTTCAATAATACTATCTGGGTCATGCACATACTTCCGAAGACTAGATACGAAGAACACATCATGCACGCCAGACAACCAGCTGGGTAGCTACACTCGATATGCCAGAGGACCAATCCTTTCCAGAATAGGAAAAGGACCAACATAACGCGGAGCCAGCTTTCCAGTTTTCCCGAACCTCAATACACCCCACATCGGAAACACTTTCAGAAATACAGAATGTCCAACTTGAAATTCCAAATCTCTTCTTCGGCGGTCATAATAGCTCTTCTGACGACTTTGAGCAGTTATTAATTTCTTCCGGATAAAATCAACCTTTTCCGTGGCTTCTTTAATCATATCTGGTCCAAGGACGAGTCTATCACCTGATTCGATCCAGCATGCAGGTGATCGACACGGACAACCATATAAAGCTTCAAAATGAGCAATCTCTATACTGGCCTGATAGCTGTTATTATAAGAGAACTCGACCAGATGTAAATGGTCCTCCCAAGAACCACCAAAATCATGAACGCAAGCTCGTAATAGGTCTTCTAGAATTCGGTTGACTCTCTCAGTCTGTCCATCAGATTGCGGGTGATAAGCAGTACTGAAATTTAATTTCATTCCCAAAGCGTCTTGGAATGCCTCCCAAAATCTACTAGTGAAGATCGGGTCACGATCACTGACTATACTGCTGGGAATACCATGGAGACGAACGACTTCTTTTATGTATATACCTGCTAAGCTGGCTGCAGTTCGAGTGGATTTCACTGGAATGAAGTGAGCAGTTTTGGTTAGATGGTCCACTATAACCCAAATCGCTTCATTACCCTTCTTGGTTCGTGGCAATCCGTCGATGAAGTCCATCGATACTTGATCCCATTTCCATTTTGGTACTTCCAAAGGATGAAGTAAACCGGCCACTTTCTTTTGATCGCTTTTAATTTGCTGACAAGTAGCACAACGACTCACATATATCGATATGTCTCTTTTCATTGTCTTCCACCAGAAAGTTCTTTTGATGTCATGGTACATCTTGCTAACTCCTGGATGGATGCAAAGTTTAGACTTGTGGCATTCATCTAAAACTTCACGCTTCAGATCAGGGAAGTCTGGAACACAAATCCTGCCCTTCAATCCTATAACTTATCTATTATCTATTTCAAAATCAGTGTCTTCCCCCCGGCATATCCTTTTGTGAATTCCTCGAAGAAACTCATCTTCATGCTGCTTGCTCGCAATCTTCTTAAGAAGAGTAGGAGCGATAACAAGATATGCGAGAACAGCATGTCTTCTACTCAAAGCATCGGCAACTATATTGGCTTTTCCGGATGTATATAGAATATCTAAGTCATAAGATGCCAGAAATTCCAACCAACGTTGTTGTCGAAGATTCAGATCTTTCTGGGTGAAGAGATATTTCAAAGATTTGTGATCGGTGAATAATTCGAATTTTTCACCTATAACAGAGATTTTATTAAGTATATGTTTGTTAAGTTAAATTGAACTTTTAAATTTTCTTTTAGAAAGCTGAAGGAGATTCTTACCTAGAAGATAATGTCGCCAGATCTTTAAGGCGAAAATAACAGCTAAAAGCTCAAAATCATGTGTTGGGTAGTTTCTTTCATGTGGGCGTAATTGTCTACTCGCGTAGGCAATCACCTTCCCTTTCTGCATTAATACTTGATGAAGCAGCCTACCTAGGTTCGAAGACCAGAGGCTCCGACCTAACTCCCACCTCAATCGCGACCTACGACCTATCCCCAACCTTCATGCCGACCTACGACCTATCTCCAACTCCCATGCCGATCTACGACCTAAGCTACAACCTCCGACCTAATTTCAGCGACCTACCCCATCCAATTGCCGACCTATCTCCAGTCGACATCACCGACCTACGACCTAATTCCATGCTCCGACCTATCGACATTACCGACCTAACGCCTCTTCCCAAAGTCGCGACCGACCTAAACCCCATGTCGCGGAAGCGCATCGCAAGTTCCGACCTAACCCTAAATCATTGCCAGATAACTCGCGAGCGACATTGTTTAAGTCGTGGCACTTGATTAAGTAGCGAACGAGATAAGTCGCGTACGACTTAATTATAAGTCGGAAATGAACATTGATAAGTCGGAGCCGAGCTAAGTACTTGTATTTTTCTTTGAAGCTTTTGTATGTGTTGAGTTGTAACTGTTTGGGTTTAAGTCGTGTACGACTTATGTTAAGTCGGAGACGTTGTTAAGTCGGTTGCCGACTTAGGAGTTGTATTTTTTTCTGCTTGCGTGTTGTAGCCTATAAATAGGCGAGTTGTTTCATTTGTAAAGGTTGTTGAATATTGAATAAAATTCTCTTTTGTTAGCTTGTTGCTTTCAATTTCAATTGGTAGTCGAGTGTATCTCCTATCTCCACTTACGTCATTCGAGTGCGCTCGAATCATCGTTTGTTGAAGCCGATTCACGGTATCTTGTGCGCAAGATCAACGTCGAAGAATCGTAGATCTCTTTCCCGGTATCTTCGAATCAACGAGTCAGAGATAGCTAGAGTTCGGTATCTTCGGATCAACGAATTCGGGCATTTCAATCCACGAATTGTTACATTCACCGATTGAAGATCGTTTTGAATTATCCGCTGCGTCAGTTTGGTATCAGAGCTTGTTTTAGCCAATCAAGCTAAATCGAGTCTTGGAGCCGAGAATTTGAAGTGTTGAGGTTGTGTTCATCGTGTTCATCATATTTTGCAACAAAGTTGGAGTTTTCGATCCATTTCATTTTGGATCAAAGTTCGAAAGGTGTTTGAATCGTGAAGTGTGAATTTGTTGAAGTGTTTGTGAAGTATTCAATCATGCCGCCAAGACGAGTTCAACGTCATCGCAATATTAATGCTTTGTACGGAAGAGAAGAGGCCGATGAAATGGAACAACGAATCAACGAGAATTTCAATGAGAAGCTTACTGAAGGGATTGGTCGATTAGAGAGAATGATGCTTGAAATGAGTCAAAATCAGAGAAGGGTTTCACCTGAATCGAGCCATGGAAGAAGTAGAGTTTCACCACATTCTAATCGGGAGAGAAGTGTTGATAGTGATCATAGAAGCGTGGATCGAGGTCGTGATAGAAATGTTGATGATCGAGGTCGTGATAGAAATGTGACTGATCGAGATCGGAGGAATGTGGATCGTAGGAATGTTGGTGGAAGACGTGATGGTGGTAGAGATGTTGGTGGTCAGGATCGACATCGATATACATCGGATGGTGAAGAAGAGTATGATGGTGGTAGTGTTCATGGACGAGGACGTGGACGAGGAAGGAATCAGTCGGAGTACGATCACAAGTGGGAATCTGGGATGAAGACAGAAATTCCAGAATTCAAAGGTGGTATGCAGGCTGAGGAGTTTTTGGATTGGGTGGCTAATGTGGAAGAAATTTTTGATTTCAAAGAGGTTCCAGAACGTCGTAGAGTAAAGTTGGTTGCTACAAGGTTGAGGGGTAGAGCTTTGGCATGGTGGCAGCAAACCAAACTTACACGTGAACGAATGGGAAAGTCAAAAGTTGAATCTTGGGAGAAGATGAAGAAATTGATGAAAGCAACGTTCTTACCTTACAATTATCAATCTTTGATGTATCAACGTTTGCAGAACTTGAGGCAGGGCACGAAGACTGTTAATGATTACGCAAATGAGTTTTACCAGCTTATTGCAAGGAATGATATTATGGAAACGGAAGAGCAGCTGACATCTAGATTCATTGGGGGATTGAGAATGCAGATTCAGGATATGGTTAATATGTTCGATCCAAGATCTGTGGCGGAAGCACATCAGAAAGCGTTGGCTTGGGAGAAGCAGGGACGACGAGGAGGTGGTGTGTTTACGAATTCCAATAATCAAGTGAAGGGTGTTGGTGGAAGTTCTAATGTTTCTAAACCTGTCAGTAAACCAGTGGTGAAGGAGGTTGAGAAGGCAAAGGTTAACAACGGTTTCAAATGTTACAACTGTCAGGAGATGGGTCATAAAAGCAATGAGTGTCCAAAGCCAAAGAAGAGAGCAATGATTGCTGAGGTTGAGGATGAGGATGAAGAAGCTGAATGCTCTAATTCTTTACCAGTTGAGGAGGAAGACTTACTGTCGGGAGATCACGGGTACGCATTGATGCTGAGGAGAAGTTGTTTAACACCGAAGCAAGAGGAGGAAAGTAGTTGGTTGAGGAACAATATCTTTCAATCTACATGCACTATTCTGGGAAGAGTTTGTAAATTTGTTATTGATGCTGGGAGTTGTGATAATATTATCTCTACAGAAGCGGTGAAGAAGTTGGAGTTGAAAACCGAGAAACATCCTAAACCGTACAAGTTAGCTTGGTTAAGGAAGGGTGGTGAAGTGAAAGTTGGACGTAGAGCTTGTGTGAAGTTTTCAATTGGGAAGAAATACAAAGATGAAATCTGGTGTGATGTCGTAGATATGGACGTTTGTCATTTGTTGCTGGGGAGACCGTGGCAGTATGATCGAGGTGTGCAGCATGACGGACGGACCAACAGTTACAGTTTCATGTTCGAAGGTACAAAGATTACTCTGGTTCCGAAGAAACGCCAACAGGAAGAAAACAAACTGGAGGAGATTGAAGAACTGAAAACGTTGTTATCTTTGAAGGAGTTTGTTAAGGAGGTCGAAGAAGAGCCGGAAGTATTCTTGTTGATTGGACGAGAAAGTAGTGAAGAGATTGAAATTCCAGAAGAAGTTAAACCAGTTCTGAAAGAATTTGACGATGTATTTCCAGAGGAGTTACCAATGGAGTTGCCACCGTTGAGAGATATACAACATCAGATAGATCTTGTTCCAGGAGCAGTATTGCCACATAGACCACATTATCGAATGAGCCCGAAGGAACATGAAGAGTTGCGGAGGCAGGTAGAGGAATTGCTTGAACAGGGGCGTGTGCAGGAGAGTCTGAGTCCTTGTGCTGTACCAGCTGTATTGGTACCCAAGAAGGATGGGACATGGAGAATGTGCACTGACAGTCGAGCATTGAATAAGATTACCGTGAGATATAGATTTCCAATGCCGAGGTTGGATGACTTGTTGGATCAGATAAGCGGAGCTACTATCTTTTCTAAGATTGATTTGAAGAGCGGATATCATCAAATTCGTATCAGACCAGGAGATGAGTGGAAGACTGCTTTTAAAACCAGGGAGGGTCTATACGAATGGTTGGTCATGCCATTTGGTTTATCCAATGCACCAAGTACTTTCATGAGGGTGATGAATCAGATTTTTCGACCGTTCATTGGGAAATTCGTGGTGGTGTATTTCGATGATATTCTTATTTACAGTGGGAGTCCAGAGGAACATTTGAATCATCTTAGAGAAGTGCTTATGGTATTGCGACAAGAACAATTCTATGCTGCAACGAAGAAATGCGTGTTCATGACGCATAGTGTTTTATTTCTAGGGTATGTTGTTTCAGAGAAAGGAATACATGTTGACCAAAGTAAAGTTGAGGCGATCAGAAATTGGCCGCAGCCCAAGACGATAACGGAAGTTCGTAGTTTTCATGGGTTGGCTTCATTTTATCGAAGGTTTATTCCACACTTTAGTAGTGTGATGGCGCCTGTTACAGATTGCATGAAAGGTAAACAGTTTGCATGGACGGAGGAAGCCGAGGTTGCTTTTGAACGAATCAAAGATCTTTTGACCTCTGCACCAATTCTAGTGCTACCTGATTTTCAGTTGGTGTTTGAACTACATACTGATGCATCCAAGGTTGGGATTGGAGGGGTGTTGAGTCAGAAGGGGCGTCCTATTGCATATTTCAGTGAGAAGTTGTCCGGAGCGAAGATGCGATACAGTACATATGATGTGGAGTTTTATGTTGTTGTACAATCTATTAAACACTGGAGACACTATCTATTTCAGAAGGAGTTCGTTCTTTACACTGATCATGAAGCATTGAAGCATTTGCAAGGGCAAGACAAGATTTCAGCAAGACATGCATCGTGGATTGCTTATTTACAGCAGTTTACCTTTGTCGTTAAGCACAAGTCAGGGGTAACCAATCGTGTGGCTGATGCTTTGAGCAGGAGGAGTCATTTGTTGACAATAGTGAAAGTTGAAGTGACAGGTTTTGAATTATTGCCAGAATTGATTGAAGAAGATCATTACTTTGTGAAATTTGCTGAAAAAGTAAAGGAAGGAAATACAGATGAATTTGTGTTGGTGGATGGTTTTCTGTTTAAGGGAAATCGTTTGTGCATCCCAGACTGTAGCTTGAGAATGAAGATTTTTAAAGAACTACATGAAGAAGGCCATGTGGGTAGAGATCGTACTTTGCAGTTAATTTCTCAATCTTATTTTTGGCCGTCAATGAGGAAAGAGGTCGAAAGATTTGTGGAAAGGTGTCATATTTGTCAGGTTTCAAAAGGAACAGCGACGAATGCGGGGCTATATATGCCGTTACCGGTGCCTACCAAACCATGGGTTGATATCAGCATGGACTTTGTGTTGGGATTGCCGAGAACGCAGCGTGGTAATGATTCCATTTATGTGGTGGTTTACAGATTTTCGAAGATGGCACACTTTATTGCTTGTAAGAAAACGGCAGATGCTGTTCATGTTGCTCAGTTGTTTTTCAAGGAGATCTATCGACTTCATGGATTGCCAGAATCTATTGTGTCAGATAGAGATACTCGATTTCTGAGTCATTTTTGGTTGAGTTTGTGGAAAATGGTGGGAACAAAGCTGAAGTTTAGTAGTGCTTATCATCCGCAAACTGATGGACAAACGGAGGTGGTTAATCGATCGTTGGGAAACTTGTTGAGGTGTCTTGTTCAAGATAATCTAAAGAGTTGGGATGTGAAGTTATGTCAGGCAGAATTTTCCCATAATCATGCTGTGAATCGAAGTACTGGGTTCAGTCCATTCCAGATTGTTTATTCGAGCTTACCGAAGGGACCGTTGGATTTAACGGTAATACCACAATCAAAGAAGACAGTTAAGAAAGCTGCTGATTTTGTTGAAGGGTTGACGGAGTGCCATAGAATCGTTCAGGAACGATTGGAAAAGACAAATGAGAAGTACAAACAAATGGCGGATAAGAAACGAAGAAGTGTAGTCTTCAAAGAGGGTGATTTTGTTTACGCGGTATTGACGAAAGATCGTTTTCCAGTTGGGACTTACAACAAGTTGAAAGCTCGAAAGATTGGACCAGTAGAAATCTTGAAGAAAATCAATGACAATGCTTATCAGTTAAAGTTGCCAGATCACATTCACACTGCTGACGTTTTCAACGTTAAACATTTGATTCCGTACCATGGAGATGAGCTTGTTGAAAAAGAGAGAAGTACAAATTCGAGGTCGAATTTTTGTCAACAAGGGGAGAATGATGAAGCAGCCTACCTAGGTTCGAAGACCAGAGGCTCCGACCTAACTCCCACCTCAATCGCGACCTACGACCTATCCCCAACCTTCATGCCGACCTACGACCTATCTCCAACTCCCATGCCGATCTACGACCTAAGCTACAACCTCCGACCTAATTTCAGCGACCTACCCCATCCAATTGCCGACCTATCTCCAGTCGACATCACCGACCTACGACCTAATTCCATGCTCCGACCTATCGACATTACCGACCTAACGCCTCTTCCCAAAGTCGCGACCGACCTAAACCCCATGTCGCGGAAGCGCATCGCAAGTTCCGACCTAACCCTAAATTATTGCCAGATAACTCGCGAGCGACATTGTTTAAGTCGCGGCACTTGATTAAGTAGCGAACGAGATAAGTCGCGTACGACTTAATTATAAGTCGGAAATGAACATTGATAAGTCGGAGCCGAGCTAAGTACTTGTATTTTTCTTTGAAGCTTTTGTATGTGTTGAGTTGTAACTGTTTGGGTTTAAGTCGTGTACGACTTATGTTAAGTCGGAGACGTTGTTAAGTCGGTTGCCGACTTAGGAGTTGTATTTTTTTCTGCTTGCGTGTTGTAGCCTATAAATAGGCGAGTTGTTTCATTTGTAAAGGTTGTTGAATATTGAGTAAAATTCTCTTTTGTTAGCTTGTTGCTTTCAATTTCAATTGGTAGTCGAGTGTATCTCCTATCTCCACTTACGTCATTCGAGTGCGCTCGAATCATCGTTTGCTGAAGCCGATTCACGGTATCTTGTGCGCAAGATCAACGTCGAAGAATCGTAGATCTCTTTCCCGGTATCTTCGGATCAACGAGTCAGAGATAGCTAGAGTTCGGTATCTTCGGATCAACGAATTCGGGCATTTCAATCCACGAATTGTTACATTCACCGATTGAAGATCGTTTTGAATTATCCGCTGCGTCAATACTGCACCCACCCCATCACCACAAGCATCGATATAAACAGATAAATCCTGATTCCCATTGATAATCGCGAGAACAGGCGCAGTGGTTAATCTCTTCTTCAACTCCTGAAAAGCTTCACCACATTTCAGAGTCCAGTTGAATTTTGCATTCTTCATCGTCAGCTTAGTCATTGGACTAGCTATCTTAGAAAAATCCTGGACGAACTTCCAATAATAACCTGCTAAGCCCAAAAAGCTTCGAACTTCTTTCGGAGTAGTAGGTTGCTTCCAATCTAGAATAGAAGAAATCTTGCTAGGATCAACAGAAATTCCTTCTTTATGAACAATGTGGCCAAGAAATTTAACTTCATTGACCCAAAAATGGCATTTAGAGAATTTGGCGAATAAGACGTTTCTTCTTAATATTTCCAAATCAATTCTGAGAGGTTCAGAATGCTCCTCCTCCGTTTTGGAATAAATCAGGATATCATCAATAAATACAAGAACAAATTCATTCAACACTTCCCGGAATACACGAGTCATAAGATCTACGAAGTATGCTGGAGCATTGGTGTGACGACCCGGAATTTCGAGCAATATAACCTTAATAATTTATATTAAATATTAAATTGATATGATATATTTTTGGATTATAATATTTGAATTGATACTTTTCTTTTAATAAATATCGTATTTTAAATTATATCTTTTAAAACTAGTAAATTATTTTCTATTTATTTTATATATATATTGGTATATATCGTAGGTAGGGAAGTTCTGTTTTAAATTTGATTGATAAATTGTGTTTTCAAATTTCTACTATATATATTTTAGGGATTTGGAAATTATTATTTATTTAAAAATAAGTCTTTTTAAAGCTATTAAATAAATAGATATATGGTTTAAATACTTTAGATAAATGTTTGCATTGTTTTAAACTTATTCTGACTTTGGTTTAGATTTATATTTATTAACAAAAGGGATTTTATTTCTTTTCTTATTAAAGTATAGCTTGTTAAAATATAATTTAAAAATGTATATAAGCTTTAAATTCAAATTTTGTCAAATGATAGTTTAGTGTATATTATGAAATAAGTAATTTAAATAAAAGAGATAATTTGTTTTGTTTAATTATTTTAAAATTTGATAAATGAGTTTTTATTAATATTGATAAAAATGAATATACATGTTGAAATAACATGACTAACAATAAAACAAGTAGTAAAACAAATAACAAAGTAAACTATGGCAAAGCAACAAGTAGAAATATATATAAGTAAAATTTTATAGGTTGTAAATTTCAAAACAAATACATACTAAATAATCAAACCATATACTAGAACAACATATTACAATAATATCCATTACCTTCTTTTAGCAAACTAGTAGCATGTTGTAAAATACATAATAGCATGTTTGTAAAATACATAAAAATGATACCAGCCTAAAAAAAATATAATAAGTAAATACATCTGCATAGTTAGGCAAGTTTGTATAGGATAGCATAGAAACTGATGGTTCGAAAATGATATGCAGACAAAACTTTAAGGCAACAAGAATCAAAACACAAAGCAAAGTAAAAGTATATATGCATGAAGCTTGTGAACTAAGCAAGGCAAGAGTAAGAAAATGATAGGTAAGTGTAAAAATGAAACATCGGGTATAATAACATTTAATGTCTCATTTATTAGCAGCCAACAAAATCTATTCGAATTGCATATAGATGTAATCTCAGCCACCAACTATAGAAAAGATCTCTGACCCTTAAAAAATATATATATAAACCCTGTAATCCTGTTTTATACATAGCCTGAAAGCAACTTTCTCTTGTCACTTTCCATTTCCAGTTCGAGCTAAGCAAAAATAAAATGAAAACTCCATTAAAACTTAAACAAGATTTCATTTAAACATCAACGATCAAACAACTACAACTACAACAAGATGATTGGCAGAAGATATAAATGAAGACATTTTTCCAGTTCAAAACAGATTTCAACACAGTGCTCTGTTCTCCTTCAAAAGCCTGTGAGTAACTTTTTATTTTAAACTTATAACTTAGGTTAATATGGCATGTTTTTCTATGTGATGACATGTATCTTATATATGTACATATGTCTGTGCATATCTATATCTGCTCTATGATTTTCTGTTGCCTGTTGCTCCTTTATTCTAAGTAGATCTGGAAACAAACCCTTTTCTCTTGATCTAACAATTATTTGAATGTAAGATATAAACAATAATTGTTTGTTTAACTATAATCTAGATGTTAAAATTTAAAATAAGTTGAACCAACAGATATGTGTCTCTGTAGAACCAAGAAAGCCTGTACAACTTTAAATATGTGTAAAAACAAAATTCTTGCTTTAAGAATTCAGTCGTATCAGGTGAAACTACATACCAAAATAGGATTTTTAAGACAAGAATTAATATTTTTAGAGTTTGGGTTAGAGAGTAGTTTTAGTTCGTCCATTTTTGCCTTTTTGAGCTGCCGTAGGCGATCTCGACGACTGGAGATGTCGTGATTGGGTCTGGAGGTAGAGGAGGGACCAGTGGACCTAGGAAAAATGGGGGAATGGTGGTTAGTTAACGGTGGTGTCGATGGCGTCGAATTCTTTTGCGTAGACCTAGTTTTGTATGGCTGTGGATTTTTGTCTCGTTCGAGTTCAGGAATGGATCGAGTGTTTCGAGCTTCTGGGTTTTGGTAGTGGGGTGTTTGACGAAGCGGTGGCCAGAACTTCAGGTGTTCCGGTGGACGAGGCAGGGAGGACGGCGAGGTTTTCCAGGTTGTGGTGTTGTCTGGTTTGGGTTCCAGGTGATCGAACCCGATTTCGATCGAATGTTTGAGGTGATGATCGGAGGGTGGAGAAAGGTCGTGGATGTGGTCGCCGATAGGAGAGGATGGTTGTGGTCGATCGGAGGTGACGATCGGAAGCGTGCACATGCACGGTGGAATACGTTTCTGGTGGCTGTTTTCTGTGGGTTGGCAGAAGTGAACTCGAGAATTTCTCGAGTAGATTCGTGAATTGGTTTGGGTGAAATTACCTTTTGCTCGGAGTAGAATATGGGAATCTCGGGTAGGTTAGTTTTCCTCAGTTTTTAAAACAGTGACCAGGTATACTCGAGTATGTACTCGAGTGAAATATATTTTGGCTCGGGTGAATTTCTGTTTTTTCTCAAAGCAAACTGATGGGGAACTCGGGTCATTGTTTTCAAGTTCACAACAGTGTCCAGTTTTACAGTTTAAATTATTTAGTTTAAATTTTAAATCAGGATTAAAATTTAGTTTAATTAAGTGTTTAAAAATCCAGATTTTTGAAATAAAAGGAAAGTTTAAAATTTAAATACTTTTAATAAATTTAAATATTTGAGTTTAAGGGGTTTTGATTTAAAAATCTTCCACAACTAAGATTTGTTTAAATTTGTAATTTAAAGTTTTAAAGGATGGTGTTTATAAAATGATTTAAAGTTAGATTAGTATCCGTTTTTAAACCTGAAAAAAAAGTACAAAAAGGGAAAGATGAAATAAATGTTTTCAAATACAAATTGAAGTGAAATTTAAATAAATAACGGAAAATGAATTTACTCTAAATAAATATAGATTCAAGATTTAAATTCTTTAACCATTAAGAAATGAGAATGACAATTGATAGTTTGTATTGATTAAATTTGTAATTGAAGTTTAAATGAATTAATTAAAGTTTAAAGATGAATTAAGTAATTGATTTGTAATTATAAGTTTTAAGCTATTAATTTAAGTTTTAATGATGGATTGAGTAATTAATATGAAATTAATAATCATGGATTAGACTTTAATTAATTTATAAATGGTAAATTAAACTTATTAATAATTAATATAAGTTAATTACTTTAGAATAGTAATTAATAGTTGTTAATGAAGGTCATTAACTGGATTATTTTATAATTAATCAATATAATTAATTTTTAATTGTTAATTGGATTAATTATTTGAAATCCACATTGTAATTTTAAAGTGTAATTAATTAATGGGAAGTAATTAAGAAATTAATTACTCATTTTAATTTATTGGGTAATTTGATTTATTTGGGTTAATTAATTTATTTTAATTAATCTGGATTTATCAAATTGATGATGTGATAAGTGTGATTATTTAAGGGAGTAAGTGATGACTAATTACTGGAGGTAATTAATGGAATGATATTTTGTTAATGGAAGTAGTTGAGTGTAATTACTTCGTATAATTAATTAAAGGATTAATTTGAGATACTTAATTATGGAGTGCAATTAATAAAGTAATTAAGGGTAGTAATTACTAATTGTGATTAATCAAAGGTGATTAATATTGTGGGTTAAATTAAAGATTAATTACTCGATGTACTTAATTTAAATTGTAAATGTAACTTTAGATCATAAATTAATTAATATTGGAATTTTAAATGGATTTATTTGAATATAATTAATAAAGAAAGAAATTAATTAATGTAATTAATTAAGTAATGTAATTAATTTTGGATAATTGATAAATGAAGTAGTGTAAAGGTTAATTTCTATATTTGGTGAAGATAATTAATCTGTGAAATAAATAAAAGGGTAATTCCTTAAATGTAATTAAAGGTAAGTAATCAGGGATGATTAATTAAAAAAGGATAATGGGATGATGATTAATTAACTGATTTATAATTAATTAATATAAGCAAGTTAATAATGATGTGGTAATTAATTTAATTAACTTTAAATTAATTAAGAATAAGGTAATTAATTTAATTCATTTTAAATTAATGGTGTGATTTATTAATCCTTGCTTATGAATGGATGAATGACATGGATATCCTATTGATTGATTGTGATCTCTAATATGAGATGAGTAATATCTGTGGTGATATGGGTGATGTGATAATATAGATTATCCATTTATGCTGATATGTGAATTTTCCATCTGTGATATTGTGATTATCTATCTGTGTTGATATAGATAATATAATTTGAAATGTTTTAAACCTTTAAAACAACTTGGCCTTAAAAGACACGTTTTGGATTTCAGTGAGACCGGGATCGGATTTTCCGTATTTGGATGTCCGAAAACCACATCGATCCAAATTAAACGTTAGGTCATGAAATCCAAGTGGAGCAAGTGAAGACTCAGAGTATAAGGACTATACGTCAGTATAACTCTGTGGGTGATTCCGTAATGAGTTTAACGGAGATAATACTTATAGGTTCGAGATGAAGATTCAGAATGCAAGGGTTATTGTCGTTAACTCTAAGGGTGATTCCAATACGAGTGTAACGAGATAATGCCTTCGGTTTCGTTCGAACCCGGAACGAACTTGTATGGATTAAATGCTTTCAGAACATCGTCGGGCGGACGATGAGCATTCTAAGAGATGTGTTCTCTAAAGGTAATCGTAACCTTAAGCCTCATCAACCGAGAATGGCTAAAATAGGGGAGGTGCAGCAAGGTTAGTGGGTAGCACCCAAGTAGGATGAGATTTCCCATGTCTAGAGGTCCCTTTTTATTCGGTTTAGTTGCAGTTGGATTGTGCACCAACTGTAGGGTTTCTTATCCGGGAATTATCCAGTAAGGGATGTTCCGGCCTTGTGTTGCAGGGGAGCGGGCGTACTCCTCGGTACGATGATCTAGGCCACGTACTATGACGGGCGGTACTCCAGTAGCCCTGCCATTGTATGGAATCCAAAATCCAATAAGCGCCCTCGGATTTGATTGTAAACCTAGTATGCTGGAATTTAATCATGTAACAATTTCAGCTATTTCATATTTACTTGAAAACCCTAGACACTAATATAATATCACTGGATTTCCTATTAAATGTTTTGGTTAGCGTAAGGGAAAAACTTTTCCATGTTTATATGTGGGAAGTCTTACGTGATACCTTTGTTTTCAAATGATTTTCAAAGTTAATCAATTTTAACCTGTTACTCATACCAGACCCATGTCTGACCCAGAGTTTATTTTCTGTTTTTCTTAAACTATCGAGTACCCAAATTTTTACGGGCAGCCAAGGGATTCAGGTTAGCTTTGACGAATTGTGGAGGAGAAATGGAGCAGGAGGCTTCAGCGTATAGATATATAGTGTATTTCCGTTGTGTTGTATCTCTGTGATGTGTGAGTTGTATTAACTAGACAGGTGTTTATAACTGTCTAGTATGTGTTGTATTATCTGTGTACTCTAATGTATATGATGTTTTGAATATTTATGTGATATGTTATATTTTATTCGTTCCGCTGTTGAGATTCTGTTGTTGTTTCTTCTTCTTCTCTATCTTTTCTACTTTCTCAACTCTTTCTTTTCTTCAAAACGATACGACTATCTGGGCGTAGGAAGTTGGGTCGCTACAGTTGGTATCAGAGCACTAGGTTGAGCGAATACCTAGGCTCTTAAGTGATTCCATTCTTGAGAGAGCGTATTTGTATTTTTGACATATATATATGTATATATTTATTTATTTATTTCTACCTATCGGTTGGGTTACCTGTTCAGGTTTTCCAATATAAGTATAAAGGTAGATAGGGTGGTGGTGTGTGTAACACGATCACCAATGGTTGGATTTGTTGAGGTTGGAAATGTATCTACCGAGACGGTATTAGGTCTACAGTTCGTCTTGAGTGAAATTTGTAGTGTAAGAATTTCTTTGACCTTTGGAGGAAATCTGTTAAGAATTCGGAGTCCAGCATTTTAGTGTAGATGATCGTACTCGGGTGAGCGGATTTTCGAGAGTTTGGATGAGTGGAGTTTGGATCTGTCGGTTGGGCAGAAGCGAGTTATGATATCTTGATCCATCAAGACGTAGTAGCCGTGTGATGGGATGTAGTGACTATGGATTTCTCCGAAGATATTTCTTTGGGATGAGTTAAAGAAGTGAGTCTGTTTCGGTGTTGTGGCTGTGTTCAGCAGGATGTTTCTGGTTGTGTGAGGTCCGAGTTTCTCGAAGAGCTTTAGATTAGGAATTCTTTGGCATTGGTGTCAGCAGAGTAGCTCGGAGTTTTCTGTGTGTTGGCAGAGAAGTTTTCTAGCTTCGCAGTGGAGTTCAGAAGCAGCAGAGTGGTTCCGTTTCTTCGTTGGATTGGATAGTTAAGCGTAAGCTGCTCTGTTTGGTAAAGAGAAAACAGTTTTTCTTTGGATATTAGTCTGAGTTAATCGCAAAAGTGACTTGCGATAGTTTGAGTGTTCTCTTGTGTTTTAGAGATTCTTCTTTTTTTGGATGTCTTCAGGAAGTCAGAATTTTGTTAGCATCTGGAAATTTAGTTTGGTATCGACTATATTCCAGAAGTGATACCGATGGTTCAGCTTAGTAGTAGGATGGTTTTTGAAGGAAGATTTTTAGTGAGGCAGCTCAGGTTTTTGAAGGAACTTCTGAGTTTTCTCTTTATGGATCTATTGAACCATATTTTCGGAATAGTTGAGAAGCATACCAGTTGTGATTGTTGACCGATGGTTGCAAAGCCTGGGTCCATCACAGATGGTATCAGTGGAAAGTTTGTGCTTGTGTGCATCATCAGTATCTTCATTCTACCCTTATCAGAGTTGTGCAGCGGAAGCAGTTAGGAGTGCATCAGTTTTCTTTTCTGGGAAAAGAGAAGTTGTTTTCTACTGATGATAGTAGTGATTGTGTTCTTGATTTTGGTTAATTTCGAGAAGATCATTTTACTGGATTGTTTGGATTCAGATTTGTTCTAGAAAGCATCAGCGGAGATTTAGCTGATTGGTAGTGATGAAGGCAGTTTTGGATCGTCCGAAGAGTTTGGTGGATAGGAGACGAAGGAATTTGGATTTCAGAATCGGAGATTTGATTTTGAGTAAGTTTTCTCAGATCGAAGGAGTTATGTAATTTGGTAAGTCTGGGAATTAACTTCGAAGTGTTTTGGATTTTCTCTGTATTCTGGAGAAGTTAAGTGTTTGTTCTTCCAGTGTGAATTGCCAGTTTGGATAGCTGAAATTCGATGTGTTTCACGTGTCTCTGAGGGAGTACGTGTAAGATTCTATTTCTTGTTTTTGGAACCAGCGGTTCAGGGAGTTTTGGTTGTGAGTCAGACTCGTCTGTAGTCTGATATCCTATCTTGTTTTGTAGATCTAGATGAGTGAAAGCTCTATAGCTTAGTGGTATTGACTGGTTGGATTCTATAGAGCGAGTAACCCGATACTTTTACTCGGGGAAACTCGAGAGAATCCTATTCGGAATTATTGTCTGGATAGATAGATTTGTTTGATTAGATAATTTGATTGCTATGGTTGTTGATATATGTTTGTGTTTTAAAATTAAAATCTTTAAATAGATTATTAAATTACCTTTGTTTTTAATTTCGGGGACGAAATTCTTTTAAGGGGGAGGAATGTGACGACCCGGAATTTCAAGCAATATCAATTTAATAATTTATATTAAATATTAAATTGATCTGATATATTTTTGGATTATAATATTTGAATTGATACTTTTCTTTTAATAAATATCGTATTGTAAATTATATCTTTTAAAACTAGTAAATTATTTTCTATTTATTTTATATATATATTGGTATATATCTTAGGTAGGGAAGTTCTGTTTTAAATTTGATTGATAAATTTTGTTTTCAAATTTCTACTATATATATTTTAAGGATTTGGAAATTATTATTTATTTAAAAATAAGTCTTTTTAAAGCTATTAAATAAATAGATATATGGTTTAAATACTTTAGATAAATGTTTGCATTGTTTTAAACTTATTCTGACTTTGGTTTAGATTTATATTTATTAACAAAAGGGATTTTATTTCTTTCCTTATTAAAGTATAGCTTGTTAAAATATAATTTAAAAATGTATATAAGCTTTAAATTCAAATTTTGTCAAATGATAGTTTAGTGTATATTATGAAATAAGTAATTTAAATAAAAGAGATAATTTGTTTTGTTTAATTATTTTAAAATTTGATAAATGAGTTTTTATTAATATTGATAAAAATGAATATACATGTTGAAATAACATGACTAACAATAAAACAAGTAGTAAAACAAATAACAAAGTAAACTATGGCAAAGCAACAAGTAGAAATATATATAAGTAAAATTTTATAGGTTGTAAATTTCAAAACAAATACATACTAAATAATCAAACCATATACTAGAACAACATATTACAATAATATCCATTACCTTCTTTTAGCAAACTAGTAGCATGTTGTAAAATACATAATAGCATGTTTGTAAAATACATAAAAATGATACCAGCCTAAAAAAAATATAATAAGTAAATACATCTGCATAGTTAGGCAAGTTTGTATAGGATAGCATAGAAACTGATGGTTCGAAAATGATATGCAGACAAAACTTTAAGGCAACAAGAATCAAAACACAAAGCAAAGTAAAAGTATATATGCATGAAGCTTGTGAACTAAGCAAGGCAAGAGTAAGAAAATGATAGGTAAGTGTAAAAATGAAACATCGGGTATAATAACATTTAATGTCTCATTTATTAGCAGCCAACAAAATCTATTCGAATTGCATATAGATGTAATCTCAGCCACCAACTATAGAAAAGATCTCTGACCCTTAAAAAATATATATATAAACCCTGTAATCCTGTTTTATACATAGCCTGAAAGCAACTTTCTCTTGTCACTTTCCATTTCCAGTTCGAGCTAAGCAAAAATAAAATGAAAACTCCATTAAAACTTAAACAAGATTTCATTTAAACATCAACGATCAAACAACTACAACTACAACAAGATGATTGGCAGAAGATATAAATGAAGACATTTTTCCAGTTCAAAACAGATTTCAACACAGTGCTCTGTTCTCCTTCAAAAGCCTGTGAGTAACTTTTTATTTTAAACTTATAACTTAGGTTAATATGGCATGTTTTTCTATGTGATGACATGTATCTTATATATGTACATATGTCTGTGCATATCTATATCTGCTCTATGATTTTCTGTTGCCTGTTGCTCCTTTATTCTAAGTAGATCTGGAAACAAACCCTTTTCTCTTGATCTAACAATTATTTGAATGTAAGATATAAACAATAATTGTTTGTTTAACTATAATCTAGATGTTAAAATTTAAAATAAGTTGAACCAACAGATATGTGTCTCTGTAGAACCAAGAAAGCCTGTACAACTTTAAATATGTGTAAAAACAAAATTCTTGCTTTAAGAATTCAGTCGTATCAGGTGAAACTACATACCAAAATAGGATTTTTAAGACAAGAATTAATATTTTTAGAGTTTGGGTTAGAGAGTAGTTTTAGTTCGTCCATTTTTGCCTTTTTGAGCTGCCGTAGGCGATCTCGACGACTGGAGATGTCGTGATTGGGTCTGGAGGTAGAGGAGGGACCAGTGGACCTAGGAAAAATGGGGGAATGGTGGTTAGTTAACGGTGGTGTCGATGGCGTCGAATTCTTTTGCGTAGACCTAGTTTTGTATAGTTGTGGATTTTTGTCTCGTTCGAGTTCTGGAATGGATCAAGTGTTTCGAGCTTCTGGGTTTTGGTAGTGGGGTGTTTGACGAAGCGGTGGCCAGAACTTCAGGTGTTCCGGTGGACGAGGCGACGAGGACGGCGAGGTTTTCCAGGTTGTGGTGTTGTCTGGTTTGGGTTCCAGGTGATCGAACTCGATTTCGATCGAATGTTTGAGGTGATGATCGGAGGGTGGAGAAAGGTCATGGATGTTGTCGCCGATAGGAGAGGATGGTTGTGGTCGATCGGAGGTGACGATCGGAAGCGTGCACATGCACGGTGGAATACGTTTCTGGTGGCTGTTTTCTGTGGGTTGGCAGAAGTGAACTCGAGAATTTCTCAAGTAGATTCGTGAATTGGCTCGGGTGAAATTACCTTTTGCTCGGAGTAGAATATGGGAATCTCGGGTAGGTTAGTTTTCCTCAGTTTTTAAAACAGTGACCAGGTATACTCGAGTATGTACTCGAGTGAAATATATTTTGGCTCGGGTGAATTTCTGTTTTTTCTCAAAGCAAACTGATGGGGAACTCGGGTCATTGTTTTCAAGTTCACAACAGTATCCAGTTTTACAGTTTAAATTATTTAGTTTCAATTTTAAATCAGGATTAAAATTTAGTTTAATTAAGTGTTTAAAAATCCAGATTTTTGAAATAAAAGGAAAGTTTAAAATTTAAATACTTTTAATAAATTTAAATATTTGAGTTTAACGGGTTTTGATTTAAAAATCTTCCACAACTAAGATTTGTTTAAATTTGTAATTTAAAGTTTTAAAGGACGGTGTTTATAAAATGATTTAAAGTTAGATTAGTATCCGTTTTTAAACCTGAAAAAAAAGTACAAAAAGGGAAAGATGAAATAAATGTTTTCAAATACAAATTGAAGTGAAATTTAAATAAATAACGGAAAATGAATTTACTCTAAATAAATATAGATTCAAGATTTAAATTCTTTAACCATTAAGAAATGAGAATGAAAATTGATAGTTTGTATTGATTAAATTTGTAATTGAAGTTTAAATGAATTAATTAAAGTTTAAAGATGAATTAAGTAATTGATTTGTAATTATAAGTTTTAAGCTATTAATTTAAGTTTTAATGATGGATTGAGTAATTAATATGAAATTAATAATCATGGATTAGACTTTAATTAATTTATAAATGGTAAATTAAACTTATTAATAATTAATATAAGTTAATTACTTTAGAATAGTAATTAATAGTTGTTAATGAAGGTCATTAACTGGATTATTTTATAATTAATCAATATAATTAATTTTTAATTGTTAATTGGATTAATTATTTGAAATCCACATTGTAATTGTTAAAGTGTAATTAATTAATGGGAAGTAATTAAGAAATTAATTACTCATTTTAATTTATTGGGTAATTTGATTTATTTGGGTTAATTAATTTATTTTAACTAATCTGGATTTATCAAATTGATGATGTGATAAGTGTGATTACTTAAGGGAGTAAGTGATGACTAATTACTGGAGGTAATTAATGGAATGATATTTTGTTAATGGAAGTAGTTGAGTGTAATTACTTCGTATAATTAATCAAAGGATTAATTTGAGATAATTAATTATAGAGTGTAATTAATAAAGTAATTAAGGGTAGTAACTACTAATTGTGATTAATCAAAGGTGATTAATATTGTGGGTTAAATTAAAGATTAATTACTCGATGTGATTAATTTAAATTGTAAATGTAACTTTAGATCATAAATTAATTAATATTGGAATTTTAAATGGATTTATTTGAATATAATTAATAAATGAAGAAATTAATTAATGTAATTAATTTTGGATAATTGATAAATGAAGTAGTGTAAAGGTTAATTTCTATATTTGGTGAAGATAATTAATCTGTGAAATAAATAAAAGGGTAATTCCTTAAATGTAATTAAAGGTAAGTAATCAGGGATGATTAATTAAAAAGGGATAATGGGATGATGATTAATTAATTGATTTATAATTAATTAATATAAGCAAGTTAATAATGATGTAGTAATTAATTTAATTAACTTGAAATTATTTAAGAATAAGGTAATTAATTTAATTCATTTTAAATTAATGGTGTGATTTATTAATCCTTGCTTATGAATGGATGAATGATATGGATATCCTATTGATTAATTATGATCTCTGATATGAGATGAGTAATATCTATGGTGATATGGGTGATGTGATAATATAGATTATCCATTTATGCTGATATGTGAATTTTCCATCTGTGATATTGTGATTATCTATATGTGTTGATATAGATAATATAATTTGAAATGTTTTAAACCTTTAAAACAACTTGGCCTTAAAAGACACGTTTTGGATTTCGGTGAGACCGGGATCGGATTTTCCGTATTTGGATGTCCGAAAACCACATCGATCCAAATTAAACGTTAGGTCGTGAAATCCAAGTGGAGCAAGTGAAGACTCGGAGTATAAGGACTATACGTCAGTATAACTCTATGGGTGATTCCGTAATGAGTTTGACGGAGATAGTACTTATAGGTTCGAGATGAAGATTCAGAATGCAAGGGTTATTGTCGTTAACTCTGAGGGTGATTCCAATACGAGTGTAATGAGATAATGCCTTCGGTTTCGTTCGAACCCGGTACGAACTTGTATGGATCGAATGCTTTCAGAACATCGTCAGGCGGACGATGAGCATTCTAAGAGATGTGTTCTCTAAAGGTAATCGTAACCTCAAGCCTCATCAACCAGGAATGGCTAAAACAGGGGAGGTGCAGCAAGGTTAGTGGGTAGCACCCAAGTAGGATGAGATTTCCCTTGTCTAGAGGTCCCTTTTTATTCGGTTTAGTGGCAGTTGGATTGCGCACCAACTGTGGGGTTTCTTATCCGGGAATTATCCAGTAAGGAATGTTCCGGCCTTGTGTTGCAGGGGAGCGGGCGTACTCCTTGGTACGGTGATCTAGGCCACGTACTGTGACGGGCGGTACCCCAGTAGCCCTGCCATTGTATGGAATCGAAAATCCAATAAGCGCCCTCAGATTTGATTATAAACCTAGTATGCTGGAATTTAATCATGTAACAATTTCAGCTATTTCATATTTACTTGAAAACCCTAGGCACTATTATAATATCACTGGATTTCCTATTAAATGTTTTGGTTAGCGTAAGGGAAAAACTTTTCCATGTTTATGTGTGGGAAGTCTTACGTGATACCTTTGTTTTCAAATGATTTTCAAAGTTAATCAATTTTAACCTGTTACTCATACTAGACCCATGTCTGACCCGGAGTTTATTTTCTGTTTTTCTTAAACTCTCGGGTACCCAAATTTTTACGGGTAGCCAAGGGATTCAGGTTAGCTTTGACGAATTGTGGAGGAGAAATGGAGCAGGAGGCTTCAGCGTATAGATATATAGTGTATTTCCGTTGTGTTGTATCTCTGTGATGTGTGAGTTGTATTAACTAGACAGGTGTTTATAACTGTCTAGTATGTGTTGTATTATCTATGTACTCTGATGTATATGATGTTTTGAATATTTATGTGATATATTATATTTTATTCGTTCCGCTATTGAGATTCTGTTGTTGTTTCTTCTTCTTCTCTATCTTTTCTACTTTCTCACCTCTTTCTTTTCTTCAAAACGATACGACTTTCTGGGCGTAGGAAGTCGGGTTGCTACAATTGGTTAGCCCGAAAGGCATGACTAACCATTCATAGAACATATTTGGACCCCTGAAAGCGGTCAAATGAACATAATCTTCGGCGATTCGTAACTGATGGAACCCCTGAGCTAGATCCATCTTCGAAAAGAAACGAGCGCCGTGTAGTTGATTAGATAAATCGTCAATTCTAGGTAAAGGAAATTTATTCTTAAGAGTCTGCTTATTGAGATCGCGGTAATCAACACACAATCTCAAAGATCCATCCGATTTAGCTACGAACACAACGGCTGAACCCCATTCAGAAACACTAGGACGAATTAATCCTTTGCTTAGCAGGTCATTAGTTTGCTTGACTAATTCACCCTTTTCTCTGGGTGCCATCCTACGACTTGCGTGAACTACAGGACGATCATTTTGAACTAAGTCAATTCTGAATTCAATTTCTCGATGTGGAGGTAAGGATTTTACTTCTTCAAACACGTCTGGAAAATTTCTAACAATAGGTATAGACTCCAAACTAGGTTCACAATATCCAAAATTATACATCAACCCTTCCCTTTTAGGACTAGGGCCCTCACAAGAAATTTCAATAAAATCTCCAGATTCGGTTTTAATCGAAATCAATCGATTGTTACAATCCAATTTGGCATCGAATTTTGCTAGCCAATCCATTCCGAGTAAGATTTCGAATTCGTTAAAATCAAGGACAAAGAAACTAATAGGGAATTGGTAACAAGAATATGAGATAGGAACATTTCTATATCGAAGACAAAGATTTGCTGGGCCTCCTACTGGATTCTTTACGCATATAGGCTCCTCAACGAAATCAGGTTCAAGATTTAATTCATTTACAGCTTGTTGAGAAATAAAACTATGTGTAGCACCAGTATCAAATAAAACTCTAACAATCCTATCATAAATAGTAAGGTTACCTTCCAGAACTCCCTTCCCCTTTTCTGCTTTAGAGTTTGTAGGTTGATCTTTGACTGCGTACACCTTTGCTACCTGTGCCTTCTTCATCATTGGGCAGTGTTTGGCTTCATGTCCCTCTTCCCGACAAGCATAACATTTCTTGGACTTCGCTGGAACGAACTGATTCGCTTGTTTCTTAGGTTTCGTACAACTAGTTGAATAGTGGCCTTTCTCTTGACAATTATAGCAAGTTACATTCTCTGCTGTGTTTCGCTGGTCGCTCTCCTTTTTCTTCTTACCCTGCCATGGTTTCTTGCCTCCAAACTTCCTCTTTTTCCAATTTGAATTGCTCGTATTCCCTCCCTCCTTCGGGACCTCTTGCATATCCAAAGTAGCATATCTATACCCCATATCAGTAAGATCGGAAAAAGACTCTTTGACGTGGCCAGTCATCCTTTCGTGGAACTTCTTATTCATTCCCCGAATAAACTTTTCATTCATCTTCAAGGGTGTGTTCACCAACTCTGGACCGAAGCGAGACAATTCATTAAATTTGTTTAGATACTCCTCAAATGACAAACTTCCCTGCTTTAAGTCCATGAACTCCTGATACATACGAGAAATCCCAGCTGATGGCATATAGCGCTTCTCAAATACTTCTTTAAACTTATCCCAAGAAAACTCGTCTTCTGGCTTGTCCACGGTGACGGTTTCCCACCATGCTAAAGCTTCTTCTTGAAGTTGCCAAGAAGCTATCAGTCGCATTTGATCATCCTCCAACATTAGCCCTCTAAAAATTATTTCACAAGATCTGATCCATGCTTGGGCCTCAACAATAGACTCCTTGCCGGTGAACGGCTTACCACCAAGCTTCGAGAAATTTTTATATAAGTCAGCCAGATTCGGCTGATTCTGAGTAGGTAAAGCTGCTACTGCTATTGGGGGAATTTGATTAGCTGTTGTGGCATTTCCTGGACCCCTAGTTCTTCCTCTTCGTCCGCTCATCCTTACTATCTGTAATTAATAAGAAAACAGGATTTAGATCCACGGCCAAAATATCTCAAGGAATATCAGCAGTAAAAAGAAATAGACTAGGAAAATTCAAGTTTTCAGCTCATACTCATTCTAGGGTATACTTCACCCTATCTCTAATGAGCCATCTAATGTGTTATACTCCAAAGCTAAAGTTCTTACTCAACCTTCAGCTCTGATACCAAATGTAACGATCCCGAAATCTAATGCTCGAAAATTAACATCAAATACCTTACTTGTATTCGACTGTCCGATATTCAACGTCAAACTTCAGTTCGCCGGAGCTTATAACAACATCAGATGAACATAAACAACGGAAATAAACTGAATATCATACATCACATCATACATACAACATTAGAATAATATCCAGTACTACATCAGAGTATCATGATACATATGTCACAGCTCCAAATAAAACATCATAATAGTACAACAGTGATCACAAGCAAAAAATCTTCAAAGGGACGAAGACGATAGTGAATATCCATAACTAAGAACCTGGAAATCCAAAAAGCTTCCAAAATATCTTCAAGGTAAAAGTCCCCAAAACACCGCTAACACCATAAAACTGAAACCTGCTACTAGGCTGTCCGTGTGGAAATGATGGGCACCCAGAGTTTAGAAAAGAAACAATAAACTCCGGGTCAGTCATGGGACTTGTAACGACCCGATATTTTCAACCATTCGCATCCATTATAAGTGTATAGGTAGACACTCATGCCAGAATTGAATTGCTCAAAATACCGCGTTGTAAATAAAATTTGGCAAATCTCAAAATATACAGTAAATAAATAAAATCACAGATGACAGACACAGAGTAAAATAATGCAGCGGAAGTAAAAGAAATAGTAGTTCATGAAGCTACTATGTAAATATATCAGAGTTACATAAGATACAACATAAGAAATAAAGTACAACAGAATTCTCAATACAATAACCAAGTACAGGATGAATAGAACAACGAAACCGAAGTTGATAGAACAAGACTAGCAGATAATCTCCAGCGATTCAAATCTCCAGAAGGTGGAAATCCAAATCTATGAATACTCAGGCTGACCCGAGCGTAAAGCAAAACACAAAACACTCGAGTCAGGACAATATATACTTATATAATGTTAATCCTCTTTTGTTCACGACTCAACAGGCTCCGACCTAAGGCAGTGTACGACCTAAGACAAGGACCGACTTAATAAGGGCTACGACTCAACAGGCTCCGACCTAAGGCAGTGTATGACTTAAGCTACAAGACCGACTTAATGGGTTACGAGTTAAGGAAGGTTCCGACCTATAAGAGCTCCGACTTAACAACTTTAAATTAAGTCACGACCGACTTAACAACCTAAGGGTTTAACAACCTAGTAGTTTCAGCCCCCACCGACTTAAGTTGATAACGACTCAAGAGGATCAACGACCTAAAGGCTACAGTGACTACACGACCTAGCAATATAACGCCTCACGACCTAACTTAGGTCATCCACGACCTATGCAGTTGAAGATAAACCCCTGCCGCTTCACTTATGCCGCTTGCTCTTAGGTCGTTTGCGACCTAGGACTTGTCATTATATTCGAATAAACCAGTGCACTTCCATTAAGCCGTATGCCATATCCAGTAGATGAGTCACGACTTATACTAAGTCGGCCACGACTTATGACTTGGCAGAAACTTCTGTCCAGAATTTAGCTCCTATAAATACCCCACTACCTCCAACATAAGGGGGACTTTTTGGCCATTCATTTTCTGAAGCATCATTACTCTGCCGAACTCTCAACTCATCGAACATTTGAAGAGCTCTAAACACTCAAGATATTACAACAAGCTTTGAAAGAAATCGACTACATTCAACATGAATTCAAGGAGATCTTCGACATTGAAGCTTGAGCTAATAGTCTAAAGTGTTTAGGAATTGAAATATATTGTATTCTATAGAGCATTGTACCATTTTGTAACCAGAATCAGCAATAAAAGAATATAAAGTGGACGTAGGCTCAATTACGGGCCGAACCACTATAAATCTGTTGTCCCTTTACTGTTTACTGCTATTTTCAGTTCCCGCCTAAAGCGGGTGGTGCTTTCACAACTCTATTACACACACCGGGTGTTAGCGTTCACTTTTAACCGTTAACATTTTGGTGCTTTCACTGAGAAATCCAACTCAGGAAGATTGTCATCATTGCTTCAAAAAAGTTCGTTGAAAAAGTCTCTTTCAAAACCAGAAGTTTGCTGGATATAATGGCTCCTGGGAGCAAACGTAAGTCTGTCAGATCTGAAGATGCTCATGAGAATACTACCACTTCTCTTTCTCCAAATCAAGCAGCTCCAAGCATTGGAGTGACGCGAGAGGAACTAAATGCTGCTGTATCCGGGCTGTACCAGCAAATCGAAAATTAGAATAACCTGATGATGGAAAAGCTGAACGCCTTGCTCGGAGCTAATCAAAGACCTGTGAATAACGAAGAAAACTCTGCTGATGCTGTTCGTAATTCCGGAGGGAGAAATATTCCTCAAGGGGGATTGGGTGCTGCTGAAGGGGCACCTCTCCCAGCTGAAGGATCTAGGCAATCACCAGTTATCCGCGAGCACTTGCCCGGACAAACTCCTGAAAAAATGGCCGAAGTATACTCCGCGAAGTCATTAAATAATGAGGAATATCTCTCTGGTATGATCCGGCAAATAATGAAGGAAAGCATGCAGTGAGATGAAGACGAGAGCGAATGGGGATTCGCACCGAGTAAAACTCCGTTTACAGAAAGGATACTAAAAGCTGAGTTTCCTAGAAAATTTGTTCCCCCCACCATTCCTGCTAATCGGGGGACAAGTGACCCAAATCAATTCTTGTATAAATATGACTGGCACATGACCGGCACAAGGGCAACTGACGAGATTAAGTGCCGATATTTCCCGGTATATTTGGAGGGAGTAGCGCTTCTTTGGTTTACCAAGCTTCCGGTTCGATCTGTTGACCAATTTTCCGATCTGACCCGAAAGTTCAAGGAGCAATTCAGGTTGTACGCCGCAAAGGCAAAGGACATTATGTCATTGTCTAGTATTGATCAGAATCTTGGAGAGCCTATCAAGTCATTCCTGAATCGCTTCCATATAGCTCTTGCTGAAGTCGACAATGCTGAACCACGAATGGTTCTGACTTATCTAATGCGCGCAATCGATAAATCAAGTGAGTTTGGGAAGTGGCTGAAAATGAAAGAGCCGAATTCGCTCGAGAAATTCTATAAGAAAGCTGACGAGTTCATACGCTTAGAGAATCTTCCAGCACCAATGAAAGAGGTGGCGACAAGAGTAGAGAACAATATTGCTAATTTAGCTAAGAAAGAATCTGGAGGTCAGAAAAGGGAAAATAACGATGGGAAGAAACAAAAGGATCTAAAGAAACCTCGCTTCTTCAAGCCCTCGGATTTCACTCCATTAACTGACACTCCTGAAAACATCTTCTTTGCCACCAAGGATACTGTGGATTATCCCAAACCAGCTGAAATAAAACCGGGAAAGGGTGCTATGCGAAATGGAAAGTTCTGCCGCTTTCACAACCAACCCGGTCATGATACCAACGAATGTCATCACTTGAAAAGCTTAATTGAAGAGTTATTAAGGGAAAACAAGCTGCAACAGTATGTAAAAAAGAGCAGAAATGACCCAAATTCGTCTACTCAAGGGCAGCAGCTTCCCACTCTTCCATCTGGCTCTGCTAAGGGCACTGCCGCACATGAGTCCGAAAGGCCAATTATCAATGTAATTACAGGAGGCCCACACCCAGCGGGCAGAAGCTGGGGTGAAATGGAACGGTATGCCCGTGCTTTGAAATACACTCCGGTAGATGAAAATGTTTTTGCTATAGATGATGCTGCACCCTTGAAGCAACAGAAAACTTCTAATGATGATATTATATTCAAAGCTCGGGATTCTATGGGTATTGAAGCTCCAACCATAGATCCCCTGGTCATTTCTGCAGGAATTGGGCCAGCCATCGTAAGACGAGTCCTCATTGATTGCGGTGCTTCCTGCAACATACTCTTCAAGAAAACATTTGACCAAATGAAGATTCCGATGAATGACGTTCAGGCTTCATCACAGAAAATTGTTGGGTTCACAGGGGAGCCGCAGCAGCCGATCGGAACTGTCGACTTGTTTGTTGAACTTGGAGAGGGGCAGAAAAAGGTAGTTCGGAAACAAACTTTTGTAATTGTGGATGGATTTTCTGCCTATAACGCCTTCCTAGGCCGTCCAACCTTAGCAGCATTCAGAGCCATTCTGGCCCCGCGGTGTTTAACTATGAAATTCCCTACAGATTATGGTGTTGGGGTCATTAAGGGAGATCAGAATGCTGGGAGAGAATGCTACCTGACAAAACTTCGAGAGGCCAGGAAGAGAGAAATGGGAAAAGATGCGGCAGCTCCCCTCCGCATCAAAAGCCTAACCTTGTAGCAAATACAGGGTGGTCCCTGCACTGGCGAGCATAGTGGAGCAAGGAGAGAAATGGATCCCAGAAAAGCTAGTGCAGAGGAAAATCGATTGGTGCCGATGGAAGTAACGGTACCAATCCCTGTTGATCTTAAAGACCCAAACAAAGTGCTAAATGTGGGTTCGCAACTTAGTATGGCAATCCAAGATACGCTAATATCATTTTTGAAAGCAAATCTGGACGTATTCGCTTGGAGTCACGCTGATATGTGTGGAATATCTCCAGAGATTGCTGTACATACTCTGAATATTGATCCGAAGTTCACGCCTGTGAAACAAAATAGAAGAACCCAGGGTCCAGAAAGATCAGCAGCATTAAAAGAAGAGGTAGACCGACTCATGGAAAATCATTTCATCAGAGAGTCCACATATCCAAACTGGGTTTCAAATCCTGTGCTGGTTAAAAAGGCAAATGGAAAATGGAGAGTATGCATTGATTTCTCAGATTTAAACAAGGCCTGTCCCAAAGACTGCTTCCCGTTACCAAGAATTGATCAGCTGGTAGATGGAACAGCCGGGCACGAATTGTTATCTTTTATGGATGCCTACTCCGGGTATAACCAGATAATGATGCATGAGTCGGACCAGGAGGATACAAGCTTCGTCACAGATGTTGGTCTTTACTGCTATAAAGTCATGCCCTTCGGATTGAAGAATGCAGGGGCAACATATCAAAGGCTTGTTAACGCAATGTTCAAATCACAACTTGGGAAAACAATGGAAGTCTATGTCGATGATATGTTGGTAAAGTCAAGAAAAGCAGTTGACCACATGGATCACTTAGCGGAGATGTTCGGAATCCTCCAAAAATACGGAATGAAGCTCAACCCTTTGAAATGTTCATTCGGAGTAGAGTCCGGGAAATTCTTGGGCTTTATTGTAAGCGCTAGGGGCATTGAAGCCAATCCTGCTCAAATTACTGCTCTACGAGAAGTCAAAGCTCCTAGAACAAAGAAGGAACTGCAGAGTCTAAATGGAAAAGTTACTGGTTTAAGTCGATTCATTTCTAAAGCTACTGATAAATGCATCCCCTTCTTTGATGCTTTAAAGAAAGGAAAGAAAAACTTCGAATGGACACCCGAATGCCAGAAAGCTTTCGATGAGTTAATCCGTCATATGGAAGTGCCGCCAATACTTTCCAAGCCCAACAACGACGAAGACCTTTTCATATACTTGGCAGTTTCATCTCATGCCATAAGTGCAGCGCTGGTGCGAGAGGATGCGAAAGTTCAAAGCCCGGTCTACTATATCAGCAAAAGACTCACTGGGGCATAAATGAATTATTCAAAGTTAGAAAAGCTCGCCTACTGTTTATTAATTGCTTCCAGAAAGCTAAGACCGTATTTTCAAGCTCACCCTATCAAAGTTCTCACCGACCAGCCCCTAAAGCAAGTCCTATTTCGCCCAGAAACGTCGGGCCATCTTCTAAATGGAATATTGAACTAAGCCAGTATGATATCACTTATCACCCCCGAAAGGCGATCAATGGACAAGCCTTGGTAGATTTCATCGCAGAGTATACAGATAAGGGTGACAAAGAGGAAGAGATTACAGTTGACATCCCGACCAAATGGAAGTTATATGTTGATGGCTCAAGAAATGATTACTGTTCCGGAGCTGGGGTTGTGCTTGAAACCCCCGAAGGGCGATCATTGTGTTACGCATTAAGATTGGAATTCCCTTCTACAAACAATGAAGCAGAATATGAAGCTCTAATTGCTGGATTGAAGATTGCAAAGGAATTGAGCGTCAAAACATTGCAAATCTTCAGTGATTCACAACTTATTGTGTGTCAAGTTAAGAAGGAATTTCAAGCCAAAGGAGGTAACCTGCCCGCATATTTGTCGAAGGTTTCTGAACTTCTCAATGATTTCGACTATTATTCAATAAGCCACATACCTTGAGAGGAAAATATGAAAGCAGATTCTCTAGCAAAGTATTCAAGCTCCGGAGAAGCCCAGTTGTTGGGATTAGTTCCTGTGGAGGTTCTGTCAGCTCCTAGCACCGATGAAATGGATATCGACTGGATCATGGCCGTGTCTCAAGAACAAGAGTCATGGATGACCCCAATCAAAGAATATTTGCTCAACGGCACCCTACCAGAAAACTCTAAAGAACGTCGAAAGCTGTTAAGAAAAACATCGAGATATGTAATTCAAGACGGCCGGTTATACAGGCGGGGATTCTCAATTTCATTACTCCGATGTGTAACCAAGGAAGAAGCTAGGACAATCTTAGCAGAAGTACACAGAGGAGAATGTGGGGATCATTCAGGCGGTCAAACCCTTGCCAAGAAAGTTCTTCGATATGGGTATTTCTGGCCTGATATTAATCGAGATGCTGCTATATACTCCAGAAAATGTGACAAATGCCAGAGATTTGCAAAAATCCCAAGAGCACCTTCAACTGAACTAATACAGATGGTCAGTCCATGGCCGTTCGCCATTTGGGGGATAGATTTGATCGGACCTTTACCAATTGCCAAGTCGGGAATCAAATATGCTATTGTCGCTGTTGATTACTTCACTAAATGGGCTGAAGCTGAACCTTTGGCCACTATTACCTCTAAAAAGATGATAAATTTTGTAACGAAAAATACCATTTGCAGATATGGTGTGCCACAGAAGATAATCACAGACAACGGTACTCAATTTGAAAGCGAAGAATTCCAGGACTTCTGCAAGCAATTCAAAATCCGAAAAAGTTTCTCAGCAGTGGCTCATCCGCAGGCAAACGGGCAAGTGGAAGTAGTAAACAAAATTATCAAATCAACCATCAAAAAGCAGCTTGAAAAAGCAAAAGGTGGATGGGTTGATAAGCTACCACTAGCACTATGGGCATACAGAACAACTCATAAAACTGCAACTGGGCACACTCCATTCTCGTTATCATACGGATCAGAAGCCATGATTCCGATAGAACTGGAAGTCCCTTCTCACAGGAGAGTTCATTTCAACCAAGCCGAGAATGAAAAATTGCAACTCGAAGCACTTGACTTTCTTGACGAAAGAAGGGAAGAAGCCAGACTCAGAGTTGCGGCTCATCAGCAAAGAATTGCAAGTCACTTCAACTCTAAAGTCCGCCAACGAAGCTTTGAAGTCGGGGATTTAGTCTTGAAAAGGATCATGACAGCAGTCGCAGTATTTGGACCAAATTGGGAAGGGCCGTATGTCATAGGCAATAAACTTCTTGATGGCACATTCAAACTCACGACTGTTGAAGGAGATCCAATTCCAAGGGCCTGGAACAGCAATCATTTGCGCCCATATTTTACTTGAAAAGCTTTGCTTAAAATTGTAAAATGATTATGGATGTATCAATTGTATTGTAAACTGTTGTAAAATCAATGATGATGAATAAAAGAGCTATAAAGTGGATGTAGGCCCAGTTCTTGGCCGAACCACTATAAATCTTATGTTCTTTATTATTTTAGAATGCCTGTTTTATTTCGATGTAAAAATACTTTAAACGTATTGCTAAATATTGATTTGCTATTGCAGGTTATTAAAACAAAGCTTACCCATCGCAATGCCAAGTGAACCCCATAAATCACTCAATAAACAAATTTCAAGCCATATAAAGTTCCAAATTCAAATCCAACATAAGATGAACTTTACATCAAATGTTGAAGATTTCGCCAAAAGGACACTTTTCCAAGGAAAAGGAACTAGACGCTTGTTAACTAATTACGACCGTTTGTATAAACAAACATCTAATTAAATAACTTGCGCATGTCCCGTGAAATCAATCAACAGTAAAGTACATTCCATTGAATAAAGTAAACTGCTTGCAAAAGAAAGGAACATAGGCTCAGAAATAATAACAGGGGATCGCCAATAAGCATACAACAAAGAGACATGGGCAAGCTGATCAACATAAGCCCTCTTCGGAGGCACAAGACCTCTTCGGAGGCACAACTCTTCGAAGGATAAAGACCTCTTTGGGGGCACGCCTATAAATGGAAATGCTCTTCTCAACAAAAAGGTTGGTGGAACCACTGAGGCAAGGCCTTTGTTAATTAATTGTGATCGTTTGTGCAAGCGACATCCAATTAAATAACTTGCGTCCGCCCTGTGGATCCATTTAACTGTGAGAAAGTAACTTCCAGGCAACCAAAGACAAAGGCCTCTTCGGAGGCATAAGACCTCTTCGGAGGCATAAGACCTCTCCCGAGGCACCACAAGCCCTCTTACGAGGCACAAGCCTTCCCCAAAGGCACACACTGCCCTCTTCGGAGGCAAAAGACCTTCCCCAAGGCACGCAAGACCTCTTCGGAGGCACAAGACTTCTTTGGAAGCACAAGACCTCTTCGGAGGCACAAGACTTCTTCGGAAGCACAAGACCTCTTCGGAGGCATAAGACTTCTTCGGAAGCACAAGACCTCTCCGGGGGCACAATGATATTTCACAAAGCATAATGCCACTCTTCGGAGTCCAAATGCTACTCTTCAAAAAAAAAAAGCCCTCCTCAGAGGCACACTTCAGTTCTTAAGGGAGACTTACTTGTTCATCTTGAATAACTCTTCCCTGGAAATTGAAGTGCTAAGTAAAATCCTCTTTAGAGGCCCGCCTTACTGTGTAGGAGAATTCACGTCTCAAAAATATAAAGTGACCGTCTTCGAAGGATAAAGCGTGGAAACTTCTCCAAAAAAGAGACACGCTCCATTTAAGTAGAATAATTATTTCCTCAAAGACGGAATAGTTATTCTCTAAAAAATAAGAGTACAAGTCTCGCCAAAGCAAAAAGATATTGTAGTGCACTTGCGGTATAGGGGCAATGTCATATGATACAACTACAACAATAAAAAGTAGTATTCAAGCAACATACCACAAGCACATTACAATATCATGTAAAAAAGATGTGGAATAAATGCATTCTCGAACGCAGATAAAAAATCTGTACAAGTAAAAAGAATCGCTTATTCTACAACTAAAATGAGAAATAGGCCGTACATATATAAGAATTTGTGCAAAAAAGAATTATTTTATTCAATATTGTGAAAATTCTTTACATGTGCAGATCTCAAAAAAGCGGGGACCGGTACCCGCACAATCTCCGGTCAATCCAAACAAAAAGCAGAATAACAAAAAGCAGAACCCAGATTATCACTCCTTCTTCATGCCACCCTTAGTACCCTTGCCCGGTTTGATGATTAGCTTCTGAATCCGGTGGGGACGGGTCGGAGAAGAAGGAGAAGAGGGTGCAGCCGGATCTTCTGTTGCTTCATCTTCTCCCGCGGAAACGTTTTTCTTTGCCTTCTTTATGACACGCTTCCCTTTCCTTTTCGAGGAAGACTCGCTTCCCGGAGAAGTAAGTAGCGTTAAGAGCTTAGTGTCATCATCAAGAGACTGCTCCGGAGTCTTTTCGCTATCCTCAAGATCCTCCGCCTTCTGTTCTTGTGAAGCGGATGGATCCTCCAAGCCTTGAAGGGATTCTATCTTCTCTTCCTGCAAACCCGGTTGAGAAGCAGGAGTAATTTGAAGGGTTGGAGGAGGAACAGCTGGAAGAGGAGAAGAGTGCATAGCAATCGGTGCTTCCGCTGCAGAAGAAAAGAAGTTAAAATCGGGATTCTAAAAAAAAAGAGAAGTTATTAGATCATCGAACTCAGTGAGATTGAATAAATGGTTCATTGGACCCGGGTTGACGCCAAAATTACCTGGAGGAGTTGGCTTCGCAAGATCAATTTCATATTTCTCAGCCTCAATATCGTCAAGAGCCTCATCCTCATTGGGAGTGGTTGCAGTTTCTTTGGCAACTTTAGCTGGAGGCGAAGAATGGGAATTGGAGTTCATAATGTTAACATCAGCCAAAGTTGAAGCATGAACGGGGGCAGTTAAAGGAGTTTCCTCCTTTGGGTGTTCTTCTCCCATCGATTCAGCTCGCGCTTTAGCAAGTTGCTCCTTCCCTTTAGCAAGAGCGACACGAGTTTCATCGTCAAGATAACGTGCCTCAAGCTCTGCCTCATCATAGCCGGCACCGCCCAACATATCAACTGCGGCTTCCTACACCTCAGCCAGAGTAATCTCATAATCAGGACCCAGAAAAGCGAGGCTCCCACGACCTAGAACGCTGTGCAGATAAAAGTCAAATAAAGTAGAGCTAACATTAGCTTTTGTTGCCTCATGCGATTGCTCGGTCGCTTCTTTTTCGGCAACGGCTGCGACTCGACCAGCAATAGCCTCATCACGCTCTTTCTCATCTTTTGCAAGTCGAGACTTTAGCGATTCAATCTCCGCGTTCTAGGAGTCAACTGTTTCCCGCAATTGAGCGTTATTTTTGCGGTATTCTTCAACAATGAACTGCTCAGCCGCAAATTTCATCTCAGCATCTCTCTGAGCAGCGTGCGCATCCCGCACTTGTTTTTGAAACACTTCTTCTTTTTGAGTATGCGACGCGGAAGAAGAGGCGAGATATTCCTTAAGTTGCTTGTCTTCAGATTCAAGCCTTGCATTGTCATCCGCGATGCTCGTCATCTCCGCGTCGTGCTGCTTGCACCATTTATCCCATTCAGCCTTATCGTTCTCCAGAGTTAGCATGTTTTCGAGATTCATATGGTTGACTCTTTGAAGTTCATCAACAAGTTTTTGCCATTGCGACATCCTCTCAATGTCAAGCTTAACCGCATCAAGGTTTCTGTGCATAGCTTGCTTGTCGATCGGGACCAAATCTAAGTCAAAGCGCACTCCTTTTAGGCAGCAATTTGGAAATTGGCTTTGAAGCGTAGGAGGGCCGTCCCCGACTTGATATTGGGGCCTGTTGATAATTGTTTGGATGTCAGATTTCTTGAGAGCTGGAGAACCGGATGGGATTTTTGCAGAGGCAGGGGCATTAGACTTCTCAGAAATTGCAGACGCATCACTAGGCTTAGGCCGCTTGCTTGATTCGTCAACAATATGAGTTTTGCCCTTATCGTCGTAAGACTTTCGCTTGTGAGAATCGTCGCCTCTGTAGGAAGAATCGTACCGCTCATCCCTCCTCCCATATTGACGTTCATAGTCCCACCTCTCTCGAGCTTTCCTAATAGCTCTTTCTTCCTCCGTTTCCCTTGGGGTATCGAGATATTACCTAAAGTCATAAGCTCCGCGACTTCCAGGGTGCTGAAATCTGTCGTAATATGAGCCAGTGCGCCCCATCGGAGAATCTGAAAATGAAAAGAAGTGAAGTTTAGAATTTTCCAGAAAAAGAGGATAAGTGCGTATAAGTGCTGAGAAAATCCTAAGTGTGTGCGACGTGCAAACTATTGCGTTAAACTACAAACCACGCTTTAATGTGGAAACAGAAACGACTGGTGTGGAAGGTGTCGAAGCTTGTTTAAAAGTGGAAGTCGCTTCAACAACGGGAGAGATCGCTTTTGAAATATTATCTTTGAAAAGCTCCTAAGAAGTTATCATTATATCACTCAAATTATCAAAAATATCGTCGCCATGATGCCCAGCAGAACTCTCTTTTTCGACTTCCGCGTCAGCCGTCTTCTCAGAAATGTGAGGATTTTCCTCCTCTTCGATAACTGGAGAAAGTGTTAACTTGCTAGACGACCCTGCAACATCGGTAGAAGTAGAACACTTTACTAAGGCAGTGTCTGCAGTCGGCTCCTTTAGAGTCATCTCTTCCGATGAAGCTAAGGCATCTGATGTTTGCGCTAGAAAATTAGAAACTTCGCGAGGCTGGGTAAAGCGGGAAGAGTGTAAAAGCCCGAATTGATGTAAAAGTTCGTCTGTCAATAGAAATTGAATACTCCTCTCCTCAACTGGCACCGCCATAAGCCTCTCAAAAGTCGGTTTATGACCAGGATCTCTAGAAGGAGGAGGAAGTGCTGAAAAGAAAAGGGAAAAGTTAACACTTGACAAATCGGACTTTGGAAAGTTCGAGAAAACATAAGAAACAGAGACAAGTGATCTTACTTCCTACTCTCCAGATAGTGTAAAATCCTGGAGGACAACGAACATAGAAAAATTGACTTAGAAACCCATGAACGCTCTCAGAGAGACTAATGATAAGTTTGCGGTTTCTGACACTTCTCACAACGGTAATAGAAGGATGATCTTTATTTTTGGTAAAAGAGCACAGATAACAGATTTCGTCAAAACTTGGGAAACGATCCAACGTTCTCCTAAATAGCACGCAAAGTCCTATATGGATGGCATATCCATTGTGATGCAGCTGGAAAGGGGAGATGGTTAATCGTAGAAGAAGTGTTCGCAAGAAGTCATTAAAAGGAGGGATAGCTCCATTCTGGCACATTTGTCGATTTACCGCAACAAAACCATGAGGAGGTCTATCAACAGTATCATGCTTCCCGGGTAGTTGTGCATCTGCTTCAGCAATTCTAAACTGAATGCACAACTGGTTAAAGGCTTTGTAGCTCAAAGTGGTCGAGACTCTTTCTGGAGGATCCTTCAACGGAACAGCAACGGGAAAACCTCTTCAACTTGCTCTATTTCTTCTTGTCGAGAAGACATTCTACACAATCAACCGAATGTTCAAATGTGAAGGTGCAGGTTTCCTAAAAAGTATGAAGTGTTGTGCAAAACTAATGAAAATAAAAAGCAAGCATAATTGGAATTAAACTAGTTAACAATCAGTCGATTACAAGATTTCAGAACTTGTTAATATTCAAGTGCAGTGTTGATGCAAACAAATCAGTTTCAGTTGACTATTACGATTTTGCTTTAATACTTCACTTGAATTGGTTATTGTACAGCATTTCATTCATACAGTTCATTTAATTTGATTTTTTCTTTTGTCAATTAATCTGTCATTCGATGTGGGCAGTCAATGACAGTATATTCATCCCAGTTTTCTGTGAATATCGTGTTTAACAGGTTGATAGAATTAGGAATAATCTGCAAAGAAGTTCAGGTAATTCAAGTCTTTAAGTTCAAGGCAGTGAAAAATATGCTAAGTTCTAACTCGGTCACGACTTAGTATGGGTCGGAAATCCCTCAAGTTACAATATGCAAGTAGTGGCTCGTCCACGGTCAAAAAGAAATACTACGAGTTAGGTTAAGTCATTTGACTCTAAGTCGTGATACATATGAAGGCTTCGAGTCTGATCAGCATGATTTTTCCTAAGTCCAAGGTCGGCCGCGACTTAAGGTCTACGCCTCAAACTAATTAGGTCGTAGGAAAGTTTGGTCGCAGGGGTACTTGAACCAGACGGAGTGTTAGGTCACAAATTTTTTGGGTCATCTCCGATGAAAATTCAAGTTGTCTCCTGCTTGAACCAAAAACTCATCTCCTCCTGCCGATCACCTTCCTCTCCTTTGAGAAGTTCAGTAACTCGTCAGCTAACTTGAGATCCATGAACCCAGTAACTTCGAACTATCCCCTATCAAAAACCCTAAGTTACGTCTCCTAATCGCATCTTACAACATCACCAAATTATCCCAAATCCATTGTGAAACTGATACGCGGCAGTGAAATCGAGGATCACATTGACATCAGGAAGTCGAGAATCGGATGCGACACGACTTGTGATAAAGCATAATGAACAAACTCAGATTAGGGGCGACAAACACGGGATCCTCGATTCAGTAATAATCATGTTTGGATTTTAATTGAATTCACTTACACAATGTAATGATGAGAATAGCTGAAGATCGATTAATGAGATTTGCTTTCGAGAGCTTGAGTATTTGCTAAAAGATGAACAGAATAAAGAAACAGGTGAAGTGAAAGAGGAGACGACCTAAGCTATTTATACGCTGAGGTATTGGAAGGAGAATCGACCCACGATCCACGACTTACGACTTATCTTATGTCGTTCACGACCTAACAAGGGAGTGAGTTAAGAAGAATCGAAGCATATGACCTACGACCTAGGCATACATTTCGAGGGGCAAATGTTAATCCTCTTTTGTTCACGACTCAACAGGCTCCGACCTAAGGCAGTGTATGACCTATGACAAGGACCGACTTAATAAGGGCTACAACTCAACAGGCTCCGACCTAAGGCAGTGTACGACTTACGCTACAAGACCGACTTAATGGGTTACGAGTCAAGGAAGGTTCCGACCTATAAGAGCTCCGACTTAACAACTTTAAATTAAGTCACGACCGACTTAACAACCTAAGGGTTTAACAACCTAGTAGTTTCAGCCCCCACCGACTTAAGTTGATAACGACTCAAGAGAATCAACGACCTAAAGGCTACAGTGACTACACGACCTAGCAATATAACGCCTCACGACCTAACTTAGGTCGTCCACGACCTATTCAGTTGAAGATAAACCCCTGCCGCTTCACTTATGCCGCTTCACTTATGCCGCTTGCTCTTAGGTCGTTTGCAACCTAGGACTTGTCATTATATTCGAATAAACCGCACTTCCATTAAGCCGTATGCCATATCCAGTAGATGAGTCACGACTTATATTAAGTCGGCCACGACTTATGACTTGGCAGAAACTTCTATCCAGAATTCAGCTCCTATAAATACCCCACTACCTCCAACATAAGGGGGACTTTTTGGCCATTCATTTTCTGAAGCATCATTACTCTGCCGAACTCTCAACTCATCGAACATTTGAAGAGCTCTAAACACTCAAGATATTACAACAAGCTTTGAAAGAAATCGACTACATTCAACATGAATTCAAGGAGATCTTCGACATTGAAGCTTGAGCTAATAGTCTAAAGTGTTTAGGAATTGAAATATATTGTATTCTATAGAGCATTGTACCATTTTGTAACCAGAATCAGCAATAAAAGAATATAAAGTGGACGTAGGCTCAATTACGGGCCGAACCACTATAAATCTGTTGTCCCTTTACTATTTACTGCTATTTTCAGTTCCCGCCTAAAGCGGGTGGTGCTTTCACAACTCTATTACACACACCGGGTGTTAGCGTTCACTTTTAACCGTTAACATATAATGTAAACCAACTCAAGTGAACTGTAATAAAGGTATAAGTAACTTAAAGAATGCTTGGGATCGCCCATTCTTTAAGGATCCGTTAAACTATTTACTATGTAGTAATATACGCTATATACAGTAGTGTCTAATTAGTAAAGTATAATCATATAGAAAATAGCGTTAAGGGGATGGTGAACCTTAACGCGGTCGGATCTTTAAACCAAAATCGTAGTGGGCTCGATATGGTAGGTGACACGGCACACAAGGCAATGCCATGGTAGATATACCAATTACGCACACGGACTGATGGAAACGCATAACAGCCACTACCGCTCCACCTCGAACAACACTCCCAAATCAAGGCTGTGCACTAAATCAATCACAAGTAATAGAATGGTATCGAAGAAGTGTGTCCGATAAGAGGTGCTACCTCATTGGCCCGAGATCGCTCCTGTTTTAGCCACCTTATGCCAACTCACGGGAGTTGGGTCCACGTATATACCTTAGGATCGTCTCCACCATCCTACTTCATTCTGGAAACTCCACCGCGTACACAGTTGTTAAAGTGGTTTTCGGCATCGACAGAGAGTATGTCCATATCCGATCCCGGTCTCTTTAACAACCAATCGTTATTATAACCCATGGTTATAAATTTAAAATAGTTTATACTTAAAATTAGAATAAATTTCAAATCCATATCTTTATCAAAATAAAGATTAAATCAATTCCAAACCATTTCAATATATTTAAAATAACATATCATTTCAAATCATTTCAATATATCAAAATATCATATTTTTCCAAAACTTCATTTCAAATCATTTTAATATATCAAAATATCATATCTTTGATAGTTATACTTCGGAACCAAAATCATTTTTGTTTCAAAACTATATCCATTTCAAAACAATATCATTTCCATTTCAAACATATATTCACCTTTTAAATAGTCTATACTTTCAAAGTTATAATTCTTTTAAAACTAAAACATTTGAAATCATTATACTTTGAAAATCACAACATTTCGAAAACATATATTTGAAATCATCTTTTAGTTCTACATATTTACAAATTTATTAAATTAAACCCAAATTCCAAATTTTAATTTATTTCAAACCATCATTTTTAACACAAATTCAGTTTACTAACAAACCATTTTAAATCTTACAAATTTCTAATATAGGTTTAATTCACAAAATACAATATTCAATCTTTAGTATATTTCAAAGCTTAAATATCCCACATTTCATAAATTCAAAATCATTTATATACATTTCAAAATATCAAAATATTATTCAAAACATCATTCGTTTATATTTCATTTAAATACCATTTGAATCCATTCTTTTTATTAAATTTAAATACCATTTTAAACTCACATTAAAATCAAATTCTTCCATTTAAAACCATTTAAATGTCTCTTCATTATCTTTAGAATTTTAACATTTAATTTCCAAAATTATATCATTTTCCAAAGATTATTTTTCATTAAAATTTATTAAACAACAAAATATAGTTTCCGTAGCACTTACAAAATGCTACGTAAAGTTATAGTTTTAAAATAGTTCATTTAACAAAACGACAGCACTTAAATGCTGTAATATATTTACATTAAATTTAAAATAAACTTAAATGTTAAGTTTAACCACTACAGCACTTACAAAGTGCTATAATAGCCTTTATTCCAAATTAACTCTTTAGTTCATTTAAACAACTACAGCATTTGCAAAATGCTGTAATATCTTTTACATACATTTCAAAAATGCTGTCAAATCAAATTTAGAGCTTAATTACCATTTCACAAATTTAACTAAATTTCCAATTTCATTTAATTAACTTAAACCTTTAATTAAAACCAAATTTCACATTTCCAAGTAAAATTTTATTTTAAAAGATCACTTTTGAACATTCATTTATTTAACCACTTAAATTCATAGAAAAATCAATAATACTTTAATAAATCACTTAAATTCAAATTTAATCAAATTATCATATTTTACCATTTTCCAAATATAATTAAATTCCCATTTTATTTATATAACTAAAATATCATTTTTAACCAAAATTCCAAATTTCCAAACTTAAGTTATATTTCAAAAATCCAATTAAACCATTCATTAATTACATTTTTAACACATAGAAAAATCATAATTTCTTTAATTCAAAATATTTCAAAATCAGTTTAAATCAAATTTCCTAAATTTATATTTTTAAAATACTTAAAAATATCCAAAACACTTTATAAAATAACCACGGGCCTGTATATAGTTTTCTAGCCTAGGTCAAGTGATATAGATATGTATCATTTCAATCCGCGGTTTAAAAAGAAAAATCCGGGTTCTATCAATTTCAAAACCGCAATCCCAAGTTAAAATAAATTACATAAAAACCATTCAGGCCTATCATTTCAGCCCATAATGATTTTTCCCTATTCTAAAGTCCGTTCGGGTATGTATCATTTCAACCCATAGTGATTCTAGTCTACAGGGAACTTGCAGTGTGATAAACAGATATAAATGAACAGAATACATTATATAACAGTAACGGATGATATAACGGGTGTATAAACATCATATGATCATAACATAGTCAAGTATAACATGGTAATATATTTCTACAGATTCACAGGGTGTCAATTTACTAGTTATATAGGTACATATTGTCTGGTGAGAATAACTCACCTGTTAAAGCTGGAGATTAGCGATCAAAACACACAGAATAGATTCCAGAAAGCACAACAAGCATGATTAGCATGAATTTTGATTTGAATGAATGGAGAGCCTTGATATTTATCTTGTAAACAATAACCAACAAGACAATATACACATAAATATTCAATGCAAACAATGTTGAAACAATGAAGATAAGAAGCAACAACGGAATATATTACTTGACTATGCTTTAACCATTCAAAAGCTCGAACAAGGGGTTAATTTTCTCAGCTATGATGATGATGAGTGTGGGAGAGACAAGGTTAACTTCCTCGAATACATAAGACAAAACAATACAAACAATATAAGTTTTCAAATGCACAATACGATAGAATAATATAGAATCAACTGCACGAATCAAAGTAGAATTGCTTTGCACTTGCTTCCAACAACCTTCAGGTTCAGCCATATGGTGTACTACAGGTCTAAGGCAAGATTTGGATCAGGTTTTGGTTGCCTAAGGGTCGGCCAAACATGTTTAGAGGATAGCAAAAGGCGAGTATGCATGAAACAACACAACAAGGCAAAACAATGTCACTTTAACATGGATTCAAGGAAATTCAAGGCTCGGCCAAGGCTCATGGGGCATGGCCAGAGGAGTGGGGTCCAAGGTGATGACATGACAGAGGGTCCAGGTGGTGCTGGAGGTGGTGGAGGTGGTGTTGGTGGGGGCCATGGGTGGTGGAAGAAGGAGATGGCAATTCTAGACTAGGTTTGGTACAGGTGATGGCTAGTGCTAGTTTAGATGGATTTTTGTGATGATCTTCATCATGGCTTGGCTTCGACTAAGGAGGAGAGGTGTTAGGCTGTGTGATGGTCAGAGAAAAGTGGTGGTGGTGGTCAGACACAGCTTGGAGGAAGGGGAATACAGCTATGAAGGTGGAGAGCATGTGCAAATTCAAGTAGAAAATCATAAAAAGACAAGAAGAAGATAGAATTTTTTACCTAAGCTTCACAAGGAGAATAGCCGTGATTTTTTTGTGAGAGGAGGCGAAATGAATTTCGTGAAAGTGAAAAAAAATACAGCTGAAATGAGTAGATTACATGCCCAAAACAATTAAGAGAAAAGTTGGGAAAATGAAAGGTCGGGAGATGGTAAGCCTTAGGAGTTTCAAGAGTTTAAAACTTTTCAAATTTCCTCTATTTCTTTTTAATAAGTTTAAATATCTGAAAATACATCTAATTTCAGTTAAAATTCGAAAATGTAACAAAAAATAAAAAAATATAAATAAAAAAATATTAATTATAAATAATTAAATCAAGAAAATAGCAAAAATTGTCAACTAGGCTAGAAAATTTGAAAATAAATGGTATAAACTTTAGAAAATTCATATGAGCTTGTAATATAATTTTTAAACATAAATAATAACATAAAATAAAAATACATTCACAAAATAAATATATAAAATTTAATTTAAATATAATTTTAATGAAGAAAATAGCAGAAAATAAGAAAACAGCCTTTAAAAATAGGAAATCAACACAGTAAACATTGGAAAAATTCTATTATCAATTTAAAATATTTAAAAGTCAAAATATACATAATATAACATATTAAACATATTAAAATAAAATATGACAAAGAAAATATAATTTATACAATTTAAAATAACAAAATTGCAAAATAAACAATTTATACTCAAAATTGAAATGTACATATCTTTTGCAGTTTAACTCCGTTTTCAACAAAATAAAAAGCAGTGTTCAATTTATTTCATCTATTTTCATAATAAAATATAAAATTTAAGATTTTAAATAATTTTAATCTGAAGTTTAAAAGCCAAAGTTTGAACAGTGTGACTAGAAATTCACTTTACAGTAAAATATTCAAATTATACTAGTTTGAACTATAAATCACTTAATAATCAACATTTATATTTAAAAATGAAATGTTTGAAATAAAATAAGTTTAAAATAATTTAAAATAAAATAAAGTCAAATTTAAATAATATACAAAAATATAGGGTTGTTATAGGACTGGTATGAGTAAACAAAAGTAGTTGCTTTAAATAAACAGGCTTTAAAAAGAATCCGATATGCTTTTGGAAAATCAAACTACCATAAGACCTCCCGCCACACACACAATGCAAATGCAGAATTGGAGGAGATTTCTTCTTATGATAGTCAAATATGCTTAATACGAGAAAAATCCTTTAGTAATTTTTTTCTAGTGCATAGTGTAGAAAACATTTCGAAAGTATAATATTAATCTTAGCCAACATAGACATTTTGAACTATGCCTACTATAGCTACCATCTAAACAGTGGGGCGCCACCATAAGTAAATGGCAGGTTCTACAACTAAAACCGTAAGTTTCGTATTGGAAGATGGATTTCCAACAAATGGTCAGACTAAGGAACTTCCTACCGCCACATGGGATCGCCTCTGGCTGGACGTCCCGAGAGACAACTGCTCTCTGCCAACACAAGGCCGGGTTACCCCTGTAACAGGTAACTCACGACTATGCCATCCCCCGGTCCTTTGGGACCTTTATCCGAGGCGCCTCGATAAACACACAATCACACAATAAATGAGATCGATGTATCCACATAGGTAAATACCAGGGCTCCATACCTGATACCACCCTTTTCCAGAAGGAAATGACATACCCTAAAGGGCGCGAACCTCATAACCTTGCCGCAACATTCCTGTTTCGACCATTTCCGGGGGGTGAGGTCTGACGAAGTCTCGTCCACAAAGCTACGCTTTTTCACAAAGTCGTGCTTTGATCACAAATTGATGCAGCGCAATGTTCCAGTTCCAGGATTTTAGGTCGCTCACGACCTAGTGAGATTTTGGGTCGCTCACGACCTAGTGAAGGTCGCTCACTACCTAGCAAGGTAGTAGAGTTACGCAGTGATAATACAACCCAGATTGATGAAGTGTTAGGTCGCGAACGACCTAGCAACCTACGAGCTAACGAGCTAAGGGGTAACGAGCTAAGAGAAGAAGCAAGTTATGCAAGAACAGGGAAGCCAGCGACCTATGATAAGTCGCGAGGCCTTAGGTCGCTCATTTTAGGTCGCTCCAATCTTGTGAGTAACAGCTTTGAAATGCTACGACCTAAGTTAGGTCACGAGGTTGAATTACGACCTACTTTAGGTCGCAGAGACATGATTCGACCTACGTTAGGTCGCGAAGAAATGTTCCGACCTAAGTTAGGTCGCAAGAAGATAGGTCGCTCGACCTAGTGATGCTGGAAGTTAGATCGCTTGCCTTAAGTCGCCGAGAAGATAGGTCGCTGCCTTCTGTTTTAGGTCGTTCACTACTGCATTTTAAGTCGCTCAAGTATAAGTCGCTGGAAGAACTTAGGTCGCTGTTGTGTATGTGTGTTGTATTTTAGGTCGTAATGTTGTACTTCTTATGTCGTTGTATCTGTTAGGTCGTTAACGACCTAAAGTAAGTCGTAAGTCGTTTGTTTTTTTCTTTAGGTCGACTGTTTTAGGTCGCCTGTTTTTAGGTCGTGATGTTTAGGTCGTGGCCGACCTAAGTGTTGTCATTTTTTTCTGTTGTATGTGTTGTAGCCTATAAATAGGCCAGTTGAGTCATTTTGTAAGGTTGTTGATTTTTGAATAAAATTCTTGTTTGTTAGCTTTGTGCTTTCAATTTAAATTGGTAGTTGAGTGTAATCTCCTATATCCTCTTTCGGTCAATCGAGTGCGCTCGATTCAACGATTGTAGAAGCCGATTCACGGAATCTAGTGCGCTAGATCAACGTGTGAAGAATCGTAGATCTTTAAACTCGGTATAGTGCGCTATCAATGAGTTTGAGATAGCTAGAGTTCGGTATCTTCGGATCAACGAATTCGGGCATTCCGGTATCATTCAATCCATCGATCGCTACTTTCATCGAATCACACACTTCCAGAATTATCCGCTGCGTCAGTTTGGTATCAGAGCTTGTGTCTAGCCAATCATAGCTAGATCGAGACTTGGAGCCAATTAATTGAAGAAATTTGAAGAAGATTGAGACGGCCGAGCTAGTTGAGGGAATTCACATTCATTTTTGAAGCTTGGAAGATCGGATCTGCATTGAGAGGAGGTTGTGTTCATCGTGTTCATCGTGGAAAAGCAACACGCATAGAGTTGTCGATCCATTCTATTTTGGATCAAAGGTGGGAACGTGTTTGAATTCGCGCGGGGTGCTAGTTTGCGCGCCAAGAGGAGTTTGAATTTAGCCGATCTACTTGAGTCATTCTTGTTGAAGATGAGCCGACCTAAGCCATAAGTCGTGCGACCTTGATTCGAGACAAGTGTGTGGAAGTTTGAAGAATTTTTGAAGTTTGAATTTGTGAAAATTTACAACTATGCCACCACGGAGAGCTAATCGACATCAAAACATTGAAGCATTGTATAGAAGGGAAGAAGCAGAACAGATGGAGCAACGTATCAATGAGAAGTTTGATGAAGGCATTGAGAAATTAGAGAAGCTGATGAATGACTTGAATCAGAATCAGAGGAGGAGATGGCCAGTCTCAAACCATGGAGGAGACCGAGTTTCGCCATCGGTTACGGATGCGAGAAGGGTATCACCACAATCTTATCGAGGCAGAAGAGAATCGTCAGTTTCTATGAGAAGAGAACAGCACGAGTATAGAGTTGAAGAGAGAAGAACTCCACGTGAGTTTGATTATGAACCATACCGTGAAGAAGAAAGGCAGAGTAGAAGAGATATGCGAGATCGTAGAGATATGGGTGGTTGAGATCGTTATAGAAGTACGTCTGTTTATGATGAGGATGGTGATAGAGGACGTTTTCATTGTCGAGATCGAGACCCAGTACAGAATGCACATCGGGATGTTGAAGATGATAGACGTTGGGAGTCGGGAATGAAGATGGAAATTCCAGAGTTTAAAGGAGGAATGGTAGCGGAAGAATTTCTTGATTGGTTGTCTAATGTAGAGGAGATTTTTGACTTCAAGGAAGTTCCAGAACATCGAAAAGTGAAGTTGGTTGCTACAAGGTTGAGGGGTAGAGCTTTGGCATGGTGGCAGCAAACTAAACTTACTCGTAAACGGATGGGGAAGTCGAAGATTGAAACGTGGGAGAAGATGAAGAAACTAATGAGAGCTACATTCTTACCTTATAATTATCAATCGCTTATGTACCAGAGGTTGCAAAATCTAAGGCAAGGAACGAAGTCTGTTAACGACTATGCTGATGAATTTTATCAACTCATTGCTAGAAATGATATTATGGAGACGGAGGAACAGTTGACCGCTAGATTCATTGGGGGATTGAGAATGCAGATTCAGGATATGGTGAATATGTTCGATCCTAGATCTATGGCAGAAGCACACCAGAAGGCGTTGGCTTGGGAAAAACAAGGTAGACGAGGAGGTGGTGTGTTTACTAATTCCAACAATCAAGTGAAGGGTGTTGGTGGAAGTTCTAATGTTTCTAAACCTATCAGTAAACCAGTGGTGAAGGAAGCTGAGAAGGCAAAGGTTAACAATGGTTTCAAATGCTACAATTGCCAGGAGATGGGTCATAAAAGCAATGAGTGTCCAAAACCAAAGAAGAGAACCATGATTGCAGAAGTTGAGGATGAGGATGTTGATGGAGATTGTTCTAGTCTAGTTGAGGAGGATGAGCAGGATATTGCGTCAGGGGATGAAGGTTGTAATCTAATGCTGAGGAGATCGTGTTTGACACCGAAGCAGGAGGAAGCTAGTTGGTGAGGAGTAATATCTTTCAATCGACATGCACTATACTGGGGAAGGTGTGTAAGTTTGTGATTGACGCAGGAAGCTGTGACAATATCATTTCCACCGAGGCTATAACAAAGTTGAAGTTGAAGACAGAAAAGCATCCGAATCCATACAAGTTAGCATGGTTGAGAAAAGGAGGAGAAGTGAAAGTGGATAGACGAGTTCGTGTTCCATTCTCTATTGGGAAGAAATACAAAGACGAGATTTGGTGTGATGTAGTAGAGATGGATGTTTACCACTTACTTTTGGGAAGACCATGGCAGTATGATCGAGCAGTACAACATGATGGTTGGACCAATAGCTACAGCTTTATGTTTGAAGGTACGAAGATTATTTTAGTTCCGAAGAAGAGATCACAAGGAGAAAGTAAGTCAGAAGAGATTGAGGAGCTGAAGACCTTGTTATCTTTAAAAGAGTTTGTTAAAGAAGTTGAAGAGGAGCCGGAAGTGTTCTTGTTGATCGGGCGAGAGAGTCAAGAAGAGGTTGAGGTTCCAAAGGAAGTGAAGCCAGTATTGAAAGAATTTGAAGATGTATTCCCAGAGGAGCTACCAAAGGAGTTACCGCCACTGAGAGACATCCAACATCAAATTGATCTTGTTCCGGGAGCAATGTTACCACACCGACCATATTATCGAATGAGTCCGAAGGAACATGAAGAATTAAAGAGGCAGGTGGAAGAATTGCTTGAACAGGGGCGTGTCCAGGAGAGTTTGAGTCCATGTGCTGTACCAGCATCACTTGTACCGAAGAAGGACGGGTCATGGAGGATGTGCACTGACAGTCGAGCATTGAATAAGATTACTGTGAGATACAGATTTCCGATGCCGAGATTGGATGATTTGCTAGATCAATTGAGCGGAGCTACTATCTTTTCGAAGATTGATTTGAAGAGCGGATATCATCAAATTCGTATCCGACCAGGTGATGAGTGGAAAACTGCTTTTAAAACCAGGGAGGGTCTATACGAATGGTTGGTAATGCCATTTGGCTTACCAAATGCACCGAGTACATTTATGCGAGTGATGAATCAGATTTTCAGACCATTTATCGGGAAATTTGTAGTGGTGTACTTTGATGATATTCTGATATACAGTGGAAGTGCAGAAGAACACTTGCAACATCTGAGAGAAGTGTTGTTGGTATTGAGACAAGAACAATTTTATGTTGCTACGAAGAAGTGCGTGTTCATGACGCATAGTGTTTTATTTCTGGGATATGTTGTTTCAAAGGAAGGTATACAGGTGGACCAAAGTAAAATTGAGGCAGTCAGAAATTTGCCACAACCCAAGACGATAACGGAAGTTCGTAGTTTTCACGGGTTAGCTTCATTCTATCGGAGGTTTATTCCACACTTTAGCAGTGTAATGGCACCTGTTACAGATTGTATGAAGGGTAAACAGTTTACATGGTTAGAGGAAGCAGGAAGTGCTTTTGGAAAGATCAAGGAGTTGCTGACGTCTGCACCAATTCTAGTGTTACCAGATTTTCAGTTGTTGTTTGAATTACATACTGATGCATCGAAGGTTGGAATTGGATGAGTGCTAAGTCAGAAAGGACGTCCAATTGCATATTTCAGTGAGAAGCTGTTGGGAGCGAAGATAAGATATAGCACATTTGATGTGGAATTTTATGCTGTTGTGCAAGCTATTAAACACTGGAGACATTATCTATTTCAGAAAGAGTTTGTTCTTTATACTGATCATGAAGCGTTAAAGCATTTACAAGGGCAAGACAAGATCTCAGCGAGACATGCATCATGGATTGCATATCTGCAACAGTTTACTTTTGTTGTCAAACACAAGTCAGAGGTGACGAATCGTGTGGCTGATGCTTTGAGTAGGAGGAGTCATTTGTTGACTACACTGAAAGTTGAGGTGACAGGGTTTGATGTGTTGCCGGAATTATTTGTTGAAGATCCTTACTTTGCAAAGTTCGTTGATAAAGTCAAGGAGGGAAAGACAGATGAATTTGTGATGGTAGACGGTTTTCTGTTTAAGGGAAATCGATTGTGCATACCTGATTGTAGTTTGAGAATTAAGATTGTAAAGAAGTTACATGAGGAAGGTCATGTAGGGAGAGACCGTACATTACAGTTGATTTCACAGTCGTATTTTTGGCCGTCAATGAGGAAGGAGGTTGAAAGGTTTGTCGAGTGATGTCAGGTATGTCAGGTTTCGAAAGGAACTACAACCAACGCTGGATTATATATGCCGTTACCGGTACCAACTAAACCATGGGTTGATGTGAGTATGGACTTTGTGTTGGGGTTGCCGAGAACGCAGCGTGGTAACGATTCCATTTATGTGGTGGTGGATCGATTTTCGAAGATGGCGCATTTTATTGCTTGTAAGAAGACGGCGGATGCTGTTCATGTTGCTCAGTTATTCTTCAAGGAGGTGTATCGATTGCACGGACTGCCTGAATCAATCGTGACAGACCGGGATACTAGATTTTTGAGTCATTTTTGGTTAAGTCTGTGGAAGATGATCGGAACGAAGCTGAACTTTAGTAGTGCTTACCATCCACAGACAGATGGACAGACTGAGGTAGTAAACAGATCATTGGGAAATTTGTTACGATGTCTTGTACAGGACAATCGAAAGAGTTGGGATGTGAAGTTATGTCAAGCAGAGTTTGCTCATAATCATGCTGTGAACCGTAGTACGGGTTTCAGTCCATTTCAGATTGTATATTCTAGTGTGCCAAAGGGGCCGTTGGATTTAACGGTAATACCATACTCGAAAGGGACAGTTAAGAAAGCTGCTGATTTTGTTGAAGGGCTGACGGAATGTCATCAAATTGTTCAGGAACGATTGAAGAAAGCGAATGAGAAGTACAAACGTTCTGCAGATCTGAAGCGAAGAAGCGTTGAATTTAACGAAGGAGATTTAGTCTATGCCGTGCTAACAAAAGATCGTTTTCCAGTAGGCACTTACAACAAGTTGAAGGCCAGAAAGATTGGTCCTGTGAAGATTGTGAAACGGATCAATGAAAATGCTTATAGATTGGAGCTACCGGAAGATGTATACACGACTGATGTTTTTAATGTCAAATATTTGATTCCGTATCATGGGGATGAACTTGTTGTGGAAGAGGAAGGTGCAAATTCGAGGTCGAATTTTTTTCAACCGGGGGAGGATGATGCAGCGCAATGTTCCAGTTCCAGGATTTTAGGTCGCTCACGACCTAGTGAGATTTTGGGTCGCTCACGACCTAGTGAAGGTCGCTCACGACCTAGCAAGGTAGTAGAGTTACGCAGTGATAATACAACCCAGATTGATGAAGTGTTAGGTCGCGAACGACCTAGCGACCTACGAGCTAACGAGCTAAGGGGTAACGAGCTAATAGAAGAAGCGAGTTATGCAAGAACAGGGAAGCCAGCGACCTATGATAAGTCGCGAGGCCTTAGGTCGCTCATTTTAGGTCGCTCCAATCTTGTGAGTAACAGCTTTGAAGTGCTACGACCTAAGTTAGGTCGCGAGGTTGAATTACGACCTACTTTAGGTCGCAGAGACATGATTCGACCTACGTTAGGTCGCGGAGAAATATTCCGACCTAAGTTAGGTCGCAAGAAGATAGGTCGCTCGACCTAGTGATGCGGGAAGTTAGGTCGCTTGCCTTAAGTCGCCGAGAAGATAGGTCGCTGCCTCCTGTTTTAGGTCGTTCACTGCTGCATTTTAAGTCGCTCAAGTATAAGTCGCTGGAAGAACTTAGGTCGCTGATGTGTATGTGTGTTGTATTTTAGGTCGTAATGTTGTACTTCTTATGTCGTTGTATCTGTTAGGTCGTTAACGACCTAAAGTAAGTCGTAAGTCGTTTGTTTTTTTCTTTAGGTCGACTGTTTTAGGTCGCCTGTTTTTAGGTCGTGATGTTTAGGTCGTGGCCGACCTAAGTGTTGTCATTTTTTTCTGTTGTATGTGTTGTAGCCTATAAATAGGCCAGTTGAGTCATTTTGTAAGGTTGTTGATTTTTGAATAAAATTCTTGTTTGTTAGCTTTGTGCTTTCAATTTAAATTGGTAGTTGAGTGTAATCTCCTATCTCCTCTTTCAGTCAATCGAGTGCGCTCGATTCAACGATTGTAGAAGCCGATTCACGGAATCTAGTGCGCTACATCAACGTGCGCTACATCAACGGTATCATTCAATCCATCGATCGCTACTTTCATCGAATCACACACTTCCAGAATTATCCGCTGCGTCACAAATGATCAATAAATGACCATCACACAGCAACACTCAGCATGCCACATTACCAAATTGGGAATATATCGCTGATAAATTTCAACTACATAACCTCTGAGCTCGTACGTCTCAGAGAAGGGTGTTAAGCTAAGAGAATGAATTCTCCACCACCAAACAGAAATGTATTTGAAGGAAATCAGCTTTATATCTCAAAGTGTAATGTCGGACATACAACCATACAAGTCTGTTTTGGGGTTGAACAGAACAGAAGGCACTTCCAAAGAAGTCCTTGCAATCCGGGTATTTACAATCCCGATCGGACTTCCCATCACTTAGGGAATCTCTATACCGGAGCAACTCAGTGCAGAGACAATCGATAGGTCGTCCTACCGTTTTCATAAAAACCCGGTCTTCAACACCGGTCTTCAAATGATATCCATTATGACGTATCACTATTCAGAATGAGTTATATGACACAAAGGTCCTCTCCCGGCTAACCTGAATAGTGATCGATAAATTTTTGAAAACGCGTGGATATGACGATCACAAAGATTCATGTTCAGGGTTCGATATGGGTTTCAGATAACAAAATGAAATCCGACTCCCTGTCGCATCGAAGTAAAAATAAATGTCATTTTACGGGCAAAAAGGGTTTTTTCACATACACACAGAACTAAATCACAATCACAATAGAAATACCGATGTAGAACACCATATCTGATGATAGTCAATCATCTTCAATCAAGGTGAAGGCGATTTAATTAAATTAATCACATAATTATTTTTATTAATTATTTAAAACTGATGATTAATTATTCTTAATGATAAATTAATTAACTCTTAATCAACTTTGTTGATAAATTATTTCTTAGTTAATAACTTAATTAACTACTAATTACAAATTAATAAGCTTAAATTATCAAATTAACAATAAATTAGACACTTGATTATTAATTAACCAAATTATAAATTAATCATTCTTAATTACCCTTTTCAACAATTAATTAATAATAATTATTTATCTTAATTCGTATTTAAAATCCTCCTTAATTACTTTGAAATCAATTTATTAAAATTATGAAAAAGCTTTAATGTTAATTAACTTTAACACTTTACCTTAAATTTATTGTTTAGTTAAAGTATCAATTAGATTTTAAACATGGTTAAGTATTTACTTGGTTAATTAAAACTTGAAATAAATTCTTACTTAAAATAGCCAACATCAGTTACTTCATAAATACTAAAGTTTACTTAATATTATAACCTGAAACTTATTGGCTTAACCCATTTTTTGAAGCAAACCCGAGAATGCTCCAAATTTACTCGAGTAGCCATTCGAGTTTTCCACCGTTCCTCCCGAGACATTCCTCTTCCTCACGTACCTTTTTTTTCTTTACTCTTTAAGTTTAAAGTTAAAACTTCAACAACAGGACCCTCGTGCTCACCCAGGTCTCACTCGAGGCAATCCACCACTTTACTCAAGTAACAACTCGAGGTTACTCCCCAACAAACAACGTTGACACGAACCCATGTCGTACACGTGCACGGCGTCTCACTGTCACTCCGGCGAACTCCACCACCACTAGCAGATCACCTTCGACCCACTCTCGCTACCCAAACACAAAAAAACATGAATGAAGCTCGAAAACAAAATCGAGGTATCTCGATCAACATGGGTACAGCAGTCATCATTAGAGAATCGCTTCGCACGACCCATGCCGACCACCAGAAGCTTCGAGCTTCCCACCACGTCTTCGTCAGCCATAGAGTCACCATCTCCCCAAGGCTCGTGCGACTCGACGCATGTATGAAACCACAGTGATCAAATCCCCGACCACCTCGCAAACTAGGTTTAGAAATAAAAATTTTGTGCCGTCATCGCCACATTGAACTGGACAACCTCCGGCTATTTTTCCCATCATCGCTGTAGCCTTCTCCACCTCCACGCAAAACCCCGGCCTCGATTGAGCCTTCGATCGCCTGAACTTGGTCAAAACGTGATTTTCAATCCATCTGGAACTGCTCTCCAACCAGACTTCTAAAAATTACCAAACCTAGCTTAAAAATCATATCTTTGCATAAGTATTCAGACTATATAATTAAATTAATATTTCGTGAAATTTGCATTCAACATATATTTACAATTTACCTTGCAAAACCAGGATTTTAGCTATGATATCTCACCAACATGGTTGAAACAAATTTTAACTGTGTTTATGTTTCAACAACTTGTTTTGTTTTAAGATGTAAGCTGGATAATGATTAAATGGAGATATGCTTGATTATTTCCCTTCCTGTAGATCCTAAAACAGAGAAGAACAGGTTTAATTTTTTTTCCTTTTATACACAGAGCAGTCAGATAGATATATCAAAGTTACACAAAGATGTTCATGTAGAGCAACATTTAACCATGAATCATATATAGAAATTTTACTTAATTTAAGTTTAAAGTGATTCGTTTACTCACCTGAAATAATTTTGAACAGAGGAAACTTGGTTTTGCAAACTGCAGTTTTGATTTCTTTTCTCTGTTTTGATCTTGAATGCTTAGCTTAAGTTTGTATAACAAAGTGATGTTTTACTTCTTCATTTTTTTTTCTTTGCTATATTTTTTTTTCCTTTGTTTATTTGAATGAACTAGAGGCAATATGGGTGTAGATGTAAAATAGATAGTTTGTACAAGTAATATTATTTTGTTGTACAAATCAAAAGTCAGAGATCTTTTTCTTTCTTCAACCATGCAAAGTATAATTTGGCTGATATGATTCTTTTCCTTGCTTGAGAAGATAGCATTAAATGCTCATGTTCCCACCTTTGTTTACATGTAATCCTATTTAATATTTCCAAGTACAATTTTTTTTTTTTATCAAAAGATATTTTCTTACATGCATCTTCCTACTACGTACCTTCCTTATTCTCATATACTCACGGCAAACATGTGATTTAATTCTTGTATGTATTTCATAGGTCAACTTATAACACAAAGTCTTATTGCAACATAATTTGTTTATTTAATTTCCATTTAAAGTTTACTATCAACATCTAACTTATCACATGAATTTTATTTGAGAGTTGAATACAATTTCTTGTTTTATTATACATTTCATTTATTACATATGTTTTATTTTAGAGTTGAACAATATACGTATGCACTTTGTTTGTATTTTATTTCACTTCATATATTTATTTAATTTCTAACTTAAAACTCAATTCAATATATTTATATATATATATATATATATATACATACATATAAGATGTTTAAATCCAAGTGATTTTAAATTCAAAGGAAACTGGAGTTTTATTCATTTTAAATCAACACATTATTTTATTTATTTATTTTAAAACTTTTCAATTTTTTTTTTAATTTACCAAAAATTCAAATAAATCGCTAAATTTAATTAAGTACAGTAATCTGAGGAGGTGGGACGAGCTTGATTTAGGGTTTCGGTGCTTGGTTGTTTTGGGTTCACATAAATCGTGTTGATGACGTCGGCATGGAGCATTGAGTTGGTTGTTTTCGGTGACCTTTTATTTAGAAATAATTATTGAATATCTCTATTTTACTTCAACCTTTTTGTTAGTTTTTCTAATATATATGGAAATGTTTTAAAAGTATTTTGGAAAGTATTTATTATAATTTTTATTATAAAGGAAAAGAGGAATTTCTATTTTATAATAATGTGATTCTATTTTAAGAGAAGAAATAATTTATAATAAATATTTGTGGAATGCTTTATACAAAATATTGTATAAAAGAAAGATTTATAAATGGTGTTTTATAAATAATATATATATATAAATGCTATTTTATAAAAAGGAAATGATATCATTTTGATAATTTGGAATAATAAATCACATTAGTGAATTTATAGTGATATATGAAATGATCGTTTTATGGAAAATATTGGGTTCTATCTTGAAACCAAAGATTTTGTGATAAGTATGTGAGATAAATAATTTTAGAGATTTGTAAAAGGAGTTTTATAAATAATTTTAGACATTTATAAAAGATGTTTTATAAATAATTTTAGAGATTTATATAAGAAGTTTTAAAAATTAATTTAGAGATTTATAAAAGGAGTTGTAAATATGGAATGGATTTATAGAAGGAATTTTATAAAAGGAATGAGATTTGATTTCTATAAGTGATCATTTTAGCTTTTAGTGGTATGGAAAGTATTCTTTCAATACTTACACAAAAGAGAATTGGTTTCATTTATAATAAACAATGTTTTAAATGACATTTGTTTTAGGCCCATTAAATATGAATTTAGAAAAGTATAAATCTACCTTAAAATTTGTTAATTTATTTATACTATTGAGATAAGTATATGCATACATTTTCTACGTATTGAAAGTATAGTGTTTTGTGAATATACTTATACCGACGAGACAAGTATGTGGATTTCCAAGCATTGAAAGTGTATAAATGAATTGTAAATGAGTGATGTACTTATGTATATCTTTATAAATATTTTGACACAAGTATTTACAAAGTGGTTCTAATCAATGGATGTTTTTCCAAGCATTTAAAGCATATAAATGAATAGTGAATGGGTGGTATACTTATGTATATCTTTGTCAAAGTATATTGACACAAGTATTTACAAAGTGGTTTTAATTAATGTAAGGATTGATTAAAGAGGACTAGTGGCTGCTTATGTGCTTAATCATGCTTAGTTTCATGTAGAATTAAACCTTTGATTGGATTGTTGTTAATTTGATAGTTAAATAACCAACTATCAAATCTTGACCAAATGTATATCTAGAAGTATCTAGAAGAAACATGGGAATTATATGGTACATTTAACATCCATGATGATGTACTATATGTATAAATTCATTATGTTCTTCTAGGATAAATGATAAGGTAATCCATCCTCTTAAACATTTAGGAGGTGATCTGCGCTTTTAACTATTGTCTGTTTATTTATAAAAGAACGAGAGTTGAGTTTACCAAACATCGGTCGACTGGTTTTGGAGCAGCCGGTAAGCGGAGAAGTGTACTTTATAAGATGACTCAAATCACATAACACTCCAAAACCATATACGTGTTCTATGATTTAGAAGAGGTTCGAGATGCTAGAATCTACATGGAGATTCGAGATCTATTTGAGATGGTCGAACACATTTAGTTGTACTTGATCTATTCAGGATGTAGGAATCCATGAGTGGTTCCAAGTTCTATTAAGATATGCGAATCCATGTGTGGTTCCAAGATATGTTCGAGCTATGAATCTTGTGCTGGAGTGTCGAACGTTGCCTTACTGGGTGATGAATAAAGCCAGAGATATGATATAAAGACCACGGGTTTAGCTAGCCTAAAGGTCGAGGGGACTCTACCTTAGAGATACCTATTGTTATGCATGCAATGAATGGTGCACTCGGCCTTGATGGCTAGCAATGTATTTCCTATAGTGCATTAGTTAGGGATGTTTGATGCTTCGGGAGGATATCTCTGATCCTTATGTAGGAGGACCGTTCTCGATGTAGTAGGGGCACCTTTGCGGAACCCTACACAATTAGCGAACGTGCCTTAGCGGTTTTGATTGTATACCTATTATTGTTGTGGTGCACACTTACATGAACCACAACTACTTGATTATATATATTTCATACCCTAGTCTTTATTATAATACCACTGGATTTTCTAATAGTAATGTTTTGGTAATCGTAAGGTAAAAACCAGTCCGTGTTTGTGAGCGGCATAGTGTTACAAGGTATATTTAGTTTTGAAAGGTTTTATAACATTATAAATCCATATGATTTGTGTTTCTCATGATGGTTTGCTAAGCTAATATGGGCATTATTTTCTTATAATGCTCGGGTTAGCCATAGCATATTTCCAGATTTAGTTATGGATGCTTCGAAGCTTTAGAAGATAAGCTAGATGCCTCCAAGACGTATTCATATATCTTTATTTCCACTGCATTTCTTGTTTTATATTTATAGCAATGGAGGACATGTTGTTATAACTGTCTAGGCTGATGATAGGTAGTTACGTCTGATTGATGTATGTATATTATAGTTTTCTTTTGTAAAGATAATGTGTATATTATATACTACTCGTCACGATATGAGATTATGTCCTGTCTTTTCTTTTCTTTCACTCTAACAATCTATCTTTCTAGCGCTCGGATGTTCGGCACATGCATATCGTGGATGTATTATTGTCGACTTTTGAGGGTTGAAAAGACTAGTCGTTACATGTATACATAAATATTTGGAAAAAATATATTTTTGTAACTAAATATTGATGAAGTGATACATATATAATGTAAAATCTTTTCAAATATTTAATGAAGGAAGATTTCATTATGAAAAGATAATTTTAAAACTTATTTTCAAGGGAAAAATAATTTAACGGTTATTTTATGTATATTCCTCCATTGAATGATTTTTGAATTCTGATCGATATGTCTGATTTGCATTATTGATGTGGATTTCTAAACACTAAAACGAGTCATTTCGACATAATATTTTAAAAATATACGATAACATTATTAGATGTAAAAAGCAAATTATTTTGGCAAGCGGGGAAAATTTTGCCAAAAATAAAAATTTATTTCATGAAAAAAATTTATATTTGGGAATTAATCTATTTTACTAAAAGTGATTTGAAAAAAAAAAAATTTAAAGGTAAAGGAACTTTATACAATGGTATTTAGTTTTGAAAAAAATTGTAGATTAAATTTTTTTTTCTTGGTTAGAGTAATTATTAAACAATGGTTAGAGCCTCCGGTTTTTAGTGTAAAGTGTAGACCAATGACGAGGCAATGTCAATACATTTTTGACTATAGTCAACATGGCAACCAATTGGTTAAAGGAGTCACTAAAATTCATGGTAAGTCAACGTTGTTAATCTTAATTAATATGTGTAAATTTAGTGATAATATGTTTATTTGATATTTTGTAAACATAAGAGTGCGAAGTTAATTTTTATAAGTATTTTGGGAGGTTTGTGAAAAAAATTTGTAAAACACAAAAAAAAAACAAATTTTACAAGGAAGAGATGATGTCTTACTTTAAAATAAACATATTGTTTACCTTATTAATTGACAAATGTTTTATAAGGTAAAATGTAGTTATGATATAATGTTTAAAAACATGCTTTAGAAAGGACATACATACATATACATATATATAAAGAGTTTGAGAAGATTTGGAATAAAAATTTTGAAATATTTAAAAAAAAATCAAATGAGGCTTGGTGATGCAGGCCAGCCCGACTCAAGTCGTTCCGATTCTTTATGTCGCACCAGTGCAATACAAATTGAAGAGGTTTTAGGTCGTTTACGACCTAGTAGAGATTCGTGACCTAGCGAAGATTGCCTACGAGCTAACAAGCAACGTGTTTTAGGTCGGTTGCGACCTAGTGGAGACTCGCGACATAACGAAGGTCGCTCGCGAGTTAACGGGCTAAGCATGAAGACACTCGCGCGAGTTAACATGATAGGTCGCTCAAGCGAGCTACGATCTAGGAATAGAAACAAGTTAAGTTTAGGTCGCGAACGACCTAACTCTCACAGGCCGCTCTCTTTAGGTCGCTCAAGTGATAGGTCGCGTGAAGACCCTTAGGTCGCTGAAGCCTAAGTCGCTTTCATAAAGCAGTGTTGTTTTGTTTGAGTCGCTTTGTACTTAGGTCGTAAGTCGCTGAGTTGTATATATGTTATGTTGTGTTTTGTTTTTTAGGTCGCGGGAAGGTGTTGTGATGTATATATGGTGATGGCGTGTTGTTAGGTTGTTAATGACCTTGTTTAGGTCGTAGGTCGCGTGTGTGTCACTGTTTGTACTAAGTCGCATGTTCTAGGTCGCAAACGACCTAGTGCTGAGTCGTGTGAGTTGTTGCCTATAAATAGGCATGGTCAGGTCATTTGTAAGGAGGTTGATTTTGAAAAAAACTTTGTTTGTTAGCTTTGTGATTTCATTAAATTGGTAGTTGAGTGTGATCTCCTATCTCCACTTTCAGTTATTCGAGTGCGCTCGAATCAATGATCGTTGAAGCCAATTCGCGGTATCAAGTGCGCTTGATCAACGCTTGAAGAATTGTAGATCTTCTTTCACGGCATTGTGCGCGATCAACGTGACGAAGATAGCTAGAATTCGGTATCTTTGAGATCAACGAATTTGGGCCATTCGTTATTTTTCATTCCATCGATTGCTACTTTTATCGTTGTTTCCATTTATTGAATGTTCCGCTGCGTCAGTTTTGGTATCAGAGCTACACTTAGCCAATCATAGCTAAGCCGAGTCTTGGAGCCGAGAAGTTGAAGTAGAAGTGTTAGAGATCGAAATTTGCATCATTTGGAGAAGCTTGGTGTTCATTGTGCTCATCGCGAAGTTGCAACAAGGTTGGAGTTTTTGATCCATATCCTTTTGGATCAAAGGTTTGAGAACTGTTTGAGGTTGGCCGTGGAAGCTTTGTGTGCCAAAATTTGAATTGTGTGTACGCGAGCTCGTGAAGTGCAAGCGAGCTTGAGTAAGTCGCGATCTGATTGTGCGAGACAAGTTAGGTCGCAACCCCTGTATGCGAGCTAAGTTAGGTCGCTTGACCTTGATTCGAGCTAATTGGGTTAAAGTTTGGAAGATTACCTTTGAATTTGTTGAAGTGTTTGTGAAAATCAATCATGCCTCCGAGAAGAGCCAATCCACATCAGAATATTGAAGCATTGTATAAAAGAGAAGAAGCCGAGCTAATGGAACAACGTATCAATGAAAAGTTTGATGAAGGCATTGGGAAGTTAGAGAAACTGATGATTGATATGAATCAAGGTCAAAGGAGAAGGTCGCCAGTCTCGAACCATGGGGAAACAGAGTTTCGCCATCGGTTACGGAAGCGAGGAGGGTGTCGCTGCAATCTTTCCGAGAAAGAAGAGAATCTTCAGTTTCAGTAAGACGAGAACATCATGAGTATAGAAATGAAGAGAGGAGAACTCCACGAGAGTATGAATATGAACCTTACCATGATGAAGAAAGACATAGTCGAAGAGACATTCGTGATCGAAGGGATGTTGATGGTCGAGATCGTTATCGAAATACATTTGATTTTGATGAGGATGGTGATAGATGTAGTGCTCATTATCGAGATCGAGACCAAGTACGAAATACATATCGTGATGTTGAAGATGATCGACGTTGGGAGTCGGGGATGAAAACTGAAATTCCAGAATTCAAGGGAAGTATGCAAGCTGACGAGTTTTTGGATTGGTTGTCTAATGTTGAAGAGATTTTTGACTTCAAGGAAGTTCCAGAACATCGTAGAGTGAAGTTGGTTGCTACAAGGTTGAGGGGTAGAGCTTTGGCGTGGTGGTAGTGTTAACGCTAAAAAATGAACGCTAACACCCGGTGAGTGTAGTAGAATTGTGAAAGCACCACCCGTAGGTACGAGAACAGACTATAAGCTGAAAATAGAAGAAAAACAGTAAAGGAACAACAGATTTATAGTGGTTCGGCCCGTAATTGAGCCTACATCCACTCTATAGTCTTTTATTGCTGATATGTTTACAATTTGATACAATACACTCTCAATACAATTCACTTTGATCACTCAAACACTTCGAATTAATGACTCAAACTTTGACGGTGAGATTTGACGAATCCGTATCGGATATGTAGAATCTCGATCAAGCTTGTTGTAGTGTCTTCGATGTTTGGAGCTCTTCGAGTTTTGGATGAGTTGAGAGTTCGGCAGAGTAACGGCGCTTCAGAAATGATTTGCCCAAAAGTCCCCCTTGCCGTTGGAATTAGGGGAGTATTTATAGGGTAGAATATGAATAGGAAATTTTCTTCAAGTTCTAGATCGTAGTCGACTTATAGTAAGTCGTAGGTCCTAAGTCGGCGACGAGATAGGAGCTCTTGCACTTAGTTACTCCTGAATACGAGATGTTAAGCTGCAAGTCATAGGTCGGCAGCGACTTAACGTAAGTCGTAGGTCGGTGGAATTTGGTTCGAGTGAGTTAGTATAAGTCGTGCGCGACTTCGTATAAGTCGTAGGTCGTTAGCTTCTTAAACTGGTAGGTCGGAGATCCCTTAAGTCGTTAAGTTGGTAACAGCCTTAAGTCGTAGACTTTTTGAGTCGAACCACTTCATAAGTCGTACGTGTTTAAGTCGGCTCTGTAGCTAAGTCGGCTATGCAGTTAAGTCGTGAACTTCCTTAAGTCATAACCCGTTAAGTCGGAGACCTTTCCTTAGGTCGGAGCCTGTTAAGTCGGCATGCTTTTTAGGTCGTAAATCGCAGCTTGTTAAGTCGCGAACAAAAGAGGATTAACATTTGTCCCTCGAAGTGTATGCCTAGGTCGTAGGTCATATGCTTCGATTTTCTTAACTCGCTTTTTGGTTAGGTCGGAAGCGACTTAATATAAGTCTTAGGTCGTACATCGTGTAAGTCCACCCACCTTCCAGCATATAAATAGTTGAATCATTCTTCCACCTCCTCATCTGTTCTTCTATTTGAATCGGCCATTGACGCAGTTCCGAGCTTTCAAAGAAAAATTTCAACCATCCAATCGCCGATCATCTTCCCATTATACTTCGTAAGTCGATCCGATCTTCGTTCACCCATGTCCATTGTCGAATTGATAACTCCCTATTTTTCGACTTCCATTTGTTTTTTGGTGCCGCGATTCATTATGGATAACCCTTCGAGTGACCTGCAATTGCCTTCGACCATGTTGTAGTTGTGATAGAGCAGGAATATATCGGATTCACAGTGAATCTGAGGCTATTCGAATTGGTTTTTTGGGTGATCCAATGGTGTGATGGAATGAGGATTGTTGTTGACTGTGAGGCTATTGGGTTAACGGGTTAAGAGTTAGGGAAGAAAGCTGGTTGAGATTCTGGCTTGTTCATGACTTAGCTATTTCGTGTGACCCAGTGACTTCCATGATTTAAGTCGGAACCGACTTAGAAGTTTTGAGTCGTTTCCGGGTTAGGACTTGGAGGATTTCTTGTTGCCCCGAATTAGAGCTTTTGCTTCTTTATCCGACCTACGACTTAGGGACTGCTGACTTGAGATGCCAACGACTTGTAGTATAAACGACTTACCCTAGCTCGTCTCATAACCTTTAAGTCGTGGACGAGTTAGCACATGTGTTGTTTTAAACCGAAGCTTCATATCTCTATAAGTGTTATGGCTGATGACCCAAAGAATCGGAGAACCAACGACTTAACTTAACCCATAGGAAATCTTTCTTAAGTCGTCGTCGAGTTAGCACTTGACACTTTTAACTGAAACTGACTTTGAACTGTTGAACTTTTCCACAGATCACATTAATTTACAAGCTAGCAACCTGTTAGACATAACATTTGCAGAAAACGGGGACGAATATACTGCCATTGACTGCCCCATATCGAATGACAGATTAGTTGATAAAGAAAAAATAACATTAAATGAACTGTACGAATGAAATACTGTACAATAACCAATTCAAGTGAAGTATTAGAGCAAAATCGTAATAGTCAACTGAAACTGATTTGTTTGCATTAACACTGCACTTGAGTATTAACAAGTTCTAGAATCTTGTAATCGACTGATTGTCAGCTAGTTTAATTCCAGTTATGTTTGCTTTTTTTATTTTAATTAGTTTCACACAACACTCCACACTTTTTAGGAAACGTGCAGCTTCACATTTGAACATTCAGCTGATTGTGTAGAATGTCTTCTCCACAAGAAGAAATAGAGCAAGTTGAAGAGATTTTTCCAGTTGCTGTTCAATTGAATGATCCTCCAGAAAGGGTCTCAACCACTTTGAACTACAAAGCCTTTAACCAGTTGTGCATTCAGTTCGGAATTGCTGAAGCAGACGCACAACTACCCGGGAAGCATGATACTACTGATAGACCTCCTCGTGGTTTTGTTGCGGTAAATCGACAAATGTGCCAGAATGGAGCTATCCCTCCTTTTAATGACTTCTTGCGAACACTTCTTCTACAATTAACCATCTCCCCTTTCCAGCTGCATCCCAATGGATATGCTATCTTAACGGGGTTATGTGTGCTCTTTAGGAGGACACTTGATCGTCTTCCAAGCTTCGACGAAATTTGTTATTTGTGCACTTTCGCAAAAAACAAAGATCATCCTTCTATCACAGTCGTGAGAAGTGCTAGAAACCGTAAGTTGATCATCGGTCTCCCTGACAGTGTTCACAATTTTCTAAGCCAGTTTTTCTATGTCCGTTGTCCCCCGGGGTTTTACACTATCTGGAGAGTAGGAAGTAAGATCACTTGTCTCTGTTTCTTACGTTCCTTCGAACTTGCCGAAGTCCGAGTTGTCAAGTGCTAACTTTGCCTTTTTTCTTTTCAGCACTTCCTCCTCCTTCTAGAGATCATGGTCACAAACCGACCTTTGAGAGGCTTATGGCGGTTCCAGTTGAGGAGAGGAGTATTCAATTTCTATTGACAGACGAATTTTTACATCAATTCGGGCTTTTACACTCTTCCCGCTTTACTCAGCCTCGTGAAGTTTCTAACTTTTCGGCACAGACGTCAGATGCCCCAGCTTCAACGGAAGAGATGGTTCCAAAGGAGCCAACTGTAGACACTACATTAGTAAATTGTTCTACTTCTATCGATGTCGCGGGATCGTCCAGCAAGTTAACGCTTTCTCCAGTTATTGAAGAGGAGGAAAATCCTCACATTTCTAAAAAGACGGCTGACGTGGACATTGAAAAAGAGAGTTTTGCTGGGCATCACGGCGATGATACCTTTGATGATTTGAGCGATATAATGATAACTTCTCAGGAACTTTTCAAAGATGATATTTCAAAAGCGGTCTCTCCCGTTGTTGAAGCGACTTCTACCTTTAAACAAGCTTCGACACCTTCTACACCTGTCGTCTCCGTTCCCACATTAAAGCGTGGTTTGTAGTTTGACGCACGTAGTTTGCACGCCGCACACACTTAGGATTTTTCAGCACTTATAAGCACTTATCCTCTTTTTCTGGAAATTTCTAAACTTTACTTCTTTTCCGTTTTCAGATTCTCCGATGGGACGTACTGGCTCATACTATGACTCATTTCAGCGTCGTGGAGGCCGTGGATCTTATGACTTTAGGAAATACCTCGATGCCCCGAGAGAGACAGATGAAGAAAGGGCTCGAAGGAAAGCTCAAGAAAGGCGGGATTATGAGCAATGGCAGAGATGAAAAGACGCTGAGCGATATAATCCTTCTCACAGATATGACGATTCCCATAAGCGAAAGTCTTATGATGACAAGGGAAAGACTCATATTGCTGACGAATCGAGCAAGCGGTCCAAGCCAAGTGACGCGTCTGCAATTTCTGAGAAGACTGATGCTCCCATTTTTCCTAATATCCCGTCTGGCTCTCCTCCTTTAAAGAAGTCCGATATCCAAGCGATCATCAACAGACCCCAGTATCAGGTTAAAGATGGCCCTCCGACGCTTCAAAGCCGGTTTCCGAACTGGTGCTTAAAAGGAGTGCATTTTGATCTGGATTTGGTCTCGATTGATAAGCAAGCCATGCTTAGAAATCTTGATGCAGTTAGGCTTGACATTGATAGGATGTCGCAATGGCAAAAGCTTGTTGATGAACTCCAGAGAGTCAACCATATAAATCTTGAAAACATGCTGACTCTGGAGAATGATAAGGCTGAGTGGGATAAATGGTGCAAGCAGCATGACGCGGAGATGACGAGCATCGCGGATGACAATGCAAGGCTTGAATCCGAAGTCAAGCAGCTTAAGGAAGATCTCGCCTCTTCTTCTGCATCACATACTCAAAAAGAAGAAGTCTTTCAGAAGCAAGTGCGGGACGCACACGCTGCACAAAGGGATGCCGAAATGAAGCTTGCAGCTGAGCAGCACATTGCTGAGAAATATCGCACAGAAAACGCTGAATTGCGGGAAAAACTCCACTCCCAGAACGCAGAGATTGAGATGCTAAAAACTAGGCTTCTTAAAGTTGAGAAGGAGCGCGACGAGGCTGTTACTAGTCGAGCTGTAGCCGTTGCCGAAAAAGAAGTGGCCGAGCAATCTCATGAGGAAACAAAAGCTAATGTTAGCTCTACCTTATTTGACTTTTATCTGCACAGCGTTCTGGGTCGTGGGAGCCTCTCTTTTCTGGGCCCTGAATATGAGGTTACCCTGGCTGAGGTGTGGGAAGCAGCAGTTGACATGCTTGGCGGGGCCGGCTATGACGAGGCGGACCTTGAGGCATGCTATCTTGACGAAGAAGCTCGTGCTGCTCTTGCTAGGGGAAAAGAGCAACTTGCTGAAGCTAGAGCTGGAATAGTGGCAGAAGAACATCCAAAGAAGAAAATATCTTTAACCGCCCCTGTCCACACTTCGATTTCGACCGGCGTCGATATCGTTGGTTCCAGCTCTCACTTTTCTTCTCCTGCAAAAACCGTCGAGGCTAAGTCCGTCACTACCGAGTTTCCGCTTACCCAAATCGAAGATAAGAGTCAAGAAGACACTGAGGCTGATAAATTTGAAATTGATTTATCAAAACCGACTTCTCCAGGTAACTTCAAATCAGATCTAGCTCAAGTGGATTATTCATTTGATTTAATTGACTTGGATGAATTTCTCGCTTACTACTTAAGTCCTGGTGATCCGATATCTTCTCTTTTCTCGAAGAATATTAATTTTGACTTCTTTTCTTCTGTAGCGAAAGCGCCGAGCACTGTGCACTCTTCCCCTCTTCCAGCTATTCCTCCTCCATCTCTTCAAGTCACTCCTGCTTCTCAACCAGGGTCGCAGGAAGAACAGATAGGAGCTCTCCAAGGCTTGGAGGATCCACTCGCTTCTCAAGAACCAAAAGCGGAAGGGACGGAGGATAGTGAGAAGACTCCGGAGCAGTCATTTGATGACAATACAAAACTTTCCAAGCTGCTGACTCCGGGAAGTGAATCTTCCTCAAAGAGGAAAGGAAAACGTGCACTAAAGAAGAAGAAGAGAAGTGCCTCAACTGGGGAAGACAAAATAGAAGAAGACCCAATCACTCCTCCTTCTCCATCCCGCCCACACCGGATTCTGAAATTACCTATTAGGCCCGGCAGAGACTCCAAAGGTGGCGGGAAGAAGGAATGACAAGCTGGATTTTCTACTTCTTATTTTGCTTTTTGCATGTATCGACCGGAGATTGTGCGGGTACCGGTCCCCGCTTTTGCTTTTTTGAGATATCTGCATATGTAAAGAACTTTCACAATGTTGAATAAAATAATTCTTTTTGCACAAATTCTTGTATATGTAAGATATATTTCTCATTTTAGTTGTAGGATAAGCGATCCTTTTTACTTGTACAGATTTTTTGTCTGCGTTTGAGAATGCACTTATTCCACATCTTTTTCGCGTGATATTGTAATGTGCTTGTGGTATGTCGTTTGAATACTACTTTTTATTATTATAGTAATATCATATGATATTGCCCCTATACCACAAGTGCATTACAATATCTTGTTGCTTGGACGAGACTCATGCTCTTACTTTTTAGAGAATTAACTATTTCATCTTTGAGGAAATAATTATTCTACTTAAATGGAGCGTGTCTCATTTTTTGAGAAGTTTTACGCTTCAGCCTTCGGAGATGGTCGCTTCTTATTTCAATGAAGCGTAATCTCTTACACGGCGAAGCGGGTCTCCGAAGAGGGCTTTATGTAGCACTTCGACTTTTTTGGGAAGAACTTTTTGAATTGAATAAGTTTATCTTCCTTTCAGAGTCGAGTCGTGCCTTCGAAGAGGGCTTGTGCCTCAGAAGAGGGCTTTGACATTTCAATTCTGGTGAAGAGTGCCCCCGAAGAGGTCTTTTTCGGCATTTCAGAGATATAGCATTTTGGAATCCGTGGAGTAGCATGGACTCTAAAGATTTGCATTTTGGAATCTGTGAAGTAGCATGGACTATGTAGATTAGCATTTTGGAATCTGTGGAGTAGCGTGGACTCCGTAGATTAGCATTTTGGAATCTGTGGAGTAGCGTGGACTCCGTAGATTAGCATTTTGGAATCTGTGGAGTAGCGTGGACTCCGTAGATTAGCATTTTGGAATCTGTGGAGTAGCGTGGACTCCATAGATTAGCATTTTTGAATCTGTGGAGTAGCGTGGACTCCATAGATTAGCATTTTGGAATCTGTGGAGTAGCGTGGACTCCGTAGATTAGCATTTTGGAATCTGTGGAGTAGCGTGGACTCCGTAGATTAGCATTTTGGAATCTGTGGAGTAGCGTGGACTCCGTAGATTAGCATTTTGGAATCTGTGGAGTAGCGTGGACTCCGTAGATTAGCATTTTGGAATCTGTGGAGTAGCGTGGACTCCGTAGATTTGCATTTTGGAATCTGTGGAGTAGCATGGACTCCGTAGATTAGCATTGTGCCTCCGGAGAGGTTTTGTGCTTCCGGAGAAGTCTTTATTTAATTGCCAGGGATTTACTTTCTCACAGTTAAATGGATCCATGGGGCGGGTGTAAGTTTCTTAATTGGACGTCCGTTTGCACAAACGGTCGCAACTAGTTAACAAAGATCCTTGCCTCGGTGGTTCCACCAACCTTTTTGTTGAGAAAAGCATTTCCCTTTATTGGTGTGCCTCCGAAGAGGTCTTTATGCTTGGACTCCGAAGAGTAGCAATTGTTGCTTGTGTTCTTTCATCATCTGCTCTTTTGCGATTCCTCGTCATCACTTCAAGTACATGCCCCGTTCTTTTGCAAATTGCTCGCTTATTGCCGGAGTAATGTACTTTGTTGTTGAGTGATTTATGGGAATCGCCGAATCTTGTGATGTGTCAAATAAGTAAGCTTTTGCTTTGATAGCCTGCAATATTAAATCGACATCTTAGCAATATATTTAAGATATTTGCATATCGAAATGAAGACAGGCATTATATAGCGTTAGAACACAAGATTTAATATCCTTTACTATTAACCCATCCTGATTTCTCAGTGGTATTCAATACAAAAGTTATACATCTGACATCATTTTTACAAATTTAAGCAATGCTGTTAAGTAAAAATTGATGCAAGCCATTGTTGTTTCTGAGTCTCTGGATTGAATTTCCATTTCTACTGGACTCGTAGTTTTTTGGATTCATATGCCAGAGAGATTGAGAGAGGGAGATGCCCCAGCTGCAGTATTGTGGGGTAGTCATCAGTTGTCCCAATTCCTGCTTGCTGAGTAAGGACCCCCTGTGACAACATTAATGACTAGCTTTTCAGAATCTTGCACTGTAGTGTTGTTGTCAGAACCAGATTGATGAGCAGAATATTCTTGCCCCTGCATGGATGAGGTTGGGTCTGCTCTGTTTTTCTTCACATATTGTTGCAGTTTACCCTGTTCCAGCAACTCTTCAATCACATTCTTCAACTGGCGACATTGGTCTGTGTCATGGCCAGGTTGATTGTGGAATTGGCAGAACTTCCCATTACGTATTGCACCTCTTCCCATCTCAGGTGGTTTAGGGTACTTGATAGTGTCTTTTGTCGTGAAGAAGATGTTTTCCGGTGTATCAGTTAGAGGGGTAAAATCTGAAAGATTAAAGCGGCGAGGTTTCTTCTCGTTCTTCTGCTTTTTTCCTTCATCACTTTCCCTTTTCTGTTTTCGGGTTCTCTATTGTTAGAAGTAACATCGTTATTCTTGACTTCGGCAACAACCACTTTTGCTGGCGCGGAGAGGTTTTCCAGACGCATAAATTCGTCGGCCTTTTTATAGAATTTGTCGAGTGAGTTTGGCTCCTTCATTTTTAACCATCTACCGAATTCACTTGTTTTATCAATGGCACGCATCAAGTATGTTAGAATCATTCGAGGCTCAGCATTATCTACTTCGGCCAAGGCTATGTTAAAGCGATTCAAGAAAGATTTAATAGATTCACCGGAAGATTGTTCTAGGTTCGATAGTGACATCATGTCTTTGGCTTTTGTAGCGTACAGCCTGAACTGATCCTTGAATTTACGGGTTAGATCGGAGAATTGATCCACAGATCGGGCCGGTAGCTTTGTAAACCATAGCAGAGCCACTCCCTCGAGATAAACAGGAAAATATCTGCATTTAATTTCATCTGTTTCCCTGGCACCGGTCATATGCCAGTCATACTTGTATAGGAAATGATTAGGGTCACTTGTCCCTCTATAAGACTGGATAGTAGGAGGTACAAATTTTCTTGGAAATTCTGCTTTCAGGATCCTTTCAGTAAACGGAGTTCTGCTTGGTGCAAATCCCCAGTCGTTCTCACTTTCTTCCCTCTACATACTCTCTTTCACGATTTGGCGAACCATCCCGGATAGGTACTCCTTGTTGCTCAGAGGCGTTGCCGGGCAAACGTCAGTTCTCCTTTCGAAAGTTTGCGTGGGAAAATACTCACGAAAAGTTGGCTGCGGCCTTGTACCTTCAGCTTGGAAAGGTGGCATTTCGGCAGTGCCAGCCGCTCTTTGAGGAATATCTTTCTCCTGGGAATTACGAGCATTTTTAGTGAAGACTGTTTCATTGTTTTTTGGCTGTTGATTTGCCCCAAGCAGAGCGTTTAATCTGTCCATCATTAAAGTGTTTTGAGCTTCAATTTGCTGATATAGTCCTGATACTGCATCGTCTAACTCAGCCCTTGTGATTCCAACGGCAGGAGTTGCCTGATTTGCTGTTGGGGAAGCAGAGGTTCCCTCATGAGCATTTCCGGATCTAGTAGATCTACTCTTTCCTTCAGGGGCCATGATTTCAAATAAACTTCTGGTCTTTGGAGAGATCCTTTTGACAAAATCTTGCGGAGCAATGGTGAGAATATTCCTGAGTTCAATTCTCAGTGAAAGCACCAAAATGTTAACGCTAAAAAATGAACGCTAACACCCGGTGAGTGTAGTAGAATTGTGAAAGCACCACCCGTAGGTACGGGAACAGACTATAAGCTGAAAATAGCAGAAAAACAGTAAAGGAACAACAGATTTATAGTGGTTCGGCCCGTAATTGAGCCTACATCCACTCTATAGTCTTTTATTGCTGATATGTTTACAATTTGATACAATACACTCTCAATACAATTCACTTCGATCACTCAAACACTTCGAATTAATGACTCAAACTTTGACGGTGAGATTTGACGAATCCGTATCGGATATGTAGAATCTCGATCAAGCTTGTTGTAGTGTCTTCGATGTTTGGAGCTCTTCGAGTTTTGGATGAGTTGAGAGTTCGGCAGAGTAACGGCGCTTCAGAAATGATTTGCCCAAAAGTCCCCCTTGCCGTTGGAATTAGGGGGGTATTTAAAGGGTATAATATGAATAGGAAATTTTCTTGAAGTTCTAGATCGTAGCCGACTTATAGTAAGTCGTAGGTCCTAAGTCGGCGACGAGATAGGAGCTCTTGCACTTAGTTACTCCTGAATACGAGCTCTTAAGCTGCAAGTCATAGGTCGGCAGCGACTTAACGTAAGTCGTAGGTCGGTGGCATTTGGTTCGAGTGAGTTAGTAAGTCGTGCGCGACTTCGTATAAGTCGTAGGTCGTTAGCTTCTTAAACTGGTAGGTCGGAGATCCCTTAAGTCGTTAAGTCGGTAACAGCCTTAAGTCGTAGACTTTTTGAGTCGGACCACTTCATAAGTCGTACGTGTTTAAGTCGGCTCTGTAGCTAATTCGGCTATGCAGTTAAGTCGTAAACTTCCTTAAGTCATAACCCGTTAAGTCGGAGACCTTTCCTTAGGTCGGAGCCTGTTAAGTCGGCATGCTTTTTAGGTCGTAAGTCACAGTTTGTTAAGTCGCGAACAAAAGAGGATTAACAAGCAGCAAACCAAACTTACACGTGAACGGATGGGGAAGTCGAAGATTGAATCATGGGAGAAAATGAAGAAGTTAATGAAAGCTACTTTTTTACCTTACAATTATCAATCACTTATTTATCAGAGGTTGCAGAATTTGAGGCAAGGAACGAAGACTGTTAATGATTATGCTGACGAATTTTATCAACTGATTGCCAGGAATGACATCATGGAGACGGAGGAACAATTGACAGCTAGATTTGTTGGAGCGTTGCGAATGTATATTCAGGATATGGTGAATATGTTTGATCTCAGATCTGTTGCGGAAGCACACCAGAAGGCGTTGGCTTGGGAAAAGCAGGGAAGATGAGGTGGTGGTGTGTTTACAAATTCCAACAATCAAGTGAAGGGTGCTAGTGGAAGTTCCAATGTTTCAAAAGCTGTTAGTAAGCCAGTTGTGCATGAGGTTGTGAAGGCGAAGGTCAATAATAGTTTCAAGTGTTATAATTGCCAAGAAGTGGGTCACAAAAGTAACGAATGTCCAAAGCCGAAGAGATGAACTATGATTGCTGAGGTTGAGGATGAGGATGAAGAAGCTGAATATTCCAATTCACTACATAATGAGGAGGAAGAAGAATTGTCAGGAGACGAAGGTTGTAATTTGATGATGAGGAGATCTTGTCTAACACCAAAACAAGAGGAGGATTCAAGTTGGTTGAGGAGCAACATTTTTCAGTCAACATGCACTATTCTGGGGAAGGTTTGCAAGTTTGTTATTGATGCGGGCAGCCATGATAACATTATTTCTACCGAGGCTGTGAAGAAGTTGGCATTGAAGATTGAGAAGCATCTGAAACCTTGCAAGTTAGCTTGGTTGAGAAAAGGTGGTGAAGTGAAGGTTGGACGAAGGGCTTGTGTTAATTTTTCAATTGGGAAGAAATACAAGGATGAGATTTGGTGTGATGTTGTGGACATGGATGTATGCCATCTGTTGTTGGGGAGACCATGGCAGTATGATAGAGCGGTGCAACATGATGGACGTACTAATAGCTATAGTTTCATGTTTGAAGGCACGAAAATTACTTTAGTTCCTAAAAAGCGACAACAAGAAGAAAGCAAGTTGGAGGAGATGAAGAGCTGAAAACGTTGCTATCTTTCAAGGAGTTTGTTAAGAAAGTTGAAGAGGAGCCTGAGGTATTTTTATTGATTGGGCGAGAGAGCAATGAAGTGGTTGAAGTACCTGAAGAAGTAAAGCCAATGCTGGAAGAATTTGACGATGTATTTCCTGAAAAGCTACCATCGGAGTTACCACCGTTGAGGGATATACAACACCAAATAGATCTTGTTCCACGAGCTGTGTTGCCACATAAACCACATTACAGGATGAGTCCAAAGGAACATGAGGAATTGAGAAGGCAGGTAGAAGAATTGCTTGAATAGGGGCGCATACAAGAGAGCTTAAGTCCTTGAGCTGTACCAGCATTGTTAGTGCCGAAGAAGGATGGTTCGTGGAGGATGTGTATGGATAGCAGGGCATTGAACAAGATAACTGTCAGATACAGATTTTCGATGCCGTGGCTTGATGATCTGTTAGATCAAATCAGTGGGTCTGTAATCTTTTCGAAGATTGATCTTAAAAGTGGTTATCATCAAATTCGAATTAGACCAGGAGACGAGTGGAAGACAACATTCAAGACGAGGGAAGGGTTGTATGAATGGCTGGTCATGTCGTTTGGTCTATCGGATGCACCAAGTACATTTATGAGGGTGATGAACCAAATTTTCAGGCCGTACATTAGGAAGTTTGTGGTAGTTTACTTTGATGATATTTTGATTTATAGTGCTAGTACAGAGGAGCATGTTCAGCATTTGAGGAAAGTGTTGGTTATTCTTCGTGAAGAACAATTCTATGCTGCTACGAAGAAATGTGTGTTTATGGCACGGAGTGTTTTATTTTTGGGATATGTTGTATCGGAAGAAGGAATACAGGTGGACCAAAGTAAAGTCGAAGCGATCAGAGATTGGCCACAGCCTAAGACGATAACGGAAGTTCGAAGTTTTCACGAGTTGGCTTCCTTTTATCGAAGGTTTATTCCACACTTTAGTAGTGTGATGGCGCCTGTTACTGATTGTATGAAGGACAAACAGTTTACATGGTCAGAGGAAGCAGGGGTTTCTTTTGAGCGAATCAAGGAACTGTTGACGTCAGCACCAATTCTAGTATTACAAAATTTTCAGTTGTTGTTTGAGTTACATACTGATGCATCAAAGGTTGGAATTGGAGGAGTACTAAGTCAAAGAGACCAACCAATTGCATATTTCAGTGAGAAGCTTTCGGGAGCGAAGATGAGATATAATACATATGCTGTGGAATTTTATGCTGTTGTGCAAGCTGTAAAACACTGGAGACATTGCTTGTTTCACAAGGAGTTTGTGTTATATACTGATCATGAGGCGTTGAAACATCTACAAGGACAGGAGAAAATTTCAGCTAGGCATGCATCGTGGATTGCATATCTACAGTAATTTACATTTGTTGTCAAACATAAGTCGGGGATTACGAATCGCGTAGAAGACGCATTGAGCAGGAGGAATCATTTGTTGACTACAATGAAGATTGAAGTGACAGGGTTTGATGTGTTGCCAGAATTATTTGTTGATGATCCTTACTTTGCAAAGATGGTAGATGAAGTCAATAAAGGGAAGACGGATGAGTTTGTGTTGGTGGATGGTTTTCTATTTAAAGGAAATCGACTATGTGTACCTGATTGCAGTTTACGGATGAAAATTGTGAAGGAGTTACATGAAGAAGGCCATGTAGGTAGAGATCGTACATTACAGCTGATTTCTCAATCTTACTTTTGGCCGTCAATGAGAAAAGAAGTTGAGAGATTTGTGGAAAGATGTCATATCTGTCAAGTGTCGAAGGGAACCGCTACAAATGCAGGATTATATATGTCGTTACCTGTGCCTACTAGACCGTGGGTTGATGTGAGCATGGATTTTGTTTTGGGTTTGCCTAGAACTCAAAGGGGAGATGATTCTATATTTGTTGTGGTGGACAGGTTTTCGAAAATGGCACATTTCATAGCATGTAAGAAGATAGCGGATGTCGTCCGTGTTGCTCAGTTATTCTTTAAAGAGGTGTATCGATTGCATGGGCTACCAGAATCTATTGTTTCAGATCGGGATACTAGATTTCTAAGCCATTTTTGTTTGAGTTTGTGGAAGATGGTCGGAACAAAACTAAACTTTAGTAGCGCCTACCATCCGCAATCTGATGGGCAAACAGAGGTGGTTAACACGTCGTTGGGAAACTTGTTGAGATGTCTCGTGAAAGATAACTTGTAGAGCTGGGATCTAAAGTTATGTCAGGCAGAGTTTGCACATAATCATGCAGTCAATAGAAGTACTGGATTCAGTCTGTTTCAAGTCGTATATTCAAGCTTACCAAAGGGGCCGTTGGATTTAACGATAGTACCACAATCAAAGGGGACGGTTAAGCGGGTTGTTGATTTTGTTGAAGGGTTGACAGAATGTCATAAAATCGTTTAGGAACGATTGAATAAGGCAAATAAAAAGTATAAAAGATCCGCAGATCTGAAGCGAAGAAGTGCTAAGTTAAATGAAGGAGATTTGGTGTATGCTGTGTTAACCAAGGATCGATTTCCAGTGGGTGCTTATAACAAGTTGAAAGCCAGAAAAATTGGTCCTGTAAAGATTGTGAAACAGATCAATGAGAACGCTTATAGGTTGGAGCTGCCGGAGGATGTGTACACTTCTGACGTGTTTAATGTTAAACATCTTGTACCTTATTACGGAGAAGAACAATCCAATGGGAAAGAACTTTTAAATTCGAGGACGAATTTTTCCCAACCGGGGGAGGATGATGCAGGCCAGCCCGACTCAAGTCCTTCCGATTCTTTAAGTCGCACCAGAGCATTACAAATTGAAGAGGTTTTAGGTCGGTTACGACCTAGTAGAGATTCGCGACCTAGCGAAGATTTCCTACGAGCTAACAAGCAACGTGTTTTAGGTCAGATGCGACCTAGCGGAGACTCGCGACATAACGAAGGTCGCTCGCGAGTTAACGAGCTAAGCATGAAGACACTCACGAGAGTTAACGTGATAGGTCGCTTAAGCGAGCTACGATCTAGGAATGGAAACAAGTTAAGTTAAGGTCGCGAACGACCTAACTCTCACGGGGCCACTCTCTTTAGGTCGCTCAAGTGATAGGTCGCGTGAAGACCCTTAGTTCGCTGAAGCCTAAGTCGCTTTCATAAAGCAGTGTTGTTTTGAGTCGCTTTGTACTTAGGTCGTAAGTCGCTGAGTTGTATATATGTTATGTTATGTTCTGTTTTTTAGGTCGCGAGAAGGTGTTGTGATGTATATATGGTGATGGCGTGTTGTTAGGTCGTTAATGTCCTTGTTTAGGTCGTAGGTCGCGTGTGTGTCACTGTTTGTACTAAGTCGCATGTTCTAGGTCGCAAACGACCTAGTGCTGAGTCGTGTGAGTTGTTGCCTATAAATAGGCATGGTCGGGTCATTTGTAAGGAGGTTGATTTTTAAAAAAACTTTATTTGTTAGCTTTGTGCTTTCATTAAATTGGTAGTTGAGTGTGATCTCCTATCTCCACTTTCGGTAATTCGAGTGCGCTCGAATCAATGATCGTTGAAGCCAATTCGCGGTATCAAGTGCGCTTGATCAACGCTTGAAGAATTGTAGATCTTCTTTCACGGCATCGTGCGCGATCAACGTGACGAAGATAGCTAGAATTCGGTATCTTTGAGATCAACGAATTTGGGCCATTCGGTATTTTTCATTCCATCGATTGCTAGTTTTATCGTTGTTTCCATTTATTGAATGTTCCGCTGCGTCACTTGGATACACTGATTCATCATAAGCACAACAGTTAAACCCTATTTTACTATATTGAATCGTTCATTAGCCAGTAAATCAACATCATTAGTTAATGGCATCGGAGTAGCTCTAAAACAAGTGACACAAGTGTAGTTGCTGAACTTTAGAAAATTAGTTTCTAATTGGTTACACATGGTACCTGCTAAGCAGCAGGGCTCCAAGCGGTTTTACGATTGACATATGATGGAAAATATTTTCAGGAAAATGTTCGGAGTTTCGAGCTAATTCACAAATTGTTTCTTCTAAAAAATTCAAAATCGAAGCTATTTTTGCGAGATTATAGGAAACATAAAGGTGTTGTTTAAGTAATCCAATAATTTCTATATTTAAATTGTCATCACCTCATTATACTAAAATTTAAATAGATGAAAACAATAATAAAATTTGGATCGCTTTAATAGCTGCAGCACATACAGGTCACCATATCATTATTTAATTATTTGAATTAACTAAATTAGGGTTTTGGAAACAAGGAAAAAAAGATGATGTAGCTGCATCATAAAGTAGGAATCGTAGAGGCATGGCCATTTATAGGACGCCGCTATATACAATGTCATATTTGGGATTCACAATTTGTGCCATACGGCAAAATGGTGTTGTCAAAATTCAAAATTGTAATCAAATAATTTACCCATAACAGAACACATTAGAGCATGAGAAATGATAAATTCCACTTACATAATGTCTAGAGAGACTATATTAGATCAAAATACAATACGTTAGTAGATGAATAAATTGAATATAATGTAAGAGAAATACATTCAATCATTGGAAATGGAAGATCCAAGATTCATATTTATTGCATGATTTTAAATAAAAAGAAGAGATATGTAGAATTAATAAATGTATTAGTAATAAAATTAAAGAAAAATATATAACAAACTATCAAATCTAACCCGTAACTTGTGAGAAGCGACCATAAGTGTGCATTGGTAGAGTGAATAAGAGAAGTAAAATGGTGAATCTTTTAAGGTAAAGAAAATCGTGCACATATTAATAAACCCTGGTTAAATGAACTTTAAATTATTATTTTAAGCTTAAAATAGAGCCAGATGTTACTTTGAATTTACTTGTGAAATATTTTCAAAACACAAGTAATTTCAAAATAACTCACTTTGGCTTGTTATATCATTATGGACATAATTTTTGATTCCATGGTCCAGTTTTGATGAATTTTCTTTCATATGAAAGATATCTTAATATGGAATGACCCTCTTGTTTTCCATTTCACAAAATTCTAAATTTTAATAGCCATAAAATATGTTAGAAGTTGGGAAAAAATTCTTTCATATGCTTATATTTTCAAAATTTTAACAGTTTAATGTTTTGGCAAGTTTGTGCTCTTTTTAAAGTTATGATAATATGAAACAACTTTTATTTTAAGAGTCATGTAAAATTTAGATGTTGACTATGTGAAAATGAGTTGATAAGAAGTGGGAATGCGGATAAAAAATTCATTTTGGAATTTACATAGTAATATCACCATTACTTCTACTGTATGTGTAATAACCTACCTTCTCGACCCCCAAATGTCGATACTAATATATCCATGCTATTCTTATGCCAAGCATCCAAGTGCCGAAAAGACATATCGTTTGGGTGAAATAAAAAGGAAAATAGAACAAGAAAGAATAGAACACAATTTAAGAATCTCACAGTTGAACAATAACATATAATAACAAAAAATAGTACACACTACTACTTTAAGATGCATAGCATTTCAGAGTTACAATTCTAAATACCATCATCAGTTTGAATAGTTATAACAACCTATGCTCATAATCACTGATATATACATAACACTAATGTTGCGGAAATAAAAACATTATGGTAGGTGAAAGTATCTAGCTCATTTCCTTGAGCTTTAAAGAACATCAACGAAAACATACCTTTCCCGGACTACTTGAAAGGTCACCCATGGAAAAAAGAGAAAGATAAATCCATGAGTCAGACATAAGTCTGGTACGAGAAACTCAAGCAATATGTGTACAACATATAATAGCACTTTTGATAATGCATAAGGTGGATAAAGTGGATAATATTATTGTCTAAGGTGAATAATATAAATCAGAAAATAGTTGTGCAACTTGCATCTAATGACACAACAGTATCAGATAGGTATGCAATCAAAATCGCTAAGGTACGCTTATATAATGGATTTTCCACGAAGATCTCTTTGGCCAAGCCAAATCCCAACACCATGCACAAGGATCGAAAATTACCTTCCGAGCATCGTATATCTCTAGATAAAATACCATAAGGTAAACAACTAGCCCATGCACGAATGCTAGTATGAAACACATGGAACTAAGTATCATCAACTCTCGTGCGCAACATATCAAAAGAATACTCTAGATATGGAGTTAATATACCCCATTGTGGGTTAGCTGAACCCCGAGCTCTGCAGCTGATAAGTCTTTAGCTATTTCATGATGTCAAGATCTCGTTCGACATCTTTCACACGATTCTTCATCACTCGAATAGAACACAAATCCCCAAATGAATTCCAATATCTCAAACAGATTGCAAATCTCTACATGAATTCGAGCGTCTCGAACCGATCTCAAATATCCACATAAATTCCATCATAAGTCCTCCGATGAATGTTAATGCTAATCGTGCCCTTGGATTAACTTCGAGATAGACAATTCAACTCTATAGCATTCCACTTCATAGCTGCTTTCAAAATATAGAACACATATACTATTTTTGAAGTGGTATTTGATAAGTAAAACACTTACCAATCTCGTACTCTTCAATACTAAATCAATGAATTTCTAGTTAACACAATTTTGGTTCTTTTAGAAGTAAGTGAAGTAGCAAACTATATTCAAAGGAGTCCTCCACAAAGAAACTTGTATACATAAGTTCTCAAAGCTAGAGACGTTTCATACCAATGCTTCACCCCGGGGTTTCTCAAATCATATGAAACCGTGAAGCTTTTAGATACTTTATAAGTTAATTTGGTTAAGTTCAATGTTGACTAGTCAACTATCTACTTCAAAATTGATGATCGTATATGAAAACCAAGTCTCGTATACTTATCACATTTTCGATCTTCTCAAATTGCGCTATTCTTCGATCAATACTGAAACTGGTAGCTTAGAGCACCGCTGCTTCTATACTCTACTTGAACATCAGTCTTAACTCTCACAGATAGACAAGCATGCTTCATCGATGTTTATAGCTAAGTACATGACTAAGTAATTTCCATAAACAAGTAAACACACAAAACACGATTAAGTTACAAAAAGCATGATTAAGTCATAAAAAGCACGATAAAGTTATGTAAGCGATTGCTAATCCCTTTTTATTTCATTTACCCTTTTATTAATTAAAACCTCTTCGTAAATACTTGTATATATTTTTAAAATATCATTACAAAAGACATATACATGTATACTACTATGTCACTATTCATTCACTCTTTTCAATACATAGAAATGTATCCATATTCTTATTCAAAATTATATAAAAATATTCACAAATCTTAAACAAGATTTCACATTTGCACAAGTACACTTTAACAAGTTAAAAATAAATGTCATTAAAACATTATTGCCGCCAACCTAAAATAATTCTTTTTAAATTATCTATAAAACATTTCTTTTAAAAGTCTAACTACTTTACTAAGTATAATAAAAAAGGGTTAAAGACAATTGAACATACTGTCACACAAACCCAAAACCTTTCCCCACTTGTGATTACCTTTAAAAACATTCAATTATAGACCTAAGTATATATAAACTTGTTAAACAATGTAATATACTTTTAAATTAACTTCACAAAAACTATATATTAAGTGTTATAATCCAAACTACACCTTACTCTTTTATAAAATACTTAACTTACATTTCCAAACTTATATATATTCATATATACTTTAAAATACTTATAAACAGGTTTTAAATATCTATGTAAAATATTACTTAAAAATAACTAATTTATAATTTCACGAAAATTAATAAAAAGCATGTTTTATATTTTACAACATTTTACTCTAAAAATTCATAAATAATTCTTAAAACTATATTTAAACTTATAATCTTTTTCCATACTCAAATCCATATTATTAGAACTTCCATAAAAATATTATATAAAGAAAATAATTTGTAAACCATTTTAATCATGAAAATTTAGTCAAAACGCATTTAAACCAAAATGGTGCAACGACTCACCCTATGCAGTTAAAGCACTTTGTAGATTCAATGCGGCGGAGGTGCAAAAAGTCATAGCGGGGATACAGCGGGGATATAGCAGGATATAGCGGATGACTCTAAAATAGCATATAAAGCTCATCCTTAATGTTTTTACAAATATATAAATGGTAATTAAATGAAAAATTAACATTCAATTGAATTATAATTAATACATAAATAATTTTAAATAAAAACATGTGCGAATATTCTGTAAATAAACATAAAACTATTATATAACATAATTGAATTTAGTAGAATATTAGAGTATTTTCATTTCTGAAAATATATTAAAACTTTAATTAAATAAATTAATTTCATAATTTTTATAATGTATAAATGTCAATTTTCAATTCATTTCTTTTAAAGAAGATATAGCGGAAATAGCGGAATATAGCGGGAATAATGGGATATAGCGGAAATAGCGGGGCTTAAAGCGAAAGGCTATATTTGGGGGCTATATGGAAAAATCGTAGCGGTAGAAATCCGTTATGAGATATATCAGGGTTATAGCGGGGTAATAGCAGGACATTAACTGCACAGGACTCACCAATGGTGTAGTAGGTTGAGGACAACATTTATAAATGCTAAAGTCCAATGCAGAAAATCAACATGAAAATGCTTTATCTTTGTGGCCAGTTTTCACCACTTAAATTAATAATTTAAAACTTGAAATTTTTAATGTAAGTACTATACTTGGAGTACGTAAATGAGAAGAAACCCCTAAAGATATATTCCAATATTTATAAAAATTCCTTAAAAGATGGTATTTACTTAAGTGTTCGATTAGCGACCTTTTTACCCCAAACTTTAGCCACTTTGTTTGACCACTTACAAAATATTTTAAACTCCAATTTTTTTCCTGTAAGAAGGTACACTTATAGTACTTATTCCAAATGCAAAGAAATCCCTAGGGATATCTTTCAAATCATATTAAAAATTCCCGAAAGTAAGGTATTTCAAAGTGCTCGTATAGGGACATTCTTCTCGTTGTAACTTTTCGTAATTTTGTTTCACAAGTTAATGAATGATTTAAACTTCACTATTTTTGTTGTGATAAGTACTCTTATATTACTAATTAAAATGCAAAGACTCCCCTAGGATGTCTTTTTCAAAACCAAGATTCAAGGTGCATATATAGCGACCTTTTTTATGTTAACTTTGTTCAACAAGTTAGTGAATGAATTAAACTTCCATATTTTTTCAGTAATAAATAAGCTTATAGTACTTATTAAAAATTCAATGAAGCCTATAGGTGTTGTAACAACATAGAATTTTTAATGTTTCGAATAGAAATATTTAATTTATTTAAATATTCAAATTTTAATCGAATATTTTGAATAATATGAAAATCAGTTATTAATAAAATGACTTGATTTTTAATGATGTGTTTTTAAATGAATTTACTAGATTTTTTCATAAAATTTTAATTTGGAAAATATTTAAATTTTTGTTTGATGTATTTTACGGCAAACGTTCATATTTTTGAAATTTCACAGAATAAGATAACTAGTGTATTTTATTGTTGGTTTATGATCGTGTATCATTTTTGTGAGCGAACGTATTTTTATTTCTATCATTCGTAGTCCATATGCGAATGAGATATTGTGTAGCGGAGTACCGCAAAGCTTTCATTTCAAAACCTTTTTAAATCAAGTCCTAAACACGATTTTGCAAGAAGCCATAATTTGATTTGCTTTTTGATATGAAGGGATCCTTAACTTTTCAAATACATAGCTTAAAATGTTGCCATGCTTTATATACCATTTCACCTCACTTTTATTTCACTTCACTTCATTTCTTCTCACTTCACTCCTCTTTCTATCCTTTTCTTTTTCTTGGCCAGTAAATGAAAAATCAACAAACCTCATGTTTAAAAAAATAAACATCTCACAAACCTTCAACTTTCAGCTAAAACTCTAACTAAAAAGTTGTAGAGCATGACCTGTATTATTTTACAAAAAACAGTCGTTCAAGGTTTCGTCAAGCAAGGAAGCCATGGCGAATTTATGACCATCGATGACTCAGATTTTGTCAAAATCCATTGAGACGAAATTGGGAACGGAGAGCAGAGTCATGTTCATCTCGTCAGGATATGATTTTAGAGGGTGTTTGCAGGCGATGAATTAGTCAGAGTTGGCCGTGAGGGGTGATAAACCGTTTCACGGTTATAAATTAATTTTCAATGTTGTGGTCGATGAGAGGAGTAATGGCCAATGCCATGACGAAGCTTGGGTGAAAGCGCAACTTTTTTTGTGTTAATGGCAACTACTCCGGTGGTCGGAGGTGATGAGTGTAGCTCAATCTAGGGTTTTGCTCTTCTTTGTTGTTGGGTTTGACTTTTTAAACTTCGCTGGCGATGGGGATATCAAGTTGGCCAGGTGTGCTTCAATCGAAGGCGGGTAAAACGACAGTCTTGGTGACTATCGACGACCGAGGCGATGAGGGTTGGAAGAGTGAGGAACGATTTGGTATTAACGGCATGTAATTTTTAATTTGGAATGAGCATGGTTGAATTTCAATGGTGATGGTCGGAGTGGGTGGTGTGGGTGCTGAAGTTTCGAGCTGGAGAAGAGGAGTTTGTTGGAGGTCGTCATTTGGTGAAGAGGGAAGGGGTTCGTATTGTCAGTGTGTAATGACCCGCATTTTCAGTCATTGATTTTGAACATTTAATTTATTTTAAATGTTGAATTTGAAATGTTGAATTTGCAATGTAAATGGAATTTTAGTATGAAGTTTATCGATCAAATAAGTAGAATAAAACTTAAGTTCCAAAAATAGAGATTTATTGGATAAATTTAATTATGGAATTAATAATTGGAAATCGTTTAAATAACTAAAATTTGAGTTGAATATGAACTGAAAACGATTTCTGATCCAGATACAAATTCTATTGGAATTATAATTGAGTTAATAAGTTTTAAAACTGGAATTTCAAGTAATTTCGTCAATTTTTGAAATTCGTCGATTTAATCGATGTGTTAAAATAGCACTTTAGGCCACAGTCTCTGAATTCGAAAAAACAGTTCCATTCGATCCGTAATAGTGTATTATTATCGGATTTCAATTTTCTTAGTGTTTAGAGTTACCATCTGGTTGTACGGGATAGGAACGCATTGAATTTATTATCGAAAATTTAATATTATAATTGGTTTCAAAAAGCTATCTTCTGCATACGATCGAATTAGAGCTCGATACTAGTTCTATTGGATTCGAAATAGGGATATAACTTTAGAAACGCCAAGCGGCATGCCTTGATAGGGTTTTAGAATTTCGAGGTATGTAAACGATATATCTTTGAATATAAAAATATAAATTTTAAATCAATAGCCACCCTAACACGTACGGGGTGCCACCCTGTACTTCTAATCGCGCCGTCCTTATCCTTTCTAGTTTATATTGGCGTGTACTCCTTCTCCTTCTCCTTCTGAAATCGAAATCGTGAATAAAATAAAAAAAATTAAATGCTGAAGTCGTGCATGCGTATGGGGGAACGCAGGGTGGCGCCTACACGCATAAGGAGGCACAACCAGAGCAGCCTCCATCGGCAGTTAGGGTTTGGTCACTATCGCGACTATTGTGATTGCTCGCATGTAGGGGGATAGCGGTAGCGTCTAGGCGGTGGAGCAGAGGAGATCTTAGTGGCGATGGTAGGTGTTTGGGTGGTTTGGGAAACGATGGTGAGAATAGCCGAAGCCTAGGGGATGGACACATTTCTGAAGGCATGTGGTGGTGACAAGGTTGTGCTAGGATGGCAGAACTCAAGTACGAGAAGCCATCGTTGTAGTTGGATGTTGGGATAGTTGACCAGAGAGAGAGGAGGATGGAGCGTCGACCATGGGGAAGTGGGTATAATCTAGAAGCTTTGTCGCGAACGAAGGTAATAAGAGTTAGGTCATTTAGCAGTAATTAAGTAATCACCGTAGTTAATTTTAATTTTAAAATTGGTAAATTTTTAAATACAATAACTTTTTATTACGAGGTCCAAAAATCATGGAATCAGTTGTATGAAATTCGTAGGTGCAGAATTTACACAATAAAAATTGGTTCAGAATTTATTGAAGATGGCTGGAATTTTAAATTTAATTGAACGTTGTTCCGTTCAATTTGATTTAAAATTAGAACGGACTGCAAATAAAAAAATCGAGGTAAGTAAATTTCATTCATTTTGGATTAGTGGATTTAATTTACAATAATTAAAATTAATTATTGGATGCTTAGTTGAATCGATATATTTTTATCAATTGAATGTTATATTATATATAGTAGTATATATATTAGTAGTTGGATATATTTTCCTCCTATTGGAGCGGATAATACACTATGCGCCCGGCATAATAACGGATGACCCTATATTACCGCAATATCCTGCCTCGAAGCGGGATTGGTATTTTATGTTATATATAACATCTGTGGATGTAGGGAACAGGTTGGAGGGATCCAACAGGATTCCTAAAATACATTGATTATTTTTCATATATATAGTGATATATGATGTAATTAAATAGTCTGCTACGGATTGTTGTGTGATTTGATTTAGTGGATGCTATAGTTAGCACTAGCCTTAATTTTGGTATTCTAAATACCATAAGTAATATTTTTTATTTTTATAATGGAATTCAAAAGCGATTTTCGAAATGAAAACATTTATATTGAATTTTGGGGTTATTTAAAAAGGAATTGGTTTGGATAAAATAAATGATTTGATTTTGGGATTTGTACTTATCTATTTCGGAAAATATTTTAAATAGAGTTCATAAAAATAATTTATATAAAGGACTTTTAACAATGGATTTTTAAGTGATTGTGACAACCCGGAATTTTAAGGCAATGTCAATTTAATAATTTATATTAAATATTAAATTGATTTTTGATTTATAAGGTTTGATTTGATATATTTTTGAATTATAAGATTTGAATTGATATTTTTCTTCTGATAAATATCTGATGGGTGATTTTTATCTTTTAAAACTAATAAATTATTTTCTGTTTAATTGAATATATATTGGTAAATATTGTAGATAGGGAAGTTCTATTTTAAATTTAATTGATAAATTTTCTTTTCAATTTCTTATATATATTTTAGTGATTTGGAAATTATTTATTTTAAAATAAAATCCTTTAATAATATTTACAATAAAACTTATCTTATAAAATTGAATTAAAATACTTCGTCCTGTTAACATATGATAAATAAATATATTGATGTGGATAATAATGATTTAAAATTTAAAATCTAATTCTAACATAATTAATTATAAATGTAAATGTAAGTCAAGCTTATGTATATAATTTAAATAAAGAAATGGAAATAAATAGAAAGATAAGTATAAATAAGTAGACCCTATTGAACATAACTCGAATATTGTTAGTCAAAATTTAAATAAATGTGAATACAAATAAGGAACGAAGTTAAATCCAAAATACAGGATAAACAAGCATACAACATAAACTATAAATTTGAAACCAAAGAATAAAAAAAGAACAAGGTATAAGATAAAATAACCTTCCTTCACAAGAACATCTACCTGTAAGATACAAAATAAAATATCTTCATTTAAAGTCAATGAAATCAGTCAAAGTATGGAAATAAACACCTACCAAAATATGTATATTATAGTTCAAACTAGAAACAATAAAGCAAATATTTATAAATAAGTAGCTTCATATACAAGCCAAACTTTGATCTGCAGGGTGTACACTTACATACAAATATCTTCAAGCAGCCGAACATAATTATATTAGAGAAATCAAGTATTAAGTACTATCATCTCAGCACATTATTTTGTCAATTCAAATGTATACAAATCTGCATACAAATATTCATCTACAGCAAACATGTTAGTAAACTTGCACAGAATGAAAACAAACAGATGGTTCGAATATGTATATGACATGCAAACTTAAAGGAAACAAAATCAAAACACAAAGTAAAAATATATTATACCTATAGCTTGTAGTTTAAGTCTCAGTCAAGTATAAAATATATAGATATGTATAAATATGACACAAGGTACAAATGGCATTAAATGTTCATTTATTAGCAGCATATAAAATCTATACGAATTGCATAAAACTTCTTTCAGCCTCCATCTTTTGAAAAATCTCTGACAATTAAAAAAATAAAAAAATATATAAAACCTGCAAACTGTTTATACATAAGCCTGTACACTATTTCTTCCCATCACCTTTTAATTTCATTCGAGCTAAGAAAAACTGAAACAAAAACTTCCATTTAAATCCTAAATAAGCATACAACAACATCAAACAATCAGCAACTACAACTAAACAGAAGCAAGATGATTTGAAGATCAAAGTTGAAGACACTTTCCAGTTTTTCAAATTCAAAACTGTTTGCAAAGAAAAGGGTGCTCTATCTTTTACAAAATTGGTGAGTAACGCATTATTTTAAACTTATAACTAAAGTCAATATGGCATTTTTTTTCTTCTCTGTGATGATATGCATCTTGAATATATATGATTGTAATCTATGTATATCTGTTTTCTTGATACCCTGTTATCTGTTTTAGTAAATATGAAGATAAACCTTCATTTCTTGATCTAGCTATTGTTTGAGTGTGGGATATAAACAAAAGTAATTTGTTTGACTATAATTTAGGTGGTAAAAATTTGTATAAGTTGAATCAACTTGAGATTTACTCTGGAAACCCAGTAAACAAAGCTCAACTGTAAATATGATTAAAAACAAATTTCTTGTTTTAAGTATTCAGGAGTATAAATCGAAACTTCATACAAAACTAAGATTTTCAAGACAAGAATTATAATTTTTAAAGCTTGGGTTGAAGAGCAGTTCCAGTTTCACTGTTTCAAGCATTTTGAGTTGCCGTGGTCATTGTAGTTGACCGGAGGTGTCGTGGTTTGGTCTGGAGGTAGAGGAGTGACCAAGGGTTCGTGGAAAAAAGGGGGACTGGTCGGCAGATCAACTTGGTGGCGGCGAGAAGCTTTTGAAACCTGGTGACCTAGTTTTGAGTAACTGTGAATTTTCATCTCATTCGAAGCCATGAATTGATCGAGTGTTTCGAGCTTCTGGGGTTGGATACAGGGGAGGTAGACGAGGCTAAGGCCGAAGTTTGGTGGTCTCTGGTAATCGGAGATGGTAGTACGACGAGTTTTTCCAGGTTGTGATGTCTTTCTGGTTTGAGTTCCAGGTGGTGATCGAACTCGATTTCGATTCGCTAGGCGATGGGTGATGCTGGCGATCTGGAGTGGGTAGGGGCAACGTGGTCGACTTGTTCGGCGTCGAGATGATGGTCGAAGTTGAGCATCGATGGTGTGCACGTGCACCATGTTCTTATCTGGCTATTGGGGTAACAGGGGAGTGAAACTCGAAATTTTCTCGAGTAGATTTTTGATTAGCTCGGGTGATTTCAAAATTTTCTCGAAGAAAAACATGGGAAACTCGGGTAGGTCTGTTTCCTTAGTTTTTAACAGTAGCTAAATATAACTCGAATTTACTCGGGTAGATTATTGTTTGGCTCGGAAAATTTCACATTTTACTCGAAGTAAAATAGGGGTGGACTCGGGTTATTTGTTTCAAGTGTAAACAGCATTAGTTTAAACAGTTTTTAAATTATTATGTTTAAGAATGTAATCAATGTTAAAACTGAGTTTAATTAAATGTTTAAAAATCCAGATTTTTGAAATAAAGGAAAGTTTGAAATTTAAATACTTTAAATAAATTTAAATATTTGAATTTAAAAGGGTTCGATCTAAAACCTTTCATAGCAAAGCATTATTTAAATTTGTAATTTAAGATTTTTAAAGGTTAATTTATAAAGTGATTTAAAAATTTAATTAATGATTAGTTTAAACCTGAAGTTTTAAATGAAAGATCAAAGGAAGTGAAATAAATGTTTTAAATATTTTGAAAATGGAAATTTAATCAATTTTGTAAAATACTTTAAGTAAATGAAGATTTAGAATAAATTCATTATCTATTAAAGTGGTTTAAAATGAGAATTGATTTATTTATAATAATAAAATTTGTAATTACAAGTTTAAAGGAAATTAAAACTAAAGTTTTAATAATGGATTAAATAATTAATATGAGATTAACAACTATAGATTAGACTTTAATAAATTTATAAATGGTAAATTAAACTTATTAATAATTAATATAAGTTAATTATTTAGAACAGTAATTAAACAGAAGTTAATGAAAGTAATTAACTAGACTATTTATAATTAATCAATATAATGGATTATAAATTGTTAATTGGATTAATTAATTTAATAATCAACATTGTAATTGTTAAAGTATAATTTGAAGGGAAAGTAATTAAGAAATTTGTTACTCTTTTTAATTTATTAAGTAATTTGATTAAGTTGAGTTAATTAAATTCTTTTAATTAATATGGATTTATCAAATTGAAGATGTGATAAGTATAATTACATAGAGGAGTAATTGATGAATAATTACAGGACGTAATTAATGGGATGATGTTTGTTAATAAGTAATCTGAGTATAATTACTTTGTATAATTAATCAAAGGATTAATTTGAGATAATTAATTATGATGTGTAATTAATAAAGTAATTAAAGGAGTTAATTACTGATTGGATAAATCAAGGTGAGTAATATTGTGGCTTAATTAAAGATTAATTACTTTGATGTAATTAAATTAAATTTGTAAATGTAATTTGAGATTATTAATTATTATAATTAATGTTGGAATTTTAAAATAGATTTATTTGGAATATAATTAATAAATGAAGAGATTTATTAATATAATTAATTAAGTAATGTAATTAACTTTAGTTAATTAATAAATAAAGTAATATAAAGATTAAATTCTATATTTGGTTAAAAGTAATTAATCTATAAAATAATTTAAGGGTAATTACTTAAATGTAATTAAAGATAGTTAATCAGGAATGATAAATTTTAAAAGGAATAATGGGATGATGATTAATTAATTGATTGATAATTAATTAATAGTAGTATAAGCAAGTTTAATAATGATGAGGGAATTAATTAAATTTACTTTAAATTAATTAACGGATAAGGTGATTAATTTAATTCATTTTAAATTAATTATCAATGATGTAATTATTAATCCTTGTTTATATATGATGATATGGATTCCCATTGATTGATTGAAAATTCAGATATGAGATGAGTAATCTCTGTTGTGATATGGATGCTTTGATTTAAGTATGATGATATATAGATTATCCATTCATGCTGATATGCGAATTATCTATCTGTGATATTGTGATTTATCTATCTGTGTTGATATATATAATAAATTTGAATTGTTTTAAACATTTAAAACAACTTGGCCTTAATAGACACGTTTTGGATTTCGGTGATACCGGGATCGGATTTTCCATATTTGGATATCCGAAAACCACATCGATTCCAAATAAACGTTAGGTCGTGAAATCCAAGTGGAGCAAGTGAAGACTCGAGGTATAAGAACTATACGTCAGTATAACTCTATGGGTGATTCCGTAATGAGTTTGATGGAAATAGTACTTATAGATTCGAGATGGAGATTCAAAATGCAAGGGTTGTCGTCATTAACTCTAAGGGTGATTCCAAAATGAGTGTAACGAGATAATGCCTTCGGTTTCGTTAGAACCCGGAACGAACTTGTATGGATTGAATGCTTTCAACACATCGTCAGGTGGACGATGAGCATTCTAAGTGATGAGTTCTATAAAGGTAATCGTGACCTCAAGTCTCATCAACTGGGAATGGCTAAAACAGGGGAGGTGCAGCAAGGCTTCGTGGGTAGCTCCCACTTGAGAGCGAGATTTTCCCCTGTCTAGATGTCCCCTTTTATTTCGGCTGTGTGGGCAGTGGAGACGTCCGACTGCCGGGGTTGTCTCGTTTGGAACTATTCAGTAAGGAATGGGTCCGACTTTGTGTTGCAGGGGAGCGGGCGTACTCCTCGGTACGGTGATCTAGGCCACGTACTGTGACGGGCGGTACCCCAGTAGCCCAGCCATTGTATGGAATCCAAAATCCAATAAGTGACATCGAATTTGATTGTAAACCTAGTATGCTGGAATTTAATCATGTAACAATTTCAACTATTTCTTATTTATTTGGAAACCCTAGACACTATTATAATATCACTGAATTTCCTATTAAATGTTTTGGTTAGCGTAAGGTAAAAACTTTTCCATGTTTATTTGTGGGAAGTCTTACGTGATACCTTTGTTTTCAAATGAATTTTCAAAGTTAAGCAACTTTAACCTGTTACTCATACCAGACCCATGTCTGACCCGGAGTTTGTTTCTGTTTTCCTAAACTCTCGGGTACCCAAATTTTTACGGGTAGTCAAGGGATTCAGGTTAGCTTTGACGAATTCTGGAGGAGCAATGGAGCAGGAGGCTTCAGCGTATAGATGTATAGTGGTTCTGCTGTGTTAGTGTTATTCTGTATTTCCGCTGTGTTGGATCTCTGTGATGTCGAGTTGTATTAACTAGACAGGTGTTTATAACTGTCTAGTATGTGTTGTGTAAACTGTGTAACTCTGATGTATACGATATTATGTATTCTCTTATGTGATATAGTATATTTTATTCGTTCCGCTGTTGAGATTCTGATGTTGTTTCTTCTTTTTCTCTATCTTTTCTACTTTCTCACCTCTTTCTTTCTTAAAAACGATACGACTTTCTGACCGTGGGAAGTCGGGTCGTTACAGTTGGTATCAGAGCTCTAGGTTGAGCGAATACCTAGGCTCTTAAGTGATTTCTTTCCTGAGAGAGCGTATTTGTATTTTTGATATATATATATATATATATATTTATTTATTTCTACCTATCAGTTGGGTTACCTGTTCGGGTTTTCCAATATAAAGGAAGATTAGGTGGTGGAGTGTGTAACACGATCACCAATGGTTGAATTTGTTGAGGTTGGAAGTGTATCGACCGAGACGGTATTGGGTCTACAGTTCGTCTCGAGTGAATTTGGGGTGTAAGACTTTCTTTGAGTCTCTAAAGGAAATCTATTAAGGATTCGGAGTCTAGCATTTAAGTGTAAGATGATCGCACTCGTATGAGCGGATTTCCGAGAGTTTGTGAGTTGGATCTGTTGTTTGGGCAGAAGTGAGATATGATATCTTGATACCTCAGGATGTAGTAGATGTGTGATAAGACGCAATGACTATGGATGTCTCCGAAGATATTTCTTTGGAACGAGTTAAGGAAGTGAGTCTGTTTCGGTGTTGTGGCTGTGTTCAACAGGATGTTCCTGGTTGTTTAAAGTCCAAGTTTCTTGAAGGGCTTTGGATTAGGAATTCTCTGACATTGGTGTCAGCAGTGTGGCTCGGAGTTTTCTGTGTGTTGGCAAGAAGTTTTCTAGCTTAGCAGTGAATTCAGAAGCAGCAGAATGGTTTCATTCCTTCTTGAGATTGGATAGTTAAGCGTAAGCTGTTCTGTTGGGTAACTGAGGACAGTTTTTCCTTGGAATTAGGCGGAATCAATCGCAAAAGTGACTTGCGATAGTTGAGCGATTCTCTTGTGTTTAGAGATTCTTTTTCTGGATGTCTTCAGGGAGTCAGAATTTTGTCAGCATCTGGAGATTGAGTTTGGTATCGACGGTATTCTAGCAGTGGTACAGATGGTTTAGCTTAGTAGTAGTAGGATGTCTTTGGAGGAATATTTTTAGTAGAGCGACTCAGGTTTTGGAGAAACTTCTGAGTTTTATTTTGGATCTGCTGAACCATATCTCTGGAATAGTTGAGAAGCCTACCAGTTGTGATTGCTGACCGATGGTTGCAAAGCCTAGGTCTGTCACAATTGGTATCAGTGGAAAATTGGTGCTTGTGTGCATCATCTACATTTTTATCTACCCACATCAGAGTTGTGCAGCGGAAGCAGTTGGAAGTGCATCTGCTTTTCTTTTCTGGAGAAGAGAAGTTGTTCTACGGATGATGGTAGAGATTGTGTTCTTGATTTTGGTTGATCGCGAGAAGATCAATTTTACTGGATTGTTTTGAATTCAGACTGTTCTGGAAGGCATCAACGGAGATTTAGCTGATTAGTAGTGATGAAAGTAGCCTTGGATCGTCGGAAGAGTTTGGTAGATAGGAGACGGAAGAATTCGGATTTCAGAATCAGAGATTTGATTTTGGATAAATTTTCTCGGATCGAAGGAGCTGTATAGTTTGGTAAGTTTGGAAAATTAGTTCCAAGGTGTTCTGGATTTTCTCTGTAACCTGGAGAAGTTAAGTGTTGGATCTTCTAGAGTGAATTGCCAGTTTGGATAGCTGAAATTCGTTGTGTTTCATGTATCTCTGAGGGAGTACATGTGAGATTCTATCTCTGGTTTTGAAACCAGCAGTTCAGGGAGTTTTGGTTGTGAATCTGAATCGTATGTAGTCTGATATCCTGTCTTATTCTATAGATCTAGGTGAGTGGAAACTCTATAGCTTAGTGGTATTGACTGTTTGGATTCTACAGAGCGAGTGTCCTGGTAATATTCTCGGGGAAACTCGAGAGAATCCTATTCGGAATTATTGTCTGGATAGATAGATTTGTTTGATTAAATAATTTGATTGCTAGGGTTGTTGATATATGCTTGTGTTTTAAAAAAATAAATTGAATTTTTAAATAGATTATTAAATTACCTTTGTTTTAAATTTCGGGGATGAAATTCTTTTAAGGGGGGAGGAATGTGACAACCCGAAATTTTGAGGCAATGTCAATTTAATAATTTATATTAAATATTAAGTTGATTTTTGATTTATAAGGTTTGATTTGATATATTTTTGAATTATAAGATTTGAATTGATATTTTTCTTCTGATAAATATCTGATAGGTGATTTTTATCTTTTAAAACTAATAAATTATTTTCTGTTTAGTTGAATATATATTGGTATATATTGTAGATAGGGAAGTTCTGTTTTAAATTTAATTGATAAATTTTCTTTTCAATTTCTTATATATATTTTAGTGATTTGGAAATTATTTATTTTAAAATAAAATCGTTTAATAATATTTACAATAAAACTTATCTTATAAAATTGAATTAAAATACTTCGTCTTGTTAACATATGATAAATAAATATATTAATATAGATAATAATGATTTAAAATTTAAAATCTAATTCTAACATAATTAATTATAAATGTAAATGTAAGTCAAGCTTATGTATATAATTTAAATAAAGAAATGGAAATAAATAGAAAGATAAGTATAAATAAGTAGACCCTATTGAACATAACTCGAATATTGTTAGTCAAAATTTAAATAGATGTGAATACAAATAAGGAATGAAGTTAAATCCAAAATACAGGATAAACAAGCATACAACATAAACTATAAATTTGAAACCAAAGAATAAAACAAGAACAAGGTATAAGATAAAATAACCTTCCTTCACAAGAACATCTACCTGTAAGATACAAAATAAAATATCTTCATTTAAAGTCAATGAAATCAGTCAAAGTATGGAAATAAACACCTACCAAAATATGTATATTATAGTTCAAACTAGAAACAATAAAGCAAATATTTATAAATAAGTAGCTTCATATACAAGCCAAACTTTGATCTGCAGGGTGTACACTTACATACAAATATCTTCAAGCAGCCGAACATAATTATATTAGAGAAATCAAGTATTAAGTACTATCATCTCAGCACATTATTTTGTCAATTCAAATGTATACAAATCTGCATACAAATATTCATCTATAGCAAACATGTTAGTAAACTTGCACAGAATGAAAACAAACAGATGGTTCGAATATGTATACGACATGCAAACTTAAAGGAAACAAAATGAAAACACAAAGTAAAAATATATTATACCTATAGCTTGTAGTTTAAGTCTCAGGCAAGTATAAAATATATAGATAAGTATAAAATATGACACAAGGTACAAATGGCATTAAATGTTCATTTATTAGCAGCATATAAAATCTATACGAATTCCATAAAACTTCTTTCAGCATCCATCTTTTGAAAAATCTCTGACAATTAAAAAAATATATATAAACCCTGCAAACTGTTTATACATAAGCCTGTACACTATTTCTTCCCATCACCTTTTCATTTCATTCGAGCTAAGAAAAACTGAAATAAAAACATCCATTTAAATCCTAAATAAGCATACAACAACATCAAACAATCATCAACTACAACTAAACAAAAGCAAGATGATTTGAAGATCAAAGTTGAAGACACTTTCCAGTTTTTCAAATTAAAATCTGTTTGCAAAGAAAAGGGTGCTCTATCTTTTATAAAATTGGTGAGTAACACTTTATTTTAAACTTATAACTTAAGTCAATATGGCATGTTTTTTTTCTCTGTGATGATATGCATCTTGAATATATATGATTGTAATCTATGTATATCTGTTTTCTTGATACCCTGTTATCTGTTTTAGTAAATATGAAGATAAACCTTCATCTCTTGATCTAGCTATTGTTTGAGTGTGGGATATAAAAAAAAGTAATTTGTTTAACTGTAATTTAGGTGGTAAAAATTTGTATAAGTTGAATCAACTTGAGATTTACTCTGGAAACCTAGTAAACAAAGCTCAACTGTAAATATGATTAAAAAAAATTCTTGTTTTAAGTATTCAGGAGTATAAATCGAAACTTCATACAAAACTAAGATTTTTAAGACAAGAATTATAACTTTTTAAAGCTTGGGTTGAAGAGCAGTTCCAGTTTCACCGTTTCAAGCATTTTGAGTTGCCGTGGTCGTTGTAGTTGACCGGAGGTGTCGTGGTTTGGTCTGGAGGTAGAGGAGTGACCAGGGGTTCGTGGAAAAAAGGGGGACTAATCGGCAGATCAACTTGGTGGCGGCGAGAAGCTTTTGAAACCTGGTGACGTAGTAGTTTTGAGTAATTGTGAATTTTCATCTCATTGAAGCCATGAATTGATCGAGTGTTTCGAGCTTCTGGGGTTGGATACAGGGGAGGTAGACGAGGCTAAGGCCGGAGTTCGGTGGTCTCTGGTGATCAGAGATGGGAGTACGGCGAGTTTTTCCAGGTTGTGATGTCTTTCTGGTTTGAGTTCCAGGTGGTGATCGAACTCGATTTTGATTCGCTAGGCGATGGGTGATGCTGGCGATCTGGAGTGGGTAGGGGCGACGTGGTCGACTTGTTCAGCGTCGAGATGATGGTCGAAGTTGAGCATCGATGGTGTGCATGTGCACCATGTTCTTATCTGGCTGTTGGGGTGACAAGGGAGTGAAACTTGAAATTTTCTCGAGTAGATTTTTGATTAGCTCGGGTGATTTCAAAATTTTCTCGAAGAAAAACATGGGAAACTCGGGTAGGTCTGTTTACTTAGTTTTTAACAGTAGCTAAATATATCTCGAATTTACTCGAAGTAAAATAGGGGTGGACTCGGGTTATCTGTTTCAAGTGTAAACAGTATCAGTTTAAACAGTTTTTAAATTATTATGTTTAAGAATGTAATCAATGTTAAAACTGAGTTTAATTAAATGTTTAAAAATCCAGATTTCTGAAATAAAGAAAAGTTTGAAATTTAAATACTTTAAATAAATTTAAATATTTGAATTTAAAAGGGTTCGATCTAAAACCTTTCATAGCAAAGCATTATTTAAATTTTTAATTTAAGATTTTTAAAGGTTAATTTATAAAGTGATTTAAAAATTTAATTAATGATTAGTTTAAACCTGAAGTTTTAAATGAAAGATCAAAGGAAGTGAAATAAATGTTTTAAATATTTTGAAAATGGAAATTTAATCAATTTTGTAAAATGAATTTACTTTAAGTAAATGAAGATTTAGAATAAATTCATTATCTATTAAGGTGATTTAAAATGAGAATTGATTTATTTATATTAATAAAATTTGTAATTACAAGTTTAAAGGAAATTAAAACTAAAGTTTTAATAATGGATTAAATAATTAATATGAGATTAACAACTATAGATTAGACTTTAATAAATTTATAAATGGTAAATTAAACTTGTTAATAATTAATATAAGTTAATTATTTAGAATAGTAATTAAATAGAAGTTAATGAAAGTCGTTAACTAGATTATTTATAATTAATCAATATAATGGATTATAAATTGTTAATTGGATTAATTAATTTAATAATCAACATTGTAACTGTTAAAGTATAATTTGAATGGAAAGTAATTAAGAAATTTGTTACTCTTTTTAATTTATTGAGTAATTTGATTAAGTTGAGTTAATTAAATTCTTTTAATTAATATGGATTTATCAAATTGAAGATGTGATAAGTATAATTACTTAGAGGAGTAATTGATGAATAATTACAGGACGTAATTAATGGGATGATGTTTGTTAATAAGTAATCTGAGTATAATTACTTTGTATAATTAATCAAAGGATTAATTTGAGATAATTAATTATGATGTGTAATTAATAAAGTAAGTAAAGGAGTTAATTACTGATTGGATAAATCAAGGTGAGTAATATTGTGGCTTAATTAAAGATTAATTACTTTGATGTAATTAAATTAAATTTGTAAATGTAATTTAAGATTATTAATTATTATAATTAATGTTGGAATTTTAAAATAGATTTATTTGGAATATAATTAATAAATGAAGAGATTTATTAATATAATTAATTAAGTAATGTAATTAACTTTAGTTAATTAATAAATAAAGTAATATAAAGATTAAATTCTATATTTGGTTAAAAGTAATTAATCTGTAAAATAATTTAAGGGTAATTACTTAAATGTAATTAAAGATAGTTAATCAGGGATGATAAATTTTAAAAGGAATAATGGGATGATGAAATAATTGATTGATAATCAATTAATAGCAGTATAAGCAAGTTTAATAATGATGAGGGAATTAATTAAATTTACTTTAAATTAATTAACAGATAAGGTGATTAATTTAATTCATTTTAAATTAATTATCAATGATGTAATTATTAATCCTTGTTTATATATGATGATATGGATTCCCATTGATTGATTGAAAATTCAGATATGAGATGAGTAATCCCTGTTGTGATATGGATGCTTTGATTTAAGTATGATGATAATATAGATTATCCATTCATGCTGATATGCGAATTATCTATCTGTGATATTGTGATTTATCTATCTGTGTTGATATAGATAATAAATTTGAATTGTTTTAAACATTTAAAACAACTTGGCCTTAAAAGACACGTTTTGGATTTCGGTGATACCGGGATCAGATTTTCCATATTTGGATATCCGAAAACCACATCGATTCCAAATAAACGTTAGGTCGTGAAATCCAAGTGGAGCAAGTGAAGACTTGAGGTATTAGAACTATACGTCGGTATAACTCTGTGGGTGATTCTGTAATGAGTTTGATGGAAATAGTACTTATAGATTCGAGATGGAGATTCAAAATGCAAGGGTTGTCGTCGTTAACTCTAAGGGTGATTCCAAAATGAGTGTAACGAGATAATGCCTTCAGTTTCGTTCGAACCTGGAACGAACTTGTATGGATTGAATGCTTTCAGCACATCGTCAGGTGGACGATGAGCATTCTAAGTGATGAGTTCTATAAAGGTAATCGTGACCTCAAGCCTCATCAACCGGGAATGGCTAAAACAGGGGAGGTGCAGTAAGGCTTCGTGGGTAGCTCCCACTTGAGAGCGAGATTTTCCCCTGTCTAGATGTCCCTTTTTATTTCGACTGTGTGGGCAGTGGAGACGTCCGACTGTCGGGGTTGTCTCGTTTGGAACTATTCAGTAAGGAATGGGTCCGCCTTTGTGTTGCAGGGGAGCGGGCGTACTCCTCGGTACGGTGATCTAGGCCACGTACTGTGACGGGCGGTACCCCAGTAGCCTAGCCATTGTATGGAATCCAAAATCCAATAAGTGCCATCGGATTTGATTGTAAACCTAGTATGCTGGAATTTAATCATGTAACAATTTCAGCTATTTCTTATTTATTTGGAAACCCTAGACACTATTATAATGTAACGACCCGATATTTTGGGCCATTCGCATCCATTATAAGTGTATAGGTAGACACTCATGTCGGAGTTGAATTGCTCAAAATACCGCGTTGTGAATTTAAATTTGGCAAAACTGAACATATACAGTAAATAAATAATCACAGATCACAGACATAGAGTAATAAGTGCAGCGGAAATAAAAAAGATAGTAGTTCATGAGCTACTATATGAATATATAAGATACATCATAGTTTACAACAGAAGAGTAATACGATACATCAGAGTTAAACTAGATACAACGGAAGAGTAACACGATACATCAGATACAAATCAGAATACATCACTGGAATCATCGAATACGGAAAGCAGAATAGATGGCTGGATCTTCAAGCAAAGCTCCAACTCCAAAGGCGAGTCTCGAATACTGGTACACTCAGTCTGACCCGAGCGTAAAGCAAAACACAAGACACTCGAGTCAGGATTAACGTTCTTATATTAATAAATCCAACTCAAGTGAAATAGCAATTGGAATACAAGTAACTCAAAGGATGATTGGAATAACCATCCTTTAAGGATCCGTTAAACTATCTACTAGGTAGTAATGTTAAGTAGATAATGTCTATCAGTAATATGTAAAGATATCAAAATAGTGTTAAGTCATGGCCCATTCCACCCTTAACACATTTTTATTCCCAAAAGCATATACAAGACCGTAGTTTCCCCAAAACCGGAAGTCACCAAAGGGCAATCCATATACTAAAGGTACAAATCAAAATCGTAGTGGTCGCGTATAAATGGAATACAAGTATGAAAAGGCACATGAGGTAATACCCAAGGTAGTGATACTACCGTTTGCCTGATCCGGACTGGTGAGAACGCAATGCCGCAGCGCCCGCAACACCGTGAAACAACACTCCCAAAATCAAGGGTGCACCAATCGACAACAAGTAATGAGTAGTTCGAAGAAGTGTGTCCACTTGAGGTAGCTAATCCTCCATTGGCCCGGCACGGCTCCTGTTTTAGTCATTTCCAATTTGACACAAGTGTCAAGGCTATCCATTATCGTTCTCTTTCTTCAGTCATCACGTACATCATTCCAACCACTTCATTCTGGATCATCACTCCGCGTATAGTTATTAAAGTGGTTTTCGGTTTAGATAGAGAGTATATCCATAACCGATTCCGGTCTCTTTAATAACTTCCGTAATTATTTCACCGATTGGTCGTTTATTTATTTCAAAACCAAATCAATTCAATTTCAATCAGAGTTTGCAAACCAACATTTCATTTATCTTTCTAAATCAATTTCCATAATTTCCGTTTCAAAACTTCCAAATTACCATTTCAAAATCTTATAATTCAATTTCAAATTTTATTTAAAACGATTCGAACATTGATTCAAGTTCGTATATAAGTTTCATTCCGAAATCATTAATTTAATTTAATTTAACATTCAAATCAGTTTAACTTCATTTATCGATTTTATTCAATATTCGTTAAGTTAATTTATCGTTCAAACAATTTTTATTTAATTTCCAATTCATTAAATCTATTATTTAAATTTAACTTCATTATATCAAAACTTACAAATTTGAATTAAATTAAATTAAATTCATCAACTCAATTTCTTTAAATTTCAAGTCTTACATTAATTTCAATAAATCACATTTTATTTCTTGTTAAAGAAATTCAATTTCACTTATTTACTTACTTAAATAATTTTCCAAAATTTAATTAATAAAGAAAACTCAATTTCAATTATTTACGAAGTAAATTCACTTATTCAAAAGTTCAATTTCTCTTATTAAAGAATTCAATTCAATTTGATCATTAAATCATTCAATCTTATTTAATTATTAAATAATTCAAAACTTAATTATTAAATAATTTCAAAGTTTAATAATTTCAAACTTAATTATTAAATCATTTCAAAGTTTAATAATTTCAAACTTAATTATAATTTCAAACTTAATTATAATCATTTCAAAGTTTAATAATTTCAAACTTAATTATAATTTCAAACTTAATTATTAAATCATTTCAAACTTAATTCAATCATTTCTCAAATTAAACAACATTCTTCCATTGATTACATTGTTAATCTTTTGTTTTAGATTATTAAATATTAACATTTTCCTTTCATAAAAATTCAAATTTCATTCAAAACTATATCATTTATCCAAATAAAATCTTCGTTTTATTTTTAAATCAAATTATTGACCAACCGGGTTTTATTTAATTTTCTATCCTAGGTCGAAATTCAATTTTGGGTATTTATCATTTCAACCCGATTCCGATTCAATTCAAAATCAAAATATAACAAAGGGAACTTGCAGTGTGATAACTGGGATGGTGTCAAAGTAAATAAACAAGCAATAACAACAACCAATATCAATCCAAAAATCAATTCAATAATCCCGAAATAATCGTATTAATTCGCATTGTTATTTGTATGAATTAATATAATTATTTCTAGAATCCACACTATCATTTCATGTAGATTAAAGATTATTACATTATGGTTTTCACTTGGCATTCAATTTACAATTTCATACATCATCAATTTAACAACATACATTCAGTGGTTCAAAGTATAATTAAACAAATCCTACGTGTCAATAAATTTAACAGTTAAAGGGGTCATATTATACAAATGTCATTTAATCAAATTTAACACATATATCAAATCTAACTATCCTACGTCAATTTAATTTTCAAATTATTTATCACTTACATCATTAACAATTTAACGTCCAATATAAACATCAAACAATCAATCATTTAACAACCAAACTGGATTATCATTGCATATATAACAGATAATGGTGTCAGATGTCACAGGTGAACTGATACAGGTAATAACAGTGTAAATATCAAACAGTAGCATATTTCAATTGTCGTTTCAATTGAAATCAAATTTAATAAATAAAAGAACGTTAATCGTGAGTGAGTGCTCACCTTCCGAGGCTAGAGAGAGAACGGAATGAGAAGAGATACGAACCCAAGCACAGATTTCAAAGCAAAGCAATATTGGCAAGAATCGACGACGAACAAGCTGATAGATAGGAAATGATGAAAACGAATTAGAACCATTATGATAAGGATAGATGGTATGAATGAACTTATATGTAAACTATATATAACAATTTATATATACAAAAAAAATCATATTTTTAAATTTAAAACACATATTGAATTAAATATATATATATAAACTAATATAGTTTACAAGCGTCTTAAAACTATATATATATATATATATATATATCTATATAATCAAACGTTTAAAATCAATATTTAGGAACATATAACACTGTAACAATGGAAAATACTGCTTTTATTTTATACCAATAGATCAACTGAAACTATATATACAGATTAGTTGTATAAAACTAATATAACATACGTAGTAAACATAACTAATACATATACAAATAAACATATATCTATTATTGTTACGAAACTGTTTAATACAAACATATGAAACAAAATTATAGGATATAAATTAGGCACAGCTGTAAATACTCACACGTATACTATATCAATAAATTTATAAGCTACACACGTTAAAACCCAATATTAAATAAACAATAAAAAAACAACCCATGCTGTAACCAATGAAAAATAAACATATATATATATATACTATCCCACCTACTACATACTACATATATCTAATATAATATAAACTGACACGTATATTTATAAACAAGCAAACGAATACAGTAATTTACATTATATCCAAACTTATAACTTTATATATATATATAGCTTAACAAAGTATACATATATACTGACCTATAACAGAACAATATGTGAACGTATAGTTAAGAACATATGCATAAATATATAAACATAAGTATGCGAGTATATTTTCAAACCAACATCCTATATCATATAAAATCAAATATATGCCGGTCGACTAATATGTGCAAATCAATACTTTATGATATATTAAAATTATACGGTAACCTATATTTAATATAATATAGCAAACTCACAGGCTATATAACTGACAAAACATAAACATGTATATATACCTCACTAAAAATCTCTCGGCTAGTGAAGAGCATGCTGCCAGGAAAACGAAGAGGAGCAGCGAGTGGCGGTTGACGGCATCGATGATCAAGACGGCTGGAGAAAAAGAAGGTAGTCGGTGGAGGAGCTCGTTTGTTGAGGCCGCGGGATGTGGTTGTACCTGGGATGATGGAGTGACGTGCGTAGAGGGAGGTGGAGGGGACAGAGGAGAGGTGGAGCAGGATGGCCGGAGGTGGTAGCAGTGAGGTGCAGGAAGCAGAGGAGCTTGGTGTGGCGGTCGAGATGTGGAACTCGGGTTGGTGGTCAGTTGAGTTCGGTCGGAAATTGATGGCTTTGGCCGGCGATGGCGACATAAGGCGGGTTTTTAATGAGGCGGCACGCGGAGGCTGGTGTGGGATGTGGTGGGTGCTGTCAAAAAGGATGGAGCGGATTCGGTCGGAGGGAGGTTTCGCTGCCGGCGAGTGGACGAGGTGCGCAGGCTGCTTCGGGTTGTGGAGCGGTCGGAGTTGGATGCGGTGAATGGTAACGTTGATGTTGAAGGTGGAGAGCTGCCATGGGGAGAAGGGAGGAAGCTGGGTAAAGGGAATGGGTTTGGTTTTCAAAGAGAAGAGGAAGAGCAAGCTATCTCAACTCAAAATGAAAGCTTTAAAAAAAATAAAAATGTCTTAGTTGAACTAACGTGAGAAAATGAAAGGGCACAAGGGTGTATGTTAAATTCAAGGCAATATTAAAGACAGTGGCCTTCAATTCATTAGTTGGAAATGTGAATGGACGAAGGAAAATGAAAAGGTTTGAATGTGGTATCGGAATGACTAGTCTTTACCGTAAATCTCGCAACACAACAGTTATAGAAATATAGAATTGAATATACTACGGAAACCAACACGACGTGCCGATCATAACGGTATACAAATATCAGTGGAACGATTTAGTTATAAAAATTCGAATTTTCTACCAGTGGAAAATGCAAGAAAAACGCTGAAAAATAAGATCGACGGAGCCAAAGATGTCCGAATTTGGAAAAACGACAAACTGACATCTTGCTCAGAAGATGGTTTAGAATTTTTCTATGTAAAAATATTTAGGTTTCGGAAACATTTATTTTCATCGCTTTTTAACCGATTAAATTGAAGTAAATTTACGCGCGAAATAAACTTTCATATTTTCGGACGAAAATTTACCAATTGCTATGTTTAACTAGACGTATTCCAAATATTAAATTTTTATTTCAAAATTTTATCATTTAAAATTTTACAAAATTTCAACTAATTACGTTATTAAAACAGTTGAAATTTTACGGGTCGTTACACTCTCCCCCACTCAAAACTTTTCGTCCCCGAAAAGGAACGAGGTAGGAGAATAGAAACAACCAGAAAGAAAAACAGATTTGAAATACAAAATAACAATTAATTTAAACCATATAAATTCAAATTTAAATTAATTGATATTCAATAATTGATTCAATCCATTTGATTTCACTAAAATCAATCTCAACTATTTCTAAATTCATTATCTTATTATCCAATTATCTTAAATTTACAATTTCTAAAATCATAAATTAGAATAGTCATTTAATAAAATCATATTTATTCAACAAATTTAATTCTTCTTTATTCCAAATTATTGTTAAATTTATTCTACTTAATATATCTAATCACATATATTTAACCCATATAAATTAATTTAAACCATATAAATTTCGATTTAAATTTATTTATATTCACTAATTGCTTTTAAATTCAAGGTATTTCCCTAAGTTGATCAAATTTCAGTTTATTAATTCAAAACAAATTTATAAATTTTTCAAAACAAAATTTATTTTTCAATTATCGTATTATTCTATTTATCTCTATTAACATTTTATAATTAAAATTTAAGTGTATAACATTTATTATAACCAATCAAATTTTATTTGTAAATTCAATTTATCTTATATATTATCCAATTACATATTCAACTTCTGACTGATTTAGGTAAGTTGTATTAGAATGTAGTTGAACAATATACAAATAAAAATTTTCCCAATTCAATTATTCAAGTTTAAATATTTGTTCCAAATTTTGGTTTTATTTATAATTAAAATCATCCTTTAACAAAATTTAAGAATTAGATTTCCGATTAACTTTAAACAATTTTAGAGATATATATAATATATTTATATCAATCAAATTAAATTTTAAAATAAGATACTTATATATATATAAATCAAATTATACTGAAGAAATTCAAATCAAAATTTTTTTCTCAAACAAAACCGTAGCAAAGCTACAGAATGGTTTCTCCACTTCGAAACTCGAAAATGAATGTCGATGATGCGGCCGTCATCACCGAAATTATTTTCCAGCGACAAAGAGAAGGGCACTGCTTTAAATATTTAAAAATTCTTTGAAAACGGTTTCTATTTGAAAATACCTTCAATAATATACATTTTTAAAAAAAAATTAAAAACCAAAGCTTGAAATCACTGAAAATTAAATTCTCAAATTCTAATTTTTAAATTCATTTAAATTTCTAAATAATTCTATAAACCAACTTTTATAATTCCATTTATTTTTATGTTGGAATAATCAATGATTTACAAAACAAATAGTGAAAATCCAATATTACCCTTTTTGACAACCAATTCAGTTAACAATTCAATTTCAGAAAATTTATACTTTTATAATATAATTTTACAAGATTATTTTATTTACCAAATTTTGAAAACAATATTGTGTTAGTTTGTTCTGTTCAAGTGTTTTGGAAATCCTATCGATAGCGTTGATCAGACGAATCGATCGAAAATCCAAATCAACATCAACAACTCAAACAACACAATATATTTTTAAAACATTTTAAATATAATTTTATAAATACAATTCCTCGCTCGACGATACAAGAATAGATTTCAAAGCAAAGATTGAGATTCAAATTTGATGGACTCAAATCAAAGAGAATTTTGATTCGAAAATAAGTTTGAGACAGAAGATAAGATAATTCGATTACCACAATAGGGAGATGGATGAGTTTATTTAATTCACGGGCAACCTTAACCGGGTCGTCCGTAATTTCAAGAATAAGATCGATGCTGAATTCCGAGGTAAATCAACACTCGATCTTAAGAGATGGAATTCAGGTGCAGCAGGTAATAGATAGCATCGTAAACCGAGGATACAGAAATATCTGGTAAATCGATGCCTATTATAAAGGAGTTTACTCCTTTACGAATCATTCGAAGATTGGCGAGACCGCCGATCTATTATAGATATCATTCAAAATGGAGTTATGGGGTGCTCCAGGATTAAAAGAAGACGAATAGTGAAGGACACGAATGAATTTCGGAACCGAGGGGAACGTTCCAAAATTTAAAGGAATTGAGTCAAAGGAAGAGATTGAAACTCGAATGAGAGTGATTCTGTAAATATATTTACCCTATATGTTAAGTTTTGCCTAGAGCTACCAAAGCTCTGATACCAACTGTAACGACCCGATATTTTGGACCATTCGCATCCATTATAAGTGTATAGGTAGACACTCATGCCGGAGTTGAATTGCTCAAAATACCGCGTTGTTAATTTAAATTTGGCAAAACTGAACATATACAGTAAATAAATAATCACAGATCACAGACACAGAGTATGTAACGACCCGCCTTTTTGGACAGTTTAAATCGACAAATCAAACACACATGTCGATTCTAAACCATTCAAAAGGGCGGATGGTTAATGGGGTTAAATAAGAAAAGAAAGGAAAAGAAAGAACAAAAACAAACTCAGAATCTCGCAGCGGAAGGAACAAGATATAATAATAAAATAACAGTTCATGAAGCTGTTAAATAAATAAATTTGATTATTATTATACATCATAAATCAGAGTTACATACATATCAGAGATAATACAATAATGCAGCGGAAAAATAATATGGTAGTAGAATACAAATGATGTAATACCAAACTCCATCTTCGTCCTCCAGAATAGATCTTCAACCTTATCTGAAATGCTCAGGCTGACCCGAGCGTAATGAAAAGGCAAAACACTCGAGTCAGGACTAAAATATCTCATGTAAGTCAAATCGAATAAGAAAATATGAGTGTGACGGCGTCAGAGATGTTTACGGGTTTTGACATCTCCTATCCAGTGTCAACGTGAGTGCAATAACTTAAGAGATGTTATGGGATTTTCCATCTCTCAAGGATCCGTTAAACTATCTACTATGTAGTACAATACGCTATTATAATATGTCTACATTAAAGTAAAAGTATTAAAATAGCGTTAAGCCATGGCCCATTCCACCCTTAACACAGTTTATATTCCCAAGAGCATATACAAGACCGTAGTTTCCCCAAAACCGGAAGTCACCAGAGGGCAATCCATATACTAAAGGTACAAATCAAAATCGTAGTGGTCGCGCATAAATGGAATACAAGTATGACAAGGCATATGAGGCAATACCCAAGGTAGTGATACTACCGTTCGCCTGATCCGGACTGGTGAGAACGCAACGCCGCAGCGCCCGCAACACCGTGAGACAACACTCCCAAAATCAAGGGTGCGCACCAATCAATCACAAAGTAAAAGAATAGTTTACGAAGAAGTGTGTCCACTTGAGGTAGCTAATCCTCCATTGGCCCGGCACGGCTCCTGTTTTAGTCATTTCCAATTTGACACAAGTGTCAAGGCTATCCATTATCGTTCTCTTTCTTCAGTCATCACGTACATCATTCCAACCACTTCATTCTGGATCATCACTCCGCGTATAGTTATTAAAGTGGTTTTCGGTTTAGATAGAGAGTATATCCATAACCGAATTCTGGTCTCTTTAATAACTTCCGTAATTATTTCACCGATTGGTCGTTTATTTATTTCAAAACCAAATTAATTCAATTTCAATCAGAGTTTGCAAACCAACATTTCATTTATCTTTCTAAATCAATTTCCATAATTTCCGTTTCAAAACTTCCAAATTACCATTTCAAAATCTTATAATTCAATTTCAAATTTTATTTAAAACGATTCGAACATTGATTCAAGTTCGTATATAAGTTTCATTCCGAAATCATTAAATTAATTTAATTTAACATTCAAATCAGTTTAACTTCATTTATCGATTTTATTCAATATTCGTTAAGTTAATTTATCATTCAAACAATTTTTATTTAATTTCCAATTCATTAAATCAATTATTTAAATTTAACTTCATTATATCAAAACTTACAAATTTGAATTAAATTAAATTAAATTCATCAACTCAATTTCTTTAAATTTCAAGTCTTACATTAATTTCAATAAATCACATTTTATTTCTTGTTAAAGAAATTCAATTTCACTTATTTACTTACTTAAATAATTTTCCAAAATTTAATTAATAAAGAAAACTCAATTTCAATTATTTACGAAGTAAATTCACTTATTCAAAAGTTCAATTTCTCTTATTAAAGAATTCAATTCAATTTGATCATTAAATCATTCAATCTTATTTAATTATTAAATAATTCAAAACTTAATTATTAAATAATTTCAAAGTTTAATAATTTCAAACTTAATTATGATTTCAAACTTAATTATTAAATCATTTCAAAGTTTAATAATTTCAAACTTAATTATAATTTCAAACTTAATTATAATCATTTCAAAGTTTAATAATTTCAAACTTAATTATAATTTCAAACTTAATTATTAAATAATTTCAAACTTAATTCAATCATTTCTCAAATTAAACAACATTCTTCCATTGATTACATTGTTAATCTTTTGTTTTAGATTATTAAATATTAACATTTTCCTTTAATAAAAATTCAAATTTCAGCTTCATTTCAAAACTATATCATTTATCCAAATAAAATCTTCGTTTTATTTTTAAATCAAATTATTGACCAACCGGGTTTTATTTAATTTTCTATCCTAGGTCGAAATTCAATTTTGGATATTTATCATTTCAACCCGATTCCAATTCAATTCAAAATCAAAATATAACAAAGGGAACTTGCAGTGTGATAACTGGGATGGTGTCAAAGTAAATAAACAAGCAATAACAACAACCAATATCAATCCAAAAATCAATTCAATAATCCCGAAATAATCGTATTAATTCGCATTGTTATTTGTACGAATTAATATAATTATTTCTAGAATCCACACTATCATTTCATGTAGATTAAAGATTATTACATTACGGTTTTCACTTGTCATTCAATTTACAATTTCATACATCATCAATTTAACAACATACATTCAGTGGTTCAAAGTATAATTAAACAAATCCTACGTGTCAATAAATTTAACAGTTAAAGGGGTCATATTATACAAATGTCATTTAATCAAATTTAACACATATATCAAATCTAACTATCCTACGTCAATTTCAATTTCAAATTATTTATCACTTACATCATTAACAATTTAACGTCCAATATAAACATCAAACAATCAATCATTTAACAACCAAACTGGATTATCATTGCATATATAACAGATAATGGTGTCAGATGTCACAGGTGAACTGATACAGGTAATAACAGTGTAAATATCAAACAGTAGCATATTTCAATTGTCGTTTCAATTGAAATCAAATTTAATAAATAAAAGAACGTTAATCGTGAGTGAGTGCTCACCTTCCGAGGCTAGAGAGAGAACGAAATGAGAAGAGATACGAACCCAAGCACAGATTTCGAAGCAAAGCAATATTGGCAAGAATCGACGACGAACAAGCTGATAGATAGGAAATGATGAAAATGAATTAGAACCATTATGATAAGGATAGATGGTATGAATGAACTTATAAGTAAACCATATATAACAATTTATATATACAAAAAAAAAATCATATTTTTAAATTTAAAACACATATTGAATTAAATATATATATAAACTAATATAGTTTACAAGCGTCTTAAAACTATATATATATAATCAAACGTTTAAAATCAATATTTAGGAACATATAACACTGTAACAATGGAAAATACTGCTTTTATTTTATACCAATAGATCAACTGAAACTATATATACAGATTAGTTGTATAAAACTAATATAACATACGTAGTAAACATAACTAATACATATACAAATAAACATATATCTATTATTGTTACGAAACTGTTTAATACAAACATATGAAACAAAATTATAGGATATAAATTAGGCACAGCTGTAAATACTCACACGTATACTATATCAATAAATTTATAAGCTACACACGTTAAAACCCAATATTAAATAAACAATAAAAAAACAACCCATGCTATAACCAACGAAAAATAAACATATATATATATACTATCCCACCTACTACATACTACATATATCTAATATAATATAAACTGACACGTATATTTATAAACAAGCAAACGAATACAGTAATTTACATTATATCCAAACTTATAACTTTATATATATATATAGCTTAACAAAGTATACATATATACTAACCTATAACAGAACAATATGTGAACGTACAGTTAAGAACATATGCATTAATATATAAACATAAGTATGCGAGTATATTTTCAAACCAACATCCTATATCATATAAAATCAAATATATGTCGGTCGACTAATATGTGCAAATCAATACTTTATGATATATTAAAATTATACGGTAACCTATATTTAATATAATTTATCAAACTCACAGGCTATATAACTGACAAAACATAAACATGTATATATACCTCACTAAAAATCTCTCGGCTAGTGAAGAGCATGCTGCCAGGAAAACGAAGATGAGCAGCGAGTGGCGGTTGACGGCATCGATGATCAAGACGGCTGGAGAAAAAGAAGGTAGTCGGTGGAGGAGCTCGTTTGTTGAGGCCGCGGGATGTGGTTGGACCTGGGATGATGGAGTGACGTGCGTAGAGGGAGGTGGAGGGGACGGAGGAGAGGTGGAGCAGGATGGCCGGAGGTGGTACCAGTGAGGTGCAGGAAGCAGAGGAGCTTGGTGTGGCGGTCGAGATGTGGAACTCGGGTTGGTGGTCAGTTGAGTTCGGTCGGAAATTGATGGCTTTGGCCGGCGATGGCGACATAAGGCGGGTTTTTAATGAGGCGGCACGCGGAGGCTGGTGTGGGATGTGGTGGGTGCTGTCAAAAAGGATGGAGCGGATTCGGTCGGAGGGAGGTTTCGCTGCCGGCGAGTGGACGAGGTGCGCAGGCTGCTTCGGGTTGTGGAGTGGTCGGAGTTGGATGCGGTGAATGGTAACGTTGATGTTGAAGGTGGCGAGCTGCCATGGGGAGAAGGGAGGAAGCTGGGTAAAGGGAATGGGTTTGGTTTTCAAAGAGAACAGGAAGAGCAGGCTATCTCAACTCAAAATGAAAGCTTTAAAAAAAATAAAAATGTCTTAGTTGAACTAACGTGAGAAAATGAAAGGGCACAAGGGTGTATGTTAAATTCAAGGCAATATTAAAGACAGTGGCCTTCAATTCATTAGTTGGAAATGTGAATGGACGAAGGAAAATGAAAAGGTTTGAATGTAGTACCGGAATGACTAGTCTTTACCGTAAATCTCGCAACACAACAGTTATAGAAATATAGAATTGAATATACTACGGAAACCAACACGACGTGCCGATCATAACGGTATACAAATATCAGTGGAACAATTTAGTTATAAAAATTCGAATTTTCTACCAGTGGAAAATGCAAGAAAAACGCTGAAAAATAAGATCGACGGAGCCAAAGATGTCCGAATTTGGAAAAACGACAAACTGACATCTTGCTTCGAAGATGGTTTAGAATTTTTCTATGTAAAAATATTTAGGTTTCAGAAACATTTTATTTTCATCGCTTTTTAACTGATTAAATTGAAGTAAATTTACGCGCGAAATAAACTTTCGTATTTTCGGATGAAAATTTACCAGTTGCTATGTTTAACTAGACGTATTCCAAATATTAAATTTTTATTTCAAAATTTTATCGTTTAAAATTTCACAAAATTTCAACTAATTACGTTATTAAAACAGTTGAAATTTTACGGGTCGTTACATATAATATCACTGAATTTCCTATTAAATGTTTTGGTTAGCGTAAGGTAAAAACTTTTCCATGTTTATTTGTGGGAAGTCTTACGTGATACCTTTGTTTTCAAATGAATTTTCAAAGTTAAGCAACTTTAACCTGTTACTCATACCAGACCCATGTCTGACCCGGAGTTTGTTTCTGTTTTCCTAAACTCTCGGGTACCCAAATTTTTACGGGTAGTCAAGGGATTCAGGTTAGCTTTGACAAATTCTGAAGGAGCAATGGAGCAGGAGGCTTCAGCGTATAGATGTATAGTGGTTCCGCTGTGTTAGTGTTATTCTGTATTTCCGTTGTGTTGTATCTCTGTGATGTCGAGTTGTATTAACTAGACAGGTGTTTATAACTGTCTAGTATGTGTTGTGTAAACTGTGTAACTCTGATGTATACGATATTATGTATTCTCTTATGTGATATATTATATTTTATTCGTTCCGCTGTTGAGATTCTGATGTTGTTTCTTCTTTTTCTCTATCTTTTCTACTTTCTCACCTCTTTCTTTCTTAAAAACGATACGACTTTCTGGCCGTGGGAAGTCGGGTCGTTACAGTGATATTTTCATAAATTGAGATTTTATAAATGAGATTAGTTTTATAAACAAATGAAACTCAAAGGAGTTTATAAATTTATAAACGATGTTTATGAATAAGGGGAAATGATATAAGTTGATAAATTGGGAATATAAATTCACAGTGTGGATTTATATCGAGAAATGGAAATCAGTCTTGGAAAAAATAGTGGATTAAATTTTTGAAATATGAGAATGGTTGTGGAATTGAAATATAGTCGATGTGATAAGAATCGAGAGAGATTTTTAAACTGAAATTTGTAATATTGGATTTTAAAAATAGATTTTTTTTGAGAAACTAAAATTGTTTTAAAATGGGATTTTTATTTATTAAGTTGTATAGTTAAAGCTATTTTGTATTGAAATATTTTGAAAAGTGGATTATGCAAATATTCAATATTTATTGAAATGAACTCACATTTTTTTAATAAGCTTTGTAAATCGATTAGTTTTATTTAAAAATGAAGTAGAAATGAGTTATCAATGTTTATGTAAAGTGTTTTAATATTTTAAATAATTACTTAAACATGTTTAAAAAAATAAAAAATTATTATTCTTTAAAAATACATATTATATATATAGAGTTTTGAAATGATTATAATTTATTTATAAATCCACTCGAGATTTTTGAATGGTGTTTATTTAACGGATATGATTTTTATAAGCGGAATCTTGTAATGGAAATTCTGGAAACTTAAGTAACTTCCACAAAGTTAAAACCAAAAACTTCGAAAATGAATTATAATTCATAAAAGAAGCTAGAAATGGGTAGTTGGAATTATAGACAAGTGAAATCGATTTTGGAAATTTTAAAGGAAATTAATTAATGAATTCTGGAAACTTATAGAATCCATTATAAATGAGAGAAGGAATTTACAAGTAAATTGTAAAGGATTTAAGAAGTACGAAATAGAATGGAATATTTCCTAAGTATTGGAAATAAAATGATTTGGAAAATATACCTATAAATATTCCCAAATTATTGAATGGAAGGAGTTGAAATATTTTAACTATGAGACTATTATCATAGAAATATATTTAAAGTGTTGAAATAGAAATGGAATTGAAAAAATATTTTTCTAAGTATTGATATTATTCGAAAATATCTTGTTATGGATATAAATATTTGAATTTGTTTTATAATATTGAAATATTGGAAGAGAGTTGAATATATATCGGTGTAAAGATATTTGAAATGAATGTTTGAAAAGATTTAATAAAATATGGTCTAGTGACTGCTTATGTGTGAAATTTGATAGTTAAATAACCGACTATCAAATTTGGCCAAATACGTTGATCGTTTCGAAGAGACCGGGATCAGATTTGATTATCCGAAAACCACTTCGATCCTATTTGTGCGTTACGAATTGTGATATCGTGAAGATAATGAAGACGGTGATTTTGGAGATTCGGTTTGTTCAGACCCAGAACAACTTGTATGGATGAGTGCTATCATTTTCATCGTAGTTTGGAAGGCAGTGTTAGCATTACAAGTATAAATGTTAATTTAATAGTAAAACGTAGCCTTAACCCTCATCAACCAGGAATGACTAAAATATGGTAGATGCAGTAGAGCTAAGTGGGTCGCACCCAAGTAGGGTATGTTATCACTTTTTTAGATACCTTCAGATATATTATATTATGGATATGGTTGTGCATGGAAAAGAGAGCGCTCGATTAGGGTGGAAACACCCGGGGTGATAACATATTCGGTACTATCCAACAAGGGGTAGGCCGGTCCTGTGTTGGCAGGGATCGTTAGGTATGATTTCGGTACATTTTTCTAGAGTTGTACTGTAGCGGGCGGTACCCAGTAGCCCAGTCGTTATATGGAATCCCATATCCACTACGAGCCTGTACAGTTTTGATTATGCCCAACTATGCTGAAACGTGAGATGCAAGCATTTCAGCTATTTTTTAGTTTATTTCTATAGACACTATTATAATATTAGATGATTTTGATATAAAATGTTTTGGTTATCGTAACATAAAAACCCGTCATGTTTATGTGTGACGTGGTCTTATGAGATACCTTTGTTTTCAAAAGGATTTTGGTAACAGTAATAAAATTCAAATTGAGTGTGTTTTCTCACACTGGTTTTCCAGATTGACTTGGGTGTTATTTTATTATAATGCTCGGGTCAGACCGAGTATTACAGATTCAGGTTAGATTGCAATGGAGCTTAAGAGGCGAGCTGGAGGAGACTCAGGTGTATTCCACGTACTTGATTACATTCCGCTGTGTGCATTAAACTGAACGTTCGGTATTTTTAAGGACATGTTATTATAACTATCCATATTGATTGTTGATTGTTGTACTCTGATGATGGTATGTATATTAACAATTACAGTTTCTTGTATAAAATTATGTTATAATATATTATATATTGTTCCGCTGCGATTTTGAGATTTTTTGTTGTTCTTTATATTTTCTTCTATCTTTTCTTCTTCATCCCTAATGATTAGTATTTCTGTTCAATTTGAGTTGGACACGTGTGATCTATTGTCGACTCAAAGGGTATGGAGGTACGGGTCATTACACAGTGCATGGTGGTGCATGTTTCCATGTATATGAGGCGAGAATTTAGCGTTTGGGGAAGAGGTTCCTGTAGCTTGTGGGTTTGGTTGTTGCAAGTGGGCTTGGCCCATTCGAGTTTTGGTGAGAATATATAAAACATTTATTTGTTTAATTTTTAACTAAATGTGTGTTAAATTTAAATTGCCATATCTCATTCATTTTAAATCTATTTAACTTGCATATTTTTCCTTTAGTTTTGTATTGACGAGCACAACATTATGGTATAACTTGTTGATAGTTTTAGTGAAGTATAAAGTAATGATAAATAAATAGTGGTAAATTTAATTACGTTGATTTGAATTATAACATGGTTAAATTAGTTATACTTCCTTTCTAATATCTATTTAGCAGAAAAATACATCATTCTATTATAATTTAATTGGATATATTATTTTGAACATCTATTGACCAGAATAAATCCCCGTTCTGTGCATGGAAAGTAAAATGATGGTTTTTGAAGTTAATTAAGATAAGAATTAATTAATATTAAAAAAATGATGTGTTAACTATTGATTGTTAATTATTGAGTGCCAAAAGCTTGATGGCCTGGCCATTTTAGTTGTGATTATGATATGTTGCAAAAGTTGTATTGTTTTTACAATGAAAGCGGTGATAACAATAGTTAAGTGTATACTAGCCTTAGGCCTCGTAATAGTATTTTGAAATATCAGTATTAGTTATTTTTAACTTAAAAATGGTTTTGATTGAAGGATGATTTTAAATGTGACTATGGAATTTTCGATGACCTTTTGTTTAGAAATGTTTTTGAATTTCTCTATTTTTACTTCAACTCTTTTTCTAGTCTAATCTAACATATATTGAAATGATTTAAAAGTATTTTTTGGATGTATTTATAGCATAGAAAAGTTAATATAATGTTTTTTGTAAAGAAAAGGAGTTTCTCTCTTATAGTAAAGTGACTCTGTATTAAAGAAGATGGAAATATTTTGAAATTTTTTTGTGAAACACATTGTCTAAAATGTTTTATAAAAGAATAGATTTATAAACGGAATTTTATAAATAAAAGAATAGATTTATAGATGATATTTTATAGAAGGAGTTTTACAAATAATTTTAAAGTTTATAAAAATAATTTATAAATAATTTTGGAGATTTATAAAATTATTTTTATGAATAATTTTAGAGATTTATAAAGGAAGTTTTATAGATTAATTTTGGAGATTTAAAAAAGAAGTTTTATAAATAATTTTTAAGATTTATATATTGAGTTTTATAAATAATTTTATGGATTTATAAAGGAAGTTTTATTAATTAATTAGAGATTTATAAAAGGAGTTTTATAAGTAATTTTGGAGATTTATAAAAGGAGTTTATAAAATTTATTTATAAAAAGAAATTTTATAAATAAAAAAAAGTTTTTTAGGTTTATAATAAACAATGACTTTAGATAACAATTATTTTAACCCAAAAAAGTATGATTTTAAAAGTGTAGTGTTTTGTGAATATACTTATACCATTGAGATAAGTATATGGTTACATTTTCTAAGTAGTGAAAGTGTATTGTTTTGTGAATATACTTATACCGACGAGATAAGTATATGGATGTTTTTCCAAGTATTGGAAGAATATAAATGAAGAGTGCATGAGGAGTATACTTATGTATATCTTTGTAAAAGTATTTTGATATAAATATTTATAAAATGGTTTTAATTAATGAAATGATTAATTAAAGAGGCTTATGTGTCTAGTCGTGCTTGGTTTCTTGTGAAATCAAACCTCTAATTTGATTGATTATTTATTTGATAGTTAGATAACCAACTATCAAACCTTAACCAAAAATATACTCTGGAAATATCTAGAAGAAACATAGGAATTATGTGGTACAGTTATCTTCGATGATGTTATATTGTACATATAAACTCCTTTTGCTCTTCTAGGACAAATGATAAGGAAATCCATCCATTTAAATGGTTAGGAGGTGATCTTCGCTCTTATGTGTTGTCTATTTATTTCCCACATAACCGGAGTTGATATTATCGATAACTATCGATTGGTTTTTGAGCGCCCAGTAAGTGGGGGAGTGTGCTTATATAAGATGACTCGAAACCGTAATCACTCCAAAATCAAAAACATTTTCTATGCTTTGGAAGAGGTTTGTTATCTATTTTTAGATATGGGGATCCATATGTGATTCAGAGACCAATTGAGGTATGGGAATCCATTTATGGTTTCGAAACCTATTTGAGTGGTGACTCATGTGCTCAAATACAGGACATAGCCTTACTAGTGGAGATGAATAAAACTAGAAGTAAGATGCATAGACTAAAGGTTTTGCTAACCCAAAGGGTGAGGTTAACTCTGTCTTGGAGGTACCTATAATCGTTGTGCATGCAGTAAGCGATGCACTCAGTCTTATTGGTCAGCTATGTATTTTCTATGGTATATCAGCTAGGGATGTACGATGCTTCAGAAGGATATCCATGGTCCTTGTGCAGAAGACCGTCCCAAAGGTTCTGAGGGCCCATTCATGAATACACAATTAGCGAACACACCTTAGCAGTTTGATTTGTATACCCGTTATTGCTGTATTGTACACTCATTCAAAATACAGCTATTTCTTATGCATTTTCAAATGTAAACATTAGTATAATATCATTGGAATTCCTATAAAAATGGTTTGGTTATCGTAAGGTAAAAACTTGTTTGTGTTTATGTGAGGTGTGGTCTTATGAGATACCTTTATTTTTGAAAGGTTTTATAATGGTAAAATCCATATGATTTGCGTTTCTCACGCTGGTTCACCAGACCGATCTGGACTTTATTTTCTTATAGTTCTCAGGTCAATCGAAGCATATTTCCAAATTTAATTACAGATGCTCTGCAGCTTTAGAATTTGAGCTAGATGCCTCCAAAATGTATTCACGGATATTTATTTCCGCTGCATTCCTTGTTAGTATTTATCAGCATTTGTAAGGAGAGACTGTTATAACATTTAAAGCCGATGATAAGTTAGTTTTCTTAGATTGTTGTATGTATAAAAACTATCTTTTTGTAAAGATCTATTTTATATTATATATTACTCGTCATGATGTGTGATTTTGTTCTTTCTTTTCTTTCGAGCCAATAATCTATTTATCCAGCACTTGGACGTTCGATCGATGAATAACTGGATGTATTAGTGTCAACTTTTGAGGGTCGCAAAAGGTCGGTCGTTGTACATGGTATCAGAGCATAGGTTGAGCGAACACCTAAGCCTTGATGGGTCTCGTTAGAGTTCGTGTAAGTGACACTTTAAAATGAGTTTGAGTGTGTATATATATACAAGTGCATATTTGTTAGTGCTATAAAATTGTTTTATATTGTGTTGATTGGTTTGTTGACTAGCTTATGTATCTTGGTTGATACACTTGATTAACATTATTGACATGGGTTTCTAAACACTTGAACAAGAAAAACTGACATAGTAATGTTTTTGAAATTGGTAAATGACCTTGAATTATATTTTATATATAAAAGCATAATTTCTAAAAATTTATATAGATTTGTGATATGTTTGTCTGTTAGGAAATGATAATATTCAATTATTATCAGTTATTATTTAATTGGTTGTGTATGGCCAGTTTATGAGCAGTTTTACATTTTCACTACATGGGTAGGGTAGATAGTAATTGTGGGAATATTGAAACGAACACCTTGTGAATTAAGTTTCATAGTTCGATTATTAGACGTTCGATGATAATGCTGGGTTAAAATTTAATTTTAATAAAAGTTGTTTATTTTAATCTAAACAAAGATGTACATTTTTGAAATGTTTTTTAAATATGGTTTATAAATAAAAGGATTTAAAATTGAGAATTTGAGAGCCTAATTCTTGGTATTTTGAAAATTGTTTTTTAAGTTTTGGGAATAATAATAATAGTACTATTTGAATCTATTTATGAATAGAAATATTTTAAAAGAATTTTAAAGGAGATAGAAAGCACTGAACTCACTTATATTGATGGAAAATAATTCTAGTGGATGATTGCAGCATCATCGACATTCATTTTTGTGTTGCTAAGTGGGGAATGCTACCATAGTAATTTGCTATAGAGTTGTTTTGGTAAAACAAATCTTATTTTAAATTCCAAAAGTATGATTTGATATATAAAAGAAGATATGTATATAATATTTCAAAATGATTTGAAATAAAACTTGATGTGTAATTCTTAAGTTTTCTATTAAGTTATTTTATGAGTGCATGTATCATATGCAGTAGGGTGGTTTGATTTGTCCATCTCGCTATGACATGTTGTTTGGTATTTTTCATTTGTCGAACTAAGATGGAATTTTTACAATTTTGGATAGTCGAAAACTTCTAAATTAGTTGAGAATTTGAAGCCAATTGTTTCAAATAAAATAAAAGTAGAGTTTTGTAACTCTAGAATGGAAAGATAGTAAGTTAAAGTAGTTTTGAATTTGTTGAATATCCTGGTTAAGTAAAAAATGATATTTTATATATACTCTCGGGATATAGTAGGGTATTGTACAAGCTCAAACTTAAGTTAAGTTTTTGTGAGATATTTTCGTAAATGAATTTTTGAAGTAAAAACAAAATTAAAATAAGTAAGAACTAATAAGAATAAGTATGTAATTTGTACGTAGATCATTTCTTCGCATGATTCTTGATCCAAGATTCGAGTACATGACTTTGAAGTGATTCATACCACCCCGAATAAGGATTTATCGCTCGATTCTTGATGGCAAACACTTGGTGAGTGTTCTTGATATGTTCCTAATGTTTTTTATCTTAGTACATGGCTATGTAAGGAAAATGGAGGTTTCTGATTAAGAAGCCTCATTGGTGTCCGCACTAAGGAAGTCTGGTAAGTGATACTAGTCCAAAATAGAAGTTTATGTATTCGAGTTAGTGATCGAATCATATAGTGTACAGATGAACTATATACATCGTACGGGCTTATGGAAAATGTTAAGTATTTGTATAGGCTTATTTCTTTCTTCGATTGATAGTGATGAAATTTCGAGAACGAAATTCTTTTAAGGGAGGAGAATGTAATGACTCGGAATTTTTAAAGTTTCGAATGAGAATATTTAATTTATTCAAATATTAAAATTAGATTCGAATATTATGAATAATAGGAAAATCGATTGTTAATAAAATGACTTGATTATTAATGATGTATTTTTTAATGAATTTATAGGATATTTTCATAAGTTTTAATTTGGAAAATATTTCAATTTTAGTTTACATATTTTACAACAAACGTTGGTTTTCTGAAATTTCATAGAATAAGATAACCAGTGTATATTGTTGTTGTTTTGTGATCATGTCGTGTTTTTGCGAGTGATCATATTTATATTCCTGTCATTCGTGGTCCATATGCGGATGGGATATTATGTAGCGGATTAGAGCTAAGCTTTCATTTCATAAAAAAATTCAAATCAAATCCTAAATTTTTTTGCAAGAAGCCATAATTTGATTTTCTTTTTGATGTGAAGGGATCCTTGACTTTTCAATTAATTAGCTTGGAAGGTTGCCTTGATTTATACACCCTTTCACCTCATTTTCATTTCACTTTATTTCTTCTCGCTTCACTTCACTCCTCTTTCTCTTATTTTCTTTTTCTTGGTTTGTATATGAAAAATCAACTTCCCTCGGGTTTGAAAAATCAACATCTCACAAACCATCCTCTTTAAGGTAAAACTCTCAACTGAAAAGTTGTAGAGCATGAACTGTAGTATTCTATAGATATAGGCACTTAGGGTATTGTCAAGAAGGAAGCCGTGGCGAATTCATGTCCATCGATGGTTCAGATGTTGTCAAAATCCGACTAAAACAAAATGGAGAATGGAGGGCATAGTTGCTTTCATCTCCTCGAGCTATGATTTGAGGTGGTGTTCATAGGCGATGAATTGGTCGGAGTTGGTGATGAGGGGTGATGAACCCTTTTACGGACATAAATTATTTGCTGATGTTGCAGTCGATGAGAGGAGTAATGGCCGGTGTCGTGATGAAGCTTTGATGAAGGCACAACTTTTTCATGTTAGTGGAAACTGCTCCGGTGGTTAGAGGCGATAGGTGGAGCTTGATCTAGGGTTTTGTTATTCTTTGTTATTGGGTTCGACTTGTAAACTTTGGTGGCGATTAGGGCCATCAATTTGGAAAAGGAAGCGATGGGGTGTGCTTTGGTCGGAGGGAAGTTGAACAGTTGGGTCTTGCTGAATATCAATGGTCGAAGCTGTGGGGTTTGGAGGAGAGAGGATCGATTTGGTTTTACTGGAATGTGATTTTTTATTTGGGCATGAGTATGGTCGAATTTCGATGGTGATGGTCGGAGTGTGTGGCATGGGTGCTGGCGTGTCGAGCTCATGAAGAGGCGTTTGTGGCTAGTCGTCATTTGATGAACAGTGGAGGGCTTCGTGGTGATAGTGCACGGTGGTGCATGTTTCCGTGCATAGGAGGAGAGAATTTAGATTTTAGGGGCCAAGGTTCCTGCAGCTTATGGGTCTGGTTGTTGCAAGTGGGCTTGGCCCATCCATGTTTTGGTGAGAAATTATAAAACATTTGTTTGTTTAATTTTTAATTAAATGTGTGTTGAATTTAAATTGCCATATCTCATTCATTTTAAATCCATTTAACCAACGGATTATTACGTTAGACTCGTATTAACGAGTACAACATTATGGTATAACTTGTTGATTGTTTTAGCGAAGTATAAAATAATGGTAAATAAATATTGGTAAATTTAATTACGTTGATTTTAATTATAATGTGGTTAAATTAGTTATACTTCGTTCCTGGTATCTATTTAGTAGAATAAAACACCGTTCTACTATAATTTAATTGAATAGATTATTTTGAACGTCTATTTAGTAGAATAAATCCCATTCTGTGCTTACAAAGTAAAATAATGATTTTTAAAGTTAATTAATATGTGGATTAATTAATATTGGATAAACGATGTGTTAACTATTGATTGTTAATTCTTAAAATTAGACTTCGCTAAAGCTTTTGATTCGGTTGATTGAGATTTTCTTGTTGATATTTTTTATGCTAGAGGCTTTAGTAATAGATGGATTAACTTGATTATGAATTTTCCTAAAACTGGTAACTCTAGTATAATGGTAAATGGCATTTTAAGTAATAAAATTCAATCTAAGAGAGGTCTAAGACAAGGGGACCCTTTATCGCCTCTTCTGTTTAACTTAGCTGCTGATGTTTTTGCTAGGATCATTAAAAGAGCAGTTGATAATGGTTCTCTGGGTAATATTGGTAATGATATATCACGTTATGGTTTATCTGTCCTTCAATTTGCAGATGATACCTTGCTTCTTTCCTCTCATCTTCCTAGACACATTATTACTCTTAAGTTTATTCTATACAGTTTTGAGCTTTTATCGGGTTTAAAAATAAATTTTTACAAAAGTTCAGTTTTAGTTTTAAATGACTTTGAAAATTTTGAAAATTTAGTTGCTAATACATTAAATTGTAAAACTATGAGTTTTCTGTTTGACTATCTTTGTTTTGTTATTAGACCTTCTAAACTTAACATGATGATTGGTTAATAATCATAGATAAAATCAAAAATAGGATCTCTAATTGGAACAGGAGATTTTTTTCTAGAGCTGGTAGACTGGTTTTAATTAATTCTATTTTATCTGCTCTCCCAATTTATTGGATGTCTTTACATCTTTTTCCCGATTTGGTGATAGATAAAATAGATAAAATCAGAAGAGATTACCTATGGAGTGGTGATAATCCAAACAGTTGCATAAAATGTCTTGTGAATTGAGAAACTGTATGTAAATCCAAGAAGGATGGTGGTTTAGGTGTCATTGATTTGCGTAATATGAATTTGTCTCTCCTAGGTTAATGGTTATGGAAGTTCACCACTTGGAAGGAAATTATTTCTAAATATTATTACAATGGTAGTAATAATCTTTATCAAATTAGTCCTTCGGTTTCTCGAAAACAATCATATTTTTGGAAATCCATTTTAAAATGTAATGAGATTTTTATCTTAGGCATTAATATTATCGTTCACTCAGGTAATAATACTTCCTTTTGGCATGACAGTTGGATTTCCGCTACTCCTCCTAGGAATGATTTTAATGAGTTGTATGACATTTGTAACTTTAAATATGCATTTATTTCTGAAGTTTTTGATTCCGAAAACGACCCTCATTGGATATTTAGTTTTAACAGAACTCTACTTGGTTCAACCCTTAGACAGCTTAAGTTGCTTTTTGCTAGATTAAATCTTTATAATATTGACAATGATAATGATCATATTAGTTGGGAATGGGACAACAGTAAGAAATATTCTACTAATTCTTTTTATAGATTTATTAACTTTTCGGGTGTAACTAATAATTTTTTTAACTTTATTTGGAAATCTAACGCTCCTCCAAAATCTAAAATTCACATGTGGCTAATTATGCATGATAAATTAAATACTATAGAATTTTTAAAAAGAAAAAATATTAACATTGATAACAAATGTTATTTTTGTAATATGCATTCTAAGAATATTAATCATATTTACTATGATTGTATGAAAACTTATTTTATTCTTAAGAATATCCTTAATATTTTTGAATTTAATATTAGTACTAGAATTACTGATTGTGTTTTTTATTGGAACACTTTTAGATTTAAGTTCGATAAAGTTAACACATATTTGCTTGATACCTTATTCACTATATCTTGTTGGTACATTTGGTTTGAAAGATTTCAAAGAATTTTTAATAATAATAACATTAATCACTTCAATAAATTGATATTTTTAATTTCATCTTTTTGCTTTAATTGGGTTTCTAATCCTAAATATAAATAAGCTCAAAATAATCTTTTTAAGGATTATCTTAACAAGGTTAGTAACAACATCAATATATTCAAACAAAACAATAATAATTTTAGCACTAATAATATTAGTATTGTTGCCCTTTCTAATTTAAATAATGATCACTTAGTGCATCATTATTTGCTCTCTAATGCAAATTCATAGAGATTTTGTTTTAATTTAGCTATAATTGTTTTAGTTTATAGTTCATTAATTTTATTCAGTATGGATCTTACACTTACTATCTAGAATTATTAATTTTTGTACTAAATTATCTTTGCTTTATTTTATCGCTTTAGATTTTATATACGCATATATGTATATAAATTCTATTTATATACATATATGTGATTCGTACTAATTTTATTCTTAGTTTTGTTATAGGTCTTGGAATAGATAGATTGTGACGCAGCGGATATTCTGAAAATGTCTGTGACGATGAAGAGTAGCAATCGATGGAGTAGAAGATACCGAAATGCCCAAATTCGTTGATCCGAAGATACCGAATTCTAGCTATCTCAAACACGTTGATAGCGCACTATACCATGTTTAAAGATCTACGATTCTCGCATGTTGATCTAGCGCACTAGATTCCGTGAATCGGCTTCTGCGATCGTTGATTCAAGCGCACTTGAATACCGAAAGAGGAGATAGGAGATTACACTCAACTACCAATTTAAATTGAAAGCACAAAGCTAACAAAACACAATTTTATTCAAAAATCAACAACCTTTACAAATGAGACACATGGCCTATTTATAGGCGATACAACTCAACACACCCAAATTCGTACAACCCTTAGGTCGTTTCCGACCTATAACCTTCGACCTAAACAGACGACCTAAAAAAACACAGCCTTGCGACTTAACAAATGGTAATTACAACAACACTTAGGTCGTTTTCGACCTATAAAGACCAGCGACTTAACAAAGCACGACCTAAAAACATCATGACTTAAGAAAATACAACACATTACAACACATCATCTCGATACACGACTTACAACCTAAAATGGACGGCATCTGGTTTGAGCGACCTAAGAATGAACGACATCCCTTCATCAGCGACCTAAAACGAAGCGGCTTCAGAAAACTGCGCGACCTAAGTCTTTGCGACCTAAGTCTTTGCGACTTAATGCCTTGCGAACGACCTATCTTTCTTCATCTTCTCGTGACCTAACTTAGGTCGTAACATATCTCTGCGACCTAAAGTTGGTCTTAACTCGATAGCTCGCGATTCTCCACTAGGTCGCTGGAGCGACTTAAAAGCCTCGTTAGGTCGTACGCGACCTAACACTTCCGTTGCTTCCGCTTTTTCACTGTGCAGCTTCGTTGCCTCTCTAGGTCGCAGCTTCGTTAGGTCGTAACTCGTTAGCGACCTATGGCATAACCCAAGCGTTACATCCTGTTTCTCTTTAGGTCGTACCTCCTCCACGCGACCTATCTGCTCGTTAGGTCGTAGTAACCAGTTAGATTGTATGCGACCTAAAAATAAGTTAGGTCGTTTGCGACTTAAACTTTCACCAAGTTGCACTGCAAACTTAGGTCGTTCGCGACCTATCACCTCCTTAGATCGTACACGACCTAAGACTTTAACCTGGGCTGCATCATCCTCCCCTGGTTGAGAGAAATTCGTCCTCGAATTTGCATCTTCCTCTTCCACCACCAGCTTATCCCCATGATATGGTATGAGATGTTTAACATTAAACACATCAGAAGTATACATATCCTCTGGCAGCCTCAACTTATAAGCGTTTTCATTGATCCGTTTCACGATCGTTACAGGACCAATTTTTCTGGCTTTCAACTTGTTGTAAGTGCCTACTAGAAAACGATCTTTTGTTAGCACAGCATAGACTAAATCTCCTTCATTAAATTCAACATTTCTTCGCTTCAAGTCTGCAGATCGTTTGTATTTCTCATTTTCCTTTTCCAATCGTTCTTGAACGATCCTATGACACTCTGTCAATCCTTCAACAAAATCAGCAGCTCGTTTGACTGTCCTCTTTGGTTGTGGTATGACTGTTAACTCCAACGGTCCCTTTGGTAAACTGGAATATACAATCTGAAATGGGCTGAATCCCGTACTACGGTTCACTGCATGATTATGAGCAAACTCTGCTTGACATAACTTCATATCCCAACTCTTCAGATTATCTTGCACAAGACATCTCAACAAATTTTCCAATGATCTGTTCACAACCTCGGTCTGTCCATCCGTTTGCGGATGATAAGCGCTGCTAAAGTTCAACTTCGTTCCCACCATCCTCCATAAACTTAGCCAAAATGACTTAGAAATCTAGTATCCCGATCAGAAACAATGGATTCTGGCAAACCATGAAGTCGGTAGATTTCCTTAAAAAATAACTGTGCAACATGAACAGCATCCGCCGTCTTCTTACAAGCAATAAAATGTGCCATCTTCGAAAATCGATCAACCACCACAAAAATGGAATCATTACCACGCTGCGTTCTTGGTAACCCCAACACAAAGTCCATACTCACATCAACCCAAGGTTTGGTTGGTATAGGTAACAACATATATAATCTAGCATTTGTAGCAGTTCCTTTCGAAACCTGACAGATATGACATCGCTCCACAAACCTTTCAACCTCTTTCCTCATCGATGGCCAAAAGTAAGACTGCGAAATCAACTGTAATGTACGGTCTCTCCCTACATGACCTTCCTCATTTAACTCCTTCACAATCTTCATTCTCAAACTACAATCAGGTACGGACAATCGATTTCCTTTGAATAGAAAACCGTCTACCATCACAAATTCATCCGTCTTTCCCTCCTTGACTTTATCAACGAACTTTGCAAAGTAAGGATCATCGACAAATAATTCCGGCAACAATTCAAAACCTGTCACCTCCACTTTCAGTGTAGTCAACAAATGACTCCTCCTACTCAAAGCATCAGCCACACGATTCGTCACCCCTGACTTGTGTTTGACAACAAAAGTAAACTGTTGCAGATATGCGATCCATGATGCATGTCTCGCTGAAATCTTGTCTTGCCCTTGCAAATGCTTTAACGCTTCATGATCAGTGTATAGAACAAACTCTTTCTGAAATAGATAGTGTCTCCAGTGCTTAATAGCTTGTACAACAGCATAGAATTCCACATCATATGTACTATATCTCATCTTTGCTCCTGACAACTTCTCACTAAAGTATGCAATTGGTCGTCCCATCTGACTCAGCATTCCTCCAATCCCAACCTTTGACGCATCAGTGTGTAGTTCAAACAACAACTGAAAATCTGGTAACACTAGAATTGGTGTAGATATCAACAACTCTTTGATCTTCCCAAAAGCATCCCCTGCTTCCTCTGTCCATGCAAACTGTTTACCCTTCATGCAATCCGTAACAGGTGCCATCACACTACTAAAGTGTGGAATAAACCTCCGATAGAATGAAGCCAACCCGTGAAAACTTCGAACTTCGGTTATCGTCTTGGGTTGTGGCCAATCTCTGATTGCCTCAACTTTACTCTGGTCTACCTGTATTCCTTTCTCCGAAACAACATACCCCAGAAATAAAACACTATGCGTCATGAACACGCATTTCTTTGTAGCAGCATAAAATTGTTCTTGTCGTAATACCATCAACATTTCCCTCAGATGATTCAAATGATCCTCTGGACTTCCACTGTATATCAGAATATCATCACAGTACACCACTACAAATTTTCGATTGAATGGTCTAAAAATTTGATTCATCACTCGCATAAATGTTCTCGGTGCATTTGATAAACTAAATGGCATTACCAACCATTCGTATAGACCCTCCCTGGTTTTAAAAGCAGTCTTCCACTCATCACCTGGTCTGATACGAATTTGATGATATCCGCTCTTCAAATCAATCTTCGAAAAGATAGTAGCTCCGCTCAATTGATCTAGCAAGTCATCCAACCTCAGCATCGGAAATCTGTATCTCACAGTAATCTTATTCAATGCTCGACTGTCAGTGCACATTCGCCATGACCCGTCCTTCTTCGGTACAAGTAATGCTGGTACAACACATGGACTCAAACTCTCCTGGATACGCCCCTGTTCAAGCAATCCTTCCACCTGCCTTCTTAATTCTTCATGTTCCTTCGGACTCATTCGATAATGTGGTCGGTGTGGCAACATGGCTCCCGGAACAAGATCTATCTGATGTTGGATGTCTCTCAGTGGCGGTAATTCCTTTGGTAACTCCTCTGGAAATACATCTTCAACCTCTTTCAATACCGGTTTCACTTCTTCTGGAATCTCAACCTCTTCTTGACTCTCTCGCCCAATTAACAAGAACACTTCAGGCTCCTCTTCAACTTCTTTAACAAACTCCTTCAAAGATAATAAAGTTTTTAGCTCTTCAATCTCTTCCGACTTGCTTTCTCCTTGCTGTCTCTTCTTTGGAACTAAGATAATCTTCGTACCTTCAAACATAAAGCTGTAGCTATTGGTCCGACCGTCATGCTGTACTGCTCGATCATACTGCCATGGTCTTCCCAAAAGTAAGTGACAAACATCCATCTCTACTACATCACACCAGATTTCGTCTTTGTATTTCTTCCCAATAGAGAATGGAACCCGAACACGTCTATCCACTTTCATTTCTCCTCCTTTTCTCAACCATGCTAACTTGTATGGATTTGGATGCTTCTCTGTCTTCAATTTCAACTTTGTTACAGCCTCGGTTGAAATGATATTGTCACAGCTTCCTGCGTCAATCACAAACTTACACACCTTCCCCAGTATAGTGCATGTCGACTGAAAGATATTACTCCTCAACCAACTAGCTTCTTCCTGCTTAGGTGTCAAACATGATCTCCTCAGCATTAGATTACAGCCTTCATCCCCTGACGCAATATCCTGTTCATCCTCCTCAACTGGACTAGCACAATCTCCATCAACATCCTCATCCTCAACTTCTGCAATCATGGTTCTCTTCTTTGGCTTTGGACATTCATTGCTTTTATGACCAACTTCTTGACAATTATAACATTTGAAACTGTTGTTAACCTTTGCTTTCTCAGCCTCCTTCACCAGTGGTTTACTGATAGGTTTAGAAACATTAGAACTTCCACTAACGCCCTTCACTTGATTGTTGGAATTAGTAAACACACCACCCCCTCGTCTACCTTGCTTTTCCCAAGCCAACGCTTTCTGATGTGCTTCCACCACAGATCTTGGATTGAACATATTCACTGTATCCTGAATCTGCATTCGTAACCCTCCAACAAATCTAGTTGTCAGCTGTTCTTCCGTTTCCATAATATTATTTCGAACAATCAGTTGGTAAAATTCATCAGCATAGTCATTAACAGTCTTCGTCCCTTGCCTTAGATTTTGCAACCTCTGGTACATAAGCGATTGATAATTATAAGGTAAGAATGTAGCTCTCATCAGTTTCTTCATCTTCTCCCATGATTCAATCTTCGACTTCCCCATCCGTTCACGAGTAAGTTTAGTTTGCTGCCACCATGCCAAAGCTCTACCCCTCAACCTTGTAGCAACCAACTTCACTCTTCGATGTTCTGGAACTTCCTTGAAGTCAAAAATCTCCTCCACATTAGACAACCAATCAAGAAATTCTTCCGCTACCATTCCTCCTTTAAACTCCGGAATTTCCATCTTCATTCCCGACTCCCAACGTCTATCATCTTCAACATCCCGATATGTATTTCGTACCGGGTCTCGATCTCGATAATGAAAACTTCCTCTATCACCATCTTCATCATAAACAGACATACTTCTATAACGATCTAGACCACCCACATCTCTACGATCCGGCATATCTCTTCTACTCTGTCTTTCTTCTTCATGGTATATTTCATAATCATACTCCTGTGGAGTTCTCCTCTCTTCCTCACTATACTCGTGATGTTCTCTTCTCATTGAAACTGACGATTCTCTTCTGCCTCTACAAGATTGTGGTGATACCCTTCTCGCTTCCGTAACCGATGGCAAAACTCTGTTTCCTCCATGGTTCGAGACTGGCGATCTCCTCCTCCGATTCTGATTCAAGTCATTCACCAACTTCTCTAACTTTCCAATTCCTTCATCAAATTTTTCATTGATACGTTGTTCCATTTGTTCTTCTTCTTCTCTTCGATACAACGCTTCAATGTTTTGATGTCGATTTGCTCTTCTCGGCGGCATTGTCGAAAACTTCACAAACTCAACAATTCAAACTTCAAAAGTTCACAATAACTAGCTTGGTTCGACCTTGAACGACTTAACTTGGTTTGAACGACTTTAACTCGCCCGTTCCTTAACTCGTACGCGACTTAGTGACTCGCGCACTCCTTGTCTCGGCTCAACAATTCAAATTCTTTTGGCGCGCAAATACTTCCACGGCCAAATCAAACACCTTTCGAATTTTGATCCAAAATGAAATGGATCGAAATCTCCCGCTTTGTTGCAATTTTTGATGAACACGATGAACAACCCCTTCTCCAAAAAGTAAGATCCGATCTCCAAACTTCAAAAGTATGCACAACCCAATACTTCAAATTCTCGGTCGTGTCCAATTCTACACTTTGATTCAAATTCTTCAAGATGATTGGCTCCAAGACTCGATTTAGCTATGATTGGCTAAAACAGGCTCTGATACCAAACTGACGCAGCGGATATTCTGAAAATGTATGTGACGATGAAGAGTAGCGATCGATGGAGTAGAAGATACCGAAATGCCCAAATTCGTTGATCCGAAGATACCAAATTCTAGCTATCTCAAACACGTTGATAGCGCACTATACCGTGTTTAAAGATCTACGATTCTTGCACGTTGATCTAGCGCACTAGATTCCGTGAATCGGCTTCTGCGATCGTTGATTCAAGCGCACTTGAATACCGAAAGAGGAGATAGGAGATTACACTCAACTACCAATTTAAATTAAAAGCACAAAGCTAACAAAACACAATTTTATTCAAAAATCAACAACCTTTACAAATGCGACACATGGCCTATTTATAGGCGATACAACTCAACACACCCAAATTCGTACAACCCTTAGGTCGTTTCCGACCTATAACCTTCGACCTAAAAATAGGCGACCTAAACAGACGACCTAAAAAACACAGCCTTGCGACTTAACAAATGGTAATTATAACAACACTTAGGTCATTTCCGACCTATAAAGATCAGCGACTTAACAAAGCACGACCTAAAAACATCACGACTTAAGAAAATACAACACATTACAACACATCATCTCGATACACGACTTACAACCTAAAATGGACGGCATCTGGTTTGAGCGACCTAAGAATGAACGTCATCCCTTCATCAGCGACCTAAAACGAAGCGGCTTCAGAAAACTGCACGACCTAAGTCTTTGCGACCTAAGTCTTCGCGACTTAATGCCTTGCGAACGACCTATCTTTCTTCATCTTCCCGCGACCTAACTTAGGTCGTAACATATCTCTGCGACCTAAAGTTGGTCTTAACTCGATAGCTCGCGATTCTCCACTAGGTCGCTGGAGCAACTTAAAAGCCTCGTTAGGTCGTACGCGACCTAACATTTTCGTTGCTTCCGCTTTTTCACTATGTAGCTTCGTTGCCTCTCTAGGTCGCAGCTTCGTTAGGTCGTAACTCGTTAGCGACCTATGGCATAACCCAAGCGTTACATCCTGTTTCTCTTTAGGTCGTACCTCCTCCACGCGACCTATCTGCTCGTTAGGTCGTAGTAACCAGTTAGATCGTATGCGACCTAAAAACAAGTTAGGTCGTTTGCGACTTAAACTTTCCCAAGTTGCACTGGAAACTTAGGTCGTTCGCGACCTATCACCACCTTAGATCGTACACGACCTAAGACTTCAACCTGGGCTGCATCAGATTGTCAGTGTCTCTTTTCAGGTTTGCAGGGTAGCTAGAGTCTTTTTTCAAGTGCTCAGGATAGCCATTTCCAGGATTGCAGATTGCGTCAGGCGCTTATTTTAGTTATATCGTGTCTTCAGAGTGGCTCAGTGAGGTTTTCAGAGTAGAGTATCTAGATTAGGATCATTTGCGGTCCAATCACAGGGAGTCTTCAGAGTGTATCTTCCTTTCAACATCACCTTCAGTTTTAACCTCTGTGTAGTTGTTTATTCATTCCTCCAGATCCAGTTCCAGATTCATTGCTTATTTTGTGATGTCATCCTGCATTTTCTTTAGTTTTTAGGTACTCCTAACATCTTGATATCAGGGGGTGGCCATGTCAGATCTTGATATCAGGGTGAGATGGATGGTGGCCTTGCTGGAACTCATCTTAGGAGTATTTGATTTTTTTATTATGATATTAGCACTCAGATTTTGTTACCTTCCAAGCATGTTGGCAGCACCTTATTTTAGTGTTATATATAGTTACATGTGTGCTCTCCACTATTTATAGAGGACCACACGATTTTCTCAAAAAAAAACTATTGATTGTTAATTGTTGAGTGCTAGAAGCTTGGTAGCCTAGCCATATTGGTTTTAACTTTGATAGGTTCGCAAAAGTTGAATTCTTTTTAAAATGAAAGCAATGAAAACGTTGGTTAAGTGTATAGCAGCTCTGACCTCCATATAGTATTTTGAAATACCATTGTATTTTTTTGATTTAAAAATGATTTTGATTCGAATGATGGATTTAAATGTGACTTTGGACATTTCGGTGACCTTTTTTAGAATTGGTTTTTGAATACCTCTGTTTTTACTTCAAACCTTGTTGTTAGATTTTTCTAAAATATATGGAAATGTTTTAAAGAATTTTAGGGAAGTATTTATATTACAAAAAATTCAATATAATGTTTACTAGAAAGAAAAGGAGTTTATCTCTTATAATAAAGTGACTCTATTTTAAAGAGGATGGAAATATTTTAAAAATATTTATGAAATAGTTTATTTAAAATGTTTTATAAAAGAACATATTTATAAATGGTATTTTATAAACATAAGAATAGATTTGTAAATGATATTTCATAAAAGGAGTTTTATAAATAATTTTGGAGATTTATGAAGGAAGTTTTATAAATAATTTTGGAGATTTATAGAAGGAGTTTTATAAATAAGATTTGAGATTTTTAAAGGAAGTTTTATAAATTAATTTTAGAGATTTATAAATGGATTTTTTAAAATAATTTTTGAGATTAATAAAAGTAGTTTTATAAATAATTATAAAGATTTATAAATTATTTTATAAATTAATTAAAAAATTTATAAAAGGAGTTTTTAAAATAATTTTGGAGATTTATAAAAGGAGATTATAAAAGTGAATTATAAAAAAAATTTATAAAAAAGAAAGTGGTTCAGGTTTAAAATAAATAATGTCTTCAAATGACATTTGTATTAACCTAAATAAGTATGGTTTTGAAAATATAGTATTTGTGAATATACCTATACCATTGGGATAAGTATATGGTTACTGTAACGACCCACAATTTAACCACTTTAAAATATATTATTTAAAGTACTTTTAAATATAAAATAGGTAAGTTTATATGATTCAGAAAAAATTAGATATGATTTGGAAAGAGAAGTATACACAAAAATAGTAACATTTTCCTATATCGACAAAAGTGACAAAATGCTGATTTCAGAACAGCAAGTTTCAATGGTTAAATAAATTATTTTAATTTATATATGAGTGTTTATAATTTTAAACAACATTATAGAAATTTATTTTTAAATTTGTTTTACATAAATAAATAGTTTAACTAAAACGTCAAAATGTGACCGTAAAACATTTTATCAAAAATCAACGTTTTTCGGTAAAAAGTTGTCGCAACGTTGTCGCACCTTTAATTTCTTATATAGGAACATATATTCAAATAGTATAAGTATTAATTAATTCACTAATCAAGTTTTCTTTTACTAAACATACTTAGAAAATTCTAGAATATAATTAACAAAAAGTAAGCACAAAAAGACAAACATGTCATTTCAAAGCAAAAAAGTAAAACATCAAATCAAACAAACATAATTATTACTTTCTTTACTTAATACTTAAGTGAAAATGACATAAAGTAATGATTTGAAATGTGATGTTAAGTGTTGAAAAAAAATAATTTTACTTTATAAGTAAGGGTATTTTGGTCTCTTTACAAAATATTATTTTAATCCAAAACTTTTCTATAAATAAGGCCACAATCCTTCCACTTTCTTTTACACATTTCTACATCTTCTTCTTCCTTTCTCAAGATTTCTAAAAGCTTCTCTAATGGCTTCTTCTCTTCTCTTTTCCTTACTAATTTTTTCAAAACCATATCAAACAAAGTCAAAATACCACCAAACTTTGCCAAAGACCTTAGAATACCATTAAAACATGGTTTAGCATCTAAGAAGTGAAGAAACGATGGAGTAAGAGGAAAATCAAGAGGAGGCCGAACCAGTTGGAAGGAGAAAAGCAAGTCGTGAAGCTCCAGGGCAAGAAAAAGAGAAGGAAGTGCTGCCGGAATCGATTTGGGAATCTACATAAAAGATTAGTGAAGCCTTGTTGCATATGAATGTTGGTAGGAAGAGTTGGTTAAGTTAAAAGTAAGTACTCAAACCTTAGTTTTATTTTAATAAAACTTAAGTTGATAATACACATGTTAAATTAAAAATTAATGTGTTGAATGTTGGTTGATATTGGATGATAACTTGGTTGATATTATGGTTGATTATATGTTCGTTATATGGATGATAACTTTGTATGATAAATGATAAGAGAAATGGTTAGTAATTTACCATATTTAATTTAGTGAAAATTAAATCCATAATAATATGTGTATGGAGTGATTTAGCCTTTAGATGATTTTAAAAAGATTAAAAATTATATTATAATAATATGATATTATAATATGAAATGAGATCGAATATGAGTTTGAAATATAAAAATATTATTTAAAATGAGTTTAAAATGATTTAGAAATGTTTTATAAACATTTAAAAGTGTTTCCAAGAAGTTTGAAAAGAAATTAAAAAAAACAAGTCAAAACTAAGCGCGTCGCATAACGGTAGTTCGCGATTTCACGCCATAAAAGTTAAATGAGTGTACAAAGTGGAATATAGCTCGGAATTCTTCGAGAAGAATTTTTCGGTCTATTATATCCATAATTTTCCAATGAAGAAAGAAAATCAAGATTTCATTAAGTAGATTTTGAAATATGTCCAAAACAATTTTCTAAAAACATCGCGGTTTTACAATTCGGAATCCAAAAAGGAATTTCTTTATAAATTATATTTTTAAATGATTAAAAATATGAAATAAATTTGACAAATCTACTAAAATGGTTTAAAAGTTATTTGGAATGGAAAATATGAATTTTCAAATATTAATAAGTTGTTTAAAACAAATAAGCTTATATAGTACTCTCCGCAGCACTTTTATGCTGCGAATTCTATAACCTTTTGAATATAAGTTTAAACTTAACAATTTTTTGTAGAATCAATTATGAATATATTTTAAAAGGAAAATTAATAGTTTAAAAGATAATTTGGAATCGTATAATCAATTCCAAAATAAAGCTAATAATTGAGTATGCACAAAACGACTAGTACATTTGTATCGCCTATGAGATCTGAAAAGATAAAACAAGGTGTTTAACTAAGGTTAGGAACGGAGCAACCAGTGCCCTGAACTTACCTGGCCTGTATTTTCTCTTCTTAGGTGAGGGATGGAATAGATCGAAAGGAAAACCCGTATGCTCTAAAAGATCATATTTAAGTTTGTCTAAGATAAAAGGAAAGAAACAAATTCTTTGAATTTATTATAAATGATCTATATATAAGATTTATAAAATTGATATTTTATAAATAAAAGTAATGGAATTATAAAAGTGTTTTATAAATATTAGAAATGGGATTGTAATAAAATTTATATATGGATTTGCAATTGAAATGTTGAAAAGAATTTATAATGGATTTTATAAATAATAAGATTTGAAAGGAATGAATTTGTAAATAAATTTGAAGGCTCAAATTTCCATACCCTTTGAGCCGACAATAAACCACACATGTCCAACTCAAATTGCATGGATAAACGGATCTTTAAGGGGGTGAAAAGGAAAATAAAGACAGAACAAAATCTCACACGAATGGAATAATGCATAACATTGAACAAATATCTTTACAGCAGAAAACTTTTGAAATACATATATCAGAGTCTAACCTAAATTCAGCTTGGACAGTTATAAACATTTTGCCTTACAATTTCTAACAAACATCAAACAACTAAAGCGGATAGTAGAATACGTCCATACGTAGATGAATATCTCCAGCCTCCTCTAGAAACTCCAACCGTCTTCACTAAATCTGAAACTACTCGGATCTTACCCGATATTCTAGAACATCATTAAGAAAAGTAAGTTTAAGAAAAGTCAAAAGTAAACATCAAATCCAAATCACATCAAAATCCAATAAAATAATTACTTTTCTTTACTTAATCTTTAAGTGACTAAGACATAAAGTAAGGATGTGAAAGATGATGTTAAGTATTGAAAAAGTGGAGATTACTTTAGGTTGAAGTAAGGTTAGTTTGGTAATTTGGTAAGAGGTTATTTTGGTAAATTTTACCACTTCTTTCTTTTTCTATAAATACCCACCTCCTTCTTCACTTTCATTCACATTTCTTCTTCTTCTTCTTTTCTCAAGCTTCTTCATCTTTTTCCTCTTCTCTTTAATGGCTTCCAAGCCATAGGAAAAAATTAGAAATAAATAATGTCAAAATATATACAAAATTTTCAGAAGAAATCAATGTTCATTCTCTTCAAATCAAACTCCTCTTTTCTCAATATTTTACCTCTTCTTCTCTCGGTCATAACTTCTTCAAAGTGGAACCTGTTATGATCAAAGCGTGGTTTCGTATGAAAAGCGTGACTTTGAAGAAATTGAGTGTGGCCTCACTAGCCTCACATCTCGGAAGATGATATGGGATACTATGTGGTCTAACAGACACAAATTCGGAATAAGTGAGTACTCAATTTAAAGTTAAATCATCCTTATAACTATTTTAATATATCCATTAAAACCCTTGAATAAATTGTTTGAATGTATGATAACTTGGATGTGAAATTGGATGATTATATGATTGTTTATGTGCTTAATAACTTGTTTGATAAATGATAAGAGAAATGGTTAGTAAGCATAGTTAATTAAATAAGAATTTAAATCCATAGAAATATGTGTATGGAAATTATTTAGCCTCTTAATGATTTGAAAATATCTAAAAAGATTGAAAATGATATTATAATAATATAATATTATAATATGAAATGAAATGAAAAATGAGTTTGAAATGATGAAAATATAGTTTTAAATGAGTTAAAATAGTTTAAATATTGTTTAAAACAAATTTGAAGTGTTTTGAACAAGTTTTGAAGCAATTCACAAAATTGGTCAAAATAGAGCCCGTCGCGTAGTGGCAGTTCGTAAATTTCGACCCGTAACTTCAAATTAACGTACAGAATGATTTATAAGTCGGATTTCTTCGGAAAAAAAATTCTTTGGTTCATAATGATAATAGTTTTCCAACGATGAAATAAAATAAAAATTTCATTAAGTAGATTTTGAAATATGTCCAAAACAATTTTCTTAAAACATTGCGGTTTTATAGTTTGGAATCCAAAAAGGGATTTCTTTAAAAATGATATTTTTAAATGATTAAAAATATGAAATAAATTTGATAAATCTATTAAAATGGTTTAAAAGAGGTTTGGAATGGAAAATATTAATTTTCAAATATTAAAAAGTTGTTTAAATCAAATTAGCTTATATTGCACTTTCCACAGCACTTTTATGCTGTGAATTCTATAACCTTTTGAATATGAGTTTAAACGTAAAGATATTTCCTAGAATCAATTATGAATGTTTTTAAAAGGAAAATTAAGAGTTTAAAAGATAATTTGAAATCTTATAATCAATTACAAATTAAAGCTAATAACTGGGTATGCGGAAACGACTAGTACATTTGCCCCGCTTGTGAGATCTGGGAAGATAAAACAAGGTGTTTAACTAAGGTTAGGGATGGAGCAACCAGTGCCCTGAACTTACATGGTCTATGTTTTCTCTTTTTAGGCGAGGGGTGGAATAGATCGAAAGGAAAGCCCGAATGCTCTAAAATATCATATTTACGTTTTTTTAAGATAAAAGAAAAGAAACAAATTCTTTGAAAGTTAATTAGCCACTTAACATCTTTTTATCGATTATTAGCACAAAGGAACCGAGATCGGATTTTGGTGGTTCCTATCTAAAAAACCGGGATCGGATTTGGGTGACTCCTATCCGAAAATTCCTTCAAACTAAATTTCGAAATAAAATATATTGAAGACAATGATCATTGATGACAAAGATCTTAATGATGTAGGATTACTTGCCATTAGTCCCTGGAGGTGAAATTTACCATATCTAAAGTGGCAGTGGTGCTCTGTTATTAAAATCTTCATTTCCAAGAATATGATTTGAAGTTACGAAGGAAACCTTTGATTAAGATTTAACAAATGATTTGAGAATATTTTCCCTAAGTTAAAAGCTATAACTTGAATATAAGAAATATTTAATTAAGTTTTAATGAATGATTTGGGAATGTTTTCCTAAGTAAAAGATGAAATGATTTGAAATTATTCAAAGATAAAAAGAAAGGTAAATAAACCGAATAATTTGATAAATGAGGCTTACTGATTCCATATACTCATTGAAAAGAAAATGGAATAAATTGAAACGAATATATCTAAGAAAGATATTTTATAAAAGATGAAGTAATTGATTGATGATTGATATCCACTTATGAATTTAACATCTTTTTATCGATAATTGGATTCAAAGGAACCGGGGTTGGATTTGGATAATTCCTATCTGAAAACCACTTCGAACCAATGTATGTTCGAAGTAAAACGTGTTGAAGACAAATGATTTTGAAGATGGGGATCTTCGTGATGTAGGGCTGTTTGCCACTAGTCCCTCGAGGTGAAAATCACCATATCATATGGTGGAAGCAGTGCTCTATTATGAAAATCTCTAATGCAAGGACTTCTCGCTACTAATTAAGTAGGAGAGTACCTTCGGTTTGTCCTGTTCTTGGACAACATGTATGGACGAATGTATGACATTGCATTTCTAAGATCATAATGTTGACTTTTACAAACATACATTTGCCTGGTGGAGGAGAAGGCAACTTCTCTTAGCTTAACACCCTTATTTGAGACGTACGAGCTTAGAGGTTGTATGTTCGTGAAAGTCAATAGTGTTATCAAAGGAATGGCAATGTGGCATTCAAAGTGAAGAATATGTGCTATGTGAAAGGTAATAGTTTACCTTTGGCCTCATCACCCGAAAATGACAAAAACAGGGTAGAAGCAATAAGGCTAAGTGGGTCGCTCCCAATTAGGATATGTCATCATCCTTCTAGATTTACTCTACACATGTCTAAGTATGTGGTGAATGTATGAATTGGGTACCCGTTAATGGTCGGTAACGACCGGGGTGATGACATATTTGGTACTATCTAGCGTGAGGGTTAGGCCGGTCTTGTGTTGGTTTAGGCGTTCAGTATCTGGACCCCAGGTGCATCCCTTTAGAGGTGTAATGTCGGAAGGTAGTCCCTTACCTTGTCATTTGTATGGAATCCATTTTCCAATAAGTGCCTTCGAACTTGATTGTAGAACCTAGTATGCTGGAATTTAATAATGTAACAATTTCGGCTAAGATTAATAAGTTTATTTGCAAATGATTTCAAAGATATGTCATTAGAAATAATATCAAATGTTTTGATATATAAAAGTGATTTAGTTATCATAAGGTAAAAACCAGTCTGTGTTTATGTGTGGGCATGGTCTTATGAGATACTCTTTCTTTTTAAAGGATTTTATTCATAGGTTGATATATGATACTGCCATTTATATTTGAGTTTCTCAAGCTGGTTTATCAAGCCTTATCCAGGTATTTTCAATACTCGAGTCAGATCCGAGTAGTTTCAGGTTTAGTGAAGATGGTTGGAGTTTCCAGAGGAGAGCTGGAGATATTCATTTATGTATACGTATTTTATTATCTGCTTTGCACAGTTGTTTGTTGTTTGTCAGCAATTGTAGGGACAGATGTTTATAACTGTCCAAGTTGAATTTAGGTTAGACTCTGATATATGTATTTCAAAAGTTTTCCGCTGTAAAGGTATTTTTCAATGTTATATATTATTCCATTTGTGTGAGATTATGTTCTGTCTTTATTTTCTTTTTCACCCCTTAAAGATCCGTTTATTCGTGCAATTTGAGTTGGACATATGTGGTTTATTGTCGGCTCAAAAGGTATAGAAATTCGGGCCTTTATATAAGATAAATAATAGAAAATAATTATGAAAACGGTAGTTATAAAAGGAATGAAGATTTAAATTCGAGTAATTTAAAAGAATTATGGTAATCTAAATGAAGTTAATTAATGTAAAAGAATTTATTATATGTTTTTTATATGGATGATAACTTTGTTTGATAAATGATAAGAGAAATGGTTAGTAATTAATCATATTTAATTTAATGAAAATTAAATCCATAATAATATGTGTATGGAGTGATTTAGCCTTTAAATGATTTTAAAAAGATTGAAAATGATATTATAATAATATGATACCAAGATTGAAATATAAAATATTGTTTAAAATGATTTAGAAATGTTTTATAAACATTTAAAAGTGTTTCCAAGAAGTTTGAAAAGAAATTGAAAAAAACAAGCCAAAACTAGGCGCGTCGCATAACAGTAGTTCGTCGCATCCGATTTGTTGTTATCATTTATGATCGACTTTGATGACTTCTTCTTCGGGATTTTTAAGAATATCCATTTTGATGGATTTGTTAGTCCCTGAGGAGTTGGTTTGATGACCACAACCTTAGAATGGATTATAAAATATAAATACTAATATTACAAGTTTAGATATATATGTATATGCAGGATCTAACCATGCAGGTATCAAGAATGAAGACTGTACAGTATAGAGATTCAAGATATAGAGAGAAAGAAGACTCATGAGTATCAAGATTATCAAGAGTTCAAGATTTCAAGGATAAGTTTGTTTTAGTTATGAATATTGTTAAAACTCATAGAAAAGCACTGGCATCTTAGTATCCAATTTATTCGTGGAATGGAATCTACTTCGAGCCCGTTAAAGGGATGGAACCCTAAGTAGGATGGAACCTACGAAAATCTAATGGGACATTGTTTTGTGTCCACTAATTTTATTTCAAAATGATTTTACAAAATTATCTTGTTTTCAAAATGAATTCAAAACTTTCCTTTTAAAAAGATTCAAAACTCTCTATCCTTATTTTAAATAATTTTAGCCTAAAAAACATCTTTAATTTCAAAGTCAAATTACTCCTGATTTTAAACTATCTTTTCAAATGATATATTTAACTTTTAAATATTTATACTTAGATTTAAATATAAAATTATAGTTAAATTATGTATATATTGTTCTTTATATTTACTTATGTATTTCAACTATAGTTAAGTATATTTATAAAGTTTAAAATAATTTTAATATAAGATAGAGGTTATTTTCAAAGAAAATCAAAACACCAAAACTTCCTTTGGGAAGTCGACATGCCCAAGTACCCCATGTCGACATAGTGTCAGTTGGTTTAAAAATTCAAATTTCGAAAGAAATGCCTATTCACCCTCTTCACGAATGGACATGACTGTTGTTCTTCTATTAATAGGGGTCAGTTTCAATGAATTTTCAATCACTTTTTTTTTGGTTTTCACTTCTCTTCTTCTTCCACATTTCTTAATACAAAATCATACCATTACTCTGCCGAAATCAACATCGAATCATACTTGATTACTTCTAGTGTGATTCTCCATCACTATCTCTACAAGGTTCTTAGTGCTATTCAGAGTTATAGACTTTTTGTAATCAATCGAGCGAGAGAAGGTGTGATTGTAGCCCTGGAAACCAATTGGGTGAACTTGTTGCCCCGGAAATCAAGTATCTCTACCCAAAGGATTGTTATTCTGGAGGGTGTATCTCGTAGCCTTGAAATCGAGGGTTGTAATTGTTGAATTGAGTTTGAAAGGAAATCCGTACCTGTGTTGCGGGACTGGATGTAGGGTAACTCCCAATCAGTATAAAATCCGATGTGTTCTTTCCTTTACTGCTTTTACTTTATATTTGCATCTGTGTTTGATTCTGTGTTCATATCTGTGTCTGATTAGTGTATACATTGTTAACAAAGTAAGATAAACTCAAAAAGATTAACAAATTTCTTTAAACACTATTCACCCCCCTCTATTGTTAATTCTAACCTTAAGATCCTTAATCCACATATCTCACATTTGGTATCAGAGCTTTGTTTTCAAAAGTTTCATAATCTGAATTTTGAAAAGTTTTAAAATGGCTATTTTTGAAAAATTTGTTAAAACTAGTTTAGAATTGTTTAAATCGTCATTGTTCCATGACTCTGCATAAGAATGCAAATTCTAGTTGTCTACCTAAATTTTATAATGTGCAGGAAAGATGCTTTATGGGTATTAAGGAATCAATCCACAATGGACAATCTGTGCAGATCAAAAAGAATAAGTGGATACTTGATAGTGGATGCTCTAGACACATGACTGGTGATCCGGATATGCTGAATAATATTATATACAAAGATGGAGGACTGGTTAACTTTGGAGGCAACTCAAAAGGATACGTGATTGGGATCGGCAATGTCGGTAATTCTGAAACTCCTATTATTACTAATGTTTTGCTAGTTAAGAATCTAAAACACAATCTGCTAATTATAAGTCAACTATGTGATAAAGGATATAAATTTAAATTTGAAAAAGATAAATGTTATATTGAAGATAATAACTCAACCATAATATTTGAGGGAACTAGGAAAAAGAATATTTATATTATTAGTATGAAAGTTTCAAAAGATAACCTATGTCTTTTGGCAAATACAAGTGACCCTTGGATTTGGCATAAGAGATTTGGACATTTGAATATCAAACTCTTATCTAGACTGTCAACACATGATCTAGTAAGAGGTCTCCCTAAAATGAATTCTAAAGTAGATAGTTTATGTGATGCATGTCAATTAGGAAAGCTTAGAAAAAGTTCCTTTAAATTAAAAGATATGATTTCAACTTCAAAACCCCTTGAGTTACTTCATCTTGATTTATTTGGTCCATCTCAAATTCAATCAATAAATCATAGTAAACATGTCTTTGTAATTGTAGATGATTATTCTAGATTTACATGGACAATATTTTTGAAACATAAAAGTGATACTTTTGAATGTTTTAAGAACTTTACAAAAAGGATTCAAAATCAATTATCTTTAAAAATTATAACTATTCGTAGTGATCACGGTGGTGAATTTGAAAATGAAAAGTTTGAGGAATTCTGCAATAAGAAGGGAATAACTCACAATTTCTCATTTCCAAGAACTCCACAACAAAACGGAGTAGTTGAGCATAAAAATAGAACGATACAAGAGTGTGCGAGAACTATGCTTTCAGATAGTAATTTACCAAAACACTTTTGGGCAGAAGCTGTTGCTACCGCCTGTTATATTTTGAATAGAATTTTGATTAGACCTTTAACTGATAAGACACCTTATGAACTTCTTCATGGAAAGAAACCTAAGGTATCATACTTCAGAATTTTTGGAAGTAAATGCTTTATTTTAAATACAAAAGATAATTTGGATAAATTTGATCCTAAATTCGACAAAGGAATCTTTATCGGATATTCTAATAGAAGTAAAGCTTATAGAGTTTTTAATTTAAGATCTAACACCATCGAAGAAACAATGCATGTTTTGTTTGATGAAAATTTAAAATATTTTGAAATTACAAATAATGAAGAAGATTTAATTACTCAAAATCAGGAATCAACTGAAATTAATAATGAAATTAATCATCCTAATAAAAGGATTAAACTTTTAAAAGATCATCCTATTGAAAATATAATATGAGATATGCAATCTATTGTTACAACTAGAAATCAACTAAGTAAAATGAGTAATGTAGCATTTATATCATCTATTGAACCCAAAAATCCTAAAGAAGCATCAACTGATGATTCATGGATTTTGGCTATGCAAGAAGAATTAAATTAATTCACTAGAAATGAAGTTTGGGAACTTGTTCCTAGACCTGAAGATAAAACTATAATTGGAACTAAATGGGTCTATAAATATAAAATGAATGAACAAGGTGAGGTTGTTAGAAATAAAGCACGATTAGTCTCCCAAGGTTATTGTCAAGAAGAAGGTATAGATTGTGACGAAACCTTTGCTCCTGTAGCAAGATTAGAAGCCATTAGGATTCTACTTGCTTTCGCAAATCATAATAATTTCAAATAATTTCAAATGGATGTTAAAAGTAAATTTTTAAATGGTTTTGTAAAAGAAGAAGTATATGTTGAACAACCACCACATTTTGAAGATGAAAATTTTCCAAACCATGTGTACAAACTTAAGAAAGCTTTATATGGTCTAAAACAAGCTCCTAGAGCCTGGTATGATAGACTAAGATCTTATTTATTACAATCAAAATTTGAAATTGGTAAAATAGAAAATACTCTTTTTATTAAAAGAAATAAAAATGATATTCAACTAGTTCAAGTTTACTTAGATGATATCATTTTTGGATCAACTAATTTTGAAATGAATAAAGAATTTTCTGAAATAATGACAAAAGAGTTTGAGATGTGTCATATGGGTGAATTAAACTTCTTTCTAGGATTACAAATAAAACAGTTAGATAATGGTATTTTTATTAGTCAAGAAAAATATGCTAAAGAACTAGTCAATAAATTTGGTTTGACTACTGCGAGTGGAAAATCTACTCCCATGGTAACCAATGAATATCTAAGTAAAGAAGATTTCTCGAAAGATGTAGATCAAAAGTTGTATAGAGGAATGATCGGATCATTGCTCTATATCACTGCTAGTAGACCTGATATCATGCATAGTGTATGTCTCTGTGCAAGGTATTAATCTCATCCTAAATAAACTCACTTAAAAGCTGTAAAACGTATCATAAGATATATTAAACACACCTCTGATTATGGCTTATTTTATCCTAAAAATGATTCATTTGATTTAATATCATACTGTGATGCTGACTATGTTGGATGTAAATCATACCAAAAAAGTACAAGTGGAACTTGTCACTTTTTGGGACACTCTCTGATTTCCTGGTTTAGTAAAAAGCAAAATACAGTTTCTCTATCAACAACTGAAGCAATATATTTTTGCTGCTTTGGCATGTTCTCAAGTAATATATATGCAACAAACCTTAAGAGATTTTGGATTAACTATCTCAAAATCGCCAATTTATTGTGATAATACTAGTGCAATAAATTTATCTAAAAATCCTAGTCACCATGCTCGAACTAAACATATTGACATTCGACATCATTTTCTTAGAGATAATATAACTAAAGAAGTAATTACTCTCGAATATATAAACTCTGAGAATCAAATCGCTGATATCTTAACAAAACCATTAAATGAATCTATATTTACTAAATTAAGAAGAGAATTAGTTATTTGTTCTATAACTGAAATATAAAATATAAATAACAAGTATAATTAATAATTAATATTAAAAATCATAGAGTTAAAATATAAGGACCAAGTCGACATCCCCTAGGAAGACATGTCGACATGTAACGTTTCTATTTTTTTAAATTTTCCCACCAAAAATTCAAAAATTTAGTTATATATTCTTCTCTATTTCGAATTCTTATTCATTCTCTCTGTTTTCTCTTCATTTTATATTCTGAAATATATAAAATAATGGCATCTTCCTCTAAATCAAACATAAAATCAACTTTCTCATTCCCCTGCCCTACTTCCGGTCCATTTCAATACACTACTCTCACACGTGTAACTAAATTGGAGGAGTCTATGAAGGATACTCTTCAGATGTTGATTGAAATTCAAGTGACTCAACTTCGTATGGCAAAAGAGCAAGAGAGGCAAGGCAAGATTCTTAGGAATTTACAAAAATTCCTAATGGATAACCAGGTCAACCCTATCTTGATCGATGAAGACTCTTCACTCAATCAAGAACATGAGGTCAGCAACGAAGAAGAAGAAGAACCTATGGAAGAAGCGCACGAGGAGGATGATGACCAAGTAGTATGCGTTGGAGAAGTGTGTTTCGACAAGAATGGGAATCTTGTTGAACAATGTGGAAATTTCTGTTTCCACTATCCAAACTGTTCAATTCATAAATCTCCTATGTTCAGAAACACACATTAGTTTCTTCTCTTTCTTTCCGTTGTTATTTATGAGTTTATGTTTTTCAAACGCAAATGTAAATACAACCATACTCATAATAAATAAACTCATGTTCTTATATGTGTTAGTATTATTGTGAATTCTTAGTTAGGATAGTTAATAGTTTAGGATTATATTTTAGTTAAGTATTGATTATGTATGATAACACTATCATTATAATCACAAGTAATGTAGTCTTAGTTTCAGGGGGAGTTATATAGAGTAATATAGAGTTATCTAGTTTAGAGTTATCTAGTTTAGAGTTAGTTTTTTTTGATGACAAAGGGGGAGAAATATAAAATATGGTAGTTAGGCATAGATTAAGGGGGAGTTATTAGGATAGAAGGAATATTTTATAAACAAAGGTTGTCATCATTAAAAAGGGGGAGATTGTTAGTCCCTGAGGAGTTGGTTTTGATGACAACAACCTTAGAATAGATTATAAAATATAAATACTAACATTACAAGTTTAGATATATATGTATATGCAGGATCTAACCATGTAGGTATCAAGAATAAAGACGGTACAGTATAGAGATTCAAGATATAGAGAGAAAGAAGACTCATAAGTATCAAGATTATCAAGAGTTCAAGATTTCAAGGATAAGTTTGTTTTAGTTAGGAATATGGTTAAAACTCGTAGAAAAGCACTGGCATCTTAATATCCAATTTATTCGTGGAATGGAATCCACTTCGAGCCCGTTAAAGGGATGGAACCCTAAGTAGGATGGAACCTACGAAAATCTAGTGGGACATTGTTTTGTATCCACTAATTTTATTTCAAAATGATTTTACAAAATTATCTTGTTTTCAAAATGATTTCAAAACTTTCCTTTTAAAAAGATTCAAAACTCTCTATCCTGATTTTAAATAATTTTAGCGTAAAAAAACATCTTTAATTTCAAAGTAAAATTACTCCTGATTTTAGACTATCTTTTCAAATAATATATTTAACTTTTAAATTTTTATACTTAGATTTAAATATAAAATTATAGTTAAATTATGTATATATTGTTCTTTATATTTACTTATGTATTTCAACTATAGTTAAATATATTTATAAAGTTTAAAATAATTTTAATATAAGATAGAGGTTATTTTCAAAGAAAATCAAAACACCAAAAATTCCTTTGGGATGTCGACATGCCCAAGTACCCCATGTCGACATAGTGTCAGTTGGTTTAAAAATTCAAATTTCAAAAGAAGTGTCTATTCGCCATAACTCTTCACGAATGGACATGACTGTTGTTCTTCTATAAATAGGGGTCAGTTTCAACGAATTTTCAATCACTTTTTTCTGGTTTTCACTTCTCTTCTTCTTCCACATTTCTTAATACAAAATCATACCATTACTCTGCCGAAATCAACATCGAATCATACTCGATTACTTCTAGTGTGATTCTCCATCACTATCTCTACAAGGTTCTCAGTGCTATTCAGAGTTATAGACTTTCTGTAATCAATCGAGCGAGAGAAGGTGTGATTGTAGCCCTGGAAATCAATTGGGCGAACTTGTTGCCCCGGAAATCAAGTATCTCTACCCAGAGGATTGTTATTCTAGAGGGTGTATCTCGTAGCCTTGAAATCGAGGGTTGTAATTGTTGAATTGAGTTTGAAAGGAAATCCGTACTTGTGTTGCGGGACTTGATGTAGGGTAACTCCGAACCAGTATAAAATCCGGTGTGTTCTTTCCTTTACTGCTTTTACTTTATATTTACATCTGTGTCCGATTAGTTTATACATTGTTAAAAAAGTAAGATAAACTCAAAAAGATTAACAAATTTCTTTAAACACTATTCACCCCCTCTAGTGTTAATTCTAGCCTTAAGATCCTTAATCCGCATTTCTCACAGGATTCGGTATCGATTTCTTTGGATTTGATTCACGTCTTCGAATGTGGATTTTGGTGATTGATTGTTTCTACAATCATTTATGTGATTTGTCACTTTAAAATATAGAGGTTTTCTATACTAGTAGTAAATATTCAAACTCTTTTACAAAGATGGTTTCAACTCTATTTTTAATACAAAGCTCGTTTATAAAACTGTTTTCTAATCTATTAGTATATACAAACCTTTATTTCATTCGTATGAGAAATCTGATTAAACGGCTTAGTAAAACAAGTGGAATGAAACGCTTGCATTTACTTCGTCGATTAATTTTTGGACTTGTTCGATTGATAATCTTGTGACAATTTTCGAGTGGAAATCTATAATTTATTCGGAAATATTTAAGTTAAGCTAGTGGTTATGGGACATGAAGCTAAACTCTTATATTTACTAGCTTAGTGTGGTTCACACTTCTTGAGGATCGATGATGGTCATTTTATGGTTTAGACTAGTGATATGCGATGTCTCTTTGTCCACGTGGGGGACTGTACCCCGATTTATGGAGCTTCGTCTCATTTCTTTTATGGGCTAGCGACCCATGTTCTTTTATGGTGTTCTGTTCATTGGATGTACCGTTATTGTACTACATCGATGTCCCAGCTTTTCGGCTCATTGGACATACCGTTATTGTACTGCGTCGGTGTTCCGAATTAATTGAGTTTCGGTGCATAGGACGTACCGTTATTGTACTGCGTCAATGTAATGGCTCTATGGTTAGCGACCATGGAATAACGTTCCATTTGTGATACATGTGTTGGTGAGTTTTCATGCTACCGTTTGTGATAGGCCTTCCCCCTTTTGTGATTTCTGGATTTCTAGTTGATGACTTCTAGATTTGTGTTTCACCTCTTTTTGTGATTGGCAATGATATATTTTTCAATATTTGTGGTTTGGTGAATAATTTAAAGAATATGACATTCTTTTTTATGTTATGAGATTTTTGAGATATTGTATGATTTTTGTTGTTGTTAAATGTATACTTGTCATAGTATGGCATTATTGCTATCATACGTATTTGTCATATCTCTTATTCTATCTCATTTTATATGATATTTATAGCTAGATTGATCCGTTTATTATTTTATTATTAAATAATACTTGGGTCAGACCGAGGTGTTATAGGTGCTTCTACTTGACTCCTTATTTGGGATCACCTTCTGACTTTTGTCTAACAACATTAGATTGGTAGTTATTGTTGTTATACATTTAGGATAGAGACTCCTTGATGTATACATATTTTTTTGTCTAGCACTTGTATCTATTCTTTTGTGATGTAGTGGATCTAGTTTGACCACTACTTTGATGTACACTTTTATGTGATCTATTCATATCTGTTTTCGCCTTTGTGATATGAATATCTATGACTGATTTTTGTTATGTTTAATTCTATATTTGTTTCTGAAGTCCACCTAGCCACTGTGTGGTAGCTTTGAGTTTGTATTTGATGTGTCGGATTTCCTCTTGAAATGAAATGTAAGTTATACAATTTGACATGTCGGTACTCACACAAAGCAATTACACAGATGGTCGCTCCTCAATAGCCTTATTCTTCATGCTAGTTGACGGCATTACTCCGTAGTGTCCTTGGCTAGCGTGAGTATAGAGGTGGGGCGTCACAGCTTGGTATCAGAGCCAAACTTTGGAACAATGTAGAATAATCTAGCAAGGATCATTGTCCTAAGTCTTCCTTAGGAATCGTGCCATAGAATTTAATTCAAGTCTTCGTACCGTTCTATCCTATTTCTTTTTTTATGATGCCTTATTTTATCAATCAAGTTTGTTTGATATTCATTTTTTGAATAACCTTTTTCCTCTTTTCTTTCTTTCTTAAAGAAGAGAAATGTTTAGACCAGGCTGACCCAGCGCCGGTCAATCCGGTGCTACTCCTAAGGATGGAGTATTTATGTCTGCTCTGCAACTTCTATATCTTGTGAAAAATGCTCAACCTATCGGACCCGTTCCAGAGCCCACTCGTCCTAAATCTGGGTTTGCATGCTTGTGCAGTGATTACACCAACTTGGAAGGAAAACTGTTCAAAGGTTCCGAGAGCGTTATAGAAGTCCAGGCTTGGCTTTGAACATGCGACCGCATCTTTCCTCGCATGAATCTTATTGATCTTCATCGAGTCCAAGTGGCTTCTAGCATGATCCAAGAAAGAGCATTAGATTGGTATAAGCTTTTCGTTTCTGAGATTATCGAAGTGGATCTTATTTGGGAGCAATTCCGGGAAAGATTTGAATTGAAGTTTGTGCCGGAGGATGAAAAAGTAACTTTAGCCCGACGCTTTATTGACCTTATTCAAGGTGAATCTTCTGTGGCAGATTATGTCGCATCTTTTGAATCTCTCTCTAAATATGGGGTCGAATAAATTAATACCCCATTAAAGAAAAATCAGAGGTTCGTCTATGGTTTGAATAAGAAACTCAAGAAGCCTTTACTTCTGAAACTAGAAGATTCTTTTGATCAGCTTATTGATATCTCTCTACGACTTGAAGAGGCCAATAATGAAAGTGATGTAGAAGTTGTGGGTTCCAAACCGAACTTCAACAATAACATGAAGAGGCCTATAAAGTTGAAAGACCCCAATCCCAACAAGAAAGGGAAACAAGAAACTCCGGTAGCAAAGACTCCTACCTCTAGTTGTGGTCAATGCTACAATTGTGGTTCCACGGACCATTATGCTAATAGGTGTCCGAAACTTCTCTTTTGTCGTTATTGCAAAAGTTCGGGTCATCTTTTATCTTCATGTCCCAAACTTCGAAGCAAGAGAGAGGGAAAGTTAAATGTTGTGCAAGCTCCTAGTGACACTTCTCGTGGTCAAGGTATTTCTCCTTCTATCCTTGATGGCATTATTTTGTTTCGTGATTTTCCTATTCGAATTCTTTTGGTATGAGTGAATCTCCTTCTTTTATGTCAAAAGAATTTGTTTATACTTTTTCTTTAAAAAAATTTGGGCTTGATGACTTCACTGAGAATTGCGAATTTGGTTGGTGGATCCGCAACACTCAGTTGCTTTGTGAAAAATGTCGAGATTATTTATGTGATTACTCTTTTCGAGCCGATTTGCATGTTATGCGTTACTTAGGCTTCGAAATTGATTTTTTGGAAAGGATTGGCTTGATCGTTATTAAGCCCACATCCTATGGCTTGAGCGGACTATTTATCTTCGACATTCTCAATCTGTTAAGCAGTTTTTTGTTGTTCTTAATGATTTTGATTTTCAAATTCGGTGGCATCATTTTATTCATTAAACCCACTTGATGAGGAAAGTGTTATTTCTCTCATTAAAGTAGTTTGTGAATTTTCCAGTATATTTGAGCTTGTCTTAGGATTATCACCTAAGCAATCTATTGGGCAGTGCTAAGGTCCTTTCAGCTCGACCTTGCCACCGGTTTTCTTTAGCTACGAGTTGCGGAGGGTAGAATCCACTTATCGCATTCCGCACTCGTTATGATTCTTGTGGGTGGTTCATTATGTCATTCGGTTTGACGAACCTTCTACCATATTTTATCCATTTTGTGAATCGAGTATTCTACGAATATCTTGATTAGTTTATCCTTGTATTTATTGATTATGGATGAAAACAACAAATTAAAATTTGCAAATCTTTTTTAATAAGATATTTATTAGATTGGTAGTTTTTGTTGTTTATACATTTGGGATAGAGACTCCTTGATGTATACATATTTTTTTGTCTAGCACTTGTATCTATTCTTTTGTGATGTAGTGGATCTAGTTTGACCACTACTTTGATGTACACTTTTATGTGATATATTCATATCTATTTCTGCCTTTGTGAAATGGATATCTGTGACTGATTTGTGTTATGTTTAATTCTATATTTGTTTCCGAAGTCCACCTAGCCACTGTGTGGTAGCTTTGAGTTTGTATTTGATGTGTCAGATTTCCTCTTGAAATGAAATGTAAGTTATACTATCTGACATATCGGTACTCGCATAAAGCAATTACACAGATGGTCGCTCCTCAACAGCCTAATTCTTCGTGCTAGTTGACGGCATTACTCCGTAGTGTCCTTGGCTAGCGTGAGTATAGATGTGGGGCGTCACATATGAGCTCAGAGGTTGTATGTTCATGAAAGTCAATAGTGTTTTCTAAGGAATGGCAATGTGGCATTCAAAGTGAAGAAGATGTGGTATGTAAAAAGATAATCATTTACCTCAGGCCTCATCACTCGGAAATGACAGAAACTGGGTAGAAACAGCAAGGCTAAGTGGGTTGCTCCCAATTAGGAGATGTCATCATCCTTCTAGATTTACTCTACCCATGTCTAAGTATGTTGTGAATGTATGAATCAGGTACCCGTTAATGGTCGGTAATGATCGAGGTGATGACATATTCGGTACTATCTAAAATGAGGGGTAGGCCGGTCTTGTGTTGGTTTAGGCGTTCAGTATCTGGACCCTGGGTGCATCCCTCTAGAGGTGTACTGTCGGAAGGTGGTCCCTTACCTTGTCATTTGTATGTAATCCATTCTCCAATAAGTGCCTTCGGATTTGTTTGTAGAGCCAAGTATCCGGAATTTAAAAACGGTAACAATTTCGGCTAAGATTAATAAGTTTATTTGCAAATGTTTTCAAAGATAAGTCATTAGAAATAATATCAAATGTTTTGAAATATAAAAGTGTTTTAGTTATCATATGGTAAAAACCCGTCCGTGTTTATGTGTGGGCATGGTCTTATAAGATACTCTTTCTTTTCAAAGGATTTTATTTCCAAGGCTGATATAAGACATGATCATTTATATTTGAGTTTCTCATGCTAGTTTATCAAGCCTGATCCGGGTATTTTCAATACTCGGGTCAGATCCGAGTAGTTTCAGGTTTAGTAAAGACGGTTGGAGTTTCCAAAGGAGAGCCAGAGATATTCATCTACGTATGGACGTATTCTATTATCCGCTTTAGTAGTTCGATGTTTGTCAGCAATTGTAAGGACAGATGTTTATAACTGTCCAAGCTGAATTTAGGTTAGACTTTAATATATGTATTTCAAAAGTTTTCCGATGTAAAGATATTTTTTAAGGGGCATTTCACCAGAAGGACAAACTTTGCAGTCCAATTAGTTTCTAGGACACACATTCAAAGAAATTACTTTCAAGGCCAACGTCAGCAGAATAATTACTTTCAAGGACAAAGTCAACTGTCCAATTACTTTCAAGGACATAATTTCATAGGTTTTTAGGCCCTAGAAACTAATTATTATGCGTTTTGTCCTTGAAAGTAATTATTTCATTTGTGTGTCCTAGACACTAATTCCACTTGCTAAAGAGGCCCTTGTGGCTAATTTCCACTTTTTTTAATGTTATATATTATTCCATTCGTGTGAGATTCTGTTCTGTCTTTATTTTCTTTTTCACCCCCTTAAAGATCTGTTTATTCGTGCAATTTGAGTTGGACTTGTGTGGTTTATTGTCGGCTCAAAGGGTATGGAAATTCGGGCCTTCACATTTGGTATCAAAGCTGAAGGTTAACCCAGAACCTTGGCTTTGGTGGATTAAAGACTCATAAGAGATAGGGTTAGTAATACCCTAGGATGAGTGACTCATTAGAGATAGGGTTAGTAACACCCTAAAATGAGTTTGAGTGTATTATATATGAGTGCGTATTTGTTAGTGACTAATAAATTGTTGTGTGTTGATTTATCTATTGAGTGATTTATGGATTCTGATCGATGCGCTTGATCACCGTTATCGATGAGGGTTCCTAGACATTTAAACATGGCGAACCGACACACTGATTTTGAAAAAAATGGGTAAATGAAATAATTTTACTTAGGATTATATTTTGAATATAAAGTATATATTTTGAAAAGTTGTATAGTTAGAAATCAGGATTAGTGAAATTTTGATATAAACATCTTGTGATTAGAATTTCATAGTTTGACTATAAGATGTTTCATAAAGATAATCGATAAGTAAGAAATTTGATAAGGTAATTAAGATCTTTAATACTTATTCCAAAATAATAATTTAAGAAATGATAATGTTAAGTTACTATCATAAATTGATCAACTGTTTGATTTAAAAGTTGAACTACGAATACCTTGTGAATTAAGTTTCACGATTTGACTATAAGGTGTTTGATAATAAGATTTGTTTAAGGAACGAACATATAAGATAAATTTATAAAATGAATTTATAAAATAGGTTTTATAAAGTAGTCTCCAAAGGATTTTGAAAATAGTATTATTTCAAATAAAAAGAGGTATTTTATGATAACTAGTTCGATTGGCTCGAAACTAAACTAAAAATGGGAAAGAGATGTGTTCAGATGGTAAGCGCTTCTCTTAAGTATTACTCTTCTTGTTAAGAGGATATATGATACTATTGATGGTACCTAGTTCCTTGGATTATTTTAGAGTTAGTCGATCTATATAATTTTCTTAAGTTATAGAGATAATGTGAATCATTAATTGATAAATTGATCAGTAATATTTATAAAAATATTTAAACCAAAGATAAATTGGGATTGCTACAATAAAGCGGAATTTCCGACGATTTTGGATAGTTGAAAATTTCCGAATCACACCAAACTCAAAGCTAAGGAATTTATGAGAAGTTTTGGTAAAAGATTATGAAATAATTTGAGTAAATGAAATAAGATAAGGATAATTTATAAATCTAAATTTATAAAGAAGAAAAAAGAGATTTAAGAGTTAAGAGTTTGAGGATTTAAATACGGGTGGTTTTAAAATTTGTTTTTCAAAGTTAGAAAATTAATAATAGTATTAAATAAGAAATAAGTTTTATAACTTATGAATTTAAGATAATAGTAAATTACAACAAAGTTTAAATTTTTTAGAAGGACGGATTTAAGTAAAACCAATTTGAAATTTGGGATTTGTACACTCTTAGGATATAAAGGTATATCATACAAATATAGATTTAAGTCATGAACTGTTAAGTAAAATAATGACTCTTCAAAAAGGTAATGATAACCTGGAAAATGTTTTTGTTCGACGACGGATATAAAAGGGTAAAATAATAACTATTAAGCTACATTTGTTAATCAAATGACAAATATGAGAAGCTAAACCCCTTCAATTTAGGGGTAATGAAGCTCTCTAATTATGTAGCTTCAACTATTGGTTAATTCATGCTCTCTTTTTGTGCTTAATGATGATGATTGAAGTGGTTTAATTGTTGTTTTTGCCTTGAATTTGATAGCCTATATTGTTGACATCAAATAGGCTATGCTTAAACAATCACTAACACTAATTGCCTCTTCATCAAAATATGATTATGGCAAAAGAAAGTGATTTGAAATTAAAATTGGACGGTCTATATTACTAATCAATAGTTAATAGGCCATACTTAAAATAGATTTCATTTTCATTTTCATTGTCAAGTTTCATGAATGATAGTAAGTGGTTTAAGGGGTGTGTCAATGTTTGATGGCTTATGTTGGCTAACTAATAGCACAAATATGCCATACTTATGATAGGCACATCAATTAAAGCACTAATGAGCATAAAAGAGAGATCATGATTTCATATGTGTTGAACTACATGATCTAGAGAGTGGATTTATTCTCTAAATTGTTATTTAACTCTCATATTTGTCATTTGATTAACAAATGTAGCTAGCAACATAAAAGAAAAAAGAAAGGAAAATGAAAGCTAATGGAAAAGAGAAGCTAATTAACAAGAATTAAAACTAAATACTTTGCATGAATGTAAATCTACACTACCAACATTAAAGTAAATGAACAAGGAAAGTAAAATGAACAAGGAATTAAATTGCATAAGAAAAAGAAAGGAAATTACATAAAAATAAAAATGGCTAAGTAGCCATGAAAAGAGAAAGAGAAGAGAGCTTGTCTTTTTATTATGAGCATAAACTAAACTAAAGAGAGACTAAAGGAGAGGAGCAAGTTACATGAAGATATGGGGTATTTATACAAGTGTTAAACCTTAATTCATATTTTGGGGAATGACCAAATTTCCCTTGAGAAAGTGTGGAGGCCAAGTAATCATTAGCTTCTACTAATCATCATTTAAGTGTACATGAAGCCATTAATTCCATAAGCATGTGCATTAGCCTCTAATTTGTACATGAAGAAAGGTTGGTAGGTAGGCTCCTCCATTATCTTCACTTTGAATTATTTCCATCATCATTTGTTTTCTTCACTCTTGTGCATGCATATATCATCATGAATCCACTTGTATATGAATTTAAATTCCTACAAAATAATATAGAAATTTATGCACAAAAATGACCATTTTGCCCTTGGATGAAGAAGAATATGTGACAATTTGAAATAATTTGAATTTTGGTTTAAACAAGTTAAAATACTCGATATGATCATTTATTTAATTTAAATAGATTAAATATGGTGGTAAAAATATGCACATTTATGTGCACATCAGTTTTATTAATGAATATCAGCATTGATTAAGAATTTGGACTTAAGTCTTTAAAATATGATTGATTTACATATGTTATAAGATGAAATAAACTTAACTAATAATTTTTCGAAATGATTCATAAATAATATCATTGTTAACGAAAATATACCGAGTTAAAAGATTATGGGAAAACTTTTTTATAAAGGTAAATTATCTTTTGAATAAAGAAAAATGGTTTCTTTAGAATATTTTTCCTTTAAAAAAAATATTTGGAAGTAAATAACTGATGCAGCCCAGGTTGAAGTCTTAGGTCGTGTACGACCTAAGAAAGTGATAGGTCGCGAACGACCTAAGATTGCAGTGCAACTTGGTGAAAGTTTAAGTCGCAAACGACCTAACTTGTTTTTAGGTCGCATACGACCTAACTGGTTACTACGACCTAACGAGCAGATAGGTCGCGTGGAGGAGGTACGACCTAAAGTGAAACAGGATGCAACGCTTGGGTTATGCCATAGGTCGCCAACGAGTTACGATCTAACGAAGCCACGACCTAGCGAAGTAACAAAGCTGCATAGTGAAAAAACGGAAACAATGGAAGTGTTAGGTCGCGTACGACCTAACGAGGCTTTTAAGTCGCTCCAACGACCTAGTGGAGAATCGCGAGCTATCGAGTTAAGACCAACTTTAGGTCGCAGAGATATGTTACGACCTAAGTTAGGTCGCGAGAAGATGAAGAGAGAGAGGTCGTTCATTATAGGTCGCAAGGCATTAAGCCGTGAAGCCTTAGGTCGCAAAGACTTAGGTCGCACAGTTTCCTGAAGCCGCTTCATTTTAGGTCGCTGATGAAGGAACGCCGTTCATTCTTAAGTCGCTCAAGCCAGTTGTCGTCCATTCTAGGTCGTAAGTCGTGTAACAAGATGATGTGTTGTAATATGTGGTATTTTCTTGAGTCGCTTGTATTTTAGGTCGAGTTGTTTAGGTCGTTGCCGACCTATATGTTGTAAAGTTTTGTGTCGTATGTGCTTAAGTGGTAATATTTTTTAGGTCGCAGGTCGTTCACGACCTAAGTGTTGTGTCGAAATGATGTTCTGTTTTGGGCGTGTTGAGTTGTAGCCTATAAATAGGCATGTGTGGTGACGCAGCGGATAATTCTGGAAATGTGTGATTCGATGGAAGTAGCGATCGATGGATTGAATGATACCGAAATGCCCGAATTCGTTGATCCGAAGATACCGAACTCTAGCTATCTCAAACTCGTTGATAGCGCACTATACCGAGTTTAAAGATCTACGATTCTTCACACGTTGATCTAGCGCACTAGATTCCGTGAATCGTCTTCTACAATCGTTGAATCGTGCGCACTCGATTGACCGAAAGAGGAGATAGGAGATTACACTCAACTACCAATTTAAATTGAAAGCACAAAGCTAACAAAACACAAATTTTATTCAAATTTCAACTTCTTTGCAAAATGACTCAGCTTGCCTATTTATAGGCTACAACACATACAACAGAAAAAAATTGACAACACTTAGGTCTTCTTCGATAGGTCGTGAGCGACCTATAGCTTCTTTGTTAAGTCGTGAGCGACTTATAGTCACCGACCTATCTCTTGATTCGTTAGGTCGCATACGTCCTAACTCTTCACCAATTTGCTCTGCCATTTCACTGCGTAACTCGGTAGGTTTTAGCTTGTTAACTCGCAGGATTTCATTAGCTCAGAGACGACTTACGTTAGGTCGTGAACGACTTATCCCTTCTTCCTTAAGTCGTATGCGACTTAAATCCTTAAGTCGTGTGCGACTTAGACCTTCACTTCTATCCTGAGTTGCATCATCCTCCCCAGGTTGAGAAAAATTCGACCTCGAATTTGTAAATTCTTCCACATCAGCTCGTTCATCCCCATGATATGGTACGAGATGTTTAACATTGAACACATCAGAAGTATACACATCCTCCGGCAGCTTCAACTTATAAGCATTTTCATTAATTCGTTTCACGACTTCTACAGGACCAATTTTTCTGGCTTTCAATTTGTTATAAGCGCCCACTGGAAAACGATCCTTTGTTAACACTGCATAAACCCAATCACCTTCATTAAATTCAACATTTCTTCGCTTCAAGTCTGTAGATCGTTTGTATTTCTCATTTGCCTTTTCCAATCGTTCTTGAACGATCCTATGACACTCTAACAATCCTTCAACAAAATCAGCAGCTCGCTTGACTGTATTCTTTGGTTGTGGTATGACCGTTAAATCCAACGGTCCCTTCGGTAAGCTTGAATATACTATCTAAAATGGACTGAAACCCGTACTACGGTTTACAGCATGATTATGAGCAAATTCTGCTTGACATAACTTCATGTCCCAACTCTTCAGATTATCTTTCACAAGATATCTCAACAAATTTCCCAATGATCTGTTCACAACCTCGGTCTGTCCATCCGTTTGTGGGTGATAAGCGCTGCTAAAGTTCAACTTCGTTCCCACCATCTTCCACAAACTTAGCCAAAAATGACTCAGAAAACGAGTATCCCTGTCCGACACAATAGATTCTGGTAACCCATGAAGTCGATAGATTTCTTTGAAAAATAACTGAGCAACATTCACAGCATCCGCCGTCTTCTTACAAGCTATAAAATATGCCATCTTCAAAAATCGATCAACCACTACATATATAGAATCATTACCACGCTGTGTTCTCGGCAACCCCAACACAAAATCCATACTCACATCAACCCAAGGCTTAGTTGGTACAGGTAACGGCATATATAATCCAACATTTGTAGCAGTTCCTTTCGAAACCTGACAGATATGACATCTTTCAACAAACCTTTCAACCTCTTTCCTCATTGATGGCCAAAAATACGATTGTGAAATCAACTGTAATGTACGGTCTCTCCCTACATGGCTTTCCTCATGTAACTCCTTCATAATCTTCATTCTCAAACAACAATCAGGTATGCACAATCGATTTCCCTTAAATAGAAAACCGTCTACCATCACAAATTCATCCGTCTTTCCCTCCTTGACTTTATCAACGAACTTTACAAAGTAAGGATCTTCGACAAATAATTCCGGCAACACATCAAACCCTGTCACCTCAACTTTCAGTGTAGTTAACAAATGACTCCTCCTACTCAAAGCATCAGCTACACGATTCGTCACCCCTGACTTGTGTTTGACAACAAAAGTAAACTGTTGCAGATATGCAACACATGATGCATGTCTCGCTGAAATTTTGTCTTGCCCTTGCAAATGCTTCAACGCTTCGTGATCAGTGTAAAGAACAAACTCCTTCTGAAATAGATAGTGTCTCCAGTGCTTAACAACTTGTACAACTGCATAAAATTCCACATCATATGTGATGTATCTCATTTTTGCTCCCGACAACTTCTCACTAAAGTATGCAATCGGTCGCCCCATCTGACTCAGCACTCCTCCAATCCCAACCTTCGACGCATCAGTATGTAATTCAAATAACAACTGAAAATCTGGTAACACTAGAATTGGTGCAGATGTCAGCAACTCCTTAATCTTCCCAAAAGCACTCCCTGCTTCCTCTGACCAGGAAAACTGTTTCCCCTTCATACAATCAGTAACCGATGCCATCACACTACTGAAGTGTGGAATGAATCTTCGGTAGAATGAAGCCAACCCATGAAAACTCCTCACTTCTGTTATCGTCTTCGGTTGTGGCCAATTCCTGACTGCCTCAATTTTACTCTGGTCTACCTATATTCCTTCTCTCGAAACAACATAACCCAGAAATAAAACACTATGCGTCATGAACGTGCATTTCTTTGTAGCAGCATAAAACTGTTCCTGTCGTAGTACCATCAATACTTCTCTAAGATGATTCAAATGTTCCTCTGCACTTCCACTATATATCAGAATATCATCAAAGTACACCACCACAAATTTTCCAATAAAAGGTCTAAAAATCTGATTCATCACTCGCATAAATGTACTCGGTGCATTTGATATGCCAAACGGCATAACCAGCCATTCGTATAGACCCTCCCTGGTTTTAAAAGTTGTCTTCCACTCATCACCTGGTCTAATACGAATTTGATGATATCCGCTCTTCAAATCAATCTTTGAAAAGATAGTAGCTCCGCTCAATTGATCTAGCAAATCATCCAACCTCGGCATCGGAAATCTGTATCTCACAGTGATCTTATTCAATGCTCGACTGTCAGTGCACATTCTCCACGTCCCGTCCTTCTTCGGTACTAACAAAGCTGGCACAGCACACGGAATCAAACTTTCCTGTATACGCCCCTGTTCAAGAAATTCTTCCACCTGCCTTCGCAACTCCTCATGTTCCTTCGGACTCATTCGATAATGTGGTCTGTGCGGCAACACTGCTCCCGGAACAAGATCAATTTGATGTTGAATGTCTCTTAGAGGCGGTAACTCCTTTGGTAGCTCCTCTGGAAAGACATCCTCAAGTTCTTTCAATACTGGTTTTACTTTCTCTGGTATTTCCACCACTTCCTGACTCTCCCGTCCGATCAATAGAAATACTTCAGGCTCCTTCTCTACTTCCTTCACAAACTCCTTCAAAGATAACAAAGTTTTAAGCTCTTCAATCTCCTCCAACTTGTTTTCCTCCTGTTGTCGCTTCTTTGGAACTAAAGTAATCTTTGTGTCTTCAAACATGAAACTGTAACTGTTGGTACACCCATCATGTTGCACCGCCCTATCATACTGCCATGGTCTCCCCAACAACAAATGGCATACGTCCATGTCCACAACATCACACCAAATTTCGTCCTTGTATTTCTTCCCAATTGAAAAATTAACACAAGTCCTTCGACTAACTTTCACCTCCCCGCCTTTCCTCAACCAAGCCAACTTGTACGGTTTCGAATGTTTCTCAGTCTTCAATGCTAGCTTCCTCACAGCCTCTGAAGAAATTATATTATCACAACTTCCAGCATCGATAACAAATTTGCAAACTTTCCCCAGAATAGTACATGTCGACTGAAAAATATTGCTCCTCAACCAACTACAATCCTCCTCTTGCTTGGGTGTCAAACAAGACCTCCTCATCATCAGATTACAACCTTCGTCTCCTGACACTTCTTCTTCCTCCTCATCAGGTGGTGAATTGGAACATTCAGCTTCTTCCTCCTCATCCTCAACCTCCGCTATCATAGCTCGCTTCTTCGGCTTTGGACATTCATTGCTTTTATGACCCACTTCTTGGCAATTATAGCACTTAAAACCGTTATTGACTTTTGCCTTCGCACTCTCATTCACAGCTGGTTTTGCAACAGCTTTTGTAACGTTGGAACTTCCACTAACACCCTTTGCTGGATTGTTGGAATTCGTAAACACACCACCTTCTTGTCGTCCCTGTTTCTCCCAAGCCAACGCCTTTTGATGTGCTTTCGCCACAGATCTTGGATCGAACATATTTACCATATCCTGAATCTGCATTCGTAACCCTCCAACAAATCTGGCTATCAACTGTTCTTCCGTCTCCATGATATCGTTCCTTGCAATCAGTTGATAGAATTCATCAGCATAGTTATTCACAGTCTTTGTTCCTTGCCTCAAGTTTTGCAACCTCTGATACATAAGCGATTGATAATTATAAGGTAAGAATGTAGCTCTCATCAGTTTCTTCATCTTCTCCCAGGATTCAATCTTTGACTTCCCCATCCATTCACGAGTAAGTTTAGTTTGCTGCCACCATGCCAAAGCTCTACCCCTCAACCTTGTAGCAACCAACTTCACCCTACGATGTTCTGGAACTTCCTTGAAGTCAAAAATCTCCTTGACATTAGATAACCAATCAAGAAATTCTTCTGCTACCATTCCTTCTTTAAACTCCGGAATTTCCATCTGCATCCCTGAGTCCCAACGTCGATCATCCTCTACATCCCGATATGCATTCCGTACTGGGTCTCGATCTCGACAATGAAAACTTCCTCTATCGCCATCTTCATCATAAACAGACGTACTTCTATAACGATCTCGACCACCCATATCTCTACGATCTCGCATATCTCTTCTACTCTGCCTTTCTTCATCACGGTATGGTTCAAATTCATATTCCCGTGGCGTTCTCCTTTCTTCATCTCTATAATCGTGATGTTCTCTTCTCATTGAAACTGACGATTCTCTTCTTCCTCGATAAGATTGCGGTGATACCCTCCTCGCTTCCGTAACCGATGGCGAAACTAGGTTTCCTCCATGGTTCGAGACTGGCGATCTCCTCCTTTGATTTTGATTCAAATCATTCATCAGCTTCTCTAGCTTCCTAATACCTTCATCAAATTTTTCATTGATGCGTTGTTCCATTTGCTCTGCTTCTTCTCTCCTATACAACGCTTCAACGTTTTGATGACGATTTGCTCTTCTCGATGGCATTGTCAAATTCCACAAATACTTTGACAAATTCAAACTTCAAATTTCAAACTTCAAAAATTGAACAAGGCTTAGCTCGTTCAGCTTGAACGACCTATCTCCGCTTGGTACTGAAAGAACATGACCTAACTTGGCCCGCGTATCTCCACTAGCTCGCACAACCACATCACGACTCAAACTCCTTAGCGCGCAATCTTCTTCCCGCGCACAATTCAAACAACTTTCACACTTCGATCCAAATGGCTATGGATCAAAAACTTCAATCTTGTTGCAATTTGGCGATGAACTCAATGAACACAACTTCTCCCAAAAGATATAGATCCGATCTCCAAACTTCACAAGTATGCACGACTCAATTCTACAAACTCTCGGTTTAACTCGGCCTTGAATGTTATAGCTCGGCTTGACTTGATTTCTTCAATCTTCTTCAAAGAATTTGTCCCAAATCTCGATTTAGCTATGATTGGCTAAACAAGCTCTGATACCAAACTGACGCAGCGGATAATTCTGGAAATGTGTGATTCGATGGAAGTAGCAATCGATGGATTGAATGATACCGAAATGCCCGAATTCGTTGATCCGAAGATACCGAACTCTAGCTATCTCAAACTCATTGATAGCGCACTATACCGAGTTTAAAGATCTACGATTCTTCACACGTTGATCTAGCGCACTAGATTCCGTGAATCGGCTTCTATAATCGTTGAATCGAGCGCACTCGATTGACCGAAAGAGGAGATAGGAGATTACACTCAACTACCAATTTAAATTGAAAGCACAAAGCTAACAAAACACAAATTTTATTCAAATTTCAACTTCTTTACAAAATGACTCAACTTGCCTATTTATAGGCTACAACACATACAACAGAAAAAAATTGACAACACTTAGGTCTTCTTCGATAGGTCGTGAGCGACCTATAGCTTCTTTGTTAAGTCGTGAGCGACTTATAGTCACCGACCTATCTCTTGATTCGTTAGGTCGCATACGTCCTAACTCTTCACCAATTTGCTCTGCCTTTTCACTGCATAACTCGGTAGGTTTTAGCTTGTTACCTCGCAGGATTTCATTAGCTCGGAGACGACTTACGTTAGGTCGTGAATGACTTATCCCTTCTTCCTTAAGTCGTATGCGACTTAAATCCTTAAGTCGTGTGCGACTTAGACCTTCACTTCTATCCTGAGCTGCATCATGTGGTCATTTGTAATAGTTTAGTTGATTTGAATAAAATTTGTGTTTTGTTAGCTTTGTGCTTTCAATTTAAATTGGTAGTTGAGTGTAATCTCCTATCTCCTCTTTCGGTATTCAAGTGCGCTTGAATCAACGATCGCAGAAGCCGATTCACGGAATCTAGTGCGCTAGATCAACGTGCAAGAATCGTAGATCTTTAAACACGGTATAGTGCGCTATCAACGTGTTTAGGATAGCTTAAATTCGGTATCTTCGGATCAACGAATTTGGCATTTCGGTATCTTTCACTTCATCGATCGCTACTCTTCACCGTTTCATACATTTTCTGAATATCCGCTACGTCAGTTTGGTATCAGAGCTTGTTTTAGCCAATCATAGCTAAATCGAGTCTTGGAGCCAATCATCTTGAAGGTTTGAAGTTCGGATCTATCTCGTTTGGAGAAGTTGTTCATCATGTTCATTGCAATTTGCAACAAGAGGGGAGATTTCGATCCATATCGTTTTGGATCTAAGTGCGAAAGGTGTTTGAATTTGAGAGGAAGTTTTATGCGCCAAGTTTGACGAAGAGCCGAGCTAAGAAAGTTACGCCGTGCATCATTTGGTATCATTTTGAAAGTTCAAGCCGAGAATTGAAGTGTTTGTGTAATTTCAAAACATGCCGCCGAGAAGAGCTAACCGTCACCAAAATGTTGAAGATTTGTACAAGAGAGAAGATGCCGAGCAAATGGAACAACGCATAAGTGACAAATTCAATGAGAAGTTGGATGAAGGCATTGGGAGGTTAGAGAAATTGATGATGGATATGAACCAAGGTCAAAGGAGAAGGTCGCCAATCTCAAACCATGGAGGAAACCGAGTTTCGCCATCGGTTACGGAAGCGAGAAGGGTGTCGCCACAATCTGATCGAGGGAGAAGAGAATCATCATTTTGGATGAGAAGAGATCACCATGAATTTCGAGAAGAAGGAAGAAGAACTCAACGTGAGTTTGAGTATGAGCCATATCATGATGACGAACGATATAGTAGAAGAGACATACGTGATCGAAGAGATGTTAATGGTCAAGATCGATATCGAAGTACACGTGATTATGATGAAGAGAGTGATAGAAGTAATATTAATTATCGAGATCGAGACCAAGGACATAATGTATATCGGGATGTAGAGGATGATCGACGTTGGGAGTCAGGGATGAAGATGGAAATTCCGGAGTTCAAAGGAGGAATGGTAGCGGAAGAATTTCTTGATTGGTTATCTAATGTGGAGGAGATTTTTGACTTCAAAGAAGTTCCAGAGCATCGAAGAGTGAAGTTGGTTGCTACAAGGTTGACGGGTAGAGCTTTGGCGTAGTGGCAGCAAACTAAACTTACTCGTGAACGGATATGGAAGTCAAAGATTGAATCATGGGAGAAGATGAAGAAACTAATGAGAGATACATTCTTACCTTATAATTATCAATCTCTTATGTATCAGAGGCTACAAAACTTGAGGCAAGGGACGAAGACAATTAATGACTATGCTGATGAATTTTACCAACTGATTGCTCGAAATGATATTATGGAGACGGAGGAACAGCTGACAGCTAGATTTGTTGGAGGGTTACGAATGCAGATTCAGGATATGGTAATATGTTCGATCCAAGATCTGTGGCGGAAGCACACCAAAAGGCGTTGGCTTGGGAGAAGCAAGGTAGACGAGGAGGTGGTGTGTTTACTAATTCCAACAATCAAATGAAGGGTGTTAGTGGGAGTTCTAATGTTTCTAAACCTATCAGTAAGCCAGTGGTGAAGGAGGCTGAGAAGGCAAAGGTTAACAATGGTTTTAAATGTTACAATTGTCAGGAGTTGGTTCATAAAAGCAATGAGTGTCCAAAGCCAAAGAAGAGAGCAATGATTGTTGAGGTTGAGGATGAGGATGAGGAGGCTGAAGATTCTAATCAATTACCAGTTGAGGAGGAAGAATTGTTGTCTAGAGATGATGGTTATACATTAATGATGAGGAGGAATTGTTTAACACCGAAGCAGGAGGAAGAGACTAGCTGGTTGAGGAGTAACATCTTTCAATCGACGTGCACTATCTTGGGAAGGGTTTGCAAATTTGTTATTGATGCTGGAAGCTGTGATAACATTATCTCTACAGAAGCTGTAAAGAAGTTATCATTGAAGACAGAGAAGCACCCAAAACCGTATAAGTTAGCTTGGTTGAGGAAAGGTGGGGAGGTGAAAGTTAGTCGAAGGACTTATGTTAATTTTTCAATTGGGAAGAAATACAAGGACGAAATTTGGTGTGATGTTGTGGACATGGACGTATGCCATTTGTTGTTGGGGAGATCGTGGCAGTATGATAGGGCGGTGCAACATGATGGGCGTACCCACAGTTACAGTTTCATGTTTGAAGGCACAAAGATTACTCTAGTTCCAAAGAAGCGACAACAGGAGGAAAACAAGTTGGAGGAGATTGAAGAGCTTAAAACTTTGTTATCTTTGAAGGAGTTTGTGAAGGAAGTAGAGGAGGAGCCTGAAGTATTTTTATTGATCGGACGGGAGAGTCAGGAAGTGGTGGAAATACCTGAAGAAGTAAAACCAGTACTGGAAGAGTTTGACGATGTATTTCCAGAGGAGTTGCCAATGGAGTTACCGCCGTTGAGGGACATTCAACATCAAATTGATCTTGTTCCAGGAGCTGTGTTACCTCACAGACCACACTACAGAATGAGTCCAAAAGAGCATGAGGAGTTGCGAAGGCAAGTGGAAGAATTGCTTGAACAGGGGCGTGTGCAAGAGAGTTTAAGCCCGTGTGTTGTACCAGCATTGTTAGTACCAAAGAAGGACGGAACATGGAGAATGTGCACTGACAGTCGAGCATTGAATAAGATTACTGTGAGATATAGATTTCCAATGCCCAGATTGGATGATTTGTTAGATCAGCTGAGCGGAGCTACTATATTTTCAAAGATTGATTTGAAGAGCGGTTATCATCAAATTCGAATCAGACCAGGGGATGAATGGAAAACAGCGTTCAAGACGCGAGAGGGGTTGTATGAATGGTTAGTAATACCATTTGGACTTTCAAACGCGCCAAGTACGTTCATGAGGGTGATGAATCAGATTTTTAGACCTTTTATTGGAAAATTTGTGGTGGTGTATTTCGATGATATTCTGATATATAGTGGGAGTCCAAAGGAACATTTGCAACATCTGAGAGAAGTGTTGTTGGTATTGCGACAGGAACAGTTTTATGCTGCAACGAAGAAATGCGTGTTCATGACGCATAAAGTTTTATTTCTGGGGTATGTCGTATCGAGAGAAGGAATACATGTGGACCAAAGTAAAATTGAAGCTATCAGAGATTGGCCGCAACCCAAGACGATAACGGAGGTTCGTAGTTTTCACGGGTTGGCTTCATTCTATCGGAGGTTTATTCCACACTTTAGTAGTGTGATGGCGCCTGTTACGGATTGCATGAAGGGTAAACAGTTTTCATGGACAGAGGAAGCAGGGAATGCTTTTGAAAAGATTAAGGAGTTGCTGACGTCTGCACCAATTCTAGTGTTGGCAGATTTCCAGTTGTTGTTTGAATTACATACTGATGCATCGAAGGTTGGAATTGGAGGAGTGCTGAGTAAGAAGGGACGTCCAATTGCATACTTTAGTGAGAAGTTGTCAGGAGCAAAGATAAGATATAGTACATACGATGTGGAATTTTATGCTGTTGTACAAGCTATTAAGCACGGGAGACATTATCTATTTCAGAAAGAGTTTGTTCTTTACACTGATCATGAAGCGTTGAAGCATTTGCAAGGTAAAGATAAGATTTCAGCGAGACACGCATCATGGATTGCATATCTGCAACAGTTTACTTTTGTTGTCAAACACAAGTCAGGGGTAACGAATCGCGTAGCCGATGCTTTGAGTAGGAGGAGTAATTTGTTGACTACACTGAAAGTCGAGGTGACAGGGTTCGATGTGTTGCCAGAATTATTTGTTGAAGATCCTTATTTTATGAAGTTTGTAGATAAAGTCAAGAATGGGCAGACAGATGAGTTCGTGATGGTGGATGGGTTTCTGTTCAAAGGAAATCGATTGTGCATACCTGATTGTAGTTTGAGAATGAAAATTGTGAAGGAATTGCATGAGGAAGGTCATGTAGGGAGAGACCGTACATTACAATTGATTTCGCACTCTTATTTTTGGCCATCAATGAGGAAAGAGGTTGAAAGGTTTGTGGAGCGATGTCATATCTGTCAGGTTTCGAAAGGAACTGCTACAAATGTTGGATTATATATGCCGTTACCTGTACCAACTAAACCATGGGTTGATGTGAGTATGGACTTTGTGCTGGGGTTGCCGAGAACGCAGCGTGGGAATGATTCCATTTATGTGGTGGTTGATCGATTTTTGAAGATGGCACATTTTATTGCTTGTAAAAAGACGGCGGATGCTGTACATGTTGCTCAGTTATTTTTCAAAGAAATCTATCGATTGCATGGACTGCCTGAATCGGCTGTTTCGGACCGGGATACTAGATTTTTGAGTCATTTTTGGATAAGTTTGTGGAAGATGGTGGGAACGAAGTTGAACTTTAGCAGCGCTTATCATCCACAGACGGATGGACAAACTGAGGTTGTGAACAGATCATTGGGAAATTTGTTGAGATGTCTTGTGTAAGATAATCTGAAGAGTTGGGATATGAAGTTATGCCAAGCAGAGTTTGCTCACAATCATGCGGTAAATCATAGCACGGGGTTCAGTCCATTCCAGATCGTGTATTCAAACTTGCCAAAAGGACCGTTGAACTTAACAGTAGTGGCACAACCGAAGGAGACAGTTAAGAAAGCTGCTGATTTTGTTGATGGATTGACGGAATGTCATAAGATCGTTCAAGAACGATTGGAAAAGGCGAATGAGAAATACAAACGATCTGCAGATCTGAAGCGAAGGAGTGTTGAATTTAATGAAGGAGATTTGGTTTATGCAGTGTTAACAAAAGATCATTTTCCGGTGGGAATGTACAATAAATTGAAGGCGCGAAAGATTGGTCCAGTAAAAATTTTGAAGAAAATCAATGAGAAAGCATATCAATTGGAATTGCCAGATGATGTTCATACTTCTGATGTGTTTAACGTCAAACACTTAGTTCCGTACCATGGGACTGAGTGTGCTACGAAGGAGGAAGATGCAAATTCAAGGACGAATTTCTCTCAACCAGGGGAGGATGATGCAGCCCAGGTTGAAGTCTTAGGTCGTGTACGACCTAAGAAAGTGATAGGTCGCGAACGACCTAAGATTGCAGTGCAACTTGGTGAAAGTTTAAGTCGCAAACGACCTAACTTGTTTTTAGGTCGCATACGACCTAACTGGTTACTACGACCTAACGAGCAGATAGGTCGCGTGGAGGAGGTACGACCTAAAGTGAAACAGGATGCAACGCTTGGGTTATGCCATAGGTCGCCAACGAGTTACGATCTAACGAAGCCGCGACCTAGCGAAGTAACAAAGCTGCACAGTGAAAAAACGGAAACAACGGAAGTGTTAGGTCGCGTACGACCTAACGAGGCTTTTAAGTTGCTCCAGCGACCTAGTGGAGAATCGCGAGCTATCGAGTTAAGACCAACTTTAGGTCGCAGAGATATGTTACGACCTAAGTTAGGTCGCGAGAAGATGAAGAGAGAGAGGTCGTTCATTATAGGTCGCAAGGCATTAAGCCGTGAAGCCTTAGGTCGCAAAGACTTAGGTTGCACAGTTTCCTGAAGCCGCTTCATTTTAGGTCGCTGATGAAGGAACGCCGTTCATTCTTAAGTCGCTCAAGCCAGATGCCGTCCATTCTAGGGCGTAAGTCGTGTAACAAGATGATGTGTTGTAATATGTGGTATTTTCTTGAGTCGCTTGTATTTTAGGTCGAGTTGTTTAGGTCGTTGCCGACCTATATGTTTTAAAGTGTTGTGTCGTATGTGCTTAAGTGGTAATATTTTTTAGGTCGCACTATTTAGGTCGCAGGTCGTTCACGACCTAAGTGTTGTGTCGAAATGATGTTCTGTTTTGGGCGTGTTGAGTTGTAGCCTATAAATAGGCATGTGTGGTCATTTGTAATAGTTTAGTTGATTTGAATAAAATTTGTGTTTTGTTAGCTTTGTGCTTTCAATTTAAATTGGTAGTTGAGTGTAATCTCCTATCTCCTCTTTCGGTATTCAAGTGCGCTTGAATCAACGATCGCAGAAGTTGATTCACGGAATCTAGTGCGCTAGATCAACGTGCAAGAATCGTAGATCTTTAAACATGGTATAGTGCGCTATCAACGTGTTTGGGATAGCTTAAATTCGGTATCTTCGGATCAACGAATTTGGCATTTCGGTATCTTTCACTTCATCGATCGCTACTCTTCACCGTTTCATACATTTTCTAAATATCCGCTGTGTCAATAACTAAAGGGATTATATGAAGAAGCACCTTTATAAAATGATTTAACTTAAGATAAAAGTTTATGAAATGTTTTTGAAAGTTAATAAATACATATATTATATGTAGATCATTTCATCGCACAAATTTTGATCTAAAATTCGAGTTCGGAACTTTGAGATGTTTACAATGGTCCGAAAAAGGATTTATCACTCGATTATTGACGACGAACATTGATGAGGGTTTTTGGTTAGGTACTTGAGTTTTCCATCATAGTTGAGAACTATGCAAGGAAAGCAAAGGTTTCCGATCTAGAAGCCTGATAAGAGTCTGCACCAGAGTATCGGAGGATCGATAATAGTTCGGAAGTAAAGTTGTGTATTCGAATAGGAGATCGATAACATATTTCATACGGAAGATCTGTGTATATTATATGGAAATAAGTTTGAAGATAAATGTTTTGGGCAAACTTTTGTTTTAGGTAATTTCGAGGACGAAATTCTTTTAAGTAAGGGAGAATGTAACGACCCAGAATTTGACCACTTTAAAATATACTATTTAAAGTGATTTTAAATATAAAATAGGTAAGGTTATATGAATCAAACAAAATTAGGTAGGACTTGGAAAGAGAAGTATACACAAAAACAGTAACATTTGCCTATATCAACAAAAGTGACAAAATGTGATTTCAGAAAAGTAAGTTTTAATGGTTAAATAAATTATTTTAATTTATTTATGAGTATTTATAATTTTAAATAATATTATACAAATTTATTTTTAAATTTGATTTACATAAATAAATAGTTTAACTAAAACGTCAAAATATGACCGTAAAATATTTTGTCGAAAATCAACGTTTTGTCGATTAAAAGTTGTCGCAACGTTGTCGCACCTCTACTTTCTTATATAGGAACACATATTCAAATAGTATAAGTATTAATTAATTCACTAATAAAGTTTGCTTTTACTAAACATACTTAGAAAATTCTAGAATATAATTAACAAAAAGTAAGCACAAAAGGACAAACATATCATTTCAAAGCAAAAAAGTAAAACATCAAATCAAACAAACATAATTATTACTTTCTTTACTTAATACTTAAGTGAAAATGACATAAAGTAATGATTTGAAATGTGATGTTAAGTGTTGAAAAAAGATAAGATTACTTTATAAGTAAGTACGGGTATTTTGGTTTTTTTATAAAATATTATTTTAATCCAAAACTTTTCTATAAATAGGACCACCATCCTTCCACTTTCTTTTACACATTTCTTCATCTTCTTCTTCCTTTCTCAAGCTTTCTAAAAGCTTCTTTAATGGCTTCTTTTCTTCTCTTTTCCTTACTAACTTTTTCAAAACCATATCAAACAAAGTCAAAACACCACCAAACTTTGCCAAAGACCTTAGAATACCATTAAAACATGGTTTAGCATCTAAGAAGTGAAGAAACGATGGTGGAAGAGGAAGATCAAGAGGTGGCCGAACCCTTTGGTAAGGAGGAAAGCAAGTCATGATGCTCCGGGGCAAGAAAAAGAGAAGGAAGTGCTGTCGGAATCGATTCGGGAATCTACATAAAAGATTAGTGAAGCCTTGTTGCATATGAATGTTGGTAGGAAGAATTGGTTAAGTTAAAGGTGAGTACTCAAACCTTAGTTTTATTTTAATAAAAGTTAAGTTGATAATACACATGTTATATTAGAAATTAATCTGTTGAATGTTGGTTGATATTATGGTGATTATATGTTTGTTATATGGATGATAACTTTGTTTGATAAATGATAAGAGAAATGGTTAGTAATTAACCATATTTAATTTAATGAAAATTAAATCCATAATAATATGTGTATGGAGTCATTTAGCCTTTAAATGATTTTAAAAGGATTGAAAATGATATTACAATAATATGATACCATAATATGAAATGAGATGGAATATGAGTTTGGAATATAAAAATATTGTTTAAAATGAGTTTAAAATGATTTATAAAAGTTTTATAAACATTTAAAAGTATTTCCAAGAAGTTTGAAAAGAAATTGAAAAAAACAAGTCAAAACTAGGCGCGTCGCATAACAATAGTTCGCGATTTCGCGCCATAAAGTTAAATGAGTGTACAAAGTGGAATATAGCTCGGAATTCTTCGAGATAAGAATTTTCTGGCCTATTATAACCATAGTTTTCCAATGAAGAAAGAAAATCAAGATTTCATTAAGTAGATTTTGAAATATGTCCAAAATAATTTTCTTAAAACATCGCGGTTTTGTAGTTCGGAATCCAACAAGGAATTTCTTTATAAATTATATTTTAAATGATTAAAAATATGAAATAAATTTGATAAATCTATTAAAATGGTTTAAAAGAGATTTGTAATGGAAAGTATGAATTTTCAAATATTAATAAGTTGTTTAAAAAAAATAAGCTTATATAGCACTTTCCGTAGCACTTTTATGCTGTGAATTCTATAACCTTTTGAATATGAGTTTAAACTTAACAATTTTTCCTAGAATCAATTATGAATGTTTTTTAAAAGGAAAATAAAGAGTTTAAAAGATAATTTAGAATCTTATAATCAATTCCAAAATAAAGATAATTACTGAGTATGCGGAAATGACTAGTACATTTGTCCCGCCAGTGAGATCTGGAAAGATAAAACAAGGTGTTTAACTAAGGTTTGGAATGGAGTAACAGTGCCCTGAACTTACCTGGCCTATATTTTCTCTTCTTAGGCGAGGGGTGGAATAGATCGAAAGGAAAGCCCGGATGCTCTAAAAGATCGTATTTAAGTTTTTCTAAGATAAAAGAAAAGAAACAAATTCTTTGAATTTATTATAAATGGTCTATATATAAGATTTATAAAATTGATATTTTATAAATAAAAGTAATGGAATTATAAAAGTGTTTTATAAACGTTAGAAATGGGATTGTAATCAAATTTATATATGGATTTGCAATTGAAATTTTGAAAAGAATTTATAATGGGTTTTATAAATAATAAGATTTATAAGTAATTAACTTATAATTGGATTTTGACTTATAAATGAGATATAAATGGAATTTGTTAAGAAATTTTGTATATGGAAGTTTATAAAATATAACTGGAATTTATAAACACGGTTTTGTAAATCTGAAATCAATTTAAATTGATAAGTTAAATATGAAAGTTTATTAAAGGAAATATATTCGCAATTTTGGACAATGAATAATCCTTTAATTTAAATATTTAGAAGTAATGAATTTGGCAAAGGAATTATATTCACGATTTTGGACAGTGAGTAATCCTTTAAATTAAATGGATGTTTTGGAAAGTGATATTATAAAAAGGTAATATTTTTCCCTAAGTTAAAAGTTAAGAAAGAAATCTTTGATTAAGATTTAATGGATGATTTGGAAAAGTTTTCCTAAGTAAAAGAGAAAATGATTTGGAATTATTCCATGATTTAAGAAAGTTAAATAAACATAATAGTTTGATAAATGAGGCTTAATGATTCCATATACCCATTGAAAAGAAAATGGAATATATCTAAGAAAGATATTTTATAAAAGATGAAGTAATTTGTAACGACCCTAGATTTTTAATTTATTTAAATTAATAATTAAATGAAATATTGAATAAAACTGTGAAATTAATCGATTGAGTGTAGCGAGTTTCCCCTATTCAAATAGAATCTATATTAAGTCACATGAATTTAAACGATTTGTATATATGTGAATATTTATATGTATATAGATATATATGAGTAAATTTGAATATATATGTGTATATATTGGATATAAGTGTATAGAATGAAATATGTGTTATAGATTAATACTTAAGTTAGAAATATAAGATAAATTGCAAAATATTAAGTAAACAAACAAAGTAAACAAATAAAATATATTCAAGTATGCAAATAAAAGAAGAAAACAAACAAAATACATACAAGTACCTTCAGCCGAGACAAGAAAAAGAATAAATATTCATGTACATGAGGATAGCTTGCATAGGAAGCCACAATCATCTCAACACAAACATGTACCAGCCACCAAAATGTTTTCATACCAGCCGAAATGGAAAAATATATATTGTACTTACAAAAATCAAAATGGGATTGTATGTAAACCAAGAGGGAACACAAGCATTTAATGCTTTCACTTTAGTACACGAACCAGCCACCATAGGAAAGAAATATCCCTGCATTTTTGTACAAACAACTCATATTGACTTGTACAAAATGAGTACCCTGAAAACTCATTTTTATCAAGTCTTCCTCATTTCAGTTTGAGCTGAGAAAAATATAAGGAAGATATCATTTTGAAAACTAAAATAAAATTCAACCTGGAAAATTCAAATGAAGATGGAATGCAAAGGATTAAAAATCTGGAAACAAGGCAAAGTCTTCAGCCTGGAAAACAAGCAAATTAAAAGCAACTAAAACAAAACAGAAAGGATTCACAGATAAATCAAACGGCAGTCTTCAAACAAAAGTATTCTTTGTTCAAAAAAATCTTCTCAGGTGAGCAACCTTCTTGAATCTGATGTATATCTTGTTGTTGATATGATATTGAAGTTGTGATTTTGCTTGTATGATGGTGTATATATATATATACATAAGGACTAAGAGATGCATGTACAGGCAGATATCCCTGTTTTAATGTTTACAGGCTAAACAAAAAGAAAAATACAAATCTCTTAAATCATTCACTATTAGACTTTGTTATTTAAACAAAAAATGTTCGAATTAACAAGACCAAGATTTTAAAAATACTTCTAAGCAATGAATTTGTATGGATTTACTGGAAAGGGTAAGAACACAGTGAAATTAAATTTTGTCAAAAATTTAATCGATTAAAACTTGAGTTTTGACTTCATGAATTTGTTCGTTTTCATTAACCATGATTTTTAAATATGAATTCATGATTTTTAAGTGAGAGATTCTCGAGTTTGAGGAAGTTAAACGGAAATGGTATCTTAGGCAATTGCCGTTGATCGGCGTGATGATGGTAGGCGAGATTTGGCGTGGAGGTGCTGGAATGATCGAGAATCATAGGAAAAATGATCAATGATTTTTGTATTGCAACAAATGATCGAACGAATGGAAACTAGGGTTAACGTTTGGTTTTGAAGTGGTCTGGAAACGTGACGATTTCGCCACCTCTGATTGATCGAGTTCGTCGTGGCTCAAGGGGAAGGTAGAGGGGACTACGGCGAAGGTTCTAGCAGAGGGATGTGGTTGATGGTGGTCGAGATGGTCGGGACGAGGAGATTGTTTGTGGTGATGGGTTTCCAGTGTTTTGATCGAGAGGTTCGATCTCGAATTGGGCTCGAATTCTACGATCTGGGTTGTCGATGGGGTTGAGATGATCAGAGGTGACTTGCCGATGATCGTGATGGTGGATGCAGGTGATCGTGGTGCGTGTGCACGTGCACGCGAGAAGCTGGTGTATCAGGAAGAATGTTGGTTTGGGGAAGAAAGAGGAGTCTCGGGGTTGGTGTAATATCCCGGAAATTTTAACAATATCAATTTAATAATCTGTTGAATAATTAAATTGATATTGATGATCTTTGATAATAAAATTTGAATTTAATTTAATAATCTGATTAAATTAGTATTAATTGATGATTTTACCTTTTAAAAGTTAATAAGATATTTTCTATTTGAATATATATATTTATTTATATATATTATAAATAGAAAGCTTTGGAAAAATTGGGAATTTAGATTTTATTTAATATGACTTTTCAAAGTTATTTAAATTAATAATTTTATAGTTTTAAATATACTCTAAGTAAATATTTTTGTTTAAGAGATATTTTAACTTAAGTGTAAATAAATAAGATTTAACAAAAAGGCTTGTTTTATTTCTTTTTAAAATATTACTTGATAATATAATCTCTTAGATAAATTATTTTAAGTATCAAATATGTTAATTTCAAATAGTAAGTATAATATATTATTTTTATAAATATGAATAGATTTTAAAGACTATGGAATTGTTATTTTTAAATTGATAAGTAGTTGTGTATATATATATATAACTTGACTTTTTAAATTGAATCTTAGGATTTAATTTTATTTCAATTTGAATTTAAGCTTTGAAATTCAAAAGGATAAATATTTAAATTGTTTTGGAATTTTAGAATATTTGTATAAACTTTTATTTATAAATATAAATTAGTTTTGTTCTTTTAAAAAGTTATATATATAGATAAGTATTTTAATAAATAAGAAAAGGTTTTTATATACTTTTAAACTAAATAAAAATAAGATAAATACTTAAAAGACAAGTGTCATTTATCTAAAGCCTTTGTAAAACATGTGTAATTTAAGTAATAAATGTATAGGACAAGTGTCCTTAATTATTTTCATTTTCTTTTATTTTTATAAAAATCAAAATGTACTTATATAAACATATACATTTCATTCACTTCATTCTTTCCTCCTTTTCAAAACAAGAGAAACTCAAATCTTTCTCAAATACACATCTGAAATAAATCAGTAACCACTTCTCAAATGCAATCCTCTAATCTAAAATCTGAAATCATTAAAAATGCCTCAAACTAGAAATCAAAGATCAACCTGCAACATTCTTCTCCAAATCAATCCCTGAAATTCTTTTCTAAATCAAAGAACAATACCCTGAAACCATTTTCAGATCTGAAGCAAGTAATAAAGTCTTCAGCCTGAAATTCTTTTCAAATCCAATTCAAAGGCCAGTCTGCATTCTTTTCAACTCTGGGATCAGTTCAAACTGTCTGCATTCATTTCTTCAACCTGGAGGCAAGCATGCATGCAGTTCTAAATTCAATCAGTAAAGCCCCAGCAATTCAAGTTTTTAAATCAATGAGGCATTCCAGTCTTAAGTCAATTCCAGTTTTCAAAAGCTAAACTACCCTGCTCTGTCTCTGTTTATGCCTGGTGAGTAACTTTTAAAACATAAAGTAAAATAGGATTTGCATGCTAATATAATTGAAATGAATAAGTATTGCAAATATAAATGAGAATCTGATGTGAAATCTATAGTGTGTATGCTGTTAACAATTAGATGTTCTACTCTGCCTTCTCAAATCTATGAGTAACATCACTTATTTTAAAGTAAAGTGTCTGTCATCTGTTGCATGTTAATTTCTGGAAAGTGGTATGTTTTGTATGATTTTATATGAATGAAATATTTGTTATGTGGATGTATAACATGTGTGCATGTTTGTTTTGAAGCTTCTGTTTGATTCAGAATCATTACATCTTGATTTAGTTTAGGTTTGGATTTGAGATTTAAACAAAATTAGATTATTTCATCATAAAGTATAATTTAGAATTTTTACTTAAGACAAAATATACTTGAAATGGCTCTGGGTAAAAATCAACAGAGCAAGATTTATATAGGTGAAAATTCAAATAATTTAATTTATCAATTCAGGATCATAAATTAAATTCTTAACTCCAGACATGAATTTTAAGAAAGAAATTATGATTTTTAGTTAGGAAATGGAACAGCAGTTCTTGTTTGATCAATTTAGAAGTTCTGGGTTGCCTCTGGTGATCTAGTGGCTCGGCAGGGTCAGGATTCTTCTTGTGGGTAGAGGAGTAATCAGAGAAGCTTGGAAAAATAGGTGATGGTGATGCAAATCTTTTTGGTAACCGAGGTGATGGTTTCTTTCCTGTAGCCCTAGTTTTAAGTTAGGCTATGAATTCAATTCGTTTGCCTTTGTTGATGGATCGAGTGTTCCAAGTTTTTGGGAAATTGAAGATTGGATATAGGCGAAGGCATGGCCAGAGAATTAGCTTCTCTGGTGGTCGGAATCGCGAGCACGAAGGATTGTTGACAGGCTTTGGCGAATTCGAACTGATGGTTCCAGGTTTGGTTTTAGGCTCAATTTTGTTTTCATTCCAGTTTTGATGATCGAGAGGGTGGATTCGGGTATAGGAAGGATTGTCGACTTGTGGAGATACTCGAGGTTGGTCGGAGTTGGCGCCGGTGACCGTGCACGTGCACGAGATCGAGGATGTATCTGGTGAAGTCTGGATTTTGAGGAGAGAAAGGTCTCGAGAGATTCGAATTTTCTTACGGGTGAGACTCGGGGAATTTAGGGTTGCGACTCGAAGTGTTTTAGTGGAGACTCGAGTACTTTTTTGTGTTGCCAGGTTTTTCAAAAGCCTGTTAGTTTAAATTTTTTAAACTGAATTTAAATGGTGAAGAAATATTAAGACAGGATTTGAAATCAAAGTTTTTAATATATGAATTCAAGTTTGGTTTTGAATTTTAGATTGGAAATAAATAAGTTTCATAAATTTAAATATGAATTTGTTTAGAACCCTTTTAAATTTCTTTATTGAATGAGTATTTCTTTAACTTGTAAAATAAAAGAGTTTTAGAAATGTTGTTTAAAACGTTGTTAAAGATTTGTGTTCATTAAATTTATAAGGAAATTTAATAGATAATTAATTTAATTTGATTAATTAATCATTTGGATTAATTAAATAGGTAATTAAAGGTTTAAACTAATTTATTTATGATTAAGATTAATTAATTAGGAATAATTAATTTGTAATTAAGGATTATAAATTAGAGTATTAATTAATGATTAAGAATTAATTAATAGTGTAATTAAATATTAATTAAGTTATGGTTAACACTTAATCAATTAAATAATTAATGTTTAATTAATTGGTTATTAAGATTTATTAATTTGAAATTAATAATAATTAATCTAAGATACTTAAGAAAAGTAATTAAATAATTGTTAATAGTTAATGAAGGTCATTAACTATGGATTATTAAATAATGAATTAATAGGATTAATTTTAATAATTAATTAGATTAATTAATTTAAAGATAATCAATTATAGAATTTGTTTTAAATGAATTACTTAATGGAAGTAATTAAGAATTAATTACTTATTGTAATTAATTGAAGTTAATTTGATTTGTTAAGTTAATTAATTAAGTTTAATTAATTTAGAATAATCAAGAGTTGATTTGATAAATAATTACTTAATGTAATTATTAAGGTAAGATTATTTAGGGAAGTTAATAATAAATAATTACTTGAAGTAATTAAGTGAATAATGATTTTATTAATGGAAGTAATTTGAGTTTAATTACTTGTGAATTAATCAAGGGATTAATTAAGAAATTAATTAAGGAGTAATTAATTTAGTTAATGAAAGTAATTAAGGGTAATTAATTACTGATTGAAGATTAATCAAGGGTGATTAATAAATGTTGTTTAATAAAAGGTTAATTACTTAATGTAATTAATTTAATTAAGTAATTAATAATTAATGTATAATTAAGAATCATTAATTAATATAATTAATGATATAATTAAGATTGGTTAATTAAGTAATAATTAATAAATGAAGTAATTAATCAATGTAATTAATTAAGGATTAATGTAATTAATTATAGTTGATTAAGTTAATTAATTGTAGTTAATTAATTAATGAAGTAATTAAAGGTTAATTACTATAAGTGGTTAAGGATAATTAATTTGAGAAATTAATTGAGGATATATTACTTGGATGTAATTAAAAGATAATTAATCAAAGATGATTAATTGAAAAAGGTAATTAGAGGATAATTAATTAATTTGTAATTAATTAATGGTTAAGTAAGAAGGATTTATAAAATGAAGTAATTAATTTAATTCACTTTAAATTAATTAGAGATGATATAAATCATTACTTATGAATGGGTGATAGTATTGATACTTGGCATTGATTGATATCTCTGATGAGATATATGCTGTATGATATGGATGTTAGATGAATTGTATGGACTATCTGATAATGTTGATTATCTATTGTGAATTATCTTTCTTTGTGTATAAAGATAATAAATTAAATTGTTTTAACCTTTAAAACAACTTGGCCTTAAAAGATACGTTTTGGATTTCGATGAGACCGGGATCGGGTTTCCGTATACCGGATTTCCAGGTCTGGAGACCCGAATACCACATCGATCCAAATTAACGATAGGTCGTGAATCAAGTGAAGATGAAGATTCAGAGTGCAAGGGTTATTGTCGTTAACTCTGAGGGTGATTCCAAAACGAGTGTAACGAGATAATGCCTTCGGTTTCGTTCGAACCCGGAACGAACTTGTATGGATTGAATGCTTTCAGCACATCGTCAGGTGGACGATGAGCATTCTAAGATAGATGTGTTCTGTTTAAAGGTAATCGTGACCTCAAGCCTCACAAACCGGGAATGGCTAAAACAGGGGAGGTGCAGCAAGGTTAGTGGGTAGCACCCAAGTAGGACAAGGTTACCTCTGTCTAGATGTCCCTTTCTATTTTCGACTTAGTGGTGCGGTTGCTGATCCCAACCGTGAGGTATCTTGTGCGGGAATTATCCAGTAAGGGATGTTCCGACCTTGTGTTGCAGGGGATTGGGAGTGATCCTCGGTACGGTGATCTAGGCCACGTACTGTGATGGGCGGTACCCCAGTAGCCCTGCCATTGTATGGAATCCAAACTCCAATAAGTGCCATCGGACTTGATTGTATAACCCACTTTGTGGCTAGTATGCTGGAATTTAATAATGTAACAATTTTAGCTATTTGAATATTTATTTGAAAACCCTAGACCCTATTATAATACAATCGAATTTCCTATCAAATGCTTTGGTTAGCGTAAGGTAAAAACTTACCCATGTTTATTTGTGGGGAGTCTTACGTGATACCTTTTCTTTCAAAAGGTTTTGAAGTTAAACAAGTTTAACCTGTTACTCACACCAGACCCATGTCTGACCCAAGTTGTTTATTTCTGTTTTATAAACTCTTGGGTACTCAAATTTTTACGAGTAGCCAAGGGATTCAGGTTAGCCTTGACGAATTGTGGAGGAGCAATGGAGCAGGAGGCTTCAGCGTTGTAGATAGATAGTAGTTTCCGCTGTGTTGATCTTGTATTGATCTCTGTATTGTATTGAGATGTAATAACTAGACAGATGTTTATAACTGTCTAGTATGTGATATGTATATGCTGTGTAACTCTGATAAGTGTTGTATACTATGTAATAGTTATGTGATATATTATATTTTGTTCCGTTTCCGCTGTGAGTATCTGTTGTTGTTTCTTTCTCTTTTCTCTTCTTTTCTCTTTTCTATCCCTTTCTTTCTTATTAATGATGCGTCATTCTGTGGAATGAGTGGCGGGTCATTACATTTGGTATCAGAGCATAGGTTGAGCGAATGCCTAAGCTTTTGGTTAATTGAATATCAGAGCACTAGGTTGAGTGAATACCTAGGTTCAGAAGGATTGTTCATTAGAGATAGGATCTGTAGCAACCTATTTGAGTCTGAGTATATATATATACGAGAGCGCGTATTTGTTAGTTATATAAAATGGTTTTATATTGTGTTAATTGATCGGTTGAGTGGTATATGGATTCTGGTCAATACGAGTAGCTAACGTTATTGATAGGGATCTCTAAACACTTGAACCAGGACAACGGACACAATATTGTTTTAAAGAGGTAGATGAAATAATTTTACCCAGAAATAATTTCTAAAAAAAAATATATCATTTTAAATATATATATTTATGTATTTCTACCTATTTATTGGGTTACCTGTTCAGGTTTTCCAATATAGGATATAAAGGTAGATAGGGTAGTGGTGTGTGTAACACAACTACAAATGGTTGGAGTCTGAGTGTTGAGGTTGGAAGTGTATCTGTCGAGACTGTAGACCCAATACCGTCTCGAGTAAGCTTTGCTGTGGTGGAGGATTTCATCGATCTCCGAAGGAAACTGTAATGGTTCGGAGTTTATCTTTGAAGTGTGGATGAGTAGAGTTGGATCTGTCAGTTGAACAGAAGCGAGTGATGGTATCTTGATACCTCAGGTAATAGTAGCTGTATGATGAGATACAGTCATGATGGATGTTCCTGAAGATGTTTTCTTTGGAACAAGATTAAGGAAGTGTGTATGCTTTGGTATTGTGGCTGAGTTCAGCACGGAGTTTCTGCTTTGGTTTGGAGTCCGAGTTTCTCGAAGAGCTTTGGATAAGAGCATCAGTGTCAGCAGTGCAGCTCGGAGTGTTCTGTGATGGCAGGAAGTTTTTTGGATAAGCAGTTTTTCTGGAAGTGAAGTTCAGAAGCAGCAGAGTGGATCCATTTCTTAGATGGATTGGATAGTTAAGTTGAGCTGTTCTGATTTTTAATTTTTAAAAGAGGAACAGTTTTCTTTGGAATTAGGATGGGTTGATCGCAAAAGTGACTTGCGATTGTCTGAGTGTTCTCTTGGGTTATCAGAGTTTTCTGGATGTCTTCAGGGAAGTCAGATGTTTGTCAGCATTAGAGATTGAGTTTTCTTATCGACTAGGATTCCAGGAGTAGTACCGGTGGTTCAGTCTAGTGGAAGGATGTTTCCTAGAGATGGAGTTGGTGAAGCAGCTCAAGTTTTGCTGGAGTATCTGAGTTTTATTTATGGATCAGTGAACCTTATTTCTAGAAGTGAGTTGTCCAGTCTGTGCTTGTGTTTTACCTCAGATCAGAGTTGAGCAGCGAAAGCAGTTTGGAGTGTATCTCTGGATGGGAGAAGTAAGTTTGGAATCTACTGATGTTGTGAAATAGAGTTATGTTTGGATCTAGTTTGTGTTCTGATTTGGATAAGTATTTGGTCTACTTGGTTGAATTGTCAGTTTGGATAATTGGAATTCATTGTGTTTTACGTATCTCTGAGGAAGTACGTATTTGATCTATCTTTGGTTTTAGAATCTGCAGTTTTGGGAAGTTTGGTAGTTGAGTCAGACTCGTCTGTAGTCTGATAGTTTGTTTAGTTCTGTAGATCTAGATGTGTAGGAGATCTATAGCTTAATAGTTTAGATTGTTTGTAGAGCGAGTATCCCGGGTATATATATATACTTGGGGAAACTCGAGGAATTTTATCTAGAATTTAGTCTAGATAGTTAGAATTGATTGATTGAATGAATTGGTTGCTATGGTTGTTAGCATATGGATGATAGTATATGCTTGTGTTTTGAATTAAAATCTTTAATAAGATTATTAAATAACCTTTGTTTAAATTTCGGGGACGAAATTATTTTAAGGGGGAAGGAATGTAATATCCCGGAAATTTTAACAATATCAATTTAATAATCTGTTGAATAATTAAATTGATATTGATGATCTTTGATAATAAAATTTGAATTTAATTTAATAATCTGATTAAATTAGTATTAATTGATGATTTTACCTTTTAAAAGTTAATAAGATATTTTCTATTTGAATATATATATTTATTTATATATATTATAAATAGAAAGCTTTGGAAAAATTGGGAATTTAGATTTTATTTAATATGACTTTTCAAAGTTATTTAAATTAATAATTTTATAGTTTTAAATATACTCTAAGTAAATATTTTTGTTTAAGAGATATTTTAACTTAAGTTTAAATAAATAAGATTTAACAAAAAGGCTTGTTTTATTTCTTTTTAAAATATTACTTGATAATATAATCTCTTAGATAAATTATTTTAAGTATCAAATATGTTAATTTCAAATAGTAAGTATAATATATTATTTTTATAAATATGAATAGATTTTAAAGACTATGGAATTGTTATTTTTAAATTGATAAGTAGTTGTGTATATATATATATATATAACTTGACTTTTTAAATTGAATCTTAGGATTTAATTTTATTTCAATTTGAATTTAAGCTTTGAAATTCAAAAGGATAAATATTTAAATTGTTTTGGAATTTTAGAATATTTGTATAAACTTTTATTTATAAATATAAATTAGTTTTGTTCTTTTAAAAAGTTATATATATAGATAAGTATTTTAATAAATAAGAAAAGGTTTTTATATACTTTTAAACTAAATAAAAATAAGATAAATACTTAAAAGACAAGTGTCATTTATCTAAAGCCTTTGTAAAACATGTGTAATTTAAGTAATAAATGTATAGGACAAGTGTCCTTAATTATTTTCATTTTCTTTTATTTTTATAAAAATCAAAATGTACTTATATAAACATATACATTTCATTCACTTCATTCTTTCCTCCTTTTCAAAACAAGAGAAACTCAAATCTTTCTCAAATACACATCTGAAATAAATCAGTAACCACTTCTCAAATGCAATCCTCTAATCTAAAATCTGAAATCATTAAAAATGCCTCAAACTAGAAATCAAAGATCAACCTGCAACATTCTTCTCCAAATCAATCCCTGAAATTCTTTTCTAAATCAAAGAACAATACCCTGAAACCATTTTCAGATCTGAAGCAAGTAATAAAGTCTTCAGCCTGAAATTCTTTTCAAATCCAATTCAAAGGCCAGTCTGCATTCTTTTCAACTCTGGGATCAGTTCAAACTGTCTGCATTCATTTCTTCAACCTGGAGGCAAGCATGCATGCAGTTCTAAATTCAATCAGTAAAGCCCCAGCAATTCACGTTTTTAAATCAATGAGGCATTCCAGTCTTAAGTCAATTCCAGTTTTCAAAAGCTAAACTACCCTGCTCTGTCTCTGTTTATGCCTGGTGAGTAACTTTTAAAACATAAAGTAAAATAGGATTTGCATGCTAATATAATTGAAATGAATAAGTATTGCAAATATAAATGAGAATCTGATGTGAAATCTATAGTGTGTATGCTGTTAACAATTAGATGTTCTACTCTGCCTTCTCAAATCTATGAGTAACATCACTTATTTTAAAGTAAAGTGTCTGTCATCTGTTGCATGTTAATTTCTGGAAAGTGGTATGTTTTGTATGATTTTATATGAATGAAATATTTGTTATGTGGATGTATAACATGTGTGCATGTTTGTTTTGAAGCTTCTGTTTGATTCAGAATCATTACATCTTGATTTAGTTTAGGTTTGGATTTGAGATTTAAACAAAATTAGATTATTTCATCATAAAGTATAATTTAGAATTTTTACTTAAGACAAAATATACTTGAAATGGCTCTGGGTAAAAATCAACAGAGCAAGATTTATATAGGTGAAAATTCAAATAATATAATTTATCAATTCAGGATCATAAATTAAATCCTTAACTCCAGACATGAATTTTAAGAAAGAAATTATGATTTTTAGTTAGGAAATGGAACAGCAGTTCTTGTTTGATCAATTTAGAAGTTCTGGGTTGCCTCTGGTGATCTAGTGGCTCGGCAGGGTCAGGATTCTTCTTGTGGGTAGAGGAGTAATCAGAGAAGCTTGGAAAAATAGGTGATGGTGATGAAAATCTTTTTGGTAACCGAGGTGATGGTTTCTTTCCTGTAGCCCTAGTTTTAAGTTAGGCTATGAATTCAATTCGTTTGCCTTTGTTGATGGATCGAGTGTTCCAAGTTTTTGGGAAATTGAAGATTGGATATAGGCGAAGGCATGGCCAGAGAATTAGCTTCTCTGGTGGTCGGAATCGCGAGCACGAAGGATTGTTGACAGGCTTTGGCGAATTCGAACTGATGGTTCCAGGTTTGGTTTTAGGCTCGATTTTGTTTTCGTTCCAGTTTTGATGATCGAGAGGGTGGATTCGGGTATAGGAAGGATTGTCGACTTGTGGAGATACTCGAGGTTGGTCGGAGTTGGCGCCGGTGACCGTGCACGTGCACGAGATCGAGGATGTATCTGGTGAAGTCTGGATTTTGAGGAGAGAAAGGTCTCGAGAGATTCGAATTTTCTTACAGGTGAGACTCGGGGAATTTAGGGTTGCGACTCGAAGTGTTTTAGTGGAGACTCGAGTACTTTTTTGTGTTGCCAGGTTTTTCAAAAGCCTGTTAGTTTAAATTTTTTAAACTGAATTTAAATGGTGAAGAAATATTAAGACAGGATTTGAAATCAAAGTTTTTAATATATGAATTCAAGTTTGGTTTTGAATTTTAGATTGGAAATAAATAAGTTTTATAAATTTAAATATGAATTTGTTTAGAACCCTTTTAAATTTCTTTATTGAATGAGTATTTCTTTAACTTGTAAAATAAAAGAGTTTTAGAAATGTTGTTTAAAACGTTGTTAAAGATTTGTGTTCATTAAATTTAGAAGGAAATTTAATAGATAATTAATTTAATTTGATTAATTAATCATTTGGATTAATTAAATAGGTAATTAAAGGTTTAAACTAATTTATTTATGATTAAGATTAATTAATTAGGAATAATTAATTTGTAATTAAGGATTATAAATTAGAGTATTAATTAATGATTAAGAATTAATTAATAGTGTAATTAAATATTAATTAAGTTATGGTTAACACTTAATCAATTAAATAATTAATGTTTAATTAATTGGTTATTAAGATTTATTAATTTGAAATTAATAATAATTAATCTAAGATACTTAAGAAAAGTAATTAAATAATTGTTAATAGTTAATGAAGGTCATTAACTATGGATTATTAAATAATGAATTAATAGGATTAATTTTAATAATTAATTAGATTAATTAATTTAAAGATAATCAATTATAGAATTTGTTTTAAATGAATTACTTAATGGAAGTAATTAAGAATTAATTACTTATTGTAATTAATTGAAGTTAATTTGATTTGTTAAGTTAATTAATTAAGTTTAATTAATTTAGAATAATCAAGAGTTGATTTGATAAATAATTACTTAATGTAATTATTAAGGTAAGATTATTTAGGGAAGTTAATAATAAATAATTACTTGAAGTAATTAAGTGAATAATGATTTTATTAATGGAAGTAATTTGAGTTTAATTACTTGTGAATTAATCAAGGGATTAATCAAGAAATTAATTAAGGAGTAATTAATTTAGTTAATGAAAGTAATTAAGGGTAATTAATTACTGATTGAAGATTAATCAAGGGTGATTAATAAATGTTGTTTAATAAAAGGTTAATTACTTAATGTAATTAATTTAATTAAGTAATTAATAATTAATGTATAATTAAGAATCATTAATTAATATAATTAATGATATAATTAAGATTGGTTAATTAAGTAATAATTAATAAATGAAGTAATTAATCAATGTAATTAATTAAGGATTAATGTAATTAATTATAGTTTATTAAGTTAATTAATTGTAGTTAATTAATTAATGAAGTAATTAAAGGTTAATTACTATAAGTGGTTAAGGATAATTAATTTGAGAAATTAATTGAGGATATATTACTTGGATGTAATTAAAAGATAATTAATCAAAGATGATTAATTGAAAAAGGTAATTAGAGGATAATTAATTAATTTGTAATTAATTAATGGTTAAGTAAGAAGGATTTATAAAATGAAGTAATTAATTTAATTCACTTTAAATTAATTAGAGATGATATAAATCATTACTTATGAATGGGTGATAGTATTGAATACTTGGCATTGATTGATATCTCTGATGAGATATATGCTGTATGATATGGATGTTAGATGAATTGTATGGACTATCTGATAATGTTGATTATCTATTGTGAATTATCTTTCTTTGTGTATAAAGATAATAAATTAAATTGTTTTAACCTTTAAAACAACTTGGCCTTAAAAGATACGTTTTGGATTTCGATGAGACCGGGATCGGGTTTCCGTATACCGGATTTCCAGGTCTGGAGACCCGAATACCACATCGATCCAAATTAACGATAGGTCGTGAATCAAGTGAAGATGAAGATTCAGAGTGCAAGGGTTATTGTCGTTAACTCTGAGGGTGATTCCAAAACGAGTGTAACGAGATAATGCCTTCGGTTTCGTTCGAACCCGGAACGAACTTGTATGGATTGAATGCTTTCAGCACATCGTCAGGTGGACGATGAGCATTCTAAGATAGATGTGTTCTGTTTAAAGGTAATCGTGACCTCAAGCCTCACAAACCGAGAATGGCTAAAACAGGGGAGGTGCAGCAAGGTTAGTGGGTAGCACCCAAGTAGGACAAGGTTACCTCTGTCTAGATGTCCCTTTCTATTTTCGACTTAGTGGTGCGGTTGCTGATCCCAACCGTGAGGTATCTTGTGTGGGAATTATCCAGTAAGGGATGTTCCGACCTTGTGTTGCAGGGGATTGGGAGTGATCCTCGGTACGGTGATCTAGGCCACGTACTGTGATGGGCGGTACCCCAGTAGCCCTGCCATTGTATGGAATCCAAACTCCAATAAGTGCCATCGGACTTGATTGTATAACCCACTTTGTGGCTAGTATGCTGGAATTTAATAATGTAACAATTTCAGCTATTTGAATATTTATTTGAAAACCCTAGACCCTATTATAATACAATCGAATTTCCTATCAAATGCTTTGGTTAGCGTAAGGTAAAAACTTACCCATGTTTATTTGTGGGGAGTCTTACGTGATACCTTTTCTTTCAAAAGGTTTTGAAGTTAAACAAGTTTAACCTGTTACTCACACCAGACCCATGTCTGACCCAAGTTGTTTATTTCTGTTTTATAAACTCTTGGGTACTCAAATTTTTACGAGTAGCCAAGGGATTCAGGTTAGCCTTGACGAATTGTGGAGGAGCAATGGAGCAGGAGGCTTCAGCGTTGTAGATAGATAGTAGTTTCCGCTGTGTTGATCTTGTATTGATCTCTGTATTGTATTGAGATGTAATAACTAGACAGATGTTTATAACTGTCTAGTATGTGATATGTATATGCTGTGTAACTCTGATAAGTGTTGTATACTATGTAATAGTTATGTGATATATTATATTTTGTTCCGTTTCCGCTGTGAGTATCTGTTGTTGTTTCTTTCTCTTTTCTCTTCTTTTCTCTTTTCTATCCCTTTCTTTCTTATTAATGATGCGTCATTCTGTGGAATGAGTGGCGGGTCATTACAGTTGGTCTCGTGCAAGTGGAGTTTCGACTCGAAGCAGGCAGGCGATTTCGTGGACTCGAGGGAAAATGGGAAGGAACTTGAAGTGTTACTCTGGTAATACCGGAGGAAAGTCTCGGGTTTTATGTTTCCATATTTGAACTTTAACAAAATTTAGTTAAATAAATTTCTGAAATTATTCCTTTTTATAAACGATAATGTTATTGTTCGTTTATAAGTTTATTGTTAAGTCAAAGATGATTTAAATTAATAAGGTAATTAAAGAGTGATTTATTTAATTTATAAATAAATAATTTAGATGTATTTATAAAAATAGAAATGATTTAAAGATTTAAATGAATTAATCCAAGGAAAATTTCTTAAGAAAACAATTAAGTAAATATTAGTAGTTAATAAGGATGATTAACTAGGGATTTTTAAGTAATTAAAATATTGTGATAAACCTTGATAATTAAATTTATTTATTTAAGATAATCAATTGAAATTGTTAATTACTTAATGAAAATAAATTAAGGGGTTAATTAAATCATGTAAATGGTTTAAAGGATAACTTGATTAATATGATTAATTAAGAAAAATTTAATTAATTAAGGTGTCTGATAAATTAATCTATATGAAATGATTTATAAATTGATAAATCAAGATTTGATAATTAATTCATAAGTAATTCGACCATTTTTCCGTACCCCTTGAATAGACACTTTTCCGTGTTGTTATAATTAATGAAGGTGATTTAGGAATGTTAATTAATTGAGGAGTAATTAATTAAAGATAATTAATTAAATGGTGAATTAAATAATTAAAGGTTAATTATTTAATGATTAAAGGTTGATGAATTATAATTAAAGGTTAATTTATTAATAAAGTGATTAAGTGAATTAATTAAGTAAAGATAAAAGGGTAATTTATTACTTAAAGATAATTACTAAGTGAAAGTAATTAAGGATGGATAATTTATGATTAAAGATTGATTAATCCAAGTGTTTAAAGGTTAATTATTTTAAAGAATAATTAATTAATGTGAGTAATTGATTAAGGTAATTAATTTAAGAATAATTAATTAAAGGTTAATTAATTAATGAAGGTGATTTAGGAACGATAAATTTATATGTGAATATACAAATATATATTTACATGAAAATAACTGTGCGTGTCTGTGTATATGCAAATATACCTTACACTGTTGAATTACAGGTTTTAATCCCTTAGACTAAATTCAATATCTCCTCATATAATCAATGTTAGGTCTTGATCTCTAAATAAAAGATGATTGTAATATGTAACATCATTTCTAAAAATAATTTTAAGTAAAAATATTGAGTAAATATTTTGAAAAGGAAAAGTACAGTGAAATCTCAAAACCATGTTAAAATTTGACTTTAATGATTTCTTGTTTTAGATATATATTTTGATTCGTTATCAAAAGATATGATTTTTAAAAATAAAATGAGGATTTTTAAGTTGATATTTTGGGAGAAATTGAATGTTGAACGGAAATTGATTTTTGTGAATTGCCGTCGATCGGAAACAAATTAGACGATGGGATTTGAACTATAGATGGTCGGGAAGTTTGTGATCATGGGAAAAATAGCCGGCCAATTTATTGATGATCGGCGTGGCCTGGGTTTGATGAGCTAGGGTTTCTTACCCAGTTCTGTTTGATGAAGAAAGCGAGTCAATTCTCTCATCGACGATGGATCGGGGCAACCGGTCTGGAGGGAATCAACGCTGGGAAATGTGGCGAAGGTCTAGGTGGAGCGGCAGATTGTCCGGTAGTCAATCATCGCGGCACGTGGTGGTTTCTAGTTGAAGGTGTAGTTCCAGTTTGGGATGATACGTTTGTTTTCGAATTTCAAACAACTCGATGATGATGGATGATCGAGTCGTCTGGGGAGGTGATCGGCGACTAGTGTATGGTCACCACGATGGCCGGAGCGTCGCCGTGCGACTGTGCACGTGCACGTGTATATATGTGGTGTCTGTGTTAAGCGAAGCTAGGGGAAGAAGAAGGTTATCTCGAGTTTAGTCTCGAGAAATTTTGTAGTTGGCTCGAGTTTATCTTCGAGTTTGTTCACGAGTGCTTTAGCAAATAGTAGCAGGCTTTAAAATTTTTTAAAAGAAATGCGTTTCAGGTTAATCAATCTTTTATAAGAAGTATAACCAGATTTTCAAAAGATAATTTAAAAATCAGGTTTTAAACAAGTTTCTCAAAGATTTAATCTTTTTAAGTGAATGTTAAAAATTGTTTATTTTAAAGTAATAATAATTTGAAGTTTTAAATTAAATATAAGACGGTAAATATTAAAGTAAAATAAATAAATAAGAGATGAACTATAAAAAATAAAAGTAACACTTAAATAAAATCTAACGACAAATTTAAATAGGAATTTGATTATAAAAATAATATGTACAAATTAAATTTTTAATAAATGAGGTTGTATGTAAACAACAAGATAACAAAAACAAAATCAAAGAAAAATATGAATAAGAATGCTGACCGAAAAACATAAACATTTTTTGAGTTGTGCAAGATAGAAAATATAAGAACGAAGAATTCAAACAAGTAAACAATTTGTAAATATCTTGCAAAAGAAGAAATACAACTAAGTACATATAAGCAAGCTAGGCAAGTAAGAAAGAAGTAAAGACAAGTTAATATATGCAAGTGTGAAACCAGATAAAGTATTCATGTAGACATCTCTAACAACAAACCAAGGTCAACTCGAAATGCATCAAACCAGCAAAGCATTTAATGCAAATGTCCTTAGCATACAATCTACCTTACCTTTCAGCCAACAAATATCTTCTACAATGTACACAGCCGAGATAAGAAGGAGAAGAAAAAAGTATATTTTGTACAAGATAATTTAATGTGTGAAACCTTAGTACACTACAATATCATTTCAGCCTAGGAAAATCTCTGATCAAATACAAAGTATCTTGTACTAGATTAAACATAACCCTGTACAAAATAAAGTATCAACCTGTAAACTTACTTTCATATATATCATCTTCTTCATTCCAATTCGTTCCATTTTTAACTGAGAAAATATGAAGTAAACATCACCTTCAAAAATTTAAATAAACTTAATCAACAACTCAAACAAGAAGATGGAAGAAGAAAGAGTTCCAGCTAACACATCAAAGCCTGGTTCAAAAACAAAGCTCTGTTCTTCCTTCTAAAAAAACATCTGTGAGCAAACCCCTTCTTTTAAGATCCTAAACTTGTATATTTTGATTTTCTGTGATTGATACTTGAAGTATGCCATGATAAGTGTTTGTTCAGTATGCCGTAGATTCGACCGTTCAAATCCGAGTCGCCGGAGCTTATAACACCATTAAGTATAACAACACAGCGGAAAAAGAATATATCAATTACAAAACATTGATACAATGACAGATACAAAATCTGATACAATATGATACAACAGAATGATACAATAGATATCAATATACATCAGAGATATGATACAAGAAATAGCAGCGGAAAGAAATTAGATAACACCAGCAGCAGATAGAATGTCTCCAACATAATGCTCCAATCCATAGCTAGCGGAAAGCAAGGTCAGTCGTCCAAGGACTGACTAGCTCCAGATAATTTACTCAACCTAAATATCTGAAAAACCCAACTCTAGACTGCCCGTGTGAAAAATAGTGGGCACCCAGAGTTTAGGAAGGGAACAATAAACTCCGGATCAGTCATGGGACTGGTGTGAGCAACAAAAACAATTTATCTTTAAACAAACACAAAAGGCTTTTAAACATTGAAACCCGCAATGCTTTTCGAAAATTAAACTACCATAAGGCCTCCCGCCACACACACAATGCAATCGCAGAATTGGAGGAGATTTCTCCTTATGATAGTCAAACATGCTTACTACGCAAAAATCATTCGATATTATTATCATTAGTGCATAGTGTCGAAAACATTTCGAAAATATAATATCAATCTTAGCCAACATACAACTATTGTTGTATGCCTACTATAGCTACTACGTTCAATAGCAGGTTACCGCCACATTCCATAGCAGGCAATACAACTAAAACCGTACAGGGTTCGTATTGTTTCTTTGGATTTCCAACAAATGGTCAGGCAAAGGAACTTCCTTACCGAAATAGAAACGCCTCTGGAAAGACGCCCCGGATCCTAACCGGATCTCTGCAAACAAAAGGCCGACGCTACCTCACGCTGTACAGCTGTGACTAGGTAACTAACACACTGACGCTACCTCACGCTGTACATCTGTAACTAGGTAACTAACACACGAGCTATGTCATCCCCTGGTCGTCACCGACCTTTATCCGAGGTACCTCGATCATAAAGCAACAACCATAAAGTATAATAAATTTGCAGCATCCACATAGGTAAAATATCTGGGCTCCATACCATGATATCACCTTTTATCCAGAAGGAAATGACATACCCTAGGGGCGCTACCCCTACAAACCTTTGTCGCAACATTCATGTTTCGACCATTACCGGGTTGTGAAGCTCGACGAAGTCTCGTCCACAAAGCAACGCTTTTTCACAAAGCCACGCTTTTTCACAAAACCACGCTTTTTCACAAAGCCACGCTTTGATCAACAAATGATCATCAGCACTTCGTATGCCACATTACCAAATTGGGAATGTATCACTAGTAACCATCAACTACATAACCTCTGAGCTCGTACGTCTCAAAGAAGGGTGTTAAGCTAAGAGAATAAATTCTCCGCCACCAACAGAAATGTATTTGATAGAAACCAGCTTTACATCTCAAAGTGTAACGTCAGACACACATCCATACAAGTCTGTTCCGGGTTCGAACAGAACCGAAGGCACTTCCAAAGAAGCCCTTGCAAATCCGGGTATTCACAATCCTGATCGGACCTCCCATCACTTAGGAAATCTCTATACCGTAGCTACTCAGTGCAGAGACAATCGATAGGTCATCCTATCACTCTCGCAAATACCCGGTCTTCACCACCGGTCTTCAAATGCTATCCATATCGTTGTATCACTATTCGGAATGGGTTATATGACACAAAGGTCCTTTCCCGGCTAAACCGAATAACGAGCGCAATTAAAAAATCATATGGATACTGGGGTCTCAGTTAAATCACAGCTTAAAGCCTAAAACTTTTCATTCGAATGGTAAAACAAATTACCATTTCCAATCTTTTAAATAAAAGATTTATTTCAAAAACCTTCAATGGTTTAAACGATTTCCAAACTTTTAATCTTTTAAACAAAAAGATTCAATTCACAAAGTTTACCCCGTTCACAAAGATTCATTCATAGATTTCAAAACAATTTCCATCTCAATTGAATTAACTCGTTAAATCTTTAAATCAAGATTTAACTTATAGCTTTCAGAACAATTCTATTTCAAGTTGGATTAACTCGTTCGGTCTTTGAATCAACGACTCATTTCATAAATTTCAAAACATTTCAATTCTATTTCAAACTTGAAATTCTTTTAACACAAATTGGAAGTTCATTACTTATGTGAAAGCTTTTACTATTTGAAAACAAATAGTTTCGTTTTCAGAAAAATCCAGTTATATTTACACGAGTTAAAACCCTTGAATTAAATTCAAAATCCCAAATCAATACTTTTAAAATGGTTTAACCCATATATAACTTGTACAACATTTTTAATCCCTAGTTTCAAATCATAGAATTCAATTTCAAACTTGAACTCAAATTATTTAGATTTCAAAACTTTATTAAGTTATTCAAAATAACTTTTATCTTTGAAATTCCATTTCAAAAGCTTTTCACTTTAAACCCAAATTCCCAATTTCAAAATCAATTGAAATTAAAAATTTCAATTTCAAAAACATTAAATTTACATCATCTGTGACGTAACCGATTTTCTCGTGAAATCCATATTTTTGTGTGTAAAGGTGTAGTCCAGGGATTTCACACAATAGTGCACAACATCAATCAGCACAGATATATCGATAAGCGGTATAATCGATAACGCTTATCTTCATTCATAGATTCATAGATAAAATAAATTTATCGGTCACAAAGATTCACTATTACAATTCGATGTGGGTTTCGGATAACCAACTGGAATCCGACTCCCTGTCGCATCGAAATTCAAATGCCGTTTTACGGGTCAAGGGTTTCATATTCACAGTAATATATCACAGAAACAGAAATCACAGCTCAACACAAAGCAATTTATATCACAAAGTATCATATCACATATCGGGTATCAATTAGTTCAAGACATTCAATAATAATCAGTCATCAACAAGTAATATGAATTAACAGGGTGATTATAATTAATTAATCACATAATTATTTTCATTAATCATCCTTAATTAATGATTGATTATTCTTAATTATAAATTTATTAGTCCTTAATTATTTATTAATTAATCTTAATCACTTTTATTAATTAATTGCTTCTTAATTAATTATCTTAATTAATTAATTAACTAACCTTTTATTTATAATTAATTAACCCTTATAAATCAAATTTTAAGCCAAAACAATTATCTTAAAACATGGGTTTAAAATGTTCAAAATTTAAATTTGGTTTTAAAGTCAAAATCTGTTTTCATATCGAACCTGAGACCCACTTCGAGTCACACCCGACAAAAATGACTGAATGCTTCGAGTTTTCCCCGATACATTACTCGAATTACTTCGAGTCGTTCATATGTTTTCCTGAGTTGAAACCCGAGCTACCTTCCTCTTCTCTGTCTTCCCCAATTCCTTCTCAAACCCAAATGCACGAATTTCACGCGTGCACATGCACCATTGATCCAACGCCCTCCGACCATCGCCAAGTTCACCCACACATCGACGACTATCATCTCGTCACGAACGATTACCTAAAAATCCCAATTCGATCGAGCATAAAAATTTTACCCTCTGAACCCATCAGTTCGAAACAACCATCACCAGAAAGTTGACCCCACATGGCAACCTCAGCCACGAGAAACCCCGTCACCTTAACCGTAGCTCACTCACGACCTCCAGAACCTATGGCATCACGTGCGATCATCTCCGATAGCTCCTGTTCGCCCCGAAATCAAGATGAACAACAACGACACACTCTGGGTATAAAACCCTAATCCATTGATTATCGGCCACCTCAATCATTAATAAATTCCCAAAGTATTTTTTTGATGAACTCCTATATCCCCTCGACCTTCCTGTTCAACCACGTCGCTCAGTTCGTCGTCGTTCGCCGTAAATCGGCCAGAATGTCCAAAACAGAAAATCCAAGAATTCACATTAATTACTAAACTAAAAATCATGATTCAACCCTTAAAATTCATGATTACCCATTACTATTTCAATCATGCAATCAAAACTAAAAATTGAATTCATGAATTTTTTGTCCAAAATTAAGATTTTACTGTAATTTAAAATTTCTGAACAACTGTTTCATAAAAAAAAACTTTAATTATTTTTAGATAAAAGGTTACATGATTACAAACAACTTTTATTTACAAATCATAGGCCAACTCGAATTCAAAATTTAGCTATTGAATTTATTATAAAATTGAGACCTGTTATTTTACACAGAGCATATGTTTTTAACTTCACAAGCAATCAAATATTCACAATTCAAACATGCATTCAATTTAATTCAAATATTTCAGATATTTAAAGTTTTAAAAGGAAAATAGAGTTACTCACAAGCATCAAGTAATCAAAACAAGTTAAGCTTCTAAAAATAGGAGTTGCTCACCTGTCATGATTCGAAGAATAGAGAAGCTTGGATTTGCTTGAATTTGAAAACTGGAAACTTGAAAAGCTTTAAAACTTGAGACTTTGAAACTGGAAGGAACTTCAGAGATTTCTTTTGAGAGATGCTTTAATTTCTAAAAAAAAAACTGAAATGCTTGGATTGATTTCAGGCTTGCATTTGTGAATAGCCTTGCTCAGGCTTTGGAAAAAGATTACAGAGTTTGTTGTTTTCTCTTGTTTTGAAAATGGTTTGAATGCTTTGCTTTGTTTGAATGAACGAAAAAGGAAAGGAAACTTGATAATAAAGAAAACAAGTATGCAGAGGCTAAGTTGCATTTGTACAAGATTTGATCAGAGATTTTTATCTCTTTTGGAGGCTGATAGATCTACACAATGTACTAGAGATGTTTTAACATTTAATGCCTATGTCCTTATGTCTACACATACATATCTCATACTTTACTTCGTATGTACTTATCTTCATTGTATATATATTTTTCAAGTGTACAAAGTTACTTCCCTGTAACATGAATATTTTGACTTTGCTCTGTTCTTTTGCCATACTTACTTCGGCTGATATGATAGGTTTAAGTACATATGTTTCCATTTTTGTTTACATGCATTATCATCTTGCTTTTCCAGGTTGATGAATTCTTCTTGTATACATTTGTTTCTTCTTTTGCAAGCTTCACTCATATGTATATATTTTTGTTTTACTTTGCAAGTTAATACATACTTAACTATACATTTTGTTCTATTGCTTTGTAATTTAAATGAAGTTCTAGTTACATGTTGTTATAATTTATCTAATAGATTGACTTTTATATATATAATTTATCATATATATATATATATTTATTTTTCTAACTTAAAGATGTATTTCTAACTTAAATATTTATTGTCTTATATTTCTCTATATGTATATACTTTAAAATTTATTTTCAAACCATTTATATTTAAGATTTTAAATTCAAATAATTTAACACATTTTATTTGAACTCGGGGAAACTCGCTTCAATTCATCGATAAATTTCACAATTTTATTCAAAAATGCATTTAATTATCAATTTAAATTTATATAAAATTCGGGGTCGTTACAGACTTCCCCCCTTAAAAGAATTTCGTCCTCGAAATTTGCCAAGGAGACAAAAAGATAGATGAAGAACATTTCATCAAATCAAATAAATATCTATTCTGCATTTGGCTTACCAAATCAGAATATCAAGAACAGATACAAGAACGAATCTGTTTAATTTTTCCACAAGATACTTGGGTTATCTAGATCTACGAAATATACAGTGGCATCGGTTAGTCCGAAGTGATAACTAACCATTCGTAGAACATATCGGGACCCAAAGAATAGATAGATATATGGATACAATTTCAAAGCTTTTAGTTTAGGAACCAAATTACAACTATCAACCATAGCAATCAAAGCAATCAATACATCCAAACAAACAATTTTGGCTTATTTGGAGTTTACGTCCCATTTTAATATATCGAATCTCCTTTCTGGATCTACCAGAAACTATCAAAGAATTAAAATGAGATGAAGAACAAAAGAGATTGATAGAGAAAAGATTGCTTCCTTGTTGTTACAGGTTATTGACCAATTATAGTCGTATTTCCCTATCCCCTATCTCATCCTCTACTTGCACTCATACTCACTACCAGTAGATAGTAAGAGAATTTACTGAGGCATACGGACTGATATATGAGGAATACTCATTCCAGAGTTTACTTCACTCTATCTCTAATGAGCTACTTAATGTGTTACACTCCTGAGCTAAAGTTCTACCTTAGCTCTGATACCAAATGTAATGGCTGCCGTCGGCGGCGGCCACCGGTAGGCTTTGCAACCATCCCAGTCCCACCGTGGCTTATACTGGCACCTCGCATTTACTTTTACGGCCAGCCTCTCGACTGTCACGGCCTTCGCCTAACCAACCCATCCCTCTCAGGGACAAGTAGGGGTAAGAGTCTCCCGTTCGCCACCAAACTGCGAAGCGAGAACCCCCTATCATGCTGTAATATAGCAAATGCGATCCATATCGTCGTATCACTATTCGGAATGGGTTATATGACACAAAGGTCCTTTCCCGGCTAAACCGAATAACGAGCGCAATTAAAAAATCATATGGATACTGGGGTCTCAGTTAAATCACAGCTTAAAGCCTAAAACTTTTCATTCAAATGGTAAAACAAATTACCATTTCCAATCTTTTAAATAAAAGATTTATTTCAAAAACCTTCAATGGTTTAAACGATTTCCACACTTTTAATCTTTTAAACAAAAAGATTCAATTCACAAAGTTTACCCCATTCACAAAGATTCATTCATAGATTTCAAAACAATTTCCATCTCAATTGAATTAACTCGTTAAATCTTTAAATCAAGATTTAACTTATAGCTTTCAAAACAATTCTATTTCAAGTTGGATTAACTCGTTCGGTCTTTGAATCAAAGACTCATTTCATAAATTTCAAAACATTTCAATTCTATTTCAAACTTGAAATTCTTTTAACACAAATTGGAAGTTCATTACTTATGTGAAAGCTTTTACTATTTGAAAACAAATAGTTTCGTTTTCAGAAAAATCCAGTTATATTTACACGAGTTAAAACCCTTGAATTAAATTCAAAATCCCAAATCAATACTTTTAAAATGGTTTAACCCATATATAACTTGTACAACATTTTTAATCCCTAGTTTCAAATCATAGAATTCAATTTCAAACTTGAATTCAAATTATTTAGATTTCAAAACTTTATTAAGTTATTCAAAATAACTTTTATCTTTGAAATTCCATTTCAAAAGCTTTTCACTTTAAACCCAAATTCCCAATTTCAAAATCAATTGAAATTAAAAATTTCAATTTCAAAAACATTAAATTTACATCATCTGTGACGTAACCGATTTCCTCGTGAAATCCATATTTTTGTGTGTAAAGGTGTAGTCCAGGGATTTCACACAATAGTGCACAACATCAATCAGCACAGATATATCGATAAGCGGTATAATCGATAACGCTTATCTTCATTCACAGATTCATAGATAAAATAAATTTATCGGTCACAAAGATTCACTATTACAATTCGATGTGGGTTTCGGATACCAACTGGAATCCGACTCCCTGTCGCATCGAAATTCAAATGCCGTTTTACGGGTCAAGGGTTTCATATTCACAGTAATATATCACAAAAACAGAAATCACAGCTCAGCACAAAGCAATTTATATCACAAAGTATCATATCACATATCGGGTATCAATTAGTTCAAGACATTCAATAATAATCAGTCATCAACAAGTAATATGAATTAACAGGGTGAATATAATTAATTAATCACATAATTATTTTCATTAATCATCCTTAATTAATGATTGATTATTCTTAATTATAAATTTATTAGTCCTTAATTATTTATTAATTAATCTTAATCACTTTTATTAATTAATTGCTTCTTAATTAATTAATTAACTAACCTTTTATTTATAATTAATTAAACCTTATAAATCAAATTTTAAGCCAAAACAATTATCTTAAAACATGGGTTTAAAATGTTCAAAATTTAAATTTGGTTTTAAAGTCAAAATCTGTTTTCATATCGAACCTGAGACCCACTTCGAGTCACACTCAAGAAAAATGACTGAATGCTTCGAGTTTTCCCCGATACATTACTCGAATTACTTCGAGTCGTTCATATGTTTTCCTGAGTTGAAACCCAAGCTACCTTCCTCTTCTCTGTCTTCCCCAATTCCTTCTCAAACCCAGATGCACGAATTTCATGCGTGCACGTGCACCATTGATCCAATGCCCTCCGACCATCGCCAAGTTCACCCACACATCGACGACTATCATCTCGTCACGAATGATTACCTAAAAATCCCAATTCGATCGAGCATAAAAATTTTACCCTCTGAACCCATCAGTTCGAAACAACCATCACCAGAAAGTTGACCCCACATGGCAACCTCAGCCACGAGAAACCCCATCACCTTAACCGTAGCTCACTCACGACCTCCAGAACCTATGGCATCACGTGCGATCATCTCCGATAGCTCCTGTTCGCCCCGAAATCAAGATGAACAACAACGACACACTCTGGGTATAAAACCCTAATCCATTGATTATCGGCCACCTCAATCATTAATAAATTCCCAAAGTATTTTTCTGATGAACTCCTATATCCCCTCGACCTTCCTGTTCTACCACGTCGCTCAGTTCGTCGTCGTTCGCCGTAAATCGGCCAGAATGTCCAAAACAGAAAATCCAAGAATTCACATTAATTACTAAACTAAAAATCATGATTCAACCCTTAAAATTCATGATTACCCATTACTATTTCAATCATGCAATCAAAACTAAAAATTGAATTCATGAATTTTTTGTCCAAAATTAAGATTTTACTGTAATTTAAAATTTCTGAACAACTGTTTCATAAAAAAAAACTTTAATTATTTTTAGATAAAAGGTTACATGATTACAAACAACTTTTATTTACAAATCATAGGCCAACTCGAATTCAAAAATTAGCTATTGAATTTATTATAAAATTGAGACCTGTTATTTTACACAGAGCATATGTTTTTAACTTCACAGGCAATCAAATATTCACAATTCAAACATGCATTCAATTTAATTAAAATATTTCAGATATTTAAAGTTTTAAAAGGAAAATGGAGTTACTCACAAGCATCAAGCAATCAAAACAAGTTAAGCTTCTAAAAATAGGAGTTGCTCACCTGTCATGATTCGAAGAATAGAGAAGCTTGGATTTGCTTGAATTTGAAAACTGGAAACTTGAAAAGCTTTAAAACTTGAGACTTTGAAACTGGAAGGAACTTCAGAGATTTCTTTTGAGAGATGCTTTAATTTCTAAAAAAACACTGAAATGCTTGGATTGATTTCAGGCTTGCATTTGTGAATAGCCTTGCTCAGGCTTTGGAAAAAGATTACAGAGTTTGTTGTTTTCTCTTGTTTTGAAAATGGTTTGAATGCTTTGCTTTGTTTGAATGAACGAAAAAGGAAAGGAAACTTGATAATAAAGAAAACAAGTATGCAGAGGCTAAGTTGCATTTGTACAAGATTTGATCAGAGATTTTTATCTCTTTTGGAGGCTGATAGATCTACACAATGTACTAGAGATGTTTTAACATTTAATGCCTATGTCCTTATGTCTACACATACATATCTCATACTTTACTTCGTATGTACTTATCTTTATTGTATATATATTTTTCAAGTGTACAAAGTTACTTCCCTGTAACATGAATATTTTGACTTTGCTCTGTTCTTTTGCCATACTTACTTCGGTTGATATGATAGGTTTAAGTACATATGTTTCCATTTTTGTTTACATGCATTATCATCTTACTTTTCCAGGTTGATGAATTCTTCTTGTATACATTTGTTTCTTCTTTTGCAAGCTTCACTCATATGTATATATTTTTGTTTTACTTTGCAAGTTAATACATACTTAACTATACATTTTGTTCTATTGCTTTGTAATTTAAATGAAGTTCTAGTTACATGTTGTTATAATTTATCTAATAGATTGACTTTTATATATATAATTTATCATATATATATATATATATATTTATTTTTCTAACTTAAAGATGTATTTCTAACTTAAATATTTATTGTCTTATATTTCTCTATATGTATATACTTTAAAAAAAAAATTCAAACCATTTATATTTAAGATTTTAAATTCAAATAATTTAACACATTTTATTTGAACTCGGGGAAACTCGCTTCAATTCATCGATAAATTTCACAATTTTATTCAAAAATGCATTTAATTATCAATTTAAATTTATATAAAATTCGGGGTCGTTACAGATATTCTTAAATATAAATTAATATAAATTAATTAACCTAATACAGATCTTCGACGCTGCCTTTCCCAAAGTCACATACACTTCGATCATCCAGAGACATCGTGGTGACCTCGCAAATTCAGGCAACCAAAAACTGGTTCGAAACCCTAAATCTTACTCGTATAGTCATTGTTTACAATAGGAAAATTATTCAACATTTTTCCTAGCTCCATTGATGGCCAAGCAAGCTTCAGACAAAATTTCAACATTCGTAGATTCTTCGATTATCCGAAATTGATCAAGATTCATTTTCCAGACAAATTCCAAAATCTACATTCAATTTAAAATGATAAATTTGGATTTTTGTTTCAAAAATCATACTTTTCAAAGATGATTCGAGGCATATACTTGAATCAGTATACTACGACATTTGATTTATCTCATTTTTTTTAAGTTTCAACTTTATTTTCTTGCTTACAGGGAATTTTCAAACTTAAACTACTTAAACTTGTTTTCAAAATCTAGATGGTGTTTAAACAAATAATTTCTGTTTAGATTATAAAGTTTAACAAGATCCAGGGGAAGAGAAAATCCGTAATTCACGTTGTAAGGACCCACTTTTCCGTACCCCTTGAATAGACACTAATCTCCGTCGATTTACTCAAGGTGAACGAAAAAACCGAATCATTAGGGTTTTAAAAGAAGAGGTAGAAGAAAAGATAGAAGAAAAAGAAAGAAGAACAACAGAACAACATCAGAAACAGAAACAATATCAGAATCTCACATATCGCAGCGGAACAATATATAATAGATAATCACTAGTCTTTTAAAACAAAGAACTATATCATTTTATACATACATCAATCAGAGTAAATATACAACAATGGACAGTTATATAAACTTGTCCTCATACAGAATACACAGCGGGATAAATAATATCAGATACAAATACTATGTCTCGTCATCCAGCTTATCTCCAAGGCTCCAGAATATCCAGAATATCCTGATAACCTAACTCTAGACTGCGCGTGTGGAAAATTTGTGGGCACCCAGAGTTTAGAAGGGAAACAATAAACTCCAGGTCAGTCATGGTGACTGGTGTGAGATCGTAAAACAGTTATTTTTCACAAAGAAAATAAAACAGATTCGCAATGCTTTTGGAAAATGAAACTACCATAAGACCTCCCGCCACACACACAATGCAAACGCAGAATTGGAGGAGATTTCTTCTTATGATAGTCAAAGATGCTTACTACGCCAATCATTGGATTATTATTATTAATGTCTAGTGTAGAAAACATTTCGAAAGTATAATATTAATCTTAGCCAGCATAGACATTCCGAACTATGCCTACTATAGCTACCATCCAAACAGTGGGGCGCCACCATAAGTAGATGGCAGGTTCTACAACTAATACCATACAAAGTTCGTATTTGAAAGATGGATTTCCAATAAATGGTCAGGCTAAGGAACTTCCTTTCCTCCTGCCGAATAGGATCGCCTCTGGCTGGACGTCCCGAGAGACAAACTGCTCTCTGCCAAACTAGGCCGGGTTACCCCTGTAACAGGTAACTCACGAATATGTCATCACCCGGTCCTTTGGGACCTTTATCCGAGCGCTCGATATCCAACATCACACATCATAAATAAAGTGTGTCCACATGAGTAAGTATCTGGGCTCCATACCATGATACCACCCCTTTCCAGAAGGAAATGACATACCCTAAAGGGCGCGACCCTCATAACCTTGCCGCAACATTCCTGCTTCGACCATTTCCGGGTTGTGAGGCCCTGACGAAGTCTCGTCCACAAAGCTCCGCTTTTTCAAAAAGCCACGCTTTGGGTCAACAGATGATCAACCTATGATCACAAAGATAAATGATCAAACAAATGATCATATCACAAATGATCAAACGCTGATCATCACACAGCAACACTCAACATGCCACATTACCAAATTGGGATATATCGCTGATAAATTTCAACTACATAACCTCTGAGCTCGTACGTCTCAGAGAAGGGTGTTAAGCTAAGAGAATAAATTCTCCGCCACCAACAGATATGTATTTGAAAGAAATCAGCTTTATATCTCAAAGTGTAATGTCAGACACATAATCCATACAAGTCTGTTCCGGGATCGAACAGAACCGAAGGCACTTCTCACGAAGCCCTTGCACATCCGGATAGTTTCCAATCACGTCCAGACTTCCCGTCACTAAGGGTGATAAAACCTCTAAATCGGAGATCAACCGATGTAGAGTAACTCGACGGTAATCCTTCCGTTTTCAAAAATATCCGGTCTTCAACACCGGTCATCAAATGCGATCCATAACGACGTATCACATATTCGGAATGGGTTATACGACCCCATGGTCCTCTCCCGGCTATCCCGAATAGTGAGCGCTTATTCAAAAATAAGTGTGGCATTCAAATTCACAACAAATACCTATTCAAGGTAATTATTGATAGTCGGTTATTTAACTATCAATAAAGATGCGCAACATCATCAGATTCCAAATAATTTTCCCAAATTATTTATTTTTCAAAACATCTTTACTAGATATATAATTTCCACACTTAACCGTTTGAAAACAAATTTCAAATATTCACTTTTCAATTTATCTTTAGAAGATAAAATTTCAAACCCTTCGTTTCATATTGGAAAAGCATTTCCATACTTATTTAATAATAAGTAATTCACAAATCTATTTATTTTCAACATTTGAAAATAATCGATATACTTAAATCAAAATTTAGTATAAATTCATTCTTTAAGGAAATCATTCTTTTAAGCACATTTATTTGAGTCAAAACGAATGTTACGTAAAACATCGTTACGACGACTCAAAATCACTAGTATAGGGATTCGGATTTTTAAGATAGATGTATAAATCCCAATACTATATAAACATTTCCTTTCGGAAATCATTTACTATAACAACAGTGTTATAGTCCACCATTTCCTTATTTCTCGAAAACGTCTATTTCAACACTAAATGTTGAAATCTATGATTTCGATATTCAATATATTTTAAAACATCGTTTAAAACAATTAACTTCATTTTTAATATCACTTCTCCAAAACTATCCATTTTACTTAACAATATATTCACTGTCCAAAATCGTGAATATACTTCAATAATTACATTTCACTATTTTCTACACATTTTATTTCAATAATAATTCGCTATCCAAAATCGCGAATATATCTCCTTTAACAACCTTCTATATTTAATTTATCAAATCCAATTGATTTCGAATTTATAAAACAACGTTTATAAATTCTATTTCTATTTTCTAACAACTTCAATTTAATAAATCTCCTTTATTAACAATTCGATTCATAACTCAAATCTTATACCAACAATCCATATTATAAGTTAAATACTTATAATTCCTTTATTTTACAAAATCATTTCCATTTATAAGTTCACAATTTATAAATTTCATTTATTTATAAATTCTTAAAAATTCATTTTAACGCTTATAAAAACTCGTTTTATAATACCAACATTTTAAAGTTATAAATATCAATCTTATACATCTTTTACATACATCGTTTTTAATAATTCAAAAATTCCAATTAAAACCATTTTATAAATTTCTTAACTATTTATTTCAAAAGAAATTACCTTTTGGTTATAATTCACAAATCTTAACTTTTATAACTTTAAAGTTTTAACGTTTATTTATTTAAAATAAATCAATTCAACAATTCAATAAAACGTCTACTTTCAAAAATCACTTTAAAATTCTTTTAAAGTAAAAGTCGTTATTTTTAAACTTCAAAATTTGAATCCAATGATGCAATAGCACCAACTAGTCAATCACCACAACAAACATCATATATCAATATGATAACAGAATATACATCAATATCTGTAAATAAATAAATACTGGTGAGGAATCCAGTTGGATCCCTCCAACCTGTTTCCCTGCATCCACAAATGTTAGCACAATACCCATTCCACTTCGAGGTAGAATATCGCGGTATATAGGTTTTTATAAAAATATCATCTGCTTACTAACGGCGCAATAGGGTCTCATCCGCTATACGAGGCGGGAAATCAATCAATCCAATATATACATATGCCAATATGTATATATTGCTATATATATATATATATATATATCCTACTATATCTAATATCACATCAAAACAACAATCAATCAGTCAATAAATAACTGCAAATTCAACTTTTCATTTGAGTGAGAAAAATCTCACCTTTGCTTTTATTCGCAATCCATTCCAAATCCAGATTTATTTCTCGATTTATAGACCTTGTACAAACAATTATACAATTTATCAATATTCGAATTTGTCGAACAGATGAATTTTCTTATTTGATAAATTAATTAACCAGTTTAAATTTTTAAACTAACTTTCTTTTAAATAATTTGCTCGGTAACTAAAGTGAATTAACACATTTATCCTTTGGATATATTTTTTCTAAAAGATTAATAGGCTAAAACATTTATATTTATTTTCATATTTCTGTTTCAATCTTTTCAAATCAAATTTCTAAGTGAACCTTCCAATTTTCAAACTCTTATAATTTCAAATTCAAAATTATACATGTTCTTACAGTATCTTCTTTTAAAAAAAAATAGTTATGTATATATGTTCTTTTACGAGACAGTAAGTCCAGTATATATATATATATATATATTTTCAGCTAGAACTACTGTAAATCTGCATATATATAAATCTATAAACTTGAAGATAATAAAATTTTTATTTTATTAACTTACTGTATGTATATATGAATTTAAACTTTGCGAATTGAAACTAAACAGTAAATATGTATATATTTCTATAAATCAAATATTTTATGACTTACGGTATATAAAATTTCCTCATTTTAACATTGAAATATATCTATATACATTTGTAAACTGCCGTATATAAAATTCTAGTTATCACTTGAATTTCAATTTAAACAAAACAAAAACAAAAAAAATACCTTACTGCCTAAGGGAACTCCATCTTGTAATTTACCGGAGTTTCTCTCGCGTCAAGCTTTCAAAACGCGTCGCCTCCCTGTCGAGATGAACTTCAGCCTTGCCGCGAACGCCAGAGACGAACTCGTCGCTGCCTCCACAACCCAACGCGACACCCCAACTCGCATCCTGCCTAGCTTCGCGAGATCCCAGCTTCGCCCCATGCCATCATTGCTTTGCTGAGTCGCGACCATGGCTTCGAGAAACCCCTGTCCTAGCTTTGACTGACCTTGGCCACGCGATTTCGATTTAGGGCTTTGATCTATAACGAACGAATTCCCTGATGTTGGGAAGAGGCTCGGCTAAATTGAAATGGAAGAGGATTGGAACGATTTTTTTTCTCTCGAGATAATGAGAAGTATCGGCCATAAATTTCTTTTTCGAATTGAAACCTGAGAGGAAAGAACTCGATTTATGAAGAGGGACGAGGAACGAGAAGGTGAAGACTATCGCCAATTTTTTTTTCATTTTGATTTCAAATTGAAGTTTATCTGTAGTTCGATTTGGATAGGAGGATGGTTGCGTGATGGGTTGCACGATTTTTGTATCGTGATTGCAGGCGTGTTTTAAGGCTGAAACTAAGGGAAGAAAACGTGTAATATTAATTAATATAAATATAAATTTTAAATTTGAATTCGTCTTAAAAATTTAACGCGTTTATTCGTCGTACGCTCACATAACAACTCTGATAAATACGAAATTTGAAATCCGGTAATAATATAATATTACGGACCCAATGGAACTGGTTTCGTCGAATTCCGAGACTGCGCCTCGGACGGCTATTTTTAAATATCGATTCGAACTAAAAATTCAAAACTGAACAGAACAGTTTCAAATTCGATTCTGAAGCTTCTATTATCTTCAGTGTTATCAATATAGATTTTTAAATGCTTTTGAAATATTTTTCTTCAGCTTAAAACTGAAGATTCGAATTTTTATTCAATTCAATAGATTAAATTTTATAATTTAATCGTCAAATTCAAAGTTATATTGCGGATTCAAATTAAATTATCGTTCAAATATTTAAAATTAATTAAATATTTTCAACTTAAATTGTTCAAAATTCTAGGTCGTTACAATCTTCCCTCCTTAAAAGAATTTCGTCCTGAAATTACAAGTTAGGAAAAATGGTCCTTAACTCGTCTACTATTTTCCGCAATCCAAATAGTTTTATCAATTTATCAAAACAAATCTTTCTACTAAAGATTCGTTATCATTTCAACTAATCTTTCCAACTTTAATTATAAGTTTCAAACAACACTGTTTACTTCAAAGTTCAAATTTAAATTTAAATTCAAATTCTAAACTTTCAAAATTTCTCAAAAATTTTCTAACGCCCTAAATTTCCGAAAAATTTCGCCAACGTCTCCTTTGCGCGGCTAATACGGTACGACTACAAAACGTCCCTACGGACTCTCAGATTTCAAAAAGAAAAGAAAAAGCCAAGCGACTAGACAAGAAAATCATCAAATCTCATATTGAAATTGAAATACTTACCTTTTGTAGAGCAATTCAAATTTATCTTTGAAATCAAAATCCCAATTCCTTTACACCTGTATATCCTACTAGCCATAATATCTAGTTACATATTCAAACCATTTTGCCAATTTTTATTACAAAATTTTTCAATATATACTTCTTATACATTTTTTACTTCACTGTTGAAGTTACATATCCATTATCATTCAATTTTACATTTCAAATTTCATTTGAATTCAATTCACAATTCCAATTTAATTTGGATTCAGTTTAACTTCTGAATATTGAATTTATCAATTATTTTTCATTCATAACTGCACTATTTTAAATTAGTTTCATTTACTAATTCATTACAATTCTAATCCACTTACTCAAATTTGTTTTCAACATTCAGTTTCAATTCCAGTTTTATTCTTATTCAATCATCAACTTAGAATAATTTCAATATCAAATTTTACTTAAGAATTTCACTCTTTATTCCTTAGGTTCAATATAAATATTCCATATACACATTATATTTATTTCCACTTTACCACTTCGGTTAAATCTACTTACATTTAAACTGGATTTCAAATTCCATATGAATTTTAATTTCTCTTTCAATTCGCATTTATAATTATTCAATTCAATTCTATTGCTTACAACTTCAAAATGAATCTAAATTTTCAATTTCACTTTCATTTATTCAAATTTATTCACTTATACTTTCTTTAATTTAACTCCATCCTTTAAGTTAAATTTATTCTATCAAAATTCAAATTATATAAGTTACCAACTTAATAATATTTCATAAATATTTTAATATAGTATTCCAGAGTCTTTTCAACCTTTTCAAAACCATTTTTGGAAACAATTCAAATTATCCTTTGAATTTCCAAAACAAAACCCAAAATTTTTTTCCAAACAACTTCCATTTAAAACAATTTGGCAGCAATTCCTCTTTTGGAAACCCGAAAATGGACATCGATGATGCTGCAGTCATTACCGAAGTTATTTTCCAGCGACCGAAAAGAGTTTAGAGCTTTTCATTCCTTCAAAACATTTTTCAAAACCTTTGAAATTCATTTTCCACTCCAAAAAGAATTTAATTTCTAAAATTTCCAAATTCTTTCAATTACATTTCCAAATACTTTTCTGGAATTTCGTTTTCAATTATAAGTCACATTTATAATTTACATTCTTAAATTTCATTTGTATATGGATTTATTTCTTAACTTTGGAGTTTCAATTTCAATTTCTTATTCAATTTCATATAATAATGATAACGTTTCAATATTATCACTTTCCTAACAACCAAACATCCATATACTATGATAATTTATAGAAAATCATTCCTTTTATATACAAAAAATAGTTTGGGTAAAATTATTTCATTTACCCTATTCAAAACATACTATGCCGAATTGTTCTATTCAAGTGTTTAGAAACCCCTTCGATCCAGTTGTGCAGACTGTGCCGACGAAGGTCCATATGCCACTCAATAAATCAATCATCACAATATAAAACAATTTTTATATTAACTAACAAATACGCGCTCGTATCTATTATTACACTCAACTCATTCTAGAGTACTACTGACTCTATCTCTAATGAGTAACACCCAACAGAGCAGGGTTGTCGCTTAACCAAATGTATCGATACGGATTTTGCCCGCTCGAAAATCGACATCCATACTTTACATCGTACTCGAATGCCGTAGATTCGACCATTCAAATCCGAGTCGCCGGAGCTTATAACACACTTAAGTAAATAACAACACAGCGGAAGAAAAGAATAATACACTGATATACAATATCTGATACAACTGAGTGGTATAATGAATATCAATATACATCAGAGATATGATACAAGAAATAGCAGCGGAAAAGAAAATGATATCATCAGCAGCGGATAATCTCCAATAGAATGCTCCAAGGTAAGCAACGTCAGTCCATGAACTCCAAGAACTGAACCAGCTCCAGATAATCTACTAAACCTGAATATCTGATAAATCCAACTCTAGACTGCTCGTGTGGAAAATGGTGGGCACCTAGAGTTTAGGAAGGGAATAATAAACTCCGGGTCAGTCATGGGACTGGTATGAGTAAACAAAAACAGTTTATCTTTAAACAAACCCAAAAGGCTTTTAAACATTGAAACCCGCAATGCTTTTGGAAAATGAAACTACCATAAGACCTCCCGCCACACACACAATGCAAACGCAGAATTGGAGGAGATTTCTTCTTATGATAGTCAAAAATGCTTACTACGCAAAATCATTCGATATTATTATCATTAGTGCATAGTGTCGAAAACCATTTCGAAAATATAATATTAATCTTAGCCAGCATACAACCATTGTTGTATGCCTACTATAGCTACTACGTTCAATAGCAGGTTACCGCCACATTCCATAGCGGGTAATACAACTAAAACCGTACTGGGTTCGTATTGTTTCTTTGGATTTCCAATAAATGATCAGGCAAAGGAACTTCCTTACCGAAATGGAAACGCCTCTGGAAAGACGCCCCGAGAACCTAACCGGATCTCTGCAAACAAAAGGTCGACGCTACCTCACGCTGTACAGCTGTAACTAGGTAACTAACACACTGACGCTACCTCACGTTGTACAACTGTAACTAGGTAACTAACACACAAGTATGCCATCCCCCGGTCGTAACCAACCATTATCCGAGGATCCTCAATCATAAAGCAATAGCCACAAAATATAATCAACATAGGTAAAATATCTGGGCTCCATACCATGATATCACCTTTTATCCAGAAGGAAATGACATACCCTAGGGGCGCTACCCCTACAAACCTTTGCCGCAACATTCCTGTTTCGACCATTACCGGGTTGTGAGGCTCGACGAAGTCTCGTCCACAAAGCTACGCTTTTTCACAAAGCTACGCATTTTCACAAAGCTACGCTTTTTCACAAAGCAACGCTTTTTCACAAAGCACGCTTTGACCAACAAATGATCATCAGCACTTCGTATGCCACATTACCAAATTGGGAATGTATCACTAGTAACCATCAACTACATAACCTCTGAGCTCGTACGTCTCAGAGAAGGGTGTTAAGCTAAGAGAATAAATTCTCCGCCACCAACAGAAATGTATTTGATAGAAACCAGCTTTACATCTCAAAGTGTAATGTCAGACACACATCCATACAAGTCTGTTTCGGGTTCGAATAGAACCGAAGGCACTTCCGAAGAAGCCCTTGCAATCCGGGTATTCACAATCCCGATCGGATTTCCCATCACTTAAGAAATCTCTATACCGGCGCGACTCAGTGCAGAGACAATCGATAGGTCATCCTATCGTTCTCGCAAATACCCGGTCTTCACCACCGGTCTTCAAATGCTGTCCATATCATCGTATCACTATTCGGAATGGGTTATATGACACAAAGGTCCTCTCCCGGCTAAACCGAATAACGAGCGCAATTAAAAAAATCATATGGATACTGGGGTCTTAGTTAAATCACAGCTTAAAGCCTAAAACTTTTTATTCGAATGGTTAAAACAAATTACCATTTCCAATCTTTTAAATAAAAAAATTCATTTCAAAAACCTTCAATGGTTTAAACAATTTCCACACTTTTAATCTTTTAAACAAAAAGATTTAATTCACAAAGTTCACCCCATTCATAAAGATTCATTCATACAATTCAAATCGATTTCCAATTCAATTGGATTAACTCGTTAAATCCTTAAATCAAGATTTAACTTATAGCTTTCAAAAATTCGTTTCCAAAGATTCATTCATAGCCTTTCAAAACAATTCTATTTCAAGTTGGGTTAACTCGTTCGGTCTTTGAATTAAAGACTCATTTCATAGTTTTCAAAACATTTCAATTCTATTTCAAACTTGAAATTCTTTCAACACAAATTGGAAGTTCATTACTTATGTGAAAGCTTTTACTATTTGAAAACAAATAGTTCGTTTCAGAAAAATCCAGTTATATTTACACGGGTTAAAACCCTTGAATTTAAAATTCAAATTCCCAAATCAATATTTTTAAATGGTTTAACCCATATATAACTTGTACAGTATCTTTAATCCCTAGTTTCAAATCATAGAATTCAATTTCAAACTTGAATTCAAATTTAAATCAAATTATTTAAATTCCAAAACTCGATTAAGTTATTCAAAATAACTTTTATCTTTGAAATCCCATTTCAAAAGCTTTTCACTTTAAACCCAAATTTCCAATTTCAAAATCAATTGAAATTAAAATTTCAATTTCAAAAATATTAAATTTACATCATCTGTGATTTAACCGATTTCCACGTGAAATCCATATTTGTGTGTGTATGGTGTAGTCCAGGGGTTTCACACACAATAGTGCACAACATCAATCATCACAGATATATCGATAAGCGGTATAACCCATAACGCTTACCTTCATTCACAGATTCATAGATAAAATAAATTTATCAGTCACAAAGATTCATCATTACAATTCGATGTGGGTTTCGGATAACCAACTGGAATCCGACTCCCTGTCGCATCGAAATTCAAATGTCGTTTTACGGGCCAAGGGTTTCATATTCACATAGTAATATATCACAGAAACAGAAAATCTCAGATCACAACATAAATCAGGATGTATCACAAAGCATCATATATCAGGGATATCAAATAATTCACATTCAATAGAATCCAAACATTCATAAGTAAAGTCAAGTATTCAATAGTTATTTATAAGCAGAATCAATTAATCGTTTAATCCTGATAAATTCAATTTATTTCCAAGTAAATTAATTACTTATGAATTAATTATCAAATCTTGATTTATCAATTTATAAATCATTTCATATAGATTAATTTATCAGACACCTTAATTAATTAAATTTTTCTTAATTAATCATATTAATCAAGTTATCCTTTAAACCATTTACATGATTTAATTAACCCCTTAATTTATTTACATTAAGTAATTAACAATTTCAATTGATTATCTTAAATAAATAAATTTAATTATCAAGGTTTATCACAATATTTTAATTACTTAAAAATCCCTAGTTAATCATCCTTATTAACTACTAATATTTCCTTAATTGTTTTCTTAAGAAATTTTCCTTGGATTAATTCATTTAAATCTTTAAATCATTTCTATTTTTATAAATACATCTAAATTATTTATTTATAAATTAAATAAATCACTCTTTAATTACCTTATTAATTTAAATCATCTTTGACTTAACAATAAACTTATAAACGAACAATAACATTATCGTTTATAAAGAGGAATAATTTTAGAAATTTATTTAACTAAATTTTGTTAAAGTTCAAATCTGGAAACATAAAACCCGAGACTTTCCTCCGGTATTACCAGAGTAACACTTCGAGTTCCTTCCCATTTTCCCCCGAGTCCACGAAATCGCCTACCTGCTTCGAGTCGAAACTCCACTTGCACGAGACCAACCCCGAGACTCCTCTTTCTTCCCCAAACCAACATTCTTCCTGATACACCAGCTTCTCGCGTGCACGTGCACACGCACCACGATCACCTGCAGCCACCATCACGATCATCGGCAAGTCACCTCTGATCATCTCAACCCCATCGACAACCCAGATCGTAGAATTCGAGCCCAATTCGAGATCGAACCTCTCGATCAAAACACTCGAAACCCATCACCACAAACAATCTCCTCGTCCCGACCATCTCGACCACCATCAACCACATCCCTCTGCTAGAACCTTCGCCGTAGTCCCCTCTACCTTCCCCTTGAGCCACGACGAACTCGATCAATCAGAGGTGGCGAAATCGTCACGTTTCCAGACCACTTCAAAACTAAACGTTAACCCTAGTTTCCATTCGTTCGATCATTTGTTGCAATAGAAAAATCATTGAACATTTTTCCTATGATTCTCGATCATTCCAGCACCTCCATGCCAAATCTCGCCTACCATCATCACGCCGATCAACGAAAATTGCCTAAAATACCATTTCCGTTTAACTTCCTCAAACTCGAGAATCTCTCACTTAAAAATCATGAATTCATATTTAAAAATCATGGTTAATGAAAACGAACAAATTCATAAGTCAAAACTCAAGTTTTAATCGATTAAATTTTTGACAAAATTTAATTTCACTGTGTTCTTACCCTTTCCAGTAAATCCATACAAATTCATTGCTTAGAAGTATTTTTAAAATCTTGGTCTTGTTAATTCGAACATTTTTTGTTTAAATAACAAAGTCTAACAGTGAATGATTTAAGAGATTTGTATTTTTCTTTTTGTTTAGCCTGTAAACATTAAAACAGGGATATCTGCCTGTACATGCATCTCTTAGTCCTTATGTATATATATATACACACACACCATCATACAAGCAAAATCACAACTACAATATCATATCAACAACAAGATATACATCAGATTCAAGATGGTTGCTCACCTGAGAAGATTTTTTTGAACAAAGAATACTTTTGTTTGCAGACTGCCGTTTGATTTATCTGTGAATCCTTTCTGTTTTGTTTTAGTTGCTTTTAATTTGCTTGTTTTCCAGGCTGAAGACTTTGCCTTGTTTCTAGATTTTTAATCCTTTGCATTCCATCTTCATTTGAATTTTCCAGGTTGAATTTTGTTTTAGTTTTCAAAATGATATCTTCCTTATATTTTTCTCAGCTCGAACTGAAATGAGGAAGACTTGATAAAAATGAGTTTTCAGGGTACTCATTTTGTACAAGTCGATATGAGTTGTTTGTACAAAAATGCAGGGATATTTCTTTCCTATGGTGACTGGTTCGTGTACTAAAGTGAAAGCATTAAATGCTTGTGTTCCCTCTTGGTTTACATACAATCCCATTTTGATTTTTGTAAGTACAATATATATTTTTCCATTTCGGCTGGTATGAAAACATTTTGGTGGCTGGTACATGTTTGTGTTGAGATGATTGTGGCTTCCTATGCAAGCTATCCTCATGTACATGAATATTTATTCTTTTTCTTGTCTCGGCTGAAGGTACTTGTATGTATTTTGTTTGTTTTCTTCTTTTATTTGCATACTTGAATATATTTTATTTGTTTACTTTGTTTGTTTACTTAATATTTTGCAATTTATCTTATATTTCTAACTTAAGTATTAATCTATAGCACATATTTCATTCTATACACTTATATCCAATATATACACATATATATTCAAATTTACCCATATATATCTATATACATATAAATATTCACATATATACAAATCGTTTAAATTCATGTGACTTAATATAGATTCTATTTGAATAGGGGAAACTCGCTACACTCAATCGATTAATTTCACAGTTTTATTCAATATTTCATTTAATTATTAATTTAAATAAATTAAAAATCTAGGGTCGTTACAAACTTCCCCCCTTAAAAGAATTTCGTCCTCGAAATTCGCAGGCATGAAAACAACATAGAGATAGACAGATTCGATCTCCTATAATTTCTCAAACTTACGATATGAATTCCAAACTCAAGTCGGTATACCTCAGAATACATACCAATTCGTCCATCTTCGGACTTTGGTATTCACAAGAAATTACAATAGAATTTCAAAATTTGGTTTCAAACGAAATCGTTTCATTGATACAATTCAATTTAGCCTTCATATTCTATTAATCAATTTAACTCAATCTAAAATTTCTAATTTATTTAAAATTTTCAACTTCAAATTCATATAGGTTTAAATCAAAAAGCTGATAAGAAACCGATGAAGATACGAAGTAAAAATTTCTACAACGATTCGTAGAATCATCATCACACCGAAACTTCTTCGTATAGCTGATACGAAGAAATCAAAAGAATTTTGGAAATGAATCAAAGGAGATTGATAGAAAGTTGTTTCCACTGTTGCAAGGTATTGACCATTTATAGTCGTATTCCCTTGTCCCCTATCTCGTCCTCTTCTTGCACTCATACTCACTATCAGTGGATAGTAAGAGAATTTACTGAGACATTCAGACGGATATCTTAGGAATACTCATTCTAGAGTTTACTTCACTCTATCCCTAATGAGCTACTTAACGTGTTATACTCCTGAGCTAAAGTTCAACCTTAGCTCTAATACCAAATGTAACGATCCCGGTTTTTCGCGTTCGAAAATCGACATCCATACTTTACATCGTACTCGAATGCCGTAGATTCGACCGTTCAAATCCGAGTCGCCGGAGCTTATAACAACATTAAGTAAATAACACAGCGGAAGAAAAAGAATAATATATTGATATTCATTGTATCATTCTGTTGTATCAGATATTGTATCAGATATTGTATCAGATATTGTATATCAATGTATTATTCTTTTTCTTCCGCTGTGTTATTTACTTAATGTTGTTATAAGCTCCGGCGACTCGGATTTGAACGGTCGAATCTACGGCATTTGAGTACGATGTAAAGTATGGATGTCGATTTTCGAACGCGAAAAACCGGGATCGTTACATAATTGATTAATGATTGATATCCCCTTATGAACTTAACATGTTTTTATCGATAATTCGATTTCGAAGGAACTGGGGTCAGATTTGGATGATTCCTATCCCAAAATCACTTCGAACCTATCTACGTTCGAAGTAAAACGTGTTTGAAGACAAATGATTTTGAAGATGGAGATCTTCATGATGTGGGGCTATTTGCCACTAGTCCCTCGAGGTGAAAATTACCATATCATATAGTGGCAGCAATGCTCTGTTATGAAAATCTCTAATGTAAGGACTTCTTGCTACTAATATAGTAGGAGAGTACCTTCGGTTTGTCCTGTTCCTGGGCAACTTGTATGGAAGAATGTCTGACATTGCATTTGTAAGATCATAACGTTGATTTTTTCAAATGTACATCTGCTTGGTGGCGGAGAAGGCAACTTCTCTTAGCTTAACTCCCTTCTTTGAGACGTACGAGCTCAGAGGTTGTATGTTCATGAAAGTCATTTGTATTTTCAAAGGAATGGCAATGTGGCATTCAAAGTGAAGAAGATGTGCTATGTAAGAAGGTAATCGTTCACCTCAGGCCTCATCACACGGAAATGACAGAAATAGGGTAGAAGCAGCAAGGCTAAGTGGGTCGCTCCCAATTAGGAGATGTCATTATCCTTCTAGATTTACTCTACACATGTCTATGTATTTGGTAAATGTATGAATCGGGTACCCATTAATGGTCGGTAACCGCCGGGGTGATGACATATTCGGTACTATCTAGAGTGAGGGGTAGGCCAGTCTTGTGTTGGTTTAGGTGTTCAGTATTTTGACCCTAGGTGCATCCCACTAGAGGTGTACTGTCGGAAGGTGGTCCCTTACCTTGTCATTTGTATGGAACCCATTCTCCAATAAGTGCCTTCAGATTTGTTTGTAGAGCTTAGTATCCGAAATTTAATAATGGTAACAATTTCGGCTAAGATTAATATGTTTATTTGCAAATGTTTTCAAAGATATGTCATTAGAAATAATATTTAATGTTTTGATATATAAAATTGTTTTAGTTATCATAAGGTAAAAACCCATCCGTGTTTATGTGTGGGCGTGGTCTTATGAGATACTCTTTCTTTTCAAAGGATTTTATTTCCAAGGCTGGTATATGACACTGTCATTTATATTTGAGTTTCTCATGCTGGTTTATCAATCCTGATCCAGGTATTTTTGATACTCGGGTCAGATCCTAGTAGTTTTAGGTTTAGTGAAGACGGTTGGAGTTTCCAGAGGAGAGCTGGAGATATTCATCTACGTATGGACGTATTCTATTATCCGCTTTAGTTGTTTGATGTTTGTCAGCAATTGTAAGGATTGATGTTTATAACTGTCCAAACTGAATTTAGGTTAGACTCTGATATATGTATTTCAAAAGTTTTCCGCTGTAAAGATATTTGTTCAATGTTATATATTATTCCATTCTTGTGAGATTCTGTTCTATCTTTATTTTCTTTTTCACCCCCTTAAAGATCCGTTTATTCGTGCAATTTAGAAATCATCGAATTAAATAAGCTAAGTGCATGTAATTACCAAAAGTCCTAAGTGTGTGTGGCGTGCAAACTACGCCCGTCAAGCTACAAACCACTCTTTAGCTTAGGAGTGATGTCGGCTTTTGCAATAGGAGTCAACTCTTGGGTTGACGGGAGTGGTCGTAAGATGGATGTTGCTTCAACTGATGGAGAGACAAACTTAGAAGCTGTGGTATCATCTTTAAAAAGCTCTTGAGAAGTCACCATAAAATCGCTCAATCCCCCAAAGATGTCATCACCATCATGCCCAACAGAAGGGGTTATATCAGTAGTGCCCTCTTTAACGTGTTCCACGCTCTCCATAGCAGAGCTGTCTTTCTCAACCTCCTCATCAGCCTCTTTAGTAGTCTTTCCAGAATCTTGAGGGAGTTCCTCTCCTTCAATAATGGGGGGAAGTTTAGACTTGTCAGATAACCCCGCACCGGAACCAGAACATTTCACTAGTGAAGTCTCTATAATGGGTTCCTTCGATGCGGATTCCTCTGTGGAAGCTGGAGCATCTGATGCTTCTGTTTGAGAGCTGGGAGCGTCACGAAGCTGAATAGATCGAGAGGAATGCAAGAGTCCGAATTGATGCAGAAATTCATTCCTCTGAAGAAATTTGATACTTCTCTCGTTGGCAGCTATAGCACTCAATCTTTCAAAAGTTGACTTGTGAGTAAAATCTTTAGAGAGAGGAGGAATTGCTGCAAAAGTAAAGAATGAAGTGAGCATTTGACAACTCAAATTTTGAAAGGCTCAGAACTGAAGTAAACGGAGATAAGCAGCCTTACTTCCTACTCTCCAGGTGCCGTAGAATCCCGGGGGGCAACGGACATAGAAGAATTGATTTTAAAACCCGTGGGCGCTCTCGGGCAGATTTGTAATTAAATTACGGTTCCTGGCGCTCCTTACTAGGATAATAGAAGGATGGTCTTTGTTCCTCGCAAATGTACACAGATAACAGATCTCCTCAAACCTTGGGAGGTGGTCAAGCGTCCTCCTGAACAGCACGCATAACCCCATCAGAATGGCATAGCTATTGGGGTGCAACTGGAACGGAGAAATGGTTAATCGAAGGAGAAGAGTTCTGAGGAAATCATTGAAGGGGGGAATAGCTCCGTTTAGACACATGTGACGATTAACTGCAACAAAGCCATGTGGCAGCCTATCGGCAGTGTCATTTGCTCTAGGAAGCAGAGCGTCCGCTTCAGCAATACCAAATTGAGCACATAGCTGGTTGAATGTCCGTTGGCTCAAAGTGGTTGGAACTCTTTCCGAAGGATTATCCAAAGGGGCAGCAATCAGATAAACTTCATCGGTCCTATCTATTATCCCTTCTTGTACTTGTTGAGAAGTCATTCTATACAAGGAACTGGATATTCAAATATGAAGGTGCACGTTTCCTAAAATCGTGTGAAGTGTTGTGCAAAGCTACTGAAAATAACAAGTAAATAAAGTAAAACTTGAAATAATAATGGTTGGCGCGCATCAATTCAGGAAGATTCAAGACTTGTTATTATATCAAAATTAAGTGTAGTATCAATGCAGATAATATTTAGCAATAAGTAGCTATAACTGTATGAATTCTGCGTTGATGCTACACTTAAGATAGTTGATTCACAGCATTTCACTTTTAATTAGATTCATATTATTTTCTCTTTGAATTAATCCATCACTCGATGTGGGCAGTCAATGATGAGTATATTCATCCTAGTTTTCTGCAAATGTTATATTTAACAGGTTGTTAGCTTAAAAGTCAATATAATCTGTGAAAGAGTGCAACAGTTCTGGCAGTTCAAATTGAAGGTCCAATCAAGTTCTCGATAAATCTGCAAGTGTTCAAATGCAGTTCGTTCCTTAAGTCACAGGAACGACTTAAGTTAGCTCGAGACTCCTTTAGGTCATCCAGTTCATGTCCAAACAACCTAACATAGGTTGGGCTTCCCTAAGTCGTGCTCAAGTTAGGAAGTTCATCAGTTATCTTCTTACAAGTTAAAGCTATGCTGCGAGTTAAGTTAGGTCGCTGGTTCTTTAAGTCGTTCAGCTTTAAGTCGTGTGTTATGCTGGTAATTTAGGTCGCTGGTTCTTTAAGTCATTCAGCTTTAAGTCGTATGCAATCCTGGCAAGTTAAGTCGCAATCTCTTATGTCGTTCGGAGTTTTATAATTAAGTCGCTAAGTTGTTCACGGAGTTAATTCGCACGATTCATGTCCACACTGCTAAAGCCCTAGGTCGTTCAAGGCTCTTAAGTCGAGCACGACCTAACTCTCCTTAACTCGCTAACTCCTCTTCTTTCAACAAATCGCCTAACCCACTAACCCGTTAACCCAATAACCCGCTAGCCTCTCTACAATAAAATCCGCCGTCTCTCCACACCACCAGATCATCCAAAACCAATTTAAAACACCTCAGATCCATCATAAACCCGATGCACTACTGTGCTCTCATGAATTACATCGACTACATGTCCAATAACTATCAAAAATCGATCGTAATATGATTCGTAGCGAAATATGGCATGTGAAATCGGGTTAGGGTCGAAAAACGGGGAATTCACAATTTAACGGTGGCCGTGGTTGGATGATGGTCGGAATTCACTTACGAAGTGTGATTGTAGAGATGATCGGCGACTGGTTGATTTAAATTCTTCTTTGAGAGCTTGAAAATCCTTTGAAGGCGGGTTAGAGTGTTAGAGCAGGTAAAGAAAGGAAGAAGTGATTTTAGCGACTTATATACAGGGGCAGAGGAACACGAATCGGCACGAACGACCTAACTCCCTCATAAGTTGCTCACGACTTAACGATCCAAAGATAGCACGAGTTAAGAGATATCGAAGCACACGACCTAACTCCTAGGTGTGTACTTCGAGGGGAAAGTGTTAACCCTCTTTTATTCATCAACCTAGCGACCTAACAACTTAACAACCTAGCGACCTAAGGCTCACGACTTAACGATCTATAACAAGCTAGCGACCTATAGCACAAAACAACTCAATACGATTTGACCTAACGAGATAAGAAGGCTGCGACCTAACTCCTGAAAGTATCCTACGACCTAGCGAGATAAAGAAAGAGCGACCTAACGAGTTAGCGACCTAGCAACTCAGGAAAGGCAATGACCTAACATGTTCCAGAGTTAAGCCGCACGACCTGCCTCTTCTATTAGGTTGCTCACGACCTAATCTTGCCGAGATAACTTCTGTATTTCATATGTTAGGTCGCTCACAGCCTGTATCTCACCCAGAATGATTCCATTAAGTCGCCAACAACTTATGCTAACTCGGGATGACCTTTAGGTCGCTCACGACCTAAAACCTAATGACCTAAGCTCAATTTTCACCTATAAATACCCCGCCTACTCCGCATTTGAACGGGGACGGATTTTTGAAAATGCCAAGACTCTACTGATTTCTCTACTGACTTCAACACTTCAAAGGCAAAGGATACTTCAAAGAATCTTCGAAAAAGAATCAAGTTCATTCAACATGAATCGAAGAGCTTTTCTTCATCAAAGTTCTGATTACTTGTCTTTATTGTGTTGTAATCAAAGAGTTATTGTAAAATCTGTAATCGAATCAGTCATAGAAGAGATTAAGTGGACGTAGGCTTGACTTAGAGCCGAACCACTATAAAATTGTTGTCTTTTTACTATTTTTTTGCTATTCCCTGCTTACTCTTAGTTCCCGTACCAATGGGTGGTGCTTTCGCTTTATTACAACTCACACCGGGGTGTTAGCGTACATTTTTTACTTTAACAGTGGTGATCTCTGCTCTTACGCATTGTCTGTTTATTTCCTATAGGAACGGAGTTGAGATTATCGGAAACTATTGATTGGTTTTGGAGCACTTGGGGAGTGTACATATATGAGATGACTCAAAATCGTAACCACTCCAAAACCATATACGTGTTTTATGCTTTGGAAGAGGTTCGTGATCTATTTTGAGATGTGGGGATCTATTGTAATTCTGAAACCGATTGAGGTATGGGAATCCATGTATGATTCCGAGACCTGTTGAGACGTGGAACCCATGTGTGATTTCGAGACATGTTAATGTATAAGAATCCATGTGTGGTTCTAAAATCTATTCGAGTTGAGACTCGTTTGCTGAAATGCCGGACATAGCCTCACTAATAGAGATGACTAAAACTAAAGGTAGGATACATAGACCAGTGGTTTAGCTGCCCCAAAGGGTGCAGGAGACTCTACCCTAGAGATACCTATAATCGTTATGCATTCAACGAGTGGCGCACTCGGCCTTGGTGACCAGCTATGTATTTTCTAATGGTACATCAGCTAGAGATGTATGATTTTTCAAAAGGATATCTCTGGTCCTTATGTAAGAGGACCATCCCAGATGTTTTAAGGAACCCTTCGTGGAGTCATACATAATTAGCAAACGCCCTATAGCGGTTTGATTTGTATACCTATTATTGTTGTGTTGTACACTCGGGCGCAACGTAGTTATTTTGTACGTACTTTTAACTCTAGACTTGTTATAATATCTTTCGAATTCCTATAAAAACGGTTTGGTTATCGTAAGGTTAAAACCCTCCATGTTATTGTGCGGCGTGGTCTTACAAGATACTTTTGTTTTTGAAAGGTTTTATAATAGTAAAATCTATATGATTTGTGTTTCTCACGTAATTTTACTAGACTTATCCGAGAGTTATTTTCTTATAATGCTCCGGTCAGCCTGGGAAATTTTTTAGATTTATTTATGGATGTTTTGGAGCTTCATGAGATAAGTTGGATACCTCCAATACATATTCACATATTTTTATTTCCACTGCATTTCTTGTTAGTATTTATCAGCATTTGTGAGGACCGGCTGTTATAACTGTCCAGGCTAATGATAGGTCAGTTTTCTCTAATTGTTGTATGTATAAAAATCTTTCTTTTTGTAAAGGTCTATTTTATATTATGTAATGTAACGATCTACCTTTCTTACACCTAAAGACGACACTTAATACGTCCATGGTATTCTTGTGCCGATCATTTAAGTGTCTAAAAGACAGGTCATTAAGGGTGAAAAAAGAAGATAGAAGATAAGAAAAAACTAAACAGTCACAAAATCTCATAACACAACGAAATAACATATATTAATCACATAATACTTTACAAAGTCATTTCAGAAATGATACATCAAAATCATACTAATACAGTACTACTCTAGAACAGTTATAATAGCATGTCCCCACTTAACTGATACAACATAATATAATATAGCAGAAAAAAGATAATAACAAACTATCGATGAAACCTACTGCTCTAAGCTCCTCCAAAATGTATCCATGGAAACATGAACTACTTCGTTGCCCATAAAAATTTAAGCACCCAAAAAGTTTAGGGAAAGAAATAAAACTTCAGGTCAGACATGGTTCTGGTGTAAGTAAACTCAAAACAACTGAATTATTATGTTTAATACTCCTTTAAAATCAAAGATATCTTGTAAGACCATGTCACACATAAACATGGGCGGGTTTTGCCTTACGATAACCAAAACATATTTATATTAAAATCCAGTGATATTATAATAATGTATAGATGTCAAAGTAAAATATGAAAATAGTTGAAGTGCTTGTATCTCACATTTCAACAAAAATGGGCATAATAAAAACCGTACGGCGCTTAATGGAGAATGGATTCCAACAATGACTGGGTTATTTGGGTATTGTCCGTTCCAGTACACCTCTAGAAAAATGTACCAAGGTCGAATCTATCGACCCCTGCCAACACATAGTCGGCCTAACCTTTAATGGATAGTACCGAATATGATCACCCCTAATGGGCCCCAAAGCATACAAATGAGAGATAATATTCACTTTATATTAGCGATGATCATATCCTAATGAGAGCGACCCATATAACCCTGGTGCATCATAGTCATTCCCGATTGATGAGGCTTGAGGTAACGTTTTACCTTTATTTAGCACTTCCCACTTGTAATGCCACAGTGTCCTCAAGGTATCATGCAATGCTGGCATTCATCTCTACAAGTTCATTCTGGGAGTGAACGAAACCGAAGGCACTACTTCTAGTACATCTTTTTTAGGGTATCCCTTCCAAGATTAATAGCAAATAGCCCTTGCACTTCAATGCTCTATCCTCGATTCCATATTCTTCAAGGCGTCTTCAAGTTGAAACGCTTGAGTTGGATCGAAGTGGTTTTCGGATAACATATCCAATCCTGGTCTCTTCGAAATAACTTTCGATGGTTTCCGTTAAACTCAACCTCGGTAATTAGGAAATAAGTAGAGAAAAGATAAGAGCGGAGATCACTTCCTAGGTTTGGACGGATTTCCTTATCATTTCTCCTAGAAGAAAAAAATGAATTTATAGGTACAATATAGCACTACCGACGGTGACTGACTATGTAATTTCGTGTTTCTCCAAAATACATAAAAAGTTACATTTTGGTCCAGATTTTAATAGTCGATTATTTAACTATCAAATAAACAAACATTCAAACATGGATTTAATCCCATATGGAATCCGCTAAGCCTTGTTAAATTAATCTTTAATTAGTCAAAATCATTTTATAAACATTTGATCAAGAGTTCTTTACAAAATACTAATCCCAAACCCCTTACATCCCCTTTATACTTGGAAAAACATTTTTATACTTATCTCAACGGTATAAGTATATTTACCGTACTTTGCAAAGTTTCTTTCTTTTCAAATTTCTTTTTGAAAGCATTACTTACTATAAACCGATCCACTTATCCTTTACAAAAAGTTCCCTTTCAAAAGCTCACTTCACATTTAAATATCTTTATAAATTCCCAAAATCATTTATAAAACAATTTTATAACTCTACAAGTCAATTTACAAAACCTCTTTACAAAGCTCTAAAATCATTTATAAAACATTTCTCGATTTAAAAATCCTTTGACAAATCTTCTTTTAGAAAAATCCTTTACAAAATATCTTTTGCAACTCAACCTTTTTACTTAGTAAAACCCATTTTTATAAACAAGTTATTGTTTATAAATACCTTTATGAAATTATAATATAACTTGAAAATCATTTATAAACCTTAACCCCAAACTGATTAAAGAATCGGAGCTAAATTAAAACCATACTTTATAATTTAAAAAGGAGGCTTAGCAATCCCAATGGCAGTAATTTAAGTTACCATTTAACATCAATTTCACTTTCAAGTCACTTAACCATTTATTTACAAGAGTCAACACATATGTAAATGCAATTCATATCCAAATCAGAGAATGACATGTCAATACAACTCACTAGCATATACAGTCCAAACAACATAATAGTAGGATGGTTATTTGTCCTACTAAATAGATATCCAAACATTTCACCACTTATAGCAAAATGGGAATTTGTTCTACTAATCATATATCCACACAATAAACAATTATATTATAGCAGAATGGAAATTTATTCTGCTAACAAATTTCCAAACAATCAAAAAACCAACTTATAGCAGTACAAGGATTTATTCTGCTAACACGTGTCCACACAATTAAACCATTTACAAAACTCATTCAAAAATCAAACAATTTACAAAACTCATTCAAAACTGTTTGTCTACTTGATGGTATCGAAATTTGAATCACTTGTGCTCAAAACCAAGCATCTTTGAAAAAGAAGTACCTTTAAAACAATTTGATTCTTGGAAAACAAGGATCAAAACTTAAAACTTCCTTTTTCACATAATTAAATACAAGTTAAACCCTTTATTAAACCATAATTAATCTTTATTACTTCTTAACTTAATTTAATTATAGATTAAGAAGTAATTAACCTTAAATAAATAATTAAACAATAATTAACCATTACATAAATAGTTAAACCATAATTAATCCTTTATTAATTATTAAATAATAATTTTAACCTTCAATAATAATTAAATATTAATTAATATAAAATATTAAATGAAAATTTAATTAAAACTTAAGTAATAAATTAACCATTAATAAATAATTTATTACAAGTTAAAACCTTTGAATTTATAATTAAAAATAATTAAACATTATTTTAATAATTAATTATTAAATAACCCTATATTTAATTAACAATTAATTAAAAATAAATCCTATACTTAACCCATAATTAATTAAAAATGAATCTTACCTTCTGAAAGTTAATTGATTGATAACTATTCTTCAGTTAGTTAAAACTGATAAACCTTGTTTAATACTTAATTAATTATAAATTATCAAATCTAATTAATTAATAAATAATTATTAAGTTCTTAATTAACTTTCCTTAAACATCATTTTTAAGTTTCTAAGACATTTTAAAAGCACTTTTAATTGTAAAACCAAATTTTTGTAAAAATCAGATTTTTAAGCGAAACTGCATCCATAGTGACTATCGCTATGGATGCCTTAACTAAAATTTTTTTCTAAAGTTTCTTTTAAATATTTATCATTTTGATTCTTACTTTTATAGAACATAAATAAGTATTTGGTAAAGCTAAACAAATTTTAAACTTAAAAATGATTTCAAATTTTAAACGTTATAAAATCTTAAGTAAACACACTTTGAAAGCAAGGAATTTCTACGTTGCTTGTTCACAATTTAATGCTAACTTCTTAGCATATACACAAACAAAAATCATGCATTCACATGTCATACACAAGCCATAAGCAAGATTACAACTTTCCATTTACTTACTCTTTATAAACTCAGATTTCTAAGTCAAACTAAACATCACATCTAAGCATATATGTATACATATTAACGAACATCAAACCAAAGCAAAAATGTACACTTACATATCCACATGAATCTCATCCAAACAAGCATCATACTTAGCAATCAAGTAGCATAAAATGTTTAAATTTAAGTCAAAAGTTTACTGATCAAAGTTTAGAAAACTTTTTCTGAACTTGAAATAACTTTTTAAACTTGACTTAGGACCCTCGCATCTTGAAATAGGCTTGGCTTGACGCACGCGTGGCTCAACCATGATAAGAAAAATGATGTGTGGGCTTGACTTGGAGAGGTGGAGGTACTTCGGATAATGTTGAATTCACAAAACTGGACCAAAAAATTAGTCATATTTTCTTAGATTTATGGCCATGTTACACTAAGAATTTTGAAAAGTGGTCAAAGGAAAAATTTTTGGTAATTATTTTCTCTACAATTTAAAAAATAAAATCACTCAATTTGAAAAAGTTTTGAAGGAGATATGGTCAAAAGAAGAAGTGGTATTTTCGTACTAGAAAATCTTAGTCCAAAAATAGGTCTGAAAGAAATGCATTTTTGACATAGCTAAGTCAAAATTTAAAAAAGTGGTACAAATGGAAGTTATAATAGCCATTGGAATTTTACATGGTTTAAACAAATTCTCCATTTGAATCGAAGATGAGGAAAATATGATAGGAGGAACATGAGGAAAGATGAAGGAATGGAAAGCTATTTATAAACAAGAGAAAAAGGAGAATTACCTTTATACCCTTGTACTTCTACCCTCCACATTGTTTTTCCACCTTAACACCTTCCACCACACATGCTATTTCCTCCTGCCACCTTGTTCACTCCCCTTATCATGTCAAAGAAAACATATTTTGTACTCGAGTCGACAAAGTGTCAAATTATGTCTAAGTATGTTTCTTAAGGCATCTTTTAGTTTATACATGTATATACCTATGTATATACCAATATATATATTAAATAATCTACATTTTGAATGTTTATAAACTTATACCAGAGTTTACAATGTTTTCGGTAACTTCTATCCAATAAAAAGTTTAAAATTCCGAAAATGAGTTCCGGTCACATTTTTTATCTTTCTTTGAATTAAATACTTTTGTAAACAAATTTGGAAATCTATGTCACCATCATTAATTATTATTTAGAAAAGTGTTATTTTAATTATGAAATCTATATATTGAACATTTAAGATTAATTAAATATTTGCAAATCAAAACAGTGAAATTCTGGGTTGTTACATTGTTCCCCCCCCATTTAAACGAATTTCATCTCTGAAATTACACCTCAACCCATCCTAGGAAACAAACCACCTTAGGTATATATAACACTATACATCGGTCTATATAATGTATGTAGATTATTCATATGCAAAATATGACTTGATCACCAATCGAGCACATAAATTCCCTTCCGAACCAATATCGTTCACCCGATTTTCTAGTGCAGACACTTATCATGTTTCCTAATTAGAAACCTATTTTCTCCTTACATAGTCATGTACTATGATGAAAACATTAATCCCATACCAAAAATCCTCATCAAGTGCTCGCCATTAAAAATTGAGTAATAGATCTTTATTTGCAATGGTGTGACACACCTCAAAGTCATGTACACGAACCTTAGATCAAACTATATGAAAATGAGAAATGATCTACATCTAACTTATGCACTTCTTTAATAGGTTCCCCCTAATACCAATTCTATTTCAACTAAATTATTTATGAAAACATTTCATAAAACTAAACTTAGGTTCATTTGGATACTACTCCACTACATCCTAAGAGTATATACCCCTATCTGCTTCCACTATTCCATTTTTGATCTATTTTCCCAAGAAAACTCAAGATCCAAATACCTGATTATTATTTCAAAAACTTTTTGAAATCAAACTCTATATTTCAATCGAACATGTGTATGTGTATAAAGCCCGAGTAACTCCAAAATGATACTATGGAACTGGTTACTACCGAACAGTATCATACACTCCCTTACTAAGAATGGTAATACTCAGGAGAAGTGTTTACCATCCGAACACATCTCTTCCTCACTTTTAAGTTATTTTCGAGCCACTCAAACTATTTGACTTAAGAATATTACTTTTATTTCAAAATCCCATTTTTTAAAAACACTTCTTATATTTTCAATAAAACAATTATCACCAACTTGCTTTAGGCTCGTTCGGTTTGAACTTGTTTCGATTGTACAATGATAAACATAATAATTTACTAAGTGCCTCACAATGTTCGCCTAGGCAAACATCTGATTGTCACTTAGAAGATTATCCAGATCGTCACAAAACAATTAAAACTCATTTTCCTAAACTAATCCAAAGAAAACACTTCTTACTTAACCTTTTCATTTCCAAAATTTTATACTTGAACCAAAAATATTTTCAAATAATACTATTACTATTTTTCCAATCCTTGAAAATAATTTTTCATAAGTCCCGGGATTTTTGTCCTTAAGTTTCAACTCAAATTCTTTTTAGTTAAAAGACACCTTCATATAAATTCATTTTATAAGCTCTACTTTTATAAAACCATTTTTCATATATTTATTTCAAAATATTCTAACTTTTTATAAACATCTTTTATTAAATCAAAATTTAATTCAATATTAACATCGAACGCCATATAGTCAAATTGTGGAACTTATTTCATAAGGTGTTTGTTTCAATGTTTTCTTAATTCCTATATACCCAACCCAAATCTTAAAAAGGGAAGCTACCTATACACACTAATAATAGTCAGTGATTAACTGGACGAGCTTGACTAAACAAACCTTAAAATATTATTATCTCCTAACAAACAACACCTCAAAAATACTATACTATACTATTTTTGAAGATCATTCTTTATATATAAAATATATTATCGGTAAAATTATTTCATTTACCCAATTCCAAAACAATAGTGTGTTCATTGGTCTTGTTTAAGTGTTTAGGAATCCCAATCGACAACGTTGATCAGGCCCGTCAACCAGAATTTATAAGTCGCTTAACTGATCAAACAACACAATATAAAATATTTTATATCACTAACAAATACGTGCTCTTATATATATGCAGTCAAACTCAACATAAGGCATTCCATTTCTTACACCTAAAAACGACACTTAATACATCTACGGTATTCATGTGCAGATCATTTAAGTGTCCGAAAGACAGGTCATTAGGGGTGGAAAAAAGATAGAAGATAAGAAGACACTAAACAATCGTAGAATCTCACAATGCAATGGAATAACATACATTAATCAACATAATACTTTACAAAGTCATTTCATAAAATGATACTTCAAAATCATATTAGTACAATTCTATCAAAGGACAATTATAACAGCATGTCCCTGCCTAACTAATACAACCTAATATAATACAATGGAAATAAGATAATAATTAACTATCGATGAATCCTCTTGCTTCATGCTCCTCCAAAATGCATCCGTGGAAACCTGAACTACTTGGCTGCCCATAAAAATTTGAGCACCCTAGCATTTTAGGGAAAGATATAAAACTTCCAGTCTGACATGGGTCTGGTGTGAATAAAATAAAAATAACTGAATTATTATGTTTTAAACTCCTTTAAAATCAAAGGTATCTCGTAAGACCATACTGCACATAAACACGAATGGGTTTTACCTTACGATAACCAAAACATTTTTATATTAAAATCAAGTGATATTATAACAATGTCTAGAGGTCAAAGCAAAATATGAAATTAGCTGAAATGCTTGCATCTCACATTTTAACATAGATGGGCACAATCAAAACCGTAATAATCTGATTGGAGAATGGGTTCTAAAAATGACTGGCCTACTGGGTTACCGTCCGTCACAGTATACCCATAGAAAAATGTACCAGGGTCGAACCTATCGACCCCTACCAACACAGAACCGGCCTAACCCTTACTGGATAGTACCGAATATGATCACCCCTAATGGGCTGCGAAGCATACAAATGAGACATAATATCCACTCTAAATCAGTGACGATCATATCCTAATGGGAACAACCAACATAGCAATGGTGCTTCTCCCATGTTTTAGTCATTCCCGGTTGATGAGGCTTGAGGCTACATTTTACCTTTATTTTGCACTTACTACATGTAATGCTATAGTGTCCTCCAGGCATCAATGCAATGCTAGCATTCATCCATACGAGTTCGTTATGGGATTGGACGAAACCAAAGGCACTACTTTTATTACATCCTTTTTGTGTTACTCCCAAGATTAATAGCAAATAGCCCTTGAACTTCAAAGCTCTACCCTTGATTTCATATTCTTCAAGATTTCTTTATGTCTAAATGCTTCAGTTGGATCGAAGTGGTTTTCGGAAGACATATCCGATCCTGGTCTCCTCGAAATAATTTCCGATAGTTTTAGGGAAAGAAATAAAACTCCAGCTCAGACATGGGTCTGGCGTGAGTAAACTCAAATCAACTGAATTACTATGTTTCAAATTCCTTTAAAATCAAAGGTATCTTCTAAGACCATGCCACACATAAACATGGATGGGTTTTTAACTTACAATAAGCAAAACATATTTATATTAAAATCCAGTGATATTATAATAATGTCTAGATGTCAAAGTAAAATATTAAAATGGTTGAAATGCTTGCATCTCACATTTCAACATAAATGGGCATAATCAAAACCATACGGCGCTTATTGGAGAATGGATTCCAACAATGACTAGGCTATTAGTGTGCTTCCAACTAAAGTATACCTCTAGAAAAATGTACCAAGGTCGAACCTATCGATCCATACCAACATAGAACCGACCTACTCCTTAATGGATAGTATCGAATATGATCACCCCTAATGGGTCCCGAAGCATACAAATGGGAGACAATACCCACTTTAGATTATTGATAATCATATTCTAATGGGAGCGACCAACATAACCCTACTGCATCTCCCCTGTTTTAGCCATTCTCGATTGATGAGGCTTGAGACAACGTTTTACCTTTATTTAGCACTACCCACTTGGAGTGCTATAGTGTCCTCTAGGCATCATGCAATGCCAGTATTCGTCCATACAAGTTCTTTCTATGAGTGAATGAAATCGAACGCACTACTTCTATTACATCCTTTTCGAAGAATTGCTCACAGGATTAATAGCAAATAGCCCTTGCACTTCAAAGCTCTATACTCGATTCCATATTCTGCAATACGTCCTCAAGTTGAAAGCTTGTGTTGGATTGAAGTGGTTTTCGGATAACATATCTGATCCTAGTCTCTTTGAAGAAACTTTTGATAGTTTCTGGTAAGCTTAACCCCGGTTCTTTAGGAAATAAGTAGACAAAAGATAAGAGTGGAAATCACTTCCTAACTTTTAGTGGATGGATTTCCTTATCATTTATCCTAGAATAACAAAACAAATTTATACGTACAGTATAGCACCACCGATGATGACTGACCATATAATTTTCGTGTTTATCCTAGATATTTCTGAAGTAACATTTTGGTCCAGGTTTTGATAGGCAGTTATTTAACTACCAAATAAACAAACATTCAAACATGGATTTTATCCCATATGGAATTCACTAAGTCTTATTTAATTAATCTTTAACTTAATAAAATCACTTTATAAACATTAAATCAAAATATGTTTACAAAACACTATTCCTAAACCCCTTGCATCCTTTTTATACTTGGACAAAAATTTATGTACTTATCTCAAGGGTATAAGTTATGTTCCAAACTTTACAAAAGTTTCATTCTTTTATAATTTCTTTTTGAAAACATTACTTACTATAAACCGATCCACTTATCCTTTATAATACGTTTCCTTTTAAAAGCGCACTTCATATTTAAATATCTGTGACGGCCCACATTTCGAAAGGTTAAAATCGATAATAATCCACACATGTCCAACTCAAACAATCCAAAACACAGATAATCAATGGGGTTAATTAAGAAAAATAAGAAAAGAGGAATCAAATATAAAACCTTGTAGTGGAATGACATAATATAGCAATTAAATAAACAGTTCATGAATTTGTTTATACTATACATTTGATTGTAACTTATACAATATTTTGTCGGAGTTATACATACAACAGAATAATAAAATAATGCAGCGGGACAACATGATGTGGGAATAATACTAGTAATAATATACCAAATCTTTGTCTTCATATTTCATAATAAATGATCTTCAATGCACTGAAAACTCAGAGCTGACCCGAGCGTAATGAAAAGACAAAACATTCGAGTTAGGACTAAAATATTCTTATGTGAGTCAAATCAATATCACATATAATAGGAGTGTAATAGCGTCTGAGATGTTTATGGGGTTTCAAATCTCCTATCCAGTATATAACGTGCATGCAATAACTCAAGAGATGTTACGGGATTTTACTTGTCCTAAGGATCTGCCAAACTATTTATATATAGTAGAATACGCTATACATGTAATGTCTAATCGGTAAAATAAATATTTTTCTTAGCGCTAAAGCTTTACATTAATCCCCCTTAACGCGTTTTTAAGCATTGACGTACAGTTTGCATATAACGCCCCAGTAGCACATCGGGGGATAGGGATGCGCCGTGATACGACAACACTAAACCAATCTCGTAGTGGTCTCATATAAGGATAAAAGTATGACAGGCACGTGAGGCAATGCCCAAGGTAATATACTATAGTTTGGATCGTAGAGCTAGAGGTAACGCATCGTAGCCACGATCGCCCATCACGTCCATCCATCCTGTAACGACCCACTATTTTGGACCATTCAAATGAACAATAATCCACACATGTCTGACTTGAATAATTCAAAATAACAGATTGTAATAAAATTTGGAGCAAATAAAATCATTCATAGAATCACAGACACAGAAATATCAGAATAACTCGCAGCGGCAGATAAAATACCATAGTAGTTCATGAAGCTACTATAACAAAGTCTCAAAACAAATACATAATATCAATCTGAAAACAAATACAATAGAAATCCCAGATACATAGAAGTCCACTAATACAAGAGCTGGAATAGAATAACTGAAACGGAAATGGATAAATAACTAGATAAGCAGAATCTCCAGCGATTCCTAGCTCTAGAAAGTGAAATCCAAAGCTGTGAATACTCAGGCTGACCCGAGCGTAAATAAAAACACAAACACTCGAGTCAGGACATACATACTTATACAATGTAAACCAACTCAAGTGAACTGTAATAAAGGTATAAGTAACTTAAAGGATGCTTGAGACCGCCCATCCTCTAAGGATCCGTTAAACTATTTACTATGTAGTAATATTGCGCTATTATAATAATGTCTATCAGTAAAATAAACTTACTTTTAAATAGCGTTAAAGCTTTACATTTTCTACCTTAATACGTAATAGTTCAAGTAGTCCATCCAGTATCAGCATACCTCCAGATCGGGAGGCTACCCTAAATACTCCATGGGTTACGGGAGAAATCCAAACTCGTAGTAAAGCTCGCTATGGTAGGTGACATGGCACAACTAAGCAATGGCAGGGTAGATATACCAATTACACATCCGGGGTGGTGGTAACGCATAGCAGCCACTACCGCCCACCTCGAGCCACACTCCTAAATCAAATAGGGTACCCCAATCAATCACAAAGTGATTGAATGGTATCGAAGAAGGTGTCCGATCGGAGGAGCTACCTCACTTGGTCCGTCAATCGCTCCTGTTTTAGCCACCTTAAGCCAACTCACGGGAGTCGGGTCCACGTTCATACCATAATAGGATCGTCGCCACCATCCTAATTCATTCTGGAATCTCCATTGCGTACACAATTGTTAAAGTGGTTTTCGGTATCGACATAGAGTATGTCCATATCCGATCTCGGTCTCTTTAACAACCAATCGTTATTATAACCCGTGGTTATAAATTTCAAAAACATTTTATATTTCAAATCAAAATACTTCATTTAAACCATTTAAAAGTAAAGTCATTATACTTTTAAATCAAATATTCAATTCCCATAATTTTACCCTTTTCTATGCTCATTTATTCACTTAAATACTTCAAAACATTTATATTTCAACTTTCGCATCACTTAGAAAATGCTACGGTAAGTTACATTTGAAAACAATTCAATTCAGCAAAGAAAACATTTAAAAACTACTGTAATAGTTCAATTTTAGTTGAAAATAGTTCAATTCAACAAAGACAGCATTTACAAAACTGCTGCGGTAGTTCAAGATTCAATTTAAAAGGTTTAGTTCAATTCAGTAAAGACAGCGTTTGCAGAACTGCTGTAATAGTTCAATTACATTCAAAAATCTCATTTCAGCCAGCTGCAGCACTTAACAAGTGCTACTGTAGCTCTGTTAGTTGTTTCAGGTTCTAATTTAGTTTCTGCAACTACAGCACTTACAAAGTGCTGCACTAGCCTTTAGTCAATTTTAGCCTTTTAGTTCACTTCTGCAACTACAGCACTTACAAAGTGTTGCAGATTCACTTTAGTTCAGATTTACAAAGGAATTTCAGAAACAATAAATCTTCAATTTAAACCATTTCAACATATAAAAAAATCATATTTTTCCACCCCAAAAATAACCATTTAAATACCTCTTTAACTTATGATTTTTACAAGAACTTTTACAATCAAAATTCAATTTTTCAATACTTTACTTATTGAATTCAAGTGTACAATTTTTCCATTTTTACATTTACTTAACACTTAAATTTAAATTACCATTTCACAAATAAAACTTAATTTCCATTTTATTTAATTAACTTAAACTTCCATTTTAAAACCAAATTACAAATTTCCAAATTAAGTTATATTTCAACTTACAATTTTTCCATTCATTTATTTAACATTTTTAATACATAGAAAATCAATAACACTTTATTACATCATTTTAAATTCAATTTAAATCAAAATATCATCTCTTTACATTTTAAAATACTTTAAAATTTTCAGAAAAATATATATAATAACCACGGGTCTGTATAATATTTTCTAACCTAAGTCAAGTGATACAGATAATATATCATTTCAATCTGTAATTTACAAAGAAAAATCCGGGTTCTATCATTTCAAACTTCAATCCCAAGTCAATAAAAATAAATAAAAATCTCCCAGGTCTATCATTTTAGCCCGTAATGATTTTTCCCTATTCTAAAGTTTGTTCAGGTATGTATCATTTCAACCCATATTGATTCTATTCTATAGGGAACTTGCAATGTGAGAAATAGAAATAAATAAACAATATAACAGAATATAATATAGCAGATGATGTGACAAGTTTATAATAGGGTTAACATCATATAATTTACATCACAGGCAGGTATAACATGATATAACAGCTTCTACACATTCACTTGTTGTCACTTCACAAATTATATAAGTATAAATGTCATGTGTGAATACTCAACTCTTTAAGCTGGAGTTTGCAAAACAAACACACAAACAAAAATCCAAAAAGCACGACTTTGATTCAAGTGGAGAGAGAGCCAAGATGTTAATCTTGTATACACAATTAAACAAAGGAATATAAATATATATACAATACCAAAATTATATTGAAAACAAGAGGAAATAGAATTAACAAAGAACATCACCAAGCCTTTCAAACAAATTTTGCTTGACCATGACCTAACATGGCTCGGCCATACATGATGTTTGCTCGGCCACACATGTTTTCATGTGGAAATGGATCTGGTTTGGATCACAAAACTCATGGCTAGCAAGGAATGGGAAGGGTTTTGAGTTACAATGGGAAGAAGGTCAAAACGCAAGGCTAAAATGAGGGTTTGGATGGATTTTTAGGCTCGGCCAAAGGTCAAGTGGCTCGGGCAGGTGCTACTACCTGTCAGGTGATGGGCTGATGGTGATGTTCAGAGGTGGAGCAAGTGCTGGTGGTGGAGGCTAGGGGTGTGGCCGTGGCTACAAATGAAGGGGATGGTGATAAACTAGACTCGGCTATGCAATTTCTAGGAGTTTTGCAACTTTGTGTGGTGTTTGATTCACAAGGAGGTCATGGCCATTGCTGGTCAGAGGGGATGGTGATGTTGCCATGGATGGTGAGGGGATGGTGATGTGGTGGTTGGTGGAGGAGATGGCGGAGGGTATAGGCCGAGTAACATATAGCATAGATCAAGCAAAAATCAAGGCAAAAAAAGTAAAGAGAAAAAGTAGAAAAAGAAGGAGAAACCATTACCAAAATATTTCAGAAATGAATTGGCTGAAACTTTGATGGAATGAGAAGTTTTCTCATGTTAAAATGTAAATAAAACTCACGGCCACAATCAAATTTTTTTTGAACGGCCGAAGAAATTGAAAAGTCTAGGCAATGATAAGTCAAGCAAATGAAAAGACTTTTGTCTCTTTGAATTTCCACTTTTATATCTGCAAAATAAACAAAATAAAACTCAAGTAAATAAAAAAAGACAAACAAAAGTAAAGTGGAAATGAAAATAAATAATTATTCTTAGGAAAAATAAAAAGTAAATAAAGAAAATAGTTTAATATATTGAAACTAGCTTTAAAAATTGTAACAAAATACAATTAACTTAGGAAAATTACAACAACACTCTTAAAAATGTTTTAAAAATAAAATATTGAAATAAAATTTAATTTAGAATAATTTAAAAATATCTGCAAAAATCTAGGGTTGTTATACTCTCCCCCACTCAAATCTTTTCGTCCTCAAAAAGAACGAAATAAGGAAAATAAGGAAAAACACGAATGCTCACCTCCGTCTCCCAGGTATAGTCTCGATCATCAGTACTCCACTGTACTTTAACCAGACTAACAGATTTTCTTCTTAGCTGCTTTGTACCTCTGTCGACAATATGAAGTGGCTTCCTCTCGACAGTCAGATTAGGCTCAATATCCAAACTATCAAGAGCAGAAGGCTGAACATCAAGAGATGGGTCATGCAGATACCGGCGAAGATGCGAGACGTGGAATACATCATGCACTCCAGAAAGCTTCTCGGGCAAATCCAGACGATAAGCCAAAGAAACAACTCTTTCCACAAGGCAGAAAGGACCAATAAACCTAAGTGAAAGCTTCCTTCTATGACCAAAGCGAATAACATTCCTTAACGGAGAGACCTTAAGGAAAACCTGATCACCAACAACAAACTCTAAACTCCGCCTACGCCTATCAGCGTACTTCTTCTGCCTATCCTGAGCAACCCTCAACTTCCTCTTAATCTCCTCAACTCTCTCAGAAGCCTCCAAAATCATATCAGGACCAAGAACCAAACGATTATCGGATACAATCCAGGAAGATGGAGATCTACAAGGTCGTCCGTAAAAAGCAGCAAACAGAGACATTTTATACTGGCCTGAATTCAAAGATAGAATGAGATAAATAAAGGGTTAAGATAAGCTTAAAATAGAAGATTAAATTATACTTGATAACTATTATTGTAGGTGAATTCGACAAGATGGAGATGATCTTCCCAAGATCCTCCATAATCAAGCACACAAGCACAAAGAAGATCTTCGAGAATCTGATTCACTCTTTCCGTTTGACCGTCGGTCTATGGATGGTAAGCAGTGCTCAGATTCAGATGAGTACCCAAAGATTCCTGAAAAGCTTCCCAAAACTGACTGGTAAAGATAGGATCACGATCGCAAACAATATTAAGAGGAACACCATGGAGACGAACATACATATTTTAGGTCGTTACCGACCTAAGTTAGGTCACTGAAGCTTGGCGCCATGGATTCTCTTGCCTAGTTAATCTGAACCGATGTTTCTTAAGTCGCTACTAAGTTGAGTCGAATGGTGTTGTTAAGTCGGCAACGACTTAAGTGATGTATTTTTCTATTTGTATTTTCTGTTGCTAAGTCGCTAGGCTTTCTTGTAATAAGTCGAGAGTCGTGTTGTATTCTGTTAAGTCGCGTACGACTTAGGGTAAGTCGTAAACCGGTACCGACTTAAGTGTTGTACTTTTCTTTGTTTGTGTGAGTTGTAGCCTATAAATAGGTAAGTTGTTTAATTTTGTAAGGTTGTTGAATGTTGAATAAAATTCTCTTTTGTTAGCTTTGTGCTTGCAATTTAAATTGGTAGTTGAGTGTAATCTCCTATCTCCTCTTTCGGTCAATCGAGTGCGCTCGATTCAACGATTGTAGAAGCCGATTCACGGAATCTAGTGCGCTAGATCAACATGTGAAGAATCGTAGATCTTTAAACTCGGTATAGTGCGCTATCAACGAGTTTGAGATAGCTAGAGTTCGGTATCTTCGGATCAACGAATTCGGGCATTTCGGTAACATTCAATCCATCGAACGCTACTTTCATCGAATCACACATTTCCAGAAGTATCCGCTGCGTCAGTTTGGTATCAGAGCTTGTTTCTAGCCAATCATAGCTAGATCGAGACTTGGAGCCAATAATTGAAGAAATTGGAAGAAGATTGAGTCGGCCGAGTTAGAGAGCTTTCGAAGTGGTTTTGATCGGATTTGTGTTGGAGGCCGAGAATTGTGTTCATCGTGTTCATCGTGGAAAAGCAACACGCATAGAGTTTTCGATCCGTTCTTTTTGGATCTAATTTCGAAACTTGTTTGAATTCGCGCGGGGTGCTAGTTTGCGCGCCAAGAGGAGTTTGAAGTTAGCCGATCTACTTGAGTTGTTCTTGTTCAATCCGAGCCGACCTAAGCCATAAGTCGTGCGACTTTGATTCGAGACAAGTGTGTGGAAGTTTGAAGAAACTTTTGAAGTTTGAATTTGTTGAATTTGTTGAATTTGTGAAATTTACAACTATGCCGCCAAGAAGAGCTAATCGTCACCAAAACATAGAAGCTTTGTATAGAAGAGAAGAAGCAGATGAGATGGAGCAATGAATCAATGAAAACTTTAGTGAAAAGCTTAACGAAGGAATTGGTCGGTTAGAGAAGATGATGTTAGAGATGAATCAAAATCGGAGAAGGGTATCACCCGAATCCAACCATGGAGGAAGTAGAATTTCACCACATTCCAATCGGGAGAGAAGTGTTGATAATGAACATCGAAGTGTGAGTCGAGATTGTTATAGAGATGATGATGATCGAAGGCGTGATAGGATTGTGAATGGTCGAGAATGGAGGAATGCAGATAGAAGGGATGATGGTGGTAGACGTGATGGTAGTAGAGATGTTGGTGGTCAGGATCGACATCGATATACATCTGATTTTGAAGAAGAGTATGATGGTGGTAGTGTTCGAGGACAAGGACGAGGTCAAGGAAGAAATTACTCTAAGTATGATCACAAGTGGGAATCAGGGATGAAAACTGAAATTCCTGAATTCAAGGGTGGTATGTAAGCTGAGGAGTTTTTGGATTGGGTGGCTAATGTTGAAGAAATTTTTGATTTCAAAGAAGTTCCAGAACATCGTAGAGTGAAGTTGGTTGCTACAAGGTTGTGGGGTAGAGCTTTAGCATGGTGGCAGCAAACCAAACTTACACGAGAACGAATGGGGAAGTCAAAAGTTGAATCTTGGGAGAAGAAGAAGAAATTGATGAAAGCCACATTCTTGCCTTATAATTATCAATCGCTTATGTATCAAAGGCTGCAAAACTTGAGACAGGGAACGAAGTCTGTTAACGACTATGCTGATGAATTCTATCAACTCATTGCTAGAAATGATATTATGGAGACGGAGGAACAGCTGACCGCTAGATTCATTGGGGGATTGAGAATGCAGATTCAGGATATGGTGAATATGTTCGATCCTAGATCTGTGGCGGAAGCACATCAGAAAGCGTTAGCTTGGGAGAAGCAGGGTAGACGAGGAGGTGGTGTGTTTACTAATTCCAACCATCAAGTGAAGGGCGTTAGTGGAAGTTCTAATGTTTCTAAACCAATCAGTAAACCAGTGGTGAAGGAGGCTGAGAAGGCGAAGGTTAACAATGGTTTCAAATGTTACAATTGCAAAGAAGTTGGTCATAAAAGCAATGAGTGTCCAAAGCCAAAGAAGAGAACCATGATTGCAGAAGTTGAGGAAGAGGATGTTGATGGAGATTGTGCAAGTCCAGTTGAGGAGGATGAACAGGATATTGCGTCAGGGGATGAAGGTTGTAATCTAATGCTGAGGAGATCGTGTTTGACACCGAAGCAGGAGGAAGCTAGTTGGTTGAGGAGTAATATCTTTCAATCAACATGCACTATACTTGGGAAGGTGTGTAAGTTTGTGATTGATGCAGAGAGCTGTGATAATATTATCTCAATCGAGGCTGTGACAAAGTTGAAACTGAAGACAGAGAAGCATCCGAATCCATACAAGTTAGCATGGTTGAGAAAGGGAGGAGAAGTGAAAGTGGATAGACGAGTTCGTGTTCCATTCACTATTGGGAAGAAATACAAAGACGAAATCTGGTGTGATGTAGTAGAGATGGATGTTTGTCACTTACTTTTGGGAAGACCATGGCAGTATGATCGAGCAGTACAACATGACGGTCGGACCAATAGTTACAGTTTTATGTTTGAAGGTACGAAGATTATCTTAGTTCCAAAGAAGAGACAACAAGGAGAAAGCAAGTCAGAAGAAATTGAAGAGCTGAAAACTTTGTTATCTTTGAAAGAGTTTGTTAAGGAGGTTGAAGAGGAGCCTGAAGTATTCTTGTTGATTGGGCGAGAGAGTCAATAAGAGGTTGAGGTTCCAGAGGAAGTGAAGCCAGTATTGAAAGAATTTGAAGATGTATTCCCAGAGGAGTTACCAAAGGAGTTACTGCCACTGAGAGACATCCAGCATCAAATTGATCTTGTTCCGGGAGCGATGTTGCCACACAGACCACATTATCGAATGAGTCCGAAGGAACATGAAGAGTTGAGGAGGCAAGTGGAAGAGTTGCTTGAATAGGGGCGTATCCAGGAGAGTTTGAGTCCATGTGCTGTACCAGCATTACTTGTACCAAAGAAGGACGGGTCATGGAGAATGTGCACTGACAGTAGAGCATTGATTAAGATTACAGTGAGGTATAGATTTCCAATGCCAAGGTTGGATGACTTGCTAGATCAGTTGAGTGGGGCAACTATCTTTTCAAAGATTGACTTGAAGAGCGGATATCATCAAATTCGTATCAGACCAGGTGATGAGTGGAAGACTGCTTTCAAAACCAGGGAGGGTCTATACGAATGGTTGGTAATGCCGTTTGGCTTATCAAATGCTCCAAGTACATTTATGCGAGTGATGAATCAAATTTTTAGACCATTCATTGGGAAATTTGTAGTGGTGTACTTTGATGATATTTTGATATATAGTGGAAGTGCAAAGGAACATTTGAATCATCTGAGAGAGGTGTTGATGGCACTGAGACAAGAACAGTTTTATGCTGCTACGAAGAAATGCGTGTTCATGACGCATAGTGTTTTATTTCTGGGGTATATTGTATCGGGAGAAGGAATACAGGTGGTCCAAAGTAAAATTGAAGCTATCAGAGATTAGCCGCAACCCAGGACAATAACGGAGGTTCGAAGTTTTCACGGGTTGGCTTCATTCTATCGAAGGTTTATTCCACACTTTAGTAGTGTGATGGCACCTGTTACGGATTGCATGAAGGGTAAACAGTTTACATGGTCAAAGGAAGCAGGGGATGCTTTTGTGAAGATCAAGGAGTTGCTGACAACTGCACCAATTCTAGTATTACCAGATTTCCAATTGTTGTTTGAATTACATACTGATGCATCGAAGGTTGGAATTGGAGGAGTGCTGAGTCAGATGGGATGACCGATTGCATACTTTAGTGAGAAGTTGTCAGGAGCGAAGATGAGATACAGTACATACAATGTGGAGTTTTATGCTGTCGTGCAAGCTATAAAACACTGGAGACATTATCTGTTCCAGAAGGAGTTTGTTCTTTATACGGATCATGAAGCACTAAAACATTTGCAAGGGCAGGACAAGATTTCAGCGAGACATGCTTCGTGGATCGCATATCTACAACAGTTCACTTTTGTCGTGAAACACAAGTCAGGAGTGACGAACCGTGTGGCTGATGCTTTGAGTAGGAGGAGTCATTTATTGACAACAATGAAGATTGAAGTGACCGGGTTTGACTTGTTACCAGAATTGTACGAGGAAGATCCTTACTTTGAGAAGTTTGCGAAGAAAGCAGAGAAGGGAGAGTCAGAGGAGTTTATGATGGTAGATGGTTTTCTATTCAAAGGAACTCGATTGTGCATACCTGATTGTAGTTTGAGAATGATGATTGTGAAGGAGTTACATGAGGAAGGTCATGTAGGGAGAGACCGTACTTTACAGTTGATTTCGCAGTCTTATTTTTGGTCATCAATGAGGAAAGAAGTAGAGAGATTTGTTGAGAGATGTCATGTTTGCCAAGTTTCTAAGGGAACAGCGACGAATGCGGGACTGTATATGCCGTTACCCGTGCCTGTTAAACCATGGGTAGATCTCAGTATGGATTTTGTTTTGGGATTACCGAGAACCCAAAGGGGAAATGATTCGATATATGTTGTAGTGGATCGATTTTCGAAGATGGCACATTTTATTGCGTGCAAGAAGACGGCGGATGCTGTTCATGTTGCTCAGTTATTTTTCAAAGAAATCTATCGACTTCACAGATTGCCAGAATCTATTGTGTCAGATAGGGATACTCGTTTCCTGAGTCATTTTTGGCTAACTCTATGGAAGATGGTCGGAACGAAGCTGAACTTTAGTGGTGCGTACCATCCACAGACAGATGGACAGACTGAGGTGGTAAACAGATCATTGGGGAATTTATTACGATGTCTTGTACAGGACAATCTGAAGAGTTGGGATCTGAAATTATGTCAGGCAGAGTTTGCTCATAATCATGCGGTGAATCGTAGTACGGGATTCAGTCCATTCCAGATTGTATATTCCAGTATGCCAAAGGGACCGTTGGACTTAACGGTAATACCACATTCGAAGGGGACAGTTAAGAAAGCTATTGATTTTGTTGACGGATTGGCGGAATGTCATAAAATCGTTCAGGAACGATTGAAGAAAGCAAATGAGAAGTACAAACAATCTGCAGATTTGAAGCGGAGAAGTGTTGAGTTTAATGAAGGAGATATGGTTTATGCAGTGTTAACGAAAGATCGTTTTCCAGTGGGCGCTTATAACAAGTTGAAAGCCAGAAAAATTGGTCCTGTCAAAGTCGTGAAACGAATTAATGAAAATGCTTATAAATTGAAGCTACCGGAGGATGTGTACACTTCTGATGTGTTCAATGTTAAACATCTCGTACCATATCATGGGGATGAACGAGCTGATGTGGAGGAACTTACAAATTCGAGGTCGAATTTTTCTCAACCTGGGGAGGATGATGCAGCGCAACCCAGAATTCTTCAAGACTTAAGTCGTACACGACTTAAGGATGTGGGTATAAGTCGTCCCCAACTTATGGAAGGAACTATAGGTCGTCCACGACTTATAAAATCACGTGAGGAGGAGCTACGACTTAATTCCAAGGGGTTACGACTTAACCAAGTTTGGGAGAAAAGGCTCCGACCTAACAAAGCTTTTAAGTCGTTGGAACGACTTAGGGAAGATAGGCGAGATAACGAGCAGTTAGATCGTGTGGACAAGGTACGACCTACTGGTGATGCAGTAAGAAAGGAAGTAGCGTCTGGGATATGTCATAAGTTGGTGACGAGTTACGACCTAACGAAGCCACGAACTACCAAAGGTCGCTGAAGTTTTAACTCGTAAAGTCCTTAAGTCGTAAGTCGTGTGAAGATGGTTATAGCTTAAGTCGTCTGCCTGGTAAGCTGTTACATATTTTAGGTCGTTACCGACCTAAGTTAGGTCGCTGAAGCTTGGTGCCATGGATTCTCTTGCCGAGTTAATCTAAACCGCTGTTTCTTAAGTCGCTACTAAGTTGAGTCGAATGGTGTTGTTAAGTCGGCAACGACTTAAGTGATGTATTTTTCTATTTGTATTTTATGTTGCTAAGTAGCTAGGCTTTCTTGTAATAAGTCGAGAGTCATGTTGTATTCTGTTAAGTCGCGTACGACTTAGGGTAAGTCGTAAACCGGTACCGACTTAAGTGTTGTACTTTTCTTTGTTTGCGTGAGTTGTAGCCTATAAATAGGCAAGTTGTTTCATTTTGTAAGGTTGTTGAATGTTGAATAAAATTCTCTTTTGTTAGCTTTGTGCTTGCAATTTAAATTGGTAGTTGAGTGTAATCTCCTATCTCCTCTTTCGGTCAATCGAGTGCGCTCGATTCAACGATTGTAGAAGCCGATTCACGGAATCTAGTGCGCTAGATCAACGTGTGAAGAATCGTAGATCTTTAAACCTGGTATAGTGCGCTATCAACGAGTTTGAGATAGCTAGAGTTCGGTATCTTCGGATCAACGAATTCGGGCATTTCGGTAACATTCAATCCATCGAACGCTACTTTCATCGAATCACACATTTCCAGAAGTATCCGCTGCGTCAAATAAGTACATGTTGGTTGAATGGTTTATTTTCTCCGATTAAACTGTGAGATGTAGAGGGGATTAGCACAATTGGGATAAAGGGAAAATTAACACTTAGTAATTTAACTAAGGATTTTGGATCTTAGGGCTACAAAATATAGCTTGGCAAGGGGAACATTGCAAGCTCACACATGGTATGTTTATACCTAGGGGCCTGAGTGTGCTGGGTTAACAGAGAGATGTCCCAGGCAGTGTGTGTTTAAAAAAAAGAGAAAGTAGCTAAAGACCATATTATATTTGATAGTTAACTATAGAAATAGGTTCAGGAGAGGCTTGGGCAAAATCCCTAATGGACAGTAAAATGTGTAAAGGGGGCTTGATGACTGAATTGATGGTTGCTTGGATGGTTTATGATGTTTTATTGGTGAATCTTATGATTGTTTTCTATGAAGTAAATCATTGTAATCATATGTAAATTGCTTAAGTACTTATATGAATGCACATGCCTTACAAAAACATGCACAAAGAAGATACCGAGTTTCCTTATTCATACAAAGTACTGGAATATAAATAGAATTAAATAAGATCATGTTTTCAGTTAGATTATTCATACCAGACAATTAGTCTGACCCTTTTGTGTTTATGCACCATTGGGTGTCTCATATTTGTATGAGGCAGTTCATGGTGATTATGCAGGGAAATAGGAATTTTATTGATTAAGCTTTGGATGAGTTAACTGCTTAAGGAAATTGGATGCTAGATTTAAAGACTTTGCAGAAGTTAACTTAGATATTTATGTTGAACTATGTTAAGCTATTTTGTTTAAATTTGCTTGAAAAATTAATGTATTGTAATTCACTGTTTTGTAAGTATTGAATTGAAGTGAGTATTTCCGCTGAAACTCGTAAGTTTTATTTGGAAAATGTTTTACTCAGGGATGAGGTTTTAAAGCTTTCTGATTAATTAATTTATGATGATAGGCAACCTGAGATTGTAGGGATTTATAAACTAAATGAATGACTAGGTACTGGACATGAGAAGCCCATGTTTAAGTAAAAAATCTGGCAGAAAGGTTTTTGAACATGCTTTGAAAAGATAGAACAAAATAACATGTATTTTTGTTGAGAAACAGTTCAAACTGAATATGGCTAACATAACCATTTCATTGAATCTGGGTTAAGCCAGCACTAAAGAGTTTTAGGTTAAGTTTTTAGCTCTATTTTATAACTCAAGTATAGGGTAGACTCAGACATTTTGTCAACAAGAAGGAAAAAGATAAAGCACCTGAATTTCCCACTGACACACACATGCACAGAAACATGTACACACACATGCACAAGCAAAAGCACAGTTTATACAGTAATATGATTATGGAAATTTATGTAAAGTGATAAGTCTTGAGACATAAAATCAATAGTCATGCATTAATCCAAGTGTACTTTGAAAATCTAGTTTTTAGAAACAACATTGCTATGTAGAGAGTATTTCCTTTAAGTAATACTCAAACAGATTTCTACTTTAAAATTTCTGTACTCTGATTAAAGTAGAAAATGACTTATATATCTTCACATATATAAGTTCAAGATGAAATGAGTAAACCAATATTTTTATATTGACAAAAAGGTCCTGGATAGAAGAAAATTGGAATTATATATTTTCTTGATTAAATGGCCATTAAAAAAAATTTCAAGTGGGTCATTTCATTTGGTATCAGAGCTATGTTGTTAAATAACATAGCAAAATTTTGTATGAACTTGTTTGCATTGGATATATGGAAATGTTGACTGATTTGGATGCTTTGTTTGTTAATGTTTACACTACTAATATCTATTATAACAGAATAGTGATAGATTAAAATGAATTAATCTGTAAAGTAGTAGGCAAAACAGACTAACCTAAGTGTTATATCCATAGAGTTATGGTAGGACCCAGACATCAAAATGTAGGAACAAGTGAACCACCCATGGTGAATGTGCAAGAATTCATGAGAGCCATAAGGGATGGAGTAGGAAACAGGCAGGAAAATCGACATGAGGAACTTTCCAAACTACTCAAGACTTTTACCAATCTTGGAGGCAAAACTTTTGATGGCACAGAAGGAGTTATGGGAGTTCAAAATTAGCTCAGAATTTTGGAAAGAATCTTTGCAGACATGCAAGTTGAAGACCAAAGGAAGAGGCAGATTGCATCTAGGCAATTGAGAGGAGCAGCTTTGGATTGGTGGGAGGTTATCATAGCTGGAAGACCTGAAGGAGAAGTGACATGGGATCAATTTAAAGCAATGTTGGAAGGCAAATTTGTCCCTGCATCAGCCTAGGAATCCTTGCTAGAGGAATTTATCAAATTAAGGCAAGGGACTATGAGTGTCACTGAGTACACTCAGAAGTTTGAATCATTGGCAAAGTATGGTGCAGTACTCATCACTACTGAGGAGGCTAAGAATGGCAGATATATTCAAGGGCTGAACTCTAGCCTTAGTAGAGCCATGCTACCATACAAGGACAAAACTTTTGATCAAGTTTTGGATTTGACTTTGAGCATTGAACAACATGATAAAGCTAGGGAGAATTTCAGGGCATTCAAGAATAATCAAAACAAGAAGGGAAAGGGTAAATTTCACCCTTATGATAAGAAGAAAACAGACATAGCTTCCACCAAGAAACCAGAAGAAGTCAGGGCTACTGAAATTAAGAAGAAGATCACTTGCTATAACTATGGCCAAGAGGGGCATATGAAGAATAGATGCACAAATGTTAGGCCTACATCCTTCAATTGTCACCATTGTGGGAAGGAAGGTCACATAAAGAGGAATTGCCCAGATTTTAAGCAAGGAAAATTAGGGGCTTTGGAAGGAAAAGGCAAGGCAGCTGAGGGATCAAGTGTTGAAAAGCATGGTCAAGTTGAAGGTACTTTGCTTATTCACTCAATACCTTTTGCAATAGTGTATGACACTGGGGCTACACACTCATTGATCTCCCATGATATTGCACAACAATTAAAATTGAATTGTATGATTGTTGATAAGCCACTGCTAATTAGAAGCCCTATAGGTAGTTCATGTGTTCTGGGTATGATATGTATGCAACTAGGATTAAATATAGGAGGACATGTGTTTGAGTCAGACCTATACGTGTTGCAATATCCGGGCACAGGGATTATTTTAGGAGTTGATTGGTTGAGTAGATATAAGGCTATCATAAATATGGAGACATCCACCATATCATTGAAAGTTTCTAATGGACAAAGAATAGTTGTTCTTTGTGAGACAAACAAGAATAGAAGAATAGCCAACCTTTTTACATTGTCTAATGAAAAACCCATGCCTGTATTAGAAGAAATCCCCATAGTGAATCAATATGTTGATGTGTTTGGTGAAGTGAGAGGAGTTACAAACCACAGACCGGTTGAGTTTTCAATCAAAATAATTCCAGGAGCTAGCCCAGTAGTTAAAAGACCAACTAGAATGGGACCTAAGGAGTTGATGGAGCTGAAAAAGCAATTGGTTGAACTAGAAGAAAAAGGTTTTATTAGACCCAGTAGCTCATCATGGGGAGCACCAGTAGTCTTTGTTAAGAAACAAGATGGATCCCTTAGGTTATGTATTGACTATAGGGAATTAAATAAAGTTATAGTTAAAAATAAATACCCCATACCAAGAATTGATGATCTTTTTGATCAATTGAGTGGTGCAAAAATATTTTCTAGACTTGATTTAGCTTCAGGCTTTCATCAGATGAAAGTAGAAGAGGAAAGCATAAAGTATACAACCTTTAACACCAGATATGGACTTTATGAATTTTTAGTAATGCCATTTGGCTTGACAAATGCTCCTTCCTATTTTGTTGATTTGATGAATAGGATTTTTAGAGAATACTTGGATAAGTTTGTGTTGATATTTATTCATGATATACTAATTTATTCTAAGTCAATCAGGGAGCATGAAAGCCATTTACATCTGGTATTTAAGAAATTGAGGCAAGAAGAGTTGAAAGCAAAGTTTTCAAAATGCACTTTTTGGCAAAATGAAGTGAATTTTCTAGGTCATATTATATCAGAGAAAGGAATATCTGTAGATTCCAATAAAGTCATTGCAGTGCAAGCTTGGAAAAGGCCTACTAATGTCACTGAAGTCAGATGATTCATGGGAATGGCTGGTTACTATAGGAGATTTATAAAAGATTTTGCAAAAATCTCAATTCCATTAACCAGATTGACTAGGAAAAATCAAGTGTTCACTTGGACTGAGGAATGTGAGAAAGCCTTTGGGAAACTAAAGGAAGCACTAGTACAGGCTCCAATTCTTAAAGTGCCTGAAGGAAATGAAAACTTGGTGGTGTATACTGATGCAAGTGGACAAAGGCTTGGGGCAGTATTGATGCAACAACATTAAGTGATAGCTTATGCTTCTAGGCAGTTGAAATCAAGTGAGGTAAGGTATGCTACTCATGACCTTGAATTAGCTGCTATAGTGTATGCTCTTAAGTTATGGAGACAGTACTTGTTAGGAGCAAAGTTTGAAGTGTATACAGACCATAAATCACTTAAATACTTGTTTTCACAAAAAGAATTAAATATGAGGCAGCAAAGATGGATTGAACTCTTAGCCTCATATGATTTTGAAATATTGTACACACCTGGTAAGGCTAATAAAGTGGCAGATGCCCTAAGTAGACAAAATGCTAAAGTGGCTAGATTAATGATAGAAGAGTTTAATACTTTATCATTATTAATTGATTCAGAGATAGAAAGTGATAACATAGAAAATATGAGCTTATGCAGTGAGAATGTAGAAATGGGAAAATTAAGCTTTATTACTCTGGGGTCAGAATTGAAGAATAAAGTTGTAAGGCTACAAGGCCAAGATCCATTTTTATTTGAAAAGAACTCAGATATTAAATGGTGTGGCAGTGGAAGGTTTTCAGTTGAATGATCAAGGCTATTTGAAGAAAGGAAAAAGAATATGTGTTCCAACAATTGATGAGTTGAAGCAAGAAATCTTGGATGCTTACCACAAAAGCAAATACACTATACACCCAGGAAGCACAAGAATGTATCACAACCTCAAGAGAGATTATTGGTGGAGTGGTATGAAGAGTGCAGTGGCAACCTATGTATCTAAATGTATGGTTTGCCAACAGGTGAAGGCTGAGTATCAAAAACCCTCAGGAATGCTTCAACCTTTGCAAATACCACAATGGAAATGGGAAGACATATCAATGGATTTCATTGATGGTTTGCCTAGAACTAGGAGGGGAAATGATAGTATTTGGGTAGTGGTTGATAGGTTAACCAAGTCAGCCCACTTTATACCAGTGAAATCAGAAAGAAATGCAAATACACTAGCCCAGTTGTTTATTAAAGAAGTAGTTAGACTGCATGGTATACCAAAGACTATAGTAAGTGATAGAGATACCATCTTCACTTCAAAGTTTTGGCAGAGTTTTCACAAGGCAATGGGGACTGATTTATAATTAAGCACAGCATACCATCCTCAATCTGATGGTCAAACAGAAATTGTGAACAAATTGCTTGAAGACATGTTAAGAGCTTGTGTGTTGGATTGGGGAGGAAGTTAGGAGGATCATATCTTTTTAGCTGAATTTGCATACAACAATAGCCATCATAGTAGCATAGGCATGGCACCCTTTGAAGCTCTTTATGGGAGACCATGTTTATCACCCTCAAGTTGGCTTGAATCTGGGGAAAAAGTGGTCTTAGGACCAGAAAATGTGAAGGAGACTTCTGAAAAGATAACTTTGATCAGAAAAAGAATTGCTTCTGCCCAAGATAGGCAAAAGAAATATGCAGATCAAAGAAGGAAGGCAGTACAATATGATGTTGGAGATTATGTATTTATCAAAATATCACCCATGAAAAAGGTTCTAAGGTTTGGGAAACAAGGAAAGTTGATTCCTAGATATATAGGGCCATATAAAATTTTAGAAAGAATAGGAACTGTAGTCTATAAGCTAGAGTTACCAGAAGAAATGAGAGCAATGCATGATGTTTTTCATGTGTCTCAACTAAGAAGATGGGTTCATGATAAAGAGGCAATCCTAGAATCCTCTAAGGATGTGCAGATTGATCCTAGAATGATCTATGAAAAGGAGCCAGTGGGCATAGTTTCTAGAGAAACCAAGAAATTGAGAAACAAAGAAATTAAATTAGTAAAAATGCAATGGAGACTTTGAAAGGGACGCGGAAGATGATCTTAAGGCTATTTAACACTAGAGGGGGGGTGAATAGTGTTTTAAGAATTTCTTTAAAACTTCTTTGATTTAAATTGAATTAACTAACTTAATGCAAATACACAATCACAGATCAAATCACAGAATCACAAACAAATGCAAATATAAATAAAAAGCAAGTAAAGGAAAGAACACACCAGGAATTTTATACTGGTTCGGTGTTACCCTACATCCAGTCCCGCACAACCCGTACGGCTTTCTATTCAACAATAATCTAGATTACAATCCCTCGATTCCAAGGCAACGAGGTACACCCTCCAGATTCTCAGGTCTCTGGGTAGAACCACTTGATTCACAGCACACAAGTTCACCCGATCGATTTCCAAGGACACGATCACACCTTTATAACCCCACACAAGTTTCTTTGAGTACAAATGTATCTATAACTCTGATAAGCACTGAGATTCTTTGGAGAGAGTGGCAGAGAATCAAACTAGAGATATTCTGGTTTGATTCACTTAAGATTTCGGCAAAATATGGATAGGATGATTAGAAAATAAGATAAGAGAGTAAAGAGAAGAGAAAATAAAGAAAGTAGTTACTGGAAAACGTCCATAACAGTCTCTATTTATAGAGAATGAATGGATGTGTCCATTCGAAGAGGTTTAAACGAATAGACACTTCTTTTGAAAACAACCTTTGCTGTAACGGGAAGCATGTCGACATGACAGGTAAATAGGATGTCGACATGGTCTAGTAAAAAGTGATGATTTGCTTTACTTTGAAAATGATGATTTAAAACATATGCAACTTTATTCAAATGGACTCTATGTATTTGTAGAAGGTATTTAGAAGTAGAAATACTTATGAATGTATATATGTATATATACTAAAATATATTTTAAAATCAAAGTAAATAAACTAAAGTAAATATAATATTAAAATAGATTTTGAGGCTAAAATATCAAGGACAATTTTGAAATCAAAATATAACAAAATGATAAATATGATTTTGAGGCCGAAACATTTTTGGAAATGTGAACGAAGGTTTTTCTTTTGAAAAGGAATATTTGAAAATCATTTTATAAAACAAGAGATAATTTTGAAAATCATTTTGAATCAAAATTAGTGGATAACAAAATAGGGCTACTATCCGTTCCACTAGATATTTCGTGAGTTCCATCTCACTAGGGTTCCATCCCTTTAACAAGAACGAACTGGATTCCATTCCACGAGTAAATTGGATAAAAAAGAATGATAGTGCTTTCAAGGAGTTTTAACAAATATCTAACCTAACTATATTATTTGTCTTGAACTCTTGAATATCTTGAATCTCATGAGTCTTCAATCTTGAACTCTTGATCTTTGTCTTCATCAATTTTGTTTTCTTTACTGTACAGTCTTCTTTTGTTGATACCTGCATATAGATTTCCTGCACATATATATTTTATAACACTTCTATAGTTGTTGTCATCAAAACCACTATCCTATGGACTAACATTCTCCCCCTTTTTGATGATGACAACCTTTGTTTATAAAATATTTATATTCTCCTTATAACTCCCCCTAAATCTAATAACTCCCCCTTAATCTATGCCTAACTAACCTATTTTATACTTCTCCCCCTTTGTCATCAACAAAAAAATGACACTAACTCCCCCTAAATCTATGATATTAATGATAGTGTTATCATTAATAATACTGAAACTAGATATAACAATGCACTAAACATCGTATACTTAGAATGTTATATATGAGCAATATAAGAATAAGAATAATAAGTGTAACACAGATTATTTTATTCATTTCAATATTACTATATACATGACTATTTAAACTTATAAACACATAAATAACTAAAACAAGAAAATAAACAACTCAACGGTTGTTTTTGATGATGGGAGACTTGTGGACAGGACAATTTGGGTAATGGAAACAGAAATTTCCATGTTGTTCCACAATGTTCCCATAAGCATCAAAACAAACTTCCCCTACACATACTGCTTCATCATCAGTTTCTTCCTCCATTGGTTCTTCCTCTTCTTCTTCGTCTTCGTCTTCTTCTCCTTCTTCATTTGCTTCTATGTTAGAAGAATCTTCAATTACAATTGGATTGGCATGATTATCCATGAGGAATTTTTGAAGATTCCTCAGAATTTTCCCTTGTTTCTCTTGCTCTCTTGCCATTCTCAATTGTTGAACTTGCATTTCAGTTAACATCTGCAGCGAATCATTATCTTTCTCCTCTATTTTGATGACACGAGCGAGTATGGAGTTTTGGAAAGGGCCATGTGAAGGAGAAGGGAAAGAAACCGGTGATATTTGATTAGGATTGGATGTGGAAGCCATGGATTTGATGTTTCTAGAAAGTAGAATGAAGAAATAATGATTGGAGGGAAGAGAAACTCGAAATGGGTGAGTTAAATAACCACCCATTCAAAAATTAGAGGGAAAAAACGAACTGTCATTTTTACCGTTGCATGTCGACATGACGCATGAATACCATGTCGACATGGTGTTGCAAAATGCTATGGTTAAGAAAACATTCATATATACCCTATGTATACTACTATACTATATACTATATTTCAGAAAGAGAACATATACCTAATTCTCTTCTTAACTTGGTGAAGACAGGTTCTCCTAAAGGTTTGGTTAAAATATCAGCTATTTGATTTTCAGAATTAACGAAATCAAGAGAAATTTTCTCTTTATTTACGTTATCTCTTAGAAAATGGTGTCTAATGTCAATATGTTTAGTTCGGGCATGGAGAGTTGGGTTTTTGGACAAACTAATGGCACTAGTGTTATCACAGAAAATTGGAGATTTCGTGATAGATATACCAAAATCATTCAAGGTTTGTTGCATATACAAAACTTGAGAACAAGCTAAAGCAGCAGAAACATACTCTGCTTCATTTGTTGATAGGGAAACAGTATTCTGCTTTTTACTGAACCAGGAAATTAAGGAATGACCTAGAAAGTGACAAGTTCCACTTGTACTCTTTCGGTCTGACTTACACCCAGCATAGTCAGCATCACAGTAGGAAACTAATTCAAATGAATCATTCTTAGGGTAGAACAATCCATAATCAAAGGTGTGTTTAACATATCGAATGATACGTTTCACAGCTTTTAGATGAGTTTCCTTGGGTTGAGATTGATATCTTGCACAGAGACAGACACTGTTCATGATATCTGGTCTACTAGCAGTTATATAGAGAAGTGATCCAATCATTCCTCTATACAAGGTTTGATCTACGTCTTTGGATAGATCATCCTTACTTAACGCTATATTGGTTGCCATGGGAGTTGGTTTTCCACTCACATTGGTCAAGCCAAACTTACTAACTAACTCTCTCGCATACTTCTCTTGACTGATAAAGATACCATTATCTAATTGTTTGATTTGTAATCCTAGGAAAAAGTTAAGTTCACCCATATGACTCATCTCAAACTCTTTTGTCATAATGTCAGAAAATTCTTTGTTCATGTCAGAATTGGTTGATCCAAAAATAATATCATCTACGTACACTTGTACAAGTTGAATATCATTTTTGTTTCTTTTAATAAAAAGTGTGTTATCTACTTTACCTATTTCAAAATTAGATTGCAAAAGATAAGACCTAAGTCTATCATACCAAGCTCTAGGAGCTTGTTTTAGACCATACAGGGCTTTCTTTAATTTAAAAACATGATTTGGAAATTTTGTATCTTCAAAGAGTGGAGGTTGTTCAACATAAACTTCCTCTTTTACAAAACCATTTAGAAAGGCACTCTTGACATCCATTTGAAAAAGTTTGAAATTATTGAAATTAGCGAAAGCAAGCAGAATTCTAATAGCTTCTAATCTTGCTACGGGTGCAAAGGTTTTGTCATAATCTATACCTTCTTCTTGACAATAACCTTGTGCAACGAGTCGAGCCTTATTTCTAACGACCTCACCTAATTCATTTAATTTATTTTTATATACCCATTTAGTGCCTATAATGGATTTATCCTCAGGTCTAGGAATAAGTTCCCAAACATCATTTCTGGTGAATTGATTCAATTCTTCTTGCATAGCAAGAATCCATGAATCATCAGTTGATGCTTCCTTTGGATTTTTAGGTTCTATTGAGGATATAAAAGCAACATGACTCATACTGTTTAATTGATTCCTAGTTTTAACAACAGATTGCATATCTCCTAGAATATTTTCTACAGGGTGATCTTTTAAAAGCCTAATCTTTTTATTTGGATGAAAAGTTTCATTTGTAGCATCTACAGATTCATGATTAGAAATAACTAAGTCATCCTCATCATTAGTCTGATCAACTTCTTTGAAATTTTCATCAAAGGAAACATGTAAAGTTTCTTCAATAGTGTTTGTTCTTAGATTAAAAACTCTATAAGCTTTACTCCTGTTAGAATATCCAATAAAGATTCCTTTGTCGGATTTAGGATCAAACTTATCTAAATTATCTTTTGTATTTAAGATAAAACATTTACTTCCAAAAATTCTGAAATAAGATACCTTAGGTTTCTTATTGAAAAGAAGTTCATAAGGTGTTTTATTGGTTAGAGGTCTAATTAAAATCCTATTCAAAATATAACAGGCTGTTGCAACTGCTTCAGCCCAAAAATGTTTTGGTAATTTACTATCAGAAAGTAGAGTTCTAGCACACTCTTGAATCGTCCTATTCTTACGCTCAACTACTCCGTTTTGTTGTGGAGTTCTTGGAAACGAAAAATTGTGAGTAATTCCCTTCTGATTACAGAATTCCTCAAACTTATCATTTTCAAATTCACCACCATGATCACTACGAATAGTGATAATCTTGGAAGAAAGTTGGTTTTGAACTCTTTTTGAAAAACTTTTAAAATAATCATATCACTTTTATGTTTCAGAAAGATTGTCCATGTATATCTGGAATAATCATCCACAATTACAAAGACATATTTACTATGGTTGATTGATTGAATCTGAGATGGACCAAATAAATCTAGGTGAAGTAACTCAAGAGGTTTTGAAGTAGAGATCATATCTTTAAGTTTAAAGGAACTTTTTCTAAGTTTTCCTAATTGACATGCATCACATATACTATCTACTTTAAATTGCATCTTAGGGAGGCCTCTTACTAGATCAAGTTTGGATAGTCTAGATAAGATTTAAAATTCAAATGTCCAAATCTCTTATGCCAAGTCCAAGGGTCACTTGTATTGGCCAAAAGACATAGATTATCATTTGAAATTTTCATACTAAGAATATAGATATTCTTTTTCCTAACTCCCTCAAAGATAATATTAGATTTATTATCTTCGATGTGACACTTGTCTTTTTCAAATTTAATCCTATATCCTTTATCACATAACTGACTAATACTAAGTAGATTATGTTGTAGATTTTTAACTAACAAAACATTTGAAATAATAGGAGTTTCAGAATTACCTACATTGCCGATGCCAACCACATAACCTTTTGAATTATCCCCAAAATTAACCAATCCTCCATCCTTGTAAATAATGTCATTGAGTATCTCTGGATTTCCTGTCATATGTCTTGAACATCCACTATCAAGTATCCACTTGTTTTTCCTTATTTGCACAGCTTGTCCATTGTGAATAGATTCATTTGTCGCCATGAAGCAAGATTCCTGCACAGTGAGCAACTTTTGTAGACTACCTGATTCTATATAACTATCATGCATCAATTTATGATACCACAATGATTTGATCATTAAAGAAATATTTTTAGGAAACATTTCAAACTTAGCCATGAACTTTTCAAAAATCAGATTATGAATACTTTGAAAAACTTGCTCCGATACCAAATGAAAGGGACGCGGAAGATGATCTTAAGGCTATTTAACACTAGAGGGGGGGTGAATAGTGTTTTAAGAATTTCTTTAAAACTTCTTTGATTTAAATTGAATTAACTAACTTAATGCAAATACACAATCACAGATCAAATCACAGAATCACAAACAAATGCAAATATAAATAAAAAGCAAGTAAAGGAAAGAACACACCAGGAATTTTATACTGGTTCGGTGTTACCCTACATCCAGTCCCGCACAACCCGTACGGCTTTCTATTCAACAATAATCTAGATTACAATCCCTCAATTCCAAGGCAACGAGGTACACCCTCCAGATTCTCAGGTCTTTGGGTAGAACCACTTGATTCACAGGACACAAGTTCACCCGATCGATTTCCAAGGACACGATCACACCTTTATAACCCCACACAAGTTTCTTTGAGTACAAATGTATCTATAACTCTGATAAGCACTGAGATTCTTTGGAGAGAGTGGCAGAGAATCAAACTAGAGATATTCTGGTTTGATTCACTTAAGATTTCGGCAAAATATGGATAGGATGATTAGAAAATAAGATAAGAGAGTAAAGAGGAGAGAAAATAAAGAAAGTAGTTACTGGAAAACGTCCATAATAGTCTCTATTTATAGAGAATGAATGGATGTGTCCATTCGAAGAGGTTTAAACGAATAGACACTTCTTTTGAAAACAACCTTTGCTGTAACGGGAAGCATGTCGACATGACAGGTAAATAGGATGTTGACATGGTCTAGTAAAAAGTGATGATTTGCTTTACTTTGAAAATGATGATTTAAAACATATGCAACTTTATTCAAATGGACTCTATGTATTTGTAGAAGGTATTTAGAAGTAGAAATACTTATGAATGTATATATGTATATATACTAAAATATATTTAAAATAAAAGTAAATAAACTAAAGTAAATATAATATTAAAATAGATTTTAAGGCTAAAATATCAAGGACAATTTTGAAATCAAAATATAACAAAATGATAAATATGATTTTGAGGCTGAAACGTTTTTGGAAATGTGAACGAAGGTTTTTCTTTTGAAAAGGAATATTTGAAAATCATTTTATAAAACAAGAGATAATTTTGAAAATCATTTTGAATCAAAATTAGTGGATAACAAAATAGGGCTACTATCCGTTCCACTAGATATTTCGTGAGTTCCATCTCACTAGGGTTCCATCCCTTTAACAAGAACGAAGTGGATTCCATTCCACGAGTAAATTGGATAAAAAAGAATGATAGTGCTTTCAAGGAGTTTTAACAAATATCTAACCTAACTATATTATTTGTCTTGAACTCTTGAATATCTTGAATCTCATGAGTCTTCAATCTTGAACTCTTGATCTTTGTCTTCATCAATTTTGTTTTCTTTACTGTACAGTCTTCTTTTGTTGATACCTGCATATAGATTTCCTGCACATATATATTTTATAACACTTCTATAGTTGTTGTCATCAAAACCACTATCCTATGGACTAACAGACTTGACCCAAACGATTGCACATAGGAGGTGGAGGATAAAATCAAAAATGATTATCCACAACTGTTTGATTGAATGAAAGGTAAATTTATATATATACGGATGAATGTTTTGATTGAACATGCATTGTGATTTTTGTTTGTATTTATATGCATAGTGTTTAAATAAGTGATAGGCTTGAGAATGGTTTTGAGATCAGAAAATTGAATTTTCTGGAGCAATGGTACTTAAGTTAAGTATGAAAGAATTGTGGGACACAATTCCTAAAAGGAGGGGTATATGTGATAACCCTGATTTTTGTGAGCAATTTCATGATTTAATTTAGTTCATATTTGTTTAAAAATTGCATTAGAAATGATGGGAATAGGAAACTGATTTGTAGATACATGGTAAAACATGTACAAATGCACAAGTTAGTGCACATACATGCACACAATTTCCTGCATAATAAAGGTTAGGTAGAAATCAATATACATAAATTAAAATAACTAGTCTAGAAATATATATACATATGCATGAAGATAGGATTTTATCTTTAAAATAAATCTGGCACAAAGAAAAATACAAGCCAGGCAGAAATAAACTTAAAATTAATTATAGAAAAAAAAGACTTAGGCAAAAAACAAGCATACAAATGTTATACATGTACACAGTCAAATATGGCAGATAGGAAACAAAGCTTGCATGGAAATGGAATGAACCTTTAAATATACACTTTATCTTTTCTAGCAATTCTTTTGCTTAGGGATTTAAGAAGTCATGCATATAACATGACCCGGGGAAAGATTAAAAGAATGAGGCTTATTTCTGAAAATGAAGACAAGTACCACATACCCTTTTATTTTCTTGAATCAAATAAGAGGCAGGCTATGTTTTGTATGGGGTAGAACTGACATTGGGTAAAATTCCATAAACCCTAGTAACAGCCAGGATTTTATATAAAGAGGCTTAGTGTAGTGAGGTCATACCCATTTTTTCTTCATAACTTACAGAAAAAAATATATAAGCCAGAGAGAATAAGGAGCACCGGCCATTAGAGTTAGAGGAAGGCAGAGGATCAAAAGAAAAGCAAGGCTTAGGGGAAAAAGGAATTAAGTGTGAGTAATCTCACTGAAAACTTTGGCATTAAGTCCTGAATATTGAGGCAGCCTATTAGGATTAATAATTCTCTTTTGCAAGTTATGTTCATTTTATGAATTAATGACTTTGGTTTGTTAATGATCTGTTTAAGTGTAAAACCCCTCACAGTGATTTACCCAAAAAGATAAGAGTCATAGATTCATGTTTTAAATGTTTATCTATGATATAGATTAACTTTGAGATGGAGTGATTTCTTTTTATGAGTTTTCTTCATAAAGATATTTATAAAAATCCCAAGATTCATGTGGTAGATATATGGTCTAGAAATGAAAAGAAATAAGAGGCTGCAACATTGTGTTGTTGCTTATGTCTCTTGTTAACTGAAATAAAGAAAAATGTAGAAGTGCAATGTTATACATGTGCTGAGCTTCTATGTTTTATGAACTCCCCAAGTCAAAATATACCTATGGTTTAGCCAGATCTGCAAGATTAATAAGGATCTGATTGAACCAGAGGTAAGAGGAGATAACTAGTAAACTATTTATGATCATATATTTATAACATGATCCATTGAAACCCATGAACAAAATAACATGTATACTGAGAACTCACATCTGCTTGTTTGATTAAATGCATGTTTATGAGAACATGACTTACCAACCTTTGAATAAGTACATGTTGGTTGAATGGTTTATTTTCTCCGATTAAACTGTGAGATGCAGAGGGGATTAGCACAATTGGGATAAAGGGAAAATTAACACTTAGTAATTTAACTAAGGATTTTGGATCTTAGGGCTACAAAATATAGCTTGGCAAGGGGAACATTGCAAGCTCACACATGGTATGTTTATACCCAGGGGCCTGAGTGTGCTGGGTTAACAGAGATATGTCCCAGGTAGTGTGTGTTTAAAAAAAGAGAGAAAGTAGCTAAAGTCCATATTATATTTGATAGTTAACTATAGAAATAGGTTCAGGAGAGGCTTGGGCAAAATCCCTGATGGCCAGTAAAATGTGTAAAGGGGGCTTGATGACTGAATTGATGGTTGCTTTGGATGGTTTATGATGTTTTATTGGTGAATTTTATGATTGTTTTCTATGAACTAAATCATTGTGATCATATGTAAATTGCTTAAGTACTGATATGAATGCACATGCCTCACAAAACATGCACAAAGAAGATACTAAGTTTCTTTATTCATACAAAGTACTGGAATATAAATAGAATTGAATAAGATCATGTTTTCAGTTAGATTATTCATACCAGACAATTAGTCTGACCCTTTTGTGTTTATGCACCATTGGGTGTCTCATATTTGTATGAGGCAGTTTATGGTGATTATGCAGGGAAATAGGAATTTTATTGATCAAGCTTTAGATGAGTTAACTGCTTAAGGAAATTGGATGCTAGGTTTAAAGACTTTGCAGAAGTTAACTTAGATATTTATGTTGAACTATGTTAAGCTATTTTGTTTAAATTTGCTTGAAAAATTAATGTATTGTTATTCACTGTTTTGTAATTATTGAACTGAAGTGAGTATTTCAGCTGAAACTTGTAAGTTTTATTTGGAAAATGTTTTACTCAGGGATGAGGTTTTTAAGCTTTTTGATTAATTAATTTATGATGATAGGCAACCTGAGATTGTAGGGATTTATAAACTAAATGAATGACTAGGTACTGGACATGAGAAATCCATGTTTAAGTTAAAAATCTGGCAGAAAGGTTTTTGAACATGCTTTGAAAAGATATAACAAAATAACATGTATTTTTGTGGAGAAACAGTTCAAACTGAATATGGCTAACATAACCATTTCATTGAATCTGGGTTAACCGAGCACTAAAGAGTTTTAGGTCAAGTTTTTAGCTCTATTTTATAACTCAAGTATAGGGTAGACTCAGACATTTTGTCAACAAGAAGGAAAAAGATAAAGCACCTGAATTTCCCACTGACACACACATGCACAGAAACATGTACACACACATGCACAAGCAAAAGCACAGATTATACAGTAATATAATTATGGATATTTATGTAAAGTGATAAGTCTTGAGACATAAAATCAATAGTCATGCATTAATCCAAGTGTACTTTGAAAATCTAGTTTTTAGAAACACCATTGCTATGTAGAGAGTATTTCCTTTAAGTAATACTCAAACATATTTCTACTTTAAAATTTCTGTACTCTGATTAAAGTAGAAAATGACTTATATATCTTCACATATATAAGTTCAAGATGAAATGAGTAAACCAATATTTTTATATTGACAAAAAGGTCCTGGATAGAAGAAAATTGGAATTAAATATTTTCTTGATTAAATGGCCACTAAAAAAAAAATTCAAGTGGGTCATTTCAATTATCAACACCACTACAAATCAAGATGAACCATCCTCTTACATAGAAGCTGCTCAAAATGATAAATGGAGAGCGGCTATGCAAGAGGAATATAATGCTCTTATTAGCAAGGGAACTTGGGTTCTTATATAAAACCAGAAAATAAAAACATTGTTGGATGTAAGTGGACATTCAAACTAAAGAAAAATGCTGATGGTTCAATTTCTAAATATAAAGCAAGATTGTTTGCAAAGGGGTATTCACAACAGCATGGGTTTGATTTTTCTGAAACATTCTCCCCTGTTGTGAGACCATCATCTATTATGATTATTCTAACCATTGCTTTAAACAGAAATTGGAGCATAAGGCAATTAGATGTGAATAATGCTTTTTTGAATAGTGTGTTACAGGAAGAAGTATTTATGGAGCAAGCAGAAGGATTCACTCACAAATCAGACAAAGAAATGGTGTGCAAACTCAACAAGACCATCTATGGTTTAAAGCAAGCACCAAGAGTCTGGTTTGACAAACTCAAGTCAACACTTGTGAAATTTGGCTACAAAACTCAAAAATCAGACAACTCCATATTTACTAAAGTTAATGATATTGCTACCACTTATATCCTAATCTATGTTGATGATTTTATCATTACAGGAAGTAGTGAATTAGAAATTAAGAAAGTTACTGCAATGCTCAATTCAGAATTTTCTGTTAAGGATCTAGGTGATCTAAATTATTTTCTGAGAATTGAAGTTCAGAGATATGCAACATCAGAAATACATCTCAATCAAAGAAAATACATTGCAGATATATTATCAAGAGCTAAAATGGACAAAGATAATACACTACCAACTCCTATGATCACAAATCATCAACTATCAAAATATAAAGGGGAAGCAATTCAAAATGCAAAGCAGTACAGGAGTATAGTTGGTGCACTTCAATATGTGACTATCACAAGGCCAGATATATCTTTTAGTGTCAACAAAGTCAGTCAGTATATGCAAAATCATCTTGACAATCATTGGAAAGCTGTAAAAAGAATACTCAAATATCTTAAAGGGACAATTAATCATGAGCTCATCCTAAAATCAAGTCACTCACTCAACATCAATGCATATGCTAATGCTGATTGGGGCACAGACACCGATGATCGCAAATCTACATCAGGTTACTGCATCTATTTAGGAAAAAACCCAATATCATGGAGTGCAAAGAAGCAAAGTACTATGTCAAGGTCCATTACAGAGGCTGAATTTAGGTGTGTGGCAAGTGTAGCAGCAGAAGTTATGTGGATAGAATCACTTCTAAGTGAACTTAACATCACACCAAACAAAAAGGCAACAATTTGGTGTTATAATATGAGTACTATCTCTCTATCATCCAATCCAGTTGTCCATTCAAAAACAAAACATATAGAACTGGAGCTTTACTTCATAAGAGAACAAGTAATTAAGGAGAAGTTAAGGGTCGGATACATACCATCTATACATCAAAAGGCAGATATACTTACTAAACCCTTGACAAGGCTTAATTTCACAAGACTTAGAGATGAACTCAATGTCGACACTGCTAATCCATGCCAGAGATCGCAAAGAGCCATCTTCATACAAGAATGAAGTCAGATCAACTATCTCTCTACCGCGGATTGCTGAATATCTTCCTCTCAAAGAGCAGCCGCCATACTTTTTCTTTTTCTCGCAAACCCTAACCTAATTAGGTTTGAGGGGGAAAGTAAAAAGTAACGTGTGTTACTAACGTATGTTACTTCATTTTGGCAATCCGAGCATACACCTTAGCAATCATCTCAGCCATTCATCAGATCCAGATCCAAGGGCTGCTGTTATTTTATTTGTTTACTTTGGATCATGGGCTTCTTAATATTAAGCCCAATATGTAACTATATATAATTCTATGTATTCATTCCATTGTATACAGTTTTGTCATAATACAAAGCCTTCTTTTCATCAAATATTATTCTCAACACGTTTTTTAACTCTGTGTAAACCTTCTGAGCAAAAGCCAATTAATCGAACAACATTAGTATGATGAATTGTACTTATAGTGGATACTTCGCTAATAAAATCTTCTCCGTTATCATTTGATGTACCCAACAACTTGACGGCAACTAAATAATCACCAGGTAGCTCTCCTTTGTAAACTGTTCCAAATCCTCCTTGTCCTAATTTATCTTTGAAATGCCTTGTCATTGCGACTATGTTAGTGTACACATATCGTGTTAGTGTTGTTCGTTGCTGGTTACGTAGAAAAATTTCCATATAGTCGATAGGAGAAAGCATTTTTAATGATTCGTAGAGGAGAAAGACAAGTATACATAGTGGTGCTATTTGTTAACACCTCCCTTATTCACGACTTAGCGACCTATTTGACTCAACGACCTAAGGGAATAAGCGACTTAACTATCCAAGGAATAAGCGACTTAGCGGCTTAAGAAACTCCAGCGACCTAACGACCTAAAGCACAAAGCGGCTCAATATGTCACACCTCAACGACTTATGGAGCTCCAGCGACCTAAAGACTCCTGCGAGTCAACGGGATAACGACCTAGCAACTCAATGAAGGCAACGACCTAACGAGTTAAGGAAAGAGCGACCTAACGACCTAGCAAGCTTCAGAGTTAAGCCGTATGCGCACTACCTCATCCATTAGGTCACTTACGACCTAAACCAGCCGAGATGACTTCTGAGCTACATATGCTAAGTCGCTCACAGCATATATCTCATCCATGATGGCCCCATTAAGTCATTAATGACTTATGCTACCTCGGGAACGCTCTTAGGTCGCAACTCCCTAGGTCGCTCACGACCTATGACATGACCGACCTAAGCCCCAACTTCTCCTATAAATACCCCGCCTACTCCGCACTAGAGTGGGGACGAATTTTTGGAGCGCCAAGACTCTGCTGCTTTCACGACCTCTACAACACTTCAAATGCAAAAGAAACTTCAAAGAACCTTGGAACAAGATGAAGTTCATTCAACATGAATTCAAAGAGCTTTTCTGGATCAAAGTTCTAATTACCTATCTCAATTGAGTTGTAATTGGAGAACTATTGTAAAAGTTGTAATCAAATCAGTAACAGAAGAGATTAAGTGGACGTAGGCTTGATTTTGAGCCGAACCACTATAAAAATTGTTGTCTTATTACTATTTTCTGCTTACTTTTATTTCCCATACCAACGGGTGGTGCTTTCGCTATATCACAACTCACGCCGGGGTGTTAGCATACATTTTTAGCGTTAACATTTTTGGTGCTTTCACTGAGAAAATTGAACTCAGCTGTTCTCTCATCATTGCTTCAAAAAGATTTGTGGAAAGACTCTCTCTAAGAACCAGAAGTCTATCTGAAATTAGGGCTCTTGGAAGAAAAAGTAAATCTACTAGATCTAGAGATGCTTATGACAACACCGCCACTTCTCCCGCGTCAAATCAAGCGGCTCCTAGTGTTGGAGTCACAAGGGCGGAATTGGATGTTGTAGTGTCTGGGTTGTATCAACAAATGGAAGCCCAGAACACTTTGATGTTAGACAAGTTGAATGCTTTGCTTGGAGTTAACCAGCCACCAGAATAAAATGAAGAAACCTTTGCTGAGGATGTTCATGATTCCCAAGGGACAAGTATTCCTCAGAGGGCAGCTGGCACCGCTGAAGGGGCACCTCCCCAAGCTGGAGGTTCAAGGCCACAGCCAACTCTTCGTGAACGTTTGTCCAGGCAAACTTCCGAAAAAGTAGCTGACGTCTGTCCCACGAGGCCTCCAAACAATGAGGAGTACCTCTCGGGAATGATTCGACAAATTATGAAGGATAGCATGCGAATGGAAGAAGATGAAAGTGACTGGGGGTTCGCTCCAAGCAAAACTCCTTTTACTGAAAGAATCCTAAAAGCTGAATTTCCGAAGAAGTTTGTTCCCCCCACTATTCCAGCTTATCGGGGGACAAGCGATCCTAACCAGTTCTTATACAAGTACTTGATGATTCTGACTTACTTGATGCGAGCTATTGACAAATCAAGTGAATTCGGAAAATGGCTAAAGGTGAAAGAGCCAAACTCACTTGAGAAGTTCTACAAGAAGGCCGATGAATTCATGCGCTTAGAAAATCGTCATGTGCCAGCAAAAGTAGATGTGGCTGAAGTTAAGAATAACAATGTTGCTTCTAACAAAAAGGAATCTGGTGGCCAGAAGAGGGAGAATGACGGTGAGAAAGAGCGGAAAGATGTGAAGAAAACTCGCCACTTTAAAACTTCAGATTTTACTCTCTTAACTGATACTCCAGAAAATATCTTTTTCGCAACCAAGGATGCTGTCAAATACCCCAAACCACCTGAGATGAAGTCTGGGAAAAATGTTGTGCATAATGGGAGATTCTGTCGGTTCCACAATCAACCTGGCCACGACACTAATGGATGTCGCCATTTAAAGAATTTGATTGAAGAGCTGTTGAGACAGAATAAACTACAACAATATGTGAAGAGAAACAGAAGTGACCCGACCTCATCTACTCAGGGGCAGCAAGTTCCTTCTCATCAATCCGACTCAGGTGAGAGGACTACAGTGCAGGAATCTAAGAGGCCTATCATTAATGTTATCACAGGGGGTCCTCACCCAGCGGGTAGAAGTTGGGGTGAGATGGAGAGATATGCTCACGCTTTGAGATATGTCCCGGTGGAAGAAAATGTTTTTGTCTTGGAAGATGCCGCACCTTTAAAACAACAAAGAACTTTTAACGATGACATCATATTCCGGGCTAGAGACTCTGTTGGTGTTGAGGCTCCCACCATGGATCCCTTAGTAATATCTACAGGCATCGGATCAGCTTTTGTAAGAAGGGTGCTATTGACTGTGGCGCCTCTTGCAATATCCTCTTCAAAAAGACATTTGATCAGATGAAAATTCCCATGGCTGATGTCCAAGCTTCCTCACAGAAAATTGTTGGGTTCACTAGAGAACCAAAACAGCCTATTGGGACTATTGACTTATTTGTAGAGCTCGGAGAAAGGGAAAAGAAGGTGGTCTGAAAACAATCTTTTGTGATTGTTGAAGAATTCTCCGCTTACAATGCCTTCTTGGGTCGACCGACTCTTGCCGCATTCAAGGCCATTCTCGCCCCATGGTGCCTGACTATGAAGTTCCCCACCGATAATGGCGTCGGTGTTGTGAAGGGGGACCAAAATGCCGGGCGAGAATGCTATCTCATAGAATTACGGAAAAGAAGGAAAAGAGAAATGGGTAAGGGTGCTGCAGCTCTGCTCCGCATCAAAGAGCCCACCTTGTAGCAATTACGAGCTGGACCCTGCACTGGTGAGCATAGTGGTGCACGAAAGGAAATTGATCCTAGAAAAACCAGTGCAGGGGAGAGTAGAGTGGTGCCGATGGAAGTGACGATGCCAATACCTGTTGACCTGAATGATCCAAACAAGGTGCTGAATGTGGGTTCACAACTCGGTGTGACGGTTCAGAATAGGCTGATATCATTCCAAGTTCTTTATCTTCTCCTCCAACGGCTGTTTGGCTTATGTTCCTCATCAAGAGAGGAAACCAATTTGCCCTTTTCAAGAATAACATCTCTTTGGAGTAATATCAATCATTCCATTCTAAAGTGAAGAAATCTTTTCTTTGAGCATGGCTACTTCATCGGAAGGCCCTTGGAAGGCATCTCGAAGAAGAAGCATATGCTTTGCAACCTGAAATATATAACTTGTTTAAGTCAGAACAGAATCTATAGAGTTAAAATTAACTAAATAAATAGAAAATTATATTGATAAAAGTTGTTTAAGGATCAAGAAAAGATGATCGTTAGAATAAACTAGAGCCTGTGATGATCCAAGTGAAGTGATGGATGGAGACTGAATGCTAACCAAGCAATTTCCTCGAAATTCATTGCTGAGGTTTGAATTTGAGACTTTGAAGGAAGAGGATTGTCTAGGGAAAGGAGCGGACCAAGTTCAGTGCGCATGCGACTGATGGATGTTGGAGAAGAAGGGAAAGTAACATTAAGAAGGGGGTTAGGAGTTAGAGTTTCCTCGGATGCCTGAGCCTCTTTAGGCTTCTCTGGAGCTTTATTCAAATCTACTACTCCAGGACTTAGATCAATATTTACATCCCCCATCTCGTCAACAATAATAGGGGTGAATTCACTGCAAGTTTAGGCCTTTTGTCTTAGGAAGAAAGAGGAACGTCAATAAGAGCGTCGTCGCTCATTTATTCTTTATCCAATTCTTTAATGTCCTGGGCAATCAAGTCTTCATAGGTGACCGATTTTGCTGATTGAGTAGGGGCTAAAGCTATGTCTTTGCTTTTACTCTTTTTTAGGCACATTGACTTTGACCCTTGGTTATTTAGGGATAATGGTAAGAGCCGATGAACCTAAAACAACAATAGGAAATATGTAAACTGGTAATATAAGAAAATTCCATTTTCGAGTATATTAAAGCTTACTGGCAGCATCTGGCTGAATTGGAGAACTGGAAGTGAAGGATTCTGATTTGTCCATCACCAACAAGCATCCTCCTCGAGCATTGAGCTTGACTTTGGGGGTAATCATGACCTTGTGATAGTCTAAAATGATAGAATATTGATGGAGTTTAACCAAAGTAAGTAATCTAAGCCTATTCCCCATGCTTTCTACTACTTCAGTTAAGGATAGTACAATTTCCTGATCTTCAGGTTTTAGCTTTTTAGGAGCTAGAAGGAAACATCCATTGGTAAAAGATAATGAGTAGGAATGGCAAAAAACTTATTAGGAAAAGAGAATGTTCCCCTAATGTTTGGAAAACACATGATGAAAAGGTCTTTTGTCTCTATTCCCTTGCTTTGTTGACTCCTTCAGAAATCATGCCCTTTGGGTGAGGACGAATCTAGTATAGTTGACAATCCAGTTGATCACCAGGTTTAGCACGAACTACTATGGAATGGAGGATTTCAACACTAAGGGAGGAAAGCCCTACTTCCTGAACCAAAACCTCTAAGCAGATCAAATATATGTATGAGTTGGGCAGAAATTGGATGGGAGCAATGTCTACATGCTCAAGATATCTTTGAAGGAAACTTGAAAACATAAGATAGCCAGTGTGCCAAATATGTACTACGGTGAAGGCAAAGTATCCCTCGGGTGGATTAAAAATACATCCAAAGGACCCGCAAGAATGGCTTCTACTCCAGTAATCCCAAAATGTCCAAGAATAGAATCCACGTCTTCCTGGGTGTTATATACGATGGATTCAGGGGGTTATCTTCTTTCTTTCCAACTGAGGGTACAGGTTTGGACCCCCTGTTGGGCTTCTTAGTTGACTTTTTACTAACCTATTGATCTTCCATTAACATGCTAGGTGATATCGTTCTAGATTTGAGAATGATTATATTCATTTTATAGGAAATTTTAATACATTGTTGTCTAAGTAATCCATCACTGTCTAAATGACAAAGTTTGTACTAGCTACGAGAAAACAATCCTTAGATGGCATATGGAAAATCTGTTATAAAACCTAAATTTAAATCTTAAATAGAAAGCCCCATGAAAGAACAGTCAAAAATTTGAATAGGAACGGACAAGCAACACTAATAAATTCATTTCAGCTATGTTGTGTAAATCATGTTATAAAATGCTAATAGGCTTTACAACTATAATTAACAACGAGGTAATAAAAGTCATCGACAATAATGAGTAATGGCAACATCGATTGTCAATAAGCTAACCAATTAAATAGCTCATAATGTGTTAAGAAAAATAGATCGTAGATAATAGTTTCGTATAAAGCTTAATTCATGATTGGGAACCTTACTGGTCTTCTTGATTCCTTTCTAGACTACTTTCTTACCTTCCATTTACCTGTTAGGTGATATTACTCCAAATTAGAAAAGTGCTAACTAGAATTCTCATGATATAAAATGGGATATTATAATCTAAAACAAGGAATAGCTAAGTTAGTGCCTAAATTATGACACCGAAATGTTAAAAGTATAGATTCCCCCATAATATTTACAAGTCAATTACTATTAAATAGTCAATATCGTATACATAGAAAACTTAACCTTTTAGGTTGATTGAGAGTACATAAATAAACATTAGACTTATAGTAAGAAGATAAGCCAATAGGTTTGCAGGAAACTTAAAGTAAGAATTATCATAAGAGTATCCAAATTATTATGTTGCATCAATAAATATTAATCTATGTCGAATGGGAGAGTTAATGTCGAATGTCACATTAGTCATGCTTAAAATTACAATGTAATGTCATATCCATGGTCAATATCGAAATGATAAAATAGGCGGCATCAATGAGTAATGTCGACATAGGTCGGTAATGTTTCTTGTAAGTGACCCGTAAAATTATTACAACAACTATGTCATAAAATAGCAATGTCATATAAGGTCTACAAAAGAATGTTGTAAATGATTACCGAAGAAAGATAATAACATACAGTAAGGTTATCAATGACGTACAATAGCCCTATAAATCAATGTCGAATCTAAGAGATAATGCTTCTAGTTAATGTCGAATTCATATATGTCGTATCTATAATTAATTACCAACATAAACTCTCTCATGAAGATATAGAATTTTTACGCTATAGGTTCTCTAAACTCCGTAATTGATTATTAGAATAATAAATAAGGAGAAAACTTAATTGATGCTGAATAGAAGAGCGATATCGTAAGATATCAATCTCGAAGTAAAACAAGATAAATAAATTAATATCGAACATCCTAGTAATGTAATAAACTAATCAATGCCGAATATCATAATGATGTCGTAAAACATCAATTTCGAAATAGAACAAAGCGATATTGGGTTTCGGGTCTAATAGACTATTCATTTCATCATTAAATTAGAAACACCCAGGTTTCCAATCAATGTCGCCCGACTTTAATTAATCAAATAAATCATCTAAGCGACATAGAAATTCTCTTCTAATTCAATCTACAAGCATAATTAATTATAGAGTTAACCGAAGATATGAAAATTAGCAATCTGAATTAAACATCAACACCATGAAGTTAAACCTAAGTGTTAATTCAAAATCAATAGAACCTAAACAAAACCCTAATAATGATTTTGGCATAGAGCTCTTAATTCAAGTTAGTTGATGCAATTAAAGTCAAAAATCTACCTTAATAATGATTCGAATTCTGAAGTTTTGATTTTTTGAGAATTTAAAAGATTTTTCGCTTGAGTTTGAAATGCAGGTAAAATAGAAGAAGTGGAAAAGGCTTGATTATTTATAATGGAGAGGAAGAAGAGAAATCGCCATTGATTAATTTAAAATGGACAGTTGGATTTATGTAGAATACCAAGGAACGACAAGCACTATTATCGAGATTATTTACTTGAAAAGTCAATGTTTCCTTTGTAATAGGGGGCAAATATTACTACTATCATTACTGATCCTAAAGGTAAGCGACTTGACGACATAGCCATGGTCTTGCATAAAAAAGTAATGCTGAAAGTATGAAGATAAGCCAATGCTGAAAATATATGTTGTCGTCCATCATTGACAAGAGTCAACAAACAATGCCACAGTCATAAAAAGGCTAACGATATCGAACGCCACCAATGATATCGAATCTTATCACTACGAAGAATGATGATTCTAAAGATGCTTTAAAGAGAACTCTATGTCGAGAGCCGTCAATGTTATAGCGGCATGATATAATGTTGATGACGCATCACGTTGATGCCGCATTCTCAATGAAGCACTTCCTCCATGATGCCAGAAGAACCAATGTCACTCCAAATTAATACCACATCTCCCCAGTACTGAGTTACTCTTATATCATCCTTTAAAGTAGTGCCACATCTCATCAATACCACTTTATCATTGATGCCGGTATTCATCAATACCGTCGCTTACCATTGATGTTGTCTCTTACCAATGTCACCACTTATCAATGTTGCCACTTATTAACGTAGTGACTTAGTGATACTGCAATTCATCAACCTTCAAAGGATGCCAGAAATCCTTAATGCAATGTTGATATTAGATGTCATCAATGAAGACTATCAGGACAAGATAGATGCTGAGTTTTAACACATGAAGCATAAGTTCATCCTTAACCAAGAGATAACGCCATGCACCATCGATATGGTTTATGTCGAAGGTCAGGCATGCCACATGGACATGTGGCATCCATGCCGCATCTCTCAGCCTCTATAAATATGGACCTAAGGACATGAAGGAAGTGGCTAATAATTCTTTTCTCGTCTTTTACATTTTAAACTTTAACCCTAAATTGATTTGGGGTTTTAGTGTCAATTGTACTTTTGCACATAGAACCTTGTACATCCAACAATTACATAAAATATAAATAGAGATGTCTTGAATTGTGACTTACTTTCAAGTTCCAAAGTACTTGTGATTTTTGTATCATAACTAGTTTCGAATTCCAAAAGCACTCATAATCTTGATTTTTGCTTGCATAAGATTGCTCTATATAGATTGACTCCAAGATCACATGGCTTCAGATGATCATGCTTGTAACTTTATCATGGACTTAGATATATTTAACCAATCCACATACGTCTTTGTTCAACAAAGTGTCATTTTGGCTTACACTTGTTGAAATTAACAAGGACTCACCAAAAACCTTCCCTTTCTTACACTTCTTTGGGTGTTAGCCAAGAAATTCGTTAGCACACATCTATACTATTCCATTATTACTGGTCTATTTCGAAAATCAAACATCTCTTTTTGAAAGAATTTTATTCGTCCTCCCTCATTCTCGCGTAACCCTAAATTTTATTGGATCTCTGCTTCGTTTCCATCCATTTTTCTACTTTTTTTTCTTATTTTCCCTGGGTTGGCTTCAGGAAAGCCTTTCATTTTCCTTTCTTTATTCTCCTCTATTTCATAATCCTTTTATTTCCCTCAAAGGAACGCTAATCCCTTCGACCATAGGTTCTAAACAAAACCCTAATCTTTTTATTAATTTTGATTTCGTGAATTTAAAGTTTCATGTGTACTAATTTTCTTACGATATTATGCATTTTCCTATTATTCTTTGTCCAATTTATTCTTACTCTTTTATTTCATTTATGAACATTATTATGATTTTTGATTCTGTTTGCTTTTCAGATGCAAAACATAAAGTTGTGCATTTTGGCTGATTTCGAGATAATACATAAAGATTCTTCTCCTAATTATAATGTAGTGATTACCAATGTATGGATGGAGTGGTCGCTTTGAAGCCGTGACATCGAGAGAGAAAATAATACCATCCGACAAGTTTTTTGATAGGTTCTTCAATTATTAGGTTTTGATTTCGTTGTTCAAATTTAGAATATGAATTTTATGAGCTGCAATTATATAATCTTATGAATCATACTCTTGATAATGAATTCTTCTTCTGATTGATTTGCATGTGTTGTTTAGGTAGCAAGCCTTTTCTTCTTTTAATTTTTACCAAAGACCTTGGATTTGACATTGTCTCTTATCCTCTTTTATATCATAGATTTTTTGAGGACGAAGAACAATGGGTATTGCTTCTTTCTTCATATATAAGTGTTCAATTCTCTATTATGATTTCAATTCAATACGCTTATTATGTCCATTATTTAAATTATTTTGTAACAAATAGGATATGGTATAAAATAATAGCTTACTTTCCATCAATATAGTGGTATAATTTTGACATTTCAAATATTTTACATGTTACATCCTACATGTATAAAGCAAGAACTATTGCTCAGAGTTAGTTGTTTATTTATACATTATCATTTTAGTCCTTCCACCTAAGAATTACCAGAAAATATGTTGGAAAATAATATCGATATATATGCAAAAATTTAGAAGTTGGCAAGAAAGCAAACTTACTCTAACTCAAATAGCCTTAACATGGAATTTTCCTACAAGGGTACTACTTGGTTTTGAGTCTTGGTGTCCATTCCATTTTTCTATATTATTGTTTTTGTAGTAATTTTACAACATTCATAGTTCCAAAACCTTTAACAATATCTCTTTAAATATCAATTTATGTCAAGTATGCAGTGCATAACATGCATTTTGCATTAATCACACTAAGTATTAAGTTTAAAGAGCATTATATCTTAGTGGTTATGTTGTAATTCAATCTGGACAAGCAGTAGCAAGAAAATAGTAGTCGTGGATTATAAATTTTGAGAGGGTATACACTTATTAAAAAAAATAAAAATAATTTAGTATGTTAACCCCTTTAAAATTCACGGTTTATGTTCAACGACTTAGAAATTTGAAATCTACTTTGGATGTTCAATTTCCTTAATTTAAGCTATGTTTGTTTCTAAAAAAATTCAATTTTGTGCAATTATTACAATTAAACCACTGTTTCCAAACATGTACTGCTTGAATGCAATTATTTTAAGTAAGAGGATTAGAAACTATGAATGCTTACAATAGTATTTTGTGGATTAATGCACTACGAACAATATATTAATGTTTTGTTCAAAATATTTAGATATTGAATTGTTGCCGTAAAGTATTTTCCTTAAAGTATAATTACTATAAGCTATAAAGTCAGCATTATTCAACAAAAAAGGAATTATCACGTTATAGGATCGGTATTGTTGTTATTCAATTAATGTTTATTCAAAATATCATATGTATGAGTTATTTAAATTGTGTACACTATGTCCGTGTTACATATTATGCCTCAAAGTGTTAGGTGTGGCTCGCATTGTATTAGAATGGATGCTTAGATTGGATTATGATTAGTCCCAATGCAAGATATTCTATAAGAGATGACCACATATATGAGAATGGTTGAATGTAACAAAAAGAGATTCCTTTTGTTACAAATAAATGTTGCCATGAAAATATATGCTATAGGGGATGTAGGGATATCCAATCATGACACTGGCATCAAAAGAGCTTCGTTCAGTGGTCTTGCCTCTTCCACACTAAATGAAGCGCGTGCATAACAGAAGATGCAAGTGGGTGCTGAAAATTTCAACATGGTATCCGAGCCGATGGTATAAGGGGACCAATATGATGCATCATTGGCCTAAGTATGCTCTAGTATGCAGTTTGAGCTTGGGATTCTCATTAAGGTGGAGTTATAAGTTATAATGCGGCCTACTCCAATCATGGAAAAGAGAACTCTTTGTAAAAACAGCTTGGCTCAACTGCTGAAAGGTGATAGCAGCCTAATCTAAACTGCTAGAGGTGTTAGCGACCTTATCCATGTATTTAAGGACTTTATATAACTTCAAGTTGAATTGAGATAATGCTCGCCAAGGTGGAGATCTATTAGGTTTGGCTCGCATTGTATTAGACTGGATACGTAAATTGGATTATGATTAGTCTCACATTGCAAGATATTCTAAAACAGATGAACATATATATAAGATTGGTAGCATGTAACAAAAATGGATTCCTTTTTTTACAAATAAATGTGCTCATGAAAATATATGCTCTAGGGGATGTGGGGATATCCAATCATGACGGTGGCACCAAAAGAGCTTCGTTCAATGGTATTCAACACAAAGGTGAACAATTCCTGCTATTTTTAATGGATTTTAAGTTTAGATTAATCTTATATTACCCATTAAAAAATATCCTTTAAAAGGTTTAATTTTTAAATTTAACTTCATTCGGTGTGCTTTTCTCGAAACATCACTTTGTTCTAAACCCACTAATTAGCAACCTTCAAAAAGGGAAATTAGAAGTGGTGGTCAATGAGCTCATCTATATAAAGACTAATATTTAATTCTTTAAACAAAAATTCCATAGTTCAGTATTGTATGCAACCCTCGTGAGCAAGATTGGGTGTTTGACCTTGAAATCTATGGTATTTATTTGCTACTTTAAGAAAATTAATATTTAAATCTCCACATTGGTATTTATCCCTTATTTTTAATGGCTCGTTTTTATATTATCAGATACAATATGATTTATTGAATTATAAAACCTATCGCATTACCTTTCCAACTATAATATTTGGTATAGGATCAAAATTTTAATCTTGATTTTTAAATTTCATTTAAAGATGGATAATTTAAATTAACCATTCAATTCCGTTTATGCGAATTAAATGGCATTCAAGGTCACTCATCGAATATTGTATATGTGTTATGCAGAGATCAGCTTTATCTAATTTGGTTCATATGATATTGCCCAAATATTACTTTATTTTTTATTAGAGTTGTTTCTATCTTTGTTTCTGCACTTCCCAGCGCGTCTCTTAGCAGTTCGTTATTTTTCCATGAGTGTTTTACAGTTAAATAGCCTTGGTAATGCGTTGAAGAATAAAGCCCTGTTGGTAATTAATTTCAAGTGGTAGCCAAAATAAAAAGGATAATGACAGCCTAAGTTATCATTTTCAATTTAGAGATGGGCTCAGTATACTATATCTTTTGCAAAAGAGGTTTTAGATTTTGGGTTGGGGTTAGGACGTTCTACAGAAAATCCTTTAGGGGCCATGTTGATTGTTACAAAAGCAACTTGTTACATTGCCTTTAGATATAGAACAAGGTTTCTGCTCCAGTTTCAACTTAATCACAGATACCGGTGGTACAAATGATCTGCATATAACAAGGAGGTAGCGTTGATGTGAGTTTTTTTATGCTCTTTTCCATTTGAAAACGAAACATACCAAAGGAGCTGAAAACTAAACTAAATTCTAAACGATGAAAACATTTATGCTATCCATAGTGAAATGATAAACATATATGTTAATTGAATGCATCTGGATACATAATGAACTTTTAGAGTAGAATTTAAGATGTCTTTAAGGCTTCCAAAAAACATCATCAATTACTTTCGATTTGTTTCAGAAACTGAATCTAGGTACTTACATTATATGTTTGTCTTTTTTGTTTTTTTGAAATGGTACTTTATATACAACATATCACTGGGATAACATACCATATGTCAATTAACGTTCGAATCACGCTACGCAAGTTTCGAACTTGTGACCTCTCGCAGCAAAGCCGAATCATTTAACCACTTGGACAATGATGCTTATCTACATGTTTGTTATCTACACCAATGAAGTTTTAAATATCTTTCTATGCATGATCTTGTATTGACTATGTGTAGCTTACACCATTTAAGAATACAAAAGTATTAATATATAGGATCTGCATAGATAAGCATGAGAGCAGTGTGCACAAATGGGAAAAAGCTTTAGGAAATATGTTGAATTCATGTATACAAAAACTTTATGTTAACCATATTTAATGTTTACACACATGGACATACATAAATATCTGTTGTTGATTGAATTTCTGATATAACATGAAAGTGAATACATGGTTGACTTCATTTTAATAGTTGTTGGATTTGTCTGAATTTACCACTTTATCGAATATCGTGCATACTACTAATTAATTTTTAAGCTACACCTGTGCTTCACATTTATGATATTTTATATTATTTACAGTTTTTTCACGTCTAATGTAATCTAATCACTTCAGTTGGCCAAGTAAGAAATAAATGAGTTACCAGGTTTTCTTAAAACCAAATATTTACTGCATTTTTCCACAAAGATAAACTATATTGTGTGTCTTGGATGAGTTTATGGCGATAAGATTTGTGAGGTATAATTTAAAAATGTGGGTCTTCTCTTTGATGTGGTTATGCTCTTATTGTCTGACTATGTAGGATGGTCAACTTACTAGAAATTAATTAGTATCATACCGGTTCAGTTAATTTTATTTTAACAATTAACAATAAATCTCTTGAGAAAAGCTGAATGTGGCTTTTTGGCTTTTTTTACCAAAAAATTACATTGGTAAGGTGTTCTATTTAATGGTATTTAAATTATTTAAATGTTATAAATAATGTTTTCCACGATAACTACAATGCCAGCAAGCTCTTAATTGTTTACCTCTCATGTTGGAACTTTAGGCTCAGTTGTAGGAACTGATTCTAAAACAATAAGTTATTATTTCTCCAGTTTTTAGGATTTCTGATAAAGTATTGTGTGCCTTTAGTGATAGAATTTATAACATAACATTTAAGGTCAGCTTAATATTACAACTAGGTTTCTCTTTGATTTGTTCAGGTACATGCCCATTATATGATCTTTAGCTGTACATCATGTTCCAACTAGAAAATGCTTGGTTTCATTACTGGTAAAACTTCAAATATTGGTTTAACCATCAATACTTAAAATTATTATGCCATTTGTTGTCACTAATTCCTTAGATTTTTCTAATATATGGTCATAGATTATGAAATTGGTTTCTGTGAACATTGTTTTTTAAACTTGTTTTATCCTTAGCAAATACTGTTTTAAGGGTTTGTTATTTTTAGAAAACTGTTAGAAGTAGTTTTTAAAATGTGTGGTTGTGGAGAAAAATGGATGGTTCATGGTTTGTAGGAGTTTTTTATTGTTGTTGAATTTGTGGATGAACTCCATTCTCAAGTTGTATAAATAGGTGGTGGAGCAAAGTTTTAAATAAGAAAATAGTACTTGTTTTTCTTCATTGAATGCAGAAGCTAATTGCATCGTTGTAGTCCTCAAAAAAATCCACAATAAGATTCTTGTTCTCTTTGCTCTAAATCGAGCACTCACAAACTGTCATCAATCTCTCTTTTGTGTAATTTTTTGTAACATAATACATGATTTTTCCAACATCTGGTATCAGAGCCTGGTGAAGATCAATCATGGCTACAAACTCAAGCATCTCTAGTGACGATGGAGCGCATGCCAAGAAAAAGGAGAAACGATCACTCTCAAGTACCACATGCCCACAAAGAGCAATTATGCTGCTTGGGCCATCAAGACGAAGGTATTCATGATGGCTCAAGGGGTCTGGGATGCAGTGGAGGCTGAAGGGCCTGTTGAAACATGCAAAGACAAGATGGCCTTGGTAACCATCTACCAAGGTATAAGTGAAGATACCTTGCTTCAACTAGGCGCCAAGAAGACAGCCAAGGAAGCATGGAACATGCTCAAAACTATGAATCTTGGGGCTGAGAAGGTGAAAGAGGTAAGAACTCAATCACTTTGGAGAGAGTTTGAAGCCATGAAAATGAATGATGGAGATAGTATTGATGAGTTCTCTAGAAAGCTCCAAATAGTTGTCAATAAGCCGAGAGGGCTAGGCAACAACATTGAAGAAGAACTTGTGGTGAAGAAGTTGCTGAGATCAACTTCACCAAAGTTCTTGCAGATGCATCTACAATTGAGGAATTTGGTGATCTGAAAACTAAAACCACATATGAGGTTATTGGATCACTTAAAGCTCACGAAGAGAGGATGCAAGGACATGGAGCAAAGGGAGATGAAACTGTTCTTCTCACTCGAGCAGAGTGGAAGGCAAGAGAAGATAATAAATCTCAAAAGAAGTACTCCAGAGATCAAGGGAACAATAGAGGTGGAAGGTAGAGGGCGTGGAAAAGGAAGAGGAGCTGGTGGCTCTAAAAGAAAAGATGAAGAGCCACAGCAAAAGAGGAAATTTGACAAGTCAAAGATCAAGTGTTATGGCTGTAAGAAGATAGGACATTTTGCCTCTGAATGTTCATCAAAGGAAAAAGAAGGGCAAGCCAACTTGATAGAGAAAGAAGAATATGATGAGCCTGAATTGTTAATAATTGAGACTTGTGAATTGACCAAATCACATGTCTCACATAGCAAGGAAGGAGTGTCAACTACAAGTGGAGGTGCTAAGAAGGAGTCAGGATGGTATCTTGACACTGGTGCAAGCAACCATATGACAGGTGACAAAAGTTGTTTCACAGAAATTGATCACTCCATCAATGGCAAGGTAAGATTAGGTGATGACTCAGTGATTAATATACATGGGTTAGGATCAGTGCTGTTTTAATGCAAAAATGGAGAGCATTTGATTCTTTCCAATGTGTATTACATATCTAAGTTAAAGAACAACATCATTAGTCTTGGCCATCTTGATGAAAGTGGGAGCTGAGTGATCATTGAAGAAGGAGCCTTGAGGGTCTATGATAGTACTAATAGACTCATAATCAAGGTTAGGAGGCAACACAACAAGCTCTTCATTGCAAAGCTGCAGACTGCACAAAAAGTCTGTCTAATGGCTAGTATGACAGATAAAGCTTGGCTATGGCATGCCAGGCATGGGCATCTGAACTTCCAAGCCTTGAGAAGGTTGACAAGCCAGAAGATGGTGGAGGGAATGCCAGAAATTGCTCAAACAAATCAAGTATGTGATGGATGTATGGTGGGGAAGCAACACAGGACTGCATTTCCACATAAAGCAATGTTTAGAGAAAAGCAACGCCTTGAGCTGGTCCATGGAGATTTGTGTGGGCCAATCACACCCTCTACACTAGGGGGTAACAAGTATTTCATGCTTCTTGTTGATGATTATTCACGATTCATGTGGATATTTCTATTGAAGTGCAAGAGTGAAGCCTTTGAGGCTTTCAAAAAGTTCAAAACACTGGTTGAGAATGAAGTTGCAAGAAAAGTTAAGTGTTTTAGAACAGATCGAGGAGGTGAGTTCACCTCCCTTGAATTCAAAAGGTTTTGTGATGAGGAGGGTGTGAGAAGAGACCTCACTGCACCATATTCTCCATAACAAAATGGTGTTGTTGAGAGAAGAAACCAAACTATCATGGAGATGGCAAGAAGCATTATTAAGAGTAAGAATGCGCCAGCTAAGTTTTGGGGTGAGGTAGTGAAGACTTCAGTGTATATTCTGAATAGAGATCCAATAAAGAGTATGGAGGGAATGACACCTTATCAAGCATGGTATGGGAGAGCTCCAAATGTGCAACACATGCGTGTGTTTGGGTGCCTTGCTCACGCCAAAGTTGTGTCACCTCACCTCACTAAACTTGCTGATAGAAGCATCAAGACCATCTTGCTTGGATATGAGGAAGGTTCCAAGGCTTATAGGTTGTTGGATCCGAGCAAAGAAAAAGTTGTGGTAAGCAGGGATGTAGTATTTGAAGAAGAAAAAGGCTGGTCGTGGCAAGACAGTCAAGAAAAGAGGGAAATAGATTGTGAAGGAACATTCACAGTCCATATTAGTAAAGGAGAAAATGAGGGAAGTGATGTAGCACCAATATCCAACTCTCATGAGGGAGGAGGAGATGGATCACCTCATTCAACTGCTCAAAATTCTCCTCTGAACACGCCCAGGTCGAGCACTGGTTTGAGTTCAAGTGAAGGAAATCACAAATTCAGATCCTTGCAAGAGATCTATGACGCAACTAGAGAAATGGATGAGGAGGTTAGTTTATGTTTCTTGTCCATTGAAGAGCCTTCAAATTATGAGGAAGCTGCAAAGAATAAGAATTGGAGGGAAGCAATGGCATCAAAAATTAGTTCCATACATAAAAATGGGACTTGGGAACTTTCAGATTTGCCAAAGAATCTGAAGGCCGTTGGTTTGAAATGGGTCTTCAAGTTGAAGAAGGATCCAGAAGGGAAGATAATCAAGCACAAGGCCAGGTTAGTTGCAAAGGGGTATGTGCAGAAATATGGAGTTGATTACAAGGAGGTATTTGCTCCAGTGGCAAGGTTGGAGACCGTAAGAACTTTACTTGCATACTCGGCACAAAGATAGTGGGATGTCCATCATATGGATGTCAAAACAGCTTTTCTCAATGGAGAATTGAAAGAAGCAGTGTATGTGGTGCAGCCTGAAGTATTTGTTGACAAGAACTATCCAAACAAGGTGTTAAAGCTGCATAAAGCTCTACTTGGTCTAAAACAAGCACCAAGAGCTTGGAATGACAACTCCATAAAGCTCTGTATGGTCTAAAACAAGCACCAAGAGCTTGGAATGACAAGCTAGATAAGTGTTTGAAATCCCTAAATTTTAAGAGATGCCCTTTTGAGTATGAAGTGTACATGAAGAAGACAGGAGAACATGTCATAATTGTAGGGGTTTATGTTGACGATCTCATCCTCACTGGCTCTAGTGCTGATCTCATCAAGAAATTCAAGCTAGAGATGATGCAGAAGTTTGAGATGAGTGATCTGGGGCTTCTAAGTTATTACTTGGGAATAGAGGTGAAGCAAAACGAAGAAGTTATAACCCTATGCCAATCAAGTTATCCAAGGAAGATACTTGAAAAAGTGGGGATGACAGATTGCAACCTCTGTCATCTTCCAATAGAGCCAAGGTGCAAATTGAGAAAGCATGATGGAAAGCCACCAGTGGATGCAACCATGTATAGGAGCATCATTGGAAGCCTAAGATACTTGGTAAACACTCGTCCTGATCAGCTTATTCAGTTGGAGTTGTTAGTAGATACATGGAAGCTCCAACTACTGCACACATGAGTGCTGTCAAGCAGATTCTGAGATATGTAAAAGGAGCACTTGACATGGGATGTGTGTATAAGAAGGATTAATCAAATGAAGGATTGGTTGGTTACAGTGACCTTGCTGGGGATACTAATGATAGGAAGAGTACCACTGGAATTATGTTCTTTTTTGGAGAAAGTCATATTACTTGGGTGTCACGGAAACAAAGGATAGTGGCACTTTCATCATGTGAAGCCGAGTATATTGCAGCAACAAGGGGTGCCTGTCAAGGGATTTGGCTCACAAGACTAATGAAATGCTCGAGAGGAGATGATCAGGTGAAGCCAATATTGAAAGTTGACCACAAATCTGCAATTGCTTTAGCCAAGAATCCAGTTTACCATGAAAGAAGCAAACACATTGATACTAGGTATCATTTCATTCGAGAGTGTGTTGAAAATGGTGATGTTAAGCTGGAATATACCAAAACAGATACTCAGCTAGCTGATATCCTGACAAAGCCACTTGGAAGGCAAAGATTCATCGAGCTAAGGGACAAGATTGGTGTGAAGATCATCAAATGAAAACAAGTTTAAGGGGGTGAATGTGAACATTGTTTTTTAAACTTGTTTTATTCTTAGCAAATTCGGTTTTGAGGGTTTGTCATTTTTAGAAAACTGTTAGAAGTAGTTTTTAAAATGCGTGATTGTGGAGCAAAATGGATGGTTTATGGTTTGTAGGAGTTTTTTTTGTTGTTGTTGAATTTGTGGACGGACTCCATTCTCAAGTTGTATAAATATGAGGTGGAGCAAAGTTTTAAATAAGAAAATAGTACTTGTTTTTCTTCATTGAATGCAGAAGCTAATTGCATCATTGTAGTCCTCAAAAAAATCCATAATAAAATTCTTGTTCTCATTGCTCTAAATCGAGCACTCACAAACTGTCATCAATCTCTCTTTTGTGTAATTTTTTGTAACAGAATACACTATTTTTCCAACAATTTCTTTTTAAGACATTTGTATTAAACATCCTTAAATGCCTCTATAAAAAAACTTATACACCAATACTTGCATTTATTTTATATTAAGCTTTCATTATTATTATTATTAGCAAAAGTAACTTCTTCACCATCATCAAAAGTCGCTTTTGAAAATAATTACACTTTTATCAATGAATTATATATACACTTCTCAATTGGTAGTAAATTTGGTTATTTGAAAAATATATATACATTTTCTTTCCATCTATGCAATTGCTTCAATAAATAACCTGTGATTAAGTGGTACATTTATTGTTGGTTTCCATATGTCCAAAAGTATGAAGTAAACTGATTTTTTATTTTATGCAGAAATGGTTATACCATTAACGTGTATGCGCCATCATTTATCAACTTTCGAGGCCAATCACTCATTATGTCTGATGATATATATGGTTCCTATACTTTGTTTCAAATATGTTGGGGTTATTTAATCTTATTGATTATTACAATTATCTATTTCTTTGCAGTCTACTATTTTTGGTTATCGTATCATTACTATTCGGCATTTTTTATATAAAAGAGTGATCTTGGGAGCACTCATATTTTGTTGTATATGAACAAGCTAGATTGTAGTTTCTAACAACAAAGTAATGTACTTGATTGTCGAAGAATGGAGATAAGCAGTTTGTTAGGATGATCAAATATGTTGAGCAAAGTTGGTAGTTGTCTAATGATGTGGCCTGAACATTTGAGGCTGATTGCGAGGTGCTTACATGGTGGTAATATATTGATTGCATGGTGTGCGGATTGCAGATTTTTATATGTGCGGATTGCATGGTGATAGCCTATTGCACATCTAAGGCTATTACTAAGGCTGTAATGTGATGCAGCACTACCTGATAGGAATCGCGAGAACGAGAACGAAGCGGTTCAAAACTCCAACCTAGGTCGCTCCTCCTCCATCCCCTCAAATCGCGAACGAATCACCATAGTTCACGTACGACCTAACTTCAATTTCACTGCCCTTGAATCGCGGAGCCTAGGTCGCCAGTCTGATGATGCCTTTAAGTCGCGCCAGCGACCTAGTGATGATAACGAGCTCCAACGACCTAGTGATGGAAGCGAGCTACGACCTAGTGATGGAAGTGAGCTACGACCTAGTGATGGAAGCGAGCTATGACCTAGTGATGGAAGCGAGCTACGAACGAGCAGCAAATTTTCTTAAGTCGCGGATGCTTGTTTGTTAAGTCGCGAAGTAGAGCCGAAGTCTGTTAGGTCACTTATCGATATAAGTCGTACCATTTTTAGGTCGCAAAGTTCTGTTATGTCGTAAGTCGTTGTATTCTTTCTTTAATCGTTTGTATTGTACTGTGTAGCGGTCGAGTTGTAAGCCTATAAATAGGCGGGTTTGTGTCACTTGTAATAGTTAGTCAATTTAAATAAAATTTCTTCTCTGTGCTCTTGTGCCACCATTAAAATTGGTAGTTGAGTGTTATCTCCTATCTCCACCTTCGGATATTCGAATGTGCTCGAATCAACGATTGTTGAAGCCGATTCACGGAATCTAGTGCGCTAGATCAACGTTCGAAGAATCATAGATCTTCTCTCACGGCATCGTGCGCGATCAACGTGTCAAAGATAGCTAAAGTCCGGTATCTCGCAAGATCAATGGATTTGGGCATTTTGGTATCATCAATCCATCGATTCATTTACATTTTCATCGTTCCATCGCTTTGCACCGTTGGTTGGGAAGTTTTGTGAATATCTGTTGCGTCATTTGGTATCAGAGCTAGATCGCAAGGAGTTTGCGTAGATTTTTGGAGTTTGTGCCAGATTTGCATCATTTGGAGAATTAGGTTCTCGAGATTTTGAAGAGATTTGTTCGTTTGGTGATTTTTTTTGAAGATTTCAACAAGTGGGTAGTTTTGATTTGAAGATTTTTAGATCGAAGTGAATTTTTTGTTGGAATTTGTTGAAGAGTGATCATGCCTCCGAGAAGAGCTCAACGTCATCGCAATATTAATGCTTTGTATGGAAGAGAAGAGGCCGATGAAATGGAGCAACAAATCAACGAGAATTTCAATGAGAAGTTAAATGAAGGAATTGGCCGATTAGAGAGAATGATGCTTGAAATGAGTCAAAGTTGAAAAAGGGTTTCACCTGAATCTAACCATGGGGAAAGTAGAGTTTCACCGCATTCAAATCGAGAGAGAAGTGTTGATAATGATCATAGAATTGTGGATCGAGATCGCGATAGAAATGTTGATGATCGAAATCGTGATAGGAATGTGAATGATCGTGATCGGAGGAATGTAGATCGAAGGGATGTTGGTGGAAGAAATGGTGGTAGTAGAGATGTTGGTGGTCAGGATCGACATCGATATGCATCATATTTTGAAGAGGAGTTGGATGGTGGTAGTGTTCATAGTCGAAATCGAAACCAAGTAAGAAATAATTCAGAGTATGATCACAAATGGGAGTCCGGGATGAATACTGAAATACAAGAATTCAAGGGAGGTATGCAGGCCGAGGAATTTCTTGATTGGCTAGCTTATGTGGAGGAAATTTTTGACTTCAAGGAGGTTCCGGAAGATCGTAAAGTGAAGTTGGTTGCTACTAGGTTGAGGGGGAGAGCTATGGCGTGGTGGCAGCAAACCAAACTTACTAGAGAGCGGATGAGGAAGTCAAAGATTGTTGCTTAGGAGAAGATGAAGAAGTTGATGAAGGCTACTTTCTTGCCCTACAATTACCAATCACTAATGTATTAGGGATTACAGAACCTGAGGCAAGGGACGAAGACTGTTACTGATTATGCTAATGAGTTCTACCAGTTGATTGCTCGAAATGACATTATGGAGACAGAAGAACAATTGACATCTAGATTTGTTGGAGGGTTGAGAATGCATATTCAAGATATGGTGAATATGTTTGATCCGAGATATGTCGCTGAAGCACATCAGAAAGCACTTGCTTGGGAGAAACAAGGGAGACGAGGTGGTGGTGTGTTTACAACTTCCAACAATCAAATGAAAGGGGCTAGTAGCAATGCGAATGTTTCCAAGGCTGTTGCAAAACCGGTTGTTAGTGAAGTTGCTAAGACCAAGGTCAATTGTGGTATCAAATGCTTCAATTGTCAGGAGTTTGGTCACAAAAGCAACGAATGTCCGAAACCGAAGAAGAGAACTATGATTGCTGAAGTGGAAGATGAGGATGTAGAAGAAGATCTCAATTCACACCGTGATGAGGAGGAAGAAGAGGTGTCGGGAGACGAGGGATGTAATCTAATGCTACGGAGATCTTGTTTAACCCCGAAGCAGGAAGAGGAGTCGAGTTGGTTGAGGAGTAACATTTTTCAGTCAACGTGCACTATTTTGGGGAAGGTCTGTAAATTTATCATTGACGCTGGGAGTTGTGATAATATCATTTCCACGGAAGCTGTGAGGAAGTTGAAGTAGAAAATGGAGAAACATCCTAGTCCTTATAAACTTGCTTGGTTGAGGAAAGGAGGAGAAGTGAAAGTAGAGAGGCGAGCTCATGTTCCATTTTCTATTGGGAAGAAATACAAAGATGAGATTTGGTGTGACGTGGTTGATATGGATGTTTGCCATTTAGTGTTGGGAAGGCCGTGGCAATACGATCGGGAGGTACAGCATAATGGTCGAACAAATAGCTACAGTTTCTTGTTCGAGGGCACGAAAATCACTTTAATTCCGAAGAAGCGACAGCAGAATGAGAACAAGCTAGAGGAGATTGAGGAATTGAAGACTTTGTTGTTCTTGAAGGAGTTCGTGGAAGAGGTAGATGAGAGCCCTGAAGTTTTTATGTTGATTGGGCATGAAAGCAGTGAAGTTACTGAAGTTCCAGAGGAAGTGAAGCCAGTTTTAGAGGAATTCAAAGATGTGTTTCCAGAGGAGTTGCCGAAGGAGTTACCACCGCTTAGAGACATACAGCATCAGATTGACTTGGTGCCAGGTGCCGCATTGCCTCATAGACCGCACTATCGGATGAGTCCAAAAGAACACGAGGAGTTGAGAAGGCAGGTGGAGGAATTACTGGAACAAGGGCGTGTTTAGGAGAGTTTGAGTCCTTGTGCAGTGCCAGATTTGTTGGTGCCGAAGAAGGATGGAACGTGGAGAATGTGCACAGATAGTAGAGCATTGAATAAGATTACGGTGAGATATCGATTTCCTATGCCGAGACTAGATGATCTGTTGGATCAGTTGAGCGGTGCTGTTGTGTTTTCGAAGATTGACTTGAAAAGTGGATACCATCAGATTCGTATTAGACCGGGTGATGAGTGGAAGACTGCTTTTAAAACTCGGGAGGGTCTGTACGAATGGTTGGTTATGCCGTTTGGCTTGTCAAATGCTTCGAGTACATTCATGAGAGTCATGAACCAGATTTTTCGACCATTTATCGGGAAGTTCGTAGTGGTATATTTTGATGACATCTTGATCTACAGTGGAAGCACTGAAGAACACCTACAACATTTGCGGGAAGTGTTGTTGATTTTACGACGTGAGAAATTTTATGCTGCAACAAAGAAGTATACCTTCATGACTACAAGTATTCTATTCTTGGGCTATATTGTGTCGAAGGATGGTATTCAAGTTGATTAGAGTAAAGTTGAAGCTATTCAAAATTGGCCACAGCCTAAGACAATAAAAGAAGTGAGGAGTTTTCATGGTTTAGCATCATTCTACCGAAGATTCATTCCACACTTCAGTAGCATGATGGCACCAGTTACGGAATGTATGAAAGGGAAGAAGTTTGTTTGGACTGAAGAGGCTGATTCTGCTTTTCAGAGAATCAAGACACTCTTGACCACAACACCCATTCTTAGATACCTAGACTTTTAGTTGCTCTTTGAGCTAAATACTGATGCGTCCAAGGTTGGAATTGGAGGAACGTTGAGTCAAAGGGGTCATCCTATTGCCTACTTTAGTGAGAAACTGACGGGAGCTAAAACGAGATACAGTACTTATGACTTGGAATTCTATGCTATAGTCCAAGCCATAAAGCATTGGAGACACTATCTATTTCATAAAGAATTTGTGATATACACTGACCATGAAGCTTTGAAACATTTGCAGGGGCAAGATAAAATTTTAGCAAGGCATGCTTCGTGGGTTGCTTATTTACAACAGTTTACTTTCGTTGTGAAGCACAAATCAGGAGTTACTAACCGATTTGTCGATGCATTGAGCTGTAGAAATCATTTGCTGATAACTATGCGAGTGGAAGTAGTGGGATTTGATTTGTTGCCAGAGTTACTTATTTCAGATTCTTATATTGCGAAAGTGCTGGATCAGGTGCAGGAAGGGAGTTATGATGATTTTGTGATGAAAGATGGATTCTTGTTCAAAGGAAACCGATTGTGTATTTCGGATTGTAGCTTGAGGTTGAAGATTGTCAAAGAATTGCATGAAGAGGGTCACGTGGGCAGAGATCGTACATTGCAGTTGATTTCACAATCATGTTTTTGGCCTTCTATGAGAAAAGAAGTTGAAAGATTTGTGGAGAGATGTCATATTTGTCAAGTGTCCAAAGGGACAGCGACGAATGCGGGATTGTATATGCCATTGCCCGTGCCTACTAAACCATGGGTTGATATCAGCATGGATTTTGTTTTGGGTTTGCCTAGAACTCAACGGGGAAATGATTCTATATATGTTGTGGTAGACCGTTTCTCAAAGATGGCACATTTCATTGCTTGTAAGAAAACGACGGATGCAGTTCATATGGCACAGTTATTCTTTAAAGAAATCTATCGTTTACATGGGTTACCTGAATCTATTGTTTCTGACCGAGATACTCGATTTCTGAGTCACTTTTGGTTGAGTCTGTGGAAGATGGTTGGGACAAAGCTGAATTTTAGTAGTGCATATCATCCTCAGACGGATGGGCAAACTGAACTTGTGAATAGATCATTGGGAAATCTGTTGAGATGTCTTGTATCGGACAAATTGAAGAGTTGGGACTTAAAGTTGTGTCAGACAGAGTTTGCTCATAACCATGCTATTAATCGAAGCACTGGTTACAGTCCATTTCAAGTTGTATATTCAAGCTTGCCAAAGAGGCCGTTGGATTTAACGATAGTACCACAACCGAAGGGGACAGTTAAACGGGTTGCGGATTTTGTTGATAGGTTGACAAAATGCCATAGAATCGTTCAGGAACGTTTGGAGAGGACAAATGAGAAGTATAAATGAGCTGCATATAAGAAGAGAAGAAGTGTGGAGTTCAACGAGGGTGATTGGGTGTATGCTGTGTTAACGAAGGATCGTTTTCCAATGGATGCTTATAACAAGTTGAAAGCCCGAAAGATTGGTCCAGTAGAAATTATAAAACGGATCAAAGAAAATGCTTATAAGTTGAAGCTGCCAGATGATGTTTACACTTCTGACGTGTTTAATGTTAAACATCTTATACCTTATTATGGAGATGAACAACCCAATGGGGAATAACTTTTAAATTCGAGGACGAATTCTTACCAACAAGGGGAGGATGATGCAGCACTACCTGATAGGAATCGCGAGAACGAGAACGAAGCGGTTCAAAACTCTAACCTAGGTCGCTCCTCCTCCATCCCCTCAAATCGCGAACGAATCACCATAAGTCGCGTACGACCTAACTTCAATTTCACTGCCCCTGAATCGCGAAGCCTAGGTCGCCAGTCTGATGATGCCTTTAAGTCGCGCCAGCGACCTAGTGATGATAACGAGCTCCAGCGACCTAGTGATGGAAGCGAGCTACGACCTAGTGATGGAAGCGAGCTGCGACCTAGTGATGGAAGCGAGCTACGACCTAGTGATGGAAGCGAGCTACGACCTAGTGATGGAAGCGAGCTACGAACGAGCAGCAAATTTTCTTAAGTCGCGGATGCTTGTTTGTTAAGTCGCGAAGCAGAGCCGAAGTCTGTTAGGTCGTTGATCGATATAAGTCGTACCATTTTTAGCTCGCAAAGTTCTGTTAAGTCGTAAGTCGTTGTATTCTTTCTTTAATCGTTTGTATTGTACTGTGTAGCAGTTGAGTTGTTTGAGTTGTAAGCCTATAAATAGGCGGGTTTGTGTCACTTGTAATAGTTAGTCAATTTGAATAAAATTTCTTTTGTGTGCTCTTGTGCCACCATTAAAATTGGTAGTTGAGTGTTATCTCCTATCTCCACTTTCGGATATTCGAGTGTGCTCGAATCAACGATTGTTGAAGCCGATTCAAGGAATCTAGTGCGCTAGATCAACGTTCGAAGAATCGTAGATCTTCTCTCACGGCATCGTGCGCGATCAACGTGTCGAAGATAGCTAAAGTCCGATATCTCACGAGATCAATGGATTTGGGCATTTTGGTATCATCAATCCATCGATTCATTTACATTTTCATCATTCCATCGCTTTGCACCGTTGGTTGCGAAGTTTGTGAATATCCGCTGCGTCACAATGGGTGCATGATTGAAAAGTGAGCGAGCTAGACTAATAGAATTCTAAACTGAAACAAAAAAAGTGTTGTTAAGCAAGGCATAGTTAGATTGGCCAAGCATAATGGGAATTGGGAAGTCATGAATCACAACATGCTTGATTGAGATACAGACTTATTATATGTTATAGGATGTTGCTGAAGCAAGTTGGTGAAACTGGAGCTTCATGTAACTGGAGTGTGCATGGTGGTGAGAGTCACTGGAGTAGAACTGAAGGAAGTATAGTATGTGTTGTAGTATCTGAAGCATGCATGGATAAGAGTGTGGCTGAAGTAGAATTGAAGGAAGCATAGAATGTGCTATGGTAGCTGAAGTATGCACGGTGGAGAGTGTTATTGCTATTTTTTGCGCTGGGACTTATTATATTGAACCTTGAGTTGTTTGTAATTAATTGTACTTTCATGATGTCCTTGACGTATAATATATGACAATATTACATGTGTTTTTCCTATTACCATACTACCATGATTAGACATGTAGAGTCTTGCTTCTATGCAACTATAGTCCGAGTATGAATTATAATTTGTTTTTAAACCAGTTCCCAAATAGTGTTTGTTATTGGTATTGCCTTTTCATATAAAGTTCAAATTTCAACATTGAAAATATCTCAAATAGCGTTTGTTTTTTTAATGGAAAGTACATTGCCAAACTGAGATGGAATAATTTTAGTAATTTTTGTAATGAACTTAAGGATTTCACTAATTTGTTTTTTTCTACCCATCGTGTACAAGTGACTAAACACACTGAGCTAGCCTTCATGTAAATAAAATTCTCATGTTGCGTTGGCATTGCGTTCGACGTGTTAACGGTCGTAACCACAACTTTGATTCGTTGAGGTGAACTGAACAAATTTTACTATCAACGTCTAAACGTTTATTATACATTGACCTCATTTTCCAACATAAATAATTAATACTCACATGTAATTAATAATCTTACACGTAATTAGTAATAATAAAACATTTAATTCTCCTTTTCAATACCCCTTCCCAACACAATAACGCGTTCTTCTTTCATTAAACAATTTTTTTATGTTTTTTCAAATACCCTTTTCATCTGACAAAAGAACGCAGATACATTTTTTCCTTCAACAGATAACAATGAAAGTCAATAATTTTAAATAAAGAATTAGGTACAAAACTAAGGATTCAATCATTTCCTAAAATTCATGCAGCATGGTGAATAAGAGTGTATTCCTAATTACAAAGAAAGTATAGTTGCAATCATGGGCGTAGCAAAGGTTCGCACTTGTATTATTATGATATACGGAAGGAACATGCATTTTTTGTTGGCTAATAAGTTGTTTACTTTAATGCAACGAGAATTTCATGAAAGGAAGCAAAATTTATACATGTTTGTTATACAAAGTTCTACAGTACCCGATAAGACATAATCATACAAACTTTTTTGTTGTTGGCTTCAATGGTAAATAATGAGTAAATAAAAACAAAGCACGAACAGTTTAAGAAGGTACAGGTTTAGTTTAACTACCTATAGCTTGATAAGTTGAGAAAAATGTCTTGGGTGGAAATTTGCGCACTTTCCAAACTTCCAGTTAAAAACTGAAGTACTTTCTTCATAGTAGGATGATCATTTGATTTTGGGTTCAACTGAATGCACCATAATGCTACAATAACTAATTTTCCCACGATATCATAATGCACCATAATGCTACCATAATGGATCATAATAATTATGTGGCATGATTGTTTAATGACTTCAATTGTGAATTGTTTCCACATCGTCATGAATTACATCAACCTAATTGAATTGCAATACCATGAATATGTTCTGCTATTAAGTGCAACTCACTGGCATTCATGGTATGCATCACGGTAATAGCATGTGAATATAGTGTGTGCGTACACACATGTTCATGCAATGTTTCAATCATGATTATAGGGATGGTGTACAATGAGGAAAGATATAAAAGGCCTAGAAGGGAAAAAGGGGTTGAGCAAGTGCAAGTTACAAATAAATTGGATTAACAAAGCAAATTCCACATGCCTAAAGTGGATATATTGAACGAGAATAACATCAAATGTCCAAAACGAGGGTGCATTTGTCACTTAAATAATAACCATTCAACTGAATCGTTTAGAAAATTCAATTGATATACTGTATTATACGTGTGCATATACAGAGTCTCTAAATACTTCATGTTTTATTGTCCAAAGATTCTCTGGTCATATTTTGGTGTCTATATGTCGAGAGTTAAGCTATTTTTTCAGATCTAAATATATAGATATTCTTCCAAATTTCGAAATTTTTGAAACTTCAAACCCTTTCTATACCACATTTTAAATTGTCGGTCAAAGCAGCTATTTTTCATAACTTGAATTGACAAACGGTCTTGAAAGAGCCAGAAGATTGTAGAATTTGTGTGTGTATGTAAAGTCAACCTAAAGCACAAAGACATAGAAAATGAATTAACGACGTAAAATGTTCTCCACCCCCTACACCCCTCCCCTCTCACACTTCCTCCCCCCTCACCCTCCCCCTCCCCCTCCCCTGCCCTCTCTCCTGGTAGTAAAAATGAGGTTGTGACAGCATGTGATTCATTTGAAAAGCAGGAACAATTAGTATTTGTGTTTAAGCAATGTAAGTGCTCAGGCATTATCCATTTGTCATTTAAAAAGGAATCACCCGCCTATATGACATGTTGCTATATCAATTACTACCAAGAAAGATTCTGATCAAAATTAAACTTCTGATTGTTACTACAAACTGAATAAGTTTGAAAGTAGCTCACAGTGACCAAGGAAAAAGGTTTGGTTTCCTCCCCAATCAAACCCACTGTACTCCCCTTTTCCTCGCGCCGTGAGCAATCAGAATTCCTACTGGAAACACTATTTATTGCGATGCCCATTTTTGATGGCCGTCGATGACTTATCCTTTTTTTCAATGGCTACTGATGGCTAATGATCGCCATGACATTATTGAAAATAAAATAAACAAGCCGCTCGTAGAAGTCGAAAGCCATCGTAAAAATACCCTTAGCGGCCATTGAAAGCCGTCGAAAAGTCACAAATCCTTCGACCCCAGGCCGACATTTCTTCTTCATTACCAAAAACCCAAATTTCCTTCCCAAATCTCACCTCCACCACCTCCTCCCCGTCAGCAAGCCTCCACACCTCCAAGACTACCTCCATCTTCAATTTTTAAATCTCTCCATTAGTTATTGCTCTTTAAGAAGGTTTAATTTATAAACCCTATTTAATTTTCATTTGGTAAATTATGGTTAATTGGTTGTTATAGTTGTTTATAATACCACATTGATTGTTTGTTATACCATATTGAATGCTAATTAGGTTGCTATTATAATTGTTTATCATTTAAATGTTGAGAAAAATAAATTTTTTAGTGTATATGTGCGTGATTTAGTGTATTTGTGTTGATTAATTAGTGCATACGTACATTATGACTACTTTGCATTAATTAGAGTCAATGCTCAAGATTTAGTGTGCGTTTTTAAGATGATGAAAACAACGATTTAGTGTATGCTTTCTTAGAATGTAAATAAATTATTGTAAAAATTATTGTATAATACGCTTTACTTTTTATAAATCACTTAGATATTTTTTGGCCCCATCTGGTTAGTATTGTATATGATCACTGTATGAATATTCGTTTTTATCACAGAATGGACATTTATATTCATCTGATACAATATTTATCAGATTTATCCACGTATTGGACAAGTTACAAATACAATAAAGTGATCATATTTTGCAAATCATTTCATTCTAAACGGTTCATAAAATTTCGATAATGCTTTTTTTTTATTCCCTGTGTACACGCATATGTGTACGATACAGATAACAAAGGAGAAGTGCTGCAGAAATTTTGTTAAATCGTTTAAAATGAAATAATTTACAAAATATAATTACTACAGTGTTTGTAATAGAAAGTAGGATGACCAACCATCAAAGTGTAAAACAATAACCTAAAAAATTTAAGATTATATTTATATAATCTCTGTAAATCCGTTTGAAAATAAAATAAAATAGAATAATATTATATATTTGCGGAAATTTAAATGTATGATTTAACTTAAAAATAGAATGTCAATAAGTAAATGATTAATATGTTTTTATGTTTTAAAGTAGGAAAAAGGGTTATTTATTTTATCGATCGGAGCTGGATGTACCAACAAAGAAGAGAAATTGGAGGCTCAATAAATGAACATTTTCAAAATGGTGCACACGTATTTATTAAATTCGGTTTAAGTAATAATGGGAACGATGAAGAAATTCGTTATCCATATAGTAGGTGCAAATTATTGAAGCATTTAACATCTATTTGTACCAAAATTGAGCACAACACTCTTCGGAAGGGTTTGAAGAGATAAAATGAAGAATAGAAATGAAAAAAGAGGATTATCTAACAAACACTTCAAAAACAGATAAGGAATATACGCAGAAACACAGAAATTTTGAGTGATTCAGCGTGTTGCCAACGTCCACTATGAAATTGATGATTTTATTGATGTTCTCTTGCTGATTACAACTGATTACAGTGGATTACAACGATGAAATTCGAGTACAACAACAGCCTGGTAGTGCAAAAATGTTTTCGGCAGAGTCTGGACGTCGAGTAGCCAAAAGATCCATTTTATGTAAGCTCTGGGGTGCTATTTATAGGCGTAGAATGCAAATATCTCGCTCAGATCTCGGGAGACCTCTTTTGGCACGTGGGTGGGCCCACGCAATTTTGACTCGATCCGTGATCGATACGAATGAATTTCGTATCGATCAAGATTTAACCCAATCGAGTCGAAACTTCGCATGAACATTCCTTAGGTCGTACGTAAGCTCCATCGAAAATTTCATAGCGTTTGGACTTGTGGATTGCAAGTTATGATCGATGCAAATTAGAGCTTTTCGGTCTCTGCTCCCTTCGTATAGATACAGTTCATATCGATTATTTTGACTCGATGTTGAGCACGTGTCTATGAGTTGACGTGGCGCTTGATTTTTGGATCGCTCCACTTTCGATGCCGAGTTAACCAAGTCATGGCAAGGTTTTCGCCATGTTCGTATCGAAGACCATTGTCTTGTTCGTATCGATGGAAGCAGCTCAGTTCGTATCGAGGGAAGTGACTCAATTCGTATCAATGGAAGTGGCTCAGTTCGTGTCGAGCACCGTGACTCTGTTCATATCAATTATGTGGTCTTGTTCGCATCGATCGAAGTTGTTCCAACTTGATGGATACAAACAACTTATAATGTGATGGATACGAACAGATGGATGTGAGATGATATCGATGGATGGATACGAAGAGTCAATGCTGTATGGATATGAAGAAAGCCTTTCGGTTGATGGATACGAAAAGTGCAGTTCTCCTTATCAATACGAAATCGCGCGCTTTTGATCGATTCGAATAAGATCGATACGAAGTCAGCTGTTCCCTAGTTGCTAGGATCGCCACGATTGTGATGGATACGAATAAGACCACCTTGGATCGATTCGAACATGATGGATACGAAGTGGAGTTGAATCTTTTGTTTTGCATCGATCATATCTCGAGCATACGAACTCCGAGCGACTTTAAATTTGGAACGTTGGCTTTCACAGTTTTGCTTGTCATGCCTTGTCAATTGTAGCTTGATCCGGACCCGGAAAAAATTTATCGATATCCATAGCAATCTTGCGTATAATCGACCTTCGGGATGGACTGTCCTTGGTTTCCAGTTGAGTTCCTGGTATCACGACCTTGCCGAAAGGCGGGATAAAATTTGCCCCCCCCCCAAGTACATCTTGTGAAAACAGGACATGCTTTGATAAGCTGCAATCTTCATTTTGAATAGTTCCATCCAACTTGTCAAACAGTTGTTGTTTTCTCGTCGAAAGTTGTAATCCTTGATTGATTTTCATGTAATATGAATTGTTGACTGCCGACTATCGCAACTGATTGTTGTATGATAGCGATTATCTGTTTGTTGTTGTAATTGTCACCAGACAAGTATTCAATTCCTACGAATTTTAAAGATTGGACGTTAGTTCATTATACATGATTGTATGCAAGCCTGACTCCCGTAAACGTTCGTATGCTCACGAGTCGTTGTCAGTTCTCTCGTATCGAATTCTGTATCGATCCTCTCCTGAATCGATATGAAACTCGAGTTGTAACAACACTTGATGGTTGTTTTGGAATGTCCCTTTGTATCGATCCTCTCCTGGATCGATGTTAATGGTCGAAAGATTGTTCTTGTATCGATAGAGTCGAATTATCCAAACATTATTCTGTGACGATCTTCGCATCGATAGCTGTGAACTCCTACAACTTTCAAGGTGATGGATACGAACAGTACAGTTCGTATTGATGAGTCTTCGGATGGAGTCGAAAATAGTGGATACGAACAAGTGTTTTGTATCGATGGATACGAGTCTTCATGGGCTGTGTGCTGATGGATACGAACAGAGCAGTTCGTATCGATGCGCTTCAGTTGGACTCGAGTAGATGGATACGAATGGACATCTTCGCATCGATAGAAGTAACCTGTTGACACCGGTCAAAATAACCAGGAGACGAATCGTTTCTCTATGGCTACGCATCCATAGAAGCCAAATTGAGGAAGGTACTCAGAACATTCTCTATGCTTATCTAAAATCGGAGTTGTCATCCGAATTAGTTATTAACAGTTCTTCTTTTGTTTTTGTCCAGTAATTGATGTTGCACCGGTCGTGCCTCCTGCCACTCAAGAATCACATCATATGCAGAAGGCTATAATAACTGAAGCAACCACCACAACGACCACGGCATCGACCGACGGAGCGCAGGGGTGCATGCTTGTTTTCGATGAGCAGATGATGGAGGAACTCCTCGGTCATCATAGTGATCCTTTTATGGACCTACCATTTGTTATGGGTGGAAGCACACCTGCTACTGGCTCTTCAATGCCAACCACTGATGCTCCCAGCGAGGCCCAAGCAATTCGTGAAGAAGAAATATTGGTCGAAATCGACGCTGAAATGGAGGCAACGGCTCGTGGTGGTAGTTTTGGAGGTGGGATGGCGGCACCTGGTCCAGCTCCGTTAAGGATGATATCACTTGGTGGTACAGTTATTGATACCAGTGTGCCTATCCCACCTCCTATAGTCGATCCAGTTCCCCCGACTCCACCTTCAGGGAGCATTCCCGTTAACTTAAGCTCGGATGAGGAAGTTGATATCATGCCCCCTACTAGAGATCGACCGCCGAAAGGCAAGGGCTCGAAAAGAAAAATAAGTGGAAGCTCTAGTGGGTCCACACTGAAAGGAAAGCCGAAAAAGAAGAGATAGTAGACGTGCTTCTTCGGTTTATTTTTGGTAGACAGATAGGAATCTATCTTCGTTTTTCTTTTGTAGGCCGTGTATAGATGCGGGTTCGGCCGCCGCTAGTATAAATTTTGGAATCAACTTGTACATAATTTCTTTTCACAAATAGTTGAAATGAAACTTTATTTTGTTTTGAACTTGATGTGTGTTTATTTGCTTAAGTGTTCCAGCATTTGAATTCCTTGTTCAGTACGCTTGTGAAGTTTCAACTCTTGAATCTCGTTTGAGTAGATCCACCAAGCTCTGAAATCGCGGTCACAAGTCATAATTGGATATTAAGTTAAACTCCGAGGTTGTACTGCTTCAGTCACTGATTGACACTTAAGTTCTTCTCCCAGTTTAAGGGATGAAGTGAAAAGATCGGCTAGCGGTCGTATATCGCCTTCAACGCATTATGCTTAGTGTTGAATTGATGCTGAAACCAGGAGAATTCGAGTGGTCGAATCACACTCGCCCTTTTATCAGTGGTTGTATCCATACTCCGGGGATTTAAGTCATTTTCGCGGGCGATCGGCCACGTTCGTTTGACACTTAGCATTTCGTCCGTAATCTGGGACCTTAATAAATTCATGGGCACTCAGTCACACCCGACCTGAGTTTATATTTCGGTCCGCGCTTTGGGGACTTAGAGTCAATTGGCATTTTGTAATCCAGTCCACGCTCTGGGGACTTGGAGTTGGTTGACATTTACTACCTGGTTCGCACTCTGAGAATCCAGATCGTTTCGATGTCCATACTTCGGTTTGCACTTTGGGAATCCAAAGATAGGTGACGTTTATACTCCGGTTCGCATTCTGGGAATCTGGAGTTGGTAAACACACGGTCAATCACATTTATTGTGAGATTTTGAATTTTGTTCGCACTCCGGGAACGAAAGATGTATCAGGATCGTGGATGGTCGGATCACATCCACCCTGAGTTAACAAGTAAGGTCGTTAGATGGACAGGTCTATCCACCTCAAACTTGGTTCGAATACGGTCAAAGTCATTAGTTGGACGAATCCGCCCTCTTCGAAACCGTATTTATAAGTTTATACTCCAGTTCGCACTCTGGGAATCCGAAGTTAGGTAAGGGATCGTCGTGTATCAATCCTTTTTTGACTTTTAGTGTGATGGCTTGTCCCCGAGCTCGGGTTTCACTTAGTGAGTGACCGGTCGTATCACAGTCACTCCCTATTTGAATAAATTCCACCGTATGATGGAACTTAGCTCTCCATGCATAGTAATGTTCATATAAAGTATTTCAAGTAAATCACAGCTCTAGCTCGAAGAGATTGCATTTTATTGCTGAAATAAGAAAATACGGCAAAGTCAGTTGCCTTATTACAAATTCAAATTTCGAAATGCATAAACAAATTGCAAATGAAAAATAGACTGAATAAATGAACAGAGCCTGTTAGTGTAGTAGCGATGAAGACTCTCGTTATTCCAGGCTCTCGAAAGAGTGAGACCGTCAACGGTCGATCATTTGAATGTGCCATCTTCGAGTTTTCGTTCAATAACAAATGATCCTTCCCAAGTTGGCTTTATATGCGAAGGGACCGGATAAATTCTTTTCAGTACGAGATCACCAAGTTCAAAAGTTTGGGGTCGGACCTTGGCATTGCATAATCGAGCGACTCGACTTCGATATGTGGTTGTCCTCAAATCAGCCTCTTGATGCAGCAGCGGAATAACAAAATGTATAAATCGATGAAAGTAGTAATCGATGGAATGGAAGATACCAAAATGCCCAAATTCGTTGATCCGAAGATACCGAATTCTAGCTATCTCAAACACGTTGATAGCACACTATACCGTGTTTAAAGATCTACGATTCTTCGCACGTTGATCTAGCGGACTAGATTCCGTGAATCGGCTTCTACGATCGTTGATTCGAGCGCACTCGAATGCCGAAAGAGGAGATAGGAGATTACACTCAACTACTAATTTTAATGAAAGCACAAAGCTATCAAACAAAAGTTTTTTTATTCCAAACCAACCTAGAGTTACAAATGACCCAACGTGCCTATTTATAGGCTTACAACTCAGCACACATAATTCCGTACAACACTTAGGTCGGCCACGACCTAACAAACATCACCGACTTACGACCCAAAACAAGACACGCAACCTACGACTTAACTAAGGTCGGCAGCGACTTATCAACAGCACAAAGAAAAACAATACAACATATTACAACTCCATATTTACAACACAACATATAGGTCATCCACGACCTAAACATCAGGACTTAAGAATATCACGATCTAAAACCTCACGACTTAACACTTGACCGAACCTAAAACAAGGCAGCGTCTTCCAGAAGTCCAGGTGGTATGAGCTTCAGCGAATCATAGCAAGTGGAAACCTAAAGCTTCTCGCGACCTAACTTAGGTCGTAGGTCGTTCACGTGACCTAACTTAGGTCGTAGCTCAAGACTGTCTTCAAATGAAGTATCGAAGCGACCTATCTTAGGTCGTAACTCGTTTACGCGACCTAACTTAGGTTGTAACTTGATAGGTCGTTCGAGCGCTTTTCCCTTTAGCTTGTTAACTCACGAGACTCCACTAGGTCGTTGTCGAGCTTCACTAAGTCGTTGGAGCGACTTAAAGGCCTCGTTAGGTCGTACACGACCTAACTCTTCACCATTCTAGGTATCACTCTTCAATAACGACTTAAAGGATTCGTTAGGTTGTACGCGACCTAACACTTCACCATCCTGGGCTGCATCATCCTCTCTGGCCGAGAAAAATTCGTCCTCGATATTGCGTCCTCTTCTTCCACAACAAACTCATTCTCATGATACGGTATAAGATGTTTAACATTAAACACATCAGAAGTGTATACATCTTCCGGCAGCTTCAATCTATAAGCATTTTCATTGATCCGTTTCACAATCTTCACAGGACCAATCTTTCTGGCTTTCAAATTGTTGTAAGTGCCCACTGGGAAGCGATCCTTCATTAACACAGCATACACCAAATCTCCTTCATTAAATTCAACGCTTCTTCGCTTCAAATCCGCAGATCGCTTATACCTTTCATTCGCTTTCTCTAATCGTTCCTGAACGATTTTATGACATTCTGCTAATCAATCAACAAAATAAACAGCTCGTTTAACGGTTTCCTTTGGTTATGGTACTATCGTCAAATCCAGAGGCCCCTTCGGTAAGCTTGAATACACTATGTGAAATGGACTGAATCCAGTACTCCAGTTCACTGCATGATTATGTGCAAACTCTGCTTGACATAACTTCATATCCCAACTCTTCAGATTGTCTTTCACAAGACATCTCAACAAATTTCCCAATGATCTGTTTACGACCTCGGTTTGTCCATCTGTCTGTGGATGATAAGCGCTACTAAAGTTCAACTTTGTTCCCACCATCTTCCACAAACTTAGCCAAAAATGACTTAGAAATCTAGTATCCCGATCAGAAACAATGGATTCTGGCAAACCATGTAAACGATACACTTCTTTAAAGAATAACTCGGCAATACGGACGGCATCAGCTGTCTTCTTGCAAGCGATGAAATGTGCCATCTTTGAAAACCCGTCCACTACCACATATATCGAATCATTTCCCCTCTGAGTTCTCGGTAATCCTAGAACAAAATCCATACTGATATCAACCCATGGTCTAACCGGTACTGGTAACGGCATATATAATCCCGCATTCGTAGCTGTTCCTTTTGAAACCTGACAAACATGACATCTTTCCACAAATCTTCCAACCTCTTTCTTCATAGAAGGCCAAAAATATGATTGTGAAATCAACTGTAATGTACAGTCTCTCCCCACTTGTCCTTCCTCATGCAATACAATTTTTAATCGTAAACTGCAATCTGGAACACACAAACGATTTTCTTTAAACAGATAACCATCCACCAACACAAACTTATCCGTCTCCCCCTTCTTTACTTCGTCTACAATCTTCATAAAGTAAGGATCTTCAACAAATAATTCTGGCAATACGTCAAACCCTGTCACTTCAACCTTCATTGTTGTTAACAAATGATTTCTTCTGCTCAACGCATCCGCTACACGGTTTGTCACTCCCGATTTGTGTTCACAACAAATGTAAACTGCTGTAAGTACGCAATCCACGATGCATGCCTTGCAGAAATCTTCTCTTGTCCTTGTAGATGTTTCAAAGCCTCATGATCAGTGTACAGCACAAATTCCTTGTGAAATAAGTAATGTCGCCAATGTTTAATGGCTTGGACAACAGCATAAAATTCCACATCATACGTACTATATCTCATCTTTGCTCTCGATAGCTTCTCACTGAAATATGCAATAGGACGTCCCCTCTGACTCAACACTCCTCCAATCCCAACCTTGGATGCATCAGTATGTAGTTCAAATACTAACTGAAAATCTAGTAATACTAGAATTGGTGCTGACGTCAAGAGTTCTTTAATTCGCTCAAAAGCAACCCCTGCTTCCTCTGTCCATGCAAACTGTTTACCCTTCATACAATCTGTAACAGGCGCCATCACACTACTAAAGTGTGGAATAAACCTTTGATAAAATGAAGCCAACCCGTGAAAACTACGAACTTCAGTTATCGTCTTGGGCTGTGGCGAATCTCTGATCGCTTCAACTTTACTTTGGTCTACCTGTATTCCTTCTTTCGAAACAACATACCCCAGAAATAAAACACTCCTTTCCATAAAAACACACTTCTTTGTAGCTGCATAGAATTGCTCTTCACGAAGAATAACTAACACTTTTCTCAAATGCTGAACATGCTCTTCTGTACTAGCACTGTAAATCAAAATGTCATCAAAGTAAACCACCACGAACTTCCCAATGCACGACCTGAAAATTTGGTTCATCACCCTCATGAATGTACTCGGTGCATTCGATAGACCAAACGGCATGACCAGCCATTCATACAATCCTTCCCTCCTCTTGAATGTTGTCTTCCACTCATCTCCCGGTCTAATTCGAATTTGATGATAACCACTTTTAAGATCAATCTTCGAAAAGATCACAGACCCATTGATTTGATCTAACAGATCGTCAAGCCTTGGCATAGGAAATCTGTATCTGACAGTTATCTTATTCAGTGCCCTGCTATGCATACACATTCTCCACGAACCATCCTTCTTCGGTACGAGTAATGCTGGTACAGCACACAGACTTAAACTCTCATGTATTCGTCCATGTTCAAGCAATTCCCCTACCTGCCTACACAACTTTTCATGTTCTTTCGGACTCATTCTATAGTGTGGTTTATGTGGCAACACAGCACCTGGAACAAGATCTATCTGGTGTTGTATATCCCTCAACGGTGGTAACTCCTTTGGCAACTCCTCAGGGAATACATCTTCAAATTCTTCCAGTATTGGTTTTACTTCTTCAGGTATCTCAACCACTTCTTGACTCTCTCGTCCAATCAACAAGAATACTTCAGGCTCCTCTTCAACCTCCTTAAAAAACTCTTTCAAGGACAATAAAGTTTTCAGCTCTTCAATCTCCTCCAGTTTGTTTTCTTCTTGTGGTCGCTTCTTTGGAACTAGGGTAATCTTCGTGCCTTCAAACATGAAGTTGTAACTGTTGGTACGGCCATCATGTTGCACTGTCCTATCATACTGCCACGGTCTACCCAGCAACAAATGACAGACATCCATATCTACCACATCGCACCAAATTTCATCTTTATATTTCTTCCCAATTGAAAAATTAACACGAGCCCTTCGTCCAACCTTCACCTCCCCGCCTTTCCTCAACCAAGCCAACTTGTACAGTTTCGGATGTTTCTCAGTCTTCAATGCCAATTTCTTCACAGCCTCTGAAGAAATTATATTATCACAGCTTCCAGCATCAATAACAAATTTGCAAACTTTCCCCAGAATAGTACATGTCGACTGAAAAATATTGCTCCTCAACCAACTAGAATCTTCTTTTTGCTTTGGTGTCAAACAAGACCTCATCATCATCAGATTACAACCTTCATCTCCCGACACTTCTTTTTCCTCCTCATCAGGTGAATTGGAACATTCAGCTTCTTCATCTTCATCCTCAACCTCTGCTATCATAGCTCTCTTCTTCGGCTTTGGACATTCATTACTTTTGTGGCCCATTTCTTGGCAATTATAACACTTGAACCCATTATTGACTTTCGCCTTCACAGCTTCATTCACAACTGGTTTTGCAACTGCTTTAGAAACATTGGAACTACCACTAACACCCTTCACTTGACTGTTGGAATTTGTAAACATACCACCACCTCGTCTTCCTTGCTTCTCCCAAGCAAACGCCTTTTGGTGTGCTTTAGCAACTGATCTAGGATCAAACATATTCACCATATCCTGAATCTGCATTCGCAACCCTCCAACAAATCTAGCTGTCAATTGTTCCTCCGTCTCCATGATATCGTTCCTTGCAATCAGTTGATAAAATTTGTCAGCATAGTCATTAACAGACTTCGTGCCCTGTCTCAAGTTTTGCAACCTCTGATACATAAGCGACTGATAGTTATAAGGTAAGAATGTAGCTCTCATCAGTTTCTTCATCTTCTCCCATAATTCAATCTTCGACTTCCCCATCCGTTCACAAGTAAGTTTAGTTTGCTGCGACCATGCTAAAGCTCTACCCCTCAACCTTGTAGCAACCAACTTCACTCTACGATGTTCTGGAACTTCTTTGAAGTCAAAAATCTCCTCGACATTAGATAACCAATCAAGAAATTCTTCCGCTACCATTCCACCTTTGAACTCCGGAATTTCCATCTTCATGCCCGACTCCCAACGTCGATCATCTTCAACATCCCGATATGCATTTCGTACTTGGTCTCGATCTCGATAATGAAAACTTCCTCTATCACCATCTTCATCATAAACAGATGTACTTCGATAGCGATCTCGACCACCCACATCTCTATGATCATGCATATATCTTCGGCTATGTCTTTCTTCATCATGATAAGGTTCAAATCCATACTCCCATGGAGTTCTCCTTTCTTCATTTCTATATTCATGATTCTCTCTCCTTACTGAAACTGAAGATTCTCTTCTACATCGATAAGATTGTGGTGATACCCTTCTCGCTTCCGTAACCGATGGTGAAACTCTGTTTCCTCCATGGTTCGAGACTGACGATCTCCTCCTTTGACTCTGATTCAAATCATTCATCAGTTTCTCTAATTTCCCAATGCCTTCATCAAACTTTTCATTGATGCGTTATTCCATTTGCTCGGCTTCTTCTCTTCGATACAACGCTTCAACGTTTTGATGGCGATTAGCTCTTCTGGTGGCATGATTGAATTTTCACAAATTTCAACACTAAACTTTTGGCCTTGAATTAGAAATGAACAACTATGCACGGCTCAAACACTTCTCTTAGCTCGGCTTCGCTTGATGTAGCTTGACTTCACTAACTCCTCAAACTTCTTCAAAAGAATTGGCTCCAAGACTCGATTTAGCTATGATTGGCTAAAACAAGCTCTGATACCAAATGATGCAACAGCGGAATAACAAAATGTATAAATCGATGAATGTAGTAATCGATGGAAAGGAAGATACCGAAATGCCCAAATTCGTTGATCCGAAGATACCGAATTCTAGCTATCTCAAACACGTTGATAGCGCACTATAACGTGTTTAAAGATCTACGATTCTTCGTACGTTGATCTAACGCACTAGATTCCGTGAATCGGCTTCTACGATCGTTGATTCGAGCGCACTCGAATGCCGAAAGAGGAGATAGGAGATTACACTCAACTACCAATTTTAATGAAAGCACAAAGCTATCAAACAAAAGTTTTTTTATTCCAAATCAACCTAGAGTTACAAATGACCCAACGTGCCTATTTATAGGCTTACAACTCAACACACATAATTCCGTACAACACTTAGGTCGGCCACGACCTAACAAACATCACCGACTTACGACCCAAAACAAGACACGCGACCTACGACTTAACTAAGGTCGGCAGCGACTTATCAACAGCACAAAAGAAAAACAATACAACATATTACAACTCCATATTTACAACACAACATATAGGTCGTCCACGACTTAAACATCAGGACTTAAGAATATCATGATCTAAAACCTCACGACTTAACACTTGACCGACCCTAAAACAAGGCAGCGTTTTCCAGAAGTCCAGGCGGTATGAGCTTCAGTGAATCATAGCAAGTGGCGACCTAAAGCTTCTCGCGACCTAACTTAGGTCGTAGGTCGTTCACGCGACCTAACTTAGGTTGTAGCTCGAGACTGTCTTCAAATGAAGTATCAGAGCGACCTATCTTAGGTCGTAACTCGTTTACATGACCTAACTTAGGTTGTAACTCGATAGGTCATTCGAGCGCTTTTCCCATTAGCTTGTTAACTCGCGAGACTCCACTAGGTCGTTGCCGAGCTTCACTAAGTCGTTGGAGCGACTTAAAGGCCTCGTTAGGTCGTACGCGACCTAACTCTTCACCATTCTGGGTATCACTCTTCAGTAACGACTTAAAGGATTCGTTAGGTCCTACGCGACCTAACTCTTCACCATCCTGGGCTGCATCACCTCTTCACGCTTCTCATCCAATAAATCAAGAGATTCAGCAAGCAATATAGCATTTGTCTTTGGGTCGTAGTATGTCACACGATGAGAAGGTGCTTCTAATTCGACTGGAATAACAGCTTCCGAACCATAAGAGAGAGAGAGAATGGAGTGTGACCGGTCGCGGACTTGTGGGTTATACGGTAGGCCCAGAAGGCCATAGGAAGTTCATCAACCCATTTGCCCTCGGCTTTTTCTAGTCGTTACTTCAGAATGCATTTTATAACTTTATTAACAGCTTCAACCTGTCCATTCGCTTGATGGTGTGCAACTGCGGAGAATTTCTTCTGAATGTGGAATCTTTGATAGAAATCCTTAAATTCGGCGCTATCGAATTGGGTCCCGTTGTCAGTGGTGATAGTACGTGGGAGACCAAATCGGCAGATGATGTTGCGCACTACAAAGTTGATCACCTTCTTCGCCGTGATTGTAGCAAGAGGCTCGTCTTCTGCCCACTTGGTAAAGTATTAAACTGCTACGATGGCATACTTCGCACCACCTTTGGCTAGAGGTAAAGAACTAATAATATTGATGCCCCATACCGCGAATGGCCATGGGCTGACCATTTGTGTTATCTCGGTAGGTGGGGCTCTAGGAATTCGAGCATGCTTCTGACATTTATCACATTTCTTGGCATAATCAGATGCATCACAATTTACAGTCGGCCAATAATATCTGTATCAAAGTACTTTCTTGGTAAGAGCTTGCCCTCCGGTGTGGTCGCCACATTCTCCTTCATGCACATCATGCAATACTCGTTTGATTTCATCGTGAGCGATACACCGGAGTAAAGGAACAGAATATCCACTTCTATACATGACTCCATTCTGAATATTAAACCGTGAAGCTTTTCTAAGAATCTATCTCTTTTCACTCCTACGCTCTGGCATGGTTCCGTGTTCGAGATAATTTCTAAATGGAGTCATCCATGACCCCCTTTAGGAAACGACATCAAATATCCAATCGGTTTCCATCTGATCAATGCTTGGCGAAGAAAATATCTCTACAGGAGCAAGTCCCATTTGTTGTGCTTCACCTGTTCTGGCTAACTTTGCCAATGAATCAGTTTCTGGTTGTGTTCTCATGGTATGTAATAAATAGCATAATAGTCAAACTGATTCAATGTCTCCTGAACCTGAGCAAGGTAAGCGGCCAATCTTCGATCTCTGGCTTGGTACTCCCCTCGAACTTGACACACGACCAATTGCAAATGACAATAAATTTCCACCGCAACGATTCTTAAATCTTTGGCAAGTCCAACCAGTAGGGCTTCATACTCAGCTTTGTTATTAATTGCATGGAAGTTGAACATTAGAGCATAACATATAGAACGACCTTCAGGAGTTTCAAGTACAACCCCTGCACCTGAGCAATGGTCATTTGATGCACCATCCATATGCAGCTTCCAGATATACTTGGGAGATTCACTAGTTTCGAGTAAGTCCTCTGGGATGGTAAATTCAGGAATGAAATCTGCTAGGACTTGTACTTGAATGGCTCGCCTTGGAGTGTAAGTAAGATCAAACTGACTTAACTCGATATTCCATTTGAGTAACCTACCAGACATCTTAGGACGCGTAAGGACCTGTCGTAACGGCTGGTCGATGTGAACAATGATTGGGGGAACCTAAAAATATGGATGGAGCTTCCTTAAGGCTATAACAAGATAATAAGCCAATTTCTCTAGCTTCAGATAATTTCTCTCAGCTCCGGTAAGCCGCTTGCTTATGTAGTAGACCGACTTTTGTATCCGGTCCTCCTCTTGAACTAGGGCAGCACTGATTGCGTTTTCTGATGCCGCCAAGTAAATGTACAATTTCTCGTGATCGATAGGCTTTGACAAAATTGGCGGTGTGGAGAGATGTTGAATTAGTGCTTGGAATGTGCCCTCACATTCCGTAGCCCATTCAAAGTTTCGTTTCCCTTTTCGGATCGGATCGAAGAAGGGAATGCATTTGTCAGTGGACTTTGAAATGAACATGCTCAATGCTGCTACATTCCCGTTGAGATTCTGGACTTGCTTTATAGTTTTCGCAGTTTCAAGATTTCTGATCGCCCAGATCTTTTCGGGATTGGCTTCGATTCCTCGAGCGTTGACGATTAACCCAAGGAATTTTCTAGATGCTACCCCAAAGTGACATTTCAATGGGTTGAGCTTCATTCTGTATTCTCGGAGGATATTAAACATTGACTCCAGGTCCCTATTATGATCGATGGAAAATTGCGAATTGACTAGCATGTCGTCCACATACACCTCCATGGTTTTTCCAATCTGGTTAGCGAACATTGGATTAACTAACCGTTGATAAGTTGCCCCAGCATTCTTGAGTCCATAAGGCATAACTTTATAGCAATAGAATCCCATATTGGTTACGAAGCTGGTATTCTCCTGGTCGAACAAATGCATAGATATTTGATTGTAGCCAGAGTACGCATCCATGAAGGATAAAATTTCACGGCCGTCTTTTAATCTACAAGTTGATCAATTCGCGGAAGTGGAAAACTGCCTTTGGGGCAAGCTTTATTCAAGTCTGAGTAGTCAACACATGTTCTCCATTTCCCATTTGGCTTTTAGACAAGTACAGGATTAGACACCCATTCCAGGTATAATGCATCTCGAATGAACCCATTCGTCTTAAGCTTATCTACCTCTTCTTTAAGGGTGGTAGATCTCTCTGGATCCATACCATGCCTTTTTTGCTTGATAGGGACGTACCGCGGGTCAATATTCAGTGTGTAGCTCATGATGTCTAGCAAGATCCCATACATATCAGAGTGCGTCCAGGCAAACACATCAAGGTTTACCCGGAGAAATTCAACCAATTCCTCTTGCATTTGTTGGCTTAGCTGAGATCAAATCTTTATCATTTTCGAGTCATCACTATCATTGATTGGAACATCGATCGTCAGATCGGTTGGAGAAGCTTGACTGTCTTTACCTTCATCTTCACTATCGGTATCTCTTAGGTCAAGATCTCTTTGGAATTGGTTGGGGTGCCCAGGCCCGGGCCTAGGCGCTAATTGTCAATTATCAGCAAAGCGGACGTAGAGAGATTCTTCTACTCCGTTTCCTTTTTATTTTCGCTGCGCCTCGCGCAACTCAACAATTTAACAAGCTCGCCCTGCGGCCTGATCCCCTTGAACAACTCCGGCACCATTGCCGGTAGGGAATTTCAAAGTCAAACACCATGGAGCGATGGCAGCCTTGAATTCAGCTAGGGTTGGTCGGCCCAAGAAAGCATTATATGGGGAGTTTATATCCAACACAACAAACTACAGTATCCGGACATTCCAGCGTTCACCAATTCCCAACTCCACTGGCAATTCCACCACTCCAGTGGGTATAGTTGCGCTCCCGTTGAAACCATGAATGTGAGACTGGCATCGCTTCAAGTCTTTAGTCTCCATTCTCATCTGGTCATAAGCTCGTTTAAAAAATATATTCACAGAGCTTCCGCTGTCTACAAAGATCCTCTTCATCCAAGTAGGACCTACTTGAGTTGGTATGACAAGCGGATCAATAGTGGGGGCTTCGACCCTGTCGGTATCCCGACCTCGAAATATAATGTCATCTTCCATCGTTCTTTGCTGTTTGGTCGGAGCCCCATCTTCAGAATTACTACAACATTCAAAGTCTGCATGCCTGATAGAGCTGGCATACGACTCCATTTCCTTCCAGCTCGGTCTGCTGGATGAGGACCACCACAAACAGTGTTTATCATCAATCTCCCACCAGTACAAGTGGGTTCCTCATGTCTAGCCGGATTTGGTACATGATTTTGATTCGATGGGCCTGCACCTCCAGACTGCGGCGCCTGCACAAACTGTTCTAACTTCCTTTCTCTTATCAACTTTTCGATGAGTTCCTACAAGTGACGACATTCATTTGTGTTATGGCCGTAGCTTTCGTGGAATCTACACAATTTCCCCGTCTGAATTTGCTTCTCCGATGACTGTTTCGGAGCAGGCTTCTTGTACTGAATAGTATTGCAGGTTTGTAGATATACGTTCTCCAGTGACGTATTCAGAGGAGTATAATTATCAAACATTGGAGCTCTACGTCGTGGACCATGGTTTTGATCCCGTTTTCGATTTTGGTTACCATTGCCTTTTGCTGATCTTGCTTATTCTGAATATTCAATTGCACTTTTTCGGAACTCTCCCCGAATTTTTTAACAGCAATATTACTCTGAACTCCTTCCACACTAGGCCCCGCATCATCCTTCTTCCTAGACGGTTTCACATCCTCCCTTCTCAAGAATTGGGCTGCCTTGGAATAGAAACGGTCCAATGATGTGGGGGGTTTTCCGGCCAACCAGTTGCCGAAATCAGAATCGGGTTCAATCCCCTTAGTCAGTGCCATAAGAATAGAGTTATCATTTGGGTTGGTGATCTCAGCACATGCAGCATGAAATCTCTCTAAATAACGCCTGAGTGTCTCTCCAGGAGCTTGAGTGACACTAGATAAAGTATTAACATCCTTCGGTCTTGCGACATGCATACGAAATTGCTCAATAAACTTTTTTGCCAACTGATCAAAGCATGAGATAAATCAAGGTGGCAGTCGAGTAAACTACATAGTCACTATACCCTCCAGTGAAATCGGGAAGCTTCGGCACTTGACTACATCGTCAGCTCATGCAACGTTCATCAACCATTCGTACTTCAGAATATGTTGATTAGGGTCAGAGTTCCCTTCATAAATGGGTAATGTCGGCATCCTTAATCGCCGAGGTGGTTCAGCATAAAGTATCTCATCAGTAAAAGGGGTATGACTCTAAGAGATTCCCCAGTCGTCATTGCTAAGCCCTTAACTTTCATGGATCATTTGACGGATCATTGTTGATAGGTCGGGCATTTGGAAATTTTGAGCAGGTTGGGCCAAGGTGTGGTCGGGTTCCACAATGCGAGGAGGGGCCGGTCGCTGTCGACGGTCTATGTCTTGCCTCCTTGGTTCTATGTCTTCAGGGACATAAGGCTCAGGATGGTAATCACGCAGGTGATGGTTCAGATTTGTCCGATTTTGGGTCTCAGCACCCAAATCAGTAGCTGTCGTGGTACGGTTATCAGTAATATGGTGTGGGGTAGCGCCTCCTTTAAAGGAGGGTCCAGTCTGATGGCTGGTTGACGGGCCAACTCTCAGTTGCGCAACATTCAATGTATGCTGATGCCCAGTGGCCTGTGCGTAACTTCCGTCTAGCCGTGGGCGTGTAGATCTGTGATGATAATCGGAAGAGGCTGAACTCTCGATGGAAGAATAGGAAGCTTGATCCCTCCTGGATCTCCTTCGTCGTTGACAGTTCAGTTGGTTGGTTAGTTCTACATTAACATGGAGCTGTTGAGTGAGCTGTTGGTGGCTATGAGTCAATTCTTGCATCAACATCTGAAATTCTTCCCTAGTGATAGGGCCTTGAGGATCTGATGGTCCGGTAGCATTCTGATCAGTTGGAGGCAGTTGCACGGGATTCTGTCTATCCCGTCCTTCAAGGTCTACAGCTGTGGAAGTAGTCCTTGTGTTAACCACGATGGATGATGAAGCTCTCTACTAGACTTGTAACAAATTTGAATAGGATGAAAGAACTTCTGAAATTGAGATCTGGATCTTCCCTTTGGATGTTTGTAATCCGGTATCGGTAGTAGATCCAATGAGTAGAAGGAAAAAACTAGGTTTTTTCTCAGTGAAAGCACCAAAGTGTTTGTACCAAAATTGGGCACAACACTCTTTGGAAGGGTTTAAAGAGATCAAATGAAGAATATAAATGAAAAAAGAGGATTATCTAACAAACACTTCAAAAACAGATAAGGAATATACATAGAAACATAGAAATTTAGAGTGGTTCGGCGTGTTGCCTACGTCCACTATGAAATTGATGATTTTATTGATGTTCTCTTGCTGATTACAACTGATTATGGCGGATTACAATGATGAAATTCGAGTACAACAACAGTCTTGTAGTGCAAAAATGTTTTCGGCAGAGTCTGGATGTCGAGTAGCCAAAAGATCGCTTTTTGTAAGCTTTGGGGTGCTATTTACAAGCATAGGATGCAAATATCTTGCTCAGATCTCGGGAGACCTCTTCTGGCATGTGGGTGGGCATACATGATCGATCCCATGCGATTTTGACTCAATCCGTGATCGATACGAACAAATTTCGTACCGATCAAGATTTGACCCAATCGAGTCGAAACTTCGCATGAACATTCCTTAGGTCGTACGTAAGCTCCTATGAAAATTTCATAGCCTTTGGACTTGTGGATTGCAAGTTATGATCGATGCAAATTAGAGCTTTTCAGTCTCTGTTCCCTTCGTATTGATACAGTTTGTATCGATCATTTCGAGTAGATGCTGAGTACGTGTCTACGAGTTGACGTGGCACTTGATTTTTGGATCGCTCCACTTTCGATGCTGAGTTGACCAAGTCATCCCAAGGTTTTTGCCTTGTTTGTATCGAAGACCGTTGTCTTGTTCGTATTGATGGAAGCATCTCGGTTCGTATTAAGGGAAGTGACTCAGTTCGTATCGATGGAAGTGGCTCAGTTTGTATCGAGCACCGTGACTTTGTTCGTATCGATTATGTGGTCTTGTTCGCATCGATCGAAGTTTTTCCAACTTGATAGATACGAACAACTGATATTGTGATGGGTACGAACAGATGGATGCGAGATGATATCGATGGATGGATACGAAGAGTCAATGTTGTATGGATATGAAGAAAGCCTTCGGTTGATGGATACGAAAAGTGCAGTTCTCTTAATCGATACGAAATCGCGCGCTTCTAATCGATTCGAATAAGACTGATACGAAGGCAGTTGTTCCCTGGTTGCTTGGATCGCCACGATTGTGATGGATACGAATAAAACGACCTTGGATCGATTCGAACAAGATGGATACGAAGTGGAGTTGACTCTTTTGTTTTGCATCGATCATATCTCGAGCTTACGAACTCCGATTGACTTGAAATTTGGAACGTTGGCTTTCACAGCTTTGCTTGTCATGCCTTGTCAATTGTAGCTTGATCCAGACCCAGACAAAATTTATCGATATCCATAGCGATCCTGCATATAACCGATCTTCGGGACGGACTGTCCTTGGTTTCCAGTTGAGTTCCTGGTATCACGGCCTTACCAAAAGGTGGGATAACAACATCGAATATGTTAATAGTTCATTTGCGCCAATATGGTTTCATGATGAATTATTTGGTATGGGATCGTCATGGAGAACTTATAGCACCTAATCCCGTACATTCGAAGGAGGAGGTGGATAATGAAATTGTTCCAACGAATTTCATAGAAGATATGGTTGAAGATGCAACACGTTCAACATTCCATACTATTGAAGTTGATGGTAATGATGTTAATGTCGAAGAAGAACAAAATATTGGAGCAAAAAAATTATGATTCATTAGATGCTGCTAAGAAACCCCTTTAAGATGGTTGTACAAGCGGGATTATTAGTAACTACAAAATACATAGCACCTAATCCAATCACACACCATGGTGGCTTGAAATCATCTCAGCATCATCGCGAGGGCCTGGTAAATTGACTAATTGCAATTACGAACAGTTATTACATTTTTTATATAAATTTTATGAACAATATAAAATACACCAATTATTGCAGGAAAGAGCGCGTGAGGCTCCTGTCTCATATATGGACGTACTTGCACATACCCATGCCGTCATGCAGACCGACGACGAGGGATCTGTGACATATGCTTAGCATGAGGATGATAAAGCATACGCCGCACATGTAAGTATATTTTAAGTTATAAATTATTAATAATATTCGTTTTAATTAATTAGTTATCTCTACTATTAATAATGAGAATTCCATGAATAGGATTCAACCGTGTCTTTTTGAAATACCAAAAATGCCCTTCTATTTTATTTCTTCTGTATCGCACCTGTTCCTCTCCGTCTTTTCTCTAAAACAAAACCCTAATTCATTTTCATCCACGCTTCTTAAGCAACACAACCTTCACAACCCTTTCTCTCGATGAATTTGTGAGGATTCCGGATTACGGATCTTAAGGCTAGGAATAACACTAGAGGGAGGGGTGAATAGTGTTTATAAGAAATTACTAAATCTTTTTGAGTTTATGTTAATTTGAACACAAATGTATGTAATATTCAGACATAGATATAATCACAGAATCAAACACAGATGCAGAAATAAAGTAAATGCAGTAAAAGGAAAGAACACACCGGATTTTATAATGGTTCAGAGTTACCCTACATCCAGTCCCACACACCTAAGTACGGATGTCCTTTCAAAGCAATTCAACAATTACAACCCTCGGTTTCAAGGCTACGAGGTACACCCTCCAGAATCACAGTCCTCTGGGTAGAGATACTTGATTTCCGGGGCAACAAGTTCACCCAATTGATTTCAAAGGCTACAATCACACCTTTTCTCGCTTGATTGATTTCCAATGCAACAATCACACCTTTTCTCGCTAGATAGATTACAAAGAAGCCTATAACTCTAAATAGCACCGGGATCTTGTTGAGATAGTGATAGAGAATCAAACCAGAGATGATCTAGTTAGATTCAATGTTGATATCGGTAGAGTGATGATAGGATTTTGAATAAGAAAATGTGGAAGAAGAAGAGAAGTGAAAAACCAGAAAATCTGATATCAAATTCGTTGAAACTAACCTCTATTTATAGAAGAACAACAACCATGTCCATTCGTGAAATTCAAATTTTTGAATCTAACTGTCACTATGTCGACATGGGGTACTAGGGCATGTCGACATCCCAAATCATTTTTGATGATTTGATTTTCTTTGAAAATAACTTTTATCTTATATTAAAAACTATTTAAACTTTAAATATACTTGACTATAGATAAAATAAATAGATAAATATAGAGAATAATATATATATAATTTTACTATAATTTTATATTTAAATCTAAGTATAAATATATTATAATTAAAAGATAGTTTAAAACAAACGAAGTTTAAAACAAGAGTTCATTTAAAAACATAGAATATTTTAAGGTTAAAACATCTTTTTGAAAATCATTTGAAAAGATAATTTTTAAGGCTAAAACATTTTGAAAAGCAGTTTTGAAAATCATTCTGAAGTAGTTTTGAAAAACATTTTGAAGTAGTTTTGCAAGCATCTTCCTGCAGAATATCTCATCATATCAGGACTCGAGAACTTGTACAAAAACAGGATGTTCGTGGGTTTGTAAGCCACTTGTCGTAGGTTTGTAAGCTACTTGTCGTGGGTTTGTAAGCCACTAAAAAGGTAGAAATGGGTTTCATCCCAAAAGAAAAATGGTGTGAAGATTTCAGTGCTATTATGAAGTATTAACATAATTCTAGACTCAATACTTATCATGAAATCTTGAACTCTTGATACTCATGAGTCTTCAATCTTGACATCTTGAATCGCTATACTGTACAGTCTTCATTCTTTGTACCTGCATGGTTAAATTCTGCATATACATATATATCTAATCTATAATGTTAGTATTTATATTCTATAATCTTATTCTAAGGTTGTTGTCAACAAAACCATCATCTCAAGGACTAACAATCTCCCCCTTTTTGATGATGACAACCTTTGTTTATAAAATATTACTTCTATCCTAATAACTCCCCTTAAAACTGATAGCTCCCCCTTAATCTATGCCTAACTCTTCTATTTTATATTTCTCCTCCTTTGTCATCAACAAAAACAAACTAACTCCAAACTATATAACTCGCCCTCATTCTTGTACTCAAGTACCTGCATTAATAAACTATATAATAGGGTATATTAAAAAATAACTATACTTATAGACATGATGACGCAGCGGATATTCTGAAAATGAATGATACGATGAAAAGTAGCGATCGATGGAGTGAAAGTTACCGAAATGCCCAAATTCGTTGATCCGAAGATACCGAATTCTAGCTTATCTTAAACACGTTGATAGCGCACTATACCGTGTTTAAAGATCTACGATTCTTCTCACGTTGATCTAGCACACTAGATTCCGTGAATCGGCTTCTACGATCGTTGATTCAAGCGCACTTGAATACCGAAAGAGGAGATAGGAGATTCACGGAATCTAGTGCGCTAGATCAACGTGAGAAGAATCGTAGATCTTTAAACACGGTATAGTGCGTATCAACGTGTTTAAGATAAGCTAGAATTCGGTATCTTCGGATCAACGAATTTGGGCATTTCGGTATCTTTCACTCCATCGATCGCTACTTTTCATCATATCATTCATTTTCAGAATATCCGCTGCGTCAGTTTGGTATCGGAGCTTGTTTTAGCCAATCATAGCTAAATCGAGTCTTGGAGCCAATCATTTTGAAGAATTTGAAGCCGAAGTGTAGATTTGAACCCGGCCGAGAGTTTGAAGAATTGGGTCGTGCATACTTTTGAAGTTTGAAGATCGGATCTATATCTTTTGGGAGAAGTTGTGTTCATCGAGTTCGTTGCAAGGTAGCAACAAGTGTGAAGATTTCGATCCATTTTCAGTTGGATCAAAGTTCGAAGCTTGTTTGGATTCGCGCGGGAGTGTTTGCGCGTCGAAAGAAATTTGAATAGTGGGACGAGTTCGAGCAAGCCGTGCAAGCTAGACTAGGTCGTTGGACTTTGGAACGAACCGTTGTAGTTTGTAGACCGTGAAGTTGTTGCCGAACAAGTGAGTGTGAATTTGTTTTGTGAAATTTTGACAATGCCGCCGAGGAGAGCGAATCGACATCAAAACGTTGAAGCGTTGTATCGAAGAGAAGAAGCAGAACAGATGGAACAACGTATCAATGAGAAATTTGATGAAGGTATAGGAAAGTTGGAGAAGCTGATGAATGATTTGAATCAGAGTCAAAGGAGGAGATCGCCAGTCTCGAACCATGAAGGAAACAGAGTTTCACCATCGGTTACGGAAGCGAGAAGGGTATTGCCGCAATCTTATCGAGGCCAAAGAGAATCGTCAGTTTCAATGAGAAGAGAACATCACGAGTATAGAGATGAAGAGAGGAGAACTCAACGAGAGTATGAATTTGAACCATACTGTGATGAAGAAAGGCAGAGTAGAAGAGATATGCGGGATTGTAGAGATGTGGGTGGTCGAGATCGTTATAGAAGTACGTCTGTTTATGATGAAGATGGTGATAGAGGAAGTTTTCATTGTCGAGATCGAGACCCAGTACGAAATACATATCAGGATGTTGAAGATGATAAACGTTGGGAGTCGGGAATGAAGATGGAAATTTTGGAGTTTAAAGGTGGAATGGTAGCAGAAGAATTTCTTGATTGGTTCTCTAATGTCGAGGAGATTTTTGACTTCAAAGAAGTTCCAGAACATCGAAGAGTGAAGTTGGTTGCTATAAGGTTGAGGGGTAGAGCTTTGGCGTGGTGGCAGCAAACTAAACTTACTCGTGAACGGATGGGGAAGTCGAAGATTGAATCATGGGAGAAGATGAAGAAACTGATGAGAGCTACATTCTTACCGTATAACTATCAGTCGCTTATGTATCAGAGGCTGCAAAACTTGAGGCAAGGGACAAAGACTGTTAATGACTATGCTGATGAATTTTATCAACTAATTGCTCGAAATGACATCATGGAGACGGAAGAACAGCTGACAGCTAGATTTGTTGGAGGGTTACGAATGCAGATTCAGGATATGGTTAACATGTTTGATCCCAGATCAGTTGCTGAAGCACACCAGAAGGCGTTGGCTTGGGAGAAGCAGGGACGACGAGGAGGTGGTGGGTTTACTAATTCCAACAATCAAGTGAAGGGCGTTAGTGGAAGTTCTAATGTTTCTAAGCCTATCAGTAAACTAGTGGTGAAGGAGGCTGAGAAAGCAAAGGTTAACAACAGTTTCAAATGTTATAATTGTCAAGAAGTTGGCCACAAAAGTAATGAATGTCCAAAACCGAAGAAGAGAGCTATGATAGCAGAGGTTGAGGATGAAGAGGTAGAAGCTGAATGTTCCAATTCACCTGATGAGGAGGAAGAAGAAGTGTCAGGAGACGAAGGTTGTAATCTGATGATGAGGAGGTCTTGTTTGACACCCAAGCAAGAGGAGGATTGTAGTTGGTTGAGGAGCAATATTTTTCAGTCGACATGTACTATTCTGGGGAAAGTTTGCAAATTTGTTATCGATGCTGGAAGCTGTGATAATATAATTTCTTCAGAGGCTATGAAGAAGTTGGCATTGAAGACAGAGAAACATCTGAAACCGTACAAGTTGGCTTGGTTGAGAAAAGGAGGTGAGGTGAAGGTTGGACGAAGAGCTCGAGTTATTTTTTCGATTGGAAAGAAGTACAAAGATGAAATTTGGTGTGATATTGTTGATATGGATGTCTGTCATTTGTTGCTGGGGAGACCGTGGCAGTATGATAGGGCAGTGCAACATGATGGGCGTACCAACAGTTACAGTTTCATGTTTGAACGGACGAAGATTACTCTAGTTCCAAAGAAGCGACAACCAGAAGAAAACAAGCTGGAGGAGATTGAAGAGTTGAAAACTTTGCTATCTTTGAAGGAGTTTGTTAAGGAGGTCGAGGAGGAGCCAGAAGTATTCTTGTTGATTGGGCGAGAGAGTCAAGAAGTGGTTGAGATTCCAGAGGAAGTGAAACCAGTATTGAAGAAGTTTGAAGATGTATTCCCAGATGAGTTACCAAAGGAGTTACCGCCACTAAGAGACATTCAACATCAAATTGATCTTGTACCAGGAGCTGTGTTACCTCATAGACCACATTACAGAATGAGTCCGAAGGAACACGAGGAGTTGCGAAGGCAGGTGGAAGAATTGCTTGAACAGGGGCGTATACAGGAGAGTTTGAGTCCATGTGCTGTACCAGCATTACTTGTACCAAAGAAGGACGGGACGTGGAGAATGTGTACTGATAGTCGAGCATTGAATAAGATTACTGTGAGATATAGATTTCCAATGCCCAGATTGGATGATTTGTTAGATCAGCTGAGCGGAGCTACTATCTTTTCAAAGATTGATTTGAAGAGCGGATATCATCAAATTCGAATCAGACCAGGAGATGAATGGAAGATGGCATTCAAGACAAGGGAAGGATTGTATGAATGGCTGGTCATGCCATTTGGTCTTTCGAATGCACCGAGTACATTTATGCGGGTGATGAATCAGATTTTTAGACCATTCATTGGGAAGTTTGTGGTGGTGTATTTTGATGATATTCTGATATACAGTGGAAGCGCAGAAGAACACTTGCAACATCTGAGAGAAGTGTTGATGGTACTGCGACAGGAACAATTTTACGCTGCAACGAAGAAATGCATGTTCATGACGCATAGTTTTTTATTTCTGGGGTACGTTGTTTCGAAAGAAGGGATACAGGTAGACCAGAGTAAAGTTGAGGCGATCAGAGATTGGCCGCAACCCAAGACGATAACGGAAGTTCGTAGTTTTCATGGGTTGGCTTCTTTCTATCAGAGGTTTATTCCACACTTTAGTAGTGTGATGGCACCTGTTACGGATTGCATGAAGGGTAAACAGTTTTCATGGTCAGAGGAAGTAGAGAGTGCTTTTGGGAAGATCAAGGAGTTGCTGACGTCTGCACTAATTCTAGTATTACCAGATTTTCAGTTATTGTTTGAGCTACATACTGATGCATCGAAGGTTGGAATTGGGGGAGTGTTGAGTCAGAAGGGACGTCCAATTGCATATTTTAGTGAAAAGCTATCGGGAGCAAAGATGAGATACAGTACATATGATGTTGAATTTTATGCTGTTGTGCAAGCTATAAAACACTGGAGACACTATCTATTTCAGAAAGATTTTATTCTTTACACTGATCATGAGGCGTTGAAACATTTACAAGGGAAAGACAAGATTTCCGCGAGACATGCATCATGGATTGCATATCTGCAACAGTTTACTTTTGTTGTCAAACACAAGTCAGGAGTGACGAATCGAGTAGCTGATGCTTTGAGCAGGAGGAGTCATTTATTGACAACAATGAAAGTTGAGGTGACAGGTTTTGAATTATTGCCATAACTGATTGCAGAAGATTTTTACTTTGCCAGGTTTGTTGACAAAGTCAAGGAGAGAAAAACGGATGAGTTTGTAATGATAGATGGTTTCTTGTTCAAAGGAAATCGATTGTGCATACCTGATTGTAGTTTGAGAATAAAAATCGTGAAAGAATTGCATGAGGAAGGTCATGTGGGTAGAGACCGTACATTACAGCTGATTTCTCAGTCTTACTTTTGGCCATCGATGAGGAAAGAGGTTGAAAGGTTTGTGGAGCGATGTCATATCTGTCAGGTTTCGAAAGGAACTGCGACCAATGCTGGATTATACATGCCGTTACCTGTACCAACTAAACCTTGGGTTGATATGAGTATGGACTTTGTGTTGGGGTTGCAGAGAACGCAGTGTGGTAATGATTCCATTTATGTGGTGGTTGATCGATTTTCGAAGATGGCACATTTTATTGCTTGTAAGAAGACAACGGATGCTGTGCATGTTGCTCAGTTATTTTTCAAAGAAATCTATCGACTTCATGGATTGCCAGAATCTATTATGTCGGATAGGGATACTCGTTTCCTGAGTCATTTTTGGTTAAGTTTGTGGAAGATGGTCGGAACGAAGCTGAATTTTAGTAGCGCTTACCATCCGCAAACTGATGGGCAGACCGAGGTGGTTAACAGATCACTGGGAAATTTATTACGGTGTCTGGTGAAAGACAATCTGAAGAGTTGGGATGCGAAGTTATGCCAAGCAGAGTTCGCTCATAATCATGCGGTAAATCGTAGTATGGGGTTCAGTCCATTCCAGATCGTGTATTCAAACTTGCCAAAAGGACCGTTGGACTTAACGGTAGTGCCACAACCGAAGGGGACAGTTAAGAAAGCTGCTGATTTTGTTGATGGATTGGCGGAATGTCATAAAATCATTCAGGAACGATTGGAGAAAGCAAATGAAAAGTATAAACGATCTGCAGATTTGAAGCGAAGAAGCGTTGAATTTAATGAAGGAGATTTAGTCTATGCTGTGCTAACAAAAGATCGTTTCCCAGTAGGCACTTGCAACAAGTTGAAAGCTAGAATGATTGGTCCTGTGAAGATTGTGAAACGGATCAATGAAAATGCTTATAGATTGAAGCTACCGGAAGATGTATACACTTCTGATGTTTTCAATGTTAAACATCTTATACCATATCATGGGGATGAGTCTGTTGTGGAAGAAGAGGGTGCAAATTCGGGGATGAATTTTTCTCAACCTGGGGAGGATGATGCAGCCCAGAGAGTTGAAGACATAGGTCGTGTATGACCTAACATGCTGGTAAGTCGGGTACGACTTAAAGAGGTGGCTAACGAGTTAAGACTTCGTAAAGACTTATGGGAAGTTCAAGTTTTAGGTCGCGGACGACCTAACGAAACCTTTAAGTCGTTCCAGCAACTTGGTGAAGGTCGGCAACAACCTAGTGGAGACGCACGAGCTAACGAACTAGATCTTAGAGATAAGTCGTGGAAAGTTGAAGTCTTAGGTCGCTCACGACCTAGTGAAGGTCGCTCACGACTTAGTGAAGACGGTACACGAGTTACTGGATTCAGTGTGAAGGAGTGCGAACGAGCTAAATGAATACGACCTAAGTTAGGTCATGAGATTGAAGTTCGATCTATGTTAGGTCGTGGAGTTTTGATTCAACCTAAGTTAGGTCGCGTAAACGACCTACGACCTAAGATAAGTCGCTTCGAAATTCAAAATGCAGAATGCCTCGACCTACGACCTAAGTTATGTCGCGTACGACCTAAGTTAGGTCGCGAGAACTTTAGATTGCCGATTGCTACAGTTCGCTGCCGCCTGGAATCTTGGAAGATGCTGCCTTATTTTAGGTCGTTCAGATGATAAGTCGTGTAGTTTTGGGTCGTTTACGACCTATGAGTTGTAAAGCATTGTGTTGTATTTGCTTATGTTGTATTTTTTAGGTCGTGATGTTTGTTAGGTCGTGGCCGACCTAAGTGTTGCGTTGAGATTATGTTCTGTTTTGGCGTGTTGAGTTGTAGCCTATAAATAGGCATGTGTGGTCATTTGTAAGAGTTAGTTGATTTTGAATAAAATTTGTGTTTTGTTAGCTTTGTGCTTTCAATTTAAATTGGTAGTTGAGTGTAATCTCCTATCTCCTCTTTCGGTATTCAAGTGCGCTTGAATCAACGATCGTAGAAGCCGATTCATGGAATCTAGTGCACTAGATCAACGTGAGAAGAATCGTAGATCTTTAAACACGGTATAGTGCGCTATCAACGTGTTTAAGATAAGCTAGAATTCGGTATCTTCGAATCAACGAATTTGGGCATTTCGGTATCTTTCACTCCATCGATCGCTACTTTTCATCGTATCATTCATTTTCAGAATATCCGCTGCGTCACATGATATACAATCAACGATTATAAATATATCAATGTATATTTATACATTCATCAATCCACACCAAGTGTTAATCAAATCAATCAAAACCAACAATATCAATTAAAGCAATTAATTCAAACAAAGTAATCAAATTAAATAAAGCAATCAAATTAAACGATACGAGGAACTTCCACCCATCCTTCTTCTCCTAAAATAGGGTCTGCTTTGATGGCATCCCAATTTTCATTGTCATTTGTGAGAGAGTCAGGAGGATGTGCTTCGTTATCATCCTTGTGCAGGGAAGAAATCATCCATCGAATTGCCTTGAAATGCCTTTCTTGCTCCTTGATCATCTGCATTTGACTCAATTCTAAGTGTCGCTGGTTACGAAGAATGAACGAGAGAATATTCTTGAATGAATTAAGAGTTTCTTTAAGATTCTCGGATAAGTTATGAATTGGATTAGCCATTTTTGAAATTGTGAGAAGAATAAGAGATAGAATAGATAAGAAATAATATTCAGTAATGAGTTCTGGAAGAAATTGGTATATATAGGTGTAGAAATTCGTTTGAAATGAATAGACATATGGTAGTTACTCAAATTTCAAATTCAAAATGAAGTGTCATTTCTGACCAGTACATGTCGACATGATTATAGAGGGTATGTCGACATGAGGTAGTGAAATTTGATGGTAATTTTGATTTTGTGAATAATTGTGTATATATATTTATATAATATACTAACATTTATTCAAGAGATAAGATAAGCTAGATAACAGAAAGGAAATTCAATTTCATTGCATAGAAGAGTGATACAATGATTAATCATAAACAACTACATAAACACTCAAATTAAAACAAACTTAAACTAATTCGACATGATATGAAAATATAGAACTAGTTAGAGGATGATGAAGATGAAGATAATCCAATTTTCTTGCTGACTTTGGAGAAAAACTTGTCCATCTTGGATGATATTTTGTCTAACTTCTTACTAACGGATCTTTTAAGAACCCGTTGATTCTCAACAATAATCTTTTGGTTTTTGAGAAGGGTTTTGTTGGTAGGATTGGAGGGATATTCAATACTTTCTAGGGATGTTTCGCCTTCTTCTTCTATTTCCATTTCATCCCTTTCTTCTTCTTCTTCCTCTTCCTCCTCTTCCATTTCTTCATGAGCCAAACGCTCTACCTTTTTGGCAAGAGTCTCATAAGGTTGAAAAACATATAGGATTTTCATGAGAGAAATGTTTAAGATATTAAAAACTTTTCTTGAAATAAATTCTTCTCCTTTGAAATTTACTCCAAAATAGTTGAAAATCCGAGTAAGGTAAATTCCATGATATAAAGTGTTTTCTCCCATTTCAAAATTTTTAGGACGAAGTTCATCCAAAATAACTTGCGCCCAATTGATATCATAATTTCCGAAAATAGCAAAAAGTGCTTTGCACAATTTTGAAGTAGGATTGTTAAAATTTCCCGATCTTGGGGTCAAAGTATGTTGTAAAAGAAGATTGACAATTCTTGCTTTAGAACGAAAGTTTTGGTTTTTAAATTCAAAGTTTTCTTCTCCTTCAAAAATATGATGAAATGTCTCACGATCATGTTCATCGATTTGAAAACTAGAAAGATCCATTCCCGTGCTTTTGCAATTGAGAATGATACCCAAAAGATCACAATTCAAAACAATTTTAGTGCCCTTGACACTACTCCAAATTTCATTATCATTTTCTTTATAAAATTCTTGATTGAGATTTGCATAGAAAATTTTAACAAGATTTGGGTAACAAACAAAATCATTTTGAGAAGAATCAACAAGACTGAGAATTTGATTGTTTGCAAAAAGAGTATCAATTTCATAAGAAGCAAAATCTTGAAAAATAGCAAACTTTTCGTGATGGACTTTTCCATAATTAGCATAATTGATGTATAATTTTATGGCCTCCGGATTATTGAGGAGTTGCTCTTTCAAGTTTTTGGAAAGTCTCATGGTGGAGGGGTTGCTTGAAGAAGCCATTAAAGTAGATAGTAGAGAGCTTGAAGTTTTTAAGAGAGAGTTTGAATTTGAGAATGAAATGAAAAGTTGTGATAAAAGATAGTGAATAAATAGATTTTTGAAAGACATGTTCTCTAGTCAAAAGATGTCTATTCAGAGTATTGAATGAAGTGAAAAGGTGGAGGGAAATTGAACCATTTGAATTCAAATTTTGAATTTCAAATTCCGGTACCTATGTCGACATCAGGGTAGGGACCATGTCGACATATGCCTATGAATTTCTATGATTTATTTTTCCTAAGTATTCTAATATATATACTTATTATTTTAATGTCTATATATATATATGTATATTCTGAAATATTATTAGAATTATAGTATATTCTAGAAAATATTATTATATTATTAAAAAATAATAAAAAATATAATAAAATTATAATATTAATAAAAAAATAAAATTAAAATTCAATCAACACACCAATTCAAAATCAATCAAGCAATCAATCATCTAATTCTAAGCATGCAATTTCAATCAATTGTATTGTAAATGTGTACCTGTTTCTGAGTCCGTTTCCTTGAATTTGTTGAAGTCGTGAACTGCCGTGAAACACAAATTTGAGTTATCTGTCTTCTGATCATCATCGCTTGAGGACGAGTCTGAGTCATCTAGAGTAGCAGTAAATGCACGCTTCCGTTTCTTTACTGAATACTTGTTTATAGGAGGATTCTGCCTTTCTGGATACGGACAGTCTCTTTTGATATGGCCTGGTTCATCATAGTCGAAACATTTGACATTGTTTGCCACTGCATTCTGATTTCCAAAATTCTTATAGTTGTTTCTCTTGAGATTATTCATCTTTCTGTATTTCAGGAATTTCCAAAAATTCCTGGTCATAAATGCTATCTCCTCATCATTATCACTGTTTGAGTCTGATTCGTCGGTTAATGCATTGAATGCCATTGATTTCTTTTCAGATGCTTTGCTTTCTCTTCTCCCGAACATTTGGACTTCAAACGACATTAGATTTCCAATCAATTCTTCTATCTTTAAGGTACTGATGTCATTTGCCTCTTCAATTGCAAAGTGTCTTTTGATCCCATTTTGGAATGAGAGAATTTAAAAAAAAAATTGACTTGATCTTCTTCCGAAAATTCCTTTCCCAAGGATATTAAAGAATGCAAAATATCTTGAAATTGACTATACATATCTGAAATAGACTCATTAGTATTCATTTTAAATAACTGAAACTGATTTGTGAGCATGGAAATTTTGGTCTGTTTAACTTTGCTTGTTCCTTCGTGAGTCACTTGCAAAGTTTTTCAGATTTCATATGCAGACTTACAAACTGACACTCTATTAAATTCATTCCTATCAAGTGAATAAAATAGAATATTCATTGCTTTAGAATTATTTTGTGCAACAGTCTTTTGCTCAGTGGTCCACTGTGCAAAATTAGTTATGGGTTCAGAATATTAAGTTTGTGTGATATTCCAAGTATCTAATCCTACAGATTGTAAACATATTTTCATCCTACATGCCCAATATACATAGTTACTGCCATTAAAAAGTGGTGGTCTGACAGTAGACTGACCTTCTACAAATGAACTAGTAATAGGGATACTAGTGTTAATAACAGTACCAGTGTTGGTAGCCATTTTGAAAACTTTTCAAAATTCAGATTATGAAACTTTTGAAAACCTTGCTCTGAAACCAAATGTGAGGAATGCAGATTACGGATCTTAAGGCTAGGAATAACACTGGAGGGTGGGTGAATAGTGTTTATAAGAAATTACTAAATCTTTTTGAGTTTATGTTAATTTGAACACAAATGTATGTAATATTCAGACACAGATATAATCATAGAATCAAACACAGATGCAGAAATAAAGTAAATGCAGTAAAGGAAAGAACACAGTGGATTTTATACTGGTTCGGAGTTACCCTACATCCAGTCCCGCACAACTAAGTACGGATTTCCTTTCAAAAGCAATTCAACAATTACAACCCTCGGTTTCAAGGCTATGAGGTACACCCTCCAGAATCACAATCCTCTGGGTAGAGATACTTGATTTCCGGGGCAACAAGTTCACCCAATTGATTTCCAAGGCTACAATCACACCTTTTCTCGCTTGATTGATTTCCAATGCAACAATCACACCTTTTCTCGCTAGATAGATTACAAAGAAGCCTATAACTCTGAATAGAACCGGGATCTTGTTGAGATAGTGATAGAGAATCAAACCAGAGATGATCTAGTTAGATTCAATGTTGATTTCAGTAGAGTGATGATAGGATTTTGAATAAGAAAATGTGGAAGAAGAAGAGTAGTGAAAAACCAGAAAATCTGATATCAAATTCGTTGAAACTAACCCCTATTTATAGAAGAACAACAACCATGTCCATTCATGAAATTCAAATTTTTGAATATAACTGTCACTATGTCGACATGGGGTACTAGGGCATGTCGACATCCCAAATCATTTTTTGATGATTTGATTTTCTTTGAAAATAAATTTTATCTTATATTAAAAACTATTTAAACTTTAAATATACTTGACTATAGATAAAATACATAGATAAATATAGAGAATAATATATATATATATATATAATTTTAATATAATTTTATATTTAAATCTAAGTATAAATATATTATAATTAAAAGATAGTTTAAAACAAACGAAGTTTAAAACAAGAGTTTATTTAAAAACAAAGAATAATTTAAAGCTAAAACATCTTTTTGAAAATCATTTGTGAAGATAATTTTTAAGGCTAAAACATTTTGAAAAGCAGTTTTGAAAATCATTCTGAAGTAGTTTTGAAAAACATTTTGAAGTATTTTTGCAAGCTTCTTCCTGCAGAATATCTCATCATATCAGGACTCGAGAACTTGTACAAAACCAGGATGTTCGTGGGTTTGTAAGCCACTTGTCGTAGGTTTGTAAGCTACTTGTCATGGGTTTGTAAGCCACTAAAAAGGTAGAAATGGGTTCCATCCAAAAAGAAAAATGGAGTGAATATTTCAGTGCTATTATGAAGATTTAACATAATTCTAGACTGAATACTTATCTTGAAATCTTGAACTCTTGATAACCTTGATATTCTTGATACTCATGAGTCTTCAATCTTGATATCTCGAATCTCTATAATGTACAGTCTTCATTCTTTGTACCTGCATGGTTAAATCCTGCATATACATATATATCTAACCTATAATGTTAGTATTTATATTTTATAATATTGTTCTAAGGTTGTTGTCATCAAAACCATCATCTCAAGGACTAACAAAATCTTATGCGTACGCCCTTGCAGAATCCTTGGTATTTGCTAATAACGGCGAAGAATTTTGATCTCACTCTTCTCCAACGCTCCCGTCTACCAGCCACTACAAAATCAACTTCATTCTTTATACATTGAGCCCTCCTCCACCTTTTCGCTTTTTACCGATTTAGTCTGAATTTCTTTGCATGATAGGTTATTTTGAATCCCTATTTGTTTCCCCTTTTGAATTCATTTAAAAATATACTGAATTTTAGTCATTTATATTCAATTTCTGCTACTTTCTTTCAATTTTAACTCACATCCCCCTTCTGGTTCGATATAAGGTTAGTTTTATTACAATTTTCATTGTCCTTTGATGCTTTTATCATGGTACTGTTTTACAATATTCTGACATGAGTTTATAATAGTTCTAACTACTTGCCTCAATTGTACATGGGAGATTTATGTTTATGTGGAATAACCAAACTCATATTTGTTTATCTAAAAATGTCAAATCTACACTCTGTTTCCAAAATGTTGTTATATATGCAAAGGTTGTGAATGATGATTATCTTTATGCAATTTGCATGTTAGAAGTTAGTCTAATGAAATTCTTGGCATAATTATCGCCACCATTTAATACTTAATGGGTCCAAAAGTATTTTGTTATTAAACTGACACAGCTATAGCTGTTTGCATCATCCGTTCATTTTAGAGACTTGCCTTAATTGCATAGTTTACAATTATGGTTATCTTATGGTGTCTTAATGTTTCAAACATGGTTAATGAGAACATTGCATTAGTGATTTCCCGTTATATTATGTGGTTTCCAAAATTTGTATTTTTCACATTTTCTTACTATTTTTCATTTATTTATATTCTTTGGTATTATTCTAGAATAATAAATAAGATAAGGAATTAGTAATTAAACAGAGTACAACAATCATGTAACAATTAGGTTTCTCCTCATGAACAATATCTGTACATATTAAAGTTAATGTCATTTTGTGTTCTTATAAAATTGACAAGCATTAAAGAAATTTTTTTTGCTCATTATCTCTTTTCTTGATGGCATACAAGAAAATGTTCTTGATTAAAGTGTTTATTTATTCTATTTACTATAATTTTGCTAGCTTCAAATCTGTCATTTTGTTATTTTTCTAAAATTTTCTCCTATATCTATTACTTTTTTTCTAAATTTCTGTAAATAAAAGAAAATGCAGTCCAAATACTAAAATACAAGGATGTGATATATGAGTAATGCAAATAAGACCACGAGATAGGATCAATTTCTAGGTGATCAATCTTCCTTCTTTTCTAACATTCCTTTATGAATTTATTTCATGAAGTTTCTAATAATGTGTATTACATTATCGATTGTCATGTGTTCATTATTACTTATGTTACTCAAAGTTAATTTGTTCGATTATGAGATCTACAAGTTGTACATTAGAGGGAGACTGAAAACTGTACATACATACTATGCGTTGTTGCATAAACTAATTAGGATATATGTTTGAATACTAAATTTGTATTATTACTTAGATAAATTAGCAACCAAATTATGGATAGCTTTATTTTGTTATGTTTTGACTTCGGTAAGCTTATTGTTTAAAAACATAAATAATGTATCCCTTCCAATGCTTTCCATTTTTCAAGGATACAAGTTGTATAAGAAACAAACTATGATTAGTGTCTCAATTAACTTATGCATTGTTTATACCTCGCTAAATGATCTATCAAATAAGTATAATCTTCACCTAGAAACAACAAGTCATAAACTATATGACTCTTAACAAGTAAATTTAGTTTTATGTAAAAAATATATATTAGAGACATGAACTAGCGCTATGTTTTCGTTCAAAACATTGTGCATTTTTGCATTTCTTCATTCTTTCACCATAAAGCACTTTGCATATATGTGTTTCTAGCAAAACCTTTTTTATGATCACACCATGCTACACTATATCTCTATTTGTTTCATTAATTGTGGTCTTTATCTTTATTCAGGTTTGGCTGTAATCATAAATACTGTGTGATTGAAAGTGTCCGTACAAATGTTTTCTTAAGTTTTTCCCCTTAAAATATAAAATGAAATGAATAGTTAGAAAAAACATTGAAAACATGAACCATAAATATCGTTAAAGCATTCATAGCTAATTTATACGCATATAAAACTTTACTGGAATAAATTGGTATTTCAAAGCGAGAAAGAAAAATAAAAATTCGTTGTAAAATGCCGTAATAAGCAAAGGCACACATATAAGCGTGCATTTATACTAGTAAAATATTATAATAATGTCATGTAAGTTTTAATTGTATTTAATTTTACATTGTAGGAAAGATTTATGCAAGCACGTGCGTAGATGCTCGAGCAATCGGGACTAGAGCAATTGAGCACTGATGAGGAGGACGCTGTCTTTGACTCTGTTATGAACCTGACATAACAAAATAAGCGCTATGGCTATGGCAATCAAGTGGTAATTTATATAAATTAACTAAGTTGTAAAAATTGCTTAATTTTTATTAAAGTTACATAAATAACTTTAACATATTTTGACTTGTTTTGTATGCTCGGGCCTCATAAAAGGCTTATTAAAAAGATCAGGACAAAGCTGAGATTAATGAGCTCTGACAGCAGATTGCACAACTGCAGGAGCAAGACTGATGCAGCTCAGGCCAGAGATGAAGGTCTAAGTCGCACATGACTTAAGGAAGAAGCTATAGGTCGTCCACGGCCTAAGGAGTCACGTGAGAAGGAGCTGCGACTTAATTCCAGCGGGTTGCGACTTAACGAAACTGAAGGCCTAAGTCATCCATGACATAACAAAGCTGAAGGCTTAAGTCGTCCACGACTTAACGAAGCTGAAGGCTTAAGTCGTCCACGACTTAACGAAACTAAAGGCATAAGTCGTTCACGACTTAACTCAAGCGGGTTACGATCTAAAGCTACAGGAGGAGCAGCACGAGTTGAGAATGTGCAAGGCTTAAGTCGGCTACGACCTAAGTAAAGTGTTTTAGGTCGTCTACAACCTAACGAGTATGCGGAAGAAGGGACGACCTAAGATAAGTCGCGTACGATTTACGACCTAGTTAGGTCGCGTGACGTGATGCAGCAGTTTTCTTTTGAATCGCTGGATTTTAGGTCGTGGCAATGTTAAGTCGTTTGTTGTTGAGTCGTGGTACTTTTGAGTCATGAGTCGCGGCACCTGTTAACTCGTGAGCATTGATAAGTCGGTAGGTTTTAAGTCGTATGTCGTGGGTTTTTGCTGGACCTTGTTGTATATATGTGTTGAGTCGTTTGTACTTAAGTAGTAGGTCGTGAGTCGTGTGTCTGTTAGGTCGTATACGACCTAGGTGTTGTAAATTTGTAATGTCGCGTGTGTTATAATACAAGTGCTTGAGTCGTGGATTGTTGAGTCGTTACCGACCTAATTTGGGTCGTGAGTCATGAACGACTTAAGGGTCTGGATTGTAAAATGCTATAAATAGGCGCGAGTTGTACATTTGAAAGTTGGTTGATTTTGAATAAAATTCTTGTTTGATTGCTTTGTGCTTTCATTTAAATTGGTAGTTGAGTGTAATCTCCTATCTCCTCTTTCGGTATTCAAGTGCGCTTGAATCAACGATCGTAGAAGCTGATTCACGGAATCTAGTGCGCTAGATCAACGTGTGAAGAATCGTAGATCTTTAAACACGGCATAGTGCGCTATCAACGTGTTTGAGATAGCTAGAATTCGGTATCTTCAGATCAACGAATTTGGGCATTTCGGTATCTTTCACTTCATCGATCGCTACGTTCATCGTGACATTCATTTTGTTATTCCGTCGCTGCGTCAGTTTGGTATCAGAGCTTGTTTTAGCCAATCATAGCTAAATCGAGTCTTGGAGCCAATTCTTTGAAGAATTTAAAGTATTGGGTTGTGCATCTTTTTGAAGTTTGGAGATCGGACCTTTTTTTTTGGTGAAGTTGTGTTCATTGTGTTCATCGCGAAGTTGCAACGAGAGTGAAGTTTTCGATCCATTTCATTTTGGTTCAAAAGTGGAAAAGTGTTTGAAATTGCGCGGAAGTATTTGCGCGCCAAGAGGAATTTAAACTGTGACGGTTAAGCCGTGTACGAGTTAGAGCCAGCCGAGTCAAGTTTGCCGAGCTAGAGACGAGTTTGCGCGAGTTAAAGTCGGAACCGATCTAAGTTGAGCCGAGATGAGTTAAGTCGTTCAAGGCCAAACCGAGTTAAGTGTGTGAAATTTTGAAGTTTCAAAATTTGAATTTGTTGAAATCGTTGTGACGCACAATCATGCCACCAAGGAGAGATAATCGACATCAAAACGTTGAAGCGTTGTATCGAAGAGAAGAAGCAGAGCAAATGGAGCAACGCATCAATGAAAAATTTGATGAAGGCATTGGAAAGTTAGAGAAGCTGATGAATGATTTGAATCATAATCAAAGGAGGAGATCGCCAGTCTCGAACCATGGAGGAAACAGAGTTTCGCCATCGGTTACGGAAGCGAGAAGGGTATCGCCGCAATCTTTCCATGGAAGAAGAGAATCGTCAGTTTTGATAAGGAGAGAACATCACGAGTATAGAGATGAAGAGAGAAGAACTCCACGGGAGTTTGATTATGAACCATACCATGATGATGAAAGGCAAAGTCGAAGAGATATGCGAGATCATAGAGATATGGGTGGTCGAGATCGTTATCGAAGTACATCTGTTTATGATGAAGATGGTGATAGAGGAAGTTTCCATTGTCGAGATCGAGACCAAGTACGAAATGCATATCGGGATGTTGAAGATGATCGTCGTTGGGAGTCAGGAATGAAGATGGAAATTCCAGAGTTCAAAGGTGGAATGGTAGCGGAAGAATTTCTTGATTGGTTATCTAATGTCGAGGAGATTTTTGACTTCAAGGAAGTTCCAGAACATCGAAGAGTGAAGTTGGTTGCTACAAGGTTGAGGGGTAGAGCTTTAGCGTGGTGGCAGCAAACTAAACTTACTCGTGAATGGATGGGAAAGTCGAAGATTGAATCATGGGAGAAGATGAAGAAACTGATGAGAGCTACATTCTTACCTTATAACTATCAGTCGCTTATGTATCAGAGGTTGCAAAACTTGAGGCAAGGAACGAAATCTGTGAATGACTATGCTGATGAATTTTATCAACTGAATGCAAGGAACGATATCATGGGGACGGAGGAACAATTGACAGCTAGATTTGTTGGAGGGTTGCGAATGCAGATTCAGGACATGGTAAATATGTTTGATCCCAGATCTATGGCGGAAGCACACCAGAAGGCGTTAGCTTGGGAGAAGTAGGGAAGACGAGGTGGTGGCGTGTTTACTAATTCCAACAATCAAGTGAAGGGTGTTAGTGGAAGTTCTAATGTTTCTAAACCTATCAGTAAACCAGTGGTGAAGGAGGCTGAGAAAGCAAAGGTTAACAACAGTTTCAAATGTTATAATTGTCAAGAAGATGGTCACAAAAGCAATGAATGTCCGAAGCCGAAGAAACGAACTATGATTGCTGAAATTGAAGATGAGGATGTTGATGGAGATTATTCTAGTCCAGTTGAGGAGAATGAGCAGGATATTGCGTCAGGAGATGAAGGTTGTAATCTAATGCTGAGGAGATCGTGTTTGACACCGAAGCAAGAAGAAGCTAGTTGGTTGAGGAGTAATATCTTTCAGTCGACATGCACTATACTGGGAAAGGTGTGTAAATTTGTGATTGACGCAGGAAGTTGTGACAATATCATTTCAACCGAGGCCGTAACAAAGTTGAAGTTGAAGATAGAGAAGCATCTGAATCCATACAAGTTAGCATGGTTGAGAAAAGGAGGAGAGGTGAAAGTGGATAGACGAGTTCGTGTTCCATTCTCTATTGGGAAGAAATAGAAAGACGAAATCTTGTGTGATGTAGTAGAGATGGATGTGTGTCTCTTGCTTTTGGGAAGACCATGGCAGTATGATCGAGCAGTACAGCATGACGGTCGGACCAATAGATACAGTTTTATGTTTGAAGGTACGAAGATTATCTTAGTTCCAAAGAAGAGACAACAAGGAGAAAGTAAGTCAGAAGAGATTGAAGAGCTGAAAAATCTATTATCTTTGAAGGAGTTTGTTAAGGAGGTTGAAAAGGAGCCTGAAGTGTTCTTGTTGATTGGACGTGAGAGCAGTGAAGAGGTTGAGATTCCAGAAGAAGTGAAACCAGTGTTGAAAGAGTTTGAAGATGTATTCCCAGATGAGTTACCAAAGGAGTTACCGCCACTAAGAGACATTCAACATCAAATTGATCTTGTTCCGGGAGCAATGTTGCCGCATAGACCACATTATCGAATGAGTCCGAAGGAACATGAAGAATTGAGGAGGCAAGTGGAAGAATTGCTTGAACAGGGGCGTATACAGGAGAGTTTGAGCCCGTGTGCTGTACCAGCTTTGTTAGTACCGAAGAAGGACGGGACGTGGAGAATGTGCACTGATAGTCGGGTGAATAAGATTATAGTGAGATACAGATTTCCTATGCCGAGACTTGATGACCTGTTGGACCAATTGAGCGGAGCTACTATCTTTTCGAAGATTGATTTGAAGAGTGGATATCATCAAATTCGTATCAGACCAGGTGATGAGTGGAAGACTGCTTTTAAAACCAGGGAGGGTCTATACGAATGGTTGGTAATGCCATTTGGTTTATCAAATGCGCCGGGTACTTTCATGAGGGTGATGAATCAGATCTTTAGACCATTTGTTGGGAAATTCGTAGTGGTGTATTTTGATGATATTCTGATATATAGTGGAAGTCCATAGGAACATTTGAATCATCTGAGAGAGGTGTTGATGGTCCTGCGACAAGAACAATTTTATGCTGCAATGAAGAAATGCGTGTTCATGACGCATAGTGTTTTATTTCTGGGGTATGTTGTTTCGAAAGAAGGTATACAGGTAGACCGAAGTAAAATTGAAGCAATCAGAGATTGGCCACAGCCCAAGACGATAACGGAAGTTCGTAGTTTCCACGAGTTGGCTTCATTTTATAGAAGATTTATTCCACACTTTAGTAGTGTGATGGCACCTGTTACGGATTGCATGAAGGGTAAACAGTTTGCATGGTCAGAGGAAGCAGGGGATGCTTTTGGGAAGATCAAGGAGTTGCTGACGTCTGCACCAATTCTAGTATTACCAGATTTTCAGTTATTGTTTGAGCTACATACTGATGCATCCAAGGTTGGGATTGGAGGAGTGCTGAGTCAGAGGGGACGTCCTATTGCATACTTTAGTGAGAAGCTGTCAGGAGCGAAGATGAGATACAATACATATGATGTGGAATTTTATGCTGTTGTGCAAGCTATTAAACACTGGCGACACTATCTATTTCAGAAAGAGTTTGTTCTTTACACTGATCATGAGGCGTTGAAGCATTTGCAAGGGCAAGACAAGATTTCAGCAAGACATGCATCATGGATTGCTTATTTGCAGCAATTCACTTTCGTTGTAAAGCACAAGTCCGGGGTAACAAATCGAGTAGCTGATGCTTTGAGTAGGATGAATCATTTATTGACAACAATGAAGGTTGAAGTTACAGGGTTTGATGTGTTGCCAGAATTATTTGTCGATGATCCTTACTTTGCGAGGTTTGTTGATGAAGTCAAGGAGGGTAAGACGGATGAGTTTGTAATGGTGGATGGGTTTCTTTTTAAGGGAAATCGATTGTGCATACCGGAGGGTAGTTTGAGAATGAAAATTGTGAAGGAGCTACATGAAGAAGGCCACATGGCTAGAGACCGTACCTTACAGTTGATTTCTCAATCTTATTTTTGGCCATCAATGAGGAAAGAAGTGGAAAGGTTTGTGGAGCGATGTCATATCTGTCAGGTTTTGAAAGGAACTGCGACCAATGCTGGATTATATATGCCGTTACCTGTACCAACTAAGCCTTGGGTTGATGTGAGTATGGACTTAGTGTTGGGGTTGCCGAGAACGCAGCGTGGTAATGATTCCATTTATGTGGTGGTTGACCAATTTTCGAAAATGGCACATTTTATTGCTTGTAAGAAGACGGCGGATGTGGTGCATGTTGCTCAGTTATTTTTCAAAGAAATCTATCGACTTCATGAATTGCCAGAATCTATTGTGTCGGATAGGGATACTCGTTTCCTGAGTCATTTTTGGCTAAGTTTGTGGAAGATGGTCGAAACGAAGCTGAATTTTAGTAGCGCTTACCATCCGCAAACTGATGGGCAAACGTAGGTGGTTAATAGATCGCTGGGGAATTTATTACAATGTCTGGTGAAAGATAATCTGAAAAGCTGGGATGTGAAGTTATGCCAAGTAGAGTTCGCTCATAATCATGCGGTAAATCATAGCACAGGGTTCAATCCATTCCAGGTCGTGTATTCAAACTTGCCAAAAGGACCGTGGGACTTAACGGTAGTACCACAACCAAAGGGGATGGTTAAACGAGTTGTTGATTTTGTTGAGGGGTTGACTGAATGTCATAAAATCGTCCAGGAACGATTGGAGAAGGCGAATGAGAAGTATAAACGCTCTGCAGATCTGAAGCGAAGAAGTGTTGAGTTTAATGAAAGAGATATGGTATATGCTGTGTTAACGAAGGATCGTTTTCCAGTGGGCGCTTATAACAAGTTGAAAGCCAAACAAATTGGTCCTGTAGAAGTCGTGAAACGGATTAATAAAAATGCTTATAAGTTGAAGCTACCGAAGGATGTGTACACTTCTGACGTGTTCAATGTTAAGCATCTCGTACCATATTATGGGGATGAACGAGCCGATGTGGAAGAAGTCACAAATTCGAGGACGAATTTTTCTCAACCTGGGGAGGATGATGCAGCTCAGGCCAGAGATGAAGGTCTCAGTCGCACACGACTTAAGGAAGAAGGTATAGGTCGTCCACGGCCTAAGGAGTCATGTGAGAAGGAGCTGCGACTTAATTCCAGCGGGTTGTGACTTAACGAAACAGAAGGCCTAAGTCGTCCACAACATAACAAAGCTGAAGGCTTAAGTCATCCACGACTTAACGAAGCTGAAGGCTTAAGTCGTCCACGACTTAACGAAACTGAAGGCATAAGTCGTTCACGACTTAACTCAAGCGGGTTACGATCTAAAGCTACAAGAGGAGCAGCACGAGTTGAGAATGTGCAAGGCTTAAGTCGGCTACGACCTAAGGGAAGTGTTTTAGGTCGTCTACGACCTAACGAGTATGCGGAAGAAGGGACGACCTAAGATAAGTCGCGTACGACTTACGACCTAGTTAGGTCGTGTGACGTGATGCAGCAGTTTTCTTTTGAATCGCTGGATTTTAGGTCGTGGCAATGTTAAGTCGTTTGTTGTTGAGTCGTGGTACTTTTGAGTCGTGAGTCGCGGCACCTGTTAACTCGTGAGCATTGATAAGTCGGTAGGTTTTAAGTCGTATGTCGTGGGTATTTTGCTGGACCTTGTTGTATATATGTGTTGAGTCGTTTGTACTTAAGTCGTAGGTCGTGAGTCGTGTGTCTGTTAGGTCGTGTACAACCTAGGTGTTGTAAATTTGTGATGTCGCGTGTGTTGTAATACAAGTGCTTGAGTCGTGGATTGTTGAGTCGTTGCCGACCTATGTTGGGTCGTGAGTCGTGAACGACGTAAGGGTCTGGATTGTAAAATGCTATAAATAGGCGTGAGTTGTACATTTGAAAGTTGGTTGATTTTGAATAAAATTCTTGTTTGATTGCTTTGTGCTTTCATTTAAATTGGTAGTTGAGTGTAATCTCCTATCTCCTCTTTCGGTATTCAAGTGCGCTTGAATCAACGATCGTAGAAGCCAATTCACGGAATCTAGTGCGCTAGATCAACGTGTGAAGAATCGTAGATCTTTAAACACGGCATAGTGCGCTATCAACGTGTTTGAGATAGCTAGAATTCGGTATCTTCGGATCAACAAATTTGGGCATTTCGGTATCTTTCACTTCATCAATCGCTACGTTCATCGTCACATTCATTTTGTTATTCCGCCGCTGCGTCAAAGACCATCTCCGAGCAGCACAAATTAAGCTATTGAACCAGCGTTTGGCCAAGTACATGGAGCAGCATGGAGCACTCCATTCGTCTGGTGGTTTCGGAGCCGATGATGAGTCATGAGGTACATTTTGAAGTGTTTTGTTTTGAAACTTGTGTATATATACAATGGGAGATGGTGAGGTTGATTTATGGACCTATAGTGTTTGATGTTGATTTGTGAGTTTGATTTGTTGGATTGATGTGTTTGGCTGGCATCTTAGACATTGTATATGTTGTACATTGATGTTGGATATACGTATTGTTGTTGGGTGTGTGAGATTGATGATGGACTGTTTGTTTTGTATTGATGGTAATGTTTGAGTTTGAGATTGAGATGGTAATGTTTGAATTTTATTTTTTTATTGATACTGATATTGGTTTTTGCGTATATATCTGAGATATATTGATTTTATGTGTTGTGATATATATTGATATTGATGTGTTGTTTGGAATTCGAATAGCTGCTATAATATAAAAAAACCACCTAGATTTCCAACAGCTGCAGACAGTTTCTGACGGCCTATTTGAATAAAAATCAGTGACGGCTCCTGGTGGTTTTCAAGCAAAGTGGACGCCTTAAACATCGGAAAGGCCGTCAAAATTGTTGTCGAAACAGCCGTTGGAAGTCGTTGAAAAAATATCATCGTTTTCCTCGGAAAAAGACGAAAGCCATGTTCTCTATAATGACGGCATTTCTGACGGCCCCGACTGTTGACGATGACTTGAGCCGTATTCCTTGTAACGTCCATTGTCCAACCCAAGCTAAATTGATTCTGACTTCCTTTTCTGCAATGAAGTCATGAATATGATTACCAAAATTAGAATATTCACCATCAAACTAAAGAAATCACACCTCCATTACAAAGCATCTCACAATCACACCCCAGTACATCCATGTATTCATAACTGTCTGCGTACACAAAATATTTTTCCTCCTCGTAACATGATGGTATCGGACCCACTATTTAGTAAATCTTGACCGAGTTTGAAACGAAACTGATGTTTTTAGAGTAGAGCACAAAATATAATGTAAAAGTCTGTGCATAGTAGCTTTTATAAACTGACAAATCAACTACCAAACTGTAAACTACGAAGCTGAGATTTTGGAGCGGGCAAGGGGAACATTCGAAATTGGATAAAGATATTGTTACACTTAGGTATATCAACAAACTGGTGGACTGCATACATTTGGAAAGGCATTTCATCAAACAGGTTGGGAAAGGAAGCTTAACACATCACCACAACTATGTAAAGCTGATCAAAAGAGTTTTGAGAAAACAGAGGGGAGTCAGAAGCAGGGAGAAATAAGAATCAACTCAGAACTGATTTTAGGAATGAAGAAATGAGTGTGTGCATATTGTGCATGTGTGCATGTGTACAAGGTAATATTCAGTTTGGTATTTGGACTACTTTTGATCACTGTAGTGGGCTATTCTTCAGTTAATCTATAATTTGTAATAGCTAGTTTGAATGAGTCTCTTATATGTAATGTATATATAAATGATCAAAGTTATGTACATAAGAGTTTGTGAATGAATCAATAAAAATTACCAGTTTATTCTTGTCTTTTCTTCTCAGAGTACTTTTTACATTTATTTTTGCAATTAGCATATTCTTAATACTTTTTTCATTTTCCTATATTGCCTGCATTTTCACCTCCTTCTTGTGTTCAAGCCTTAGTATTTCCCTGCTTGAACCTCATCACCAGATCATCTCCTACCACTCTCCATCATGACAAATACCAAAGCACAAGCCCAGAAAAACAAAGAACCTCACATTTTAGTACCAAAGCCTATTGGTGGGCAAGATTCTGACCCTTATCATAGAGTACAAATTTTGATGAAATCAAAGAAGCTTCCTCCTCCTTGGACTCTGCTACTTTTGGTGATATGATTGAACTTTGGCAAAGACAGGATCTAATCAATAATAGGAATTCACTGTCACTGAAAAACTGGAGAGAACGTCCCAAGATTTATCTCAACAAATTCTAGAATTATCAGCAACCACTCAGAATTTGTCAAAAAATGCTCAAGAGATTAATGATAAAATAGACAAGATGCAGGTAATGTTGTCAATCTCTTTTCATAACTTAAATAAGTCAAGAATCAAAGAACACAAGAAGGTACATCAAGAATAGACATTTAAATATCACACTCTTCTCCCCAAATTTACTGCACTACCTCCATCGATCTAATGTCTATATCCCACTAAATAATAGACCTCCATTGTTGCATATGTAGAATATAGTAATTTATAATTTTTGTTTGATGATAATATATATATATAAGACACATACTGATGCAGGCCAGAGAGTTCAAGACATAGGTCGTGTACGACTTAACATGTTGATAGGTCGATTCCGACCTAAGGAGGAAACTAACGAGTTAACATCCTATGAAGAATTGAGGGAAATTGAAGTCTTAGGTCGCTCACGATCTAACGGAATTTTAGGTCGCTCATGACCTAATGAAGGTCGCTCACGACCTAGTAAAGATGGCTCACGAGTTAACGAAATCAGCGTTCAGGCAGGTATGCGAGCTAACAAGTGGAAAGGAAAAGTGCTACGACCTAAAAAGAAACGACCTATGATAGGTCGCAGGAAAATGGAACGACCTAAGTTAGGTCGCGAGAAGATGAGGAGAGATAGGTCGCTCGTTATAAGTCGCGATGACTTAGATCGTGAAGAGTTAGGTCGTGAGGCCTTAGGTCGCGAAGTTTTTTTGAAGACGCTTCTTTTAGGTCGCGAACGACCTAACATACATGCCGCTCTTTTAGGTCGCAAACGACCTAACTCTGTTGCATCTTAGGTCGCAAGAAGAGATCCAAAGCCAGATTCTTAGGTCGCTGCTGCCGCATGCTCTTAAGTCGCTTGGTTACTAAGTCGCTGTGTTTTAAGGTCGTCTGTTTTAGGTCGCGTACGACCTAAGTGTCTTGAGTCGCTTGCGTGTTGTAATATGTGATTTCCTTTTAGGTCGCGTCTGTTTAAGTCGCGTCTGTTTTAGGTCGTGTATGTTTAAGTCGCGTCTGTTTTAGGTTGTAGGTCGTTCACGACCTAAGTGTTGTACAAATTTCTGTTGCGTGTGTTGAAAGCTATAAATAGGCGTGAGTTGTACATTTTGTGGTTGTTGAATGTTGAATAAAATTCTCTTTTGTTAGCTTTGTGCTTTCAATTAAAATTGGTAGTTGAGTGTAATCTCCTATCTCCTCTTTCGGTCAATCGAGTGCGCTCGATTCAATGATTGTAGAAGCCGATTCACGGAATCTAGTGCACTAGATCAACGTGCGAAGAATCGTAGATCTTTAAACTCGGTATAGTGCGCTATCAACGAGTTTGAGATAGCTAGAGTTCGGTATCTACGGATCAACGAATTCGGGCATTTCGGTATTATTCAATCCATCGATCGCTACTTTCATCGAATCACACATTTCCAGAATTATCCGCTGCATCAGTTTGGTATCAGAGCTTGTTCTAGCCAATCATAGCTAGATCGAGACATGGAGCCAATTATTTGAAGAAGTTTTGAAGATTTGAACACGGCCGAGAATTTGAAGAAGTTGGTCGTGCATTCTTTTGAAATTGAAGTTCGGATCTATCTAGTTTGGAGTTGTAGTTCATCGTGTTCATCATAATTTGCAACAAGGTTGGAGTTTTCGATCCATTTCATTTTGGATCTAAGTTCGAATTGTGTTTGAATTTTGAAGTGTTGAAGAGCTTTGGCCGAGCTAAGCAAGTGAAGGACGTGTGCATCATTTGGTATCATTTCGAGAGTTAAAGTTTGAAGAATCAACCATGCCGCCGAGAAGAGCTAATCGTCACCAAAACATAGAAGCTTTGTATAGAAGAGAAGAAGCTGATGAGACGGAGCAAAGAATCAATGAAAACTTTAGTGAAAAGCTTAATGAAGGAATTGGTCGGTTAGAGAAGATGATGTTAGAGATGAATCAAAATCGGAGAAGGGTATCACCTAAATCCAACCATGGAGGAAGTAGAATTTCACCACATTCCAATCGGGAGAGAAGTGTTGATAATGAACATCGAAGTGTGAGCCGAGACAGTTATAGAAATGTTGATGATCGGGAACGTGATCGGAGGAATGTTGGTAGAAGGGATGTTGGTGGTCAGGATCGACATCGATATACATCTGATTTTGAAGAGGAGTATGACGGTGGAAGTGTTCGAGGACAAGGACGAGGTTAAGGAAGAAATTACTCTGAGTATGATCACAAGTGGGAATCAGGGATGAAAACTGAAATTCCTGAATTCAAGGGTGGTATGCAAGCTGAGAAGTTTTTGGATTGGATGGCTAATGTTGAAGAGATTTTTGATTTCAAGGAAGTTCCAGAGCATCAAAGAGTGAAGTTGGTTGCTACAAGGTTGAGAGGTAGAGCTTTAGCGTGGTGGCAGCAAACTAAACTTACTCGTGAACGAATGGGGAAGTCAAAAGTTGAATCTTGGGAGAAGATGAAGAAGATGATGAAAGCGACATTCTTACCTTACAATTATCAATCTCTGATGTACCAACGTTTGCATAATTTGAGGCAAGGCACCAAGACTGTTAATGATTACGCAGATGAGTTTTACCAGCTTATTGCTAGGAATGATATTATGGAGACGGAGGAACAGCTGACCGCTAGATTCATTGGGGGATTGAGAATGCAGATCCAGGATATGGTGAATATGTTCGATCCAAGATCTGTGGCGGAAGCACATCAGAAAGGTTGGCTTGGGAGAAGCAGGGACGACGAGGAGGTGGTGTGTTTACTAATTCCAGCAATCAAATGAAGGGTGTTAGCGGAGGGTCTAATGTTTCTAAACCTATCAGTAAACCAGTGGTGAAGGAGGCTGAGAAGGCAAAGGCTAACAACGGTTTCAAGTGTTATAATTGTCAAGAAGTTGGTCATTAAAGCAATGAGTGTCCAAAGCCAAAGAAGAGAACCATGATTGCAGAAGTGGAGGATGAGGATGTTGATGGAGATTGTTCTAATCCAGTTGAGGAGGATGAGCAGGATATTGCGTCAGGAGATGAGGGTTGTAATCTAATGCTGAGGAGATCGTGTTTGACACCGAAGCAGGAGGAAGCTAGTTGGTTGAGGAGTAATATCTTTCAGTCGACATGCACTATACTGGGGAAGGTGTGTAAATTTGTGATTGACGCTGGAAGTTGTGACAATATCATTTCAACCGAGGCTGTGACAAAGTTGAAATTGAAAACAGAGAAACATCCGAATCCATACAAGTTAGCATGGTTGAGAAAAGGAGGAGAAGTGAAAGTGGATAGACGAGTTCGAGTTCCATTCTCTATTGGGAAGAAATACAAAGATGAAATCTGGTGTGATGTAGTAGAGATGGATGTTTGTCACTTACTTTTGGGAAGACCATGGCAGTATGATTGAGCAGTACAACATGACGGTCGGACCAATAGCTACAGCTTTATGTTTGAGGGTACGAAGATTATCTTAGTTCCGAAGAAGAGACAACAAGGAGAAAGCAAGTCAGAAGAGATTGAGGAGCTGAAGACCTTGTTATCTTTGAAGGAGTTTGTTAAGGAGGTTGAGGAGGAGCCGGAAGTATTCTTGTGGATAGGGCGTGAGAGCAGTGAAGAGGTTGAAATTCCAGAAGAAGCAAAGCCAGTTTTGAAAGAATTTGAGGATGTATTTCCAGAAGAGTTGCCTAAGGAGCTACCGCCACTGAGAGACATTCAACATCAAATCGATCTTGTTCCTGGAGCAGTATTGCCACATAGACCACATTATCGGATGAGTCCGAAGGAGCATGAAGAGTTGAGGAGGCAAGTGGAAGAGTTGCTTGGACAGGGGCGTATCCAGGAGAGTTTGAGTCCATGTGCTGTACCAGCATTACTTGTACAAAAGAAGGACGGGTCATGGAGGATGTGCACTGACAGTCGAGCATTGAATAAAATTACGGTGAGATATAGATTTCCCATGTCGAGGTTCGATGATTCAATTGACCAATTAAGTGGGGCTGTTGTGTTTTCAAAGATTGATCTGAAAAGTGGTTACCACCAGATTCGTATTAGACCGGGAGTGAATGGAAGACTGCTTTTAAAACCAGAGAGGGTCTTTACGAATGGCTGGTCATGCCGTTTGGTTTATCCAATGCACCCAGTACTTTTATGAGAGTGATGAACCAGATATTTAGACCGTACATCGGGAAATTTGTAGTAGTTTATTTCGATGACATCTTGATTTATAGTGGGAGTATGGAAGAGCATATCCAACACCTAAGAGAAGTATTATTGATATTACGACAAGAACAATTTTATGCAGCAACAAAGAAGTGCGTGTTCATGACGCATAGAGTTTTGTTTCTGGGGTATGTTCTATCAAGGGAAGGTATTCAAGTAGATGAAGGTAAAGTAGAAGCTGTCAGAAGCTGGCCACAACCGAAGACAATTACGGAAGTAAGAAGTTTTCATGGGTTGGTTTCTTTTTACCGAAGGTTCATTCCACATTTCAGCACTGTTATGGCACCTGTGACTGATTGTATGAAGGGGAAGAAGTTCGTGTGAACGAAGGAAGCAGAGCTAGCCTTTGAGAAGATTAAGATACTTTTGACGTCTGCACCAATTCTAGTTCTACCAAATTTTCAGTTGTTGTTTGAATTACATACTGATGCTTCGAAGGTTGGGGTTGGTGGAGTTTTGAGTCAAAGTGGGAGACCAGTTGCTTATTTTAGTGAGAAGTTGTCTGGAGCCAAATTGAGATACAGTACGTATGATTTGGAATTTTATGCTGTTGTGCAAGCCATCAAACACTGGAGACATTATCTGTTCCAGAAGGAGTTTGTTCTTTATACGGATCATGAAGCACTAAAACATTTGCAAGGGTAGGACAAGATTTCAGCGAGACATGCATCATGGGTTGCATATCTACAACAGTTTACCTTTGTTGTCAAACACAAGTCAGGAGTGACGAATCGTGTGGCTGATGCTTTAAGTAGAAGGAGTCATTTACTGACAACAATGAAAATTGAAGTGACAGGCTTTGAATTATTGCCAGAGCAGATTGCAGGAGACTCTTATTTTAAGAAATTTGTTGAAAAGGTCAATGAAAGGAAGACAGATGAGTTTATGATGGTTGATGGTTTTCTGTTTAAGGGAAATCGATTATATATTCCAGAAAGCAGTTTGAGATTGAAGATTATCAAGGAGTTACACGAGGAAGGACATGTGGGCCATGATCGTACATTACAGCTGATATCTCAGTCTTACTTTTGGCCATCGATAAGGAAAGAAGTGGAGAGATTTGTAGAGCGATGTCATATCTATCAGGTTTCGAAAGGAACGGCGACTAATGCTGGATTGTATATGCCGTTACCCGTGCCTGTTAAACCATGGGTTGATCTCAGTATGGATTTTGTTTTGGGACTACCGAGAACTCAAAGGGGAAATGATTCGATATATGTTGTGGTGGATCGATTTTCGAAGATGGCACATTTTATTGCTTGCAAGAAAACGACAGACGCTGTTCATGTTGCTCAGTTATTCTTCAAGGAGGTGTATCGATTGCATGGACTGCCTGAATCAATCGTGTCAGACCGGGATACTAGATTTTTGAGTCATTTTTGGTTAAGTCTGTGGAAAATGATTGGAACGAAGCTGAACATTAGTAGTGCTTACCATCCACAGACAGATGGACAGACTGAGGTAGTAAACAGATCATTGGGAAATTTGTTACGATGTCTTGTACAAGACAATCTGAAGAGTTGGGATCTGAAGCTATGTCAAGCAGAATTTGCACACAATCATGCAGTGAACCGAAGTACTGGATTCAGTCCATTTCAGATTGTGTATTCTAACTTACCAAAAGGACCGTTGGATTTAGTAATGATTCCGCAGCCGAAGGGGACGGTAAAGCGAGCTGTAGATTTTGTTGATAGATTGACGGAATGTCATAAAGTCATTCAAGAACGATTGGAGAAAGCAAATGAAAAGTATAAATGAACTGCAGATTTGAAACGAAGGAGTGTTAAATTTAATGAAGGTGATTTGGTTTATTCAGTGTTAACGAACGATCGTTTTCCAGTGGGCGCTTACAATAAGTTGAAAGCCAGAAAAATTGGTCCCGTAGAAGTTGTGAAACGAATTAATGAAAATGCTTATAAGTTGAAGCTGCCGGAGGATGTGTACACTTCTGATGTGTTCAATGTTAAGCATCTTGTACCATACTATGTAAATGAACAATCTGATGAGGAAGAAGTTGCAAATTCGAGGACGAATTTTTCTCAACCAAGGGAGGATGATGCAGGCCAGAGAGTTCAAGACATAGGTCGTGTACGACTTAACATGTTGATAGGTCGATTCCGACCTAAGGAGGAAACTAACGAGTTAACATCCTGTGAAGAATTGAGGGAAATTGAAGTCTTAGGTCGCTCACGACCTAACGGAATTTTAGGTCGCTCACGACCTAGTAAAGATGGCTCACGAGTTAACGAAATCAGCGTTCAGGCAGGTATGCGAGCTAACAAGTGGAAAGGAAAAGTGCTACGACCTAAAAAGAAACGACCTATGATAGGTCGCAGGAAAATGGAACGACCTAAGTTAGGTCGCGAGAAGATGAGGAGAGATAGGTCGCTCGTTATAAGTTGCGATGACTTACATACATACATACATACATAAATACATACATACATATATATATATATATATTTGTTTGTATCAAAATTGGGCACAACACTCTTCGGATGTGTTTGAAGAGATAAAATAAAGAAAACATATGTAAAATGAAGCAGATCTAAAACACACCAATAAACAGATAAGAAAATGCATAAAAACACACGGATTTATAGTGGTTCGGCGAATTGTCTACGTCCACTATGAAATGATTGATGTTTATTGAATTTTACTTGCTGTTTACAAAAGATTACAACAATATAACTGAAGTTTGATAATCATTTCGGCAGAATATCGGCGTAGAGAAGCCAAATGTCACTTTTTCTATAGGCTCTGGGATGCTATTTATAGGTGTAGGCTGCAAATATCTCGCTAAGATCTCGGGAGACCTCTTCTGGCACGTGGGTGGGCCCACGTGATCGATCGCACGTGATTTGCACTCGGTCCGTGATCGATACGAACGAATTTCGTATCGATCAAGATTTGGTCCAATCGAGTCGAAATTTGGCATGGACGTTCTTTAGGTTGTACGTAAGCTCCTGTGAAAATTTGGTAGCATTTGGACTTGTAGATTGTGAGTTATGATCGATCCAAATTCGGGTTTTATGTAGGCTGTTTGGTTCGTATCGATCGGAACTGTCTTGTTCGTATCGATCGCAGTCACTCCTATTCGAATCGATGGAAACGGCTCATTTCGTATCGATGGAAATAACTCAGTCCGTATCGATGGAAGTAGCTCTGTTCGTATCGATCGAAGTGGTTTTGTTCGTATCGATCCAAGTTGCTCAGCTCGTATCGATGGTGTGGCCTTGTTCGTATCGATCGAAGTTGCTCCAACTTGATGGATACAAACGAATGAAGATGTTATGGATACAAACAGATGATGAGGTGATGGATACGAACAGATAGCGACTCTGCTTGGCTTGATGGATACGAACAGATGATGAGGTGATGGATACGAAGTAACGACTACTTGATGGATACGAACCAAGGGTACTTGATGGATACAAACTACAGATGTTTTGATGGATTCGAACAGGGCTCTTCAGCTGATGGATACGAAATGATGTGTTCTGATGGATGCGAATAATGTGTCCTTTTGATTTGCATCGATCATATCTTTAGCATACGAACCCGGATTGACTTGAAATTTGGAACGTTAGCTTTCATAGCTTCACTTTTCATGTCATATTAGTTGTAGCCTGATTCGGACTCGGACAAAATTCACCGATATCCATAATGGGCCTGCGTATAACCGATCTTCGGGACGGACTGTCCTTGGCTTCCAGTTAAGCCCCTGGTATCTTGGCCTTCCCAAAAGGCGGGATAACAATATTTAAATGTGTTTGTTGCATTACTATTATAATATCACAAAATGAAATAAACAAATAAACTCTTATTTCAACTAATATTTTATTTCAATATAATTTTAATGTACACACAAGTACAATAAGAGCTCTGCATTTTATATACATTTTTCTTATACAAGAATTTTTTATACATCACTCTCTCATATACAATATTTTCTAATCACTTTTTTCCTCACCCACTCGAATACAATTTTTATCTTCATGCTCCAACTTGTGTTCATACATCCACTTTACTTATCAAATACCAAAGCAGTAAAAAGCATAAAGAAACAATTTAAAACTGCAAAAATATAAATATATTTAAACTCGACATTGCGTCAGTTGATTGGTTTTTTTTCATATTTTAAACATGGACCAAAAATAACAAACATAGACCAATACAACATGCATATACAAGGACCAATGCAACATGTTCGTGTGGAACAAATTTTTTAATTCAAGTCAAAAATGCGCATGAGCAACCTATGACATGCATAGTGTATCACTATGCATGCCGTAAGGCCGAGCAAATTAAAAGACACAAGCAGCCCACAAAGGAGGACAGCAAAGGTCAAGCTCAAATGCAATTCATTCTCAGCACAGTGCTCAAGGCTGAAACACAACATAATGTTATGGGAATTTTAACTTGAGACCGCTCAAATAAAAACTTCAAAGCACAGCGGAAAAATGATATCATGGTAAATAGCATAAAAACAACCAATCGATATCTCAAACCAAACTTAACCAATCCAAAACCGATCACAATCACCAAACAAGCAATAAAATATAAAAGCAATAACGAAGAATATATCATATACCAATTTATAGTGGTTCCACTAACTTTGTGTTAGTGTACATACACTTTTAGAGAGAGCTTTTATTAATACCAATGAGAAGAGTACAAGAGATCGGTTACAATAATCAATATTCAATAATAAAATAGAATTGTGAAGAAGAGAATTGAAGAAAACTAGGTTTTGATCAACCCTATTTAATGGAGGATAAAACCTTTAATCTCTTGGATTTATCATCTTTTGAAACAAGAAAATAGCTCATATAGGATAGTAGAAAACCTAGAAAAATTTTAGAATTGCCCCTTAGAATAACACAAATCATCACACTAAGCCCGAGCTGAAAATAGGCTAAAAAACGTCACAACGTCTGTCACATTATGACAGACGTCTATCATAAGTTTCATGAAAGCATTGCCTGAAACCACAGACGTCTGTCCCAAAGCGATAGATGTCTATCCCAAGCCTTGGGTTCCAAACCCTGCTATCACTGACATTTGTCACTTTATGACAGACGTCTATCGCCTAATGCTAGCCACAACACTCCACCTTAATCGCTAAATCTTCCTCCTCCGAACTTCGATTTGCAAACTGTCTTCCCTATCACCAAGCTACTGGCGACCACTTCAATTTCTCCATACAGTATCACTAAAATTCAACACTCCACCTCGACACAATATCAATCTCCATCACCAATTACCGATAGCACCAACTATCACCAATTCTACCTTCAACCAAACAAGAATTCTTTTCCAATGAGTTCCGACAAAGCCACCGCCCATTGCACTCCATCAAAAAGCCCAGGCAAAGCCCACACCCGCTAAAGAAGTGTTGAAAACATCCAAACCCTAAACCTTCTCACCAAAGACTAAAGTGCTAAGGTGTGTAAACTTTCACTCACCAAGAAGATAGAAAAACAATCTCATACTGATACTCTTCCTCATCCATGACCAAGCTCCTCCCTCAACCGTGCCACCCCGTGGCACCTAGCATTTCCTAAGCGAATCAAGTTTGAGCAATCCTCAAAGTTCCCAACCGAAAAAGCTTTAGTGAACATATCCGCCGTGTTATCCTTTGTTCACACTTTTCGAAGATATACTTGTTTATCTTCATCAATGGCTACTAAAAATGACTCTCTCACTTCAATATGCTTAGTCCGTGAGCTAAACGCCAAATTCTCTACCAAGTGTATAGCACTCTGGCTATCACATCGAACATCGATCCTATCATGCTCGAATCCCAAATCACACAACAATCACCTCAAATAAAGTGCCTCCTTTTCCACCTCCACCGTGGCTATCAACTCTGCCTCCGTAGTGGATAAAACAACTACGGTCTGCAATCTCGATCTCCAACTTATGGCCATACCACTAAGTATAAAGACATACTTGAAAGTTGATTTTCTCCGATCCTTATCATCGGTGTAGTCTGAATCACAATAACCAACCACCTTACAATTCATTCCCTTACTACTGCCAAAAACAAGACCATGAGATGATGTACCTCTAAGGTATCTCAATATAAGCTTCACGGTTTTCCAATTCGATTTCCCCAAATTAGCCATATACCGACTAACCATTCTGATGGCATTTGCAATATACAGTCTCGTACACATCATGGCATATATTAAACTTCCAACCGCACTAGCATATGGCACCTTTGCTATATAAGCCTTGTCTTTCTCCAAGATAGGTGATCCCTTACTCGAAAGCTTCAAATGCAAAGGTAAAGGTGTATTTGATGCCTTTGCATTCTCCATGCTAAACCGGTAAAGCACTATCTCAATGTACTCCTTTTGAGTCAATTTTAACTCAAAATGCTTTCGATCTCTTTCAATTTCCATGCCTAATATCCTCTTTGCTTCTCTAAGATCCTTCATTTTGAATTCCAAATTCAAACACAATTTTAACTTGTTTATTTCACTCTTATCCTTTGAAGCAAGGGGCATGTCGTCCACATACAAGAGTAAATACACCCAACAATCATTTTCCAACCTCTTGAAATATACACAAGCATCCTTAATGCCCCCATCAAAACCATTTTCAAGCATAAAATGATCAAATCTCTTGTACCATGGTCTAGGTGATTGCTTTAAACTACATAGTGATTTTTTTAACTTGCAAACCAAATTTGGCTTACCATCTACAACAAAACCTTCTGGTTGCTCCATGTAGATATCTTCATCCAAGTTACCATGCAAGAAGGCAGTTTTCACATCAAATTGCTCCAACTCCAAGTTGTGAATAATAACTATAGAAAATAATATCCGGATTTAAGTATGGCACACAACTAGTACAAATATCTCCGACCATCCTTCATCTTGTATATCTATTTGCACCCTCTAACACGGTTTCCTTTAGGAAGTGGAACCAAATTCCAAGTTTAATTCTTCATCAACGATTGCATCTCTTCCACCATGGCACAAATCCATTTTGATCTATCACTTAACTTCATGATGTCATCAAAGTCCATCGGCTCATCTTGGACTACATGAAGAGCATAGTCCAAATTATCATAAAAGCTAAGATAGTTCCATCACAATATCTGTCGGGATGCCTTATAGCATGTCGACCCACCGAGTAGCAATACAATCACCCAAACTCTTTTTGGCTCCACCTTGAACCGAAACCTCTCTAGAATCATGTACATCACTAACACTACTAGAGGCATCCTATGGATCATGTGATGTTAAATCAACCGCATCCTCCTCACAAACATCTCCAACTACTCTACTCCTTGGACAAAAGATGAGAATAACTTCCTTCTTCTTTGATTCACCATAAACCAAATCTGGAACATTCGATGAGCTCTTATTCTTTGTGAACAAAGCCGACTCATCAGAAGTAAAATGACAAGAATTCATAACCTTCTACGTTTCGAGATTCCAAATCTGATAGCCTTTTACACCGTCTGTATAACCAAGCAATACCCCTTTGAAAGCTCTAGGCTCAAGCTTGTCATTTCCCGGACCATGCACATAAACCGAACTACTAAATACACGAAGATAACTCAAGTCAATGTTCTTTCCCTTCCACACTTACTTTGGAATTTTCTTCCAATAGCCGAGCATGGAATTTGATTTGAAAATATGCATCGCGGTTGACAAAGCTTCGGTCCAAAATCCCTTAGACAAACCCAATGTCAGTCTCAAGTATAGATCTTTCTTAATAGAGTATGGTTCATCTTCTCTACAACATCATTCGATTGTGGATCTCTCGGTGTAGTAAAATGCCTCTGAATACCATAATGCTTGCAAAACACCAAGAACTCTCCGAAAACATACTCTCTGCCATTATTGGACCTTGGAATCTTCAAAGACTTGTCACTCTCATTTTCAACAAGAGCTTTCCATGCTTTGAACTTTGCAAATGCTTATGACTTGGCTTTCATTACATATACCCATACTTTTCGAGAAAAATCATCAATGAAAGAAATATAATACCTTTCACCTTCCAAAGAAGCTACCTGTGCCATTCTCGAAACATCCGTGTGAACATACTCAAGAACACTTCTCAAATCATGTTTTCCTTCACTGAATGAAACCATTGTTTGCTTCCCTATGACACATTCCTCGCAAAATTCTAACTTTCTGAAACTCTCTCCATCGATCATCTCCCTCTTCCGAAGAATATCCAAACCCCTATCCATGGCATGAATAACCTCAAATTCCACAACCTAGTCGCATCTAAGCCACGAGAACTATCAACTCCCACACAAGTTTCACCTTCAATAATAACACCTTGAAGCAAATAAACACCATGAGTCCTAGCACCCTTCATCACCACAAGCGCACCCTTTGAAACCGCAACAAATCACTCTCAATGGTGATCTTAAAACCTAAAGAATCCAGCTACCCCAAAGAGACAAGTGACTTTTGAAGTTCCGGAACATAGTGCACATTAGTGAGAGTACGAACCACTCCGTTAAACATTTGAATTTTCATGGAATCAATACCCTTTACTTATATGTAGCACTATATCCCATAACAATTGAATTCCCTCTTTGTCGACATAAGAAGAAAAATAATTCATGTTTGGCATCATATGATAAGACATCCCCGAATCGAGCATCCAATCGCTACCCGAAGCATTCGATGTACCGCTGTCAATACATCAACGTCTTCCTCACCAACACCACTCTCCACCGCAACTGATGAAGACGCTACTTCCTTCTTTTCCTTCTCCTTATTCGGACTCTCATTCTTTCGATGACCGGGCTTCTTAAAAATATAGCACTTGCCCTTTCTTTCCTTCGACTTTCCTCTCTAACCGGGGTTCTTAATTTAGAACACCCATGGTTCTCCTTTTCGCATATCTCTCCTCTACAAATAAACCATGACCACTAATAGCACCACTAATTCCATACCCCAACTCCTTTGTTTGATACCGCAACTTCTCGCTAAGAAGACCCATTTTGACATCATCTAGAGTCAAAGTATCCCAGCTATAGATCAAACTATTTGAGAAACCCATATAACGGTCCGGTATCGAACACAACAATATCATCGCCTTTTATTCTTCCTTAATCTTCAAATATATCGCCTTCATCTCATTAGCAAATTATCAAAGATATTCAAGTGCGCTTTTAGCGAAGTACCCTCCTTTATCTTATAGGTGAAGAACATTCGCAACAAGATCAAACGATTAGTTAGTGATTTCTTCATATACAACTCCTCCAACTTGTCCCAAATACTGTAACGACCCGAAATTTTCAAACCCGAAAATTTCAGATAGTTATGAAGAAGAAGAAGAACAGAAACATCAACAACTCACATTTCGCAGCGGATAAAATATAATAATAAATAATTACAGTTCACAAAAGAATACTATGTCTGTCGATTACATTTAATATTTATTATAGTTTTCAAATCAATTAATATATCCAGATATTTGAATTATTAGAATTTTATTCGTTCGACTTATCAAAAATTACTATTTCGTTAATAAAATCAGTTAATTCCCCCATTAACAGACATTCAAAAATCCGGGTTATCACATTCCTCCCCCTTTGAATCTTTTCGTCCTCGAAAAGGAACGGAGCCAGAATTATTAAAATACTTAAAATCAGATAAATTTCTTTGATCGTTATTTTTTTTAAATCACTTTAAAAATCTATATAATATTACTAAAATAGTTTTTATAAGAATACTTTTATAACTCGATGTTTCGACAAGTCCATCCTTGTTCTCACAGAAATTCGGTCATACGTTGATCAGGCGTAGGACTGAAAATCTATAAGTACTTGGTAAACTCGTTTCCAACATCCATTGAAAATACTTTAGAAAATAATTTTATTGAAAATATAGAAAACAGTTTCGAAAATAGAGGAAATATCTTTGGTGAGAATGCTCTGGAAATCATCACCCCCATCCATGGTCAAGTTACATCCTGGGTTACGTTGCCGTCGCAGCAAAAGTCCATGTAACTGATTACACCATGAAACCCACAACAGATCGCAGTTACAATTCAAGGTTACGTTGCCGTCACAGCAAAAGTCCATGTAACTGTAGGCTCTCTATGGCCTCTCGATTTCCGCTGTCAAATGATACTTCTCCACTCCTACATAGGTCGCAGTCTACCGATGTAAAATCAAACATAGACTGTTGGCTCTCAGCGGCACACACAACTTTCGCTATGTCACCATAGTGTCGCAGTCTACCGATATAAAATCAAACGTACACTATTGGCTCTTAGCGGCACATACGACTTTCGCTATGGTCTGCAGTAGATCGCAGTGACATTGAGTTACACTGTCGTCATAGCATAACCCAAATGCCTCTGTAGGCACCAGCCCCTCGACTTTCGCTACACAATAATCCTCAGGAACTAGTTTTGTCCGGACTCCTCACAAGATCAACTTTAGAACCTCCCCCTTAGAGGCTCAAGGCAGTGCCACCCTGTGGCACTCCTGAGAAGTTCATTTCAAGGGAGCGCCTTTTTCCCCAGAGCCAAATCTCAAAACGCTTTATACTATACACATATAGTATTTTCCAAATCATACACCTAGTATGAATTCCATATAAATGCCTTTACACAAAATCGATTCTCGAAATCGATAATTCTCAAAGTAGGCTTTTCCAAATTCCAACATTGATTTTACCCAAAAATCAAAAGCCTTTCCAAATTCAAAGGTTCCCAAAACCTTTCCTCATAATCATTTTCACGAAATCCTTTATATATATACATATATATAATAATCTTATAAAATCTTCGAATCAATTTATACTTGTATAAATTTACTTTTATACTTCAAATACTTTCAAAAACCCTTTTCTTCTAGCAAAAGATTCAACAAGGGGAGTTTTATTATATATATAACAAAGATACGTAACTTTGTTTATTCAAAATCAAATATTCAAATTTGATTATTCTATAAAGTCACTTGCCAAATTACTTGCTTCCATAAAGTAAATTTTTACCATAGAAGTATCCAATTTCCACTTTACTTCATCATATATTTCACAAATATACTTTCAATTTCAAAATTCATTTACAGTTCTTATCCATAAATTTTCAATATCAACTTTATTCAAACCCATACGATGTACCCATACCATCGGTACGCAATATCAATCAGATCGCTCACTCGATCACACAGTTTCACTTCCGAACTAGTATTGTCCACCCGACTTCCTAGTGCGGACTCAGATCTGGTTTCTTGATCAGAAACCGTCATTCTCCATATATAGTCACAACTATGATAGAGAATATCCAGAATCAATCAAAATCCATATCCAGGTTCGTCGATGAAAATCGAGTGAAAATCCCAACTTGGATCGATAATACTATCTCGAAATTCTGTGCTCGAATCTAGATCAAACCACTATGCGAATAAAATAATATACGTACATCCTACGTATTTATCTTCCAAATCAATTCCCTTTCTATTCACCCTCATTTTGATTTTATTCACTTATTCACATTTGCTTCAATCCTCTCTTGGATTATCATTTAATCCTTATCTCAATTGGTTATTTAATCAATAACAGTTTGAACTCCACTAGTTTACATTTAGAAAATAGCTTGAAAAAAATTTAAAGTAGATAAGTAGTTGAAAAATAATAATTAGTTTGTAAAATAGCTGTGAAATAGTTAAGTACTTGTAAAAGAGTTGAAAAATAGTAAAATAATTGCAAAGTAGTTGTAAAATAGTATCTAGTTATAAAGTAGTTGGAAAGATAATAATTAGTTTATAAAATAGTAAAATAGTTTCAAAAGTTGTTGTTAAATAAATATAAGATAGTTTTGAAATTTAGGAAAATAGATTTAAAACAGTTCATATCAAAATGATTTATTTAAAAATAGTCCAGAGCCAAACTGTTCAATTCCCCTACAACTCAATTTGAATTTCCGCTTCCACTTAAATTGACTCAGTTCCAATTTAAATAACTTCAATTTCCATTGAAATTTATTTAACCCCAATTCAAATTAACCTCAATTTCTATGAGGTATTCCTAATTTCCAATTGAGCTCATTAAATCTTCGATTTTATTTCAGATTAATCCAATTCAAAATTTCCACTTGAATTTTAAACTTATCCATCTTAAAATCACAATTCCCATTAATTCAAATCAATTCAGTTTGAACTAATTCAATTTAAAGCTAAATTTTAAACCATCTCGAATTTTATAAATTCAAGCTAAATTCTTAAATGTTGATTTAATCCCTTAAATCAAAATAACCTTTATTATTATTAAATCTTTTTTTTTAAACTCAATAATCCAATCTTTAAACTATTACTTCTAAGTCCAGTTCTCAAAATTCCATTTTAAATTATCTTTACTTAACTTATTTCAAATTCTAAATAAGAGTTCAAAACAATTTTATCTTAAAAATTCAATTTATCACCAAATTTTATCTTCCAGTCTTGGAATAGGTTCTTACACACTTTTGATTTACAAATTCAATTATTCAAATTTTCAGTTCAACGTAATTTCATATCATTAATTTCCAATTATCGTTTAATTTCCCTTTTTATCTCAATAATGGATATAATACCACACTCCATTTCTCATTTTAAACAAATCCAATTCTCAATTTAAAGATTGTTAATAACAATAGGGTGCTATCATCCAATTTATTTTAAACATCCATCCATTTCCAATTTCCACATCTCAAACCCATTTGAGATCACACATACCCCTAATTCAAATTACATTTAACTTCCCAAGTTAAATTCAATTCACTTAATCCAACCAACTTTACCAAAATGGAATTTCCATTATCCAATTTTAAACTTTACATTAATAATCTTCCCACTTAAAGGTTCAAAAACTTATTACTTTGGGTTTAACATCACATTCCAAGGAAAATTCAAAACTCAACCTTAGAGTTTTATTCCCAAATATACCTATTTATCTCCTTAACACACCAAGTTATCCTTAAGTTTTCAACCACATTTGGTTTTTAATTCAAAACAAATTCCTTTAAATTTCCAAACAACACTTGTTTAAAATAGAACCCTTTCATTCAAATACATTAAATAACATTATTTATTATTTCTTTATTATTTTAAAACAAACTTTCGAATTCTGGACCAAGATTTAAGACTTCACAATTTAGATTCACTTCAGTTCCAGTTTATAAGTCATAATTTCTAAAACATTTCATTTTGCTTACTCATTAATACACATCTTACGAGTCATTTATGATAATAACCAACATTATCATATTTGAAAAGTAATTCATTATTATCTTATTCTGACACTTTTCCCAAATTCAAGATTTAATCTTAGTTTGAATCCCTTTCAAACCTATTTTTACCTTCAATTGGGTTATATTTCTATTACCACTTAATTTAATTTCGATAATTGAACAGCCAATTTCCTTAATATTTATTAGAAAGAAATATTGCTTTATATATATATCAAAATATATCCTTATATAAAATCATTTAAAATCTTTATATAAGAAAATAACAAGTACGCTCTCTCATATATATACACTCAACTCATCCTAGGGTAATATTAACCCTATCTCTGATGAGTAAACCCACTAGAGCCAAGGTTTTTGCTTAACCTGGCTCTGATACCAACTGTAACGACCCGAAAATTTCAAACCCGAAAATTTCAGATAGTTATGAAGAAGAAGAAGAGATAGAAGAAGAAGAACAGAAACATCAACAACTCACATTTCGCAGCGGATAAAATATAATAATAAATAATAATAGTTTACAAAAGAATACTATGTTTGTCGATTACATTTAATATTTATTATAGTTTTCAAATCAATTAATATATCCAGATATTTGAATTATTAGAATTTTATTCGTTCGACTTATCAAAAATTACTATTTCTTTAATAAAATCAGTTAATTCCCCAATTAACAGACATTCAAAAATCCGGGTTATCACACCCGCGTCAGACCGAGTATTACAGATTTTCAAGTATGGACGTTCTGGAGCTCAAGAGGAGTACTGGATGGCAGGACGTATGGAGTGTTTCCGCTGTGACTATTATTTCTGATTATTTGAGACCTATTTGATTTATATGTGACCATTGTTGTGTATTGGAATATAACTCTGATGTAAATAAATGTAAATTGACAGATACAGTATTCTTTTGTAAACTGTTATTGTTTGATATTATATTTTGATCCGCTGCGAATGTGAGCATCTGTGTTATGTTTCCTGTTTCTTTTCTTCTATCTCTTTCTTCTTTTTCATAACTATCTGGAATTTTCGGAATCGAAAATTCTGGGCCGTTACAGTTACAAAATTATTACTTGAATTTAAATAGTGATGTTCCTCACCTGTCAACAGTTTGAACAGAGAGCAATTTCCTGGATTAGAAAAGCTAACAGCCCTTCTTTAATCTTCTTGCTTGTTTAAGTTGACTTGCTGAATTGTTTAGTTGTTGTTTTTGAGTTTGTGAAATACTTCAGATTTTCTCAACTTGGACGAACTAAATGGAGTGAGAACAATGATTTATATAAACAAATATGCAGGCTTTGTATTACTGGTACACAAATGGTCAGCGATTTTCTTTTCTATTGTTTTGACTAGCCTGATATTTCTCTTAACTTTGATGGCTGAGAGGATATATTGTGGCTAGCATTAATTAAGTTGTCTTCTTTTGCAAGCTAACCCATATATATTTTCCTATGGTGGTTGATATAATCAATATTGTGGCTAGCATTAATTGCTTGTCTATGAACTACTGTTTGATTCTTTCAGTTTGAAAAAAAATAATGATCAAAGAAATTTATTTGATTTTAAGTATTTTAATAATTCTGGCTCCGTTCCTTTTCGAGGACGAAAAGATTCAAAGGGGGGAGGAATGTGATAACCCATATTTTTGAATGTCTGTTAATTGGGGAATTAACTGATTTTCTTAATGAAATAGTAATTTTTGATAAGTCGAACGAATAAAATTCTAATAATTCAAATATCTGGATATATTAATTGATTTGAAAACTATAATAAATATTAAATGTAATCGACGGACATAGTATTCTTTTGTAAACTGTTATTATTTATTATTATATTTTATCCACTGTGAAATGTGAGTTGTTGATGTTTCTGTTCTTCTTCTTTTATCTCTTCTTCTTCTTCATAACTATCTGAAATTTTCGGGTTTGAAAATTTCGGGTCGTTACAAATACCCTTAGCAGTTGTCTCACCACTTATTTTGAAGATAACATTCTCTCCCATTGTAAGTTGAAGTGTAGTGAATGCCCAACCTTCTATTCTAATCTTTCAACATCTGAGATGTCCGCCGACAACAAATGTGTATCAAACACTACCCAATATGCTTGATTTGGCCTTAGAACTGCTTTCATCTTTCATTGCCACTTTTCAAAATCATTATCATCATTCCACTTGTCACTCACCAATTATGACACCTAAGAAACATATGATCCACAAACATATGGTGCTACACCACTTGGACTAACCACTAAGGGACTGCTAGAGTTATTATTCGATTCTGGCATTTCTACAACCACCTACCAACACCAAAGCTCTGATACCAAATGTCATGGGAATTCCAACTCGAGACCACTCAAATCAAAACCCCAAAGCATAGTGGAAAAACAAGATCGTGGTATATAGCACAAAAACAACCAACTGATATCTCTAACCAAACTCAACCAATCCAAAACTGATCACAATCACCAAACAAGCAATATAATATAAAAGTAATAACGAAGAATAAATCACACACCAATTTATAGTGGTTCCACTAACGTCATGTTAGTGTACATCCACTTTAGAGAGAGCTTTTATTAATTCCAATGAGAAGAGTACAAGAGATAGATTACAATGATCAATATTCAATAATAGAACAGATATGTAGAGAAAAGAATTGAAGAAAACTAGGTTTTGATAAGCCTTGTTTAATGGAGGATAAAACCCTTAATATCTTGGATTAATCATATTTTGAAACCATAAAATAGCTTATATATAAGAGTAGAAAATCTAGGCAATATTCCATAATTTCCCCTTCGAATATCACAAATAATCACACCAGGCCTAGGATATTATGACAAAAGTATGTCATAAGTTTCAGGAAAGCATTCCCTGAAACCACAGACGTCTATCCCAAAGTGGCAGATGTTTGTACCAAAGTGACAGACATCTGTCCCAAGCCTCGGATTCCAAACTCTGCTATCACAGACGTCTGTTACTTTATAATAGACGTCTGTCGCTTGATGCTAGCCACAACACTCCACCTTCATTTCCATATCTTCCTCCTCCGAGCTCCGATTTGCGAACCGTCTTCTCCATCATCAAGCCACTTTCAACCATTTCAATTTCTCCATATAGTGTCACCAAAATTCAACACATACAATAGGAATATGTAATATGTTCGCTGCAAGGTCAATACAAGGCAGAACATGAAAGTGCACTTCAGGCAGATGCAAAGGTAAATGCACAAGTTCAGGCAACATGAATCCGCACAAGCATACAAGCCAGACCAAGAAAATACATACAAAGACAAACACATGCATATATCAAAACAAGGTCAAAATGACAAGCGAAACAAACAGCACACAAAAAAGGATATCAGCACATAGGCCACTGTGGTGAACATAAGAGTTCCTCAAGTGCATACAAGACCAACATAAAGCAGTATATAAAGCAATGCACAATGTCAAGCAACAATGTCACACAGAATTGTCATGAACCAAAAAATATGCAGATGAAACAGACTTTAAGTTCAAACTCATTTCATCAGAAAATATGCACGAACAATTTCAAAATCCGACATAGAAATTAATACAGTTGAAGGAGTTTGAAATAGCAAAAAAAAATATTTCCAACTTGAACAATTCAAGCCGAAGTCAACATATATATCAAAGATGAACAAGTCAATGATCTCATAAACACAGACTAAATGAATTATCGAAAAATCAACAGTCAAGATGAAAAGCATCAATCGAAGATGAAAAATTCAAAACCAAGAATCATGAAATACATAGGAGGACTTCTTTAAAATCTTCCCCTATATAAACCAAATAATTATTGTCAATTTTTCAACAAGTCGAGAAGGAAAAAATATTGAAATAAAATCAGAAAATCAAATTCTTACCCATTTATCAACCGTAAAGGTTCTCGACCAAGGAAGCAGGCACACTCATCAATGACTAGACAATCGAAGGTAGCAACTACGGAGGAGTAAATGCAAGATTAAAGCGATGAATTTTTGAAGTTGGCGGATTCCAGATTCAAAATGGAAAACCCTAAAGGAGATAATGAAGAGAAGAAAATGATCGAGCTTGTTTAATAAATTTGGGGATGTTTTAATTTAGGCCGAATTTTCATATTGTTTAGGGTTATTTTTTAATTATTGTATTTTACCTTCTAAATTTAAAACTCTTGTTTTTAACTAGGATTGAACTACGATATGTAGTTTGGGAAATTCTCAACCCGGGAATAGAGTTGAGGCAGGATTTGTATGCTAAGGGTCAGAGCAATCAGATTAGCGATAGTTGCAAGTTACAGGGTCTGCAAGCGTCGATTATTTAATCTTAGTAGAAATCTTGGAAGCATCAGTAGACAGATATTTCCAAAGCTGGGTAAATTTTTGTGATTTTTTTATTTATGCATTTACTTATTTATTATCTTTGCTGTGAGAATTTATTATAAACCCTGTTCATCCCGCCAATTTAGGGTTATTTCGATCTTATAGCATAGACCTGAAGCCATCATTCTTGATCACAACGCCCTTCCTAGAAACACAAAATTTCCTATAAATCAACCTAGAGATATGGCTAGACTGAATATTAAACTAGATTCCCTATATTCACTAGTGAAGATAAAGTGATATACCGGCTGAGATAGGTAGAACAAATTTTTAAATATCATGATACCGATGCTCAAGAATGGGTACACATATGTTCTTTTGATTTAAAAAAAGAAGCCTTGCAATGGTTGTACTAGTTCTTCCATAATGTTCTTGACTATGACCAATGAACTACCTTCTCTAATGCAATTAAGGTACGTTTTAATCCTACTGAATTAGAAAGGCTTTATGACACCTTCTCATCACTCAAACAAACCACCTCAGTCACGCCTTATGCTAATCAGTTTGAGCAGTTTGAAGGTATGATTGATAACATTACTCATACTCATCTTTTACAAAAATTATTAGGAGGTTTGAGGAAAGAAATTAAGTATGATGTTATCATTGCAATACCCTTTAATTCCGATGAGGCTTTAACTTTAGCCAAAACTTTTGAATCAAAATAGCTTTCCGCAAATAAGAATAGTAGGTAGAATTACTTTAAAGATACTTCTTCTACTTTAAGAAAATTTTCTACCAACAACCAAAATACTTTTTCCATATATTTTAATACTAATACTTCCTCTAATGTAATTTCTAGAACTAAAAGCTTGACACTGTAGGAAATGCTAAAGAAAAGGAAGAAAAAACTTATGTTTTGGTTGTAATGAAAAGTATCACTCTAGCCATAAATGCAAAACTAAACAAGTCTATATACTTGAAGATATTATTGACTTAGATACTTTAACGAACAAAGATGATACTTGTGGTGATGAATTAGAAATTCCTAACCCATATTTATTTCAAGAATCAGAAAACACACTTTTATCAATCTCTATCAATGCACTGTTTGGTACCCCAACTTTGCATAAAATAAAAATAAAGGGAAATATCGATAATAAATATGTATATTTTTAATTGATTTCGGTTCTACACATAGTTTTGTTGATAATTCTCTAGCATAAAAATTAAATTTGAAAAGAAATCAAGCAAGAAAATGCGAGGTACAAGTTAACAATGGAGAAAAATTGGAAAGAAATGAAATATGTTCTCAAATTCTACTCAAATGTTAAGGTTGCAAAATGTTAGAACCTCTACCCTATGGTTTCAATAACAACAACTATACAATAGATATATTATATATCTCATTAATTTATAGGTATACACTATAAGAGATTGCTATGCGCAAAGGTATTGCGACTCGAAGACAAACAAAGATTTATGGACCACAATAAGGTAATACTAATATGTTAATAGTCTTAGATAAACAATGTAAGATCTCCTTGAGTACGCATACACACACAAATTCAGAAATATAAATATTTTCATTAGAACAAGCCTTTTTCTGAAATTGCCAACAGCAGACATCTATGGAAAACCAACAGACGTTTGTGATAAGGCTCGGGATTTTTATTTCTAAAGCCACAGACGTCTGTGGAATACCAACAATCATCTGTCACAAGGCTCAGTATTATTATTCCCAAACCACAGACGTTTGTGGATTTCCAACAGACATCTGTTATTTGGGTAACTGCAAAATTATAAATGGATGCTTCTATTCATATTGAAAGAACTCCTCTCTTCCTCAAAAGTTGCAGCCATTAGATTAAAGAGGTTTTATCTAGCAGTAACAACTTTTCATTTACATCTCGTTGATTCTATAAATAAATCAAAGATTAAGATTATAAAAAAAATTAATTATCTCTTGATTTCTACTACTTTCTATCTTCATATTTGTGCACTCTTTGCTTACATATCCTCAATTAATCATAACTAAAATATTATTTTGGTTAGATCACTTCCTACAATTCAAATATTCACTTCCATATACTCAAAGGAGATTATAGGAAGAATTGTACTATCAGTCAATATCCGTGTTATTTGGAATACAAGATTGTCGAAGAAATACTTGTGTATTAGCCTATTCCTCCGGACGAACTTAGGGTTATTAGTTAAAGGAACTACCAAAGGGGAGCTTTGGGACTAGACGTAAGGTGGGAGGTACGAACCAGTATGAAAACTCCAGTGTGCTCACTTTTATTATCTATCTTATTCATACTTCGTTAATTTACTCTACTTAGTATAATTATTAGTATATACTCTCACATTAGTATATAAGTTGCAGTATACAAGATCCTTTAGATTTTTATTTGGTATTAGAGTAAGGGTATTTCAATTTACAGTAACACGCAATTGAAAACTTTTAATATGGAAAGTACATTTCAAGAAAGTCAATCAACTGCTCGTCCCTCACTATTTACTAGTTCTAATTATGCTTATTGGTCAACACACATGCGAAATTTTATGGAAGCCAATGGTTTCGAAATTTGGAAATGATGCAGCCCAGAGACGTGAAGTCATAAGTCGTGTACGACCTAATTTGTTGTTGAGTCAAGTACGACTTATCAAGGAGGCTAATGGGCTAAAACTTTGTGAAGAGTCGGGGAAACATGAAGCCTTAGGTCGTGGACGACCTAACAGGGTTGAGGAGAATGAGCTAAAACGGAAGAATAGGTCGCTGGAACGACCTAACAGGCTACTATGACCTAACGAATTGAAGAACAGGGTGATACGACCTAACGAGTCACGACCTATGTTAGGTCGCAGGAAAAAGGAACGAACTAAGTTAGGTCGCTGGAAGATATGGAGAGATAGGCCGCTCATTATAAGTCGCGAGGCCATAAGTCATGAAAACTTAGGTCGTGAAGACTTAGGTCGTGAGACCTTAGGTCGTGAGATCTTAGGTCGTGAAGACTTAGGTCGTGAAGTTTTCTGAAGCCGCTTCTTTTAGGTCGCGGAAAGGGATGCCGTCCATTCTTAGGTCGCTCGCCCCAGATGCCGTTCATTTTAGGTCGTTTACTTTTAAGTCGTCTGTCTAAGTCGCCTATTTTAGGCCATGGCCGATTTATGTGTTGTAAATATAGGGTGTCATGTGTTGTAATGTGCTATGTACTGTATTTCTGTGTTGTTCTTTAGGTCGCAGGCGACCTTAGTTAGGTCGTAAGTCGTGTGTTTTAGGTCGTGGCCGACCTAAGTGTTGTACATAATCTATGGCGTGTGTTGTAACTTCTATAAATAGGCCGGTGGTGCCATTTGTAATAGTTTAGTTGATTTTGAATAAAATTTGTGTTTTGTTAGCTTTGTGCTTTCAATTTAAATTGGTAGTTGAGTGTAATCTCCTATCTCCTCTTTCGGTATTCAAGTGCACTTGAATCAACAATCGTAGAAGCCGATTCACGGAATCTAGTGCGCTAGATCAACGTGTGAAGAATCGTAGATCTTTAAACACGGTATAGTGCGTTATCAACGTGTTTGAGATAAGCTAGAATTCGGTATCTTTGGATCAATGAATTTGGGCATTTCGGTATCTTTCACTCCATCGATCGCTACTCTTCATCGTTTCGTACATTTTCAGAATATCCGCTGCGTCAGGAAAACTACTCAAACTAGATATGAAGATCCTACCACGAACATAAGCACTTGGACTGATGCATAAAAAAGCTATGAATGTTTTATTTTGTTCATTTGACAAAAATGAATTTTCACAAGTTCTGCTTTGTACTATTGCATATGATTTATGATTCACTTTGCAAATTACTCACGAAGGCACAAAAAACGTCAAGCAAAAAAAATCTTAATTTTACAAAATCAATTTTCATCATTTAAAATGAAAACAAATAAATCTATTAGTGACATGTATTCTAGATTTCAAACTATACAACACGATCTCATAGCACTAGGGGTCAAATTCATTAACTTTAATTTAGTTGCGCGAATCTTAAAATCTTTGACTGTCGCATGGGAAAGAAAGTTTTTAGCCATAGAAGAAGCTAATGATCTCTCTCAACTCAAAGTCGAAGAACTTAAAGAAAATCTGATATCATATGAAGCTAAATTGCAGGCAAGAAAGGAGCAAAATCATAAAGAGAAGAATATTTCTTTTCAAGCAAATAATGACAATTCCAACTTGGATGAAGAAGAAATTGTATTCATTGCTAAGAACTACAAAAAATTCAGAAAATTTAAAAGGATGACAAAATTTCAAAATAATGGCAATTCAAATTCATCAAATCAAACATCAATCAAATGTTACGAATGGGAAAAACTAGGCTATATGAAGAAAGATTGTCCATAATTCAATAATACAAAAATAAAAACAAATTCAAGAAATTCAAAAAGAAGCGAAGAGCTTTTCAAGTAACTTCTGGTTCATCTTGTTCCTCTGACAGTGATAGCGAAAGCGACGTAGAACAAGCTATTGTATGTTTTATGGCCAATACTAATGAGGTACATCCTGAATTAAAATATGATGAAATTTTTGAAATTAGTATATAATTAGACGATAAATATAGGGAATCCAAGAAACTAAATAAAGAATATATAGGAAAGATAAACAAAGCAGTGATAGAAATTGGTTTATTAAAAGATGAAAAACAATTTCAGAAGAAGAACTAGAAATAGCTCAAAAAGAATACAAAACGTTATCCTCTCAAAATGCTACTCTATTGCATGATTTAGAAAATAGTAGATTTGAAAATACCAAACTTAAAAAAGAAAAACTAGAATTTAAGGCAAGTGTAGATTCTAGTAATATTGAAATTTGTCATCTTAAGAATAAGTTGGATAAAATAATTAATAATGTATCAAAATTTAATAACAAAACTTAGAAAATTTAATCAAAATATCAAGACCGTAAGGAAATTGAAATGTGTTAGGATTTAAAGCTAAGCAAAACCATAGAAACTATAGTACACTATATACTAAATTCAAGAAACCTATTCAAAAATTAAGATTTATGCTTTTGAAACAAGTAGTGTCAAAATATGGATCCATAAATCAAATAACAAATTTATTAGGCAAAAACATATAGATGAATACTTGAAAAATATTATTTATAATAAAAATTATGTTTTTAAAGGTCTCAAACCCGCTTAGAGATGGCTACCTTCACCCACTAACACATAGGACCCTAACAAGAAGAAGTGGGTACCAATTAACTCTTTACTATTTTGTAGGTACTCAAAAATAAAATTAAAGGTAAAAAGAATTGGATACTCGATAGTGGATGCTCTAAGCATATGACAGGAAATGAACACATGTTATCAAATATAACATATATCACTGGTGGCACTGTGACATTTGGAGATAACTCAAAAGGATTTGTCATCGGTATTGGAGATGTTATTAATGATAGTATATCCACTTCTCCTCTTGTTACTAATGTTTTGTTAGTACAAAATCTTAAAAATAACTTGCTAAGTATAAATCAATTATGTGATAAAGGATTTAAAATTGATTTCGAAAAACAAAATGCAGTATATTTGATTAAAATAAAAATTAATTTTTGAAGGATTTAGAAAGCAAAATATTTATGTTTTAAATATGAATGTTAAAAATAATAGTGATTTATGCCTAACCACCAATCATAATGATCCATGGCTATGGCAGAAACGCTTTTGTCGCATAAATTATAAATATATAAATAGATTAGTAAAGAATGATTCAGTAAGAGGATTACCCAAAATAAATTGTATAATTAAAAATCTATGTGATGCTTGTCAAGTTAGAAATTTAAATAAAAGCTCTTTTAAGAAAGAAATTACTACCAAACAACTGCTTGAATTACTTCATCTAGATTTATTTGGCCCAACCCAAGTAAGATCAATAAATCATTATAAATATGTATTTGTTATCATCGATGATTTTTCACGATACACTTGGACACATTTTTAAAACATAAAAGTGATAAATTTGACATATTTAAAATTTTCGCTAAGAGAATTAAAAATTTAAGGAACTTAAAAATTAGAAGTATAAGAAGCGATCATGATTGTGAATTTGAAAATATATATTTGAAAATTTTTGCAATAAAAAGGGAAATTAGTCATAATTTTTCTTTTTCCCAAACACCACAACAAAATGGCGTAGTAGAAAGGAAAAATCAAACACTATAAGAATGTGCACGAACACTACTTAGTAGTAGTAGTTTATCAAGAAATTTCTGAACCGAAGCTGTTGCTATCACTTACTATATATCTAATCGTATAACAATTCGACCTATGACTAAGAATAAGTGTTACGAAATGTTTTTTGGAAATAAACCTAAAGTATCATATGTTCGAATTTTTGATCCTAAACACTTTATTTTGAATACTAAAGATAATCTTGGAAAATTAGATCCAAAAGCTGATGAAGCAATTTTTGTTGGATATTCGGATCATAGCAAAGCATATAAAATCTTTAATAAATGAATTGAGATTATTGAAGAAAGTCTTCATGTCTCTTTTGAAGAAAATTTTCAAGATACCAAAAATGACGATGATGACGATATAGATAATAACAATAGTATTAATAATACTTCTATAACTGAAAATAATAATACCATAAATAATAATAATAATATTTTACGATCACCACCTCGAATCTTAAAAGATCATCTGATTAATAATATAATTGGTGATTTAAAAACAAGAGTTTCAACAAGAAATCAATTAAACCAAATAAGCCATGTTGCATTTATATCTAATTTTGAACCTAAAAATTGTAAAGAAGCATCGAAAGATGATTTTTGGATTATCGCAATGCAAGAAGAACTTAATCAATTTGAAAGAAATGATGTATAAGAACTTGTACCAAGACCAAAAGATCAATCCGTAATAGGAACAAAATTAGTTTTTAAAAAGAAAGCGGATAAAAAATCGAAATATTGTTCGTAATAAAGCAAGATTAGTTGCTTAAGGATACAACCAAGGAGAAGGAATTGACTATGAAGAAACATTCGCTTCTATAGCATGTCTTTAAGCTATACGAACATTGCTTGCATTTTCATGTCATCATAATTTTAAATTATTTCAAATGGGTTTTAAGAGTGCATTTTAAAATGGTTTCATAAAAGAAAAAAATTTATGTTGAACAACCATCCTTATTTATTCATGAGAAATATCCAGACAATGTTTTCAAAATTAAAAAGGTATTATACAGCTTAAAACAAACACCCCGTGCTTGGTATGAGAGACTAAAAACATCATCAAATGGTTAAAATAATTCTACGATACTTAACCCACAACAAAGATTACGGACTTTTCTATTCTTAAGGTAGCTCTTTCGAACTCGTATCATATAGTGATGTTGATTTTGATGGTTGCAAGATAGATAGAAAACATACGAGTGGCACATGTCATTTCATTGATCAATCCCTAGTTTCGTGGTTCAGTAAGAAGAAAAATCGTGTCTCTCTCTCAATATGTGAAGCCGAGTATATATCGGCAGCATTACCATGTGCACAAGTAATTTATATGCAACAAATTCTTCAAGATTCCGATAAAATTATAACCAACTCTCCTATATATTGTGATAATACTAGTACTATGAATTTATCCAAAAATCCTATTAACCATTCTCTTAAAAAACATATCGACATTCGTCACTATAATTTAAGAGATAATGTAGAAAAAGGAATTATCTCTCTTCAATTTGTTAACACTGAAAATCAAACTGATATTATTTTCACTATACCATTATGTGAATCAGCCTTCATAAAGTTACAGCGAGACCTTGGTAAATGTTCAATTAATGAATTAATTAATTAATGTAAGCCACAATTATTCATCATTATAAACATTATTTTTCTATAACATAAATTTAATTCAGTCGATCTTTTTACAACCATAAAAACAAAACGGTTAACAAATTAATGGTTAGAACAACTTTATCCATACATAATTCTAAATAGATTATTATATAATCTATTTATACATGATTAAAGAAAAATAAAACTAGAAATATTATTTTAAAATTTAAATAAAAACTAAACATGTCTTCTGATCACGACTCCACTTATTCAACTATCGATTTAAGCTCACTTTCATCGAATTGCACATATGTATCACCAACTAAAACCATACCTCCATCAATTCGATCAACCTTACTAAACACTAAGGCATCACCTACAAATCACACCGGCTTCTCTCCTACTACTGAAAAGAAAGCCAAATGAGCAATTGATCTAGAATCAACATCTCTCAACACCAAAGTTGATGCAATATATCACTATCAATAAGAAATATAGGAGTTCAACGCTGTGCAATTAATGCCCCGCTATATCCCCGCTATAACTCCGATATATCTTATAGCGGATTCCTACCGCTACGATTTTTCCATATATCCCAAACATATAGCCTTTCCGCTTTAATCCCCGCTATTTCCGCTATATCCCGTTATTTCCGCTATATTCCGCTATTTCCGCTATATCTTCTATAAAAAATTAGATTGAAAAATGATATTTATACTCTATAAAAATTATGAAATTAATTAATTTCATTGAATTTTTGATATATGTTTAGAAATGATAATACTCTAGTATTCTACTAAATTAAATTAAGTTATATAACAGTTTTACGTTCATTTACAATACATTTGCACATATTTTTATTTAGAAATATTTTTGTATTAATTATAATTCAATTGAATGTTAATTTTTCACATAATTACTATCTATATATTTGTAAAAACAACAAGTATGAGATTTATATGCTATTTTAGAGTAATCCGGTATATCCCGCTATATCTTCGCTATATCCCCGCTATGACTTTTTGCATCTCTACCGCATTGAATCCACCGAACGCTTTAACTGCACAGGTTCAACGAGAAATATATTACAAACAAGGATGTCAAAGATCCCATCTTAATTTTCTCAAAAAAAGTATTCTAGCAATTTATGGTCATTCACCAACTAAAAATTGCATCCATCATAAATCTCTTCGTTTAAAGAAACTCCTATAAAAGTGACGCAGTGGAAAATAAGAGAAATTGATGAATCGGTGAAAGTAGCAATCGGTGGATTGAAAATACTAAACGCCCAAATCCGTTGATCTCAATGATAGCGGATTCTAGCTATCTTCGTCACGTTGATCGCGCACGATACCATGAAAGAAGATCTACGATTCTTCGTACGTTGATCTAGCGCACTAGATTCCGTGAATCGGCTTCAACAATCGTTGATTCGAGCGCACTCGAATATCCGAAGGTGGAGATAGGAGATCACACTCAACTACCAATTTAAGAAGAGGCACAAATCACTCAAACAAAAGTTTATTCAAAATCAACCAAGTTTACAAATGACACCACCATCCCTATTTATAGGGTTACAACAACACAGCCTTCATAAGTCTCTAACGACCTAACAGATCAAACGACCTAACAAAATACAAGTTACAACAAGTAAACGACCTAACAAACCTACGACCTAAAACAAACAGTGACTCACCACAACGACATGCGACCTAACAGGTAAGCGACTTAACCAATACAACATGGACGACATACAAATTAATATTTACAACACAACATACACGGCCGACCTAACCACTTTCCGACCTACGACCTATACAATACACGACTTAAAGAAAATATAGATACAACACATTACACGAGTTACAAATATACGACCTAACAGAAATAGTTACAACACACGCGACTAAGCTCCACGCGACTTAAGTCAAACATCATATGCGACATAAGGTCGTTAGCTCGCTTGAGCGACCTAAAGAAGTGACTTCTGGAAATTCTCGAGCGACCTAAACAAACATTACTTGCTTCATGAACTAGTGTCTAACGAGTTAGCGACCTAAAGTTGAGCGACTTATCGTAGGTCACTGGTTCCCCTTTCCCTGCATAACTCGCTTCGCCGCACAACCTTGATACCTCGCTAGGTCGTAACTCGCTGCGCGACTCAACACATAGGTCGTTAGCAGTTGGCGTTGCATCTCCTTCTTCTCTTATCTCGTTATCCCATAACTCGTTATGCCTTGGTCGAGAACGACTTATTCCCAGCGACCTATCGTACTTATAGCGCGCTGCATCATCCTCCCCCGGTTGACAAGAATTCGTCCTCGAATTTGCACCTTCCTCTTCCACAACAAGCTCATCCCCATGATACGGAATCAAGTATTTGACATTGAAAACATCAGAAGTATGAACATTATCCAGCAATTTCAATTGATATGCATTCTCATTGATTTTCTTCAAAATTTCTACTGGACCGATTTTTCGAGCTTTCAACTTGTTGTAAGTTCCAATAGGAAAACGATCTTTCGTCAAAACGGCGTAAACCAAATCACCTTCTCTGAAGTTCACACTCCTTCACTTTTTATCTGCCAGTTGTTTATACTTCTCATTTGATGCAAGCAATTGTTCATGAACAGTTCTGTGGCACTCCTGCAACTCAGTCACGAAATCACAAGCTCGTTTAACATCCCCTTTCTGAACTGGCATTGTCGTCAAATCTAACGGTCCCTTTGGAATTACTGAATATACAACTTGAAACGGACTGAATCCAGTACTTTGATTAACAGCGTGATTATGTGCAAATTCCGCCTGACATAACTTCATATCCCAGCTCTTCAAATTATCTTTCACAAGACATCTCAACAAATTTCCCAATGATCTATTCACCACTTCCGTTTGCCCATCTGTTTGCGGATGATAGGCGCTACTAAAATTCAACTTCGTTCCAACCATCTTCCACAAATTCAACCAAAAATGGCTTAGAAATCTAGTATCCCGATCAGAAACAATAGATTCAGGTAGCCCATGTAATCGATACACCTCTTTAAAGAATAATTGAGCAACACGGACGGCATCAGCTATCTTCTTACACGCTATGAAATGTGCCATTTTCGAAAATCTATCCACCACAACAAATATAGAATCATTTCCCCTTTGAGTTCTAGGCAGACCCAAAACAAAATCCATGTTCACATCAACCCACGGTCTAGTAGGCACAGGTAATGGCATATATAACCCTACATTTGTAGCGGTTCCCTTCGAAACTTGACAGATATGACATCTCTCCACAAATATCTCAACTTCTTTTCTCATTGACGGCCAAAAATAAGATTGAGAAATTAACTGCAATGTACGATCTCTACCCACATGGCCTTCTTCATGTAACTCCTTCACAATTTTCATCCGTAAACTGCAATCTGGTACACACAATTGATTTCCTTTGAAGAGAAAACCATCCACCAACACAAACTCATCCGTCTTTCCCTCCTTGACTTCATCTAAAAACTTCGCAAAGTAAGGATCTTCAACACACAATTCTGGCAACACACCAAACCCTGTCACTTCAACCTTCATTGTAGTCAACAAGTGATTCCTCCTGCTCAACGCATCTGCTACGCGATTCGTAATTCCCGACTTATGTTTCACAACAAATGTAAATTGCTGCAGGTATGCAATCCACGATGCATGACTAGCTGAAATTTTCTCCTGTCCTTACAGATGTTTCAAAGCCTCATGATCAGTATATAACACAAATTCCTTGTGAAACAAGTAATGTCTCCAGTGTTTCACGGCTTGCACAACAACATAAAATTCCACATCATAAGTATTATATCTCATCTTTGCTCCCGATAGCTTCTCACTGAAATATGCAATAGGACGTCCCCTCTGACTTAACACCCCTCCAATTCCAACTTTAGATGCATCGGTATGTAACTCAAACAACAACTAAAAATCCGATAATACTAGAACTGGTGCTGTCGTCAAAAGTTCCTTGATTCGCTCAAAGGAAAATCCTGCTTCCTCTGACAATGAAAATTGCTTCCCCTTCATACAATCAGTAACTGGTGCCATCACACTACTGAAGTGTGGAATAAATCTTCTGTAGAGTGATGCTAATCCATGAAAACTTCCAACTTCAGTTATCGTCCTGGATTGTGGCCAATTTCTGATTGCTTCAACTTTATTCTGATCCACCTGTATATCTCCTTCCGATATAACATATCCAAATACTATGCGTCATGAACACGCATTTCTTCGTTGCTGCATAAAATTGTTCCAGTCGTAGTATCATCAACACTTCTCTCAAATGATGCACATGTTCTTCTGAGCTTCCACTGTATATCAGTATATCATCAAAATACACCACCACAAACTTCCCAATGAATGGTCTAAAGATCTGGTTCATCACCCGCATAAATGTACTGGGTGCATTCGAAAGACCAAATGGCATAACTAGCCATTCATATAATCCTTCTCTCGTCTTGAATGCTGTCTTCCATTCGTCCCCTGGTCTAATTCGAATTTGATGATATTCACTCTTCAAATCGATCTTCGAAAAGATAGAAGCTCCACTAATTTGATCCAACAAGTCATCCAATCTAGGCATGGGAAATCTATACCGCACAGTAATCTTGTTCAGTGCCCGACTATCGGTACACATCCTCCACGAACCATCCTTCTTCGGCACTAACAATGCTGGTACAGCACAAGGACTTAAGTTCTCTTGTATGTGCCCTTGTTTAAGCAATTCTTCCACCTGCCTTCTCAACTCCTCATGCTCCTTTGGACTCATCCTGTAATGTGGTTTATGTGGTAACACAGCTCCTGGAACAAGATCTATTTAGTGTTGTATGTCCCTCAACGGTGGTAGCTCCATTGGTAGCTCTTCTGGGAATACATCTTCAAATCCTTCCAGCACTTGCTTTATTTCTTCAGGAATTTCAACCACTTCATTATTCTCACGTCCAATCAACAAAAACACTTTAGGCTCCTCTTCTACTTCCTTAACAAACTCCTTCAAAGATAGCAAAGTTTTAAGTTCTTCAATCTCCTCCAGCTTGCTTTCTTCTTGTTGTCGCTTCTTAGGAACTAAAGTGATTTTTGTGCCTTCAAACATGAAACTATAGCTGTTGGTACGTCCATTATGTTGCACAGCTCTATCATACTGCCATGGTCTCCCCAACAACAGATGGCATACATCCATATCCACAACATCACACCAAATTTCAGCTTTGTATTTCTTCCCAATCGAAAAATTAACACAAGCTCTTCTACTAACCTTCACCTCACCACCTTTCCTCAACCAAGCTAACTTGTAAGGTTTCGAATGCTTCTCAGTCTTTAATGCCAACTTCTTCACAGCTTCTGTAGAAATGATGTTATCACAACTTCCAGCATCGACAACAAACTTGCAAACCTTCCCCAGAATAGTGCATGTGGACTGAAAAATGTTGCTCCTCAACTAGCTAAAATCATCCTCTTGTTTTGGTGTTAAACAAGACCTCCTCATCATTAAATTACAACCCTCATCTCCTGACAACTCTTCTTCCTCCTCAACATGTGGTGACTCATCCTCAACCTCAGCAATCATTGCTCGTTTCTTTGGCTTTGGACATTCATTGCTTTTGTGACCAAACTCCTGACAATTGAAGCATTTGATACCACTATTGACCTTGGTCTTAGCAACTTCATTAACAAACCGGTTTTGCAACAGCCTTAGAAACATTCGCATTGCTACTAACCCCTTTCATTGGATTGTTGGAATTTGTAAACACACCACCTCCTCGTCTCCCTTGTTTCTCCCAAGCTAACGCTTTCTGGTGTGCCTCAGCGACAGATCTGGGATCAAACATATTCACCATATCTTGAATCTGCATTCTCAACCCTCCAACAAATCTAGCGGTCAACTGTTCCTCTGTCTCCATGATATCATTCCTCGCAATTAATTGATAAAATTCATCCGCATAATCATTCACAAACTTTGTTCCCTGTCTTAGATTCTACAATCGTTGATACATAAGGGACTGATAATTATACGACAAGAATGTAGCCTTCATCAATTTCTTCATCTTCTCCCATGTAGCAATTTTTGACTTCCCCATTCTCTCCCGTGTAAGTTTAGTTTGTTGCCACCATGCCATAGCTCTTCCTCTCAAACGAGTAGCAACCAACTTAACTCTTCTATGCTCAGGAACCTCCTTAAAGTCAAAAATTTCTTCAACATTAGATAACCAATCCAAAAATTCTTCTGCTACCATTCCACCCTTGAATTTTGGAATTTCAGTTTTCATTCCCGACTCCCATCGTCGATCATCTTCAACCTCCCGATATGCATTTCGTACTTGGTCTCGATCTCGATAATGAGCACTACATCTATCACTCTCTTCATCATAATCAAATGGACTTCGATATCGATCTCGACCATCAACATCTCTATGACCACGCATATCTCTTCGACTATGTCTTTCAGCATCACGATATGGCTCATATTCATACTCCCGTGGAGTTCTTCTCTCTTCATTTCTAAACTCATGATGTTCTCGTCTCAATGAAACTGAAGATTCTCTTCTTTCTCGGTAAGATTGCGGCGACACCCTCCTCGCTTCCGTAACCGATGGCGAAACTCTATTTCCTCCATGGTTCGAGACTGGCGACCTTCTCCTTTGACCTTGATTCATATCAATCATCAGTTTCTCCAACCTACCAATACCTTCATCCAACTTCTCATTGAATTTGTTGCTAATTCGTTTTTCCATTTGTTCAGGATCTTCTCGTTTATACAAATCTTCAACATTTTGATGACGGTTAGCTCTTCTCGGCGGCATTGTCAAATGAAACAATCTTCAACTTAATCTTTAACTTGGATTCAATTTAACTTCAACACTTTAACTCGGCCTGCACTTAGCTCGCACGGCTCAACTCTCGGCCTTGAACAACAAAATGATGCACGGCTTCAACTTGCTCGGATCTACACTTCAACTTTGCTCCAACAGGCTCGGCTTAGCTATGATTGGCTAAGTCTCGCTCTGATACCAAATGACGCAGCGGAAAATAAGAGAAATGGATGAATCGGTGAAAGTAGCAATCGGTGGATTGAAAATACCAAACACCCAAATCCGTGGATCTCAATGATACCGGATTCTAGCTATCTTCGTCACGTTGATCGCGCACGATACCGTGAAAGAAGATCTACGATTCTTCGTATGTTGATCTAGCGCACTAGATTCCGTGAATCGGCTTCAACAATCGTTGATTCGAGCGCACTCGAATATCCGAAGGTGGAGATAGGAGATCACACTCAACTACCAATTTAAGAAGAGGCACAAAGCACTCAAACAAAAGTTTATTCAAAATCAACCAAGTTTACAAATGACACCACCATCCCTATTTATAGGGTTACAACAACACAGCCTTCATAAGTCGCTAACGACCTAACAGATCAAACGACCTAACAAAATACAAGTTACAACAAGTAAACGACCTAACAAACCTGCGACCTAAAAAAACAGCGACTCACCACAACGACATGCGACCTAACAGGTAAGAAACTTAACCAATACAACATGGACGACATACGACTTAATATTTACAACACAACATACACGGCCGACCTAACCACTTGCCGACCTACGACCTATACAATACACGACTTAAAGAAAATATAGATACAACACATTACATGAGTTACAAATATATGACCTAATAGAAATAGTTACAACACACGCGACTAAGCTCCACGCGACTTAAGTCAAACAGCATATGCGGCATAAGGTCGTTAGCTCGCTTGAGCGACCTAAATAAGTGACTTCTGGAAATCCTCGAGCGACCTAAACAAACATTACATGCTTTATGAATTAGTGTCTAACGAGTTAGCAGCCTAAAGTTGAGCGACTTATCGTAGGTCACTGGTTCCCCTTTCCCTGCATAACTCGCTTCGCCGCACAACCTTGATACCTTGCTAGCTCGTAACTCGCTGCGCGACTCAACACATAGGTCGTTGGCGGTTGGCGTTGCATCTCCTTCTTCTCGTATCTCGTTATCCCATAACTCGTTATGCCTTGGTCGAGAACGACTTATTCCCAGCGATCTATCGTACTTATAGCACGCTGCATCAAAAAGCTTATAACATTACTCCAAGAAATTTGTGCAAGCCAGGACCATCAAATCAAGACTGGATTGATAATCCGACTCGCTCAAGTTGTTCTCCACTTAAGCCTCAAGATAAGCGAAACGGCGCAAACTCTTGGGATCAATCTAAAATCAAAAGTTCTACCGACAATAATTAATCTTTATACTTATACATTTACTTATATATAGAAATAAAAATGAAAACCATATAATATATAATTTATTGTATAATTATTGGTTAAAACGATTATTTCTTACAATGAATCTATGAAAATATTCTGTTCGAACATAAAAATTCAACCATCAAAAGTAAATATTTAATTCTGCCTCCCCATGGACGTCTGTAAAGAAGAGACATACGTCTGTCCTATTGCTCGGGAAAGCAATATAGAGTGATCTCAGACGTTTGTCACTCCTCAGACGTCTGAGCCAACTATTGGCTGCTACCAAAGGCCAATTCATATTTATTTCTTTTACCCTCACTTCAATTATTTATTAAACTATCTTCAAATCTAAAACTCCAACTCTAAAACTTTAACTTCTATCAACCCTAATTCATCAAAAATGGTTCCCAAATCCAAAAATCCCATTAGCAAAAGGTCAAAAAGAGGTCAATCTTCATCCTCTCAAACCCTTCTTGTCACCGATGCCTACATTCAAGAATGGCTTCGAAATAGCATAATTGCAAACAAGCAATTTGAAGATCAGAAATAAAAAAGGATTTATTCCGGTCCATTCTACCGATTGTGCAAGTTTGGAGAATATGATATTCAAGAACTCACTATCGCCTCCGGCTATCGAGAGTTAATCAATTTTGATGAAAATAAGGTACAAATTGATCAATTGGCCATCTTTCTTTTTTACACAAACTTATGTAGTAATGATAGTTGGACACCTGAGAATAAAGATGGTTGGTTATGGACAAGTATTTAAGGCCGTGTTTTGAAAATTAGTGTAAATACAATTGGTTGTTTACTGGATTGTTCCTCTACTGGACTTGATTTAGAGAAAATTCACGACCAAAAAAATCTGCCACGTGATGAAATAACACATCAAATTTAGAAGGATAGAATGCCAAAGTGGAAATCCGTTTATTTACGCCCAAAAGCTAGGTTATTAAATCATATGATAATCAATATGATAATTCACTATTTAGAAAGTCACGATCGAATATACGAAAATGACCACAAAGCCCTCTATGCTGTATTTGGTGGGATTCAAGTAAATTGGGCTAAATTTATTCATGAAAAAATTAAAGCTTTTCGTTTCACCACCGATGTACAATTATATATTCTCCATATATCATGCGTCTCTTACACGGTCTCGGGGTTCCTTCTTATATTTCTCATTTTGATGAAATCCCTATCAAAGAAAGTGGTATACGGTTTTTATCCTTAATGCACCTTTATGAAAGACCACCTCCAATCATATTGTTGGCACGGTGGACTATGCAGCAGTAACAACAAATGTATCCGGTCCCTACTCAACAGACTCAACCGCCTCCTCCTCCATAACAAACTCATTCAACTCGTAACTCACAACAACCTGGTTCCTCTCATCATACTACCAAATACTATTCTGATTCGGAGATTCAAGAAGCTCGCACTAAACCAACGCAAAATGAATCCATCCGTGATTTAATGCTTCGAAATCAAAAACTAATCAAGGTCAACCAATGAGCTTTGAACACTAAAATGGCCGGTTTGGAATGATCTTTTTCAACAAGAATGACTAAAATGGAGAAAACTTTAGAAACGGTTGTGTCCACTTTAGGCAAAGTGATGAGAAAGTACGTGGCAGGTCATCTTATCGATTATCGTCTTCTTTGTCACCTACACCGCCTTCTCGATCACAAGCATCATATGTGTATGCATACACACATAATTTCAAATATATAAATATTTACATTAAAACTAGCCTTATTTCCGAAATTTCCAATAAAAGACGTCTATGGAAAACCAATAGAAGTTTGTGACAAGGCTTAGGATTTTTATTCCTAAAGCCACAGATGTTTGTGGAAAACCAACAGACGTTTATCACAAGGCTCAGGATTATTATTCCCAATGCCACAGACGTCATTAGTTTTCCAACCAACATCTGTCATCTGGGTAACTGCAATATTATGAATGGATGCTTCTGTTCATATTAAAAGAAGTCCTCTCTTTCTCAAAAGTAGCAGCCATTAGATCAAAGAGATGTTATCTAGCAGTAACAACTTTTCTACATTTACATCTCGTTGATTCTATAAATACATCAAAGATCGAGATTACAAAAAAATTAACTATTCTCTTGAATTCTACTACTTTCTACCTTCATATTTGTGCACTCTTTTCTTACATATCCTCACTTAATCATAACCAAAATATTATTTTGGTTAGATCACTTCCTATAATTCAAAGCATTCACTTTCATACAAAGGAGATTATAGGAAGAATTGTACTATCGGCCAATACCCATGTTATTTGGAACACAAGATTTTCGAAGAAATACTTTTGTATTAGCCTATTCCTCCAGGCGAAGTGAGGGTTATTGTTTAATGGAACTACCGAAGGGGAGCTTCGGGACTGGATATAGGACGGGAGGTCCGAACCAGTATAAAACTCTGGTGTGCTCGCTTTTATTATCTATCTTATTCATACTATGTTAATTTACTCTACTTAGTATAATTATTATTATATACTCTCACATCAATATATAATTTGCATTATATAAGATCCTTTAAACTTTTATCAAAATGCCTATTGACCTATTAGTACCGCTAATATAAGTTTGTCAGATTGTTTTAGGTGCACAATGGATGAGAGAATTAGATGAAACTAAGTTTAATTTTAAGAAGCTTCAAGTCAGATTCTACTGCAAAGGAAAAGAATATAAATGGCAGGGCTTAACAAGTTCTGATTGTCAACATATGGATGACAAAAACATTACCAATAGTTGAATTTTGCTATCTTGAATTAATGATTTTATCCACTACAACAACAGTTCCAAATGAACCAAATATGCACCCAATCATAAAGCTCTTGCTCACTGAATTCCTTGCAGCAACCTTTTCAACAAATTCTCTACCACCTATGGGATAATGTGATCATAAAGTTCAATTACTTCAAGGATCAAAGCCAGTTTGTCTTAAACCTAAGAGATACTCATATCATATCAAAAATGAACTAGAGAAACTAATTAAAGAGTACTTGATTTAGAAAATAATACTACTGGATTTTTTTACCCTTGTTGTTATTGTAAGAAAAAAAGATGTTTCTTGGAGATTATGCATAGATTATAGTTGTTTGAAAAAGAAACAATTAAGGATAAGTTCCCCAATACCATTAATTGATGATATTTTAGATGAGCTTTATGGTTCCAAACTCTTTACTAAACTTGACTTAAAATCTGGATACCACCAAATAAGAATGCATGAGAGTGACATTCATAAAACAGCCTTTAGAACACATGACGACCATTATGAATTGTTAGTTACACCCGTTGGTTTAATAAATGCACCTTCTACAATTCAACACTTATGAATAACATTTTGGAAAATGTGACGCCCACCCTGAGACCACATTAACAATGACTATTACTAGGTAATACTGTCTGCTAATGCGGAGAATAGGGCTGGTTAAGAGCGACCATCTATAGCCTTGTCTTAAATATTTATTAAATACGTTGACAAATGCTATATTTTTTTTTCTATCTCAAGTGGATCGACATATCTAATAAATACTTAATACAAAGCCATAGGTGGCTATAGGATCTATCAAAACAAAATACAACAACTCAAATGCAAAATACATCACATAATAGTAGATCATCACATATACACACACACACACATACAGATACATCACAGAGTATACAAAATGATACATGTCAAGTGGTATAACAACCACAATATGCAAGCGAGTCAAAAGAATATACATATCAAAGTAGAAAACAAAAGAACTACACAAAAAGCTATGACAAAAAGAGCTAGCAGAATAGTCCATGTAGAAGCAGAATAGGCTAAGTCCAAATGTACCTAACCTGAAACACCTTGGTTTGACCTGAGTACAAAATACACGGGTCAGTCTAGCTAAACAAATCAGTTTACAAAGATAAGTGATAAAATGAGCATAATGAAAAGTGATAATATTCCCAAGTGAGAAGGGACAATTTAAAATGTAAGGTTACATCATGTGATGAATGGTATCCGTACACAACATATAATTTCAAAAGAGATAAAATAACCCATAAAACTTTAATTGTAGCCAGCCTCATATTATCGGCATTCCGTAAAACATCAAATATGGTTTAGGGGAATCCTATACCCGCCATCTTGGCAAACACAAAACATGCACAAAGAGATCCCATCTCAAAAATGCCGTAAGGCAAATATATCTCCAAAGAGGAGAATAAAATCTCAAGTACAAATCTCATATAGTGTTGCCAAAAGCCAAATCTCAAATAACGCCAGTGTAGGCAATTCAAATCTCAAAAATAGAACTCCCAAGAGTTCAAATTCCTGAAAGGCAATTGCCACAAATATATATTGAATGGTTCAAAGGACAAATTCTCGAAAGGGGTGATACACTAGGGAAAATAGTCAAAGAAATCATCTCAAAAGTTTAGCTGTGTATATGGCCGAAGCCTTGCCAAGTACTATTATCTCAAATAGGTACCTCGCCCGAAGGAAATACATCACAATGAAAAATATGTCGCACTAGCAAATACGCCGCAATGGCAAATACGCTACAATGGCAAACGTCTCGAAGACAAATATGCCGCAATGGCAGACGCCGCAATGGCAAACGCTGCAATGGCAATGACCCGAAGGTCCAGTACTTGCACGCCGCAATGGCAAATGTGTCACAAACTCTCGGATAGGAACCCGAACAGTGTTAACATGTATCTCATACCACACGTTTGCACTAAACGGTTTACTAACTGCTAGTAAATTTCATACTCAAAGCAGTGAAAAATTTACTTCATCTCATCGGTAAACTCGATTCGAAGGTCAAAACAATCAAACGGATAGGTCGGGAATTAACCGATAAGATAAACGCACATGTCCCATACCACATGTTTTACCATACCATTTAATCCTCCTTCTCATTCGATCGAAACATGCAAAAACGTGTAATTTATATATAAAATAATCTACTTTGGAAAACAAGCTTTGAAAACAAATTTTCGAAATCAGTTTGAAAACCATATTAGAAAATTTCGCTTATTATAGAGAATAAATAGATTTTTCACTTGAAAATACTTTAAAATATTTTATAATAATTATTTTGAAATGCCCATTAATTTTAAAAATCATTTAAAAAGATTTGGAGAAAACCGTGCTCGAAAATGAAGAAAATCACTCAAACCGAAATTCAAATTCAAATTCAAATTCAAATTAAATTCAAAATTTGAATTTCAAAATCTCCAAATTTTGCTAGTTTATTGATAGACATCATGGCCTATAATCATCAATAAAAACATCACGAATATAGCTTGAAAATGAAGCAAAATAAAGTTGGAAACATCAAAACACAAGAGGAGTCAAAGCAAAATTTTGCCTTTTTCCAGAACGACATCCTTGGTCCCTAGGTCGACCATACAGTCGACCTAGGAGCCTCTGGGTCGACGGTCAGTTCGACCCAGAGAGGGGTGGCAGTCGACCTTGCGTACGAACTTAATCTAGTTCGATTTCCATGGTTTTTGTTCAACTTCCAGAGCAAATTTCGACATGCAAACGATAGTATTTTTCTACCAAAATTTAGAGAGATGGTGATCAACATGCAAGCTATAAAATGCAAGAAATCCACAGCATTTCATTGCCGGAATCAAAAGTTATAAAATCTCAAAGTTGCAACAGAAACTGATTATAAACATGGAAAAATTCGACTACAGGAAATAACGAACAGAAGCTAATATTTTCACAGTTTCAAGCTTTGGCACTTTTTTTTGCCAGATTGTGAGCTTATATAACTCAAATTGCTGATTTGTTACAAAAGCTTGGATTTTTGGTGAAAAGAGGAAGCTTTGCTTGAGATTACAAGCCTTTAGAACCTGTAGAAAGCAAATATAGGACATGCAAACCATATACAGTAAAAATTAGAAAGCTATTTACTGTAATAAGAATTTTATGATGAAATTGTATGATTTGGAGTTGTATACCTTTGATTTATCACTAGACTGTAAAAAGCCTTGAATTTGTTGAATTATAACGAAGGAATTGCTTGGATTTGAGAAATTGATAAAGTGGTTTACTGTTTTTCTCTTTTCAGGTAGGAGGAGGAAGAAGAGACTGAAAATGAACGTATAGCTAAACCTCTTTTCTCATATTCCTAACCAGGCTAAGACTAAATGGGCTAGTTGGGTTTGATAATTAAAAGAATTAAAATGGCTTAAGGTTTAAATCAACACTTAATAGATAAATGTGTACATATAACATATACACATAAATAAAAATGCAGTTCTTTACTTTTACACACAAGAATATGAAAACCTGTATACATATAAAAAAAACATTTTCTATCATATGAAAAGATTAATTTATATTTTTAAACATTTTTATTATTAAAATCCTCAATTTAACAAAAAAACACCATTTGCTCAAATAAATGATAAAACATTGTTTTTAACTTCTAAAATGCCACTAAATTTATTTTCTCACTTAGGAAAATATTTCAAAACATTTCAAAACATTATTTATAGCCAAAACTTATTTTTAACCCAATTCCACCTTTTATTTCAATAAACCACCTTTAAAAATTACATACTTATTTTAAAATTATTAAAAGAGGCAAATGGGCAATAATTAATATAATTATTGCATTTTCTCTAAAATGAAATCATTTTCATTATTTAAAGCCCATATTCCATTTATTATCACTCCAAACAAAATAGAATAAAGCTAGGAATTTCATTTTCTCATTTTAAATTCCAAAATCCATTGTTTATTCCAAATAAACAATTTAATTTCTCCAATTTTAATTTAATTTACAATATTATATTATAATTATCATTATAATTCAATATTGAAAGGTAATCTCCAAACCAGGATTGTTACAGACTCCCCCCTTAACAAAATTGCGTCCTCGCAATTTCCAGAAAAGAGTTTGTATTCAACTACATAATTTCATCACTCAAAAAGAAAAGAAAATAAGCTTGAGATAAAGGGATATTCTCACCATCACTATGCGAAGATAGAAAACCGAGATAGGATCGCTCGATAAACTCTCTGGTTTCCCAAGTTCAGTCATTGGGATTAGCGGACCATTAAACTTTAACGAGCAGCACATCCTTGTTTTGAAGGCGTCTCACCTCCGAAGCAAGTACATGAATAGGCTACTGGACAACAGATAGGTCTAGTGTGATCTCAAACTCTTGCAAATCAGGAGAATCGATAACAGAATCTGGCTCTCGCAAACACTTCCGAAGTTAGGAGACGTGAAACACGTCATGAATGTTAGATAGATTTACTGGAAGTGAAACTCTATATGCCATAGGGCCTATGCGTTCAGTGATAGGAAATGGTCCTATAAAGCGAGGAGCCAATTTCCCAGTCGTACTGAAACGCATAACCCCTTTCAAAAGAGAAACGCGAATAAAGATGAGATCACCAACAGAGAACTCGAGAGGCTTCCTATAGTTGTCTGCGTAGGATTTCCGGTGGCTCTGTGCCTCTTTCATTCTCTGCCGAATCAGAACAATCTTCTTCGAAGAATCACAAATAGAATTTGGGCCAAGAATAAGCTTCTCTCCAGATTGCAACCAACACGAAGGTGATTGACATGGCCTTCCGTAAAGGGCTTCGAAAGGAGCAATACCGATACTAGATTGGAAACTATTGTTGTAGGGGAATTCCACAAGAGGTAGGTGATCCTCCAACTACCACCAAAATCTAGAATGCAAGCACGGAGAAGATCCTCAAGAATACGATTCACCCGTTCAGTCTGTCCATCTGACTACGGATGATATGCTATGCTAAAATTAAACTTTGTTCCCAAAGCTTGTTGAAGAGACTACCAGAAATGACTCGTGAAAAGCGGATTACGGTAACAAACAATCGAACTAGGAACATCGTGAAGTCTCACGATTTTCTTGATTTATAACTTGGCGAAATGAGAAGCATTCCTATTAGACTTAATAGGAATCAAATGAGTAGATTTGGTGAGACGATCAACAATAACCCAAATGCTAGAATGGCCCGATCTCAAACGAGGTAGGCCGTCAATGAAATCCATCGAAATCTGGTCCCATTTCCACAATGGAATCTCTAGAGGCTGAAGGAGACCAGAAGGGCGTTGATGCTCAGCTTTGATAAGTTTACAAGTCATGCAATTACTCACATAACTTGCCACATCGTGCTTCATGCCTACCTAATAATAAAGGCAATGCATATCGGCATACATCTTACTACTACCGGGATGAACGGTATACTTAGAACGGTGACATTCATCGAGAATCTCATGCCTATGTGCAGAATCAGAAGGCATGGCTAGACGGTTCTTCTTGCGAACACACCTATGAGAATCAACGTTGAACTCCCGTAACTCCTCATCACGGGACTCAGACACACAAATCCGAATAAGGTGCAGAAGATCGCGATCATGCCGCTGAGCATCGGCAATACGATCCAATAAACCGGGTCGAGCTTCCAAATTGAATAATATAATAGGAGAATCGGAAAATGGAGCTAAATTATGAATATCACAAAGGGATAAGGTCTCTATAACATCCTATGGCTAGCATCATAGAAACAATAGCCGAATGTTTGCGACTAAGCGCATCAGCAACACGATTACCCGTACCAGGGGTATACTGGATATCGAAGTCATAGGAGGCAAGGAACTCAAGCCAACGTTGTTGCCTCATATTGAGCTCCTTTTGAGTGAACAGATATTTCAAGGACTTATGATCGTTATATAGAATGAAGCGCTCGCCTAACAGATAATGGCGCCAAATCTTCAAGGTGAAGACAATGGCGGCTAACTCGAGATCATGAGTGGCATAGCGAACTTCATTCGATCACAGTTGCCTAGAAGCATAAGCAATTACCCGATCCTTCTGCATAAACACGGCATCGAGGCCACATCTACTAGCATCGGTATAGACAACAAGATCGTGATTCCCTTCGGGGACCACTAGAATAGGAGCATTAGTGAGAAGCTCCTTAACCTGCTAAAAAGAAGCTTCACACTTATCGGACTAAATAAATCGAACGCCTTTCCGAGTAAGACTAGTGAGAGGAAGCACCATGCGGGAAGAATCCTTAATGAATCGGCGGTAGTAACCCGCTAATCTAAGGAAGCTGCGAATCTCATGAACATTCTTAGGCCTCTTCCAATTCTGGATGGCTTCGATCTTCGAGGGATCGACCGAAATGCCTTCGGAAGAAATAACGTGGTCTAAGAACTTAACCTTATTCTCCCAGAAGTGGCACTTCGAGAATTTGGCTTTAAGCTAATGAAGACGAAGAGTACTCAAGAAAATTCTCAAGTGATTAGCATGCTCGGTTTCAAACTCGAATAGACAAGGATGTCGTTGATGAACACAAGGACGAACTTATTAAGATATTCCCGGAATACTCGATTCATAAGATCGATAAAAAAAGCAGGAGCATTCGTCAAACCAAACGGCATAACGAGCCACTCATAAGATCCATATCGAGCGTGGAAAGCTATAAGAGGTATGCTATCTTTCGCAACTCGTAGCTGATGAAAACCAGTGGCAAGGTCGAGCTGAGAGAAGATTTTAGCGCCACTCAATTGATCGAACATGTCATCGATACTAGGAAAAGGATATCTATTCTTGATGGTCAACTCATTAAGCTTGCGATAGTCGATGCAAAGCCTAATAGTTCCATCGGACTTCTTCACGAAGACGACCGCGGCACCCCATGGTGAAAAACTAGACTGGATCAACTGCTTGGACTTAAGCTCTAAAAGCTGCTTCTTGAGTTCCTCATTTTCCTTTGTATACATCCTTGTGGGAGGATGACTAACTGGCTGCGTGCCAGGAATGAGATCAATGCGGAACTCGATCGCTCACTTAGGTGGCAAACCCGAAACAGGCTCAAATACATCAGAGAAATCACAAACAACAGGAATATGAGATATATCATCATCATCTCATGAGTCTAGAGAATATAAAGCCACTTTGGAATTTTCCGCATTCCGAAGAAAAAGTGATAGCAGAGCAGATGAATCTGGATGTCGAAGATATAAAACTCTCTCAGAATAAATAATCCTGGCATCGTATCGCACTAGCCAGTCCATACCCAAAATCATATCAAGCCCAAGTATGAAATAACATGCAGATTCACACAAAAAGAAAATCCACATAAAACAATCTTAACATCATCACAAAGCATGCTAAGGGTTGTGGATCCCCCGATAGGATTCGTAATCCTCAATGAATTAACAAGGCATGAAACATCCAAAGAACTAACATCAATGAGCTCCTTCGATACGAATGAATGCGACGCACCCATATCAAAGAGAACTCAAATAGAATGATCATGGAATAAACTAGAGCCTTCAAGGATAGAAGGAGATGTACCTCTGCGCTGAGAAGGCCCTCCAGAAGCATCCACTACATTCAGCTTGCCAGACTGGATATTACTAGGAGCAATGGGATAAGTGGCAAGACGGTGGCCTTCCTTCTTGCAATAACGACAGAAGAGAGGCTTAGGACAATCACGAATCATGTGTCAGGAGAACCACAATTGAAACACCCCTTCCGAGTATTTGTTAAATATTTTCCCAAAGGAAATCATAAGAATTCAACCAAGGGATCCCATACTACTCAATGAAACTCAAGTATTTGTTAATGGTTTGGTAAATTCCACTCAAAATTCTATTCAATGAGTTATATCATATTCGATGGAGCATTACTTGAGAGCATTTAAACAATCAATAACATTACTTCGATTATTAGTATTCCCCATATTATAGAATTAAGGCTTTCAAAATATTTTATTTCACAATTTTTTCCAAATCCAAAAGTCAAATAAAATGCCAAAATAGTACTTAAGTAGCCGAAGGTTAAGTTTAATAAAATCTAATATGAATTTACAGTTTGAAAACAAATAACATCAGTTTAACGTATAAGAAATAGTTTCTAAATTACTTTAAACAAATAATGTCATTTTTTCAACTATACACATATATAATATCCTACGATAAAATTACCCAACATTCCACTTTTAATATCAAAATACTTTCATATATATATATATATATATATATAGTTTTTCCAAATTCCAAATATTTTCCAAAGACTATATGTCTAAGTAACCATTTATTTTATCAAATTATAATACTCATATTCCAAACCCATATTGGTATTCCAACATTTATTTAAAACAACAGAAGTTATTATTTCAAAACCATATTTTGAAATCCATAAACACTTCCACTAACTTTATTTTAAAATATATAATTACTTATTAAAACCATTCATAAAAAGGAATTGCATTGATATAAAAATTTAGTTTGAAACCGATATTAGTAAAACTCTCTTTTGCAAATTTCATTTACTTAAAACATATATATATATATATTGAATAGATATATGTATGTTTCTAATAGTCCAAAACCTTTTAATCACAATAGTCTCCATAAAACACGAGAAAGTTTACTATTCCAAAAATCTATATTCATCACAAGATCATAGGTTCAAACTCTTATCATCTCATGTCACGAATTAGAGAAATTGAAAACTAAGAAAATAGAAGAATTCAACTCGCCAAAAACTAATAATATCATCTCACAAACCCACAAGGAAAAGCATAAGGCAATCAAGCAAAACGAGACATGCATAAGGCAAGGGAAAAATGACCTGGGCTCATGCCCAGGTCCTGACCGGTCGATTGGTCCCTTAGCATCGGTCGACTGGTGGATGGCCTGGAGCATGCGCTCTAGGAGCCTCTCCCACCGACGATAGCTTTTAGCTCCGCCATGACTCCAACGCTTTCTAGCAACAATATATCACTTATATCGACCATATATTTGCATGCAATAACCACTAGCATCATTTAGAAGCAACTCAAAGCAATCAAAGGTGAATACATTCATGAATAGCAAGCATCTCAAATGGATTTTAAACTATAGTTTACATTCATTGCAATTTCAACATAAAAACATTAAAATCTAAGATTAGCAACCATCGAACATCTGAAACTGAACTTAGAGATAAGTTTTGTGAGGTAAACTCATCTTAATAACACGAATTACTACCGATTGGAGGTACACTAGAGCGTGAGACACCATGGATTCAATACCCAAATCACAAACTGAAATTGATCTTAGAAAGGAATAGAGTTGAGATTGTATTATCTGAGATGATTCCTTAATTATTTTCAGCAAATAACTTAATAATTTGGGAGAAAATTGGAATTTTAGGCTTAGGGTTTGAAAGAGGAAAGAGTAGTTGTTTCTGACCTTCGGGAGTTAGAGAAAAAGTAATGTACTGATCTTTTCCTCTATTCCTTAATTCTCAATAAAATGGGCTAAGCCCAATATTAGCTCAATATAGTTAATAATGCCTTACAAAGAGTTTACATTTACATTTCTAAGTGATTTCAACTCTAATTTCCACACTTACATATACAAATGGAACAATATCAATTTTCCTCTAATACACATGAATGCAAACAACTTATTTTATCAATTTCCTACAATTACTATGCAAAAGAATTTATTCATTTATTTTAAAAAAAAATCTAATTTTTAACTAAAAAGGTTTTATACTTACTATTTCAATTATTAACTAATAACCTCATTAAACAAAAGCTTAAGCATTTAAACCGTAGCCAAGTGGATAAAATGACTTCTCTTAAATTATTTCTAATAATAAATACGTTTTTATAAAGAAGCCCAAAATTCACAAATTCTTCCTTGATTTAAAAATAAAAGATTTCAATTAAACAAATATCCTTGTCCAAATCCAAATTTCAATTTCTTTAAATGAAATTCTAGAATTCTCACGTCTCTAATATTCTAAGTTTTCAAAATTTATCAATCTAAAACAAATTATCTTTTATAAAAGACTACAAATTCCAAACTAATAATTTAAATTTTCCAACTCAAATCATTAGTTATTTTATTTTAATTTACTTAAAATCAGGGTTGTTACAGACTTTCTCCCTTAAAAGAAATTGCGTCTTCGCAATTTCCTTAATGAAAGAAATCCATAATAAAAATTTCCAAATTTTCTTTAGTAAAATTTTTGTTACAAACAATCTCAAGAAAATTTTAAACTTATCTCTTCTTTAACCTTTTCTACTATTTACAATATCAAATAATTTAATGAAGTTGCTTCGCCATCCATTTATAGTGAGTCTCTATTTGAAATGGCTGCGATGTTGGTCGTGAAGTCAACATGGCTCGCTATGGACCTCTATTATTGCTAAGGTTCGGTGGCTGCACACGTCATCCAGAATAATGCATATATAATGAAATTTTATAATTCTCATTATAATTTTCTAAACCACCATAAGTTTTAAACACATACATAATTGTAGATAAACTTTTCCCTTTAAATTTATTTTTAGAAATATATTTCTACAAAAATATTTTACTTCCACAAATAATATAAAGTCTCAAATCATTTACTTAATAATATTATCAAATTTCCATTTAATATTTACTTTTAAAACTTATCACATCATATAAAATAATATTACGCCACGAAAGTTTGGTGATTCATTTCATCACTTAGCTGCAAAGTTGATTAGACACAATATTAACATTTCCTCGCCTACTCTCCACTTCTCATAATTTATTCGATGGCTAAAACATTATTATAAAATATTTTAAAATCAAATATTTTCCAAATTTCCAAAATAGTTATTTCTTATGTTAGTATGTCTTGTTCGATGTTTAGGAACTTCTATCGGTAACATGTCGTCCCATATATCGATCAGAAACCTTAAACATTTTCTGGACGAGTTAACAAAATAAATAACCACAAGTTTTCCTTAGTTATACTTATTTTATTATCACTAGAATCCATGCATCCAATCTAAATAAATACAACCAAGTAATCAATTCCTAACAACCAATCAAACAAAACTAAATAGTCGCTTTCAACGAAATAACTTTATTTCTAAAATTCCGCTGCGTAATTCTGATTATTCCTATACCATTTAAAATTTTGAACCCATTTACTCTAAAATTTCAAATTAATTCACTCTAATTATATCTTGTAAAGTTAACTTCCCAATAACCCAGAAGTAAATTTCCAAACTCTAAAGCATTTTAACACATTACTTTTCAAAGGTTTAATATCGCAAATTCCAATCTAACTAATTAAAATATTAAATCAAAATGTGTCACAATTGATTATCCTGATAATCAATTTATATTCCTATTCCTAAATAGATAATTAATATAACTATCTACCACACACCCCAAGGGATATGACTCTAAGTCTCATTAGGTCTAGATCTGTAATTTTATATTGTATAATGTTCTGACTCGGCTTTAATACCAAACTCTAACAACCCTACCGCTATGCCTATATTATTAAGGATATTATAAATAATGATATGTAATAATATAGAGAATACGGCCTGTTAAGGATGGCCGTCTGTGAATATATCTTTAAACTAACACTAACACGTCATAATTATGGTTTTCCTTAATCTCTGAAATAAAATTTGATGTGTACAGTCTTAGTCCAAAGTAATAAGCACAATGGTTTCTCCGAATCTAACAGTATATCATATAAACAATAGTCGCAGATCTCAGCGAAATAGCAAACATCGTATACATACAAAAACTAAGAATCTACAAAATATAACACTAGACTCACATAATATACATCCGGTACAAATTTCTAACAAATCTCTAAACTCAAATATACATCTCATAACTAAACACAAAATCCTAAAGGAGATAAACTAAAAGTCAAAAATGTTTATCTCCTTACTAGCACAACCATCCGAAGGTCAACCTGTCATGTACCTTGAAAAGTCTCGGCCTGACCCGAGCATTATAATAACACATGGGTCAGACTATCTCTAAATACCCAAAAAGGTGAGAACACGATATAAAACAAGAATAAATGACTTATAGGTAAATCCAACTATCCAATACATATAACAAGTCATGGAATTAATTAATCTAAAATTTATCTCAAGGCACAAAGATATGTATTTAAGTCACAAACACAGATTAGTCACTAAACATAGAATTACAGGATAAAGCACAATATTCCTAACACAGAGAAACCAATTCCATACCATGGTAAATAAACATTTGTTGTATCACTTGTACCGATCTGATATCAAAGATCGAAAACACAGAATCTCGACACGATCATAAAGATTGGGGAGTATAGAATCTCGACACGATCATATGGATTAGGGAAAACACAGAAAATCTCATATCTCGACCGCTCATGGAAAACCAAATCTCGACCAATCACCAAGATTGGAGGAAAATCCGTAAGCATACTTCTTAAGGATCTATCGGCCTCACCGAACACCAAAAGAGAGTAACTATAAAGTGCCAAATACTATCATTTTGGGGTAATCACAAGAACTTAACCAAAACATTCCATGAGATCCGGTGAAGTCCAATTATTTACTATCGGCTAGTAAATCTCACTCATTACGAATACCATTGGAAAACCTGAACTATATTCTTTTAAGGATTTATCAACTACATGCAGAACACCAAAAGAGAATACAACTCTAAAGTATTAAATACTTTCCCAATGGCAATCACAAGAATTCAACCAAGAGATCCCATACTACCTGGTGAAACTCAAGTATTCACTAATGGTTTAGTAAATTCCACTCAAAATTATATTCAAAGAGTTGTATCATACTCTTTAAAGCGTTACTTGAGAGCGTTTAAACCAATCAATAACATTAAGTCGATTATTAGTATTCTCCATATTATAGAATTAAGGTTTTCAAAACATTTTATTTCACAATTTTCTCCAAATCCAAAAGTCTCATAAAATGCCAAAATAATACTTAAGTAGCCGAAGGTTAAGTTTAATAAAATCCAATATGAATTTATAGTTTGAAAAAAAAAATTATACATACATACTTTTAAACATCCTACTTAAAATCCTTAAACTCAATTTTTTTCAACTATGTACATATATAACCTAATATTCCACTTTTAATATCAAAATACTTCCACATATATATATAGTTGTTCCAAATACCAAACTCATTTTCCAAAGGCTATATATCTATGTAATCATTTATTTTATAAAATTATAATACTCATATTCCAAACCTATAATGGTATTCCAACATTTATTTAAAACAACATAAGTTATTATTTCAAAACCATATTTTGAAATCCATAAACACTTCTACTAACTTAATTTAATATATATAATTACTTGGTTAAACCATTTATAAAAACGAACTGCATTGATATAAAAATTTATTTTGAAACCGATATTAACATAAGCTCTCTTTGTAAATTTCTTTTAATTAATATATATATATATATTGAATAGATATACACATATTTATAACAGCCTCACACCTTTTAATCACCATAGTTCAAAATCCATAAAACACGGAAGGTTTACTACTCCAAAAATCCATATTCATTACAATACCATAGTAATAAATTGATCCACAGAGTTCAAATTCAATATCATCTCAAGTCACAAACTAGAGAAATCAAAACCTAAGAAAATAGAAGAATTCAACTTGCCAAAAACTAATAAAATCAGCACACAAACTCACAAAGAAAAGCATAAAGTAATCAAGCAAAACAAGACATGAATAAGGCAAAGGAAAAGTGACCTAGGCTCACGCCCAGGTGCTAACCGTCGACTAGTCACTTAGCACCGATTGACCGATGGATCACCTAGAGTGTGCACTCCAAGCACCTCTCCTTCCACCGATGACGGATTCTAGCTCCAACGCGAATTCAACACTTTCCGGCAGCAATATATCACTTATATTACCATATACTTGCATATAACAACTACTGGCATCATATAGAAGCAACTCAAAGAAATCAAAGGTGAATTCATTCATGAACAACAAGCATCTCAAATGGATTTTAAACTATAGTTTACATTCATTCCAATTTCAACATAAAACCATTAAAATCTAAGATTAGCACCCATCAAACATTTGAAACTGAACTTAGAGACAAGTTTTAAGAGTTAAACTTGCCTTAATAACATGAATTACTACTGATTGGAGGTAGACTAGAGCTTGTGATTCATAGATTTCAGCCTCAACAATGCATGCAATGAGAAAATAGACAACATGGATTCAATAGCCAAATTACTAACTGAAATTGATCTTAAAAAGGAATATGGTTGAGATTGTGTTACCTGAGATGATTCCTTAGTTAGTTTCAGCAATTAACTTACTAATTTGGGAGAAAATTAGAATTGTAGGCCTAGGGTTTTAAAGAGAAAGAGGTGTTGTTTTTGACTTTCAAGGGTTAGAGAAAAAGTAATGTAATGATCTTTCCTTCTAATCCTTAAGTCTCACTCAAATGGGCTAAGCCCAATATTAGCTCAATATAGTTAATAATACTTTACATAGAGTTTATAATTACATTTCTAAGTGATTTAAACTCTAATTTCCATACTTACAAATACAAATGAAACAATATCAATTTTCCTCTAATACACATAAATGCAAACAACTTATTTTATCAATTTCCTGTCAATTACGATGGATAAGAATTTATTCATTTATTATAGAAAAGAATTAATTTTTAACTAAAAAGGTTTTATACTTACTATTTCAATTATGAACTACTAACCTCATTAATCAAAAGTTTAAGCATTTAAACCATGGCTAAATGGATAAAATGACTTCTTTCAAATTTTTTGTAACAATAAATACATTTTTATAAAGAAGCCTAAAAATCTCAAATTCTTCCTTTACTTAAAAATAAAAGATTTTAACTAAAAAATATCCTAGTCCAAATCCAAATTCCAATTTCTTAAATGATATTCTTAAATTCTCATTTCTCTAATATTCTAAGAATTTAGAATTTATCAATCTAAAACAAATTATCCTTTATATAAGACTACAAACTCCAAAGTAATGATTTAAATTTTCCAACTCAAATCATTATTTATTTTACTTTAATTAACTTGAAATCAGGGTTGTTACATCTTAGTACTTTTTCTCTTTATTTTTACAACTTGCATATTCATAATACTTCTTTCCTTTACCTTTGTTGCCTGCATTTTCACCTCCTTTATGTATTCAAGACATAGTGTTACCCAGCTTGAACCTCATCACCAACCTGAGATCGTTTCCTAACATCTCCATCATAACAAATACCAGAGCACAAGCCAAGAAAACACAAAGAACCTCATAGATATTGATCCAATAACGGGTGCGGGGAAGGCGTCTACGTAGCTTATATTTGTGATTTTAAATCCAAGAAACGTAGGAAGACAAATGATTCTATTACCCGAGGGGCATTTGAGATCTAGACCATCCAAACTGCACCTTGGATTATCCGGTTGGAGTCGGAGCGGAAAGCGGAGTGGAGCGGAAAGGATCAGCATTGGGCAGGTGGGCATGTGTTTGATCAACGGTGGATACAACCCACGCTCAACCCGCACCAACCCACATGAACCTAATTAAACTCACCATATTTCAGGTCAGATATGGGTTACAATATGCAACGATAAAATATATGGGTTGGATGTAATATTTTATTCAATCAAACCTTATTTTAAACCAACCCAACTCTACTTAAAGAAATTTATTCCATATCAATCCATGTAAAATTAGAGTAGTTAAAACTAGAACAAAGTATAAGCATTTTAGAACAAATATACTTAAAATGTCATATTTGATGCCGACTCAAGTAAAAATGGAGTAGTCAGAGCACAGAACATTGATTGTAAAATTTTGAGGAATTTTCTAAGAGCAAATATGTTTTGGAATGAAACTTTTCACTAACTGTGTAGTGAATAAATTCTACGTGTGTGTTTTATAATGAAATTCTAATGAAATATGTGTTGTAGTGAATCAGTTCTTTTTAAGGCGTTATGGAATTTAAAATTTATTATTTTGATTTGAATACTTTGATATTTTATTTTGATTTATTTTCAAAATTCCCGTTTTTATTTTTAGATTTATATTACTCAACCAAGCCGTACTTAACCTGATCTAACCCATACTTCAATCCAACCCATACCCAATCTCATATGGGGTCGGGTATGTGTTGAACTATATTTAGCCTATACCTATACGGGTCGGGTGAAGTATTTAGTCCAACTCGACTCAGTCCAACCTTTGTTAAGCCCTATCCTTGAGAAGTCGGATTAAGACCCATAGGCCACTGAGGTAGCAACGAAAGTTGCAGTGATCAAAATTATAAGCATTTTTCTTCTTTTTTATGTTCATTGGAAATGACGATTCCTTTTCTAGGAGAAATTGTTTTGATGATTATGATTTATGCAGAAAATGTAACGACCCGTAAATTTTAATGGTTTTAATAATGTAATTAACTGAATTTTGTGAAATTTTAAATAATAAAATTTGAAAATAAAAATTTTATATTTGGAATACGTCTACTTAAACATACAAATGGTAAATTTTCATCTGATAATATGGAAGTTTATTTTATTGTGTAATTTTATTTCAATTCAAATCAGTTAATATTTGATGATAATAAAATGTTTTTCAAACCTGGATATTTTTACATAATAAATTTTTAAATCATCTTTTGAGTGCGACGTCATCTTTCGTTTCTCCAAATTTTTACTATTATTGCTCCGTCTATCTTTTTCGGCGAAATAGCAGCATTTTCGGTACCGATTATCGACTTTTGATAGGATGATCGTAGCACTGATATTTGTATACCGTTTTGATCGTCTCATTGTGCTGATCTCTATGGTATATTCAATTGTCAATTTCAAAATCCGGTGTGCCAAGAAATCTACGAAACGCCTAGCGTATCGGTTCCGTATATGGACCTGTGTCCTTTCGTTGCTCCTTGAGATAAAGAATAGCCATAAGCAATTATCATTTCAACTTTTGACCTTTTCTTTTCCCAACATTCAACATAATATGCTGGTTCCAATAATTCACATTCGTTTCTTCCTCTAAAAATTCATTCTTTTCAAAAATAATAATATGCGATCTGCATATAACAAAGAAAAAAGATTTTTGTTGTCTCCTTCATTCGAGCCTCTCTCTCCCCTCCACTTTTTCTCCTTCCCCCTCACATCACAGTGCCGAACTTTCCTTCCATTTCGACATTGCCACCCACCACAACGTCGCTTCCCCACCATTTGCTGCAAATCACCCCTCAGCCCGACGCCACATCAGCTCGACCGAGCTTCTCTTCCCCACCACCTTATCACCGAGGTCACGTAACCCGGCCTCCAACCTCCGGTCGCTCGTCCAAAACCTCTTTCGCCTCTTTTTGAATGGTATGTATGTTTATATTGTATTATATATTCTATTATATTAAAATATATATGTTACAGCCTGCATGCATATATTTAGTTTGTGTATATATATATATATACACACTTATATATAGATCTGTATATTTGTAAAAGTTTTTATAAACTATATCATTTGTATCACTTTCCTATATATATATATATATTAGTTGTCGAATCAATTATATAAGTGTATCTGTTATATATATGTTTACTTGAAGTGTATATGTTGTAGTAATATATATAGTCTGTGTTAGTTTATATGTAAGTTCTATATATAGGTAATAGGTTATCTTGTATATATATTTATTTAGTTTACATAGGTTTATAATATGCATACATCCTAGTATATAAAGTAATACAAGGTCAGTTATTTTACTGTAATATGTTTATATAGATATGTATATTTTTTCTGTTGTGTATAAGGTTATATAAGTGTTGATTTTTTTCAGTTATGGGTTTGTGTGAATTTTTTTGCATGTCGAAATGTTTCATTTTTTCTTTACTGTAAATTAGGTTTTATACATATTCTATATATTTATAATTTTGCAGCTTGTATAGTATGTTATATTCTATTATCTGTATGTATAACATGATAGTATATATATAACAGTTATATATTAGTTAGTTATGTTTTATGTAAAGATTTTTAATAGTCCATGAGAGTATTGGTTTTATAGTATATATATGCATATGAGTTTAATTTAAAAACAAGGATTTTGAAATATATATTTTTTTTTAAAATGTGTTGAATATAAAATATGATTTTATGTACATAATTATATATATATGTTCACTTATACCATTTATTATCATCGATCCAGTTCTGATTTGATTTCGTCGATTCTTGTTATCAGCTCCGTTCGTCGAACTCGTGCCAATCTTGTCTTGCTTCGTTTGAAAGTCGTGCTTGAATTTCGTAACTCAATCTCATTGTTTATCTGCTCATGATTTAACGTTCTTATATTTATTAAATTTGATTTCAATTGAAACGATATTGAAATATGCTGTTGCACTACTAGAAAAAGGTCAAATACCGATGGGCGGGAGCGACAGCTTCCGACGGCCATTTTTCAACGGCTTCCGAGGGGCCGTCGGAAACCATCGGAAAATATCGAAATACAGCTCCCAGCCGAGCCTTTCTTCCTCATTTTCCAGCCACCTCAAAATTTCGAAAAGAACCCCCAAAACACCATTTTCGACCTTCAATCGCTGATTTCGTGCTTTTTCCTCCTCCTCGCTGTGAATTCAACACCTCTTGCTCTCCAGCTAAGGTATAATCTCTTATTTTCGTGAAAAATTGAGTTTTTACCCTAATTCTAGATTTGCATAAATTGATAAATTAGGGCTAATTGGTGATTGAGATTGTTTCCAATTGTGTGGTAATAGTTTCTAGCATTCCATGATATACCTATTTCATCTCTTATTTGAAATTATGAAAAACATGTATAATTTGAGGTTGTTCGTGTATATGGAAATCGTTGTGTATGCCTTGGTTGTACCATTGTATATGTGTGTAGTGCTGCTATCATTGTATTGTATTAGTTGGACTAAGATAAAAAGAATGCACGAGCTAGGAATATTATATTGTGCATGTTTTGACTTATGCAACAAAAAAATGCATCGAACAAGCCTTAAGTTGATGTAATACGTCGAATAAAATGTGTTAAATTAAAATATATTTTAGTAAATGTGAACAGTTAGTAAAACTGTATTTTTCGTAAAATGCGCACATTTAATTAATTAATGTCCCTTAGACAGTTTTGGCCCCGTCTTACGAGTGTTGTACATGATCGTTATATAAATAATCGTTTTTTTCAAAAAACGACCATTTATATTCATCTGGTACAATGTTTGTTGGATTTGTCCTTATATTGGACAAGTTATGAACACAGTAAGCATTTACATTTTGTATACTACTTTGTGTCAAACGGTTCATAAAATTTCGGCCTAACTTTTCTTTTTTGTTTCCTGCGTACACGCATTTGTGTAAAATGCAGGGAACAAAAGGGAAATGCTGCCGAAATTTTGTTGAATCGTTTGAGACGAAGTAATATACGAAATATAAATGCTTACTGTGTTTGTAATGGGAAGTAGGATGTTTGTCCATGAAAAAAAAATTTATACAATTTTTTATATCAATACGTTAAAAAATAAAATGTGCCCAATTTGAAAATATTTTTAAATTTGTGAAGTTCTTCTTTAAATTCAAATATTATACGACCATGAAACTAATCTTTTTCGAATTTGTATTCTTGAAAATAAATATTAAATTTTGAACTTCTCATTTTCTCAAATAGGAAAAATGATTGATTATTTTGTTGATCGGAGGAGATGGATGTACCAAAGAAAAGGACCGAGGGGCTCAATAAAAGAAGATTTTTATAATGGTATAAACGTGTTTGTTGAATTCGCTTTAAGTAATAACGGAAACGATCCAAAAATTTGTTGTACGTTTAGTAGGTGTAGACATTTGAAGTATTTGTACCAGATATTGTGAAAATTCATTTGTGCCAAAATGGTTTCATACTCGAGTATTATGTTTGGGATCGGCATGGAGAAGTTGTAGCAAATACTTCTGTAGAGTCTGAAAGTGTTGTTAACGAAATAGTTAGGATGACCCGTATAGAAAATATGGTCGAAGATGCAGCACGATCAATGTTTCCTATGGTTGAAGTTGACGACGGAAATGTTGAAGAACCAAATATTGAAGCAAAAAAATTTATGATTTACTATATGCTGCTAAGAAACCTATTTGGGATGGTTGAAAAAGTGGCACTCAGCTGTCAGTAATCGTAGAATACATTGCGATGAAGTCAAAATACAACATCACTGAAGCTGGGTTTACGGCTGCTGTACAAGCTGTAAAAAGACATATGTCGCCCAATAATCTAATGTTTGAAAATCACTATGAAGTTAAAAAACTTATGTCGGCTTTTGGTTTACCTTATCAGAAAATAGATACATGTTTAAAAGGCTGCATGTTGTTTTGTAAAGAAGACGCAAACCTTAGAAATTGTAAAATTTTATAACCAGGAGAGATACAAACCAAGAAAAATGAAGGGGAAGGAAGTTCCGTACAAGAGTTTGCATTACTTACCCATAACTCCAAGACTTCAAAGATTATATGCATCTTCTGTAACTGCATCTAATATGAGATGGCATAGTGTGAGAACAGAGGAAGAGGGTACGTTGACACATCAGGAAGCTGAGGCGTATGGTCCCGTGGGCTATATGGACGTGTTCACTCGTACGCATGCTATCGAGCATGTAAATCCGGACGGAACTGTTTCGTATACATGGCAGGACGATAAATCCAGCAAGAGCCATGTAAGCATATTTCATTTTATATAGTATTAGTAATTGTTCTGCTTGTTAAACTATAATGAAATAAGATATGATGTTATTAATTTGTTAATGCAGGAAAATTTTATGGAGCAGCGCCAGAAACTCCTTGCTGATACGGGTCGAGAACAGCTGACGACTGATGAGGAGGATGCTATTTTTGAGTCCGTTGTGGATCTAGCAGAGCATGGCAGACGATACAGATTTGGCAATCAAGTGGTAAATAATTTATTTTACTGCTCATTTGATATTTAAGTCAAAATTCTATGTTGGAATACTTCAAATATGCTATTTGGACCTTTTCAAAACAATAAACTTGAATTTTATTCATTTATAGAGATATGCACATACACTTACAGAGATCACACAGCTAAATTTAATATTTATTGCAGGCCAGCAGTCAGAGACGTGGTCAGCGGAATAGAGCTCAGAGCGATCTAGTCGATATAGAAGAATTGCGGACTAGAGTCTCCCAATTGGAGGAGTAGAACCGCCAACAGACCATGCAGACCACACAGTTGTTAGAGTACATGCAGCAGTTTGGTGGCCTCTTCCCTTCCTCGGCTGGCTCTGGATCTGGAGGAGATTGATTCATTGCTTTCTTGCTTTTTCAGGTATGATTTTTTTAGATTTGTATGATTATTTTTGATACACGTGGTTGTGCGGTTGTATAATGATATGGATGTTGATTATTTTGTGTATGTATGACATGGTATAAAACTTATCACTTATTGTTGGGGTTGTTGGAATGGTAATGTATATTATGTATTTTATTTTGATGTAATTTGATATATTTGTGTGTTTGATTAATTTTTTGTAGTTTGGGTTTTGATATTTGGTTGGTATATTGTATATTGGATTGTGCAGTATTGATGTAATAGTTTTTGGAAGAGAAATGTGTATGGAAGACTATATTTGCAGCAGTAATAAAAAAAAAAGCAGATTTCCGACGGCTTCCGACAGTTTACAGGTAGGTAATTTCCGACGGCTTCCGACAGCCTATAGGCCATTTTTTCCGATGGTTTCCGACGGATCCCGACACGTGTCGGAATCCGTCGAAAGCCATCAGAACCCGTCGACAATAAGTACGGCACCCTCTGTCGGAAGCCGTTGGAAATAGTGCTCCCCGACGTCGTATATTCCGATGGCTTTTCCCGACGGTCGCCAACGGCTTCCGACGGCCGCTGACGGTTTTCAGCCGTCGGTAATCACAGTTCTCCTTGTAGTATTTACATTGCTATATATATGCTATTATCTGTATCTGTTCACTTATGACATCTGACACCATTATCTATTATTTATATTGATGATATATGCCTGTTATATTATTATCATATTTGTTATCACTTTGTAAGTTCCCTGTTAGTATAGAATTCCTTATGGGTTGAAATGATACATACCCGAACGATCTATAGAATAAAAGAAAATCGTTATGGGTTGAAATAATAAACCCAAGCGATTTTCATTTGAATTGAATTTGGGATTGCGGGTTGAAATGATATATACCCGTAGATAGTTAAATTGTGGATTGAAATGATAAATATCCGTATAACTTGACCATAGGATAGAAAATTATATACAGACACCGTTGGTCTATATATATAAATACTTTGAAATGATTTCTATGGTTTTGGAAAGAAATATATGGTTTTAATAAATATTAATTTTTAGATATTATATAAATGTATTTTTATAAAGGTTTAAATTTTAGATATTTGAATTATATGTTTTGAAACTTTTAAAATTATAAGTTAGTTTTGAAATTATAAATTTTAAGAATTTACTTATAATTTTACTCTTTTAAAATATGTATAAATTAGTTTTATTATAAAATAAGTTTTATAATAAGATTTAATTTAATAAAGTTTGATTTAATATATATATATATATATAATATGTTTAAGTATTTATTTAAATTTATATTTCCAAATATAGAGCTTATAATAAAGATAGATTTGAAATTGATTTGGAATGGTATTTAATTAAGAATTTTATTTAAATAAATCAATTTGAAACTTATTGAATATGATTTTATAACTTGATTTTTGTTTAAGGTGATTAAATGAATATTTCAAGATTGAATAAATTGAAGGAAATATTCAGTGATTTGAAATTTGGGTTTTATTTAAATGATATCGGATTTATTAAGTGAGTATTTCAAAACTAAACAATAATGAAGTTAAATTATGATATATATGAAATTATCAAATTTAGTTTTGAAATGTGGAATATTTAAAGCTTTGAAATATATTGAAATTGAAATGGTTTATTTTGTGTTTCAAATCTGTATTTGAAATCGACATACTTTTAAATGGTTTATTGAGAATCTGAATTGAAATTGATGATTTGAGATTGGATTAAATTTGAATTTTGGAATTCGATTTGAATCAATTTGAGAAAATTGAGAAAGCTATTTTATTATATAAAGTATTTTTAAATTATATTTAAACTATTTATATATTTTACTTTATAAATCATTTTTAATATAAACTATTTTAATATACTAACTATTTTAGTATAAACTATTTTAACCTATAACTACTTTATATAAACTATTTTATTTTATAAACCATTTTATTATATATACTATTATTAATATCTAAACTGTTTAAAGGAAAGTGCTATGATTTCAAAATGTTATGATTTCCAAAGTGCTATGATTTCAAAATGTTGTGATTTCCAAAGTGTTATAATTTCAAGTGTTTTGGTTTCGAAAGTGTTATAACTTTGAAAGTACTATGATTTTTGAAGTGAATATATTTGAAATGGAAATGATATCATATTGATTTGGTTTTGAAATGGAAATGATATCGTATTGATATGATATGATATTTATGGTTTTGAAGTATAAACTATTTTGAAATGACCGCGGTGTTATAATAACGTTTGGTTGTTAAAGAGACCGGGATCGGATATTGTCATACTCTCTACCAATACCGAAACCACTTTAACAACCATGTACGCGGTGGAGATTCCAAAATGAAGTAGGATGGTGGCGACGACCCTATATGAGGTATATATGTGGACCTGACTCCCATGAGTTAGCTTAAGGTGTCTAAAACAGGAGAAATCGACGGGCCAAGTGAGGTAGCACCTCCGATCGCACACACTCCTTCGATACCATTCTATTACTTTGTGATTGATTGGGTGCACCCTTGGATTCTGGGTGTGGATCGAGTTGGGCGATTGCTGTGGCTTTGCGTTATCAACAGCTCGAAAGTGTAATTGGTATATCTACCCTGGCAAGCCTAGTTGTGCCGTGTCACCTACCATATCGAGACCACTACGAGTTTGATTTGTGTCGTACCTATGGAGTATCCTCTGGTAGCTCCAGTTTATGGTGTATTACGGTACTGTATAGACTATTGGCACTATAAAATGTGTTAAGGGGATATGGGTAATGCCTTAACGCTATTTTAATAGTTTACGTTACTTTAGACATTATTATAATAGTGTACTGTACTACATAGTAGATAGTTCCACGGATCCTTAGAGGATGGTTATCCTAAACATCCTTTAAGTTACTTGTATTTCAGTTGATATTTCACTTGAGTTGGATTTAATAATATAAGAATGTTAATTCTAACTCGAGAGTTTTGTGTTTTGCTTTACGCTCGGGTCAGACTGAGTGTCACAACATTAGAGACTCACCTTTGGAGTTGGAGCTTCGCTTGGATATCCATCTATATCTATTCAGCTTCCAGTTATTCAGTTGACTCCAGTGAATATTCAGATTATTGTTATTTGACTATTGTACTGAGACTTCTACATATCCAAGACTTCTGTTGTATCTTGTTTAACTCTGTTATACATATAGTAGCTTCATGAACTACTATTCTTTTATTTCCGCTGCTTATTGTTATATTACTCTGTGTTTGTGATTTTGTGATTATTTATTTACTGTATATGCTGAGATTTGACAAATTTTAATTAAAAATCTTATATTTTGAGTAATTCAAGTCTGACATGTATGGATGCGAATGGTTGAAAATACCGGGATGTTACAGAAAAAAATTAAGGGTTTATGCATCTCATATTAGAAGCCACAATTATTCGGTATTCCTACTTTCTAACCTTAAAGGTGCATTCGCAGACAAGTGGATTGGCCTGGGAAAAGCGACAGTGCTAAATTACGTCAGACTTGTTGGAAATACATCGGACGTAAATTTTATGTTAGTGTTTTCTTGGGTGCGGATCATCGGTTGAAATTGGAGATGAATTTGTGGATGTAAAAAAAAATACTTATGACGTATTTCCAATACGTTCGATGTAGTTTGTGTCAACAACGCTCTTGTAGATACCACTGTAATTATAGGCACCTTCCAACACATTGGTCCAAAGTCTAGGGTGACATTCGTACTCGCATCGGTGCCAAAAAGTACGAGTTATCGGGTTTTTATACACTGCAAAGACTAAGAATTTACATTATAAGATGTAAGACATTCTACATTTTTAGATCTCAGAGTGGAAGACAATAAAATATATATACATAAAATAACCATCTCAGAAAATATCTTCTAAAACATAGTCTCAAACAGTACGTAGTCATAATTTAGAGTATATAGAAATGTTGCTTAAATTACTAAGTAGATAAATAGTTACATGGACAGTAATGAAAAATGTTTAGCAACTCCAATGCCAAGCTCGTCTCTCCATCTACTAATCTCTGGGCCTATCACCTGCTACCCTGTCCTCCTGTGGTAGGGGGAAAAAGAATGGAAAGTAGTAAGTCAGAAAAAAGTCCGGTGAATGACTTACATCATTAGTATATGGTGAACGCATATAATTGACTTCATTTATGCTCTATGTGACCTAGGGTGGTCTACTTGTGTTTGTGAATCAATAGTTTTATTATCTAAGGGGTATAGGTTTAAACACACTTACATGGACATCTTGTGAAGGCTTATACATAGGGTTGGATAGCTAATTGAACCGCAAAACAACTATGGATCGGTTAATAGCTACCGAAACTATTCCAATATCGGGTCACCTATAAGATTAACCTTGGGACTACATTCCCAAATTACGACTGCACGTATCATATTTGCGCGTTAAGGGGGAGCCTGCAATGTCGACTCGTCTCAAAGTCGTTGCATCTGTGCCCACCTCTCAATGGTAACGTAATGCCTCTTATTGCATTGCACTGGGATTTATCAACAACAACAATATCACGTCGGTACTACCATGCATATCATGGAAATTCGTTAGTTCCGGGCCACACACTTCTCCATGCATCAGCGTCAGTGTTGGACATACACTGTAGAACCTCCTACGAGTGCAATTTGCGATAGAATCGCCCCGATTGAATATCGACTCCGTTGAATAAATAGTGTTTTAGGCCTCTTTGCCAATATACACACCTACCCATTATCGTAATGTCCAAGTATCGCAAACCTAGGGAATTAATTCCCCTGCTTAGACTAACATCCACATAGATGTATAATATATTCAAATTAACTTATAACTTGGGCCTTGGGCCGAGGTTCAGGCTACGTCCAGCCGGTCGACCGTTGGTCACTGAAGCGGTCGACCGCTTGTTGTCGACTGACTCCAGTGAGCCTTTCGAATGGCCGTAGTTGTTTTTTTGGGTTTAATCAGTTTGTTCTCTTCACTATTAATTATAAACTTTTAATTACAGAATCACAACGAACCCTATTTTATCAATATACAGTGTTTGCCGTTTTCAACTATAATTTCTAACAATTTCATAGGAATGTTTATTATCAAAATGAATTAAATCGGGTTTAGAATTCGCATATATCAGCCTATATTCAATTCAACAAAATAAGAATCCAACTAAACCAATTTTTTTCCAACATATTTAAATTGGACAAGAATCATATTCAAATAGGTTAAATTCTTATTCAATTTTGAATCTATTACAATTACTAAATGAACAATATTTCTAATTTAATCTAAACCTATACCAGATCAAATAGGGTATAGTTAAACTAAATTACATATAAATCTCCATATTAATTATGAACCAACTCATCTCTAAAAAGGTATCCCTTTCTTAAGCTTGGAATTGCCTCCGCTTGGTGTAGAACTCCCCATGATTTGATTTGATTTCTTCTTCAATCTCTTGAATTTAATTTTAATTTAGTTTTGAAGAAATTTTGATTTGAGGAGAAAGAGATTTGGACAATGTTTGAATGTACTACATGCTGCTAATGAATTAAGGTTTAAGGTTACTATCTTATTTATAGGGCTAAAAAGCAACCAGAACAGTTGGATTAAATATTATCAAATCTGGGACGTTCAGAGTCATCGACCGCTTGGGGATGACCGATCGACCGCTGGTGTCGGCTAGTGGAGCTTTTCTTATTTAAATATTTCTTTCCTTAATTGATTGTTTAATTAATTTAGATTTTGAATTTTCAAATGTTAATAACTTTTTATATGATTTCAAAACATTGTATATGAAAATTATCCATAAAATCGCTACAAACGCAATGGTGCAAGTTTCGTAGCCATATTCAGACATTTGTAAAAATTTCATTTTATCCTTGTTATATTTTTATTCTTTTATTAAATTTCCGATTAAATATTTTTTTGTGTTACATTCCCCTCCTAAAAAAATTTCCTCCCCAAAATCTCCAAAGACGGAAAATTACAACTCATACGTACGGAAATTAATAATTACAACCATCTACTCATCCATCAACCGTGGTACTCATTGTCCTTAGTTCAAATTCCAATGCAATATGTACAAATAGATATGGAATGTATATGAGCCTATACTAATGCAAAAATTAGGCGGTCTTCTGATTTAGTCGACCTCCTTAATTGCACGTGCTTATGCTATGTATCCAATATCCTATGTAAATATACAAGCAATTCTACATGTATGCGAAACCATTCAATCCATATGCGATGACCATATGCATATACTCCATTAAAATAGAACAAGTAATGTTGTGAGTGCATGCTAATTTGAGAATATATTTTAGCTAAATATTCCACTTGCTCCAAACTTGACTAAATCAACTCCAGAACATAGATAACGTCCTACGAATGAAACATAAAAGACCGCGTCTCGATTAGACATCATATGGAGAAGATATAAATTTTATAAGAATTTGATTTAATTAATTTTAAATTAAACACCATTAACAACTAATTAACATCTTAATCACCAATCCCTCTTCTTGCCCAAATCTCCCAATCTTCCCTATATACAAACGCCTATCCCACCCGTGGACGCACACCCAATCCGGCACTCCAGTCCATAATATTCTTCTCCAACTTCGCCAAGAAATCTCTCTTCGCACGAGCTTTACAATGCACACAACCATGTTAGGCTCGAACACCCGAGACAAAACGTGACCTACTCCCTCCTCTACTGGCTATAGGAAACATCGTCCTCCCCAAAACCCGACCGCACCACCCCATTCGACCGCCACCTATGCTTCTTCGCTTGAGAAACCCAAATCCACCAACATCCTAGCCTATCGCTGCCTAAAACTCCGACAATACCTAACCTTAGTTTTCAACCCTCATGCCAATCAATGCTTGTCATCGCCGCACCCTCTAACACACACTAGCGCGAAGCTCTCTCTCTCCCTTGAGTTTAACGGATCCGACGCCATAATTTATCGTTGACCGAAGCTCACGATTTTAATTTTAGAAAGGGGTAGTCATTTAGTTTCTTTTACAAAGGGGAAAAGAAGAAAGTAGGATTTGGGGAAAAACTGTGTGGTTTAGTGATGTTTATTTTATAATTTACGGCACTTCACCATACAATGTTATGTTCGCAAGGACAAATATAAATAGAATTGTGTACAACAAGGTGACACGATATCAAAACACCAATAAAATACACTGATTATCTCATTTTGTAAATTGCCAAAAATATCAACATTTTTCACAATATACGTCAAACGATAATTTAAATATATTTCAAATTGGATAAATCCTGTAAAATCATTCAAAAATACGCAATTAAAATCAAATCATTTTATTAACAAATAATTTTTTACTACTTGTTAAATTTGAATCAAACTTGAATATTTAAATAGATTAAATATTCTCATTCGAAACGTCAAAAATTGTGGGTCGTTACACATATTTTACCAAATTATAATGTGAATCTCAAAGAAGCGGAAGCAAGTGTTGCACAAAAAAGCAATAAGGTCGAAAAACCTATACTAAACAATGCTTATCAACTGAAATCAACCTTTTAATGTGCACGCTGACGCTTCTATGGACTATAGGAAGGACTGGATTGTTGATTCCGGTTGCTAAACCATGCAACTAGAAAATTTTCTTTTCTTTCTAATGTTCCCACCCATCGTGGAAATAGAGTCATTGCAAAGGCTGATAATTCATTACATTCTATAGTTTTAATGTTGAAAAGGATGCATCCAAAGCTGATGGTATCTCTTTCAAAGTTTATCATGTTCTAGTTTTAAAGAAGAATCTTGCTTCAGTTTCTCAAATTGTTGTCTTTGGAAGGTATGTTCTTTTTGGTCCAAATGAAGTGAAAATTATTTTCAGTATAAACCAACTTTTATTTACTGGTAAAAGGAAAGACTCGCTATATGTATTATCTGCAAGTGATGCATATGTTTAAGAAACATGTCATAATGCTATAAACATGTCATAATGCAGTTGATATCCGTCTGCACCCGTATCTGAAAGGATAAAAACTATCTGAAAAGCTTTCCAGATATGGATATGGTTATAGTGATATTCGTATCTGAAAAATATCAGTTCGATGCACATATATACTTTAATATATGTATTAAAACTATGTTTAATTAACTACTAAGCTTGTGTTAAGTTTGTGTTAATTTTTTGAAATATATAAATCAATCTTGTGGTAGTTTTTTGTCAATTTTTGCAATTAAAAGTGAAAAAAATACATTTTTAGTGTTTAATTTTTGGATATTTTCATATATCAAAAAATATCGGCGTTTGATATACATTTTTAAATTTCGAATATAGATATTTTCGAATATCTGTATTTGCTAAACCAAATACGTATATGTGGATACAGATACGGATATGCTTCAGTAATACAGCCCTAAATTCAGGTTTTGCAACTATTTCTTGGTACAGTAAAGAGTAAACCATTGTTGCTCTTTCAAGCTATGAAGTTGAATATGTAGCAACTCCTGTAGTCACTCAAAATGTGTATTTGAACTAAGAGGCTTATTGAAGAAATATTTTCTACTTTGGACTATCTAGTTTCCACCTGTTGTGACAATGAAAGTGCAATTAAACTTGCTGGAAATTCAATGTTTCACGCTCGCACAAAGCACATCGAAACACATTTGCATATCATGCGAGAAAAAGTTTTGATGCAAGACATTCAACTGCATTAAATACAATGACAAGTTGCTAAATATTTAACAACGCACTTAGCAAAGCCAAATTTGATGCATTTAGAAGTGCACATGGTGTTGTTTACAGTACGCTTGCGCTAAGGAGGGTGTTGCAAAATAGTGCTAACTTACTGTCTAAGTGTAGAGTTTTGAACAAGTCTTGTTTTTGAGCTTTCCATTTATTTAGAAGTTGATTCCTAACTCATGTTATTAATGTCCTTTTAGTTAGGAAAATAATGATCACACCTGATGTTAGTTGAGACTATTCAGGATTTTTTTAAATAAATATATATATATATATCTTATATATAAAGCAAATACTTGAAGAGGTGAAGCTTTTTTGAATTGCCAAAATACCCATATTCTTTTCACAAAAATGGGCTTTGGGGTAATTTGTCTCTTTTGTTTACATGGTCTTTTCGACTTTGGCCGCGTCATTATCTGTAAATAGATAGAAGTCACCTATGATGAGCATTCTCTTCCTCCACCCACCCACGTTTTTTACATGACTAATATTCATGCCGTTACATCATCATCTACCTTCTTCCATCAATTTCTACTTTCCCTTATTTTGTATTTCCCTAATTCTCCAATCTCCTCAACTCTTAATTTCCTCATGGAGTACATTTTCCCTCAATCTTATACCTTCACATCTTCCTTGACCCATTAATTATCTGACGATTTTCTTTGTCGCTATCTCAGTTGATTTTTCCCTGCAAATTAAACTTATTAACACAAGGGTACATTTGTTTCTTTATTATCCTCTACATATGTTAAGGCCTACGTCCCACTCAACTGTTCCACCTCCGTTATTTGTTCTTATATTTCTTTGTCCCTTGGATCAAAGCGTCAAACGAACTTCATTTTGAAAGAAAACAATGAAAGGTATTGAGAAAATTACAAAAATGTTTAGTTTGGGCAAGGTAAGTTAATTTTCTTCTTCCAAAGTCGCTTATGAGACTCAAACTTCATACCCTTGGTAACCTTCATTATTATATCATTTTCCAGTTTATCCTTTTTTAAATTTTATTTGTATTTTAATGGTTTCTGTAAGCTACCTGATTAAGTAACTACAATAGATCTGATGACTCTTAAACCTCAGCTTCATGGAGGCAAACCGTTCCATGATTGATGAGCTGTGATATGTGATTTATAGTGCTCAGAGCTTAATTTTGTTGAATATTGATAGAAGAATTTTTTGAAGACCTCTTTTTAGTTTACCAAATAATTTGTAATCTAATCAATATTTAGATGCAAAGTTTGGTTAAATTCTTATTTTGAAGGAAAATCCAAAGGCAACGTTCATCCCATCAAATGCAGTTAGAATTACTGTAAAAATGCAGTTTCTCTTTCTATTCCTAATTTGAGTTTGGAAGATATTATAACTAATTTTATGTGTTTGTATCTTCTTTTTAGTATTTTAGAATGCAACTATTCTGGAAGAGGGGAAAAAGATAGATCTTTATCTGAATATAGATTCTACCAAAGATGGAAAGAAAAGTTCTGACAAAAAAATTCAAAAAAAGGATGAAGAAACTAAGAATGCAAAGGATGCTAAAGATGACAAGGGTAAAGATGAACTATTTTTCCCTGCAAATTCAATGATCTGTTGCTGCTGACACTTCAGCTCACATTTCTTCTTCTCTTTAGTCCAGATACGGGATAGGCGAGCCATCATAGAGTAAGGTTTGTAGTCCTAAATTTATTATAAGTTTTCTAATCTCAAAATCATTGCATTATATCCTAATTTTAAAATTAAAATATTATTAGATCTCCAAATTGTTATAGATCTATTTTGTTGTTTCCCAGGTAGCTTAAAAAATTGATTTTTTTTTCCTTTTTTTGGATTATTTGGTTATTTAGTATTGTAATTTTATACAATTCCTACTGCATCAAGTAAGTTTACTTCTATTTGAGAATGAGGTTACTTTTTTGTCGATGTGGATCCTAACAAAATATTATAATTCTCTTCTATAATTTAAAACATGCATCAATATTGACTTTTTTAGTCTTCTAAAATTTTCTCTTCGTTTAATTAACTATCATTACTATAGTGAAGGTTACATTAGCAAAATGTTAGATAAATTCAAACCAAAATTTGAAGTACAGTGTGATTGGGTCAAATTATTTCACGGATGATTAGTTTAGATGTCATATTTGACAATTTCTACAATCAGACATATTTGCTTAAGCTAAATATGAACTTCATGATATAATACACTTCCAATTATAAAACTTTATCGGATAATTATAAAGTAGTATTTATTTGAGTCATCAACTGTATTTTACAAGAATCATAAATTACTGAGGTTTTGGTCCACTTGGTACATTTGCGAAGAACAATAGAAAGGTGACTTTAAAGGAGATGCGTCATTTTCAACTTTGGTCTACTGTATTACTACTGCAATGATTCTGGAGAAGTACCAAAACAAAAATGAAGTACCATTCAGAGTTGAATGTGACATTTTAGAAGCAGGAAGATTGGAATCATACACGTGTAGAGGACCAGTATTCAAGAGAAACTCTCATGTACTGCATGTGACTGTTTTGAAGCATAGATGTTGTATGCATGATGATGCATGTGCTCCGTGTGCATTCATAAGGAATAGGTGTAGGGAGAGTTTGATGCAAGTATAATCTAAAGCACGAGAGCATGCATAATAAAGCTTGCATGTGACTGCGAGCTACCCAAAACTGCATGCATAGTTGAAGACTGTATTTAGTGCCTGCGAGCATGTTATGAGGCCTGCATGCATTATGAAGACAGTGAACTACTCAAGGCTGGAACTTTGAAGCTAGACTGGAAGGGCCAGTTCGGAACACTAAAGCTAGACTGAAGCATGTAATACTACGTTGAGCCATTCTAAAGGACCAGTTCGGAAGTTGAGTGACAGAAAATGCTGTAATGTCATGAGCAGCACGAACAAGTGAATGCAGAAATGCCTAACTGCAATACTAAGACTGCAAATGGAGACCTAATACAAGTATGGAATTGTGAATAATATTGTTGCATTGTTTCATCTCTCTTACATATTATTAAATTGTTTTAGTTTGATATTAGTTGATTTTTATATATTTTTTCTGAAGATTTGGCAAATCGGTTTCTTTCCATTTTCTTCATTATTACACCAACAAGAAGAACCGTATTTAGTTAAATAATAATGTATGCAATTCCAAAATTGACCAAGTCATGTCAAATCATAATTGACATGAATTACTTTTATATCGCACATCAAATGAGTTATATTAACTGTAAGCTAAGATGCATCTTTATATTTAATTAGTTCTCACCACATTTTTATTCTCAAAGCTTAAAAAATGGGTTACAATAAAGACATCATGATTCCACTAAAATAAACCATTCAATAAATTATTTTTTATATGTATTCTTAGTTAAAGAGTCGGACTAAATTTGTTAATTTGGATTAATTCAGTTTTCAAGAAAATAAAAAAGTGAGAACTGTATGCTTGACCGTATTGTACAAAAGTGTGATACAGAACTTTATAACCCATCTTGGATCTACCTTAGCTGCTAACCTCTTATTTTTATTGTTTGTGGTGCCTTCATAAAACAGTCTGAAGTAAGTATGGTAGCTCAATCAAAGATTTTTTTTGAGCAATGGATTTCCAGTAGTGGTTTTGTTGTTATTTTAAACTGTGTTTTACTCTTGCAACTTTAAGCTTTGGAGATTGACTGGACAGAAAAAAAATTCTTCATGGTTTTCAGATTTGTAGAGCTACTATAATGATTAGTATGTTACATATTCTGTGCTGCCGTATTTATAATCTGGAATTCTTACTTGCTACTGTTCGTGCATTGGTAGTTTGTGCAAAAATATTCATGCTCATCTTTATGTGTTGTCCCTAACTCCTAATGTAGATGTGTTTTTGAGTTTGAAATTAAGATCGTATTAAATATCATTTTCTCTATCTATCAAAAGTTTAAAGATGTTCAATTTTTTATACTTTCTTCCCATGATTGTATCCACGTTTATTGCAAGTTGTAGCATTGAATTTGTAACTAAACAAATAAATGTTCAATGCAAGAACCATTTCCCATCATTTTTCATTTGATATCATTTTTATTTCTTCTATTTTTGTGAAAGACTATCTTTTGATAAGAGAAATATTTTGGGTACTTATTTTTTTCCTATAAATTTGTGTTATGCTTCTCTCTTTTTTTGTTGGATTTAACTATGTCAATTAGAAACAAAATGTATATAGTTTGATTTGGCTATGGAAAAATGGTGATGTAGGAGTTATTGAGGGTTTGTGAGGAAGGAAGTATCATAGGAAGTGCGATCTTTTTGATAGATAAGAAAACTTCTCTATATATTAATATGGTCATTTATTACTTTTAAAAGAGAGATGATGCAAGTTTTCTTAGTTTCAAACCACTGGAAGTGTTACTTTTAACATTTGTTACATTTTTCTAAATATTGATGTAATAGTTGATAACTTCCTTTACATGTTTAATTATTTTTTCAAATAACATAGTCTCATTTACGTTTAATAAACGATTAATATGTGCATGTACATGCAAAAAAATGCCACATTAAGTACACGCAAAATCATTTCATAAGATCCAAAAAATCTCACAAACGGTGAATTTTAATGTCGATTCCTCCTGCGCACGTGCATCGTACGTGCCAAAGTACTCGTGTGTATATATATATATAGCTTGTAATCGTGATGTTAGTTGAGATTATTTATGATTTTTTTAAAATATATATAGCTTGTAATAGTTCTTTGATTTGGTATCCAGCAATAAAAACAACATAATAGCTTTCATTTTTTTTGGCTCGCATCATTTTTTAAGGGTTCTGTTACACGATAGTTCTACCTTCCAAGATAGTATTTTGACGACATTGAGCAACATATGATTGCTTCTACAATATATTCAGGCAAGTCCTGTGTTTTGTTTTATGTCTTCAGTGTCTTATGAATATCTTACGAGGAATTAAACCCTTTACCATGCATTTTTCCAAAATAGGGATACATATGAATATCCTGAGCCGTTGGTTTAAAGATCTAACGACCCTTGTTATTTCCAATGCACTATAATTGCCCGACGCAGTTTGGTTAATTTAATATTTACTAAAACGCACCAAATTTCGAAGGATTATCAAATATATGACCCAATGGTCTGGAATGTTTTTGTGTACCCTGTGGAAAAAATCCACAGTAGCTAGAGGATTTAATTCCTCCTTATCGTGTGTGATATGATACATTTAATTTCATTTCTATTGATGAAATGAAGATAATGAAACCCATCATATAACTGCATATGCATAAAATTCCATATTAATAAAATGAAAAAAACGTATTAGTTTACGCATTTTTACCGAATAAGAGCTTGAGATCTCCATCATTTGAATGTTGCACCTTTCACTTCAAATGCACCAAGGCATTGGCCAACAAAAAATCAGAGGAGCTTTCATCTACTTCAATCAATTCAGGTTGACCAGCAAGTCCTTTTAGTTGATAGACTATTCTCTACATAAATGCAAATTCATTAATTAGCACTCTTATGCAATACGAACCACTCCAATAATTCATTCACAACATCAAAAAGCATAAGAAGAATGGTAGTAATAATCGTCGGCTTGCTAACTTCAATTAAAAGATCAACAACCCATGGATCAAACGAATGCAACCCTTTCGGATGTGGGGATCAGTACAAAGGCCATCCTTTCACATTAAAAGGTGATCCTTCTAACTGTATTGGAGATGAAAAGTACCAACTGTCGTGTATTGGAAATAGACCTGTCAAAATATAACCCAACCCATTTATCCTACTTTTAAATGGATTAGGTCGACCCATTTATGAATTTTATTAAATGCGTTATGGGTTGGGTTGATTCATTTTTAAAAGAGTTATAAGTGAGTAATCCATTTACCCATTTATTAAAAACATTAAATTTTAATATAAATTTGAAAAATAAGAATTTTGAACATACGATGTAGTTTTTCATAAAGACTGACAATTGTACTTAGAAAATAACAGACCACTGCATCTTCATATTTGAACTTCACCTAGTGCAGAAGCCGTTATTTTTTGTTCAGACTGAAATAACTTCTTCATACTAATTCGGAATTAGGCGAGACTTTGACCGATTAACTTCCACCTAAATTACCGACAGTATGAAACACTTGGATACTTGATCTTATGAACGCATACTGTAGTTCTCACTACAAGGGGAACAGTGATTTCCGACGGTTGAAAACTGTCGGCGGCCGTCAGAAACCGTCCGCGGCCGTCGAGAAAAGCCGTCGGAACTGACGTCGTCGGGGAGCAATACTTCCGACGGCTTCCGACGGAAATCGCCGAACATATTACCGACGGCTTCCTACGGATTCCGACAGCTTCCGACACGTGTCGGTACCAATCGGAATCCGTCGAAAAAATGTCCTACAGGCCGTCATCAGCCGTCGGAAATTAGTTGCCTGTAAGCTGTCGGAAGCCGTCGGAAACCGTCGGAAATCTGCTGTTTTTTTTATACCGCTGCAAATATAGCCTTCCATCCACATTTCTTTTCCAAAAACTATTAAACCAATACTACACAATCCAATATACAATATACCAACCAAATATCAAAACCCAAAGTACACAAAATTAATCAAACATACAAATTTATCAAATAACATTAAAAATAAAATACATAATATACATCACCATTCCAACAATCCCAACAATAAGTGTTATACCATGTTATACATACACAAAATCATCCACATCATTACACGACCAAGTGTATAAAAATTAATCATACAAAACTAAAAAAAACCTGAAAACGGAAGAAAGTAATGAATCAATCTCCTCTAGATCCAGAGCCAGCCGAGGAAGGGAAGCGGCCACCAAACTGCTACATGTACTCTAACAACTGTGTGGTCTGCATGGCCTGTTGGCGGTTCTGCTCCTCCAGCTGGGACACTGTAGTCCGCAATTCTTCTATATCGGCTAGATCGCTCTGACCTCTATTCCGCCGACCCCGTCTCTGACTACTGGCCTGCAATAAATATTAAACTTAGCTGTGTAATCTCTGTAAGTGTATGTGCATATCTCTGTAAATGAATAGAATTCAAGTTTATTGTTTTGAAAAGGTCCAAATAGCATATTTTAGGTATTCAAGATAAAATTATATATTCCAACATAGAATAATGACTTAAATATCAAATTAGCAGTAAAATAAATTATTTACCACTTGATTTCCAAATCCGTATCGTCTTCCATGTTCTGCTGGATCCATAACAGACTCAAAAATAGCATCCTCCTCATCAGTCGTCAGCTGTTCTCGACCCGTATCAGCAAGGAGTTTCGGACGCTGCTCCATAAACTTTTCCTACATTAACAAATAAATAACATCATATCTTATTTCATTATAGTTTAACTAGCAGAACAATTACTAATACTGCATAAAATGAAATATGCTTACATGGCTCTTGCTGGATTTATCGTCCTGCCACGTATACGAAACAGTTCCGTCCGGATTTACATGCTCGACAGCATGCGTACGAGTGAACACATCCATATAGCCCACGGGACCATACGCCTCAGCTTCCTGAAGTTGATTTTTACATACAATTTTTATACATTTAAAATTATATAGCATAAACTATTTACAATTATCATTCAGTAAATTTACCAACTCCTGCCGATACTGCTGAAATGACTTCGACCCTCCACGATGAGTGAAGGGATTTTTATTTCTGTTTGCAGAGTTTCTATCCGACTCTGCATGTACATTCAAAATTTGATAAATTATTTTTCAATCACGTCAAATTAATAATTCAAAATAATTTAGTACACTTGCCTTCGCCTCGTCCGTTTCCCAGTATCCCAACCATGCTTGTCATGCGCTCTCCCCCATCCACCGTGGTTTCTTACCGGATTTCTTAATTTCGGATATCGTGTCCCTATAGTTCTTGCGCATTTTCTTCATCCAGTATCATCGTGCCAGCAGCATATCGTCTGTCTGGATGTCTATCTCAGCCTGTGTTTCACGATAAAAAGTAAAAAAAATTACACTGTAAATGATGAACAGTAGAAAAACGATAAAAACGGATTAAAAATGGAAAACAGAAAAATATACATACTAGGACATCCTGCCATATGCACTCTATGATGTGACGAAGATGTTATCCCACTTCGGCCAGCAAGCACTCATCCTACTCCGGTAAGAAGCTCTAGAAACATCCAACACAACCTTCGAGGGCAGTAGGTTGAACCCCTTGTTTTTAAATATGATACAGATAAGTACGTACGTATATCAAAAAAAAATAAGATGCTGAATAAAATTTAATTCTTACCCCTCTGCTCTATGTAATAAAGAAACTACAGGACGCTGTGATGCTTGCGATGGACCACTGTCATCGCCTCCTGTAGATCGGGAAGAGCTCCTGCCTCTAAAGGACATTACAATAAACCTGTGACGTATATACACATGATTTTAAAAGAGAATAATAACATGATAATGAAATATATTTCATACGTAAATGACATCAACGGTATAAATTGCTAAATTAATGATTGAAATGGAAATAGAAATGGAAGTGTGTTATACCTGATTCATAATGGGTCTCATGTTACAACGATAAGAAGATTACATTGCATTTTTAATAAAAATTGCTAAATAAATGACAAATGGAAATGACATAAAACATGTAAACAATAGTAAACGTACAGATTTAGTTTCATAGTCACATCAATTTCATAATACATCAAGAATTCAACTTAGTTATATCAATTGAAAAAAAAAACAGATTCAGATTTATATCAGTCATCATCGTCTTTTGATTCAGATTTGGTCTCGTTTTCTACGATATTTTCCTCTGCACTGTCAAACGCTTCTACCAAAACATTTGATTCATCGATCAAAGGACCAAAATCTATATAATCGTCTGTAATTATTATTTCGTTATTTTGCTCAAGATCTGCCTGATAAGCTTTTTCATCAGGAATATTCTTCCCATCGAATGTGAATCTGGCCTTTGTTTTAAAAACTGCAGACCAATCTGCTTTATCTCTTTTTAGAGACGGATAAGGAGCATAATAAACTTGCAATGCTTGTTTGGCTAGTACAAAAGAATCATACTTGTGATAGTGCGATGTATGCTTTATTTCGATAAGATTATAATCCTTGTGCACATTAATTCCAGAACCTGGAACATTGCTAAACCAATTGCATCTAAATAGAAACTCATCATCCGCGAGTCGTGAGAAATATGTCAGTTGCAAAATTTGTGTTAGAATGCCATAAAAATCATTTAAGTGATTTTCTAGATCGTCACTACCTTTAACAAATACACCAGTATTATTTGTTAATTTTTCTGCACCGTATTCTTTGGTGTTAAATTTATATCCATTGACGAAATATATTGGATATGCCTTGACCACTCTTTTTGGTTCCATCGCAAGATGTTTCAACCCTTCATCAACAACATAATTTCTTGGCTCATAAACGTAATTTGAAAACCAACTGGAAAATTCTTTACTGAGGTCTCCGTTCGGATGTTCACGTTCATAAACATTGTATATATAAACAAATTATTACATTAGGTTATACACGCGCATGCATTATAGAAAAGAATAAAACACAAGTTATTATTTCAGATTACCTAACAAACGGTGCAACCTCGGCACAATTTAGAAGAATTTAACTGTGTGCTACATGAAGATCTATATCGTCTAGCCATATTTCTACATATTTTCCAGAAGGCCGACCATGTTGTCTAAAAATAGATAGCATTCCTTGAGAGGACTCTTGTTCGTCGCCTTCGTCATTACGAGGAACACTTTCAAATGAAATATTCACGTGGTCACTAAAATAGTGAGAGAAAAAGAACGAAGCTTCTTCTTCGATGTAAGATTTACATATCGAACCTTCAACTCGTGCTTTTTGCCTCACTTTTTTCTTCAAATGATTCAAATATCTATGCAAAATTAATTTATATTAACTTCATCTTTCAAATACAATTAAATTACGTGATAACATATTACATACCTCTCAAATGGATACATCCATCCATATTGGACAGGACCTCGAAGTCATGCTTCAGATGGGAGATGAACAGGTAAATGTTCCATTACATTAAAAAAAACTGGCGGAAATATTTTCTCTAATTTGCAAAGCAATATAGGAATATCCACTTCAAGTTTACGTAAACGTTGCACTTTTAAAGTAGTCGAACAAAGCTCTTTGTAAAACATACTAAGCTCCGTTACTACCTTCCAAACTTTTAACGACAGTATTTCTTTGAACATAACAGGAAATAAATTTTCCATCATTATGTGACAGTCGTGACTTTTCATTCCGCTCAATCTACCATTTTTAAAGTCAACACATCTACGAACATTTGATGATATCCCATCAGGAAATCTTAACCCTTCCACCCATTTTAACACAGCTTTAACTTGATTATTATCAAATTCGTAACATGCTTTGCGTTTTTTTACTGTCATTTGGTTTCATATGAAGCTCAAGACGTTTGCATAATTCTTCTATATCACGTCTTGATTTCAAATCATCCTTCGTCTTCCCTTTCACATTAAAAATTGTGTTAAAACATTATCAAATACATTTTTCTCATTGTGCATCACATCTATATTATGATGAAGCAAAAGATGTTTCCAATACGGCAACTCCCAAAAAATAGTTTGTTTGCACCAGTTATGAACAACTGATTTGCCTTCAATTTATGTTTGCTCTCCAGTTTCATATATCTTTGGATAGTCCCTAACAAGTTCATATATGTCTTCGCTTGACCATATCGTCGGCGGTTGTCTGGTTTCTACTCTATTAGCTAAAAAGTTTTTCTTGTCTCCTCTGAAGGGATGATTTACATGGAGAGAATATCGATGACAGTCAAACCATGAAATTTTCTTACCATGAGGTAAAGAAAACGCTCGTGTTTCATCCATGCATTATGGACATGCTAGACGACCGGCGGTACTCCATCCTGAAAGCATTGCATAGGCAGGAAAATCACTTATAGTCCACAACAAAGAAGCAAACATACGAAAATTTTTCTTCTTGGACACATTGTATGTTTCTACTCCTTCGTTCCACAGTATTTTTAACTCCTCAATCAACGGTTGTAAGTATACATCGATTCCTTGTGTCAGATCTTCGGGGCCAGGAACGACAACAGTAAGAAACATATATTGTATTTTCATACACATCCATGAAGGTAAATTATACGGTGTGACGATAATGGGCCATGATGAATATTTCGAACCAAATTGAGAAAATGGAGAAAAACCGTCCGTACATAATCCTAATCTAACATTTCGACTCTCCGCTGCAAAATTTGGATACGTATTATCGAAATGCTTCCATGCTTCTCCATCGGCCGGATGTGTCAACGTACCCTCTTCCTCCGTTCTCACACTATGCCATCTCATATTAGATGCAGTTACAGAAGATGCATATAATCTTTGAAGTCTTGGAGTTATGGGTAAGTAATGCATACGCTTGTACGGAACTTCCTTCCCCTTTTTTTTCTTGGTTTGTATCTCTCCTGGTTACAAATTTTATAATTTCTAAGGTTTGCGTCTTCTTTCCAAAACAACATGCAGCCTTTTAAACATGTATCTATTTTCTGATAAGGTAAACCAAAAGCCGACATAAGTTTTTTAACTTCATAGTGATTTTCACACATTAGATTATCGGGCGGCATATGTATTTTTGCAGCTTGTACAACAGCCGTAAACCCAGCTTCAGTGATGTTGTGTTTTGACTTCATCACAATGTATTCTGCGATTACTGACAGCTGAGTGTCGCTTTTACAACCATCCCAAATAGGTTTCTTAGCAGCATCTAGTAAATCATAAATTTTTTTTGCTTCAATATTTGGTTCTTCAACATTTCCATCATCGTCGTCAACTTCAACCATAGGAAACATTGATCGTGCTGCATCTTCGACCATATTTTCTATACGGGTCGTCCTAACTATTTCGTCAACGACACTTTCAGACTCTACAGAAGTATTTGCTACAACTTCTCCATGCCGATCCCAAACATAATACTCGAGTACGAAACCGTTTTTGCACAAATGAACTTTCACAATATCTGGTAACAAATACTTCAAATGTCTACACCTACTACACGGACAACGAATTTCTGGATCGTTTCCGTTATTACTTAAAGCGAATTCAACAAACACGTTTATACCATTATAAAAATCTTCTTTTATTGAGCCCCTCAGTCCTTTTCTTTGGTACATCCACCTCCTCCGATCAACAAAATAATCAATCGTTTTTTCTATTTGAGAAAATTAGAAGTTCAAAATTTAATATTTATTTTCAAGAATACAAATTCAAAAAAGATTATTTTCATGGTCGTATAATATTTGAATTTAAAGAACAACTTCACAAATTTAAAAATATTTTCAAATAGGGCACATTTTATTTTTTAACGTATCGATATAAAAAATTGTATAAATTTTTTTTTCCATGGTCAGGCATCCTACTTCCCATTACAAACACAGTAAGCATTTACATTTCGTATATTACTTCATCTCAAACGATTCAACAAAATTTCGGCAGCATTTCCCTTTTGTTCCCTGCATTGTACACAAATGCGTGTACGCAGGAAACAAAAAAGAAAAGTTAGACCAAAATTTTATGAACTGTTTGAGACGAAGTAGTATACAAAATGTAAATGCTTACTGTGTTCATAACTTGTCCAATACGGGGACAAATCCAACAAACATTGTACCAGATGAATATAAATGGTCGTTTTTTGAAAAAAAAACGACTATTTATATAACTATCATGTACAAAATTCGTCAAACGGGGCCAAAAACTGTCTAAAAGACATTAGTTAATTAAATGTGCACATTTTACGAAAAAATACAGTTTTACTAACTATTCACATTTATCAAAAAATATTTTAATTTAATACATTTGTTCGACGTATTCCATCAACTTAAGGCTCGTTCGACGCATTTTTTGTTGTTGCATAAGTCAATACGTGCACAATATAATATTCCTAGCTTGTGCATTCATTTTATCTTAGTCCAACAAACACAATACAATGATAGCAGCGCTACACACATATACAATGGTACAACCAAGGCATATACAATGATTTCCATATACACGAACAAGCTCAAATTATACATGTTTTTCACAATTTCATGATAAAAGATGAAATAGGTATATCATGGAATGCTGGAAACTATTATAATACAGTTGGAAACAATTTCAATCACTAATTAGCCCTAATTTATCAATTTATGCAAATATAGAATTAGGGTAAAAACTTAATTTTTCTCGAAAATAAGAGATTATACCTTAGCTGGAGAGCAATAGACGTTGATTATGCAGCCGGGGAGGATCCGAAAGCTCGAAATTGATGATTGGAAGCTTGGGGAAGAGATTTGGGGATTTAGGGATTAATATTTTCGTATGAAAAGTGAGGAGGAAGAAGGCTCGGCTGAGCCTGTAGTTCAATAATTTCCGACAGCTTCCAGCGGCCGCCGACGGCCCGTCGGAAGCCGTCGGAAATAGACCGTCGGAAGCCGTCGCCCCCCTCCGTCGGTATTTAGCTTTTTTCTAGTAGTGTCTCCAAGGGAACTGACAGTTGTACTTAGAAAATAACAGGCTATTATATCTCCATATTTGAACTCCGTCTAATGCAGAAGTCACTATTTTTTTGTTCAGATTGCAATAACTTCTTCATATTAACTCGGAATCAGGTGAGACTTCAACCGATTTTCTCCCACCTAAATTACGGACAGTATGTAACACTCGGATAATTCATCGCGTGAACACATACTGTAGTTCTCCAAGGGAACTGACGGTTGTACTTAGAAAATAACAGGCTACTACATCCTCATATACGAACTCCGCTTAGTGCAAAAGCCACTATTTTTTGTGTTTAGACTGCAATAATTTCTTCATATTGACTCAAAATCAAGTGAGACTTCGACCGATTAACTCCCACCTAAATTACAGACAATATGTAACACTCGGATACTTTATCGTGTGAACGCACACCGTGGTTCTTCAACGGAACTAACAGTTGTAGTTATAAAATAACAGGCTACTACATCCCCATATATGAAATCCGCCTAGTGCAAAAGCCGTTAATTTTTTGTTCAGACTGCAATAACTTTTTCATATTGATTCGGAATCAGGCGAGACTTCGACCGATTAATTCCCACCAAAATTACGGATATTATGTAACACTCGGATACTTCATCTTGTGAATGCATACTATAGTTCTCTAAGAGGACTGACAGTTGTACTTAGAAAATAACAGGCTACCACATCCACATATTTGAATCTTGGTAAAATTAAAATTAAAATTTTAAATTTTTATCGGAATTAAAAACATGAAAATTAGAATTAGAATTACTTTATATTTGTTTTTTATTAGTCAAATCAAATTTAAATCTTTAAATGGGTAACCTGCTTATTAAGGAGGTTGGGTCATAAGTGGGTAAAAAAGTTGGTCATAAATAGGTTGGGTTAAACTCGACCTAATCCATTTTAATCCAACCCAATACGTTTGACAGACCTAATAGGAAGTAAAAACATTCATTGCAGCTCCTTATGATAAGTATCTTGTTACCAACATGTCTTACGAAAACTCTACCATTAATATAGTTCATACTGGCTTTTTAAGAGTGCATTCTTCCTTCCTCCCAAGCCATGACGTATAGTTTCTTTCCAGATGGTTTTAGTTTGGTAAAGTGGATGCAGTGGGTTACCTTTGTAAAATGTTCAAAAAAGATAGAGAGCGATTCACTTGAAGCAGTTCATTGCCTTAGTCAAAACAACAGATTTATTTATGCTACTACAAACAATAATATCATATGTCTTTCACCCTCATGCACACCTGATTATGGTTGCTATTACGACAGCTAAATTCAACTTTGTTGGAAATGATGTTTTACGTACCTTGAAGCACGTGGGAGGTGATATTTTTGGTATCATGAAACAGGGATTCAGCATGTCATGGGCACCTCAAAAAATTAAAAGATCCAATATCATCCATCCCTGCCTTCGTCAAGCATTGTAAGAAGCCATGTTATCCCTCTCTCTTCAATATTCCTTTCATCTTATTCACGATATTATAGATTATTGACTTCACACAGTGTCCCTCACATGAAATAAATACTCTTAAAATTTAGCTGCATCGACCCTGTCAAAATAAAATTCCTACAGTATCTTCAGTTGTAAGAGTCATAGAAAGAAACTACCAACATAAAATGCTGCACAAAATAATTTCTAACATAAGATCCAGTCATTTGCCCTGATGGAAAGTTAAATTAGAAATCCAGTGGTTCAAACTTTTTGATGAATCTTCTTGCCGCTTTCAAATTATAGTTTTTAAATTGAGAATATGTAATAGAATCAATAATCTAGATTAAAAGTTAAATCTCAGAGTTACATCACACAAGATGTATGTGTAATAAATGCTACCCTATGTTGCAGGCAAGCTAGCTACCATATGGACAAGGCACTGACAAAGGTTGAGGGATCAGATCATGATTGGTTTCAAATTGAGTTTAAATTCCTAACCTAAAAAAGGGATCAAACCAAGGATATTGCTCAATATAGATGCTCCATTGCTCCTGTCGCATTCCTCGACATTATAATATTTTTTATAATATTGTATTTAGGTGATTGCTTCACCATCACACTCAACAACATAAATTCATGTCACGTCCTTTAGCTAATAAGTCTCTATAAACAAAACTATTTGGATTATAGAATATTTAACATGATACCTTTTTTGCAGTGCTCATCTCGCTTGGAAGACTAATAGCACCACTAGTAGTTATACATGTCTTTTTCCTCTATGAACTATTAAAAGTGCTTTCACCTATCAACTATATCGAAATTTTCCTACGTAACCAAAATCGAACAACACTAATGCGGTATGCGTACTCTGACATAGTCGCAATGACAAAGCATTTCAAAGACCAATTAGGACAAGGAGGATTTGGAACAGTTTACAAAAAAGGCTTCATTCCGGTCCATTCTACGGATTGTGCAAGTTTGGAAAATATGATATTCAAGAACTCACCATCACCTCCGACTGTTGAGATTTAGTCAGTTTTGACGAAAATGAAGTAAAAATTGATCAATTAGTCATCTTTCTTTTTTACACAAACCTATGTAGTAATGATATTTGGACACTTGAGAATGAAGATGGTTGTTTATGGACAAGTGTTTACGGCCGCGTTTTGAAAACTAGCGTAAACAAAATTGATCGTTTACTTGATTGTTCCTCTATTAGACTTGATTTAGACAAAATTCCCGACCAATGAAATCTGTCACGTGATGAAATAACACATCAAATTTCGGAGGATAGAATGCCATAGTGGAAATCCGTTTATTTACGTCCAAAAGCTATGTTATTAAATTGTATGATAATCAATACGATAATTCACCGTTTAGGAAGTCGTGAACAAATATACGAAAATGACCACGAAACCCTCCATGCTATATTTGGTGGGATTCAAGTAAATTAGGCTAAATTTATTCATGATGAAATTAAAAGCTTTTCGTATCATCACCGACGTACAATTATATATGCTCCATATATCATGCATCTCTTACACGGTCTAGTCGTACCTTCTTATATTTCTCATTTTGAAGAAATCCCTATCAAAGAAAGTGGTATACGGTTATTATCTTTAATGCACCTTCCCGAAAGACCACTTCCAATCATATCGCTGGAACAGTGGACTATGCAGCAGCAACAACAAATGTATTCGGTCCTTACTCAACCTCCTCCTCCTCTACAATAAACTCATTCAACTTGTCCTTTAGAACAACCTGGTTCCTCTTATCATACTACCGAATACTATTCCAATTCGGAGTTTCAGGAAGCTCGCACTGAACCAATGCAAAATGAATATATCTGTGATTTAACACTTCTAAATCAAAAATAATCATGGTCAACCAACGAGCTTTGAACACTTAAATAGCTGGTTTGGAACGATCTTTTTCAACAAGAATGACTAAAATGGAGAAAACTTTGGAAAATGTTATGTCCACTTTAGGCAAAGTGATGAGAAAAGTTCGTGGCAGGTCATCTTATCGATTATCGTTGTAACGACCCAGAATTTTGGGCGTTGAATTTTGAACATTTAATTCATTTTAAATGTTTAATGTGAATTCTGAATTAATTTTGAAATAATAAGAATTGGGTTAAATCAATAAAATAAGTCATAATTTTAAATATGGAGATTTAATTTGAATTTGAATAATAATAATACCATATTTGGGTTGGTGATAAATTTGGGAATTTGGAGGTAGATAGTTATAAACATGGTTTTGCAATTTATTTTCAGGTTTATTTGGGTATAAACATGATGTAGGATTTTTAGATGGAATTAAAAGTCGATAAGCAATATTTGTAATTTTATATTAATTAAATAATGGGATTTAATATTATAATATTGAAATTAATCAGATTTTGGTTCAAAATGAGTCAGAATGATTTTTAATGTGATTATAAATTTTATATGATTTATTATTAAGATAGTAAAATTTTAAAAGTGAAATTTTAAGCGTTTTTGACAATTTTGGAAATCGCTCGAATAAATCGACGAGTGAAAATAGCCTTCCGGGGCATAGTCTCGGAATTCGACGAAACTAGTTCCATTGGATCCGTAATAGTTAGTTATTATCGGATTTCAATTTTCGTAGCAATCAGAGTTGTCGTTTGACCGTGGCAGCTCAAAACGCATAGAAATTGTTTTAATCGATTTAATTTAAAATTGATCGTTTATTTGCGTAACTCGCACATATGACCAAATTGGCTTCCGAAATACGTTCCATTGTGTCCGGAACGCGGGTAAAACCCTAGGAACGCCAGGCAGCACGTATGATTTGGAGATCATTTGGAAAAGTTACTTTAAAAAGAATTTATTATTAAAATAATTTGTTATACGTATATATCCACACACATTCAGGCCGAAACCCTAATGTTTCCACCAGCCGCCTATTTTGCTTTAATGGCTGAGAAGCTCCATCGATCTCCTCTAATTATCGATCAATCCACGCAATGATTTTGGAAACTTTCTTCTGGGAAAACGTAGAGCACTCTGAGCTCTTGCAATCCAACGATCGAGATCGTTGTTAGTACTTCGAGGGGGCTGCAGTTCGTCGTGGAAAGGAGGCCGTTGGAATGTGTTTTTGGGGGCAACGACGAGGCTGAGCTTCGTGAGATTTTGGGCGTTGGGGTAGTGGAGCGTGGGCTACATCGTGGCGGTGGATGATGGGGTTCCGGTCGCAAGTAGGAGACGCGGCCATCTACGGTTTGTGGCGATGTATGGGTTCGGTTGTAGCCTCAAAGTCGTGTGAGGAAGGAGATTAAGCAGAGATGCGGCCGAGATTTCTTTTATTCATTTTGAACGGCCATGGTATTTTTGGGTAATAAAATTTAAAGGAAATTATTTTATAAATTTTCTAAATGTTTAATATAACATATCTCCCACATACTTTATCAGAATTCAACGAATTTGGTAGCGCCGGAATCGCAGCGACGAGATCTACGCTGCAGCGCATATCTGGAGTCGATTTCAGCAAGTGAAAATTTTGGATTAAGTTGAACAATTCGATTTAATTTAGAATTTAAACCGCACGTCGGAACTCAAGGTAAGTTAATATCACTCACATCTGGAATTTCAATCGTTTAAAATAATTAATATTTAAATAATTGTGTGATTGCTTGAAATGAATAATTTTATCAGTCTGGATTGATATATATATTCGTCGTACTAATATCTGTGGATGCAGGGAAAACAGGTTGGAGGGATCCAACTGGATTCCTCACAATATAGGGATTATTGTTATAATTGATGATGTATTTTATTTGTATATTGTGATAGCTAATTTTGGAATCCAGTTGTTGTGATATGAATTGATAAATTTAAACTTGAAATGTGTTAAGCGTAAATAAAATAAATTGGGTTTTGAAAGAAATAAAAGAAATGGTTAAATAACGGATTTTAAAGGAATAAAAATTGAAATCTGGTTTGGATGAAGATTGGAAATTGGTAAATTTAGAATTATAAATGAAGCGGAAACTTTTTAGTTGATAAATGTGAAAGTATAGATTTCTGGAGATAAATTCTATAGAAGTTATAAAATTGTTTTATATAACAATGGAGTTGTTGATGATGTTTTCCTGGAAATTAAAATATGTTTCCAATGAAGCTTTCCAAATATAAACTAGTAGTTTAAATGTATATAAAAATATTTAGAATACAGTTTTACCCCATTGGGATTTTATTTAAATAATGCGTAAGTATTATTTTCATTTAATAAATTCCCAAAAGTTTATTTAAAAATATTTTAAACCTATACTTTGAAAGTGAATTTCCAAAAATGGGAAATGTGGTTAAACTTTGAAAGAAGTTATTTTAAGCATGGAAAGGAAATTTATGTTATTTAAACATAATCTGGGTTATAATGGATCGGGCTGGAATTGTAAGAAGTTCTTTGGAATGTTTGAATGGAAGTGGGTTTTCCTGGAAAAAAAACCAAGTTCGTGTTTTAACAGATTTTATTTAAGTATAAGTTAAAGTTTAAACTTGATTAAAGGAGCGTTTTGAAATTATTATTTAAAAATAACTAATTAATAAATTTCCAATAGTAATTATTTACAAAAAAAAAACATTAGAAACTTATTTTTACAAATGGAGTTATTTAAAGGCTAGTTTCGATTTAAGTTATTTGAAATTAGTATTAATCCCTTTAAATCTCTACTTTTAAATTTAGTTTAACTAAACCTTTATTTAAAATCAAGTTTATATCTTTATAACTAATTTTATTTTACATATTTAAAAAATATTTTTGATTAAATAACTAGTAGTAAATTTACATATTTTAAAGTATATTTCAGAATAAAATGTTTTAACTGTTTAAGTCTATATTGTTTTGAACTTGATTATTTCCAATGGGAATAAATGGTAAAGAATTTACCTTGTAAAGGAAGAACTTTGGGAAATTGTTTCAAATGGGTTTTGAAAATAGAAATTTACCTTGTAAAGATATGGGGATAAATAAATAACCTGGAAATTATTTATGGTCTGATGGTTGCTTGTGAATGTGAATTGATAGTTAAATCACCGACTATCAATATTGGACAAATGCGTTGATCGTTTCGAAGAGACCGGGATCGAGATTTATTTCTCGAATACCACTTCGATCTGGTTTGTACGTTTCGTGAAACGTGTTCGGAGTCGAAGATGGAGCTATGAAGTGCAAGGGCTAGTCGCTACTAATCTTGAGGATCTTTCCAAAATGGATATAGTAGGAATAGTGCCTTCGGTTCCGTTTGAACCCAGGACGGACTTGTATGGACGAATGCTTTCGATACATCGTTAGGTGGACGGTGGGCATTCTAAGGGATATGTTCTATAAAGGTAACGCTTAGCCTCAAGCCTCATCAATCGAGAATGACTGAAAATCAGGGGATATGCAGCAAGGCTTCGTGGGTAGCCCCCACTGGAGAGTAGGGTCATCCCTGCCTAGAGGTCCCTTTATTTCGGCTTAGTGGTGCGGTTGCTGATCCCAACCGTGGGTTGATCTTATTCGGAATTACCCATAGGTGGTTCCGGCCTTGTATTGCTGGGGAGTGGGCGTACTCCTCGGTACTGTGATCTAGGCCACGTACTGTGACAAGTAGTACCTCAGTGCCTAGTCATTCGTTGGAAATTCATTCTCCCTACGAGCTTGTACGGTTTTGATTGTGCCCAACTATTGCTGAAATGTGAGATGCAAGCATTTCAGCTAAATTCTATTTTACTTTCTATAGACACTATTATAATATCAGAGGATTTTAATAAAAATGTTTTGGCTATCGTAAGGTAAAAACCCGACATGTTTATTTGTGGCGTGGTCTTACGAGATGCCTTTGTTTCAAAAGGATTTTTAAAACTTTAATAATCAGTTTGGATGTATTTATTTCATGCTAGTATTACAGACTGACTCGGGTGTTATTTTATTATAATGCTCGGGTCAGACCGAGTATATTTACAGGATAGGTTGCTATGGAGCAGGAGAGGAGATGGAGTCGAAACGTATTATTCGTACTTGTTTATATTCGCTGCTGTGTTTGTTTGATGTTGTCAGACATGTATTTGATGTTGTTGTGATATACACTGATGATATACTGAGTATATAAACAAATATATTTTCATTTGTGTAAAGATCTGTCCTTATATATTATATTTTGTCCGCTGCGACTGTGAGATTCTGATTTTGTTTAGTTCTATCTTCTTCTATCTACTTTCTTATTCCTCTACAATCTGTCTTTTCCGACGTTCGATCGTCGGCATACTATACTGTTGAGTATTTTGTGTCGATTTTTCGAGGGTCGAGGAAGGCGAGTCGTCACACGTGGTATCAGAGTGACGCAGCGGATATTCTGAAAATGTATGGAACGATGAAGAGTAGCGATCGATGAAGTGAAAGATACCGAATTGCCCAAATTCGTTGATCCGAAGATACCAAATTCTAGCTATCTCAAACACGTTGATAGCGCACTATACCGTGTTTAAAGATCTACGATTCTTACATGTTGATCTAGCGCACTAGATTCCATGAATCGGCTTCTACGATCGTTGATTCAAGCGCACTTGAATACTGAAGGAGGAGATAGGAGATTACACTCAACTACCAATTTAAATTGAAAGCACAAAGCTAACAAAACACAAATTTTATTCAAAATTAACCAACCTTCAAATGTACAACACACGCCTATTTATAGTATTTTTACAACACACGCCACAAATTTGTACAACACTTAGGTCGACCACGACCTAACAAATATCACGACCTAAAAACATCACGACCTACGACTTACTATAGGTCGTTCATGACCTAACAGGAAACACAGACATACAGCACGCGACATAGCACATTACAACATATATTTACAACACATAGATCGGTTTCAACTTAAAATACAACTCACGCGACCTAACTTCAATGCACCAGCTTCCATCAGCGACCTAGTATAGGTCGTTAACGACCTACCACTTCTCGCGACTTAAGACAGGCAGTAGTGAGCGACCTACCCATAGAAGGTAGCGACCTAAAATAAAGCGGCATCCAACTCAGCGACTTAACAAGTTCGCGACCTAAGGATTTCACGCGACCTAACTAGGTTGTAGGTCGTAGAACGACTTATCTTAGGTTGTGAGCGACCTAAACTCCTTCCTTTGAATAACTCCGTGCGCACCCCTTTGTTAGATCGTACGCGGCCTATCATAGGTCGTTGATTACCTTCTTCCGCGTAACTCGCTTCTCCGCCTTGCTCTGGTACCTCGTTAACTCGGGGGCGATCTTCCATAGGTCGTTGGTGCGACTTAAGGGCCTCGTTAGGTCGTCCGCGACCTAACACTTTACTAATTTGTGCTTTATCCACCAGTGTCGACTTAAAGGATTTGTTAGGTCGTACGTGACCTAACTCTTCAACATTCTGGGCTGCATCATAGAGCTTAGGTTAGCGATAACCTAGGCTTGTTGGGGAAATTACTCATTAATGATAGAGTCAATAGTACTCTATAATGATTTGAGAGTGATAATAGATATGAGAGCGTACTTGTTAGTGAATATAAAATTGTTTTTATACTGTGTTGACTTATCGGTTGAGTGTTTATGAATTCTGGTCGGTACGGGAAGTACAACCGTATCGATAGGGGTATCTAAACTCTTAAACAAGATAAACCGACATAGTATTGATTTTAAAGTGGGTAAATGAAATAATTTTACCCAAAACTATATTTTGATATAAAGAAATGGTTTTCTAAATTATATATATTGGATGTTTGGTTGTTAATACAGTAATCAAATAAGAATATAAAATTTGATATAAAATTTAAAAAGACTTATAAGCAAATAAGAATATGAAAATTTAAAATGGTTCATAACCAAATAGAAATCTATAAGTCTAATTCATCTAAAAGAAGTATAAATAAAGAAGTATAATAAAAATTTGATTTAAACCAGAATTTAAATTCCGAAATTTTTTGGAAAAGTGTTTTAAATAAATTTAAACAAGGATTTAAGAATTTAAAATATTGGAAATTTTGAAATGTTTTCCAAAACTTTGGAAGGCAAAAATGGAGTATGATTTTGGGAAATGTTTTGAATAGAAATTGTTTTGAGTGGAAATTGTGAAAGTAGGAGGCACTGAACTCACTTCATTCGCTGGAAAATAATCCTGATGATGATGGCCACATCATCAGAATTCATTTTTGAGTTTCTAAAGTGATGGATTGCTTCCGTAATGATTTGATATGATATTTGAATAGACTTGTTTGATATACAAGTTGTTTAAACAATTTTAAAAGGGAAATCTGTTTTGGTAAAACCAGATTGTTTTGGAATCTGGGATTTGATGTGATATACCAGGAGTGCATGAGTTATTTATGATTTCAAGGTGGTGTTGAAATAAAACCGGATGATTGAAATTCTGGAAATCCTATTTAAACCGTGGAAGTTAAAATGAATCAACTATATAACTCGGAAAGTGAAGTTGATATTAGTAAGGAAGGGAAACTAAAATTTTTATCCTGGAATATAAAAATGTAATTTGAGTATATGAAAGTGAATAAAATATATTTGAATTTAACTTAAGATGAGTTAAATAAATTGAGAATTGAAATTGAATTGGTTCAAATATAGTTGAATGTAAATGATTATAATTGTGGATTATAATGATGAAATGAAAATTTATATCCTTAAGCTATTAAGTGTTACATATATAATCTGGAATGGTGATTATAAGATGCAAATAGACTCATATGAGCAATATAAACCTTTGAATAAATAAGTAGAAGAACTTATGAATGTGAAAAGAATTGTAAAACCAAAATAAAATGGTTGTTATTTTATAGAAAATTCAAAGTCTAAATCCGAAATGAAATGTAAATTAAAGTAAGGTGAATGGACTTAAGTTAATAAATAAGTTCTGGACTTATATATCGGAAATTAAAATTTAAATTGAATGGAGAAATAAAATTTTGTTAAATTTGGATTGGAACGAAAATCAAAATCCAGTTGTGTTATAAATAATATTGTATGACATTCAATTTTTACTTACATCAGTGAATGTAATGGTATTAGTTTAAACTAGCTAAATAAAATTTAGTCGAATATGAATTAAAATCGGGAAAGAATAAAATTGAAAGAAAATTTAAATTAAGTTGAAGTGATATTGTATGGATTAAATTTCCACTGAATTCAAGGGGTTGTTGAAGATGAATTTAACGTAAGCTATATTCAATGAAATTCGACACATGCGGTAAATCAATTAATTTAGATGTGAATCTTTTCGAATGAAAGGAAGTTGGGTTAAAATGGATATGGTCTAAATTTGCAAATAAATTCAATTGGGTATGAGATAAATTGAAAATGGTAATATTATGAATAAATTCATAATGAATTAAGGAAGAGAATTAAAATCCAACAGGGATTAAGTTAGTAAACAAATGGAATTAAATTAGAGGGAATTTGTATCGTGAATGAAGAATGGAATTGGATTTTAATAGTAATGATTTGAATTGAAAAAATATATATTCAAGTATGTGAAATGATTTGAAGTAACCTTATTATTAATAAAAGGTTAAATTATTGAACATAACCTAGAATTGGGTGGATATAATAATTTGAAATTAAAATTTGATAGAATGTATACGCTAGTTGAATTAAAATTTGGAAATAGTTGGTTTGGGAAGAATCAAATTAAAATGAAAATAAATTGAGACATTATGGAATTGAAATCATTTAAGAAAATGGTGAGATGGTATTTGTTAAATATGAAATAGTTTTGAATAAAATTTATTTAGATAATCAAATTAAAATGCAAATGAAAGAATTTTAATTGTAATAAAATATGAATGTAGGAGTTGTAATTAATCCCAAAATGGAATGACTAATATAAATTGAAGTTGGATAATGAATTTGAAATGTGAGAATAAGAATTTGATTTATTGTAGAGAAATAAAAATATTTGGACTGTGAATAATTCCAAAATGAAATAAAATTAATATAAATTGAAGCTGGAATTATATTTTAAATGGTTATAAGCTTAAGTAATAATTACTTGCATGGATAACTTTAAACATTGCATTGAATTTGTCATTTTGATTGAAATGGAAGTGGATTGAAATCTTATTAAGAGAATTAGTATCGAAATGCTAGTATATTCAGTTAGAAATAGAATTTATTGTGAACCAATTTGGATTTAAATTGGAGTAAATAAATGAAGGTAACCGAAACATTGGTCGCTCATATCGAAGTGAATATAAAATTTAAATAACAAACTCGGGTGTAAATCATTCGAGTAAAATAAAATGGAGTTTGGAATTTGGAAAGGAACTTTGTACATGCTATAATATATGATTTACTTATGAAATCATGCAAATTGTTGATTTGATTATGAAATTGATATGTTTGGCTTAGATTAATATTGGAAATGTTAATAACATGTTCATATTTTTGAAAACTGATGTGTTTGTTGAGTATAGTATAGGTGCGGGAGGCGATTGATAGAGTTGGAGCATGTATATGCACTTAATATTTGCCGCTTGCTTTTAAAAATGCTAAAATAAGGTATGCCTATGCAAATATAATTGGGAAATGATATATATATTGTGATATATTTTGGTTTTCGACCGTGTGGGTCGATGTATATATATTTATTTGTATTGCGATATCGCAAATGCTCGTCTGTACAAAGGAAACTCTGCCAAAATTTTCCGAAAATTTTGGGAGTTAGAAAATTTTGAAATTTTTAGTTAACTTGGAAAGTTGTTTTTAAGATGATGTTGAAACAAAAGCTTTAGAATATAAATAAAGCAAATGAGTTGGGATTTGAGCTAAAGGGTTTTGGGAAGCGTATATAAGTTTTGAATTAAGTAAGATGGGTAGATAAGTGAGTTTAGTGGCATTTTCCTACCTTAGCAAATTTCGGGGACGAAATTTTTATAAGGGGGGAGGAATGTAACGACCCAGAATTTTGGGCGTTGAATTTTGAACATTTAATTCATTTTAAATGGTTAATGTGAATTTTTAATTAATTTTGAAATAATAAGAATTGGGTTAAATTAATAAAATAAGTCATAATTTTAAATATGGATATTTAATTTGAATTTGAATAATAATAATACAATATTTGGGCTAGTGATAAATTTGGGAATTTGGATGTAGATAGTTATAAACATGGTTTTGCAATTTATTTTCAGGTTTATTTGGGTATAAACATGATGTAGGATTTTTAGATGGAATTAAAAGTCGATAAGTAATATTTGGAATTTTATATTAATTAAATAATGGGATTTAATATTATAATATTGAAATTAATCAGATTTTGGTTCAAAATGAGTCAGAATGATTTTTAATGTGATTATAAATTTTATATGATTTATTATTAAGAAAGTAAAATTTTAAAAGTGAAATTTTAACCGTTTTTGACAATTTCGGAAATCGCTCGAATAAATCGACGAGTTAAAATAGCCTTCCGGGGCACAGTCTCGGAATTCGACGAAACCAGTTCCATTGGATCCGTAATAGTTAGTTATTATCACAGTTCAATTTTCGTAGCAATCGGAGTTGTCGTTTGACCGTGGCAGCTCAAAACGCATAGAAATTGTTTTAATCGATTTAATTTAAAATTGATCGTTTATTTGCGTAACTCGCACATATGACCAAATTGGCTTCCGAAACAAGTTCCATTGTGTCCGGAACGCGGGTAAAACCCTAGGAACGCCAGGCAGCACGTATGATTTGGAGATCATTTGGAAAAGTTACTTTAAAAAGAATTTATTATTAAAATAATTTGTTATACGTATATATCCACACACATTCAGGCCGAAACCCTAATGTTTCCACCAGCCGCCTATTTTGCTTTAATGGCTGAGAAGCTCCATCGATCTCCTCTAATTATCGATCAATCCACGCAATGATTTTGGAAACTTTCTTCTGGGAAAACGTAGAGCACTCTGAGCTCTTGCAATCCAACGATCGAGATCGTTGTTAGTACTTCGAGGGGGCTGCAGTTCGTCGTGGAAAGGAGGCCGTTGGAACGTGTTTTTAGGGGCAACGACGAGGCTGAGCTTCGTGAGATTTTGGGCGTTGGGGTAGTGGAGCGTGGGCTACATCGTGGCGGTGGATGATGGGGTTCCGGTCGCGAGTAGGAGACGCGGCCATCTACGGTTTGTGGCGATGTATGGGTTCGGTTGTAGCCTCAAAGTCATGTGAGGAAGGAGATTAAGCAGGGATGCGGCCGAGATTTCTTTTATTCGTTTTGAACGGCCATGGTTTTTTTGGGTAATAAAATTTAAAGGAAATTATTTTATAAATTTTCTAAATGTTTAAAATAACATATCTCCCACATACTTTATCAGAATTCAACGAATTTGGTAGCGCCGGAATCGCAGCGATGAGATCTACGCTGCAGCGCAGATCTGGAGTCGATTTCAACAAGTGAAAATTTTGGATTAAGTCGAACAATTCGATTTAATTTAGAATTTAAACCGCACGTCGGAACTCAAGGTAAGTTAATCTCACTCACATCTGGAATTTCAGCTGTTTAAAATAATTAATATTTAAATAATTGTGTGATTGCTTGAAATGGATAATTTTATCAGTCTGGATTGATATATATATTCGTCGTACTAATATCTGTGGATGCAGGGAAAACAGGTTGGAGGGATCCAACTGGATTCCTCACAATATAGGGATTATTGTTATAATAGATGATGTATTTTATTTGTATATTGTGATGGCTAATTTTGGAATCCAGTTGTTGTGATATGAATTGATAAATTTAAACTTGAAATGTGTTAAGCGTAAATAAAATAAATTGGGTTTTTAAAGAAATAAAAGAAATGGTTAAATAACGGATTTTAAAGGAATAAAAATTGAAATCTGGTTTGGATGAAGATTGGAAATTGGTAAATTTAGAATTATAAACGAAGAGGAAACTTTTCAGTTGATAAATGTGAAAGTATAGATTTCTGGAGATAAATTCTATAGAAGTTATAAAATTGTTTTATATAACAATGGAGTTATTGATGATGTTTTCCTGGAAATTAAAATATGTTTCCAATGAAGCTTTCCAAATATAAACTAGCAGTTTAAATGTATATAAAAATATTTGGAATACAGTTTTACCCCATTGGGATTTTATTTAAATAATGCGTAAGTATTATTTTCATTTAATAAATTCCCAAAAGTTTATTTAAAAATATTTTAAACCTATACTTTGATAGTGAATTTCCAGAAATGGGAAATGTGGTTAAACTTCGAAAGAAGTTTTTTTAAGGATGGAAAGGAAATTTATGTTATTTAAACATAATCTGGGTTATAATGGATCGGGCTGGAATTGTAAGAAGTTCTTTGGAATGTTTGAATTGAAGTGGGTTTTCCTGGAAAAAAAACCAAGTTCGTGTTTTAACAGATTTTATTTAAGTATAAGCTAAACTTTAAACTTGATTAAAGGAGCGTTTTGAAATTATTATTTAGAAACAACTAATTAATAAATTTGCAACAGTAATTATTTACAAAAAAACATTAGAAACTTATTTTTACAAATGGAGTTATTTAAAGGCTAGTTTTGATTTATGTTATTTGAAATTAGTATTAATCCCTTTAAATCTCTACCTTTAAATTTAGTTTAACTAAACCTTTATTTAAAATCAAGTTTATATCTTTATAACTAATTTTATTTTACATATTTGAAAAATATTTTTGATTAAATAACTAGTAGTAAATTTACATATTTTAAAGTATATTTCAGAATAAAATGTTTTAACTGTTTAAGTCTATATTTTTTTGAACTTGATTATTTCGAATGGGAATAAATGGTAAAGAATTTACCTTGTAAAGGAAGAACTTTGGGAAATTGTTTTAAATGGGTTTTGAAAATAGAAATATATCTTGTAAAGATATGGGGGTAAACAAATGACCTGGAAATTATTTATGGTGTGATGGTTGCTTGTGAATGTGAATTTATAGTTAAATCACCGACTATCAATATTGGACAAATGCGTTGATCGTTTCGAAGAGACCGGGATCGAGATTTATTTCTCGAATACCACTTCGATCTGATTTGTACGTTTCGTAAAACGTGTTCGGAGTCGAAGATGGAGCTGTGAAGTGCAAGGGCTAGTCGCTACTAATCCTGAGGATCTTTCCAAAATGGATGTAGTAGGAATAGTGCCTTCGGTTCCGTTCGAACCCGGGACGGACTTGTATGGACGAATGCTTTCGATACATCGTCAGGTGGACGGTGGGCATCCCTGCTGGAGCCCCCACTAGAGAGTAGCCTCAAGCCTCATCAACCGGGAATGACTGAAAATCAAGGGATATGGAGCAAGGCTTCGTGGGTAGCCCCCACTGGAGAGTAGGGTCATCCCTGCCAAGAGGTCCCTTTATTTCGGCTTAGTGGTGCGGTTGCTGATCCCAACCGTGGGGTGATCTTATTCGGAATTACCCATAGGTGGTTCCGAGCTTGTGTTGCAGGGGAGTGGGCATACTCCTCGGTACTGTGATCTAGGCCACGTACTGTGACAGGTGGTACCCCAGTGCCTAGTCATTCGTTGGAAATCCATTCTCCCTACGAGCCTGTACGGTTTTGATTGTGCCCAACTATTGCTGAAATGTGAGATGCAAGCATTTCAGCTAAATTCTATTTTATTTTCTATACACACTATTATAATATCAGAGGATTTTGATAAAAATGTTTTGGCTATCGTAAGGTAAAAACCCGACATGTTAATTTGTGGCGTGGTCTTACGAGATGCCTTTGTTTCAAAAGGATTTTTAAAACTTTAATAATCAGTTTGGATGTATTTATTTCACGCTGGTATTCCAGACTGACTCGGGTGTTATTTTATTATAATGCTCGGGTCAGACCGAGTATATTTACAGGATAGGTTGCTATGGAGCAGGAGAGGTGCTGGAGTCGAAACGTATTATTCGTACTTGTTTATATCCGCTGCTGTGTTTGTTTATTGTTGTCAGACATGTATTTGATGTTGTTGTGATATACTCTGATGGTATACTGAGTATATAAACAGATATATTTTCATTTGTGTAAAGATTTGTCCTTATATATTATATTTTGTCCACTGCGACTGTGAGATTCTGATTTTGTTTAGTTCTTTCTTCTTCTATCTACTTTCTTATTCCTCTACAATCTGTCTTTTCCGACATTCGATCGTCTGCATACTATACTGTTGAGTATTTTGTGTCGATTTTTCGAGGGTCGAGGAAGACGGGTCGTCACAATCGTCTTCTTCGTCACCTACACCGCCTTCTCGATCACAAGCACCAATTTATCATGCTCATACCTCTCATGAAGGAACTTCTCAAGATAAAGGCAAAATTACTATGCAAGACCAACCAGTAGAAGAGGAAGAAGTTAGTGACGATATGTCTTTGTCCAATCCTAACCAATCTCACCACCAACATTATACAAATTTCCAAGGGCTTTCAATTCAAGGAAATGAAGAATATAATGATCAAACTCAATGGCCAACTGAATACCAACAAGATCCATCCGCCTATTGGGGATATATGAAAATAATGGCAGACTGTCCTATTCATCAAATCGGTATCACTAGCTTCTTTCATTTCCTCTCTTTTCCTTTGAACAATGCTACTTAACTTTGATGTATTATTGTACTGCTTATTTTGTTACGTCTGTTGTTGAACTCGTGTTTGTTATTATTAAATTATCTTATGTTATGTTTGTGTTTGACATGTCTACATGTTGATTATATATCTATTTTATAGTTCGTATAATTTCTTTTATTATGTTTTGATAAAGATAAAGGGGAAGAAATATATGCATATACATAGGGGGAGATAAAATTAAGGGGGGTTATTTTGATCATGACTAACAGTTGTATATTTGTCATCATCAAAAAGGAGGAGAACATTAGAACCTTCATTTTATGGTTTTAATGACAACAAATAGACAATCACATATGTTGTATATCTTATAAATTTATAGGTATACACTACAAGAGATTGTTATGCTCAAAGATATTTGGACTCGAAGATAAACAAAGATTTATGAACCATTCTAAGGTCATACTAATGTGTTAATAGTTTTAGATAAACAATGTAAGATCTCTTTGAGTATGCATATACACATAAATTCAAATATATAAAGATCTCTATGAAAAACCAACAGACGTATATCACAAGGCTCGAGATTATTATTCCCAAAGCCATAGACGTTTGTGGTTTTCCAACAGATGTCTGTCATCTGGGTAACTGCAATATCATGAATGGATGCTTCCATTCATATTTAAAGAAGTTCTCTCTTCCGCAAAAGTTGCAGCCATTAGATCAAAGAGATTTTATCTAACAGTAATAACTTTTCTTCATTTACATCTCGTTGATTCTATAAATACATCAAAATTAAGATTACAAAATTTTTAACCATTCTCTTAATTTCTACTACTTTCTATTTTCATATTTGTGCACTCTTTGCTTACATATCCACACATGCACATCGAGATCCAGGGATTGCTTGTAACTCAAGATAATTATGCCAATATGTACAATAATGAAGTAAACTAAAACAATCAAAGTAGTCTACTCCAGTGCTAGCACAAATCCAAAAATTAATGAGTCTCGGTACCTGTAGAGTCTCGACCTGACCTGGGTGTTTTAAAATAAACGGGTCAGACTATATATCATAATCATATGACTTAACGATAAAATAAGTCATAATAGAAATATGCCTAAAACTAAATAATTATAGTAAGATATATCAATCCAAATCATCATTTCATAAATCCATATCAAGTCTTAAATGGACTATTATCAAAATATTGTGATAACAATTCAAAATTCTTCAGAACAAGAAGATATTAAATATCCATTCCAAAACCTCTAAAGAACAATCATCATTAATGAAATAATAATGGTAGTCAACTATCGGTTTAAACAGCGACACAGAGTCTTATAACCAAATATATGGATATCAGCTTAATAAGCCAAATAGACCCTGCCATATAGTGTAATAGTCTAGCAGATCAAAATAGACTACTATGTGAATTTACTTAACAGAACAAAATAGGTAAACATTGTGGAACTGTATACCAAATAAACTGATAGGTATTAGCCATCTGATCTATAGACTAATCATGCATATAACACCTGTCCGAGAAACGAAAGGGCAGCCGTGTCACACCATAACAAACCTAACCACACTAAATAGGTCTACATACTCAAATTTAAGAATGTACCGACTCTGAGGTCGATGAAAAATGAGTTGTCATCTCTCAAGGATCTATCGGCCTAAAAATGAAATCTGAACACCGTAAGATAATACGACCCCAAAGTGTAGCTCACTTTCACTTTAGTTTTCACTAGAATCTAACTAAGTATCCCATGTTGGAAAATGAAATTCTAGTATTTACTAAAAGCTAGTAAATTCCACTCAAACTCTATTTAACAAATTATAATAATAAACGAAAGAATGGTACGAAATTTCCCATACCAATCCCATAATTCAACTGTTTATTAAAATTTTTATTTCATAGAAAAGCACGAAATCTCCCAAATCCGTAATTAATAAAATAAAAGAGTTTAAAATAATTGTATATATTCAAAGAAATAATTTCCCAAAACCACTTTTAAATCTTTCATTTTAAAGAAGAGTTGTTTATTTACAAAGGCTTGAAACACTTTCAAAATTATTTTAATAACTTCTATAATCAAGATCACTTCAAATAAGGTAATTTATTTTATAATACCTTTTATAAAAGAGTAATATATTTTATTTGCCTTTAAAATATCCTTATAATTAAAATATAATTGAAATAATGATTTCTAGAGGATATTGTAAATAACAATACTAGTTTAAAAGCTCTAAGAAGAATTTTGAATTAATAATTCAGTTAAGAATTTAAAATGGTTTAATAAAATTTCCAAAGTGATTTTTAGTAAAGAAAATCACGATTTCTGGAGAATTTTGTAAATAATAAAACTAGTTTAAAAGCTTGAAACATAATTTTCGATTCATAATTTAGTTAAGAATTTAAAATAGTTTAATAAAATTTCCAAAATGATTTTTAGCAAAGAAAATCACACTTGAGAATTTTGAAAATATTTAAAACCATCAATCAAAACCATTTATCAAAATTCAAAACGAATCAAAAAAAATCGGTAGAAAATCGAAATTCTAAAATAAATTTCTCCAAAAAAATACGGCTCGTCAAATGGAGCTAATTTAACGATCCGAGTTGCCATTGGGCAAGCTTGGATCATACAAATAATGCACAAACATCTTATAATTAAGTTAAGAAAAACCAAATACATTTTGATGGTTTCTAATGTGAATGCTAGTACCTAATTGAACATTAATTCCAATTCAATATTTCAATCATATAATATAACTCATTCAACCATCAAACCAAGGAAATCCATTGCCTGCAATTGCATTTCACTAATTTCATTTAATCACTACCAATAATTAACATAATTCATAACCCAAACGAGGTAGACAAAAGCGAATATACTTGTATAGATATAGATGTGTGAGTTATTCTCTAACTCACTGTTAACAAGATTTCTTGTCAACACCAAAAATATTTCAAGAATGATGGATTTTTTCTTTGGAGAATAAAGAGCGTGATTCTGTTTAAGATTGCATTTCAATTTAACCTTATTAGTTGGTAAGCTTTGTATCAGACCTTTCGTCGTCGTCGAAAGGTTTAGAACTTGGGCTAAGTGACCTTCCGGCTTTGTTGAGCTTGCTTGAAGTCGTCCACAAAGGCTTTCTTTTGATTATGTTAAGTTTTCCTGAATTGAGTCCTCAAGAGGTAGCTTTCAATCTTATCAAAAGTTAGGGAGACAACCTTTCTTGAATTAGGGCAGGGAATCGATTACTTTGGGGATTAGGTGGTAGTTTCCAACCTTGACGAAAGGTTTGGCACCAATATTGAGTAGATTCCAATCTTGTCGAAAGGTTTGAACAAAAGAGCCAATAGTTTCGGAAGGTTTTCAGTGAATGTTGATCCAAATAAGTTGTCGACCTTGTCATAAGGTTTAGATTGTAGGGTTGAAGACTTCGAAAGGTTGTTGTTACTACTTGCACAGGAGTGTTGTTGACCTTGTCGATAAGAACCTTCCGATGAAGTTGAACCTGCAAATATGACTTAACCCAACAAAGATTTATGCAAACAGTAAAGTAGTTAACAAAGTCAAGTTCTTCCCTTTATATCCAAGAAAAGGCTTCATTTTATTAAATTTTTCAAAATCACATTCAATTAGGATTACAATCCTTTGATTAAGAAGTTACAGACTAGAATGAGAGAAATTAGATCCTCAAAACTGGACCCCATGGGTCTTATTTATAGATGTAGGTGGTCCCCTTTTTGACTTCATGCTCTCGACTGGGTCAGAAGGTCTCCCATTTATATGCCACCTTATTCCCTTCGTCTTCATTGAAAGGTTTGTTTTTTCATTTGCTATGCTTTTCTTTATGTCTTCATGAACCTTTCGTCTTCATCGAAAGGTTTGCCCTCTTTATACTGCCATGAACCCTTCGACCTTGTCGGAAGGTCGTTCTTTATTTGATTGTTGTGAACCTTTCGACGTTGTTAGAAAGTTTCTCTTCTCTTTATTATGAACATTTCGACATTGTAGGAAGGTTGCTCTTCTTCAATAACGTCGAAAGTTTGTCTTTCATTCTCTATTGACTTATGAATGTCGCTTTCTTTATGAACCTTTCGATATTGTCGAAAGGTATACTGGATGTGCTTCAATCGGTTCGAAAGGCTTGTTATGCTTTCGAAAAGGTAACTAGTAGTTGCTTACACTTGCTTTGACTTCTTTATCCCCTTCGAAAGGTAAATACACGTTGAATGCTGTGAGATGAAACCTTCTGACTCCTTCGAAAGGTCTAGGAAAGGTTTGAACCAAACTCCTTTTCTTTAGTCTTTGTTGAGAGACCTTTCATCTTAGGCGGAAGTTTGATTTTTAGTGTAACATTTCCCCCCCCCCCATTCGAAAGGATGCTCTTGACTTTCCAAGTCATCTTTTTCGAAAGCTACAAACTTCTCGCCTTTTGGCCTTCTCGGGTTGATATGAAACGTCCATTTAAACCTTGATCTAACGGTTGAGAATTTAGGAAACTTTTCTTATATAATACGCTTCTTCTCTTTCTTCCTCTTTTACCTTAAATTAAAACCATCGTACACAAGTAAAAGAATTCTCAAAATTTTCTAAATCTCGATTTGCAACAACAAGGTAATTTTTTGAATTCTCTTCATAAATCTCAATCTAATCTTTACTCTTATCAGCTTTAGATTAAATTTTCAGTTTTCCAAATCCAAAATTGGTTTCTAACAACATCCATCTACGGCTTTGGATTTTTAACCTGGTGATGTTTGGTAAAAGAAAATCCCCTTATCAGACTCAATTTTAAGTCCAAAGTCTCTAAATTTAGCTTTTAGCTTTTAATTCCTAGTTTTTGACTAGTTGATAAATTTTATTCCTCTTCAGAATCGAATTAGATCGATTCCAGATGAAAACAGTTTTGTTATTTGGTTTGTTTTACTTGTTTCTCAAGAAAAATTAAAAACTGCGTTTATTACTGGGTCCGAGTTTGGTTAAACCCGGTATAATAACTTGGGACCCACTAGTGCATAATTATGCAATGTAAGCTGGCTTTCCTACCCTTTCGAAAATGGTTAAAGCGACAACATCGGATTTGCCCTTTTTATACCTTTCTATGGGGTCGGAAGGTATTTTGATGTCAACTTTTCATTGTTGTCGAAAGGTTAGGCAACTTAATGGTGCAACCTTTCGGCAATGAGCTTTCGATAAGGTTGAAATTCTTCAACCTTAGAGTTGCTTCTGCCCATCTTTGTCGAAACGTTTTAAGCACATACGAGTCAAACTTGAAACGTTTCGACCTTAATGGATATGATATATTTTGTTACCTTTGGCTAGTCTTTTCGACAACATCAACAATATTCATATTTTTTAACTTTGGAATTTTTAGGTTTTAAATTTTGATCATGTCGAAATTTCTTGCCACTTAACCTTATGTTACACTTGGAATATGTCCAGGTTTCCATAGAGTTTTCGGCATTGACGAAAGGTAGTGAATGAGTTGATATTTAGCCTTTTCTTTTCGATCTTGTCGATAGCTTGAGGAAGTTACACTTTTGCTCACTTTTAAATATTGTTGAAGTATAGTAGTTAAAGCTGTGGTCATTATTCTTTCCGACATTGTCGAAAGCCTACATTATTAATCTTTCGACATCGTCAAAAGCTTTTATTATAAACCTTTCGACTTTTTCGAAAGCTTAAACTGTAAACATTTTGACTTTGTCAAGAGCTTAAACCGTTAAGGTTTTAACTAAAACTTCTACATCATTTTTTAATTGTTTTTACTTATAATTAATCAAAGATTTTTAATTAAAATCTTTCACATGGCAGGACCATGAGCTCTCCGAAGATTGAAGCCACTACTAAGCACTCGTCCTTTGAGTCTCAGAGTGAAGTGGATGTCATACTGAAGGACTTTGGCATCACCGATATTGAAGCCATCCCTCCTAAATCCACTAATACCATAGACAACCCTCTGGAAGGGTATTTTGCATACACTACCATCCACATATGGCATGGTGGCTTCTTCCATTTCCTGGATTCTTGCTCTCCTTTCTATCTCGTATTGGAGTTGCTCTAATACAACTTTTCCCTAATGTATATACTCGTCTTTTGTCCCTTGAGATGATGGTGCTGGAATTCGGATTTCCTTCACTTAACCCTGAAGTTTTAAACTCCTTGACCAAACTGGCAAGGTTAAGCAAATCTAACAAGCAAATCTTCAGAGTTAACGTATATAAGAAGTTGATATTAGACATAATCAATAAGTTTAAGGATTGGGAGAACCAATTCTTCTTTGGCAAGTGCTTTGCGGATGTCCGTGGGGCCTTTGCCTTCCGTCGTAAGTTTATTTCAATGTCGTCTTTGTTTTTCTCTATGTTATTTGTTAACTAATCTTTGATCTTTTTATGGTGAATCTCTTAAGACACTTAGTGATGCATACCAAAGAATCATCGATTCTTTAACTGCATCCCCAGAACAACTTAGTAGTAGGCTGACACTTCTAACTCTTTCGAGTTTAAGAAAACAATCTTTGATACCAACTGGCCAAAGGATTCTTGGTACTCCACCCACCATTATGCACAATTCTTGAGGAAAACATTTCTTTTCCTTGGGTGATGCTGAACATTTTACATATTTGTCGCCTATTCGTTCTAACATTTCAAGTATACTGTTAGCTTAGTATTCTCCTCTTTTTGTCTATAGAATTCTTGAATTGCGCCGATTGATTTTATATCTGTTTGCATTTGCTTTAGCTCCCTCTAAGGCCATCGTGTCTTCAAGTGACGATGCTCCTCCTTTATCATCTATGGATGTTACATTAGTCTTGAAGGATTTTGCTAGTTCCAAAAGATCTTCAAAAAGAAAACTGATAGTGCTTCACGAGGATGCCCCTCCAGCTAAAGTACCAAAGATCACTGATATGGAGGAGGAAGAAGAACATATATCTCTTGATAAAGCTTCAAAGAGCCCAACTGTTGAGACTCCAAAGGACATAGTGGAGCAAACTCCACCTTCAACTACTCCCTTTTCGCAAATTACAATTTCTGATTCTCTAGCTGCACTGGCATAGATGCAACGTGCTCTTCTTGAGACTCCTTCTAAGTCACATGCCCTTCCGGAGTCATCATCTTCCACTCTCCCACCAGCTAATTTCAATAAACTCATCGAGCTCATCCTTCATTGAGAACCTTTCACTTCTTCTTCTCTACCATCAATTAGCCCAGACTTGGTAGAAAATCACTGCTCTCTTATGGAGCAACAACTCTTGGTAAGCTCTTATCTAATTAATCCTATTATTACTAGATATTTCCAATTGCTAACTTGTGTTTCTTTTCTTGTTGTAGATTTCCAGGAACTGGATTTCTCTAAACCATCATGTCTCTAAGCTCCCTTCTGGATCTTCTATGTTACAGGAGGAAAACACTAAGCAAAAAAATCAAATATCTTTACTGACTGCCGCTCAAAATGATTCCTCATCTGAGTTGGAGCAAGTCAAAGCTTCCCTTACCAAGGTTGAAGTTGACCTTGAAGCAGAGAGGTGAGCCCATCAACTTAATTATGATGGGAAACTCGCAATGGAACTTGCCCTAAAAGACTCAAAAGATGATGTGCACGTAAATGTGCATATTTTTACCACCATATTTAATCTATTTAAATTAAATAAATGAGCATATCTGGTATTTTAACTTGTTTAAACCAAAATTCGAATTATTTTCAAATTGTCACATATTCATCTCAATATAGGGGCAAAATGATCATTTTTGTGCATATATTAATTTGAGAAAATTTAATTCGAATTTCTATATTATTTTGTAGGAACTTGGCTTTATATACAAGTGGCTTCATGAAGATATATACATGCACAAAAGTGAATACAAAGGAATGGAGATGGAAATAATTCAAAGGCATGATCATGGAGGACCCCACCCACCCACCTTCCTTCATGTACAAATTAGAAGCTAATCTACATGCTAATGGCCATTACACTTTCATGCACACTTAATGGGTGATTATTGAATTTAATGATAACTTGGCCACCACACTTCCTACAAGGGCATTTTGGGCATTCCCCTAAAAAATGAATTGGGGTTTCTAACTTGTATAAATACCCCATATCTTCATGTAACCTCTTCTTCCACTTACTTAGTTTTAGTTTTAGGCTCAAAATAAAAATACAAGCTCTCTTTCTCTTTTCATGGCTACTTAGCCATATCTTTATTTTCATGTAATTTCCTTTTTTTATGAAATGTTAATTAGTGTTCTATTTTATTTACATGCTTCTCTTCTTATTTTGTTAGTAGCTTAGTTTACTTTTCATGCAAGTAGATTAGTTTTTCTTTCATTTAGCTCTCTTTTCCTCTTTGTTTTGTTTTATGTTGCAAGCTATTTGTGTTGATATGATAACACAAATGAAAGGCTAATCCCTTCAATTTAGGGATAATGAACCCTTTAATCATGTAGCTTCAACATTTTGATAATTATTGCTCTCTTTTGTGCTTAAATGAATGTTGATGTGATTTATTGTTTCATGATGAATTTGATAGTCTATGTTGTTCATAACAAATAGGCTATGCTTAAACAATCACAAACAAAAATTGCCTCTTCATTTAAATATGAATATGGAAAAGAAGTGGATGTTGAAATTGAAATTTTATGGTCTATATTTATAATTAATAGTTAATAGATCATACTTAAAATAGATTTTGCTTTCAACTTGTTGTCTTTTTTGAAAAGTAGTATAAATGGTGTGCTATAGTTTGATGGCTTATGTTGAGCTAATTAATAGCACAAATGGGGCATACTTATGATAAGCACATCAATTAAACTTACTATTGACTAAAAAAGAGAGGTAATAATTTCATGGTTTGTTGAACTATATGATAGAGAGGTAAGTACACCGTGCGCTTACGGTTATTTTTATTTCAAAATTCGTTTGGCTATTTTCTAACTCGATAGACATTTAGCCGCTCGAACAAGCTTTTGTGTCATTGCCGGTGAATAGTTTTGATTTTAATTTTCTATTCTTCGAATTATTTTTCTATGATTTTATTTGTGTGTTTGTTTTGTGTGTGTTTGCATTAAAAAAAAATTGTGTGTTTGTTATGTGATTTGTGCTTTCATTTTGATTTGTGTTTTTGTTGTTGTTTTATTTGCATTTGCATTTGCATATTTAAAAAAAATATTTACACTCAAGTTCATTTCAAAAAGAAAAAAAATTCCACTTCATTTTCAGTTACATTTGCAAATTTTCCATTTACATTTTGAAATTTTCAATTTACATTTTCGAAACTGCCTTATTACAAACTATTCACTGTTTGTGCTATTGCTGTCTGCCATCACTGCCAACATTTCCTTCCAACAAACTGTGCATAGTGAACAACTCTCCTCACTGTCTAGCATCACAACTGTTTATCCGACCCACTGCATTCCCATACATCATCTTTCCATACCTCCCATACTACCAACACTCTTCAACACCCCTGCCTCATACCCACAAACAACCGTTCACACCAAACATACTGTCAACTGCCATAAAACAGTGCAGAACAACAACAACAACTCCACCTGTAACTTTCACCAAATCACTGCCCAACCACATCAACTTCTGTCTGCTTTCAACTTAAGATTCACCAAACTTCGCACCGTCTTCAATTTTTTGCACACTTATAGACATTACACATTCACTCCACAAACGGTCTGCCTTGCCTCACATCACTCCTGAAAACATACCATACACAGTTACCTCCCTGCTCCATTTACTTCACCTCCTTGTTCCATACCCCACTGTCATCTCCTTGCCAACAATCATCTCCAGTTCACAACAACACTTCACATCCCTCCTACTTCATAGCCACAGCAACACCAAAACCACATCTCCCGACATCCAGTACAAACTGTTGTTGCACACCTCTCTGCCTCACTGGAACTACACCAACATATAACATCAGCTTGCCACCCTGCTCAAAACCTCCCCCGCCATCAACCCATAACATCATTTCCAAACTGTGCATTTCCCTTTCACTACATTTGCCTCCTTCACCATCTATACCCTACAACCGATCTATCTCGATAGAATAGCTTCAAAAAACCTATGCAACTGGACTGCATCACAAAAGCAGCCTCCTCTACCTTGCCACTGTAGTACACCACCCTTCCACAACCACTGCATCAACATTCATACAATATCATCTCTAATGCACAGCAATATCACCTCCAGTGCACATATATCATCATCCACTTCCTGTCGTACACTCTACAACCAGACCAACACCAAATTTTCAACAAATCTTCCTACACACCACCTACTAACACAGCATATTCTCCTGTCAACCACTCTACTGCGACCCTCCGAAATCGCCAGTGCACCTCCAATCCGTCCTTCCAATCGTCAATTCAAACCCTTTAAACACCCTGCAATCGATCGCGACCATCAACTTGCCTTATTTGGTCCACCTCCTCATCGCAATCCTACAACCCAATAACCCATTACTCGAAAATTGCCAATCGTCCAAAGTCACGACATCTCCCTTCACATGTCAAAATCCACAAATCGTCCCCTCGAATCTGAATCCCGTCGCAACTTCGAACCGAAACCACCCACAATCGACATCAACCAAATTGTGATTCCCTCTGACCCATCAAAAAACAGCAGCGACTACAAATTGCCTCGGCGATCACTAAACACCAAACATTTGCTAGCATCGAACAATTTCCACCGCCTACCTCGATCGCGAACTACTATTTGAAATTGGCGTGTGTGAAATTTTGTTGAGGATAGGAAAATGAAGAATTTTTTTTCAGGCATTGCTTCTGATTTCGAATTATTTTAGGGTCAATCGCGTTTATTAATTTTTGAAGAATAAGCTTGTTTTTTTTGGTTTCGACAGTGGGCCGAGAGTATTTACTTTGTGGGCTTAATGAGTATTTTTTGTTTTGCTTTATTTTAAAATCCTTTTGTATTCTTGTTTTATTTTATTTTAGTTATTTTGGTCTGTGAGCTTAGTGAAATTGTTAAAACATCTTCTTCTATTTTATTTGCCATTCTCTTCTTCTTTTAAAAAAAGTTAGTTTTGTTTTAAGCTGTTTTAGTCTTCCTTTCTTTTATAAAAAAAACCCGTGTTTGTTTTCTTTTCAACTTTTTGTTTAACGAACGTGTTTTCTGAGAAGTGAATTCTGTTTCGTCTGTTTTAATTTGCTTCTTTGATTTTTTTTGTATATATCTTGTTTTATTTTCAGGTTGCCAGAGAAGAAAATTGCAAAGAGAAGAATAGCTTGCTGAAAACTAGCGCTATGCTTGCCAAATAAATTGCTTGCTTATAAATTTTTTTACACCCTTATTCTTTTTTTACTTGCATTGTTGGTTGCTTGCATTTAAAACAAAAAAAAATTCAAAAACAAAAATCCATTAGTAGTTGCATTGTTAATACACGTTTAATTTCTGCTTTGCATTTCATCCTAGAATTTGTTAATAATAACAGTTAGACATCGATAGCTCTTAATTGTATATTGACAAGTTGTCTTCTTTGAACAATTTACTTTCTTGATGTCTAGGCTATGGCAGAGCAATAACCATTTATAAAAATTATGGTGATTCATAAATATTATTGTAGTTGTTTCTCTGAAGGTACTTAAACCTTCGGCTGCATTGCTACGATGATTCGTGGTGCACCGATAAATCCTGCCCGTTACCTGGCCGAGAACTATCTTGTTGATTTAAGACAATGTGTGATTATACAATTCTGGATTAACTTAGGATAAATCATTTGTAATTAACCCTTGCATTCATTTAGTTGCATTAGTTCATGCATATTTAAAAGAAAATTCAAAATTCACTAAAAAAAGTGTAAATATTCCGTTTCTTTTCCATTGAAAATTTTCAAAATCAAAAATCGAAAAAAAAATTACTTAGTTTTTTAGAAAATCAAAAATCCAAAAAAAATATAAAATCTCTTCAAAAGCAAAAAAAATTTAAAAAATCAAAAACAAAACAAAAATCAATTTTCCATTTTGAAAAATAAATTCTAGATGTAAATATTTTTTCCTTTACAAAAAAAATATTCTTGAAAATATCCGAGTTTCCCCACTTACATGAATTTTACAATAGTTGTGAAAATCAATATAATCCATATGACTTCACTCCAAATTCGTATGGGTATTTTAACGACAACTATTATATAAACAATTCGATTTTTGAACAACAAAGTTTTCAAAACAATGACCAACCCTCGACTCTTGAAAATATCATTTCATCTTTACTTGAATTCTCTATACAACAAAATCAAAGTATAAATGATTTGTGTAATTCATATTTGTGTAATAACTCGAGTCAAGGATTTCAAAATTTGAATTCAATTCAAAATTCAAACGATTTCGATTATAACCCATGCCAATTCAATTTTGAACTCCAAAATGAATTTCAAACTCAAAATGAAAATGGAAACAACTTTTCAAACGAATTTGGCAACGGGAATAATATTAACCACATTACGATTGAAAATCTTTGTTCTCAACAATTTCAAAGTGAAAATCCTCATGTTAATAACTACAAATTGGATTTTGTTGAACAAATAGACGAAATCTACAATGATCACATGGATTTGTTGTTCGAAACATATAAAAACAATGTGAGAAACAAAACCAAATCCCAACACGTGACGAGTCAAGTGATAATCCACCTTTTACCCAAATCGACGATTTTCAAATAACAACTTTTGAAATTGAAAACGAAAATCTTAGCGAAGTTGTTGAAAATTTGGTAAATTGACTTGAATTTCAATTCTTTTGAGGGTGTTAAACTTGATTTAAAATTCGATCTTCCTTTTCTCGATTTTGAAATTTTGAACACAACAACCTTGGATTTTGAAATTGACACATGCAATGAAGTTGTTGATAATTCAATAAAAGAAGACGAATTAAATGAACACGGTTTCTTTCGACTTTTCGAAAATGAGTTGTTAAATTCTGAAGGGAAAGATTTGAATCACCATTTCAATTTTTAAATCAATAATTTTGAAGAATTTGTTAACGATGAGCTTAACTTTCAATTTGGTGAAAATAAATTTGAATTTCAATCAATTGTTTTATCAACCCCAAAAATCATCGAAAATAAAACAACTCATACGATTTTCAATAAAACGACATTCGTTTTTCCAAATCCACATTCAACTTCAAAATCTTTTACGATTTGGTTTTTCGAGCTTAAGCTGTGTCTCGCATACTTGACGAGAGAAATGAATCTGCCTTTGGAAGACCGTTTCATTTACTTTTTGACGATATACTTTCTAATCTCGTCTAAATACCGTTCATTTTTATGTAAATGGGTCATTTTTTTATATTTGTTTTATTTTTCTCCTTTCACTTGGGTTGACTGTGGGGAGATAGTCAAAATAAAGTGTGGGGGGAGTCTCACCTTTATTTTTAATTTTTCATGGTTTATTTTCTTTCTAAAACTCAAAAAAAATCTTAAAAAAAGCTCAAATTTTTTTAAAGCATTTTTGATTTATTTTTAAAGGAACAATATAGGATAAATATATGATTTTGGTTTATTAAATTGAAATTTTGGAAAATTTATTTGTCCTAACAAAATTAAAAATGGAATTTGATTACAAATAACGATGGTATAACTAGTATGTAGAAAGAATCATACGTGTTAATTATGAAATATCTTAATTGAAAATCATTGTTTTAAAAAGCGGTTGATTTAAAGTGAAGGATATAACATTTTTTTTGTCCTCTAAGTTAAATGGTGCTAAGATGATTTTGCAAAACTCTCTCAACACCAAAAAAGAAACAAAAAACAAAAAGGAAAAAAAAATTCTTGCATATATGTATATACTTTTCTTAATAAACACCTAGAGTCATGTGTTCACACTCGTGTGTTCACTCGCTTTCTTACATAAGCTCGCAAGGCAGTGCACGATCGGTATATCTGGCCTCAGTTTATCTGAGTTAGGTGTATGTATATAAAAATTCATTTATTAATAACGCCTACAGTCGATAGTGTTCACACTTGTGTGTTCACTCGCCACGCTCCGTATTCCCATCACATAAGTCCGCAAGGCAGTGCATAGGTAATATATTTGGCCTCAGTTTATCCGAGTTAGGCATATGTAAATATTGTAAATATCAATAAATTTTTCAAAAAAAATAGAGAGAGTAAGCAAATGAAATCCAAGCACTATTTTAACTTGTTTGATTTGACCTGTTATTGAAAAGAAATGAAAATACCAGTTTGATAAACTTTGATAATCAACTAAGGATCCATTTCATAGTTACACTTTGTTATCGACCGAAACAACGAGTTAAACTATTGTTTATTTGTTATGATAACTTCGTTTTATTGGAAATTTTGACTAGTAAAAGACTTAAATTTCAAGATAATGAACAAAACTTATATTTAACTTATTCGTGTCGATTTAAAAGTGAATCCTTCATTGCAAATATTTCCAAAAACTCACATTCATCTCTTTGCAAATAAATCTTGCATTTTGTAAATATTTTTCATCCTGCATTTGGATTTTGTGGGTAGTATCCATTGAAAACCCTCACGAGACAACACTCGTCCTACTGGGGACACCTAGAAGTTTAACGGCTTATTGCGTACACTCAATGCAATCGTGCTTCCTATGAAAACGGATTTATCTTAGTTTTTCTTTATTCGAGAACAAATAAAAAGATAAGTGTGGGGGTATTTGATGTGCACGTAAATGTGCATATTTTAACCACCATATTTAATCTATTTAAATAAAAAAAAGATTATATCGGGTATTTTAACCTGTTTAAACCAAAATTTGAATTATTTTCAAATTGTCAAATATTCATCTCTATATAGGGGCAAAATGGTATATTAATTTGAGAAAATTTAATTCGAATTTCTATATTATTTTGTAGGAATTTGGCTTCATATACAAGTGGCTTCATGAAGATATATACATGCACAAGAGTGAATACAAAGGAATGGAGATGGAAATAATTCAAAGGCATGATCATGGAGTACCCCACCTACTCACCTTCCTTCATGTACAAATTAGAAGCTAATCCACATGCTAATGGCCATTACACTTTCATGCACACTTAATGGGTGATTATTGAAGCTAATGATAACTTGGCCACCACACTTCCTACAAGGGCATTTTGGGCATTCCCCTAAAAAATGAATTGGGGTTTCTAACTTGTATAAATACCCCATATCTTCATGTAACCTCTTCTTCCACTTACTTAGTTTTAGTTTTAGGCTCAAAATAAAAATACAAGCTCTCTTTCTCTTTTCATGGCTACTTAGCCATATCTTTATTTTCATGTAATTTCCTTTTTTTATGAAATGTTAATTAGTGTTCTATGTTATTTACATGCTTCTCTTCTTATTTTGTTAGTAGCTTAGTTTACTTTTCATGCAAGTAGATTAGTTTTTCTTTCATTTAGCTCTCTTTTCCTCTATGTTTTGTTTTATATTGCAAGTTATTTATGTTGATACGATAATTCAAATGAGAGGCTAATCCCTTCAATTTAAGGGTAATGAAGCCTCTAATCATGTAGCTTTAACATTTTGATAATTAGTGCTCTCTTTTGTGCTTAAATGAATGTTGATGTGATTTATTTTTTCATGATGAATTTGATAATCTGTGTTGTTCATAACAAATAGACTATGTTTAAACAATCACAAACAAAAATTGCCACTTCATCTAAATATGATTATGGTAAAGAAGTGAAAGTTGAAATTGAAATTTGATGGTTTATATTTCTAATTAATAGTTAATAACCATACTTAAAATAGATTTTTCTTTCAACTTGTTGTCATTTTTCATGAGAGTTGAAAAGTAGTTTAAATGGTGTGTTATAGTTTGGTGGTTATGTTGAGCTAATTAATAGCACAAATGGGCCATACTTATGATATGCTCATCAATTAAACTTACTAATGACTAAAAAAGAGAGGTAATAATTTCATGTTTTGTTGAACTATATGATAGAGAGAGTGGAATTATCTCTAAATTGTCATTTATTCTTATATTTTTCTCACTTTCTTTTTGACATTTTTCTACATTTTTAGCTTCACATTCTTCAAGTTCTTGGTTTAATTTGATTGAATAGAAATTTAAAATCAATAATTCCCTATGGATCGACCCGTACTCGCCACGTACTACGATAGTACACCGTGCGCTTGCGGTTATTTTTATTTCAAAATTCATGCGGCTATTTTCTAACTTGATAGACATTTAGCCGCTCGAACAGAAGACGAGAAAGCTCATTTGATTTCCAAGAATATTTACTGAAAGATAAATTCAAGAGATCCAGAGCTAAACTTAAGTTAGCTGTTCAGACCCTCTCTGACTTTCAAAAGCATGTTTCAAAGTTCGCTGACTCCACCATAGCGAGAACTTCTCTCTATTATGCTGATTCATTATGAAGATGCCCTCATGATCGCCTATGCCGACAATCATGACAAATGTTCTGACTTTGGTTTCCCTTCACTTGATCCAATTCTAGCCAAAAGAGTTATGGAAAAAATTGAGCGAGTTAGGCAAGGTTCTGAACTCGAAGGTGAAGAGGGGGCGATTAATTTCAAAGAATCTCTTTTTTTATATCCCCACTTTTGATATTAAATCTGATTATGAAGAGGATGACAACAAAGATGAGGATCCTAAGGAAAAAGATGACGATTATAATAGGATTAACTGGGATAGCGACGACAACGACGATAATGATGAGAACCACTCTGGAGGCCATGGCTCAGATGGAGATAAAGAGGGTCCCTCCGGTGCCATAGAAAAGAATGGTGATGGTCCAACTAAATCCTTTGAAAAGCAGCCATCCCCTCGCAATGATTTGCCTCCAACATCCCTTGGACCAACTGCTACTATAGAGGAGGAAACTGCTCCCATTCATCTCGAGAATCCTCAAGAAAAAGAATAAGCTCCCAAGGCTTCAATTTCAGTTTCACAGGTATGGAATTTCCTATTTAAATATCTTACACTTCGAAGATAATAATTAGTGATAAATTATCTGTCTTAGATAAAGAAGTCAAACTTTTCCTATAGCACAAAACTAGAGAGAAAACAAGCGGAGATTAACAAGTTATATAGGAAGTTAGACAAATTAATAAAGGAACACAATGCTCTATCTCAGAAATATCATAATCTTGACAGGAGTACCTCTGCTTTAGCATCTTTTAAATATAAGAGGGCGGCTCTATTGCTAAAGAAAGCGCGTACCCAATACGATGCCCTCTTGAAGGAAAATAGAGAGTTACGACTCTATTCTGGATGATGATGGAAGAGAGATATTTTAATTAATTATTTGTATAAAGTGTATTGTAGACACTCAATCATAGATTTTTTGTATTTAGGAGAATTTAGCGGGGGTCTACTCAGACGTTTTCATAATAGAATCTTAGATGAATTTGGTTCTAACCTGCATCCCGGAGCCTGTTGGAATTTACTACGGGTCAAATCGATTCCATAAGATCTCCCTCTGAAAAGCTCAAGTATTATAAGGATAAATTTGTTTCTGAGTTTTTCTTTAAGTCCATTTTGTATGAATTTGATGAATAATTGTTAATATGTAACATATAGTCGGTTTATGAATATATGTTTCTGTAGCGCTCCCTATACTTACCTTCTTTTTGCTATGCTATTTTAGAATGTCAGTTCTTTAGGTTGTGTCATCCTAAGAAACCATCTAAGTCAATTTGTTAACCAAAGAAGGTTTTACTCTAAAAATGCATCACTCTTAAAGACATTAAATTTAGCGAGATATTGCTTTCTTCGGGATTTACAAAAATTATATTTGGGGTACCTCTGTCTCCGTTTCGACTTTCTTGGCGAAGAGAAGGAAACTTTCTTGAAAGAAATCAAAACCTTCCATACTAAGTTGATTTGTGGTCGCGACAATCCACCTGCTAGAAAATGGGATTATTGTAAATGTCCGCAAGTTATTACCCCTTAATGAGTTACTATAACTTTTGACTCAACAGTCATACTTTCCGCTAATACTTTAGACAAAGTTAGGAACGTTGCCTCTCAACTTTAGATGTAATGAAAGTGTTTGTTGTTCCTTTTAACTTTGTGGCTACTTTAGTTGTAATCCATTATTACAATAATGAAGATATCTTTTAACTTAATTTTGATCTTATTTCATTTATTTTGATTTAAATAGGAGCCAGAGTCTGCTATGATCCATCACTCTCAAAATTTACTTTCTAACGTTGACCCTATTAGAGATAGATTATTAAACAGAAGTGGTGAGAGCGTGGACCATGACGAAGTCCTTCTCGAGCGCTTCGGTGGTAACACCGAAGTCGTGAAGTGGCATAAAAGATATCTCATCCAAAAGATCATAGCCAACAATCATAAGAATCACATTGACTATCTTGATACTGAGATTAAGAGAAAAGATGAAGCAATTATTTTACTTAAGAGACAAGTGAAGTCGAATCCTACAATCAACTTTGATGAAAAGATATCCGAGCTCCTCCAACGGAGAAGCGATTTAGAGTTAACATTGAGAGATAGTCAAGCCCAATGTGGCTCTTTAGAATTCCTTATAGGAGAAAGGACCTCGAATGTTGATCTTCCAGTCCCTCAAACGGGTCCTCCAATTGTCAGGCCAACCGGGTCAAAATTTCCCGCAGCTCTGAAATTTCCAACTATGTGGAACCCCCCCTCCGGGTTTAGATGACAATGTAGTCGAAAACTGGTGCCGGAGGGTGAAGTTTGAAATTGCCAAGTATTTCGATGAGTAATAGAAAATCAAGTATTCCTAAACTATTAATGATTATGCTGTTAGGAACCAGAAGCTTGAGCATGATAATTACTTGCTTAACAAGCGTGTTGCTGAGTTGGAAAGGGAAAATAAAACCCTTAAAGTTGCAAATAGGGCCTTTAGTCGTGCCCTAAAAACTAACATCGATGCTATCGACGATGAGAATAAAATTAGGAGAAAGGAGAAAAAACTTAAGGAAGTCCTCTGTGCAGCAATTAATCATATAGTAAACCCTTCAATGGCGGAGACTCTTAATAAACATCTCAAGATTTGTAATTTGTTTATGTATTTGAACCATGTAAATTTATCTTGTACCTGATTTTTGTTGCTTGTAAATAATTACATAACTTATAGAAATTATAGAAATTTTGTAAATATCACCTGTTTTGTGATCCTTTTCTGTAGTGTAACTTTTTATGTACCTTTGAATTGCTCATTTGGCAACTTTTGTGTTGAACCTTTTGTCATTCTGACTTTCTTGGGAAACATGTAGCAAAAAATATTTTTAATTGTTAGCTTGGAATTGATACCTTTGTCTATGTATATCATTTGCCCAAATTAGAAAATCATCTTGCTAATTGTATGAAAGGTAATTTATTCAAAATGTTACGACCTCATCTTTAACCATAATGAGAAATGATCATGGATTTAACTCCTTCCACTTTTTCGGAATGCCTAAAATTAATTAGTAGTATGTTTCGCATAGATATCGAAATATAGCCTTTACTTAATAAACAACCTGATTAGACATCAATGTCTGAAATTTTATATAGTAGCTCTTCAACCCATTCGGAGGAATTTAATAGCGATCTTCTCTTTATAATATTTTTTGGCCCAGACTAAGGCACTTGAGATGAATAGAAATCCGAAGATTTTGTTCCCAGATTAGGATTTTAAATAAGCAACTGTATTGATATCCAGATTCAGGTGTTAATGGTAGAGTATTATGAGGTATCATCAGACCCAGATTCGGGTATTAGTAGTTGGAAGATAAGTTGAAGTCACCTTTCGGAATCCTCTGATAATAAGTGAAGGAAGGTTGGAATGCCAGTTTAAGTAAAAGAACATCAGAATACCCTTCTCGGTAATAAGTAATAGAAGCCTAGAGTACCATCTCCGATAATGGATAATATAAGGTTAGAAATCCATATCTGCCAATCTGGTATTAATAATGGAAGACTAGAAGACAGTTTTCGGCAATAAGTATCAGAAGACTAGAAAATCAATCAGGCAATAAGTAATAGAAGATCAGAGAATCAATCCGGCAATAAGTAATCGAAGACCAGAATACCATTTCTGATAATAAGTAATAGAAGACTAGAATACCATCTTTGGTGATTAATAATAGAAAACCAGAATACCATTTTTGGTAGTTAATAATAGAAGATCAGAAAACCAATCTGGCAATAAGTAATGGAAGACCAAAAAACCAATCTGGAAGATGTTCACGAGGAGAAGTTAGAGAATTCTTTTTGATTCTTTTGTCGAATGTGCCATATTCAGGCTTTGATAATATTTTGCATGCTTTTTCTTTCTCGGGCCCGAGTGTCTTTATTCATTTGTTTTGGCCTGTTTCAGACAGGGACTCTTTTCGCTGATTATTGTGCTTATTTAAGCAGTTGCCATTTCAGGTTTTTGTCATTTTAGACATTGCCAATTTCTGGTGGTTTTCCATTTTAGGCAGTGTCAATTTCTGGTGGTGCCCATTTCAGGCAGGGACTTTTCTTAGTCCATCAGACATTTCATCCAGGTTTCCAGTGCCCTCGACTAGCTTATTCTCAAGCAGGGCCCGAGGACTTACCCGACCTCCCTCCAGGTGGCACCTTAACCTGGTAATAGTGTGACGTGGCTAAGGGCTTGGTCGGTACTTTGACCAGTCCATAGCGTGGTGGGACCAAAGGATTACCCATCCTCCCTCCAAGAGGCGCCTTATCTTGGCTATAGCGTGATGTAGATAAGGGCTTATGCTGCTTTAACCTGACCATTTCTGACTTTGGCATGGCTAAAGGCTTACGCCCTCCCTCTAGGAGGTGCCTTGACCTGGCCATCTTGGCGCAACCTAGGGCTTTCTACCATTATTGGAAGTCTAACATTTTAGGTAGTCCAAGTTTAAGGAGAATTTTACTCCCAACCATGTAGACTTTTCTTATTTTTAGAATAGAACTTTTATTCCATAACTTGTTCAATCCTTTACAAACTGTTTAAGTTTTCCTTGTTTTAGAAAGTGTAAGACCATCTTTTTAAGCACCTTACACCGATTTGTATCATGTCCATTTATTAGATGAAAGTTGTAATATAATCCCTTTGGTTTCTTTTCAAATCCCGACTTCTTTTTCTAAGAAGGCCATTAATTCAGTTCTTCTTTTGTTCGGACATAGATGTCTTCGATTGAGGTAGTAAGATTATATTCTTTAAGAAGTCTTGAATTTTGAGCCATCTTCGACTGACGTCTAACTCTTTTGTGGCTTGGTTCAAGTACCTCTTTTCGAGAGTAGGTTTCCTTTTCATTGTCCGTTGATCCTCTTTTAATGGCCTTCCTTTCAATCTTAGGGTTTTAGTCGAAAACTTCTTGGTAATATTTATACTTCCACTTGGTAATTCCTTTATTACCCTCGGTTCTTTAGTTGTGGATTTTTCTATGTGTTCATGGTTTTCCCTTGAATGGAGAGCCTCATTTATAATCTTACTCCATTTATGTGTAAAACTATCATAGTCCTTTATCATTTCTTTTTCAAAGATAGTCCCCTGTGAGTATGATTGAATGGTCCCTCTCATTTGATTAAAGATTTTGTCCCTCCCATTTGTTCTCCTTCCAAGTGAAAGATTGGGGTAGTGCCAATATGAAAGGGGCATCTTGATAAGTGTGGCTTTGTTCTTCTTCCTTAAGGCTTCGAACCTTAGTCTTTGTTCTTCATCCTGATTGGAGTTTTTGATATCTACTTAGGGGTATCTTGATAAGTGTGGCTCAGAGGATCCTTGTTCGGATCTTTTAAATCTTCTAGCCATGATTAAACCAAAGTGAAATAACTTGGTGTGTGATTAATTCAAAGGGTGGTTAAAGAATAGTGGTGTTAGGGTTTTAACCAAGTCGGAAGTTCAAGCCCTCATTCAAGCGTCAAAATGTTAACAAGATTTCTTGTCAATACCAAAAATATTCCAAGAAGGATGGATTTCTTATTTAGAGAATAAAGAAAGTGATTCCGTTTAAGATTGCATTTCAATTTAACCTTATTAGTTAGTAAGCCTTGTATCAGACCTTTCGTCGTCATCGAAAGGTTTAGAACTTGGGCTAAGTGACCTTCCGGCTTTTTTGAGCTTGCTTGAAGTCGTCCACAAAGGCTTTCTTTTGATTAGGTTAAGTTTTCCTAAATTGAGTCCTCAAGAGGTAGGTTTCAATCTTATCGAAAGGTTAGGGAGACAACCTGCCTTGAATTAGGGTAGTAAATCAATTACTTTTGGGATTAGGTGGTAGTTTCCAACCTTGACGAATGGTTTGGTCACCTATATTGAGTAGATTCCAATCTTGTCGAAAGGTTTGAACTAAAGAGCCAATAGTTTCGGAAGGTTTTCAGTGAATGTTGATCCAAATAAGTTGTCAACCTTGTCGTAAGGTTTAGATTGTAGGGTTGAAGACTTCGAAAGGTTGCTGTTACTACTTGTACATGAGTGTTGTCGACCTTGTCGACAAAAACCTTCCGATGAAGTTGAACCTGCAAATTTGACTTAACCCAACAAAGATTTATGCAAACAGTAAAGTAATTAACAAAGTCAAGTACTTCCCTTTATATCCAAGAAAAAGCTTCATTTTATTAAATTTCCCAAAATCACAGTCAATTAGGGTTACAATCCTTTGACTAAGAAGTTATAGGACTAGAATTATAGAAATCGGATCCCCAAAACTGGACCCCTAGGGTCTTATTTATAGATGTAGGCGGTCCCCCTTTCGACTTCATGCTCTCGACTGGGTTGGAAGGTCTCCATTTTATATGCCGCCTTAAACCCATCGTCTTCATCGAAAGGTTTTCTTCTTCATTTTCTATCATGAACCTTTCGACACAGTTGAAAGGTTTGCTTTTATGTATGTCTTCATGAACCTTTCATCTTCATCGAAAAGTTTGCCCTCTTTATATTGCCGTGAACCCTCCGACCTTGTTTGAAGGTCACTCTTCATTTGATTATTGTGAACCTTTCGACGTTGTTGGAAGATTGCTCTTCTCTTTATTATGAACCTTTCGATGTTTTTGAAATGTAGCTCTTCTTCAATGACGTCAAAATGTTGTCTTTCATTCTTTGTTAACTTGTGAGTGTCGCTTTCTTTATGAACCTTTTGACATTGTCGAAAGGTATCCTGGATGTGCTTCAATCGGTTCGAAAGGCTTGTTCTGCTTTCAAAAAGGTCACTAGTAGTTGCTCACACTTGCTTTGACTTCTCTATCCCCTTCGAAATGTAAATACACTTTGAATGTTAAGAGATGAAACCTTCCGACTCCTTCGATAGGTCCAGGACTGCTATACACTGTTGACCGCATCCCTTCGACTCTTTCGAAAGGTTTGAACTTAACTCCTTTTCTTTAGTCTTTGTTGAGAGACCTTTTGTCTTAGACGGAAGGTGGATTTTTAGTGTAACAATCACATTAACCATTTGTTTGTGCATTATTGCACTTGTCGTTGCTGTCATAGCAGCATACCTTGCCCAAAGGAGCCTTATGTTCACCTCGCCTGTATTCTTCACCATTGCCACAACTTGTAGCCCGCCACGATCACTACGCTCTGCCAACAAACCCAGGTCATGAACATTGACTTCTCCCCAGCTCCTTCGCCTTCCTCTTGAACTCGAGCATATCACCCAGGCCACCGCGACCTCAAACCATCTAGCCGTGGCCACCACGACCTCGAACCCTTGCACCTCATCTCCTAGCATCACCAATTGCAAACCCTAATCGCTATCGAAGTTCGCACTGACCTGAGCCTTGAAGCTCGTGCATCTCCAATTGCTACGCTCGCGACCTTCGATCGTGATTTTGGTCATTATTTTGTTTTTTCTTTTCTTCGTTTGATTTGATTTTGCAATTGCCTAGGGCAAAAGAGGAAAAAAATGGGTACCGGTTATTATGGAGTTGAGAAGTAAAGTATGGATTAAGTTTGGATTTGGGCTTTATTTGTAAAGAGTAATAGTTTAACATTTTAGTCCTTTTTATTTCTTTTTGTCTTCTTTCTTTTTCTTTGAAAAACTTTGAAAAAAAAATTAGGCTGAAGGACATGAAGTTTTATTTTTAAGCTGAAGGGAAAATGCTAGTTATAATTAGCATTATATTCAACTTTTACACTATACAAAATGCTAGTGATATCTAGCATTATATTCAGTTTTACAATATACAAAATGCTAATTATAACTAGCATTGTCCTTCAGCCTAAAAAACAAACTTGTTGTCCTTTAGCCTATTTTTTTAAGTTTGTCCTTATTTCTATTTTCCTATTCATCAAATAAGTCTTTAATTATTTTCAATTATACTTGGATCGAATTTAAATTGATTCACACTTCATTCTAGAAGATATATTGCGATAGCTGTCCAATTCTATATAATTCAATCGTACTTCGCCGTATTTAATTATTCATTGTATTAACACAAATGAATTTATTTTCCTACTATTTCAATAATATAAAATTATCTACACTTTAATAATATTTTATATCTAACAATGACATTTCATCTTGTAGGATATATTTTGTCCAACATATTAAAACGAAATCTATTATTAAATAGATTTCAAATAAGTAAAAAATTGGTTTCAAATAATAGTTATCAAAAATCAAATACAAACATTTTATTTTAATTAAATTTATATAATACTATGGCTTTGAAAAATAGAATTGTTACATACACCTTCGATAAAATCCATTTTTACCTATTTTAAGCCTTACATAGTTTTGACAATTATCTACACCAATTCTTTTCATCAAACTATATCACACTAGGACTTATGAAATTTGATAATGGTTGAAATTTCAATATCGTCCACATTCAACTTTATATTCCAAACACAATATCCTTTGTTCAATAATAACAATTATTATTAACCGAACTGCTTTGACCAGAGATTTTGACTTTGAGTTGACTTCAATTGACCATGATACTAACCTCATATAACTAACGAGTTGATGAATAATGTTTCACTTCTAGTGCTTCCACTTGACCCAATTATAGTCGTTCGATGGACGTCGTATCACGATTTAACTATAATCAGAATGGAGTTTCCATTTTGAATATTTAACTATAATCAGAATGGAGTTTCCATTTTGAAGCTCGACAGTATCCTCAAGTCGAGAGAATTGTATAATTATTATCACATCAATATTTCTATTTGAAATTAGTTATACTAACCAACAAAAAACTATCGAGTGAGTCATTCCATAGTTATCCAATAACTATCAGTACATAACCTCTTGGTGCCCAAGCAGCCATGAGTAATACTCTTCACAATATTTGGAGAGCGTTACGTACTCTAGTCCCAACAAGTGTATCGATATCCAGTCTCCATACTTCTTGACTAGGGATATTTAAAACGATGTGTTAATTATATTGTAATTAATTTCTCATGATTATAATACGTTGTACTTACTATCACAAAACAAGTATATATAACAAAAAGAAAAACACGTTTTATTTCGAACAAGATTTTGGTACGGAGTTAATAATTTACAACAAATTATAGAATTGACCACAGGGCATACCCATAACTCTATCACCTCATGATCCAGTACTCGATAGCTCCTCATTTAGCAAGCCATACCTTTATTTTTGGCATGCGATAGCTCTTCATGCATTAGCCCTCAATAGCTCCTTATTATAACATGTGATGTGATAGTTTTGCATTTTAGAATGCTATGGCCTTAATTCCTTTAGTATGTGACAGCCCATTGAATCTTGGTAGCTCTAATCTTTAGTTTGTTATAGTGTGCTTCTAACACTCGATAGCTTACTCCATTTTGATCCTCGATGGCACTTTCTACTTTAATACTAGATATCTTTATCGACTTAACCCTCAATAACTTGTTCATTTTAAGCCCTCAATAGCTTTAATGGTTTGGCACATTGGTACGGGATAGCACACGGTGTCTTAATACTCGATAGCCTTAACATCCTTAGCATGTGATACCTCTTTGTACCTTAGTTCTGGATAGCTTTTATCTCGATAAATTTTCATGCCTAGTCTTTTTTCTTACAAATTCTAGGGTGTGACACTTTCGCACCTCGTAATAGAAGTTTTTCTTATGCTTTAAATTAAGTAAACTTCTACCTTTAGCCTATCTTTTGAGTTATCCCTTTAGTGAATGTAGCTCTTAGATAACTTCTAATTGAATATCTCTCTTCTCTTTGATAATTGCTTTTCGATCAGTGTTCTTGGATGGTCACCTCAGGAGGACATGGAAATGAGATCAACAAAGCTTTATTTTAGCCAATACTCTTTGAACGGTCACTTTGGCTAGGCTCGGAGGAAGGACTAAAGGCTTTATTGGCCATCTCCCTTCGTTGGTTGCTTTGTCTAGGTCTAGAGATGAAACCAAGGAATTGGTTTGAATATCATTCTTTGGGTGGTTGCTTTAGCCAGGCTTAGAGGGGGGACTAGAGGCTTGATTGACCATCTCTCTTGGATGGTTTCTTTAGTTAGACCCGAAGGTAGGACCAAAGGCTTAGTTCAACCATCAATCTTTCAATGGTTGCTTTATATAGGCTCAAATATGATACTAAAGGCATAATTGACCCACTTTGGATGATTTCTTTGGTCAAACTCAGAGGTAGGAACAAAGGCATTTTGTCCACTACTATGCATGATGTGTGTTTCTTCTCAAAGAATCATTCTGACATTGTCAGGTCAGAAGTTGATTTGAACATAATGAATCTTCATCCTGGTGCTAAAAGTTATGCAAAATGGTTTTGAAAATCATTTTCGAAGATTTTTAGAAAAATCTGTTTTGAATTAGTTTGTCATATTTTGGAAATTAATCTTTTTTGAAAATGTTGTAAAAATATTTGTAAATATTTCTTAAGAAGAAAATCTTTAGTGACCATATTATTCATCCAATGTAGTGAAATACATCTCAAATGTTCAATGTTCCATGTTCTTGCTATGACATTTTTGCTTGGTCTAATCAACCAATAAGTTCCCAGAGGTATTACTTCGTGAATGACCAAGGATCTTCCCAATTTGGCCCTAAGGGATCATCTGCAGGGTCTTTGGTGTTTTTTGTTACCCTTTTGAGTACCAGATCTCTTTTTTGGAATGCCCATTCTTTCACTTTTGAATTATAATATATAGAAATTATTCGCTGATATTCTGTTGTTTAGAATGTAGTAGCTCATTAATTAAATCTAGAGATTCCTTCTTCAATTCTTGGTTTGGTTCATAAGCATATGCTTCTTCGATTTGATGGGACTTAAACTTCTACTAGTAACATTGCCTCAAATCCATATGTTAGAGAATATAAGCTGAGCCTGGTGGATGTCTTTGTAGAAGTCCTATATGACTACAAAACAAGATATTATTCTTCCACCAATTTCTTTTTGCCTTCCCTAACCGTTTCTTTAAAATGTTCTTGATAGTTTTATTTGCTGCTTCTACTGCCTCCATTGGCCTACGGGTATGCTACTTATCATAAACTCTTTACTATACCATTTTTTTGCATGAGAGAGTGAATTCTCAATTTCAAATCGAGTTCCATTATCAGAAATGATCTTATTTGAGAGTCCAAATTGAGTAACTATGTTTTTGATAGCGAACTTCAATACTCTCCCAAAGTAATGTTGATAATGGCTCGGCTTCTACCCATTTAGTAAAATAATCAATCGCTGCTATTACAAATTTCGCGCCTCCTATTGAGACAAGAAGCAATCATATCAAATCGATTCCCCATATGTCCAAAGGCTAAGGACTAGTGACGAGAGTTAATTCACATGGGGGTAGTCGTGGAATTTTAGAGAATCATTGACATCTGCCACATTTTTCACATGTGTTAATGCATCCTGGATCATGTGAGGCCAGTAGTGGCCTTGCCTCGTTACTTTTATTTTTCTAACTTTAATCCCTTTGCCAATTTTACTCTATAGGAATGATCTCCACAAAATCCCTCGTTGGCTTTCTTTAATAGCTTCATTCTATTTTCTGAGGTTATACATCTTAAATAGGGGATTGAATATCCTTTTCTATATAATATCCCTTCAATCATAGTGTAAGAACCAGCTTGATATCTCAAATTCTTTGACTTGTTCATGTTTTATTGGAAATGTTCCTTTTTTATGTACTCAACTACAAGTGTCATATAATTATCCATATATTGATTCTTGCACTTAAGCATCCCCGTTTCTTCATAGGTTTCCTTATCATTATTACACTCTTAAGAATTTTCATCATGGTCTTGTGCTTTTTAGGCTTGTAAAAGAGTTAAAGTCAAAGCGTCATTACTTGACACTTCCATTTTAAACACAACACTTGGTTTTGTTGGAATCTGATAGGAACAATTTTTACTTCTAGCATTCCTCGCGTACTTACCATTTTTGCTAATGAGTTTGCTTGTGCATTCTTTTCTCTCGGTACCAGATGGGTAGAAAAGTCTTCAAACTGATCCAATATCTGGTAGATTATTTAACATATTGAGTTTACCAAACATCTTTTATTTGATATGTCTTGTTTCTTTGGTTTACCATTAACTATGAATCACTAAACACCTCAGTTCTTGGAATGTTTTGTTGTTGGGTTAAAGTCAACCCAACTATCATTGATTTGTAATTAGCAACATTATTTGTAGCAGAAAATCCTAATTTCATTACTTAACGCAATCCGTGTCTATCAGGTGTGATTACAACATATTTGTGCTAGCTCCTTGTTTATCTAAAGCACTATCTAAAATAACGGCCACCTTGGTTTAAGTTTCCTTTCCTTTTCTAACTGCTACTTAATAAATAATGTGCTAAATCTTTTCCTTTTATAGATATTCGAGGCAAATAATCAATATCATGTCAACTTTATTCCATCTCTTACTTTATTAACATTCCAAATGTTTCAGGTTTACTGAAAATTTGTATAAGCGGATAGTTAGTTAGCACTTTGATCGGATGTGCTTGAGAATAGGATCTTAGTTTTCCTGCTGATAATACTAATCAATAGGCTAACTTCTCTATAATTGGATATCTAATTTTTGCATCATTTAGCCTTTTATTTCTATAATACACTGTTTGTTAGATTCCATTCCCTCTGTTCATCAGAATGAACCGATCACTTGTTCGATACTGCTAGATATTGAAATAAATTTTCTCCCTCCACCAGGCTAGAAAGTATTGGTGGTTATCCCAAATGATCTTTTAATTTATATAAGGGCATTTGACATTCCTCCGCCCATTTGAAGGTTCTTCATTTTTTGATTGATCACGTCAAAGAATGAAATGCATTTGCCTAATGCTTTCGATATAAATTGGTTAAGTGCGGCCACTCGACTATTTAATCCCATTACATCCTTGCTTCTATTAGGCTTTGCCATATCTCTAATTTCCTTTATTTGATCGGGATTAGCTTTTATTCCTTATGCACTTGCAACATATCTGAAGAACATTCCATATTGAATCCCATAAGAACATTTTTGTGGATATAACTTCATATTATAATTTTATAGCACTCAAGCATTTCAATCAAGTCATTTATATGGTTTATTTCTTCCTTGGCCTTTACTAACATTTCATCAACATATACCTTCATATTTATCCCAATTTGATCCTTGAATATCCTATTCACTAATTGTTGATATGTTGCTTCAATATTTTTAGTTCAAATAGAATTACCTTATCACAATATGTTCCCCACTCGGTTACAAAGCTTGTACGCTCTTCATCGAGCTTGAACAAAAATCTAGTTATACCCCTAGCATGCATCCATAAACGATAATAACTTACATCTACTCGTAGCGTCAACTAGTTAATCCATTTTGGAAAGGGGATAACAATCCTTTAGTCATGCTTTATTTAGATCCATATAATCCAATTAGACTTCTTAACTGATACTATATTTTCCAACCATTTTGGATAGAATACTTCCCAATGAATCCATTTTCCAATAATTTTTTTACTTCCTCTTATATTCAGCAGTTTAGATTTTGTTGAATTGTCTCTTTTTTCTTTATGGAAGTAAATTTTGGATCTATGTTGAGTGCATGAAACAATACTACTGAGATGATTCCTACCATATCAGCATGGGTCCAGGCAAAAACATCCTTACTCGATCGAAGAAAGAGGATTAACTTTTCCCTTGTATTCTTATCTAACCCTTTCCTTATCTTCACTATTTTAGTGGGGTCTTGCATATCTAAGTTTACTTTTTTCAAGCCTTCTCCATATTTTATTTACTCTCCATTATCTATAGAATCCAATTCTGGCACTATTTTTTCCACAACCTCCTTAGAATTCACATCCTGATTTATCTAAATTGGCTCGATATGCTTCTTCTTCCCGTCTGATGGTTTAATTCTTCTGCCTAGCTCCTTGCATTTTTTTGTCAGTGCCTTCTACTTATTTTCCTTAGATATTAGAACGTGATGACCAATATGCAAGGCTTAAAATTTTTAGTTTCGTTTGATTTATTTAACACAGGTCCATCATAAGAGTCACCTTCTTTATTGTATTATTCAAGAGTTGCTAAATACATGTTCTTGGAGCTAAACTGTTCCGTTCACATAGTTCCTAATCCATCTTTAGATAGGAATTTTACAAACAAGTGTTTTGGAGAAACTTAGGCGTTTATCTTATCCAAAATAGGCCTTCTGAAAAAACATTATAATAAGAAGGTTTGTCCATCACCACAAATAAAGTTTCAGAAGTCTCAAAGTAGGGAGGAATTCTATTTGAAAACACAACATTATTTGTCCAATTGGCATAGAACCTTTATTATTGAACATAAATATAGGCTCCAAACAATGCTCAAGTGTTTCTATAGGGATATCCATTTAATCAGTGGTGTTCTAAAAGATTATTTTCATTGTGCTTCCTGGCATCCACTGGAAATTTAGACACTAAAGACAGTCCAATCTGGACCGTAATCATTAGCAAACCATTATAAGGATGCCTCGCCCCTCTGTCTTTTGGAATTATTATCAGATCTAAAATTTGGACAACACTTTTATATGCTTTTGTTGGGGAGACTCTTCTCCTACTAAATATATTCCTTCTTTTACATCTCAAATGAAACTATTTCCTGCGCCTTTGCTCATTCTTGTGATGTCTAAACCTCCATGAATGATATCAATATGGTTGATTAGCCATGGAAAATTCCATGGGGTCATTTTCCATAAAGTTGGCATTGTTAGCTAGGGGTTTCTCATTATTATTAGATATTGGGAATTTCTATTTGTTCTTTATATATTCCTTTAGTGCCCCCTCCTTATCATGTTTTGAATGATTCCGGCTAACACACAACAATCATCAGTTTTGTGACTGTTCAATTTGTGAAGCATAGTAGTCACCTCCTTTATTGGGTGCTGGCTCATTTTACATTTGAATGAAGCTGGATATTCTATCTCTTCCTTAGTTATAGCACAAATGTATAAGATAGGTTATACTGTGAATAAAGAGAGTATTCGAAATAAAATTAAACTTAGCTCCTTTAATTTTTCAAGCAAAATTTTCCATTTAATAGTCATTTATTTTTTTTACTTTGACTTTATAAAATCAAGCATTGCAAAGTGTGCTTATTTCCCTCTTATTGCTTCAATTTTTTTGGTGAAACTCTTTTCAATATTAGTAAAAGACTTCTTAATATTGGTTATTCCTATGGATATCATAGCCTTGAAAGCCACCAAAATATTCTACTTTATGATCACTTGACTCTTGCAGTTTAAATAATCCTGTCTCTAAATGTTTCTCATAACATTATAAGATCATTCAACCATAATTGATGTGGTTATAATCCAGCTAGATTCAAGATCTACATCCATACAACTAATAACAAACAACATGTTCTCTTAGTAATCCTTAGAGTTAGTCCCACATAGGATGAATATTAATAGAATTAGCAGATAGTGTACTCAAATGAGTTGAAATTGAACAGAAACAAAGATTGACCGTATATACTCACATCCAAAAAGAAGTAATATTAAATTCAAATAATTGGTAAGTCTCTTTCAAAAATACCTAACACAACATTAATATTAAGTCTTTCAACAATAATATTAACTGTAAGTGATATTCTTTTTATAATGATCAAATACCGACAATAAATTCAAGTCAAATAACAATACTCTTTTGGGACGATTAATTATTCACTTGTAAAACCTTATAATTGTCACATATTATTGTCATATACATTTAAGTATTAAGTAATCCGGCCAAATATTAGCCTTCCTTTGGGATGGCTAACATCCACGAACACATACACACAAATATCAAAAACTCTTCATGAAAAATCGTAACAAAAGAGGTCACTTTGGTGACATGCTGTTTCAATTAGCTCATTTAGAATGTAAGATAGTTACAACTAATGCAAAGAGACACCAAAAAATATATGGTTTATTTGTATATTATCTTAATTCATTCATTTCTATATTTGTTGTAAATATAAATGTCAAATTTCAACACATTACACAAAGGAAAAACATTTAGTAAAGTATGATTTTCATAACTAGAAAAAAAATTAGCATTAATTAAAATATTTAAATACAAAATATTTGAATAACTAGTGACTACAAAATAGTGCATATCTTATTTGCCTCTACACGTTTCAAGGCATGAAAGCGAACGAGCATGGGTTAAACATACGAAACATCTATAATTATCCAACATAACGTAGTTTTGTATAAATATGTTTACTTGTACTTAGTAAGCCTATAAATTTGTTATGGTTCTAGGATCTGTTCGCAACATAGATTTTCATCAAGTGAAAAATAGGCACGAGGACATACTTTGAAAAAAATTAGCCGAAGAACAATAAGTTTCATTTTTCAAAAATAAAACTTCATGTCCTTCAATTTAATTTCTTTTCAAGTTTATCCTTCTTCCTACTTTTTAACAGAAAGAATCCCTTATTGTTACATATTATAGACTAATATATGTATATATACCATTTTACCTTTTTTAATTTTCATGATATGGGACTATTATTTTCAATGTGCGTCCATTACGCATATACAATGTGAGATACCATAACAACATTTCCATATACAAAAATGTTCAACTTTAATTAAAAAAATTATAAATGGTTTATTTTATTTTTCCTACTAGCCTGAGACCACCATCACTGCAGAACCATAGCTATGGTATAATACTTTTCTTCAGTGGATATTTCTCTTGAAGGCAATTTTCATTGGACTGGAGACAAAACCCGGGGCCAACTTGTCCTTTTAGTTGACAGACTATTCTATACGGTCGCGTGAAAATTCATTATGTTAACACTCCTATATAAAATGAACCACTAAATTTAGATGATACCAATGTGCCCTAAGATATTGGTTTACAAAAAAATTAGTGGAGCTTTCATCTGTTTCAATCAATTCTGGTTGACCAGCAAGTCTTTTTAGCGGACAGATTATTCTTTACATAAATACAAATTCATTAATTAGCACTCCTATATAATACGAACCACTTCAATAATTCATTCACAACATTAAAAAGCATAAGAAGAATGGTAGTTTTAATCGTCATCTTGCTAACTTCAATGAAAATATCAACAACCCATGGTTCAAACGAATGCAACCCTTCCATATATGGGGATTAGTACATATGTCATTCTTTCACATTAAAAGGTGATCCTTCTAACTGTATTAGAGATGAAAAGTACCAACTATCATGTATTGGAAATAAAACATTCATGGCAACACCTTATGATAAGTATCTTGTTACACATATGATCCTTATTCTCTTTCGTGGCTTCAACGGTGGATGAATACACCTATGCTAACTCCGTGTACTAAAACTTATTTACCTAAAATAACATATACAATATTGTTTTGTAATTATCCTTAATTCTATATTTTTATAAGAGTGTACCAGGCATTTTGTGTTAGTTTGTATTTTTTTTTTCACACCTTCACTAAAATTTGGATGTTCCCACTTCTTGCTCTGTTTTCCTAGTTCAAACGGGTAATTTTTCCAAGCCGTTGAACATGTCTTTCAGTTTACTTGGTATACTACGGGCTTAAAACTTCTAATATTTTGCTAAGAAGTATAACTAAGCAATATCATACCTTAGCTATATAAAAAGGGCCAATAAGTTGACGGTCAAAAGCTACATAACATAGACTGGGCACACTTTTAATTGAAAAATAAAATAAACTTTGCACTCAAACATTGAAGTAATAACATATACAAATGCCACTGCAGAATGGTATATTGTGTAATATGTTGTTAGGGGGTCCCTTGATATATCCGAAATAATGAAAAATGAAACCCAGGATATAATTTGACTTGCTCAATGATGCAGCGCAACCCACAACTTTAACTTTCAAAGGCATAAGTCGTACACGACTTAAGGAAGTAGACATAAGTCGTCCACGACTTAAAAGAGCGCCACGAGATAACAAAGTAGCAGCGTGAGTTGAAGGCTTAAGTCGGCTATGACTTAAGGGAAATGTTTTGAGTCGTCCACGACCTAACTGGAAACCAGAGGGGGAAGATGCTTCGAGTTCGCGACCTAACGAAGCGGCTATAAGTCGTCCACGACTTAACAAGAATGATAAAGGTGAAGCGAGTTATACTGAAGAAGAAAATCAACGACTTAAGATAAGTCGTCTACGACCTACGACTTAGTTAAGTCGTATGGTTTCCTTTAGTCGTGAACTAGGTTAAGTTGTCTGTTGTTGAGTCGCGACACCAGTTAGCTCGTGAACATGGATAAGTCGTCAGGTTTTGAGTCGTATGTCTTGACATTGTAATATAGGTGTATTTTCTTAAGTCGTGAGTCGTGGATGTCTGAGTTTCTTATAAGTCGTGTGTCGTTGGTTTCTTGAGTCGTGTACTTTGTAAACAAGATGTGTTGGTTTGTTAAGTCGTTAACGACCTTGTTTGAGTCAGTGCTGTTGATAAGTCGTCGTCGACCTATAGATAAGTTGTAAGTCGTGGTTTATAAGTCGGAAACGACTTAAGAGTTGTAATATTTTGAGTCGTGTGTTGTCACTCCTATAAATAGGCCGGTTGGATCATTTTGTAAGGAAGTTGATTTTGAATAAAATTCTTGTTTGATTGCTTTGTGATTTCATTTAAATTGGTAGTTAAGTGTAATCTCCTATCTCCTCCTTCGGTATTCAAGTGCGCTTGAATCAACAATCGTAGAAGCTGATTCACGGAATCTAGTGCGCTAGATCAACGTGTGAAGAATCGTAGATCTTTAAACACGGTATAGTGCGCTATCAACGTGTTTGAGATAGCTAGAATTCGGTATCTTCGGATCAACGAATTTGGGCAATTCGGTATTTTTCACTTCATCGATCGCTACTTTCATCGTTTCATACATTTTCAGAATATCCGCTGCGTCAGTTTGGTATCAGAGCTTGTTTTAGCCAATCATAGCTAAATCGAGTCTTGGAGCCAATTCTTTGAAGAATTTCGAAGTTGAAGTGTCGATTTGATCAAAGCCGAGAGCAAGTAATTGAAGTTGTTCGCATTTGAACTGAAGTTCGGAGATCGGATTTGTGTTTTGAGGAGTTTGGTGTTCTTCGTGTTCATCGCAAATTTGCAACAAGAGTGAAGATTTCGATCCGTTTCACTTTGGATCAAAGTTCGAAAGGTGTTTGAGTTTGGCCGTGGGAGTATTGTGCGTGCCAAAACTTGTATCGAGATCGAGTTAGTGAATCGCCGAGCGGAGATAAGTCACGAGCCATCCTTTCCGAGCTATTGAGCTTGTGCGAGCTTGAGTTAGGTCGCGAGTGGGCCAAACCGAGCTAGAGTTGAAGATTTTGAAATTTGAAGTGTGAATTTGTTTTGAGTTGTGAAATTTGACAATGCCACCGAGAAGAGCCAATCGACATCAAAACGTTGAAGCGTTGTATAGAAGAGAAGAAGCAGAGCAAATGGAGCAACGAATCAATGAAAAATTTGATGAAGGAATTGGGAAATTGGAGAAGCTGATGAATGATTTGAATCAAAATCAAAGGAGGAGATCGCCAGTCTTGAACCATGGAGGAAACAAAGTTTCGCCATCGGTTACGGAAGCGAGAAGGGTATCGCCGCAATCTTTCCGTGGAAGAAGAGAATCGTCAGTTTCAATGAGAAGAGAACATCACGAGTATAGAGATGAAGAGAGAAGAACTCCATGTGAGTTTGATTATGAACCATACCATGATGATGAAAGACAAAGTCGAAGGGATATGCGAGATCATAGAGAGATGGGTGGTCGAGATCGTTATCGAAGTACGTATGTTTATGATGAAGATGGTGATAGAGGAAGTTTTCATTGTCGAGATCGAGACCCAGTACGAAATGCATATCGGGATGTTGAATATGATCGACGTTGAGAGTCAGGGATGAAGATGGAAATTCCGGAGTTCAAAGGTGGAATGGTAGCGGAAGAATTTCTTGATTGGTTATCCAATGTGGAGGAGATTTTTGACTTCAAAGAAGTTCCAGAACATCGAAGAGTGAAGTTGGTTGCTACAAGGTTGAGGGGTAGAGTTTTAGCGTCGTGGCAGCAAACTAAACTTACACGTGAACGGATGGGGAAGTCGAAGATTGAATCATGGGAAAAGATGAAGAAACTGATGAGAGCTACATTCTTACCGTATAACTATCAGTCGCTTATGTATCAGAGGCTGCAAAACTTGAGGCAAGGAACAAAGACTATTAATGACTATGCTGATGAATTTTACCAACTGATTGCTCGAAATGATATTATGGAGACGGAAGAACAGCTGACAGCTAGATTTGTTGGAGGGTTACAAATGCAGATTCAGGATATGGTGTATATGTTTGATCCAAGATTTGTGGCGGAAGCACACCAGAAGGCGTTGGCTTGGGAGAAGCAGGGTAGACGAGGAGGTGGTGTGTTTACTAATTCCAACAATCAAGTGAAGGGTGTTAGCGGAAGTTCTAATGTTTCTAAACCTATCAGTAAACCAGTGGTGAAGGAAGCTGAGAAGGCAAAGGTTAACAACGGTTTCAAATGTTACGATTGTCAGGAGTTGGGTCATAAAAGCAATGAATGTCCAAAGCCAAAGAAGAGAACCATGATTGCAGAAGTTGAGGATGAGGATGATGGAGATTATTCTAGTCAAGTTGAGGAGGATGAACAGGATATTGCGTCAGGAGATGAAGGTTGTAATCTAATGCTGAGGAGATCGTGTTTGACACCGAAGCAGGAAAAAGCTAGTTGGTTGAGGAGTAATATCTTTCAGTCTACATGAACTATACTGGGAAAGGTGTGTAAATTTGTGATTGACGCAGGAAGCTGTGACAATATCATTTCAACCGAGGCTGTAACAAAGTTGAAGTTGAAGACAGAGAAGCTTCCGAATCCATACAAGTTAGCATGGTTGAGAAAAGGAGGAGAGGTGAAAGTGGATAGACGAGTTCGTGTTCCATTCTCTATTAGGAAGAAATACAAAGACGAAATCTGGTGTGATGTAGTAGAGATGGATGTTTGTCACTTACTTTTGGGAAGACCATGGTAGTATGATCGAGCAGTACAGCATGACGGTCGGACCAATAGCTACAGTTTTATGTTTGAAGGTACGAAGATTATCTTAGTTCCCAAGAAGAGACAACAAGGAGAAAGTAAGTCAGAAGAGATTGAAGAGCTGAAAAATCTATTATCTTTGAAGGAGTTTGTTAAGGAGGTTGAAAAGGAGCCTGAAGTGTTCTTGTTGATTGGACGTGAGAGCAGTGAAGAGGTTGAGATTCCAGAAGAAGTGAAACCAGTGTTGAAAGAGTTTGAAGATGTATTCCCAGATGAGTTACCAAAGGAGTTACCGCCACTGACAGACATTCAACATCAAACTGATCTTGTTCCGGGAGCAATGTTGCCGCACAGACCACACTATCGAATGAGTCTGAAGGAACATGAAGAATTAAGGAGGCAGGTGGAAGAATTGCTTGAACAAGGGCGTGTGCAGGAAAGTTTGAGTCCGTGTGCTGTGCCAGCTTTGTTAGTACCGAAGAAGGACGGGACGTGGAGAATGTGCACTGACAGTCGAGCATTGAATAAGATTACTGTGAGATACAGATTTCCGATGCCGAGGTTGGATGACTTGCTAGATCAATTGAGCGGAGCTACTATCTTTTCGAAGATTGATTTGAAGAGCGGATATCATCAAATTCGTATTAGACCAGGTGATGAATGGAAGACTGCTTTTAAAACCAGGGAGGGTCTATACAAATGGTTGGTAATGCTGTTTGGTCTTTCGAATGCACCGAGTACATTCATGCGGGTGATGAATCAGATTTTTAGACCATTTGTTGGGAAATTCGTAGTGGTGTACTTTGATGATATTCTGATATACAGTGGAAGCGCAGAGGAACAGTTGCAACATTTGAGAGAAGTGTTGATGGTACTGCGACAGGAACAGTTTTATGCTGCAACGAAGAAATGCGTGTTCATGACGCATAGTGTTTTATTTCTGGGGTATGTTGTGTCGGAGGAAGGAATACAGGTGGACCGGAGTAAAATCGAAGCGATCAGAGATTGGCCACAGCCCAAGACGATAACGGAAGTTCGTAGTTTTCACGGGTTGGCTTCATTCTATCGGAGGTTTATTCCACACTTTAGCAGTGTGATGGCACCTATTACAGACTGTATGAAGGGTAAACAGTTTTCATGGTAAAAAGAAGCAAGGGATGCTTTTGGGAAGATCAAGGAGTTGCTGACGTCTGCACCAATTCTAGTATTACCAGATTTTCAGTTATTGTTTGAGCTACATACTGATGCATTGAAGGTTGGAATTGGAGGAGTGTTGAGTCAGAGGGGACGTCCGATTGCATATTTCAGTGAGAAGTTGTCAGGAGCGAAAATGAGATACAGTACATATGATGTGGAATTTTATGCTGTTGTGCAAGCTATTAAACACTGGAGACATTATCTCTTTTAGAAAGAGTTTGTTCTTTACACTGATCATGAGGCGTTGAAGCATTTACAAGGGCAAGACAAGATTTCAGCGAGACATGCATCATGGATTGCATATCTGCAACAGTTTACTTTTGTTGTCAAACACAAGTCAGGAGTGACGAATCGTGTAGCTGATGCTTTGAGTAGAAGGAGTCATTTATTGACGACAATGAAAGTTGAGGTGACAGGTTTTGAATTATTGCCAGAACTGATTGCAGAAGATCCTTACTTTGCAAGGTTTGTTGACGAAGTCAAGGAGAGAAAGACGGATGAGTTTGTAATGGTGGATGGGTTCCTTTTTAAGGGAAATCGATTGTGCATACCGGAGGGTAGTTTGAGAATGAAAATTGTGAAGGAGCTACATGAAGAAGGCCACGTGGGTAGAGATCGTACCTTACAGTTGATTTCGCAATCATATTTTTGGCCGTCGATGAGGAAAGAAGTGGAGAGGTTTGTTGAAAGATGTCATATCTGTCAAGTTTCGAAAGGAACTGCGACCAATGCTGGATTATATATGCCGTTACCTGTACCAACTAAACCTTGGGTTGATGTGAGTATGGACTTTGTGTTGGGATTGCCGAGAACACAGCGTGGTAACGATTCCATTTGTGTGGTGGTTGATCGATTTTCGAAGATGGAACATTTTATTGCTTGTAAGAAGACGGCAGATGCTGTTCATGTTGCTCAGTTATTTTTCAAAGAAATCTATCGACTCCATGGATTGCCAGAATCTATTGTGTCGGATAGGGATACTCGTTTCCTGAGTCAATTTTGGCTAAGTTTGTGGAAGATGGTTGGAACGAAGCTGAATTTTAGTAGCGCTTACCATCCGCAAACTGATGGGCAAATGGAGGTGGTTAACAGATCGCTGGGGAATTTATTGCGATGTCTGGTGAAAGATAATCTGAAGAGTTGGGACATGAAGTTATGCCAGGTAGAATTTGCACACAATCATGCAGTGAACCAGAGTACTGGATTCAGTCCATTTCAGATTGTATATTCTAGTATGCCCAAGGGACCGTTGGATTTAACGGTAATACCACAACTGAAGGGGACGGTTAAACGAGCTATTGATTTTGTTGATGGGTTTACTGATTGTCATAGAATCATTCAAGAACGATTGGAAAAGATGAATGAGAAGTACAAACAATCTCCAGACCTGAAACGAAGGAGTGTCGAATTCAATGAAGGAGATTTGGTTTATGCTGTGTTAACCAAGGATCGTTTTCCAGTGGGCACTTATAACAAGTTGAAAGCCAGGAAAATTGGTTCTGTAGAAGTTGTGAAACGAATTAATGACAACGCTTATAAATTAAAGCTACCAGAGGACGTATACACTTCTGACGTGTTCAATGTTAAGCATCTCATACCATATTATGGGAATGAATAATCTGTTGTGGAAGAATTTACAAATTCGAGGACGAATTTTTCTCAACCTGGGGAGGATGATGCAGCGCAACCCACAACTTTAACTTTCAAAGGCATAAGTCGTACACGACTTAAGGAAGTAGACATAAGTCGTCCACGACTTAAAGGAGCGCCACGAGATAACAAAGTAGCAGCGCGAGTTGAAGGCTTAAGTCGGCTACGACTTAAGGGAAATGTTTTGAGTCGTCCACGACCTAACTGGAAACCAGAGGGGGAAGATGCTTCGAGTTCGCGACCTAACGAAGCGGCTATAAGTCGTCCACGACTTAACAAGAATGATAAAGGTGAAGCAAGTTATACTGAAGAAGAAAATCAACGACTTAAGATAAGTCGTCTACGACCTATGACTTAGTTAAGTCGTCTGGTTTCCTTAAGTCGTGAACTGGGTTAAGTTGTCTGTTGTTGAGTCGTGACACCAGTTAGCTCGTGAACATGGATAAGTCGTCAGGTTTTGAGTCGTATGTCTTGACATTGTAATATAGGTGTATTTTCTTAAGTCGTGAGTCGTGGATGTCTGAGTTTCTTATAAGTCATGTGTCGTTGGTTTCTTGAGTCGTGTACTTTGTAAATAAGGTGTGTTGGTTTGTTAAGTCGTTAACGACCTTGTTTGAGTCAGTGCTGCTGATAAGTCGTCGCCGACCTATAGATAAGTCGTAAGTCGTGGTTTATAAGTCGGAAACGACTTAAGAGTTGTAATATTTTGAGTCGTGTGTTGTCACGCCTATAAATAGGCCGGTTGGATCATTTTGTAAGGAAGTTGATTTTGAATAAAATTCTTGTTTGATTGCTTTGTGCTTTCATTTAAATTGGTTGTTGAGTGTAATCTCATATCTCCTCCTTCGGTATTCAAGTGCGCTTGAATCAACGATCGTAGAAGCCGATTCACGGAATCTAGTGCGCTAGATCAACGTGTGAAGATTCGTAGATCTTTAAACACGGTATAGTGCGCTATCAACGTGTTTGAGATAGCTAGAATTCGGTATCTTCGGATCAACGAATTTGGGCAATTCGGTATTTTTCACTTCATCGATCGCTACTTTCATTGTTTCATACATTTTCAGAATATCCGCTGCGTCACTCAAGTAGTTAGAAGTATACAATAATGAGAGACTGAAGGATATCAGTGGAGTATTTTATAAAGCAATTATGTGATAAAGGGTAATACGCCTGTATTATTTTTGGCCCAAAACCATGTAATAATACTTTGTGTAGCAGTTATATATATACAGCAATATGTATCAAACTCAATCAGATAATTCTGAAGAGCTTTCTTTCTTTCTTTCTTGCAATTCAAACATTCTTTCTGAAACATCAAAACAGATCAAATCGTTATTTTGCAAATCTTATATGGTATTAGAGCCATTGCCTAACGGCACAACAACAGCCTGAATATCATCAGAATTATCATCATTTGATAATTCAGGAGCTTTGAAATCTCATCAGCAAACTTTCATCATTTGAGATTAAATTTGAAAGTGCTTATCAAAGAAAAAGAAAGCAAGTGACATGCCATAAGAATCTAGCGAGAGACTGGCTGCAGCAAACTTTCTCTTAGGAAAGCAAAATCAAATTCAATTCAAGAAAATCATCATAAAATCATCAAAACTTCAAAGAATAGTGACTTGCCTGAAAAACCTATCATCAAGAAATTAGTCATCTGGGTTAGAGGCTGCACATACCCAACCTTTGAAGCTTTTCATTTTGTTCTTGATTTCCTTGAAGCATAGTAACAGTTCTCTGTATTGCCCTCGATTCCTTAATTTTCTCTCTAATCTTGATTCAACATCATGGCCAACAGCTCTACATCATCAGCAACTAGCAATTTTGATCAAACAACAACTGAGAATCTGATTAAAATTGTCATCAGTCCTCAGAGTCAGTTGTTACAACTTATCTAGAAGAAGACAATTATCTTCTCTGGAAGGTACAAGTTGAGACAACAGTAAAGGGCTATGGACTAGAAGAATTCCTCTTTGGCACTCATACAATTCCACTATGTTTCATCACTAATGAAGAAAACAAAACTGTCGGCAATACAGAATTTATAAAGTACCAAAGACAAGACAATTTAATTTGCTCATGGTTATTATCATCAATAAGTGTTAAACTGTTGCCACAAGTCATTGGATGCAAAACATCAAATGGAATTTAATCAACTATTGAAAGAATCTTTAATTCTCAATCTGCAGCCAAAGTAATGCATCACAAAAGATAATTATACAGTATCAGGAAGGATAATCAATCTATGGGAGAATATCTTGCAAAAATTAAAACATGCGATTTACTTGAAGCAGCTGAACACAATGTACCAGCATCTAACAAGTATTAATTACTTTGAGTGGTTTATGTGAAGAATATGAGGCTGTTGTGGCAGTAATAGCGTCTCAAAGAGCCACACCATCAATTGAGGATGTACACTCTATACTCCTTGCTTATAAAGGAAGATTAGAATTCAAAAAACCCATAGATTCAGACATGTCAGTCAATTATGCAGCAAATTATAAAAGGAAGAATCAATATAATAATAAAGGAAATCCACCAGTCAGAGGCAGAGTAAGGTGAAAGTCTACGGGGTGGATCGTGTAGTGTATATGCAAGTATATGTGACAAAATATATGATGCAACTAAAACAATATTAATCCAATTAAATATAGAATAAGCACACCAGGATTTTATACTGGTTCGACCTCCCATCCTACGTCCAGTCCCGAAGCTCCCCTTCGGAATTCGATTATCAAACACCCTCGCTTCGCCCGGAGGAATAAGCTTGATTACAATAATTTGTTCTTGTCAAATGTGTGTTCTTAGTATAACATGGATGTTGACTAACTAGTACAATCGCTTCCAATATATATCTAAAGAGTACTGTCTATGAAGAACTGAATATATGGAAGAGTGAATACAAGTATAGATTGCTAGAGTGCAGAAATCAAGAATATGATAGAGTTAGAGAGCGTAAGTCAATAAGGTAGTCAGGTGAGTTCTTTCTCTTTATTCCTGATGCTATATATAGTTGTAGATAGGTATGTTGAGTAGTTTCATCAATTAATGAATGCTCTATAGTTGCTTCTGTTGATGATGAAGAGTTGCAACGAAGAGAAGCGGAGATGTCTATTCGAATGTGACAGTTGAAGTTCTTATTTGAAATCTGAGTTTGAAATCCGACGTCTGGTATTTGTATCAGACGTCTGTTACTATTATTTTTTGAACATAGTAGGTTTTCAAACGTCTGAGTGCTATTACCAAACGTCTGGTTTAGCCTGTTTGTTATTCCAGAGGACTTTTCCAAACGTATGGCTTGTGCACCCAAACGTTTGATACTTGTGCATATCTGTTTTGTGCATCTTTTCTTTTGCTTCTTTGTACCTATCGACTTGTAGTCTCTTGTAGTGTCCTTTGAGCCTCGTTCTTGTCTTTCTGGTGATGTTGTTCTAGCAAGTTCCTGTATATATAAATATATATGTACATTTGATTTCCATTGTATAGTTGTTGTCGTTAAAACTATGGATTTGATTCCCTAACAATCTCCCCCTTTTTGATGATGACAACTATACAATGTACTTATATATAAAAAAAATTATAAATCTCCCCATGAATATGTGCTCACCATTATTTCTCCCCCCTTGGCATTATCAAAAAGCATTAATACAAGAATATGTATGATATAATCAATATGCATATGAATTTCTCCCCCTTTGTCATTATCAAAAAGAATGAGGGAATATAATAAATTTTATACAATATTTTGTAAATAGCAGGATAAACTCAATATTAATTATGGAGAAAAATAAAATAGATTTTACCATATTTGCTGAAGTCCATATTTCATTGTACGGGCACGTAATTCTATTAAACGTATGGAACATCTTTTAAAATTCCAAAATCTATCCTTTTCCATTTGTTTTTCCGAGTACCTGCAAAAAATAATAATCATTTTTGGTACCCACTTACTATGTTAGGGTCCAGGGGGTTAGGTCTTGGGAAACCATACCAAATTTGGTGTGGTTGAACCTTTATAAATATAATTTTCATTATTAACTACCATATCAAAATAATCATTAATGTATTTTTCTCTATTTTTCCAATTAACAGGAACCCAAATACTTAGATAATTTTTATTCATATTTTCGATCAATAATTTTGTATTTCTAGAGAAATTATAAACATTATTGGTCATAGTAGAATTTGAATTTCTATAAAAATTGGATTTAGATTTTTCCTGAAATTTAGTACTAGCACTAACATTTTTACTATACATGAAAGCGTATCTAGTGCTATTTCTACGATCAGTTTTATTATATCCTAAACCACTTTTGTCATGTAAAGGTCTAGAACTAGATAAAATCATTTTTAAATCGTTTTGACCTTTATTAAATTTTGTGACTTCAGCGTTAAGTTTATCAAATTTAGCTTTGAAGTCAAAATTATTATTTTCAAAAGAAATAGTACTGTTTTTTCAAAATATCAATTTGCTTGTTTAATTCAGAATTCTCACTTTTTATCGTACAGTTCTCATTTTCGAGAAGAAGAATTCGAGATTCTAAATTATCTAAAGATGATTGTAATAAATCATTTGGTCTTTTCAAATCTGTAATTTCTTTTGAAAAAATTTCTTTTTCTTTTTCAAACAGTCTTTTATTTTGCAAAACATTAATTTCCTCCAAAAGATCATTGTTTTTATCTTCCAACTGCTCATTTTCTTTTTATAGGAAATATTTTTGTGAAACAAGTTCTTCTACGGTATTTTCAAAACATTTAGTTTGTTTTATCAAAAATTTATTTTCCTCTTTTAAACTGGAAATTTCTTGCTCACAATCTTTTAACTTAGCTAAAGCAATTGTATTAACTTTATTCAAGGTTTTACAATCTTTTAATAATTCATGATGTGCTAACAGAAGATCTTTATAAAAAGAATCTAAGCATACCGATTATGATCTGAGTTTAGCCATGAAGCATTTGTTTGTTTTCTCCTTTGATTCTTCTTTATTGTTCTTCCTCTTCCTATTGCCTTGACTAGATCTCTTTACAGCCATTTATTCTAGGATGTTGTTACGATCTCTAGAATCCCAGGCTCTGATACCAATTGAAAGTCTACGGGGTGGATCGTGTAGTGTATATGCAAGTATATGTGACAAAATATATGATGCAACTAAAACAATATTAATCTAATTAAATATAGAATAAGCACACCAGGATTTTATACTAGTTTGGACCTCCCATCCTACGTCCAGGCTCGAAGCTCCCCTTCGGAATTCGACTATCAAACATCCTCGCTTTGCCCGAAGGAATAGGCTTGATTACAATAATTTGTTCTTGTCAAACGTGTGTTCTTAGTATAACACGGATGTTGACTAATTAGTACAACTGCTTCCAATATATATCTAAAGAGTACTGTCTATGAAGAACTGAATATATGGAAGAGTGAATACAAGTATAGATTGCTAGAGTGCAGAAATCAAGAATATGATAGAGTTAGAGAGCGTAAGTTAGTAAGGTAGTCAGGTAAGTTCTTTCTCTTGATTCCTGATGCTATATATAGTTGTAGATAGGTATGTTGAGTAGTTGCATCCATTAATAAGTGCTCTATAGTTGCTTCTGTTGATGATGAAGAGTTGCAGCGAAGAGAAGCGGAGATGTCTATTCGAATGTGACAGTTGAAGTTCTTATTTGAAATTCGAGTTTGAAATAAGACGTTTGGTATTTGTATCAGACGTCTGATACTATATTTTTTTTGAACATAGTAGGTTTTAAGACGTCTGAGTGCTATTACCTGACGTCTGGTTTAGCCTGTTTGTTATTTAAGAGGACTTTTCCAAACGTCTGGCTTGTGCACCCAGACGTCTGATACTTATGCATGTCTTTTTTGTGCATCTTTTCTTTTGCTTCTTTGTACCTATCAACTTGTAGTCTCTTGTAGTGTCCTTTGAGCCTCGTTCTTGTCTTTCTACTGATGTTGTTCTAGCAAGTTCCTGTATATATAAATATATATGTACATTTGATTTCCATTATATAGTTGTTGTCATTAAAACCATGGATTTGATTTCCTAACAAAAGGTGTAATAATAACAACAGATGAAGGTGTCAAATATGTGAGAAAGTTGGACAAGCTAATTCAAAATGTTACTTTAGACTCAATATGAATTATACTTCAAGTCAGAATTCAACAAATCAGAGAAATAGCAATTTCAGTGCAAATATGACACAAGTTTAACAGGACTCAAGTAATCATCAAAACAACAATAAGGCAAACAGTCAAAATGACACAATCGGACCTGAACAAACTTTTGATGAGAGTTGGTATCCAGATTCAGAAGCAACCAACCACATCACCAACAGCCTAGACGGTCTGAATCTAGGGAACAAGGAGTACAAAGGTAATAAGTCCATACACATGGGAAATGGTGAGACCATTAAAATTACACACACTGCAATTGCTTGCATCAAAGACGGAAACTGGAAGGTTACAATGAATGATGAATACAATGCCCTAATTAAAAACAAGACATGAAGTCTAGTCTTACCATCTGAGAATAAAAATAAAGTTGGTTGCAAATGGATATACAAGTTGAAGAAGAACCCAAATGGTACAATTGCTAGGTATAAAGCAAGGTTGGTGGCAAAGGGATACACACAAGAGCATGGTTTTGATTTCAATGAAACATTCTCACCAGTAGTCAAACCAACAACTATCAAGGTCATCCTTACAATAGCTCTGTATAAAGACTAGAGTATCAGATAGTTAGATGTGAACATTGCTTTTCTTAATGGAGAGTTAAAGGAGGAGGTGTACATGGAATAACCACCAGGCTTTCAGCAAGACAGAAACTATGTGTTCAAATTAAATAAAGATATATACGGTCTCAAACAAGCACCAAGAGTGTGGTTTGATAAACTGAAAACCATCTTATGCAACATGAGTTTTTAGTCCACTAAATCTGACAACTCATTATTTATAAAAATTAATTATGCTATTAATATTTAAATATTAATATATGTTGATGATTTGATTCTAATAGGAAATAGGGAAACAGAGATCAGCAAAATCATTCAATATTTGGACAAGCAATTTTCAATCAAAGATCTTGACTATATAAACTACTTCTTGGGTATTGAAGTTAAAAGGAGATCTAACACAGATATCATACTATGCAGACCAAATACATCAGGGAACTGCTAGACAGGTAAAGATGATTAGTGCTAATCCTTAACCAACATCAATGATAACTAGTGAGCATCTATCTAAAAACAGGGAAGAAGCCATATTTAATGACAAACAATATAGAAATCTAATTAGTGCATCATAATATGTTACCATAACTAGACCCGATGTTTCATCTAGTGTTAATAAAGTTTTTCAATTCATGCAGAAACCTCTAGATCGACACTGGAAAGCGGTTAAGAGGATACTGAGATACTTAAAAGGAACAGTAGATTATGGAATACAATTAAAGAAAGACAAACATCTCAACATAACTGGTTATGCAAATGCAGTCTGGGCCTCTGATCTTGATGATAGGAAATCAACAACAGGCTACTGCATATACATTGGTGACAACCCAGTTTCATGGTGTTCAAAGAAATAGTGCACAATATCTAGATGAATCACAGAGGCAAAGTATCGAAGTATAACAAATGCAACTGCCGAGACCATGTGGATTCAATCGCTGATGCATTAGTTACAAATGAACACAAATAGCAAATCAACACTGTGGTGTGATAATCTAAGTACAGTATACTTATCAGGAAATTCAATACTTCATTCAAGGACGAAATACATAAAAATTGATCTATATTTCGTAAGAGAGCAGATCTTAAAAGGAAAACTTCAAATTAATCACATACCTGCTACTTACCAAATCGCTGATGTCTTAACAAAACCATTTACAGCAAGAAATTGTGTTTGACTCGGAAAGAAATTAAAGATTAAGTAAAGTATTAGCAAACCTGATGAAGATTCGAGCAACAATTACTCGAAGATCTAACAATATAACATGTTGAAATCATAGAGCCCTCGCTAGTATCATCTGATCTCAAAAGCATATGAAGATTTGAAGAAACTGCAACCAGAAATCAAAAATCAAGTTATATTAAGAGACGGCTCTGATTTGGAACCCTAACCCTAATCTCTTTAGGGGGGTGGGGTTAGATGTATCCAAGTATTTTACAAAGCAATTATCTGATAAACAGTAGTGGGTCTGTATTATTTTTGGCCTAAAATCATGTAATAATACCAGTGTTTCAAAGACCCAACACAACCTCGGTTCGACCACGATTAACCTTCGACCTTGAAGCGTTACAACTTTGAAAATGAAATAACCTCGCGTGTCACGAACTCGCGGTTTAATCAAAAAACCCTGAAAAAACCTCTAAATCGACCTCTTTACCTTACATCTCTTCAAATTTGAGAAAAAATTATCTCTTCATTCTTCATTTGTTCACATAATTAATTTAACAAATAATTTCATAACCTTAGCCATTAAATTATTGGACTATCATATTAATTTTGGACAACATAATACATTGTTAGTATACATTTTGTGAATTATTGTTGAATTGAACCTTTTTCATCTTAAAAGTAAGAAAATTTACAATTTTACGCTAAAAAGGTGTTATAGAATTATTCCAGTTAATATTTGTTATGAAATATTTAAAAATAATTGTTTTTAAATTTCAATATACTATATTGATTATAATTGGATAAATTTTAAAATTAATTGAAATAATTTACATTTAATCTATAAAATAAAAGTTAACGATCAACGCGGTTCTTACGATCTGACCGGTTGAACCATTAGAGCCTTTGATCTTGTACCAACATGGTTTGGCTTGCGGTTCGGTCTATGAAACTATGAATAATACTTTATGCCACTGTTATATATGTATGTATATATATAGCGCAATATATATCAAACTCAATCAGATATGTTTGAAGAGCTTTCTTTCTTTCTTGTAATTCAAACATTCTTTCTAAAACATCAAAACAGATCAAATCATTATTTTGCAAATCTTATACAAGTGACTTTTCTTTTTCATTCATTCTTGTTTATTATTTCTGTGGAGAAAAACCCGCATGCATGTCTTTTTAGTTGACTGGTAATTTTCTACATTGATAATGAGATTTTACCAAACACTTCAATATGATACGACCACCAAAAATAATCAAATCATAGTGCATACGAAGAATGGTAGCAATAATCTTCATCTTGTTAACTTCAATGAAAATATCAACAACCCATAGTTCAAATGAATGCAATCTTTCCAGATGTGGGGACCAGTACATAGGCCATCCTTTCACATTAAAAGGCGATCCTTCTAACTATATTGGAGATGAAAAGTATCAACAGTCATGTATTGGAAACAAAACATTCATGGCAGCTCCTTATGATAAGTATCTTGTTACCCACATATTTTATGACAATTTTACGATTAATATAGTTGACATGGAGTTAGCAAGTGGCAAGTGCAGTCTCCCTTCTCAAGCTATAACTCCTAGATTCTTCCTAGATGGGTTTGATTTGGAATAGATTTGTGGTGGGCTGAGTTCATAAACTGTTCAAAAAAGCTACATAACAACTTCTCTGGGACAGCAATTCCCTGCCTTAGTCAAAACAGCATATTCATTTATGTGGTCGACAGTATTTGGGGTATGATTGAGTCTGTTGATGTATCATGTAGTTATCTGACTATGGTTCCTATTACATCTGATGAGGTGTATTTGTACAATAATGGAGGTGATATATTTGGAACCATGAAGAATGGGTTCACCCTTTCATGGACAGAGAGGGAGAAAATTTCAATATCCAAAATCATACATGACTGCCTTACTCAAGCTGTACCGTAAGTAGCCATATTATCTCTATTTTCACAAAATTATAGTTTACACTACTAGAAAATTTCTAAATAGCGAGGGGGGCGACGGCTTCCGGAGGCTTCCGACGGGCCGTCGGAAAATCGCGAATTACAGGGCTCAGCCGAGCCTTCTTCTTCCTCATTTTCATACGAATTTTTTTAACCCAAAATCCCCAAATCTCTTCCCCAAGCTTCCAATCATGAATTTCGAGCTTTCGGATCCTCCTCGGCTGCGTAATCAACGTCTATTGCTCTCTAACTCAGGTATAATCTCTTATTTTCGCCAAAAATCTAAATTTTACCCTAAATTCAGATTTGCATAAGTTGTTAAATTAGGGCTAATTGGTGATTGAAATTGTTTCCAATAGTGTTATAATAGTTTCTAGCATTCCATGGTATTCCTATTTCATCTTTTATCGTGAAATTGTGAAAAACATGTATAATTTGTGGTTTTCGTGTATATGTAAATCGTTGTGTATGACTTGATTCTACGATTGTATATGTGTAGCGCTGCTATCATTGTATTATGTTAGTTGAAATAAGATAAAATGAATGCACGAGCTAGGAATATTATATTGTGCACGTATTGACTTATGCAACAACAAAAAATGCGTCGAACGAGCCTTAAGTTGATGTAATACGTCGAATAAATGTGTTAAATTAAAATATATTTTTGTAAATATGAACAGTTAGTAAAACTGTATTTTTTCATAAAATGCGCACATCTAATTGACAAATGTCCCTTAGAGAGTTTTTGGCCCCGTCTGACGAGTGTTATACATGATCGTTGTATAAATAGTCGTTTTTTCCGAAAAACGACCATTTATATTCATCTGGTACAATGTTTGTTGGATTTGTCCATGTATTGGACAATTTATGAACACAGTAAGCATTTACATTTTGTATACTACTTCGTCTCAAACGGTTCATAAAATTTCGGCCTAACTTTTCTTTTTTGTTTCCTACGTACACGCATTCTGTACAATGCAGGGAACAAAATGGAAATGATGCCGAAATTTTGTTGAATTGTTTGAGACTAAGTAATATACGAAATGTAAATGCTTACTGTGTTTGTAATGGAAAGTAGGATGCCTGACCATGGAAAAAAAAATTGTATAATTTTTTTGTATCGATACATTAAAAAATAAAATGTGCCCTATTCGAAAATCTTTTTATATTTGTGAAGTAGTTCTTTAAATTCAAATATTATACGACCATGAAAATAATCTTTTTCGAATTTTTATTCTTGAAAATAAATATTAAATTTTGAACTTCTCATTTTCTCAAATAGGAAAAATGATTGATTATTTTGTTGATCGGAGGAGATAGATGTACCAAAGAAAAGGACTGAGGGGCTCAATAAAAGAAGATTTTTAAAATGGTATAAACGTATTTGTTGAATTCGCTTTAAGTAATAACGGAAACGATCCAGAAATTCATTGTCCGTGTAGTAGGTGTAGACATTTGAAGTATTTGTTACCAGATAATGTGAAAGTTCATTTGTGCCAAAACGGTTTCGTACCCGAGTATTATGTTTGGGATCGGCATGGAGAAGTTGTAGCAAATACTTCTGTAGAGTTTGAAAGTGCCGTTAACGAAATAGTTACGACGACCTGTATAGAAAATATGGTCGAAGATGCAGCAAGTTCAATGTTTCCTATGGTTGAAGTTGATGACGATGATGGAAATGTTGAAGAACCAAATATTGAAGCAAAAAAAATTTATGATCTACTAGATGCTACTAAGAAACCTATTTGTGATGGTTGTAAAAGCAGCACTCAGTTGTCAGTAATCGCAGAATACATTGCGATGAAGTCAAAATACAACATCACTAAAGCTGGGTTTACGACTATTGTTCAAGCTGCAAAAAGTCATATGTCGCCCGATAATCTAATATGTGAAAGTCACTATGAAGTTAAAAAACTTATGTCGGCTTTTGGTTTACCTTATCATAAAATAGATATATGTTTAAAAGGCTGCATGTTGTTTTGGAAAGAAGACGCAAACTTTAGAAATTGTAAAATTTGTAATCAGGAGAGATACAAACCAAGAAAAAAGAAGGGGAAGGAAGTTCCGTAAAAGCGTATACATTACTTACCCATAACTCCAAGGCTTCAAAGATTATATGCATCTTCTATAACTGCATCTAATATGAGATGGCATAGTGTGAGAACGGAGGAAGAGGGTACGTTGACACATCCGGCCGATAGAGAAGCATGGAAGCATTTCGATAAAACGTACCAAATTTTGCAGTGGAGAGTCAAAATGTTAGATTAGGATTACGTACGGACGGTTTTTCTCCATTTTCTCAATTTGGTTCTAAATATTCATCCTAGCCCATTTTCGTAACACCGTATAATTTACCTCCATGGATGTGTATGAAAACACAATATATGTTTCATACTGTTGTCGTTCCTGGCCCCGACGATCCGACATAAGGAATAGATGTATATTTACAACAATTGATTAAGGAGTTAAAAATACCGTGGAACGAAGGAGTAGAAACATACGATGTGTCCAAGAAGAAAATTTTTCGTATGTTTGCTTCATTGTTGTGGACTATAAGTGATTTTCCTTCCTATGCAATGCTTTCAGGATGGAGTACTGCAGGTCATCTAACATGTCCATATTGCATGGATGAAACACGAGCGTTTTCTTTACCTCATGGTAAGAAAATTTCATGGTTTGACTGTCATCGATATTTTCTCCATGTAAATCATCCCTTCAGAGGAGACAAGAAAAACTTTTTAGCTAATAGAGTAGAAACCAAACAATCACCGACGATATGGTCAAGCGAAGACATATATGAACTTGTTAGGGACTATCCAAAGATACATGAAATTGGAGAGCAAACAAAAATTGAAGGCAAATCAGTTGTTCATAACTGGTGCAAACAAACTATTTTTTGGGAGTTGCCGTATTGGAAACATCTTCTGCTTCATCATAATATAGATGTGATGCACAATGAGAAAAATGTATTTGATAATGTTTTGAACACAATTTTGAATGTGAAAGGGAAGACGAAGAATGATTTGAAATCATGACGTGATATAGAAGAATTATGCAAACGTCCCGAGCTTCATATGAAACCAAACGACAGTAAAAACCCAAAGCATGTTACGAATTAAATAATAATCAAGTTAAAGCTGTGTTAAAATGGATGGAAGGGTTAAGATTTCCTGATGGGATATCATCAAATCTTCGTAGATGTGTTGACTTTAAAAATGGTAGGTTGAGCGGAATGAAAAGACACGATTGTCACATAATGATGGAAAATTTATTTCCCGTTATGTTCAAAGAACTACTACCATTAAATGTTTGGAAGGTAGTAACGGAGCTTAGTATGTTTTACAAAGAGATTTGTTCGACTACTTTAAAAGTGCAATGTTTACATAAACTTGAAGTGGATATTCCTATATTGCTTTGCAAATTAGAGAAAATATTTCCGTCAGGTTTTTTTAATGTAACGGAAGATTTACCTGTTCATCTTCCATCTGAAGCACGACTTCGAGGTCCTGTCCAATATGGATGGATGTATCCATTTGAGAGGTATGTAATATGTTATCACGAAATTTAATTGCATTTGAAATATGAAGTTAATATAAATTAATTTTGCATAGATATTTGAATCATGTGAAGAAAAAAGTGAGGCAAAAAGCACGAGTTGAAGGTTCGATATGTAAATCTTACATCGAAGAAGAAGCTTCATTTTTTCTCTCTCACTATTTCAGTGACCATGTGAATATTTCATTTGAAAGTGTTCCTCGTAATGACGAAGGCAACGAACAAGAGTCCTCTCAAGCAATGTTATCAATTTTTAGATAACATGGTCGGCCTTTTGGAAAATGTGTAGAAATATGGCTACACGATAGAGATCTTCATGTAGCACACACTTATATTCTTCTAAATTGTGCCGAGGTTGCACCATTTGTTAGGTAATTTGAAATAATAATTTGTGTTTTATTCTTTTCTATAATGCATGCGTGTGTATAACCTAATGTAATAATTTTTTATATATACGGTGTTTATGAACGTGAACATCCGAACGGAGATCTCAGTAAAGAATTTTTCGGTTGGTTTTCAAATTATGTTTATGAGCCGAGAAATTGTGTTGTTGACGAAGGGTTGAAACATCTTGCGATGGGACCAAAAAGAGTGGTCAAGAAATATCCAATATATTTCTTCAATGGATATAAATTTAACATCAAAGAATACAGTGCAGAAAAATTAACAAATAATACTGGTGTATTTGTTAAAGGTAGCGACGATCCAGAAAATCACTTAAATGATTTTTATGGCGTTCTAACACAAATTTTGCAACTGACATATTTCTCATGACCCACGGAGGAGGTGTTTCTATTTAGATGCAATTGGTTCAGCAATGTTCCAGGTTCTGGAATTAATGTGCACAAGGATTATAATCTTATCGAAATAAAGCATACATCGCACTATCACAAGTATGATCCTTTTGTACTAGCCAAACAAGCATTGCAAGTTTATTACGCTCCTTATCCGTCTCTAAAAAGAGATAAAGCAGATTGGTCTGCAGCTTTTAAAACAAAGGCCAGATTCACATTCGATGGGAAGAATATTCCGAACGAACAAGCTTATCAGGCAGATCTTGAGCAAAATAACGAAATAATAATTACAGTACGATCATACAGATTTTGGTCCTTTGATCGATGAATCTAATGTTTTGGTAGAAGCATTTGATAGTGCAGAGGAAAATATCGTAGAAAATGAGACCGAATCTGAATCAGAAGACGATGATGACTGATATAAATCTGAATCTGATTTTTTTGCAATTGATGTAACTATGTTGAATTCTTGATGTATTATGAAATTGATGTGACTATGAAACCAAATATGTTTACCATTGTTTACATGTTTTATGTCATTTCCATTTGTCATTTATTTAGCAATTTTTATTAAAAATGCAATGAAATCTGCTTATCGTCGGAACGGTAGACCAATTATGAATCAGGTATAACACACTTCCATTTCTATTTCCATTTCAGTCATTAATTAAGAAATTTATACCGTTGATGTCATTTACATATGAAATATATTTCATTATCATGTTATTATTCTCTTATATAATGATGTGTATATATGTCACAGTTTTATCATAATGTCATATAGAGGTAGGAGCTCTTCCCGATCATCAAGAGGCGATGGCAGTGGCCCATCGCAAGATTCACAGCGTCTAGTAGTTTCGTTAGTCCCTAGAGGAGAGGGTAAGAATTAAATTTTATTCAGCATCTTATTTTTTTTATGATATACGTACGTACTTATCTATATCGTATTTAAAAACAAGGGGTTTGACTTGCTTCCCTCGAAGGTTGTGCTGGATGTCTCTAGATCTTCTTATCGCAGTAAGATGAGTGCTTGCTGGACGAAGTGGGATAACATCCCTCCCCACATCATAGAGTGTATATACATGAAACACAGGCTGAGATAGACATCCAAACAGGCGATATGCTGCTGGCACGAGGATACTGGATGAAGAAGATGCGCAAGAACTATAGTGACTCGATATCTGAAATTAAGAAATCTGGTAAGAAACCACGATAGATGGGGGAGAGCGTATGGCAAGCAAGGTTGGTATACTGGGAAACTGACGAGGCGAAGTGATGCAGCCTAGGAAGCGAATTCGATGATGTAAATCGAATCCGTTCAGGATCTCACACGATTAGCGGAAATAATCGGTGAATCGATGATAAATCGATGAAATGATACAATGATGAATTGATGGATTGAAGATACCCAAGATAAAGGCCCAAATTCGTTGATCTCAAAGATATCGAATTCTAGAAATCTTCGACACGTTGATCGCGCACGATGCCGTGAGAGAAGATCTACAATTCTTCGAACGTTGATCAAGTGCACTTGATTCCGTGAATTGTCTTCAACAATCGTTGATTCGAGCGCACTCGAATGCCGAAGGTGGAGATAGGTGATAACACTCAACTACCAATTTCAAAAGAGGCACAGAGCTCTCAACAATTTTAATTCCAAATTCAACCACTTTTAAAAATGACACACCCCGCCTATTTATAGGCTTACAACACACTTAAATCGCTCGCGACTCAACTCAGAACTCACGAACTAATAGACGTGACTTAACAAACAACGAGTTAACATATACACGACTTAACAGATACGACATACATGCGACTTAACAAAGTACAACAAACGACATAAGAAAAGAATACAAACGACGTACGACTTACAACATCCACGACTTAACAACATAATGACTCATCATAGTATTCTGCAGCACAGCTTCATGCGACATAAGGACTCAGCGACCTAAAGAAGATAGCGACATAAGTGGAGCGACTTAAAGACTGAGCAACATGAGATACCAGTGACCTATCATGGTGAGCGACTTAAAGATAGCGGCATAAGGATTCTGAGCGACATAACCATACTGAGCGACTTAAAAGAAGCGGCATAAGGTAGGCGCCTTAACTCGGTAGGTCGCTTAAACGACTTAAAGCAGAACTCGCTAGGTCGCTTGAATGACTTAAAACATAACTCGCTAGGTCGCTTGAACGACTTATAGCATAACTCGTTATTCCGAGGCAATGCTTCAAACTCCCTTTGTATCTCGTTACGGCGTAGTTTGCAAGGTCGCTGGCTTTGATTTCTTGAGGAGTTAACTTGCTAGAGTTAGGTTGCAACTCACTAGATTGTAGCTCGGTAGGTCGTAACTTGTTAGGTCGCTGGCGACTTAAGGCATGCGACTTATCACAGTGCGACCTAATATCAAGCTGGGCTGCATCATCCTCCCCTAGTTGAGAAAAATTCGTCCTCGAATTTAAAAGTTCTTCCCCATTGGGTTGTACATCTCCATAATAAGGTATAAGATGTTTAATATTAAACACGTCATAAGTGTACACATCCTCTGGCAGCTTCAACCTATAAGCATTTTCATTGATCTGTTTCACAATCTTTACAGGACCAATCTTTCGAGCTTTAAGTTTATTGTATGCTCCCACTGGAAAACGATCCTTCGTTAGTACAACATATACTAAATCTCCTTCATTAAATTCAGCACTTCTTTGCTTCAGATCCGCAGATCGTTTATACTTCTCATTCGTCTTCTCCAATCATTCCTGGACGATTCTATGGCATTCTGTCAACCCATCAACAAAATCAGCAGCCCGCTTAACTGTCCCCTTTGGTTGTGGCATTATCGTTAAATCCAACGGCCCCTTTGGCAAGCTTGAATATACAATCTGAAATGGACTGAAGCCCGTACTACGGTTGATAGCATGATTATGAGCAAACTCAGCTTGACATAACTTCACATCCCAGCTCTTCAGATTATCCTTCACAAGACACCGCAACAAATTTCCCAACGATCTGTTCACGATCTCGGTTTGTCCATCCGACTGCGGATGATAAGCACTACTGAAATTCAGCTTTGTTCCCACCATTTTCCATAAACTCAGCCAAAAATGACTCAGAAATCTGGTATCCCTATCCGAAACTATAGATTTTGGTAAACCATGCAAGCGATAGATCTCTCTAAAGAACAACTGTGCCACATGGACTGCATCTGCCGTCTTCTTACAAGCAACAAAATGTACCATCTTCGAGAAACGGTCCACCACAACATATATAGAGTCATTTCCCCGTTGAGTCCTCGGCAAGCCCAACACAAAATCCATGCTTATATCAACCCACGGTTTTGTAGGAACAAGTAAAGGCATATAAAAACCCGCATTTGTAGCTGTCCCTTTCGAAACTTGACAAACATGACACCTTCGAACAAACTTTTCAACTCCCCGCTTCATCGAGGGCCAATAATAAGACTGAGAAATCAACTGCAATGTGCGATCCCGACCAACATGTCCTTCTTCATGCAACTCTTTTGCAATTTTCATTCTCAAGCTGCAATCTGGTACGCACAATCGATTCCCCTTCAATAAGAATCCCTTTACCAACACAAACTCATCAGTACTCCCATCCTTGACTTTCTCAACAATCTTCGCAAAGTAAGGATCTTCCTCAAACCATTCTAGTAATAGTTCAAATCCTGTCACTTCAACCTTCATCGTCGTCAACAAATGATTCCTCCTGCTCAAGGCATCAGCTACACGATTCATCACCTCTGATTTGTGCTTTACAACAAAAGTAAACTACTGCAGATACGCGACCCATGAATCGTGTCTAGCTGAAATTTTGTTCTGCCCTTGCAAATGTTTCAAAGCTTCATGATCCGTATAAAGAATAAACTCCTTCTGAAACAGATAATGTCTCCAGTGCTTCACAGTTTGAAAAATTGCGTAAAACTCCACGTCATAAGTGCTATATCTCAACTTGGCTTCAGACAACTTCTCACTGAAATAAGCAACTGGTCTTCCATTCTGACTCAATACTCCACCAATTCCAACCTTCGAAGCATCAGTGTGTAACTCGAACAATATCTGAAAATTCGGTAGTACCAGAATGGGTGTTGTCATCAAAAGTGTCTTGATCTTCTCAAAAGCTAACTCTGCTTCCTCTGTCCACACGAACTTCTTTCCTTTCATGCAATTGGTTATAAGTGCCATCACACTGCTAAAATGTAGAATGAATCTTCGATAAAAAGATACCAACCCATGAAAACTCCTCACTTCAGTAATTGTCTTGGGTTGTGGCCAACTCCTGACAGCTTTCACTTTGCTTTCATCCACTTGAATACCCTCCTTCGACAAAACATATCCCAGAAACAAAACACTGTGCGTCATGAACACGCACTTCTTCATTGCTGCATAGAATTGCTCCTGTCGTAGAATCAGCAGCACTTCTCGCAAATGCTGGATATGCTGTTCCATAATCCCACTATAGATCAAAATATCGTCAAAGTAAACTACTACGAACTTCCCAATAAATGGTCTGAAAATCTGGTTCATCACTCTCATAAAAGTACTAGGAGCATTTGACAAGCCAAACGGCATAACCAGCCATTCGTATAGACCTTCCCTAGTCTTAAAAGCAGTCTTCCACTCATCACCCGGTCTAATACGAATCTGATGGTATCCACTCTTCAAGTCAATCTTTGAGAACACAACAACCCCACTCAACTGATCAATCAAATCATCGAACCTCAGCATAGGAAACCTGTATCTCACAGTGATCTTGTTTAGAGCCCGACTGTCCGTACACATCCGCCAAGTCCCATCCTTCTTCGGTACCAATAAGGCTGGCACTGCACAAGGACTCAAGCTCTCCTGAACACGCCCTTGTTCTAAGAACTCCTCCACCTGCCTTCTCAGTTCCGCATGCTCCTTAGGACTAATCCTGTAATGTGGCCTGTGAGGTTATGCCGCCCCTGGCACAAGATCAATCTGATGCTGAATATCCCTCAACGGTGGTAACTCCTTTGGCAACTCTTCAGGAAACACATCTCTGATTTCTTCCAACACTGGCTTTACTTCCTCTGGAACTTCAACAGATTCAGTAGCTTCATGTCCAATCAACAAGAACACCTCTGGACTCTCCTCTACTTCTCCAACAAACTCCTTCAAAGTCAACAAAGTCTTCAGCTCCTCAATCTCTTCTGACTTGCTCTCTCCTTGTTGTCTCTTCTTTAGAACTAAAATGATCTTAGTACCCTCAAACATAAAGCTGTAGCTATTGGTTCGACCATCATGCTGCACTGCTCGGTCATACTGCCATGGTCTTCCCAAAAGCAAGTGACAAACATCCATCTCCACCACATCACACCAGATCTCATCTTTATACTTCTTCCCAATAGAAAATGGAACATGAACTCGCCTGTCCACCTTCACCTCTCCTCCTTTCCTTAACCACGCTAACTTGTAAGGATTTGGATGCTTCTCCGTCTTCAACTTCAACTTTCTCACAGCTTCGGTAGAAATGATATTGTCACAACTTCCTGCGTCAATCACAAATTTACACACCTTCCCCAGTATAGTGCATGTCGACTGAAAGATATTACTCCTCAACCAACTAGCCTCCTCTTCCTTCTTCGGTGTCAAACATGATCTCCTTAACATTAGATTACATCCTTCATCTCCCGACGCGATATCATGTTCATTCTCCTCAAATGGACTAGAATAACCTTCATCAACATCCTCACCTTCCACTTCAGCAATCATAGCTCGCCTCTTCGGTTTCGGGCACTCATTACTCTTGTGACCCACTTCCTGGAAATTATAACACTTGAAACTATTGTTGACCTTCGCCTTCGCAACTTCATTCACAACTGGTTTACTGACAGCTTTAGAAACATTGGAACTCCCACTAGTACCCTTGCTCTGAGTATTGGAACTTGGAAACACACCACCTCCTTGTCTTCCCTGCTTCTCCCAAGCCAACGCCTTCTGGTGCACTTCAGCCACAGATCTAGGGTCAAACATATTTACCATATCCTGGATCTGGATCCTCAACCCCTCAAAAAACCTAGCAGTCAATTGCTCCTCCGTCTCCATAATGTCATTTCGAGCAATCAGTTGATAAAACTCATCAGCATAATCATTAACAATCTTCGTCCCTTGCCTCAGATTCTGCAACCTCTGATACATGAGTGATTGATAATTGTAAGGAAAGAATGTAGCCTTCAACATCTTCTTCATTTTCTCCCAAGCAACAATCTTCGACTTCCCCATCCGATCTCGTGTAAGTTTGGTTTGCTGCCACCACGACATAGCTCTCCCTCTCAACCTAGTAGCAACCAACTTCACTTGACGATCTTTCGGAACCTCCTTAAAATCAAAGATCTCTTCAACATTAGATAACCAGTCTAGAAATTCTTCAGCCTGCATACCACCCTTAAACTCTGGAATTTCAATTTTCATTCCGGACTCCCATTTGTGATCATACTCTGAATGATTTCTTCCTTGTCTTTGATTTCGACCATGAACACTACCACCATCAAACTCCTCATCAAAATCTGATGCATATCGATGTCGATCATGACCACCAACATCTCTACCACCTACATTCCTCCGATCACGATCATCCACATCTCTCCGATTTCGATCATCAACATTTCTATCATGATCGTCAACATTTCTACGATCATGATCTTCTCTTCTCTCCCGATCTGAATGTGGTGAAACTCTATTTCCCCATGGCTCGATTCAGGTGAAACCCTTCTTCTACTTTGATTCATTTCAAGCATCATTCTCTCTAATCGACCAATCCCCTAATTCAACTTCTCATTGAAATTCTCGTTGATTCGTTGCTCCATTTCATCGGCCTCTTCTCTTCCATACAAAGCATCAACATTGCGATGACGTTGAGCTCGTCTTGGTGGCATGACTGAACTTCAAACAAATCTTCAAAAATTCAAACACTTTCCGAACTTTGATCCAAAATGATATGGATCAAAACTCCCAACTTGTTGCAACTTCACGATGAACACGATGAACACCAAAGTTCAAATTCTCGAAACCCAATTCTCCAAATGATGTAAACTTCTTACGATCTAGCTTTGATACCAAACTGATGCAGCCTACGAAGCGAATTCGACGATGTAAATCGTATCCGTCCAGGATCTCACACGATTAGCGGAAATTATCGGTGAATCGATGATAAATCGATGAAATGATACAATGCTGAATTGATGGATTGAAGATACCCAAGATAAAGGCCCAAATCCGTTGATCTCAAAGATACCGGATTCTAGCAATCTTCGACACGTTGATCACGCATGATGTCGTGAGAGAAGATCTACAATTCTTCGAACGTTGATCAAGCGCACTTGATTCCGTGAATTGGCTTCAACAATCGTTGATTCGGGCGCACTCGAATGCCGACGGTGGAGATAGTAGATAACACTCAACCACCAATTTCAAAAGAGGCACAAAGCTCTCAACAATTTTTATTCAAAATTCAACAACTTTTACAAATGACACAAACCGCCTATTTATAGGCTTACAACACACTTAACTCACTCACGACTCAACTCAGAACTCACGACCTAATAGACGCGACCTAACAAACAATGAGTTAACATATATACGACTTAACAGATACGACATACATGTGACTTAACAAAGTACAACAAACGACATAAGAAAAGAATACAAACGACATACGACTTACAACATCCACGACTTAACAACATAACGACTCATCATAGTACTCTGCAGCACAACTTCATGCGACATAAGGACTCAGCGACCTAAAGAAGATAGCGGCATAAGTGGAGCGACTTAAAGACTGAGCAACATGAGATACCAGTGACCTATCATGGTGAGCGACTTAAAGATAGCGGCATAAGGATTCTAAGCGACATAACCATACTAAGCGACTTAAAAGAAGTGGCATAAGGTAGGCGCCTTAACTCGCTAGGTCGCTTGAACGACTTAAAGCAGAACTCGCTAGGTCGCTTGAACGACTTAAAACATAACTCGCTAGGTCGCTTGAACGACTTATAGCATAACTCGTTATTTCGGGGCAATGCTTCAAATTCCCTTTGCATCTCGTTACGCTGTAGTTTGCTAGGTCGATGGCTTTGATTTCTTGAGGAGTTAACTCGCTAGAGTTAGGTCGCAACTCACTAGATTGTAGCTCGGTAGGTCGTAACTTGTTAGGTCGCTGGCGACTTAAGGCATGCGACTTATCACAGTGTGACCTAATATCAAGCTGGGCTGCATCACGAAGGCAAGTATACTAAATTTTTTTGAATTATTAATTTGACGTGATCGAAAAATAATGTATCAAATTTTGAATGTACAAGCAGAGTCGAATAGAAACTCTCACTACTAGAACTACAGTATATAGCCATGACAGGGTTCCAACGGTCGCCAATGAGATATTCCAACGGCTACAAAAGACTCGTTATTTTTTAACATGCCATTGGTAACCGTTGTAAAAATGCCGTTTGCGGCCGTTGGAAGCCGTTGGATATTCGTGTAAACCTGCAGCAGGCCGAGAGAAACATTCATTTTCCTCTTCTCCCCCAACAAACCCCAAATCCTCCACCCTCTTCCTCCACTCCTCCTCTTTTCTTGCTCCCAGCCTCCCCACGCAACCGGCAGCCACTCCGACGCCATCAATCAACACCGGCGGCCTCTCTCCATCCAATTCCACTCCAAAATGAGGTTTTCCCTAAAACCCTAAATTTTTAAATTTTGCTAATTTTGTGTTTATTTTGTTGTTATAGTTGTATCTAATGGCCTATTGATTGTTTATTATACCAAACTAAGTGCTAATTACAATTATTACATCCAAATGTTCAAATTGTTTGTGTATATATCATATATGAGCAGGATGACAGATTGCTGGCCTAAGTGAAGTAAGATCTCTGACCATGTCAGGGAGGCCATCTGGTAGGATTTTCTGGTGAGTTTATACCACTTTACTATATGAATAAGTATAAATGAACAATTATTAATGTTTTCTCTTTGTACAGGGGCAAGTGGACTTGGCGGAGCCCGATGTCACCATGGTTCAGCGCCACTGGAATTCGAAGGTCGCTAAAAATTACAGGGAGGTAATGTCATCTCTTAAAAAATCGAGGAAGAAACCGAATTGGATGGGCGCTTCCGTATGGGATTCTTGGATGAGTTGGTGGGAGACCGACGAGTTCAAGGTAAATCTATAAAATATATAGTTAATTATTTCGCAATTAGTATAAATATAATATTCAATTTAAATTGCAGATGGAGTCGGAGAGGAACTCTGCCAATAGAAGTAGGAATCCTGTAACGCATCGTGGCGGATCCAAGTCTTTTCAGCATCACCGTGAGGACTTGGTAAATTTATCAATTACGAATCTAAACCGTTATTACATTTTGTATATTAATCAGTTCAGTAATTAGCTATGAAAAATTAAAATATATAAATTATTTATTGCAGGAAAGATCGCTTGGACGTCCCGTGTCTATGATGGAGGTATTTACCCGCACCCACGCATCAAGACAAGCAGGCAATGCTGGCAATATTACATATCAGTGGGATGATGATGATAAGGCGACGGCTGCATATGTATGCCTATTTTAAATCTTATTTTATTAATATCGATATGTTTAAATCCTATTCTACTAATTTTAACATGTAATTGTTTTTTATTTTAGGCAAAGTTTCAGGAGGCACGGGCAGAGCTGCTTTCAGAATCGGATCGCGATGAGTTGACGGTAGAGGAGCAAGATAGTATTTTCGACGTTATTATGGATCCGACGCAGCGGAATAGGCGCTATGGCTATGGAAACCAAGCGGTAACCTTATAAACATTGCAATATTATATTTATAAATTAACCTATAGATACACTATACACTATACATATGATGATTTATAAATATTAGATAAGTAAAAAAGGAAAAATATACAAAGATATGTGATGAAAATGGATGAACAAAAAAATACTATATAAGAATATTTTTAACACCTATATATTGTATTAAAAATATGCATTTCCTTGTGGTATATGCATTGCTTAAGATCACGTCATTTACGTTTCTATATTTAAAATATATATTGCTTAACAAAATGATTATAATACAAATGTGAACATCTCATATTCTATTTGCAGGTTCGGGCAGCTCAAAAGGCGTGTGACAAAGTTGAAATAAAAGAGCTTAGAGCCATGGTTGAGCAGCTGCAAGAGCAGGACCGTCTTCGCGCTATACAAATGGAGCAGCTGAATCAACGTTTAGCGGAGTACGCGCATAGGCATGGTTCCTTCCCTTCGTCGTCTGGTGCTTCCGGAGGTGATGATGATGCTTGAGAGGTATGATGATTATTTTCTTTGTGGTTGGTTATTGTATATATTGACTTTGAGGTGGTGAGGTTTAAGTGTTTCCATTGTATATATTGACTTGAATATGGAGTTGGAGTTGGTGTTGGTGAGGGTTTTGTTGTTTATGTACATATTGACTTGGAGTTTGGTTTGAAAATGTAATGTTTAATGTTGATTTTTGGTTGTTTATATTTTTTGTGGTATAATGTGTTGAATATGTGATATATATGTGAAATGGAGTGGAAATGGAACGGAAATTGATATATATTGATTGTGTGTGGCGAGAAGGTGAATGACTTGCTGTTATAAAATAAATTTCACCCAGATTAGCAACGGCTACCAACGGCTCATTGGTCATTTTATTCCAACGGCTCCCAACGACGTCCATCGGCTAAATGCCGTTGGTAATCGTTGGAAAAGCCGTTGGAATGCTACGTTGCTTCCGTTGGAAGCCGTTGGAAAGCGTGAACATTATTCCAACGGTCGCCAACGGCTTGGAGCCGTTGGAATAGCCGGTTTCTCTTGTAGTGTCTGCAAACAGAAATAAAAATCCCATCACTCATCGCGGAGGATCGAAGTCATTTCAACAGTATCGGCAGGAGTTGGTAAATTTACCGAATGATAATTGTAAATAGTTTATGCTATTTAATTTTAAATGTATAATAATTGTATGTAAAAATCAACTTCAGGAAGCTGAGGCGCATGGTCCCGTGGGCTATATGGACGTGTTCACTCGTACACATGCTGTCGAGCATGTAAATCCGGACGGGACTGTTTCGTATACATGGCACGACGATAAATCCAGTAGGAGCCATGTAAGCATATTTCATTTTATGCAGTATTAGTAATTATTCTGCTTGTTAAACTATAATGAAATAAGATATGATGTTATTAATTTGTTAATGCAGGAAAAGTTTATGGAGCAGCGCCAGAAACTCCTTGCTGATACGGGTCGAGATCAGCCGACGACTGATGAGGAGGATGCTCTTTTTGAGTCCGTTATGGATCCATCAGAGCATGGAAGACGATACGGATTTGGCAATCAAGTGGTAAATAATTTATTTTACTGCTAATTTGATATTTAAGTCATAATTAATTAAATCGTAGGGATTTATACAAGCATCTTGTACCCAAAACCCTACGCCTCTCCCAATAAATGTTTAATTTACTAGTTTTAAGTCATTTGACTTTCATTAGGACAGTTATTCCCGTAATGTCACTATGGCCCATCAATAGGCCATATGATTGTGTGTTTAGAATTACAGTTAAAATTCGCAGTTTATATAGTAGAAGCATTTATAAAACACGTCATCAAATATTAATACATAAGCTAAATTAGATTTAATAAGTTGCAATAATGGATTTATAAATAAATAAACTTGTATAACATCATAAACATAAGCATTTAATGTCAGAAGTCATATTATTCAAGCTAAAGTAAATTTAAATAGGATTTATTTGTTTGATCTAAATTTAAATCTAAAAGCAAATTAAATAATTCAATTCTATGTTGGAATATATAATTTTATCTTAAAATACTTCAAATATGCTATTTGGACCTTTTCAAAACAATAAACTTGAATTTTATTCATTTTTCCGTTATTTAAAAATATTTGAACCTTGAAAAATCCTCCATATTGAATTTGAATTCAAACCAACCAAATGACTTTATCACACCAGTAAAGCACAAGAAGGCAGAAGATATATATGAACGTTATGTTACTTACTAGCTTACTGTTAATTTGTACATGAACTCAAAAATCTTAAAAATGAATACCAAATATTTTGGTTATGCAAAATAAATAAGCAAATAAATATGATTTCAGAAACCTGCTACAAATTCATACATGGGTGACAATACTCGGTAAATGAAAACATAGGGTTTATAGAAAATTCAAACGGTTTATAATTAGTAATTTTGAAAACAAAACTGAAACCTTTTTGTTTATATTTTTCCATAAATTATTAAAATACTTAAGTTTCTTATAGTTTTCTAGATATCTAATACATCGTCAGCCTCATTCAGTGTACACTTACATAAACATGCATAAACTAAATTAAAGAACATTATCAGACAGCTAATCATTCACATACCTGCACATACACTTACAGAGATCACACAGTTAAATTAAATATTTATTGCAGGCCAGTAGTCAGAGACGGGGTCGGCAGACTAGAGCTCAGATCGATCTAGTAGAGATCAAAGATTTGCGGGCTAGAGTGGCCCAATTGGAGGAGCAGAACCGCCGACAGGCCATACAGACCACACAGTTGCTAGACCAACGTATCACCGAGTACATGCAGCAGTATGGTGGCCGCTTCCCTTCCTCTGCTGGCTCTGGATCTGGAGGAGAGTGATTTATTGCTTGCTTTTTCAGGTACGTTTTTTTAGTTTTGTATGATTTGGTAGACGGTGGAGGTAGTTGTTGATTTTTGTATGATTATGTTTGATACACTTGGTTATGTGGTTGTATGATGATGTGGATGTTGATGATTTTGTGTTATGTTGTGTATATATGACATGGTAGAACACTTGTTGTTGGGGTTGTTGTGAATGTTGGAATGGTTATGTATATTATGTATTTTATTTTGATGTAATTTGATGTATTTGTGTGTTTGATGAATTTTGTGTAGTTTGAGTTTTGATATTTGGTTGGAATATTGTATACTGGATTCTGTAGTATTGGTGTAATAGTGTTTGAATGAGAAATGTGGATGGAAGGCTATATTGCAGCAGGAATAAAAACAAAATATAACAGATTTCCGATGGCTTCCAGGTAATAGTTTTCCTACGGCATACGACAGCCTATAGGCCATTTTTTCCAACGGTTTCCGACAAGTGTAGGAATCCGTCGAAATTCGTCGGAGGCCGTCGGAAAAATGTTCGGCACCCTGTGTCGGAAGCCGTTGGAAACACTGCGCCCCGACACCTTATTTTCCGATGCCTTTTTCCGACGGCCGCCGACGATTTTCAGCCGTCGGAAAATGCCGTTTTCCTTGTAGTGTTATTGATCGCAACAAATTGTTAATTATCTCCTCCTAATATTTAGTTCACGTTAAAACAATTGTATTGATTAGCTATTTAACCAATCATAAAAAATTTAAGCTATTCACACTTCGAATGAGAAATATAACTAATTTTTGACTAATGTTAAATCTATAATATACGTACATTATACATGCATAATTTTGCTACCCTATATTATAGGCAAGCTAAGGTGGACACAAATTATCGGAATTATTATGACCGATTCAAATTTCTCTTTCAAATTGAGTTTGAATTCGTATATTGCATATAGGGAAGTAAGGATTCTATTGTAATTGGATGGTCCATTGCTTTTGCTGTGTTGATCAACATCATATTTCTGTATTTAGGTAATATTGCTTCAGCATAATACTCAATCACAACAAAAATACAATGTCATGTCTTTTTAAGTAATACAAGTTGAAGTATCTATAAACAAAACTAAATTGACATATAGGAATTATATTTGTTGTGGATGCATGACATATCTCTACTATTAAAAAGAAGAATTCTATTAATAGATTTTCAAGTTTTCCTTTTAACGTTACTAAAAGTCTAAAATTGGTGCAGCATCGGAATTCAAAAATTGATGTTACGATGAAGAGTAGCGATCGATGGAGTGAAAGATACCGAAATGCCCAAATTCGTTGATCCGAAGATACCGAATTCTAGCTTATCTCAAACACGTTGATAGCGCACTATACCGTGTTTAAAGATCTATGATTCTTGCACGTTGATCTAGCGCACTAGATTCCGTGAATTGGCTTCTACGATCGTTGATTCAAGCGCACTTGAATACCGAAGGAGGAGATAGGAGATTACACTCAACTACCAATTTAAATTGAAAGCACAAAGCTAACAAAACACAAATTTTATTCAAAATTAACCAACCTTCAAATGTACAACGCACGCCTATTTATAGTATTTTTACAACACACGCCACAAATTTGTACAACACTTAGGTCGGCCACGACCTAACAAATATCACGACCTAAAAACATCACGACCTACGACTTACTATAGGTCGTTCATGACCTAACAGGCAACACAGACATACAGCACGCGACATAGCACATTACAACATATATTTACAACACATAGATCGGTCTCAACTTAAAATACAACTCACGCGACCTAACTTCAATGCACCAGCTTCCATCAGCGACCTAGTATAGGTCGTTAACGACCTACCACTTCTCGTGACTTAAGACAGGCAGCAGTGAGCGACCTAACCATAGAAGGTAGCGACCTAAAATAAAGCGGCATCCAACTCAGCGACTTAACAAGTTCGCAACCTAAGGATTTCACGCGACCTAACTTGGTCGTAGGTCGTAGAACGACTTATCTTAGGTCGTGAGCGACCTAAACTCCTTCCTTTGAATAACTCCGTGCGCACCCCTTTGTTAGATCGTACGCGACCTATCATAGGTCGTTGATTACCTTCTTCCGCATAACTCGCTACTCCGCCTTGCTCTGGTACCTCGTTAACTCGGGGGCGGTCTTCCATAGGTCGTTGGTGCGACTTAAGGGCCTCGTTAGGTCGTCCGCGACCTAACACTTTACCAATTTGTGCTTTATCCACCAGTGTCGACTTAAAGGATTCGTTAGGTCGTACGCGACCTAACTCTTCAACATTCTGGGCATCATCTGGGCTGCATCATCCTCCCCAGGTTGGGAAAAATTCGTCCTCGAATTTGTAAATTCCTCCACATCATATTGTTCATTCCCATAATATGGTACGAGATGCTTAACATTAAACACGTCAGAAGTGTACACATCCTCCGGCAGCTTCAACTTATAAGCATTTTCATTAATTCGTTTCACGACTTCTACAGGACCAATTTTTCTGGCTTTCAACTTGTTGTAAGCGCCCACTAGAAAACGGTCCTTTGTTAGCACAGCATATACCATATCTCCTTCCTTAAATTCAACGCTTCTTCGCTTCAAATCTGCAGAGCGTTTATACTTCTCATTCGCCTTCTCCAATCGTTCCTAGATGACTTTATGACAATCAGTCAACCCATCAACAAAATCAACAGCTCGTTTAACCGTCTCCTTTGGTTGTGGTACTACCGTTAAATCCAACGTTCCCTTTGGCAAGTTTGAATACACGACTTGGAATGGACTGAACCCTGTGCTACGATTTACCGCATGATTGTGAGCGAACTCTGCTTGACATAACTTCACATCCCAGCTTTTCAGATTATCTTTCACCAAACATCGCAATAAATTTCCCAACGATCTGTTCACAACCTCGGTCTGTCCATCCGTCTGAGGATGATATGCACTACTAAAGTTCAACTTCATTCCCACCATCTTCCATAAACTTAGCCAAAAATGACTTAGAAATCTAGTATCCCGATCAGAAACAATGGACTCTGGAAAACCATGAAGTCGATAGATTTCTTTGAAAAATAACTGAGCAACATGTACAGCATCTGCCGTCTTCTTACAAGCAATAAAATGTGCCATCTTCGAAAATCGATCAACCACTACATAAGTGGAATCATTACCACGCTGCATTCTCGGCAACCCCAACACAAAGTCCATACTCACATCAACCCATGGTTTAGTTGGTACAGGTAACGACATATATAATCCAGCATTAGTCGTAGTTCCTTTTGAAACCTGACAGATATGACATCGCTCCACAAACCTTTCAACCTCTTTCCTCATGGATGGCCAAAAATAAGACTGCAAAATCAACTGTAAAGTACGGTCTCTTCCCACGTGGCCTTCTTCATGCAGCTCCTTCACAATTTTCATTCTCAAACTACCCTATGGTATGCACAATCGACTCCCTTTAAAAAGGTCCCCATCCACCATTACAAACTCATTCGTTTTTCTTTCCTTGAACTCGTCGACAAACCTTGCAAAGTAAGGATCTTCTGTGATCAGTTCTGGTAATAATTCAAAACCTGTCACCTCAACTTTCATTGTTGTCAATAAATGACTCCTCCTACTCAAAGCATCAGCTACTCGATTCGTCACCCCTGACTTGTGTTTGACAACAAAAGTAAACTGTTGCAGATATGCGATCCACGATGCATGTCTCGTTGAAATCTTGTCTTGTCCTTGTAAATGCTTCAATGCCTCATGATCAGTATAAAGAACAAACTCTTTCTGAAATAGATAGTGTCTCCCGTGTTTAACAGCTTGCACAACAGCATAAAATTCCACATCATATGTACTGTATCTCATCTTCGCTCCTAACAACTTCTCACTAAAATATGCAATCGGACGTCCCTTCTGACTCAGCACTCCTCCAATTCCAACCTTCGAGGCATCAGTATGTAGTTCAAACAATAACTGAAAATCTGGTAATACTAGAATTGGTGCAGACGTCAAGAGTTCTTTAATTCGCTCAAAAGCAACCCCTGCTTCCTCCGTCCATGAAAACTGTTTACCCTTCATGCAATCGGTCACAGGCACCATCACACTACTAAAGTGTGGAATAAACCTTCGATAAAATGAAGCCAACCCGTGAAAACTACGAACTTCCGTTATCGTCTTGGGCTGTGGCCAATCTCTGATCGCTTCAACTTTACTCTGGTCTACCTGTATACCTTCTTTTGAAACAACATACCCCAGAAATAAAACACTATGCGTCATGAACACGCATTTCTTCGTCGCAGCATAAAACTGTTCCTGTCGCAGTACCATCAACACTTCTCTCAGGTGTTGCAAGTGTCCCTTTGCGCTCCCACTGTATATGAGAATATCATCAAAATACACCACCACAAATTTCCCAATGAATGGTCTAAAAATCTGATTCATCACCCTCATAAATGTACTAGGTGCATTCGAAAGTCCAAACGGCATTACCAACCATTCGTATAGACCCTCCCTGGTTTTGAAAGCAGTCTTCCACTCATTACCTGGTCTGATACAAATTTGATGATATCCGCTCTTCAAATCAATCTTCGAAAAGATAGTAGCTCCGCTCAATTGATCTAGCAAATCATCCAACCTCGGCATCGGAAATCTGTATCTCACAGTAATCTTATTCAATGCTCGACTGTCAGTGCACATTCTCCACGTCCCGTCCTTCTTCGGTACTAACAAAGCTGGCACAGCACACGGACTCAAACTTTCCTGTATACGCCCATGTTCAAGCAGTTCTTCAACCTGCCTCCTTAATTCTTCATGTTCCTTCGGACTCATCCGATAATGTGGTTTGTGTGGCAATATTGCTCCCGGAACAAGATCAATTTGATGTTGGATGTCTCTCAGTGGTGGTAACTCCTTTGGTAACTCCTCTGGAAATACATCTTCAAATTCTTTCAACACTAGTTTCACTTCTTCTGGAATTTCAACCACTTCTTGACTCTCTCGCCCAATCAACAAGAACACTTCAGGTTCTTCCTCAACCTCTTTAACAAACTCTTTCAAAGATAACAAAGTTTTCAGCTCTTCAATCTCTTCTGTCTTACTTTCTCCTTGTTGTCTCTTCTTTGGAACTAAGATAATCTTCGTACCTTCAAACATAAAACTGTAGCTATTGGTCCGACCGTCATGTTGTACTGCTCGATCATACTGCCATGGTCTTCCCAAAAGTAAGTGACAAACATCCATCTCTACTACATCACACCAGATTTCATCTTTGTATTTCTTCCCAATAGAGAATGGAACACGAACTCGTCTATCCACTTTCACCTCTCCTCCTTTTCTCAACCATGCTAACTTGTATGGATTCGGATGCTTCTCTGTCTTCAACTTCAACTTTGTTACAGCCTCGGTGGAAATGATATTATCACAGCTTCCTGCGTCAATCACAAATTTACACACCTTTCCCAGTATAGTACATGTCGACTGAAAGATATTACTCCTCAACCAACTAGCTTCTTCCTGCTTCGGTGTCAAACACGATCTCCTCAGCATTAGATTACAACCTTCGTCTCCTGACGCAATATCCTGTTCATCCTCCTCAACTGGACTAGAATAATCTCCATCAACATCCTCATCCTCAACTTCTGCAATCATGGTTCTCTTCTTTGGCTTTGGACACTCATTGCTTTTATGACCCACTTCTTGACAATTGTAACATTTGAAATCATTGTTAACCTTTGCCTTCTCAGCCTCCTTCATCACTGTTTTACTGATAGGTTTAGAAACATTAGAACTTCCACTAACACCCTTCACTGGATTGTTGGAATTAGTAAACACACCACCTCCTCGTCTACCCTGCTTCTCCCAAGCCAATGCTTTCTGGTGTGCTTCCGCCATAGATCTTGGATCGAACATGTTCACCATATCCTGTATCTGCATTCGTAACCCTCCAACAAATCTAGCTGTCAGCTGTTCCTCCGTTTCCATAATATCATTTCAAGCAATCAGTTTGTAAAATTCATCAGCATAGTCATTCACAGATTTCGTTCCTTGCCTCAAGTTTTGTAGCCTCTGATACATAAGCGACTGATAGTTATAAGGTAAGAATGTAGCTCTCATCAGTTTCTTCATTTTCTCCCATGACTCAATTTTTGACTTCCCTATTCGTTCACGAGTAAGTTTGGTTTGCTTCCACCACGCCAAAGCTCTACCCCTCAACCTTGTAGCAACCAACTTCACTCTTCGATGCTCTGGAACTTCCTTGAAGTCAAAAATCTCCTCGACATTAGACAACCAATCAAGGAATTCTTCTGCTTCCATTCCACCTTTGAACTCCGGAATTTCCATTTTCATCCCTGACTCCCAACGTCGATCATCTTCAACAACCCGATATGCAATTCGTCCTTGGTCTTGATCTCGAAAATGAAAACTTCCTCTATCACCATCTTCATCATAAACAGAAGTGCTTCGATAACGATCTCGACCACCCACATCTCTATGATCTCGCATATCTCTTCTACTCTGCCTTTCTTCCTCACGGTATGGTTCAAATTCATACTCCCGTGGAGTTCTCCTCTTTTCATCTCTATACTCGTGATGTTCTCTTCTCATCGAAACTGACGATTCTCTTCTGCCTCTATAAGATTGTGGCGATACCCTTCTCGCTTACGTAACCGATGGCGAAACCCGGTTTCCTCCATGGTTCGAGACTGGCGATCTCCTCCTTTGACTTTGATTCAAATCGTTCATCAGCTTCTCCAATTTCCCAATGCCTTCGTCAAACTTTTCATTGATGCGTTGTTCCATTTGCTCGGCTTCTTCTCTCCGATACAACGCTTCAACGTTTTGATATCGATTCGCTCTTCTCGGTGGCATTGTTAAAATCTTCACAAACACTTCACAATTCAACAAATTCAAACTTCAAATTTCAAAATCTTCAATTCTAGCTCGGTTTGGCCCACTCGCGACCTAACTCAAGCTCACACAAGCTCAATAGCTCGGAAAGATGGCTCGGCTTCAACAAGGCACGGCTCAAACACCTCTCGTTCAACTTTGGCGTGCAAATCCTCCCACGTGCTAATTCAAACACCTTTCGAAATTTGATCCAAATGAAAATGGATCGAAATCTTCCCACTTGTTGCTATCTCGTGATGAACTCGATGAACACAAATTCCCAAAAAATAAGATCCGATCTCCAAAACTTCAAAAGTATGCACGACCCAATTCTTCAAGCTCTCGGCCGAGTTCAAATCTACACTTAGGCTTCAAATTCTTCAAGATGATTGGCTCCAAGACTCGATTTAGCTATGATTGGCTAAAACAAGCTCTGATACCAAAATGGTGCAGCAGCGGAATTCAAAAATTGATGTTACGATGAAGAGTAGTGATCGATGGAGTGAAAGATACCGAAATGCCCAAATTCGTTGATCCGAAGATACCGAATTCTAGCTTATCTCAAACACGTTGATAGCGCACTATACCATGTTTAAAGATCTACGATTTTTGCACGTTGATCTAGCGCACTAGATTCCATGAATCGGCTTCTACGATCGTTGATTCAAGCGCACTTGAATACCGAAGGAGGAGATAGGAGATTACACTCAACTACCAATTTAAATTGAAAGCACAAAGCTAACAAAACACAAATTTTATTCAAAATTAACCAACCTTCAAATGTACAACACACGCCTATTTATAGTATTTTTACAACACACGCCACAAATTTGTACAACACTTAGGTCGGCCACGACCTAACAAATATCACGACCTAAAAACATCACGACCTACGACTTACTATAGGTCGTTCATGACCTAACAGGAAACACAGACATACAGCACGCGACATAGCACATTACAACATATATTTACAACACATAGATCGGTCTCAACTTAAAATACAACTCACGCGACCTAACTTCAATGCACCAGCTTCCATCAGCGACCTAGTATAGGTCGTTAACGACCTACCACTTCTCGTGACTTAAGACAGGCAGCAGTGAGCGACCTAACCATAGAAGGTAGCGACCTAAAATAAAGCGGCATCCAACTCAGCGACTTAACAAGTTCACGACCTAAGGATTTCACGCGACCTAACTTGGTCGTAGGTCGTAGAACGACTTATCTTAGGTCGTGAGCAACCTAAACTCCTTCCTTTGAATAACTCCGCGCGCACCCCTTTGTTAGATCGTACGCGACCTATCATAGGTCGTTGATTACCTTCTTCCGCATAACTCGCTACTCCGCCTTGCTCTGGTACCTCGTTAACTCGGGGGCGATCTTCCATAGGTCGTTGGTGCGACTTAAGGGCCTCGTTAGGTCGTCCGCGACCTAACACTTTACCAATTTGTGCTTTATCCACCAGTGTCGACTTAAAGGATTCGTTAGGTCGTACGCGACCTAACTCTTCAACATTCTGGGCATCATTCTGGGCTGCATCAAAAATACACTATATTTGTTAACGGAATCTCACTATCAGTTTGCAATCTTCACCACCATCCCCTTCACAATCATCCATCAACGAAATTCACTATCAATTTGCATGAAATAAAATACCGTGATCACTGAAACTTTTGCACTTATAGACACATCTGTTCATAAATTTTTTATTAAATAAAAAGTAAATATATTTAGCTATTAGATGCATATACTTGCGATTTACGCTACTATCGTTAATTTTTTTATTGAGACGGTCAACTAATAAAAAGGTGGTATGTTTTAACCATGATATCTTTTTTTTGCAGCGATGATCATATCAGGAAGACTTATAATAGCACCACTATGTATATTCGTCTTTCTCCTCTATGAATTATTAAATATGCTTTCACCTATGGACTACATAGAAATTTTTCTACGTAACCAACAACAAACAACGCTAACACGGTACGTGTACGCTGACATAGTCGGAATGACAAGCCATTTCAAAGATCAATTAGGACAAGGTGGATTTGGAACAGTCTACAAAGGAGAGCTACCTGGTGGTTATTTTGTTGCAGTCAAATTGTTGGGTAAATTAAATGATAATGGCAAGGATATTATCAATGAAGTGTCCACTATTGGTACGATTCATCATACAAATGTTGTTCAACTGATTGGGTTTTTCTCAGAAGGTTTACATAGAGCTTTTGTGTTTACGAGCACACGTATAATGGATCTCTGGATAAGTATATTTATTCTTCGACTCGGAAATTCACCACAACGAAGCTAAATGAGATAGCTATTGGTGTAGCACGGGGAATTGATTATTTACATCGAGGATGTGATATGAGGATTCTTCATTTTGATATTAAGCCTCATAATATACTTCTGGATAGTAATTTCAACCCGAAAGTTTCTGACTTCGGACTTGCAAAACTTTATTCGAAAGACACTAGCATGGTTTCTACCTTTGCAGCAAGAGGTATAGTTAGAAAACTACTTGTTATCCTAGCATAAATTGGCCATTTGAAAATGAGTATATTTTTTGGTGCTACAACCTCCGCTATGTATCTATCTTTATGGGTTTTTTCATTTCTTTTTTCCAATAGATTATGGTATCGTTTACATAATATATGTTTTCGTTTGGTTTCATTTGTAAAATGAATAGAACATGGGTTATTTATTCAACTACGTGTTGAATATAAGTGGGTCAAGCATGATTTTTAATGCTCTAATGGTTGCATCAAAAATTTCTCAATGAAAATTAGTAATATCCCATGGTTAAGTATTTTTGTTCATATTATTTATCTCGTGCTATAGAAATATTCTCAACAAAGTTAATTCTTGCCAATCCCATACACAACATTATATTTATATTGAATACATTCATAAAAATATGTTCCTGATTATTGATATGTAAATTCCTCTCTGCCAGTTTCTTTAAAATGAGTCTATTCACAATAGGTACTATCGGATACATGGCACCAGAACTTATTTCAAGAAGTTTTGGACTAATATCTTACAAGTCCGACCTGTATAGTTTTTGAATGCTGCTTCTAGAAATGACAGGTAGAAGAAGAAACTATGAATCACGGGTGGAAAATTCAAGTGAAGCCTACTATCCCTCGTGGATTTATGACCGACAGAATAAAATGACAAATTTAAAAGTGTTGGATCATAAGGTCGAGCCTGTAGACATTGAGATGAAATTGTGTAAAGTAGGATTATCGTGTATTCAAATGTCGCCATCTTCCCGTCCTACAATGCTTAGAGTTATAGAAATGTTGGAAGGTGATGTAGAAGATGTGGAAATGCCATTGAAGCTTTCTTTTCTTGTTCTTCAGAACATACTACATAGGGACAAAATTCGTTTCAAATGTGTTCTAATGAAATATCCACGATTTATGAGAGTGAGTAGCATTTATCACTGATTTTAGTCTAGTTTCAAAGCTATGATTTCTGAAGTTTTAAGAAAAAGAAGAATAATAATATGGATTTCGCTTTCTTCCTTTGCAATGTGAATGCTTTAGATGAAGGATAACTACCAACATGGGTATGCAAGTTATGCTAATAACAACCCTATTGTATGAATAGTACATATAAGATATAATGAACAAACTGAAATGATAAAGATAATATCGATGTGCAAAGGTGTGCATGTCCAGAAAGCTATCAGAGGTATGCCAAGTTCAAGTGGTTTTCCTGGCTTCCTATACCATTCAACAATGTATTGCCCAATCAGTGCACAATAGTAAAATATATGAGAGTTATAATTTATATGTATACTTGTATATTGACTTTAATTTATATATGCATTGACTGAACATACATGTTAGCAATTTTTCAAGTTGAAGATTAATTGGATAGCAAGTGTGAAATGAGAGATTGATTTTTAAAGGAGAAAGTTGTACTTTATTACAAACTTTTGCTTACAATTTTTTGCTTGCATACAATTAAGATACACCACTCCTATTTATAGTAATTCACATCTCAAATGAACGGTGGAGATGTGTTTGATCCTATGGTATAAAACTATCCTCTAGAGTTTTCTATAACTTTCATACAAAATATCTTTAGATAAGAAAACTCTAGATTCTAGTTATTTTATTAAAATTTGAGAATGGAAAATTCTAGAACCTCTTCTACCATAACAACATATATCTAGATAATTCTATCTAGATGTTTCTTTCTAACTTTCTCTAGAATTCTCTTTTAGTTTTACTTCTTTATTTGCGGTCTAAATTAACTCCAATAATCTAGCCCAAAGTCAAGTTTAATTTTCAACATCCTCCCGTAAACTTGACTTTGTCACTCCAAGCATCTTCCGCAGTCTTTGAAAGTCTTCATTCTTTAATGCCTTTGTAAAAATGTCTGCTACTTGCTCTTTTGAGTTAATAAACTTTGCTTGTACTTCCTTTTTTGCAATCCGCTCTTGAATAAAGTGATAACGTGTATTGATGTGTGAACTTCGTTCATGGAAGACGAGATTCTTGGCTAGAGCGATAGCTGACTTATTATCCATGTAAATTTTTGTTGCATTGTGTTGTTGTATATGCAACTCCATCAATAGATCTCGAAGCCAAATAGCATGACGAACACAAGTTGAAGCAGCAACATACTCAGCTTCACAAGTGGAAAGCGTCACAATTGGTTGCTTTTTTGAGCTCCAGGTGAAGGTTGTATCTCCCATGAAGAAGACAAATCCAGTCGTACTTTTATGATCATCAACATCTCCAACCCAATCGCTGTCACTGTAACCAATCAACTTGAAATTATTAGAACTTGAGTATAACAAACCAAAATCAATGATACCTTTGATGTATCGAAGAATCCTTTTTGCAGTCTTCAAGTGTGATGTTGTAGGAGCTTCCATATAGCGGCTAATGAGTCCAACACCATAAAGTATATCGGGTCTTGTGCATGTGAGGTATCTTAAGCTACCAACCAAACTCTCGAATAATGTGTGACGTAGCGGATATTCTAAAAATGTATGAAACGATGAAGAGTAGCGATCGATGAAGTAAAAGATATCGAATTGCCAAATTCGTTGATCCAAAGATACCGAATTTAAGCTATCTCAAACACGTTGATAGCGCACTATACCGTGTTTAAAGATCTACGATTCTTGCACGTTGATCTAGCGCACTAGATTCCGTGAATCGGCTTCTGCGATCGTTGATTCAAGCGCACTTGAATTCCGAAAGAGGAGATAGGAGATTACACTCAACTACCAATTTAAATTGAAAGCACAAAGCTAACAAAACACAAATTGTATTCAAAATTAACCAACCTTCAAAATGTACAACGCACGCCTATTTATAGCATTTTACAACACACGCCACAAATTTGTACAACGTTTAGGTCGTGAACGACCTTCGACCTAAAATAGTACGACCTAAAACTGACGACTTACGACCTAAAGACAGTTCGACCTAAAATATTACAACATAAGCAAATACAACACAACACTTTACAACCCATAGGTCAGGAATGACCTAACTCTCCTTCAATGTCTTCAGTTTGAACTGCAGCTTCAGGAGCGACCTACGAGATAAGGCCTTGCGACCTAAGAAAGTGAGCGACCTAAAAATGCAAAGCAGCGACCTAACGTTCCAGCACATAAGGTCGAGCGACCTAAGATAAAGCGGCAACCATATTAGCGACCTAACATAGGTCGTATCTCGTCTCCGCGACCTATCATAGATCGTAACCTTTCTTCGCGACTTAGCATATGTCGAAACATAACTCCGCGACCTAAGTCTTCACGACTTAAAGCCTCGCGACCTAAGAACACAATATCTTCACACGACTTAAGAACATCGGCCTCTGAACCATCTTTATGTGACCTAAGTAGGTCGTAGGTCGTCGAACGACTTATCTTAGGTCGTGAGCGACCTAAACTCCTTCCTTTGAAAAACTCCACACGCACCCCTTTGTTAGATCGTACGCGACCTATCATAGGTCGTTGATTACCTTCTTCCGCATAACTCGCTTCTCCGCTATGCTCTGGTACCTCGTTAACTCAAGGGCGATCTTCCATAGGTCGTTGGTGCGACTTAAGAGCCTTGTTAGGTCGTCCGCGACCTAACACTTGTGCTTTATCCACCAGTGTCGACTTAAAGAATTTGTTAGGTCGTACGCGACCTAACTTTCCAACATGCTGGGCATCATTCTGGGCTGCATCATCCTCCCCAGGTTAGGAAAAATTCGTCCTCGAATTTGTAAATTCTTCTACATCATATTGTTCATTCCCATAATATGGTACGAGATGCTTAACATTAAACACGTCAGAAGTGTACACATCTTCCGGCAGCTTCAACTTATAAGCATTTTCATTAATTCGTTTCACGACTTCTACAGGACCAATTTTTCTGGCTTTCAACTTGTTGTAAGCACCCACTGGAAAACGATCTTTCGTTAACACTGCATAAACCAAATCACCTTCATTAAATTCAACACTCCTTCGCTTCAGATCTGCAGATCGTTTGTACCTCTCATTCTCTTTCTCCAATCGTTCTTGAACGATTCTATGACACTCTGTCAATTCTTCAACAAAATCAGCAGCTTTCTTAACTGTCCCCTTCGGTTGTGGCACTACCGTTAAGTCCAATGGTCCTTTTGGCAAGTTTGAATACACGATTTGGAATGGACTGAACCCCGTACTACGATTTACCGCATGATTGTGAGCAAACTCTGCTTGGCATAACTTCATATCCCAACTCCTCAGATTGTCTTGCACCAAACATCGCAATAAATTCCCCAATGTTCTATTAACCACCTCTGTTTGCCCATCAGTTTGCGGATGATAAGCGCTGCTAAAGTTCAACTTCTTTCCCACCATCTTCCACAAACTTGGCCAAAAATGACTTAGAAATCTAGTATCCTGATCAGAAACAATGGTTTCTGGCAAACCATGTAAGCGATATATCTCTTTGAAAAATAACTGAGCTACATTTACAGCATCCACCGTCTTTTTACAAGCAATAAAATGTGCCATCTTCGAAAATCGATCAACCACCACATAAATGGAATCATTACCACGTTGCGTTCTTGGCAACCCCAGCACAAAGTCCATACTCACATCAACCCATGGTTTAGTTGGTACAGGTAACGGCATATATAATCCAGCATTGGTCGTAGTTCCTTTCGAAACCTGACAGATATGACATCGCTCCACAAACCTTTCAACCTCTTTCCTCATTGACGGCCAAAAATACGACTGTGAAATCAACTGTAATGTACGGTCTCTTCCTACATGACCTTCCTCATGTAACTCCTTCACAATCTTCATTCTCAAACTACAATCAGGTATGCACAATCGATTTCCTTTGAACAGAAAACCGTCTACCATTATAAACTCATCCGTCTCTCCCTCCTTTACTTTATCAACAAACTTTGCAAAGTAAGGATCATCGAAAAATAATTCTGGCAACACATCAAACCCTGTCACCTCAACTTTCAGTGTAGTTAACAAATGAATCCTCCTACTCAAAGCATCAGCTACGCAATTCGTCACCCCTGACTTGTGTTTAACAACAAAAGTAAACTGTTGCAGATATGCAATCCAAGATGCATGTCTCACTGAAATCTTGTCTTGCCCTTGTAAATGCTTCAAATCCTCATGATCAGTATAAAGAACAAACTCTTTCTGAAATAGATAATGTCTCCACTGTTTTATAGCTTGTATAACAGCATAAAATTCCACATCATATGTACTGTATCTCATCTTTGCTCCTGACAACTTCTCACTAAAGTATGCAATAGGATGTCCCTTTTGACTTAGCACTCCTCCAATTCCGACCTTTGATGCATCAGTGTGTAGCTCAAACAACAACTGAAAATCTGGTAATACTAGAATTAGTGCTGACGTCAGCCACTCCTTAATCTTCCCAAAAGCACTCCCTGCTTCCTCTGTCCATGAAAACTGTTTACCCTTCATGCAATCCGTAACAGGCGCCATCACACTACTAAAGTGTGGAATAAACCTCCGATAGAATGAAGCCAACCCGTGAAAACTACGAACCTCCGTTATCGTCTTGAGTTGTGGCCAATCTCTGATCGCCTCAACTTTACTCTGGTCCACCTGTATACCTTCCTTCGAAACAACATACCCCAGAAATAAAACACTATGCGTCATGAACACGCATTTCTTTGTAGCAGCATAAAACTGTTCCTGTCGCAATATCAACAACACCTCTCTCAGATGATTCAAATTTTCCTCTGGACTTCCACTATATATCAGAATATCATCAAAATACACCACCACAAATTTCCCAATGAATGGTCTAAAAATCTGATTCATCACCCGCATAAATGTATTTGGTGCATTTGATAAGCCAAATGGCATTACCAACCATTCGTATAGACCCTCCTTGGTTTTGAAAGCAGTCTTCCACTCATCACCTGGTCTGATACGAATTTGATGATATCCGCTCTTCAAATCAATCTTTGAAAAGATAGTAGCTCCGCTCAATTGATCTAATAAGTCATCCTACCTTGGCATTGGAAATCTATACCTCACTGTAATGTTATTCAATGCTCTACTGTCTGTGCACATCCTCCACGTTCCGTCCTTCTTCGGTACTAACAAAGCTGGTACAGCACATGGACTCAAGCTTTCCTGCACATGCCCCTATTCAAGCAACTCTTCCACTTGCCTCCTCAACTCTTCATGTTCCTTTGGACTCATTCGATAATGTGGTCTGTGTGGTAACATTGCTCCCGAAACAAGATCAATTTGATGTTGGATGTCTCTTAGTGGCGGTAACTCCTTTGGTAACTCCTCTGGAAATACATCTTCAAATTCTTTCAATACTGGTTTCACTTCCTCTGGAATCTCAACCACTTCTTGACTCTCTCGTCTAATCAACAAGAACACTTCAAGCTCCTCTTCAACTTCCTTAACAAACTCCTTCAAAGATAACAAGGTCTTCAGCTCTTCAATCTCTTCGGACTTACTTTTTTCTTGTTGTCTCTTCTTTGGAACTAAGATAATCTTCGTACCTTCAAACATAAAACTGTAGCTATTGGTCCGACCGTCATGTTGTACTACTCGATCATACTGCCATGGTCTTCCCAAAAGTAAGTGACAAACATCCATCTCTACTACATCACACTAGATTTTGTCCTTGTATTTCTTCCCAATAGAGAATGGAACTCGAACTCGTCTATCCACTTTCACCTCTCCTCCTTTTCTCAACCATGCTAACTTCTATGGATTCGGATGTTTCTCTGTCTTCAACTTCAACTTTGTTACAGCCTCGGTTGAAATGATATTGTCACAGCTTCCTGCGTCAATCACAAATTTACACACCTTCCCCAATATAGTGCATGTCGACTGAAAGATATTACTCCTCAACCAACTAGCTTCCTCCTGCTTCAGTGTCAAACACGATCTCCTCAGCATTAGAATACAACCTTCATCCCCTGACGCAATATCCTGCTCATCCTCCTCAACTGGACTAGAACAATCTCCATCAACATCCTCATCCTCAACTTCTGCGATCATGGTTCTCTTCTTAGGCTTTGGACACTCATTGCTCTTATGATCCATCTCTTGGCAATTGTAGCATTTGAAACCATTGTTAACTTTCGCCTTCTCAGCCTCCTTTACCATTGGTTTACTGATAGGTTTAGAAACGCCAGAACTTCCACTAACACCCTTCACTTGGTTGTTGGAATTAGTAAACACACCACCTCCTCCTCGTCCCTGTTTCTCCCAAGCCAACACCTTTTGATGTGCTTCCGACACAGATCTTGGATCAAACATATTCACCATATCCTGAATCTGCATTCGTAACCGTCCAAAAAATCTAGCTGTCAGCTGTTCCTCCATCTCCATAATATCATTTCGAGAAATCAGTTGGTAAAATTCATCAGCATAGTCATTAACAGTCTTCGTCCCCTGCCTTAGATTTTGCAACCTCTGGTACATAAGCGATTGATAGTTATAAGGTAAGAATGTAGCTCTCATCAGTTTCTTCATCTTTTCCCATGAATCAATCTTCGACTTTCCCATCCGTTCACGAGTAAGTTTAGTTTGCTTCCACCACGCCAAAGCTCTACCCCTCAACCTTGTAGCAACCAACTTCACTCTTCGATGTTCTGGAACTTCTTTGAAGTCAAAAATCTCCTCCACATTAGACAACCAATCAAGAAATTCTTCTGCTACCATTCCACCTTTGAACTCCAGAATTTCCATCTTCATTCCCGACTCCCAACGTCTATCATCTTCAATATCCCGATATGTATTTCGTATTGGGTCTCGATCTCGACAATGAAAACTTCCTCTATCACCATCTTCATCATAAACAGACGTACTTCTATAACGATCTCGACCACCCATATCTCTATGATCTCGCATATCTCTTCTACTCTGTCTTTCTTCCTCACGGTATGATTCAAATTCATATTCACGTGGAACTCTTCTCTCTTCATCTCTATACTCGTGATGTTCTCTCCTCATTGAAACTGACGATTCTCTTCTGCCTCTATAAGATTGTGGTGACACCCTTCTCGCTTCTGTAACCGATGGCGAAACTCGGTTTCCTCCATGGTTCGAGACTGGCGATCTCCTTCTCTGATTCTGATTCAAATCACTCATCAGCTTCTCTAACTTCTCAATTCCTTCATCTAACTTTTCATTGATTCGTTGTTCCATCTGTTCTGCTTCTTCTCTTCGATACAATGCTTTAAAATTTTGATGTCGATTTGCTCTCCTTGGCGGCATGGTTCAAACTTCTCAAACACTTCACAATTCAACAAATTCAAACTTTAAGAATTCACACTTCACAATGCAACACTTAACTCGCACAAACTAAATAGCTCGGAGTTGATGGTTCGCGACTTATCTCCACTCGGCCACAATTCACCACGACTTAATTCCTTAGCTCTGTTCAACTTGACTCGGCAATAGTCAACAACCTAAGGCTTAGGTCGGCTCGGCTTTAACAAGGCACTATCTCGCATACCCCACTTCAACGGTTCAATCTCCTTGGCGCGCAACTCTTTCCCGCGGCCAAATTCAAACACTTTTCCACTTTTGATCCAAAAAGAAATGGATCGAAAGCTTCACTCGTGTTGCAACTTCGTGAAGAACACGATGAACAACTTCTCCAAAAATTAAGATCCGATCTCCAAACTTCAAGACAAATGCGTATAACTTTAACCCTTGCTCTCGGCTTTGATTAAATCTATGCTTCAACTTCAATTCTTCAAGATGATTGGCTCCAAGACTCGATTTAGCTATGATTGGATAAAACAAGCTCTGATACCAAACTGACGCAGCAGATATTCTGAAAATGTATGAAATGATGAAGAGTAGCGATCGATGAAGTAAAAGATACCGAATTGCCAAATTCGTTGATCCGAAGATACCGAATTTAAGCTATCTCAAACACGTTGATAGCGCACTATACCGTGTTTAAAGATCTACGATTCTTGCACGTTGATCTAGCGCACTAGATTCCGTGAATCGGCTTCTGCGATCGTTGATTCAAGCGCACTTGAATTCCGAAAGAGGAGATAGGAGATTACACTCAACTACCAATTTAAATTGAAAGCACAAAGCTAACAAAACACATATTTTATTCAAAATTAACCAACCTTCAAAATGTACAACGCACGCCTATTTATAGCATTTTACAACACACACCACAAATTTGTACAACGTTTAGGTCGTGAACGACCTTCGACCTAAAATAGTACGACCTAAAACTGACGACTTACGACCTAAAGACAGTTCGACCTAAAATATTACAACATAAGCAAATACAACACAACACTTTACAACCCATAGGTCAGGAACGACCTAACTCTCCTTCAATGTCTTCAGTTTGAACTGCAGCTTCAGGAGCGACCTACGAGATAAGGCCTTGCGACCTAAGAAAGTGAGCGACCTAAAAATGCAAAGCAGCGACCTAACTTTCCAGCACATAAGGTCGAGCGACCTAAGATAAAGCGGCAACCATATTAGTGACCTAACATAGGTCGTATCTCGTCTCCGCGACCTATCATAGGTCGTATCTCGTCTCCGCGACCTATCATAGGTCGTAACCTTTCTTCGCGACTTAGCATAGGTCGAAAGATAACTTCGCGACCTAAGTCTTCACGACTTAAAGCCTCGCGACTAAGAACACAATATCTTCACGCGACTTAAGAACATCGGCCTCTGAACCATCTTTATGCGACCTAAGTAGGTCGTAGGTCGTCGAACGACTTATCTTAGGTCGTGAGCGACCTAAACTCCTTCCTTTGAATAACTCCACGCGCATCCTTTGTTAGATCGTACGCGACCTATCATAGGTCGTTGATTACCTTCTTCCGCATAACTCGCTTCTCCGCTATGCTCTGGTACCTCGTTAACTCGGGGCGATCTTCCATAGGTCGTTGGTGCGACTTAAGAGCCTTGTTAGGTCGTCCGCGACCTAACACTTGTGCTTTATCCACCAGTGTCGACTTAAAGAATTTGTTAGGTCGTACGCGACCTAAGTTTCCAACATACTGGGCATCATTCTGGGCTGCATCAATGTGGGATCCACATCTTCTTCTTTGGTATATTTTGACAGTTTTGTTCCACATTCTATTGGGGGTATTAACTGGTTTACTTCCATCCATCTTAAATTTCTTCAATATTTCCTTTACATATGCTTCTTGTGAAATAAATATGCCGTGCTCGCTTTGAATCACTTGGATACCAAGATAATATGACATGAGTCCAATATCGGTGATCTCAAACTCTAAACTCATCTCCTTCTTAAAATCTTCAAATGATTTTGGATTATTTTCGGTAAAGATTAAGTCATCCACATACAAACATACAATCAAGATATCTCCACTTTGATTTGTTTTTATGTAAAGAGCATATTCATGTGGGCATTTTATAAAGTTATTTTCTAGAAAATATTTATCAATTCTAGTATTCCATGCTCTAGGGGCTTGTTTCAAACCATAAAGTGTCTTTTTCAATTTTAAAACTTTATCTTCATGTCCTTTAATTTTATAACCAAGTGGCTGCTCCAAATAATCTTCTTCTTCTATAGTACCATTCAAGAAAGCCGATTTCACATCCATTTGATATATTTTCCATTTGTTTTGAGCCGCTGAAGAAATTAATAATCTTATAGTTTCTAAACGGGCAACAGGAGAAAATACCTCGTCATAATCTATACCTGCTCTTTGCTTGTATCCTTTGGCTACCAATCTAGCTTTGTACCTTTCAACTTCTCCTTTAGCGTTCTTCTTTACTTCGTATACCCATTTTACTCCAATAGCTTTGTGTCCTTTAGGTAAATCAGTCATCTCCCATGTATCATTTTTCACAATAGCTTTGATTTCCTCATCCATAGCACTTCTCCATCTTTTGTCTTTTTTTGCTTCTTCGAAATCTATTGGCTCACAATTTGGAAAAAGACAAAATAAAGTAATATTATCACAAAGTGGTGTTACCTCGTATAGTTCTTGTAAAGATCTCATGCGCGGCATCCTTTCACTTGAGCTTTCTTCTTGTGGAGTTTCTTGATGAGTGCTTGATGGAGATGACGGTGTTGGACTAGTCGGCTCTTCTTGCACATCACTGCTTTCTTCTTCTTCGTAAAAGGGAAGGAAATTGTAATCAACTTCTTGTGTGCTCCAATCCCAAGTGTTTTCTTCATCAAACTCCATATCTCGACTAACAACAACTTTTCCATTTATAGGATTATATAACTTATACCCTTTTGACCTTGAGTCATAGCTAATGAATATATATTTTTCACTTTTATCATCTAATTTGGAACGCCTTTGATCCGGCACATGGGCATATGCTAGGCTTCCAAATACTCTCAAATGTGTTATACATGGTTTTCTTCAACACCAAACTTCTTTGGTGGTTTTGTTTCACACACTTCGAGTTGGAGAGCGATTAGCTAAATACACTGCACATTCAATGGCTTCGGCCCAAAATTCTTTTGGAATTCTCTTACTTTTCAACATACTCCGGGCCATATTAAGTAGAGATATATTCTTCCTTTCTACGACCCCGTTTTGTTGTGTAGTATACGGGACGGTTAAGGGACGGTGAATTCCATTTTCTTCACAAAATTTCTCAAATTCTTTAGAGGTAAATTCTCCACCTCGGTTGGACCTCATGGCTTTTATCTTATAACCACTTTCATTTTCTACAAAAGCTTTAAATTTCTTAAAGGCATCAAATACATCGGACTATTGTTTAAGGAAATAGGCCCAAGTTTTTCTACTATAATCATCAATAAACAAAGCAAAGTAATTACTGTTTCCAAGTGAGCACGGTTTGTATTGGACCACAAATATCGGTGTGAATTAACTCTAGTGGTTCTTTAGCCTTTGTGTTGGATTCTTTTGGAAAACTTTTCCTTGGTTGTTTTCCAAATAAGCATCCTTCACATAGTTGGTTCATATGATCGATTCGTGGTAAACCTTTCACCATGTTTTTATTCTTTAACAACTTTAAGCCCCCAGAATTAAGATGTCCAAATCTTAAGTGCCAAAGCCATGATGAATCTTTATAGCATGCTTTTAAACATTTGGCAATATTATTTGAAATATGGAGTGGAAACATTCTATTTTTTGACATTTCTACTTTAGCAACCAGATTTCCTTTAGCATCTTTCATGAGAAGGTTATGATCTTTCATATGAATGTCGTATCCCTTTTCTAAAAGTTGCCCCAAGCTTAGAATGTTATTTTTCATATTAGGCACATAATATACGTTAGAGATAAAATCATGTTTTTCATTTTTTAAGCAAATTGATATTTTTCCTTTTCCCTTAACCGAAATTTTAGATTCATCACCAAAATAAATGATTCCACTTACTGATTCATTAAGCTCCGTGAACATGTTCCTTCTTCCACACATATGATTGCTAGCTCCCGTATCCAAATACCATGTATTGTTATCACCACATGCATCTCCCTTTTGTGCCAAAAGTAGTGTAGAATATTCTTCCTCTTTTTTAGAAAAGTTAGATCTCTCTAGGACTTTATTAGAAGTAGATCTACATTCGGAAGCAAAATGCTCAAATTTATCACAATAATAACACTTAATTTGTGTTTTATCATACCTTGGTCTTCCATTTTGTTTCATGTTTCCTCCTCTTCCTAGACCTCTTGTAGCATATGCGTTTTGGCTTCTCTCCTCTTTATTGAAAAATTTGTAACCACCTCTTCCATAGCTTTGACCTCGACCTCTTCCTCTTTGGCTATGACTTCTTATATTTCTAAATGCTTCATTCTCGTTTAAGGTGAGTTTGGTTTGAAGAGCTTGCTCTAATGGTTCTTCTTTAACCCTTTTCTTTAATTTTTCTTCATGGGTTTGAAGTGATCCCATGAGTTGATCAACGGTCATGGATTCTAGATCTTTAGATTCTTCAATAGCTACAACTATGTAATTGAATTTTGAATCTAAAGATCGTAGAATTTTCTTGACCACTCTAGAGTCCTCCAATTTTTCACCATATCTTTTCATTTGATTTACTAATTCCAAAACTCGTGAAAAATAATCATCAATCGATTCGGTTGATTTCATATGTAAAGCTTCAAACTCACCTCGCATAGTTTGTAGTCTTATCTTCTTCACTTTATCAATGCCTTTGAATGCATTATCTAAAATCTCCCATGCTTCCTTACTACTTTGCGCACTTGCTACCTTCTCAAACATAGATTCATCCAAGCCTTGATGAATGAGAGTAAGAGCCTTACGATCCTTTTTTCTTGAATCCTTCAAATTATCCCTTTGAGTTTGGGATAAAGTGGTGATATCGACGGGTTCAATTTACCCATTTTCAACGATATCCCACACATCTTGTGAACCGAGCAAATACTTCATGCGAATACTCCAATTATCATAGTACTCCTTCTTTAGCAATGGAACTTGAAATGGTGTCATGCCGCTTGCCATATTTTCTTGACTAAGAACTTTGCTCTGATATCAATGTTAGCAATTTTTCAAGTTGAAGATTAATTGGATAGCAAGTGTGAAATGAGAGATTGATTTTTAAAGGAGAAAGTTGTACTTTATTACAAACTTTTACTTACAATTTTTTGCTTGCATACAATTGAGATACACCACTCCTATTTTTAGTAATTCACATCTCAAATGAACGATGGAGATGTGTTTGATCCTACGGTATACAACTATCCTCTAGAGTTTTCTATAACTTTCATAAAAAATATCTTTAGATAAGAAAACTCTAGATTCTAGTTATTTTATTACAATTTGAGAATGGAAAATTCTAGAACCTCTTCTATCATGACAACATATATCTAGATAATTCTATCTAGATGTTTCTTTCTAACTCTCTCTAGAATTCTCTTTTAGCTTTACTTCTTTATTTGTAGTCCAAATTAAGTCCAATAATCTAGTCCAAAGTCAAGTTTAATTTTCAACAATACAATCATGATTCATATACATCACCCATTTAATGGATAAGTGCATTGACTGAACATACAATCTTGATTCATATACATCACCCATCTAATGGATAAGTAGGGTACAAGCATTTCACCTTTCAGTCATGAAAAACTTATGACATAAATATGCCCTAACGCAGGAATGTGCAAAATGAAAATTGACATTGACATTGCAAAAAGAGTAACAATGCCCTACTAAACCAATTTATTAAGAAAGAATAAACTTTTTAAAAAGTTTGCTTGTTTACATTCCTGTATACCAGGATATATATGACTAGTATAATCTTTAGGCCTAATACATTTTGTTACATATAACATGGTAGTTTTATTAACAATTTATCAAAGTAATTAAGTTCCTATTGTTTTTGTTTTTTCTTCCAGAAACTATAGTGTTAGAAAAAGCTATAAGAAAAAATTTGGGGACGTACAAAGCAATGAATATTCTAAATAAAGATTTTCATGTCATGTATACTTAAACCTATGAATTGAATATGGTAACTCTTTTACAGATCCTGCAGTCTTGCGCTTTCAATCTCCACTAATTACAACTGGATCATTCAGTCAATTATCTGCATTTTAGTTATTCCGTTTTTAGTATATCTATATTTTCTTTCATTTATTTGTACTACCGTATTCACACACACAGAGAGCATGAATGAATGTAAGAAAGTACCAGTTATTGTGCATACTCTAATTAAAGTCATTCCACTTGGTATTCGAAAAATGGAAAAATAATTTTACCAATATATACGTATTAGCATTATTTGTGTGTATTTGTATATTTTTGTGCAAAGTTGAATAAAGTACAGAAATAAATTAAAGGGCATAAATAAAACAAATAATGCAAATACGAAATAAATTAAAGGGCTAGATTTACTGTACGAAAATAAATATGATAGTGTGTCGTAGGTTTTGCTATCATTGTGTAATCTTAAAAAGGAAATTGAAAAAAAAGTTAAATGGTGACCGCACACGTAGCACAAATCCTTGTGCATTTGTTTCCTTCATCATTGATAGAAGTAGTCTAGTATTTAATTCTGAGCTTCTTAAAGTTCAGCTGTTGGAAAGTAAAATGGCACTTATAGCCTTCTAGGTGAGTAGTAGTAATTTCATTTCATACAAAATATTGGGAAGGGATTTAGCGGAGTCGAGGACTAAAAGAAATTCAAGGGCATTATCATATATGTATATGTATAAATATATATATATATATATATATATGTATATGTATATGTATGTATGTATATGTATATATATGTACAACGCTCATATGAGAAATGCAAGAAGAATTAATTTGCTTCTCTCCAACTTCCTCCGTGCCTCTTTTTCTTCAACCTTCTTTCTCTTCTACAAAACTTCTAAGTATTTCGGCTGTCCACAAATTTGAGCACTTCATTGGTGCTTTCACTAACTTGCTACCGTGGTTGAAATTACAGTAGCACACAATCATGTCGTTGATGAAGTACTCCAACAACTATGTAATACTACCTCCTACAAACTTCCATTGACACCATCAACTCCAACCTAAGATCCCTTATCCAACTCATAGCCGAACTCCTCGTGAAAATAACCACATTTACCCCACCCTCTCCTCATTCTCACCAACACTCATCCACGACCACGAACCGTCATGGCATCCTTCCCACTCCATCCCAATCACCATTCCGCTTGCCCAAATGTGAGCTTACTAACTTTGATGGCTCTAATCCTCATGATTGGTTATTCCGAGCCGAGCGCTTCTTCTCATTTCAAAACACTCTCGAAGAATAATACATCGATTTGGTAAGTTTTTATATGCAATCTTAAGCGCTCACTTGGTTTCAACGGATGCATAGAAACAAACAACTTTCCTTATGGCTCTCATTCGCTGCCGCACTAGAACAACATTTCGGAACATCCTCCTTCAAAACCCCCAAACCACCTTATTCAAAGTTCGCCAAATCACTACCATTGCGGAGTACCAACCACTCTTTGAACTATATAACAACCACATAACTAATTTACCACCCGATGCACTACTCAATTGTTTTCTTTTCGGTCTTAAACCCCGCATCAAAATTGAACTCTTATTCTTCAAACTGCCTAACATTTCCCAAGCTATCGATATGGCCAAGCTAATCGAAACAAAACAATTCAAATAATAAAATTCTTATACAGGTTTTCCCACTGCCCGACCAGCTCTGCCACCATTATTTTCACTACCACTATTCCAACCCTTTCCAACACCTTAACTCAACCCAAACAAGTCACTAACTCTACAAACCCACCACCATAACCAATCGAAAATTAACCCCATCCAAGATGGATCAATGGCGTAGCAAAGGGCTCTGTTTCTAATATGACAGCAAGTACTCGCCTGGACATAAGTGCTCACAACAACGAATACTTTTGCTCCTTCCTAAAGATGAGGCGGAAAATCAAGCGCTCGAATCAAAATCAAGCGGCTCTCGATAAAGATTTCCAATAAATTTCCTTCCATGCCATGGTCGGCAGCAAGTGCCACAACCCATCTCTTGATCGCATCAATTTAGGGACACCTAGTCAAAGCGTTCATCGACGTGAGGAGTACACATAACTATCTCTATCCTTGGATTGCAAGTTTTCTAGGCCTAAAGGCTGATCGCTCAACCATGTTCTGGGTTATGGTGGAAATGGAATGAAATTGGGAGCGAAGGACTCTGTAGAGATGTTATGGTCGAGATTCAGAAAATGAATTTCATTATGGATCTGCACATTCTAAACACCTCAGGTACCGATTTAGTTTTGAGCCTGGACTACCTTCAAAATTTGGGCCCAATAAATACAATTACAATACCTTACAAAAATATTCTTCCTCCAAAACAAGCTTATTGTGTTAACAGGCCAACAACCTATTACTATGGCCACCGAAATATCCATCCACAACTCAAACGCTTGAACTCCAAATCCTTTGCCACTAATTTCTACCTCCACATTGAAACCACCAACTTGCCAACATACTACAAAACCTAACTCCATGCTTCCATCCGTAAATTCAAACAATCATTGATATATTTTCTTCCCTTTATAATAAGCCTGTAAACTTCCGCCACATCGTGATCTAGACCACCACATCAACCTCGCCCTAAATGCTACCCCGATTAATGTAAAATCTTACTGTTATCCTTACTTTTAAAAAATAAGAATATAAAAACAAGTCCAAGAAATGCTTCAAAAAAAAGTACAACCCTCCACTAGCCCATTCTCTTCCCCTATACTTTTAGTCAAAAAATGATGGAATATGGCGTATTTGGGTTAATTACTATGATCTAAACACCACCATCATCAAAGACCATTTCCCCATTCCTACCGTAGAATAACTGTTGGATGAATTACATGGCATTTTATATTTCTCCAAACTCAACCTTAAGAGCAGATATTTTCAAATCCGTGTTCACCTACCTGATATTCCTAAAATGGCTTTCCGCTCACACGATGGCCATTATGAATTCCTTGTCATGCCTTTTGGACTTACAATTTCCCCATCAGCATTCCAAGCAACCATAAATAACATATTTTGTCCATTTTTTGTGGAAATTTCTCCTCGTCTTTTTCGACGATTCCTCATACATTCCTTTATGGGCTTCCCACCTCCACTACCTCCAAACAACTCTCAAAACCCTCTCCAAACACCAATTTTTCATTAATATATCAAAGTGTGCCTTTGCATTAACCGAAATTATCTTTTTTGCGCCATGTTAATTCCAGGAAAGGGGTACAAATTGACCCATCTAAAATCGTCGCAATGACCAACTGGCCAACACCCACCATCACTACGAATGAACACCATGGATTTATAGGCCTCACCAAATACTACAGAATATTCACTAAGCACTATGCCTAAATAAATAGTCCGCTTATCGAATTATAGAAAAAAGAACACAAATTTCTTTAAAGCCCATGAAGCATTCCTTCTTCTCAAAAGAGCTGTAACCCAAACACCCATTCTTCAATTACCTAATTTTGCAATTCCCCACACCCTACATTATGACGCCTCCGCCACTACCATCGGCACTATTCTCTCTCAAGTCAGCCACTCTATCACCTATTTCAACAAACAACTACCACCTCAGATCCACCGTGCATCAACTTACAGCTAGGAAGTGTTTTCTATCACCAATGTAGTGCGTAGTTGGCACCGCTATCTGCTAGGCTAGGCATTCACAATCATTAAGGATCACCAAAGGTTGCGCCAACTCCTAACACAACCATTCAGACGTCGGAACAACAAATGTGGCTGGCAAAGCCACTCGACTTTGATTTCGAGAGCGTGTACCACGCAGGATCTACTAATATAGTAGCCGACACGCTTTCCTAGTGGACGTTCGATGCCTTGATGTCAGCCATATTGGCCCCACACTTCAACCTCACTGATGAAATCCGCCAAGCCATCCTAACTTGCCCTAGCTAGCAATGAATGCTACATCAAACCGGTGAATCTGCAAATCCGACTGGACCAATATCACTCAAAGCAGGGCTGCTGCTCTATGGCACTTGACTATAGGTTCCAGACTCAAAGAAGGTACGACATAGAATTATTAGAGAGTACCATGACTCGAGGCTAGGGGGACACTTCTGTATGAAAGCCACATTAGCTCGAATCTTTAGTAATTTTTTATGGCGTGGTCTCGGTAGCTTAGTTAAAAGTTATATTGCAAATTGTGCTATTTTTTTGCAAATCAAATTGGAGAACACTTCACCGAAAGGGTTATTACAGCCGTTACTAATCTCATCCTGCATATGGGAAGATATATCGATGGATTCATAACCCATTTACCACCCTCTTCAAGGAAAATGACAATTTGGGTAATAGTGAATAGACTCTCGAAGTACACACACTTTTGTGCTTTAAGACTATCCACTTCCACCTCTTAATTGGCACAACTTCATACATGAATATGTTCATCTCCATGGATTTCCCTAATCCATCATCTCTGATCGTGATCATTTATTTATTAGCCACTTTTGGAGGAAGCTGTTTTATCTTCAAGGCATGAAGTTGAAAATGAGTAGTGCTTATCACTCCAGATCAATGGTTAGACAGAGGTGGTAAACTAATGCCTTAAAACTATCTCCGTGCAATGGTGGGTGATGTCCCGACAAATTGGGTATCAGCCTACTATAGGCAAAATGGTGGTACAATACATGCCACCACTCTTCAGTCGGCATGTCTCCTTTTCAAGCAGTTTGTGGGGGACCCACACTAATCCTTGCCGACTAAGTAAACCATGACACTAATGTCGAGGAGCTCGATAATTGGTTAATGGATTACACACTACTCATTAAGACCATCAAGCCCAACCTTGCCAAAGCTCAAAACCGCATTCAAAATTTAGCTGATCAACATCGCAAGGATAAGGAGTTCTCCATAGGAGATTGAGTTTTCGTTCATCTCCAACACTACTGCTAACATACCATGGGTTCCACTCACCATAAACTCACTGAATGCTACTTTGGACATTTTGAAATCGTGGCCAAGATTGGCTCTGTTTCTTACAAACTATCCCTTCCATACAATGCCCGCATTCATACGGTGTTACACATCTTTGTCCTAAAATTTTATCCAAATCCACAATCCGCTAACACTAGTACACTATCCCCCACCTTTGCTGAAGGCCATCCCATTTATCAACCATCTCACATACTAGCATCATGAACCATACCTCACACTCATCCCTTATAACATGAAATATTGGTCCAATGGCATGGAAGCAATAAGGAGGTGGCAACTCGGGACAACCATGAGAAATTTTCCTCAAGTTTCCCCAACTTCAACCTTAAGGACAAGGTTGGTTCCCAAGACGAAGGGAATGATGCAACACAGCACATTAGGCCAAGACGTATGACCAAGGTGCCTAAGTAGTTATAAGACTAATGATGCTTGGATTCCTTAATCATCTAGAAGAAACTGTCCCTGAAAAGCTGCAACCAATTCATGCCACTGTTTTGGTAGGATATATTATATGAAGTACTTTCTATATAAAGTTGTATTACTTCATTTTCTGTTATAGCCCACAACAACTTTTTGGATATTCTTGCTTGGTTATAAAGGCATTAGCCTATATATGTACAATGTTCATATGAGAAATGCAAGAAGAAATAATTTGCTCCTCTCTGTTTTCTAACTTCCTCTATGCCTTTTTTTCTTCAATCTTCTTTCTCTTCTACAAAACTTCTAAGTATTCCTACCATCCACAAACTTGAGCACTTTGGATTCCTAAATTATTAACATATGATTTTATATTTATTTAACTATTGGTACCACAGATGAAAGATTGGACATATTGGGCATCCAAATGTTTCCATTTGAATAAAAAAGGGAGAACATGCATGATGACATGTTGCACCATGTTGAGCTGAGTTGGATTTGAGTTCAAAATATATTTTTGAACAATAATTAATATGGGGATCTTACCCATGGCAAGCTTAGAGCACTCAATGTATGCATTTGATGGGGAGAAAATTGTAGTTCATGATTGTTAATCATTGATCATTGGGTGCTTCCTGAGCGGGAGCAGTTTTTCACCCACAGATTCAACCTTTGGTGCATCTCTTCACTAACCATAAATAAACTATTGAAATATGATGTAGAAAATTTCAAAATTATTATTTTACTTCTCCCTCCCTCTCCCTGGCCATTGTTTTCTTCAATTTACAAAAATATCATGTCGGGTTATAATATTGCAGATTGCAAACCCGATACTTTTATCACTGCGTTCATCAAGACATGTTAGGATTAGTGTTGATAATGTGACCGCAATCAATTATGGAGATTAACATCTTGGACTATTTTATTTTACAAGACAATTTTCCATAACTCAATGTGCTCATTCATTTGATCAAACATTAGCGAGGACAGATAACCTCTTAAGGAAAGCATCATCGACGTGCGTTTGAGTGAACTAAATTTTTTACTATTGTTACCTCATTCTCTATAGTCAAGAATAACCATCAATGATCTTAAATAGTTATTTGAACCAGTGGCACCATAAAGTTTGAAGGAGTTCATTTTTTTATTTTACAAAATCCAAAAAATTGAAAGGTGTAAATTGGCAAAACAAGATGCATTTTGTACCATTAAAAATAGTATATGTATCGACGATGCCAAAACCACAAGAGAAAGAAGATAAAATAGTTTAGGAAATTAGTGCAAACTAACTAAAACAAGAAGATATTTTTTGAACTTTTTTGTCAAAGTTTCCATTCACGCCTAATTTATATTGAGTAAATGTTGTTGTAAGAATTCTTAATTCATGAGTTGTAAGGAGGGACATATGTCTACACAAACAAAATTAAAGTTAGTGTTAAACATTAAAGGCCGACTTGGGCACTTATGCAATGCGATTATGTATACTCTTTTGTAAGTACTACAACAAGGCGTCTTTTAAAGATGTTTAAGATGCACTAGAGGCTAAATTTTTAAGGGATGATAACAAATAAGAAGTTTTTAAGTACAAAATTTCTAATTTATAAAATGATCGATTATAGGCTAGTAATAGGGTAATTTAATGAAATTACACACATTGTGAACCAATTCAACCAGCGTAATTTGAATATAGACCAGCCATGTATCCATCAAAGTGTTGGATAAGTGCATCAGGTGATGGGTCAAAGAAGGCAAATTTCTAAAAAAAAATTTTCCATTATGCATTAAATCTTTTTAATGTGTTGCCATAAATAGTACAGATCACATTAAATCGTATTTAATGTTTGATTTGATATACTGAGATTTATTTTGACCACCATTTTTTAACATGATTCATTAATGCCAACAAGTATTCATCTAGAGGATCGAACTCATGACCTTTTATCTTGTAGTGTGAACTACCAACCATTGAGCAAACTCAGTTGGCATTTGAACATTGTATAATGAACATTGTGGTTAAATTATATTTAATGTAAATAATGAATATTGTATTTCATTATTGTATTGTTATAACGTCTAAGGGGAATACACACACACATATACATACATACATATTTATATATTGGTATGTTGACGATAATTAAATACATTCATACATATATTATTATATTTGACTAATTCTAAATAATAATAAATAATATAACCATTAAAATATAAAAAATATTATAAGCGTAAAAATTATAATTTTTTTATTAAATCCAATAAATAGTTTTTAGGATTATTTGGGAATTTAAAAATTAATTTAAATATATTTGACTAAGTTAAATTTATAATAACTAAATATAACCATGTTAAAAATCGATTAAAAATATCTGAATGTGAAAAAATATTGTTTCATTTCTTAGACTAGAAAATTTACTTTTCTGTATTTTTTGTTATTTTATTTAATTATTTAAATTCATATATATATATATATATATTAGTATTATAAAATCTCATTATGACTATAATAATTACGGTAAAACCATAGTATTCACAATGCCATATACTGATTCGCTAATCATAAATAAATTTTACCTTATATATAAAAATGAATTTTGACACTTAACTAAATTATATATTATTATAAAAAATTAAGATTTATATGCATAAATCATAAAAAATTCAAAAAATTAATCTTTTAGGTTAAGTTGATAAAATTAAAATTTTAATTACATATATTTATTGAAAAATATAATATGTGTGTATTAACTAATTTTATATATATATATATATATATATATATGTATGTATGTATGTATATGTATATATATCAAATCCTTTTTTTAAATCTTGCTAATTGAATATACGTATATTAAAAATGAATAACAATATAAACCTAAATGTTTATAAGTAATTTACATTAGATGAAATTGCTAGTCGATTTAACATTGTATTTCAAGTTATTTCTGCCCCGCAGAACTCCTTTCTTCTAACATAGTTTGTAAGACCTAGCTATTATCTTCCACTTACTTTAATGGAGGCTGAGATTTTTTAATTTCAATGGTATGAAAAAATGATGGAATATGGTGGTATTTATGTCCTCAAAATTGCTATAAATTATCCAATATATTTCTGATGCAGCGCAGCCCATATTTGTCGAAGGCATAAGTCATGATCGACTTAACATGATGGAAGATTTAAGTCGTGACCGACTTAACAGGAGTAAAGGCATAAGTCGTGACCGACTTAACAGAGTGGAAGACCTAACTCGTGACCGACCTAGTGAAACGATAAGTCGTGACTGACTTAGTATAACTCGGCAACGACTCAGTGAAGATGTGCGGGTTATCGAATATCTTAAGTCGCCATGACGACCTACCGAGTTACTCAGTGAGAAGGCAAAGCAAACTGATGAAGTATTAGGTCGTAAACAACTTAACGAGTCAATTGATAAGTCGGTACCAAGTTACGACTTAGTTAAGTCGTACCATCTTATGTCGCTGAAACCTGAAGCCATGGATTCTCCTGCCGATTTAATCTGAACCGCTGTTTCTTAAGTCGCTGCTATTGATGAGTCGTGAGAAGAAGTTAAGTCGGCAACAACTTAAGTGAATAATTTTCTGTTGTATTTTCTATTTGTTAAATCGTAGGTCGTTATCTTTCATAAGTCGTATGTAATATACATGTATGTAGATTCGCATCTTTTATAAGTCGTTGTGATGAGTCGCACTAGGTTTTAAGTCGTATGTCGTGTATCTTACTTAAGTCGTAAGTCGGAGGGTGACGCAGCGGATAATTCACAACAAATGTAGATCGGTGAAAGTAGCAGTCGATGGATTGATGGATGCTGAATTGCCCGAATTCGTTGATCCGAAGATACCGAACTCTAGCTATCTCGAACTCGTTGATCGCGCACGATACCGGGTTCAAAGATCTTCAATTCTTCAAGCGTTGATCAAGCGCACTTGATTCCGCGAATCGGCTTCTACAATCGTTGAATCGAGCGCACTCGATTATCCGAAAGAGGAGATAGGAGATTACACTCAACTACCAATTTGAATGAAAGCACAAAGCAATCAAAAGAGAATTTTATTCAAAAATCAACAACCTTTTACAAATGAGAGACTCGGCCTATTTATAGGCATTTTACAACTCACATAAAAAAAACAACGAAATTACAAGTATTAAGTCGGTTCCGAGTTAAGGCTTCCGACCTACGACTTAACAAAGACTTCCGACTCAACATTTACAACACAGTTCAGAAAAAGCTTAAAAATATTACAAGTATTTAGGTCGGCAACGACCTACGACCTAGAATGGACGCGACTTAGCATAGGTCGGCAGCGACCTAACAACAAACAGTTACAATACTGACTTGACGAATTACAGACCAACGGCAGAGATTATCTCGCAGCAAAATCAGCGCACCAGGCTTCACGCGACTTAAAACAGGCGGCATCAATGACTTAAAGAAATCAAAGGCTGAGGTTAACTCGGCAGATAAAAACAACGGCTATAGTGCTTTGCGACTTAAAACCAACGACTTAAGATATCAACCGCTGAGATTAAGTCGGCAGAGAAGATCCACGCCTCCAGTCTTCACCGATTTATCCCTTGACTCGTTAGGTCGCTCTCGACCTAACACTTCACCAGTTTGCTCTGTTTTCTTTCTGCATAACTCGGTAGATAGTTCAGGCGACTTAACTAAGTCATAACTCGGCAACAACTTATTCCCTGTTTTGTTAAGTCGTACACTTGTCAAAACTAAGTCGTTAACTCGGCAGCGTCTTAAACCTTTGCATTTTTCAACTGTTCCTCCCGTAGTCTTAGGTCGTAACCCAACACGTTTCTTAAGTCGGTCACGACTTATACCTCCTTCCTTAAGTCGGTCACGACTTATACCTCCTTCCTTAAGTCGGTTACGACTTATATCTTTGCCTTCCTTGAGTCGGTCACGACTTAGGACTTCATCTCTGGACTTAGCTGCATCATCCTCCCCAGGTTGAAAGAAATTCGTCCTCGAATTTGCACTCTCGTCTTCCACTCCAAACTCATTCGCATGATATGGTACGAGATGCTTAACGTTGAATACGTCCGACGTGTACACATCATTTGGCAGCTTCAATTTGTAAGCATTTTCATTGATCTTCTTTACAATTTCAACTGGACCAATCTTTCGTGCTTTCAATTTATTGTACGTTCCCACCGGAAAACGATCTTTCGTCAACACGGCATAAACCAAATCGCCTTCATGAAATTTAACATTCCTTCGTTTCAAATCTGCAGAACGCTTATACTTCTCATTTGCTTTCTCTAATCGTTCTTGAACGATTTTATGACACTCCGTCAGCCCTTCAACAAAATCAGCAGCTTTCTTAATTGCCCCCTTTGAGTGTGGTATCGTTGTTAAATCCAACGGTCCTTTCGGTAAGCACGAATAGACAATCTGGAATGGACTGAACCCAGTACTTCGATTCATAGCATGATTATGGGCAAACTCTGCCTGGCATAATTTCACATCCCAACTCTTCAGATTATCTTGAACAAGACACCTCAACAAGTTTCCCAATGATCTGTTTACCACCTCAGTCTGTCCATCCGTTTGCGGATGATAAGCACTACTGAACTTCAGCTTCGTTCCCACCATCTTCCACAAACTTAACCAAAAGTGACTCAGAAATCGAGTATCTCTATCCGACACAATAGATTCTGGCAATCCATGAAGTCGATAGATCTCCCTGAAAAACAATTGAGCAACATGAACAGCATCCACCGTCTTCTTACAAGCAATAAAATGCGCCATCTTTGAAAATCTGTCCACCACTACATATATGGAATCGTTACCACGCTGTGTCCTCGGTAATCCCAACACGAAGTCCATACTCACATCAACCCATGGTTTACTTGGTACAGGTAATGGCATATATAAACCAGCATTAGTCGCAGTTCCTTTCGAAACCTGACAAATATGACAACGCTCCACAAACCTCTCCACTTCTTTCCTCATCGATGGCCAAAAGTAGGATTGAGAAATTAATTGTAAGGTACGGTCTCTTCCAACATGCCCTTCTTCGTGTAACTCCTTGATAATCTTCATTCTCAGACTACCCTCCGGTATGCATAATCTATTTCCCTTGAAAAGAAAACCATCAATCATCATAAACTCATCAGTCTTTCCCTCCTTAACTTTATCAACAAACTTCATGAAGTAAGGATCTTCAACAAATAATTCCGGTAATAATTCAAATCCTGTCACTTCAACTTTCATTGTTGTCAACAAATGACTCCTCCTGCTTAAAGCATCAGCCACACGATTTGTCACCCCTGACTTGTGTTTAACAACAAAAGTAAACTGTTGCAGATATGCAATCCACGATGCATGTCTTGCTGAAATCTTGTCTTGCCCTTGTAAATGCTTCAATGCTTCATGATCAGTATACAGAACAAACTCTTTCTGAAATAGATAATGTCTCCAGTGTTTAATAGATTGTACAACAGCATAGAACTCCACATCATATGTATTGTATCGCATCTTCGCTCCTGACAACTTCTCACTGAAATAGGCAATTGGACGCCCCTTCTGGCTCAACACCCCTCCAATCCCAACCTTGGATGCATCAGTATGTAGTTCAAACACCAACTGAAAATCAGGTAGCACTAGAATTGGTGCAGTCGTCAGCAATTCCTTGATCTTCCCAAAAGCACTCCCTGCTTCCTCTGTCCATGCAAACTGTTTACCTTTCATGCAATCTGTAACAGGTGCCATCACACTACTAAAGTGTGGAATAAACCTTCGATAAAAAGAAGCCAACCCATGAAAACTACGAACTTCCGTTATCGTCTTGGGCTGCGGCCAATTTCTGATCGCCTCAACTTTACTCTGGTCAACCTGTATTCCTTTCTCTGAAACAACATACCCCAGAAATAAAACACTATGCGTCATGAACACGCATTTCTTCGTTGCAGCATAGAATTGTTCTTGTCTCAGGACCATCAGTACTTCTCTAAGATGATTCAGATGTTCCTCTGAACTCCCACTGTAAATAAGAATATCATCGAAATACACCACCACGAATTTCCTAATGAACGGTCGAAAAATCTGATTCATCACCCTCATGAAAGTACTTGGTGCATTTGATAGACCAAACGGCATTACCAGCCATTCATACAATCCTTCCCTCGTCTTGAATGCTGTCTTCCATTCATCCCCTGGTCTAATGCGAATCTGATGATAACCGCTCTTCAAGTCAATCTTAGAAAAGATAGTAGCTCCGCTTATTTGATCCAACAAGTCATCCAACCTCGGCATTGGAAATCTATATCTCACAGTGATCTTATTCAATGCTCGACTGTCAGTGCACATCCTCCACGTCCCATCCTTCTTGGGTACCAATAAAGCTGGTACAGCACAAGGACTCAGACTCTCCTGCACACGCCCCTGCTCAAGCAATTCCTCTACTTGCCTTCGCAACTCTTCATGTTCCTTCGGACTCATTCGATAATGTGGTCTGTGTGGCAACACAGCACCTGGAACAAGATCTATCTGATGTTGTATATCTCTCAACGGTGGCAACTCCGTTGGTAATTCCTCTGGAAATACATCGTCAAATTCTTTCAAAACTGGTTTAACTTCTTCAGGAATTTCAACTTCTTCACTGCTCTCACGCCCAATCAACAAGAATACTTCCGGCTCTTCTTCAACTTCTTTAACAAACTCCTTCAAAGTCAATAAAGTTTTCAGCTCTTCGATTTCCTCCACTTTGTTTTCTTCCTGTTGGCGTATCTTCGGAACCAGAGTAATCTTTGTACCTTCGAACATGAAACTGTAACTGTTGGTCCGTCCATCATGTTGTACTGCTCTATCAAACTGCCATGGCCTTCCCAACAACAGATGACACACATCCATGTCTACTACGTCACACCAGATTTCATCTTTGTATTTCTGCCCAATTGAAAACTTCACACAAGCTCTACGTCCAACTTTCACTTCACCACCCTTCCTCAACCAAGCTAACTTGTACGGTTTAGGATGTTTCTCAGTTTTCAACTCCAACTTCTTCACCGCTTCTGTAGAGATAATATTATCACAACTTCCAGCATCAATAACAAATTTACAAACTCTTCCCAGAATAGTGCATGTAGATTGAAAGATATTGTTTCTCAACCAACTACTTTCCTCCTCTTGCTTCGGTGTTAAACAACTTCTCCTCATCATCAATGCGTACCCGTCATCTCCCGACAGTAAGTCTTCCTCCTCAACTGGTAAAGAATTAGAGCATTCAGCTTCTTCATCCTCATCCTCAACCTCAGCAATCATTGCTCTCTTCTTTGGCTTTGGACATTCGTTGCTTTTATGACCCAACTCCTGACAGTTGTAACATTTGAAACCGTTGTTAACCTTTGCCCTCTCAACCTCCTTCATCACTGGTTTACTGATAGGTTTGGAAACATTAGCACTTCCACTAACACCCTTCACTTGATTGTTGGAATTAGTAAACACACCACCTCCTCGTCGTCCCTGCTTCTCCCAAGCCAACGCTTTCTGATGTGCTTCCGCCACAGATCTTGGATCGAACATATTAACCATATCCTGAATCTGCATTCTCAATCCCCCAATGAATCTAGATGTCAGCTGCTCTTCCGTTTCCATAATATCATTCCTTGCAATAAGCTGATAAAACTCATCTGCGTAATCATTAACAGTCTTTGTGCCCTGCCTCAAGTTCTGCAATCGTTGATACATCAGAGATTGATAATTGTAAGGTAAGAACGTTGCTTTCATCAATTTCTTCATCTTCTCCCAAGATTCAACTTTTGACTTCCCCATTCGTTCACGTGTAAGTTTAGTTTGCTGCCACCATGCCAAAGCTCTACCCCTCAACCTTGTAGCAACCAACTTCACTCTACGACGTTCTGGAACTTCTTTGAAATCAAAAATTTCTTCAACATTAGCCATCCAATCCAAAAACTCCTCAACCTGCATACCTCCTTTGAATTCTGGAATTTCAGTTTTCATCCCTGATTCCCACTTGTGATCGTACTCCGACTGATTCCTTCCTCGTCCACGTCCTCGTCCATGAACACTACCACCATCATACTCTTCTTCACCATCCGATGTATATCGATGTCGATCCTGACCACCAACATCTCTACCACCATCACGTCTACCACCAACATCCCTTCTCTCTACATTCCTCCGTTCTCGATCATTCACATTCCTTTCGCGTCTTCGATCCTCAACATTTCTATTACAATCTCGATCCACGCTTCTATGATCACTATCAACACTTCTCTCCCAATTAGAATGTGGTGAAATCCTACTTCTTCCATGGCTCGATTCAGGTGAAACCCTTCTCTGATTTTGACTCATTTCCAACATCATCCTCTCTAATCGACCAATCCCTTCCGTAAGCTTCTCATTGAAATTCTCGTTAATTCTTTGCTCCATCTCATCGGCTTCTTCTCTTCCGTACAAAGCATTAATATTGCGATGACGTTGAACTCGTCTTGGCGGCATGGTTGAATCCTTCACAAACACTTCAACAAATTCACACTTCAAGTTTCAAACACCTTTTGAACTTTGATCCAAAATGAAATGGATCGAAAACTTCCACTTTGTAGCAAATCGCGATGAACACGATGGACAAAGTTTCGGCTTCCAATGCAAATCCGTACTTCAATCTTCAAATCAATGCGAACAACTTCTTCCTCTCGGCCGTGTCTCAACACTTCAAACTCGGCTTCTCTTCAAAATTCAAATTGAATAAGGCTCCAAGTCTCGATCTAGCTATGATTGGCTAGAACAAGCTCTGATACCAAAAACTGACGCAACGGATAATTCACAACAAATGTAGATCGGTGAAAGTAGCAGTCGATGGATTGATGGATGCTGAATTGCCCGAATTCGTTGATCCGAAGATACCGAACTCTAGCTATCTCGAACTCGTTGATCGCGCACGATACCGGGTTCAAAGATCTTCAATTCTTCAAGCGTTGATCAAGCGCACTTGATTCCGCGAATCGGCTTCTACAATCGTTGAATCGAGCGCACTCGATTATCCGAAAGAGGAGATAGGAGATTACACTCAACTACCAATTTGAATGAAAGCACAAAGCAATCAAAAGAGAATTTTATTCAAAAATCAACAACCTTTTACAAATGAGAGACTCGGCCTATTTATAGGCATTTTACAACTCACACAAAAAAAACAACGAAATTACAAGTATTAAGTCGGTTCCGAGTTAAGGCTTCCGACCTACGACTTAACAAAGACTTCCGACTCAACATTTACAACACAGTTCAGAAAAAGCTTAAAAATATTACAAGTATTTAGGTCGGCAACGACCTACGACCTAGAATGGACGCGACTTAGCATAGGTCGGCAGCGACCTAACAACAAACAGTTACAATACTGACTTGACGAATTACAGACCAACGGCAGAGATTATCTCGCAGCAAAATCAGCGCACCAGGCTTCACGCGACTTAAAACAGGCGGCATCAATGACTTAAAGAAATCAAAGGCTGAGGTTAACTCGGCAGATAAAAACAACGGCTACAGTGCTTTGCGACTTAAAACCAACGACTTAAGATATCAACCGCTGAGATTAAGTCGGCAGAGAAGGTCCACGCCTCCAGTCTTCACCGATTTATCCCTTGACTCGTTAGGTCGCTCTCGACCTAACACTTCACCAGTTTGCTCTGTTTTCTTTCTGCATAACTCGGTAGATAGTTCAGGCGACTTAACTAAGTCATAACTCGGCAACAACTTATTCCCTGTTTTGTTAAGTCGTACACTTGTCAAAACTAAGTCGTTAACTCGGCAGCGTCTTAAACCTTTGCATTTTTCAACTGTTCCTCCCGTAGTCTTAGGTCGTAACCCAACACGTTTCTTAAGTCGGTCACGACTTATACCTCCTTCCTTAAGTCGGTCACGACTTATACCTCCTTCCTTAAGTCGGTTACGACTTATATCTTTGCCTTCCTTGAGTCGGTCACGACTTAGGACTTCATCTCTGGACTTAGCTGCATCAGAGGGTGTCTTAAGTCGGAGCCGACTTATGTGTTGTACAAATTTGTGTCATGAGAGGTTATTCGCCTATAAATAGGCCGTGTGAGTCATTTGTAAGGTGGTTGATTTTTGAATAAAATTCTTGTTTGTTAGCTTTGTGCTTTCAATTTAAATTGGTAGTTGAGTGTAATCTCCTATCTCCTCTTTCGGTTAATCGAGTGCGCTCGATTCAACGACTGCAGAAGCCGATTCACGGAATCTAGTGCGCTAGATCAACGTGCGAAGAATCGTAGATCTTTGAACCCAGTATCGTGCGCGATCAACGAGTTCGGGATAGCTAGAATTCGGTATCTTCGGATCAACGAATTTGGGCATTTCGGTATCATTCAATCCATCGATCGCTACTTTCATCGAATCACACATTTTCAGAATTATCCGCTGCGTCAGTTTGTTATCAGAGCTTGTTCTAGCCAATCATAGTTAGATCGAGACTTGGAGCCTAATCATTTTGGAGTTTTGAAGAGACCAAGGTTAGCCGAACCTCTCCAATCAAGTCGGCCGAGTTAGTAAAGCTTGTTCGAAATTGTTTTGATCGGATTTGTGTTGGAGGCCGAGAATTTTGTTCATCGTGTTCATCGCGATTTGCAACAAAAGTGGAAGTTTCGATCCATTTCGTTTTAGATCAAAAGACGAAAAGTGTTTGAAATTTGGCGGGAAGAAGTTTGCGCGCCAAAGTCGTTTGAATTGATTGCCGAGACGAATTACCCTTAAGTCGGCCAACCGAGTTAAGTCGCACGCGAGACAAGTTAATGTGTTGACTTGATCCGGGCCATTTGAGACGAAGTTTTGAAATTTTTGAAGTTTGAAGTTTGAATTTGTTGAATTTGTGAAATTTACAATCATGCCACCAAGGAGAGCAAATCGACATCAAAACGTTGAAGCATTGTATAGAAGAGAAGAAGTAGAACAGATGGAACAACGTATCAATGAAAAGTTTGATGAAGGAATTGAGAAGTTAGAAAAGCTGATGAATGATTTGAATCAAAATCAAAGGAGGAGATCGCCAGTCTCGAACCATGGAGGAAACAGAGTTTCGCCATCGGTTACGGAAGCAAGAAGGGTATCGCCACAATCTTATCGAGGCAGAAGAGAATCGTCAGTTTCAATGAGGAGAGAACATCACGAGTATAGAGATGAAGAGAGAAGAACTCCACTTGAGTTTGATTATGAACCATACCGTGAAGAAGAAAGGCAGAGTAGAAGAGATATGCGAGATCGTAGAGATGTGGGTGGTCGAGATTGTTATAGAAGTACGTCTGTTTATGATGAAGATGGTAATAGAGGAAGTTTTCATTTTCAAGATCGAGATCCAGTACAAAATACATATCAGGATGTTGAAGATGATATACGTTGGGAGTCGGGAATGAAGATGGAAATTCCGGAGTTCAAAGGAGGAATGGTAGCAGAAGAATTTCTTGATTGGTTGTCTAATGTAGAGGAGATTTTTGACTTCAAAGAAGTTCCAGAGCATCGAAGAGTGAAGTTGGTTGCTACAAGGTTGAGGGGTAGAGCTTTGGCGTGGTGGCAGCAAACTAAACCTACTCGTGAACGGATGGGGAAGTCAAAGATTGAATCATGGGAGAAGATGAAGAAACTGATGAGAGCTACATTCTTACCATATAACTATCAATCGCTTATGTATCAGAGGTTGCAAAATCTAAGGCAGGGGACGAAGACTGTTAATGACTATGCTGATGAATTTTACCAACTGATTGCTCGAAATGATATTATAGAGACGGAGGAACAGCTGACAGCTAGGTTTGTTGGAGGATTACGAATGCAGATTCAGGATATGGTGAATATGTTCGATCCAAGATCTGTGGCAGAAGCACATCAGAAAGCGTTGGCTTGGGAGAAGCAGGGTAGACGAGGAGGTGGTGTGTTTACTAATTCCAACAATCAGGTGAAGGGTGTTAGTGGAAGTTCTAATGTTTCTAAACCTATCAGTAAACCAGTGGTAAAGGAGGCTGAGAAGGCAAAGGTTAACAACGGTTTCAAATGTTACAATTGTCAAGAAGTTGGTCATAAAAGCAATGAGTGTCCAAAGCCAAAGAAGAGAACCATGATTGCAGAAGTTGAGGATGAGGATGTTGACGGAAATTGTTCTAGTCCAGTTGAGGAGGATGAGTAGGATATTGCGTCAGGAGATGAAGGTTGTAATCTAATGCTGAGGAGATCGTGTTTGACACCGAAGCTGGAGGAGGCTAGTTGGTTGAGGAGTAATATCTTTCAGTCGACATGCACTATACTGGGGAAGGTGTGTAAGTTTGTGATTGACGCAGGAAGCTGTGATAATATCAGTTCAACCGAGGCTGTAACAAAGTTGAAGTTGAAGACAGAGAAGCATCCAAATCCATTCAAGTTAGCATGGTTGAGAAAAGGAGGAGAAGTGAAGGTGGATAGACGAGTTCGAGTTCCATTCTCTATTGGGAAGAAATACAAAGACGAAATCTGGTGTGATGTTGTAGAGATGGATGTTTATCACTTACTTTTGGGAAGACCATGGCAGTATGATCGAGCATTACAGCATGACGGTCGGACCAATAGCTACAGTTTTATGTTTGAAGGTACGAAGATTATTCTAGTTCCGAAGAAGAGACAACAAGGAGAAAGTAAGTCAGAAGAGATTGAAGAACTAAAAACCTTGTTATCTTTGAAGGAGTTTGTTAAGGAGGTTGAGGAAGAGCCGGAAGTGTTATTGTTGATTGGGCGAGAGAGTCAAGAAGAGGTTGAGGTTCCAGAAGAAGTGAAACCAGTGTTGAAAGAATTTGAAGATGTGTTCCCAGAGGAGTTACCCAAGGAGTTACCGCCACTGAGAGACATCCAACATCAAATTGATCTTGTTCCGAGAGCGATGTTGCCACACAGACCACATTATCGAATGAGTCCAAAGGAACATGAAGAATTAAGGAGGCAGGTGGAAGAATTGCTTGAACACGGGCGTATCCAGGAGAGTTTGAGTCCATGTGCTGTACCAGCATTACTTATACCGAAGAAGGACGGGTCATGGCGAATGTGTACGGACAGTCGGGCGTTAAACAAGATCACTGTGAGATACAGATTTCCCATGCCGAGGTTCGACGATTTGATTGACCAACTAAGTGGGGCTGTTGTGTTTTCAAAGATTGATCTGAAGAGTGGATACCACCAGATTCGTATTAGACCGGGAGATGAATGGAAGACTGCTTTTAAAACCAGGGAGGGTCTTTACGAATGGTTGGTAATGCCGTTTGGTTTATCCAATGCACCAAGTACTTTTATGAGAGTGATGAACCAGATATTCAGACCATTCATCGGGAAGTTTGTAGTAGTTTATTTCGATGACATTTTGATTTATAGTGGGAGTATGGAAAAGCATATTCAACACCTGAGAGAAGTATTATTGATATTACGACAAGAACAATTTTATGCAGCAACAAAGAAGTGCGTGTTCATGACGCATAGAGTATTGTTTCTGGGGTATGTTCTATCAAGGGAAGGTATTCAAGTAGATGAAGGTAAAGTAGAAGCTGTCAGAAGTTGGCCACAACCGAAGACAATTACAGAAGTGAGAAGTTTTCATGGGTTGGTTTCTTTTTACCGAAGGTTCATTCCACATTTCAGCAGTGTTATGGCACTTGTGACTGATTGCATGAAGGGGAAGAAGTTCGTGTGGACGAAGGAAGCAGAGCTAGCCTTTGAGAAGATTAAGATACTTTTGACGTCTGCACCAATTCTAGTTCTACCAAATTTTCAGTTGTTGTTTGAATTACATGCTGATGCTTCGAAGGTTGGGGTTGGTGGAGTTTTGAGTCAAAGTGGGAGACCAGTTGCTTATTTTAGTGAGAAGTTGTCTGGAGCCAAATTGAGATATAGTACTTATGACATTGAATTTTATGCAATTATTCAAGCCGTCAAGCACTAGCGACATTATCTATTCCAGAAGGAGTTTGTTCTTTATACGGATCATGAAGCACTAAAACATTTGCAAGGGCAGGACAAGATTTCAGCGAGACATGCATCATGGATTGCATATCTATAACAGTTTACCTTTTTTGTCAAACACAAGTCAGGAGTGACGAATCGTGTGGCTGATGCTTTAAGTAGAAGGAGTCATTTACTGACAACAATGAAAGTTGAAGTGACAGGCTTTGAATTATTGCCAGAGCAGATTGCAGGAGACTCTTATTTTAAGAAATTTGTTGCAAAGGTCAATGAAGGGAAGACTGATGAGTTTATGATGGTTGATGGTTTTCTGTTTAAGGGAAATCGATTATGTATTCCAGAAAGCAGTTTGAGATTGAAGATTATCAAGGAGTTACACGAGGAAGGACATGTGGGCCGTGATCGTACATTACAGCTGATATCTCAATCTTACTTTTGGCCATCAATGAGGAAAGAGGTGGAAAGGTTTGTGGAGCGATGTCATATATGTCAGGTTTCGAAAGGAACTACAACCAACGCTGGATTATATATGCCGTTACCGGTACCAACTAAGCCTTGGGTTGATGTCAGTATGGACTTTGTGTTGGGGTTACCGAGAACGCAGCGTGGTAACGATTCCATCTATGTGGTGGTTGACCGATTTTCGAAAATAGCACATTTTATTGCTTGCAAAAAGACGGCGGATGCTGTTCATGTTGCTCAGTTATTCTTCAAGGAGGTGTATCGATTACATGGACTGCCTGACTCGATTGTGTCAGATCGAGATACTAGATTTTTGAGTCATTTTTGGCTAAGTCTGTGGAAGATGATCGGAACGAAGCTGAACTTTTGTAGTGCGTACCATCCACAGACAGATGGACAAAATGAGGTGGTAAATAGATCATTGGGGAATTTGTTACGATGTCTTGTACAGGACAATCTGAAGAGTTAGGATTTGAAGCTATGTCAAGCAGAATTTGCACACAATCATGCAGTGAACCGGAGTACTGGATTCAGTCCATTTCAGATTGTGTATTCTAACCTACCAAAAGGACCGTTGGAGTTAGTAATGATTCCGCAACCGAAGGGGACGGTAAAGCGAGCTGTAGATTTTGTTAATGGATTGACGGAATGTCATAAAGTCGTTCAAGAACGATTGGAGAAAGCAAATGAAAAGTATAAACGATCTGCAAATTTGAAGCGAAGGAGTGTTGAATTTAATGAAGGTGATTTGGTTTATGCAGTGTTAATGAAAGATCGTTTTCCAGTGGGCGCTTACAACAAGTTGAAAGCCAGAAAAATTGGTCCTGTAGAGATCGTGAAACGGATTAATGAAAACGCTTATAAATTGAAACTACCGGAAGATGTGTACACGTCTGATGTATTCAATGTTAAGCATCTCATACCGTATCATGAAGATGATTGTGTCACAGAGGAGGAAAGAGCAAATTCGAGGATGAATTTCTCTCAATCAGGGGAGGATGATGCAGCGCAGCCCATATTTGTCGAAGGCATAAGTCGTGACCGACTTAACATGATGGAAGATTTAAGTCATGACCGACTTAACAGGAGTAAAGGCATAAGTCGTGACCGACTTAACAGAGTGGAAGACCTAACTCGTGACCGACCTAGTGAAACGATAAGTCGTGACCGACTTAGTATAACTCGGCAACGACTCAGTGAAGATGTGTGGGTTATCGAATATCTTAAGTCGCCAGGACGACCTACCGAGTTACTCAGTGAGAAGGCAGAGCAAACTGATGAAGTATTAGGTCGTAAACAACTTAACGAGTCAATTGATAAGTCGATACCAAGTTACGACTTAGTTAAGTTGTACCATCTTATGTCGCTGAAACCTGAAGCCATGGATTCTCCTGCCGATTTAATCTGAACCGCTGTTTCTTAAGTCGCTGCTATTGATGAGTCGTGAGAAGATGTTAAGTCGGCAACAACTTAAGTGAATAATTTTCTGTTGCATTTTCTATTTGTTAAATCGTAGGTCGTCATCTTTTATAAGTCATAAGTCGTTTGTAATATACATGTATGTAGAGTCGCATCTTTTATAAGTCGTTGTGATGAGTCGCACTGGGTTTTAAGTCGTATGTCATGTATCTTACTTAAGTCGTAAGTCAGAGGGTGTCTTAAGTCGAAGCCGACTTATGTGTTGTACAAATTTGTGTCATGAGGGGTTATTCGCCTATAAATAGGCCGTGTGAGTCATTTGTAAGGTGGTTGATTTTTGAATAAAATTCTTTTTTGTTAGCTTTGTGCTTTCAATTTAAATTGGTAGTTGAGTGTAATCTCCTATCTCCTCTTTCGGTTAATCGAGTTCGCTCGATTCAACGACTGCAGAAGCCGATTCACGGAATCTAGTGCGCTAGATCAACGTGCGAAGAATCGTAGATCTTTGAACTCGGTATCGTGCGCGATCAACGAGTTCGGGATAGCTAGAATTCGGTATCTTCGAATCAACGAATTTGGGCATTTCGGTATCATTCAATCCATCGATCGCTACTTTCATCGAATCACACATTTTCAGAATTATCCGCTGCGTCAATTTCTAACTTGTTCTCCTCTTTTTATGCCTTGATAAACAATTTATCAATAATTCTTTTAAAATGAAAAATAAACTCTCCTACAATCCAACACAATCTTATAATGAATCATCCAGTCCATTCCATGTCCCAAGAAACCTAGTACAAATATGTAACAATGAAACTCTACACCACATATGACTAGCTTTAAATCATAGTAAATCATAAATAGATGGGTTGATCCCCCGACATGATTTAATGACATAATATATTCATGCACAAATAATAAACAACATTATTCAATGCAAGAAAACCAATTGTTTTTTTCTCGACATAAATATTCATAATATTGTCGTTACAAATAAAACTATATCCATCTTCAGTCAAACGTAAGACAAATATTATTCTAGGAATAAAATTATGCACATAATAAAAGTTTCTTAAAATTAAATCATAATCACTCACTGACTTAAGATGATTTCTCCCATGGCTTCTGCAGCTACACTAGCTCTATTAACAACTTGGGATTCCATATTTCCTTTAGCGATGAGCCTTTTACTTTCAAGTCCCTATTAAGTATCGTAGATATGAGTTCTAGATCTAGTATCTAAAACCCAACTAGAAGTGCATATAGATTATTAATTTTATGTGAACCTTTCTTCAAGCAAAAGTGACAATCACCTTTCTCTTGAACCTTTCCCTTACCTTTGCCACTTTAGTGTAACACCTCACCTTTATACCCATACTACCAAAGAATATTACTTAGTAATACTATATGGTAATACAGAGAATAATGCTTGTTAGGGGTGACCACACATGAATATTCCCATAGGCTAACACCGGTACTATTCTTACCTCATGTAATGCATCAAATATACATACTCGGTAAAGGCACAAAGTAATAAACACATGGGTTTTCCTGGATAGAACAATATATAATATAAACAGAGAACATGGAGCCTTAGGACACAGCGAAACGTACAATATCATAACTAATACATCATAAAATAATATAAATTGTGTATTCCCATAATGATATACAACACCATCCATATAAGTACATCACACTGTACACATAATATCACAATATATCAATATCACTAAGTACTAAATAACTAGCATTTCTATCATCCACTTCTCCATTACCAACTCAAGTCTCAAGAGAAATAAACAATCACATTAGCACATCATGTAAAAACACCCTCGGTCTGACCCGAGGTTGTTAAACAAATAACACACACTACGTTAGGCTAAAACTAGCTGTGAGTATATTAGTGTGCAATACAATAACATGATGAAAACATATTTAAATAAATATGGTAATGCACACACTCACTAACAACCCATCCCACAGCTCAAGCACACAATGTCACAACCCCTGTGTCACGTCTCTATAGTAATATGATTCACAATCGCAAATCTACTCTACTATGATTCTGTACTAATCACAATTATTTATTATCACATTTATTGTTAAGCACACATCATTTTAAGTTTGATTGATATGAATCTATATATAAATAACTAGTACACCTTAGTCATTATCTCTCTACCAAAATCTGGATCGACACCAAGTGATGTGTCCAACACTTGAATCACGAGGCTAGTTCATTAGATATACATTATTCCATAAGTCAATATCACCGAATTAAATATATTGAAGATTATGAATCTTTAATAAAAAATGTTGTCCTCTAGCATTTGTATATTAATAAATTACTCTTTGGTTGTTGAGCAAACTCGAGCTAGAGATGTTTTATATAGTATTATTAATATATTGATTAGACGATATAAGATAACTACATGTATTTGTTGAGCAAACTCAAGGTATATATATTATACTTACGCTGTCAAAATATGAGTGAATAATTTCTTTCGATTTATAGAGAAAACTCAAGGTTGAAATGAGATTAGAACAAGGAACCATGGGTTAGGAGAGCTGTATACGATACAACCAGTAAAGAGTTATACATTGATTGTGAGGCTATGACTTGTTAAGCAAACTCAAAGTCGGAACCCCAAGGCAAACGAGTCCTAACACCCACTATGTAACGACCCGGAATTTTCGATCCCGAAAATTCCAGATAGTTATGAAAAGAAGAAAGAGATAGAAGAGAAGAAACAAAAACACAACACAGATCCTCGGATTCGCAGCGGATAAAATATAATATCAAATAATAGCAGTTTACAAAAGAATATCACATCAGTAAATTTCCAATTTAATACATCAGAGTTACCCATACACATACACAGGACATATACAAATCACGTGGCTAGAAATAAAGTCACAGCGGAAACACTCCATACGACCTGTCCTCCAGCTCGCCTCCTGAGCTCCAGAACGTCCTTACCTGAAAATCTGTAATACTCGGTCTGACCCGAGCATTACATCAAAGTAACACCCGGGTCAGGCTGGAAACCAGCGTGAGTAACCCATCTAACAAGGAATACTATTACATGAATCTTACTTAAACCCGGGGTAACTCGTACCTTATTACAAGTAAACAACTTGTATCATCAACACTTATTTCCACAAATCCATATTTAAGTACCCAACTTAGTTTAAATGGTCCATATTATTCCATTCCAGCCTATTGATTTCACATATCAAGTCTATAAAGAATTATTGTAGATTTCAAATCGAAGTGGTTTCGGTTATCAACTAATACCCGACTCCGGTCTCTTCGAATCCAAAGTCATCTAAATCCAAATTATTTATGTGACGAAATTCAATTTTAAACACAAGATGCCACTTTTGCACAGCAATTTATCATCGATGGATAACCACACTGTTCAACCGAAACATATCATATCACAAAATATCACTTATCAGAGATATTCACCAATTTAGGGCATTCAATATATCCCGATCATCCATAAGTAAGTTTTATTAGTCACACTATTTAAATAAATTAAATTAATTAAAGTAATTACTTTAATCACCTTTAAATCCTGTTTACTTAACATTAATTGATTACAAATAAATTAATTAATTAATCGCCCTTAATTATCATCTTAATTACATTAAGTAATTAGCCTTATATTAATTACATAAATTAATTAGCCTTCATCCATTCACATTAATTAACCTTTAATTATTCACATAGTTACTTAACAATACCTTATTACCTTGATCCTTGATTTATTACTCTAGTTAATTATTCTATAATCACTTACAGTGATTAATTATACTTTATTTAATCACATTAATTAACTAACCCTTTAATTAATTTTCTTAGTTAATCAATCCTTTAATTAATTACACTGAGTAATTAATCCTTAATTATTTCCATTAAATAATTATTCTTAATTACTTTCATTAAATGATTAACCAAACTTAATTGTTTTTAAAACAAAACAATTTTTTTTTTATATTTATGTTTAACATTTACACTTTGAAACTTGTTTAAGATCTTGTTTAATAAATCTTATTTTGGAAAATCTAGTTTACAAACTTTTGAAAACTTATCTATTTAAATTAACTTTGAAACTTGGTTTAAATAGACTGCTGGGAACTGTTCAATCATGAGGGCAAGAAAACCCGAGCTCATAGCCAAACATACCCGAGCCACACTCCAAAGTTCTCGAGCAAAACTTCAGCTCACCCTCCTTCTTCTTCTTTACATTTTCCTTTTTTTTAGTTTTGAGAAAACTGTTATACAATTTTAAACACTCGCGTGCTACTTCGTGCCAGAGCTTCACCTTCCCGTGACGCAACTCAAGTCAACACTCTTCCAAAATCATCAGCCAAACCAGACACCACGTGCACGTGCACCGATGCCCACGCATCTCCGACCATCTCTCCGACCATCAACACATCGCCGACTACCTCGCCGACTCACCCGATCACCCAGAACCATCCACCTCACCAGGATTCAAAATCAAGCAATTTGATCTCCACCCGAACAACCCAGTTCATCAAAATCCTACTCGACCCGCCACCTAAGGTCACCAGAGACCTCGCAACCCCGACCATAGCTCCGCCACGACATCACGCTCCTAACCCCCTTGGTCTGATCGCCTCTAGTCCACCAATGATGTCGTACGAGCTCGAGGATCATCGTCGACCAAATCCATTCGAAAAACCCTACTACGCCTCCACCCGGCCACTCCGACCATCAGAAAATTCTTCCACCATTTTTCCCAAGTGACCCATCCTTCCAGTCACCTCTAGCATCAATCTCGACCCACCCCCCTTCGCCGATCGTCGACAATTGACGAAAAAGCCAAAACCATTCATCCCGACAATTACCATCATTCCCAAACGTAAAAATCATGATTTTAACATCAAAAATCATTTTTCTTCAATACAAATCAGTATATACAATTAAATCATGAAATCTAGCTACTTGATTTTCTGGTGTTACATGATTTTCTCTGTGTTTTCTTGATCCCTGTACTATTACTTGTTGTTATTGTTTGTAGATATCTTTAAAAATTGAATCAAGTAAATACAAACAAATTTTATTTAAAAATCATAACATAAAACTGATTGTATAAAGAAATATGAATTTTTTTTTCTTTCTTTAGTGTTCTTGAGCCTGTTAAACAAATATTGTTCTTATGGCTCACAGAGATATTCAGGTCTCCTTTATCTCAACTATAATTTTTAAAGATAAATCCATACAAAGAAACACATTTTGTTTAAACTTAAACTCTTGACTAAGAACAGATCAAGTGGAAAGGATATTTTACCAAAATTTTAATTTTAAAAACATGAACAAACAAGGCAGAGATGTAGCAGTAATCATATAGGTATATATATACAGAAGATTTATTTCAATTCATCCATTCAAAGCATATTTATTCCTAGTAAATCTACACGTTACAAATAGTTAATACCCATGCTTTAAACTGGGAGGTCACTCACCTGAAAACTTTGAACAGAGCAGCCTGTCCTTGGAAAGCTATTAGCCAGGAATATTTTCTTCTTTGTTGATGTAGTTGTTGATGATGTAGTTATAGGATGATATTTTTTTATTGAGTTAAGTTTGGTTGTAAGTTGATGAACGAAATGTAATGGGAAACTTGATATATAAGGAAATGAGCTACAGGGTGTTATTATGTGTTGTGTACTGGGAATCCCTTGTTTATATCTTGGCCAGAGATTTTTTTTATCTCAGGTGGAGGCTGAAGTCATTTTCGAATGACCCTTTTTGTGCTAGTATTAAATGCTAAGTACTTCATGTTTTTTTTTCCTTTTTCTTTTCTTGTTTTGTTTATTACCTTGTCTATTATCCTACTTTTTGCTTGCCTGCATAACCCTTCTTTACTTGTTTCCCAGTTCATGATTAGTTCATTTGTCTTCACACTTATATTTTTTTATTTGTTCATACTTATCCAATATATACTTGAATATATATTTGTTATTTTCTCTTGCAAGTTCAAAGATATTTATGTTTTCATACTTATACTTGTTTCATTACTTTAGAATATAACGAACTTCTATTCTACTATGTTGTTAAATTCTTATCTATTTGTTACTTTATATTTTTATAGTCAATTATATATATATTTTTTCTATTATAAACTTTTCTTTAATACTTATTGACTTATATTTCTATATATATATTTGTTTCAGGTGTTACTTATACTTTGTCTAATTTCATGTTACAAAACTATCAATTTATTTTATATATTTACTTCTATTTAACATAAATTATCACGTACTTCATTTACTTGTTCAGTTTATACTTACATTACTATTATTGTCTTCATATCTTTATATACTTATGTTTATATCCATAAATTTATTCTATACCTATGTTTAAAATTTATATCTTATATTTTATATTCATATTCAATATTGATAGGATTGCTTAAATTTGAACATTATTATCAAGACTACATTTATATATATCATATCACACATTAAAAATATGGAACCTTTTACTTAATTGAATAAGATAAAATTTATTATAATATTATTAAGAGAGTGAATTTAAATTTACAAATCAAATTCCCTTTCAGAATACAAATCTAAATAAACAATAGCAAATATTTTCAAAGCCTTATCTTTTTAAGATGATAAGTTTACATTTTATTTAATTAGATTAAATATTTATTAAAATAATGTTGTAAAAAAAATATCAGGTCGTCACATTCGTCCCCCCTTTGAATCTTTTCATCCTCGAAAAGGAACGAAACCAAATTTATTAAAAATGCTTAAAATCAGATAAATTTTCCTTGATCATTTTTAAACTACTTTAAAAATCTATATAATATTTCTAAAATAGTTTTTATAAAAATACCTTATAACTCGATGTTTCGACAAGTCCATCCTTGTCCTCACAGAAATTCGGTCATACGTTGATCAGGCGTAGGACTGAAAATCTATAAGTACTCGGTAAACCCGTTTTCAACACCTAATGAAAATATTTGGAAAATAATTTTATTGAAAATATAGAAAACAGTTTCTGACAATAGAGGAAATATCTTGGTGAAAATGCTCTGGAAATCATCACACTCATCCATGGTCACAGTTACATCCTGGGTTACGTTGTCGTCGCAGCAAAAGTCCATACAACTGATTACACCATAGAACCCACAACAGATCGCAGTCACATCCAGGGTTACGTTGCCATCGCAGCAAAAGTCCATGTAACTGCAGGCTCTCTGCGGTCTCTCGATTACGCTGTCAAAATGAAACTTCTCCACTTCCACATAGGTCGTAGTCTACCGATGTAAAATCAAACGCAGACTGTTGACTCTCAGCGGCTCACACGACTTTCGCTATGTTACCATAGTGTCGCAGTCTACCGATATAAAATCAAACGTAGACTGTTGGCTCTCAGCGGCTCACACGACTTTCGCTATGGTCTGCAGTAGATCGCAGTGACATCGAGTTACTCTGTCGTCACAGCATAACCCAAATGCCTCTGTAGGCATCAGCCCCTCGACTTTCGCTACACAATAATCCCCAGGAACTAGTTTTGTCCGGACTCCTCACAAGATTAACTTTAGAACCTCTCCCTTAGAGGCTCAAGGCAGTACCACCCAGTGGCACTCCTAAGAAGTTCATTCCAAGGGAGCGCCTTTTTCCCCAGAGCCAAACTCAAAATACTTTCTACTATACACATATAGTATTTTCAAATCATACACCTAGTATGAATTACACACAAGGCTCTTTTACACAAATCGATTTCCAAAATCGATAAATTTCAAAATAGGCTTTCCAAATCTCAATATTGATTTTTATCCAAAATTCAAAAGCCTTTCAAATTCACAGGTTCCCAAAACCTTTTCCAAAATCTTCACAAGATCCTTTATATATACAAACATATATAATTTTTGAAACATCGGATCATTTCAACTTGTATAAAATTCCTTTTATACTTCAACACTTTCAAAAATCCTTTTTCATTTTTATTCACTTGAATTTCCATTCACATAATCACAATCGCTTCAATTTCATTGGATTATCACTCCAATTCTTATCTCAATTGGGTATTTAATTCAATGACAGTTTGAACTCTGACCAGTTTATATTTAGAAAATAGCTTGAAAATAAAAAAAACAGATAAGTAGTTGAAAAATAATTAATAATTTGCAAAATAACTGTAAAATAGTTAATTATCATAGAGTAGTTAAAAAATAGTCAAATAGTTTCAAAAATTGTACATAATTGCAAAATAGTTGTAGAATAATAATTAATTTATAAAATAGTTGAAAAATAGTTATTAGTTTATAAAACAGTTGAAAAATGGTTAAACAATTTCAAAAATAATTGTAAAACAAATATAAAATAATTTTTGCTTCAAGAAAGAAAGGTTATATATATTTAACAGCGGGAAACATAAGCTTAAATTAAAACAATTTATATTGAAAATGGTCCAGAGTCAAAACTGTTCACTTCTCCTTTAAATCAATTTAAATTTCCCACTTCCATTTAAATCGATTCAATTTACACTTGAATAATCATTTAACCCCAATGCAAATTAAACCAATCTTGAAAAATATTCAAATCCCATTTGATTTTAATTATACTCAACTTTAATTACCATCCCAAATTATTCCGATCAATTTAGGCTAAGATCAATTGAACCCATTCCAACTTCAAATCATTTAATTCAATTCAATTCAAATTTTCCCATTTGAATTTTTAAACTTATCCATCCTCAATCACAAATTCAATTAATTTAAATCAGATTCAATTTTGAACAAATTCAATTCAAATTCCAATTTCAAATCGTCTCAAATTATATAAATTCGAGTTTTAAAATTTAAATGTTGGCTTAATTCTTTAAATAAATTTATCTTTATTTTTAATCAACAACTAGATTCTTTAATTACGTTAATTCTGAGCTCAAATTTCAAAATTCCATTTTACGTTATCTTTTCTCAACTCATTACAAAAGCCAAATAAGAGTTCCAAATAATTTTTATCATAAAAAGTTCATTTATTACCAAATCTTATCTTCCAGTTTGAAATTAATTCTTAAACAATTTTAAATTTTTAAATTCAATTATTAATATTTCAGTTCAAAGCGATCTCATATCCTTAATTCAAATTAAATTTAATTTCCATTTTATTTCAATACTGGATATATTACCAAGCTTCATCTCTCATCCATTTAACAAATTCAATTCACTATTTAAAGGTTATTAATAACAATAGGATGACACCATCCAATCTATTTTAAATCATACATCCATTCCTAATTTCTAGATCTCAAACCCAATTTGAGACTACACAAATTTCCCATTTAAATCAATCGTTTAACTTTCCCTAGTTAAATTTCAATTTCATATCGAGATTTCCAATTCAGGTTGCCTTTTAAATTATTTAACCTTTCCCAAAGTTAAATTCAATTTACATAATCCAGTCAATTTATACCATTTGAATTCCCATTCAAATTTTAAACATTAAATTAATAACCTTCCCACTTGAGTTTTACAGCTTGCTTCACCTAGGGTTTCACATCACATTCCAAGGAAAATTCAAATCTCAACCTTAGAGTTTTATTTCCAGAACATCATATTTAGAAAATAATCCATTATTATCTTATTTTGGAATTTTCCTTAAATTCAGAATTTAAATTTCCAGTTTGAATCCATTTCAAACTTATCTTTATTCCATTTCTGTTTGGTTGTATTATATTACTTTTTTTATTAAATTCCAATAATTTAATAACCAATTACTTAACATTCATTAGTAAATAAAATTGCTTTATATATATATATTCTTATATAAATCCCTTTAAAATATTTTATATAAGCAAATAACAAGTACGCTCTCATATAAATATATTCAACTCATTCTAGAGTACTACTGACTTTATTAAATGAGTAATTCCAACCAGAGCCAAGGTTCTCGCTTAACCTTTCAGCTCTGATACCAACTGTAACGACCCAGAATTTTCGATCCCGAAAATTCCAGATAGTTATGAAAAGAAGAAAGAGATAGAAGAGAAGAAACAAAAACACAACACAGATCCTCGGATTCGCAGCGGATAAAATATAATATCAAATAATAACAGTTTACAAGAGAATATCACATCAGTAAATTTTCAATTTAATACATCAGAGTTACCCATACACATACACAGGACATATACAAATCACATGGCTAGAAATAAAGTCACAGCGGAAACACTCCATACGACCTGTCCTCCAGCTCGCCTCCTAACCTCCAGAACGTCCTTACCTGAAAATCTGTAATACTCGGTCTGACCCGAGCATTACATCAAAGTAACACCCGGGTCAGGCTGGAAACCAGCGTGAGTAACCCATCTAACAAGGAATACTATTACATAAATCTTACTTAAACTCGGGGTAACTCGTACCTTATTACAAGTAAACAACTTGTATCATCAACACTTATTTCCACAAATCCATATTTAAGTACCCAACTTAGTTTAAATGGTCCATATTATTCCATTCCAGCCTATTGATTTCACATATCAAGTCTATAAAGAATTATTGTAGATTTCAAATCGAAGTGGTTTCGGTTATCAACTAATACCCGACTCCGGTCTCTTCGAATCCAAAGTCATCTAAATCCAAATTATTTATGTGACGAAATTCAATTTTAAACACAAGATGCCACTTTTGCACAGCAATTTATCATCGATGGATAACCACACTTTTCAACCGAAACATATCATATCACAAAATATCACTTATCAGAGATATTCACCAATTTAAGGCATTCAATATATCCCGATCATCCATAAGTAAGTTTTATTAGTCACACTATTTAAATAAATTAAATTAATTAAAGTAATTACTTTAATCACCTTTAAATCCTGTTTACTTAACCTTAATTGATTACAAATAAATTAATTAATTAATCGCCCTTAATTATCATCTTAATTACATTAAGTAATTAGCCTTATATTAATTACATAAATTAATTAGCCTTCATCCATTCACATTAATTAACCTTTAATTATTCACATAGTTACTTAACAATACCTTATTACCTTGATCCTTGATTTATTACTCTAGTTAATTATTCTATAATCACTTACAGTGATTAATTATACTTTATTTAATCACATTAATTAACTAACCCTTTAATTAATTTTCTTAGTTAATCAATCCTTTAATTAATTACACTGAGTAATTAATCCTCAATTATTTCCATTAAATAATTATTCTTAATTACTTTCATTAAATGATTAACCAAACTTAATTATTTTTAAAACAAAACAAATATTTTTTTTATATATTTATGTTTAATAGTTACACTTTGAAACTTGTTTAAGATCTTGTTTAATAAATCTTATTTTGGAAAATCTAGTTTACAAACTTTTGAAAACTTATATATTTAAATTAACTTTGAAACTTGGTTTAAATAGACTGCTGGGAACTGTTCAATCATGAGGGCAAGAAAACCCGAGCTCATAGCCAAACATACCCGAGCCACACTCCAAAGTTCTCGAGCAAAACTTCAGCTCACCCTCCTTCTTCTTCTTTACATTTTCCTTTTTTTTTAGTTTTGAGAAAACTGTTATACAATTTTAAACACTCGCGTGCTACTTCGTGCCAGAGCTTCACCTTCCCATGACGCAACTCGAGTCAACACTCTTCTAATATCATCAGCCAAACCAGACACCACGTGCACATGCACCGATGCCCACGCATCTCCGACCATCTCTCCGACCATCAACACATCGCCGACCACCTCGCCGACTCACCCGATCACCCAGAACCATCCACCTCACCAGGATTTAAAATCAAGCAATTTGATCTCCACCCGAACAACCCAGTTCATCAAAATCCTACTCGACCCGCCACCTAAGGTCACCAGGACCTCGCAACCCCGACCATAGCTCCGCCACGACATCACGCTCCTAACCCCCTTGGTCTGATCGCCTCTAGTCCACCGATGATGTCGTATGAGATCGAGGATCATCGTCGACCTAATTCATTCGAAAAACCGTACTTCGCCTCCACCCGGCCACTCCGGCCATCAGAAAATTCTTCCACCATTTTTCCCAAGTGACCCATCCTTCCAGTCACCTCCAGCATCAATCTCGACCCATCCCCCTTCGCCGATCGTCGACAATTGACGAAAAAGCCAAAACCATTCATCCTGACAATTACCATCATTCCCAAACGTAAAAATCATGATTTTAACTTCAAAAATCATTTTTCTTCAATACAAATCAGTATATACAATTAAATCATGAAATCTAGCTACTTGATTTTTTGGTGTTACATGATTTTCTCTGTGTTTTCTTGATCCTTGTACTGTTACTTGTTGTTATTGTTTGTAGATATCTTTAAAAATTGAATCAAGTAAATACAAACAAATTTTATTTAAAAATCATAACATAAAACTGATTGTATAAAGAAATATGAATTTTTTTTTCTTTCTTTAGTGTTCTTGAGCCTGTTAAACAAATACTGTTCTTATGGCTCACAGAGATATTCAGGTCTCCTTTATCTCAACTATAATTTTTAAAGATAAATCCATACAAAGAAACACATTTTGTTTAAACTTAAACTCTTGACTAAGAACAGATCAAGTGGAAAGGATATTTTACCAAAATTTTAATTTTAAAAACATGAACAAACAAGGCAGAGATGTAGCAGTAATCATATAAGTATATATATACAGAAGATTTATTTCAATTCATCCATTCAAAGCATATTTATTTCTAGTAAATCTACACGTTACAAATAGTTAATACCCATGCTTTAAACTGGAAGGTCACTCACCTGAAAACTTCGAACAGAGCAGCCTGTCCTTGGAAAGCTATTAGCCAGGAATATTTTCTTCTTTGTTGATGTAGTTGTTGATGATGTAGTTATAGGATGATATTTTTTTTATTGAGTTAAGTTTGGTTGTAAGTTGATGAACGAAATGTAATGGGAAACTTGATATATAAGGAAATGAGCTACAGGGTGTTATTATGTGTTGTGTACTGGGAATCCCTTGTTTATATCTTGGCCAGAGATTTTTTTTATCTCAGGTGGAGGCTGAAGTCATTTTCGAATGACCCTTTTTGTGCTAGTATTAAATGCTAAGTACTTCATGTTTTTTTTTTCATTTTTCTTTTCTTGTTTTGTTTATTACCTTGTCTATTATCCTACTTTTTACTTGCCTGCATAACCGTTCTCTACTTGTTTCCCAGTTCATGCTTAGTTCATCTGTCTTCACACTTATATATTTTTATTTGTTCATACTTATCCAATATGTACTTGAATATATATTTGTTATTTTCTCTTGCAAGTTCAAAGATATTTATGTTTTCATACTTATACTTGTTTCATTACTTTAGAATATAACGAACTTCTATTCTACTATGTTGTTAAATTCTTATCTATTTGTTACTTTATATTTTTATAGTCAATTATATTATTTTTTTCTATTATAAACTTTTCTCTAATACTTATTGACTTATATTTCTATATATATATTTGTTTCAGGTGTTACTTATACTTTGTCTAATTTCATGTTACAAAACTAACAATTTATTTTATATATTTACTTCTATTTAACATAAATTATCACGTACTTCATTTACTTGTTCAATTTATACTTACATTACTATTATTGTCTTCATATCTTTATATACTTATGTTTATATCCATAAATTTATTCTATACCTATGTTTAAAATTTATATCTTATATTTTATATTCATATTCAATATTGATAGGATTGCTTAAATTTGAACATTATTATCAAGACTACATTTATATATATCATATCACACATTAAAAATATGGAACCTTTTACTTAATTGAATAAGATAAAATTTATTATAATATTTAAGAGAGTGAATTTAAATTTACAAATCAAATTCCCTTTCAGAATACAAATCTAAATAAACAATAGCAAATATTTTCAAAGCCTTATCTTTTTAAGATGATAAGTTTACATTTTATTTAATTAGATTAAATATTTATTAAAATAATGTTGTAAAAAAAATACCGGGTCGTCACACACTATGAATGCGAAAGACTTTTATGTTTGATCTTAGGGTTTAGAGAAACATAAAAACTAGTGGGAGCCTTATTAGAAAAATAATATGGTAAAATTTAACCTTTCCAATATTGTAAGAACATCTGCTATGTACAAAGTAAAAATAATCTATATCAATAAATTTGTGCAACTAATAAATTGATAAAGTATTTATCAAATAAGATGTATAAATGAATTGAATTAAAGATAGACAAATTGAATGGTAAAATATAATTACTTAAAATTTTTTTTTGCATGTTGTTGTTTCGAGACCTATGTAAGCGCCTAATTGTACAACTACTAAACACATTTGTAACTTGGTCACTTACATGTTTATTTTCCTAAGACTTTTATTGTTCATTAATTATGAGTTTCAAACTCTAAAAACAATACAAGGATATGGATATTTGATCCATATACAATAACATGTAAATGTTAAACGGTGAATGGTCACGGTTCATAATGTACTAAACCTCAATGTAATTAGTTAATTTGAAATAACATTACAAGAAAAGTGGTTAATAATTGCTTTTCTAATAGCGTTGATATCAACCATGTAATTGGTGAAATTATTCCTTACATTTTCATTTTAAAATGCACTATCAAACTTCTAGAGATAACAACCTTGAGAGCTCTTAACTTTTGGCTGCCGTGACACACCCCTCGAGAACCACAGTAATAAAAGGTATTACCGAGTAGTAACTATCTGTTAGTATGGAGAATAAGGCTGGTTAAGAGTGACCATCCATGAATTTTGCTTTAAGCAAACATTTATACATTGATTTGGGTGCTGTATATATTTTTTTCTTCTCAAGTGGAATCAACATATGCGATCCGGGCTTAAAACCAAACTATGGTGCTATAATAATAATACAGAATAATATATGGTAAATACAAATCATAGAATCACAGATCGCAATATATACACAACGAAATACAAATAGATACAAGCTGATCAAATTGAATAGGTACATAAAGTCGACTACAAAATTATGGTCACTACGAACTATGGAATATAAAGTACTACATCCCATAGATACAAATATGAATATTTAAATGAGTCTATACTCGATATAAGATACAACACTACATGAACATATACACATATAAAACATGAAGGTCAGATGAATGATAACTAGATAACTAGAGTGAAAACTTCTCTAGAACTATCAAACTGGAGCACCTAAAATATCTCGATCTGACCCAAGTATTAAATAATAATAATTGGGTTAGTCTGGACTATAATGAATGTGTTAAACAAGATAAATAATGGATGAATGGAACTAGATCTCAAATATAAATACAAAGTCAAGTATTTACAAACATCAGAAATGCTTCAATAAATTCCAAGAATGAAATCACCAAATATCAAAACACATGATAGCTTCTAAAAGAAAAATCGTCGAAACTATTTGGTGATAACACAAATAACATGCAATGTAGAAATCATCAATAGAAATCCAGAAAATCACATAAAAGGGGAAAAGACATCAAAACTCCAAGATTGGTGAGTAAATTCACCTACACACATGTAACTTCAAGATGGACATATGTGTCTATGAAAGTCCAAGATGGGTAAGATTCCAATAGTAACTTCAAGATAGGCAAGAGCCTATAGAACTTCATGATATGTACTAGACCTATAAACTCCAAGATAGGAACAAGTCCTATAAAACTTCATGATAGGTAGAAGACCTATAAAAACTCCAAGGTAGGTGCAAGACCTATAGAACTCCAAGGGCAAGTCAAGTGTTGTGTACTCCCAAATAGCAACAGAATAAGTAACAACTGTGTCCCATACCACACGGGTTTACCTAAATGTTTAATATAAGCTAGTAAACTCTACTCATACATATAAATGGCTCAATCGAACAAGTCCGGGAATTATTAGGTAAAAAAACACGAGCGTTACATATCACTTGTTTTATTAAACTGTTTGAGTCACTATCTTATTCAATTGATAACATGCAATTTCATATAAATATTTTACTTTAAAAACGTTCTTGTAAAGTATATTTTTATAAGCTAGGATATATATATGTATGTATGTATGTATGTGTCTGTGTTGGAAAGCCCTTGCTAAAATTCATATACATAAGTACAATTTAAACCATTATTCTAAATCAACTTTAAAACTATTATTATTATAAATAAATATATTTCATATATTTAAATATTCCAAATATCTTTTATAGAAAATATATCATATTTAAAATAATTTAAGAAAACAGTTTGGATTAAAAATCATTCTTTTGAAAATTCCAATTGAAGTAGCGCAATAAAAATTGTGTGCAATCTCATGTATCCATAGAGCATTCCTATGGAATAAAAAATCCAAGATGAATGCACAAATTAATAATCAAAATTTCAAATTTTTTATTGAAATTGATATGAATTGGAGCATCAAAATAAATCAAACATCGAAAAGGAGCCGAATGGATGAACGAATGGGCGAATAAATGCAAATGGGAGGCCACATGGCATAACCTGAGTATCATCCCAAGTCACGACCGGTGCATCGGTCTAGTCAGACTGATGGACAGGTGGTAGCGCCTAGGCTGAATCCAAGCAATGTCGGGGGCTCTCTGTCCATCTGTTGTCGCTTGTTTCTTCGTCGATGACCTCCTTGACTTCTAGAACAATGATTTGGCACTCATGCAAGCATAAAAACATCAAATATTAAATGCAATTCATGATTATATAAAGAGGGTTTTCAACAAACTGAAAGTGGTATAACAATTGATAAGGAAAACACAAGAGATTGAGAGCAATTCAATCACAAATTCAACCAATTACACCAAACAACGACATGCATTCATTAATAGCCAGAAGTGTGAGGTAAACTCACCAATTTGAGCTTGAATTGATGCTATAAACCCTGATTTTCCTAGACTAATAACTTTCAGCTTCTACCTAGGTTAATTATTAGAAATTGCAAATAGGAAGGTGATCAATACAAGAAGAAATCCAAAACAAAAGGCTCAATAGACACAATATGGGCTGGAGGAGATTACCTTACTTCTATTTCTTAAATTATTATCCAATTACCATCTGATTTGATTTAGATCTGGGTTAGATTTCAATTATAGGGTTTAGGAGATGAAGAAGATGTATTATTTTAGATTTTAGAACTTGGCTGAAAATGAGAAGGTGATAGGAAAATAAATGTATTTGTTTATTTTCTCTCTTCCAAAACTTACAACATAGGTCAAGTGGATTCCTATGGACCCAATAAGGCTATATTATTAATTTCCTTTGTTTTTCTCTTTATAAAACACCAATTAATACTAAAGCTATGTTTATGGAAGCATAGGGTAATTTTCCTCAAATTTTACCAAAGCTCCAATATATCAAAAATTCCCATTTCTATTAATACTGAAATATTTTGTAAAATTAAATATAACTTTTGAAATTAAAAGCTATTCTAATTATTTTTATTAAAATGAACTATTTATTTTAAAAATATCATTTTAAACAATAAATCTAAATATTAATATTCAATTAAATTTACAATATTTTTTGAAATAATTTGATATGGAAAATATTTATAATAAATGCTCCATTTAAGATAAATAAATGAATAAAACTTGGAAATTTTCATATTTTAAATTAAAAAATTATCTCCATATATTTTATTTACTCTTATTTTCCCCAAGATTATTCTTATATTATCAAATATAAGAAATTAAATTACATTGTTTTTAATATTAAATAAATTTTCCCAAATTTATTTATTTCCGTCTGAAAAGCTATTTTAATTTGAAAATTATAACGAATAAAATTTCTCAAATTTATCTTAAAATTAATTAAGATAATAAAAAATCATATTTTAGATTTAATTCCAAGTAATCTCGACTAGGGTTGTTACAGCCACACATTTCCACCTTTCCAATCTATAAAAAAACTTCCTCTTCAAGATCCTACCCAAGATCTCAACTTTTTATAATGTGCTCCATTGATTGACGATTGCCTCCGCTGGTGCCTCCGTCTCCTAATCAGCCTCGACCTCCACCTCAACCTTCGTCTCCACTACTTCCACCATCTTCACATCAGTCTCCACCTCTATTTCTGCATCCAGCTTTATTTCCGCATCCGCCTTTATTTTTGCCTCCACTGCCTTAGATCATAGATTATGCATCATGTATCTTGTTTCATGTTATACCCTTCTCTTGGATCGTATGAGACCACATCTCTACCCTTAATTTATTCTCGAGCCGCTATATCAACTATTTCATATGATCAAGGTAAAACATTTTGAGACTGTTTTATTCTTTTTTTCTTAATAATTATTACTGCTACTTAATTAACACCATGTTTGATGCCAAATAATCCTTGAGTATGCTGTAAAACAAATTTCTCACGGTACTTGACACAAAAGTGGACTGCTTAGTAAATAGTTCTTGAGTATGTAATTTTTACGAATTTTGTTACTGTTGGTATATATATTTACAGTTTCTTCTAGTTGTTTCATACTCTTTTTTATCTTAACCATGATAAATAATATATTGATTTTTACCAACGGAGGAAGGATATGTATCTTTAGTTTCACACTTAATGTTGCTGCATGTAAGCATAGTGCCATTGGAACTCATGGCCTCATATTAAATTTGACTAAAGTTCATTCTAACCTCACTGTTAATTATAGAGTTAGGAGTATGCCCTGTGGGCAATTATTTAATTTATTACATATATCTAACTCGATAACTAATCTTGTTTGAAATAAAAGGTGTTTCTTTCTATTATATAATTGATATAATGTGTTATATCAATTAATTAATTCGGTTGAAAGTATATTTAATATAAAATCCATAAATGTATGTTTGTGATAGTAGTTACAAAGTGTTGTAACCATGAATAATTTATCATAATGAAATCAAGCATACCGCTATAAATATTCCTAGTCAAAATGTATTAAAACTGGATATCGGTACTTCCATTGAGACTATAGTACGTAATGCTCTCCAAATGTTGGGTAGTGTATTACTCATGGCTGTTAGGGGCACCAAGTGGTTACATACTTATAATTATTGGATAACTATAAAATGACTCACTCGATAGTTTTATGTTGGTTAATATAACTAATTAGTTTAACAAAAAATATCGATGTGACAAAAGTTACACAGTTCTCTTGACTTAATAGTATTATTGATCTTAAATATGGAAGCTTCGCTTTGATTATAGTTAAATTTTGGCACGACGTCCATCAAATGACTATAGTTAGGTTGAGTGGAAGCATGGAAAGTGACAATATTCTAAAGAAGATTTGTTTCCTCTATTATATGAAGTTAGTATCACGGACAATGAAGTTAACTCAATGTCAAAGTCTCTAGCCAGAGTAGAATGGTTAATAATAATTGTTATTATTAAACCAAGGACCTTTTGTGTGAACTATAGAGTTGAGTATGTATGATATTGGAATTTTGACCATTACCAAATTCCATAAGTCTAAAGTGAGATAGTTTTTACGAAGAGAATTAGTGTAAATAATTGTCACTACCGGATAACACTTAATAAAGTAAAATTGGATTTTACCAAAACCAAATAAGCAATAAATTTGGTCATAAAGTCACACCACCTGCTAAGTGATGTGTGAGCGTTAATATTCTAATTGTTCAATGTTAATCGCTGACCGAATTTACACCTAAGAGCCACACAACTGAAACGTTGAATACCCCTTTTACCACTCGATTTAATTGGTTTGTAATTGTTATATATTAATTAAATTAATTATAAATTTTTATATGATGTATATTGAACATTATATTAAATAATGTAAATATAATAGTTGTATAACACTACACCAAATAAGCAAATTAGAAACGTATGATATTTTCTACTTAAACACTTTTTTGTCTAGATATGAAACAGTTATCGAATGTTTCTTTGCCTACCTAAGTGTTTCTATTATTTTTTTACCATTTTTAAATATTTTATTTTATGTGGAAAAGGTATATCCTTGTCACAGCACATATAATTTCCCAGGAAACACAAAACTATATTACCTTTCCCATAACCCAAATCATTGACCACATTCCTTCTTTCTCGCAAACCTTTTACCTCCTCGATTTTTTTCAATGTCGATTATTGAACTTCCCTAAATCAAATCAGTTATCTCATACGTATTTGTCATCTAGCTGAGCTTTCATCTAGCTATTTATCAAGCTTCCATCTGGCCGATTGTCAATTGTTGAGCTTCCATCTACGGATCTCTATTAATTAATGTCGATTGTCGATCTTCCGTCTAGTCGAGCTTCCCTCCTCTGACCACATATTGGATCTATAATAGGTTAGTATATTATATTGATAAGTTGAATGTTGAACTTACTGGTTATTTCATTTGTTGGGGCTTGTCTACTTTTGGCCTTAATTCGGTTGTCATTTGTATTTAGATGTTCATTACTTTGAATTAAATCCAATACACTTTGTTGAAACCTTTAATGTGATATTTAATATTCAGTTGTTAAACATATTTGTTATTCTTTACATCATATCCAATTATATTCCATGTTTTTAATATTTAGTTGATAAACAATAACAAAATGACGATTCATACAGTACCTGTATATTCATCCCATCTACACAAACAAATAAAAGATAACTCTTTTATTAAGGAGGAGGTACTTTACTAACATAAGAAAAAAAGAAAGCTTGGATACAAATAGTAGTGATACCCAAAATAAGAACAAAAATTAACTACTACAAAACAAAATAAACATCTCATATGAGTATGCAATACTACATTCGACCCACTATCTAAATAATTAAAACAAGAGGAAACATTAATTAATTTGACCGTTTTGTTTAAGGAGAAACCCTGTAAGAACCTTTTGCATTAATGGCGGCTTTTTTACCTCAAATCAAAAGCAAATCGAGCATCACCAATCGCCTCTGGCTTCAGACTAGATCTATGGGAACTCTGCCTGATCTGTTACTTATTTCCCCTTCCAAAGTAGTAAATGAAGCTTCATGTTAATACACAAAATGGATCAACACCCAAATATTAAATTGTAGGAAACCTGTGAGACCTATATCTAGCAGATAGTAATGAAAATAAAAGAAAACTAACAGAAATAAGAAAAAGAGACATAAGATTTTATAGTGGTTGGTTAATCTATGGCCTACATTCACTTTATAGCTTTATTTCTTATAGATTTGATGTTGTTTTCTTGAGATTATAGATGGTTCGAGGGAGAATAAATCATAAGTACAGGGATTAGATAGATTCTAAGTCATAAAATTGCCTAGAGTAGCTGCCTTGGCGACTATTGTGTAGAAGAAGGAGATGAAGAAGAGACAGAGCTTCTACATAGTGCTGGCAAAAACTGATCTTCTTTTGATTTCTCTATGATTTGTGTTTATAAGGGAAGCATGTTTGATAGACCAAAAGAGCACTTGGAGTGAGGTCCAGATATCAGCCTGAAGTAGTGTGAGAAATTTGGGGAACCCGCGAGTTAGGAGTATAACTCGGTATCGAGTTATTTTTATAACTCAGTACGAAGTTATCCCCTTAAGGGGAAACCCGTAGGTTTCTTTTGGATCATGTTCCTTGCTTCATTATGGGGTGCCTCATGTGTTTCGTGGATCGATGACTTATTTTGATGACCCTTCCTTCATTACTTGGTTTGTTGTGCAGTTTAATTACTTGGTTTGTTGTGCAGTTTACAAGAGCCAACTCTTCAATTCTTGATATAGGTCATTCAGAACTTCATGAAATCACTTGGGTATGTATATAAGAGCTAGAGAATAACTCGTATGAAGTTTGAGAGTCTGGTTATGTTGTATGGTACCGACTCATCCACTTAGCATATGTTTGGTTCAAATTTTCTTGAGCTATTTCCTTTGTTTATTTAAGCATGCCTATCAATTTTCAAGTTTTTACGTCTTCTTGCTTGGGGTCGTCCAACGGTTGGAGTGCTTGGAGTTTGAGTTGAGAGTTCTATGTGTTAGGCCCAAGTTATACTTGCTTGGAGTCTGACTTGAGAGTTCTATGTGTTTGATCCGAGTTTTCTTAGTAACGATTGCTTGGAGTCCGACTTGAAAATTTAATGAGTCGGACCCCAAAAAAGAGGTCATCTTTGAGTTATCCCTATTACTCGGTACCGAGTTATATATTTGGTAAAGATTGCTTCGATTTTGACCCGAGTATTTTGTGAGTTAGCCCGAGTTATGTTCATCGACAATTGCTTGGAGTCCGACTCAGATTTTATGAGTCAGACACGAGAAAAACGGGCCGACACTGAGTTATCCCTATAACTTAGTACCAAGTTATGTTACTTGGAGTATGACCCGAGACTTTTATGACTCGTACCCGAGTAAAATCAGAACTCAGGTTTTCCTTCATTTTCCTTAGGTTCAGCTTAGGTACGACTTCGGTCCGACACCAAGCACCAAGATAAAAATCACAATTCACCATTATTTACGCTCACTCTTTGATATTTCCTTCTTCTTGCCCTTTTATAATGTTTCCAAAGTCCTTGAATCATTTTGTCTTTGGTTTGATGTTCTAACTTTAAGTTGAAATCGAATTGGTCAAAAACCCAATTAACATTTACCCTCCAAAGTATGCTTTCGTTGAAAATGAAGTGTGCTTTAGATCAAGATAAGTTCTGGACTGCTATCTTACAAATTCCAGTTGATCGTTTGGATGTCATCTTGAGACGTTACTTTTACTTGGTAAATTATCCATTAACCGTTCATTTGAGCTACATTTGTAGTTTCATTCCTTCGCTTTGGTGACGTAATCTGCACGCCAGAGATTATGTTGTGCCTTAGGTTGGTATAGAAACCCTTCGCAATCAATTCAGGATTATGGCAATTTCAAAGGGAGATGGTTGAGTTTTGGATTAAACTTGGCCAGTGGTGAAGTCAAAATTTTCGTCGGTCAAATGCACGCTGGTCCAAAATCAATTCATGTTCTCTGGCTTTAACTATATCTTTTCAAGAATTTGGTTAAGTCTCTATCGCCGTTTGACTTCCAACGCGATGATTTACCTCAAAATCAAATGCCATGGATGATTCCATTGTATTGCTTTTCCCATTTCTGTACTTCTAGTGATCTTGAAATGAAAAGCTTTCCGCTTTGCTCCGTGCAGCGGCTCTATTATCGATTTCTCATCGATAATGGATAAGTTCTGACATATAGTATCACTTATTGAGATAACTCGTTTGTATAGCATGAGAGAGCTATCTACATAGGATGGTCCGTTCATGGTGTCCGGGACATATTTCTTACTTTGCATAGATAACACACTGCACTTTCCCCGGCCAATGCTTAGAATCCAACTGAGCAACATACGTCGACTTCACTTGGATTTTGGGCGTTGTCATACAGGAATATTATTCAAAGTAAAATATACCCGATAATGTTCAACGCCAAATTTCATTGTTTAGAATGACTTTCTGGTCATCTGTCTTTAGTCAGGTGAAGGAACTTTCGCTCCTCCAAAAGCTGGATCCTTCACAACGTAGGCCTTGCCTTTATTCCTGTCATACCTGGACGATCGGTTACGGTTGAGTTGCAAGGCATAGTTGCTCTTGTAGATCTGTTGTTAAATCCACCTCCTCCTTTAAATGAGTACACGGACTTAAGAGCCTTGGATGAAGAGAGAGAAGTAAGTAGGGACTCCACGAAGCTTGTTGTCCTATCGGTCTTCTTTTTAGTTGTGCTTACACAGGAGCGACACCTTTTGTCTCCAACTTTGTGCAGGAAGATAGAATCTCGACAATTTCTATGGTTATGTTTCTTTTTTAAGCCCTACATACATTTGCCAAAGTGCTTTACTTGGCGATAAAAGGACTTCATTTAAACAAACTCTATATCCATTTCTACATGTGCTTGGTCATGTTCCTTTCGACCAGCTACTAATTGTGGATAACCCCATTTTCATGCTACTCCTAACTGTCTCAGAGAGCAGCTGGGATGTTCATGTCCTCGCCATCAGGTGCACATTGATAATGTTGATTCCCCTTTCTTCACGGTTCCCAGAATCCAGTCCGCGCACTAGACTCTATCTCTTGGGACTGGTGGTTTAATTGCACGATTCTAAGCATTGCCTTTTCTCGCTACTGTATCTCCTTGTTCCTTGTTCCAGTGCAACATATTTACTTACCGAACCTCTGTGCATGTAAATAATACTCCTGCGGTCATTTTGGCATATTTTATTACTTAGTTCCATTCAAAACTATAATGTAGCTTGGTTTAGCCAATTCAATGGCTATCTCTATTTAGGCTCGGTCAAGTTCATTTCAACCAAGTATAGGTATATATGCCCCAGTCCATAAAGCTTATCAGTTTGAATACTATGTCCATACATTTCTGGGAGATTAGGTTTTCTGAGCAATATGTTTGACTACTCCCAACCTGATTTGCACGGTATTCCTATCTCTAGGAAATAGTGACTTTTTTATTTGATTCCAAGCTTTGAGTTTTGAATGCTATCAGTTCTTTGACTGTGCTTGAATTCTTCTGAGTTAACATCATCAGCCAATGCCATTCAGGATGTATATATCGAAAGGATGCATCACTGTCATCTATTGTAGTAGTAAATTCTTGAAAACCCAGTATTAAGATCCTGATCATGAATCAGTTTCTACCTTTGGAAACTTGCGCATGAATGACTCAGCTCTGTGGATTTTTTTCGTTGATGTTGTGAATCTTTGGGCAACTCCGAATTCCCGAACGTTAAGATCTTCATTTCCCTAAGTGGTAATTTGCCGTCAGAATGCTCTATTTTGCAAAACAGAATTATTATCTAACCAACTTCATGGTTATTCGTGTTTGGACTTGACGATGTTCCCTTCTAGCAAGTATTTGTGCGCCTATCCTTGTTCACGGGACTAGCATATCGAATGCCTGTTACGAGCATCTATGGAGATTGAAAGGTGTGGGGCAAATGATTCAATTGCCCTCGGTCTAGCACTCAATCCTGCTTTTGGATTGAGGATGTCTGGCGATTTAATTTCCAGTTTTCCATGATTTTCCCGCTTGTCCTTAGCTGTGCGTGCCTTGTTTTACTGTTAACGTCGTCATGGAAGTGATGTTTATCTGTTAGTTCCTATCTCCTAAAACTGATGACTTAGCTGCTTGGTTCCAAGCAACCTTTTCTCAAGGCCGCCTATCTCTGGGCTGCATCAAAATTCTTTGTAGTTTGAATACTGGAAATTTGGTTTTATACCAGCTTCTATCTCAGTAAACTAGTACGTGAGTTATTCAATCCTAGAGATTTCCCTTCGACGCTTCCTTATCCCCGACCAGTGGCTGATTCCTGTAATGAAGAGCCAAACCATTTCATTGTTCGATGAATGATTATGTTTCCCATTATCGCTTATCTTTGGGCAACAATAGTTTTCTAAATACAACGGTAGAAACTCAGTTGAGTACCAAATTCTATCCCCAAAAGGTAGTGCATTGATGGTTTACTGTTGTGAGTGTTTCTCGTCGATCCTGTAGTTGAATATTTCCTAGCGTTGCCGGAGCAACGCCTGTACTTTCAAAGTAGAAAGTTTCCCAGAATTGTCAAGCAACATCGGCACATAGAAAATAGAAAGTTTTCTGGCGTTGCGGTGCAAAACCGGTACTTAGGAAATAGGAGAGTTTCTCGGCATTGTCGGGGCAACACCGATACTTATGAGGTTGGGATCGATTTTCCCATTGATCTGGCGGTTTTGAGCCTTCCCGATGTTGTCGGAGCTACGTTGGTTTTCAAAAGGCAGGGATCGATTTTCCCATCGATCAGGTGGGTTGAGTTATGATTTTCCCATCAACTTGGCGGTGTTGTATTTCAGTTGGCTACTAGTTTCAATTTTCAAAAACTAGCACTTTAATGATTCGACCGTTAGATCTTTCCTTAATGTTGCCAGTCTCCGGGCAGTGTTAATGTCCGGTAAGTTGGGATTGAATCATTCATCCGATCCTGTAGTCTTGGGTATATTCCTTTTAACCTAATGTGCCTACTTTCTTGACATTGCCTAACTTCGAGCTGCACCACATTCTGGAAGAATGAGGGTCTTAGGCATTTCCATTACTTAGCTTTGTTTATAACCATCAAGCGCTCCCTTTGGTGATGCAGGGCCATCATTTAACCAATTCTATGGTTATTCTTATTCGCATAGGGTCGAATTTCTTCCGACCAGTTTTTTTTTGCAATCTGGCTTCCACTTGTGAACTTGTTATTCCTAAGTGCCAAACTCCAGGCACTTCTAGAAAATTTAGACACCGTGGAGCGGGTCATTACATTTCCCCAAGTATAGACGTGCTCTTCCCATCCTGATCATGGATCGGTAGATGTTGGTAGTGCTATCATGAATCTATGACAATTTGATAGAGTTAGGAGTATGCCCTAGGGGCAATTATGTAATTTGCTACATATATCTAACTCGCTGAACAAACTTGTTCACAATAAAGGTGTTTCTTTCTATTATACACTTGATATAATGTGGTTATATTAATTAATTAATTTAATTAAAATTATATTTAATAGAAAATCCATAAATGGTATATTTTTTGACTGTAGTTACAAAGTGTTGTAACCGTGGGTAATTTATCATAATAAAACATATATACTAATTTAAATGTTCCTGGTCAAGATGCATCGAGACTAGATATCGATGTATCCGTTGAAACTAGATTATGTAGCACTATCCAAATGTTGGGCAGTGTATAACTCATGACTACTGGGGGCATCTAAGGGTTACATATTGATAGTTATTGGATAACTATGGAGAGACTCACTCGATAGTCTTCTGTTGGTTAATATAACTAAGGTCAAACAGAAAATATCAATATGACTGATTTACATAGTACTCTCGACTTAAGAATATAGTAAATCTTCAATATGAAAGCTCCGCTTTGATTATAATCAAATCATGGCATGGCGTTCCATCTAGTGACTATAGTTGGGTCAAGTGGAAGTATTGGAATTGAAGCATTATTCAAAGAGGATTCATCTCCTCAATTATATAGGATTGATATCATGGTTAACTCAAGTCAACTCAAAGTCCCTAGCTAGAGAATTTTGGTTAATAATAATTGTTATTATTGAACAAAGGACTTTGTGTTTGGACTATAAAGTTGAATGTGGACGATATTGGAATATTGACCATTACCAAATTCCATAAGTCCTAATATGATATAGTTTTGGCAAAGAGAATTGGTGTAAAGAATTATCACTATCAGGTACAACTTATAATAAGTAAAATTTAATTTTACTGAAAAAACCTGTAACCGATGAATTTAGCCAAACTGTTATACCGCCTGCTAAGTGACGTGTGAACATTAATATTTGAATTGTTCAATATTATTCACTAACTGAATTCACACCTCTGAGTCGCACAATCGCATTTGTGATTTCACCGAAAACCACACAATTTAATTAGTTTGTAAAATATTACAAACTGATTAAATTAATTAATATTTATGAAATATTAATTGTTGTTAATTTGTTTGATGATTTGAATGTTGTTTCTAATTATCTTAATGCATATGTAAAAGATATATTTGCATATATCAATATGCGATATCAGTATAAGTTTAAATATGTTTTGAACAATAAAATAATTACAAAAACATTGTTATCTTTTATTTGGAAAAGTTGCATATTTGGATTGTGCTTGGATCAGCCATAATTCATTTGTCTTCACTTTTGGGGACTGTTACCCGACATTTTAGCCCGACTATATTGAACTGATTGTATGAGTTAGATCCGACTGTCGTCAAGGCCGATGATTCCAGAATGATGATTGTGGGGCCCAGAAGTCAAGTATAGATGGTTATATAAAGTCAGAATTGAATGGATTTGATGGATGTACAATGTAGGATGCTCAAAGCATGGAGTATGGCACAACGAATGGAAGGCTTTGGTGTAGCTGGGCATATTGGAAGGGATCAGGATATTCAATAAAAAGGGATCAGCATTTTCAATAAAAAGAGATCGGCATGTTACATTGAAGAGGGATTGGCGCGCATCCAAGTTCTAGTGCATTCATACATTCAACAATCAATATCTCAAGATTTACAAGTCCAATGCATATGAAATTTAGAGGGAAGGTATAGGACCTTGGGGGACCTACCCTAGGGATCGCATGTTATAAGAACGAACTTCGAGGGGTCGGCATACATCCTTGTAGAGGGTTCGGCTGTCAGTAGTGCACAAGTGATATCAAGTCAACGATTAAATTATAACTCGAGCTCTAGTGGTCCAAATGACATGAGAATTGAAGGGTAAACATATTTTAGCATGTAGAAGCCACCGTAGGGATCGCTGTCCAAAAATCGACCAATGAAGAGATCGGTACCGATCACTCCTCATTAGGAATTGGGCCTAGCGATCCCTCTGGTGGCCCCATGTGGACTAGAAGGTCCTTCAGCCGATGTTTCAATGAGATTGGTGGTCGTCTTCGCCTATAAATACCAACCTAATGGGTCATTCTGAGGATCTTTACGCTGCTTGTTACTCTAGACTTTATTATAATCAAGTGTTCTCTATTTCCTACTGCTGTAATTAGATTTATAAGCGATCAATAAAGATAATCTTCAAAGTGGATGTAGGCATACAACGCCGAACCATTATAAATCTCTGTGTTTCTAGTTACTGCTTTTTATATGTTATTAGTGCAATCTATTCCTTAGTTTAATTTTACTTTCTTTACTTACTTCTCTATATAAATCTATTCTTGAGTGTTTTTGACCAATTTGGTTGCAAACAATTTGGTGCTTTCACCGAGAACCTTGATTCTCAACTTGCTAGAATCCCCTTTGTTGCTACTGGATTTGATAAATCCTCCATAGGAGATATGCGGTTATCTTCAAAAAGTTGCTAATACTACTCAGATTTGTAGAAATATTAGAAAGGCTATTAATAATGGAGAGACATACTAGATCTACTTCTCAAAACGTGGAAGGAAATGAGAATACTAGTATTCTGCAAGGAGACCCAAGTCATCAACCGACAAATGTGAATGCTGATGCGGTTGAAGTTCAGAATCCTACTAACTTTATTACAAGAACTGAATTTCATAATTTAATGAGAGAGTGGATGTAGATCCATCGAAAAAATAATTAGCAAATTAAAACTAATATCAATTTGATGAACCAAATCAATCAGCAGCAGCGTGGGAAAGCTAAGAAGGATCCCACTCCTTACTCGGCATCGTAAAGTTCTAGCTCATCGAATGAATATCACATGCATATGCATCATAAGATAGAAGAAAATCGCGTAGAAAATTCAGAGCGTCGCCTGGAAGAGCATTGTGGTCTACCAAGATCGATCGGTGCTGATCCCTCCTCCAGAGGAGGGATTCCCCCTATGCATCTTGGGAATCGAGGTGGAAATGTTCCCGATGGTTTAGATAATGGAGTTCAATTGAATGCTGGCCAAGTACTTCCTCGTAATGATGACGGAATGAATGTACAAGATGCGCATCAGGAAGTTGGTGAACCAAGAAGGCATGAAACGGCCTGCAGACATCGACCGGACCATTCACGTGAGGTAGAGCGCGACCACCGCTTGGCACCAACCATCCAAACACTAAAATTATCGGAAATGGTTAAACAGCTACTGAGGGAGAGCCAAGGCTTAACCAATGATGACCGTGGAATCTCAAGAAGTCATAGCCCTTTCACTCATAGTGTATTACATGCACGGTATCCAAGGAAGTTCAACATGCCGTCGATGCCTTCCTATGAGGGAAAAACCGACCCCAAGCAGCACATCATGAGATATGAATGGCTGATGGATTCTGCGCGAGCAGATGATGCAACAAAGTGTAGATGCTTCCCCATAACTCTTTCTAGAATAGCAACGGTGTGGTTCACGAGACTACCCCCATAATCGATTTCTAGATTCGATGATTTGGCAACCAAGTTTGTGGAGTATTTTTGGATGCATGCAACTCGTCCCAAAGATGTGATGTCCTTTTAAGTGTGATTCAGGCTTCAGGAGAGTCGTTTAAGGATTATTTGGAGAGATTTCATACAGCTATTATGGAGGTCGATAACCCGAATGACCATGCGATATTCATGGCCATGATGAGAGGGATTGATCCAGAGTCCAAGTTTGGCGATTGGTTAGCCGATAAGCCATCCGCAATGTTAGAGCGCTTTTATGCAAAGGCTACTCAGTATTTGAGAAAGGAGGAAGCCAGGTCCTCCAGAAAAAAGAATGTTGCGGGACCAAGTGGATATGGAGTATAGAGTAACATTGCAATAAAACAATCTGATGACAGTTTAGGAAAAGTCCAAGTGAATGTTCAGAATAAACCAAATCCGCATAAGAGAGGCGGAGATAGGAACCTAGAACGAAAGAGGGATTCTGAAAGATTGAAACCTAGAATTCCATTGTATAATAATTACACACCATTGAATACGTCCTTGGAGAATATCTATCTTTCTACTTGAAATACCATGCAGTATAGGAAGCTGCTTCCGAAAGAATCAACGGAAAAGTAGAAATAGACTGGGAAATATTATCGGTTTAACGAGTGCTAAAGTCACAATACAAATGAATGCAGGCATCTCCAGGATGTTATAGAAAAGCTGATTCAAGAAAGGAAATTACAATAGTCTGTGAAAGCCCCGCGGGATGGCGGGCAGGGGATTTCTGACCCCAACCGAGGACAAGCGTTATGTAGGGCTGAGGAGCCTGCGTGGACTGGTGATAAATACGATAGCCGAAGAACGACACCAAATAGATAATAGTTGGCAAGAGATGGAGCGCTATGCTAGCGCGATTAGGCATATGGATTTTGAAAGTTGTTCGAATACGGAAGATGGAGCTCCGACAAAACAACAACGTACGATAGCGGATGATATTGTGTTTAGGAATAGACATGCAAAGAGGCTTCGACAATCGACCCAATGGTCATTTCAGTCATGATTGGCCCCGCTTTGGTGAGAAGAATATTGATTGATTGTGGAAAATCAGTAAATATAATCTTCAAAAAAGCTTATGATCAGACGAGGATGGAAGCCAAAGATTTAAAAACGTCTAAAGCTCGTATTTACAATTTTAATGGTGTTGCAACTGAAGCTATTGGTTGTGCGAATCTTGCCATTTATAGTTTTGGATGTTGACTCTCCATACAATGTTTTTCTAGGTCGATCGGCCTTAGCTGAATTCCGGGCAGCTCTAGCCCCATGGTGTTTGACTTTAAAGTTTTTGAAAGACAATGGTGTAGGAGTTGTTCATGGCAATCAAGCGACCAAACATGCCTATTATGTAGCTGAGTTGAGGGAAGCTCGACATAAAGAAAAAGGTAAGGGTGTGGACAAGACCGTCCGCATCCAAGCTACCGAAGATTGACAACTAGCGCCTGAGCCTTAGCTCGGGTGCCACAGTCGGTTCTATAGGGATATAGATCTGAGAGATGATGAAGAGGAGCCCAAAGATTACCAAGGCTGCATCGGCTGAGCTAACAATTGATATCCTGATCAGCTACGATGACCCATCACGAGTCCTAAAGTTTGGGTCACAGCTCAGTTCCTCGATGATGAAAGAACTTGCTGGTTTTCTCCGAGCGAATCTAGATGTGTTCACTTGGACTCACTCTGACATGTGTGAAATCTTGCCTACCATTGTGAGCCATGCATTAAACATTGACCCGAGGCATGTCCCAGTGAAGCCAAAAAGACGAGGCATGGATCCGGAGAGATCTACCGCTCTTAAAGAGGAGGTGGATCGACTAAAAGACAACGGGTTTATCCGCGACGCCCTCTACTCTAAATGGGTATCTAATCCTGCAATTGTGATGAAAGCGAATGGGAAATGGAGAACAAGCATTGATTATTTAGATTTGAATAAGGCATGTCCAAAGGATAGTTTTCTCCTTCCAAGGATCGACCAGCTGGTGGATTCAACCGCAGGACATGAATTGTTATCTTTTATGGATGCATACTCAGGATATAACCAAATCGCAATGCATATTCCTGATCAGGAACACACCAGTTTTATTACCGATGTTGGATTGTACTGCTATATAGTAATGATGTTTGGATTAAAGAATATAGGAGCGACTGATCAGCATTTAGTTAACAAAATGTTTAAAGATTAAATTTGAAAAATAATGGAAGTGTATGTGGATGATATGCTTATGTAGTCACGACGATAAGGCAACCACATTAGAGACTTGGCGGAAATGTTTGACATCCTTCGACATTACAAGATGAAAATTAATCCTTTAAAGTGTTATTTTGGTGTTGCATTAGGGAAATTCTTAGGCTTTATTGTTAACGCCCGTGGAATAGAAGCTAATCCCAAGAAGATTCAAACTATCTACGGTATAAAAGTGCCAAGGACTATTAAACAAGTGCAGAGTCTGAATGGGAAAGTTGCTGCATTGAGATGATTCACCTCCAGAGCTACGGACAAATGCATTCCTTTCTTCAATTTGATTAGGAAAGGAAAAAGAAACTTTGAATGGATGCAGGATTGTAAAGACGTGTTTCAAGCTTTGGTGAATCATTTGGAGAGACCCCCATATTGTCAAAGCCGGTGGATCATGAGGAGTTGTATATTTATTTAGCCGATCGACACATGATATAAGTGCCACATTGCTTCGTAAGGAGAATCCGATCCAAATGCCGGTGTATTACATCAGCGAACGATTAATGGGAGCTGAAAGAAACTATCTAAAAATAGAGAAACTAGCATACTGCTTACTATTTTCATCATAGAAGCTTCGTCCATACTTGAAGGCCCATCTGATCGGTGTTTACACCGAACAGCCATTACGACAGGTCCTACAATGACCTAAGATGTCTAGAAGGTTTCTCTAGTGGAATATAGAGATCAATCAATTAGATATTACTTATCTCCCTTGAAGCGCTATCCAGGGTCATGCACTGGTAGATTTTATAGTAGAGTTTACTACGCAGGATGATTCTTTGGAAGGCAGTGAAATTCCTACCATACGGTGGAAATTGTATACCAATGGAGCATCTAATGATCATTGTTTTGGAGCTAGAATCGTGCTTGTAACTCTTGAAAATCGATCAATCTGTTATGCTTTAAAGCTTGATTTGCCAGCAACGAACAATGAAGCTGGGTATGAAGCTCTACTTGCTGGACTTAAACTCACTAGAGAACTTGAAATAAAATCTCTTGAGATCTTTTGCGATCCGTAGTTGGTAATGTATCAAGTTATGGGAGATTATCAAGCTAAGGGACAATGTCTTGCCCCATACCTTACCCAAGTACAAGAGTTGTAGGCAAAATTTAAGTACTATGACATTTTGCATATTCCATAAGATCGAAACAGAGAGGTTGATTCATTGGCTGATTCATTGGCGAAGTTCGCTGGCACCGGCGATGCATAGTAGATGTGCTTGGTTCTGGTCGGAGCATTAAACGCCCCAAGTATAAATATGATAGAAATCGATCGGATATTGGAAGTAGAGCCTGAAAGGGAGTCGTGGATGACTCCGATCAAATATTATTTGCTACAAAGAATTCTTCCTAAACGAAGAAATGAAAAGCGACAAATCCTTCGAAAAGCTTCACGGTATATTATGAAAGAAGGAATTATATAGAGGAAAGGTTTTTTAGTCCCCCTACTCCGGTATGTCTTTCATGATGAGATAAAACGTGTTCTAAGAGAAGTTCATGAAGGGGAATGCGGTGATCACATTGGGGGGCAAACTCTGGCAAAGAAAATACTCCATTATGGGTATTACTGGCCAACTGTAAATCGAGATGTCGCTGATTATGTAAGACAGTGTGATAAATGCCAGATATAAGCAAAAGTTCCAAGAGCTCCGCCAATGAAAAACACACAAATGGTCAACCCATGGCCATTTTCCATGTGGGGTATATACATTATTGGTTCCTTATCGATTTCTTAATGTGGCGCAATGTATGCTATCGTTGCAGTTGATTACTTCACTAAATGGGCCGAAGCAAAACCTTTAGCCACGATCATAACCAAGAAAGTAAGCAACTTTATTATCTGAAACATCATATGCTGCTTTGGTCTTCCATGAACTATCGTAACAGATAATGGGACTCAATTCGACAATGTTGAGTTGAAAGACTTTTGTCAGAGATATCATATTGAAAAGTGATTTGCGGCGGTCGCTCACCGTTAGACAAACGCACAGGTTGAAGCTGTAAACAAAATCATAAAGTCCATTTTGAAGAAGCGTTTGGAGAAGGCTAGAGGCAGGTGGGTGAATGAACTTCCTACAGCATTGTGGGCTTATAGGACCACCTACAAGTCCGCGACTGGCCATACTCTATTGCCATTGCTTACGGTTCCGAAGCCATCATTCCTGTTGAGCTTGAAGTTCATTCTCATCGAGTGACATACTACGATCCCAAAACGAATAAAGATCTCCACTTGGAATCTATTGACTTTATAGATGAGAAGTGCATGGAAGCCTATTTGTGGATAGCTGCGCATCGACACCGAGTCGCTCGGTATTACAACATTAAAGTCCGACCAAGAACCTTTGAAATCGGCAATCTCGTTTTGAAATGTGTTTTTCCTACCCCATCACTCATGAATCCAATCTGGGAAGGACCATATGTCATTGAACAAAGGCTTGAAGAAGGAACTTTCAAGCTAGCGACTGCTGTTGGCATCACACTTCTAAGGACGTGGAATAGTGAACATCTATGATGCTATTTCTCTTAGTTTATTTCTTGTTCATCTCAGTCGTATTTGCTTTCATAATTTACTTTAGAATTTGATTTTCCAGATGTGTAATAAGACAGTTGCTATAACATTAGTTCTCCATTTTAATGATGACAACTATATACTGCACATGTATACTATATCATGATGACAGGCTATCATTCAAGAAGACAAAAGCAAGGCCATGAGCAAGAAGAATCATCTACAAGTCAAAGAAGTCAAAACTATGGAGCTTCAAGATCAATAGTATGCATATGGTCTTAGATTGAATTGTGAAATCTCCTAAATAATTCATATACACACAAAGACACACACAAACATACATATCAACATAGCATAGAGATTGAATTTAAAATGACAAATGTTTATATATAAAAACTGAACTTACATTATCCAGTCGATTGAAATTGGTTTCAGTCGACTGAGCTTAGTCGATTGAGCCCAATTTTAGTCGACTTAACTCTGTTGAATATTTAAAAAAAAAAATTCCACAAAAATTAAAATGTTCATACTCAGTAGATTGACGTATTCACTCAATAGACTGAGATGCTATAACAGCCTTCAAGAGTTGTGACTTTTTGAATAGTTTTCTGCAATTCTGAAAGGACTTCTTGAAGATTGACAACTCTTGATTGCTTCTCTTCAGTATATATAAATAACACAACAACTCATACTTAGATATACCTTCTACTCTGATTTCTATCTATTTTACTCTCTTGTGCTATTCTAAACATTTGTGCTTTCAACTATATTATTTCATTTGCTATTGTTCCAATAATCACTGTGCACTCACTATGAATCATCAAGGAGATTATAGGAACCGTTTTACTATCAAGTCAAAATCAGTGTTAGACGAACACAAGATTGTCAAGCAAGAATTGTATTTTTCAAAGGAAAGAATAAATCTGAATGGTATATCTTGCTTGACAGATATACAATTGCTTGACAATCTTCTGTTCGTCTAACACTGATTTTGACTTGATAGTACAATGGTTCCTATAATCTCCTTGATGATTCTTAGTGAGTGCACAGTGAGAATTGGAATAATAGCAAATGAAATAATAGAGTTGAAAGCACAAATGCTTAGACTAGCAAAAGAGAGTAAAATAGATAGAAATCAAAGTAGAAGGTATATCTAAGTATGAGTTGTTGTGCTATTTATATATACCAAAGAGAAGCAATCAAGAGCTGTCAATCTTCAAGAAGTCCTTTTAGAATTGCAGAAAACTATTCAAAAAGTCGCAATTCTTGAAGACGACCTTTCATAAAAATTAGCCGTTGCAGCATCTCAGTCTACTAAGCGAAAACATCAGTCTATTGAGTATGAAATTTCTAATTTTTATGGCAAATATTTGAATTTTTTTAAAAAATAGTTCAACACAGTTTCAGTCGACTGAAATTGGGCTCAGTCGACTAAACAGTGTAAGTTCAGTTTTTATATATAAATACTTGTCATTTTAAATTCAATCTCTATGTTATGTTGATATCTATGTTTTTGTGTGCCTTTGCATGTGTATATGAGCTATCAAGGAGATTTTACAATTCAATCTAAGACCACATATATACTATTGATCTTGAAGCTCCATAGTTTTGACTTCTTTGACTTGTAGATGATTCTTCTTTTTCATTGCCTTGCCTATTGTCTTCTTGAATGATAGCATGTCATATAGTATATACGTGTAGTATATAGTTGTCATTATTAAAACAGAGAACTAGTGTTCTAACAATCTACCCCTTTTTGATGATGACAACTATTAAAGTTTGAATTTGAAAAATATTGAATTTTCTCCCTTTAAATTCGTGTTCCCCCTATCTCTATGTTTCTCCCCCTTTGGCACAAACAGAAAGGTGATATAATGACCATAAACACAATGAATATGCATATGATATGAAATAAACATAAATACTTACAATACTTAACATTCACATTCATAACATAAAGGAGAAGTTTTCACAGACATACCACATCATAGAAATAACATGTTTTATACATAAAGTCATAGAACACCATAAATCAAGTCACAGACCAACACAACATAATACATCACAAAATATACCAAACACCAAAAAAGTTTTTGAACGAACACAAATCCAAACACCATGAAAGTTTTTAAACGACCACAAATCCAAACACCATAAAATCACAAAAGGAGATATGATAAACTTACAAAATAAATAAGAGGAGATGAAACATCCTAAGATTCAGACTCGGATGATGATGAGCTTAAGCATGAAGAAACTTTCTTCCAAATTTTGTCTAACAAACTCCCAAATGTTTTTTGATGCTTTATCATTTTTTTTCGTTTGAAGAGAATTTTTTAGTTTGGGAGAATAGCTGTTGTGGCATTAATGGTTCTGGAAGGTTAAACCAATGAAACTTCATTTTCACTATCCGAAAACCAATTGAATTCTTCAACAATTCCTTGATTGACCACTGGGTTGAGCTTGAGATGGTTGGGAAGATGATTGACCCAAGGTACTTTTTTTACCAAATTTGCTATATAAACATTATATGAAGGTAGGGGCTCCATTTGAGAGGGTAGTTTCATAAGCGAAATAGATTTTTGGTCCACAACTTTGGTTGAGATGTAATCTTGTAAAATTTCCACATTAATTCCAAAATGAATAAATACGTTTGTGAGATATGAGCCAAAAAACATTGTTTTGCGGGAACGAGAACTAAAGCTTTTTATTTCATCATGAATAATCTTTGCCCAATTAAGCTGTGTGTTTGGAATAGATGGCATAAAGAGCCTTTTAGTTCATACATTTTTTCATAGCTCCTGCTTCAAGGAAAAACAGTATGGAGAAGCATTTTATTAATGATTCGGCCTTGAGGTCTTAAATTCACTGAAGTATTTCGTGTTTTCAATACGGAATTAGTAGCTAGTTGAATCATAGGGCGAAATCATGATGGTAGATATTATCTAAGATAGATCCATGGCAGTTACAATCTAAAATAGCTCCTAGGTCATGAACATTGAGCACTATATCAACCCCTAACACTATACTCCATAGAATTCCCTCACTGGTTTCATTCGGAGGTGTATAGAAATCTCCATAAAGATTCGCATAGAATAATTTAACTAAGAATGGATAAATTTTTACCTTATTTTGCTTTTCATCAATTAAAGAAAGAAACCCATACTGTCTTGCTAATTAATCTATGCCAAAAGGGGTGATATCTTCCATCATGCAAAATGTTTCTTGGAAAATTCTTTTTTCATAAAATTCATTGAAGATCCGTAGATTTTCGGCACTACCATTAAGCCACTCTAAGATTTGTGTGTCGAAAGAAAATTCGGGATGAGCTGGAGTGGATGAAGAAGAAGTCGAAGCTTTGTTTTTGCTTGGTCTAGGGCGAAAGACTGGGAGTTTCTATTTTGAATCCATTAAAATGAAGTTTGGATGTAGGGTTTATGAAGAGATAAAATGATTTGGTGAAAAGGCACGATGAAAAAGATAGTTATATTGGAAGTTTCTTGAATTTCAATCGACTGAGATAGAAATTCAGTCGACTAAAAGCACACATTTTAGAGGCAGAGAGTCAATGGCCATTTTTGAACAGGTTTAGTCGACTGGAACAGATCCCTAGTCGATGTTGTTTTAAGGCAAAGAGTTTAGTATCAATTTGATACAGGTTCAATTGATTGGGATTCTGGTTCAGTCGACTGAACCCTATGCATAAATGTTTTCTTGCCTGTAATTGTTATTTGCATGAAGAATTCTGAAATAAACTTATTTATTTAATATTACATATGATATATATTATTGTATACATCCATTTTTGAATATTTATTTCAAATACCTTTATAAATAAATATTATAAATACATATCAACTATTTTTCGAATCGTCAAACTTGTTATTGGGAAAACGATCCAAAGAATTTGGTTCAAACTTGGTATTTTCGATTAATGGCCGAAGTTGAGACCACTTGTTATATTAAACTAGAGTTTTGTTCCAATTTGACGTGGATGGTCCAGCCTCCTAGGAATTTCTTGGTAGAGTGTTTTCGATAATAATCGTAGATTTGGTAATACGCGGACTACATTGACGTATGCGCTTTTGGTCGGGGAATGACCGTAGATAGCAAGTACCCACCTTTCCAAAAAATTCAGATGCGCACCTTGATGTTTTTGTTCGTAATACATCTCCCGTATATATTCCTTATTTCTTGTTCATAGTGATGCATTTCGTCTATTTTAGTATGAGTGTCAAGTTTCAAAGCTCTTCTTATCTTCTTTCCCTTGGGCGAGAATTCGGTGTGGTCAGTCGGAGAAGGAACAATTTTGGATAGATGGTGATATTGTAGAAAGAGGAGTTGAAACGTTTGGAGATGGATATCCACTATAAAAGGACAGAGAGCTAAAATCAAGAGATGACTGAGTGGGATCGTAATTGTCCGACATTATTCAATCGATAGTATATAGATTTTAACTTTCGTATGTACTCTTTTCTTTTTATAGAGACTCTTTATATATACTTTGGCTTTTACTTTTTTTAAGAATTATAATTTCTGGGTTAATTTCTTCCTTTAGTTAAATTTAGTAATCCTTTTTGTTCCTTTCAAAATTTAGTTATATTTATAATTTAATTAATATCCATTGGTTTTCATTTTTCAATTTCGGATGTTGGTTTAATATAACATGATGTGAATTATACCTTACATATCTAAATTTTTAACCGAGCATACTCCGAGATTACGCAAGTTAAAAAATGTAGTTTCACAAAAATGTTTAGTAAATATATATGCTACTTGTTTGTCTGTAGTAATAAATTCTAATGATATTTTCTCCTTTTCTATATTATCACGCAAGAAATGATGTCTAATGTCAATGTTTTTAGTTCTTGAGTGATTAATAGGTTTCTCGATAAATTAATTACGCTAGTGTTATTAAAAAAGATAAGGGATTTGTTTAGTTTTACACCAAAATCCTGTAATGTTTGTTGCATATATATAACCCGAGCACAAGCTAGTGCTGCGATATATATTTTGCATCATACATAGACAATGAAACACAATTTTTTTTCTTACTAAACCATGATATCGAAGATTGACCAGTGAAGTGACAAGTTCCACTTGTACTTTTTCGATTCGATCTACAACCGCCGAAATCGACATTACTATATGATACGAGTTCGAGTGGAAAGTCTTTTGGATAAAAAAGTATGTAATTTTTGGTATCTGATAAGTATCGCAAAATTCTTTTCACTGCTCGTAAGTGCATTACTTTGGGACTAGCTTGAAAATGGGCACACAAGAAAACACTCATTAAAATGTCGAGTCTACTGGCAGTTAAATATAATAGCGATCCTATCATACTTCTATATAATTTTTGTTCGACATCATTTCCATTTTCGTCTTTGTCTAACTGAATACTTATGCTCATAGGAGTAGCTTTACTACCTGCATTATCCATTCCAAAACGTTTAATTAAATCTTTATAATATTTTTCTTGATAAATAAAAGTTCTGTCTTTTAATTGTTTAATTTGTAATCCTGAAAAGTAATTTAATTCTCTCATATGTGACATTTCAAATTCATCTTACATAATTTTATAAAATTCATCACATAAGCTTTTATTAGTTGATCCAAAAATAATGTCATCTACATATATTTGAACTACTAAAATATCATTTTTATTTGTATTTATAAAAAGAGTAGAATTAACTTTGCCAATTTGAAAACCAAACACTACGCCATAGATTGCATACTGCAACACCAAAGAAGTGATGCAGGAAGTGCCAAAAAATGATGCTGTAGGCTAAAAAAGGGCAAAGGCAACACTTTCTCGGTGTTGCATTTTGCCGCGTTGCCGCAGACCTCAAAGGCAACATTTTGACTATTTAAGGCAACATAAGAAATATTGTTGCAATAGAACCATATTTGGGTCTATAGCAACATCCATAGGTGTCTGTACCAACATTCCAAAATGTTGCTATAGATATTAACTTTCTGAATTTGTGGGGCCCACAATGTAGAGCATATCCACAATGTAGAGCATATTTGATTTTTTAATAGAAATAAATTTTTATTTAATAAAATGCTATTTGCACAGAATTTGATATTCAAACAGTAATTTATTTAAATAAATATTTTATTTCAACATTAGAAATAGTACAAATTCCTGACTCCACTATTTTACAATTCAATGATATATAACACTGATATTTACATATACAGATATTCCTCACTACATCACTCAGTTCACTCATTACATATGCAGTTTCAATTTATACAGACACCGACACTGACGAATATATGACGAGCTGAGTGCCGAGCCGAAGGCGAGCCGAGTGCCGAGCCGAAGGCGAGCCGAGAAGCGGGTCCGGGCGCAGCGCCGGCGGGGGTCCGGGGCACAAATGATCGAGCCTCCTGCGATTTCGGAAGATCGAGCCTTCTTTGAAACGACGTAAAATGATGCACAAATGATCACCTCCTGCGAATTTGAACACCTCCTCGATGATTGACTTTTGCAACTCTTTCATGGCTTCTTCTGAATCATCCGACCTTTTTCCAGCCATCATTCTCTGCCTTGGTAAAAGACCTGAAACCATGATAAATAAAAATTGACATTTCATCGAACAGGTTGCGTGTTAATAAGTAATACATTACCCTTCACTGCCACCATCCCCAAACTGCTGCAACTTACACTGCCACGAACCTCTACACAAAATTGACATTTCATCGAACAGGTCACGGACTTCGGCAGCACGAACCTCTACACTACCACCATCCCCAAACTGCTGCAACTTACATCCCCGAAGCACATTCATCCCCGAAGCACCATCATCAATGACTTCTTCCTTCAACTTCTTCTTCTTCCTACCTGAACCATCCAGAACTTCACTAACGAACAACAGCAGCACCTCCATGAAACTACACCGCTCAACCTCCTCAACCATCTCCCTGTACAAACTGCTCCTACAACCTGCATCACTACCTTCCAGCTACAACGCAGTCGACAAACTCAACCCATAAACCAAACAAACACGTTAATCACACTGCAGTGAGCCGAACCCCCCTCCTCTAATCGTGAATTCCAAAAATGCTAACTTCGGTACCCAAATTCGACTTCCCCGTCACTTCATGAATCGTCTTTATCACCAACCCATCAACCCAAATAAAACCCACGATTTGCCTCTAAAATCAACAACTAACCACCAATCGAACACTGACAAACCCCGCAACATTCCGCGACAAACAAACCCACCGCGACCTACTTCTACAATCAGCCTCACCCAACCACGACCCCAACCTGAAACACTTCATGCCGGATCTGATTCCGGAGCTCTAGGAGTATGAAGGAGGTGGCACTTTTCACTTCATGCCGGATCTGATTCCGGAGCTCTAGGAGTCTGATACCGAATTCCAATCTGACATCGAAAAGCATATGCGAATTGGAAGTATGAATTTGCTGGATTTCGTGAATTTGCTTTTTGATTTGAGAATTATGAATTGAAAACTGAAAGGGGATCTACACCAACATAGGCGGGAAAACGAAAATTTGGTAAAAAGTGCAGTGGTGATCCATTTTAACAGTCGGATTAAATATAGATCGTTGGATCGTATTCACGCGGATTGCTAATTTTATTAATTTTTTAATTTGAATACAGCTATAGCTACTGCAACATTTTGCTGATATCTATGCTAACACCTTAAAGCGTGTGTTGCAATAGACAAAAATCAGCATACCTATCGCAACATTTTAGCTGGCAACACCATGCAAATCTGTTGCAGAAGGCCATCTATGGCGTAGTGAAATTCTAGAAGATATGTTTTTAGTCTTTCATACCAAGCATAAGGAGCTTGTTTAAGACCATAAAGCGCTTTTCGTATTTAAAATATGATTTGGAGATTGTTCATGTACAAACAATGGTGATTGTTCGACATAGACATTTTCTTTAATGTATCCGCTAAAAATGCGTTTTAATGTCCATTTGATATAGGATAAAGTCATGATGACACACAAATGTTAAGAGAATTTTGATAGCTTCGAGGCGTGCTTTATTTCGAACTATATAACCATTTTCATCCATTTTATTTTTTAAAATCCATTTAGTACCAATAACAGATTAATCATTAGGTCATGGTAGAAGTTCTCATACATTATTACATTTAAATTGATTTAGTTCTTCTTGCATTGCAATTATCCAATAATCATCTGTAGATTCTTCTTTAACATTCTTTGGTTCAATATTTGAAATAAAAGCTATATGCCCCACTTGATTTAATTGATTGCACAATGGAACTTTAGTATTAATGTCTCCTATAATATGATCTATTGGATGACATTTTAATATTCTAGGTGGTGATTTTAATTCTGCATTATCAGGATTAATTGATTCGATTTGTTCATTAGACGATGTTGATTGATTCATGTTTTCATTATCTTCTTTAATAATGTTAAAATTTTCATCAAAAGATACATGTAATGTCTCTTCAATTTTATCAGATTTTTTATTAAAAGTTCTCTATGTTTTACTTTGATCTGAGTATCCTACGAATATTCTTTCATCGGCTTTTAGATTAAACTTTCCTAAAGGATCACTTGTGTTTAAAATAAAACATCTAGATCCGAATATTTTAAAGTAAGATACTTTGGGTTTTCTTTCAAAAAGAAGTTCGTAAGGAGTATTTTTGGATAAAGGCCTTAGAGACACGATTTAGAACATAGCATGCAGTAGCTACAGCTTCTGCCCAAATATTTTATGGTAAATTACTACTACTAAGAAGTGTTCTTGCATATTCTTGGAGAGTTCTATTTTTCCTTTCTACAACACCATTTTGTTGTGGTGTTCTAGGAAAAGAAAAATTAGGACTTATGCCCTTTTTATTACAAATTTTTTGAAATGGTTCATTTTCAAAATCTCTACCATGATCACTTCTAGTTTTTTTATTTTTAAATATTTTAGATTTTGAATACCTTTTTGCAAAGATTTTGAATGTTTCAAAAGTGTTACTTTTGTGTTTTAAAAAGAATGTCCATGTATATCGTGAATAATCATCAATTATAACAAAAAGTTTATGTTTAATTAATCTAATTTGCATTGGTCCAAAAAGATCCAAATGTAAAAGCTCTAAAGGTTGTTTTGTGGAAATCTCTTGCTCATATTTAAAACAGGATTTTTTAAGTTTTCCTTTTTGACATCCATCGCATAGATTATTGACTTTAAAATTTACTTTAGGTAAACCACGAACTATATTATTTTTAGCTAACGTATGAATGTTTTTAAAATTAACATGACAAAAATGTTTATACCAAATCCATAGATCAGAAATATTTGCTATTAAGCAAACATCTTTACCATGCCTTATTTTCATATTTAAAATATAAACATTGTGTTTTCTTGTTCCTTCAAAGATTAGATTTTTATTTTTATCAAAGATATTGCATTTTCCTATTTCAAATGTTATATTAAATCCTTTATCATGTAACTGACAAATACTAAGGAGGTTACCTTTTCAATTTTTAATTAGATAAAATTTTGAAATAATAGGAGAGTTAGATATACCGACCTAAGCAACATCTCCCTTTCCTATAACATAGCCATTAGAATTGTCTCCAAAAGTGACGGTTCCGCCATTTTTGTAAAAGATATTCATTAGCATATCGGCCTTTTAGGTTATATGCTTGAAGCATCCACAATCAAGAATCCATTTCTCTTGTTTGTATCGGGGTACCTATAAAGATAATACAATACAATGGTACCTACTTCCTCCGTTAGGGTTATGGGGGTTAAACTGAAGGTAATCATATCCAGGACGGTTTTGTAGGACCTTTGAGTCTAAAATCTTTATTAAAATGAACATCATTCAAAAATCTATCTATATGTTGTTGTCTAATCAAGTTACTATTTGTTTTTGGAATCCATTTCTGAATAGTCTTTTTATCATAATTTGATTTGCTATTTACTGGTTTATGAAATTTAGAATAAAGTGTAGCATATTTCTGTTTAACTTTTAGTTTTTTTGATTTTATAAATCCTAAACCATTTTTATTGCTAGGGGGTTTTGAAATATTAATTAAATGAGATAAATTCTCTTTTCCTTTGTTAAATTTGGAAACGTTTGTAGATAGATCATTTACTTTCTTTTCTAATGACTGTTTATCTTTGTTTAACACTTTTACATGATTTTCCAAATCATCGACAATTTTTCTTAATTTTATGTTATCATTTGATAATGTTGAATTTTCCTTTTCTAAAGCGTGCACATTTTGATTTTCTTCAAAATATTTACAAATATTTTGTAATTTTAAAATTTCCTCCTCTAATATAATTTTATCATCTTTTAGCATTTCATTTTCAAATTCTAGTCTAGTCATTTTTCCCGAACATTCTTTTTGAGACTTTCTAAGGTTTATATATTTATTATCTAGTTCCGAATCTATTTCTGCGACATCGTCAAAAGATAAATCTGAAAGTACCTCATCTTTAGTTGCCATGAAGCAAACATTAGCTTGTTCTCCATCACTACCACTGTTACTGTCACTATCACTTGAGGAATCATCCCACGTTACTTGAAATGCCAGCTTCATTTTTGAGAATTTATCATATCTGCTATTCTTGTTGAAGCTTTTCTTATCTTTATTTAATTCTGGATAATCCTTTTTCATATGACCAAATCAATTGCAACCATAGCATTCAAATGACGAAGCATCATTGAAGCTGACTGGTTTTTTGCTTTTGCACCATTTTATTGAATTTTCTAAACTTGTGGTTTTTAGCAAAGAAAACTACATCTTCTTCATCCAAGTCTGAATCACCATCGTTATTTACCTGAAAAGCAATACATTATTTTTCTTGGGCTAGATCTTTTCTAGCTTGCAAATTTGCTTCATATGACATTTAATTTCAAATTAACTCTTCTACTTTGAGGGTAGAGATGCCATTGGCTTCTTCTATAGCTAATACTTTTCTTTCTCATTCATCAGTTAATGCATTTAGAATACGTGTAACTAAATCAAAATCAATAAATAAAACTCCTAATGCCATAAGATCATGTTGTGTAGTTTGGAATCTAGAGTACATTTCTATGATGCTTTCATTAGTTTTCATTTTAAATGGTTGAAATTTATTTTTCAACAAACTTATCTTAGTTTGCTTTACTTTGGTGGTTCCATCTTGTACAACTTATAGCATGTGCCATATATCATAAGCCGTTATGCACATCATAACTCTAGAAAATTTGTTCTTATCTAATGCACAATATAAAACACTCATAGCTTTTGCATTATTTGAAGTAGCAGTTTTCTGAGCATCTGTCCAAGTACTAATTTTAGTAGTAGGAGCTACATAATGAGACTGAGTAGATAGCCAAATGTCAAGACTGCTTGATTTCATAAAAACTTTCATACGTGTAACCCAATACATATAATTTGAACCCATGAAAAATGGTGGACATGCAGTTGATTTTCCTTCTTGAAATGTGTTGTAACTCATATTGGCCATAGTATTCAAAACCGTGTTATGATCGATTGCTTTTCAAAATAACTCTAAGTCCCTAGAGTGTGGACTGGAGTATAAACATAAATCGAGTGTGAATCTACCATCCGCGAAATAACTCTAAGTCCTTAGAGTGTGGACTAGAGTATAAACATAAATCGGCTGTAAATCGACTACCCACGAAATAACTCTAAGTCCCCAGAGTGTGGACTGGAGTATAAACATAAATCGGGTGTGAATCTACCGCCCGTGAAATAACTCTAAGTCCAGAGTGTGAACTGGAGTATAAACATAAATCATGTGTGAATCGACGGCTCGTAAAATAACTCTAAGTCCCCAGAGTGTGGATTGGAGTATAAACATAAATCGGGTGTGAATCAACCCCCCGCAAACCAACCCTAAGTCCCCAAAGTGCGGACTAAAGTATAAACATAGATTGGTTGCAACTCGACTACCCATCAACAAATTCTTATCCCCAAAGTGCAAATATGAGCGTGAATAAATTGATGAGTGGAGTTCGACCATTCACTATTCCATGAACTTCGGCCTGAAACCGACGAGTGGAGTATAAACTCGCTAAGGATGGAGTTCGACCATCCAACATCTAATCCCGCTAACCTAAAACCGGTGGCAAGAGTATAGTTGTTCAAAAACTGCTGAATTCGATGGCATGACACTAAGGCATGAACCTAGTGTTTAATACGACTCGAGGCTACGGCCATATGGAGGCCTTAGGTTAGAGCTAGTGGATTATTACCAGAATTAATGAACAACGAATTACAAGTACATTGGATGGAAAGTAATAGTTCAACTACTTAAATAGCAATTCACACGAAATTTCAACAGAAAACAAAAAAAATTATTCACATCACTGGATTTAAGATTGTAGTACAAGTTATTTAAAAAAACCAGGACTCATACCCGTACAACCATGACTAATGAAAGAAACAAAAAACAAAAGATTATGCAAACTATATACAAATTGAGTCGAAGTGACGGCTATTTTTTGATCTCCTCTCCTTTTTACAATTTTCGGGAGTGGTGCCACTTGAGCCCATGGTGCTTCTCTTCCTGGAAACTTTGCCACTTTTAGCAGGAGAGCTTACATTGGTAGGAGGGAGTTCACTGGGAATCAACACGCCAGGTGGAATAACTTATAGTGGAACAAGGTGTGGATCATCGATGTCCACTTCGATGGGCTCAGCTTTAGCCTATTTCCTCAACAACTCCTCCTTTTCAATCTGCTCTTTCAAGCAGATCTCATCGGTGCGTTTGGAGGCGTTGGTAATCACAACATCATCAAATTCATCCGTTAGGAGTGGATCTTCACCTTATCATCCTCAAGGACTCCGCTTACTTGAGCATCGGGCCCCGGAACATCAGCAGTTGTTGGAACCTCTGTCGATTTCTCTTGTTTCTCCATAGCAGCATCACGTTTAGGTGTTTGACCGGGACCTGGAAGATATGCAAAATTTGGTAAAATAGGGAGATAAGCTTAAAACCATTAGGGGCGGAGAACAAAATCTTTCATAAATTGGAGAGCAAAGTGCAATACCCGTATCCAGTTGGCTTTCGGTGGTTGATGGGTTACCTCCTTCTAAAATAGGGGACAACACTTTAGATTGATAGCCGGGCTTATCTGGATCATAGACCAAGTCCTGCTCCATGCAAAAGGAGATTGATGCTCCAGCTGCTTGGGAAGAAGAGGGACCCTTAGGATCAGCCTCTGAGGATTTGAAAATATTTTCCCCTTTCTCGGTAGATGCAGAAGCATTAAAGTATTGGAGTCTCGCGGCTGCCAGCTCTAGGGGTTCGTTTCCACGGAGGATCTCCCGCACTAATTTTTCTTCAACAAGTTCAGCTCCGCCCAATTCTCCCTTTTTCATCTCAATGATATGCTCCCAAGCATTAGCAAGTGATTCGAGATAACCTTCGCCAAGAACACTCAAGTTGCTGTGGATGAGGACTTTGGTGTTATATTCGATGATCAATGGATCAAAAAAGTCGTTGATTTCATTCCTAGCACACTGTTTAGCATCTTACACTTGGGATTCAATTTGTTCAATCATTTCTTTGCAGCCTTCCTCTCGTGCCTCTTATTTAAGAGCTTTAATTTTAGTGAACTGCTCATCATGCTTAATTTTCAGGCTCCTGGCTTCGATAGCCTATTCATAGTACTTTTGCGATTCTTCCTGAGCCTCAATTTTCTTTTCCCTTTCTTTTTTGAGAAGCTCCTCAAGTTCTTCGACGCGGTAGGCCAGGATATCTTTTTTCTTCTACAAAGAATCGTTTTCTTATGGGATTGAGGACAACATCAAGTTTACTTATGGAAAGATTCTAAATGGCTCGCTGCCTCTGACATTTTCTTGGAATTTTTCTCCGCTTTGGAAAGTTTTGTTATCAATTCCGACAGTTCGAAATCTTGGTGTTTAATTATGTCTTTATCATGTTTTACCTCTAGCTTGAGATGATCTATTTCATGTTGTCGTTCAAATGACACTTCAGAAATTTTTTCCAACCAAGTACTGAAACGATTCATGTTGCACGAACACGTCATTGACACATGCAAGAGAAGTCGCTTCGACGTGCCCTAAAATCCTATGTACTGTAGGAAGGGATTTAAGCCCATCGAAGTAGATTTTCGAGAAAGTCGCCTTAAGCTCGACCAATTTCTCAACTTAGAAATGTTAGGAGCAACGATCAACAAGGATGGATCAGAAGAAGCAATTGGATGTTTGCTTGATCTACGGTCGTAAGACTGCTTAGAGCTCGAAGAGCCGGAGTGTTGCTCATGTGATGTGGCGATTTGAGGAATGGGACTTGTACTTATAAGAGGAATATTCCCTTAAATGATGATTGTTTTCCCATCCATCATCTTTCTCCCTGCGACGGCCAGGCTCCGAGTCACGGCTAGATCGATGATATGTTGAAGAACCTCTTGAGAGATCGAAGGCCTGTGACTAAGTCATTGCACCTGAAAAGACCAAATTAGAACATATGAGTAATTATTGTGCAAAGGATTAATGAAGAGCGTGTAGTGAAGTGCATGTGATCGTGAGTGTCCTGGTGTTTCCCCCTAACAGACCGGTGGCTGTAGCCTTGCTCATGGGTGTTCTCTCCCCTTTATCAATAGGATGAATTCCTTCACCGCTCCTAGTATGAGAATTGAGCACTTCGATGTTGATATTTGGAAAGTCATAGGTCATGATATCATCGAGAATTTGGAGATTTGAAAATCCCTTCAGTGAACTTTCCAAGTGTTGGAAAAATGATTTTTCTTCGATAGAAGTAATGATGAATTCTAGATCTACGGCAGTTTTCCTTTTATGAATTTTGTATGCCAGTCTCTTCTTTCTCTTGGCGGGTGTTTGAGATTGCGCGCCTTGCGACGGTTTGACCACAAGCGCCTTACCTGGGCCCGCATCAGTGTCGTTGGGTTTGTTGGCTTGGAAATCCCTAATCTCGCCTTCTTTAATGTCATCCTGAGTCCCCTCGATAGGAGGCACGACAAGATTGATGGCATCTCTTTTTTGCTTTGTAATGTTTCTTGATAATGCTACGCTTCTGGGAGCTCAATGCTACGACCCTCTTCTAGCAGCTTGAATAAAGATAGTAACTCATCGGTAATAAGAATTTTGATATCCCTATCTTTGACAGGGGTAACACGAATAGCGACGAATGCTCTCGAAAAACTAATGCCTTAAGGATGTGGCCGGACACCTGTAGGAATTTCGGATGTTAAAAGCTTCAAAAATATGACAAGGATTAAAGGACTAAAGAATGAAATGAAGGTAATACTTACGTACTTCCAACCATTGCCTCACGAAGCCAGTTGAACACCGAACATAGAACCACTCATGCTTGAACAAAGAGAGTTTGTTCCAAGCGTCTGTCAAGACTTGGCAGTTTGGCGAGGGTTCAAGAAAAATATAGAAAGGACTTCCTAACCTTCGTTTGAAGTTGTAAATGACTCTTATGTCTTCAGGAGTTGGCGGGCAAAATAGAACGCTCATGAACATCAAAAAGGTTCCATGAAGGAAGGCGTAACAGTTTGGATGGAGTTGAGTGGGAGCTATTCCAATATATCTCAGCATCTCTCGAATAAATAAACTAAAGGGCGGTATGCATCCGGCCCAGCACACAAATTTGTTACACGTTATGTAACCCTCCGGGTGCAAGTGAGGCATATTGTTTATTGAAGGGACCAAGACATCTACAAATGGAATTCCATGTATAGAACACAATCCGCAAAGGGTGGCCTCACCAATTCGGGAGGCTTAAGAATCTACTGGGTTATTAAGAAGAATGACACCCTCTATTGCATCAGAAGCAGGACTTATATCCTCCGTTGGAAGGACTGGAACATCTGAAAAGCTCGACTGATGGGCCGGAAAGTTCTGTTTGTTCTGCTTGATGGCTGGGAGAAAGCCTACCGGATATAGTTGTAGAACTTGATTTTTCTTCAGAATCGATGTGTTGCATTGCCGGTTTGGAAGACATACCAGCTAAATGCTCTAAGCTTCTGCAGTCTATATTAGCTATACTCAGTAGATAATCGAGGTTAGAAAAGTTTACCTGCTCCCCCGTGCTAATTGTAAGCTAGTGTAGTGTAGTAAAGTATATGGTAGATATAAACAGCTTAAAATCAGAAAAAACGAAGTTAGACGACGAGACTCTGGATTCCGACCGGAGTGACCGTCACCGCTGACCGTCACAACCGGCGGAGAGACTGATCGGTTGTAAAAGCTTTGGGATTGTCTGTCGGTATATCGAAGTGTGAGGTTTGTCGCTCAAGTCCATTTTTAAGTTTTTAAAATATGCAGAAAGTTCCATGGATTTGATGGTTCAATCTTGAGTTCAGTAGTAAATATGCATGTTTAAATGTTCAGTGTCACCATATGTCTGATTTTATTGGATGGATTGTATCAAACAAGTAAGGTTAGGCTAGTGTATAAGTTCAAAGAACCCCTACATAGCCTATACATCAAACCCTATATACCAGACCCAATATACCGAACCCTGTATACTGATCCCTATCCCAAAGCCTCTCTACCGATCCCTCTTTTCACCCTCTACTGCACTATCTCCCATTGCAAACTCTGATCCCTTTCTTTCTACAAAACCTACCAACCCCTCTCTCCTTAAGCCACTATACTGATCTGTTACCATCAAACGAGGGGCCAGTCTATATCTAAACCTCTAATGCCATCGCTTGCTTTCCAAAGTAAGGAGGGTTCCAAAAATAATAACTTGCATTATTATCTATTTTAATTTATATTTTGCACAACAAACACTATATCACAACCATATACTATTCAACTCGCGTGCAAACTTACATAAGCCTAAGCTAACTTAAGTCGTAGATAATCTCGCTATAAGTGCAACGACGAAGATGACGCCCTAATTGGACATTGTATGCAAAAGTTATGGTTTTTATAAAATTTCGGATTAATTATTTAGTTAAATTAACCAATTAACCTTTAGTTACCTTCGTAAGTACCTCCCCCTCTTCTTCACCAATTCAAATCGTTCCTTATACACTTATAGAAGTGCACAAACCCATCATCGATCCTCCTATATCCTCCTATCTCATCCAACACTCAACTAATCGACAATCTGATTTCCCTAACAAACACCTTATCCCACGAGCTCCGATCTGCACTCAAAGAAACCAAGCTCGACTGCACCTAACGTAATGTGACCTGGGCATCTTCACATGACCATATGAATGTCACGATCTACTACCCATGATCGGACCTCCTAGCGACTACGCCTCTGGATGCGTCTTGCCAAGAGAAATCCATCCATGCCCTCTACTTCGCCTATCGCTGCCTAAATCACCAACCAATGACAACCCTAGATTTGGCCACAACCGTCGATGTCGACCAAGCTTTGTCGTGCCCAACATCGCACACACCAACACAAAGCCCCCCTCACCACGATCCCAACGGATCCAATGCCATCTTCAACCAACGCCTGAAGTTCCGGGAAGAATTCAAAAGAAGGGGCAGTTGTGTTTTTGATTTACAAGAAAATGAAAATAAAAGGAGAAAGGAGAAAATAGGAAAATGTGTGGAGGAAGCTTATGTGATGGGTGTATTTATAATAAAAAATATATTATATTTTAATTTTCTCTTAATTAATCGTAACAAATTTTAAGCTTGCCCGATCACATAGTATGTCGGATCGCCACGAAACTCATTAGAGCACAAACAACTCAATATTCAGGATCCAATAATACTAGTTTCATCAAAATCTGAGACTGCCCCGGAATGATAGTTTCACATGTTGATTAAAAAGAATTATTATTAAAACAAGTTTAGTCACTTTAGGTAAAAATTAGAAGTTTACCATTATCATTTATTATTTGAAAAGAGTTTAAATAAGCTTATTAAATCAATTTTATTACATTACATCCAAAAATTAGATATTTCAACAATTTCGATATTTAAATATAAAGCATTGGAAATTCCGGGACGTTACATTCCTTACATTGTTAGAATATTTTGTCCTCGAAATACCGATACAAGCAACAAAACAACAATCATGCATCAATACCAAACAATATTGCAATCACTAGCAACCAAAGAATCAATCACATAATAATACCACACAGTACTACAATCACCAACAACCAAAGCTCATGGTTTTCCCTAGTTCAAAAACCTTCTCATTGCATAACGGTGATAAATAACCTACTAAGCATACCTCATACTTAACAACCTCAGGTTATTACTTAGCCGATTATTCATGCTACCTCAAAACAATTCGAAGAGTCGTTCCCCAAACACTTCACAGGGCAACACACATAGTATACAAATATACTAAAGTCCAATGATATACATATATTAACTGTATGCAATATCAAATCTAATCTCTAGCTCAATCACATAAATTCCACTTCCGAACAAATACAGATTACCTGACCTCTCTAGTACAGACTCCAATCAGGTTGATTAGAAACCTTTGTTTTGCTTATAGATTCATATACTATGGTAATAAACTTCAAGATTATATCAAGAATCCATATCAAGTGTTCTTCGTCAAGAATTGAGTGAAAATTCCAAACTCGAATGGGTGAAAATCATCCGAAAATCATGTACTCAAATCCTGAATCAAGAATTGTCATGCGAATAAAATGATCTATGTACAACTTACATGCTTTATTCCAATTGGTTACTTAATCACACCAATTACCTTTTATTTTAATTCACATTCATTTTCCATATAGTATTCCTCAATTAATAGCAAAATCATTATGAATCAATTCATAAAACTTTACTTTAAGTTATTAAACACTATATAACTTAAGTTCATACTCGTATAATACTTTACTACTTCCTAGAAGTATACACAAAACAATTCTATTCATTTTTCTTAACATTGATATTTGATTGACTTAAAACCTAATATAACTTACTAAAATTCTGATGAAGGCCAAAAATAAGTTTCGATCTTATATTTGAGTCAACCTTCTAGATTTCTTTAACCATCGGGTTAAGAAAGTAATAGGAAGAGTCCGACTCTGGTATACAAACCTTTAGGCTCCCGAGCTTATTTCTAGAAGTTTTTGGACTAATATAATACAAGTCCGAAGTGTATAGTTCATAATCCTGCTGCTTGAAATAGCAGGCAGAAGGAGAAACTATGACTGAATAGACAAACAAATTTAAAAGTGTTGGATCATAAGTTGAGACTGTGGATGTTAAAATGAAATCATGTAAAGTTGGATTATGATGTATTCAAATGTCACCATCGTTGCATCCTACAATGATTAAAGCTGTAGAAATGTTGGAAGACGATGTTGATGATGTGGAAATGCCACCTAAGCCTTTCTTTTTTCTTCATCGCAATCGGGTACAATGGAACAAAGCCAGATGAATTGTCTTTTAATGAAATATAAAAGTTTTATGATAGTGAGTAGCATTTATCTATGATTTCAGTTTATCGGAGCTAAGTTTCTAAACATTTCTTTTAAATAATATGGATTACAATTTCTTAGTGTGCAACTAATTGTTTTGGTTAAAAATAGGCCATTAAATGTGTAATACTTGTAATTTTAAAACTCCTGAAAAATGAATCATGACTCATATTATAAATGTGGAAAGTTGCTAGTCAAACCTTTGTTTAAAGATAAACTAAGCAAAAGACATAAGAATCAATCATATTTCATTGAAAGATACAATATACATTATAATGAAAAATTGAAATGATAAAAATAATATAGATGTGCATGGCATCTTGGGGTGAACTTAGTAGTATTTCTTTCCTTTTCTATTTTGAATAAAACTATAAAATCCCTCAAGCTTTGTGCAGTAAGAGAACAAATTTGAGCAAGAATAAATATGAACTATTACAAATCCTTTGAATTGAGAGTAGAATCAAAGTTAAATGTCGGGCTTATTTAGCAAAATGTTGTGGATCTTGGAACTGATTTGAGAAGAAGACTTAAGTCAAAGCTCTATTTTGGCAGTATTTACGCTCACTCTCTTTGTATTCTATATTGAATTTTAAGCAAGTATTTGGCCCATTAACTCTTGATCGATATAATATCTTATCATTCTTCAATGTACTTTTTTTTATTCACATTTTTTGAAAAATATCAAATGCAACCCCGTTGAAACAAAAATCTAGCTCCACCATGGTGTGCATATCCACACAGATGTCAGCAAAGTTCAAATGGTGTAGCTTAACCAATTGACAATGTAAATGTGGTAACACTCATGCATATTAGTGTTTTAAAACGTGCACGCAAGGCACGCCTCAAGGCGAGGCGCAGGTAGAAAAGCCGCAAAGCGTAGTTCAAAAGGTGTATGACTCGGCTGGTTAAGGTGTAAAAAGCGCAAAAAAAGTGAGCCTTGGTGCCTCATGTTGATAAGGCTTTAAGCCTTTTGAGTATAAAAAATCATGTGTCTTTAATTGGTATGTACATCACCCAAAATCCTACCTTAATTTTGGAACCGATTTCGATTCCAGCTTTAGATTCCAGAAATGGAATCAATTTAGATTCCAGACATCAAAACTGAAATTGTATTTATTCTAATTCTTTATTTATGTAGAAAAAATATGCATAGTTGTTCATGTCTAAATAATTTGTTTTTTAACTTTTGTATAAGTTGTTAATTTATAACGAGTACGAAAGATAATGTATGGAAGTGGGTTAAAATTTATCGGATTCCACCAATCCAAAATACTTTCTTTGTGGATTTTGTGATCATTGATGCACCAGAGGAATTACTTGATTTGAACAACATTTTAAATATACTCATCTTGGAATTGGTCTTTGTCCAAAAGTCCCAACAAATGTGAAGGATGAATGCAATGCAACTCTAGAGAAAAATAAACATGCTAACCAATCAAAACTTGATATGTTTCATATGATTGGTCGAAGTGAAAGCATTGTAGGCAATATCATAGTTTTCAACTTGAGAGTGGAAGTGGAAGTGGTAATGTCCTTAGGCCCATGAGAAAACTTATAAGTTTGTCAATTCAAAGGCAAGGCAACATACTTTGAAAGATCATTATAAGAAAGATGAAAGAAAGAAAGTTTGTAAAATGAACTAGATTATGGTTTAACACTAGTGCAATTCCATTCAATGGGGAAAACACTCAACATTTAATGTTATCCTATGTCAAACTTCATATATATTTTACGTTTTTTTACCCAAAAATCTTACGCCTCAACGTTTTGAGAGTTACGCCCTACTCGAAAACGCCTCGCGAGCGCTTTCGCCTTTTGAAACAGTGATTCATACAAATCACCAATTCATTAGAAGTAGTAGGGTTGAACCCTTTCACCTTTCAATCAAGATTATCTTGTTCTTTTCAGTTCAACTAATATCAAAGAAGAACCTACAATATTTCCATTTCCAATTTGTTCTTTTATTTCTTTATGTTATTGTGTTTGCAAAAATAAATTTCTTATATGTTCTTTCACTTATTTGTATTATTGTGTTTGCAAACACAAAGTTTGCATGTACATCACTTATTATATGTACCTTGACAATTTTAAAATAAGCCTTTTAGTCTATAATTTATGCATACAAATTTCTTCAAATACATAAAAAAATACACTAACAAAAACAAAATTGATATTGTTTTAATTAGGTAATTTTTAAGTATATTATTTTGATTCACATTCATATTTTCATTTATAAATTTATTACTAAAAATAATAGCAGGGTTTTAAGCTTTATGTTTACAAATCTAGTTTAACTAATTTACTACAACATCACATTGAAGGGTAGAAATCCTAGTTTTCAGTTATAATTTGTAGATAAAGGGTGAATGAAAGGTAAATCCTCATTTTCTGACAAACTGGAAGAAAACAAAATACAAAAAAGGAAGAAAAAAATTGAGAAGGAAATATTGTTAGATTGTGCAAATGAGTGCATGGAAAAAGAATAAACATTTATGACATAACAATGAATGAAATTCTAATCTAACGTGTCTACAAAAAGATACTGGTTATTTTGTGTTTGAGTAATGGCAGATCTATAATTGGTAAGGTGCGTTGGATTTAAATGGTTTAGTTCAATATTGTGTGTTGTTATTGCTCGAGTAAATTAGTTATGTTTTCAAACATTTCGTTCTAACCGTTTTAACCCTTATTTTCGTTCATTTAGGGGTTTAGTAATTGACATAACTTTTTTGCAGCTATTACAATAATAGGAATATTTATGATAGCACCAACATGTATACATGTGTTTCATATGCGAACTACAGTAATTGCTTGCTCTTATTGAATTTTAAGAAACTTCTATATGCAAGCAACAACACTCAACACCAACAAGATACACATACACAGACATAATCACAATGACAAGCATTTTCAAGATCGATTAGGACAAGGAGGGTTTTGAATGATTTATAAAGGAAAGTTCCAAGCGGTTATCTAATTACCATAAAATTGTTGGGAACTACAGATTATTATGGAGAAGGTTTTATCAACGAAGTATCCAACATTGGTATGGTTCATCGTATTAATGTTGTACGACTTGTTGGAATTTCTTAAGAATTCAAATAAGGCTCCTGTGACATCCCCTATTTTGAGGCCCGAAGCTAACTACTACAGATGCTGAGTCATCTATAGTATTAACTTCCGGTGATAAAATATGGTAATGTTAGTAGTATCCATAATATAAGAAGCACACAAACATGAAATAAAATCAACACAGATTTCAAAATAGCATTTCTGATTACATTTTAAATCAATATTTCATATTTATTTACATAATCCCAAAATGATCTCTAGGTTCGAATAAATATGATTATTACAAAATACGCCAACAATAACATATGAAGATACCCCTTGGATGACTAGAGTACTAAATAGACATATCAATCAATAAATACATCACAGTAGAACAATAATGGATAGCTCCTAAATAGTTAATCCTTGCCTCCTGCACGTCTTCGGAAGCTATATTCATCACCTATTAAAACCTGAAATACCTTCAATCTACTAAAATTAAATTTTGAGCACTAGAGAGTTTAAGGGGAAAATATAAACTTCGAGTCAGACATAAAGCCTGGTGTGAATAAATCTATTACATCTCGGTTACTGATATTAAGTGAGACCATGCCCTTTAGCAGAACAGGTTCCCCTCACTAATATTCTTTTAAAAGCATATCTTTTGCAAATCAAAATCCCGCAATTAAACTGATTATAACAACAAAATCAAAAACATATATGCATATATATCAGGTAATCAATGGACTATCTGTACGAACATTATAGTTTTATTAGACTGACTAATAACCACTGGCTGACTCAGGCCTACCAAAGATAATATATATTCTAACTTTTGTTAGACACAATACTGGATGGTCTGTCCTTAACTTACTTAACCTAGGGTTAACTGATCCTAATGGTTTTGTGGGCTCACCAATAACCTATCTCTACTATGTGTATTCCTTTCTGTATGTAACATCATTTTAGTCTTACCTGTGACAAAGCCACACACACTATAATTTTGGACTTATATTAGCTCGGGGCTACTAGCTAAAGTATATGATGCGACCCCACACCATCTAGTCATTTAATATCTGAGTCATATACTTAGGGCTAACCACCCTATTCAAATTTCATTTCCTTGAAAACAATCTTTACAAATGATTTAACCTTGAAAACATATATTTTTAAAATAATGAAATTATACCCTTTGCTTTACTCCAAATCCTTATATCATGATATATGCTTTACAAAATCAATGTTGATGAAAACTTAAAATCAATAGGGTTATCTATCTCTTTAAAATAATTTAAAGCCCTTTTTAATTTAGAAAACATTAGGCTATAAAGCCAAAAAAATATCTTCAAAACCATTGTGTAAAACCTTAAACAATCTCTTTCGAAATCATTGAAAGCATCCCTTTCGAAATCATTGAGTTCTCCATTTAATCAAACTATAGGGTCAGAGGGAACATGGGCGAAAGCATCACTTTCAAAAGCATTGGTTTCAAGTAAAAGGATAGCGAAAGAGATAGTTTCGAAACCAATTAAAAGTATTTCTTTCGAAAACATAGTTTGAAAACAAAACAAACTACAAAGTATAAAAGAAGACATATTCGAAAGATATTCTTTCAAAAGACCTGGGGTGACGGCAACATGCTTCCGCATGTATACTTATGCCTTAAAGCAAAGCGCTCTTAGCTATGTCGAAAGGTATAGGTGCGACACCTTCCCTTTTGCATGTATGGGTTCAAAGGTTGTAAAAAGTGGCCTCTAACTAAGGCGCAAGGTATTAATGCGTCAGCTAAGGTCTCGAAGGGTTATAAAAGCGACAACCCTTTTGTAAGCATACTTTAAAACAAAGGCGGGTCAATAGATTCGAAAGCTAATAAAAGTGGCTTCAACCCTTTCGCAAGCATGCCTTCGCCACCCAATTTCCTTCCGTCCAAACTCAATACGCTGTAGGATCATTTTCACCATAGAATGGGGGTGAATAGGGTTATACTAAAAATTAATGTAACGACCCGTATTTTTACGGATCGAAACATCGTAAAACAGTTGTCATTAGATCAATAGTATTGTTAAATCGTTTGAAGCTTGAGTCGAGTAGTAGCTTAAGTCGTGAAGAAGATGAGTTGAGTGGTAGCTTAAGTCGTGGAGCGACCTAAGAGATAGAAGAGACCTAAGGAGTTTGGTCATGTTAGAGCTTAGGTCGTAAAGGAGGTTAGGTCGTAGACGACTTAAGGAATTGACCGACTTAAGAAGGGTAGGCGACCTAAGGAAGTTGAAGTTGGCGACCTAAGTATTCTGGGGATAGGTCGTATAGAAGTTAGGTCGTGTGCTGGCTTAGGTCGTGGGGTAGGTTAGGTCGAGTGAGCGACCTAGGAGACTGGAGCGACCTATAGGAGTCAGCGACCTATAGGAGGTAGGTGACCTAAGCATTGGAGCGACCTATAAGGGGTTAGCGACCTATAGTAGTGAGCGACCTAGTAGTGAGCGACCTAGTGGTTAGCGACCTAAGGAATTGCGAATTAGCGTAGTTAGGTCGTAGGCGACCTAAGTTAGTTAGGTCGTGAGCTTCTGTGAGTGTTAGGTCGTAGGTCGCGAGGAAGCGCGTGGGTGTTAGGTCGTTAGGTCGTATAAGCGCGCATGGGTTAGGTCGTAGGTCGCGTGGATGCGCAGATCTGGGTTAGGTCGTAGGTCGCGTGGATGCGCAGATCTGGGTTAGGTCGTAGGTCATAGAAGCGCATCTGTTAGGTCGAAGAAGCGCGTGTGTTAGGTCGTAAGTCGTAGAGGCGCATTTGTTAGGTCGTGGGTTTTAGGTCGTAGGGTTTCTTAGGTCGTGGATGACCTAATTCCGAGCGAACGACCTAAGTTTTTCCAGCCTATAAATACACGTCCATTTCTTCATTTTTGGGATCCGGATTTCGAAGCGACGAAGTGCTGCCATTTTGAGAGCTCGACTTCTACACTTCTTCACTTCTTTTCTCCACTCTAATCTAGTGATTCCTTCCATCCAAATCGAAGATCAAATCGAAGATCCAAGAGCTTAGATTGAAGATCTTCATCCATCGAAGAGAGATTTCATCGTTTGAAGCGGATTTGTGATAGATCGAGTTAGATCCTTCGCTGTCCAGATCTGAAGCATGTTGTTTTTGAAGTGTTTGGGTGATTTGGTGAGTGGTGATTATCTCTCACACGGATCCAAAGGAGTATATCGGATCGTTGGCTTGATTTGGTGTTAAAGTAGTAATTTTCTTGCATTTTTGTAATCCTAAGTATAGATCCATATAGATCCATTGTTCATGATGATTTGACATCCATCTTACTACATGTTAACCTATGCAAGTGCATTCATCAAGATTATAGAGATATTGTTCATGTTTTCATGCTTGTTGGACTTTTGACTCTTTAATTACGAAATTTCCATTATTGCTATAATTGTCTATTTAGATCATATTTGAATGCTTGTTTACTTAGATTAATGTTTGACTTGATTGATTGCTATGAATTAGATGATTGATGATTTGATTTAGACAAGTTTGATCGAAGATGATTCAAAAGCTAAGGGAAAGGCTCATGAATTGGAAAAGCTGTCGTGGCATAAGTAGCGGAAGGATGAAGCTCTTATGCATAGATTTGATGATGATGATGTTGAGATGATGCTTTGCGAGGATGTGACGAAGCGAGGCATAATGTGATGCAGACTTGGTTTAATCCAGACGGGGTCATTCCAAGCATGTTGATAACTCGGTGAAATGGTTCGAGTTAAGGATAATGGATGGATATGAGAATTGTCGTCGAGGAGGATGACTAGGAGGCTTGGGTCTCATCGTTGTTGAAGGTTCTAGCAGACTCAAAGCAAGGGTACGCTTGGGCAGATTCGATAGTCCCAACGACCAACCGTTGATGGTCGAGTACTCTGGGCAGATTCGATTGTCCTAGGCACGGGCTGCGACGACGTGTGGAGTTCTGTCTAGAACCGGGGTTACCATTAGCCCTTGACGGACGGCTGAAAGAATGTGTCGGTCATTCAATTAACGGTGATATCGAAGCAATGATAACAGTGATAGCCAGAGTCATGGATGTTTGGTTGTATCGTCATTCGGTCTCAAGAGCGATATTTTCTGGGTGCTTATCTGATCTTGGTTTAGGCCTTGGGGGTTTGTACTTGGAAAACACCGCCCTTAACTCGAGTGATAATTGCTTTACTTTAAGTGTCTGCTTTGCTATGTTTACTTCTGCTTAGTGTGTCTGGGAGGCTATCACTGTAGAAAGAGGTGGAGTGGGAGGGTTGTATTCCTATTCCTTTTCCTTTATGCTCTTTTGGTATGTTGTTAGTTAATTTACCGCTCACTAAGACTGTTGTCTGACTCAAGGCTTTATGTTTTTAACTCTTATTGCCTTGGGCTGTTCGTCCATTTTGGGACGGGCAGACTAGGTAGCAGGTGGCAGGTGCTGTTCTTGCTTCCCACGATGTTGATAACGAAGACGAGCTGGAGGGTTGCATATTATTTCTTACTATATGTACTGGATGTTCCGCTGCTTTGTATAACTCTGAGTGTTATGTAGTGAGGCTTGATGTATTGACTATTTGGATCCTTATATTCAACTATTGATGAAGTTTTATTGATGATTATATTCCATGAAGTTTCACTATATATATGTACTCTATTGTATTTTGTCCATGCGCTGTGAGTAATACGATAGATTCTGATGTTTTTAATTCTACCCTGACGAGCATCCGTGGCCGCCTGGCACACTTTACAGCGCACTTTGTCTAGGTTCGGTGCGGGGGTCATGGGCGGTCCTCACAATTAATGCCGAAATAAAAACAAAAACGGAACGTAATGTAGTAGAAATCACACACAGTTTTACCCAGCTTCGACAAAAGCTGCCTATGTGCTGCCCCCAAGGTTTCTACTAGAAATTAGATAATCGGATGCTAACAAAAACACGTAAACCCACGACACCTGCTAACTCAATTAACTTAACTTTAAGCTCAAAACCTTGCCACAACTCAGCCACTGAGTTGCGAATTCTCCAAACTATGCCACGTAGTTCGTAACCTAGTTAAAACTAGAGTTTGACTCAAATAAAAAGTAAAAAACAAGCAAAAGTACTAAATACAAAGCCCAAATATACTATTCGGCCCAAATAATAATATAAACGGTGCGGCCCAAAAAAATAAATGATGTTTCTCTTTTATTTTGCTTCATGCTTCATTCGTGTCGCTACGTTTCCTTTTGCGATTTGAATTAGGGCTTTGTTCCAATTGAAGGCGCCGCTTGAAATTGATCAATTGATGTGAAGATTTTGCTTTGATTTGCTTCATCAATCGACTCCCTGGCTTTGATTGCTCACGGTTGCTTCAATTGTGTTGAGCACTTCTTCGGTTATAGCTTTAGTATGATTTAAATTTGTTGTTTTAATTGATTTGCTAGTAATTCGACTTGATGATCATTTGCTGATGATGAATTGGGCTTATATAGGAATTGATTTCCTATATTTTCGTTTATGCTTTTGCTATGAAAATTGATATGAATTCTTCAATCTCTTTGCTCGACTATTCGATTCTTGCTTGAACGATTGTGATAATTTTTGACTTGTTCATTGGTTGAATACGTTCCTGATGTATTCGAATTTGCTTAAAGTTGAATTGTTCCGTTCTTTTCTGCTATGACCTTGGCATTTGAATTGAGATTGACTTGATGAAGTTTGACTTGTTCACTGGTTCTATTCTTTGCTCTGGTTACATTCTTTGCTGGCAATTTTTTAATTTTGAATAATTCAATGGTGTTTGAACGTTTCTTTTTTTTGAAACTGCTCCTTTACTTTGTTCGAACTGCTACTGTTTTTGCTGTAAACATGTAGATTGCTTCACTGTTTTGCTGGGTTACCCTGTGTTGCCTTCACACCTGAACTGACATACATACATACATATATATGTATATATATATATATATGTATGTGTATATATATGTATGTATGTATATATATATATATACGTAACTGTGCTTGAATTGTTTTGAACTTGTATTTGAACTGCTTGCTTGGTTTATGTTGAAGTTGAGCTTTGTACATGTTGAAATTGGTGTGTGGTATTATTCAAGTCTTGCTATGTACCTTTCTTTGACCATATGAGCATATACATTGCCTTATTAAACTTGCTCTGACCATCCATGCTGGTGTTCATACCCTTGTACTTGAACCTACTTTCATTTTCTGTGTTCATGTTTCTAGGAACTGATCGGATGCATGTTTACTTGTTTGATTTCCAATATATATATGTATACATGTGTGTGCACATATGTATATATGTATCTCTAAGTTGCTTTTGTATGCTTTGCTATTTGTTGGTTGTCCAATGATGATTGATGCAGCAGCGGAATAATAAAAATGATTGATACGGTGAATGTAGCACTCGATGGAATAGAAGATACCGAATGGCTCAAATCCGTTGATCCAAAGATACCGGATTCTAGCAATCCCAAACACGTTGATCGCGCACGATACCGTGTTTAAAGATCTACGATTCTTCGGACGTTGATCTAGCGCACTAGATACCGTGAATCGGCTTCAGTAGTCGTTGAATCGAGCGCAATCGATTACCGAAAGTGGAGATAGGAGATCACACTCAACTACCAATTTAATGAAAGCACAAAGCTAACAAACAAAAGTTTTATTCAAAATCAACTTACTTTACAAATGACACAACTCGCCTATTTATAGGCTTACAATACAACCGACTCAACAAATGACAACACTTAGGTCATCCACGACCTAACACATCACGACCTACGACCTAAATAATGTACATCACAACGACCTAACAAAATACAACATCATACGACCTATTGTACGTTCCCACTGAAAAACGAGCTTTCCACTGGACTGATTTTTCGAGCTTTCAACTTATTGTACGTTCCCACTGAAAAACGAGCTTTTGTCAACACGGCGTAAACCAAATCACCTTCCCTGAAATTACATTCCTTCGCTTCTTATCCGCCAGTTGTTTATACTTCTCGTTTGATGTAAGCAATCGTTCACGAGCAGTTCTATGGCACTCCTGCAGCTCAGTCACAAAATCACAAGCACGCTTAACAACTCCCTTCTTATATGGCACTGTCGTCAGATCCAATGGACCCTTCGGACTTGCTGAGTATACAACTTGAAATGGACTGAAACCCGTACTACGGTTAACAGCGTGATTATGTGCAAATTCTGCCTGACATAATTTCATATCCCAACTCTTCAAGTTATCCTGCACAAGACATCGCAACAAATTTCCCAATGATCTGTTTACCACTTCCGTTTGCCCATCTGTTTGCGGATGATAAGTGCTACTAAAATTCAGCTTCGTTCCAACCATCTTCCACAAACTCAACCAAAAATGGCTTAGAAATCTAGTATCCCAATCCGAAACAATTGATTCTGGCAAACCATGTAAGCGATAGATCTCTTTGAAGAATAACCGAGCAACACGGACGACATCAGTTGTTTTCTTACAAGCGATAAAATGTGCCATCTTGGAAAATCTATCTACCACAACAAATATAGAATCATTTCCTCGCTGAGTTCTAGGAAATCCCAAAACAAAATCCATGCTGATATCAACCCACGGTTTAATTGGCACCGGTAATGGCATATACAATCCTGCGTTTGTAGCGGTTCCCTTCGAAACTTGACAGATATGACATCGCTCCACAAACCTCTAAACCTCTTTTCTCATCGACGGCCAAAACTAAGATTGGAAAATCAGCTGTAATGTACGGTCTCTCCCAACATGACCTTCCTCATGTAACTCTTTCACAATCTTCATTCGTAAACTGCCCTCGGGTATACACAATCTGTTTCCCTTGAATAGAAAACCATCCACTGACACATACTCATCCGTCTTTCCTTCATTGACTTCATCCATGATCTTAGCAAAGTACGGATCTTCAACAAATAACTCCGGAAGTACATCAAACCCCGTCACTTCAACCTTCATTGTGGTTAACAAATGATTTCTTCTGCTCAACGCATCCGCCACACGGTTTGTAACTCCAGATTTGTGTTTCACAACAAATGTAAACTGCTGCAGATATGCAATCCACGATGCATGTCTTACTGAAATTTTCTCCTGTCCTTGCAGATGTTTTAAAGCCTCATGATCAGTGTATAGCACAAACTCCTTGTGAAATAAGTAATGTCTCCAATGTTTAATGGCTTGCACAACAGCATAAAATTCCACATCATACGTACTATATCTCATCTTCGCTCCTGATAACTTCTCACTGAAATATGCAATAGGACGTCCTTTCTGACTCAACACCCCTCCAATTCCAAACTTCGATGCGTCAGTACGTAATTCAAACAACAACTGAAAATCCGGTAATGCTAAAATTGGTGTTGTCGTCAACAGTTCTTTGATTCGTTCAAAAGCATTCCCTGCTTCCTCTGTCCATGAAAACTATTTACCCTTCATACAATCAGTAACAGGTGCCATCACACTACTAAAGTGTGGAATAAATCTTCGATAAAATGAAGCCAACCCGTGAAAACTTCGAACTTCTGTTATTGTCTTGGGATGTGGCCAATCTCTAATTGCTTTGACTTTACTCTAGTCCACCTGTATTCCTCCTTTCGATACAACATATCCCAAAAATAAAACACTTTGTGCCATAAACACACATTTCTTCGTAGCAGCATAGAATTGTTCTTCACGAAGAATAACTAACACTTTCCTCAAATGCTGAACATGCTCCTCTGTACTAGCACTGTAAATCAAAATATCATCAAAGTAAACCACCACAAATTTCCCAATGTACGGCCTGAAAATTTGGTTCATCACCCTCATAAATGTACTTGGCGCATTCGATAGACCAAACAGCATGACCAGCCATTCATATAATCCTTCCCTTGTCTTGAATATTGTCTTCCACTCGTCTCCTGGTCTAATTCGAATTTGATGATAACCACTTTTAAGATCAATCTTCGAAAAGATCACAGACCCGCTGATTTTGTAACGACCTGCAAATTTTCGATAATTAAAATAGCTAATTTAATAAGATTTCGTGATTTAATGTTAGAAAAAAATAAAAAAAATTTGTAATTCATTTGGAATAATAATAACTGGAATGAATTGCAACAATAATTATCCAAGTAATTATTAATAGACTGAATGGAGTTCCAATCTAATTGAATTGACTCAAATGTTATAACTTGGTTAAGAGGGAATATATGGAAAAACAAATGTAAATAAGTGAATAAGAATTGTGAATTATTTAGGTAGAAATACAAAGGTTAATAGATTGGTTTCGAAGTAGTAATAAGTATTGAAAAATAAATGCTACTTAGTGAATGTCATTGCAATCAATAATTGGATAGGATAATAAATGTTGAATTCATTGGGTATAATAGAGAAATTGATTGATAAGTAAAATTTATTTAAAATCTAATATTGGAATTTGTTGAATATTGAACAATTAAATTGTTTAAATTTGATATTGGAAATTTATTGAATAAGTGGATAACGGGAGTTGAATAACTGTATAATGGAAATAGTTGTTCTAAAATTTAAATTCGTTTTAAAGTTAAATCGTATAAGTTGATGCAGCTCAGACCAGAGTCGAAGAAGTGCAAGCTACGAATTCACAAGGCCTAGGTCGTCCATGGTCTAAGGAAGGGATGGCGTTAGGTCGTCCACGACCTAACAAGGCAAGAGATAAAGGGTTACGACCTAATAATGCAACCCAGGCTACGAATTCTGTGGAGAAGTTAAGTCTTTGCAAAGTCTTAGGTCGTTCACGACTTAACTCAAGCGGGTCACGACCTAAGGAAGGAGATTTAGGTCGTCCACGACTTAAGGGAAAGAAGCTACGACTTAGCTTAAGTCGCTCGGAATCGATAGGTCGCGTACGATCTAAAAGGGCTGTGCGCGGAGTTGTTCAAAAGAAAGAAGGCTTGGGTCGTTTCACGACCTAAGTTAAGTCATTGAAGTCTTATCTCGCGAATCGCCATGTTATAAGTCGCATGTAGATAAACCTAAAGATGTCTCTTAACTCGTTACCGACCTAATCTATGTCGTATGACGATTGCTTCCTGAGTCGTATACTTTGAAAACAAGGTGTGTTAATTTTGTTAAGTCGGTAACGACCTAAGTGTTGTAAATCGTGTATCGAGATGTTGTATTGTAATATGTTTGTAATTTCTTAAGTCGTATGCCATTTGGTTCTTATGTCGTGAGTAGTTAGGTCATATACGACCTAAGTGTTGTAAATATTTGTTGTGTAACTGTTTGGGTCGCTGCTTTTGTTAGGTCGTTGCCGACCTATAGTAAGTCGTAAGTCGTCTGATTTTTAAGTCGTGGGTTGTTAGGTCGGAAACGACCTAGGTGTTGTTCATATTTGTGTGGCGTGTGTTGTAAACTCTATAAATAGTGGGGTTGAGTCATTTGTAACTTTTGGTTGATTTTGAATAAAATTCTTGTTTGTTAGCTTTATGCTTTCATTTAAATTGGTAGTTGAGTGTAATCTCTTATCTCCTCTTTCGGCATTCGAGTGCGCTCGAATCAACGATCGTAGAAGCCGATTCACGGAATCTAGTGCGCTAGATCAACGTGTGAAGAATCGTAGATCTTTAAACATGGCATAGTGCGCTATCAACGTGTTTGAGATAGCTAGAATTCGGTATCTTCGGATCAACAAATTTGGGCATTTCGGTATCTTCTATTCCATCGATTGCTACTTTCATCGTCACATTCATTTTGTTATTCCGCTGCTGCGTCATTTTTTGTATCAGAGCTTGTTTTAGCCAATCATAGCTAAATCGAGTCTTGGAGCCAATTCTTTGAAGAATTTCGAAGTTGAAGTGTAGATTTGTGAAATTTGATCAAGGCCGAGAGTTTGAAGTATTCGGGTGTGCAAACTTTTGAAGTTTGAAGATCAGATCTTATTTTTGGTAAAGTTGTGATCATCGTGTTCATCGCAAAGTTGCAACGAGAGTGAAGATTTTGATCCATATCATTTTGGATCGAAAGACGAAAGGTGTTTGAATTTAGGCGGGAAGAAGTGTTGTGCGCGCCAAATTCTGTATCGAGCCAGTTAAGCCGTGTACGAGTTAGGGCCAGCCGAGCCGAGTTTGCCGAGCTAGTGACGAGTTTGAGCGAGTTAAAGTCGGAGCCGAGATAAGTTTGTGCCAAGTCAAGTTAAGTCGTTCAAGGCCGAACCGAGTTAAGTGTTGTGAATCTTTGAAGTTTTGGAATTTGAAGTGTGAATTTGTTAAAGTGTTGAGAAGTTTTGACAATGCCACCGAGAAGAGCGAATCGACATCAAAACGTTGAAGCGTTGTATCGAAGAGAAGAAGCAGAGCAAATGGAGCAACGCATCAGTGAAAAATTTGATGAAGGAATTGGGAAATTAGAGAAACTGATGAATGATTTGAATTAGAATCAAAGGAGGACATCGCCAGTCTCGAACCATGGAGGAAACCGAGTTTCGCCATTGGTTACGGAAGCGAGAAGGGTGTCGTCGCAATCTAATCGAGGTAGAAGAGAATCTTCAGTTTCAATGAGAAGAGAACATCACGAGTATAGAGATGAAGAGAGAAGAACTCCACGAGAGTTTGATTATGAACCATACCGTGATGATGAAAGACAAAGTCGAAGAGATATGCGAGATCATAGAGATATGGGAGGTCGAGATCGTTATCGAAGTACATCTGTTTATGATGAAGATGGTGATAGAGGAAGTTTTCATTGTCGAGATCGAGACCAAGTACGAAATGCATATCGGGATGTTGAAGATGATCGACGTTGGGAGTCAGGGATGAAGATGGAAATTCCGAAGTTCAAAGGTGGAATGGCAGCAGAAGAATTTCTTGATTGGTTATCTAATGTCGAGGAGATTTTTGATTTCAAAGAAGTTCCAGAACATCGTAGAGTGAAGTTGGTTGCTACAAGGTTGAGGGGTAGAGCTTTAGCATGGTGGCAGCAAACTAAACTTACTTTTGAACGGATGTGAAAGTCGAAGATTGAATCATGGGAGAAAATAAAGAAACTGATGAGAGCTACATTCTTACCTTATAACTATCAATCACTTATGTATCAAAGGCTACAAAACTTGAGGCAAGGAACGAAATCTGTGAATGACTATGCTGACGAATTTTATCAACTGATTGCAAGGAACGATATCATGGAGACGGAGGAACAATTGACAGCTAGATTTGTTGGAGGGTTGCGAATGCAGATTCAGGATATGGTGAATATGTTTGATCCAAGATCTGTGGCGGAAGCACACCAGAAGGCGTTGGCTTGGGAGAAGCAGGGAAGACGAGGTGGGGGTGTGTTTACAAATTCCAACAATCCAGTGAAGGGTGTTAGTGGTAGTTCTAATGTTTCAAAAGTTGTTGCAAAACCAGTTGTGCATGAGGTGGTGAAAGCGAAAGTCAATAATGGGTTCAAGTGTTATAATTGCCAAGAAATGGGCCACAAAAGTAATGAATGTCCGAAGCCGAAGAAACGAACTATGATTGCTGAAATTGAAGATGAGGATGTTGATGGAGATTATTCTAGTCCAGTTGAGGAGGATGAACAGGATATTGCGTCAGGAGATGAAGGATGCAATCTAATACTGAGGAGATCGTGTTTGACCCGAAGTAGGAAGAAGCTAGTTGGTTGAGGAGTAATATCTTTCAGTCGACATGCACTATACTGGGAAAGGTGTGTAAATTTGTGATTGACGCAGGAAGCTATGACAATATCATTTCAACCGAGGCTGTAACAAAGTTGAAGTTGAAGACAGAGAAGCATCCGAATCCATACAAGTTAGCATGGTTGAGAAAAGGAGGAGAGGTCAAAGTGGATAGACGAGTTCGTGTTCCATTCTCTATTGGGAAGAAATACAAAGATGAGATCTGGTGTGATGTAGTAGAGATGGATGTTTGTCACTTGCTTTTGGGAAGACCATGGCAGTATGATCGAGCAGTACAGCATGACGGTCGGACCAATAGCTACAGTTTTATGTTTGAAGGTACGAAGGTTATCTTAGTTCCAAAGAAGAGACAACAAGGAGAAAGTAAGTCAGAAGAGATTGAAGAGCTGAAAACTTTATTATCTTTGATGGAGTTTGTTAAGGAGATCGAGGAAGAGCCGGAAGTATTCTTGTTGATTGGGCGTGAGAGCAGTAAAGAGGTTGAAATTCCAAACGAAGTGAAACCAGTATTGAAAGAATTTGAGGATGTATTTCCAGAGGAGTTACCAAAGGAGTTACCGCCACTGAGAGACATTCAACATCAAATTGATCTTGTTCCGGGAGCAATGTTGCCACATAGACCACACTATAGAATGAGTCCGAAAGAACATGAAGAGTTGCGAAGGCAGGTAGAGGAATTGCTTGAACAGGGACGAATACAGGAGAGTTTAAGTCCGTGTGCTATACCGGCATTACTCGTACCAAAGAAGGATGGTTCATGGAGGATGTGTACTGATAGTCGGGCGTTAAACAAGATCACTGTGAGATACAGATTTCCAATGCCGAGGTTTGATGATTTGATTGACTAGTTGAGTGGGGCTGTTATGTTTTCAAAGATTGATCTGAAGAGTGGATACCACCAGATTCGTATTAGACCGGGTGATGAGTGGAAGACTGCTTTTAAAACCAGGGAGGGTCTTTACGAATGGCTGGTTATGCCGTTTGGCTTATCCAATGCGCCGAGTAATTTTATGAGAGTGATGAACCAGATATTCAGACCATTCATTGGGAAGTTTGTAGTAGTTTATTTCGATGATATTTTGATTTATAGTGGGAGTATGGAAGAGCATATTCAGCACTTGAGAGAAGTATTGTTGATATTATGACAAGAACAATTTTATGCAGCAACAAAGAAGTGCGTGTTCATGACGCATAGGGTTTTGTTTCTGGGGTATGTTCTATCAAGGGAAGGTATTCAAGTAGATGAAGGTAAAGTAGAAGCTGTCAGGAGTTGGCCACAACCGAAGACAATTACTGAAGTGAGAAGTTTTCATGGGTTGGTTTCTTTTTACGGAAGATTCATTCCACATTTTAGCAGTGTTATGGCACCTGTGACCGATTGCATGAGAGGGAAGAAGTTTGTGTGGACGGAGGAAGCAGAGCTAGCTTTTGAGAAGATCAAGATACTTTTAACGTTAGCACCAATTCTAGTTCTACCGAATTTTCAACTGTTGTTTGAATTACATACTGATGCTTCGAGGGTTGGGGTTGGTGGAGTTTTGAGTCAAAGTGGGAGACCAGTTGCTTATTTTAGTGAAAAGTTGTCTGGAGCCAAATTGCGATATAATACTTATGACATTGAATTTTATGCAATTGTTCAAGCTGTCAAGCACTGGAGACACTATCTATTTCAGAAAGAGTTTGTTCTTTACACTGATCATGAGGCGTTAAAGCATTTGCAAGGGCAAGACAAGATTTCAGCAAGACATGCATCATGGATTGCTTATTTGCAGCAATTCACTTTCGTTGTAAAGCACAAGTCAGGGGTAACAAATCGAGTAGCTGATGCTTTGAGCAGGAGAAATCATTTATTGACGACAATGAAAGTTGAGGTGACAGGTTTTGAATTATTGCCAGAAATGATTGAAGAAGATCTTTAATTTATGAAATTTGTTGAAAAAGTTAAGGAAGGGAGTGCTGATGAATTTCTGTTGGTGGATGGTTTTCTGTTTAAGGAAATCGATTATGTATTCCAGAGAGCAGTTTGATAATGAAGATTATCAAGGAGTTACACAAGGAAGGTCATGTAGGCCATGATCGTACATTGTATTTGGTCTCTCAATCTTACTTTTGGCCATCAATGAGGAAAGAAGTGGAAAGGTTTGTGGAATGATGTCATATCTGTCAGCTTTCGAAAGGAACTGCGACCAATGCTAGATTATATATGCCGTTACCTGTACCAACTAAGCCTTGGGTTGATGTGAGTATGGACTTTGTGTTGGGGTTGCCGAGAATGCAGCGTGGTAATGATTCCATTTATGTGGTGGTTGACCGATTTTCGAAAATGGCACATTTTATTGCTTGTAAGAAGACGGCGGATGCTGTGCATGTTGCTCAGTTATTTTTCAAAGAAATCTATCGACTTCGTGGATTGCCAGAATCTATTGTGTCGGATAGGGATACTCGTTTCCTGAGTCATTTTTGGCTAAGCTTGTGGAAGATGGTCGGAACGAAGCTGAATTTTAGTAGCGCTTACCATCCACAAACTGATGGGCAAACGGAGGTGGTTAACAGATCGCTGGGGAATTTATTGCGATGACTGGTGAAAGATAATCTGAAGAGTTGGGACATGAAGTTGTGCCAAGCAGAGTTTGCTCATAATCATGCAGTGAATCGTAGTACGGGATTCAGTCCATTTCAAATTGTATATTCAATTTTACCCAGGGGACCGTTGGACTTAACGGTAGTACCACAACCAAAGAGGACGGTTAAACGAGCTGTTGATTTTGTTGAGGGGTTGACTGAATATCATAAAATCGTCAAGGAACGATTGGAGAAGGCGAATGAGAAGTATAAACGCTCTGCAGATCTGAAGCGAAGAAGTGTTGAGTTTAATGAAGGAGATTTGGTATAAACTGTGTTAACAAAGGATCGTTTTCCAGTAGGCGCTTATAACAAGTTGAAAGCCAGAAAAATTGGTCCTATAGAAGTTGTGAAACGAATTAATGAAAATGCTTATAAATTGAAGCTATCGGAGGATGTGTACACTTCTGACGTGTTCAATGTTAAACATCTCGTACCATATTATGGGAATGAACAATCTGATGTGGAAGAATTTACAAATTCGAGGATGAATTTTTCTCAACCTGGGGAGGAAAAATGATGCAGCAGCGGAATAACAAAATGAATGTGATGATGAAAGTAGCAATCGATGGAATAGAAGATACCGAAATGTCCAAATTCGTTGATCCAAAGATACCGAATTCTAGCTATCTCAAACACGTTGATAGCGCACTATGCCGTGTTTAAAGATCTACGATTCTTCACACGTTGATCTAGCGCACTAGATTCCATGAATCGGCTTCTACGATCGTTGATTCGAGCGCACTCGAATGCCGAAAGAGGAGATAGGAGATTACACTCAACTACCAATTTAAATGAAAGCACAAAGCTAACAAACAAGAATTTTATTCAAAATCAACCAAAAGTTACAAATGACTCAACCCCACTATTTATAAAGTTTACAACACACGCCACACAAATCTGAACAACACCTAGGTCGTTTCCGACCTAATAACCCACGACTTAAAAATCAGACGACTTACGACTTACTATAGGTTGGCAGCGACCTAACAAAAGCAGCGACTCAAACAGTTACACAACAAATATTTACAACACTTAGGTCGTATACGACCTAACTACTCACGACATAAGAACCAAATGGCATACGACTTAAGAAAAATACAAACATATTACAATACAACATCTCGATACACGACTTACAACCTAACTTAGGTCGTTACTGACTTAACAAAATCAACACACCTTGTTTACAAAGTATACGACTCAGGAAGCAATCGTCATACGACATAGATTAGGTCGGTAACGAGTTAAGAGACATCTTCAGGTTTATCTCCATGCGACTTATAACATGGCGATTCGCGAGATAAGACTTCAACGACTTAACTTAGGTCGTGAAACGATCCAAGCCTTCTTTCTTTTGAACAACTCCGCGCACAGCCCTTTTAGATCGTACGCGACCTATCGATTCCGAGCGACTTAAGCTAAGTCGTAGCTTCTTTCCCTTAAGTCGTGGACGACCTAAATCTCCTTCCTTAGGTCGTGACCCGCTTGAGTTAAGTCATGAACGACCTAAGACTTTGCAACGACTTAACTTCTCCAGAGAATTCGTAGCCTGGGTTGCATTATTAGGTCGTAACCCTTTATCTCTTGCCTTGTTAGGTCGTGGATGACCTAACACTATCCCTTCCTTAGACCGTGGACGACTTAGGCCTTGTGAATTCGTAGCTTGCACTTCTTCGACTCTGGTCTGAGCTGCATCATAAGTTCATTTTCAAATATTTCAGTAGATGGTGAATTTTGGATAATCAAAATTGTGTAAAATTTAAATTTGCAAATATTTGAATAATTGAATTTTGAATATAATATGATTGAAAATGATATCGAAAATTGATATAAAATTTTATTTAAACAACAATGAATTTGTTAACCTTTAAAATTGGATTTAAAATTGAATAATTTGAAATTGAAAATTTTATATTATAATCGACGAGTAAAAATAGCCTTCCGAGGCACAGTCTCGGAATTCGACGAAACCAGTTCCATTGGATCCGTAATAGTGTATTATTATCGGATTTCAAATTTCGTAATGTTTGGAGTTATCGTTTGGTCATACGGGATAGAAACGCGTTGAAATAAATATCGAAAATTTAATATTTTAATTCGATTCGAAAAGCTATTTTCCTCATACGATCGAATTAGGCCCCGAAACCTATTCCATTGTGTTCGGAATAGGGGTATAATATTATGAACTCCTAGCGGCACGCCTCGATAGGAATTCGAAATTTTAAGCTGCTTTTAAATGAGATATTTTGTCATTAAATAATATTTTTTTAAAATTGTTTTAAATTAGTCACAGCTGTATATCTTGTCCAATCAGCCACCCTATGATTTGATCTGCATATTCCTTCTATAAGACGCTTCGTTCCTTCTTTTTTGATATAACAGTCGAGCAGAACGGTGAAGAGGGAATAAATCTAAACTTCAAAAATTCCTAACTCCAATTCTATTCTACTAAAAATCCTGAAACCTCCTCTAAAAATCATATTTCATCGTTTGCTTCGATCCAGTATACTTTTGTTTGGTGCGGCTATGATTGAGGGAGGGCATCAGTGAAGACATGAGGGAGTTTGAAACTAGGGTTAAGCTTCTCTTCATTTTCATTCATCGATTCAAGAAATAGAGCTCGTATTTGGATTCTCCTCGTCGAATGACATATGGACGCGCGTTTTGGTGAAGCTCGGTAGCGATTGGTGACGTGCGACTTGGGCATGGCTGAGAGGAGTGTGGTTCACACGCGTTTTGATGGGTAGGTGTGAGCTTCAATGTGAGGGGTCCGGGAGATGAAGATCGAGAGGAGAAGCTTGTCGGCGCGATCGGTTTTGATTTTCATCGCCCGTAGCTCCGTATCACTGGGTTTGTGCACGGTGAAGGGTGGGTTGCTCTGTGTCTTCACGTACAGGAATTTGGGGAAGATGGAGTTTTAGTGGGCTGGGCTTCTTTTTCTTTGGGTATGAATTTATTTAAATATAATATAAATTGTTTTATAAAATAAAATGATTGATATCTTATAAAATGTATAACTCTCACATACGAGGTCCGATTGGAACGAAACTTTTTGCGTTGCGATCACGATGACGAGAGCTTCGAAATGAAACTGATTTGGATGAATTTGGAGACAGTTGAAATTTGGGCTAAATCGGGGATCGTCCGGTTTAGTTCCAAACCGGAACGTCTCGGCGACAGGGGAAAATCAAGGTGAGTGTTTTATAATGCTCCCAACGTACTGAATATCTTTATGGTAGTTAAATTTGATATTATGAAGTGATATGAATTTTATTTGTTGTTGTTTGATAAAATTTAATTGTCATATAGATTGTCGTTTGAATTCACCGTTGAAAATTAAAATTGACAGTCAAATTGAAAATAGGATTTAATTGCAATTAAATTACCTAATTTTGATAACTACGAAATTGCCGTGAATTGTATTGTCTATTGGATGATTTATTTCGATGGATGCTATTGGTTGATATTTAAATGTTTAGATGTTTATTTGCTTATATATATCCTGTTATACATACATATGACACTGTGATTGGTTTAAGTGATATATATTCATCCCTGACATTTAATTGAAACAAATAATCACCTGGTCATAGGATAGAAAATTATATACGGACACTGGATTGGTTAAATTAATAATTTTAAAATCATTGATTTGAAGATTATTTAGATGTTTTGATTTAAAAGTTATAAATAAAATCAATTTATAGAAATCGAATTTATCGAAATTTTGAGTTTGGAATGTTGAAAAAAATTGGTTAAAAGAAATTGTTAAATAATATAAGTTGAGACTTTGAAATTTAAAATCGGGATATGATCGAATTTCGAAATTTATTTTTTTAAAGATTGAACATTATTTCAAGCTTTGAATATTACTAAGTAAAGGTGATATTAAAATGATATTTTGAAATTGAGCTTGGAATTGAATCATATATGAAATTTGGATTGAAATTTGAATATTGAAGGAAATTTTTGTTAAGTGTTATAAATCGATATTTTGAAAAAAATCAAGCTCAAAATCGCTATGAATTGAAATTGAATAAATTGGAAGTGAATGTAGAATTGAATTAATTTGAAGTCAAAGTTGACATTGATTTGAATTGAAATCGAAATTGAATAGGTCGAATGGAAATTGAAATTGATTTGAATTGGGAAGTTGTAATTGAAATGGTTTGGTTTTGAAGCTGTTTCATTTTGTTTCCAAATTTCTCTGTCATATAAACCATCTTTAAATACTTAAACTATTTTAATCTATTTTAAATATACTTAACCCAATTTAAATTATTTTAAACTAATTTATCTATTTGAAATCCATTTAAAGATTCTAAGTATTTTTAACTATTTTAATTATTTAAACTACTTTTAAATTACTTAAAATATTTTCTAAAAATTTCAAGCTGGTCAATAAGGTGAAATGTTTATATTTAAATCTTGAATTTAAATACGAATTGGGTTAAATGAAGTTGCAACCTAAATTGAAATGCGAAATGGTTTTGAAATCGAAATGAGATATTGAGGCGAAAAATGATTTTTGAAATGGAATCTTATATTTTGAGTAAATATGATATTTGAAACGGAGTTGATTTTTGAAGCGAATATGATATTTTGATATCAGTTATGAATCGACTTGAAATGTAAAAGAGCCATCGGTGTAATAATACGTAGTTATTAAAGAGACCGGGATCGGATATGGACATACTCTCTGTCGATACCGAAAACCACTTTAATAACTATTATACGTTGAGTGTTGATCCAGAATGAAGTGGATGGTTTGGTGAACGCGTTGACTGAAGAAAGAGAACGATATTGGATGACCCCTGACATGACTAAAACAGGAGCCGCGCCGGGCCATTGAGGTTCGCCACCTCTAGCGGACACACTTCTTCGATACCATATCTATTACTTTTGTGATTCGATTTGGGTGCACCCCTTGATTTGGGAGTGTTGTTTCGCGGTGTTGAGGTAGTAGCTGCTATGCTCAATATCAGTCCGGATCACGCAACTACTAGTATCCTAGTTGGTATCGCCTCATGTACCTTGTCATACTGATTATCCTATTCGCGACCACTACGTTTTGGTTTGTACCTATAGTATATGGATTGCCCTCTGGTGACTTCCGGTTTTGGGGAAACTACGGTCTTGTATATGCTCTTGGGAATAAAAATGTGTTAAGGGGGATTATGGTAACGCCTTAACGCTATTTTAATACTTTTACTTTAATGTAGACATATTATAATAGCGTATTGTACTACATAGTAGATAGTTTAACGGATCCTTGAGAGATGGAAAATCCCGTAACATCTCTTAAGTTAGTGCACTCACGTTGACACTGGATATGAGATGTCAAATCCCGTAAACATCTCTGATGCCGCTGCACTCATATTTATTTACGATTGATTTAACTTACATGAGGATATTTTAGTCCTGACTCGAGTGTTTTGTCTTTTCATTACGCTCGGGTCAGACCTGAGTTTTTTTGCTTATTGAAGATCTATTTTGGAGGACGAAGACGAAGATTTGGTATACTATTACTATTATTATCTTTGCATCATGCTGTCTGCTGCATTATTTTATTTGTTCTGTTGTATATGTATAACTCTGATAAATGTTGTATAAATAATTATCAAAGTATAGTAAACAGCTTCATGAACTGTTTATTTGATTATTATATTTTATCGTTCCGCTGCAAGATTCTGTGTTGTTTCATTTCCTTTATTCCTTTTCTCTTTTTTTCTTATTTACCCCAAAATAACCATCTGCCCTTTTGTATGGTTTGAGTCGACGTGTGTGTTTGATCGTCGGTTTAAACTGTCCAAAAAGGTGGGTCGTTACAGTTGGTATCAGAGCTTTGGTTTAGCGATAACCTTAGCTTTGTGGGGTCTGACTCTTTATGAATAGGGTAGTAATACCCTATGATGAGTCGCTGAGTGCATGTATGAGAGAGCATATTTGTTAGTGACATAAAATTGTTTTATATTGTGTTGGTTGATTTGTTGAGTGGCTTATGGATTCTGGTCAATACGAGTAATTAAAGTCATTGATAGGGGTCTCTAAACACTTGAACAGAACAATTCGACATAGTATTGTTTTGAAATTGGGTAAATGAAATAAATTTGCCCTAATTATATTTTATATATAAAGAAATAATTTTTAGAAATTATTATGATTCATCCAGTTTGTTGGGTTGTTAGAAAGGATAATATGGATGGTCATCATAAATGGGATATTTTGTTTTAATAAATAAGGTTTATTACAAAGTAAATAATGATAAAACAATTTATAGAATGTTTTAAGAAAGTAAAATTTTGTAAGAATAATTTATAAATGTGACTTATAAATCAAGATAGATTTAAATTGAGAAATATTGAGTTTAAGACCCGGAGATTTTGAAAATGGTTTTCAAAACTTTGAAGAAAAATATGTAGTGATGTTATTTGAAAAATATTTATGGGAAATATTTTGAAAGGGTTTTTTTTTATAAATTCAGTACTCCTCTCTTATGTCGCTGGAAAATAATTTCGGTGATGACTGCGTAGCATCATCGACGTTCATTTTCGAGTCTCAAAGTGGGGGAGACTTCTGCGAGGCTTTGCTTTGCTTCAAAACTGTTTTGAAAAATGCATTTTGGTTTAAACTCCAAAAGTATGATTTGATATATATAAGATATAAATGCATATATTTATTTCAAATGATTTGAAATGAACCGGGCATTTAAAATTTCTAAGTTCTTTAAATTAATATTTTTTTAAAAATATCTGAATGAAATGTGAATAACCAGAAGTTATAAAATAAGAGGATTAAGAATTCTAAGCTTAATGTTTTGATAAAATTTAGAGTTGAAGTGTAACTCTTAAAATTGAAAGGTATTTAAAAAGTAAAGAAAATTTAAATAAGTTAAAAATTGTGAACATTCTAATTTAGTAAAATGAATCCTATAAAATTTGTATTGTATCAAATTGCATTCTAATAACATATAATATGACTTACCAAATGTAAAAAGTTAAAAGCATGTTTTGGATATGTAATGGGATATTATACAAGTAAGAAAAACTTAAAAGTAACTAAAATGTATATAAATGGAAATTTGGTTGTGATAAAAATGTTATATACTTAAGTATAAGATGAAATGATGAATGGCTAAATGGAATAAGTAAGTGGAACTTAAGAAAACCGACAAATGAACCAAATAATATCTTTGTAAATTGGTTATGGAAATAAATATAAATTGCAAAGAAATTGGAATTGAATTTGTAACTTTGGAGATAACTGTAAACTAAGAAAATAGACTTTATGGGATGACTATAAACTAAAGTGATGATTAATAAAATGTTCCACAATAAATTGGTTATTAACTGAAACTATGAATATGAAGTAAATGTAAACCAAAGAATTTGGTATGGCTAAGAATCAATTGGAAAGGAATTTAAAATTTTATAATGTTTAAAAAATGGACTTGAGTAAGTAAATTCTATCGAATAATGTTTAAGAAATGGTAGTATTAAAGAATATACTTGGTAAGGAAATAGATACCAAGTAAATTAGGGATATGAATATTGTACTATAAATCATTAACTGTAAATGAAATGAGGGTAAGCAAAAGAAATATAATATAGATACATTGTATTGAAATCTATTGAAAGGTAATACGTAAGTAGTACGAGTATTATTTTATTCGCATAACGATTTGATCCAAATTCGAGCACAAAATATCGAGATGATTTATATCGATCCAAGTTAGGATTTTTCACTCGATTCTCGACGGCGAACCCTGGATATGGATTTTTGATTTGATTCTGGAATTCTCTATCATAGTATATTGCTATGCAAGGAGAGTAATAGTTTCCAATCAAGGAACCAAATCTGAGTCCGCACTAGAGAGTCGTGTGAACGATACTAGTTTGGAAGTGAAATTGTGTGATCGAATAGGCGATTAGATTTGATATTGCTCACGGATGATATATGTATGGATTACGGAATTAATTAAAGTTAATATTGGAAATTTAAGATGCCAAATATAAAATGATTCTTTTAAAAAAATTGTATAATTGGATATCATTGGTAAATGAGATGCAGGTATTTAAAATCAAGAAAATGTGGATTGCCCGACAAAGAGGTACATGTTTATTAGTCATTGGATTTGATGATTTTATGATGGAGCCACTTGGCTTTTGGTTTTCTTTTATTGGTTTGGGGCCCGTAGAGGCGTTTTGTAGTTGTGCCGATCGAGCCGCGCAAAGGAGACTCTGTCGAAATTTTTCGTAAATCCGGGTGTTAGAAAATTTTTCAAGTTTTAAAATTTTATAACTTGTTTTGATAACTAACTTTTAAAGTTAGATAGCTGTTCGGAGTAACTTAGTGGAAGTGTAGTAACGATTTATAAATGGAAATTCATTGTTTTATAAGTTCATAATTTTGAATAAAATATATCAAATGTTGAATTCTTTACTTAGTTCCTTTTCCCTTCTTTTTCCTTTTCGGGGACGAAAAGTTTTGAGTGGGGGAGAGTGTAACGACCTGCAAATTTTCGATAATTAAAATAGCTAATTTAATAAGATTTCGTGATTTAATGTTAGAAAAAAATAAAAAAATTTGAAATTCATTTGGAATAATAATAACTGGAATGAATTGCAACAATAATTATCCAAGTAATTATTAATAGATTGAATGGAGTTCCAATCTAATTGAATTGACTCAAATGTTATAACTTGGTTATAAGGGAATATATGGAAAAACAAATGTAAATAAGTGAATAAGAATTGTGATTTATTTAGGTAGAAATACAAAGGTTAATAGATTGGTTTCGAAGTAGAAATAAGTATTGAAAAATAAATGCTACTTAGTGAATGTCATTGCAATCAATAGTTGGATAGGATAATAAATGTTGAATTCATGGGTATAATAGAGAAATTGATTGATAAGTAAAATTTATTTAAAATCTAATATTGGAATTTGTTGAATATTGAACAATTAAATTGTTTAAATTTGATATTGGAAATTTATTGAATAAGTGGATAACGGGAGTTGAATAACTGTATAATGGAAATAGTTGTTCTAAAATTAAAATTCGTTTTAAAGTTAAATCTTATAAGTTCATTTTCAAATATTTCAGTAGATGGTGAATTTTGGATAATCAAAATTGTGTAAAATTTAAATTTGCAAATATTTGAATAATTGAATTTTGAATATAATATGATTGAAAATGATATCGAAAATTGATATAAAATTTTATTTAAACAACAATGAATTTGTTAACCTTTAAAATTGGATTTAAAATTGAATAATTTGAAATTGAAAATTTTATATTATAATCGACGAGTAAAAATAGCCTTCCGAGGCACAGTTTCGGAATTCGATGAAACCAGTTCCATTGGATCCGTAATAGTGTATTATTTTCGGATTTCAAATTTCATAACGTTTGGAGTTATCGTTTGGTCATACGGGATAGAAACGCGTTGAAATAAATATTGAAAATTTAATATTTTAATTCGATTCGAAAAGTTATTTTCTTCATACGATCGAATTAGGCCCCGAAACCTATTCCATTGTGTTTGGAATAGGGGTATAACATTATGAACGCCTGGCGGCACGCCTTGATAGGAATTCGAAATTTTAAGCTGCTTTTAAATGAGATATTTTGTCATTAAATAATATTTTTTTAAAATTGTTTTAAATCAATCACAGTTGTATATCTCGTCCAATCAGCCACCCTATGATTTGATCTGCATATTCCTTCTATAAGACGCTTCTTTCCTTCTTCTTTGATATAACAGTCGAGCAGAACAGTGAAGAGGGAATAAATCTAAACTTCAAAAATTCCTAACTCCAATTCTATTCTATTAAAAATCCCGAAACCTCCTCTAAAAATCCTATTTCATCGGTTGCTTCGATCCAGTATACTTTTGTTTGGTGCGGCTATGATTTAGGGAGGGCATCAGTGAAGACGTGAGGGAGTTTGAAACTAGGGTTAAGCTTCTCTTCGTTTTCATTCATCGATTCAAGTAATAGAGCTCGTATTTAGATTCTCCTCGTTGAATGACATATGGACGCGCGTTTTGGTGAAGCTCGGTAGTGATTGGTGACGTGCGACTTGGGCATGGCCGAGAGGAGTGTGGTTCGCATGCATTTTGATGGGTAGGTGCGAGCTTCAATGTGAGGGGTCCGGCAGATGGAGATCGAGAGGAGAAGCTTGTCGGCGCGATCGGTTTCGATTTTCATCGCCTGTAGCTCCGTATCACTAAGTTTGTGCACGGTGAAGGGTGGGTTGCTCTGTGTCTTCACGTACAGGAATTTGGGGAAGATGGAGTTTTAGTGGGCTGGGCTTCTTTTTCTTTGGGTATGAATTTATTTAAATATAATATAAATTGTTTAATAAAATAAAATGATTGATATCTTATAAAATGTATAACCCTCACATACGAGGTCCGATTGGAACAAAACTTTTTGTGTTGCGATCACGATGATGAGAGCTTCGAAATGAAACTGGTTTGAACGAATTTGGAGACAGTTGAAATTTTGGCTAAATCGGGGATCGTCCGGTTTAGTTCCAAACCGAAACGTCTCGGCGACAGGGGAAAATCAAGGTGAGTGTTTTATAACGCTCACAACGTACTAAATATCTTTATGGTAGTTAAATTTGATATTATGAAGTGATATGAATTTTATTTGTTGTTGTTTGATAAAATTTAATTGTCATATAGATTGTCGTTTGAATTCACCGTTGAAAATTAAAATTGACAGTCAAATTGAAATTAGGATTTAATTGTAATTAAATTACCTGATTTTGATAACTATGAAATTGCCGTGAATTGTATTGTCTATTGGATGATTTATTTTGATGGATGCTATTCGTTGATATTTAAATGTTTAGATGTTTATTTGCTTATATATATCCTATTATACATACATATGACACTGTGATTGGTTTAAGTGATATATATTCATCCCTGACATTTAATTGAAATAAATAATCACTTGGCCATAGGATAGAAAATTATATACGGACACCGGATTGGTTAAATTAATAATTTTAAAATCGTTGATTTGAAATTTATTTAGTTGTTTTGATTTAAAAGTTATAAATAAAATCAATTTATAGAAATCAAATTTATCGAAATTTTGAGTTTGGAATGTTGAAAAAAATTGGTTAAAAGAAATTGTTAAATAATATAAGTTGAGACTTTGAAATTTAAAATCGGGATATGATCGAATTTCGAAATTTATTTGTTTTAAAGATTGAACATTATTTCAAGCTTTGAATATTACTAAGTAAAGGTGATATTAAATGATATTTTGAAATTGAGCTTGGAATTGAATCATATATGAAATTTGGATTGAAATTTGAATATTGAAGGAAATTTTTGTTAAGTGTTATAAATCGATATTTTGAAAAAAAATCAAGCTCAAAATCGCTATAAATTGAAATTGAATAAATTGGAAGTGAATGTATAATTGAATTAATTTGAAGTCAAAGTTGACATTGATTTGAATTGAAATCGAAATTGAATCGGTCGAATGGAAATTGAAATTGATTTGAATTGGGAAGTTGTAATTGAAATGGTTTGGTTTTGAAGCTGTTTCATTTTGTTTCCAAATTTCTCTGTCATATAAACCATCTTTAAATACTTAAACTATTTTAATCTATTTTAAATATACTTAACCCAATTTAAATTATTTTAAACTAATTTATCTATTTGAAATCCATTTAAAGATTCTAAGTATTTTTAACTATTTTAATTATTTAAACTACTTTTAAATTACTTAAAATATTTTCTAAAAATTTCAAGCTGGTCAATAAGGTGAAATGTTTATATTTAAATCTTGAATTTAAATACGAATTGGGTTAAATGAAGTTGCAACCTAAATTGAAATGCGAAATGGTTTTGAAATCGAAATGAGATATTGAGGCGAAAAATGATTTTTGAAATGGAATCTTATATTTTGAGTAAATATGATATTTGAAACGGAGTTGATTTTTGAAGCGAATATGATATTTTGATATCAGTTATGAATCGACTTGAAATGTAAAAGAGCCATCGGTGTAATAATACGTAGTTATTAAAGAGACCGGGATCGGATATGGACATACTCTCTGTCGATACCGAAAACCACTTTAATAACTATTATACGTTGAGTGTTGATCCAGAATGAAGTGGATGGTTTGGTGAACGCGTTGACTGAAGAAAGAGAACGATATTGGATGACCCCTGACATGACTAAAACAGGAGCCGCGCCGGGCCATTGAGGTTCGCCACCTCTAGCGGACACACTTCTTCGATACCATATCTATTACTTTTGTGATTCGATTTGGGTGCACCCCTTGATTTGGGAGTGTTGTTTCGCGGTGTTGAGGTAGTAGCTGCTATGCTCAACATCAGTCCGGATCACGCAACTACTAGTATCCTAGTTGGTATCGCCTCATGTACCTTGTCATACTGATTATCCTATTCGCGACCACTACGTTTTGGTTTGTACCTATAGTATATGGATTGCCCTCTGGTGACTTCCGGTTTTGGGGAAACTACGGTCTTGTATATGCTCTTGGGAATAAAAATGTATTAAGGGGGATTATGGTAACGCCTTAATGCTATTTTAATACTTTTACTTTAATGTAGACATATTATAATAGCGTATTGTACTACATAGTAGATAGTTTAACGGATCCTTGAGAGATGGAAAATCCCGTAACATCTCTTAAGTTAGTGCACTCACGTTGACACTGGATATGAGATGTCAAATCCCGTAAACATCTCTGACGCCGCTGCACTCATATTTATTTACGATTGATTTAACTTACATGAGGATATTTTAGTCCTGACTCGAGTGTTTTGTCTTTTCATTACGCTCGGGTCAGACCTGAGTTTTTCAGCTTATTGAAGATCTATTTTGGAGGACGAAGACGAAGATTTGGTATACTATTACTATTATTATCTTTGCATCATGCTGTCTGCTGCGTTATTTTATTTGTTATGTTGTATATGTATAACTCTGATAAATGTTGTATAAATAATTATCAAAGTATAGTAAACAGCTTCATGAACTGTTTATTTGATTATTATATTTTATCGTTCCGCTGCAAGATTCTGTGTTGTTTCATTTCCTTTATTCCTTTTCTCTTCTTTTCTTATTTACCCCAAAATAACCATCTGCCCTTTTGTATGGTTTGAGTCGACGTGTGTGTTTGATCGTCGGTTTAAACTGTCCAAAAAAGTTGGGTCGTTACAAATTTGATCTAACAGATCATCAAGCCTTGGTATCGGAAATCTGTATCTAACAGTTATCTTGTTCAGTTCCCTGCTATCCGTACACATCCTCCATGAACCATCCTTCTTTGGTACTAGTAATGTTGGTACTACACACGGACTCAAGCTCTCCTGTATACGCCCCTGTTCAAGCAATTCCTCTACCTGCCTTCGCAACTCTTCATGTTCCTTCGGACTCATCCTGTAATGTGGTTTATGTGGCAACACAGCACTTGGAACAAGATCTATTTGGTGTTTTATATCCCTCAACGGCGGCAATTCCGTTGGCAGCTCTTTAGGAAATACATCGTTAAATTCTTCCAGTACTGGCTTTACTTCTTCGGGTATTTCAACCACTTCATTGCTCTCTCATCCAATCAACAAAAACACTTCAGGTTCCTCTTCAACTTCTTTAACAAACTCTTTCAAAGATAACAAAGTTTTCAGCTCTTCAATCTCCTCCAACTTGTTTTCTTCTTGTTGTCGCTTCTTGGGAACTAAAAGATCTTTGTGCCCTCAAACATAAAGCTATAACTGTTGGTACGACCATCATGTTGCACCGCCCTATCATACTGCCACGGTCTCCCCAGCAACAGATGACATACGTCCATGTCCACAACGTCGCACCAGATTTCGTCTTTGTATTTCTTCCCAATTGAAAAATTCACACAAGCCCTTCGTCCAACCTTCACCTCCCCGCCTTTCCTCAACCAAGCTAACTTGTACGGTTTCGGATGTTTCTCAGTCTTCAATGCCAATTTCTTCACAGCTTCTGTAGAAATAATGTTATCGCAACTTCCAGCATCGATAACAAACTTGCAGACCTTTCCCAAGATAGTGCACGTAGACTGAAAAATGTTACTCCTCAACCAGCTAGAATCTTCCTCCTGCTTTGGTGTTAGACAAGACCTCCTCATCATCAAGTTACAACCCTCATCTCCGGAAAACTCTTCTTCCTCCTCAATAAATGGTGAATCGGAACATTCAGCTTCTACATCCTCATCCTCAACCTCCGCTATCATAGCTCGCTTCTTCGGCTTTGGACATTCATTGCTTTTGTGGCCCACTTCTTGACAATTATAACATTTGAAACCGTTATTGACTTTTGCCTTCACAACCTCATTCACAACTGGTTTTGCAACAGCTTTTGAAGCGTTGGAACTTCCACTAACACCCTTCACTTGATTGTTGGAATTTGTAAACACACCACCTCCGCATCTTCCCTGTTTCTCCCAAGCCAACGCTTTCTGGTGTGCTTCCGCTACAGATCTGGGATTAAACATGTTCACCATATCTTGAATCTGCATTCGCAACCCTCCAACAAATCTAGCTGTTAATTGTTCCTCTGTCTCCATGATGTCATTCCTTGCAATCAGTTGATAAAATTCATCAGCATAGTCATTAACAGTCTTCGTTCCTTGCCTCAAGTTCTGCAACCTCTGATACATTAGCGATTGATAATTATAAGGCAAGAAAGTAGCTCTCAACAATTTCCTCATCTTTTCCCAAGATTCAATCTTTGACTTCCCCATCCGTTCACGTGTAAGTTTGGTTTGCTGCCACCATGCCAAAGCTCTACCTCTCAACCTTGTAGCAACCAACTTCACTCTACGATGTTCTGGAACCTCTTTGAAGTCAAAAATCTCCTCCACATTAGACAACCAATCCAAAAACTCCTCAGCTTGCATACTACCTTTGAATTCTGGAATTTCAGTTTTCATTCCCGATTCCCATCGACGATCATCCTCAACATCCCGATATGCATTTCGCCCCTGGTCTCGATCTCGATAATGATTATTGCTTCTATCACTCTCTTCATCATATTCTCGTGTGTTTCGATATCGATCTCGACCATCAACATCCCTTCGATCACGCATGTCTCTTCTACTATGTCTGTCATCATCTCGAAATGGCTCATACTCAAACTCACGTTGAGCTCTTCTTTCTTCATCTCTATACTCATGGTGATCTCTTCTTATCGAAACTGATGATTCTCTTCTACCTCGATCAGAATGTGGCGACATTCTCCTTCCACCCGAAACCGATGGCGAAACCCTGTTTCCACCTTGGTTCGAAATTGGCGATGTTCTTCTTCGGGGTTGATTCATATCCATCATGAGCTTCTCTAATCTCCCAATACCTGCATCCAACTTCTCATTGAATTTGTTACTTATTCGTTGTTCCATTTGCTCGGCATCTTCTCTCTTGTACAAATCTTCAACATTTTGGTGACGATTAGCTCTTCTCGGCGGCATGATTTGAAACTTCACAAACACTTCAATTCTCGGTTTGAACTATCAAAAGGATACCCAATGATGCACGGCTTCACTTCTAGCTCTCGGCTCTAAACTTCAAACTCTTTAATAGAATTGGCTCCAAGTCTCGGCTTAGCTATGATTGGCTAAGTCTAGCTCTGATACCAAATGATACAGCAGCGGAATAACAAAAATGAATGATACGGTGAATGTAGCACTCGATGGAATAGAAGATACCGAATGGCCCAAATCCATTGATCCAAAGATACCGGATTCTAGCAATCCCAAACACGTTGATCGCACACGATACCGTGTTTAAAGATCTACGATTCTTTGGACGTTGATCTAGCGCACTAGATACAATGAATCGGCTTTAGCAGTCGTTGAATCGAGCGCACTCGATTACCGAAAGTGGAGATAGGAGATCACACTCAACTACCAATTTAATGAAAGCACAAAGCTAACAAACAAAAGTTTTATTCAAAATCAACTTACTTTACAAATGACGCAACTCGCCTATTTATAGGCTTACAATACAACCGACTCAACAAATGACAACACTTAGGTCGTCCACGACCTAACACATCACGACCTACGACCTAAAGAATGTACATCACAACGACCTACCAAAATACAACATCATACGACCTATTTACAACGCACACGACCTAAACAACCAACAGTACAAACGACCTTACAACAATGCGACTCAAAATATATACAACACACACATAGGTCGGCAGCGACCTAACTTGAGCGACCTAAAAAGGCAAGGCAGCGACCTAACTTCCCAACACATAAGGTCGAGCGACCTAAGATGGATACGGCTTAAGCTTCAGTGACCTAAGAAGTTAGCTTCTGGGATTCTTCTCATGACCTAATTCTCCTCGTGACATAACTTAGGTCGTAACCCATTTACGCGACCTAACTTAGGTCGTAGCTCGAGACAGTCTTCACTCGAAATGTTGGAGCGACCTAAAGTGAGCGGCATGTGAGAGTTAGGTCGTTCCCGACCTAACTTTGATTTGTTTTCCTTGCTAGGTCGTAGCTCGCTTGAGCGACCTATCACATTAACTCGCGCGAGTATCTTCATGCTTAACCCGTTAACTCTTGAGCGAGCTTCGTTATGTTGCGAGTCTCCACTAGGTCGTTTGTGAGCTTCACTAAGTCGCTGGAGCGACTTAAAGGACTCGTTAGGTCGTTCGTGACCTAACACTTCACCAAATTGGGATGTATCATCTTGGAGCGACTTAAAGGAATCGTTAGGTCGTACGCGACCTAACACTTCACCATTCCGGGTATCATTCTGGGCTGCATCATGATCTCTGTTCATGTTGTATTGCACCTGACCATGCCATTGAACTTGTATTCACTGAAGTCTTGTTATCTTTGAACTCTTTGTTGCATGTTGTTTTGACCATTCATGTTGGTGTGTTCTTGTTGCCTTTGGTCTAGTTGAGTTTAGATGTTCACTTGTATTTGTTTTGATCTTCATGTGGTTGAGGCTATTGTCTTGCATTTGCTCTAACCTTTGTACATGTGAGCATGTTGAACTGCTAGCTCCAATGTGTATATGTGCATTGTTCTGGTCTGTGTTGCGTTGTGCGGTGGTCTTGTTCTTGCCTGGTTGCAGCCCTTGTGTTCACCACTGCTGAGTTATTTTGGTATTGTTCCACTTGCATTTATTTCTGTCCTCAATTCTGGTTGCATGTTGATTTACTTAAACTGCATGTCTTGTGCACTGGTATTTGCTTCGAGCCCCTGTGCACTTCATATTTTCATGCTCCATTGTGTTCATATGCATTACATATTGACTGTATTGTATTGTACCTGAGTTGAATCCAGTCTTGGCTTGGGTTTGATCTTGTGCTCACTTGTCCCTACAATTTTAACAAGCAAGTGAATCCGTGTGCACGACCTTGTGGCATGTACAGTGATACACTGTGCATGTCATAAATTGTTCATGTATTTGAAATAGAAAGATGAATTAAAAGAATGATGACGAACAACCCAAATAACCGAGACAAATTATATTTTCAAAACACACACTTCACTGTGCACTGCAAAAATATTTCTTTTTCAATTTTACTACATCAGTGTTTATTTTGTAGATAGTTCAGATGTTGGATACCATCTTTTGAACTCAAGCTAGCATCGAAATGGCTCCATTTGCTGCTCTTTATGGACGACCTTGCAAATCTCCATCTTGCTGGATTGAATCCGGTAATCGTTTGGTTCTTGGTCCGGATATGATTTTAGAAGCTTCTGAGAAGGTTGAGGAGATTAGGAGGAAGATGAGGATTGCGTAGGATAGACAGAAGAAGTATGCTGACAGGCGTAGGAGGAGTTCGGAGTTTTCGGTTGGTGATCAGGTTTTCCTTAAGGTCTCTCCATTAAGAAATCTGATTTGGTTTGGATGGAAAGGGAAGTTCGCTCCTAGGTTTATTGGTCCTTTTCGCATCTGAGAGAGAGTTGGTTCCTTAGCTTATCGTTTGGAATTGCCTGAGAAACTTTCTAGAGTGCATAATGTGTTCCATGTCTCACACCTTCGTCGATATCTCCATGACCCATCCTTGATTATTCAGCCTTCTGCTCTCGAGAGTTTGGGTATTGAGACAAACCTTACTGTCGAGAGGAAGCCACTTCGTATTATCGATAGAGGTACGAAGTAGCTTCGGAGAAAATCTGTCAACCTAGTTAAAGTGCAATGGAGCACTGATGATCGGGATTGTACTTGGGAAATGGAAGAGAGCATTCATGCTTCAAATCCGGAATTGTTTATTCCAGGTACTATTTGTTGTCCTACATTATCCTTCTTTATTTTCTGGTCTCGTTCCTTTTTGAGGACGAAAATTTTTGAGTGAGGGAGAGTGTAACAACCCATAAATTTTGAAAATATTTTAAATGAAGATTTATTGTAAACTTTGAATTTAACTATTTTAAATTTCATAAAATTAGAAAATTTAAAGTATAATTTTAGTTTTGATGTGAATTTTTTTCCAAATTTAATAAAATAAAGATTTTTCTTAAAATACAAATTTTGGTCAACTTTGGTCAAAGTTTGACTTTCTATGAAAATTTTGAATTTTTAACTTTTTTTGAAGACCAATTTAATTCTAACATTTTTCCAGTTTTATGTTTGGTTAAATTTTGATGTTTACTTCTCGAATTTTGCAACTTTTGGTGTATTACACGCAGTTATTTTCCCTACAACTTCTATTTTATTTTTATTGTGATTTGTTTGAGCTTAGACCATTTGGGGTAGAAAAACTTTAATTAGATGAGTAGCCTATATATAATCTCATAGGGTTTTGGCTAGCCTCCACATCCATTCATTTGTGCCTCCACAGAAAAGTGTAAGTCTTCTTCTCCTTCTTCTTCCTCCTCTTTCCAAAACCCTAGATCTTCTCCACCACTCCTCTTCTCCCAAAATTTTCCATCACCTTCACCACCTCCTCTCACCTTCTTCTCTTCTCTCCTATTCTCCACCTCTTCCCAAAACCCTAGACCTTCCTCTTCCAAACCCTAGCCATGACATCTTCCCTACCCAAAACCGACCACCATCACCAAATAGCATCCCCATAGCCGAGCACAACCCTTTTCCTCCCCTTCCGTTTGCCTTCCTAGCCGTGAGCCTTGCCCTAGAGATGATGGCCAAACCCAAAAACCCTAGCCTAACCCTAAACCTAGCTATGGTCGAACCCACCTAATCCAAACATAGCATAGACCAAACAAAAACCACCTCTAGACCAAGCCTATGCAAACCCTAGACAAACCCTCTTATGTATTTTGCAAATATATATTTTTCTATTTTATTTTTCTATGTAAAATTATTTGTTTACGTATGGAATTTATTTATTTATTTTTCAAGCGTCGGATTTGGATTCTCCTCTCACTCAAACTGGTCCGTAGTTTGTTGATTTTTGTGTTGCGCTTTGAATCACTTTTCCAACCAAAGAAAGGTGAGAAATCACACTTGACATACGTGCTTATTTATTTGATGAATTGATGACAATTGAACCGTATGGATATGGATATGCAAGTTTGACATTTCACCTATGATTTTATCATGTTATTTCATGTGTTATATCATGTTATTTCATATGTTTATATCATATTACTTCATATGTTATATCATGTTATTTCATATGTTTATATTATGTCATTCATATGATTTTATTTTGTTATTTCATATCATATTATGTCTATTTGATCATATGTCATGATATGTTGAATATTTTTATGTTTATTTAATATTCTGGAATCACACTACAAGTTCCTTCACTATGGGTTGAAATGATACATACCCGAACGATCTTTAGAGTAAGGAAAAATTGTTATGGGTTGAAATGATAGGCTTGAGCAATTTTATTTGACTTGGGATTGTGGGTTTGAAATGATATAAAACCCGAAAAATTAATAAATTGCGGATTGAAATGATATATGTCCGTATTAACTTGACCCTAGGGTAGAGAATTTTATACTGACTCCGTGGTTGATTTAAAATTATTTTCTAAAAATTATTAAGTATTTTGGATTTCTATATATGAATCTCAACTAAAATTTAATGTAATAATTTCTATGAATTTGTTTACATAAGTTAAAAATTTTATAAGAAATAAATAGTTGGAAATGTAAATTTTGGAATCTAATTTACAGTATGAAGGTTAATTGAAATTTTATAAGCCGATTTGACTAAATAATAGTATTTTATTCTAACCTATAAATTGTAAGTTTTAATTCATGTAATAGTTATTAAAATAAATGTAAGTTAAAACGTACATTTGACATGTAAGTTTTAACAAATGAAAATGGTATGATTTGGGAAATAAAAATGAAAAATGTCATTTACTGAAAAGAAATAAAAAGGTAAATAAAAAATACTTTTAACTTGGTATAAAGATTTATGCTTTAAAATTTGATGTTTTAGTGACAAAGTTATTAAATCAAAGGTGTGATTTCTTTAAATGACTAAATAGCTTAAATTTGAGTAATATAATAGGAAGAATAGAATGATTTTGATAAAAACTGTAAATATATATACGCTATTTGATTTTATAGACTATTGTAGTAGGAAGTATTACAGTAACAATTCAAAACTACTGCGATTTCTTACGGTAGCAATTCAAAACTGCTGCAGTTTCTTACTGTAACAATTCTGCACTGTGGATTCTTACAGTAACACTTCTGCACTGCTGCGAATTCTTAACGCAGTTCTGCACTACTGCGAATTCTTACAGTAGCACTTCTGTACTGCTGCGTTTTCTTAAAGGTGACATTTTCTAAATGCTACAATTTTCTTAAAGGTTACACGTATGGTTCTAAAAGTTACATTCTTAAAGTGCTATGATCTCTAAACTTTTATGTTTAAAAAGGTTTATAATTAAATGAATTTGGAAGTATTACTACTTTGGGAAAATGAATATTATTTTAAAAGAATAATGATATGGAATTTATATGGTTTAAAAGGAATATGTTTGATATGAAATATAAACCATTTGAAATTTATATAACCATGGGTTATAATAATGATTGCTTGTTAAAGAGACCGAGATCGGATATGGGCATACTCTTTGTCGATACCGAAAACCACTTTAACAACTGTGTCCGCGGTGGAGGTTCCAAAATGAAGTAGGATGCTGGCGACGATCCTAAAGGTATATTTACATGGACCTAACTCCCGTGAGTTAACATAAGGTGGCTAAAACAGGAGTGATTCTTGGGCCAAGGAGGTAGCTCCTCTAATCGGACACACTTCATCGTTAGCCATTCTATTACTTTGTGATTAATTTGGTGCGCACCTTTGATTCGGGAGTGTGGATCGAGTTGGGCGGTAGTTGCGGCTATGCGTTACCAACAACCCGGATGCGTAATTGGTATATCTACCCTGGCATTGCCTAGTCGTGCCATGTCACCTACCCTAGCACGCCTTCTACGAGTTTGTTTTGTACCATACCTATGGAGTGCCCTTTGACAACACCTAGTATGGGGCAGATTACGGTACTGTATAGACTATGAGAATATATAAAATGTTTAAAGAGGATATGGGTAATGCCTTAACGTTATTTTAATAGTTTACTTTACTTTAGACATTATTATAATAGCGTATATTACTACATAGTAAATAGTTTAACGGATCCTTAGAGGATGGGCGATCCCAAATGTAACGACCCGCCATTTTTTGACCGTTCAAGTCGACAATAATCCACACAAGTCCAACTCAAACCATTCAAAAAGGCAGATGGTTATTGGGGTTAAATAAGAAAAGGAAAGAAAGAACAGAAGCAAACTCAGAATCTTGCAGCGGAAGGAACAAGATATAATAATAAAATAACAGTTCATGAACCTGTTAAATAAATAAATTTGATTATTATTATACATCATACATCAGAGTTACATACATATCAGAGATAATACAATAATGCAGCGGAAAAATAATATGGTAGTAGAATACAAATGATGTAATACCAAACTCCGTCTTCGTCCTCCAAAATAGATCTTCAACCTTATCTGAAATGATCAGGCTGACCCGAGCGTAATGAAAAGACAAAACACTCGAGTCAGGACTAAAATATCTCATGTAAGTTAAATCGAATAAGTAAATATGAGTGTGACGGCGTCGGAGATGTTTACGGGTTTTAGACACCTCCTATCCAGTGTTTAACGTGCGTGCATTAACTTAAGAGATGTTCGGGATTTCCATCTCCTAAGGATCTGTTAAACTATCTACTATGTAATAGAATACGCTATATACAATAATGTCTATCATAAAGTAAAATATCAAACTAGCGTTAAGCCATGGCCCATTCCACCCTTAACACATTTTTATTCCCAAGAGCATATACAAGACCGTAGTTTCCCCAAATCCAGAAGTCACCAGAGGGCAATCCATATACTCAAGGTACAAACCAAAATCGTAGTGGTCGCGAATAGGATAATCAGTATGACAAGGTACATGAGGCGATACCAACTAGGATACTAGTAGTTGCGTGAACCGGACTGATGTTGGGCATAGCAGCTACTACCCCAACACCGCGAAACAACACTCCCAAATCGAGGGGTGCACCCAAATCGAATCACAATAGTAATAGACATGGTATCGAAGAAGTGTGTCCGCTAGAGGTGGCGAACCTCAATGGCCCGGCGCGGCTCCTGTTTTAGTCATGTCAGGGGTCATCCAATATCGTTCTCTTTCTTCAGTCAACGCGTTCATCAAGCCATCCACTTCATTCTGGATCAACACTCCGCGTATAATAGTTATTAAAGTGGTTTTCGGTATCGACAGAGAGTATGTCCATATCCGATCCCGGACTCTTCAATAACTACGTAATTATTACACCGATGGCTCTTTTACATTTTCAAAATCAATTCATAATTGATTATCAAAATATCATATTCGCTTCAAAAATCAAACCCATTTCAAAATCATCATATCTACTTAAAATATATGATTTCATTTCGAAAATCATTTCTCGCCTCAATATTTCATTTCAATTTCAAAATCGTATCAATACGATATCACTTTCACTTCAAATAAATCCATTTCCAAAATCATATCACATTCCAAAGTTATACCGCTTTCGAAATCACAAGTCTTTTAAAATCAAAACACTTCGTAAATCAAAACCTTGAAATTCATAACACTTTGAAATCATAGCTTGAAATCATAACATTTTGGAATCCTAACACTTTCCTCTTAAACAGTTTAGATATTAAAATTTGTATATATAGAAAATAGTTTATACAATAAAATGGTTTATATAAAATAGTTATAAATTAAAATAGTTTATAAGAAAATAATTTATATTGAAAATGATTTATATTAAGATAATTTATATTAAAATATATAAAATAAAATATAAATAGTTTTAGATATAGTTTTAAATACTTTATATAAAATAGCTTCCTCAAATTCCACAAAACGATTCACATAACTCGAATTCCAAAATTAGAATTTAATCAAATCTCAAATCATCAATTTCAACTCGATTCAGCTTCTCAATAAACCATTTCAAATACATATTTGAACCACAAAATAAGCCATTTCAATTTCCATATATCTCAAAGCTTTAAATATTCACATTTCAAAACTAAATTTGATAATTCCATTTATACCTCAATTTCAAATTAATTTTCAATTCCAAACTCAAACTTGAAATATCATTTCATATAAATTTTCTTAGAAATATTCAGAGTTCGATTAAAAATCCAATCTTTTAAAACAAACCAGCTTTCGAAAATTTACGCCGTATTTCATTTTTTCTTAAAATTCTAAGCTTCGAATAATTAAACAATTTCATTTACCAAGTTTAAATTTCAACATCTCGAGCTTCAATTCAAAATAATTCAATTTCCATAAATTGGATTTTATTCTTAAAATCAATTCATTTAAATAATTTCAAAACTACTTTTAAAATCATTTAATTTAACCAACCCGGTGTCCGTATATAATTTTCTAACCTACGGCCAAGTGATTATTTATTTCAATTAAATGTCAGGGATGAAGATATATCATTTAAACCAATCACAGTGTCATATGTATGTATAACAGGATATATATATAAGCAATTAAACATCCAAACATTTAAATATCAACCAATAGCATCCATCGAAATAAATCATCCAATAGACAATACAATTCACGGCAATTTCATAGTTATCAATATCCGGTAATTTAATTGCAATTAAATCCTAATTTCAATTTGACTGTCAATTTTAATTTCTAACATTAAATTCGACGAAAATCTAGATGACAGTTAATATTTTTATCAACAACGACTAATAAAAATCATATCACTTCATAATATCAAATTTAACTAGCATCAGAATATTATAGTACGTTGTGAGCGTTATAAAACACTCACTTTGATTTCCTGTTGTCGCCGAGACGTTCCGGTTTGGAACTAAAACTGGACGACGCCCAACTTTAGCCCAAATTTTTACCATCTCCAAATCCATCCAAACCAGTTTCATTTCGAAGCTCTCGTCATTACGATCGCATCGCAAAAAGTTTCGTTCCAATCGGATTTCGTATGAAAAAGTTATGCATTTTTAAAGTTTGCACGAATTAAAATACACATTTTATTTAAATTTTGAAACCCTACAATCAAATCTTGCCACTGATTCTCTTCCCACCAGATCAGGCCGTTCCCCCTCTCCTTCTTCCCAATGTGAAATTCACGTCCATCCAAACCCATCAGCCGCCACTCTTTCATCAATTCTTGCCACCACCACCGACCACTACACGACGATCAGGCACCACCATTCCAAAGCCTTCGACGAAAGCTACCCATGCCTGGAACCCTAGCAAGCTCGGCCACCCCCTCTGCCTCGAAATGCGTGAAAAACGCAGCAGCTTCAAGCACGATTTCCCGTTGATCCGTTGCTTCGTTTTCGATCATCTCCGTATGGATTTGAAGCTCTCATCGTCCTCTACAACTTTGTAGTTGACGACTTTTGCTAATTCTTTACGGATTGGAAGATATTAGAGGAGAAAGAAGATGCATTTCTGGCCATTGATAGGAAAGTGGCGGCTAAGGGCTGAAACCCTAGTTCTTTTGCAAAATGAAATAAGTGAGGGGCTTTTATAGAAAAATACGCGACACTATTCACCCGAAATTTTCCGAACTCCAAACGAAGCATGCCGGCTGGCGTTTCTAAGGTTTACCCCACGTTCCGAATGCAATGGAACATGTTTCGGAGGCTAATTCGGTCATCTGTGCGAGTTACGGAGAAAACGATCAGTTTTAAATTAAACCGATTTAAACTGATTTCGATGCGTTTTGGCTTGCCCCGGACAAACGGTAACTCCGATTGACACGAAATTTGAAACCATACAATAATATCACATTACGGATCCGATGAAACTAGTTTCGTCGAAATCCGAGATTTTTTGAAAAATGACTATTTTAACTCGCCGAATTAAAATTAAAACGATTTCGATGCGTTTCGAGCTGCCACGGTCAAACGATAACTCCAATTGCTACGAAAATTGAAATCCGATAATAACAAACTATTACAGATCTAATGGAACTAGTTTCGTTCAATTCTGAGACTGTTCGAAAAATGGCTATTTTTCAGTCGATAATTAAATATTAAAATATTCAATTTTCACAAATTAACTTTAAATTCAATTTTAAAAGTTCTATAACATTACTATAACTCCAATATGATAAGATAAAATTTTACAAATCATTTTCAATCATATTTAACTCGATTTTCAATTATTTCTGAAATTTAACTTATTAAATTATCGATTTAATTGTCTAATTAAATCCAATATTCGAAAAATAAATTATTCGACTGTTTAATTTCAATATAAAATTTCCAATTTTAAATTATTAAATTTTAAATCAAATTTCAATTGTTCACAAATTCCATTTTTAATTTCACAGTAATTAACAATCCTTTACAATGCAATTTTCCATTATAAATCCAATATAAAAGATTATATTAGATTCCACGTTAAATTATATTGTAATTCAAATTCAAGTTATTTAATTCCAAATGAATTCTTTTACTTCGATTTACACTTTCATTATTGAATCAACCATTTACTTATACATTATTATCAATAGTTTATAATTCATTTACTTTCATTTTCTTCACCTATCATCTTATTTAAATTCACAGTAATATTAAATTACATTCATTTACGTTGATTTCCATATTATAACTTCAATATTAAATGTAACATTTTATTTATTTCGTTGTTTACAATCAAATTCAATTCAATTCAATTACTTGTTACATTCAAATTTAAATCTTTGCTTACGTTCAATTACAAGTTAACATCTTTATCTAATTTACAAATAAGTTATTTCAGAATTTAGTTTTGTATTTTAACTTGTAATTCACATTTAACGACACAAAATTTTATTTCCTTCGGATTTTTATTCAAAATTTTCATTTTAATTCGTATTTTTAAAGTGTTAAAAATACGGGTCGTTACACCAAACATCCTTTAAGTTACTGATGCATTCCTTTACAGTTCACTTGAGTTGATGTACATTTTATAAGTATGTATGTCCTGACTCGAGTGTTTTGTGTTTTGCTTCACGCTCGGGTCAGCCTGAGTTCCACAGCTTTGGTTTCATCCTCTTTCGAAGCTAGAGACCCGCTGAAGATTCAGTCATCTACTTGATATTTTATTCCAATTATTTCCACTCCAGTTTTGCTTTTGTAGTAGCAATTTATGTATCTAACTTTACAAGTATATTTGTTTCCAGACTTGGTATTATGTATTGGTTTTGAGACTTTGTATCTAGGAGCTTCATGAACTCCCATGTTATTTTATTCCGCTGCGAAGTTATTATGATATTCTGTGTCGGTGATTCTGTGATTGATTTTATTTGCCCCAAATTTTATTAATAATCTATTGTTTTGAATTATTCAAGTCTGACATGTGTGGGTTATTGTCGATTTGAATAGTCCAAAATGGCGGGATGTTACATGTTTACTTGTATTTGTTTTGATCTTCATGTGATTGAGGCTGTTGTCTTGCACTTTCTCTAACCTTTGTACATGTGAGCTTGTTGAATTGCTAGCTCCAATGTGTACATGTGCATTGTTCTAGTCTGTGTTGCATTGTGTGGTGGTCTTGTTTTGGCCTGGTTGCAGCTCTTATGTTCACCACTACTGAGTTATTTTGGTCTTGTTCCACTTGCATTTATTTCTGTCCTCAATTCTGGTTGCATGTTGATTTACTTAAATTGCATGTCTTGTGCACTTGTATTTGCTTCGAGCCCCTGTGCACTTCATGTTTTCATGCTCCATTGTGTTCATATGCATTACATTTTGACTGTATTGTATTGCACCTGAGTTGAATCCAGTCTTGGCTTTGGTTTGACCTTGTGCTCACCTGTCCCTGCAATTTTAACAAGAAAGTGTATATCGGTGTGCACGACCTTGTGGCATGTACAGTGTGATACACTGTGCATGTCACAAGTTGTTCACGTATTTGAAATAGAAAGATGAATTAAAATAATGATGACGAACAACCCAAATAACTTAGGCAAATAATATTTTCAAAACACACACTTCATTGTGCACTGCAAAAATATTTCTTTTTCAATTTTACTACGTCAGTGTTTATTTTGAAGATAGTTCAGATGTTGGATACCGGCTAGAACAAAGTTGAAGATCTAATACGAGCGATGAGTGAATATGTAGTGAGGTGAAATGTGTTTGAAAATTTATAGTGAAAATTGTGATGTAAATGAAGTTGTAATTGAAAATGTGTAAATGTAGTGAGACCTCAAATTTGTATTATAAGAATTTGTAATAAAAATTTTGTTGGAATAAAATATTTGTTTAAATAAGAATTCTGAGTTATTTATTTTATTCAAAAAATATGTATTTAATTATGTGACAAAATAAAATAGTATAATAAAAAATACATTTAAACAAATATATATATATATATATATGTTTATTATCATCAAACAAAAATCATAGGCTATTATATTCTACATACACTACATACCAAGACTCTTGTTATCATGTGTATAGGTTTCAACGGTATCGAAAGGATTATATGGTGGCGGAAGCAGATATATAGAAGTGGCGAATGGGTAAATTATTGTAAAACTGACTTTATGCTTTATAAAGTAACTCCTTTTCACCTAATTTTCATTATTTGTCAAAACGTGATTGTTGACGATTGCTTTACCAATTTCTTTCTGAAATTTACTACCAAAAGTCAGAAATTTAAATATTAAATAATTTTACATTTTAACCCATTTTAATTAAGTAAATAAGCCCCTTTTTACTTGAAATAATTTATTCGACTCTCCTAAAATCTTAGGGAAAATCCAAAAAAATCAAATTAATTCAATTTAATCTTTTTTGTCCACATTTCAAAATCTCAGGGTGAAAAACATATTTTAATTATTTAAAATAATTAAAATCAAATTAAACATTTTCTAGAGTTAGAAAATTCACCATAATTCCATTTTAACTTGGAAAATTATGAAACTTGAAACCCACTTCTAAAATAACAATTTTACATCATATTAAAATCTTAAGTCAATCGGATATTATACGAATGGTTTTCTAACTCAAACATAACACAATAAATCATATTTAAACCATAAATCATCAACATAGCATATAATCATTTTTAAACACTAAACATGGTATACACTTGCAAAAGAAAATGGGTTGCCTTTAAATCTAAATCATTCATAAAAAATAGAGATGTAAACTAATTGTTCATCTTGATTTGATGAAGAATGTTGAGATTTGGATTAAGGTTGATTTCCTAAGCTCTTGATCTTGAATCTCCTAGCTTTAATATTTGGTTCCTTCTCTTTAATGGACAGTCGAACACCTTAGGTTTTAGTTTAGTTTGTAGATGCAAATGAATGAATGAGTGGAGAATAAGAGGGTTTTGGGGTATAAAAATAAGGCTCTTCCTATTTTGCCCTTCTAATTTTCCTCCTCCTTATCTTAAGTTTTAGTTACTTATATTAGTTCATTCATAAGGCACGGCTCAAGTTTAATTATCAAATCTCAACCTCTTAATCTTCTACATTATATAATTTAATTTATCTAATTGAATGTCTAAATAATGTAACTAAAATTAGGGTCATTACAGACTCCCCTCCTTAAAGAATTTCATCCTTGAAATTACGATAAGGTACCCACAACAATCAAACATGAAGGTAAAAAAACATACCATGGAACAAGTCAGGATAAGTGTCTCTAATCCTGCTCTCAGTTTTCCAAGTACAGGGTCTCTCGTCGTCACTCCACTGGACTTTAACTAATCTGACTGTCTTGTTCCTTAGTCTCTTCTCATCTCTCGCAACTATACGAACTGGTTTTCTAACTATAGTCATATCTGATTCCTCTACTAGATCTTCTAACACAGTCGGTGTATTAGTAGTCTCTTGATCTTCAATATACTTCCTTAGATGAGAAATATGAAAAACATTGTGGACTCCTGCCAAACTATTCGGTAACTTCACCCTACACGCGAGTTTCCCAATCATTTCTATAATAGGAAATGGTCCAACGAACCTTGGTGCCAACTTCCCTAATCTACTGAACCTGATCACACCCTTCATCGGTGACACCTTGACGAAAACATGATCTCCAGCTAAGAACTCTAAGTCTTTCTTTCTCTTGTCAGCATAACTATTTTTCCTAGATCGAGCTTCTTTTACTCTAGCCCAAATTAACTCAATCTTGTCTACAACTTCTTTAACCAAATCTGGATCAAGAACTAATATATCCCTTGTCTCTAACTAACAAACTGGAGATTTTCATAGCTTCCATACAAAGCTTCAAACTGTGCCATCTCTATACTAGTCTGATAACTATTGTTACACGAAAAATTGACTACATGTAGATGGTCTTACTATGATCCTCCAAAATCTAACACATAAGCTCTTAACAAATCCTCTAAGACTTTGTTAACTCTCTCCGTTTGCCCATATGTCATTGGATGGTAAGCGGTATTCATACTGAGCTTGGTACCTAAATTATCTTATAAACTCTTTCAGAACTCGCTAGTGAATACAGAATCTCTTCCATGCAGTCTAACTATCTCATGAATAACTTAGCTAAATCTAGTGTTGTCCTGATCGACCTAACGGTTATAAACTGTGCACTTTTAGTCAATCTATCCGCTATAACCCAAATACTCTCGTTTCATCTATTCGACCTTGGCAATCCGTCTATGAAATCCATTAAGATAGAATTCCGTTTTCTGACTAGAACATCCAAAGGCTGAAGTAATCCACTCGGTTTCTGATGCTCGGCTTTTACCTGTTAACAGTTCAAACATTGCTTCACCTATAGGCCTATATCTATCTTTATACCTTCCTAGAAGAAACTCCTTTTCATATCATGATGTATAGTAGTTCCTTCTAGATGAATAGTGAATTTCGAAAGACGGCATTCTCTAAGAACTTCATTCCTAATGTTTCCCACACTTGGAGCACATAGTCGTCCTTTCTTCCTCAACACCCCTTCTAGTCAAGACTGAAATCTTTCAAGTCATCGCTCTTTGTTCCATTCTTTAACCTTCTGATCCGCTCGGCTAATAATGGATCTTCTACTTTTTTAGAAGCAAGCCTTTCGATCATCATCGGTCGAACTTCTAAACCTGATATCATGGCGGTTTCTCGACTAGAACAAGCCTCAGATCTCCATTATACTCCGCAAGTAGTCAATGCTTCTAAATCTTTCCACTCGGTCATCATTGCCAATACCGCATTCTGATTTTTTCTACTAAGTGCATCTGCAACCTTATTTTCCTTTCCTAGTGTGCACTCAATACCGAAGTCGTATGCAACTATGAACTCTAACCATCTCTTCTGTCTCTTATTCAACTCCTTCTAAGAGAATAAATATCTTGGTGACTTATGATCCATAAACAACTCGAATCTTTCTCCCAAAAGGTAATGTCTCCACCCCTTCAATGCGAAAATTACCGCAGCTAATTCCAAATCATGAGTTGGATATCTAACTTCATGTAGTTTGAGTTGTCGAGAAGCATAGGCAATCACTTTACCCCTCTGCATTAGCACAGCTCCTAATCTTGTTCCACATGCATCTGTGTATACCACCAAGTCCCGATTCCTCTCTGGAACAACTAACACAATGAATTAGTCAATAAATATTTCAACTTCTGGAATGCTTCCTCGCATTTATAAGTCCAAACATACTTCACCTCTTTCCTAGTTAGCTTAGTCATCGGTGCTGCTATCTGCGAGAAATCCTTAATGAATTTCCTGTGGTAGCCAGCTAATTCAAGAAAACTCTTTATCTCAGTTACTGTCTTGGGTCTCTTCCAACTATTCGCTGTCTCGATCTTAGCCAGATTTACTGATAACCGTTTCTCTAAGACTACATGACCAAGAAACTTCACTTCCTTCTTCCAAAAGTGACACTTTGAAAACTTTGCCTTCAGCTGATGCTGCCTCAGCGTCTCAAGCACTATCCTAAGATGAACTTCATGATCTCTTTCATCCTTGTCAATATGTCACTTATGAATACTATAAAAATCTGTCTAGATGCTCTTGGAAAATTCTATTCATTAAGTCCACGAAGAAGGCTAGCGCATTAGTTAGTCTGAACGACATCACTAACCATTTGTACGATCCATATCTATTCCTAAGCACTGTAAAAGGAATACTATCCTCTGATACTCTAAGTTGATGGAACCCTACCGCCAAATCCAATTGAGCAAATACATTGGTTCTACTCAACTGGTCGAACAAATCATCAATCCTAGGTAACAGATATCGGTTCTTTATCATCTTCTCATTCAGCTTATGATAATCGATACACAACCTCAATAATCCGTCCTGTTTATTAACAAATACTGCCGCTGCTCCCCAAGACGAACTGCTTGGTTTGATAAAATTCTTATCTTCTAAATCCACCAACTACACCTTTAGCTCCTTCATCTCGGTAGGTGCCATTCTACTTGGTGGTCTACTCGTAGGTTTAGCTCCTGGTACTAAAACTATCTGAAACTCAATGGCTCGTTTCGGTGGTAGTTCTATCACGGGCTCAAAGACATCCGCGAATTCTCTAATAATGAAAACTTTATTTAACTCGTCTTCTTCGTCCATAATGCCCAATAAGGCACAAGAATCTAAATTCGGGTTTTCTACAGTGTGTATAAATCGATCACTGCAGCTAGAGTATTAAAGTGATATTTTCCTATCATGGAAAATTATTCTAGCAACGTACTTACTTAACCAATCCATACCCAAAATAATTTTGAAACCTACGAAATTCAACACATGCAAACTGCAAGCAAATATATGAACTATCAATTCAAGCTCTAAGTGGTCACGTCTCATCCCAAAAGTCGCATACCCTCCTATCATATTCGCAACCCTTAAGGATGTAACTAGGTTAGTTTAAGCTTATCTACCAAACAATGAGATATAAAAAAATGCGATGCACCAGTATCAGATAGAACTCTAACTGGCATACCGTGAACCAAAAGCGTACCTCCAAACACAGCTTTTTCGTTCTCCCCTGTTGTTGGACTTGAGGTAGCAGGTTCCAATGCAAACACTTTGACTTTTTCATCCTTGGCTGGTTCCTTACACTGGTTCTTATAATGTCCAATCTGATCACAGCTGAAGAATTTGATATTCTTCTTCGTACCACTTTCTTTCCATCTTCTGATCGACATTCATTAGCGGAATGCCCTTTCTTATCACACTTATAGTAGATAACTTCTGTCTTTCCTTTCTTGGCTACTCCACTCTTCTGAGCTTCCTTCTTATGGAAAAACTTTCTCTTCTGGTTCTGCCCACCTTGAGTTTCCACTGATTTGTTACCATTAAAGAAAGAAAGCATCTCCTTATTCCTCAAAGCCATCTCAACAAATACATTGCATGGATTCCTAATATGTGGTAAAGTTGCTTTAGCAAGCTCGGGTCTCAATCCACGGATCAACTTCTCATTCCTTTCGATAACTGTATCAACCGTAGCATATTTGTATCTCGATAATTCCTTAAATCTGGTAGCATACTCAAGCACTATCATGTCTTCTTGCGCCAACTCAGCAAACTTCCAGAGCAGAGTTGACTTAGCATCTCCAACATGAATCTTTCCTCAAACCTCCTTCTGAATTCTTCCCAAGTCATGATCTCTTCAGCTACTCCCATAGTAACACTATTTCACCAGTATAGTGCTGATCCTTGCAACTGTCTAGATGCCAATATCCTTTTCTTCTCATTGTTAAGTCTTAAATTAGTAAAAATCCTTTTGCAATAAAGCAACCAGCTCTTCACTTTAATTGCGTCCTTAGTCCTAATAAACGGCTTCCCTCCAAGCCTAGCATAATCTCTGCTCAATACTGCATAGTTGTTGACCACCAGAGCTTCCTGGTATCCTTCCCCAACATTTCCTTCAAATAATCCCGCAGCACCTCCAGCTTGCATCATGTTGACGAAGAAGTGATACATATCAACTTGCGATGCTCCAGTGCCCACATTAGCAGCTTGTTCCGGACCTAGATTCCTTCGAGTATTCGGTCTAACGTTTCCATTAGTTGTGGTGATTCCTCCACCAAGGTTAACTCTTCCATTCCTAGCATCTATATCTTACTTCCTTTAAATCTACATTCGAACCTTTGTAAGATACATAAGAATAGCCTAAGGGAGATGGGAAGATAAATATAAAACGTATGCTTATATATAACAAATACAAGTACGTTACTATAGCGTTATGCCATACCCCAATCATTACTCTAATTCCTTAGGATTATGTTTTTTTCAAAATCATTTTAGGTTTAAAATTTCTTTTAAGTTTTCATAAGCCCATGCTCTGATACCAAGCTGTAACATCCCCTATTTTGACGCACGAAGCTAGCCGCTACAGATGCTGCAATCATCTATAGCATTAATTTTCGGTGACAAAATATGGTAATGTTAGTGATACCCATAATATCAGAAGCACGTGAATATGAAATAAAATCAACATAAATTTCAAAGCAGCTTTTCTGATTACATTTCAAATCAATATTTCGTATTTAATTACATAATCCCAAAATGATTTCCCGGTTTAGATAAATACAATTATTACAAAATACCCCAAGAGCGACATATAAAGACACCCCCTTTGACGATCATAGTGCTAAATAAACATATCAGCCAATAAATACATCAAAGCAGAACAATAATGGATAGACTCCTGAATAGCTAATCCTTGCCTTCTACACGTCTTCAAAAGCTTTATTCGTCGCCTATTAAAACCTAAAATACCTCAAATCTTAGTCTACTCAAATTAAATTTTGAGCACCCAAGAGTTTAAGGGACAAACATAAACTTCGAGTTAAATATAAAGCCTGGTGTGAATAATTCTATTACATCTCGGTTTACTGATATTAAGTGAGACCAAGCCACTTAGCGGTGCGGGTTTCCCCCTCACGGATATCCTTTTAAAAACATATCTTTTGCAAATCAAACTGCAATCAAACTAATTATAACAATAATAGCAATAACATATATGCATATATATCAGGTAACCAATGGACTATTGTTCCAAACATTATAGTTTTATTAGGCTGACTATTAACCACCGGCTAACTCGAACCTATCAGACTTATTAAATATTCTAACTTATGTTAGACACAATACTGGATGGTCTGTCCTTAACTTACTTCTCCTAGAGTGAACTGATCCTAATGGTTTTACGAGCTCACCAATAACCTATCTGTACTCTATGAATTCCTTTCCGTGTGTAACATCATTTTAGTCTTACCTGTGACAAAGCCCTACATATTGGAATTTTGGAATTATATTAGCTAGGGACTAGTAGCTAAAGTATAGGGCGCGATCGCACACTATTCCCATCTGGTCTTCTAATATCTGAGTTATATACTTAGGGCTAACCACACCATTCAAATTTCATTTTCTTGAAAATAATCTTTACCCTTGAAATCATATTTTTTTTAAAATAAGGATATTATACCCTTTGCTTTACTCAAAATACTTACGCCATGATATATGCTTTACAAAACAATGTTGATGGAAACCTAAAAGCAATAGGGTTATCTATCCCTTTAAAATAAGTTAAAGCCCTTTTTAGCTTAGAAAACATTAGGCTATAAAGCCAAAAAAATACATTTGAAACCATTATTTAAATCCTTAAATAAACCCTTTCGAAATCATTGAAAGTATCCATTTCGAAATCGTTGAGTTCTACATTTAATAAAACTATAGGGTCAAAGGAAACAGAGGCGAAAGCATCACTTTCGAAAGCATTGGTTTCAAGTAAAAGGATAGTGGAAGAGTTAGCTTCGAAACCAATTAAAAGTATTTCTTTCAAAACCATAGTTTGAAAATAAAACAAACTACAAAGTATAAAAGGGGACACACTCGAAAACTATCCTTTCGAAAGACCTAGGGTGATGGCAACATGCTTCCGCATGTATACTTAAGTCTTAAAGAAAAGCGGTCTTAGCCATGTCAGAAGATATAGGTGCAGCACCTTCCCTTTTGCATGTATGGGTTAAAGTGTTGTAAAAGTAGCCTCTAACTAAGGTGAAAGGTATTAATGTGACAGCTAAAGTGTCGAAGAGGTTCAAAAGTGGCAACCCTTTTGTAAGCATATTTTAAAACAAAGGTGGGTCAATAGATTCAAAAGCTAATAAAAGCGGCTTCAACCCTTTCACAAGTATGCCTTCTCCATCCAGTTTCTTTCTGTCCAAACTCAATACACTACATACCAAGGCTCTTATTATCGTGTGTATAGGATTCGATGGTATCGAAAGGATTGTATGGTAGTGGAAGCAGGTATATGGAAGTGACGAATGGGTAAATTATTGCAAAACTAACTTTATGCTTTATACATAACTCATTTTCACCTAATTTTTATTATTTGTCAAAAAGTGATTGGTTGACAAGTGCTTTACCAATTTCTTTCTGAAATTTACTACCGCAAGTCAGAAATTTAAATACTAAACAATTTTACATTTTAACCCATTTTAATTAAGTAAATAAGCCCATTTTTCCATAAAATAATTTATTTGACTTTCCTAAAATCTTAGGGAAAATCCACAAAAATCAAATTAATTCAGTTTAATCATTTTCTTCCATATATCAAAATTTCAGGACGAAAATCATATTTTAATTGTTTAAAATAATTAAAATCAAATTAAACATTTTTTAGACTTAGAAAATTCACCATCATTTCATTTTAACTTGGAAAATTATGAAGCTTGAAACCCACTTCTAAAATAATGATTTTCATATCATATTAAAATCTCAAGTCAATTGAATGTCATATGAATGGTTTTCTAACTCGAACATAACACAATAAATCATAATTAAACCATAAATCATCAACATAACATATAATCACTTTTCAACACTAAACATGATATATACTTGCAAAAGAGAATGAGTTTACCTAAAATCATTCATCAAAATAGAGATGTAAACTAATTATTCACCTTGATTTGATTAAGAATGTTGAGATTTAGATTATGGTTGATTTCCTAAGCTCTTGATCTTAAATCTTCTAGTTTTAATCTTTGGTTTCCCTTCTTATTAATAGCTAGCCGAAATCTTTAGGTTTTAGTTTATTTTGTAGATGTGAATGAATGAACGAGTGGAGAGTGGAGAATAAGATGGTTTTAGGGTATAAAAATAAGGCTCTTTATATTTTGCGCTTCTAATTTTCCTCCTTGTCTTAAGTTTTAATTACTTATATTAATTCATAAGGCACGACTCAAATTTAATTATCAAATCTCAACCTTCTACATTATTTAATTTAATTTATCTAAATAAATGTTTAAATGATGTTAACTAAAATTAGGGTCATTACAGCTCTTATTTAAGAGTATAATTAAAATGGCTAGTTAGATAATTACATCGCTTCTACAAATGGAAACTATACGAAATAGCTCTTGGCATTGCACGAGGAATAAATTATATACATCAAGTGTGTGATGTGAGAATCTATGTTTCCATATCGAACCACTTCATACACATTCTTTAATAATAATTTGTAACCACGGGTTTCTAATTTCGAACTTGCAAAGCTATATCCTAGTGGTTATAGCCCGGTTCGACCATTGTAGTAAGAGGTACCGTATTAATATTTCGATATGGGATTACTCTCAACCTATATTTTTCAAGATGAAGTGGATGGTGCTAAAAATAGCCTTAGAGCCTGGACGAAGCTTGGGTAGAGTCTGGACGAAAATAAATGCTCACAACATAATTTGGTACAAATAAATATTATATTTCAAAAATGTGAAAAAAAATAACTACATATTGTATGATACTCGGTCGATTTTGATTAGATCGTCACTATTTTTTATTTTACTACGAATAATATATGTACTTTTAGTTTATTCGCCGATAAATTTTAAAATAAATCAAACAATATAATAGTTTGCAATGTAACAAAATTTATACTTAATAAAATTTATGTCAGGATTATAAATAAATATTAACATGCTATCAAGGACCTCTAGCTCAAGTGGTGGGGGGTACGATGCTTTAGACAGAGGTTCTAAATTTCATGGGTTCCCACTCTCGAGACATCAAAAGGAGTGTTCTGCTTGAATAAAGTATCACTCATGTTATCAAAAAAAATTACATACCAAATAATCATGAAAACTTCATAATAGAAAAGTATACGATAGTGAAAATTTTGTTTTTATTTATAATACAATACTTTAGGGTTTTTTTTTAATTTGGTACTTAATAGAGGGTGGTAGCCAACTGGTACCATATGTCTTAGGTGGTATATACATATTAAAGTACTCTAATTATGTCTAAGGTTTAAATCACGCTACACAAGATTTGAACTCGTGACCCCAGAACCTAAGTTTGAGCATCTTACCTTTGGGGCGTGATCTTGGACTATAACACTTTTGGTTATATCCCAAAAATAATTAAAAAGAGAATTCATAAAAGAAATAGAAATAATAAATCAAAATGATAAAACCGCTCGCATTAAAATTCGAAGAAGTGAGAAATTAAAGAGTAAAATATTATTGTATTTTGATTTTGAATTATAAAGAGGAATATTTATTGATTGATTGATTGTCTATATACTTGAAATAAAATATATGAAGTGGAATCAAATTCTGAAATACTTTTTGAAGATGAAGAGCTTCGATAATCATAGTAACAAAGTAATTTTGTTATAACTGTATTTAATTTAGACAAGGAAAAAATCATATTAAACTCACTACTTGTCTTAGCACTTCAAGAAAAGTTTAGCCATCAGACGACGTCTCAGACGAGGGGAGGGATAAAGCATCAAAGTAAAAAAGCAGCGGGGCAAAAATGAAAAGTAGCATTTAAATGGCGCTCCACAATACCCTGACGGCACACCTAACAGCATACTTCTCTACATGTACTATGAGATACTTGGCTGCCAAACTCATATCTAAAGTTATAGTGTCATACCACACTAGTACGATGCGTATTATTTCAAAATGTTGCTTCTTAAAATGGCGAGTCATAATTTCTACGACTCATGGGTAGAGAATTCGAGTTAGACTTGCTATTCATTATGAACATATACCTGCACAATCAATGGACAAATATTATGGAAGGGGTAAATCATGCGATTGGTATCAAGATGTGGAAAGCAAAGTACAAAGTTGGAGTATGGTGCATTCAAATGTTAACATCTTTGCTATCTATGATGATCAGACTTATAGAAATGTTGGAAGGTCGCGTGGATGATGTGGAAATGCCATCTATGTCTTTCTTTTTCTTTGTTGCAACGTTGCTATTAGAGGACAAAATTCATTTGAATTGATTTTTAATGAAATATCCAGGATATATGGGAGTTAATAGCATATAGACCAGCAGTTTCAATTTAGTTTTAGAACTAGGACATTTGAAAAACAATGGTATGGATTCCACTGTCTTATTTGTAACATGAATATTCTGACTTAAAAATTAACCACTACAAGTATTTACCCACGCTTCCGCGACACTGGGGAAAAGAAAATGTTGTTGGTCAAATCACTAACCTGAGTAAACGACAAACAAATTGTATAAACAACCATATTTTGATGAAAGATAAATGAATATAAGTTGTAGTAAAGAAATTGAAATGATAAAAAAGAATCAGTGCACCAAATTTTCAATATAATTTAACCTGATATAATTGGTTTGTGGTCGGTAGAAGGCATATGTTGCTTTTGGGTTAGAACTCAATCCACTACTGAAATTAGTAGCTTTCAGAGTAGGAGATGTTGATGACAATGAATCCTGAGGCATAAATATACAGAAAAGTAAACCCCGTGGAAGAACAGGAAAATGGCTGCAGTAAATGATTTTCATAACTCATGTAGCAATTTAGTTATCATAGCATTCTTTACTATTTTCATCTACTTGGAATAGTTGGCTTTTAACTAAAGTCAGTTTATTTAGTAACCAAGATCATCTGGCTACAACGTTAAAATGCATAATTTCATTTTCCAATTTTAAATGGATCGCCTTCTCATTCATCTAAAGAAGTAAATTTAGTACTTAAAAGGTTATTCTAAATCATGTGCATAGAGAATATTGAAGTCCAAAATTCACCATCCAAAATTGTTTTATGCTTGTTTGAATGACTGGATCATAAATCTACAAAGATACAGGAAAATAACATTTATAATAGATTTGTTTATTATTTCTGTTCAAAAGACTGACTTTTCTAGTCCTAAATGCATGTCTTGATTCTTGATCAATACAAAGAAATCGTAGTTTCACTAATGGACATCATAGCATTGTCTATTACTTCTGTTCACGGGTTGACCGACTTTCCCAGTCCAAATAGGCTGTCTTTGACTCCTGCTTACCACAATGAAATCATACTTGCACTAAAAAACGTGGACTGCTAAAATTGCAGGAACCTTCTTGATCAAAGACTAATCACATTTGAATAATCAAGTGTTATGGTTCCGGCAAATAGAAAACGAGTGAAGAAAGAACTAACACCATTAATTTTCTAGCAGTATCATTTGGACCGCTTTAAATGTAATATATTGATACAGATTTTCTAATGTTTGAAGATATAAAATGCATATGCCAGCTACCGTGGATGATATATGATGCAGGCCAGCATGAATTTGATTTTCCATTTCCAGAATTGAAGTTTGAAGCAACGCAAATGGACATTTCTTTAGGTCGCGAACGACCTAAAGCACCGATAAGTCGCCACCAACGACCTAACGTAGATCGTCAATGACCTAACGAGTCAATGGATAAGGCGTTGCGACCTAACTCTAGCAACAAGCTACGATCTAATGAAACCTAACGACCTAACGAGTCACGAAATAAGGAGTTACGACCTAACTCGATCTACAAGCTGCGACCTAAAAAGTCACGACCTAAAAAGCTACGACCTATACTAGGTCGCTTACATATGCAAGATACATTAGGTCGCTCAGAAACCACGAACGAGCTACGACCTATAATAAGTCGTTCAACAATACCGCTTCATGCCTTAGGTCGCTCGCGAGCTACCGAGCTAAGTCGCCCAGTTAGGTCATGAAGTTCATATGTCGCAAAGGTTTTAGGTCGCCAACGACCTAACAAGAAGCCGCCTTATTTTAGGTCGCTTGAACGACCTAACTTTACCAAGCTCTATTTTAGGTCGCTGTCGAGGTTCCTTAGGTCGCTACTGAAAGCTAAAGCTTAAGTCGCTGGAAGATAGCTGCTAAGTCGCTCCTGGAGTATATGTGTGTTGTATTCTTAAGTCGCAAGTCGCTGTATGTTTTTAGGTCGTGAAGGCCTTGTAATGTGATGTATTGTAACTGTCTGTTTTAGGTCGTCTATGTTTTAGGTCGTCTAATCTTTAGGTCGTAAGTCGTGATGTTAGGTCGGAAACGACCTAAGTGTTGCACAAATTTATGGCGTGTGTTGTAAAAATTCTATAAATAGGCGTGCGTTGTACATTTGAAAGGTTGTTGATTTTTGAATAAAATTCTCTTTTGTTAGCTTTGTGCTTTCAATATCAATTGGTAGTTGAGTGTAATCTCCTATCTCCTCTTTCGGTCAATCGAGTGCGCTCGATTCAACGATTGTAGAAGCCGATTCATGGAATCTAGTACGCTAGATCAACGTGTGAAGAATCGTAGATCTTTAAACTCGGAATAGTGCGCTATCAACGAGTTTGGGATAGCTAGAGTTCGGTATCTTCGGATCAACGAATTCGGGCATTTCGGTATCATTCATTCCATCGATCGCTACTTTCATCGAATCACACATTTTCAGAATTATCCGCTGCGTTAGTTTGGTATCAGAGCTTGTTTTAGCCAATCATAGCTAAATCGAGTCTTGGAGCCAATTCTTTGAAGAATTTTGAAGTTTTAAAATCATGCCGCCAAGAAGAGCTAATCGACATCAAAACGTTGAAGCATTGTACAGAAGAGAAGATGCCGAGCAAATGGAACAACGCATTAGTAACAAATTCAATGAGAAACTAGATGAAGGTATTGAGAGATTAGAGAAATTGATGATGGACATGAATCAGAGTCAAAGAAGAAGGTCGCCAATCTCGAACCATGGAGGAAACCGAGTTTCGCCATCGGTTACGGAAGCGAGAAGGGTGTCGCCACAATCTGATCGTGGTAGAAGAGAATCATCAGTTTCGATGAGAAGAGATCACCATGAGTTTCAAGAAGAAGGAAGAAGAACTCAACGTGAGTATGAGTATGAGCCATATCATGATGACGAACGACATAGTAGAAGAGACATGCGTGATCGAAGAGATGTTAATGGTCGAGATCGATATCGAAGTACACGTGATTATGATGAAGAGAGTGATAGAAGTAATATTAATTATCGAGATCGAGACCAAGGACGGAATGTATATCGGGATGTTGAGGATGATCGCCGATGGGAGTCGAGGATGAAAACTGAAATTCCAGAATTCAAGGGAGGAATGGTAGTGGAGGATTTTTTAGATTGGATTTCAAATGTTGAGGAAATTTTTGACTTCAAAGAAGTTCCCGAGGAGCGAAGAGTGAAGTTGGTTGCTACGAGACTAAGAGGGAGAGCTATGGCGTGGTGGCAGCAGATTAAACTTACACGGGAGAGGATGGGGAAGTCAAAAATTGTTAAATGGGACAAGATGAAGAAGTTGATGAAAATGACCTTTTGGCCGCACAATTATCAATCTATTATGTATCAACGTTTGCAGAACCTAAGGCAAGGGGCGAGGTCAGTGAATGAATATACAGATGATTTTTATCAATTAATTGCGAGAAATGATATCATGGAGACAGAAGAACAGTTGACTGCTAGATATGTGGGAGGATTGCGAACGCAGATCCAGGATATGGTGAACATGTTTGATCCAAGAACTGTCGCCGAAGCGCATCAGAAAGCACTTGCTTGGGAGAAACAAGGAAGGAGAGGTGGTGGTATGTATACAAATTCCAATAACCAGAATAAGGAAGCTAGTAGCAGTGCGAATGAATCCAAGCTGGTCGGTAAGCCGATTGTGAATGAAGTCAGCAAAGCAAAGACCAATAGTAATCTCAAATGTTATAATTGTCAAGAGTTTGGCCATAAAAGTAATGAGTGTACAAAGCCCAAGAAGCGAGCAATGATTACGGGAATTGAGAATGAAGATACAGAGGTGGAGTGTGTCAATTCGTTACCAGATGAAGAAGAAGAACTTTTGACAGGAGATGAGGGTTGTAGTTTGTTGATGAGAAGATCGTGTCTGACACCAAAGCAGGAGGATGATTCAAGTTGGTTGAGGAGTAACATCTTTCAATCAACATGTACTATCTTGGGAAGGGTTTGCAAATTTGTCATAGATGCGGGAAGTTGTGATAATATTATTTCTACAGAAGCTGTAAAGAAGTTGTCCTTGAAGACAGAAAAGCATCCACACCCCTACAAATTAGCTTGGTTGAGAAAAGGAGGGCAAGTGAAAGTTAATCGAAGAGCTTGTGTTAATTTTTCTATTGGAAAGAAATATAAGGACGAAATTTGGTGTGATGTGGTAGACATGGATGTATGCCATCTGTTGTTGGGAAGACCATGGCAATACGACAGAGCTGTGCAACACGATGGACGCACAAACAGTTACAGTTTTATGTTCGAGAATACGCGAATCATTTTGGTTCCTAAAAGGCGTCAACAGAGTGAAAACAAATTGGAAGAAATCGAGGAGCTAAAGACTTTGTTGTCTTTAAAGGAATTTGTTGATGTGGAAGATGAAGTCGATTGTTGTCAATCACCAAAGTTTGATAAAGATGAAATTGATGGATTTCAACCAGCAAAATTTATTGAACATACGGTTGAAAATTCACAATCAGTGAAATTGGATGAGGATGAAGAAAGTAAGTCTGGAAGTGAAAAGGGTAAGTTACTGATGAAGGAAATGGATTCGACTAGTCTACAATCTACAAGAGAGTTTGTTAAAGAAGTGGAGGGTGGTGCAGAAATGTTCCTGTTAAATGAAATTGAAACCAACAAAAGTGTTAAAATTACCAAAGAGGTTAAGTCAATGGTGAATGAATGTGAAGACGTAATTCCCGCAGAGTTGACCAAAGAATTACTGCCACGGGAAAACGTGCATCATGTTAATCAAGTGTCAAGTGCTATTGTACCATATATGCCACTTAATCATATGTGTCCAACGGAGCAGGTAGATTGGAGAAGATTGGTTGATGGATTTCTGTTCAAAGGAAGGCAATTGTATATTCTAGATTGTAATTGGCAAATAACATTTATCAAAGATGCCGTGAAAGAAAGACACATGGACCGTGATCATACCATGCAATTGGTTACAACATTTTGTTTGGGACCGACAATAAAGAAAGGAGTTGAAAGGCTTGTTCAGAAGAATCAGAGTTATCAAATGTCAAAAGAGACCGCGACGAAGTTAGGATTAAGTATGTCATTATCTATACATATCAGTTCATGGGTGAGCATAAATACGAACTCTGTAGTGGATTTGATGAAGACACAAGCTGACGATAAATCTATCTACCTAATGATTGAACGATTTCTTATTGGTACGTACAACAAGCTAAATACCGGAGGAAGGAGTCGTTTGGGAAATATGAAGGAAATTTGTGAGAATGATTGTAAGTTGGGCTTGACAAATCATCGTCTGATGACTAACATTGACAATATCAAACAGTTGATTTTGTTTAACAAGGTTGAACGTGTCAAAGATAAAGAAACTATAAATTCGAGGTCGAATTTCCGTCAACCAGGAGAGGATGATGCAGGCCAGCATGAATTTGATTTTCCATTTCCAGAATTGAAGTTTGAAGCAACACAAATGGACATTTCTTTAGGTCGCGAACGACCTAAAGCATCGATAAGTTGCCACCAACGACCTAACGTAGGTCGTCAACGACCTAACGAGTCAATGGATAAGGCGTTGCGACCTAACTCTAGCAACAAGCTACGATCTAATGAAACCCAACAACCTAACTTAGGTCGCCAACGACCTAACGAGTCATGAAATAAGGAGTTACGACCTAACTCGATCTACAAGCTGCGACCTAAAAAGTCACAACCTAAAAAGCTACGACCTATACTAGGTCGCTTACATATGCAAGATACATTAGGTCGCTCAGAAACCACGAACGAGCTACGACCTATAATAAGTCGTTCAACAATACCACTTCATGCCTTAGGTCGCTCGCGAGCTACCGAGCTAAGTCGCCCAGTTAGGTCGCGAAGTTCATATGTCGCAAAGGTTTTAGGTCGCCAACGACCTAACAAGAAGCCGCCTTATTTTAGGTCGCTTGAACGACCTAACTTTACCAAGCTCTATTTTAGGTCACTGCCGAGGTTCCTTAGGTCGCTACTGAAAGCTAAAGCTTAAGTCGCTGGAAGATAGCTGCTAAGTCGCTCCTGGAGTATATGTGTGTTGTATTCTTAAGTCGTAAGTCGTTGTATGTTTTTAGGTCGTGAAGGCCTTGTAATGTGATGTATTGTAACTGTCTGTTTTAGGTCGTCTATGTTTTAGGTCGTAAGTCGTGATGTTAGGTCGGAAACGACCTAAGTGTTGTACAAATTTGTGGCGTGTGTTGTAAAAATTCTATAAATAAGCGTGCGTTGTACATTTGAAAGGTTGTTGATTTTTGAATAAAATTCTCTTTTGTTAGCTTTGTGCTTTCAATATCAATTGGTAGTTGAGTGTAATCTCCTATCTCCTCTTTCAGTCAATCGAGTGCGCTCGATTCAACGATTGTAGAAGCCAATTCACGGAATCTAGTGCGCTAGATCAACGTGTGAAGAATCGTAGATCTTTAAACTCGGAATAGTGCGCTATCAACGAGTTTGGGATAGCTAGAGTTCGGTATCTTCGGATCAACGAATTCGGGCATTTCGGTATCATTCATTCCATCGATCGCTACTTTCATCGAATCACACATTTTCAGAATTATCCGCTGCGTCAATATATAATTCAATAATTGGTTAATAAGTTATACATCGAAGTTGAATGATAAAATGTTGCAAGCGTTTTCTTTCAAAACTATTATCTTATGATTTAATATTTGCATAAGGCTAAATCCACAACATATACATACCACACATGTTATGATATAAGCAAGGAACATGCATGTCATGTTTGCTAATGATGTAACGATCCGGATTTTCCGTCGTTGATTTTGAATATTTAATTGGCTTTAAATATTGATTTGGAATATAAATTAATTTTTGAATATGAAAATTTTGGATGAAATTATAAAATGAATTTAAAATTTCAAATAACGATTTATCGTAATACAGAAATAGTGAATAATTGAAAATTAAGTTTAATATGAATTGAAATGATTTCTTATATTGATATAAATTCTATTTGAATTAGAATTGAGTTAGTAAGTTTTTAAAACTGAAATTTCAAGTGATTTCGTAAATTTTTGAAATCGTCGATTTAATCGACGCATTGGAATAGCGATCCGGGGTACAGCCTCAGAATTCGACGAAACAAGTTCCATTAGATCTGTAATAGTTTATTTTATCGGATTTCAATTTTGGTAGCGTTTGGAGTAGAGTTTGGTCGTACGGGATAGAAACGCAAATTAATATTGAAAATTTAATATAATAATTGGGTTCAAAAAGTTATCTTCCACATACGATCGAATTAGTACTCGAAACCTGTTCCATTGGATTCGAAATAGGAGTATAGCATTAGGAACGCCAGGCGGCACGTCTCGATCGGGGGTTAAAATTTATATAGCATGATATTTTGAAATTAAATAAAATATATTTATATCGATTTAACCCATCAGTCCACAAACTTACCCTCAGCCGCACCTATCAGCCACCCTATATCACGTACGAGCCTGCTCCTATCCACTTTTAAAAATCGCTTACCTTTTCTTCTGTTTTAAAAATCGCGACTTCCTCCTTAATCTTCCCAATTTGAAATCAATCAAATAAAAAAAATGAAAGTGAACGCGACTTAGTCGCGATTGAACTTCGCCTTTGGAGGCGTGCGATCTAGGGCTGTCAACGAGCGATAGTGAACGACACTTCAGGATGGAGGGCGCGGTGGAGGTAGGCGAGTACTGGAAGTCGAGCGGCTGTTCATGAGCATCGATCGCGATCGAGCAGCGTCGCGCGATGCTTAGAAAAAGTATAAGGGCGAGGTCGAGACAGCTGCGAGCGCAGTGAGATCCGGTGGGTACGGCGTTGTGGAATGGGTCGCGACCATCGGTTTTCGCGTTAGGGTTTGCAGTAGTTGATGTAGCGGCAACTTTGAGGTTTTTGGTTAAGGCAGACGATGTTTTGGCAGCCTGGAACGTACGCAAGGATTTGAGTGCTAAAATGATGCAGCAGCGGATAACAAAAATGATGAACGGTGAAAGTAGCAATCGATGGACTGAAAAATACTGAACGCCCAAATCCGTTGATCCAAAGATGCCGGATTCTAGCTATCCCAAACACGTTGATTGCGCATGATACCGTGTTTAAAGATCTACGATTCTTCGTACGTTGATCTAGCGTATTAGATTCCGTGAATCGACTTCAGCAGTCGTTGATTCGAGCGCACTCGAATGCCGAAAGTGGAGATAGGAGATTACACTCAACTACCAATTTGAGAAGAGGCACAAAGCACTCAAACAAAAGTTTTATTCAAAATCAACTAACTTTACAAATGACACCATCATCCCTATTTATAGGGTTACAACTCACGCCTTCATCACAAAACACCCGACCTAAAACAGGCCCACGAGCTACGACCTAACATATGTCAATAACGACCTAACAACACGTTACAACACACGCGACCTAAAACATTACGACATAAGCAAATACAACTTGAACGACATACGACTTAATATGTACAAGTACAACAGATACAACATACACAACGACCTAAGAATACAACGCACAGGACCTAAGAAGTAAATGCGGCTTCAGGACTCTTCACGCGACCTATCTTCACAGCGGCATAAGGTCGAGCGACCGATCTTCCCACGACTTATGGTAGGTCGTTCGCGACCTAAAGAGAGCGGCATAAGATCGAGCGACCTAAGAACATTGCTTCTGGAAATCTTCGAGCGACCTAAAGTTGAGCGACCTATCTTCCCGCGACATAACTTAGGTCGTAATTCAATCCCGCGACCTAACTTAGGTCGTAACTCGTCAAAGCCGGTACTCGAAATGTCGGAGCGACCTAATGCTGGCTTGCTTATCTCGCTTGGAGGCTTGCATGCTTTAACACTGAGTCCATTAACTCGTGAGCGACCTTCAGTAGGTCGTGAGCGACCTAATTCACTAGGTCGTTCCAGCGACCTATTCCCCTGATTTAGCTCGCTAGGTCGTTCCAGTGACCTATCCCACAGTTTTAGCTCGTTAGGTCGTTCGCGACCTAAAACTTCAACAGGCTGGGCTGCATCATCCTCCCTTGGTTGGGAAAAATTCGTCCTTGAATTTAAAAGCTCTTCCCCATTGGATTGTTCATCTTCGTAATACGGTATAAGATGTTTAACACTAAACACATCAGACGTGTACACATTCTCCGGCAGCTTCAACCTATAAGCGTTTTCATTGATCCGTTTCACAATATTTACAGGACCAATCTTTCGAGCCTTAAGTTTACTGTATGCTCCCACTGGAAAACGATCTTTCGTTAGTACAACATATACTAAATTACCTTCATTAAATTCAACACTTCTTCGCTTCAGATCCGCAGATCGTTTATACTTTTCATTCACCTTCTCCTATAGTTCCTGAATGATTTTATGGCATTCTGTCAATCCGTCAACAAAATCAACAGCCCGCTTAACTGTTCCCTTTGGTTGTGGCACTATCGTCAAATCCAACGGCCCCTTTGGCAAGCTCGAATATATAATCTGAAATGGACTGAAACCCGTACTGCGATTAACAGCATGATTATGTGCAAATTCCGCCTGACACAACTTCATATCCCAACTCTTCAATTTATCTCTCACAAGACATCTCAGCAGGTTTCCCAACGATTTATTCACCACTTCCGTTTGCCCATCTGTCTGCGGATGATAGGCGCTACTAAAATTCAGCTTCGTTCCAACCATCTTCCACAAACTTAACCAAAAATAGCTTAGAAATCTAGTATCCTGATCAGAAACAATAGATTCAGGTAGCCCATGTAATCGATACACCTCTTTAAAGAATAACTGAGCAACACAGACGGCATCAGCTATCTTCTTACAAGCTATGAAATGTGCCATCTTCGAAAACCCGTCCACTACAACATATATTGAATCATTCCCCCTCTGAGTTCTAGGTAACCCCAAAAAAAATCCATACTGATATCAACCCATGGTCTAGTCGGCACGGGTAAGGGCATATACAATCCCGCATTCGTCGCTGTCCCTTTGGAAACTTGGCAAATATGACATCTCTCCACAAACTTTTCAACTTCCCGCTTCAACGAAGGCCAATAATAAGATTGAGAAATCAATTGCAAAGTACGATCTCTACCCACAAGACCTTCCTCATGCAACTCCTTCACAATCTTCATTTGTAAGCTACACTCTGGTATGCACAGTCGATTCCCCTTAAAAAGAAAACCATCCACCAACACAAACTCATCCGTCTTTCCCTCCTTGACTTCATCTACTAACTTCGCAAAGTAAGGATCATCAACAAATAATTCTGGCAACACATCAAACCCCGTCACTTCAACCTTCATTGTAGTCAACAAATGATTCCTTCGACTCAATGCATCTGCCACACGGTTTGTAATTCCCGACTTATGCTTCACCACAAATGTAAATTGTTGCAAGTATGCGATCCACGAAGCATGTCTAGCTGCAATTTTGTCCTGTCCCTGCAAATGTTTCAGTGCTTCATGATCAGTATATAGAGCAAATTCTTTATGGAACAAATAGTGTCTCCAGTGTTTTATAGCTTGAACAATAGCGTAGAATTCCACATCATAAGTATTATATCTCATCTTGGCTCCCGATAGCTTCTCACTGAAATATGCAATAGGACGTCCTTTCTGACTCAACACCCCTCTAATCCCAACTTTAGATGCATCAGTATGTAACTCAAACAACAACTGAAAGTCTGGTAATACTAGAATTGGTGCTGTCGTCAATAGTTCCTTGATTCTCTCAAAAGCAAATCCTGCTTCCTCTGACCATGAAAACTGCTTCCCCTTCATACAATCAGTAACTGGTGCCATCACGCTATTGAAGTGTGGAATAAATCTTCGGTAGAATGATGCTAAACCATGAAAGCTTTTGACTTCAGTTATCGTACTGGGTTGTGGCCAATTTCTGATTGCTTCGACTTTATTCTGATCCACCTGTATACCTCCTTCGGAAATAACATATCCCAAAAATAAAACACTATGCGTCATGAACACGCATTTCTTCGTTGTAGCATAAAATTGTTCCTGTCGCAATATCATCAACACTTCTCTCAGATGATGTAAATGTTCTTCTGCGTTCTACTATATATCAGTATATCATCAAAATACACCACCACGAACTTCCCAATAAAAGGTCTAAAGATCTGATTCATCACCCGCATAAATGTACTCGGTGCATTTGAAAGACCAAACGGCATGACCAGCCATTCATATAATCCTTCTCTCGTCTTGAATGTTGTCTTCCATTCATCCCCTGGTCTTATACGAATTTGATGATAACCACTCTTCAAATTAATCTTCGAAAAGATAGTAGCCCCGCTCAACTGATCCAACAAATCATCAAGCCTCGGCATCGAAAATCTGTATCTTACTGTAATCTTGTTTAGTGCTCAACTATCAGTACACATCCTCCACGTTCCATCCTTCTTCGGCACTTACAAAGCTGGCACTGCACAAGGACTTAAACTTTCCTGTACACGTCCCAGCTCAAGCAACTCTTCCACTTGCCTTCTCAAATCCTCGTGTTCCTTTGGACTCATTCTGTAGTGTGGTCTATGAGGTAACACAGCTCCTGGAACAAGATCAATTTGATGTTGAATGTCTCTCAACGGTGGTAACTCCGTTGGTAGCTCCTCAGGAAATACATCGTCAAATTCTTCCAGCATTGGTTTTACTTCTTCAGGAATCTCAACCACTTCATTACTCTCACGTCCAATCAACAAAAATACTTCAGGCTCCTCTTCTACTTCCTTAACAAACTCCTTCAAAGATAACAAAGTTTTAAGTTCTTCAATCTCCTCCAACTTGCTTTCTTCGTGTTGTCGCTTCTTAGGAACTAGAGTGATTTTAGTACCTTCAAACATGAAACTGTAACTGTTAGTACGACCATCGTGTTGCACAGTCCTATCATATTGCCACGGTCTCCCCAACAACAGATGACATACATCCATATCAACAATATCACACCAAATTTCATCTTTGTATTTCTTCCCAATCGAAAAATTCACACAAGCTCTTCATCCAACTTTCACCTCCCCACCTTTCCTCAACCAAGCTAACTTGTAAGGTTTCAGATGCTTCTCGGTCTTCAATGCCAACTTCTTCACAGCTTCTGTAGAGATGTTATTATCACAGCTTCCCGCATCGATGACAAACTTGCAAACCCTTCCCAAGATAGTGCACGTTGACTGAAAGATGTTACTCCTCAACCAGCTAGTCTCCTCCTCTTGCTTTGGTGTTAAACACGACCTCTTCATCATTAATGAATACCCTTCATCTCCCGACACATTTTCTTCCTCCTCATCATGTAGTGAATTAGAACATTCAGCTTCTACATCCTCATCTTCAACCTCAGCAATCATCGCTCGCTTCTTTGGCTTCGGACATTCATTGCTTTTGTGACCAATCTCCTGAAAATTGAAACATTTGATACCACTATTGATCCTGGTCTTAGCAACTTCATTAACAACCGGTTTTGCAACAGCCTTCGAAACATTCGCATTGCTACTAGCCCCTTTCATTGGATTGTTGGAATTTGTAAACACACCACCACCTCTCCTACCTTGCTTCTCCCAAACTAGAGCCTTTTGATGTGCTTCCGCAACTGATCTGGGATCAAACATGTTCACCATATCTTGAATCTGCATTCTCAAACGCCCAACAAATCTAGCTGTCAACTGCTCCTCTGTTTCCATGATGTCATTCCTCGCAATCAGCTGATAGAACTCTTCTGCATAATCATTCACTGACTTCATTCCCTGCCTCAAGTTCTGCAAACGTTGATACATAAGAGATTGATAATTGTAAGGTAAGAAAGTAGCTTTCATCAATTTCTTCATCTTTTCCCATGACTCAATCTTTGACTTCCCCATTCTCTCCCGTGTTAGTTTAGTTTGTTGCCACCATGCCATAGCTCTTCCTTTCAAACGAGTAGCAACCAACTTAACTCTTCGATGCTCAGGAACCTCCTTAAAGTCAAAAATTTCTTCCACATTAGACAACCAATCCAAAAATTCCTCCGCTACCATTCCATCCTTGAATTCTGGAATTTCAGTTTTCATCCCCGATTCCCATCGACGATCATCTTCAACATCCCGATATGCATTTTGTCCTTGGTCTTGATCTCGAGAATGAACACTACGTCTACCACCATCTTCATCAAAAACAGATGTACTTCGATAACATATCGACCATCCACATGTCTATGATCCCGCATATCCCTTCTACTCTGTCTTTCATCATCACGGTATGGTTCATGTTCAAACTCACGTGGAGTTCTTCTCTCTTCATCTCTATACTCATGATGTTCTCTTCTTAATGAAACTGAAGATTCTCTTCTTTCTCGGTAAGATTGTGGCGACACCCTCCTCGCTTCCGTAACCGATGGCAAAACTTTGTTTCCTTCATGGTTCAAGACTGGCGACCTCCTCCTTTGTACTTGATTCATATCATTCATCAGTTTCTCTAACTTCCCAATGCCTTCATCAAACTTTTCATTGATGCGTTGTTCCATTTTCTCGGCTTCTTCTCTTCTATACAACGCTTCAACATTTTGATGGCGATTAGCTCTTCTTGGCAGCATGATTGAATCTTCACAAACTTCAACTTTAACTCTCAGCCTTGATCAAAAAAATGAACTTCACACTTCACTTAGCTCGGCTTCGCTTGATGTAGCTCGGCTTCACTAACTCGGCACAAAGTCTAACACTTTCCTTGGCTCGGCTGAACTCCTCAAACTCTTCAATAAGAATTGGCTCCAAGACTCGGCTTAGCTATGATTGGCTAAGTCTAGCTCTGATACCAAATGATGCAGCAACGGATAACAAAAATGATGAACGGTGAAAGTAGGAATCGATGGACTGAAAAATACTGAACGACCAAATCCGTTGATCCAAAGATGCCGGATTCTAGCTATCCCAAACACGTTGATTGCGCACGATACCGTGTTTAAAGATCTACGATTCTTCGTACGTTGATCTAGCGCACTAGATTCCGTGAATCGGCTTCAGCAGTCGTTGATTCGAGCGCACTCGAATGCCGAAAGTGGAGATAGGAGATTACACTCAACTACCAATTTGAGAAGAGGCACAAAGCACTCAAACAAAAGTTTTATTCAAAATCAACTAACTTTACAAATGACACTACCATCCCTATTTATAGGGTTACAACTCACGCCTTCATCACAAAACACCCGACCTAAAACAGGCCCGCAACCTACGACCTAACATAGGTCGTTAACGACCTAACAACACGTTACAACACACGCGACCTAAAACATTACGACATAAGCAAATACAACTTGAACGACATACGACTTAATATGTACAAGTACAACAGATACAACATACACAACGACCTAAGAATACAACGCACACGACCTAAGAAGTAAATGCGGCTTCAGGACTCTTCACGCGACCTATCTTCATAGCGGCATAAGGTCGAGCGACCTATCTTCCCACGACTTATGGTAGGTTGTTCGCGACCTAAAGAGAGCGGCATAAGATCGAGCGACCTAAGAACATTGCTTCTGGAAATCTTCGAGCGATCTAAAGTTGAGCAACCTATCTTCCCGCGACCTAACTTAGGTCGTAATTCAATCCTGCGACCTAACTTAGGTCGTAACTCATCAAAGCCGGTACTCGAAATGTCGGAGCGACCTAATGCTGGCTTGCTTATCTCGCTTGGAGGCTTGCATGCTTTAACACTGAGTCCATTAACTCGTGAGCGACCTTCACTAGGTCATGAGCGACCTAATTCACCAGGTCGTTCCAGCGACCTATTCCCCTGATTTAGCTCGCTAGGTCGTTCCAGCGACCTATCCCATAGTTTTAGCTCATTAGGTCGTTCGCGACCTAAAACTTCAACAGGCTGGGCTGCATCATAAAACGAGGTAGTAAATCCAATTTCTTGGGAAAATGAATATTATTATTATTAGTTCAAATGTTTATAATTCGTATATTGCTTGTACGAGGTCAGAATTTCGCAAAACAACAGCGTTAGATCCGTAACGATGTGAGCTATAGTATGGAATTAAATAAAAATTGGAACGATTAATAATTCCGAAAAAATAAAGGTGAGTAAATTTCTCTTCATTTGGATTACTGGATTTAATTTAAATGTTAAAAATTAATTATTGGTTGATTGGATAAATTTATAAATTATTAGCAGTTGGATGTTATATTATATATATATATATTAGTAGTTGGATATATTTTTCGTCTTTTGGAGCGGATGAGACACTATGTGCCCCGCATAATAGCGAATGATCCTATATAACCGCGATATCCTGCCTCGAAGCGGGATTGATCTTTTATGTTATCTAACATATGTGGATGTAGGAAAACAGATTGGAGGGATCCAACTGGATTACTCAAGAATGTTGATTTTTAATTTCATATATGGTGATATATGATGTGTTAGAATAATCTGTTATATATTATGTGGTGAATTGATTTATTGGATGATATAGTAGCACTGGCCTTAATTTTTGGTATTTTAAATACATAAATAATATTTTGAATTTAAATAGGAAATTCAAGGGCGATTTTGGAAATGAAATAATATATTGAATTTTGGGGTTAACTTAAAAGGGATTGATTTGGATAAAACAAATGATTGAATTTTTGGATATTTGTTTAGCAATTTCATAAAATGATTTTAAATAGAGAATTTTAAGTTGAAGATTTTTAAACAAATGGATTTTTAATAAGATTCTTAAAAATATGAAATGGAAGACAGAATCGAAATTTTAATTATTGTGGAATAAAGTTGGGTTATTTAAGAAATTGATTTAATAATTGGAATGTTAATTAGAAATCGATTGGTAAATAGATTTTTGTAATATAAACTTGTATAAGCTGAGGAATGAGATTATTAAATTTATAAACAAGGTTTATACATAAAGTGAGATGATTATCATTTGATAAATTAGAGATATAAACTCACGGTGAGAATTTATAATGAGATGGGGTAATTGGTTTGAAAAGAAATAGTGAATTCTATTTTAGAATTTGGAAATAGTTGTGAAATTGGAAGTGTAAATTGATTTGTAATAAATCGAGGAAGATTTATAAGTATAAAATCGTTTATGTTGATTTAAAAAAAATAGTTTTTCCAAGAAGTAAGTTTATTGAAGTAGAAAGATAATTGCGAGTAAGTAACAAAGACTGCTACCTGTAAAAAGAAGGTTTAGACTAAGTACCTCAAATTTTGGCATGAATTGCGATGTTATTCAATCCGAAGAAGGGAATCAAAATGAATTTTAATTTATGTGCTATAACAATTAGTTTGATGCAAGTACTATGTAACCGCTGTAGAAATGAGACTTAAAGAATGGAGGGAATGAAAAATGGCATGTGAATTGTAAAATAGGATACCAAGAATGAAAGGATTTCCAAGTACTTGACGTGGATATTTTTTCGAACAGATGATGGATGGTTGGAGGAGGAAATTAGTAAAGCTTAAAACAATGATGGGTGAGTGGAGAACAATCGTGTAGGGGTAGGAAGTTACGAGTGATGGGTTTTAACTACAACTTTAACATCGTTAATAACAAAGAAATAATTATAGACTTGGAATAATTATATCCCTCCGATGTCTTCTCTCATTATAAATCTGAACCATCCTTTGTCTTTTCCATTAAATAGAAGCTTTTTTTATTATATAGACGAATAGGAAGCCCATGCCGATAGCACGGGTGCATACTTTATTTTATACACAGCTTATAGAACTATATGTTGCAGTGATGCAAATTTTGATCATGGTAAACAATGTTGTATAAAAAAATGAAAAAAAATATAGTTTTGTTTCTATAATGTATTTGAAAAACATAACTAATCAAGTGATGCATGGAATTTAATATTTGTTTATTACATTACTCTTTAGAATATTTATGAGCAAATTAGCTTTTGGAGAACCTTCTATTCCACAACGGACTGTACTATTGGTCGATGAATCAATATTGTTACTTTTTAAGTCAGAAGGATGGATAAATGATGCAGCAGCGTACCTGGATTCGAAGGCGAAAACATCCTTCCTCCGACCTAAACTCCAGTCACCGCGACCTACGACCTAAGTGCTCCGACCTAACAGCCTCCATCGCGACCTACGACTTAAAACTCCACCGCGACCCACGACCTAATGCCTCCGACCTATCTCCACAATATAACAGCCTACCAAAAACCAAACGATCTAATTTCCAAATGCCTGAATCGGTCTACGACCTAACTAACCACCAATCCGACCTAATTCATCCACGACATAACACCACCCGACTTAAACCTTTCCAGTGACTCATCCCTTTCTCTAGGCCTAAATCGCGAAGCATTGAAGACGAATGTTTTCTTTAAGTCGCGCCTTCTCCAGCCTAAGTCGCGAAGCGCCTCCACTAATCGTGACCGAACTTCCCTTGACTCGCGAGATTTGATAAATCGAAGAGATGAAGTGGATAACTCGCGAGATGATAAGTCGGAAGTGAAAATGATAACTCGTGAGAAATTTCTGATAAGTCGCGAGTCGAAGATGATAAGTCGAGAGTTGGTTTGATAAGTCGCGAGGTTTATAAGTCGGATGTCGACTTTTACCTTAGGTCGTCAAACAGTATTGTTAAGTCGGTACTATGCTTTCTTGAGTCGTTTGTATTGTAGCTCGTATTTGGTTAAGTGTTGTAAATATTCTAAGTGTTAGGTCCTTCAAGACCTATGAGTTGTGCTGTAAGCGTTGTGCTGTATGCCTATAAATAGGCGAGTTATATCATTTGTAATGGTTGTTGATTGTTGAATAAAATTCTCTTTTGTTTGCTTTGTGCTTTCAATTAAAATCGGTAGTTGAGTGTATCTCCTATCTCCACCTTCGACATTCGAGTGCGCTCGAATCTTCGATCGTTGAAGCCAATTCGCGGAATCAAGTGCGCTTGATCAACGCTCGAAGAATTGTAGATCTCTCTTCACGGTATCGTGCGCGATCAACGTGTCAGAGATAGCTAGAATTCAGCATCTTCGGATCAACGAATTTGGGCATTTCAGTATTTCTCAATCCACCGATTGCTACGTTCATCGTATCATCAATTTTTGTATTCCGCCGCTGCGTCAATAAACCTTAGAAAATCCTAAGCTAATGAAAACTGGTCAAGACATGGAACAACAGATATGAAGAGCCAACATAGCAAATATTTCGTAGTTATAAAAAAAGTCGTATTTGACTAAGAAGTAAAAAATGAGTTAACAAACATGCATTAATGGCAATAGTAGCAATAAAATACTAACTTACATGGAAACAAACAATTAATTACATAGAAACAACCAATTACATGTAAAACTCTATCGTAAATAGAACACAAATTAAGATGATTATATGAATTCATAATTTGGTGAAAACATCTACACTAACATAATCAGTCTAGAACAGTATATAATAAAAAAAGACATGTCCATTTATCAAATACAACAAAATAACTATCATGTTAAACCAAAACATTGGTTTATCTTCTCATTATGTGATCCACTAATTTGGTTTATGTTTCCACCATTCAGTTAAATTTGTATTTAATGTTAGTCGGATATTTTAATATCACCGTTCATATTAAATAACAATAAATAAAAAACAAATAGCAAACAAAATAAAAAAATTACACCTCTTTTCCAGTTATATATAATAAATTATACTAATTTATAATAACAAAAATAAATCCGTTCAACTTGTAAATCTCAAAAGTTAGAGCTAGGATCCTAGAAAACTACGAATGCAAGACATATCATTTTAAGTTTTCACTACTAAGTATTTTTTGAAACATGATATTATATTTTCAAAAATTACATGAAATTATAGATTAAATGCATAAGCATCAGACTATGATGCAAATAGGGGTCAAGACAATACACATCAGAGGATGTTATGTGTATACATATCAAGGTTAGAGGATCCATAAATATGCAAAGATGGTCAGTCTTGTATAAACAGTGAAACTTTTTCAATAGTGGCATATTTGAAAAGATGAAGAACTAAAACTATATTGGGATGAATGTGAAGGAACCACAGGTAATTGTAAACAAATAAAGACACTAAAACTGCGTTATGAGGGAGAACAATATATTTAGCAAAACAGTTATGTGTGTGTACAAATTTTTTTATAACATATTTGTACAAATACAAATTCTTGACAGACATCATATCGATATATGGATTCTTGACAAGTAACTAATCTAACCACATATGATAATATGACAAAATAAGTATATAAAAATGTAAAATGGATATTACCTCAACTCTAGCCTCAAATGACACCTTAAATGCTTAATCAATCGAACTTCTATGATTTGTATCCAATCTCCTTCAAAAAGTTCTACTCGACCGAAAGATCTACACATCATTATTGAAATTTTATTCAAATCTTTTGTTTTGAAGCTTGAATTAGTGGAGGAAGAGGGGCGATAGATTTCGATCAGAGGTAGGTGTAACGACCAACCATTTTGACCATAGAAAGTCGATACGGAACACTACCACTGTGTTCCAATGTCGCACATCCAACCAACAAAAGGGAAGATTGTTAGAGTAAATAAAAAGAAAAGAGCAGAGGACAGAGGAAAACAGAATCTCATAGCAGAATCAACTACATAGATTATAATAAGGACAGTAGAAACTGTCACTCCAAATATACATAGTATATCAGAGTTAAAAACAAACCTTATCAGCTGGACAATTATAAAATCCCGACCTTACAAATGCTGATGGGTATAGTATATTTTAAAGTGGAAAATTAAAACGCTATGATGGGTGAATCTCCAGCTCCCCTTCAAGACCTCCATAACATCAACGCCAACCTGGGAAATACTCAGTCTGACCCGAGCATTATAATGAAATAACACCCGGATCAGTCTGGAAATACCAGCGTGAGATAACTCAAATAATAGAAAACATATAAAGTTCTGTGAGACCATGGCGCTAACATGGAACGGGTTTTTACCTCAATAGAATAACATCCATACAGGCCAGAGCAGAATCAAATATTAAGAACAAATCCACATATGAATGAGCATATATAATATTAAACAAAACTTGAATGAATGGAAATAAACCGAGGAAAATCCAAACTGGACAGAATGGATCAAGGAAAACAGTCGAGCTTGATAGAATGGACTAAATCAATATTTAAATGTCATGATGAAGAGTTGGCTCTACTCGTGGCAATTTTAAAGCTAAAATAGATCCTGCGATACGAATCAAATAAGGGAAAGAAGTTATCCAACAAATGAACAAGGAAGGTAAACCCCCCTTGAAGTATACCTCTAGTAATATACTCCTGAGCTTGGCCATAGGATGTGTGACACTTCTAGGAAATGTACCAGCTGGACCTTGCTTGACCTTACCGAGTATCCGTGTCACGACCCAAAATTCATCATTCGAAGATAGACATCAAATACTTCACTTGTATTCGACTTCCAAAATTCGAACGTCAAATTTCAGTACGGATGGAGCTTATAACAACAATTAGATGAATATAAAACAGCGGAACAGAATCAATATCATAAATATCATCACAGATACAATATCGATATAAAATCCATACTTCATCAGAGTATTTAATACAGATATTACAACTCCAAATACTACATCAAGATAATACAACAGTGATCATATATCCAAAAGTCTTCAGATAAGAGAAGTGATAATAGACTCCCAAAAGCTAAACAGCTGAGATCTCCAAAAAGCTCCTAAGAATATCTCCTAGATAAAGCTCCAAAACACAGCTAACTCCAAAATACGGAAACCTGCTACTAGGCTGCCCGTGTAGAAATAATGGTACCCAGAGTTTAGGAAAGAAAACAATAAACTTCGGATCAGTCATGGGACTGGTATGAGTAAACAAAAACAGTTGCATTTACATAAACTAGATTTATAAAAGAATTTTCGGTATGCTTTTGAAAATGGAACTACCATAAGACCTCCCACCACACACACAATGCAAACGTAGAATTGGAGGAGATTTCTTCTTATGATAGTTAAATATGTTTGATACGAAGAAATTTCTTTGATATTATTACTAGTGCATAGTGTTGAAACATTTCGAAAGTAGAATATTAATCTTATCCAACATATGACCATTATCGTATGCCTACTATAACTACCATCTAAACAGTGGTCACCACCATAAGTAAATGGCAGGTTCTACAACTAAAACCGTACAAGGGTTTGTATTGGGAATTGGATTTCCAACAATGGTCAGGCTAAGGAACTTCCTGGGCCACATGGGTACGCCTCTGGAAAGACGACCCGAGAACCTAACCGGATCTTTGCCAACACAAGGCCGGGTTACCTCTGCAAAAATAGGTAACTACTGACACGAGTATGCCATCTCCCTGTTGTAACCAACCTTTAACCGGGGCCCCAGCAACAAATCACAAAGATAATAAATGTATATCTGCGATATCAACATAAGTAAAGTATCTGGGCTCCATATCATGATACCACTTCTATCCAGAAGGAAATGAACATACCCTAAGGGGCGCTACTCCCTATAACCTTGCCGCATCTTTCCTGTTTTGACCATTCCGGGGTGTGAAGTTCGACGAAGTCTCGTCCACAAAGCTATGCTTTTCACAAAGCCATGCTTTGGGTCAACAGATGATCAAAGTAATGATCACAAAGATATAAAATCAAACAGATGATCATATCACAAATGATCAACCAATGATCATCACACAGCAACACTCAGCATGTCACATTACCAAATTGGGAATATATCGCTGATAAATTTCAACTACATAACCTCTGAGCTCGTACGTCTCAGAGAAGGGTGTTAAGCTAAGAGAATAAATTCTCCGCCACCAAACAGAAATGTATTTGAAAGAAATCGGCTTTATATCTCAAAGTGTAATGTCAGACATGTAACCATACAAGTCTGTTCCGGGTTCGAACAGAACCGAAGGCACTTCCAAAGAAGTCCTTGCAAATCCGGATAATTTTCTAATCACGTCCGGACTTCCCATCACAAAAGAGTGATATAAATCTCTATACCGGAGCAACTCGGTGCAGAGACATTCGACAGGTTGTCCTTTCATTTTCGAAAATATCCGGTCTTCAACACCGGTCTTCAAATGCCATCCATATACGACGTATCACTATATCGGAATGGGTTATATGACACAATGGTCTTTTCCCGGCTAATCCGAATAGTGAGTGTTAATTTCAAAAACAAGTGTATATGTTGTTCAGAACTATTCATAGATTCGATGTGGGTTTCGGATAACTACTGGAATCCGATCCCCTGTCGCATCGAGGTTCAAATGCCGTTTTACGGGCAAACAGGGTTTTCTCATCAATACAGAATAAAATCACAGATCACAGTGCAATACAAAACAATCACGGTATTATAACAGCAATAACAATCCAAATCAGCATATTTGATGATGGTCCGTCATATTTGATTCAAGTAATTGTGATTAAACTGAATTAACCACATAAATATCTTTACTAATCATTTTTAAAATAAATGTTTAATTTTACTTAATTATTTTCATTTAATTTATCACTTCTTAATTTATTGTCTTAATGGATCAATTAATCTCAATTTACTAACTAGTTAAATCTTAATTACTGTTATCAATTAATTACTCCTTAATTTCTTAATAATAAATTAAAAATTAATTAACTTATTTACGAAAATTCATAAGTCTCAATATTACATAATAATTTAAGTAATCACTTAAAATACATTCCATTTTAATTTCTCTTTAGATTTCATTATTTAATGTAAGTGATTTTATAAAAAGATATATCAAGGACTAAATAAGTTAAAAATTTAATTACTTTAAAAAAAATCATTTTTTCCTAAATACCAGATTTAAATTAGGACTTTGATCACATCGCCTTTTAAAACCATGTTTTACAAGTGTTTAAAATTCGAAAAATTTCCACAATAAAACTGTTTAATTCCTAGGCTCGAGACTTGCTTCGAGTCACGCGCGAGGGAAATTGGCCTTTTCTTCGGCTTTCTCAGAAATTCAACCCGAGCGTCATACTTTTCAAAATTTTGTCTAAGTTTTTAAATGACCTGATGTGTAGCTAAAACCACTCAACTCAGCTTCGAGTTTTCCTTTCGAATTCTCGGGTATAGCTTCGAGCCTTCCTCGTCTTCCCCAACTCATCTCACTGACACACCTGTGCAGATCGTACACGTGCACGATCGACTTCGCCAACGTTGGTCGGTGCTGCGACCATCCACGAGTCGCCTCCCACCTCTCAAAACGATACGAACACCCCAAGCCTCGAATTAAACTCGAGAGCAAAATCGAGTCATCCTGTCCAAATGAACCCATCGATACATCACCTGAAATCGATCCCGTGCCACCTCCTCTGGCCATCAGAGGCCATAAAAGTTTAACTGGAGCTTCGTCTCGACCTAACGCCACTATCCCCACCGGAGTCTTGAAGTCCGATGGCCCCTAGGCGGAGCGGCGAACACGTTTTCCAGATCGTATACTTTTCGAGCTTAAACCCTACTTCGATCTTGAACTCCCAATCCACGCAATGGATAATTTTTTTGATAATTTTCGTGACATCCCTTATGTTTATCCTATCTCCAATTCAAGTTTAAGCAATTACTATTGCTTCGATCACGAGAAATTGGTGAAAATTCCATTTTGATTCAAATGCGAACTGCTCTTTAGTTACTGAACTAAAAATCTTCATTCAAGTTTTAAAAATCATAATTTGAAGTATAGGTTCAGATTATAATATGGAATCAATATTTTACAACCGAACGGCCGTCTGATTTTAGCCTAATTTTTTACATGCTCCAAATCCAACCAAACTAACTCCATTGTGAAGATCTCGACGACACGAGCCTAATGCAAAAGATGGCGTTCGAATCCGACCTTGTATGAGCGAGATATATTTATAAGTTATCGCCAATTTAAAATTATAATATAATAACTTTATATTAATTACTTTCATCATCATATTAATCGCCTAATTAAACCACTAATCCTTCCTCGTTCACAACATCAAGCCTATAAAAAATCTCGACCGGGATTTTAACGTCGCTGTGCCTCCATCCTAACACCGCTTGACGCCACCGCGACCTCGTCGGCAGTTGCACTACTACAGGATGTAGCAATCGCCGTCCCTAAACTCCCATCGCGATTTACAAGCAACAAAGGACCCGAATCCAACTTCTATTACCCGTGCCTGTGCCACGTTCGCCATCGACGTATGTCTCGCGCCGCCCCCAAGCTTCGCCCAAGCCTCGGTCACCCTCACCGAAGCCACGCCTGCCGCCACGCCGAAGTCTGGAACCCAAAATTGCGGCGCAGATCGAGGTGATTTCTGATGATCTACATCACCAACGATAATCTCAAACGTCCAATGCATTCACTTCAACCTTACGAACAAGTTTGCAGTTTAGGCCCGAGCCTGAAATTGCCTTGAGTGGCCCTGATTTGCTTGGGGCGTTGGATGAAGGGGGAAGTTTTATTTTAATTTTTTTTTTAAAAATGAAGAAAAAGAAAACTGGATTTTTGGTTATAGATATAAGTGGAAAAGGTATGGCTTTGAATGGTGGAATCATGGGCTGGTAGGATGGAAGCATAGGCGGGTAAGGGAAGGACATGGGGTTGGGTATGGGCTTATATGGTGGAGATACATACATACATACATATATACATACATACATACATATATATATATATATATATAATTTTAAACTACCAAGTTGTAAAACGTCCGACAATTTCGAACTCCAAACGAGACATGTCGCTTGGCGTTCTATATGTTATACCCCTATTCTGAACGCAATGGAACTTGTCTCGAGGTCTAATTCGGTCGTATGCAGAAGATAGGTTTTAAAATCCAGTTATTGTATTAAATTTTCGATAATAATTTCAACACATTTCTAACTCACACGACTAAAGATACATCGTATCGCCATAAAATTCGATGGCATAATATAATTCACCATCACGGTTCCAATGAAATTGGTTACGTCGAAATCCAAGACTATGCACCTAAACGACAATTTCATAGATTTAAATATTTAATTATCGATATTTAGTCCGATTTATTTATATTTGTAAATAAAATTACAAATTAAATTCACCAATATTATTTATTAATTAGAAGGAGTTAAATAAAATTATTAAATCCATTTAGTTCACATTTTGTTCACAATTCAATATTTAATTATTCCCTATATCTGAATTATAAATTATTAAATTACAAAATTCAATTATTTTAAATATTTAAAATCAATTAAACATTTACAATAAAATAACCAAAATTTCAGGCCATTACATTCTCCCTTCCCCCCTTCAATGAACTCCGTCCCCGAAATTCCTAAGGAGAAAATGTTCCAAACCCTTAAGTTTAAAATTTTCAATTTAAAATGAATTATTAAACTTATTTTCAAAACCAATTAGCTGGAATAGATTCTAAATTATAACTCAAAAATCAAAGTTTAGTTATTAAAATTTTCCAAAATTTCTATAAAATTTTCTAACTCTTAAATTTTCTAAAAATTTCGCTAGCGCCCCCTTCACGTGACTCCATCAGTACACCTACAAATTGCCTCTGCAGGCTCCAAACCAATCAAAGAAAACAAAAGCCAAGTGTCCTCCCATATCTGGGGCATAAAATTATCAATCGATCTAAGTTTTCTAAATTTATTATGTACCTTTTTGTTTTTGATTTATATTTTGACAGGTAATTTATCATCTCTATGCAAATTCAGGTGAATAAGAATCAAATGGAACCTTGCTTACATGTACTTGCAAAATTTAACAGAAAATCCGGCTGACAAAAGCAATGTGATATAATTCTACATGTAAAACTAGCATGATATAAATCTACATGCAACCAACAACCATGTCTAAATCATATGCGGCAAACAAGAGGTTATCCTATAATAGACGTTATGCATACAATAATTTTCAAATGACAAAGTTAGATCTATATACCCGTTTTTTTTTCAATTCAAAATTTTATTTTTCCAAATTTCTCAGGTGAGAAAAATCAAAGTTCAAAATCAAAATGACAAGGAGGGGATTCCTCCAAATAAATGATAGTGAAACTCTAGAATCAAACAATATGAAGCGTCCAGTGGTATTTCGGTTCCTCCAAAAACATCAACTAGAGCGAATAAATATCTTTTCCTTCCCTAAAATCTTCGAAAATCTCCTTTTTCAAAATCAAAGGGATTTAGATCTTAATAACCACAGTTACAAATCCTTTGTCTATAAATTTAAACTTTATAGAAAATGATATATGAAATTACACAGCCAATCAATTCAATTCATTCAAGTCAATCAATCAAATTCCATAAGGGAAAACTTAACATTTAACATTATTTCAAAATGTCAAATGACTAGCAAACAAATTTAAACTTAGGTTGAAAACTTTCTTAATTGTCCAAAAAATATAGATAATTATCCAAGCGTACCGTTTTGCTCATTAGCCTTTGGTTATTGCTTAGAAGATTATCCAAGCTCACTTGGACAAAATGGAAAGTTATACTCTATATTTTATAAATTTCTTCATTATATTATTTTCTAATTATATTTCACTTAGTATTTTATTCAATACTAAAATGATTTATTAGTTATCATATAATTTCTCACCCAAGTTTTAAAATATCTTATAAAGTTATTTCTTTATAAAACATCAAATCATAACTTATTCCACTTTATTTACTTGTATAATACTCTTCTACCTCCTAAGAGTACATATAAAATTTTTTACTTTTTCAAAGGTTTTGATGGAGATCAAATAAATTATGGTTTGTTAAAATCGAGTCGACCTATTACCCTTTTTAACTTAGCGTGTTAATCGAATAATATTCATGGGTTGACCAAATCAACAAGTGTTCATACTACTTAGGTGTTTCAAACAATTATATGATTTTAATAAAACAATGTTTATCAAAACCTTCCTATTTAATTTAACCCAATTTAAACATGTGTTAATTTATCCCATAACTTTTCTAAGGGAAAAATCCTATTTATCAAAACAGTCTCTTATTAGAAATACTTTTATTGTGAAACCGATTTCCTTTTAGGGAACTTAAAAGTTGGATACCCGGTTTTTAATTTCAAAACTTATTTTTAAAAGCATACTTCATATATTTTATATATATAATAACTTCAAACAATTTATTATTATAACTCACTTTGGGTTTATTCAAATTTAACTCATTTCGATCGCACAATGATAACGAGAATAATTTATTAAGTATTCCACAACGTTCGCCTAAGCAAACAACTGACTGTCACTTAGAAGATTATTCATATTACCACAAAACGAATCGAAATAATTTCCTTCTAATTATCCCAAATAAAATGCACTCAGTTAAAATTTTACTTCCCAGAATAATTTCATTTTCAATTACCTTCAAAAGTACTGCTATTTCATTTCTCAAAAATGTTTTGAAATTACTTTCAAATATTATAGGATTTAGATTCAAAATTTAAAAAAAAAACATTTCATAAAATAATTGATATAAAAATCAATTAATATTATAATAATACTTCTTTATTATAAGAGAATTATCTCCAATATTTATTCTCTAAATATCTTATCCCACTATTTATATTGTATTAACAACTTTTTATTAAAGTTTTAATTCTTAACCCACCATTATTAAATGGTGAAATTTCAAGTTAACATTTTCTCCAAACACCTTTATAGTCAAATTGTGAAAATTAATTCACAAAGGGTTCGTTTTAATTCAAAGCGATAAATGATCCTAATTAAACTGAGCACAATTTAGCAATTAACCAACAACAGTCAATGCTTATTATTTAAATTAAGCATAACCGAGTAAACAATAGTGATAATAAATAAATACTATCACATTTAAACCAACACACTTTATAACTATATAAAGTTTGAAAAATATTCCTTTATATATACGAAATATAATCCTAGGCAAAATATTTAATTTACCAAAAATTTCAAAAATTTCAATACCATATCCGTTGGCCTTGGTCAAGTGTTTAGAAACCTCTATCGATACCGTGGCATCCCACCTCTCGACCAGAATTCATAAAAACTCAATAGACCAATTAACATAATACGTTTTTATAATATTAATAAATGCGCTCTCGTAAATATATAATACTCTCAAACTCATTCTAGGGTGTCGCTTACCCTATCTCTAATGAGCCGAACCCTACCAAAGCCAAGGTTCTCACTTAACCTCGCGCTCTGATACCAAATGTAACGATATAGGGTTTTCAACCATCGACAGTGGGTACACCCCCACCGTGGCTTATAATGGTACCTCTCATTTGCTTTCATAGCTAGCCTCTCGACTAACAACCAACCCGAAGGACATGCAGGGGTAAGAGTCATCCGTTCGCAACCTAACAAGAAGCGAGAACCCCCTATCATGCAACACCTATGTGCCTAAGCAAGTGAGATAACTCAAGTAATGGGAAAAATATAAAGTTCTGTGAGACCACGCAACTAATGCAGAATGGGTTTTACCAAGAATAACATCCATACAAGTCAGAGCAGAATTAAATATTAAGAACAAATCCAAATATGAATGAGCATTAATAGTATTAAACCAGACTTGAAAGAATGGAAATAAACCGAGTAAAATCTAAATTGGACAGAATGGATAGAACTAGGAAAACAGTCCAACCTGATAGAATGGACTAAATCAATATTTAAATTCCATGATGAGGAGTTGTTTATACTCGTGGCAATTTTAAAGCTAAAACAGATCCATAGATATGAATCAAATAAGGAAAGGAAATTTTCCAACAAATCACAAGGAAGGTGCACCCCTAGAAGTATACCTATAGTAATATGCTCCTAAGCTCGGCCACATGTTGTGTGACACTTGTCGGAAATGTACCAGCCAGACCCCGCCAGACCTTACCGAGTATCCGAATATTTCACATCTAAAATCAAACCCTTTTCTCATGTGACAGTACATAAAAATCTAGATGAGATGTGAACCACCCTTTTTATGGGAGCAACTCCACATAGCTGGACGTCCTTTCGTGCTTTTGGTTTAGTCATTTCGGGGAAAGGATAATTAACGCTCAACGGAGCAATAAATCATCTTAGAATGATGATAATAAAGTAGCTGAAGTAAACGATAGCTGAGATACCAACTATCGAGGATATACAATGATCGTATATGGAATTAAGTTGTGACGCCCCACCTCTATACCCACGCTAGCCAAGAACACTACGGAGTAATGCCGTCAACTAGCGCAGAGAATAAGGCTGTTGAGGAGCGACCATCCGTGTAGTTGCTTTGGGCGAGTACCGATATGTCAGATAAATAACTTACATTTCATTTCAAAAGGAAATCCGACATACCGATACAAACTCAAAGCTACCACACAGTGACTATGAGGCCTTCGGAAACAAATATAGAAATAAACATAACATAAATCAGTCACAGATGTTCATATCTCAAAGGCGGAAACAGATATGAATATATAACACAAAAAGGTGTACATCAAAGTAGTGGTCATATAAGATCCACAATATCACAAAAGAATAGATACAAGTGCAAGACAAAAGAATAAGTATACATCATGGAGTCTATATCTCTAATGTATAACAACAAAAACTACAAATGTAATGTAGTTAGACAAAAGTCAGAAGGTGATCCCAGATAAGGAGTCAAGCAGAAGCACCTGTAACATCTCAGTCTGACCCGAGTATTATTTAATAAGAAAATAATAAACGGATCAGTCTAGCTATAAATATCAGATAAAGGAATGAGATATAAGTAGAGATATAATAAGAACGTATGATAACGATATTGTCACACTAGAACAAATATGATATAAACAACGACAAAATCATACAACATCTCATAAATCTCAAAGCACCAAAAAGAATGTCATATTCTATATTTTATTCACCATACCACAAATATTGACAAACATATAATTGCCAATCACATAAAGAGGTGAAACACACAAATTCTAGAAATCATCAAATAGAAATCCAGAAATCACAAAGAGGGGGAGGCCTATCACAAACGGGAGCATGAAAACTCACCAACACATGTATCACAAATGGAACGCTATTCCATGGTCGCTAACGATAAATATTGAGCCGAAGCTCCACAAACGGTCCGAAGACCATAGGTCGCTACCCCGCCAAATTGAACCGAAGTTCCACAGAAACGGGGTTTAGTCTCGCTCGCAGACAAATAGACATCGCACATCGCTAGTCTAAATCACAAAATGATCGTCATCGATCAACAAAAAGTGTGAATTACACTAAGCTAGTAAATATATGAGTTTAGCTTCATGTCCCATAACCACTAGCTTAACTTAAATATTTACGAACAAATTGTAGATTTCCACTCGAAAATTGTCACAAGATTTTCAATCGAACAAGTCCAAAAATTAACCGACGAAGTAAACACAAGCGTTTCATACCACTTGTTTTGCCAAGCCGTTTAATTATATTTTCTCATACGAATGAGGTAAAGGTTTGTGTATACTAATAGATTGGAAAATGGTTTTGAAAACAAGCTTTATATTTAAAATAGAGTTGAAATCATCTTTGTAAAAGAGTTTGAATATTTACTACTAGTATAGAAAACCTTTATATTTTAAAGTGACAAATCACAGAAATGATTGTAGAAACAATCAATCACCAAAATCCATGTTCGAAGACGTGAATCAAATCCAAAGAAATCGATACCAATTCAATAAAAATGGACATTCTCAAAAAAACCCCGAAAAAGAAGTCATCAGAGAAGATAATAAATGATAGCAATAAATCGGATAGTCACGAATCGATAAAAGTTGGATTCTCAAGATTATTAGGCAAAATAGGCAAAATGAAGCAGGTCAGTCGACTGGCCTTCTGCAGTCAGTCGACTGAACCAGAACCCGAGAGTTTTCTGGGCCTGTAGTAAGTCGACTGACTGCAGAGGGTCAGTCGACTGGTTGTAGCTGAAACTGTTTTTCAGCCTATCCAATGGAAGAGCAACTCACACCATTTGCAACCGATCGAGCAATGGACTTCAGGGGCTTTTGCCAATCGACATCCCAGCCATATAGGCTCTCCGATTCACCACCAAAAACATGTTCACAAATCAAAGCTAGGATTTTCAAAGTTTTGACTTCAAAACACCAAAAATTGAAATGTTCACCAAATTAATTCAAACCAAAAGCAATTGAACATGAATAAGTGTTAGGAATTCATAACTAACGTCAATGATAGAAATAGACAAAGATGTGATTTTAAAAACTCACCTTTTACATAAAACAAGGAAGAAGAAGCTTGAAAACAAAGGAGAATCAACCACTCTTCAATCTCAACTCTAGAAGCTTGAAACTAAGCTCAAAAGAAGAACATTTCCAAAATTAGGTTTAGGAAATTTCTGAAATTAAAGAGGAGAAGAGATGGAGAAGATGGAGATGGAGCTTACCAAACCTTTTCTTTGATGTTGGAGTAAAATCTTGAATTTGCAAATGAAAACTAGGGCTTGTAGTCTTTATTTCCCTTTCTCTTCCCCCATTTCAGTTGAGCTTGAGTGTTTGCTAAAAGAAGTAAGTGAATGAATGAAGAGGGGGCTGAGTTAGGGTAATAGACTGAGTTGGGTGAAACCCAAATCCAAAAAGCCCAACAGAAAATAGCAAAATTCGACTCACTCCAAATATAACGAAGCTTATACTCAAAAAAGTTGCAAACGCCATTTTGGACTCAATGGAGGTGGTCTCGAGTCCAATTCGATTGTTTTCAAAAATTAGCTTTTCGGACCTTAATCCGATTAGCGATTCTATATTTAAATAAAATATTTAAATATACAACTCGTAAAATATGCGGGTTGTTACAAACTCCCCTCCTTAAAGAAATTGCGTCCTCGCAATCTTTAAGAAACAAATAAGAAGTAACAACAATAAAAGCATATCAACACAAAATGAATAATTTTGAAATAAAAAGTTCACCTTAAGGAGCACAAGAGAGCAAGTCCGGATGTGTTCGCTCGATTAATTCTCTGGATTCCCATGAGAAATCGTTAGGATTTGAGGACCATTGAACTTTCACAAAAGGAACATCTTTATTTCGAAGGCGTTTGACCTCCGAAGCAATGATTCGAATAGGATGTTGCTCATAAGTCAAATTAGGCAAAACTTCAATTTCTTCAATAACACCGGGCTCAAGGATAGAGTCGGAATCTCGAAGGCATTTCCGGAGCTGAGAGACGTGGAATACGTCGTGAATTGCAGAAAATTGAGCCGGTCATAAAAGGCGATAAGCCATGGAACCAATGCGTTCGGTGATGGGAAACAGACCAATATATCGAGGTGCTAATTTTCCCGATCGATTGAAACGCACAACACCCTTCATAGGTGAAACACGAACAAACACAAAATCTCCCACAGAAAATTCTAATTTCCTTCTTCGATTATCGGCATAGGATTTTTGTCTACTTTGAGCTTCTTTCATCCTATGACGGATAAGGTCAATCTTTTCTGTGGCATCACGAATAAAATATGGACCTAAAACCAGCTTCTCACCGGCTTCAAGCCAACATGAAGGAGATCGGCACGGCCTTCCGTAAAGTGCCTTGAAAGGAGCCATACCAATACTAGATTGGAAGCTATTATTATAGGAAAATTCAACAAGAGAAATATGATCTTCCCAACTTCCACCAAAATCAAGAACACATGCATGAAGAAGATCTTCAAGATTTTGATTCACACGCTCGGTTTGTCCATCGGACTGAGGATGATAAGCGGTGCTAAAATTAAGCTTTGTTCCCAAAGCTTTTTGAAGACCTTTCCAAAATCCACTAGTAAACAATGGATCCCGATCGCTAACAATAGAAGTTGGAACTCCATGCAATTTAACAATCTCCTTGACAAAGAGTTTAACAAAAATAGGTACGGTCCGATTGGACCGAACGGGAATAAAATGGGCGGACTTTGTAAGTCTATCTACTATCACCGATAGGCTATCATGGCCTGAACGAGAATGGGGAAGACCGTCAACAAAGTCCATGGAAATTTGATCCCACTTCCATATTGGAATTTCCAATGGTTGCAATAACCCACCGGGCCTTTGATGCTCGGCCTTAACAAGTTGGCAAGTCATGCAACGTTTAACAAAGTTAGCAATATCAGATTTCATTCCCTTCCAATAATAAAGTCGCTTCATATCCGTGTACATTTTACTACTACCGGGATGAATGGAAAATTTAGAACGATGAGAATAATATAAAATATCTTTATGAAGATCACAAATATTTGGCACGATAAGTCTACCAAATTTCCGAATACCGCCACGAGCATCAATATCAAAGTCCTTCAAGGCTTCAATATCACTTTTATCCCTACAACTTTGGCTAAGAATAACCAATTTGGGATCATGCTTTTGAGGTTCAAGAATGCGGTCTAAAAGAGAAGGATGAGCTTCAAGGATACACAAAACAAGAGATGAACAAAAATCGGATTCACGATCTCGAATCTCACAAGTGGATAAAGTCTCGAGAACATTCCACTCGGATATCATCATAGAAACAACCGCTTGTTGCTTACGACTAAGGGCATCGGCAACAAGATTTCCCTTTCCGGGAGTATAAAGAATATCAAGATCATAAGATGCAAGGAACTCGAGCCAACGTTGTTGACGCAAATTAAGTTCCTTTTGAGAAAATAAATACTTCAATGATTTATGATCGGTGTAGAGAACAAATTTCTCCCCCAAAAGATAATGATGCCAAATTCTAAGGGCGAAGACAATAGCCGCGATCTCTAAATCATGAGTGGCATATTTAGTCTCGGCAGGCTTTAATTGTCTAGAAGAATAAGCAATAACACGTTCCCTTTGCATTAGAACGGCTCCCAAACCAACACGACTAGCATCGGTATAAACAATAAAATCTTGGTTCCCATCGGGAATCACAAGAATAGGAGCATCGGAAAGAAGTTCTTTTAATTTTTGAAATGAAGCTTCACATTTGTCTAAACAAATGTATTTAACTCTCTTCTTTGTCAAATTAGTAAGAGGTACAGAAATCTTAGAAAAATCTTTTATGAACCGACGGTAATACCCCGCCAATCCGAGAAAGCTACGAATTTCCGTCACACTCTCCGGTCTCTTCCAATTTTGAATCGCTTCAATCTTTGAAGGATCCATGGAAATTCCAGATTCAGAAATGATATGTCCCAAAAATTTCACACGAGATTGCCAAAAGTGGCACTTAGAAAATTTCGCTTTCAATTGGTTGCTCCTAAGAGTTTCCAATACAATACGAAGATGATTTTCATGTTCCTCTTCGGTTTTAGAATAAATAAGAATATCATATATAAAGATGAGAACAAATCGATCAAGGAAGTCTTTAAAAACTCGATTCATAAGGTCGACGAAATAAGCTGGGGCGTTCGTCAAAACAAATGGCATAACAAGCCATTCATAAGATCCATAACGTGTACGGAACGATGTCAAAGGAATGCTATCCTCTGCAATACGAAGCTGATGAAAACCGATTGCTAAGTCTAACTGCGAAAAGACCTTAGCACCTCTAAGTTGATCGAATAAATCATCAATCCGAGGTAGGGGATATTTATTTTTGATGGTGAGATCGTTAAGCTTGCGGTAGTCAACGCAAAGCCTAAGTGTACCATCAGACTTTTTCACAAAAATAGCTGAAGCTCCCCATGGAGAGGAACTTGATTGAATAAATTGCTTCGCTTCCAATTCGGATAATTGTTTGCGCATCTCCTCATTTTCTTTATTGGACATACGATAAGGAGGACGAGTAATAGGTAGAGCTCCAGGGATTAGATTAATTCGGAACTCAATTTATCGTTTAGGTGGTAATCCTAGAACGGGCTCAAATATGTCGGGAAATTGACGAACAATGTGAATGAGAGAAATGACATCTTCCTCATCATCATTATCATCATCATGAGGATTTAGAGAATACAAGGATGCTTTCGAATTGGAATCTGAATCTTTCAGAACAAGAGAAATCTGCTTAACAGATTGAGGATGCCGAAGGTATATAGTCCGTTCAGGACATATAATATGGGCTTCATAACGGTTAAGCCAATCCATCCCCAAAATCATTCTGAAACCTAAATAACGCATAACATGCAAATCGGCACGGAAAGAGTAATCACACAAAATAATTTTGACATCTTTACATAATAAACTGAGTGTTGCGGATCCACCGACCGGATTCGCAATTCTCAAAGAGGTCATCAAGCTAATAACATCCAAAGACAAAGTATCAACAAGTTCTTTTGATATAAAAGAGTGAGATGCACCCGTATAAAAAAGAACTCGAATAGGAAAATCACGAAATATAATAATACCATCAAGGATAGAATGAGAAATACCTTAATCACGAGAAGTGTTAGAAGGGGCTTGTACAACATTTAACTTGCCCTCCTTCTTGCCTTGAAGTTTGGGACACAAAGATAAAGTATGGCCCGAACTCTTACAATAGCGGCAGAAAAGAGGCTTCGGGCACTTTTTTGCATAATGGTCCTTAGAACCACAATTGTAACATTCTCCACGACGAGTGTTAGGAGTATTTGCTACCGGTGTTGCTTGCTTTCCCTTCTTGTTGGGATTAGGCTTGAATTTGAAAGGTCTCTTCTTGTTGATATTTGGTTTGGCCTCAGCATCACTATCTTTATCAGCCTCTTCGAAACGAAGAGCAATATCAACAAGCTGATCAAAAGAAACTTCTAATTTCAGAAGTAATGGCTTTTTGAGGCTCTTGTTCAAGCCATAAACGAATCTCTGGTTTTTCTTCAATGGGGTATTAATATACTCGACCCCATATTTAGAGAGAGACTCGAAAGATGCGATGTAGTCGGTCACGGAAGATTCACCTTGAACAAGGTCAATGAAGCGTCGAGATAGAGATACTTTTTCGGCTTCTGGCACAAATTTTAATTCAAACCTTTCCCGGAATTGCTCCCAAGTAAGGTCCGCTTCAATGATTTCGGAAATCAGAAGCTCGTACCAGTCCAATGCTCTTTCTTGGAGCATACTAGAGGCCACTTGGACTCAATGGAGATCAATAAGATTCATGCGAGAAAAGATATGGTCGCATGTTCGAAGCCAAGCCTGGACTTCTATAATGCTCTCGGAACCTTTGAATGGCTTTCCACCCAAATTGGTGTAGTCACTGCACAAGCGTGCAAACCCAGACTTAGGATGAGTGGGCTCAGGAATAGGTCCGACAGCTTGAGCATTTCTTACAAGATCAAGGAGCTGCAGAGCAGACATAAATACTCCATCCTGGGGAGTTGCACTAGATTGACTGGCGCTGGGACGGCCAGGTCTAACCATTTCTCTTCTTTAAGAAAGAAAGAAAATAGAAAAAATTTAATCTCAGAATGAATATCAAACAAACTTGACTGATAAAACAAGGCATCATAAAAAGAAATAGGACAGAACGGTACGAAGACTCGAATTAAATCCTATGGCACGATTCCTAAGAAAGACTTAGGACAATGATCCTTGCTAGATTATTCTACATTGTTCCGAAGTTTGGCTCCGATACCATGCTGTGACGCCCCACCTTTATATCCACGCTAGCCAAGAACACTACGGAGTAATGCCGTCAACTAGCACAGAGAATAAGGCTGTTGAGGAGCGACCATCTGTGTAGTTGCTTTGGGCGAGTACCGATATGTCAGATAAATAACTTACATTTCATTTCAGGAGGAAATCCGACATACCGATACAAACTCAAAGCTACCACACAGTGGCTATGAGGCCTTCGGAAACAAATATAGAAATAAACATAACATAAATCAGTCACAGATGTTCATATCTCAAAGGCGGAAACAGATATGAATATATAACACAAAAAGGTGTACATCAGAGTAGTGGTCATATAAGATCCACAATATCACAAAAGAACAGATACAAGTGCAAGACAAAAGAATAAGTATACATCATGGAGTCTATATCTTGAATGTATAACAACAAAACTACAAATGTAATGTAGTTAGACAAAAGTCAGAAGGTGATCCCAGATAAGGAGTCAAGCAGAAGCACCTGTAACATCTCGGTCTGACCCGAGTATTATTTAATAAGAAAATAATAAACAGATCAGTCTAGCTATAAATATCAGATAAAGGAATGAGATATAAGCATAGATATAATAAGAACGTATGATAACGATATTGTCACACTAGAACAAATATGATATAAACAACGACAAAATCATACAACATCTCATAAATCTCAAAGCACCAAAAAGAATGTCATATTCTTTATTTTATTCACCATACCACAAATATTGACAAACATATAATTGCCAATCACATAAAGAGGTGAAACACACAAATCCTAGAAATCATCAAATAGAAATCCAGAAATCATAAAGGGGGGAGGCCTATCACAAACGGGTGCATGAAAACTCACCAACACGTGTATCACAAATGGAACGCTATTCCATGGTCTCTAACCATAAAAATTGAGCCGAAGCTCCACAAATGGTCCGAAGACCACGAGTCGCTACCCCTCTAAATTGAACCGAAGTTCCACAGAAACGGGGTTTAGTCTCCCTAGCAAACTAATTGACATCGCACATCGCTAGTCTAAATCACAAAATGGTCGTCATCGATCAACAAAAAGTGTGAATTACACTAAGCTAGTAAATATATGAGTTTAGCTTCATGTCCCATAACCACTAGCTTAACTTAAATATTTACGAACAAATTGTAGATTTCCACTCAAAAATTGTCACAAGATTTTCAATCGAACAAGTCCAAAAATTAACCGACGAAGTAAACGGAAGCGTTTCATACCACTTGTTTTGCCAAGCCGTTTAATTATATTTTCTCATACGAATGAGGTAAAGGTTTGTGTATACTAATAGATTGGAAAACAGTTTTGAAAACAAGCTTTATATTTAAAATAGAGTTGAAATCATCTTTGTAAAAGAGTTTGAATATTTACTACTAGTATAGAAAACCTTTATATTTTAAAGTGACAAATCACAGAAATGATTGTAGAAACAATCAATCACCAAAATCCACGTTCAAAGACGTGAATCAAATCCAAAGAAACCGATACCAATTCCATAAAATGGACATTCTCAAAAAAATCCCGAAAAAGAAGTCATCGGAGAAGATAATAAATGATAACAATAAATCGGATAGTCACGAATCGATAAAAGTAGGATTCTCAAGCTTATTAGGCAAAATAGGCAAAATGAAGCAGGTCAGTCGACTGGCCTTCTGCAGTTAGTCGACTGAACCAGAACCCGAGAGTTTTCTGGGCTTGGAGTCAGTCGATTGACTGCAGAGGGTCAGTCGATTGGCTGTAGCTGAAACTGTTTTTCAGCCTATCCAATGGAGGAGCAACTCACACCATTTGCAACCGATCGAGCAATGGACTTTAGGGGCTTTTGCCAATCGACATCCCAGCCCTATAGGCTCTCCGATTCACCACCAAAAACTTGTTCACAAATCAAAGCTAGGATTTTCAAAGTTTTGACTTCAAAACACCAAAAATTGAAATGTTCACCAAATCAATTCAAACCAAAAGTAATTGAACATGAATAAGTGTTAGGAATTCATACCTAACGTCAATGATAGAAATAGACAAAGATGTGAGTTTAAAAACTCACCTTTTACACAAAAACAAGGAAGAAGAAGCTTGAAAACAAAGGAGAATCAACCACTCTTCAATCTCAACTCTAGAAGCTTGAATCTAAGCTCAAAAGAAGAACATTTCCAAAATTAGGTTTAGGAAATTTCTGAAATTAAAGAGGAGAAGAGATGGAGAAGATGAAGATGGAGCTTACCAAAGCTTTTCTTTAATGTTGGAGTAAAATCTTGAATTTGCAAATGAAAACTAAGGCTTGTAGTCTCTATTTCCCTTTCTCTTCCCCCATTTCAGTTGAGCTTGAGTGTTTGCTAAAAGAAGTAAGTGAATGAATGAAGAGGGGGCTGAGTTAGGGTACTAGACTAAGTTGGGTGATACCCAAACCCAAGAAGCCCAACAGAAAATAGCAAAATTCGACTCACTCCAAACATAACGAAGCTTATACTCAAAAAAGTCGCAAACGCCATTTTGGACTCAATGGAGGTGGTCTCGAGTCCCAATTCGACTGTTTACAAAAATTAGCTTTTCGGACCTTAATCCGATTAGCGATTCTATATTTAAATAAAATATTTAAATATACAACTCGTAAAATATGCGGGTTGTTACATAAGTCTTGTATAGTTATCACCACTCATTGGATTCAAACTTTACTTTTTCTTGGTTAACAATAATACCAGATAAGTCAAGGTAGTTGTTGGGTACGTTTCTATCACTACCAAGTCCAGATGAGAAAGGGGCCACCGAGAGAAAGTAAGGAGCGAACCAGCCTCTACCGGACCATACCTATTCAAGCATCACCGAACCATCCCCATAGCCGAACCAGAATTTCACCGAACCACCGGACCAACCTACTTCCACCGAACCAACCTACTTCCACCGAACCACCGGACCAACCTACTTCCACCGAACCAACCTACTTCCACCGAACCACCGAACCAACCTACTTCCACCGAACCACCGGACCAACCTACTTCCACCGAACCAACCTACTTCCACAGAACCACCGGACCAACCTACTTCCACAGAACCACCGGACCAACCTACTCACCTCCTTCCACCGAATCAAGTACCACCGGACCAACCTACTCCCATCGAACCAGAGCAAACCGGACCAGCTCCACCAGGCCAGATTACGTCAGCCCAGGCCCACCAGCTGCTATATACCTCCAAGACCCCTACCCCCAGCCTCACTCTATAAATAGAGAGGCAGGGGTACAACAAAAAAAAAGTTTTGAGAGCTCAAGCACGGATAGAACTTTCAAACAACTTTCTTTTTACTAGTATCAAAGCTTTGTACTTGTAACCAAAACAAGAGAAGAGAAATAACATATAAAGTGGACGTAGGCACATTCAGGCTGAACCACTATAAATCTGCGTGTCTTTTTTACAGTTTAGTCCCTGCTTTTCATATATTTGCATGAATCCCCAAAATTACTAAGAACAACATAAGATCTACTAAATCTTACGACTTTGAGGTGTTTGTCCATTTTTTGTGCAAACATTTTTGGTGCTTTCACTGAGAACTAGAAGCTCGAAGCTTCAGCTTCATCCACTTAACAGTTTTCCTAACAGCATCATTCGCTACTCGGAAAACATGCCTCCCAAACAGAGAAAAGATGTTAACAAAGGAAAAAACATCGCATCCAGCAGTCTTCCAAATCCAGCTGTCACGAATTAAGTAAATCGTCCTCCTCCGGCAGCAGTAACAAATGAAGGACAGGCTAACCCAACCACTCCTGCCACAGAACAGCCTGCAGCAATTACTAGGGCGGATTTGGACAGAGTTGTGGTTGAAGTAACTAACCGCTTCACGTCCCAACAGGAAGCCTTGGTGGACCATCTCATGTCACGCTTAAGGGACGCTGAAGAGTCCAACCGCAACACTGAATCATGGGGCGAGTCCCAGTCTGGAGGATCTCAGAGACAACAAAGATCTTCTTTTTTCGAAGGAGCTAACGGCAGAAGTAGCCATGGTAGGAGCCGAGACCGAGCACAGCCCGAAGTTAGGCTTGAGGAAATGTTTGGTACCGAACCCAACAGGGGAGGCACCGGGCAAAGGTCAACTGTAGTTGAGCCTGTCACACTGCCTAACCACGGAAATGCCAGTGAACGGGGCCGAGCTAGAGTCCAGCTCGAAGTTGGACCCGAGGAAGTGCTTAGATCAGAGCCCAATAGGGGAAGATCGAGGCAAGGGCCAACTGTAGCTGACCCTAGCATGCTCCCAGAAGATCAAAGGCAGCCGCCGGAAAATATGAGGAATGATAGACGCTACCATCCCTACAGGTCATCTGGACGGGATCAATCCCACAGAACAGAACCAAACTCCTTTCTATCTGCTCCGAATTCTGATGAAAGGATGGCGCGCTTATTCAGAGAGTGCGTCCAACGGGAGCAAAGAGATCGAGGGATAGGCGCTAGGGTGACCAGCCCTTTCGCCCGCAACATCGAAATTGCTATCACCCCCCGAGAATGGAAGATGGCAACAATGGAACCTTACAAGGGAACCTCCGACCCCATCGTACACTTACAAAGATACACACAACACATGCTCATGAGTGGAGCAACAGAGGGAGTACTGTGCAAATGCTTCCCACTATTCTTAGCAGATCTCGCTACCTCCTGGTTCTGTCATTTACCCCAGGGATCCATCAGCTCGTGGGAAATGTTGAAAGAAAGGTTTATCAGTCAGTTCCGCATTCATGTGGAACAACCTAAGGACGCTTATTCCTTATCCAGCATCAAACAGAAACCCAGAGAGAAACTGCAGCAATACCTAACCCGATTCAATGCCGCAGCGGCCGCAGTCCAAGATGCCGACGAGAAGCTTATCCTAATGGCCCTCTGTAGTGGTGTGCATCCAGACACTAAATTTGCTAGGCGGTTGACAAAAGAAAAACCAGCTACTTTACCTGATTTCTTCCATGAAGCCGGGAAGTATATGAGACTCGAGGATGCTGCCGTGGAGGGGCAGTCAGGACAGCAGAATAAGGCAACTCACAGCAACACCCCTGCGGTGGCAAGGGACATTCGAAGAAATGATTCCAGAGACAATGCTGGGGGCAAGAAGGGAGAAAAGCGCCTATATCGGCCTAGACCGAGATTCGACACTTACACTCCTCTGAACGAGACCGTCGAAAACATCTTCCTTGCCACCCAAGGCAAAGTTAGATACAAACGCCCACCATACAAGAAGGAATCAGATAACGTGCAGAAGTCTGGAAAGTTCTGCCGCTTCCACGAATTTCACGGGCATGATACCAATGAATGCCATCACCTCCGGGATCTGATTGAGGAACACATCAGAAGGAAGAAACTGGAACGTTATGTAAAAAGTCAGGACAGGACTCCAGCTCCTGCCAATGAAAACCCAAGGCTGCCCTCACCGGGGACCGACAGAGGAAACCGCAACGCTAGCAGCTCTAGTCAAGAGAAGATAGTGGTCCATACCATCTCAGGAGGGCCGCACATCGCAGACATAAGCTGGAAAGAGATGGAAAGATATGGAAAGTCGCTTAGAGACAATAAAGACTGTGTCAATTCGGTTATAGAAGAGCGCCACCCGAAGCGGAAAGAAAGTGATGACATCACATTCGGCAAGCGTGACCTAGAAGGAAGGCAGTACCCTCACATGGATCCTATGGTTATCTCTGCCCGACTCGGTCCCGCCGAAGTTTACCGAATCCTGGTAGACACTGGAAGCTCAGTAAACATCCTGTTCAAACACGCATTCGACAAAATGAAGCTATCAATGAAGGATGTATCTCCCTGCGATAAACCACTACACGGTTTCACTGGAGATGCGAAGATGCCCCTCGGGCAAGTGGACCTCTTTGTTGAGATTGGAAGCCATCCCCGCTCCATTGTACGGAAACAGACGTTTGTGCTAATAGAAAACCATTCGGCCTACAATGCCTTCTTAGGAAGACCAGCCTTGTCTGACTTCCAAATTGTCCTAGCCCCATGGTGCCTGAAGATGAAATTTCCAACAGACAATGGAGTAGGGGAAGTGGAAGGAGACCAGGATATTGCTCGAGACTGCTATGTGACTGAACTTCGCAACAACCACAGGAAGGATAAAGGGAAGGGTGTAGAGATTGCCCTCTGCACAAAAAGTCTAGAAGCATAGCAACTAAAGAAAGCCCCTCCTCTTCGATATACCAGCGACCCTTTCAATGAATTAGACCCTAGGGACAAAGAGGAGGAGGCCACCGCCGAGCCTGCAGAGGCTATGGAGTTTATATCTGTAGACAAGCACGACTCAAGTAGACTACTGAAAATTGGGTCCCAACTAAAAGCCGAATTGAAGAAACAACTCATCGATTTTCTCCGCCACAACTTGGATGTATTCGCATGGTCACACGCTGACATGACTGGAATCTCCCCCGACATAGCCTGCCACATATTAAACATTGACCCTACCAAGGCGCCTGTAAAACAAAGAAAGAGAAGTATGGGGGCAGAGCGATCAGCAGCCCTCGATGAAGAAGTAAAGAATCTACTCGCCAATGACTTCATACGAGAAGTTATCTATCCGGAATGGATCGCCAACCCGGTGCCGGTAAAGAAGGCTAATGGGAAGTGGCGAACCTGCATTGACTTTTCCAACCTAAACGACGCCTGCCCAAAGGATTGCTTCCGACTTCCCAGAATCGACCAACTTGTAGACAGCACAGCCGGGCACGAGCTCCTATCTTTTATGGACGCATACTCAGGATATAACCAAATTCCTATGCATGCTCCCGACCAAGACCACACTAGTTTCATCACCGACCGGGGTTTATACTGCTATAAGGTAATGCCTTTCGGATTAAAAAATGCAGGAGCCACCTACCAGCGCCTCGTCAACAAGATGTTTGCAGGGCTAATAGGACAGACTATGGAAGTATATGTGGATGACATGCTGGTGAAATCACGGAAAGCCAAAGATCACGTAAGCCACCTAGGCGAGATGTTCCAGGTACTTCGACAGTATGGAATGAAGTTGAATCCACTAAAGTGCTCCTTTGGAGTGTCATCGGGAAAGTTCTTAGGGTTCATCGTCCATGCCAGAGGGATTGAAGCAAACCCTGAACAAGTCCGAGCGCTAAGGGATATCAAAATACCTTCCACCCGAAAGGAAATGCAAAGCCTAAATGGAAAAGTGGCCACCCTAAGCCGATTCATCTCCAAGGCAACGGACAAGTGCGTCCCATTTTTCGAAGCTCTAAAGAAAGATAAAGGAAAGTTCGAATGGACTGACGAATGCTTAACCGCTTTCCTTAACCTAATCGAACACCTCCAGAAACCACCGGTACTCTCGACTCCAAGCGAAGGCGAAGAATTATACCTATACCTTGCTGTGTCATCTCACGCCCTAAGCGCTGCCTTGGTAAGGGAAGACAACCGCACGCAACGGCCAGTTTACTTCGTCAGCAAAAGGTTTACTGGGGCAGAAGTCAGATATCATAAACTTGAGAAGTTAGCATACTGTTTACTAATCACATCATGGAAACTGCATCACTACTTCTAGTCACATTCCATCAAAGTTCTGACCGATCAACCACTGAGGCAGGTACTCCATCGTCCCGACACTTCCGGGCGACTACTTAAATGGTGCATTGAACTGAGTCAGTATGATATCACCTATCACCCTCGCACCGCCATCAAGGGACAAGCCATGGCTGATTTCATTGTAGAATTCACTACCAACGAAGATCAGGAGCAATTGGAAATAACAGAAGATATCAAGTGGAATCTCTTTGTGGATGGTGCATCGAACGAACAAGGCTCGGGGGCAGGTGTGGTAATAATCACTCCCAGGGGAAACAAACTGCACTATGCTATAAGATTGGAGTTCGCTGCCACCAATAACGATGCAGAATATGAAGCAGTAATAGCCGGACTAGAAATTGCCATAGAAATCGGAGTCAATTCTTTGTGTCTTCATAGCGATTCTCAACTTATTGTTAATCAAATACTAGGAGAATTCCAAGCTCGAGAAGAACGACTCATAGCATATCTAAAGAAGACCAAGTTACTTCTCAGCCGATTGGACCACTACTTAGTCAAACACATCCCTCGGGAAGAGAACCAAGAGGCCGACGAATTGGCAAAGCAAGCAAGTGTGAGAGACGTCACCATCTTCGGGGCAGTAACCATCTCAACGCAACTGGCCCCAAGTTTTGAACAAGTGAATCTGGTAGCTACAATCGACGGAGCAACTTGGATGACTCCCATCCAAGACTACCTACAGAGTGGCACACTACCCAACGGGCGTAACGAAGTCAAGAAAATCTTGAGGAAAGCATCCCGCTACACAATACAAGAAGACATCCTCTATCGGCGCGGATTCTCTAACCCGTTATTAAGGTGTGTTGCTGGGAGAGAAGCCAAGGAAATCTTATCCAACATCCATCAGGGAAGCTGCGGAGATCACACCGGAGGGCAAACGTTAGCAAAAAAGATACTCCGATACGGATATTTCTGGCCCACCTTAATCAAGGATGCCTTAGATTTCGTCAAGAAGTGTGACAGATGCCAAAAATTTGCTAAGATTCCGCGGCTACCAACAACCGAGATTACTCAAATGACCAACCCTTGGCCCTTCGCAATATGGGGAATTGACTTAATCGGCGAGCTACCAATGGGCCAAGGCGGGGCCAAATATGCTATAGTGGCAGTTGATTATTTCACCAAATGGGTGGAAGCGGAACCTCTGAATAAAGTATCTTCAGCAAAAGTTATTAACTTCTTAATCAAAAATGTTCTATGCAGGTACGGAGTCCCACTCAAAATCATATCAGACAATGGACTTCAGTTTGACAGCGAGGAATTCGCCAACTGGTACCGAGAACACGGAATTCATAAAAGCTTCTCATCCGTAGCATATCCCCAGGCAAACGAACAAGTCAAAGCAGTCAACAAAATTCTAAAAACTATGATAAAAAAGAAGCTCAAAAAGTCAAAAGGCGCTTGGGTGGATGAACTCCCTACGGCACTATGGGCCTACCGCACATCTTTCAAAACATCAACAGGGCACACTCCTTTCTCTTTGGCATACGGATCGGAGGCTATGCTCCCAGTTGAAACCATTGTGCCTTCCCACCGTAGGATCCACTATAACCCAGAAGAGAATGAAGAACTCCTCCACATGTCTTTGGATCTAGTTGAGGAGAGAAGAAATGATGCAGTCCTTAAAGCAGCAGCCCACAAGCAGAAAGTGGCAGCACAATACAACTCCAAAGTCAAGCATCGTACCTTACAAGAAGGGGATCTTGTCCTCAAGCGAATCTTCCCTCGCCCCGGAGCACTAGACCCAATCTGGGATGGACCATATGTAATTCATAAAGATCTCCACAATGGAGCTTATATTTTGTCAACAGTGGACGGAGAGGTGTTCCAGAGGGCATGGAACATCCAGCACCTCCGTCGATACTTTTCTTAACTTGTACTGCCCATATGAAGTGAATTAACAAAGAGAATCAGTGGACGTAGGCCTTTTCATGCCGAACCACTTTAAAAAACCTTGTCTCTTTTTAACTAGTTCCTTTATATCTTGGCTGCTTGTTAACATTATCCTTTTCTGTTGAACAAGATCCTATGCATATCGCATTTTCACTCGATGCACTCCACAGTGCAACTTCACCTGGACAAGACCTAACAGGTACTACGCGAATCTATGCCCTCGCCAATGAGACACTTTTGCTCCAGCATTCCTCTGCTGCGGGTTAACTCATTGCTCGCGACGGCCCTTAAAGCCAACTGTAATGAGCCGATTATAAGCCACTGAGAAGGCCGACTATAGCCGAGGCAGCTCATTACGGCGTTCGGCTCGCCGGTAATTGTGAACCGACTATAAGCCCCAACATAAGGTGTGGCCAGCCAGGGGCAGTTCATAGTTGACGATCGGCACCCACGCTAGCCGGCCACAGTAAATCGAATAATACCCACGATTACGGGCCATAATGGCTCGGGTAGTTACTGTGCGCGATCTCGGCTCCGATGTGTCTTAAGTGCAGCTGTGGTAAAAAAGAATTAACTCCCCGCGGAGGCGTAAGATGGGTGACAAATGTCTCCAAGACCCACAGCTAGGGAAAGTGACTACAAAGCCCGTTTGCCACGAACTTAAGCACATCGAAGGCCTTCCGTGATTGGAAGTTTTACTATTTCACATATTTCAATTTTACTTAAAAAGCTTTCCTCCTATCCACTATAACGATCCCTAAAGTACAGGATACAGAGTAGGAGATACTCGCCAATGGGTGCAGGGACTCACAATCGGATGGCAGGGCATTCAACTGCTTTCCATGCTCGGTCATACAAGATATTCAAAACTGCCATCTACAATTAGAACATGAAAGGCGATATTTTCTTCTTTTGTGTACAAATACATGACTATAATTTGTTCGCACCACACGCTAACATTGCAAGTCATGAAATTATGTTTTAAACCAGAACCCGACATCAAACACAGTTTAATTACAAGAATATACATAGCAATATTTCTCATACGACATGTCAAAATAGCAACAAACATTCAGAAGATGACAAAATCAGCTTAAATTAGAGAGTTACGCGTCAAAAATAGAGCCATTTATTACAATTAGCAAAATATTACAACCTAAAGGTTACTCTACTGTTTAAGACTAACATATACAACCCTGTCAAGTCCACAAAAAGGAGTTTTTTCAGGTCTGATCAAGGGGCCGGCTGCATTGGAGTTTTATCCTTGTCCTGTTGACCACCTGTCCAGTCAGAGAAAGGATTCATTAGCAATAAGCAACCAAGTTAATGGAGAGACTAAAAAGTAAGACTTACCAGCACCTGCTTCTTGACTATCCTGATCGTCATCCTCTACTTGCACGCCTGCCTCCTCAGCAGCAAGCAACCGCATACCTTCCTTCACCGCCACCTTCTCCTCCTTGGCAAACTGAGCAGTGACCGCATCCATGCTGAAGACCACGCCACCATCTTTATGCGCATCATCCTTAGCCTCCTCCAGAGCCCGAAGATAGATCTTAGCCATGACCCTGGGATAATCATCCATCCAGGATAGGTTGCCCTGCTTCCAGGTTCGGAAGTACATGTCCTGAAGCATTTCGTCCATCATCCCCTCATTTTCCTCAAACTCCCTCATCCGGGCCTCGGAAGCCGACAACCTTTCAACGGCGGCATCTCTCTCCGATCGGTATCTCGAGCAGTCAGCCAGAAGGGATTTCCGCATTGCCTCCATCTCCTCCCTCAACTTGGCTTGAGCAAGCTCTGCAGCCTCAAGTTTCCCGGATAGCTCCTCTATCTGCTCAAGATCCGCTTTCCGAACCTCGTCCACCGTGGCAATAGCCATGTCGATCCGTTCCCTGCAAGTAGCTTCCATTTTCCGCAGTTCAGCCCGGCTGGCCTCTTTCATGGTGTTCTTTAGTCGTCCAGAAGCAGCCTCATGTTGAGAGATCTGAATGGCCTGATCAGCAAACTGTTTGGCCTGATCCGAAACCACCAATCGTAGTCGGATGTTGGCACTCCCAATCTCCTCTCCAGCCTTAACCAGCCGGGCATGATGCTCCATCAGCTTCCTAGTCTCCTCCGCCACCCGATCAATATTAGCCTTGGCCTCGTCTCCCATGGTAACTATCCGAGTAGTAAGTAGATCAAGATCTAAGGACTTAGCCTCATCAAGCACCCGTACCATGGGATTGCGGGGAAGAAGGTGCTCACCAGTAACCTCGTCAAAGGTAATATCATGAGAACTTGGATCCAGATCAGGATGACCCGCAAATGGATTACGAGCCAAGTCAGGACGGTCAATATGAATAATGGTAGGGTTTTCGGACGGGTGCGGAGAGAGTGCAAACTCGCTATCCTCCTCCGTGATATCATGGAGAGGCTGAGCCGGGAGCTGAGGACCAAGTGAAGGTTCGGATGAAGGATGACTCCTCTTTCTCTGTTGAATACCCTCTTCAATAACCCCGAGAAGAGGACGGTAGCCGACTACATCCCCGGGGCGGTGGGTCGAAGGCTTCGGCTTGGCGGAAGTTTTGGAAAGCTTGTATTGCTCAAGCCTGTGCCGAAGATCCGAGGCCTTGGATGTCTTACCTGCTCCTGATATGAAGAACAAGTGTCACAAGCTTACATCACTATATAATTCGAGAAACGCGGTAAATTAAGAGTTAAAAGAAGAAAGAAAACACGTCTGTTATACAAACCCTGGGGAGAAGTAGGATACTGCAATGAGTCCTGGATTTCATTCCAGGACGGGAGCGGATCATAAAATATTCCTAAGTCCCTATCATTAACGAAGCCTGCAGGAGTCAAAAGTTCACCTTTAGTCGTCGGAGCCACCTTGGCTGGAATGGTCTGAGAAGACTCGCTTGCACCTGTCCCGGCCTTGTCCGCTTTCCTGGATTTCTCTACCAAAGCCGGATCTTCGTCCAGCCCCTCGAAAGCCTGGTGGAACGCATCATCCGTCCACTCCTGAATCTCGCCCGCTTGCCCAGGAAGCAAGGCCCCGATGCCATCGCCACCTTCATCACCTTCCCGACCATCTCCACCCTCACCTCTTTCCTCCTCCACGTCTTCCTCCCCCTGGGTAAGTGGACAATTGCTGGGGGAAGGACCATCCGACCTCTTAAGTTTCTTACCTCCGACGGCTGGAGGTTTTGTGAAAGGTTTCCTCTTGCCACTCTCTGCCGTGACACCTCCCTTAGCCTGAGCAGCCGCCCTCTCCTCCGCCGTTTTCCTCAGCTTGACTACTGACTGCTGAAGAAGGATCAAGTTATACTCCAGAAGGGTCGCGTTTCTGATCAGGAAGGCAGCTGATCTATCTCTCCCAGGGATAGCTTCTATCTCAGCCGCCGTCTGAACCAGGCGGTCAGTCTCCACAACCGCAAAGCCACCTGTCGCTAGCAAAAGTGAAAACGTATGAGAAGAAGCATCGCAATCAGAATGGAAATTATAAATAAAGCATCAACTTACATCCAGAAGTAAAACGCCGAATAGAAACAGAGTCGTCCCGGACGAAGAACCACTCCTTCTTGAACATGCTGAATTTGGAATACAGATCCAAGACCGGCTTGAAGGTTACAGCTGACTCCAAGCTAATATATGGGGACCCCTTCTTGTAGCCCCTCAGATTGTATAAGTACCGGATCTCCCGGTTGGAAGGAGCACGTCCGTACTTCCTCTGGAAGACGACGAAGAGGCTTACCAGTATAGCATAGGAGTTGGGTTGAAGCTGGAATGGGGCCACCTTTAGATACGTAAGGAAGCTGGCTACCCAAGCATTAAGAGGCGGAATGGCACCACACATACAGTGGTATCTGCTATAGGCAAAGTACCCTTCGGGAGGGTCATATGGCATAACTTCTCTCCCTGGCAACAGCATGCGCGCCCTATCAATTCCAAAAGAACGGGAGATGACATCAAGCTGCTCTTCCTTAAGTGAACTAGGAAAGCAATCAGGCGGGGAGTTTAGGAGCTCCTAAGGGCCGTACCCGTCCACTAGTGATCTCGGGGTAGATCCGTGACGTTCCGGTCCTGGCTGAGCAGGGGGCACTGCGGAAGATCCTCCTTCGCCCTGGGACTTCTTTTTATCTGATCGAGTTTCTGCTTTTCGAGACATTTATCGGCAAACACAAAGAAGTGCGTCGTTAGAATAAAGGAAGTAAAGAAGCGAGTGTGTGCAGTCTAGAATTTCACTCAAAATGCTCAAATTCCTATTGTCATTCGGTAAGGTGAAGGTTAAAATTCATTCGGTAAGGTGAAGGTTAAAATTCATTCGGTATTCAGAGTCCTAAGGTTCATTCGGCATTCCCCGTGTAGAATTCATTCGGTAAGGTGAAGGTTAAAATTCATTCGGTATTCAGAGTCCCAAGGTTCATTCGGCATTCCCCATGTAGAATTCATTCGGTGATCCAAATAAGAAGACTCATTCGGTATTTAGAGTCTCGAGCCCATTCGGCATTCACAACTAAAGATCATTCGGTACACACGAGTTTCATTCGACGAAGGGAAGTTAAGTACCTGATTCGGTAGGCTAAAGCGGTTCGGCAGATTGATTCGGCTATGCAACTGATTTGGCTCAAGTGCTTCGTTCGGTAGGAAATAACAAAGGCCCTAGCTTCGTACTTATAGACGAAGGTGGACCTCCGGACCAACCGGTTCGGTACTAGAAGTCAAAGGGGAAATTGGGTAACTTGAAACAAAGCACGACATATATCAGCATATGCCCTACTTTGGGGGGAAAATGTTGGGTACGTTTCTATCACTACCAAGTCCAGATGAGAAAGGGGCCACCGGGAGAAAGTAAGGAGCGAACCAGCCTCTACCGGACCATACCTATTCAAGCATCACCGAACAATCCCCATAGCCGAACCAGAATTTCACCGAACCACCGGACCAACCTACTTCCACCGAACCAACCTACTTCCACCGAACCACCGGACCAACCTACTTCCACCGAACCAACCTACTTCCACCGAACCACCGGACCAACCTACTTCCACCGAACCACCGGACCAACCTACTTCCACCGAACCAACCTACTTCCACAGAACCACCGGACCAACCTACTTCCACAGAACCACCGGACCAACCTACTCACCTCCTTCCACCGAACCAAGTACCACCGGACCAACCTACTCCCATCGAACTAGAGCAAACCGGACCAGCTCCACCGGGCCAGATTGCGTCAGCCCAGGCCCACCAGCTGCTATATACCTCCAAGACCCCTACCCGCAGCCTCACTCTATAAATAGAGGGGCAGGGGTACAACAAAAAAAAGTTTTGAGAGCTCAAACACGGATAGAACTTTCAAACAACTTTCTTTTTACTAGTATCAAAGCTTTGTACTTGTAATCAAAACAAGAGAAGAGAAATAACATATAAAGTGGACGTAGGCACATTCAAGCTGAACCACTATAAATCTGCGTGTCTTTTTTACAGTTTAGTCCCTGCTTTTCATATATTTGCATGAATCCCCAAAATTACTAAGAACAACATAAGATCTACTAAATCATACGACTTTGAGGTGTTTGTCCATTTTTTGTGCAAACAGTAGTGTTACCTCAAAGTCAAGTCCAACGATTACTCTTAACTTTTGAAATAGCGACAAGTTCACTTCTTCGATGTTTAGTGCTGATTATATAAGCAAATCGTTTCCATATAAGTGATTCGCTTTACGGAAATAATTCATTTCCATGAACGAAGCAAACTTTTACGTTTAAAAATGAACTGAACTTATGCTTGATTTCCATATTTCCACCTTGGTAAAACACTTTTAGAATTAGTTCCTGATTGTTAAAACATTAGAGAATAATTTTTCTAAGTGCACGAACCCGAAGGCCTAAACCAACATCAGACCGAACACCCAAAAGGTTATCCAACTTAACATCCCAATAATCGAGTTCCAATTACTTTTTATAACTTTAAAACAATATTAATTGTCCCGAAAGATAATTAATCACATTTAAAATCTCTTTTAAATAAATAAATCCATTATCTACAATAAAATAGATAATTATTTCCAAACACTTATATAACATTGGTAAATTAACTTTAAAATCTTTATTAAATCGGTTTATTAACTTGAAATTAGTTTATTAAAGCAATTTTATTATATTAGATAATTTACTTAATCACTTTTATTAAATAAAGTAATTAACTTTAAATATCATTAATTAATATTTTTATTAAATTCAACTAATCATTAATTAAATGAATAAATAATCTCAAACATCATTAATTAATATGATAAGTAAATTTTAAATACTATTAATTAAAACAATTAGTTAAATTAAAATAATCATAAATTAAATGGATTAATTAAACTCAAACTCCATTATCAAATATGATTAATTAAAAATTGTTTAAATGAATCATTAATTAAAATGATTTAACTAAATTCCAAATATCATTAGTTAAAACAATTAATAAAATTTAAAACAATCATTAATTAAAATGATTGACTAAATTTAGATATCATTAATTTAAAATGATTAATTACTTTTAAATATCATTAATTAAAACGATTATTAATTTCAATTATCATTAATTAAAATAATTAATTAAGTTCAATAAATTAATTAAACTCCATTTTCCTTAATTAAAAGAATTAATTAATCTCAAATAATTATTAATTAAAATGATTAATTAAGTATAAAACATCATCAATAAAAATGATTAATTAAATCTAATGATAAACCTATTTTTTATCACCATTTATTAAGTTGGTTAATTAATCTCAAATTAATTAATTAAAATGATTAATTAATTTAAATGATTAATTAATTTAAATTATCATTAATCAAAATGATTAATAAATTTTCAATATACTTTTTAGCGGAAACACAAGATCAAGTTCATATGACAGGGTTTGGGGATGAAATTGAATAAACGGTGGTATAGCGAAAATCGCTATAACGACATTTAAACTATTAAATGGAATATCGGAAATTAATTTCAATTAACTATCAATAGCAGCATATGGATGTAAACAAATAATTTACGAGCGAGAAACACCATTTGGGTCTCTCTACGGTGCAAAACAATGGTTATGGACAATATATATATATATATATATATATATATATATATATATATATATATATATATATAATCATATGAGTTTATAACGATTAATTTAATATATCATCCATTTTCCAAATGGAAATTCAACCAAACAAGCAATCAAACAATTTAACTAACATCCAAATAATCAATAAACATTTACAACATCATTGATAAGATATAATAAAATTTAATGGGAGTTAAACTCGCATTTATTTTTGTTTTCGCCAAAACATCCCTATTTTGGACTAAAACCGAATGGCCATCCGATTTTAGCCTAAATATTAACTTACTCCAAACCCAACCAAACCAACTCCATTATGAAGATCTCGATGACACGAGCCCAACGCAAAACACGACGTTCGAATCCGACCTCGTATGAGCGAGATACATTTATAAGTTATCGCCAATTTAAATTATAATATAATAACTTTATATTAATTACTTTCATCATCATATTAATCGTCTAATTAAGCCACTAATCCTTTCTCGTTCACAATATCGAGCTTAGAAAAACTCTCGACCGTGATTTTAACGTCGCCGCGCCTCCATCCTAATGCCACCACGACCTTGTCACGCCGCCGCACTGCTACTGGAGGTAGCCACGGCCATCCCTAAACTCCCATCGTGATTTCCTAGCAATAAAGGACCCAAGTTCGACTTCGATTACCCGTGCCTGAGCCACGTTCGCTATTGACGTACGCCTCGCGCCACCCCCCAAAGTTTCGCCCAAGCCTCAGCCGCCCTCACCGAAGATGGGCCTGCCGCCGCACGGAAGTCTGGAACCCAAAAATCATGGTGCTGATCTAGGCGATTTCCGACGATCTACACCACCGACAACGATCTCACCCGTCTAATGCATTCACTTCAACCCTACAAGCAAGTTTGCAGTTGAGGCCTGAGCCTGAAACTGCCTTGAGTGGCCCTAATTTGCTTGGGCCGTTGGATGAAGAGGGGAAAGTTTTATTTAAAAAAACTTTAAAAAAATGAAGAAAAAACAATTGGATTTCTGGTTATAGATATAGGTGGAAAAGGTATGGCTTTGAACCGTGGAAGCATGGGCTGGTAGGATGGAAACATGGGTTGGTAAGGGAAGGACATCGGGTAGGGTATGAGCTTATATGGTGGATATTATTATTATTATTATTATTATTATAAACTCCCAAGCGATAAAACGTCCGACAATTTTAAACTCCAAACGAGATGTGCCGCTTGGCATTCTATATGTTATACCCCTATTCTGAATGCGATGGAACTTGTCCCGAGGACTAATTCGATCATATGCAGAAGATTGGTTTATAGATCCAGTTATTATATTAAATTTTTGATATTAATTTCAACGCGTTTCTAACTCGCACGACCAATGATACGTCGGGTCGCCACAAAATTCGGCGGCGTAATATAATTCACCATCACGGTTCCAATGAACGTGGTGTCGTCAAAATCCAAGACTGTGCCTCGAACGACAATTTCACAAATTTAAATATTTTATTATCGATATTTAATCCGACTTATTTATATTTGTAAATAAATTAACAAATTGAATTCACCAATATTATTTATTAATTAAAAGGAGTTAAATAAAATTATTAAATCCATTTAATTCACATTTTTTCATAATTCAAATATTTAATTATTCCCTATATTTGAATTATAACTTATTAAATTCCAAAATTCAATTATTTTAAATATTTAAAATTAATTATACATTTAAAATAAATTACCAAAATTTTAGGTCGTTACAGTAGGTGAGCAACAATAGAGAAGAACTAAAATGTGGGGTTAAGGAGTTTAAATAGGAGGTAAAAGGAGGAGCAAACTGTGGTCCACATCCACTATTTCCTCCTACCAATTCAAACCCCATTTGAATCAAATTCAGCTTCTCCTCCTACCATGTATAGTCGGCCACACCTGGCCCATATATGAGCCTCTATCTTGTTTGAAGCCTGATTATGTGACTCTTATATACTCACAATTTTCAGTGCTGATTAGCACAAATCAAATAAAACTGTATAATTAATATTGCACAAATATTAATTAATTTAATTAGATTATAACAATTATAATTTTATTAAATTAGGTGGTAGTTGGTGTTTTCAACAATTCAGTTGTGTGACTCATAGGTATAAACTCCGAATATCATATAATTCAAATATTAAAATTCATACATAACTATAACTAGTGTTGTGACAATGTGGCCAAATTTATCGCTTGCATAGTTTCGATAAAATCCAATTTTACTTATTTTGAGTGGTACTTGATAGTGACGATTATATACACCAATTCTCTTTATCAAAACAATATCACACTGGGACTTATGGAATTTGGTTTGACCCCAATATTGTCCACATTTAACTTTATATTCAAAAAACAAACTCATTTATTCAATAATAACAAGTATTATTAATAGTACTGGTTTTGTCAAAGACTTTGACTTTGAGTTGACTTCAACTGACCATGATACTAATCTCATATAACCGAGGAAATGAATTCTCTATTGAATAGTGTTTCACTTCCAATGCATCCACTCGACCCAACTGTAGTCGTTTGATGGACGCCGTGCCATGATTTAACTATAATCAAAGTAATGCTTCCAAATTGAAGCTCGACGGTATTCTCAAGTCGAGAGAATTGCGTAATTTTTTCACATCAGTATTTTATGTTTGACCTTAGTTATATTAGGCAATATAAAACTATCAAACGATTCATTCCATAATTATGCAATAACTTTCAGTAAGTAATCCCTTGGTGCCCCCAGCAGCCACGAGAATACGCTTCCCAATATTTGGAGAGAGTTATGTACTCTAGTCTCAATGGATGTATTGATAACCAATCTCAATACATCTTGACTTGAAATATTTAAAATGGTATGTTGTGTTAAATTGCTCATGACTACAACACATTGTAACTATTATCGCAAAATATACCATTTATGGATTTTCTATTAAATATACTTAAATTAATTAAATAATTAATATAACATGGTATATCAAGTATATAATAGAAAGCAAAACAATTTTATTTCGAATAATATTTTATCACATAATTAATAATTTACAACAAATTACAGATTTCCCTTAGGGCCTCCCCTAACTCTATCAATCTCCTACTTAAACTTGGGGCCAACTATAGAATCTCTATCATATCCCTTTGATCAGTTTGATGAGAACTGATCAAATTAGACCCTTCTTGAATGGATCTGCTATGTTGTTTTAATTATATATTCTGTCAATTAAATCTCTCTGATGCAATAAACTCATTTATCATATGGAACTATTCAGAGTATGTTTCTCAACTTCTAGTGAGCTCTTATCATTATATTGTTATCTTATAACAATATTGTAGTATTCTTAAGACTTGGAATCACCCCTAGCCCGGTTATAAATTTATGCATTTATATTTATACATTACTTTTATTTGTGACTTTATCTAAGGCGATGTACATAGTCTTTTCGTTGACTTAGCCACAACCATTTGTTTGGAACATTTCCAACTTAAAGCTCCCTAATTAAGGTTTAAACATGAATCTAATATTGACATACTATACTTAATATCACTTATGATGTTTGAGTCCGAATACTTCTTCATGAGGAGTTCGTTATTTCTATAACAGTTCTCTAGTATTTCTGTAACAACCCGCACCTCAATGGGCCCAAATTTTGACAAAATCAAAAACCAAGTACATTAGGGTACGGATCGTTGGTTTTGGTAACCTGTAATAAACAAAAGCATATCAGAGAGCGATTATTATAAACTCACAACATAATTGAAAAATATAGTTGAATATACATATTGACTAAGGCTACTACCTTGGAATCGATTTAATCCTTGAATCTCCAGTTGCCTTGTTAGCGCCAAGCATAAAGGAGAACACTTCACCATCTGCAGTTCCCATCTCGCTCCAGTATTCAGGCCTTCTAAATCTAACTTATGGGTTGTTATGAGAAGGAGGGTTATAACAATGTTCTAGTGATTGAAAAATAACATACTTTACCCATAGCATTAACTTATGTCGATTGATTTCCTATTAAATGTTATGTCTATTTCTTACGGCTAATTTGTTAAATCCTAAGTGTGCAGACGATATGACTAACCTAACCTTCCCCAAGTTGCAGTTATATATATATATATATGCCTATATACATATATATCTAAACATCTCACTACCCAAAGACACCGGCCGCTTAATACTTCTTGAATAGGGAGGAGGCAGGCCCAGTGACCATTTAATACCTCAATCCTTGAAGTGGGCCCTAAACAACTTAAACATAGTCAAACGTTTTTAGCTACATAGACCGATGACCCATATATATGGCTTTATAATTTATAATTTAATTATTTTTCTACCAAAGTATCTCAAAGAATCATCTAAGTGTTAACTACCCCACCTTCGATAAACAAATTTCATTTAATCATCTACTTTGAGGTTTGTGTATCTTGCATACGGATTCTACGCTAGTGGGAAGCTAAATCCATCAGGGCATAACCCGTCTTTGCTACTGCTCGCTTTGGACCGCTGGTGGTCATAGCCTATATGCTAGCGCTACTACTAAATCTGAGTCTAAAAATATGGACACAGTCGCCGACCTTCCATATATGACCTCCCGTTTAGACTAACGTAAGTAATGAAAGGAGAATGCCCATTTTGGATACTTAATACCTCTTGCTGGAAGTCAATCAAACCCAATTTCCTTAAAAGTACTAGGTCATTTAATACGTCAATCCAAGGCAAACCCTCGGTATATTTTCCCCTACCTATCTGCAATGCATATCCCTTCCCTACGGGTCCTACAGTTGGAGATGTCTCACACCAGTGGTAAGTAAATACAACTGCCAGTAGCCTCTAGGTGAACTGCAAACTATTGTTATGTAACTCTACTGACCTCGCATCCCAACCCACTAAACCAAAACTATCACAAAAGACCTAGGTGTTGGGCTAGCCCAACTAATTCACAGTCGTTCTAAATGTATGATTAAAGCTATATAATCTTCTACTCTGAAAATTATATTGCTTTCTACATCTATTTAATAGTAATAATACTTACTTGTTCGCTATGTAATTATTCCTATTTTGTACACGTAGGCTTTGGTTTCCTCGTTTCCTTCTTATGTCTAATTAATGTCAATTGTCCATAGTAAATGATCATTATTGTCAAAGACAATCTCAAATGTAATTTATCAACCCATTTCAAAATCTATCTCTTATGCCTATTCATTTTCCCATAATTTCCATGTAAATTCTCTAAGCAGTCTCTACTTAATTCCTTTAACTCTCTATTAACCACAAAATTAATTGCATATTAATTTTGAAGTTGATGTCCATAAATTTTGGAATTTATATTCCTTCCCTTTTCAACTTCCTAGTCCTATAACATAATACGTTATTAATAACTAATACGAATATCGTTGTGAAAATTACGTTATATATGTATTCTTATTTTTAATCGACAAGCGTAGTTATATGCATACATACATACATACATATATATATATATCCCATATTTCTAACTAGTAATTTCTAAAGTAGAACATTCTTTTTCATGTTTTAATTTATCAGAACTACCTTTTCAAAAAGGATTATCATTATAGCTTTCCATACATTAACCAAAACTGAGGCCTTGCTTCATTTGAAATTACAAGTAATTATTTCTCTTCTTTTATTGAAATAGACAGTGTAGTCTACGGAGAAGAATATTCATACTTTACACATTCCCTTTTGGATATCTCTTGCTAATTCAAATGACACACTTTTATACATATTATTGAAATTGGATAATTTATGGAAATTACATGGAAATAGATATAATTAAATTATACCCCACTCCAATTAAACTAATATATAGAAATTCAAATTCTAAGTCAATTAGGACAACCTAATTTATAACCCATATATAAATATGAAATAACTTTACACTTTACAAACATTCTACAATTAAATATTTGGGACTGATTTCAAATTTCCAAATCAGGGTGTAAATACTATTCCTATTCCAATTACATATTTTATATAATATGTAGGCGATATTCCTACACCTTTGTTTTAAGCTTACAACTCTTCAGATCTTATTAAGGCATAATAATTAAATAAATTCCAACGATATAAATTTCAATGTTATAGATAAACTATGTAATTTTTCACTCACCTTTCTAGCTTTCCAAATCTACCAAAACTGAATTCATTCCTTTACTTGACTCATTTCCATTCTAACCTAAAAGAATATGTATAACGAGGTATATACATACTATTAGAATTACAGATTTGAGAAGAGATTTGGTGTTAAGAGGAATATAGATTTATAATTATAAAATTCTTACTTTTTTCTTTCGCACTGTTGATTAGCTTCTTCTGTTCTTCTCCTTTATTTTCCATCTTTCTTCCATTTTTTTGCGTGTGTAATATTTTATAACTTCTAGAAATAGTGGAGAAGAGAAAATGGCAGAGCTTCGTTGCTTGGATCTGAAAATATGAGAAAAGAAGCAAGGGACTTGGCCTATATTTATATACGCTCGAATCAACCGTAACAATTAGATTAAAATAATTAAATCCAAGCCATTTGGCTAAGGCTTAAAACCTAGCCGTCGCCATATGACCGGTCAACGTCTCCGATATAGGCGCTCGACCGTTAGTGGTCGACCGACCTAAGGAGGTGGTCGAGCGGTGGGGTCCGCAATTAATATTTTTTATTTTCTTTGTCGTTATTTAATTACTTTCCCTCTCGGAACTTCAAACGCTAATAACTTCTTCATTTGAGCTCCGATCGCGAAACTCTAAATATGAAAGTTGCTTAAAAAATACCACGGACACAATGGCGCAAGTTTCATATCCAAATTCCATATTAGAGCCTTATTAATTATTTATTAACTAACGTTAATTTTATGAGATATTACATTCTTTCCTCTTGAAAGAGTTTCGTCTTCAAAATTCTCCAAGGTTGGATTATGTAACATAACATGCAACTAATCTAAATTATCCAATTAGTTAGTGTACAATCAATTTTTCTGCCAAACGTGTACAAGTGCACGTTGTATCACAACATATAAGACATGTATACAGAATGACACTAAATCAGCCTCTTCTATATGAATGCATTCTTTTAAAAACATTTTTGAAAATATTATGCAAACAACCTATATATATTGCAGTTCTATATGTATGCAAGTTTTCTAAAACCAAAAATCATTTTCACACAATAATTTCCACACTCCTACCAGTAGAAACTACTAGTAAAAGTACGGGTCAACCAATTTTGCTTCCAATCCCTACCATTCAAAACCTAAAACACAAATTTTAACATCCAATTTTTTTGAAAATCTAATGTTCATGATTTTACTTCTATGCCATAAAAGGAACTTAGATGGAAAATTTTACATTTTCACCCTTCTTTTGGGTACCTATTATTTTATATCTTGGAACCTTCTCTTTTGACCAAATTTTTTTCCAACTTTTCCAAGTGCAGTTTGCATAAGAAGGTTTATTTTTGGATGTTAAATAGCAATTAACCTAAACCCAAGTTTTGTTTTACTATCAAAAAGGTATGAAAGTAGAAATTAACAAGCTAAAACAACCCTTTTCCCTTTTTCATCTATGTTTAGTTTGTTGTCACCTTTGTCGGTCAGTAAAATTCAAATTCACTAATACGTTGACCCACCCTGCGTTAAGCATGAAGCATTAGAAAATTTAAACTTTTTACTTTTTCATCAAAAATCCTTTTCCTTTTCCAATCAAACTTGCAAAATAGTTTGAAAAATAAAATTCCCAAAAGCATTTAAACACCTTTTTTTTTCAAAAGCATTCAAACAAAATTTTCCAAAAACATTGGAACTCAACTTCTAAGAAGCATATAAACAAAATTTAAAAATCATTCGAACACAATTTTTCAAAACATTTGTCGCTCCATCATTAAAACAAATCAAGCCACATTCTAACATAATCGAGACTTAGTCAATGAGTTAATGCATATGATTGACTCTAACATTGTGAAGTTAACCTTAGATTTGGAGACCATTTCTTTTATTCTAAAACAACAAAATTCCTACAAAAGTACATATAAATTCTAGCTTTTAAGGCATAGGGATAGTGACCTATGATTTTGCAACAACCCTTCCCTATCCTCTGCTCGCCAAAATTTATTATTTCCAAAATCCTTAAGTTTTTGGGATTAAAGCATTTTTAATTTCTAGTTTCTGACTTAATTTCCTAATTTATTTTATAAACTTCCAGTCTTACCTATTTGATCGCTAGTTAAGTGTCCTTATGAGATCTCTTTATTTATATTATTTCTTAATATATATATATATATATATATGCATACATATATGACGGTCAAATCCCATCCATAAAATCAATACAGTAATAAAATAGGAACATATCTCATATCATATCGTACGTTTTTCCAATAACCTACGAAAGACAACTAGTGATTACAACCCAAAATCACTATAAAAAAATTTGCTTGAAGCTGCCATTCATCATCAACTAGTGTTAATGATGTTGTGGCCCTAACAACCCTTACTAAATTACGATGGATATTTCTAGTATGCCACTCAAACTATAATCCACATGTCTTAACTTACCTCCTTGGATGCTAATAAATGTGGTTCGTTCATTACTTCAATTATTACATGCGATTATGGGATCAATTGTGCATTTCTATTCTGCAATGGGTAAGAAATATAAACTCTACACATTTAGAATAACTCATTAAAAAATTAGTTCGGTGGAATAACTTAACCACCACCTATCTCGCCTTCTTCAACTTTAAGTCAACCAACATGCCTTGTGTGTGTTTTCAATCTTATTACCCACTACCCAAATCATACTACTATATTCTCTCAATCACAGTTTCTTGAAACATTCTCAAACTTTGGTATTTACTTTCTTTATCCTTTATCTTTCATGCGAGTATACCTTAGAAGTCACAAAATTGTACTTTAATACCATTCTCTATTCCTTTGAGGGTTCTTCTCATTGCTTTCACACATCTCCAATCATCTTTCCTAGGTCCATACCAATATTCCTTATATTCAATGGAGTTTTCTTGTTGCCACCCTATGAGCATCCATAGTTATTTGATTCACAGCCCAAAACTTTACCCCATCTTACTTAGGCTGTCATCTCTATCAACTCTGTATCAAAATTTGGTTCACCGTTCTTTATAAGTTAAAGCTTCATTACTTCACAATCATGAAGTACTTAATCCAAAACTTTTATCTTTTAAACATATAAACTCGAAATCCTTTTGCCAAATTCAAAAATTGCTTGGTTTCAAAAAGGAACCATGAAAATTTTCCTTTCTAACCAACTATACCTTTTTAAGGACTTTCTACAATTGAGACTTACTTTTTTCTTTTTCTTTTTAAAGTAGGATATTTTTAACTTAAAACATTCAAAAACTCAATTATCATACCAATCTATCTTTTCTAAAACATGTTCTATCACTTTAAACAATGAAAAGTGGAGTAGACAATGATAACTTCCAACCTATTATTTTCTTATTACTCATGCTATTTCCACTTTCAGGGTAGCATGGATTTTAATAGCATAAATGTGGGACTTCTAACGCAATTGCTGTATCTATCTAAGCGTCTATCTAAAATATATGCACAACTACTACATGTCTATGGATCCATTCTTCTTATCTTATTCCTATTTCTTTTCTTATATATTATTTCTAATTAGATTACCTTGTTCCTATTTCTTTTCTTATATATTATTTCTAATTAGATTACTAATCCTATTTTATATAAATTCCTAACGATGTCTCTATCTAAATTTCCTAATATTGTTACTATTTATATTTCTCCTATCCAACCGGTTTCTACTTAAGCCGTTATTCTCCGTATTTTCCTTATACCAGAATATTATTCCTATCTTAGTTATCGGGAAATCTTATCGTTCTATTCTCTATATCACATTTGAATCAAGTACAATTCCCATTTATCCACCCCTTAGAGAGAATTTTAAAATGGAACTGCTAAATTTACAAAAACGAAATAAAATATTCGAGCCCAACCTATGCTCTATTTTTCATTTGTTTCAAAAACAAAAAAAATCCCTCTATAAAAATCTTTAAACCAAAACTTTTTGACTCAACCAATTTTTAAGAAATTCAAAATTTCCTTCCTTTTCAAACAACAATTTCCCAACAAATCCTTTGAAAAACCTATTCAAAACATTTTAAGGGATTTTAAAAACTATTTATCAAATTCTTTCACATGGGATTAGACTTAGAAATGGACTTTATTGTCCTTTCTTATGGACTCTCCTACTCTTCTACTCATCCTTTACTCATCTTCATTAAAACTCCGGCTTATCTTCCTGTAGTGATCAGTGCACGCCTTCCTATGGGTTCTTCAGATCTTGCTATCGAATGTTTGGAACATATAAGTTGTGAGAAATGCGGATTATGGATCTAAAGGTTAGTATAAACACTAGATGGGGGTGAATAGTGTTTTAAGGAATTACTAATTCTTTTTTAGTTTATATTAATTTGAACACAAATGTATGCAATATTCAGACACAGATATGACCACAGATTCAAACACAGAAGCAAATATAAAGTAAAAGCAGTAAAAGAAAGAACATAATGGATTTTATACTGGTTCAGAGTTACCCTACATCCAGTCCCATACACAAGTACAGATTTCCTTTCAAAATCAATTTTTACAATTACGACCCTCGATTTCAAGGCCACGAGGTACACCACTCCAGATTCACAATCCTTTGGGTAGAGATACTTGATTTTCCAGGCAACAAGTTCACCCAATTGATTTCCTAGGCTACAATCACACTTTTTCATAGTTGATTGATTTCCAAGGCTACAATCACACCTTTTCTCGCTCGATTGATTACAAAGAAGCCTATAACTCTGAATAGCACTGAAGTCTTGTTGAGATAGTGATAGAGAATCAAACCAGAAATGATCTAGTTAAATTCAATGGTGATTTCGGCAGAGTAATGGTAAGTATATATATAAAGAAATGTGGAAGAAGAAGAGGAGTGAAAACCAGAAAAATATTATTGAAAATTCGTTGAAAACATCCCCTATTTATAGAAGAACAACAACCATGTCCATTCGTGAAAGGTTATGGCGAACAGACACTTCTTTTGAAATTCAAATTTTTGAAACCAACTGCTACTATGTCGACATGGGTATCTTGGGTATGTCGACATCCCAAAGGAAAATTTGGTGATTTGTTTTTCTTTAAAAATTACTTCTATCCTATATTAAAACTATTTTAAACTTTATAAATATACTTAACTATAGTTAAAATACATAAGTAAATATGGAGAATAATATATATATAATTTTACTATAATTTTATATTTAAATCTAAGTATAAATATTAAATTTATTATCAAAGATAGTTTAAAACTAAGGATAATTTGATTTTGAAAACAAAGATTATTTTGAGGCTAAAAGTATTTAAAATCAGGATAGATGTTTTTGATTCTTTTTAAAAGGAAGGTTTTGAAATCATTTTGAAAACAAGATAATTTTGTAAAATCATTTGAATAAAAGTTAGCAGATACAAAACAATGTTCCACTAGATTTTTAGTAGGTTCCATCCTACTTAGGGTTCCATCCCTTTAACGGGCTCGAAGTGGATTCCATTCCACGACTAAATTGGATTTTAAGATGCCGGTGCTTTTCTAGGAGTTTTAACAAAATTCCTAATTAAATTACTTATTCTTGAAATCTTAATCTCTTGATAATCTTGATATCTTGAATCTCTATACTGTACATTCTTCATTCTTGATACCTGCATGGTTAAATACTGCTTATACATATATATCTAAACTATAATGTTAGTATTTATATTTTATAATCTTATTCTAAGGTTGTTGTCATCAAAACCATCATCTCAAGGACTAACAATCTCCCCCTTTTTGATGATGACAACCTTTGTTTATAAAATATTACTTCTATCCTATTGACTCCCTCTAAAACTAATAACACCTCCTTAATCTATGCCTAACTATCCTATATATCCTATATTTTATACTTCTCCCCCTTTTTCATCAACAAAAACTAACTCCAAACTATATAACTCCCCCTTAGTCTAATACTATGTGATTATAATGATAGTGTTATCATAAATAATCAACACTTAATTATAAAACTAAATCTTTAGTCCTAAATTACAAACTCTCCTAACTAAGAATCTATATATGACAATACTTGTAATATAAGAACACAAATCATTTATATTGTTATATTTACATGAGCGTAGAGAACATAAGTAAAAACATACAATAATAGGAAAGAGGAAAGAGAAACTAATGCGTGTCCTTAAAAATGGGAGATCTATGAACCGAACAATTTGGATAATGGAAATAGAAATTTCCACGTTGTTCGACAAGATTTCCATCTTTGTCAAAGAACACTTCGCCAACGCAAACGACTTTGTCGTTATCTTCAGCATGCTCTTCTTCCATGGGGGCTTCTTCTTCCTCGCTGTCCTCTTGCACTTGATCTCCTAAAGACTCTTCATCAATCAAGATCGGATTAGCATGATTGTCCATTAGAAATTTTTGCAAATTTCTAAGGATTTTGCCTTGCCGTTCTTGTTCTTTGGCCATTCTAAGTTGCACCACTTGAATTTTAGTCATTAGTTGCAGTGCATCCTTCAAAGAATCCTCCATTTTCGTTACTCGTGCAAGCGTAGTTCATTGAAACATCCAGAAGTAGGAGAAGGGAACAAAAAGATTGAATTTTTGTTTGATTTGGAAGAGGAGGCCATTGTTTAAATGTTTTCAGAAGATAGAACAGAGAAAGAACAGAAAGAATGATCCAATTTTCGAAATAAGAAGAATATATAACCACTTATTTGAATTTTGGTGGGAAAAATTCAAAATATAAAAAAATCGTTATATGTCGACATGGTTAGGAGGGGGATGTCGACATAGCGCTTGATATTTTTACTAGTAAATATAGATTCATTTAAGGGTTTTGTTAGTATATCTGCAATTTGATTCTCAGAATTGATATAATCGAGAGTAATTACTTCCTTACATATATTATCTTTGAGAAAATGATGTCTAATATCAATATGTTTAGTTCAAGCATGATGAGTAGTATTTTTGGATAAATTTATTGCACTAGTATTATCACAATAAATTGGTGATTTTGAGATATTTAAACCAAAATATTTTAAAGTTTTTTGAATATATATTACTTGAGAACAAGCTAAAGCAGCAGAAATATACTCTGCTTCAGTTGTTGATAGAGAAATTGTGTTTTGCTTTTTACTAAACCAGGAAATCAGAGAACGCCCCAAAAAGTGACAAGTTCCACTTGTACTTTTTTGGTCTGACTTACAACCAGCATAGTCAGCATCACAGTAAGATATTAATTCAAAAGAATCATTTTTAGGATAATATAAGCCATAGTCAATGGTGTGTTTAATATATCTTATGATACGTTATACTTTTAAGTGGGTCTCTTTAGGTTGGGATTGATATCTTGCACAGAGGCAAACGCTATGCATGATATCAGGTCTACTAGAAGTGATATAGAGTGGTGATCCAATCATTCCTCTATATAATTTTTGATCTACATCTTTCGAGAGATCTTCTTTACTTAGGTACTCATTGGTTACAATGGGAGTGGGTTTTCCACTTGCAGTAGTCAAACCAAATTTAGTAACTAGGTCTTTAGCATATTTTTCTTCACTAATAAAGATACCATTATCTAATTGTTTTATTTGTAATCCTAGAAAAAAAGTTTAATTCACCCATATGACTCATCTCAAACTCTTTTGTCATTATTTCAAAAAATTCTTTATTCATGTCAAAATTAGTTGATCCGAAAATGATATCATCTACGTAAACTTGTACTAGTTGAATATCATTTTTATTTCTATTAATAAAAAGAGTATTATCTACTTTACCAATTTCAAAGTTTGATTGTAATAAGTAAGATTTTAGTCTATAGGAGCTTGTTTTAGACCATATAGAGCTTTCTTAAGTTTGTAAACATGATTTGGAAATTTTTCATCTTAAAAAAGTGGTGGTTGTTCAACATATACTTCTTCTTTTACAAATCCATTTTAAAAGGCACTTTTAACATCCATTTGAAATAATTTGAAATTATTATGATTTGCGAAAGCAAGTAGAATCCTAATGGCTTCTAATCTTGCTACGGGAGCAAAGGTTTCATCACAATCTATTCCTTCTTCTTGACAATAACCTTAAGCGACTAACCGGGCTTTATTTCTAACGATCTCACCTTGTTCATTCATTTTATTTTTATAAACCCATTTTGTTCCAATTATAGTTTTATTTTCAGGTCTAGAAACAAGTTCCAAAACATCATTTCTAGTGAATTGATTTAATTCTTCTTGCATAGCCAAAATCCATGAATCATCAATCGATGCTTCTTTAGGATTTTCGGGTTCAATAGTTGATATAAAAGCTACATTGCTCATTTTACTTAGTTGATTTCTAGTTGTAACAACAGATTGCATATCTCCCAAAATATTTTCTATGGGATGATCTTTTAAAAGTTTAATTCTTTTATTAGGATGATTAAATTCATTATTAGTTTCAGTTGACTCTTGATTTTGAGTAATTAAATCCTCTTCATCATTTGTCTCTGCAAACTTTTTGAGATTTTCATCGAATGAAACATGCATTGTTTCTTCAATGGTGTTAGTTCTTAAATTAAACACTCTGTATGCTTTGCTTCTTTTAGAATATCCGATAAAGATACCTTTGTCGGATTTAGGATCAAATTTATCTAAGTCGTCTTTTGTATTTAAAATAAAACATTTACTTCCAAAAATTCTAAAATAAAATACCTTAGGTTTCTTTCCGTGAAGAAGTTCATAAGATGTCTTATTAGTTAAAGGTCTTATTAAAATTCTATTTAAAATATAACAGGTGGTAGCAACTGCTTCTACCAAAAAATGTTTTGGTAAATTACTATCTGAAAGCATAGTTCTCGCACACTCTTGAATCGTCCTATTTCTACGTTCTACTACTCCGTTTTGTTGTCGAGTTCTTGGAAATGAAAAATCGTGAGTTATTCCCTTTTTATTGCAGAATTCCTCAAACTTTTCATTTTCAAATTCACCACCGTGATCACTACGGATGGTTATAATTTTTACAGAAAGTTGATTTTGAATCCTTTTTGTAAAGTTCTTAAAACATTCAAAAGTATCACTTTTATGTTTCAAAAATATTGTCCATGTAAATCTAGAATAATCATCTACAATTACAAAAACATATTTACTGTGATTTATTAACTGAATTTGAGATGGACCAAAAAAATCAAGATGAAGTAATTCAAGAGGTTTTGAAGTGGAAATCATATCTTTTAATTTAAAGGAACTTTTTCTGAGTTTTCCTAATTGACATGCATAACATAAACTATCTACTTTAAAATTCATTTTAGGGAGACCTCTTACTAGATCATGTTTTGACAGTCTAGATAAGAGTTTGAAATTCAAATGCCCAAATCTCCTATGCCAAATCCAAGGGTCACTTGTATTTGCCAAAAGACACAAGTTATAATTTGAAACTTTCATACTAAGAATATAAATATTCTTTTTCCTAATTCTCTCAAATATTATGGTTGAATTATTATCTTCAATGTGACACTTGTCTTTTTCAAATTTAATTTTATATCCTTTATCGCAAAGTTGACTAATACTTAGCAAATTATGTTTCAGATTCTTAACTAGCAAAACATTAGTAATAATAAGAGTTTTAGAGTTACCGACATTGCCGATGCCAATCACATGTCCTTTTGAGTTGTCTCCAAAGTTAACCAATCCTCCGTCTTTGTATATTATATCATTCAGCATATCCGGATTACCAGCCAGGCGTCTAGAACATCCACTATCGAGTATCCATTTATTCTTTTTGATCTGCATAATTTGTCCATTGTGGATTGTTTCCTCAACACCCATAAGACATGTTTCCTGCACATCATAAAAACCTTGTGGATGATTTGAATTTGAATACAGATTATATGCAGACTTATGATACAATGATGATTTGAATATTTTTAAACAAGTGTTAACAAAATTTTCAAATATAGCCATTAAAAAATTTTCAAAATTCAGATTATGAAACTTTGAAAACCTTGCTCTGATACCAAATGTGAGAAATGCGGATTATGGATCTTAAGGCTAGTATAGACACTAGAGGGGGGGGGTGAATAGTTTTTTAAGGAATTACTAATTCTTTTTGAGTTTATATTAATTTGAACACAAATGTATGCAATATTCAGACACGGATATTGTCAAGACCCGATTCTTCAACTTCCGAAAATCGACATTAATACTTCCACTGTATCAACTGCCGAGCAATCGAATTCCGGAAAACCGAACCCTGAGGGTTTAAAAAAGAAGAGGTAGAAGAAGACAGAAGAAAAAGAGGACAGAAAACACAGAAACAGAAACAATATCAGCATCTCACATTCGCAGCGGAACAACATATAATAGATAAATGAATAATCTTTAAATCAAAGAACTATATCAGTTTATACATTACATCATCATCAGAGTCAAAAAAAACAATACATTAGTGGACAGTTATACCAACTTGTCCTCCTACAGAATACACGGTGGAATAATAATATCATATACAAGTTATATGTCTTGCCTTCCAGCTCGCCACTTGAGCTCCAAAGCATCTCCTGAATCCAGAATGACCTAAAATCTAACTCTAGGCTGCCCGTGTGGAAAATTATAGGCACCCAGAGTTTAGGAAGGAAACAATAAACTCCAGGTCAGTCATGGGACTGGTGTGAGAACTAAAAACAGTTACTTATCTTTAAAATAACAACAACAACAAAGGAAGTGGAAAATATCCGCAATGCTTTTGGAAAATGAAACTACCATAAGGCCTCCCGCCACACACACAATGCAAACGCAGAATTGGAGGAGATTTCTCCTTATGATAGTCAAAGATGCTTACTACGCAAAACAAATCATTTTCGACATTATTATTATTACATAGTGGAAACATTTCGAAAGTATAATATTAATCTTAGCCAACATACAACCATTATTGTATGCCTACTATAGCTACCATTTAAACAGTGGTGACCACCATAAGTAAATGGCAGGTTCTACAACTAATACCGTACAAGGTTCGTATTGGGAATTGAATGTCCAACAAATGGTCAGGCTAAGGAACTTCCTACTGCCATATGGGTACGCCTCTGGATGGATGTCCCGAGAACCACCTGGCTCTCTGCCAACACAAAGCCGGTTACCCCCTTCCCAGATAGTAAACCTGAGATATGCCACCCCCGGTCCTTTGGGACCTTTATCCGAGGCGCCTCGATCACAAATCAACAATCACACAGATTAAATGAGATTAGAGCAACCACATAGGTTAAATACCAGGGCTCCATACCTGATACCACCCTTTTCCAGAAGGAATAGTCATACCCTAGGGGAGCTACCCCTTAAACCTTGCCGCATCTTTCTTGTTTTGACCATTTCCGGGTTGTGAGGTCCGAAGAGGTCTCGTCCACAAAGCTACGCATTTTCACAAAGCCACGCTTTAATCAACAAATGATCAATAAATAATCATCACACAGCAAGACTCAGCATGCCACACTACTAAATTGGGTGTATATCACAGATAACTTTCAACCACATAAACTCTGAGCTCGTATGTCTCAGAGAAGGGTGTTAAGATAAGAGAATAAATTCTCCTCCACCAAACAGAAATGTATTTGAAAGAAATCAGCTTTATATCTCAAAATGTAATGTCAGACACGTAACCATACAAGTCTGTTCTAGGTTCGAACAGAACCGAAGGCACTTCAAAAGAAGCCCTTGCAATCCGGGTATTCACAATCCCGATCGAACTTCCCATCATAAAAGAAATCTCTATACCGTAGCTAACGATGCAGAGACAATCGATAGGTCATCCTATCGTTTTCATAAATACTCGGTCTTCACCACCGGTCTTCAATACGATCCATATCGTCGTATCACTAATTCAGAATGGGATATATGACACAATGGTCTTTTCCCGGCTAACCCGAATAGTGAGCACAATATTTAAAACATATGGATATAGGGAATTCAATTAAGTCACAACTTGCTCCCCAATTCCTTTCCTTTAAATGGTTTAAACAAATTACCATTTTAAATCTTTAAACAAAAATATTTACTTCACAAAGTTTACCCAGTTTCACAAAGATTCATTCATAGATTCCCAAATCAATTTCCATTTCAATTTGATTAACTCGTTAAATCTTTAAATTAAGATTTAATTTATAGCTTTCAAACCTATTCACAATTTAAGCCTTTTATAATATAAAAGATACACCTTTTAAAATATTCATTGATTTCAAAATAAAGCTTAATCATCATCACAAAGGTTAATTCATAGTTTTTCCAAACTATTTACAATTTCATTTCAACTTGAAATGTTTCGATACAAATTGGAAATCTTTTCACTTTATGAAAGCTATTATTATTTGAAAACAAATAGTTTTCGTTTTGGGAAAAACTGGTTACATAGGCTAAAGCCATCCAAGTATAAAACTTGAATATAAATTTAAATTTCCAAAACCATATTTTAAATGGTTAAAAACCCATATAAACACCTTTTACACTTGTAAAATCTTTTAAACCAAAATACCCAAATTATTGAATTCAATTTCAAAATATTGAATTCAAATTTAAATCAAATGATTTAAATTCCAATTCTTATTAAGTTATTTAAAATAACTTTTATTTTTGAAACTCACTTTCAAAAACTTCCAATTCCAATTCCAAAACTATTTTGGATTCAAAAATTCATTTTTTTAGAATTGTCAAAAATCTATGACTTAACCGATTTCCACGTGAAATCCACATTTTGTGTGTGTATTGTGTAGTCAAGGGTTTAACACAATAGTGCAACAACATTCAACCATCTCAAATTAAATATAACAATATATTTGATAAGCGATATAAACCATAACGCTTATCTTTCATTCACAGATCACAGATACATGTATATCACAGATAAACAAATTACATAGCACAACCCAAATCAGCATATATCACAAAACATCACATATCAGAGATGTCAAACAATTCAACATCCAATATAATCCAAACATCCATAAGTAGGATTAATTTAATTATCTGATTAATTTAAATCAAATAAATTTCTATGAATGAATTTGCCAGTTATGGTAAATAAATAATCAATTAATTTCAAAACATTTAATAAATTTTCCTTTAATTAATCATTAATTAACCCCTAATTAATAATTAATAATTAATAAATTATTTTAAATTAATTACCATAACCAATTAAAATTTCTACTCGTGAATTTCTATTGTGAATTTACATTTCCAAATATTCAATCTTTATACGATTTTCAAATCAATTTCAAAAATATTCATTTTTCAACTCCAAATCAATTTTCAAATTGATTTTCAAATCCCATATAAATTTTCAATGAATTTCCAAAATTATTTCCTTTTTTAAAATAAATTCCTTTGTCTCTTCGAATCTATTAAAAATCCAAATTTAAATAAAATTTTCAACTTATAAATAATATTATCGAAATCCATTTATTAAGCCTTTTTTCCAAAATTTGAAATTTAATTTAGTATGGTTCAAAAATAAGACTTTCATCTTTTAAAACTCCTTTTAAATTTATCCAATTATCAAAAATAATTTTTTTGGTAAATTTTCAACTTAAATTTCGAAAAATCCAATTTTTATTTATTTTCGGTATCCAACGATACCAAAAATATATCCGGCTAAATTATAGCCTTCAACGATTTCAAACACAATATAATCACACACAGATTATAAATAAATCAACACACAATATTGAAACAAATTCAATTATTTGAGGAATCCAGTTGGATCCCTCCAACCTGTTTCCCTGCATCCACAGATGTTAGCACAATACCAATTCCACTTCGAAGTGGAATATCGCGGTATATGGGATTTATAAAATACTATCCGCTATTATGCGGCGCAATAGGGTCTCATCCGCTATATAATGTGGGAAATCAACTCCAAATACATATATAATACCAATTCCACTTTACGGTGGAATTATCGCGGTATATGTTTTTAATAAATAACCTCCGCTTAATATACGGCATATAGGGTCTATTTCAACACAACAGATAGAAACTATCATTCAATTCACACAATCAAGCAATATTAAATTTAACTATTTAAAATTTAAATCGAAACAAAATATTCGATTGAGTGAGAAGTTCTCACCTTGCTTCCACTAACGGTTGCAGTATTTTATTTCGAATAAAATTAAACACGCGTTTAATTTTACCTAAAATTTTCACTAGCTCCGATTGACTCCAATCCAGTTCCATTGCGTAGTGCTCGTCGAAACGATTCCAACACAATTCGTTTCGTAATTTTTCGACCTCATATGAAGAAGATATACATTTTTAAACATTGTACGAATTAATATTATAATAATTTACAATTTTATTCCTCTTTTCAAATCCTAACTTCAATCCAGCCATTGATTTCGTGACTTCAGCTTGTGGCCGTGCAATTGTTCTTCTCCCCCACCAGTTTCATACGCGCGTGAAGAACCCAATTAGCCGCCTATTCCCTTGAATTATCGTGACCACCTCGCCACCTTTGAAGATGATCCAAGACCGTCGTATTGAAGCTTGCCTCGAGAGACACCACCACCAAGAGAATGGCTGAGCTCGGCCATTTATGCATCTCGAAAAACATGGCGAAACATGCGGCCTTCGAGTCCAAATTCCCGCCAATCCAATCAATTAAATTCGATCACCACCGTTGAGATCGAAGATCTCAACGTGCTCTTCGATGTTGTAGTTGAGCATTTTTCGAATTAACGTGTAGATAGGAAGAAATTGAGTGAAGATTATGAGAAAACGTCGGCCATTGAAATGAAACTGGCGGCCACAACTAGGGTTAGGGTTTTGAGTGGAAATTGTGAAAGATGGGGTCCTTTTATACAAAATTCTCAAAACACTATTCATCGAAAATTTTCCGAACTCCAAATCAAACGTGTCGGCTGGCGTTTTTAAGGTTTTACCCGCGTTCCGGACACAATGGAATGTGTTTCGAGAGCTAATTCGGTCATATGTGCGAGTTACAAAATTTAAACGATCAAATTTAAATTAAATCGATTAAAATGATTTCGATGCGTTTTGGCTTGCCCCGGACAAACCATAAATCCGATTGACACAAAATTTGAAATCTTACAATAATATCACATTACGGATCCGATGAAACTAGTTTCGTCAAAATCCGAGACCGTTTGAAAAATGACCAATTTCACTCGTCAATTAAATATTAAAATATTCAATTTTCACAATTTAACTTTTAATTCGATTTTAAAAGTTCTACAACATCATTTTAACTCCAATATGATTTAATATAACTTTATAAATCATTTTTATCACATTAAATTCAATTTCCAATTATTTACGCAATTTCAAATATTAAATTATCGATTTAATTATCCAATTAAATCTCTATATTCGAATTAAAATTTATTCGACTTACAAATCTCACCTGTTAATATTTAAAATCAATTAAATATCTGAATTTCAAATGACAAAAATTCTGGGTCGTTACAATTTTCCTCCCTTAAAAGAATTTCGTCCTCGAAATTGCAAAGTAAGAAAAAGTCACAAAATTCATTAACTTTTTAAACAATTCATTCAAATTAGATTTCAAAATCACTTAAGTGTACAACTTCTCAAAATCCAATAGTTAAACTCTTTCAAAAACTTTACTAAGTTCTGAAATCTATACTTAGTTATACTTTTCAAAACAAACTATATCATTTAACTTTTAACTCCAAATCCAAAATTTAGTTTTCACAAATTTTCCAAAATTTCCCAAAATTTTTCTAACGCCTTAAATTTTCAAAAAAATTCGCCATATTCTCCTTTGCACGGTTCAATCGTAGTAGGATCATAATAGACATAAATATATATACATCGACCCACACGGTCGGAAAAGCAGAAAAACAGTTTATATTTCCTATTTTTATTGCGTAGGCGTACCTTTTTAGCATTTTTAAGCAAAGCAGTTATTTATAAGCATTTTAGCGCAACCAAACCCAACCAAACGGTAGCTCCAGTACCTGTATTTACTCAATTTAAACACGTAAGTGACATATATATAAAGTTATTAACAATTTACTCTTTTAAACAACTATAACATATGCATATTAAAAGAAATGCATACTAAACAAGGTTTATAAGCAACTTGTATAATTTCGACATCACTTGTAATTGTTTACAACCAATTCATATACAACGACATTCAATTCTTCATTTTCAATTAGTTTGCATTCACTAATTTACATTCAAGTTGATTCACTTCCAATTCAAATTCAATTACATAGCTTTCAATTTTTATCAATTCAATTTCATTAACACTTAATGGATTATACTATATACAATCAACCAACAATCATATAACAACCAATGTATATTCAACACAACCAAATTTATTAAATTTACTTTTAATTTGGTTTAACATTTTTTTTAATTCCAATTAGTTTAATATTAAATTGACTTCCATTAAATTATTTAATTTCCAACTTATTAGCTTTTAATGAATTAACACTTACATCCATTATTCCATATCAATTTATTTACATTCGATTGATTAACATTCAATCCATTTATTAATTCAAATGCTAATTCATTTTACAAAGAAAGTTGAATTTCATTTATATAAACCTCAAGTTCACCTTCATTTAATTTACTTTATTATTTTTTTCTTCAATACCAAAATCAACTTCATTTAACATTACTTAAGTTATATTCCATTTCAAACATCATTGGTTTAACTTAACTTAAATTTCCACTTATAAATCCAATTCAGATTCCAATTCTAAAGTAAATTCTATTTAACTTTTACCAAGGCTAAATTTATTATTTCATATTATAAGTTCAAAACTCATTTTACTTATATTTATCAATTTCAACTTGGATTTTAAATTCAGATTTGTTTATCACAACAAAACTTCAAATTTTCAATTTATTATGGTAGCAAATCCATTACACTGAAACTCGAAAATGATACTGATGATGCTGCAGTCATCACCCTTATTATTTCCCAGTAACAGTAATGAATCTAGTGCTTAAATTCTTTTTTCAAAATTTTCCTTTTAATTTATAAATCACATTTATAAATCTTTTTACTCATATAATTTCACTATTTAACTTAACTTATGCAAGATTATTCCACAATTGTAAATCATTTTAATTATAATTCCATACTTATAATTCATTTGCTTATATAAGTTATTCTTTCATAATTGTTGTTCTTATTTAGATTATTCAAACAACTTTCATTAACTCATATATATTCTTACATCTTCAACAACAAAACAATTAATTTTATATACACTTTAACAATTCTGAAAAATTATTTCCTTTATATACAAAATATAATCGAGGTAAAATTATTTCATTTACCCAATTTAAAATGATACTGTGTCGACTTGCCTCGTTTAAGTGTTTAGAAACCCCTATCGATAATATGGCGTCCCACATACCGACCAGAATTCATAAACAGCTCAACGGATAAGCAAATACAATATAAAACATTTTTATATTCACTCACAAATACGCGCTCATATCTATTATTACACTCACACTCATTCTAGAGTACTACTGACTCTATCTCTAATGAGTAACACCCAACAGAGCCAAAGTTATCGCTTAACCATATGCTTTGATACCACATTATCAAGACCCGATTCTTCGACTTCCGAAAATCGACATTAATACGTCCACTGTATCAACTGCCGAACAATCGAATTCCGGAAAACCGAACCCTGAGGGTATAAAAAAGAAGACGTAGAAGAAGACAGAAGAAAAAGAGAACATAAAAACACAAAAACAAAAACAATACCAGAATCTCACATTCGCAGCGGAACAACATATAATAGACAAATGAATAATCTTTAAATCAAAGAACTATATCAGTTCATACATTACATCATCATCAGAGTCAAAAACAACAATACATCAATGGACAGTTATACTAACTTGTCCACCTACAGAATACACAACGAAATAATAATATCATATACAAGTTATATGTCTCGCCATCCAACTCGCCACTTGAGCTCCAAAGCATCTCCTGAATCCAGAATGACCTGAAATCTAACTCTAGGCTGCCCATGTGGAAAATTATGGGCACCTAGATTTTAGGAAGGAAACAATAAACTCCAGGTCAGTCATGAGACTGGTGTGAGAACTAAAAACAGTTATTTATCTTTAAAATAACAACAACAACAAAGGAAGTGGAAAATATCCGCAATGCTTTTGGAAAATGAAACTACCATAAGGCCTCCCGCCACACACACAATGCAAACGTAGAATTGGAGGAGATTTCTCCTTATGATAGTCAAAGATGCTTACTACGCAAAACAAATCATTTTTGATATTATTATTAGTGCATAGTGGAAACATTTTGAAAGTATAATATTAATCTTAGCCAACATACAACCATTATTATATGCCTACTATAGCTACCATCTAAACAGTGGTGACCACCATAAGTAAATGGCAGGTTCTACAACTAATACCGTACAAGGTTCGTATTGGGAATTGGATTTCCAACAAATGGTCGGGCTAAGGAACTTCCTACTGCCACATGGGTACGCCTCTGGATGGACGTCCCGAGAACCACCTGGCTCTTTGCCAACACAAAGCCGGTTACCCCCTTCCCGGGTAGTAAACCTGAGATATGCCACCCCCGGTCCTTTGGGAACTTTATCCGAGGCGCCTCGATCACAAAGCAACAATCACACAGAATAAATGAGATTGGAGCACCACATAGGTTAAATACCAGGGCTCCATACCTGATACCACCCTTTTCCAGAAGGAATGGTCATACCCTAGGGGAGCTACCCCTTAAACCTTGCCGCATCTTTCCTGTTTTGACCATTTCCGAGTTGTGAGGTCCGAAGAGGTCTCGTCCACAAAGCTATGCTTTTTTACAAAGCCACGCTTTGATCAACAAATGATCAATAAATAATCATCACACAACAACACTCAGCATTCCACACTACCAAATTGGGAGTATATCACTGATAACTTTCAACTACATAACCTCTGAGCTCGTACGTCTCAGAGAAGGGTGTTAAGCTAAGAGAATAAATTCTCTGCCACCAAGCAGAAATGTATTTGAAAGAAATCAGCTTTATATCTCAAAATGTAATGTCAGACACGTAACCATACAAGTCTGTTCCGGGTTTGAACAGAACCGAAGGCACTTCAAAAGAAGCCCTTGCAATCCGGGTATTCACAATCCCGATCGAACTTCTCATCACAAAGGAAATCTCTATACCGTAGCTAACGGTGCAGAGACAATCGATAGGTCATCCTATCATTTTCATAAATACCCGGTATTCACCACCGGTCTTCAATACGATCCATATCGTCGTATCACTAATTCAGAATGGGTTTTATGACACAAAGGTCTTTTCCCGGCTAACCCGAATAGTGAGCACAATATTTAAAACATATGGATATAGAGATTTCAATTAATTCACAACTTGTTCCCCAAATCCTTTCCTTTAAATGGTTTAAACAAATTACCATTTTAAATCTTTAAACAAAAATATTTTACTTCACAAAGTTTACCCAGTTTCACAAAGATTCATTCATAGATTCCCAAATCAATTTCCATTTCAATTTGATTAACTCGTTAAATCTTTAAATTAAGATTTAATTTATAGCTTTCAAAACTATTCACAATTTAAGTCTTTTATAATATAAAAGATACACCTTTTAAAATCTTCATTGATTTCAAAATAAAGCTTAATCATCGTCACAAAGGTTAATTCATAGTTTTTCCAAACTATTTATAATTTCATTTCAACTTGAAATGTTTCGATACAAATCGGAAATCTTTTCACTTTATGAAAGCTATTATTATTTGAAAACAAATAGTTTTCGTTTTGGGAAAAAATGGTTACAATTACACAGGCTAAAGCCATCCAAGTATAAAACTTGAATATAAATTTAAATTCCAAAACCATATTTTAAATGGTTAAAAACCCATATAAACACCTTTTACACTTGTAAAATCTTTTAAACCAAAATTCCCAAATTATTGAATTCAAATTTAAATCAAATGATTTAAATTCCAATTCTTATCAAGTTATTTAAAATAACTTTTAATTTTGAAACTCACTTTCAAAAACTTCCAATTCCAAAACTATTTTGGATTCAAAAATTCATTTTTTTAGAATTGTCAAAAATCTGTGACTTAACCGATTCCACGTGAAATCCACATTTTGTGTGTGTATTGTGTAGTCCAAGGGTTTAACACAATAGTACAACAACATTCAACCATCACAGATTAAATATAACTATATAATTGATAAGCGATATATACCATAACGCTTATCTTTCATTCACAGATCACAGATACATATATATCACAGATAAACAAATTAAAGATCACAACCCAAATTAGGATATATCACAAAACATCACATATCAGAGATGTCAAACAATTCAACATCCAATATAATCCAAACATCCATAAGTAGGATTAATTTAATTATCTGATTAATTTAAATCAAATAAATTTCTATGAATGAATTTGCCAGTTATGGTAAATTAATAATCAATTAATTTCAAAACATTTAATAAATTTTCCTTTAATTAATCATTAATTAACCCCTAATTAATAATCAATACTTAATTAATTATTTTTAATTAATTACCATAACCAACTAAAATTTCTACTCGTGAATTTCCATTGTGAATTTACATTTCCAAATATTCACTCTTTATACGATTTTAAAATCAATTTCACAAATATTCATTTTTCAACTCCAAATCAATTTTCAAATTGATTTTAAAATCCCAAATAAATTTTCAATGAATTTCCAAAATTATTTCCTTTTTTAAAATAAATTCCTTTATCTCTTCGAATCTATTAAAAATCCAAATTTAAATAAAATTTTCAACTTATAAGTAATATTATCGAAATCCATTTATTGAGCCTTTTTTCCAAAATTTGAAATTTAATTTAATATGGTTCAAAAATAAGACTTTCATCTTTTAAAACTCCTTTTAAATTTATCCAATTATCAAAAATAAATTTTTCGGTAAATTTTCAACTTAAATTTCGAAAAATCCAATTTTTATTTATTTTCGGTATCCAACGATACCAAAAATATATCCGGCTAAATTATAGCCTTCAACGATTTCAAACACAATATGATCATACACAGATTATAAATAAATCAACACACAATATTGAAACAAATTCAATTATTTGAGGAATCCAGTTGGATCCCTCCAACCTGTTTCCCTGCATCCACAGATGTTAGCATAATATCAATTCCACTTCGAAGTGGAATATCGCGGTATATGGGATTTATAATATACTATCCGCTATTATGCGGCGCAATAGGGTCTCATCCGCTATATAATGCGGGAAATCAACTCCAAATACATATATAATACCAATTCCACTTCACGGTGGAATTATCGCGGTATATGTTTTTAATAAATAACCTCCGCTTAATATACGGCGTATAGGGTCTATTTCAACACAACAGATAGCAACTATCATTCAATTCACACAATCAAGCAATTTTAAATTCAACTATTTAAAATTTAAATCAAAACAAAATATTCGATTGAGTGAGAAGTTCTCACCTTGCTTCCAATAACGGTTGCAGTATTTTATTTTGAATAAAATTAAACACGCATTTAATTTTACCAAAAATTTTCACTAGCTCCGATTGACTCCAATCTAGTTCCATTGCGTAGTGCTCGTCGAAACAATTCCAACACAATTCGTTTCGTAATTTTTCGACCTCGTGTGAAGAAGATATACATTTTAAACATTGTACGAATTAATATTATAATAATTTACAATTTTATTCCTATTTTCAAACCCTAACTTCAATCCAGCCATTGATTTCGTGACTTCAGATCATGGCTGTGCGATTGTTCTTCTCCCCCACCAGTTTCATACGCGTGAAGAACCCAATTAGCCGCCTCTTCCCTTGAATTATTGTGACCACCTCGCCACCTTTGAAGATGATCCAAGACCGTCGTATTGAAGCTTGCCTCGAGAGACACCACCACCAGGAGAACGGCTGAGCTCAGCCATCTATGTATCTCGAAAAACATGGCGAAACGTGCGGCCTTTGAGTCCAAATTCCCGCCAATCCAATCAATTAAATTCGATCACCACCGTTGAGATCGAAGATCTCAACGTGCTCTTCGATGTTGTAGTTGAGCATTTTTTGAATTAACGTGTAGGTAGGAAGAAATTGAGTGAAGAATATGGGAAAACGTCAGCCATTGAAATGAAACTGGTGGCCACAACTAGGGTTAGGGTTTTGAGTGGAAATTGTGAAAGATGGGGTCCTTTTATACAAAATTCTCAAAACACTATTCATCGAAAATTTTATCGAACTCCAAATCAAACATGCCGGCTGGCATTTCTAAGGTTTTACCCGCGTTCCGGACACAATGGAATGTGTTTCGGGATCTAATTCGGTCATATGTGCGAGTTACAGAATTTAAACGATCAAATTTAAAATTAAATCGATTAAAACGATTTCGATGCGTTTTGGCTTGCCCCGGACAAACCGTAAATCCGATTGACATGAAATTTGAAATCTTACAATAATACACATTACAGATCCGATGAAACTAGTTTCGTCGAAATCCGAGACTGTTTGAAAAATGACTATTTTCACTCGTCAATTAAATATTAAAATATTCAATTTTCACAATTTAACTTTTAATTCGATTTTAAAAGTTCTACAACATCATTTTAACTCTAATATGATTTAATATAAGTTTATAAATCATTTTTATCACATTAACTTCAATTTCCAATTATTTACGCAATTTCAAATATTAAATTATCGATTTAATTATCCGATTAAATCTCTATATTCGAATTAAAATTTATTCGACTTACAAATCTCACTTGTTAATATTTAAAATCAATTAAATATCTGAATTTCAAATGACAAAAATTCTGGGTCGTTACAGATATGATCACAGATTCAAACACAGATGCAAATATAAAGTAAAGGCATTAAAAGAAAGAACACACCGGATTTTATACTGGTTCAGAGTTACCCTACATCCAGTCCGGTACACAAGTACGGATTTCCTTTCAAAATCAATTTTTACAATTACAACCCTCGATTTCAAGGCCACGAGGTACACCACTCCAGATTCACAATCCTCTGGGTAGAGATACTTGATTTTCCGGGCAACAAGTTCACCCAATTGATTTCCTAGGCTACAATCACACCTTTTCACACTTGATTGATTTCCAAGGCTACAATCACACCTTTTCTCGCTCGATTGATTACAAAGAAGCCTATAACTCTGAATAGCACTGAGGTCTTGTTGAGATAGTGATAGAGAATCAAACCAGAAATGATCTAGTTAAATTCAATGGTGATTTTGGCAGAGTAATGGTAAGTATATATATAAAGAAATGTGGAAGAAGAAGAGGAGTAAAAACCAGAAAAATATTATTGAAAATTCGTTGAAAACATCCCCTATTTATAGAAGAACAACAGCCATGTCCATTCGTGAAAGGTTATAGGGAATAGACACTTCTTTTGAAATTCAAAATTTTGAAACCAATTGCCACTATGTCGACATGGGTATCTTGGGTATGTCGACATCCCAAAGGAAATTTTGGTGATTTGTTTTTCTTTAAAAATTACTTCTATCTTATATTAAAAATATTTTAAACTTTATAAATATACTTAACTATAGTTAAAATACATAAATAAATATAGAAAATAATATATATATAATTTTACTATAATTTTATATTTAAATCTAAGTATAAATATTAAATTTATTATTAAAGATAGTTTAAAACTAAGGATAATTTGATTTTGAAAACAAAGATTATATTGAGGCTAAAAGTATTTAAAATCAGGATAGATGTTTTTGATTCTTTTTAAAAGGAAGGTTTTGAAATCATTTTGAAAACAAGATAATTTTGTAAAATCAGTTGAATAAAAGTTAGCGGATACAAAACAATGTTCCACTAGATTTTTCGTAGGTTCCATCCTACTTAGGGTTCCATCCCTTTAATGGGCTCGAAGTGGATTCCATTCCACGACTAAATTGGATTTTAAGATACCAGTGCTTTTCTAGGAGTTTTAACAAAATTTCTAATTAAATTACTTATTCTTGAAATCTTAATCTCTTGATAATCTTGATATCTTAAATCTCTATACTGTACAATCTTCATTCTTGATACCTGCATGGTTAAATCCTGCATATACATATATATCTAAACTATAATGTTAGTATTTATATTTTATAATCTTATTCTAAGGTTGTTGTCATCAAAACCATCATATTAAGGACTAACATAAGTTTTTATTTTCCATTTGTCTGAATGAAATGTGCATCTTCAATCGGCAATCCATCGAAATCCACAATCATCAGGCATCCTAAGCCTAACAAAGAAGTCAAATACCATCCAGCCTGCAGGATTACTCTATATGTCGTGCTCACGCTCTTCTTGTTTCTTGGTCAACGCCTTGTGGTATGGCCTACACTCCATGGAGTAATCGTATTAGGCGTAAAAATTTAACTCTATTTATTGGGCCAACTCATAGTTTCCTCATCCATCTTTCGGAATATGGTCACAATTACTTCTATAGGCGGAATTTATAGAGTTTAGTGTATTATATATATATGCACATATATAATTATAGGTAAAAATGCAAATACATCCTCTCATCCTATCCTAATTTCTATGATCGACTAACCTAAGCTCTGATACCAAATGTAACAAACTATACCTTACTGGGCTCGAATTTCGACTAAATCGAAACCCCTTTAGGGTATGAAACGTTCGTTTTGGCAACTTGTAATAAACACAAGTATATTAGAGTGCGATCGTTATAAACTCACAACATAATTGAAAAATATAATAAAATATACATATTAATTACGGCTACTTCCTTGGAAAAATACAATAGAATATACATATATCAGAATGTGATCATTATTCCTCGGATCTCTAGTTGCCTTGTCAGGCCCATGCACGAAAAAGAAGACTTCACCATCTTCAATTCCCATTTCACTCTGATATCCAGTCCTTCTAAATCTAACATGTGGGTTGTTGTAAGAAGGGGATCAAAACAACGTTATGATGATTGGAAAATTACATACTTTACCCATAACATCAACTTGTGTCGATTGATTTCCATTTAAATGTTATGTCTATTATTAATGGCTAATCTGTTAAATCCTATATGCTCCTACAATATGCCTATCCTAACCTTCCCTATGGTATAATTATATATATGCTTATGCACATATATATATCTAAACACCTCACTAAACATTAAACTCGACCACTTAGTACTTCTTGATTAGAGAGGAGGCAGAACCAACATCCTAATATCTCAATCCCTGAAGTAGGCCCTCTGCAATGTAAATGCTTGTCAATCAGTTCTAGCCAACAATCAATGACCCCTATATATGTCTTTACAATTTATAATTTAATTTCTATTCTACTAACGCATCCCAACCAAACCTATCACCTGAACCTTAAGCGTTGGGCTAGGCCTAATAATTTTAGCTCGTTTTATACGTATAATTTAAGCAATATAATCTCATACTATGAAAATTATATTGCCTTTTATGTGTATTTAATATTAATAATATTTATATGTTCTCTATGTAATTATTCTTATTTTATATACGCTTAGGCATTGATTTCCTTGTTTCCTTCTTATGTCTAATAAATGTCAATTGTCTGTAATAAATGGTCATTAATGTCCAAATTAAACAATCTTTAATGTCATTTATTTACCCATTTCAAAATCAAGAAATTATTTTCAAGGACAAAATTTCTCAGCATTTTAGCCTCAAGGACAGACCTTCAGTATTTTAACCCGAAGGACAACTTTCTTTAGGTATCAGTTTTTAGTTATTGATAGCAGTTATTAGGAATCAGTTTGTAGTTATCGGTAGCAGTTTTTAGTTCAGTAGCAGTTTTGGAAGAATGTTTGCCCTTATGAATAATTTTGAAAGAATATTTGTCCTTATGAATAATTTTTAGGAGAATGTTTGTCCTTGTGGTTAAAATATTGAGGTCGTGTCCTCGAGGCTAAAAATATACAAATTTTTGTCCTTTAAATTAATTCCCCCTTTCAAAATCTACCTATTATCCCTATTCATTTTCCCATAATTACCCTATTAAATTCTCTAACTAGTCCCCATTTAATTCTCTTAACTCTCTATTAACAACAAAGTTATTACCCATTAAATCTGTAAGTAATGTCCATAAATTTTGGGATTTCTATTCCTTCCTTTTTCAACCTCCTTGTCATAAAATTAATACGTTATTAATAACTAATATCAATATCATCATAAATTATGCTATGTGTATATATATATATATATTTATTTATCGATTAGCATGGTTACACACACACACATATTTCTAACTATTAATTTTTAAACATGAACATTCATTTCCGTGTTTTATCAGAGCTACCCTTTCAAAAAGAATTATCGTTATAGCTTTCCATAAACTAACCAAAAGTGAGGCCTTGCTTCATTTGAAATTACAAGGAATTATTTCTCTACTTTATTGAAATAGGCGATGTAATCTACAGAGAAGAATATCCTACTTTACACATCTCTTTCCCATTCGGTACATCCTTTGTTAATTTAAATGATGCACTTTTATACATATTTTTGAAATTGGATAATTTATGGACATTACATGAAAATTGATATAATTAAATTATACCCCGCTCCAAATAAATTAAAGTATAGAAATTCACAATCCAAGTCAACTTAGGCAATCTAATTTACAACCCAATTACAAATCTAGAATAACTTTACACTTTACAAACATTCTACATATAAATATTTGGGAGTGATTTCAAATTTCTAGATCAGGGCGTAAATACTATTCCTATTCTAATTACATATTTTATAGAATATGTAGGCGATATTCCTATACATTTGTTTTAAGCTTACAACTCTTTAAATCCTATTTTGGCATAATAATTAAATAAAATCCAACTATATAAATTTCTATGTTATAAATAAATTATATAATTTTCCACTCACATTTCTAGCTTTTCAAATCACCCAAACATGAATTCATTCCTTTACTTGACTCCTTTTCTGTCCATCTTAAAAGAAAATGTATAACAAGGTGTATACATACTATTAGAATTACAAATCTGAGAAGAGATTTGGGGTTAAGGGGAATATAAATTTATAATTATAAAATTCTTACATTTTTCTTTTGCGACATTGATTCGCTTCTTATCTTCTTCTCTTTTGTTTTATACTCTTCTCATATTTTTGTGTGTATATATAATATTTTATAGTTTTTAGAAAGAGTGGAAAAAAGAAAATGGCAGGGCTTTGCTGCTAGGATCAGAAAATATGAGAAGAGAAGTGCAGGGTTAGACCTGTATTAATAAGCGCTCGAATCAACCATAACCGTTAGATTAAAATAACTAAATTCGGGTCGTTTGGTCAAGGCTCAAACCCTAGCCACTGCCATATGCCGAATGACCGATCTAAGAAGGGGATCGACCGGTAGGGTCTGCAATTAATATTATTTATTCCATTTTCTGTTAGTTAATTATTCTTGCTCCAGAAACTTCAGATGCTAATAATGTTTTCATTTGAGCTCCAAACGCGAAACTCCAAATATGAAAGTTACATAGAATATTGCCACGAATATAATGGTGCATGTTTCGTGGTCAAATTTCGTCGTCTGCTCAAATTCCATTTTTGGAGCCTTATTAATTATTTATTAATTAATGTTAATTTTACGTGGTGTTGCAATTTCAAAAATATTCGAGAACACTAAACTATCATTTTGTTATCTTAATTTTGATTTGATATTTGCTTAATGTATCAAACACGTTAGCTAAATACAATACTGTACACAATACATCATGTATGATAATTTCTATTGCCAATGTATAAGGAATCCATCTTAAATGTTTCATATTAAACAATTTAATAAGGTGTCTTTGCATATTGTTTGGAGCATTCCCAGCATCCTTTTATACCAATTATAAAAGATACCATTTACAAATCCAATGTTGAGTATTAAACAACTAGACTATAATGATCTAACTTGAGTACATCATTATTGATAATAAGTTTGTTGTTTACCTTTTCGAAATATTCAAGTACCTCCAGAGTTCTTTCTTATAGACATACGCTTCCTTTGCATTTCGACTGAAAATCAAACTATTTGATATTTCTATGAAAACACTTGTTTAACTATTATGCTTATCGGATGATATTTTCATGTCAATTCTTGGAACATATCCGAATAACCACAAACTCGGTATCCCTTCTCATTGACTTTGAGATACTTTGGTTGTTATATGCAAACGGTCTACTCTAAATCATTATTTAGAAGTCTTTAATTCAATGAATCTGCACCAAAACACAAAGTCATACAAGGCAATAATTTTGTGAGTAAAATCCGAATTAACTTGAGCACATCAAATGACGAATCTGTTACGCTAATATCAACAATTCAAATTTACAATGTTATTCTTATCAATGTGGCTCATAATATTCTAACTACATTAGTCCTCTCAAAGACACATTTTATTCCAATTGATCATATCCCTCCTGATATAACTATAAAAATCATATTTTGATAATGTACTTGTGATGTGCACGTAAATGTGCATATTTCTACCACCATATTTAATCTATATAAATTAAATAAATGATCATATTGGGTATTTTAACTTGTTTAAACCAAAATTCAAATTATTTGAAATTGTCACATATTCATCTTCATATAGGGGCAAAATGGTCATTTTTATGCGTTTATTAAATTGTGAAAATTTACTTGGAATTTTCTATGTTGTTTTGTAGGAAATTTGGTGAATTTTACAAGTGGTTACATGATGATATATGCATGCACAAGGGTGAAGAGAACAAATGAAGATGGAAATAATTCAAAGTGAAGATAATGGAGGACCCCACCTACCCACCTACCTTAATGTACAAATTAGAGGCTAATGCACATGCTTATGGAGTTAATGGCTTCATGTACACTTAAATAAAGATTATTTGAAGCTAATGATTACTTGGCCTCCACACTTCCTAAGAGGGTATTTTGGGCATTCCCCAAAAATATGAATTAGGTTTAACACATGTATAAAATCCCCTTATGTCTCATGTAACTCCTCTCCCCTTAGTCTCTCTTTATTTAGTTTTTAGATTAGGAAATAAATCAAAGCTTTTCTCTCTTCTTTTTCCATGGCTACTTAGCCATTTTATTTCATGTAATTTTTTTTCTTTTATGCAATGTTAATTCTCTTTTATTTACATGCTTCTTCTCTTCTTATGTTAGTAGTGTAGTTTACATTCATGCAAAGTAGATTAGTTTTAATTCTTGTTAATTAGCTTCTCTTTTCCATTAGCTTTCATTTTCCTCTTTGTTTGTTCTATGTTGCAAGCTACATTTGTTAATCAAATGACAAAAATGAGAGGCTAAATCCCTTCAATTTAGGGATAATGAAGCTCTCTAATTATGTAGCTTCAACTATTTGTTAATTCATGCTCTCGTTTTGTGCTTAATGAAGAATGATTGAAGTGGTTTTATTGTTGTTTTTGCCTTGAATTTGATAGTCTATATTGTTGACACCAAATAGGCTATACTTAAACAATCACTAACACAAATGCCTCTTCATCAAAATATGATTATGGCAAAAGAAAGTGATTTGAAATTAAAATTTGATGGTCTATATTTCTAATCAATTGTTAATAGGCCATACTTAAAATAGATTTCATTTTCATTTTCATTGTCAAGTTTCATGAAAGTTAGTAAGTGGTTTAAGGGGTGTGTCAAAGTTTGATGGCTTATGTTGGCTAACTAATAGCACAAATATGCCATACTTATGATAGGCACATCAATTAAAGCACTAATAACCAAAAAAGAGAGATTATGATTTCATATGTGTTGAACTATGATGCAACAGCGGATAACGAAAATGAATGATGCGGTGAAAGTAGCAATCGATGGAATAGAAGATACCGAATGGCCCAAATCCGTTGATCAGAAGATGTTGGATTCTAGCTATCTCAAACACGTTGATCGCGCACGATACCGTGTTTAAAGATCTATAATTCTTCGTACGTTGATCTAGAGCACTAGATACCGTGAATCGGCTTCAGCAGTCGTTGAATCGAGCGCACTCGATTACCGAAAGTGGAGATAGGAGATCACACTCAACTACCAATTTAATGAAAGCACAAAGCTAACAAACAAATTTTATTTCAAATCAACTAACTTTACAAATGACACAACTTGCCTATTTATAGGCTTACAACACAACATTTTCAACACAACACTTAGGTCGTAAACGACCTATCACCCTGCGACCTAAAACAGACGACCTACGACTTATATATAAGCGACATAAGAAAACACTTTACAACACATTACATCACTTAGGTCGGCAACGACCTATCACAGGCAACACTTAGGTCGGGGACGACCTAACACTTATTACAACACAAGACATATTACAATATAACAAATACAACATCACAACGGCATACGAGCCAAACATCTTACGACCTATCAGCTTGAGTCATCACACGGACCTCGCGACCTACCACTGAAGTATCTCTTGCGACTTAAGGAAATGGCCTATGGAACGACTTAGCTCTCGCGACATAATATTCAGCGCCATAAGAGATCATGCAGTATAAGATCGAGCGACCTAAAGCTTGAGCGGCACAATAATCTGAGTGACCTAACTGGAACGACTTAGTGGCATAAGGATAAACAGCATGTGTGAGCGACCTAAAATCCAGAGCTTCTCGCGACCTATCGGATGAACGGTTTAAGCACTTGAGCAACCTAACATGAAGTGGTATAGGTGAGCGACCTAGCATAGGTCGTAGCTCGCTCGTATGTTCAGAGCGACTTACTACTCCTCGCGACCTAAGGACGGTAGGTCGTTCGCGACCTAAGTCAAGCGGAATATTGGAGCGACTTATCTGCATAGTGGCGCGACCTATCTTGTTAAGTCGTAACTCTTTAGGTCGTAGTACTTTAGGTCGAAGTACTTTAGGTCGTAGTACTTTAGGTCGAAGTACTTTAGGTCGTAGTACTTTAGATCGTAGTTGGCAGATAGAGTTAGGTCGCAACTCCTTATCTCGTGACTCGTTAGGTCGTGAACGACCTAAGGAAAGACTTAGCTCGTATGGCTTGTTAGGTCGGTCTTCAAAGCTCTTTTGCGACCTAAAATGGTGGGACTTAGGGATTAATGTGCTAGGTCGTAGTTCAAGAGAGTTAGCTCGTTGGCGACCTATGAAACAGGAAGGTCGCGCTGCATCAAACTACATGATCTAGAGAGTGGATTTATTCTCTAAATTGTCATTTAACTCTTATATTTGCATTTCTTTTCTTTTAGTTAGTTATTTAATTCTCTAATTCTCTAGCTTAACTTTCATTCGACTTTGGTTTAATTTGATTGAATAGAATTTTAAAATCATCAATTCCCTACGGATCGACCCGTATTCGCCACGTGCTACATTCGTACACCGTGCGCTTGCGGTTAATTTTATTTCTAAATTCGTTCGACGGTTTTCTAAACCGATAGAATTTTCGTCGACGAACAAGTTTTTGGCGCCGTTGCCGGCGAGTTGTTTTGATTTTAAATTTTTATTCTTTGGATTATTTTTCTTTGTTTGATTTTTGTGTGCTTTTTATTTTGTGTGTTTGATTGAATTTTTCTTGTAAAAAAAATTGTGTTTTGTGATATTTGGAAACATTGTGTTATGTGCTTGTTTTCTATTCTATTTTCATTTGCCTTTCTATTTTAAAAAAATAGAGACAACAATCTTCTAAAAAAAACATTGCTTTGCATTTCATCTTCCATTTTGTTACAGTTTATTTTCATCTACATATTCATTTTTATACATTTACAGTTCCTATCCCAAAACAGTGTGCTTTCCTCTATGCACAGTGCAAGAAAACCACAGTTGATCATCATTCAAGTCACCGCCTCTGTGCAAAACTCCAATACAACTACTGTCCATCCTTTCTTCATCACATACCACATCAAACTATCATTTTCGATCAAGTACACACCACCACCCTCGAACATACCACAGTCATACTGCTACACCATAAACAACAGTCAAACTGCCACTTGAACAAACCCGAAGCCAACACTTACCACATACCATCCATACAACATCACCATTTCATCCATCCATATAACATCTACATCTGCACATTGATCAACCACCACCTCAACTCATTCTACCAATAACATCATACTTCAACATCCACAACCTCACTGTTTCACCCCCTATCCTCTGAACTTCATTACATTTCATCACCACTTCCTTACATTCTTCACAGAATCACTGCCATAACCCACAGTTTAACATTACTGCCTGAAATCAGTTCAAACACCCTGTCTTCACATACATATATCAACACAACATCACTCACCCACAACTGCTCACCCACTAGCCTACATTCCGGTGCACTGCAGCTCTTCTATTCCACTTCACCACGATCCAAATAACTACTGCCAATATCTCCCTGCACAAACTCCAAAACCACTGTTAAACACTTACCTTCATAACCACCACTTCTTCATTCAACTATCAACAACCCAGTACAAAAAAAAGTGCACAACCTTCTCCCTGACCACAAACCATTGCTTCTCTGCCTGCATTGCACTCTTCAACCTTCAGCTATCATCGATTATCAACAAACTGAACATACCCTCAAAACTGCTCCTTTTCTTCAAACAAAACAATACAACCATCTCCTGCTTTCAACCTTTTCATATCATCACCACCGACCGCGGTCATAACTTCACCTTCATTCATCTTCAACTTCACCATACCCACACAACTTCCACCCCACACAACTTCCACCACAAATAATTCACAACTTCAACTTCACCTTCATTCATTCTTTTCTTGCACTATACTTATAGCACTGTGTGCAATGCTGCAATTACCATACAAGCAGTCGACATACAAGCAACATCCCACCATCTACATCAATTGCCTACAAATCGACTAACCAGGTCAACTTTCCCACCATCACGGCAGTTCAACCAACAACAACAACCACCAAAGCAAACACCACAACTCTCCCTTTCCATACATACATATCACTGACTAAATAGCCCACAGTCTCAAACCACTGCGATCATTTGGCTGCTACACAACCACTACTTCATTGCGTATCAAATAGCCCACAGTCTCAAACCCAATCGCCGATTCCAATTCGAAATCCCTCCATCCCCCAATCGAACTCTGCCATCTTCATTAATTCCCCAAGCAAGCCAGACTTTGCCCCTAAGCAAATCGTGAGCATCACCAATCAGTAACCAACGCAACCCCCTGCTATACCTCCGCAAATCATGAAACTCCTCAATTACCTTCGCCTCCTCAACCAATCACGACAACCCATCATCTACTCCATCGTGAAACCACCACAATCGAAGAAATTCCCACCAGAAGCCGCTTACAGACCTCGACTTCAACCCAAAGTCGCCGACAACCGCTTCAAACTCACAAACATCCAGCACTCTTGAACACTGCAATTTGAACCACGAATCGAATAAGTGATTTTTAAAAAGAATCGAACTTTGATTTTGATTGAAATTTTTTTTTACGAGAATTGAAGTTGGGAGTGATTTATCTTCTTTCAGATGAATATGAGTTGTCTTATTTTCAAACGGCAGAAGATTGGGATGTGTTTTTTGTAAGTGGGCCGGGCCCTATAACTCTACTTTTACGTTTCCTTCCCAAAAAAAATTTGAAAAAAAAACTGTGTATATATCTTTGTTTTATCTTTCAAGTTGCAGAAGGGGAAATTCAAGAGAAGAATTGCTGCCAAAAAAATAATAATAACTACTTGCCTGCTTATAAAAATATTGCTGCTTTTATCTCTTGTTTTTCCTTGGATTGTTGATTGCTTGCATTTGCATTTGTATATAAAAAAATATTTCAAAATCCAAAAACAAAAACAAACTTCATTTTAGTTGCATTGTAAATTCACGTTTAATTTTTGCTTTGCATCCATCTCATCTTATTTTTTTTCTAAGGGCAATACCCCAATTCACATAAGGTGAGGGATTTCATCACCCTTTTCTTAGCCCACAAACACATTTCATCATAGAATTTGACTAATAATAAAGGTTAGACATTCGACTTAAGGGTGTCGCGAGCTCATCTAGGGCTTAATTGTATCTTCACAATTGTTTTCTTTGAATAATTTTATTTCTTGGTGTCTAGGTTACGCAGAGTAATAACCCGTTATAAAAATTACGGTGATACGTAAATATTATACTGGTTGTTCCTCTGAAGGTACTTAAACCTTCGGTTGCATTGCTACGGTGATTCGTGGTGCACCGATAACTCCTACCCGTTACCTGGTTGAGAAATATTTTTGTTGATTTAAGACAAAGTGTGATTATACAATTTTGGGTTAGGAGCTACTAAGGACAGAATACTGTAATTAAGTCCTTTGCATTCATTTAGTTGCATTAGTTCATGCATATATAAAAAAACAAAAAGCAAAAAATCCAAAATCCAAAATCCAAAAAAAAAAATGTAAATTTTTCTTAACTTAGTTTTTAGTTCCAAAAAAAAAAACTTAAAACCTTTTTAAAAACAAAAAAAATTTGAAAATTCAAAAAAGAAAACAAAATTTACAAAAACAAAAAAATATAAAAATTTGAAAAACAAAAAACAAAACAAAATTCAAACTTCTCTTTTGAAAATAAATTTCACTTGGTAAATAATTTTTTTTCCTCTAAAAAATATATTTTCACTTCGATTTCAAATCTTCTTTCATTCACAAAACTCAATTCTACCTTCTTTCTCTTACCGACTTTCACTTAGGCATGAGTACTTGGACTCGTGACACAACAACAAATCATTGGACTCGCGACCCTTCTACAAACCGTTTAACTCGAATAGACGATCCCCAGCAACGGCGCCAAAAACTTGTTCGTCGACGGAAATTCTATCGGTTTAGAAAACCGTCGAACGAATTTAGAAATAAAATTAACCGCAAGCGCACGGTCTACGAATGTAGCACGTGGCGAATACGGGTCGATCCGCAGGGAATTGATGATTTTAAAATTCTATTCAATCAAATTAAACCAAAGTCGAGTGAAAGTTAAGCTAGAGAATTAGAGAATTAACTAACTAACTAAAAGAAAAGAAATGCAAATATAAGAGTTAAATGACAATTTAGAGAATAAATCCACTCTCTAGATCATGTAGTTCAACACATATGAAATCATAATCTCTCTTTTTTGGTTATTAGTGCTTTAATTGATGTGCTTATCATAAGTATGGCATATTTGTGCTATTAGTTAGCCAACATAAGCCATCAAACTTTGACACACCCCTTAAACCACTTACTAACTTTCATGAAACTTGACAATGAAAATGAAAATGAAATCTATTTTAAGTATGGCCTATTAACTACTGATTAGAAATATAGACCATCAAATTTTAATTTCAAATAACTTTCTTTTGCCATAATCATATTTTGATGAAGAGGCATTTGTGTTAGTGATTGTTTAAGTATAGCCTATTTGGTGTCAACAATATAGACTATCAAATTCAAGGCAAAAACAACAATGAAACCACTTCAATCATTCTTCATTAAGCACAAAAAGAGAGCATGAATTAACAAATAGTTGAAGCTACATAATTAGAGAGCTTCATTAACCCTAAATTGAAGGGATTTGGCCTCTCATTTTTGTCATTTGATTAACAAATGTAGCTTGCAACATAGATCAAACAAAGAGGAAAATGAAAGCTAATGGAAAAGAGAAGCTAATTAACAAGAATTAAAACTAATCTACTTTGCATGAATGTAAACTACACTACTAACATAAGAAGAGAAGAAGCATGTAAATAAAAGAGAATTAACATTGCATAAAAGAAAGAAAAATTACATGAAATAAAATGGCTAAGTAGCCATGGAAAAAGAAGAGAGAAAAGCTTTGATTTATTTCCTAAGCTAAAAACTAAGTAAAGAGAGACTAAGGGGAGAGGAGTTGCATGAAACATAAGGGGATTTTATACATGTGTTAAACCCTAATTCATATTTTTGGGGAATGCCCAAAATACCCTCTTAGGAAGTGTGGAGGCCAAGTAATCATTAGGTTCAAATAATCTTCATTTAAGTGTACATGAAGCCATTAACTCCATAAGCATGTGCATTAGCCTCTAATTTGTACATTAAGGTAGGTGGGTAGGTGGGGTCCTCCATTATCTTCACTTTGAATTATTTCCATCTTCATTTGTTCTCTTCACCCTTGTGCATGCATATATCATCATGTAACCACTTGTAAAATTCACCAAATTTCCTACAAAACAACATAGAAAATTCCAAGTAAATTTTCACAATTTAATAAACGCATAAAAAAACCATATTGCCACTCTTCCGAAATTTGGCAATTTCAAACAAGTTTTTGGCGCCGTTGCTGGGGATTTGTCTTTGATTTTATTTTCTATTCTTCGAATTATTTTTGTTTGTTTTAGTGTGTGTTAATTTTGTGTGTTTGTCTTGTATAAAAAAAAAAGAAAAAAATTGTGTGTAATTTTGTTTTCAATTTTTGTTTGTGTGCTTGTTGTTGGTCTAGCGTCATTGGCATTTGCATTTACTAAAATAAACACTTAAAGAAATTTTGCAAATCTCAATTTCATTTTCATTTGTACAAACTTTCATATTTACATTTACATTGAAAGTTTTGCTATCTTTGTTTACATTGCAAATTGCTAGTTTACTGTTTCTACTTCTCTGCAATTCTATTTCACATTGTTCACTGTGTTCCACTTCTCTGTTATTTGCATACCCACTGTCCATTGCCAAAACCACCATCTCTCATTGCCCATGCCATCCATTTCTGCTCTGCTATCAACAACTTGACACTGCCAAACTATCCCCACATCTCCCTATTACTACATAACCTGATCCTTCTCCATACATCACCGAAACTCCAGCAACACTCTACCACATCAACCACGTTGCTTCAGAAAAATAAAAAAACCATATACCTGCCATCAGATTGCTCCTCCCCACAGCACACATCCATGCACGTCATCACATTTTCACAAAATCCTATACCTGCTGCTATTATACAATACCACACCACAACATCCCAATACGCCCATTATTCCTACTACAAACTACAAACTTCGAGCACAAAACAAACATCAAGCTCCTACTCCTGCACCATCAGCTACGACCATACAAACTACAAACTGAAACACCATTCTCACTGCTTGCAGCAACTGTGCATCAACATAGTGCAATTCCTCCGCCCTTCCCATCACTGCTTGAAACACCTCTTCAAACTGCACTGTTAACAGCAGTACAATTACTCTCTGTCCACACGGCTATCAGTCATCAACCACTTACCCCAACAACCTGAACAGTACAAACACTGCCATATCATACATAGTCCACATCATTCAAATTCTGCAACCATCAACCCTTCTGTCATTCCTGATACCTTACCCAAACTCTATGACAACCAGCCAAACCATATCTACACTCACCCATTGCTTTGCAACCACACAAGCTCCATCACATCCCGCTACCACGGCCATCTCCACATAACTTCCTGAACATAACAAATCTACCACTGCTACTGTCATTCTGCCACTTCTCAATATCAAACTTCCACAACATTTCACCACTTCAACAGTGAACAGTGCACAGTCGAGCTTCACAACAATCCAGTTCAACATCACAACAGACTTCCTTTTTGACCCTTTACACCTCTGCTATCACCATACCCTCCTCGAACATACCCTCTGCTATCACCATTTGTTCAACATACTCCAATACCCACTTAACACCGCCTGATTTTCAGCTGCTTGATTTTCTGCTGCCTGCAACTCCAGCCTCTACAACCTCCACCATACAATTGCAGTCACCTTACATCGTCCACCATACAACTGCTATACCACGAACAACCCTACCCTAAAATCACGACCAATTCAAACAGCAACCTCCATCGCCCACCACCTTGGCAGCACGAATCACCTCCGAGCAACACAACAACTCCGACAATCCATCGCCCCTCTTCATTCAACCATCACTGCCCACATTTGCATAGACCTCTGTTATCATAAAAGCTGCCACTTCATTCAGCTACACTGCAAATCCCATTGGAGACCATCCAAACTCCACGGCGATTCCATCCCCCCTTCAACTAACAAACGCCATAGCCTCCCTCACCAAACTCCACTTCTGTACTTCACTGTAATTCACTCGCGACCAGCCCAAATCGCCTGAGAAACTCGCCTTTGCAATCGAAGTCAACCTGAAATTGCCTCCTCTTAGAACAACCCATACTTCATCTCTCCTTTGCCTCACATCCAAATCGATCCCCCACATCGATCGCCTCGAAACGACATCATCCTCGCTAGTTCTCTGGAAAATCCAATCGCTATTCCCACTGCCTCAATCACCTCAATCCGGCAATATACTCCACCCTGAGTGATCAAACAGCGATATTTGTGGAGTCAATTTCGAACACAAATTGAGAAAATCAAAAGAGAGTGGGAACGAGAGTTTCTGGTTTTAGGACTTTTGATTTTATTTTTATTTTCGCTGCTTTATGTTTAAGTCTTTTTTTCTCTACTGTTTGTATTGTATTAAAGGATTGGGCCGGGCCGATTTCTTTCTTAAAAAAAAATAAGTTTTTTTAACAAGCCCTTCTAACTAAATTTCCTTTTAGTTTCATTTTTTTTTATAAAAAAAAATTCTTTTAATTTTTTTTATGTAAAACTTCACTTTTGAGTTTCCTCTCCAAAAAAAAAGAAAAAAAATTTTAAAAAAAAATCCGAAAAAAAATTTCAACTTTGTTTTCACTTGTTTTAGTTTTCGTTTATTTTATTTTCAATTATTTTGTTTTTCATCTTTGATAAACAAGCTAAATAATAATAAAAATAAAAATTGTTGAATATATCTTGTGTTTCATCTCAGGTTGCCAAAGCAGAAATTCAAAAGGAAGAAGTGCTTGCCCAAATAAACTGCTTTGCCTTGCTAAAAAAATTGCCACTTAAAAAAAAAATTTGCTAATAATCTGCACGCTCTGGTATTGTGCTTTCATCTCTAGTGCATTGTTGGTTGCTTGCATTTGCATTTATATATACAAAAAAGTTATTAAAAAATACATTCGTAGTTGCATTGTTAATAGACATTTAATTTATGCTTTGCATTTCATCTTAGATTTTGATAAATAATAACGGTTAGACACCGATAACACTTAATTATATATTGACAAGTTGTCTTCTTTGAACAATTTACTTTCATGGTGTCTAGGCTACGGTAGAGAAATAACCATTTATAAATATTACGGTGATTCGTAAATATTATAGTGGTTGTTCCTCTGAAGGTACTTAAACCTTCGGCTGCATTGCTACGGTGATTCATGGTGCACCGATAACTCCTGCCCGTTACCTGGCTGAGAACTATCTTGTTGATTTAAGACAATTTGTAATTATATAATTTTGCGTTAACGTAGGATAAATCATTTGTAATTAAACCTTGCATTCGTTTAGTTGCATTAATTCATGCATATTTAAAAACAAAAAAACAAAAAAATTCAAAAATCCAAAACTAAAAAAATTGTGAATATTCCTTTTCCCTTGAAAATTTTAAATCCTTTTCCTTTGAAATTTCAAAAATAAAAAAAAATGTAGAAAAACCAAAATCCAAAAAAAATTTATAAAACCTTTTCAAAAAAAAGAAAAAATTGAAAAACAAAAAAAACAAAATAAAAAATCAATTTCCCTTTTGAAAAATAAATTTCATTTGTAAATAGTTTTTCCTTTAAAAAAAACAAAAACAGTCTTGAAAATGTCCGAATTTCCATACTCATTTGAAATTTACAATAGTTGTGAAAATCAATATAATCCATATGATTTCACTCCAAATTCGTATGGATATTTTAACGACAACTTTTGTATAAACAATTCGAATTTCGAACAACAAAATTTTCAAAACGATGATCAACCCTCAAAACTTGAAAAAGCATTGAAATGACTTCGTCTTTACTCGAACTCTCTACACAACAAAATCAAGAGATAAATGAGTTGTGTAATTCATATTTATGCGATAACTCAAATCAATGTTTTCAAAACAATCAAAATTTGAATTCACTTCAAAATTCAAACGATTTCGAGTATAACCCATGCCACTTCAATTTTGAACTCCAAAATGAATTTCAAACTCAAAATGAAAATAGAAACAACTTTTCAAACGAATTTGGCGATGGGAATAATCTTAACCACGTTACAATTGAAAACTTTTGTCCTCAACAATTTCAAAGTGAAAATCCTTATGCTAATAACTATAAATTGGATTTTGTTGAGCAAATGAACGAAATTTACGGTTATCACACGGATTCGTTGTTTGAAACATATATAAAACAACGTGAGAAACAAAATCAAATCCCAACGTGTGACGAGTCAAGCGATAATCCATCTTTTACCCAAATCGATGATTTTCAAATAACAACTTTTGAAATGGAAAATGATGATCTTAACGAAGTTGTTGAAAATGTGGTAATTGAGTTGGATTTCAATTCTTTTGAGGGTGAGAAACTCGATTTAAATTTCGATCTCCCTTTTTCTGAAAATTTGAATACAACAACTTTGGATTTTGAACTTGAGATACGCAATGAAGTTGTTGATAATCCAAATAAGGAAGACGAATTTAATGAACACGGTTTCTTTGGACTTTTTGAAAACGAGTCGTTAAACTCTGATAGGGAAGATTTAAATCACCATTTCAATTTTGAAATCAATAATTTTGAAAAATTTGTTGATGATGAACTTGACTTTCAACTTGGTGATAATAAATTTGAATTTCAATCAATTATTCTATCAACCCCGAAAATCCTCGAAAATAAAACAACTCGTATGATTTTCAATAAAACGACATTTGTTTTTCCAAATCAACATTCAACTTTGAAATATTTTACGATTTGGTTTTTCAAGCTTGAGCTGGGTCTCGCATACTTGACGAGACAAATGAATCGGTCTTTGGAAGACCGTTTCATTTACTTTTTGAAGATATACTTTCTAAACTCATGTAAATAATAATCTTTTTGTTTTCATGTAAATATATATCTTCTTTTTATTTTTTTTTATTTTTCCCCTTTCACTTGGGTTGACTGTGGGGACACAGTCAAAATCGAGTGTGGGGGGAGACTCATCATCATTTTCGATTTTTCATGGTTTATTTTAAATTTTACTTACCAAAATTTAAAAAAAAAATCTCAAAAAAAAACCAAAATTTATTTTTTAAGCGTTATTGATTTACTTTTAAAGAAACACTATAGGATAAATATATGGTTTTGGTTTATTAAATTGAAAATTTATTCGTCTTAACAAAAATAAAAATGAAGTTTGATTACAAATAAAAATGGTTGAACTAGTATATAGGAAGATTCATACATGATAATTATGAAATATATCCTAATTGAAAATCTTTGTTTTAAAAAGTGGTTGATTTAAAGTAAAGGATATAACATTTTTTTTGTCTTCTAAGTTAAGTGGTGCTAAGATGATTTTGCAAAAACTCTCCCTTTCTATAAAAAAAATCTAAAAAGGAAAAAAACATTTGTAGATATGTAAATATTTTCTATTAACACCTACGGTCGACAGGTGTGCACACTTGTGTGTACAATCGCCATGCTCTGTACCTTTCTCACGTAAGCCCGATAGGCGGTGCATGATCGGTATATATGGCCTCATTTTATCTGAGCTAGGTGTATATATATAAAAATTCTTTTTAATAACGCCTACAGTCAATAGGTGTTCACACTCGTGTGTTCACTCGCCATGCTCTGTATTCCCCTCACATCAGTCCGCAAGGCAGTGCATGGGTAATATATCTGGCCTCAGTTTATCTGAGTTAGGCATATGTATATATTGTTAAAATCAACAAAATTTTCAAAAAAAAATATGGAGAGAGTAAGCAAATGAAATCCAAGCACTATTTGAACTTATTTGATTTGATTTGTTACTGAAATGAAATGAAATACCACTTTGATAATCAAATAAGGATCCATTTTAAAATTACACTTTGTTATCAACCAAAACAACGAGTTAAACTATTGTCTATTTATTATGATAACTTGATTTTTGTTGGAAATTTTGACGAGTAAATGACTTAAATTTTCAAGATAATAACCAAACCTATATTTAACTTATTTGTGTTAATTTAAAAATAAACCCTTCATTCGTAAATATTTTCAAAAACTTGCACTCATCTCTTTGTAAATAAATCTTGCATTGTGTAAATATTTTCATCCTGCATTTGGATTTTGTGGGTAGTATCCGCTGAAAACCCTCACGAGACAACACTCGTCCTACTGGGGACACCTAGAGGTTTAACGGCTTATTGCATACGCTCAATGCAATCGTGCTCCCTATGAAAATGGATTTATCTTAGTTTTTCATTTATTCGAGGACGAATAAAAAGATAAGTGTGGGGCTATTTGATGTGCACGTAAATGTGCATATTTTTACCACCATATTTAATCTATTTAAATTAAATAAATGATCATATTGGGTATTTTAACTTGTTTAAACCAAAATTCAAATTATTTGAAATTGTCACATATTCATCTTCATATAGGGGCAAAATGGTCATTTTTATGCGTTTATTAAATTGTGAAAATTTACTTGGAATTTTCTATGTTGTTTTGTAGGAAATTTGGTGAATTTTACAAGTGGTTACATGATAATATATGCATGCACAAGGGTGAAGAGAACAAATGAAGATGGAAATAATTCAAAGTGAAGATAATGGAGGACCCCACCTACCCACCTACCTTAATGTACAAATTAGAGGCTAATGCACATGCTTATGGAGTTAATGGCTTCATGTACACTTAAATGAAGATTATTTGAAGCTAATGATTACTTGGCCTCCACACTTCCTAAGAGGGTATTTTGGAGAATCGATTTTTAGATTTGTGCACCATACCATATAGCAAACTCAATACTCTTAATGGTTTTATTAACAACCGAGGATTATCTTTTCTCAACATTGATAAGACACTCATAGTTTCTCTTTAAAATGTGAGAATACTTGTTAAACACTCTAATGCTTTCTCTTCGTTCAGGTTTGGTTAGTTTCATTACATCACTTAATCGCTTTCATCTTTGGATTAGATTTATTTTACTACCAATAATTTATAAAAGAAATTCCTTTACTACGAAGTTGGTATGTCTTAAAACAACAATTGTTTCTCAGTGCAACGGAACGGATGTTCATAAACATTTTATAAGTTGCCATATATATATATATATAATTTGGTTTTAGTTTACGATACTCATATTCAAGACATAAATTGGTCATCCAATAATGATCCATAAAAGATCCCCCATATACAATTATTACATGTAATCTTTCGACTCGCATAACCTACCAACACCTTATAGAATATGTTAGGATTTCTTATATACCCTTATTTTTATGATTTTATAACTATTCTTTAGATGAAATTAATTTTAACCTTATGTAGTGCTCTTAAGTAAACTTCCTAACAGAAAGAAGTCAACTCAACTTCACTCAACATTAATCATACCTTGTTCAAAGAAACAATCACTCCTTATCAATCTGTGTAGTTAATGACTCGCTATTACCCCGGTATAACCTTGCTATATCTCATAGCGGATTTCTACCGCTACGATTTTTCCATATAGCCTCAAATATAGCCTATCCGCTTTAAGCCCCGCTATTTCCGCTATATCCCGTTATTCCCGCTATATTCCGCTATTTCCGCTATATCTTATTTAAAAGAAATGAATTGAAAAATGACATTTATCCATTATAAAAATTATGAAATTAATTAATTTAATTAAAAATTTTAATACATTTTCAGAAATAAAAATACTCTAATATTCTATTAAATTCAATTATGTTATATAACAGTTTTACATTTATTTATAGTATATTTGCACATGTTTTTATTTAAAATTATTTGTGTATTAATTATAATTCAATTGAATGTTAATTTTTCATTTAATTACCATATATATATATTTGTGAAAACATTAAGTGCGAGTTTTATATGCTATTTAAGAGTCATCCGCAATATCCTCGCTGTATCGCCACTATGACTTTTTGCACCTCCGCGGCATTGAATCTGTCGAGTGCTTTAACTACATAGTTATCAATACATCATTATGTATCATAGGGGGAGTGACATATGAGATTGAATCTTTATTCATTTTAGGTACATTTGGAACTCTTTCCAACATACTCACTAATTCGATCAAATCAAGTCATTTTATTTTTTCTATTGCACATTATTTTATTTACTTCTGTTTTATATTCTGTGAACTTATCATAGACATACTACATGTGTATCAAATAGATTGTTCATATTTTTCATTATTCGTCGATGAATTCAAAGAAGTTCTGGAATCGCTTTGGTATGATTAGTCTTACGATTGCATACTTCTATATGTATCAACCTAAAGAGTTCATCAATTATTATGTTGCTCTCATAGAATGGGTGCTTTGCCCTTAATCATTTGAGATATAATTCTCTAGTACCATATGATTCATAATCAAATAATTATTCCTCAAAACCGTGGCTTAGTCCATAATTCCAAAATAATTGCGAATAATTTAAGATACTTTTGTATTTTCCAATGCATCTATTTTGTTATCAAAACGAATACCACTATTATAATTTTATTTATAACGAATATTCATATTGAAATAACACTATGTCTATTTTTCACTCAACAAGGAAAAAGGTTATTATTTCATAAATAATGTTTGGTATCGTTTTCGTAACCTGATGTAACCAAAAGTGTTATAAGTCTTGCTCCCACTGTTTCTGCCATTACTATAATAGCACATGAAATATAAAGCTCTATTCAACTACTTAATAAGGTCCACTTATTTCATTTGCAATATCTTGTTTACAGTCGAGAGTTTTCATATCAAATATCTCAAACTCTAAGAAATAAATCTCATAGAAAACTATTTCCTATATGAAAATAAATTTGGAATAGAAATCATATTTTCCATTCCATATTAAGTATCCTTTATTATTTATATAATTTTTGTTTCTAATGCCTCTTCATGAAGCAAAAGTGATCATTCACCCTCTTCATCCCAACTGTACGTTAAGTCACATCTACTCTCGCACATTCACATTCCTTTCTAGTTAGTCAAACCATTCAAAATTAAAACCATACTACAATATCATTACATATTCTTCATAGAAGTGTATTTGGTCATCCTTAACATTTAAAAATATCAAATAAGTTAAACTTCGCATAAACTGATCAAACTAACATTTCAGTGATTGAACTCTTAGATCTATCTTGTAGTTTTAGGTCTAGTGTTACATTTAACACAAGAAGATCATTATTGTAATCAATCATATTAATGACATATCTTACGCTATGGTTTGTTTGCTTAATTTGGATGAACTAATTTCATCCAGGTTTCATACATTACAGATCGTGACCTTTTCACCATATAACATTTAGATATGATTGAATACAAATCTTACATCAATATTCAAGTACTTCTTTTAGAGTTCAAAACACATAAAGAAAAATACATAGTCTTAGGCAAATAAATATGTAAATGACCAATAATGAATGTATTTAGTAGTTGTAAAATTAGGTGCTTGAATGAGTATTGAAACAATAACATGCAAAAAATATTTATCAGTAAGTATACTTTATATTTATTTTTGTCAAACTTTAATTCAGTTAATTTGTTTATCTTAGCCGATAAATATTTTATCAATTATATTAATTGCACAAATTTATCAATGTTTATTATTTTAAGTTTATACACAGCAGGTGTTCTTACAATATTATAAATGTTAAATGTTATCATTTCATTTTTTTTAATAAGGCTCCTACTATACTTTTATGTTTCTCAAAACCTTAAGGCAAAACAAAGAAATTTTTGACTTCTATAATGGTTGTTAGGACTCATATTCCATGGGATTCTGACCTTGAGGAAAGCTGAACAAACCATAGGCCAGCATATGATGGATAACTCCTTATCGGTCGTATCATATACAAATCCTAACCTAGTAGTCTTTTTCATAATCCCATCTTTATTTTGAGGAAAGCTAAACAAATAAAGAAAGATTATATACTCTACCCACCATATCACGACGGCCTAAGTATATAACATATACCTTGAGGAAAGCTTAACAAATATATGTAGTTATCCTACCTCTTCTATTATATATATAAATAGTATTACACATAACATCCCTAGCTTGAGGAAGCTCGACAACTATGAAGTATGCAAGTAATCTATTAATATATAAATAGTATAGGACTACGTTATATTAAAGATTCAAAATCTTTAACATATTTGCTTGAGTGATATCAACTTATGGAATAATGTATTTCTTATAAAATACCCTCGAGATTCATGTGTTGGACACATTTGAAATCATGGTATACATACTACACGTATGAATTTATTCCTTAAGTCTAGTTAGGTTTTCTTATTATTCCATCTTTAATTATACATTTTTTTTGGAATGATAATTAGGCTAAAGGAGCCCAGCCCATCTATTATATAAAAGTCTCTATACAAGCATAATGTTAGTTACCCAAGCGAAAAGGACAAAAATCTGGGCTAAAACCAAAAGTTCACTAAAATGAAACAATGTACAAGACCAGTGCACAATTAGAAGAAGACAACTCAGGTTAAAAGGAGGAATTAATTGATATTAATCTAGTTATATCTCTTGGCATCAAGTAGCAAAATCTTGTGTATATGATGGAATAATTATGCATGAGTTCTATGGCCAATACCAAAAACTCGGTTGTTCCTCTCGATCCAAAGAGAGTAGACAAAGCATTTGAGCAAGTGGAGAAGGAGCTTTGTTCTCGCGGTCTTCCACCTAGTGCCCTTGAAGATGCTGAACCATTCCTCTTTGCTATCATGAGATGGTCAATTGAACTGAATAGCTGCCAACAGTCGAGCCCATATGATGCACATAATTATAATGGAAAAATATATGAGTGTTTGATTTCGATTTTCTCCCACATAGGAAGCAAAGGTCATCATTGGTAATACCTATTGCCGCTAGCTTGTTTTTGGTTGGAAGGACGTTGGACATTACTTTCTATAGGAGCAATTTTCTTAGCCTAAGCTATCAGTGGACCAGATCCTCGAATACCAAGGGAAATTCAATGATATGAGGGAGGTATCCATTGCATTGTAGAATAAGGTGATAGAGTGCTTCCTTTTTTATTTGTCCAAAGAATAGCTTGTTCGGTAATAGGAATTGGATGCCCGGACAGTGAACTCCAAAGTTGTCTAACCAAAGACAAGCTGCTATAGCGGAGGTGAATATGATTATCAGTGATGTAGTCTATAGCTAGAGCCGAATGTGGTATACCAGTGAGGTGTTTTAGGTTAGGAATAATGAGATCATCGAGTATAATTCCATGACCAGCCAAGGGACTATTCCAAAATCTTAAACAGGGATTGTGATAAGGGTTTCGTTGTATGAAGGGAAGGAAAAGGCTCCTGAGCTTCAATATGTTTCTCCAACTCCAACTATAGGAGGTAGGAATGGTCATGTTCCAAAAGCACTTCTTCTTGACTAGATTATTTAGGACCCAATTCGACCATAGGTTGTCAGTAGGAGACAATAACTTACAAAAGTAGTGTGATATTGTAGCCTTATTCTATTACTTAAGTTAACCCATAGTTTGTATAGTCTATTTCAATAAAGAAAATGAAACATAATTCCTAGTGGTTTCATAAAAAACACGAACCCTCTTTTATGTGATTCATAGTGAATTATAGCGTTAACAATTCCACTTAAGGGAGAAGTAGTTCGAATGCATTAAAATATAGGATCCTTAAGTATAACAAAAAAATGTAGTGATTAGAAATAATGTTAGTAAATTTAATTAAAAACAATGCTATTAATCTAATTAGAGAAGCTAAACAAAGGAAAATACACATTTTCCATTGTTATGCGCATTTAATTTAGATACCTTTTAAAAGTCCCCTTTTTATGATAATTGAGACCCTTCCCAATATTGGATGTTTGGGAGAGTAAGAAATGCAAATGAGTAGTTCCCTTGGTGTAGTGGAAAAAGTTTACATTGTTAGTCCTTGAGATGATGGTTTTGACGACAACAACCTTAGAATAAATTATAAAATATAAATACTAACATTACAAGTTTAGATATATATGTATTTGCAGGATCTAACCATGCAGGTATCAAGAATGAAGACTATACAGTATAGAGATTCAAGATACAAAGATAGAAGAATCATGAGTATCAAGATTATCAAGAGTTCAAGAGTTCAAGGTTAAGTTTGTTTTATTAGGAATATTTGTTAAAACTCGTAGAAAAGCACTGGCATCTTAATATCTAATTTATTCGTGGAATGGAATCCACTTCAAGCTCGTTAAAGGGATGGAACCCTAAGTAGGATGGAACCTACGAAAATCTAGTGGGACATTGTTTTGTATCCACTAATTTTAATTCAAATGATTTTGCAAAATTATCTTGTTTTCAAAATGATTTCAAAACTTTCCTTTTAAAAGATTCAAAACTCTCTATCCTGATTTTAAATAATTTTAGCCTCAAAACATCTTTAATTTCAAAGTCAAAATACTCTTGATTTTAAATGTCTTTTCAAATAATATATTTAACTTTTAATATTTATACTTAGATTTAAATATAAAATTATAGTTAAATTATGTATATATTGTTCTTTATATTTACTTATGAATTTCAACTATATTCAAGTATATTTATAAAGTTCTAAATAGTTTTTATATAAGATAAATATTGTTTTTATAGAAATTCAAATTATCATTTTTGGCTGAGGGATGTCGACATGCCCCTAGGTAGTATGTCGACATAGTGACAGTTGAAGTTCAAATTCAAATTTCAAAAGAAGTGTCTATTCGCCATAACTCTTCATGAATGGTCATGGCTGTTGGTTTTCTATAAATAGGGGTCAGTTTCAATGAATTTTTAATCACTTTTTTCTGGTTTTCACTCCTCTTCATCTTCCACATTTCTTATTACAAAATCATACCATTACTCTTCCGAAATCAACATCGAATCATACTCGATTACTTCTAGTTTGATTCTACATCACTATCTCTACAAGGTTCTCAGTGCTATTTAGAGTTATAGACTTCTTTGTAACATATTAGCGAGAAAAGGTGTGATTGTAGCCTTTGAAATCAATCAAGCGAGAAAAGGTGTGATTGTAGCCTTAGAAATCAATTGGGTGAACTTGTTGTCCGGTAAATCAAGTATCCCTACCCAGAGGATTGGTATTCTAGAGGGTGTACCTCGTAGTCTTGAAATCGAGGGTTGTAATTGTTGAATTGCTTTTGAAAGGAAATCCGTACATAGTTGTGCGGGACTGGATGTAGGATAACTCCGAACCAGTATAAAATCCGGTGTGTTCTTTCCATTACTGCTTTTACTTTATATTTGCATCTGTGGTTGATTCTATGTTTATATATGTGTCTAATTAGTGTATACATTGTTAATAAAGTAAGATAAACTCAAAAAGATTAACAAATTTCTTAAAACACTATTCACCCCCCTCTAGTATTAATTCTAGCCTTAAGATCCTTAATCCGCATTTCTCACATTTGGTATCAGAGCATTGGTTTTCAAAAGTTTCATTATCTGAATTTTGGAAAATTTCAAAATGGCTACTAACACTAGTACTGCTATTACCCCCAACACTAGTTCATTTGTAGAAGGTCAGTCTACTGCCAGACCACCACTTTTTAATGGTAGCAACTATGCATATTGGGCATGTAGGATGAGAATATATTTACAATCTGTAGGATTAGATACTTGGAATATCACACAAACTGAATATTCTGAACCCACGACTAATTTTGCATAGTGGACCACTGAGCAAAAGACTGTTGCACAAAATAACTCTAAATCAATGAATATTCTGTTTTGTTCACTTGAAAGAAATGAATTTAATAGAGTGTTAGTTTGTAAGTCTGCATATGAAATCTGGAAAACTTTGCAAGTAACTCATGAAGGAACAAGCAAAGTTAAACAGACCAAAATTTCCATGCTCACAAAGCAGTTTCAGTTATTTAAAATGAATACTAATGAGTCTATTTCAGATATGTATAGTCGATTTCAAGATATTGTGCATTCTTTAATATCTTTGGGAAAGGAATTTTCGGAAGAAGATCAAGTCCGAATTTTTTTAAATTCTCTCACTCCAGAATGGGATCAAAAGACACTTGCAATTGAAGAGGCAAATGACATCAGTACTTTAAAGATAGAAGAATTGATTGGAAATCTAATGTCGTTTGAAGTTCAAATGATCGGGAGAAGAGAAAGCAAAGCATCTGAAAAGAAATCAATGGCATTCAATGCATTGACCGATGGATCAGACTCAAACAGTGACAATGATGAAGAGATAGCATTTATGACCAGAAATTTTACGAAATTTCTAAAGTACGGAAAATTGAATAGTTCCAAGAGAAACAACTTTTAGAATTCCAGTAATCAGACTACAGTACCAAACTTTATCAAATGCTTCAATTGTGATGAACCAGGTCATATCAAAAAGAACTGTTTGTATCCAGAAAGGCAGAATTCTCCTATGAACAATGAACCAGCAAAGAAACGGAAGCATGCATTTACTGCTACTCTAGATGACTTAGACTCGTCCTCAAGTGATGATGATCAGAAGACAGATAATTCGAATTTGTGTTTCACTGCAGTTCACGACTCCGACGAATTCAAAAAAACGGATTCAGAAAAAGGTACACGTTTACAATACAATTGGTTGAAATGGCTTGCATAGAATTAGCTGCTTGATTGTTTGATTGATCGATTTTTGAATTGATATGTTGTTTGAATTTTAAATTTTATTTTCTATTTTTACTATTATTTTATTTTTATTATTTTTGACACATTCTGAAATATATTATAAGTAAAATAATATTTCAGAAATATAGACATTAATAATAATATTTATATATATGTATATTAGATATCTTAGGAAAATCTTATCATGAAAATTCACAGGCACATGTCGACATGGCCACTACCACGATGTCGACATGCCTACCTGAATTTGAATTTCAAATTTTGAATTCAAATGTTTGAATTTCCCTCCACCTTTTCACTTCATTTATTTCTATGAAAAGATACCTTTTGACCAGAGAATATGTCCTTTGAAAGTCTATTTATCCACTATCTTTTATCATATCTTTTCACTTTCATTTTCAAATTCAAACTCTCTCTTCATATCTTCAAGCACTCTACTCTCTACTCTAATGGCTTCTTCAAGCAACCCCTCAACCATGAGAATTTCCAGAAAAATCAAAGAGCAATTATTCAAAGATCCGGAGGCAATTAAAGCATACATCAATTATGCTAATTATGCCAAAGTCCATCCCGGAAAATTTGCTATCTTTCAAGATTTTTCTTCTTATGAAATTGATTCTCTTTTTGCAAACAATGGTGTTTTAAGTCTTATTGACTCTTCTCAAAACTATTTTTTTTGCTATCCTAATCTTGTTAAAATCTTTTATGCTAATTTAAACCGTGGTTTTTATAATGGAAATGAGAATGAGATTTGGAGTATTGTCAAAGGCACTAAAATTGTTTTGAATTGTGATCTTTTGGGTACCATTCTTAATTGCAAAAGCACGGGAATGGATCTATCTAGTTTTAAAATCGATGAACATGATCGTGAGACATTTCATCATATTTTTGAAGGAGATGAAAACTTTGAATTTAAAAACCGAAACTTTCGTCCTAAAGCAAGGATTGTCAATCTTCTTTTACAACATACTTTGACCCCAAGATCGGGTAACTTTAACAATCCTACTTCAAAAGTGTGCAAAGCAGTTTTTGGTATTTTTGGAAATTATGACATCAATTGGGCGCAAGTTATTTTGGATGAACTTCGTCCTAAAAATTTTCAAATGGGAGAAAACACTTTATATCATGGAATTTACCTTACTCGGATTTTTAACAATTTTGGAGTGGATTTCAAAGGTGAAGAATTTGTCTCTAGAAAAGTTTTTAATATCTCAAACATTTCTCTCATGAAAATCCCATATGTTTTTCAACCTTATGAGACTCTTACCGAAAAGGAAGAGCGTTTGGCTCATGAAGAAATGGAAGAGGAAGAAGAAGAAGAAGAAGAAAGGGATGAAATGGAAATAGAAGAAGAAGAAGGTGAAATATCCTTAGAAAGTACTGAATATCCTTCCAATCCATCCAACAAAACCCTTCTCAAAAATCAAAAGATAATTGTGGAGAATCAACGGATTTTAAAACAATCCGTTAGTAAGAAGTTGGATAACATGTCTTCGAAGATGAACAAGTTCTTTTCAAAAGTCGGCAAGAAACTTGGACTATCTTCATCATCTTCATCTTCTAACTAGTTTTATCTTTTAGTATCTTATTGTATTAGTCTTAGTTTGTTTTATTTTGAATGTTCGAGTAGTTCCTTATGTTTAATCATTGTATTATCCAATTATGCAATGAAATTGAATTTCCTTCTTGTCATCTAGCTTATTATATATCTAGAATAAATGTTAGTATATTATAGAAATATATATACATCATTATTCACAAAATAAAATTATCATCAATTTTCACTGAAGTATGTCGACATACCCCCCTTGACCATGTCGACATGTACTGGTCAGAAGTGACTATTGATTTTGAATTTGAAATTTGAATAACTACCAAATGTCTGTTCATTTCAAACGAATTTCTACACCTATATATACCTTTGTCTTCCAGAAATCTTCACTGAAATTTATTTCTCATTATCTATATCCTTCATTTCTTTCTCTAATTCAATTATGGCCAATCCTATTCATAATCTATCTGAAAATCTTGTAGAAACACTCAATTCATTTAAGAATATTCTCTCTATCATCCTCCGGACTCAGCGTCACTTAGAATTAAATCAAATGCAGATGATCAAGGAACAAGAGAGACACTTCGATGCAATTCATTGGATGATCTCCTCCCTGCACAAGGATGATAACGAAGCACATCCTCCAGTTTCTCTATCTGTTGATAATGAAAATTGGGATGCTATCAAACAAGACCCTATCTTTGGAGAAGAAGGATGGGTTGATGTTCCTCGTAACGTTTAATTTTTCTTTCTTTGATTGATTTGTTTGAATTAATTTGTTTGATTTGATTTGGCTTGACACTTTGTGTGGATTGATTTCATTTGGTTTGAAGTTTGCTTTGTGAAACATGTATATACACACACATTAAAATGAATATAGTCTTTAGTTAAGTTATTATGCTCATAAGTATCATTATTTCTTAATCTATATATTACATATTCCGTTGTATAGTTTATCAATGTAGGTACTAAAGTCCAAGAGTAAGGGGGAGTAAATTTTTGTTGATGACAAAGGGGGAGAAGTATAAAATAGGGTAGTTAGGCATAGCTTAAGGAGGAGTTGTTAGTTTTAGGGGGAGTTATTAGGATAGAAGGAATATTTTATAAACAAAGGTTGTCATCATCAAAAAGGGGGAGATTGTTAGTCCTTGAGATGATGGTTTTGATGACAACAACCTTAGAATAAATTATAAAATATAAATACTAACATTACAAGTTTAGATATATATGTATTTGCAGGATCTAACCATGCAGGTATCAAGAATGAAGACTGTACAGTATAGAGATTCAAGATACAGAGATAGAAGACTCATGAGTATCAAGATTATCAAGAGTTCAAGGTTAAGTTTGTTTTATTAGGAATATTTGTTAAAACTCATAGAAAAGCACTGGCATCTTAATATCCAATTTATTCGTGGAATGGAATCCACTTCGAGCTCGTTAAAGGGATGGAACCCTAAGTAGGATGGAACCTACGAAAATCTAGTGGGACATTGTTTTGTATCCACTAATTTTAATTCAAATGATTTTGCAAAATTATCTTGTTTTCAAAATGATTTCAAAACTTTCCTTTTAAAAGATTCAAAACTCTCTATCCTGATTTTAAATAATTTTAGCCTCAAAACATCTTTAATTTCAAAGTCAAAATACTCCTGATTTTAAATGTCTTTTCAAATAATATATTTAACTTTTAATATTTATACTTAGATTTAAATATAAAATTATAGTTAAATTATGTATATATTGTTCTTTATATTTACTTATGAATTTCAACTATATTCAAGTATATTTATAAAGTTTTAAATAGTTTTTATATAAGATAAATATTGTTTTTATAGAAATTCAAATTATCATTTTTGGCTGAGGGATGTCGACATGCCCCTAGGTAGTATGTCGACATAGTGACAGTTGAAGTTCAAATTCAAATTTCAAAAGAAGTGTCTATTCGCCATAACTCTTCATGAATGGTCATGGCTGTTGGTTTTCTATAAATAGGGGTCAGTTTCAATGAATTTTTAATCACTTTTTTCTGGTTTTCACTCCTCTTCATCTTCCACATTTCTTATTACAAAATCATACCATTACTCTGCCGAAATCAACATCGAATCATACTCGATTACTTCTAGTTTGATTCTGCATCACCATCTCTACAAGGTTCTCAGTGCTATTCAGAGTTATAGACTTCTTTGTAATATATATTAGCGAGAAAAGGTGTGATTGTAGCCTTCGAAATCAATCAAGCGAGAAAAGGTGTGATTGTAGCCTTGGAAATCAATTGGGTGAACTTGTTGCCCGGTAAATCAAGTATCCCTACCTAGAGGATTGGTATTCTGGAGGGTGTACCTCGTAGTCTTGAAATCGAGGGTTGTAATTGTTGAATTGCTTTTGAAAGGAAATCCGTACTTAGTTGTGCGGGACTGGATGTAGGGTAACTCCGAACCAGTATAAAATCCGGTGTGTTCTTTCCTTTACTGCTTTTACTTTGTATTTGCATCTGTGGTTGATTCTGTGTTTATATCTGTGTCTAATTAGTGTATACATTGTTAATAAAGTAAGATAAACTCAAAAAGATTAACAAATTTCTTAAAACACTATTCACCCCCCCTTTAGTGTTAATTTTAGCCTTAAGATCCTTAATCCGCATTTCTCACATACATAAGGGAATGGTGGAAATATGGAATTTTCCATTTAGATCTTTCCAAGCATAAAAGGAAAGGTTTATAAAACTTAATTTTTCTAAATTTGGAAGTTAGCAATGGAGTCATACTGAATAATAATAAAATCTAACATAACATGAAATAGTGAACAATCGGCATAAGCTAGTGTTTTGTATAAGATGTATTATTTACCGGTCACTAAAAAGTTGTTCTTACCCCCTCCTTATTACAACTCATAGGATTTAGAAGGGCAGTTACTGATGTTGATTTAGAGCAGTTGTCTAGCTAAGGCTCTTGACATTTGAGATGTCGATTTTAGTCAGTAATTATATTGATCTATTATATTTTCTTCTTTCCACTGTGAGTTATTTCCATTAGTGCTTTGATATATTTTCCTTTCCATAGGATACCAAACCAAGATCCATACTTCAATGGACTTGAGTTTTCGATTTAGAGAAAATCTAGGCCCATTGAAGCACGGGTTATCACACAAGGCCTCCATGTTTTTTCCCAAGTTAAATCTTCTGAAAAGCAATGGGTACCATCTTTTTGGGGAAAAGGTCTCCATGATAAAGAAAACAATTTAGAGCTCTATTAACCATGCTAATAAGTTTATCTAGGAGTATGCAGTGTCTGGACCAAAAAGAAGACATGGCTATCGCTATAGACTGTACTATAGCGAGTCTTCCCACTTTTGAAAGTTTGCAGCTATCCCATTGTTGGAGCTTATTTGTGGTCTTTTCAAACAGAGGAAGGCATTTCGTAGTTGATAGTCCAAAATAGATTAATGGTAGCACTAGGTATATGGCATCAAATGGCATATCTAAAAGACCAGAAAAAGGTAAGATTTCATGCCTTTTATTGGGAGAGAGACCAGCCATCAGAAGATGAGACTTACTTAGATCGATTCTCAGGCCTGTTATAGAATGGAAAATATCAAGAGTTTGGAGGAGGCATTGAATGTTATCCTTGGTGGGCTTAGTGAAGACGACATGGTCATCTACAAAAAGGAGATAAGTGATCATAATGTTCTTACAACAAGGGTGATAGCTGAGGTAATTTAGTTTAACTTGTTGAACATGGATAGAGTTAAGGAGCTCCATTGTAATAACAGATAATAGAGCAAATATGGATTCACCTTGCCGGATTCCTTGGGAATCCTTAGAGTAACCATGTAGGATGCCATTTCTAGGGATGGAGTAGTAGGTGTTGGAAATACAGGTGTATATCCATGCCAGGAAGGGATTTGGAAAGTTCATCCACGCCATGATAGCTATTATGGAACTCCATGCTATGGTGTCAAATGCCTTCCTAATGTCAAGAGAAAGCATACACCTTAGAGAAGTGTTAGACATATCATACCTATAAAAAAGCTCTTGAGTTAGTAGTATGTTGTCACTTTTTGATCTATGAGAGATGAAAGTTTTCTGGTTTCTGGAAATTATAATAGAGAGGACTTTCTAAAGCATGGTAGAGAGGATCTTGGTAATGGTCTTATATATTACATCGCTGCACGAGATGGGTCTGTAGTCAGATACTATAGAGGGGGAGTCTGTCTTAGGAACAAGGGTTATTGCAGTAGAGTTAATTGATGCATGAAGCTTATTTGCTTGGAAGAAAAACCGTACAATGTTAGTGACATCATTGCCTATAATAAGCCGGCATGATTGGAAAAATGTGGAGTTATAGCTATTAGGACCTCCACTAATATTGGAGTTAAGAGAAAAACAACTTGTTTGATTTCTTCTGAGAAGATTAGGGAGATAAGGTCAGAAGCATGGACATGAGAGATACATGGTAGGGTTGTATGGAAGAGGATGGTTAGGTCAGGCAAGTGTGGGGATGGATTGGCAAGGATGGAAGAGAAATAGCTGATAAAAGCATTATCAATTTGGAGAGGGTTAGTGTAACAGTAACTAACCATGTCCTCTATGATGTGGATTTTGGTATTTCTTAGGTTATGTTTAAGATAGTTTTGGTAATAGCTTGGGTTCCTGTCAGCAAGATGATCTGATCTGAGCCTTTTACTTTATCATGTTAGCCTCAGTAGTGAGAGTTTCTTGAAATTTAAAATAGAGGAGTTGCTCAAGGTCAGCAATAGAGGGGTTGAAAGGGTCATTGCTTCGGTTATGTTGGGATTGTAGAAGATGCTCTCTAATATTAGTTGATAGTTTACTACCGGCACAAAAATTCTAGTAGGCCCAAGGCTTGAGTCTTTGCTTTAGGAGTTTGAGCTTGTTATGTAACGAGTAAATAGGGTTCCCTATCTGAGGGCAGTTCTAAACCTGTAACAAATTTTGAGTTGAAATCCTTATGGGTTAGCCATTGGTTGAAGAATTTAGAAGTCTGGTTGCTAGTCACATCCTCCTCCCACCAAGTAAATAGAAATGGGCTATGGTCAGAGATAGAAGTTTGGAAAATTTGGCAGCGAAGGTTTGGCTTGGAGGAAATGGCATGAATGCTTTGATAACAGTGATCAAGTTTGCATAGGTCATGTTTCCAATTCTACTCTTATTGGTCCAAGTGTGGGATGGGCCATAAGATTTGGTAGGGGACATAGCAGCAAGTATTAAGGCCTTTTTAAGTGGGGTGATGTCAGCAAGGTTGAGAGGGCAGCCACCAGATTTGTGAGAAGGGGAGAACATGCAGTTGAAGCCACTAGTAATGATCCAAAGGAGAGAGGAAGGGTTAAGGCTGGGTAAGCTGTTGAGGAAGAGTTTTCTTCTTTCCTTTGGATTCCAAGCATATAAAAAAGAGAGCATGAATATAGTGTTGGACTGGAGGTGGTTGACTTGAAAGTGGATGAGCTAGTCGGAACTTCAGATTTTAACCAGGTTAAAATATTGGTAATAAGGTAAGGAGCCTGCCATAAGGTGCATCACTAAGGTTGTGATCATTCCTCAAGTTTTAGCTATATAATTGGTTGCTTGTTGGGTGAGTGGCAATTCCAACATAGTTTCGGCTATGCACAGTAAGTGGATATTATACTTTTTAATAAAATGTCTAACTTCTGATTGCTTTGAGAGGAGGTAAGCTCCTCTTGCGTTCTAGTAGGATATTTTTGCAATGATCATAGAGGGAGTAAGGGTGTAGAGGTAAAGGGTTACTCCTAATGTGTCTGGCAGAAAGTGGTTGCTTGCAGTTGCTTCCTTCGGCAGTGGGGGTAGACTTATTTGTGGGTTCCATGAACAGGGTAGTATGGTTAGGGGAGAAGAGCTGGCCAATGTTGAGATCATCAGGGAAGCAGTTTGTTATTTTATTTTGTTCCTTATTACAGCTGTTCATACCTATAAAGGTTGATTGAGTGTGTGAAGACAGGTTCAATTAATTGTTGGGGAAAGGTGGAGGAAGGATAGGTAAGGTAGAGGAGATAGGTGGTGATAAGGAGAGTGAATGGAAAGGTCTTGGTTGGAGGTTGTGATAAGGGCATACTGGGTATGGAGGGTTATGAGTGTACTCGGCTAGGTGATGTGCACATCGTGCACGCAGTGCATGCTAAATGCTTGAGAGGAATGTGAGGATGGTGATGCAAGGCTGTTGGATGTAGAGAAGTTAAGAGCTATGACAGAAGTGACAGTTAAAGTGGTAAAGGAATTATGAGAGGGGTCAAATTAGGTAGCAGAAGATGTCGGAGTGGTATCATGCGCATGTGTAACGACCCGTAATTTTACGATAATTAAATTATTGAATTTAATAAGATTTTGTAATTTAATGTTGGAAGAAAATAAAATTTATGATATAGGAATGAGGAAACTAACTAGAATGAAGTTTAATAATGTGAATTTAATGTAATAGATGACTAATTGAATGTAATCTCATGAAATTGAAATAATCGCAAACATAAAAAAATGGTTATAGATTATAAATAAGGAAATAAATTAAATGTTATGATTAATAGGTGAATATGTAATTAATTGTAATTGGATAAAATCAGTGTTGTGTAAGTAGTTATAATATTTGGTTGTAGATAATAAACTTATAAATGTGATTAAATTAAGTAAAAGGTAACAATTGTTAATTGTTACCCATTTATTTAATCTGTTGAATTAAATTAGGAATCAATTGCAATTAAATGTAATTAAATATTACGTTAATATGAATTAAGATGATAATTGTAGAATATCGATGTAATAAACGTAAACCAACGTTAATTATACACATTAGATAATGGTTGATTGAATAAAAAGAGTGAAATCAAATTTAATCAATTTATTTGAATTTAAATTATAATTAGTGGATTTATTGCATATGAAATTAAACACAGTAATTAGTGCAATAATTAATATTTAATTTGACAAGGGAAATTGGATTAAAAAGATTGTTAATTTTTGTGAAATATAAAATGATAAAAATTGTTAGTTATTAAATTTGGAATTAAAAAGTGATTTAATTAATTTAATATTAATTTGTTTAATTAACGTGAAAATAGCCATTTTGGCCACTACCTCGGATTTCGACGAAACCTGTTTCATCGGATCCGTAACAGTGAATTATTGTAGGATTTCAAGTTTCGTCGCAATCAGACTTGTCGTTTGATCGTACGGGCTTGAAATGCGTAAAAATCAATTTAATTGAATTCAACTGAAATAAGCTGATTTTTAAAAGATTACTTCTTCATACGATGGAATTAGGACTTTAAACCTGTTCCATTGAGTTTAAAAATATCAAAAACATCTATTTTGATATATGGGATGACCTACTTTCATTTCGAAGATGGAACGAGCTTTTCGGGTCGTTATTGTCGTTTCGGACAAATTTAATATATTGTTTTCTTATCGAGCTTTGTTCATATAAATAGTTTTGTTCTAACCCTAGCCGCCTTTTTATTTCACATTACTGTACGTACTGAAATTTTCTCGTTCCCCTCTTCTCAATGGCTAAAAAACCTAACTCTCCAAATCCAAATTCAAATCAAAATCAATTTCAAAAATTCAAACTCCTCCAAACCATGACATATTATATACCGTTTTGAAGCTCTCGAAGAGCATAACTCACTGCAATGATTCGTTTCTCGAATCGAATCATTGTTTGGCCGGAAACAGTGATTTGTTCTCGTCCATCCGTAGGTCATCGCCTCGTTTAACGGTGGATTTGTGATGAGGAGTTGATCGGGTGGCGCTAGCATGTAGAGGATATCAAGACAAGCTCATCCACATAGTTACTTTGTGTTGAAGGTGTCGAAAGTCACCATATTTGGCCATGATAGTGACGTGGTGGCGACAACCTTTGGACGAACCATAGGTGATCGGTCGGAGGCTGGTGGCATGGGGATCTCGACGGCGCTCTCCGATGGTGGCGAAGCTCGACGTGGAGGCGGCAGTTGGACGAGGTTGTGTAGCGGCTGAGCACATAGATGTTTCGAACGAACGAAGATTGGATTGAGGGTTTCGAGCGGGTAACGATGGTGCTGACGTGGACGTTGGTGACGTGGTAAGTGATATTTTTTTTGCTTATTTCTTTTATTTTCATTTCAAATAGTTCAACTTCCAATATGCATAACTTTTAAGTACAGGTCGGATTTATTTGCGGTTTACTCCGTTGCGATCGTATCGAAATTTTGGACATTATGGAAGTGGTTTGGACGAATTATGAGACTGTTGAATTTTGGGCCTTATTTTGGATTTCAAATTGATTTGAAATCAAAGGTGAGTGTTTTAACCCACTCACAACTACTAAATTGTCTTATGTTAGTTAATTTAAATTTATGATGTGATTAGAAATTTATTGGTTGATGTTTGGTAGATTTAAATTGTCATTCCAGTTAAATATGACTTTTATTGCATTTAATCGTCATTTAATTTAATATTAAATTTCAATTTGCCAGTTTATACCTGCTAATGATGATCAATTATCTATTGATGTTTATTGGTTGATTTAAATGATGATTGTGATGAATGTTTGATTGTTGATATTGGCTGAGTGGATGTTATATTTTATATTGTTATAACATTGCAAGTTCCCTATGGGTTGAAATGATACACACCCGAACGATCAGATAGATTAGGGAGAAACCGTTATGGGTTGAAATGGTAGACTTGAGCGATTTCATGGATTTGAAATTAAACTTGGGATTGCGGATTGAAATAATATATACCCGTAAAACTTAAAATTATTACGGATTGAAATGATATATGTCTGTATCAGTTGACCATATGGTAGAAAATTATGTATAGACTCCGGATTGGTTGAATTAAATGATTTTAATTCCTTAAACTTTGAATTCAGTTAAATGATATTTTGAAATAACTGGATGTATATAAACTAAATTATTTTCGAAAATCCAAGCTTTAATGTTGAAATTGGAATTGGTCTAAAGGAATAGTTTAAAGAAATTAAATTGGAATTTTAAGGTTGAATTTGAAGTATAAATGAAATTTATCGAAATTGAGTTATTGAAAATGTTTGAAATATGCAACTTTTAAATCTACTAAATTTGAAATAGTTTGGATTTATTTTCGAACTATGATTTGAAATCGATATTGATTAAATGGTTCAAATGAGAATCTGAATTGAAGGAAAAAAATGAGTTTGTTGATTTAAAAGCTGGACATGGTCCAAATGTGTTGAAATGAAAGAAATAGTTTAATTTGATATTAATTTCAAATTTACCATTTTAATATAAATTGTTTAAAAATATATTATATTAAATCATGATTATAATTTAATCTATTTTAAACTATTTTAAACTATTTCAATCAATTAAACTATTTTAATTTACTTTAATCTATTTATCCAATTTAATCTATTTTAACCTATTTTAAACTAATTTACCCATTTAATCTGTTTTAAGTCTATTTAATCTATTTTAAATCTTTTAATCTATTTTGAATCTATTTAATCTATTTTAAATCTATGCAAACTATGCTAAACTATTTGAATTTTGTATAACTATCCAAAACTATTTTCTAAATTTCAGACTGTATAGAGTGGAAGTGGTTATATTTAAATCTTTGATTTAAAAGCAAATATGATTAAATGATGTAATAACCTAAGTCGGGATTTAAATAACATATTTTGAGTAAATATGATGATTTTGAATTGAGGGTTTAACCTATTTTGAAAATATGATTTTGAAAGTAAACATGATTTCGAAAGTGATATGGTTTGAATTGATTATCATATTTTGATATCAATATGAAATGATTTCGGAAATGTAAAAGAACCATCCGGTGTGTAATAAGCGTTTGGTTGTGAAAGAGAACGGGATCAGATATTATCATACTCTCTGCAAATACCAAAACACCTTTAACAACCGTGTACGTGGTGGAGATTCCAGAATGAAATAGGATGGTTTGGCGAATGATTCTGTATGAGGTATCCATGAGTTAGCTTGATGTGACTATAACAGGAGCTATACTTGGGCCATGTGAGGTCACACCTCCGATCGGACATGCTTCTTCGATACCATATTATGACATTGTGATTGATTTGGTGGCCACCCCTTGATTTGATTATGGGAGTGTGTTCCGAGGTGGGCGGTAGTAGCTGTTATGCGCTACCACCAGCCCAGTTCTATAAACAGTAGAATCCTACCCTGGCATTGCCTCGCGTGCCTTGTCACATGCCTTATGGCGCCTTCAACGAATTTGGTTTGTGTCGTACCTATGAAGTGCTCCCTGATAGCCCACCAGTTTACGGTGGAGTTTACGGTATCTATATAGACTACGACATTATATAAAATGTGTTAAGGGGGATATGGGTAACACCTTAACGCTATTTTAATACTTTACTTTATTGTATACACTATTATAATAGTGTATTGTACTATGTATGTAGATATTTTAACGGATCCTTAGAAGATGGAAATCCCGAACATCTTTTAAGTTATTGCAGTTATGTTAGACACTGGATGGGAGATGTCAAACCCCGTAAACATCTTCGACGCCATTACACTAATAGTTATTTACTGTTGTAACTTGCACAAGATATTTAGTTCTGACTCGAGTGTTTTGTCTTTTCAAGTCGCTCGGGTCAGTCTGAGCTTTTCAATGTATCGAAGACTATTTTGGAGGACGAAGACGAAGATTGTATACTATTATTATTTATTTTATTTATTTTGATGCATCATGTTTTTTCACTGCATTAATTTATTTATTTGTTCCCGTTGTATGTAACCCTGGTCGGTATTGTAAAAGTGTAATCAAATGTTATTTGTAAAACAGCTTCATGAACTGTTTATTTAATTATTATATTTTGTCATTCCGCTGTGAGATTCTGTGTTTGTTTTCGTTCTTTCTCTGCTTTTTCTTATTTACTCGATAACAATTCTCCCTTTTGAATGGTTTGAGTCTAACGTGTGTAGTTTATCGTCGATTTAAACCGTCCAAAAAGGTGGGTCATTACATTTGATATCAGAGCTTTGGTTTAGCGATAACCTTAGCTTTGTGGGGTCCGACTCATTAGAAATAGGGTGGTAATACCCTAGAATGAGTCGTTGAGTGTATATATGAGAGAGCGTATTTGTTAGTACTACAAAGGTTTTATTTGTGTTAATTTGTTCTGTATAGCATTTATAAATTTTGGTCGGTACATAGGATGCTATGACATCGATAGGGATTTCTAAACGCTTTATAGGGCAGACCGACACAATATTGTTTGAAATATGGGTAAATGAAATAACTTTACCTAGTATTATATTTTATATATAAATGGATAAACTTTATAAATGATATGATTGGATGTGATATATTGTTTGTTAGGAAGTGAAATTTTATAAATGTTGATTGTATAATAGGATTTACAAGTAAAGTAAAAATAAATTGGAATTTGAGAACTTAATTTCCGCGATTTTGAAAAATTACTTTCAAAATATTTCGAAATATAATATTAGTATTATTTGGAAGTATTTTTTGGTATAAATATTTCAATATGATTTGAAAGGAATGTTTTAAAGGAATTTTTAAAGGAATTTTTAAAGGAAATAAGTTCTGTACTCCCCTCTCTGTCGTTGGAAAATAATTTCGATGATGAGTGCACGCATCATCGACGTTCATTTTCGAGTTTCAAAGTGGGAAGACTATTGTAGTAGTTTTACTACACATCTGTTTTGATGAATAAATCTTAATTTTGAATTTCTAAATATGATTTGATCTATAAAGGATTATATATATATATATATATCATTTTCAAATTGATTGAAATGAATCCGGGATTTAGTTCTTAAACTTTCTAACGGTTAGTAGTTTTCAACTATTGTATTGAATGAAATCTTAACTATTTTGCTGATTAGAAACTTTTAAAATGTGTAATAAGAAACTAGATGCTAAGTGATTAATGAAATATATTAGAAATTGGAAACTTGCAAATTAAAGAGTAGTGAAAAATTAGAAGATGTAATTATTAAACATTTTGTTAACTAAAGTGAATGAGATAACTTGTGTAACTTTCAATTGCATTCTTAAAACATATATATGTAACTTACCAAATTATTAAAAGTTGAAATGTTAAATAAGAATATGTAATAGAATATTATACAAGTAAAACTTAAATAATGAAAGTTTTCAATGGAATTACTTCTGTAAATAAGAATTCTGATGTTATAAATTGTTATAAACTTAAGTTAATAGTTTGAAATGTTACTAAATAAAAATTAGAAAAAGTGAGTATCATCAGAAAATGATTATAAACTTAAGTTAACATTTTAAGCTATTTATAATCAGATTGAATAGTAAGAGTGAAACCTATATTAATTGAATGATTATAACTTTAGAAACCGTTGAAATGATTTTGGAATTGATTTAATATTCAATAATACTATATATGGAAGAAATGAATGTGAAAAAGAAATAATCTATTAATGGTGAATTAAATTGTAAAGAGGCTTACGTAATAAAGGATAATCAGATAATTGAAATGGAAATAACTTATGTAAGAAATGAATGTAAATTAATGGGACTTAAGCGATATTTGAAATTATTGTTTGTTTTGGCTTATGGGATGGTTGGGAAAGGATACTTCTAATAGTTTAAAGATGTATAAATAATCTATTAAGTTTTATCTAAGCCTGTTGAGTGTATGGTATACTTAGTAGTTTATTTATCATTCTACACGATTAAAAGTTTCTAAACCTGAACAAACCATTTGTTTTGGTTGCTATGGATGGATGATTGATTTCTTTGATTTGCATGCGACGATTGATGGTTTTGTTTGCAAGTGCTTGTTGTTATGTTGTGTTGATTTGGTTGTTACTAATAGAAACAACTTAAATATTTCTCTTTTATATAATTATTAACTTCTTTGGATTGTATAAGTGAAATATAGGTTTATAGAAGCAATAGCTACTGCTTTTGGTTTTATAAAATAAGCATTGTTTGCCCATCAAATAGGTACGTTCTCGGATTACGGTTTTCTAGCGATATTATATAGTTTCCTGTGGTTGGGATATTTTATTTTGAAATATGATATATATATATATATATGATATTGTTTATATTATTATTTCTCCCAGACCTCTTCGTACAAAGGAGACTCTGCCGAAATTTTCCGTGAATTTTGGACTTCGAAATTTTTTGTGAAAGTAAAGTTATTTTCAAACTTTTATTAACTTAAATATGAAAGGATTTAATTGTTTTGTAAATTGATATATTTTATTTAAATTATTTAATTGTGTAAATTCATCGTTATAAATTGAATACTTTGAATAAAATATATTAATTCCTTAATTCCTTCTTTTTCCTTTTTGGGGACAAAAAGTTTTGAGTAGGGGGAGAGTGTAACGACCCGTAATTTTCCTATAGTAAAATTATTGAATTTAATAAGATTTTGTAATTTAATGTTGGAAGAAAATAAAATTTGTATAACATTGATGATAATTATAGAATATTGATGTTAATATGAATTAAGATGATAATTGTAGAATAAGATTACGTTAATATGAATTAATATGAATTAAGATGATAATTGTAGAATATTGATGTAATAAACGTAAACCAATGTTAATTATTGTTAACTCCCTTTTAGCAACGACTTATGAGTTAAAAAGCTTAAAGCCTGTATACTCTACGACTCATGACTTAGTTGCTAAGAAGGAATCTACGGCTTGAACGACTTACGACCTACCGGGTTAAGGAGCTTGCGACCTAACTACTTAAGATGTATGCCGACTCAGAAGCCAACCGACCTAACAGGTGGTCGACTTAAGATTGCAAGTTAACTCTGCTCCGACCTAACAATACCGAGCTAAAGTCTCTACGACTTAACTGCTCAACGAGTTAAAGTCTTTACGACTTAAGAAGGTTTCGACTTAACATGCTACGACTCATCAAGTTAACTCTTCTACGACTTAAGAGCTTCATGACTTAACGAGACAAGTTTCTTACGACTCATGGAGATTTACGACTCATGAGGTCCTACGACTCATCAGTCTTACGACTCATCAGGATCAACGAGTCATGGAGATTTACAACTCATGAGGACCTGCGACTCATGAGAACTGACGACTCATGAGGTCTTACGACTCATCACTCTTCCGACTCATGAGGACCTGCGACTCATGAGAACTGACGACTCATGAGGTCTATACGACTCATGGTCTTACGAGATAAGCTCTATACGACTCATGGTCTTAAGAGATAAGGAGTATACGACTCATGGTCTTACGAGATAAGCTCTATACGACTCATGGTCTTACGAGATAAGCTTGCTACGACTCATGGTCCAGACGGTTCAGCGAGTCAAGGTCTATACGACTCATGGAGTATTACGACTCATGAGGACTTACGACTCATGAGGTATTACGACTCATCAGGCTTACGACTTAAAGGCTATCAAGCTAAAATCCAAAGCCCGTGCCTGAGCCACTTTGATCTGATGAGTCGGCTACGAGTTAGCATTTGTCTTCCAACTGAGCCACAAGATGAACCAAATATGGCGCCCACGAGACATCATAAGTCGAATACGAGTCACGACTTACCATGAGTCGGTCACGACTCATAACTTGGTCAAATTGAAAGCTCAGAAATCTGCTCTTATAAATAGGTCACCACTTCCAACATGGGGGGGACTTTTGGCCATTCATTTCTCCAAGCGCCGTTACGCTGTCAAAGCCTACTCTCATTCAGCAATCAAAGATCTCCAAGCATTCGAGACACTACAACAACCTTCGAGAAGAGCTCCTTACATCCAACACGGATTCGTCGAGTTTTATCATCAAAGATCGAGCTAGTAGTCAAGAATGTTTTCATGATCAAGTTGTATTGTATTTAGAAGGATTTTGTATCAAATTGTAACCGGATCAGCAATAAAAGACTATAAAGTGGACATAGGCTCAATTACGGGCCGAACCACTATAAATCTGTTGTTCATTTACTGCTTTTCTGCTATTTTCAGCTTATATTCTGTTCCCGTACCAACGGGTGGTGCTTTCACAATTCTATTACACACACCGGGTGTTAGCGTTCACTTTTTACCGTTAACATTTTGGTGCCTTCACTGAGAATTGAACTCAGGCGATCATCCACCGTTGCTTCGCAAAGATTCATAAAAAGAACCTCTCTTAAAAACCAGATCCGAAATAATGGCTCCTGGAAGAAGAGGTAGACCTGTCAGATCCGAAAATGCTCACGAAGGAACTTCCGCTTCCCCAACAACAGACCAAGCAACTCCAACCGTTGGAGTCACCAGGGCTGAATTGGATGACGCAGTTTCTGGATTATACCAACAAATTGAAACTCAAAATGCTTTGATGATGGATAGAATAACTGCCCTGTTCGGGGCAAATCGTCAACCAGAGAACCATCAAACCACCCTTCCTGAAATGCCACCTTTCCAAGCTGATGGTTCTATGCCGCAACCAACTTGTCATGAACATATGCCCGGGCAAACTTCCGAGGGAAGAACTGGTGCTTGCCCGGAGGTGTCTTTGAACAATAAAGAGTACCTGTCTGAAATGGTTGGCCGCATCATGAAAGAGAGCATGCAAAGGGAAGAGGATGAGGCTGACTGGGGATTTGCACCAAGCAGAACTCCGTTTACTGAAAGGATCCTGAGAGCAGAATTCCCAAGGAAATTTGCACCTCCTACTATCCAAGCCTATAGGGGAACCACTGACCCTAATCATTTCCTATACAAATACGATTGGCATATGACCGGTGCAAGAGCATCAGACGAGATCAAGTGTCGATACTTTCCAGTATACTTGGAAGGTGTGGCTTTACTTTGGTTCACAAAGCTTCCAGTTCGGTCTGTAGATAAGTTCTCCGACTTAACGCAAAAGTTTAAAGAACAGTTCAGATTGTATGCTTCGAAAGCTAAGGATATAATGTCACTGTCTAACCTTGAACAAGCGCCCGGAGAATCAATCAAATCTTTCTTGAGCCGTTTCAATATAGCTTTAGCCGAAGTAGAAAATGCGGAACCACGCATGATCCTGACTTATTTGATGCGAGCCATTGATAAATCGAGTAAATTTGGAATATGGCTAAAGATGAAGGAACCGAACTCACTTGATAAATTTTATAAAAAGGCCGACGAGTTCATTCGCCTTGAAAGCCTTTCTGCGACGTCGAAGGTGGTTGCTGCCCAAACTAATAATAACAGTGTCCCATCTAAGAAAAGAGAGTCTGAAAGTCAGAAAAGGGAGAATGAAGGAGGAAAGAACCAGGGAAATGAAAAGAAACCTCGCCGCTTTAATTCTTCGGATTATACTCCTTTAACTGATACACCAAGAAATATCTATTTTGCAACAAAAGACGTTGTCCGGTATCCTAAGCCACCTGAGATGACGAAAGGTGCAAAGAGTAATGGAAAATTCTGCCAATTTCACAATCAACCTGGCCATGACACTGACCAATGTCGCCAGTTAAAGAAAGTGATTGAAGAATTGCTGGAACAAGGTAAACTCCAACAATACGTTAAGAGAAGCGGAGTCGATCCAACCTCATCCACTCGGGATCAACAACACCCTACCCATCAATCCGATTCTCACAACAACACTGCAGTGCAAGATTCAGAAAAGCTTGTCATTAATGCTATCACAGGGGGACCATACCCAGCAAGCAGAAGTTGGGATGACTACTAGTTACCCACAAAACTGCAACTGGGGCATCTCTCACTTTCTCTGGCATAAAAATCCAAAAGCTATGAATCAAGCACAAATGGAAATCTAGCTTGGAGATTCTGAAACAACAATAACTAGCATTCATTTTTACTTAACAGCATTGCTTGAATTTGTAAAGATAATGATGGATGTGTAACTTCTGCATTGTAAACCGCTGAGAAATCAGCGTGACTCAATAATAAAAAACTATGCATTCTGTGTTTTCTATTATAAACTGCCTGTTATATTTCGATGTGTAAATACTCAAAATGTATTGCTAAAATGTCGATCTAATACTGCAGGTCATTAAAGCAAAGCCCACCCATCTCAAAGCTAAGCGAGCCTTACAAATCATTTATTAAAGCAAAATTCAAGCAACCAAAATTCCAAACTCAAATCCCATACAAGAGGAACTTCACATAAAAAGTTGACGGCCCCACTGTGTCAAGCCCTCGTTAACTGGTTGCGATCGTTGATATAAAAAAAAAGGCATCCAACCAAATAACTTGCGTTTATTCTGTGGAGTCATTCAACAGTGAAGTCTACTTCTTCGAATAAAGCAATTTACTTGCAAAAGAAAGGAAGACGCGCTTGGAAATGATGATAAAGGATCGCAGATTGGCGGATGATGCTACAACATGAGCGGGCAAACGTGGAAACAGCCAAAGGGATGTATGCTTCTCAACAGGAAAACAGGTAGATCCACTAAAGGGATACCTTCCTAAGCAGAAGGAATAAGACCCTCGCTAACTGATTGTGATGCATCCGATCAGGCAGCTTGTGTCCATCCCATGGATCTACTTGCCCCTAAGACGCAACCTTCCTGGCACACCAACCAAAGCCCTCTAACGAGGCACGCCAATAAATGGGAGTGCTTTCCTCAATCAAAAAGATTGGTAGGACCACCGAAGGGGCACCTCGTTAATTGATTGCGATCGTTTGTACAAACAAACATCCAATCAAGCAATTTGCGCCTGTCCCGTAGACCCCTCCAACCATGAGAAAGTAACTTCCAGGCAATCACAAGCCCTCTTCGGAGGCACAAGCCCTCTTCGGAGGCACAAGCCATCTTCGGAGGCAAAAGCTCTTTTCGGAGGCACATTTCACCCGTGTAGAAGTGCAAAATGCTTCTCTTCGGAGACCCACTTCACCAGTGATGAAATACCAAAGCCCTCTAAAGAGGCACGCCAATAAATGGGAGTGCTTTACTCAATCAAAAAGATTGGTAGGACCACCGAAGGGGCACCTCGTTAATTGATTGCGATCGTTTGTACAAACAAACATCCAATCAAGCAACTTGCGCCTGTCCCGTAGACCCCTCCAACCATGAGAAAGTAACTTCCAGGCAATCACAAGCCCTCTTCGGAGGTACAAGCCCTCTTCGGAGGCACAAGCCCCTCTTCGGAGGCACAAGCCATCTTCGGAGGCAAAAGCCCTTTTTGGAGGCACACTTCACCAGAGCTGAAATGCCAAAATTGCTTCTCTTCAGAGACCAAAAGACCTCTTCAGAGGCGTACTTCACCTTGCTTGAAGTACCAAAAATAAACCCTTTACTGGGGCATAAAATCAAAACCTTCTTCAAAAGTTCATTTCATTGTACAGGAAAATTCACTTTCAAACAAATAAAAGTGATCATTCCTAGAAGTCGAAATGTTCTTCAGGAAGAAAAAGAAAATAAAAATTTCTCCAAAGACAAGATATACTCTATTAAAAAGCAGAATGATTCTTCCCTGAAAAAGTGGAAAGTTATTCTCTAAAATAAGAATATCGGTCTTGTGAAAGCAAGAAATATTACAATATACTTGTGGTATGGGGGGCAGCATTATACAATTCAGTCACAGTAATAAAAGTAATATACCAGCGACATACCACAAGTTCATTGCAATATCACGTAATAAAGATGTGGAGTAAATGCGTTCTTGAAACACAGACAAAAAAGTTTGTACAAATAGAAAGAATCGTTTACTCTACACTTCAAATGAAAAACAGATGTATTCCTACATACACAAGGATTTGTACAAGAAAAATATCTATTTATTTCAACACTATGAGAAAATTTTTACATTGTACCGGTTACAAAAAGAAGCGGAGACCGGTATCCGCACAATCCCCGGTCAATGCAAAAAAGCGAGTCTTCAAAATCATACTCATTTCCCCTTCTTCCCACCCTTGGAGCTTTTACCCGGCCTGGTAATTAGCTTCGTAGGCCGTATCGGAGGAGAAGGAGAAAGAGACTCAACCGGATCAATCTCTGCTTCATCCCCAGCAACAGAAGAACTCTTCTTTCCTTTCTTCGAAACCGCACGCTTTCCCTTCTTCTTGGAAGAAGACTCGCTCCCCGGAGCAAGAAATGTAGAAAGCTTTGTGTCGTAGTCAAAAGACCGCTCCGGGGTCTTCTCGCTATCTTCCAGACCTTCTGCCTTCTGTTCTTCGGAAGCAGGTGGTTCGTCTAAGCCTTGAAGGGCTGCTATTGGTTCTTCCTGTGAACCTGGTTGAGAAGCTGGAAGAGGTATAACTTAAGGAGGAGGAGGAACGACAGCTGAAGAAGGAAGAATTGGTGCAGTTTCCGGCACAACTGCTGTATAATAAAAGAAATCAAAATCAGTATTCTCCGAGAAGAAAGAAGACCGTGAATCGTCAAAGTTACCTGGAGAAGCCGGTTTAGCGAGATCAATCTCAAATTCCCGAGCTTGGAAGTCCTTCATTGCCTCTTCCTCTGTAGGGGTGGTTACAGTTTCTTTGTCAACCTTAGCGGGAGGCGTGGAATGAGAACTAGAGCCAGTAATATCCGCATGAGCTAAAGCCGAAGTATAAGCGGGAGCAATAGGAGGTGTTTCTTTCTCAGGAAGCTTCTCTCCCGTCGCCTCGGCCCGCACTCGGATAAGCTGCTCTTTTCCTTTGGCAAGGGCAGCGCGATCGCTCTCACTTAAGTAGGTAGCTTGAAGATCTGTTTCAGAATATCCGGCACCACCAAATAAGTCAATGATTGCCTCCCATACCTCCGCTAAGGTGACTTCATATTCTGGTCCCAAAAATGAAAGGCTCCCACGCCCCAGGACACAATGCATATAAAAGTCGAACAGAGTCGCGTCAACGGTGGCTATGGTCGCCTTATGGGATTCTTCGGCTGCAGCTTTACCAGAAAGAACTTCATCACGTTCTCTTTCAGCCTTCAGTAGCTGAGATTGCAGTCTTATAATTTCTAAATCTTGAGAGCTGACTTTCTCTCGAAGCTGAACAACATCATCGCGGTATTTTCTCGTAACCTGCTGTTCTGCTTCGAGTTTCACCTCAATATCTCTCTGAGCAGCATGGGCGTCTCGAACTTGTTTTTGAAGCATTTCTTCTTTCTGAGAATAAGAAGTGGAAGAAGTAGCAAGCTCTTTTTTAAGTCTTTCAACTTCAGCCTCGAGCTTCCCATAACCATCGCTAATGCTTTTCATCTCCGCGTCATGCTGCTTACGCCATTTGTCCCACTCGGACTTATCATTCTCCATGGTCATCATCGCCTCAAGGTTCATATGGTTGACCCTTTGAAGTTCATCAACCAGCTTCTGCCATCCAGACATTCTTTCGATGTCAACCTTTACAGCATCGACATTTTTCAGCATCGCCTGCTTATCAATGGGGACCAGATCCAAATCAAAACGCACTCCTTTCAGACACCAATTCGGAAATCGGCTCTGGAGTGTGGGAGGACCATCTCCAGCTTGGTACTGTGGCCTATTAATGATTGTCTGGATGTCAGACTCCTTAAGGGCAGGAGAACCAGAAGATGTATTAGGAGGAATAGAAGCGGTAGTCTTTTCCGAGATATTAGATGTATCTTTCTCGCCAAGTCTGATCCGTTTGCTGGAATCATCGGAAGTATAACTCTTCCCCTTATCGTCGTAAGATTTCCTCTTGTAAGGATCGTCGCTTCTGCGGGAAGAATCACGTCGCTCGTCCCTACTCCCATAGTATTCCTCATCTTCTCTACGGCGACGCTCTTCATGAGCTCGCCTCTCGTGAGCCTTTCTGGCAGCCCTCTCCTCATCAGTTTCCTTCACAGCACCGATATAACTCCTAAAGTCATAAGCCTCACGGCTTCCGTAACGCTAGAATTTGTTGTAGTAAGAGCCGCTTCGCCCCATCAGAGAACCTGAAATTGAAGAAAAAGACCGGTTTTAGAAATCCTCAAGTTGAAGAAGCTAAGTGCGTATAAGTGCCAAAATTCTAAGTGTGTGTGATGTGCAAACTACGCGCATCAGGCTACAAACCACTTTTGGGTGTAGAAATGGCAATAAGTTGTGTGGAAGGCGTTGTGGTTTGTTGCAAAGAAGAAGTTGCTTCGACAACAGGAGGGGCCACTTTAGAAACATCATCTTTAAAAAGCTCTTGAGAGGTTATCATGATGTCGCTCAGACTGTCAAAAGTATCATCGCCATGGTGCAGGGGAGAATTCTCTTTTTCAACTTCCACCTCAGCCGTCTTTTCAAGAGTGTGAAGATTTTCCTCCTCTTCAACAACCGGGGCAAGTGCTAACTTACTGGACGATCTAGCAATGTCGGTAGAAGTAGAACACTTTACCAATGAAGTCTCAGCGGTAAGATCTTGCGGTAAAAGTTCTTTAGCAGGAACAGGGGCATCTGACTCCTCAGTAGGAGAATCAGGGACTTCATGTGGCTGAGTGGAACGGGAAGGATGTAAGAGTCCAAATTCGTGGAGGAACTCATCTCTCAATAGAAATTGAACACTCCTCTCCTCAACCGGTACGTCCATAAGCCTCTCAAAGGTAATCTTGTGACGAGGTTCCCTAGAGGGGGAAGGAAGCGCTGAAACAGTAGAAAAAGAAGTTAACACTCGACAATTTGGACTTCAAAGAATTTAGAAAACACAGGGAAAAGATAGATAATCGTACTTCCCACTCTCCAAATGGCGTAAAATCCTGGGGGACAACGAACAAAGAAAAACTGGCTCAGAAACCCAGGAACGCTTTCGGGAAGACCAATAATCAGTTTACGATTCCTGGCACTCCTTACAACTGTAATAGAGGGATGGTCTTTGGTCTTTGTGAATGAGCATAGAAAGCAAATTTCTCCAAAACTGGGAAAACGGTCCAGCATTCTCCTAAAAAGCACACACAGTCCCAGCAGGATGGCGTAGCCATTAGGATGAAGTTGAAAAGGGGAGATAGATATTCGAAGGAGAAGTTCTCGGAGACAGTCATTAAACGGGGGAATTGCTCCACTCAAGCACATTTGGCGGTTCACTGCGATAAAGCCGTGGGGCGGCCTGTCAGCAGTGTCATTTACTCCAGGGAGCAAAGCGTCAGATTCAGCAATGCCAAACTGGGTGCATAGCTGGCGGAAGACTTTATGACTCAGAGTGGTAGGAGTCCTTTCCGGGGGATCATTCAATGGAGTGGCAATTGGAAAAGCTTCTCCACTTGGTTCCAAGTCTTCTTGATGGAATGCCATTCTACACAATCAGCTGAATATTCAAAAGTGAAGGTGCACGTTTCCTAAAAGTGTGAAGTGCTGTGCATAACTAAAAAAAAAAGCAAATATAACTGGAATTAAACTAACTAACAATCAGTCGATTACAAGATTTAAGAACTTGTTAGTGCTCAAGTTTAGTGTTAAAGCAGACAAATCAGTTTTAGTTAACCATTACGATTTTGCTTTAATACTTCACTTGAGTTGGTTATTGTGTAGCATTTCACTCATACAGTTCATTTAATTTAATCTTCTCTTTATCAACTAATCTGTCATTCGATGTGGGCAGTCAGTGGCGGTATATTCGTCCCAGTATTCTGTGAATGTTGTGTTAAGCAGGTTTTTAGCATTAAAGTCAAGACAGTGTGAGAGGTAACACAACACAGTTCAAATTCAAGAGTTCAGCCAACTTCTGTGCAAAGTCATCTAAGTCTTAAGTCGTTAAACGACCTATCATGAGTCGGGGCTTTTAGGTCATATTAGGCGAATCAAGATATTCAAGGCATGTTCTCTTATGTCAGATCATTCAAGTCCAAGAATTCGAAGTCATAGAGTTCAAGTTATTAAGTCGTTCGGATGGGTTCACGAGTTACGAGTTAAGGGCTATCTCATCCACGACCTAGTCATTCAGATGTGCTTGCAAGATTAAACCTTAAGTGTTAACTCGTTCACGACCCAAGGGGCAAGCTACGAGTTAAATCAAGTCGTCAGTCCTTAAGTCGCACTGCAAAGAAAAGTTTCAAGTCTGAATGCAAAAATGCAATGTCCTAAGTCGTTACCGACCTACGACCTACTTAAGGTCATCGAAAATTGAGTCGCGGTTTCTGTTCAAAGGTGTTAGTTCATTCTCCCTAGTACATCGATTCGTCGAACTCCTAACCCGTTAACCCATTAGCCTCTCCTTCAACCAAAACTCTCGTCCCCTCAACGCATTCAATCATCTCGAAATAGCCATACACCTATTGTAATGATATTCCATCACAAATCACAAATCAGTCAAACCGAATCACCGCAATCCATCATCTTGTTCTAACTGACTGCCCAAAACCAGAACAGGCCGTCTCAAACCCATCAGTAATTTATTAAAACGAGGATTGCAGAGAAGCACGGCATGAGAAAAGGGGGTCGATGGCGAAAATGGGATTCGTAATTAGGTGATAATCGAGGAATGAATAGCAATCGAATCCACTTACGCAATACGAAATTGAAGATGTCTGGCGATCGAGTAATTGAGTTTGTCTGAGAAGAACTTGAATGCTTGCAAATGACGGAATGAAACAGGTGAAGGAGAAGAAGGAACGACCTAAGCTATTTATGCCCTGGGACAGTGAAAGGTGAATCGACACATCAGTCTTACGACTTATACTAAGTTGTTCACGACCTACGACTCATCTTAAGTCGATCGAGATCTAGCACACTCATCAAGAAGCGAGCTAAGGAAATCGAAGCACACGACTTACGACTTAAGACGTATACTTCGAGGGGCAAATGTTAACTCCCTTTTAGCAACGACTTACGAGTTAAAAAGCTTAAAGCCTGTATACTCTACGACTCATGACTTAGTTGCTAAGAAGGAATCTACGGCTTGAACGACTTACGACCTACCGGGTTAAGGAGCTTGCGACCTAACTACTTAAGATGTATGCCGACTCAGAAGCCAACCGACCTAACAGGTGGTCGACTTACGATTGCAAGTTAACTCTGCTCCGACCTAACAATACCGAGCTAAAGTCTCTACGACTTAACTGCTCAACGAGTTAAAGTCTTTACGACTTAAGAAGGTTTCGACTTAACATGCTATGACTCATCAAGTTAACTCTTCTACGACTTAAGAGCTTCATGACTTAACGAGACAAGTTTCTTACGACTCATGGAGATTTACGACTCATGAGGTCCTACGACTCATCAGTCTTACGACTCATCAGGATCAACGAGTCATGGAGATTTACAACTCATGAGGACCTGCGACTCATGAGAACTGACGACTCATGAGGTCTTACGACTCATCACTCTTCCGACTCATGAGGACCTGCGACTCATGAGAACTGACGACTCATGAGGTCTATACGACTCATGGTCTTACGAGATAAGCTCTATACGACTCATGGTCTTACGAGATTAGGAGTATACGACTCATGGTCTTACGAGATAAGCTCTATACGACTCATGGTCTTACGAGATAAGCTTGCTACGACTCATGGTCCAGACGGTTCAGCGAGTCAAGGTCTATACGACTCATGGAGTATTACGACTCATGAGGACTTACGACTCATGAGGTATTACGACTCATCAGGCTTACGACTTAAAGGCTATCAAGCTAAAATCCAAAGCCCGTGCCTGAGCCACTTTGATCTGATGAGTCGGCTTCGAGTTAGCATTTGTCTTCCAACTGAGCCACAAGATGAACCAAATATGGCGCCCACGAGACATCATAAGTCGAATACGAGTCACGACTTACCATGAGTCGGTCACGACTCATGACTTGGTCAAATTGAAAGCTCAGAAATCTGATCTTATAAATAGGTCACCACTTCCAACATGGGGGGGACTTTTGGCCATTCATTTCTCCAAGCGCCGTTACGCTGTCAAAGCCTACTCTCATTCAGCAATCAAAGATCTCCAAGCATTCGAGACAATACAACAACCTTCGAGAAGAGCTCCTTACATCCAACACGGATTCGTCGAGTTTTATCATCAAAGATCGAGCTAGTAGTCAAGAATGTTTTCATGATCAAGTTGTATTGTATTTAGAAGGATTTTGTATCAAATTGTAACCGGATCAGCAATAAAAGACTATAAAGTGGACGTAGGCTCAATTACGGGCCGAACCACTATAAATCTGTTGTTCATTTACTGCTTTTCTGCTATTTTCAGCTTATATTCTGTTCCCGTACCAACGGGTGGTGCTTTCACAATTCTATTACACACACCGGGTGTTAGCGTTCACTTTTTACCGTTAACAATTATATACATTAGATAATGATTGATTGAATAAAAAGAGTGAAATCAAATTTAATCAATTTATTTGAATTTAAATTATAATTAATGGGTTTATTGCAATTGAAATTAAACACTATCATTAGTACAATAATTTATATTTATTTTGACATGGGAAATTGGTTTAAAAAGATTCTTAATTTCTGTGAAATATAAAATGATAAAAATTGTTAGTTATTAAATTTGGAATTAAAATGTGATTTAATTAATTTAATATTAATTTATTTAATTAACGAGAAAATAGCCATTTTGGCCACTGCCTCGAATTTTGATGAAACCAGTTTCATCGGATCCATAACGGTGAATTATTGTAGGATTTGAAGTTTCGTAGCGATCAGACTTATCGTTTGATCGTACGAGCTTGAAACGCATAGAAATCAATTTAATTGAATTCATTTGAAATAAGCTGATTTTAAAAGCTAACTTCTTCATACGATGGAATTAGGACTTGAAACCTATTCCATTGAGTTTAAAAATATTGAAAACATCTATGGGATGACCCACTTTCGTTTCGAAGACGGAACGGGCTTTCCGGGTCGTTATTGTCGTTTCAGACCAATTTAATATATTGTTTTCTTATCGGGCTTTGTTCATATAAATAGTTTTGTTCTTACCCCGACAGCCTTTTTGTTTCTCATTACTGTACGTACTGAAATTCTTTCGTTCCCCTCTTCTCAATGGTTGAAAAACCTAAATCTCGAAATCCAAATTCAAATCAAAATCAATTTCAAAAATTCATACTCCTCCAAACCTTGACATATTATATACCGTTTCAAAGGTCTTGACGAGCGTAACTCACTCCAATGATTCATTTCTCGAATCGAATCATTGTTTGGCCAAAAATTAGTGATTTGTTCTTGGCCTTCCGTAGGTCATTCCCTCGTTTAACGGTGGATTTGCGACGAGAGTCGATCGGGTGGCGCTGGCATGTGGAGGATATCGAGACAAGCTCATCCATATATTGTTCCACTTCATTAATTTATTTATTTACTCCTGTTATATGTAAATCTTATCGGTATTGTAAAAGTGTAATCAAATGTTATTTGTAAAACAGCTACATGAACTATTTATTTGATTATTATTTTTTGTCATTCTGTTGTGAGATTCTATGTTTGTTTTCTTTCTTTCTCTGCTCTTTCTTATTTACCCCATAACAATTCTCCATTTTGAATGGTTTGAGTCTGACATGTGTGGTTTATCGTCGATATAAACTGTCCAGAAAGGTGGGTCGTTACATTTGGTATCAAAGCTTTGGTTTAGTGATATCCTTAGCTTTGTGGGGTCTGGCTCATTAGAAATAAGGTGGTAATACCCAAGAATGAGTCATTGAGTGTATAAATGAGAGAGCGTATTTGTTAGTGTTATAAAGGTTTTTATATTGTGTTAATTTGTTCTGTTTAGTATTTATAAATTCTGATCCATACATAGGACTCTATGACGTCGATAGGGATTTCTAAACGCTTAATAGGGCAGACCGACACAATATTGTTTGAAATATGCGTAAATGAAATAAATTTACCTAGTATTATATTTTATATATAAATGGATAAACTTTAAAAATTATATGATTGGATATGATATAATTGTTTGTTTGGAAGCGAAATTTTATAAATATTGATTGAAAAATAGGATTTACAAGTAAAGTAAAAATAAATTGGAATTCGAGAACTTAAGTTCCGTGATTTTGAAAAATTGCTTTTAGAAGATTTTGAAATATAATATTAGTATTATTTGAAAGTTTTATCTGATATAAATATTTCAATATGATTTGAAAGGAATGTTTTATAGGAATTTTTAAGGGAAATAAGTTCTGTACTCCTATCTCCATCGCTGGAAAATAATTTCGGTGATGAGTGCACGCATTATCGACGTTTATTTATGAGTTTCAAAGTGGGAAGACTGCTGTAGTAGTTTTACTACACATCCGTTTTGATAAATAAATCTTAATTTTGAATTCCTTAATACAATTTGATCTATAAAGGATAATACATACATACATACACACATACACACACACACACATATATATATATATATATATATATATATATATATCTATAATTTTCAAATTGACTGAAATGAATCTGGGATTTAGTTCTTAAAATTTTCAAATTGACTGAAATGAAACTTCTAAAATGTGTAATTAGAAACTAGATGCTACGTGATTAACGTAATATATAAGAAATTGGAAATTGCAAATTAAAGAATAGTGAAAATTTAGAGAATGTATTTATTAAACATTTTGTTAACTAAAGTGAATGAAATAACTTGTGTAACTTTCAATTGCAATCTTAAAACATATATATATATATATAACTTACCAAATTATTAAAAGTTGAAATGTTAAATAAGAATATGTAATAGAATATTATACAAGTAAAACTTAAGTAATGAAAGCGTTCAATGGAATTACTTCTATAAATAAGAATTCTGATGTTATAAATTATTATAAACTTAAGTTAATAATTTGTAATGTTACTAATTAAAAATATAGAAAAAGTGAGTACCGTAAGAAAACAATTATAAACTTAAGTTAACATTTTAAGCTATTTATAATCAGATTGAATAGTAAGGGTGAAACCTATATTAATTGAATGATTATAACTTCAGAAAATGTTGAAATGATTTAGGAATGGATTTAATATTCATTAATACTATATATGGAAGAAATGAATGTGAAAAAGAAATAATTTATTAATGGTGAATTAAATTGTAAAGAGGCTTACATAATAATGGATAATCGAATAATTGAAATGGAAATAACTTATGTAAGAATTGAATGTAAATTAGTAGGAAAATAACATCGTATGAATGGGAAAATGAACTGTAAATGGTGTGAAACAAGATTAATAAGAATAAACTTAAGCGATATTTGAAATTATCGTTTGTTTTGGCTTATGGGATGGTTGGAAAATGATACTTATAACAGTATAAAGATGTATAAATAATCTATTAAGTTTTATCTAAGACTGTTGAGTGTATGGTATACTTAGTAGTTTGTTTATCATTCTACACTATTAAAAGTTTATAAACCCGAACAAACCAATTGTTTTGGTTGCTATGGATGGATGGTTGATTTCTTTGATTTGCATGTGATGATTGTATGGTTTTGTTTGCAAGTGCTTGTTGTTATATTGTGTTGATTTGGTTGTTACCAATAGAAACAACTTAAATATTTCTCTTTTACATAATTATTAACTTCTTTGGATTGTATAAGTGAAATACAGGTTTATGAAAGCAATAGCTACTGCTTTTGGTTTCATAAAATAAGCATTATTTGCCCGAAAAATAGGTACGTTCTCGGATTATGATTTTCTAGCGATATTATATTGTTTCTCGTGGTTGGGATATTTTATTTTGAAATATGATATATATATATATATATATATATGATACTATTTATATTATTATTTCACCCAGACCTCTCCGTACAAAGGAGACCGTCGAAATTTTCCATGAATTTTGGACTTGGAATTTTTTTGTGAAAGTAAAGATATTTTTGAACTTTTATTAACTTGAATATGAAAGGATTTAATTGTTTTATGAATTGATATATTTTATTTAAATTATTTAGTTGTGTAAATTATTTGTTATAAATTGAATACTTTGAATAAAATATATTAATTCCTTAATTCCTTCTTATACCTTTTCGAGGACGAAAAGTTTTGAGTAGGGGAGAGTGTAACAACCAATAATTTTCCGTTAATTAAATTATTGAATTTAATAAGATTTTGTAATTTAATGTTAGAAGAAAATTAATTTTTTGACGTAGTAATAAGGAAACTAACTAGAATGAAGTTTAATAATGTGAATTTAATGTAATAGATGACTAATTGAATGTAATCTCATGAAATTGAAATAATTGCAAACATAAAAAAATGGTTATAGATTGTAAATAAGGAAATAAATTAAATGTTAAGATTAATAGGTGAAATAATATGTAATTAATTGTAATTGGAGAAAATCAGTGTTGTGTAAGTAGTTATAACATTTGGTTATCGATAATAAACTTATAAATGTGATTAAATTAAGTAAAAGGTGACAATTGTTAATTGTTACCCATTTATTTTATATGTTGAATTAAATTAGAAATCAATTGCAATTAAATGTAATTAAATATTACGTTAATATGAATTAAGATGATAGTTGTAGAATATTGATGTAATAAACGTAGACCAATGTTAATTATATACATTAGATAATGATTGTTTAAATAAAAAGAGTGAAATCAAATTTAATTGATTTATTTGAATTTAAATTATAATTAATGAATTTATTGCAACTGAAAGTAAACACTGTAATTAGTGCAATAATTAATATTTAATTTGACATGGGAAATTGGTTTATAAAGATTGTTAATTTCCGTGAAATATAAAATGATAAAAATTGTTAGTTATTAAATTTGGAATTAAAATGAGATTTAATTAATTTAATATTAATTTATTTAATTAACGTGAAAATAGCCATTTTGGCCACTGCCCTGGATTTCGATGAAACCATTTTTATCGGATCCGTAACGATGAATTATTGTAGGATTTCAAGTTTCGTAGCGATCGGAATTGTCGTTTGATCGTACGGGCTTGAAACGCGTAGAAATCAACTTAATTGAATTCAATTGAAGTAACTGATTTTAAAAGCTAACTTCTTCATACGATGGAATTTGGACTTGAAACCTGTTTCGTTGAGTTTAAAAATATCGAAAACATCTATTTTGATATATGGGATGACCCATTTTCGTTTCGAAGACGGAACGAGCTTTTCGGGTCGTTATTGTCGTTCCGGACCAATTTAATATATTGTTTTCTTATCGGGCTTTGTTCATATAAATAGTGTTGTTCTAACCCTAATAGCCTTTATATTTCTCATTACTGTATGTACTGAAATTCTATCGTTCTCATCTTTTCAATGGCTGAAAAACCTAAATCTCCAAATCCAAATTCAAATCAAAATCAATTTCAAAAATTCAAACTCCTCCAAACCATGACATATTATATACCATTTCGAAGCTCTCGACAAGCGTAACTCACTATAATGATTCGTTTCTCGAATCAAATCATCGTTTGTCCAGAAATCAGTGATTTTTTCTCGGCCGTCCGTAGGCCATCGCCTCGTTTAACGTTGGATTTGCGATGAGGAGTCGATCGGGTGGCGTTGGTGTGTAGAGGATATCGAGACAAGCACATCCATATGGTTACTTCATGTTGAAGGTGTTGGAAATCGCTAGATTTGGCCATGATAGTGACGCGTCGGTGGCCTTTGGAGGCACCAAAGGCGATCGGTCGGAGGCTGGTGGGGCGCCTGGGCATGGGGATCTCAGCGGCGCTCTCCGATGGTGGCGAATCTCGACGTGGAGGCGGCAGTTGGCCGAGGTTGTGTGGCGGCTGAGCACGTAGATGTTTCGAACGAACGAAGATTGGATCGAGGGTTTCGAACGGGTAACGCTAGTGCAGACGTGGACGTTAGTGACGTGGTAAGAGATTTTTTTTGCTTATTTCTTTTATTTTAATTTCAAATAGTTTAACTTCTAATACGCATAACTTTTACGTACGAGGTCGGATTTACGTGCGGTTTGTTCCGTTGCGATCGTACCGAAATTGCAAACATTTTGGAACTAGTTTGGATAAATTCTGAGACTGATTAATTTTGGGCCTTATTTTGAATTTCAAATTGATTTGAAATCAAAGGTGAGTGTTTTAACCCACTCACAACTACTAAATTGTCTTATGTTAATTAATTTAAATTTATGATATGATTATAAATTTATTGGTTGATGTTTGGTAGATTTAAATTGTCATTCCAGTTACATATGAATTTTATTGCATTTAATCGTCATTTAATTTAATATTAAATTTCAATTTGCCAGTTTAATCAGTTATCTATTGATGTTTGTTGGTTGATTTAAATGATGATTGTGATGGATGTTTGATTGTTGATATTGGATGACTGGATGTTACATTTTATATTGTTATAACGCTGCAAGTTCCCTATGGATTGAAATAATACACACCCAAACGATCAGATAGATTAGGGAGAAATCGTTATGGGTTGAAATGATAGACTCGAGCGATTTCATGGATTTGAAATTAAACTTGGGATTGTGGGTTGAAATAATATATACCCGTTAAAGTTAAAATTATTAGAGATTGAAATGATATATGTCCGTATACTTGACCATAGGGTAGAAAATTATATACGGACAACAGATTGGTTAAATTAAATGATTTTAAATCCTTAAACTTTGAATTCAGTTAAATGATATTTCAAAATAATTGGATGTATATAAACTGAATTATTTTCAAAAATCGAAGCTTTAATGTTGAAATTGGAATTCATCTAAAGGAATAGTTTAGAGAAATTAAATTGGAATTTTTATGTTGAATTTGAAGTATAAATGAGATTTATCGAAATTGAGTTATTGAAAACATTTGAAAAATGTAACTTTGAAATCTACTAAATTTGAAATGGTTTGGATTTATTGTCGAACTTTGATTCGAAATCGATATTAATTAAATGGTTTAAATGAGAATTTGAATTGAATGACAAAATTTAGTTTGTTGATTTGAAAGCTGGACATGGTCGAAATGTGTTGAAATGAAAGAAATAGTTTAATTTGATATTAATTTCAAATTTACCATTTTAATATAAACTGTTTAAAAATATATTATTTTAAATCTTTTTTTTAAGAAAAATGTGTGATCCTCTTAAGAAGAGGAGAGCACACATGCACATATATATATAACAACAGAAATAAAGGAGCTACCAACAAGCCTGGCAGGTAGCCAAAACGCCCCATACAAAAAAGAAGAAAAACAACCCTCCCAAAAGTCTAAAAACTAAAGACACACTCAAAGCAAACTACAGAAGAGAACAAAAATTAAGAACATGAACGACTCCATAAAAAAACCAGCCTACAACAACTCCATTACACCAGCCTCGATAGCCAGAAACGATTCCATGAAATGAGCAGCCTACAACAACTCCACAACACCAGCCGCATCAACCATAACCTCCAACCAAGCAACCAACCTCAAGAAATAGACCTAGAATCCTTAAATTTCAACCTGGGACTTCTTCTAATGTTAACATCTGGACTACTCCTACAAATTTTATTATGAGCTTTAGGAATAAGAGTAGAAACATGAGCATGAATAGAAGATATTCTACGAGATGCCTAGCAGCAGTACACTATAAATCCGAAAAGACTAACGTAAATATAAATGATCTTGTTAAAATTACATGTCATATCCCCAATAGAACACAGCCTCCCTAAAATAAATTCCAACCCCAACCATTCTTGATTCCTTCTCACCTTGTTAATCACAATGTTCCATGAATTCAACTTCTTGGTCATCAACAAAGACCCACTAATCACTACAACATTGCACAAACCCTTCTTAGCAACATCACTGTTGCAACTCCCTAACAGAGATAAAACCACCTCTAAATGGGAAAAATCTACAACATCATGCAAGACAGCATCATGCGAGACAACATCTACCACAAAAACACTAGGAATACCATGAGCACTCTATATAACAGCAAAACTTTGTATATAGTTCGATAAGGCTGCATCATTAGAACCAACAAAGTAGACCAAAAACTTATCCATTTTATCCAAGAATGCCTCATCACCAACAAAAAAAGCTTGCAACTTCACGAAACTCGCCAAAAGAATCTGAACAAGTTTTATCAACCTTAGATATCACAGCCGTAGAACAAACACTTTCTTTAATCACAGAACATGCACGGACTGGCAACATACCATCATCGATAATCGATTTACCATCCACTTCATTCGCAGAAAAAACCATAACCTTAGAAGAATATAAACCAACAACAGAATCAATATTACATTGATGAAAATTAGCAACTGCTTCAAAGTCCTGAACATTAGAAGATTTAAATTGAACTTCACCAGTTTGCTTAACAAATTCATCTCCAATATCACAATCCTCTATACCTGAAGCCCCATAAACATCAAAGGTATATGCATTCAAAACATCTGAAATAGAGATATCACTAGAATATACAAAACCATCCAACAGTATAGAATCATGAAGGAAACACTCACTGACTACAGGGTCCAACAGAAGACAATCCGCATGGAAAACCCTAATCGAATCAATCACATATAAATCCTCAATGTTAATCCAAGGAGAATCCTCAAAATCAGGACAAACATTATCACTTTTCGAAAACTCTCTGGGTTGAAACCCATTCTTATTACCAAAGCTCGAATGTTTACCAATATTGTCAGTAGTTAAGCAATCAAAGTGCCAATAAACTTTGTTAAAAAGATAGTTACAATCATCAGTATTCCCAAAATAAAAATCCAAGAAAAGGCACCTTAATCTCAGAAATTCTAGAACAAAATAGAAATGATGGTCTTGTAAACTCAAAGGCTTCAAAAAAGATGGATCGAAAAACGGGAAATTAGAATCTGAAGAAAGGAAAGGATTGAAGGTCGAGGGACAAGATGATCTCTTGTGACCAAAAACTCCACAATTAAAACAACGAATGTGTAACAACCCGCATATTTTAAAAGTTTTGAATATTTAAATATTTTATTTAAATATAATTGTTAATCAGATTAAAGTTCGAAAAGCTACCTTTTGCAAACAGTCGAATTGAGACTCGAGACCACTTCCATTGAGTTCAAAACGCCGTTTGCGATCTTTTTAAGTATAAACTTTGATATGTTTGGAGATAGTAGAATTTTGCTACTTTTTCCACTTAGTGCTTTGGTCTTGTTTCAGCTCATTAGACCCAAGCTTGACCCCTCCTCTCTTCATTACCTTACTTCTATTTCCTAATACTCAAGCTTTTGCAACAATGGAGAGAGGAATGGAAAATTAAAACTCCAAGCCCTAGTTTTCTTTTGCAAATCAAGTTCTAGCTCAAAAATTAGTAGAAGAAGCTTTGGTAAGTCTCCTCTTCTTCTTCTCCAACTCATTCTCTTATCAATTTCAGAAATTCCTAAACTTAATTTAGGAAATGTTTCTCTCTTTAGCTTAGATTCAAGCTTGTTGAGTTGGAATTGAAGAGTAATTGTCATTACCATTGTTCTATAGCTTCTTCATCCTTGTTTTTGTGCATAAAGGTGAGATTTTTATCTCACATCTTTGTCTATAATTATCTTCGATTGTTAGGTATGAATTCCTAACACTTATTCATGTCCATTTGATTTTGGTTTGGATCGATTTTGTGTATATTCCAATTTTTGGTGTTTTGGTTTAATTTTTGTGAAAATCCTTTTATGGATAGTTGGATATTGACATTCGAGGCATATCGAAGAGCCATTAAGGCTGGGTTGTCTCTAGGCATAATTCCTTAGTCGTTGTTGCTCGCCCGATCGTTATCGATGTCGTTTGGCCATTTTTGGCCTAGGTTCAGGGAATGCCCTGAACAACAGTTTCAGACGTCTGAAACGTATGGTTCAGACGTTTGAATTTAATACTGGGAATTTTCTTCTCCCAGCAATCAGACGTCTGAATCAAAGTTTCAGACGTCTGAATTGGCTCGAGTGCAACCAGAGAGGAAATAGGCAAAGAAATGCCTATTTCAGACGTCTGAATTTGAATTTCAGACGTATGAATTCTGTTCTGGAAATATTTTTATTTCCAGGTTCAAACGCCTGAATCAGTATTTCAGACGTCTGAATTTGCAGTCTTTTGCCTATTTGCCTTTTGAGCTTGAATTTCCAACTTTAATTGATTCGTGTTGATTCCCTTTTTGTTGTTATCATTTATTATCGGTTTTGATGACATTTTCTTCGTGATTTTTGGGAATATCCATTTTGATGGATTCGGTATCGATTTCTTTGGATTTGATTCACATCTTCGAATGTTGATTTTTGTGATTGATTGTTTCTACAATCATTTTGTTATTTGTCACTTCAAAATACAAAGGTTTCTATACTAGTAGTAAATATTCAAACTCTTTTACAAAGATGATTTCAACTCTATTTTTAATACAAAGCTCTTTTATACAACCGTTCTCTAATCTATTAGTATATACAAACCTTTACCTCATTCGTATGAGAAAATATAATTAAACGGCTTAGCAAAACAAGTGGTATGAAACGCTTGCGTTTACTTCATCGGTTAATTTTTGGACTTGTTCGATTGAAAATCTTGCGATAATTTTCGAGTGGAAATCTACAATTTGTTCGTAACAATTTGAGTTAAGCTAAAGGTTATGGACATGAAGCTAAACTCTTATATTTACTGGCTTAGTGTAATCGACACTTTTATTGATCGATGAGATCATTTTGTGATTTAGACTAGCGATGTGCGATGTCTATTTGTCTATGAGGGAGACTAAACCCTGTTTCTGTGGAACTTCGGTTCAATTTGGCGGGGTAGCGACCCGTGGTCTTCGGACCGTTTGTGGAGCTTCGGCTCAATGTTTAATGGTTAGCAACCATGGAATAGCGTTCCATTTGTGATACACGTGTTGGTGAGCTTTCATGCTCCCGTTTGTGATAGGCCTCCCCCTTTATGATTTCTGGATTTCTTGTTGTGATTTCTGGAATTTGTGTTTCACCTCCTTTTTGTGATTGGCAATGATATGTTTGCCAATATTTGATGTTTGGTGAATAAAATAAAGAATGTGAAGTTCTTTTTGATGCTTTGAGATTTCTTGAGATATTGTATGATTTTGTTGTTGTTTAAAACATACTTGTCACAGCTTGACACGATTGTTTAACATACATTATTATTATATCTCTGCCTTTATCTCATTCCTTTATCTGATATTTATAGCTAGACTGATCCGTTTATTATTTTCTTATTAAATAATACTCGGGTCAGACCGAGATGTTACAGGTGCTTCTACTTGACTCCTCGTCGGGGATTATTATTCTGACTTTTGGCTAACTACATTACATTTGTAGTTTTTGTTGTTATACATTCGAGATATTGACTCTATGATGTATACACATTCATTTGTCTAGCACTTGTATCTATTCTTTTGTGATATTGTGGATCTTGTAGACCACTACTCTGATGTACACTTTCATGTGTTATATTCATATCTATTTCCGCCTTTGTGATATGAACTGTCTGTGACTGATTTGTGTTATGTTTATTTCTATATTTGTTTCCGAAGTCCATATAGCCACTATGTGGTAGCTTTAAGTTTGTATCCATATGTCAGATTTCCTCTTGAGGTGAAAAGTTATATTTTTATCTGGCATATCGGTACTCGCACAAAGCAATTACACGGATGGTCGCTCCTCAACAGCCTTATTCTCCACGCTAGTTGACGACATTACTCCGTAGTGTCCTTGGCTAGCGTGGGTATAGAGGTGGGGCATCACAGCTTGGTATCGGAGCCAAACTTCGGGACAATGAAGAATAACTTAACAAGGATCATCGACCTAAGTCTCTCTTAGGAATCGTGCCTTAGGATTTAATTCGAGTCTTCGCACCGTTTTATCCTATATTCTTTATGATTCCTTGTTTTATTTATCAAGTTTTCTTGACATTTATTCTTTTTTCCTCTTCTTTCTTTCTTTCTTAAAGAAGAGAATGTCTAGACCAGGTCGCCCCAGAGCTGGACCATCTACTGCTACTCCCCCGGATGGAGTTTTTATGTCTGCCCAGCAGCTTCTTGATCTTGTAAAGAATGCTCAAGCAGCAGGTTCTATTTCGGAGCTTACTCACCCTAAGTCTGGATTTGCACACTTGTGCAACGATTATACCAACTTGGGTGGGAAGCCATTCAAAGATTCTGAAACTATTATTGAAGTCCAAGCTTGGCTCAGAACATGCGATCGAATCTTTTCTCGCATGAACCTTATTGAACTTCACCGAGTTCAGGTGGCCTCTAGTATGCTCCAAGAAAGGGCATTAGACTGGTACGAGCTTCTAATTTCTGAAATTAAAGAATCGGATCTTACTTGGGAGCAATTCCGGGAACGATTCGAATTAAAGTTTGTACCGGAAGCTGAGAAAGTAACTTTGGCTCGTCGCTTCATTGACCTTGTTCAAGGTGATTCTTCCATGACCGACTACGTTGCTTCTTTCGAGTCACTTTCTAAATATAGGGTTGAGTACATCAACACCCCATTGAAGAAGAACCAAAGGTTTGTCTATGGCTTAAACAAAAATCTCAAGAAGCCATTACTTCTAAAATTAGAAGTTTCTTTTGACCAGCTCATCGATATCGCTCTTCGTCTGGAAGAGGCTGATAGGGAGAGTGATGTTGAAGTTGTGGGTGCCAAACCAAACTTCAACAACAACAAAAAGAAAAGGCCTTTAAAGTCCAAGGGCCCGTATCCTTATAAGAAAGGAAAACAAGCAACATCGGTAGCAAATACGCCTAACACTCGTCGTGGAGAATGCTACAATTGTGGTTCTAAGGACCATTATGCAAATAAGTGCCCGAAGCCTCTTTTCTGTCGCTATTGCAAGAGTTCAGGCCATACTTTATCTTTGTGTCCCAAACTCCAAAACAAGAAGGAGGGAAAGCTTAATGTGGCGCAAGCCCCTGCAATACTTCTCGTGATCAAGGTATTCCTCATTCTATCCTTGATGGCATTATTGTGTTTCGTGATCATCCTATTCGAGTTCTTTTTGATACGGGTGCATCCCATTCTTTTATTTCAAAAGAACTTGTTGATACTTTTTCTTTGGATGTTATGTGCTTGATGACTTCTTTGAGGATTGTGAATTCGGTTGGCGGATCCGCAACACTTAGTTTATTATGTAAAGATGTCGAAATAATTTTATGTGATTACTCTTTCCGTGCCGATTTTCATGTTATGCGTTACCTTGGTTTCGGAATGATTTTGGGAATGGATTGGCTTAACCATTATGAAGCCCATATCCTATGTCCTGAGCGGACTATATATCTTCGACATCCGCAATCTGTTAAGCAGATTTCTCTCGTTCTTAAAGATTCGGATTCCAACTTAACAACATCTTTATATTCTTTAAGTCCTCGTGATGACGATAATGATGACGAGGAAGATGTCATATCTCGTATTCACGTTGTTCGTGAATTTTCTGACATATTCGAGCCCGTTTTAAAATTGCCACCTAAGCGAGCAATTGAGTTCAGAATTAATCTTATCCCTGGGGCTCAACCTATCACTTGTCCTCCTTATCGCATGTCCAATAAGGAAAATGAGGAGATGCGCAAACAATTATCTGTATTGGAGACGAAGTAGTTTATTCGCTCTAGTTCCTCGCCTTGGGGAGCTTCGGCTATTTTTGTGAAGAAATCTGATGGTACACTTAGGCTTTGCATTGACTACCGCAAGCTTAATGACCTCACTATCAAGAATAAATATCCATTGCCTCGGATTGATGATCTATTTGATCAACTTAGTGGTGCTAGAGTCTTTTCACAATTGGACTTAGCAACTGGTTTTCATTAGCTTCGTATTGCAGAGGATAGCATTCCTTTGACATCGTTCCGTACTCGTTATGGATCTTATGAATGGCTTGTCATGCCATTTGGTTTAACAAATGCTCCAGCTTACTTCGTTGACCTCATGAATCGAGTTTTTAAAGATTTCCTTGATCGATTTGTTCTCATCTTTATTGATGATATTCTTGTGTATTCAAAAACCGAGGAGGAACATGAAAAGCATCTTCGGGTTGTGTTGGAAACTCTTAGGAGTAATCAATTAAAAGCAAAATTTTCTAAATGCCACTTTTGGCAATCTCGTGTGAAGTTTCTCGGTCATATTATTTTCGAATCTGGAATTTCCGTAGATCCTTCAAAGATTGAAGCGATTCAAAATTTGAAGAGACCGGGGAGCGTGACGGAAATCCATAGCTTTCTTGGATTGGCGAGTTATTACCGTCGTTTTATTAAAGACTTCTCTAAAATTGTCGTGCCTCTTACTAGCTTAACAAAGAAAGGCGTTAAATACATTTGGTCGGAAAAATGTGAAACTTCTTTCCAGAAATTAAAAGAACTCCTTTCCTATGCTCCTATTCTTGTTATTCCCGAGGGGAACCAAGACTTTATTGTTTATACCGATGCTAGCCGCGTTGGTTTGGGTGCCGTTCTTATGCAAAGAGAACGTGTTATTGCTTATACTTCTAGGCAATTAAAGCCTGCCGAGACTAGATATGCCACTCATGATTTAGAGCTCGCGGCTATTGTTTTTGCTCTTCGAATTTGGCACCATTATCTTTTGGGAGAAAAATTTGTTCTCTATACCGATCATAAATCATTGAAGTATTTATTTTTCCAAAAGGAACTTAATTTTCGTCAACAACGTTGGCTCGAGTTCCTTGCATCATATGATCTTGATATTCTTTATACTCCCGGAAGGTGAAATCGTGTTGCCGATGCCCTTAGCCGAAAGCAACAAGCGGTAGTCTCTATGATGATATCCGAGTGGAATGCTCTCGCGACTTTATCCACTTGTGAAATTCGGGACCGTGTATCCGATTTATGTTCATCTCTTGTTTTATGTAGCCTTGAGGCTCATCCATCTCTTTTGGACCGCATTCTTGAAGTTCAAAAACTAGATCCCGAATTGGTTCTTCTTGGCCAAAATTTGAGGGATAAAATTGATATTGAAGGTTTGAAAGACTTCGATATTGATTCTTGTGGCGGTATTCGAAAATTTGGAAGACTTGTCGTGACAAATATTAGTGATCTTCGCAAAGACATATTAGAAGATTCCCATTGTTCTAAATTTACCATTCATCCCGGTAGTAGTAAAATGTATGCGGATATGAAGAGACTTTATTATTGAGAGGGAATGAAATTTGATATCGCTAACTTTGTTAAGCATTGCATGATTTGCCAGCTCATTAAGGCCGAGCATCAAAGGCCTGGTGGGTTGTTGCAACCTTAAGAAATTCCAATTTGGAAGTGGGATCAAATTTCCATGGATTTTATTGATGGCCTTCCCCGTTCTTGTTCGGGTCATAATAGCTTATGAGTGATTGTTGATAGACTTACTAAATCCGCCCATTTTATTCCCGTTCGGTCTAACCGAACCGTTCCTTTTTTTGGCCAAACTCTTTATTAAAGAGATTGTTAAATTGCATGGTGTTCCAACTTCCATTGTTAGTGATCGTGATCCATTGTTTACTAGTAGATTTTGGAAAAGTCTCCAAAAAGTTTTGGGAACAAAGCTTAATTTTAGCACCGCTTATCACCCGTGGTCCAATGGACAAACCGAGCGTGTAAATCAAACTCTTGAAGATCTTCTTCGTGCTTGTGTTTTAGACTTTGGTGGAAGTTGGGAAGATCATATTTCCCTTGTTGAATTTTCCTATTATAATAGCATCCAATCCAGTATTGGTATGGCACCTTTCGAGGCACTCTACGGAAGGCCATGCCGATCTCCTTCTTGTTGGCTTAAGGCCGGTGAGAAGCTAGTTTTAGGTCCAGATTTTATTCGGGATTCCACAGAAAAGATTGATCTTATTCGACATAGGATGAAAGAAGCCCAGAGTAGACAAAAATCCTATGCCGATAACCGAAGAAGGAAATTAGAATTTTTTGTTGGAGATCTTGTATTTGTTCGTGTTTCACCTATGAATGGTGTTGTACGCTTCAGTCGATTGGGAAAATTAGCGCCTCGATATATTGGGCCATTTCCTATCACTGAACGTATTGGTTCCATGGCTTATCGCCTTTTATTACCGGCTCAATTTTCTGCTATTCATGACGTGTTTCATGTATCTCAATTACGAAAATGCCTTCGAGATTCCAATTCTGTTCTTGAGCCCGGTGTTGTTGAAGAAATTGAAGTTTCGCCTAATTTAACATATGAGCAACATCCTATTTGAATCATTGCTTCGGAGGTCAAACGCCTTCGAAATAAAGATGTCCCGCTTGTGAAAGTTCAATGGTCCTCAAATCCTAAGGATTGCTCTTGGGAATCCAGAGAATTTATCGAGCGAGTACATCCGAACTTACTCTCTTGAGCTCTTTGAGGTGAAGTTCTTATATACTTTTGTTGTTGTTACTTCTTACTTATTTCTTAAAGATTGCGAGGACGCAATTTCTTTAAGGAGGGGAGTCTGTAACAACCTGCATATTTTAAAAGTTTTGAATATTTAAATATTTTATTTAAATATAATTGTTAATCGGATTAAATTCCGAAAAGCTACTTTTTGCAAACAGTCGAATTGACCCTCGAGACCACTTCTATTGAGTTCAAAACGCCGTTTGCGATCTTTTTAAGTATAAACTTTGATATGTTTGGAGATAGTAGAATTTTGCTACTTTTTCCACTCAGGGCTTTGGTCTTGTTTCAGCTCATTAGACCCAAGCTTGACCCCTCCTCTCTTCATTACCTTACTTCTATTTCCTAATACTCAAGCTTTTGCAACAATGGAGAGAGGAATGGGAAATTAAAACTCCAAGCCCTAGTTTTCTTTTGCAAATCAAGTTCTAGCTCAAAAATTAGTAGAAGAAGCTTTGGTAAGTCTCCTCTTCTTCTTCTCCAACTCATTCTCTTATCAATTTCAGAAATTCCTAAACTTAATTTAGGAAATGTTTCTCTCTTTAGCTTTGATTCAAGCTTGTTGAGTTGGAATTGAAGAGTAATTGTCATTGCCATTGTTCTATAGCTTCTTCATCCTTGTTTTTGTGCATAAATGACGCAGCGGATTAAACAAAACAATCTTCAATCGGTGAAAGTAGCAGTCGATGGATTGATGAATACTGAAATTGCCCGAATTCGTTGATCCGAAGATACCGAATTCTAGCTATCCCGAACTCGTTGATCGCGCACGATACCGGGTTCAAAGATCTGCGATTCTTCGCACGTTGATCTAGCGCACTAGATTCCGTGAATTGGCTTCTGCAATCGTGAATCGAGCGCACTCGATTATCCGAGAGAGGAGATAGGAGATTACACTCAACTACCAATTGGAATGAAAGCACAGAGCTAACAAAAGAGAATTTTATTCAAAAATCAACAACCTTTACAAATGAGACTCACAGACTATTTATAGGCGAACAACTTTACAACAGAAATTTCATCAACTCCTAAGTCGTTTCCGACCTAACATCTACGACCTACGACTCAACATAAGTCGTACACGACTTATCAGTTTACAATACAAACGTCACGACTTACGACTCAAAAGAATACAGACAACATACGACTTACAAACAAACGACATATGAAAACAGACGACATACGACTTATAACAGATGTGACTCAACATACATGTATATTACAAACGACTCACATAGGTCGTACACGACCTAAAGTACACACGACTTAACATCAACGGCTCAGATTGACGCGGCATCAAGATCTTCGGCTACAAGCTTCTGCGACTTAAGAGAGTTCGCTTTTAAACTGTGCGACTTAACTAAGTCGTAACTCGTTTCCGACTTAACACCTTCCTTAAGTCGTAGCCGACTTAACACTTCATTTTCAATTCGAACCACTCCTTCTGTGTCCTTCTCCGTAAGTCGTGGACGACTTATAAGCTCTGAGCGACTTAGGCCTTTGTTAAGTCGTAGCCCCTTTCTTCCTAACCCGTTAGGTCGCAGACGACCCAGAATTTTCCCTTTAGGTCGTAAATTCGAGTTAACTCCTTCCCCTGGTTTCCAGTTAAGTCGTAGCTCCTGTTCACATGCCTCCTTAGGTCGTAACTCAACACAGTTAGCTCGTTCTTCGTCACTAGGTCGTATTTCATTAGATCAGAGCTCGTTAAGTCGTGACACGTTCATTACTTCTACCTTGTTAGGTCGTGAACGACCTACAAACTCCTTAGGTCGTGAACGACCTATGCCTTTAACATTCTGCGCGGCATCATCCTCCCTAGGTTAAGAAATATTCGACCTCGAATTTGCACCATCCTCTTCCACTATGAGTTCATCCCCGTGGTATGGTATGAGATGTTTAACATTGAATACGTCAGACGTATACACATCATCTGGCAGTTTCAATTTGTAAGCATTTTCATTAATTCGTTTCACGACTTCTACAGGACCAATTTTCCTAGCTTTTAACTTGTTATAAGCACCCACTGGAAAACGATCCTTTGTTAACACTGCATAAACCATATCTCCTTCATTAAATTCAACATTTCGTTGCTTCAGATCTGCAGAATGTTTATACTTCTCATTCGCTTTCTTTAATCGTTCCTGAACGATTTGATGACAATCAGTCAACACTTCAACAAAATCAGCAGCTTTCTTAATTGTCCCCTTCGATTGTGGCACTACCGTTAAGTCCAACGGTCCCTTCGGTAAGCTTGAATACACTATCTGAAATGGACTGAACCCTGTACTACAATTCACTGCATGATTATGAGCAAATTCTGCTTGGCATAACTTCATATCCCAACTCTTTAGATTGTCTTGCACAAGACATCTCAACAAATTTTCCAATGATCTGTTCACAACCTCGGTTTGTCCATCCGTTTGCGGATGATAAGCACTACTAAACTTCAGCTTCGTTCCCACCATTTTCCACAAACTCAACCAAAAGTGACTCAGAAATCGAGTATCTCTATCCGACACAATAGATTCTGGCAATCCATGAAGTTGATATATCTCTTTGAAAAACAACTGAGCAACATGAACAGCATCCGCCGTCTTCTTACAAGCAATAAAATGTGCCATTTTCGAAAACCGATCAACTACCACATAAATGGAATCATTTCCCCTTTGAGTTCGAGGCAAACCCAAAACAAAATCCATACTCACATCAACCCATGGTTTAGTTGGTACAGGTAACGGCATATATAACCCAGCATTAGTCGCAGTTCCTTTCGAAACCTGACAGATATGACATCGCTCCACAAACCTTTCCACCTCTTTCCTCATCGATGGCCAAAAGTAAGATTGTGAAATCAACTGTAAGGTACGGTCTCTCCCAACATGTCCTTCTTCATGTAGCTTTTTGACAATTTTTATTCTCAAACTACAATCAGGTATGCACAATCGATTTCCTTTGAACAGAAAACCGTCTACCATCATAAACTCATCCATCTTCCCCTCCTTAACATTATCAACAAACTTTGCAAAGTAAGGATCTTTGACAAATAATTCTGGTAACATATCAAACCCCGTCACTTCAACCTTCAATGTAGTTAACAAGTGATTTCTTCTACTCAAAGCATCAGCCACACGATTCGTCACTCCTGACTTGTGTTTAACAACAAAAGTAAATTGTTGCAGATATGCAATCCACGATGCATGTCTTGCTGAAATCTTGTCCTGCCCTTGTAAATGCTTCAACGCTTCATGATTAGTGTACAGAACAAACTCTTTCTGAAATAGATAATGTCTCCAGTGTTTAATGGCTTGCACAACAGCATAAAATTCCACATCGTATGTACTATATCTCATCTTTGCTCCTGACAACTTTTCACTAAAGTATGCAATTGGACGTCCCCTCTGACTCAACACTCCTCCAATCCCAACCTTGGATGCATCAGTGTGTAGTTCAAACAACAACTGAAAATCTGGTAATACTAGAATTGGTGTAGATGTCAACAACTTCTTGATCTTCCCAAAAGCATCCCCTCCTTCCTCTGTCCACGAAAACTGCTTTCCTTTCATGCAATCTGTAACAGGTGCCATCACACTACTAAAGTGTGGAATGAACCTTCTATAAAACGAAGCCAACCCGTGAAAACTACGAACTTCCGTTATCGTCTTGGGCTGTGGCCAATTTCTGACTGCCTCAACTTTACTCTGGTCCACCTGTATACCTTCCTTCGAAACAACATACCCCAGAAATAAAACACTACTCGCCATGAACACACATTTCTTTGTAGCAGCATAGAATTGTTCTTCACGAAGAATAATCAACACTTTCTTCAAATGTTGAACATGCTCCTCCGTACTAGCACTATAGATCAGAATATCATCAAAGTAAACCACCACAAATTTCCCAATGTACGGTCGGAAAATTTGATTCATCACTCTCATAAATGTACTTGGTGCATTCGATAGACCAAACGGCATTACCAGCAATTCATACAATCCTTCCCTTGTCTTGAATGCTGTCTTCCATTCGTCCCCTGGTCTAATGCGAATCTGATGGTAACCGCTTTTCAAGTCAATCTTAGAAAAGATTACGGACCCACTGATCAGATCCAATAAATCATCAAGTCTCGGCATCGGAAATCTGTATCTGGCTGTGATCTTATTCAATGCTCTACTATCTGTGCACATCCTCCACGTCCCATCCTTCTTGGGTACCAATAAAGCTGGTACAGCACAAGGACTCAGACTCTCCTACACACGCCCCTGTTCAAGCAACTCTTCCACTTGCCTTCGCAACTCCTCATGCTCTTTTAGACTCATTCTGTAATGTGGTCTGTGAGGTAACACAGCTCCTGGAACAAGATCAATTTGATGTTGAATGTCCCTCAACGGCGGTAACTCCGTTGGCAACTCCTCTGGAAATACATCGTCAAACTCTTCCAGTACTGGTTTTACTTCTTCTGGTACTTCCACCACCTCTTGACTCTCTCGTCCAATCAACATGAATACTTCAGGTTCTTCCTCAACCTCCTTAACAAACTCTTTCAAAGATAACAAGGTCTTCAGCTCCTCAATCTCTTCTGACTTACTTTCTCCTTGTGATCTTTTCTTTGGAACTAAGATGATCTTCGTACCTTCAAACATAAAACTGTAGCTATTGGTCCGACCGTCATGTTGTATTGATCGATCATACTGCCATGGTCTTCCCAATAATAAGTGGCAAACATCCATCTCTACTACATCACACCAAATTTCGTCTTTGTATTTCTTCCCAATAGAGAATGGAACTCGTACTCGTCTTTCCACTTTCACTTCTCCTCCCTTTCTCAACCATGCTAACTTGTATGGATTAGGATGCTTCTCTGTCTTTAACTTCAACTTTGTCACAGCCTCGGTTGAAACGATATTGTCACAGCTTCCTGCGTCGATCACAAACTTACACACCTTCCCCAGAATAGTACATGTCGACTGAAAGATATTACTCCTCAACCAACTAGCTTCCTCCTGCTTCGGTGTCAAACATGATCTCCTCAGCATTAGATTACAACCTTCATCTCCTGACGCAATATCCTGCTCATCCTCCTCAACTGGACTAGAACAATCTCCATCAACATCCTCATCCTCAACTTCTGCAATCATGGTTCTCTTCTTTGGCTTTGGACATTCATTGCTTTTATGACCCAATTCATGGCAATTGTAACATTTGAAATTATTGTTAACTTTCGCCTTCTCAGCCTCCTTCACCACTGGTCTACTGATAGGTTTAGAAACATTAGAACTCCCACTAGCACCCTTTACTTGATTGTTGGAATTAGTAAACACACCACCTCCTCGTCTCCCTTGCTTCTCCCAATCCAACGCTTTCTGATGTGCCTCTGCTACAGATCTTGGATCGAACATATTAACCATGTCCTGAATCTGCATTCTCAATCCCCCAATGAATCTCGATGTCAGCTGCTCTTCCGTTTCCATAATATCATTCCTCGCAATAAGCTGATAAACTCATCGGCGTAATCATTAACAGTTTTTGTGCCTTGTCTCAAGTTTTGCAAACGTTGATACATCAAAGATTGATAATTATAAGGTAAGAACGTTGCTTTCATCAATTTCTTCATCTTCTCCCAAGATTCAACTTTTGACTTTCCCATCCGTTCACGTGTAAGTTTGGTTTGCTGCCACCATGCCAAAGCTCTACCCCTCAGCCTTGTAGCAACCAACTTCACTCTACGATGTTCTGGAACTTCTTTGAAATCAAAAATTTCTTCAACATTAGCTACCCAATCCAGAAACTCTTCAGCTTGCATACCACCTTTGAATTCCGGAATTTCTGTCTTCATCCCAGATTCCCACCTGTGATCATACTCTGAATAATTTCTTCTTTGATCTCGTCCTTGAATACTACCACCATCGTGCTCTTCTTCAAAATCAGATGTATATCGTTGTCTATCTCGTCCACCCACATCTCTACTACCATCATGTCTTCCACCATCATCCCTTCTATCTACATTCCTCCGTTCACGATCATTCACGTTCCTCCCATGCCTTTGATCATCATCAATACTCCTTTCTCGATTGGATTGTGGTGAGACTCTACTTCCTCCGTGGTTAGATTCAGGTGAAACCCTTCTCCGATTTTGATTCATTTCTAACATCATATTCTCTAACCGTCCAATCCCTTCGTTAAGCTTTTCACTAAAGTTTTCATTGATTCTTTGCTCCATCTCATAAGCTTCTTCTCTTCGATACAAAGCTTCTACGTTTTGGTGACGATTAGCTCTTCTCGGCGGCATACTTGAAAACTTCACAAAACTCTTCAACACTTCAAAATTCAAACACAATTCGACCCTTGATCCAAAATGAAATGGATCAAAAAACTTCCACTTTATTGCAACTTCGCGATGAACACGATGAACACAACTTCTCCAAAAGATAAGATCCGATCTCCAAACTTCAAAACAAAGTCGAACAACTTCAACTTGCTCTCGGCCGTGATAAACAAAAACTCAAATCTTCAAAACTCCAAAATGATTAGGCTCCAAATCTCGATCTAGCTATGATTGGCTAGAACAAGCTCCAATACCAAAACTGACGCAGCGGATTAAACAAAACAATCTTCAATCGGTGAAAGTTGCAGTTGATGGATTGATGAATACTGAAATTGCCCGAATTCGTTGATCCGAAGATACCGAATTCTAGCTATCCCGAACTCGTTGATCGCGCACGATACCGGGTTCAAAGATCTGCGATTCTTCGCACGTTGATCTAGCACACTAGATTCCGTGAATTGGCTTCTGCAATCGTGAATCGAGCGCACTCGATTATCCGAGAGAGGAGATAGGAGATTACACTCAACTACCAATTGGAATGAAAGCACAGAGCTAACAAAAGAGAATTTTATTCAAAATTCAACAACCTTTACAAATGAGACTCACAGACTATTTATAGGCGAACAACTTTACAACAGAAATTTCATCAACTCCTAAGTCGTTTCCGACCTAACATCTACGACCTACGACTCAACATAAGTCGTACACGACTTATCAGTTTACAATACAAACGTCACGACTTACGACTCAAAAGAATACAGACAACATACGACTTACAAACAGACGACATATGAAAACAGACGACATACGACTTATAACTGATGCGACTCAACATACATGTATATTACAAACGACTCACATAGGTCGTACACGACCTAAAGTACACACGACTTAACATCAACGGCTCAGATTGACGCGGCATCAAGATCTTCGGCTACAAGCTTATGTGACTTAAGAGAGTTCGCTTTTAAACTGTGCGACTTAACTAAGTCATAACTCGTTTCCGACTTAACACCTTCCTTAAGTCGTAGCCGACTTAACACTTCATTTTCAATTCGAACCACTCCTTCTGTGTCCTTCTCCGTAAGTCGTGGACGACTTATAAGCTCCGAGCGACTTAAGCCTTTGTTAAGTCGTAGCCCCTTTCTTCCTAACCCGTTAGGTCGCAGACGACCCAGAATTTTCCCTTTAGGTCGTAAACTCGAGTTAACTCCTTCCCCTGGTTTCCAGTTAAGTCGTAGCTCCTGTTCACATGCCTCCTTAGGTCGTAACTCGACACAGTTAGCTCGTTCTTCGTCACTAGGTCGTATTTCATTAGATCGGAGCTCGTTAAGTCGTGACTCGTTCATTACTTCTACCTTGTTAGGTCGTGAACGACCTACAAACTCCTTAGGTCGTGAACGACCTATGCCTTTAACATTCTGCGCGGCATCAATAAAGGTGAGATTTTTATCTCACATCTTTGTCTATAATTATCTTCGATTGTTAGGTATGAATTCCTAACACTTATTCATGTCCATTTGATTTTGGTTTGGATCGATTTTGTGTATATTCCAATTTTTGGTGTTTTGGTTTAATTTTTGTCAAAATCCTTTTATGGATAGTTGGATATTGACATTCGAGGCATATCGAAGAGCCATTAAGGCTGGGTTGTCGCTAAGCATAATTCCTTAGTCGTTGTTGCTCGCCCGATCGTTATCGATGTCGTTTGGCCATTTTTGGCCTAGGTTCAAGGAATGCCCTGAACAACAGTTTCAGACGTCTGAAATGTATGGTTCAAACATCTGAATTTAATACTGGGAATTTTCTTCTCCCAGCATTCAGACGTCTGAATCAAAGTTTCAGACGTCTGAATTGGCTCGAGTGCAACCAGAGAGGAAATAGGCAAAGAAATGCCTATTTCAGACGTCTGAATCTGAATTTCAGACGTCTGAATTCTGTTCTGGAAATATTTTTATTTCCAGGTTCAGACGTCTGAATCAGTATTTCAGACGTCTGAATTTGCAGTCTTTTTCCTATTTGCCTTTTGAGCTTGAATTTCCAAATTTAATTGATTCGTGTTGATTCCCTTTTTGTTGTTATCATTTATTATCGGTTTTGATGACATTTTCTTCGTGATTTTTGGGAATATCCATTTTGATGGATTCGGTATCGATTTCTTTGGATTTGATTCACATCTTCGAATGTGGATTTTTGTGATTGATTGTTTCTACAATCATTTTGTGATTTGTCACTTCAAAATACAAAGGTTTCTATACTAGTAGTAAATATTCAAACTCTTTTACAAAGATGATTTCAACTCTATTTTTAATACAAAGCTCTTTTATACAACCGTTCTCTAATCTATTAGTATATACAAACCTTTACCTCATTCGTATGAGAAAATATAATTAAACGGCTTAGCAAAACAAGTGGTATGAAACTCTTGCGTTTACTTCGTCGGTTAATTTTTGGAGTTGTTCGATTGAAAACCTTGTGACAATTTTCGAGTGGAAATCTACAATTTGTTCGTAAATATTTGAGTTAAGCTAGTGGTTATGGGACATGAAGCTAAACTCTTATATTAACTGGCTTAGTGTAATCGACACTTTTATTGATCGATGATGATCATTTTGTGATTTAGACTAGCGATGTGCGATGTCTATTTGTCTGCGAGGGAGACTAAACCCCGTTTCTGTGGAACTTCGGTTCAATTTGGCGGGGTAGCGACCCGTGGTCTTCGGACCGTTTGTGGAGCTTCGGCTCAATGTTTAATGGTTAGCGACCATGGAATAGCGTTCCATTTGTGATACACGTGTTGGTGAGCTTTCATGCTCCCGTTTGTGATAGGCCTCCCCATTTATGATTTCTGGATTTCTTGTTGTGATTTCTGGAATTTGTGTTTCACCTCCTTTTTGTGATTGGCAATGATATGTTTGCCAATATTTGATGTTTGGTGAATAAAATAAAGAATGTGAAGTTCTTTTTGATGCTTTGAGATTTCTTGAGATATTGTATGATTTTGTTGTTGTTTAAAACATACTTGTCACAGCTTGACACGATTGTTATCATACGTTATTTTTATATCTTTGCCTTTATCTCATTCCTTTATCTGATATTTATGGCTAGACTGATCCATTTATTATTTTCTTATTAAATAATACTCGGGTCAGACCGAGATGTTACAGGTGCTTCTGCTTGACTCCTCGTCGGGGATTATTATTCTGACTTTTGGCTAACTACATTACATTTGTAGTTTTTGTTGTTATACATTCGAGATATTGACTCTATGATGTATACACATTCTTTTGTCTAGCACTTGTATCTATTCTTTTGTGATATTGTGGATCTTGTAGACTACTACTCTGATGTACACTTTCATGTGTTATATTCATATCTATTTCCGCCTTTGTGATATGAACTGTCTGTGACAGATTTGTGTTATGTTTATTTCTATATTTGTTTCCGAAGTCCATATAGCCGCTGTGTGGTAGCTTTGAGTTTGTATCCATATGTCGGATTTCCTCTTGAGGTGAAAAGTTATATTTTTATCTTGCATATCGGTACTCGCACAAAGCAATTACACGGATGGTCGCTCCTCAACAGCCTTATTCTCCGCGCTAGTTTACGACATTACTCCGTAGTGTCCTTGGCTAGCGTGGGTATAGAGGTGGGGCGTCACAGAATGGGATTAGAACAATCTCTTGCCTTATGATTTTTATCACCACACCGAAAACAATAAAAACCCCTTTTCCAATTCGAAGTGAAAGATGATCGAGATTTATGAAATTGAATTTTAGGACAAGAAGACCTATCACCTCCATTAAAAGAACAAGAATTGAAACCTGAATAAAGCGGTGAGGACGAATATCCAGTATCGAAATAAGAAAAGACATTAGACAAAACGAACGCCATTTTCTTGAGTTCGAGCATTTTTCCAAAAGGTCGCCATTATATGTAACTTGTTTATATTATTTTATATCTTGATTATTAAAATTTAAAAATATTAACTAATTTAATCTATTTTAAACTATTTCTATCAATTTAAACTATTTTAATTTATTTTAAACTGCTTTAATCTATTTAATCCAATTTGATCTCGCTACGCCATAGATGGCCTATTGCAACGAAAATACAAGATGTTGCTAGCTACAATGTAACGATAGCTATGATGATTTTTGTCTATTACAACATTAGCTTCAGATGTTAGCATAGATATCAACACTATGTTGCAGTAGCTACAGACTTATAAAAATATTACAAAAAATGAGTGCGGGCTGAAAATAAAGCGGGCTGAAATAATTTTTAAAGCGGGAAGTAAAAACAAAGTGGCAAAAGTTAATAAAATATTGAAGGGTTTCTCGTACAAAGCAGCATCCCCTTTTTCTTTTGTTGGCCCATATCTTTTATTATCTTCGGCCGTTCCCAAAAATGGCTTCTCGTACATTCTTTGGCGAAGCAAAAATGGCTGCAGTGAATTTTTTAGGGCTTCGGTCGTTTTTCGAAATCGATTAGGCTTCGCTCCTTTCCTCTGCTAGGCCTTGGCCTCCTTGTTGGCTTTTGTGATATCAATTAGGGTTTCGTGGAATCATGAAATTAATTAAGGGCTTCTGCCGCTCCTTTGTTCCTGTGAAATCAAAAAGGATTTTGCTACCTTCGGTTTGATTATACAATTGTTAGCTTGCTTTCGGGTTTGTTAGCTTCCTGGTTGACTTCACGGTTGATTCGTATGTCGTACTTCTGTAAGTAACTTTGATTCGATGCTAGATTGAATTGGGAATTTTGATTTTCTTTGATGCTTTTTGTTTTTCTTCAACTCGAATCACACACTTGCCGATGATGTTTCTTGTTTATATAGGGTTCGAACCCCTATATTTTCGTTCGTATATTTTATACGAAATCGTCTGATAATTTCACGCTTGGCCGTATGATATTTCTTGGATGTTTATGATTTTTCAGACTTTATCAATTTCGTATATTTGTGACTTGATTCGCACGGTGTTGATTTCTGACTTGGGTCGATTTCTTGGCCATCATGGTTTTGGTTTTGGTTTGACGATGTTGATTTATCTTGACTCGTTCCGTGAATTTCTGAATACTTTGGCCACTTTATCTTGTTTATGATAAACTGCACTTGATAATTTTGAAACTGCTTGTGATTTGCTTATGTTGGTTTCGTGATTTTTTGATCATTCTGGCCTTGTTGACTTCGGCTTATGATAATGTTTGTTTGACCTGTTGCTTGAACTTGTAATATAATACACACACACATAATACATACATCATGTATGTGTGTGTGTGTATAGACACACACACATACACAGTGTTTGTATGCTGTTTGGTTTGTGGTCATTCTGCTTTGCCTGGATTGTGTATATATGTACATTTTTCTGGTTCATGTAGTCTTGGTCGAGTCTGTGTTTATATGCACTTGAATATGCATATACATATGTCTATGTTATAGTTTGTTATTTGATGTTGTGTTGCATTAAGCTCATGTGGTCTTCACTTTTGTATATGATATCTCCTCTGGCCTTGGTTATTCATATGTTGTTGAGTCATGTATACTTTTGGTTTGTATATGACACTTCAATGTGTGTCAGCTTTGTTCATTCGAGTCTTGATACATTGTTTTGTTTGCTGCCTGGTTGACCCTTGAAATTCACTGGTCTTGGCCTTTGTTGTTGTGTGTATTTGGCCTTCCTGTGTGATCAATGCTGATGTAACTTGTCTGCACTTGCATTGTCCACTATTGCATTCATGTGTATAAGACTGATACTTCAGTAATGAAGTACAGAATTGTAAGAATTTTAATTTCTCTTCAATCAGATGTCAAAAAAATGCTTCATTTTGCGCATCGACATTTTTGTAGAATTAGATCCTGTTTTGTTGAAACCTATAACAGGATATTTTCTGAATCCATTTTAAAACTGTTAATAGATATTGCAAAACAGTTCTTGTTTAAGAAACTTGTTACATAATTGTTAATTTTATTAAATGTCACATTTTGAAACTGCTTTATTTTGCAGGATAAGATTGAAAAAGCAATATGTGAAGGAGGAAGTAATGGAGTTGTTCAAGAAATGATTTCTGATGGAAAGTCGCACGGTCCATCTTGGCTTATAGGATGGCACACAAAGTCTGCAGAAGTTTCAAAATATGCCCCAATAACAAGCACATACATACAGGAGTTGGCAGCAAAGATAAGAGAAAATATAGCTGACGAAGTCGAAGCAAAGGTGAACAAGAAGGTCCAAAATGAATTTGATGCAAAGGTGAACCAAAAAGTTCGGGAGAACTTGACATGGGTGCTTAAGAAATTAGGCGAAGAAAACCCTGACATGCAAATTGATGTTGGGGATCTTTGTGCGACCGTCTGCAGTGATGGCACTGGAGGCACTGGAGGTTCGCAAATATGAATGTACTGTTAATAAGTAGAATTTAGTATGTATTGTCTGTAACTATGAATACACTGGCTATGTTTTTAAGTATGTTTGTTATTTTGTACTTGACTAAGTAAAACTTGTGTTGCTGGTTATTCTGAAATGAAAAGTTCTTTGTTGCAGTGTAATGTTGCCATTAGTTGTGATATAATGTTGCAGTATAATGTTGCCATAGATATGATATAATGTTGCAGTACATTTCCAATTTAAATTGCAAAAGGTGTTGTCATAGATATGATATAATGTTGCAGTATGTGATGTTAAATGTGGTAATAAACTGGCAAAGTGTTGCCATTGGATGGTAAAAGTGTTACCATAGATTAATGAATATGGGCCCCACAACAGGGTTCCGTAAAGGTGGGCCACAAAATTAGTGGGCCCCACAATATGGGCCCACATGTTGGGGCCCAGATTATGGGGCCCACTTTTTAGTAAATTTGGTACCTGTGGCAACAACAGAACTAATGTTGCCCTAGGGCCGCAAAGATGTTGCCTTTGACTCTATGACATGGGTGTTGCAGTATGCAATCTATGGCGTAGTGTCTATTTTAACCTATTCTAAACTAATTTACCCATTTAATCTATTTAATCTATTTTAAATCTATTTAATCTATTTTAAATCTATTTAATCTAGTATAAATCTATGCAAACTATGCTAAACTATTTGAATTTTGCATAACTATCCAAAACTACTTTCTAAATTTCAGACAGTATAGAGTGGAAGTGTTTATATTTAAATCCTCGATTTAAAAGCAAATATTATTAAATGATGTAATAACCTAAGTTGTGATTTAAATAACATATTTTGAGTAAATACGATGATTTTAAAATGAGGGTTTAACCTATTTTGAAAATATTATTTCGAAAGTAAATATGATTTCAAAAGTGATATTGTAACTACCCAGAACTTTGGTCATTCAAAATTCGTATATTTAATTGATTTTAAATATTCAATAATAAAATTTATAAGCTGAATAACCAATATTTGAAATATAAGGATTTAATTGGATAATTAAATTATTAATTTAATATTTGAAATTGCAGAATTAGTTGGAACTTGAATTTAATGTGAATAAAAATGATTTCTAAAGTTGTAATAAATTCTATTTGAATTAGAAGGATGTTAGAGAACTTTTAAAATTGAATTAAAAGTTAAATTATAGAAATTGAATATTTTAATATTTAATTAACATGTAAAAAGAGCCATTTTTGCGTAGGCCATCTCATCTGAAAAACATTTATCAGAATTTCTACTTTGATGGATTTGGGACTGACTTCTTTGGACTTTACTCACGTCTTCGAACGTGAATTGATTTGTTTCTACAATCGTTTTATGACTTGTCACTTTAAAGATATATGAAGGTTTCAATACTAATAGTAAATATCAAAACTCTTTCATCAAAGCGATTTCAACACTATTTTAAATATCAAAAGTTCGTTTTCTCAAACCGATTTTCAATCTACTAGTATATACAAGCCTTTACTTCACTCGAATGAGAAATCGACTTAAACGACTTACTAAAACGGGTGGTATGAAACGCTTGCGTTCACTTCGTCGGTTAGCTCTTGGACTTGTTCGATTGAACCCTTTTTGTGACAATTTCCTAGTGAAGACTTACAGCTTGTTCGTAAATATTTAAGTTAAGCAAGTGGTTATGGGACATGAAGCTAAACTCATATATTTACTAGCTTGGTGTGATTGACACTTCCTTATGATCATGACGATCATTTTTGTGATTTAGACTAGCGATTGAGCGATGTCTCTTTGTCTACGTGGGAGACTATACCCCGATTATGTGATGTTTCGCCATCACATTTCTAGGGTAGCACCCTACGGTCTTCGGGCCATTCCTGTGTGAAAATTTAATGGATAGCTTCCATGAGATAGCTTCTCGTCATGTGTTTACGCGTAGGTGAGTTTTCATGCTCCCATTCATGTGTTAGGCCTCCCCCCTTTTTATGTGTTTTCTGGATTTCTGATGATGATTTCTGGAATTTTGTGCTTCACCAATTTTCATGATTTTCATTGATCTGATATCAGTTTTTGTGCATTGGTGAATTCATGTGTTATTGACTTGTTACGAATACAAGTTTAGGGTATGATACCCTACCTTATCTTTGAGAAGATTCTTGTGATATTGATTAATCTTTTTGTTGATTATCATTTACATACTTATAGTAGTATGTCGTTATAGTTATTTCATGTTCATGTCATGCCTTTTACTTTATACCATATCATCTGATATTTATAGTTAGACTGATCCGTTTATTATTTTCTTATAAATAATACTCGGGTCAGACCGAGATGTTACAGGTGCTTCTGCTTGACTTCTCTTCTGGATATTTCTGACTTTTGGCAAACTACATAGATTAGTAGTTTTTGGATGTACACCTTTGAGATATAGACTCTATGTTGTGTACTTATTCTTTTGTATAGCACGTGATGCTATTCTTTTGTATTATCGTGGATCTTTCTGACCACTACTCTGATGTACACTTTCATGTGTTATATATTTATTCATATCTTCTTCCGCCTTTGTGATATGGATGTCTGTGACTGATTTATGTTATGATTATTTCTATGTTTGTTTCCGAGGATTATATATAGCCACCGTGTGATAGCTTTGTGTTTGTATCGGTATGTCGGATTTCCTCCTTAAAAGATATGCATTCTATTCTATCTGACGTATCGGTGCTCGCACAAAGAAGTTACATGGATGGTCGCTCCTCCACAGCCTTATTCTCCGCGCTAATTGACAGCACTACATCGTAGTGTTCTTGGTTAGCATGGGTATAGAGGTGGGGCGTCACAGATATGATCATCCTCTTCTAGATATATCTTTACACGCTATGACGTCGTGTATCTGATTATTGTGGTTTTTATGCTTCGAAGTCCCATGGAAAAGGTCGTTAACGACCGGAGGATGATATATTCGGTACCATCTAGTTATAGAGGTGGGCCAGTCTTGTGTTGGTAGAGGATCCTTTATGATGGTCCTCGGTACATTCTTCTAGAGATGTACTACCGGAAGGTAGTCCCTTCACCTGGTCATTTGTATGGAAATCCAAACTCCACTACGCACCTACCATTTTATTTGTAGAGCCTAGTATGCTGGAATTTAATAATGGTAACAATTTCGGCTATTTTGAATATTATTTCTATACTAGACACTAGTATAATATAAGAGGATTTGATATGAAATGTTTTAGTTATCGTAAGGTAAAAACATGTTCGTGTTTATGTGTGGGCATGTCTTACGAGATACTTTTGTTTTGATAAAGGAAAAGTTTGGTAATTTAATAAATTTTAATTGAGTGTGTTTCTCACGCTGGTTTACCAGACTGATCCGGACGTTCTTCCCTTTCAATGCTCGGGTCAAACCGAGTATATTTACAGGTTCAGATTTGGTGCTATTGGAGCTTCAGTAGGAGAGATAGAGATCTTCATTTTGTATACACGTATCTGTTTTGATTATCCGCTGCTTAGTTGTTGTATATTATCGGCAATTGTAAGGACAGGTTATTACAATTGTCCAGGTTGATAACTACTGATTGATTGTTGTACTCTGATTGATGTATGTATATACAGTTTCTATTTTATAAAGATCATTAATATGACATTATATGTTTTCTACTGCGATGTGAGATTCTGTATTGTTCTGTTTGGTTCTATCTTCTCTCTTTCTTCTCTTCTCTTCTTCTTTCTTTCTTTCTTCTCTTCTTCTCTCTTCTCTCTTCTTTTCTTTCTCTTGACTTTCCGTCAGTCTGTGCTTTTTGGGTCAGACATGTGCGGGTTATTGTCAATTCAAAGGGTACGGATTTGCGGGTCATCACACGTGGTATCAGAGCTTAGATTTTGTATATTCTTAATCTTTGAGGTGTACTTAGTATAGATAGGGACAGTAGCACCCTAGATTGAGTTTGAGTGTATTATAGATATCAGCGAGTGTTTGTTAGTGATATAAAAATGTTTTATATTTTGTTTGCTTATCCGTTGAGTTGTTTGTGAATTCTGGTCGGTATGTGGGAAACATGTTATCGATAGGGATTTCTAAACACTTAAACGAGGCAAGTCGACATAGTATTATTTTTAAATTGGGTAAATGAAATAATTTTACCTCTATTATATTTTATATATAAAGGAAACTATTTTTCAGAATTATTAAAGTGTATATTAATTGATTGTTTAGTTGTTTGAAAATATAAATATATATAAGTTAATTTAAAAGTTGTTTGAATAATCTAAATGAAACAATAATTGTAGAAGAATAAATTATATAAGCAAATGAATTATAAGTATGGAATTATAATTAATATGATATACAATTGTGAAATAATCTTATATATAAGAAGTGAAACTATTTGAATATATTTTATAAATATGAGTTATAAATAAAAATGAATTTAAACCAAGAATTTGAAATTTTGAATTCTGTTGATTTTGAAAGTTAATTTTCAAAGTCGAAGAGGTTATATTATTATAAATCTAAATAAGATAAATAAATTTGGAATGAATCTTATATAAGTGAAGTGAAATAGTGAAATTATATAAGTAAAAGATTTATAACTGTGATTTATAAATAAAAGGAATTAAAAAAAAAGAATATATAAAGCACTGAATTCACTACTATTGCTGGGAAATAATAAGGGTGATGATTGCAGCATCATTAGTATCATTTTCGAGTTTCTGTGTGATAGATATGCTACCAATAGTAAATTGGAATTGAAGTTTTGTTGTGATAAACAAATTTGATTTAAATCCAAGTTGAAATTGATAAATATAAGTAAGATGAATTTGAACTTATAATATGAAATAAAGATGTAACTTAGTAAAGTTGAAATAAATTTGACTTAGCATAATAAATATATGATTTGAAATTTAACTAAAGGAAGGTTAAATAAATTGGAGTGGATTGAACTAGATTAGATAAATTATTGAAATGGAAATTAAACTTAAGTGGTAAGTGATTATATAATATGAATTTGGACATTTGAATAAATAATTTGTATAACTTATAAGATGAGAAAATGTAAGTAAAACCAAAAATTAAAATGGTTAAACAGTTTTGTTAAGCAAAACAAAATCTGGATTTGAATAAATGAGATGAAATTCGACTTAAGTAACAGTTAAATAAAATGGCTTAGAGATGAAATTTAGGTTAATTCAAATAGAATGAAATGTCGTGAAGAAATTTAACTTAAGTAATGTTGAATTGAGTTGATTTTGATAAATAAAATGAATTAATAAATTGAAGTGAGGAATGTGAATTTGAGTTATATACTGAGATTCAACTTTAGTTGTAAAATGAAATTGGGAATTGAATAATTGAATGAAAGTCGATTAGATATTAAACCAAATTGAAGGTAAACAAAGTAAATTAATTTGGTTATGTTGGATGTGCATTGGTTGTTAGATGGTTGTTAGTTGATTGTATAGAAATTCATATGAAGTTGAATTAATCAAATTGAAAGCTAAGTAATTAAATCCAAATTGGAAGTAAGTAAATCTAAATAGAATTGAATTTAATTTGAATTAGAAGTGAGCCAACTTGAATGTAAATTAGTGAATGTAAACTAATTGAATATGAATAAATGAATATTAGTAAAAATCCAATGTTAATGAACTCAAATGTGAATAAATTGAAAATCAATTCAATGAATATTAATGAGAAGTGAATTTATATTGATCTGGTTATGGATTTGTTGGATATAGATTGATTTGTTGGATGTTAGTTGGATGATTGTTGTTTGATGGTTGGATTTGTTGCTTATTGGTTGCATTTGCTATATTGGCATATATAGTTGTTATATTGGTATATGTTGTATATTGATATTACTTTCTATATACATGTTTCTCATTTGTTGTTGAGTATTTAGTAGGTGCGGATGGCGCTTGCTTTGCATTTGGAGCTCGCTTTCGCGCTATATTAGCCGTATATGCTCGCTAATAATATAAGGTACATATCTCGGATTACATATCGTACTTTTATACTTTTTTCCTTACGGGATACCTCATCCTCGAAAATGAGATGTATAATCGTGATATATATATATATATATATACATATATATGTTGTGATCCTACCACGATTGAACCACGCAAAGGAGACTATGGCGAATTTTTCTGAAAATGTAAGGCGTTAGAAATGTTTAGGGAATTTTGGAAAAAATTTGATAACTAAAGTTTTGATTTTTGAGTTAAAGGTTAGATGATATTAGTTGGTTTTGAAAATATAATTGTGAATGGATTTGAAAACTTAGAAAAGTTTTTGTAAGAAGTTTAACGAACGATTTTGGAAAAGTTAAAAGGTTTACATGAATTTGATATCTAAATTGAGCGAATTGTTTCGAAAAGATAATGGATTTTGTAACTTTTTCTCACTTGGTAATTTCGATGATGAAATTCTTTTAAGTAAGGAAGAATGTAACGACCCAGAATTTCGGTCATTCGAAATTCGTATATTTAATTGATTTTAAATATTCAATAGTAAAATTTATAAGCTGAATAACCTATATTTAAAATATAAGGATTTAATTGGATAATTAAATTATTAATTTAATATTTGAAATTGCAGAAATAATTGAAATTTGAATTTAATGTGAATAAAAATGATTTATAAAGTTGTAATAAATTCTATTTGAATTAGAAGGATGTTAGAGAACTTTTAAAATTGAATTAAAAGTTAAATTACAAAAATTGAATATTTTAATATTTAATTAACGTGTAAAAATAGCCATTTTTTAAACAGTCTTGCATTTTTATGAAACCAGTTTCATTGGATCCGTAATGTTATATTATTGTAGGATTTCAAATTTTGGGTCAATCGGATTTACGGTTTGGTCATGGCAAGCTAAAACGCGTAGAAATTTGTAAGTAACTTTTAAATTTAAATAGTCGATTCGAAAACCTATATTCCAAATACGATCGAATTGACTTCCAATATATATTCCATTGTGTTCGAAATAGGGGTAAAACATTATAAACGCCAAGCGGCACGCTTCGATTGGAGTTCGATAATTTTTCGGATGAATAGTGTGTGAAAATTTTCTATATAAGGCCAAACTTTTTTTCCATTTGCAACAAACCGTAGCCGTTAAACCCTAGCCGCCTCTAGCTTTTCAATGGCCTAAAATAACTAACCTTCTCCCTCAAATTCAGATCGATCCATCAATGATTACCTAAATCGTCAACTAGGAAATTGTAGAGGATGGAGAGACGAACAAATCCAACGGTCACTGTCAAAATCCAAATTCCAGCGTTCGAAAATTGACACCCGTACTTCACTTGTATTCGAATGCCGCAGATTCAATCGTTGAAATTCGAGTCATGCCGGAGCTTATAACACCATTAAGTATAACAACACAGCGGAATAAAGAAATAAATGATATCATATACAACTCCAATGAATACAATATCCAGTATGATATACAACAATTATATCAATATGATACAACAATATCAGAGATAAATAATGATACAGCGGAAATAACAGAAGTGATAACTCCAAATGATCAATAAGAGAGGCTGAGTCCAACCACTCCTATATCAAGCTCGAACCATCATCACGTAAGACAAAAGTAAGCAATGTCAGTCGTGATCTCCAAAACTGAACTAGCTCCAATGTCAACTGAACCAGATTATCTGGAAAAAAACCCAACTCTAGACTGCCCGTGTGGAAAATTGTGGGCACCCAAAGTTTAGGAAGGGAACAATAAACTCCGAGTCAGTCGTGGGACTGGTGTGAGCAACAAAAACAGTTTATCTTTAAAAAAACCACAAAATAATTTTAAACATTGAAATCCGCAATGCTTTTGGAAAATGAAACTGCCATAAGACCTCCCACCACACACACAATGCAATCGCAGACTTGGAGGAGATTTCTTCTTATGATAGTCAAACATGCTTACTACACAAACAAACTCTTTTTGATATTATTACTAGTGCATAGTGTACAAAATCATTTCTAAAATACAGTATTAATCTTAGCCAGCATAGGTACCATTATATTATGCCCGCCATAGCTGCCGCCTGAGGAGACAGGTTATACAACTGCAATCGTAAAGGTTCGTATTGTTTCTTTGGATTTCCAACAAATGGTCAGGCTAAGGAACTTCCTATGCCATATGGGAACGCCTCTGGCGGGACGCCCCGAGAACTAACTAGCTCTTTGCCAACACAAGGCCAGGTTACCTCTGTCACTAGGTAACTACTACACGAATATGCCACCTCCCGGTCCTTTGGGACCTTTATCCGAGCGCTCGATAACCAACAACATCACACAGTAATAAATAAAGTGTGCCCATATGAGTAAGTATCTAGGCTCCATACCATGATACCACCCTTTTCCAGAAGGAAATGGCATACCCTAAAGGGCGCGACCCTCATAACCTTACCGCATCTTTCATGTTTCGACCATTTCTGGTCTGTGAGGCTCGATGAAGTCTCGTCCACAAAGCTACGCTTTTTCACAAAGCCATGCTTTGATCACAAATGATCAATAAATGATCAACACACAGCAACACTTAGCATGCCGCATTACCAAATTGGGAGTATATCGCTGATAACCTTCAACTACATAACCTCTGAGCTCGTACGTCTCAGAGAAGGGTGTTAAGCTAAGAGAATAAATTCTCCGCCACCAACAGAAATGTATTTGAAATAAATCTGCTTTATATCTCAAAATGTAATGTCAGACATGTAACCATACAAGTCTGTTCTGGGTTCGAACAGAACCGAAGGCACTTCCAAAGAAGCCCTTGCAAATCCGGATAATTTTCTAATCATGTCCGGACTTCCCATCACAAAGGGTGCTAAAATCTCTATACCGGGGACCAGTCGATGCAGAGACATTCGACGAGTTGTCCTTTCGTTTTCGAAAATATCCGGTCCTCACTACCGGTCTTCAAATGCTATCCATATACGACGTATCATTATTCGGAATGGGTTATATGACACAAAGGTCCTCTCCCGGCTAAACCGAATAATGAGCGTAATATTTTAAGACATATGGATAATGAGATTTCAATTAAGTCACAACTTATTACCCAAAACCTTTCTTCAAATGATTTAAACACATTACCATTTTAATCTTTTTAAACAAAAGATTCAATTCACAAAGTTTACCCAGTTTCACAAAGATACATTCATAGATTTTCCAAATCAATTTCCATTTCAATTGGATTAACTCATTAAATCTTTAAAACAAAGATTTAACTCATAGCTTTCAAAACAATTCCATTTTGACCTTTTATACAAAAGATACACCTTCCCAATTTCAAAACAAATATTTAACTCATAGCTTTCAAAACAATTCCATTTTGACCTTTTATACAAAAGATACACCTTCCCAATTTCAAAACAAAGTTTAACAACCTTTTACAAAGATTCATTCATAATTCGGAAAACCATTTCCAATTCAAACTTGAAATTCCTTCAATTAAATTGGAATTTCATTTCTTATATGAAAGCTTTTATCATTTGAAAACAATAGTTTTTATTTCGGAAAATCTGATTCATTTATACGAGTTAAAGTTCTTGGGTTAAATTCAAATTCTCAAACAATACTTTCAAAATGGTTTAAACACATTTATAACATCTTAACCAAAATTTCCAATCATTGAATTCAATTCCAAATTTTGAATTCAAAATTCAAATTAAATTATTTAAATTAGAAAACTTACCAAGTTATTCAAAATAACTTTCATCTAAAAAACCCCATTTCAAAAGCTTTAACATTTAACCCAAATCCATTTCCAAAATCAATTGAAATTAAAATTTCAATTTCAAAAATATTAAATTTAAATCATCTGTGACTTAACCGATTTCCACGTGAAATCCATATTTGTGTGCGTATGGTGTAGTCCAGGGGTTTCACACAATAGTGCAACATCATTCAATCATCACAGATTCAAAATACAGAAATATAGTTGATAAGCGGTATAACGGTAACACTTATCTTTTCATTCACAGATCACAGATATATAAATATTACAGAAAATAATTTACATTCATCCCAGATAAACAGCTACGATACAGATCACACACAAATCACACACAAATCAGAATATATCACACAGCATCACAGATCAGGGAATATCAACAATTCAATCATCCAATATAAACCAAACATTCATAAGTAAGATCAATAAATCATCTGATTAATTTAAATCAGATTAATTACTTATGGATATAAATTACTAATCCTGGTTAATTAACATTAATTAATTACAAATCATTTTGATTAATTATCCTTTGATCATTTATTAATTAACCTTTAATTATTGAATTAATCAACCTTGATTAATAAACAAATCAACCTTTAATCATTGAATAATTAACCTTTAATTATTTAATTATCCTTTAATTAATTATCCTTAATTAATTACTGTAATTAATTAAAATTAATTAATTACCACTTAATTAATTATAAAAACTAATCATCCTCAAATTAATTAATTATTACTTAAATATTTAATTAAGTAATTATTCTTTAATTACTTATATTAATTAATAATCATTAATTACTCAAGATCTTAATTAATTAAAAGATAAAACATTTTATCTTTATTATTTTAATTATTGCTCAATCCTTATTTAATAACCTTTTGAGTTAATTATCAATTACCAGTTTAACTTAAAACCATTAATAATAAATTATCCCTTAAAAACACATTTTACTTCCCTAATTAACAGTTTAATTACATTAGTAAGTTTACTCAAAATAAACTTTAAAATAAAGGTTATATGTATTGAAATATTTTAAACTCAAGAATAATTTTACTTTCAAACCTTTAATAAATTTCAACTTGAAAAAACATTGATTTTTTTTAAGAATTAATCAAGAAAGTGTTTAAAATTAATTGAATTTAAATTTGAAAACCTGTTATACCTAAAACACTCACGTGATCTCACAAACCCAAGCCAAACTTGTTATTCTCGAGACAACACCCGAGAAACTCACGATCATCACACTGCTCTGAGGCAACTCGCCTTCGATCTCGAGCTTGAACTCGAGAATCAACTTCTTCTTCCCAATCAACAAAACTACCCAATTATCACAGATACACGGTGCACGTGCACCATCCCACGGCGGCGCTCCGGCTACCCGTTCCACCTCCGGCAAATCATCGATCACCTCTACTTCCGATCCCATCCACCCAGATACCAAAACGATCACGCAAACAAAATTCGACAAGATCAAATCATCGGAACGAAAACTTCCGACCCAAAATCGCCTCGACAAGACAATTCTGACCACCTGAGGCTCCACCATTCCGGCCACAGCCTCGCCACTCACCCACGAACCAATCCCCCTCGGTGCGATGCAACCTGATGCAACATCAACGACAAAATTGTCGCTTCTTCCTCATCGAACCAAACTGGGTTAAAAACCCTAGATTATCGATGATCCGCCGCCACAGCCATATTAAAATTCCATCACCATTTTTCCATCGATCTATGTCACCCAATCCACCTTCGACGTAAGACACGAACTATGAAACTTCGCCGTCGATCTGATATTGACGAAAATGCAATTTCTGTTCAACTTGAAAATTCTTGGCATCCTCAAACTTATAAATTCTGATTTCTACCTCAAAATTCATCATATTGTTGTGTGAAATCAATTATCAAGTCGAAGCATGAATTTAAGAATATTGATTTTTTTTCAGTGTTAAAAAGCTTCTCTGTAAAAAATTTATTTCCAATAAAATATCTTACTAATTTTACTTACAAATATTTTTAAAAATAGCCTTAGGTTAATATGAACAAATTTTCTTTAATGATCATGGCATAACCTCAATTATATGAAGAGATATTGGATTTTTTTTCCTTGATTAGAAACCTGTTACTAAGAACAGAATAGATATGCACACATCAATGCATATATACAGACATGCACCATAAAATATAAACATATCAGCAGATTTCTCATCAAATTTCAAGGATACTCACAAGCATCAAGATATCAAAACAGGTTAAGCTTCTAAAAAAAGGAGTTTTCTCACTGTAGTTTCCAGAAGAAGAACAGAGCTACTTCAAAATTGAAACTGGCTGTAAAAACGCTAGTTGAAATCTTGCTTCTTTGATCTCTGGTTAATCTGAATTGTATTTGTTGTTTGAGTTGAATTTTTGTTTAAGTTTTACAGTTGCATATGCTTCAGATTTTCTCAAGTTTTGGATGAACGAACAAAAATGAAGAAGTTGACATATAAAAGAAGTTTACAGGGATGATGTTATTTGTACAGGTGATAATATGTTTTTGTACAAAAATAGGCAGAGATATTTTCTTCCATTTGGGCTGAAATGATATTGTATGGTGTACTAGAGATAATGGAATTAATTAACATGTACAAACTTATCTTCATTTCGGCTGATACAATGCTACATTAATTGCCTTGTACCACTTACCTTATTTTATTTGCTTTATTTTTATGTTAGAAATTGCATTAGAGAAAAGTCTGGTGGCTTCTACTTTGCAAGCCATATTTTATTTTCTTCATTCTTTTACAAGTCGACATACATGAACATATATTTTGTTTGCTTCTTTTCTTTTTGTTTGTTTCATTACTTTGTAGTATAAGTGAACTTCTATTTTATTTTTCTTCTTATACTTATTATTTGTAATATGAATACATTTCTATTTTTTAATGTGTTGTTGGCATTTATCAAATGTGTTTTGCTATACAAGTCTATTCTTTTCTTTTATATGTTTTGTTCATAACCATTTATTTTTGTTTTACTTTTACAAGTTACATATTTATATTTCAATTTTGTTTATACTTATCTTATATATTTCTTACTTTGCAATACTTTCATATATATGTTTACTTGTTTCATTTTTTTATGTATGTTGATATTTTTTTCTTTTACTTTGTTTATTCTTACCTTGCATACTTTACAGGCAACATACTATACTTGCCTGGTTTATCTCGGCTGATATGATATTTTATTTCATATTTGAGTTTTACCCCTTAAAGGTATTTATTTCTATTTTTATTTATTTTAAGGTTTAACCATCTACATTTAATTACTTACTTTATTTGTTCATGTTTTAATATATTGTTCCCTTTCCTTAGTCATATTACTTTGTATTATGAATGAATTTTATTTTTACAAGCATTATTTTACTTTGTATATTTACTTCTATTTTAACTTAAAGATTTATTTCAAGAAGTTTTATATGTTCCTTTCATATTTTACATAATTATAAATTTATTTGAAACATTTGTTCGACATAAACACTTATTTGAATTCTTTTTAAAGTTTAATTATCTAACATTAAATTTAACCATATCCAATTTAATTCTCGATTAATTCAAAATTTATATTAAAATTTGTATTAATTACCAATTACTTCACAATTTTTATTTAAAAATAAATTTAATTATCAATTTAAACTTATATAAAATTCGGGGTCATTACAACCTTCCCCCCTTAAAAAAATTTCATCCTCGAAATTTGCTAAGGAGACACGAAGATAGATGAAGGATATTTCATCAAATCAAATTGAACATCTATTCTGCATTTGGCTTACCAAATCAGAATATCAATATTAGATACAAGAACGAATCTATTTTAACACTTCCCAAGATACTCGGGGTATCCAGATCTACGAAATATGCAGTGGCATCGGTTAGTCCGAAGGGATAACTAACCATTCGTAGAATATATTGGGACCCAAAAATAGACAGATATATGGATACAATTCCAAAACTTTTTTTTAGTTTAGAACTAAAGTATACCTATCAACCATAGCAACCAAAGCAACATGGCAACAATACATCCAAGCAAATAATTCTGGCCCATCCGGAGTTTATGTCCCATATAAATAAATCAAATCTTCTTCCTGGATCTACCAGGAACCTTCGAAGAATTGAGAAAAAGATGCTGAACAAAAGAGATTGATAAAGAAAAGATTGTTTCCTTGTCGTTACAGGGTATTGACCATTTATAGTCGTATTTCCCTATCCCCTATCTCATCCTCTTCTTGCACTCATACTCACTATTAGTGGATAGTAAGAGAATTTATTGAGGCGTACGGACAGATATCTTAGAGATTACTCATTCTAGGGTATACTTCACCCTATCTCTAATGAGCTACTTAATGTGTTATACTCCTGAGCTAAAGTTTTAACCCTCAGCTCTGATACCAATTTGTCACGATCCAAATTCCAGCGTTCGAAAATCGGCACCCGTACTTCACTTGTACTCGAATGCCGCAGATTCAATCGTTGAAATTCGAGTCATGCCGGAGGTTATAACACCATTAAGTATAACAACACAGCGGAATAAAGAAATAAATGATATCATATACAACTCCAATGAATACAATATCCAGTATGATATACAACAATTATATCAATATGATACAACAATATCAGAGATAAATAATGATACAGCGGAAATAACAGAAGTGATAACTCCAAATGATCAGTCAGAGAGGCTGAGTCCAACCACTCCTATATCAAGCTCGAACCATCATCACGTAAGACAAAAGTAAGCAATGTCGGTCGTGATCTCCAAAACTGAACTAGCTCCAATGTCAACTGAACCTGATTATCTGGAAAAAAAAACCCAATTCTAGACTGCTCGTGTGGAAAGTTGTGGGCACCCAAAGTTTAGGAAGGGAACAATAAACTCCGAGTCAGTCGTGGGACTGGTGTGAGCAACAAAAATAGTTTATCTTTAAAACAAACCACAAAAGAATTTTAAACATTGAAATCCGCAATGCTTTTGGAAAATGAAACTACCATAAGACCTCCCACCACACACACAATGCAATCACAGACTTGGAGGAGATTTCTTCTTATGATAGTCAAACATTCTTACTACGCAAACAAACTCTTTTTGATATTATTACTAGTGCATAGTGTACAAAATCATTTTGAAAATACAGTATCAATCTTAGCCAGCATAGGTACCATTATATTATGCTCGCTATAGCTGCCGCTTGAGGGGACATGTTATACAACTGCAATCGTAAAGGTTCGTATTGTTTCTTTGGATTTCCAACAAATGGTCAGGCTAAGGAACTTCCTATGCCACATGGGAATGCCTCTCGCGGGACGCCCCAAGAACTAACTAGCTCTATGCCAACACAAGGCCGGGTTACCTCTGTCACTAGGTAACTACTACATGAATATGCCACCTCCCGGTCCTTTGGGACCTTTCTCCGAGCGCTCGATAACCAACAACATCACACAGTAATAAATAAAGTGTGTCCACATGAGTAAGTATCTTGGCCCCATACCATGGTACCACCCTTTTCCAGAAGGAAATGACATACCCTAAAGGGCGCGACCCTCATAACCTTGCCACATCTTTCCTGTTTTGACCATTTCCGGTCTGTGAGGCTCGATGAAGTCTCGTCCACAAAGCTATGCTTTTTCACAAAGCCATGCTTTGATCACAAATGATCAATAATTGATCAACACACAGCAACACTCACCATGCCACATTACCAAATTAGGAGTATATCGCTGATAACCTTCAACTACATAACCTCTGAGCTCGTACGTCTCAAAGAAGGGTGTTAAGCTAAGAGAATAAATTCTCCACCACCAACAGAAATGTATTTGAAAGAAATCTGCTTTATATCTCAAAATGTAATGTCAAACATGTAACCATACAAGTCTGTTCCAGGTTCGAACAAAATCGATGGCACTTCCAAAGAAGCCCTTGCAAATCCGGATAATTTTCTAATCACGTCCGGACTACCCATCACAAAGGGTGCTAAAATCTCTATACCGAGGACCACTCAATGCAGAGACATTCGACGAGTTGTCCTTTCGTTTTCGAAAATATCCGGTCTTCAAATGCTATCCATATACGACGTATCATTATTCGGAATGGGTTATATGACACAAAGGTCCTCTCCCGGCTAAACCGAATAATGAGCGTAATATTTTAAGACATATGGATAATGGGATTTCAATTAAGTCACAACTTATTACCCAAAACCTTTCTTCAAATGATTTAAACACATTACCATTTTAATCTTTTTAAACAAAAGATTCAATTCACAAAGTTCACCCAGTTTCACAAAGATACATTCATAAATTATCCAAATAAATTTCCATTTCAATTGGATTAACTCATTAAATCTTTAAAACAAAGATTTAACTCATAGCTTTCAAAACAATTCCATTTTGACCATTTATACAAAAGATACACCTTCCCAATTTCGAAACAAAGTTTAACAACCTTTTACAAAGATTCATTCATAATTCGGAAAACCATTTCCAATTCAAACTTGAAATTCCTTCAATTAAATTGGAATTTCATTTCTTATATGAAAGCTTTTATCATTTGAAAACAATAGTTTTTATTTCAGAAAATCTGATTCATTTATACGAGTTAAAGTTCTTGGGTTAAATTCAAATTCTCAAACAATACTTTCAAAATGGTTTAAACACATTTATAACATCTTAACCAAAATTTCCAATCATTGAATTCAATTCCAAATTTTGAATTCAAAATTCAAATTAAATTATTTAAATTAGAAAACTTACCAAGTTATTCAAAATAACTTTCATCTAAAAAACCCCATTTCAATAGCTTTAACATTTAACCCAAATCCATTTCCAAAATCAATTGAAATTAAAATTTCAATTTCAAAAATATTAAATTTAAATCATCTGTGACTTAACCGATTTCCACGTGAAATCCATATTTGTGTGTGTATGGTGTAGTCCAGGGGTTTCACACAGTAGTGCAACATCATTCAATCATCATAGATTCAAAATACAGAAATATAGTTGATAAGCGGTATAACGGTAACACTTATCTTTTCATTCACAGATCACAGATCACAGATATATATAAATATTACAGAAAATAATTTACATTCATCCCAGATAAACAGCTACGATACAGATCACACACAAATCAAAATATATCACACAGCATCACAGATCAGGGAATATCAACAATTCAATCATCCAATATAAACCAAACATTCATAAGTAAGATCAATAAATCATTTGATTAATTTAAATCAGATTAATTACTTATGAATATATATTACTAATCCTGGTTAATTAACATTAATTAATTACAAACCATTTTGATTAATTATTCTTTGATCATTTATTAATTAACCTTTAATTATTAAATTAATCAACCTTAATTAATAAATAAATCAACCTTTAATCATTGAATAATAAACCTTTAATTATTTAATTATCCTTTAATTAATTATCCTTAATTAATTACTTTAATTAATTAACCCTTAATTAATTACCACTTAATTAATTATAAAAACTAATCATCCTCTAATTAATTAATTATTACTTAAATCTTTAATTAAGTAATTATTCTTTAATTACTTATATTAATTAATAATCATTAATTACTTAAGATCTTAATTAATTAAAAGATAAAACATTTTATCTTTATTATTTTAATTATTGCTTAATCCTTATTTAATAACCTTTTGAGTTAATTATCAATTACCAATTTAACTTAAAACCATTAATAATAAATTATCCCTTAAAAACACAGTTTACTTCCCTAATTAACCGTTTAATTACATTAGTAAGTTTATTCAAAATAAACTTTAAAATAAAGGTTATATGTATTGAAATATTTTAAACTCAAGAATAATTTCACTTTCAAACCTTTAATAAATTTCAACTTGAAAAAACATTGATTCTTTTTTAAGAATTAATCAAGAAAGTGTTTAAAATCAATTGAATTTAAATTTGAAAACATGTTATACCTAAAACACTAACGTGAACTCACAAACCCAAGCCAAAACTTGTTATTCTCGAGACAACACCCGAGAAACTCACGATCATCACACTGCTCCGAGGCAACTCGCCTTCGATCTCGAGCTTGAACCCGAGAATCAACTTCTTCTTCCCAATCAACAAAACTACCCAATCATCACAGATACACGGTGCATGTGCACCATCCCACGGCGGCGCTCCGGCTAACCGTTCCACCTCCGGCAAGTCATCGATCACCTCTACTTCCGATCCCATCCACCCAGATACCAAAACGATCACGCAAACAAAATTCGACAAGATCAAATCACAGGAACGAAAACTTCCGACCCAAAATCGCCTCGACAAGACAATTCTGACCACCTGAGGCTCCACCATTCCGGCCACAGCCTCGCCACTCACCCACAAACCAATCCCCCTCGGTGCGATGCAACCTGATGCAACATCAACGACAAAATCGTCGCTTCTTCCTCATCGAACCAAACTGGGTTAAAAACCCTAGATTATCGATGATCGGCCGCCACAGCCATATTAAAATTCCATCACCATTTTTCCATCGATCTATGTAACCCAATCCACCTTCGACGTAAGGCATGACCCACGAAACTTCGTCGTCAATCTGATATTGACGAAAATGCAATTTCTGTTCAACTTGAAAATTCTTGGCATCCTCAAACTTATAAATTCTAATTTCTACCTCAAAATTCATCATATTGTTGTGTGAAATCAATTATCAAGTCGAAGCATGAATTTAATAATATTGATTTTTTTTAGTGTTAAAAAGTTTCTCTGTAAAAAATTTATTTCCAATAAAATATCTTACTAATTTTACTTACAAATATTTTTAAAAATAGCCTTAGGTTAATATGAACAAATTTTCTTTAATGATCATGGCATAACCTCAATTATATGGAGAGATATTGGATTTTTTTCCTTGATTAGAATCTTGTTACTAAGAATAGAATAGATATGCACACATCAATGCATATATACAGACATGCACCCAAAAATATAAACATATCAGCAGATTTCTCATCAAATTTCAAGGATACTCACAAGCATCAAGATATCCAAACAGGTTAAGCTTTTAAAAATAGGAGTTTGCTCACCGTAGTTTCCAAAAGAAGAACAGAGCTACTTCAATATTGAAACTGGCTGTAAAAACGCAAGTTGAAATCTTGCTTCTTTGATCTCTGGTTAATCTGAATTGTATTTGTTGTTTGAGTTGAATTTTTGTTTAAGTTGTACAGATGCATATGCTTTAGATTTTCTCAAGTTTTGGATGAACGAACAAAAATGAAGAAGTTGACATATAAAAGAAGTTTACAGGGATGATATTATTTGTATAGGTGATAATATGTTTTTGTACAAAAATAGGTAGAGATATTTTCTTCCATTTGGGCTGAAATGATATTGTATGGTGTACTAGAGATAATGGCATTAATTAACATGTACAAACTTATCTTCATTTCGGCTGATACAATGCTACATTAATTGCCTTGTACCACTTACCTTATTTTATTTGCTTTATTTTTATGTTAGAAATTGCATTAGAGAAAAGTCTGGTGGCTTCTACTTTGCAAGCCATATTTTATTATCTTCATTCTTTTACAAGTCTACATACATGAACATATATTTTGTTTGCTTCTTTTCCTTTTGTTTGTTTCATTACTTTGTAGTATAAGTGAACTTCTATTTTATTTTTCTTCTTATACTTATTATTTTGTAATATGAATACATTTCTATTTTTTAATGTGTTATTGGCATTTATCAACATGTTTTGCTATACAAGTCTATTCTTTTCTTTTATATGTTTTGTTCATAACCATTTATTTTTGTTTTACTTTTACAAGTTACATATTTATATTTCAATTTTGTTCATACTTATCTTATATATTTCTTACTTTGCAATACTTTCATATATATGTTTACTTGTTTCATTTTTTTATGTATGTTGATATTTTTTTCTTTTACTTTGTTTATTCTTACCTTGCATACTACTTCACAGGCAACATACTATACTTGCCTGGTTTATCTCGGCTGATATGATATTTTATTTCATATTTGAGTTTTACCCCTTAAAGGTATTTATTTCTATTTTTATTTCTTTTAAGGTTTAACCATCTACATTTAATTACTTACTTTATTTGTTCATGTTTTAATATATTGTTCCCTTTCCTTAGTCATATTACTTTGTATTATGAATGAATTTTATTTTTACAAGCATTATTTTACTTTGTATATTTACTTCTATTTTAACTTAAAGATTTATTTCAAGAAGTTTTATATGTTCCTTTCATATTTTACATAATTATAAATTTATTTGAAACATTTGTTCGACATAAACACTTATTTGAATTCTTTTTAAAGTTTAATTATCTAACATTAAATTTAACCATATCCAATTTAATTCTCGATTAATTCAAAATTTATATTAATTACCAATTACTTCACAATTTTTATTTAAAAATAAATTTAATTATCAATTTAAACTTATATAAAATTCGGGGTCGTTACAGCCACGATGTTATTCGGTGTGATGGATCAATGGCAGTTCGCGTTTAAACGCGTGCATTCAAGTATGAAATATGAGGCGAAGGCATGACCAGAGTTTGTGGTACTTGGGGCGGTGGTAGAGCTTGGCTAGGCGCTTCGAACGGTGGTCTTGGATCGTCGTTTAGTTCAACGTGGGTGGAGCACAATTCAAAGAACGAATGGTGGCTAGTTGGTTACGTGCATTCGAAACCTGGGGGAAGAAGAAGGGATGACCGGCCTTGATTTCATCTTCAGGAATGTGCGGCTGTTATTGATTCTAGGTTTAAAAATAAATAAAATTTATAAATTAATTATCATTTAATTCGCATAAACTTTGTAACATCATAACTTTGTCATACGAGGTCCGTTTTTGACGAAACAAGTTGTGTTGGGTTTGTATTGACGAGCACTTCATTTTAGAGCCACTCTGGAGTTGATTGGAGCTAGTGAAAATTTTGGGTAAAATTAAAAGCTCGTTTAATTTTATTCGGAATAAAACACTACAACTGCTATTGGAATCAATGTGAGTACAACTCACTCTTTCTGACTCACTGATATTTTTATAAAAGTGAGAAATAAATTTATTTATGATGATTGATGATTGTTTGGATGGTATATGATATATTATCTGTATATTGATTGGTATTTGGATATATTCCTACCTATTGGAGCAGATGAGACCCTATACATTCCTGTGTATGAGCGGATGACCTTTTGTACGCGCGTCTACCTCGAAGCGGACATTATACACATATTCTAATATGTATATTTTTTGTAGGTGACATGTTGGAGGGATCCAACTGGATTCCTCACTAGTATTGGTTTTACTTACAGATATTGTGATATATGCCGTTATCATATGATATTTTATGTTTGGATGCCGTGATTGATATATGTAGTGTTGTTGCAGCATTGGCCAATTTCGGAATTTTAAAAATGTTAAAGTGATGATTTCAAAATAAAAAGAATTTCCAAGTGATTTTGAAAATAGATGTTTTATTAAATTTTGAATTGTTAAAGGAATGAATTTATTTTAAATATATAAATGTTATAATTTGTATGTTATAAAAAATTATGATTTTTGTGAAATATGATTGAAATGTGATTTTTGAAATATGGAGTTAACTATTTTGTAAATAGTTGAAATTGAGATTTTTGAAATTATTACAAATGGTATATTTATAAGATTTATAAAATTGAATTTTTATAAATCAAAAGTGATGAAATTATAAAGGAGTTTTGTAAATGTTAAAATGAAGTAATAATTGAATCTTATAAGTAAATAAGATTTATAGATTTATGAACCGATAAAGTTATAAAAGGAATGATTTTGTACATAAAGTGAATAATAAGTAATTTACTTATAATTTGGATTTTGGTATATAAATAAGATTGGCTAATTAAGGAATTTTGTGCTTGGAAGTTTTATAAAATATAAATGGAATTTATAAACATTGTTTTATAAATGTGAAATCAATTTAAATTGATAAACTAGATATGGAAGTTTATTAAAGGAATTAAATCCACGATTTTGGACAGTGGATTATCCTTTAATAATTGTGTAGAAATATTGGATTTGGTAAATGAACTATGTTCACGATTTTGGACAGTGAATAATATATTAAATAAAATGGATATGTTTTGGAAAGTGATCTTTTAAGTTAAATAAATGTTTTGAAAGTGATATTTTAAATGAAGTAAAATGGTTTAAAGATATTTAAAATTTGTTAAGTATCGAATACATAGATTTCAACATTCATTGTTGAATTAGACGTTTTCGAGAAGTAAGGAAATGGTGGACTATAACACTGTTGTTATAGTAAATGATTTCGAAAGAAGATGTTTTGTATAGTTTATGGGATTTATATATCTGTCTTATTTTCGAATCCCTATACTAGTGATTATGGGTTGTCGTAACAGTGTTTTACGCAACATTCGTTTTGACCCAAAACTGCTAACCTGTATAAGTGCTATTGATTGATACTGTGACGCCCCACCTCTATGCTCACAATAACAAAGAGTATTAAAAGAAATATTGTCTGTTATCACGAAGAATAAGGCTGGATAGGAGCGGCCATCCGTAGTTGGCCTTACACTAGTATTGGTTACCTCGATAGGAGTGGTATATACTTTTCTTAATTTTCATCTCTTATTTATTTACTCCCATCGACATACCCAATTACCAGTATAAAACGAACTACGACGGTTCATAATAGTTTAGGACAATATATATAATAATAACACAGATACGAAAGAGTGTGGAACACAGATAACAAAAAGTCTCATATATATAATAACTGACATCAGTTACAATACATTTGACACAATACATATGATACAACTACAACTACCGACTCAAGAAGTTATATATACAAGTACATTATCGACTAATATACATGAATACATACCAACTTAAACAAACACACTGACTACTACGACAAGACGAAGACCACTTCAAAGAAATCTGAAAAGTCTTCATAGCTCAAACAGCAACTCAAAGCAGGAAATCTACAACCTGAATTAACTCGGGTCTGACCCGAGTATTACATTCAAAAGAAAATAATACACGGGTCAGTCTAATTCAAACTCAGTTATTAGTGCATAGAAGCAATAATAATCAAAAATCAAATAGACTATAGTCGCAGAAAGCTCGTATATCCGATTCTCCGATAAGAGAATCGGGTATCGACAGATATAACACTAAACAGTGTTAGACAACAAATCAGCAGATTTAAATCATCAACAAAGAAAAGTGAAAAGAATATCAATGAAGATAATTTAGAAAACATCAGAATTGCCCAATTGGCAATTAACAACAAAATCTAATTATTAAAATAAATAATCTGAAACTCATAATCTAATTATCAACAGATAATTAGACACAACAAAATGATCAATCGAATTGAATCCAATAAAATTTCCAAATATTGAATTGAACATAAAACAATTCAAACAATTGAAATCAATCAATTTAAAACGGCAGATTCTGAATTGGCTGCAGTACACGCACGCGTGCACTGCCTCGCCAATACAGAAATGAAATGCACAAAAGCTCAATGAAAATTTACTAAAAACATCGGTACTGTGTGGCTGCAGTACACGCGTGTACTGCCTCGCCACTACAATACGTCCAAACTGCAAAGGTCAAATCACGACTAATCATGACTCAACACGATTGCAAGTAAAAGCAACCTAGTAAACAACTATGAAACAATGTCCGGAATCTAGACAGTGATTAAAATCATCAATACAGTGGAGTACACTCCAAAACCAAAGAAGAAAACCAATCAGTGACACATGAACCAAATGTCACTTTCCTCAAATAGTCAAGGCAGGCAGACATGGGCAATCATGTACACCTTTAAAGTTCACAAGTGACCACAAGGTCAAACCCAAAATACTGTGTTCAACACAAGGAAATTAGGAAACAAATCCAAATGCAGTAATGCAGTGCAAACTAACAAGAGCAAAGATCTCACGAAAGTCCATAGATACGGCAATACCCCAATGACATCATCAACCTGACAGTGAACTCAAAACAACAAGGACTAAACAGTCCATACGTGTCAACCGGCAGCATGCAAAGTCGACAAATGTTTTTATGTATGAATGCACATCTGGATGCATGAATAATCCTCAGTGGCAATTGAAATGTGAAGCCACCAAAAATAATTATGACTGTAAGTGATAATGTATACATATGAATGCCATCTGAGGTATAAAGTCCAAATGCAACTAACAAGCACAGCAAGGCCAAATACACACAACAAAGTTCAAGACTTGTGAATTGCTATGGTCGACCAGGCAGCAACCAAATCAATGCATCATGACTCAATAACAAAACTGACACACATTGGAGTGTCATATACAAATCAAGACCGAAGTTCTCTGTTCAACATCAAAGAATTAACCAAAGTCGAATGAAATCACTTCGTCAAAATCAAGTTAAGCCAAGGCCAACAATATCACAAGCTAAAGCCACCGAAGTCAGATACAAATTCAAACAAGCAGTGTACTGTAATTAAACAACATAACACTTCAAATCACTGAAGCAAACTAGAACAATGTCGAAAGTATCACAGAGTCGAACCAAATCAGGTATGAACATACTCAAAGTTCAACAACCAATGTACTGTAATTAAACAACATAACACTATAAATCACTGAAGCGAACTAGTTCAGGTATTACAAATATGGCCGAGGTCGAATGCCAGAAATCATCATCAAATATAATCAAGGCGAGATATAGACAAAAATCAATGCCGTGAAATTCAAGTAACAAATTAACATCAAGTGATGCACTATCACATAATCTAAATAATCGAAGTCAAACAGAACGGGATCAAACAGGTTAAATTCGAAACCGTGGAAATCTAAAAATCCAGAGTTATTCAAAAGCAAGCCGAGATACTCAAGTAATCGAAATACGCATTTGATTAAATCAGAGAAACAACAACATCGAGGAACTCAACTGAGAATTAGATATGTGAGTGAATAAAATCACTCACCTATTACGAGCTCGACCAAGAAGACGCCACCGCAAGCAGCTCTAGTTGATCGACAAGCAACAAATCGAGTTGAATCGAGCACTGTAAATAGGCACCCTCAAATTATCGAAAACCCTAATTTCTGGAGAAAGATGAGCCGCCATTTTTTTTCCGTTGTTTGCTTTGTTTAGGGTTGAACGCAAAAATGAGTTGAGGGGAAAAGGGGGACGGTTTGCCTCAATTGGTATACGAAAGGAACGATATTCTCAATGAAAATTACCACTACAAAACACTAAAGAAAATATGGACTACCATTATAAAATTTTAAAGTCCACAACTTCTTCACCTAATCATAAAAGAATATCAACTCGAATAAAATTTCAATTGCAACCGTCAAACAAATTATATCGTCATTTGACGTTAATCAACTGTTGTAAAACTCTAGGTTGTTACAGGTAAAGAACATTTGAGTGACTGCAATCCTTATAGTTTATTGCGGTATATATCTGTCTAACTTGTGGGTTGTAATGAGGAGGAAGTCGGAACAATTTTCTAGTGATTGGTAAATTATATATCTTATACATAACACTAACTTATGCCGATTATTCACTATTTCATGTTATGTTAGATTATTATTAGTCGTTTGGACACCATTTATGCGTACGAACTGTTCCCATATACCTACCGTAGATTTATATCTATGTATATATTATATATCTCATGGTTCCCTAATGGACCTAGATACTGTACCCACTAGTATCTCTCAGTCCGCACCTAGTTGGAATCTATCGCCTCGCTATATCACGATTGTAATGACCCGTAAATTTTAGATAATTTAATTTGATTATTTATATATTTAATTGAAACTTTGTGAAACTTTAAAAAATAAAAATTTTGAAATTTAAATTTGATATTTAATATTTGGAATACGTCTGTTTAAACATAGCAACTGGTAAATTTTCATCAGATAAAATGGAAGTTTATTTTCTTGTGTAATTTTATTTCAATTTATATCAGTTAATATTAGATGATAATAAAATGTTTTCCAAACCTAAATATTTTTACATAGAAAATTTGTAAATCATCTTCTAAGTGAGACGTCATCTTTCGTTTCGTCAAATTTGGACTTCTATTGCTCCTTTCATCTTATTTCTGACATTTTTGCAGCATTTCGGTACCAGATATTGACTTTTGATAAGATGATCATACCACATATATCTGTATACCATTTTGATCATCTCATCATTCTGACCTCTGCGGTATATTTATTTCTGTATTTTTGAGGTCCGGTACGCGATGGAAACGATGATAACGATCCGTTGTAATGGTATCAAAATCTATGACTTTCCACTTTCTTATCTTTTCCAATTTGAAACATGCAGCCCACGCAAGCAATAATTGCCTTAATTATTCAGCTAAAAAGATGCTGACCGTTGACACTTCTTTCCCTCAATATTAATTTGCTCACTGTTCGCTTTTATTAGCCGGTACAATTCTTTTAACATTTCCTTATCATATTTATTTCTTGCCATCTGCTCATATACTGTTCACATTCCCTAGTTCGAAAGTAACCTGCTCATTTTCTTGTCTCTTCACTTTTGTCTCTTCACTTGCTTTCGTACTCCCATATAAATAATAATGTATAAATTTGATCACATGCATATAAATCTATGTTTTACTGAGAATTGAATCCATCCTCCCTTCTTCCTTTGTTGTCTTCCTCCACCATGAAACCCATCACCATCAACCGACCCTCCGCCATCTCCCTCCTTTTCCCTTGGCTGCAGACACAATAATCACCTTCACTCGCCACAGACTTCGCCTCCACCATGAGCGTGCCGCAGCCTCCTCTTCAATCTCAACCGACCTTCCCCTCCCTTGCCTCTCCTCCGACAAATAACAGCCCAAAACTGAAGTCAGAACCCAACATCCACCTCCCACCGCCACCATACGTCCCACCGCCACCATACGACCATCCTCTCCTAGTTCACTTTGGCAACCCACATCTCCACCATCACCAGCTACTGCCAACCTTCCTCTGCCCCTACTGACCACCGGGAACCGTGATTTTTCCCCCTATCTTCGCGGCAGCTCTTCTTCCCGCTATGTTTGCATATATATCATAGGTTAGTATATATTTATAGAATGTGAAGTATTTACCTGATTTGATGAATTATATTGTGGTACCGCATATATATGAGTTAGTTTTATAAAATTTATATATATTGTTTTGCTATAAAGTTGTAATATGTACGTACAGGTTTATATTCATAATATATTAGTTTACATGTTTGTCTATTTGTTTATTTATATATATAGTACATAAGACTTCATACTATGTCTCATATTTTACTTTACAGCTATTAGTAGTATGTTGTCCATTTATGTATATATATTTTATAGGTTATGTAGTCACTGTATATATATTTATTTTCTAAGAGTCATTATATGTGTATATATATAGGCTGTGTTAGTTATATATGTGAGTCTACATATATAAGTTTTGTACTGAATGAACAAGTTGCTGTTTATATTGGTAAGCATTTGGAAGTTGTTGATTAATGAATAATATAAGTTGTTTGTCATATATATTAATCATGTAGTATAAATTGATCTTTGGGTTATGTTGGAAATTGTATATATAGATATTTTCAAAATGAATAAACAATATATGTAAGTAGTTTGCATTTTTTTTGTATATATATATGTATGTAAAAGTCATATTAGCATATATATACATAAGAGTACATTTATTTGAATGTTCGGTTAGATATATTAGGATTTAAAAGTATTATATATATATATTTAATTTTATTTTGATATTTATCTTGAATTAAAATATTAATTTCAAGGAAATAATAATAGATATATTTTTCTGTCTCTATCAAGTTGATTCTAATTATTTCGTCAATTCCTATCTATCAGCTTCATCCGTCAAATCCGCTTTCCACTTACTTCACTTTGAGACTGTCGTTTGGATTGTTCGATTTTCTAAATCGTGATCCAATCCGTAGCTTGTTGTCTATCAAACTCCTCTAGCCTCGAAAGGTGAGCAATCACTCTGATTAACGTTCCTATATTTATTAAATTTGATTTCAATTGAAACGACAATTGAAATATGCTGCTGCTAGTTATTTACATTGCTATATATATGCCATTTCCTGTATATGTTCACCTGTGACATCTGACACCATTTTCTGTTATTTATACTGGTGATATATGCCTGTTACTATTGTTATATTTTTATCATATCTGTTATCACTCTGCAAGTTCCCTGTTAGTATAGAATCACTATGGGTTGAAATGATACATACCCGAACAATCTGTAGAATAGGAGAAAATCGTTATGGGTCGAAATTATAAACCCAAGCGATTTTCAATTGAATTGAATTTGGGATTTAGGGTTAAAAAGATATATACCCGAATATGTTTTAAATTGCGGATTGAAATAATAAATTTTCGTATCACTTGACCATAGGATAGAAAATTATATATAGACACCGTTGGTCTATTTATATATTTTTGAAAATGATTTCTTTGGTTTTGAAAAGAAATATATGGTTTTGATAAATATTGATTTTAAAGATCCATTAAAGTTGATTTAATAAAGTTGATAAATAATATGTTTAAGTATTTATTTAATATCTATATTTTCAAATATAGAATTTATAATGATTTGAATTGATTGAAATTATATTTACTTAAGAATTATACTTAAATAAGTTTGATTTGAAATGTATTGAATTTGAAATTTAAAGAAGTGTTTTACAACTTGAAATTTGAAAAGGTGACTTAAATGGATATTTCAAACTTATATATATTTAAATGGGATATTTTGTTTATTTAAATTTGTAAATTGAAATTGTATTTAAATGTTATGGAAATTATTAAGTTAATATTTCAAAACTAAATAATTGTAAAGTGAATCTGATATGTATATAAATTTATCGAATTTAGTTTTGAAATGTTGAATATTTAAAGCTTTGAAATATATTAAAATTGAAATGACTTATTTTATGGTTCAGATATGTATTTGAAATCGATAATTTGAAATGGTTTATGTAGAAGCTGAATCGAGTTGAAACGGATGATTTGAGATTTGATTAAATTAAATTTTTGGAATTCGAGTTAATTTGAATCGATTTGTGAAATTTGAGGAAACTATTTTATTTTATAAAGAAATTTTAAATTATATTTAAAACTATTGATACTTTACTTTATAAATTATTTTAATATAAACTATTTTAATATAAATCATTTTTAATATAAATTATTTTATTTTAAACTATTTTTAACTTATAACTATTTATATAAACTATTTTATTTATAAACTATTTTATTATATATACTGATTTTAGTATCTAAACTGTTAAAAGGAAAGTGTTATGATTTCCAAAATACTATGATTTCAAAGCTGTGATTTCCAATTTTTTTTTATTTTTAAAAGACTATGATTTCGAAAGCGTTGTAACTTTGGGAAGTGATATGATTTTGAAAATGGATATATTTGAAGTGAAAATGATATCGTATTAAATTGGGTTTTGAAATGATAATGATATTTTGGTTTTGAAGTATAACATATTTTGAAATGACCACGGTGTTATAATAACGATTGGTTGTTAAAGAGACCGGGTTCGGATATGGACATACTCTCTGTCGATACCGAAAACCACTTTGACAATTGTGTACGCGGTGGAGTTCCAGAATGAAATAGGATGGTGGAGACGATCCTAAGGTATATACGTGGACCCAAATCCCGTGAGTTGGCATAAGGTGGCTAAAACAGGAGCGATCTCGGACTAGTGAGGTAGCACCTCTTCTCGGACACATTTCTTCGATTCCATTCTATTACTGTTTGATTTTGGTGGCCACCCTTCGATTTGGGAGTGTTGTTCGAGGTGGACGGTAGTGGCTGCTATCCGCTCCATCAGTCCGTGTGCGTAATTGGTATATCGACCCTGGCATTGCCTTGTGTGCCGTGTCACCTACCATATCGAGCTTTACTACGATTATGATTTAAAGATCCGACCGCGTTAAGGTTCTCCATCCCCTTAACGCTATTTTCTATATGATTATACTTTACTGATTAGACACTACTGTATATAACGTATATTACTACATAGTAGATAGTTTAACGGATCCTTAGAGGATGGTTATCCCAAACATCCTTTAAGTTACTTGTATTTCAGTTGATATTTCACTTGAGTTAGATTTATTGATATAAGAATGTTAATCCTGACTCGAGTGTTTTGTGTTTTGCTTTACGCTCGGGTCAGACTGAGTGATACAGCATTTGAGACTCACCTTTGGAGTTGGAGCTTCACTTGGAGATCCAGCTATCTATCGATCCTGCTTTCAGTTATTCAGTTGATTCCAGTGATGTATTCAGATCTTGTATTTGATTATTGTATTGAGACATCTATTGTATTCGAGACTTCCGTTGTATCTTGTTTAACTCTGTTATATATATATAGTAGCTTCATGAACTACTATCCTTTTTGTTTCCGCTGCATTATTGTTATATTACTCTATGTCTGTGATCTGTAATTATTTTATTTACTGTATATGCTGAGTTTTGCCAAATTTTATTTACAATCCATTGTTTTGAATTATTCAAGTCCGACATGTGTGGATTTATTGTCGATTTGAATGGTCCAAAATACTGGGTCGTTACATGTGGTATCAGAGCTCTGGTTTTAGGCAAAACTTAGCATATGTAGTAAATTCAATTACAGAATCACTTTCGTTCGAGCTTGAATTCCTTCTTCTTTGACTCAGTTCCTTTGAATTTTGGAATGTCCACTTCGGTTCCAAAGTCCATTCATGTCTCCCCTATTCGTGTCTTTTGATTCTGGAGTATCCCATACCTCCACTTCGAATGATCTCTATAATAAATCGGCGGTCTCGCCAATCTTCGAATAATTTGTACTGGGGTGAAACTCCTTTACAATCGGTATTGATTCACCGGAGATTTCTGTACCCTCGGTTTACGATGCTGCTATCTTATGCTATACCCGAATTCTACCTCTGGTAATCGAATGTCAATTTGCTTCAGAATTCTACATCGATCTTATCTATGAAGTCACGGTTGACTCGGTTAAGGTTGCCCACGATTTATACAACTTTATCCATCTTCCTGTTTGAAATGCAATCATCTAACCTTCGTTTCGAGCCTATCTATTTTAGATTAGAATTCTCTTTGATTAGAGTCCCTCTATATTTGGATCTCTATCCTGGTGTTGGAATCAAATTCTGGAATCATCGTGTGAGGGAGTGTATTTGTAATTAATATAAAATAGTTTATGTTTATAGTGTGTTGTTTGAGTTGTTGATGTTGGTTTGGATTTTCGATCGATTCGTCTGATCAACGCTATCGATAGAAATCCCAAAACACTTGAACAGAGCAAACTGACAAAATATAATTTTCAAATTTGATAAATGAAATAAATTTGTATGATTATATTATAAGTATATAAGAAAAATTTTCTGGAATTAAAAGTTAAATAATTTGGTTGTTGAAAATGATAATATTTGATTATCATTTTATTGTTTTGTAAGTCATTGACTATTGCAAAATGACTATTGTTTATAAATTCATTTGGAATTGAAATGAATTTAAATTGAGAATTTAAGAATTAAATTTCTGGTGATTTAAAACTTTGTTTTAAAGTCTTAAAATGTATATTATTTAAAGTATTTTCGAATAAAATGGTTTTCAAAGAATTTTAAATGTTTAAATCAGTGCTCTTCTCTTTGTCGCTGGAAAATAATTTCGGTGATGACGGCCGCATCATCGACATTCATTTTCGAGTTTCGAAGTGGAGAGACTATTCTGTAGCTTTGCTACAGTTTTGTTTTGAAAAAAAATATATTTTGATTTGAATTTCTTCAGTATAATTTGATTAATATATATATATAGGTATCTTATTTTAAAATTTAATTTGATTTGATATAAATATATTATATATATCTCTAAATTGTCTAAAGTAAATCAGAGATTAAATTCTTAACTTTTAGGTTAATGATGATTTCAATTATAAACTGAAGTCAAAATTCTTGGATAAATATTTAATTGGGAATAACTGAATTGTAAAAATTTATTTGTATAATACACAATTGCATTCTAAAACAACTTACCTAAATTATTCAGAAGTTAAATATGTAATTGGATAATATACAATATAAAATGATGTTTATAAATAAAATTTGAGTGGTTATAATAAATGTTATACACTTAAATTTTATTATAAAGATGTTAATAGAGAGAAATAGAATAATAATTTAATTGAATAATAGATGACACAAATAAAATTTGTTTTGCAAGAATTAATAAATTGAAATTAGATTAACATATGGAAATACCTTGAATTTAAAGTCAATTGTTGAATATAAATTAATTTAAATTGAAATTTATATGGTTTTAATATATGTGATAACATATATTAAGTAGAATAAAGTTAATAATAATTTAGAATAAAAGAATTAAATTTGTTGAATAAAACATGAGTATAATAAATGGTTATACAAACTTATTAATTTAGAAATTGTAAATTGAGGATGACTAGATAATAAGATAATGAATTTAGAAATAGATAGATTGATTTAACTTAAGTGAACTCAAATGGATTTAACCAAAATGTTGGATATTAATTAGTTTAATTTGAAATTTATATGGTTTTAAAATCAGTTGTTTATTTTGTTTTCAAAGCCAATTTTCTTTCTGGTTGGTTCTATTATGCTACCTCCTTCCTTTTCGAGGTTGAAAAGTTTTGAGTGGGGGAGAGTGTAACGACCCGTAAATTTTAGATAATTTAATTTGATTATTTATATATTTAATTGAAACTTTGTGAAACTTTAAACAATAAAAATTTTGAAATTTAATATTTGGAATACGTCTGTTTAAACATAGCAACTGGTAAATTTTCATCAGATAAAATGGAAGTTTATTTTCTTGTGTAATTTTATTTCAATTTATATCAGTTAATATTAGATGATAATAAAATGTTTTCCAAACCTAAATATTTTTACATAGAAAATTTGTAAATCATCTTCTGAGTGAGACGTCATCTTTTGTTTCGTCAAATTTGGACTTCTATTGCTCCGTTCATCTTATTTCTGACATTTTTGCAGCATTTCGGTACCAGATATTGACTTTTGATAAGATGATCATACCACATATATCTGTATACCATTTTGATCATCTCATCATTTTGACCTATGCGGTATATTTATTTCTGTATTATTGAGGTCCGGTATGCGATGGAAACGATGATAACGATCCGTTGTAATGGTATCAAAATCTATGACTTTCCACTTTCTTATCTTTTCCAATTTGAAACATGCAGCCCACGCAAGCAATAATTGCCTTAATTATTCAGCTAAAAAGATGCTGACCGTTGACACTTCTTTCCCTCAATATTAATTTGCTCACTGTTCGCTTTTATTAGCCGGTACAATTCTTTTAACATTTCCTTATCATATTTATTTCTTGCCATCTGCTCATATACTGTTCACATTCCCTAGTTCGAAAGTAACCTGCTCATTTTCTTGTCTCTTCACTTGCTTTCCTACTCCCAGATAAATAATAATGTATAAATTTGATCACATGCATATAAATCTATGTTTTACTGAGAATTGAATCCATCCTCCCTTCTTCCTTTGTTGTCTTCCTCCACCATGAAACCCATCACCATCAACCGACCCTCCGCCATCTCCCTCCTTTTCCCTTGGCTGCAGACACAATAATCACCTTCCCTCGCCACAGACTTCGCCTCCACCATGAGCGTGCCGCAGCCTCCTCTTCAATCTCAGCCGACCTTCTCCTCCCTTGCCTCTCCTCCGACAAATAACAGCCCAAAACTGAAGTCAGAACCCAACATCCACCTCCCACCGCCACCATACGTCCCACCGCCACCATACGACCATCCTCTCCTAGTTCACTTCGGCAACCCACATCTCCACCATCACCAGCTACTGCCAACCTTCCTCTGCCCCTACTGACCACCGGGAACCGTGATTTTTCCCCATATCTTCGCGGCAGCTCTTCTTCCCGCTGTGTTTGCATATATATCATAGGTTAGTATATATTTATAGAATGTGAAGTATTTACCTGATTTGGTGAATTATATTGTGGTACCGCATATATATGAGTTAGTTTTATAAAATTTATATATATTGTTTTGCTATAAAGTTGTAATATGTATGTACAGGTTTATATTCATAATATATTAGTTTACATGTTTGTCTATTTGTTTATTTATATATATAGTACATAAGACTTCATACCATGTCTCATATTTTACTTTACAGCTATTCGTAGTATGTTGTCCATTTATGTATATATATTTTATAGGTTATGCAGTCACTGTATATATATTTATTTTCTAAGAGTCATTATATGTGTATATATATAGGCTGTGTTAGTTATATATGTGAGTCTACATATATAAGTTTTGTACTGAATGAACAAGTTGCTATTTATATTGGTAAGCATTTGGAAGTTGTTGATTAATGAATAATATAAGTTGTTTGTCATATATATTAATCATGTAGTATAAGTTGATCTTTGGGTTATGTTGGAAATTGTATATATAGATATTTTCAAAATGAATAAACAATATATGCAAGTAGTTTGCATTTTTTTGTATATATATATGTATGTAAAAGTCATATTAGCATATATATACATAAGAGTACATTTATTTGAATGTTCGGTTAGATATATTAGGATTTAAAAGTATTATATATATATTTATTTATTTTTATTTTGATATTTATCTTGAATTAAAATATTAATTTTCGGGAAATAATAATAGATATATTTTTCTGTCTCTATCAAGTTGATTCTAATTATTTCGTCAATTCCTATCTATCAGCTTCATCCGTCAAATCCGCTTTCCGCTTACTTCACTTTGAGACTGTCGTTTGGATTGTTCGATTTTCTAAATCATGATCCAATCCGTAGCTTGTTGTCTATCAAACTCCTCTAGCCTCGAAAGTTGAGCAATCACTCTGATTAACGTTCCTATATTTATTAAATTTGATTTCAATTGAAACGACAATTGAAATATGCTGCTGCTAGTTATTTACATTGCTATATATATGCCATTTCCTGTATATGTTCACCTGTGACATCTGTCACCATTTTCTGTTATTTATACTGGTGATATATGCCTGTTACTGTTGTTATATTTTTATCATATCTGTTATCACTCTGCAAGTTCCCTGTTAGTATAGAATCACTATGGGTTGAAATGATACATACCCGAACAATCTGTAGAATAGGAGAAAATCGTTATGGGTTGAAATTATAAACCCAAGCGATTTTCAATTGAATTGAATTTGGGATTTCGGGTTAAAAAGATATATACCCGAATATGTTTTAAATTGCGGATTGAAATAATAAATATCTGTATCACTTGACCATAGGATAGAAAATTATATATAGACACCGTTAGTCTATTTATATATTTTTGAAAATGATTTCTTTGGTTTTGAAAAGAAATATATGGTTTTGATAAATATTGATTTTAAAGATTCATTAAAGTTGATTTAATAAAGTTGATAAATAATATGTTTAAGTATTTATTTAATATCTATATTTTCAAATATTGAATTTATAATGATTTGAAATTGATTGAAATTATATTTATTTAAGAATTATACTTAAATAAGTTTGATTTGAAATGTTTTGAATTTGAAATTTAAAGAAGTATTTTACAACTTGAAATTTGAAAAGGTGACTTAAATGGATATTTCAAACTTATATATATTTAAATGGGATATTTTGTTTATTTAAATTTGTAAATTGAAATTGTATTTAAATGTTATGGAAATGATTAAGTTAATATTTCTAAACTAAATAATTGTAAAGTGAATCTGATATGTATATAAATTTATCGAATTTTGTTTTGAAATGTTGAATATTTAAAGCTTTGAAATATATTAAAATTGAAATGACTTATTTTATGGTTCAGATATGTATTTGAAATCGATAATTTGAAATGGTTTATTTAGAAGCTGAATCGAGTTGAAACTGATGATTTGAGATTTGATTAAATTAAATTTTTGGAATTCGAGTTAATTTGAATCGATTTGTGAAATTTGAGGAAACTATTTTATTTTATAAAGAAATTTTAAATTATATTTAAAACTATTGATACTTTACTTTATAAATTATTTTAATATAAACTATTTTAATATAAATCATTTTTAATATAAATTATTTTATTTTAAACTATTTTTAACTTATAACTATTTATATAAACTATTTTATTTATAAACTATTTTATTATATATACTGATTTTAGTATCTAAACTGTTAAAAGGAATGTGTTATGATTTCCAAAATACTATGATTTCAAAGCTGTGATTTCCAATGTGTTTTGATTTTTAAAAGACTATGATTTCGAAAGCGTTGTAACTTTGGGAAGTGATATGATTTTGAAAATGGATATATTTGAAGTGAAAATGATATCGTATTAAATTGGGTTTTGAAATGATAATGATATTTTTGTTTTGAAGTATAAACTATTTTGAAATGACCATGGTGTTATAATAACGATTGGTTGTTAAAGAGACCGGGATCGGATATGGACATACTCTCTGTCGATACCGAAAACCACTTTGACAACTGTGTACGCGGTGGAGTTCCAGAATGAAGTAGGATGGTGGCGACTATCCTAAGGTATATACGTGGACCCAACTCCCGTGAGTTGGCATAAGGTGGCTAAAACAGGAGCGATCTCGGACCAGTGAGGTAGCACCTCTTCTCCGACACATTTCTTCGATTCCATTCTATTACTGTTTGATTTTGGTGGCCACCCTTCGATTTGGGAGTGTTGTTCGAGGTGGACGGTAGTGGCTGCTATCCGCTCCATCAGTCCGTGTGCGTAATTGGTATACTACCCTGGCATTGCCTTGTGTGCCGTGTCACCTACCATATCGAGCTTTACTACGATTATGATTTAAAGATCCGACCGCGTTAAGGTTCTCCATCCCCTTAACGCTATTTTCTATATGATTATACTTTACTTATTAGACACTACTGTATATAACGTATATTACTACATAGTAGATAGTTTAACGGATCCTTAGAGGATGGTTATCCCAAACATCCTTTAAGTTACTTGTATTTTAGTTGATATTTCACTTGAGTTGGATTTATTGATATAAGAATGTTAATCCTGACTCGAGTGTTTTGTGTTTTGCTTTACGCTCGGGTCAAACTGAGTGATACAACATTTGAGACTCACCTTTGGAGTTGGAGCTTCGCTTGGAGATCCAGCTATCTATCGATCCTGCTTTCAGTTATTCAGTTGATTCCAGTGATGTATTCAGATCTTGTATTTGATTATTGTATTGAGACATCTATTGTATTCGAGACTTCCGTTGTATCTTGTTTAACTCTGTTATATATATATATAGTAGCTTCATGAACTACTATCCTTTTTGTTTCCGCTGCATTATTGTTATATTACTCTGTGTCTGTGATCTGTAATTATTTTATTTACTGTATATGCTGAGTTTTGCCAAATTTTATTTACAATCCATTGTTTTGAATTATTCAAGTCCGACATGTGTGGATTTATTGTCGATTTGAATGGTCCAAAATACTGGGTCGTTACAACGATCACCATATAACTCGAGGAAATCCTACAGTGCGCATCGATGACCTCTATTCCATTAGGCCGTGTTCTCTTTGGGGATTTTCTACATAGTCTTCTTCTCATTACATGGACTCAGCTCCACAGACCAACCCATCCATATTTTGAAGGAATCTCGTTATGGGTTATCTAGCCTTGCTCTATCAAACAACTAGCAAACAAATGTGGTATTGCATAACCTTACCGAATATCTCGGTAGATGAATCATCCCATCTGGGTGTAACCCTGTCCTTTCCGTTGACCGCATGGGATCGATGACTACCCATTGCAATCTATACAATCCTACCGATATTGGTTAGTATCCACATGCTATGTTGCATAGCATCCGACCCAATTGACCATCAATTTATATTGCCTAGTGCAATCAAGGCAATACCCTCCTCTAACAAATTTGAAGCAGAGTCCTATTGTTTTTATAGTCTCGCAGTACACAAAAGATCCGCCAAATGCCAGGAATTACGGAGGTTCCGTTCCAAGTATTACCATAACTTGTGGGTATCCCTTCATCTATACGGAAGCGTATACTCTCCACATGTCCTATGGTTGAATATGCTTTCGCATTACAACCTACTCTATGACTCTCAATGTCATTTTCTTTCTATAATTCATGCATTAGATTATAATTATCCACACTGGTCATAAACGCATATCCGATGTTACTTATATACATATTTCATATTCATGTATATTTACTCTTCTTATATTTCTTTTATTGCCTCTACATTTTTTATGTGTAACCTTTTGTCTTCATTTTATTATGTGTTTATCTTCCACCTTAACAAATTCATTTACCGCTTCTTATGCTTAGTTATCGATACAGTAGCTACTACATTTACCAGTTTCACTTTGATTACCATTCCATTTGATCTTCTATTCCTTTTTATTCTTGCCTACAACTCCGCATTTTCTTATTACATTACTTCCCATTTTATTGACATTTATATTTCAGTCTTATCTTAATATTCAACTCTTGGGATTTACTATATTTTAATGGATTGAAATTAAACTTTATCAATTAATTGTTAGCACAATAGATTTTCATATCTTATCCGAAAGAGACAGCTTGTGATGTGTTATTAATTACAAGGAATTCTCTTTTTCTTTACTGAAATAGACAGTACAAATATGGTAATCATCCCTACTTTGTACATCTCCTTCTTTAATAAGCATGTATTTGTTCCTTGTCATTTCAAACATCACACTTTTGTTAATTTAGACTTGATAATGTATGGAAATCTACTTGCAACCATATAAACAATAAATTAAAATATCTCTAAAACCCAAAATCAAAATAACTTCATTCTCTAATTTTTATTGATCAACGTCGAGTAAATAAGAAATTCTAATCAATACGTTGTTTATTAACATGTCATAAAATTCAAATTGTTGCAAAAAAAATTCTAACCATCACATTTTATTAATTTAAAATCCAACGTAGAAACTAACAGTTCTAATCATTACACAACTTTAATCAGTTACATATAAAATTGCAAACTTGTTTATAATAAGGAAGTATTCAATTTTAACAATAAAATTCATAGGCAATATTAAATTAAATCATTTCATATAATGGGGATTAACTTGCAATCTAATTTAACTTTTCAGGTACGTTGGAATAGTTCTGCAATGATATAATCTAGTATTATATAAAAATATACAATATTTCCACTCACCTTGCTGTAGCGTTCCTAAATCTTTAGATCTAATCCAGATCTAATTTTTGTTATCTATATTCTTCATTTTGACCCATATTTGGATCCACAAATAACATTTATACTAACCTATTAGAATTTGGATTAGAGAAGAGAGATTTATATTTAATTTATTAACTAAGATCAGATCTAAAATTTACCTTCGATGTAGCAACATAATTTGAACATATCTCTATACTCCATCCTTTTCTATTCTTCTCCAAAGTGTATCCGTGCAGTCTAAATCTATTTCTGTGTATTTAAAAAAATTTGGAGGAGAAAGAAAGTGAAAGAGCTACCACGCTCATTAGAAAATAATGAGTTAGAAGTGAAGTCCTAAGTCCTAATTTATAAAGGTTCAAATCAGCGCTAACCGTCGGATGAGACTAGTTTAAATTCGGAACGCTTAAAAAAACATTTCACCGCCACTCATAACCTTTCGGATCGACTATCCTAGGCCCATTGTCGACCGCCCATGGTTGATCTAGGGAGTCATGGTTGACCTACGTACATATGTTATTTTCGAGCATTTTTAAACGTTAATTGATTTAGTTTGTGTGTTTCCTTTGTTTGAGAGATTTTGCATGATTTTTTCCGCTATTAGTTGATCTCATTCAATTCCTATTCTTTTAAGAAACCCTCTAAGATTTTTCATTTAATGTTAACACTTATTAGCACCTAATTCATCTTAATTGATTCCATCACCATATTTACATGTATGATTATTTCCTATGCTAAAACTTCAAACACTAATAACTTTTCCATTTCAACTCCGATCGGAAAACATCATATAAGAAAATTGATCAGAAAATCATCACGAACACAATGGTGTAAGTTTCATATCCAAATTCTGACATTTGTAAAAATTCCATTTTTCACTGTTTACAATTTATTAATTAATTCCTTTTTTAATTAATTAGTGTTAAAAATGCGAGGTGTTACATTCTCTCACCTTAACATAATTTCGTCACTGAAATTCCGCAAGAGTTTGATCATATAAACCTATCGCATATTCATTTTACACTAACAATCAATTAGTGTACAACCAATTTTGCAACAGTCCGTGCACATGTGCACAGTGCATCACAATACATATGATATGCATGAACAATAATCTATAACTGGTGCCTCCTATATGAATGTCTTTTTAAAATAAATTTCAAAAATATGATGCAAACATCCTAAATATACTACCATTTCTACATGAATGCAACTTTTGAAAACCAAAAACTTGCTTTTTCTTCCAAATTTTCTCACACTTCTACTAATAGAAGCACAGTTCAACCAATTTTTCATCAAACTCCTACTGTCCAAATTCCTAGCACACCATTGCTAACATCCAATTTTAGGCAAATTTAGTTTTCTAACTTATCTTCTTATGCTTGGAAAGGGTCTAGATGGAGAATTGCATATTTCCATCATTCTCTTATGTAACCACGTTCCTCTATACCTTGGGATCTACCCCTTTGCCCCCAATCCTTTTTCCTACTTTTCTAAGTATAATTTGCATAAGTAACTTTTATTTTTAAAGTTCAAAAACATTGTTGTTCCAAAAATCATCTTTTTAAAATTTCACTTCCTGACATGGTATACAGGGAAAATGCTCCATCAACAAAATAGCTTTCTTATCGCTCGTCGTATCCATTTTACTACCACTAACGCTACACAGTAAAATCTACAGTAATAAGCGTATATGTTATTTCCAATATCAGAATGTGATATTTCCAAACTTCCAAAACTAAAATCGTGAGCTTTTAAAACTTTTCAAAAGATATGTATATGTTTTTTTCAAAGTCATATTATTCATAAATAAAATTTTCATAAAAATTTTTCTTTTTCAAAATATATGTATAATTACATTTTATAAATAATTTTATGCATTTCTGGTGTCATGGTTTAGCCAACAATCCATCGTCCATAATGGACTTCATTAATTGCGTGGTAAAATTGTAAGTTCTAGAAAACTTTTCTTTCTAATTAATACTAACTAGCACACATGTTATATTTTTAAATTTCAGTACCTGAGGTACAGGAACATTACCCCACGGCTCACCTCTTCATACTTCTGTCCTCCGTCTAATAAAATTTATTCTTCAAAAAATTTCTATTCTTTTCGGAACCTACATTTCCATTTTACTTTTATTTAGTAGTTAGTTAAATAAATTTTCTTAATTTATTAGTTAACTTCCAGTTTCAACTATTTTCTTTCCCCTCACATTAGTTAAGTGACTTTCTGAATTTACTTTTTGACCGTTTTGTCAAATCATAGCGGTCCACATATAAAACATATAAAAAGGAATATTTCCATAATCATACGCAGTTCTATGGCAACAACTAATGCTTACAACCCATGAAAAGAAAAACTTACACTGGAAGAAAACACAACCTCACTAACTACTACCACTACTAGAATAGACCTTCCTAATAGGCTATCCCTCTATAACAACCTTCATATCATATCATTTCTTTATTATTTCGATGAATAAAGTCCATTCATCTCATCCATTCCATACCCAATTATGGAATAAAAATGTCTCTTCTCACTGCAGTGGATAAGAAATACAATCTATATAATCTTCATACTAAATGGCAACTAAGCTTGGGGAAATAACCTTTCCAATTCCTCTCTTGCTCCCCTAACTTAAGTCAATCGGTATCCTTCATGTGTGCTTGCCATCTCATTAACCTCTATTACTATCTTCTCTCAATCCAATTCTTTTGATAGTATCCTCAATGCTTGATATTTCCTTTATCCATAATCCTCATACAGGCACTCTCAAAAACTTGTAGAATAGTACTTCAATACCCTCTTTATGGCTTGCACACATATCAACATAATATTCCTAGGCTCTTCTAGTGCCCTTCACACTCTATAGGTGATTCTTTGTTACTATTCCAGAAGTAATCATTGCTATCTTCTTCATAGCTTTATTCTTTACCCTGTCTTACCTACATTAAATCTTACCTACTACATATTTAAAACTCTGGTTTGGTCTTTATCATTTTTTCTCAAAAATTAAAACTTTAAATTTTTTGCAATACTTAATCCTTAAAACCTTTGTCCTTAAAAGTGCTATTTAGAAACTTTTATTAAAATAAAAAATACTTTGTTTCTTAACCCTTTCTAAAACTCACAATTTAAGGTTTTTGAATTTATCTTATTTATTAAACTTAAAAGAAAGCGTTAACAATTCTAACTTTTAAAAGTAAATCAACGTTTTCTTTTAAAGACCATTTTAGATTTTATTTCTTAAAAATTTGGGATTTTTAGTTCAAACCATTTATTATGTTTTTCTTTCAAAAACTTAATTATTTTCACCAAACCATTCCTTTCTAAATATATTTTACATGTTTCTAAAACAGCTTCCATAACTTTTTAAATTACAAGAATGGAGTAGATAAGAATAACTCTCATTCTATCACTTTCCTTATATCTCATACTCTTCCTACTCCCAACCTTGGTAAAATCTCTAACATCATAAAAGAGGGACTTCTAATAGATACTTGAAATAAATGCACATAAGGATCGAAAATGTCCATTTTCCTTTGTTTGCTTTTAGTTTCCTAAGTTGTCTCTAATTAGATTTCTAGCATTATTTTTAAGGATCCTATACTTTAATACATTGGAACTACTTTCCCCATTCAAAAAGAATTGTTAATACTATGATTTCCATGAATCATTTAAAATATTGATTCATAGAAACTTATATTGTTATCCATTTTCATTCCAAAGAATTAAAACATGTAAAATTCCCAACTTAATTACAATATATCAAATACCGTTTCTATTTGTATTTCATAACTAGTTTTTATTATATACGAGAAGAATCATAACTTTTCTACTATTTACTCCTCTACCTAAATCGCACTTATTCCAATTCTTTTTCTCTTAATCTATTGTCTTCTTACTCGAACCATTTATAATGCGTTCATCTACAACTTTATTTTAGGGTTCCAAATCTTCTTTCAACATTATTTACCCATATTCCAAACTTATACCACTTCATATTGTCCACGCATAAAAAAAATTGAACATTACAACTTTAAATTTTTTCATTGCATAGAAAAATCTACGTGCTACATTGCTCTACCATTTCTTTTCAAAAGAAAATAGCTTTCTACAAAATTTCCTTTACTAAAACTTTTAGACTTTTACAAATTTTTACTTCTATTTGAACTTTTTATTTGCACTTTTATTCCTTTACAGCGAAACTATCAACCTATATATATACTTTATAATTTGTTTTTTCAGTTTAACTAAGCATATATATACATTTATGTTATTCTAACAAAACTTTTTATTATACAAATATTTTTCCCAAAATCAAATCTTAACTTACTTTTTCAACGATTTTCATTAAAAATTCTTTTTAAGTATACAATTTATACTTTTTCACATTTCTGTAAAAACCTTTTGTTATTAGGTTGGACTCAAATTGGAACTGTTGATTTAAGAACTTCCTTTCCTTATATCTTGAAAATCCAATTATCACTTAGGAGTGACCATTTCACACTCTTCTTCAGGAACTTCTCCATCATGCACAATCTATAATATATAGACTCTTACTTTCCCTTTATCTGGACCTATTGTGCATCATCAATCGATAATCATATAGGGATCTACAATCATAGGGATACTAAGGCCCGACTAGATAGCCATGTACCATTCAGCTTTAGGGACATTGCATATGCAACTACTGTATAGTTGGAATTCTTAGGATTTAACATGTATTATATTTTTATTTATAATCAAATTACAAATACGTTCAACCAACGTTTCCTAAATTTTATTCACGGTCTAACCTAAGCTCTGAAACCAAGTGTGACAATCTATACCCCAGTGGGCTTGCATTTTCTTTAAATCGAAAACCCCGGTCCACCAAAGTGCAGATCGTTGGTTTGGTATCCTGCAAATGGAACAAATAATGCATATTAGATCTCTAGCAAAATAACTTGCAGTGGAAAATTTAAAATATATATAATATATCACATAAGTATTGACCAAGGATTGACACTTTCAAAAACGAGTGTCCTCGTCAGCACCGAACATGCCAAACACCAGTTTTTGTTCTTCTATCTAACATGTGGGTTATAATGAGGATGGGTCAAAACAACATTCTGGTGGTTGGTAAATTATACATCTTATACATAATACTAGCTTATTCTGATTGTTCACTATTTCATGTTATGTTAGATTATATTATTAGTCGTTTGGACTCCATTTCTGCGTACGAACCAATCACATCTATCTTACAAGATTTATATCAATGTATATACTATATATATATCCAATGGTGCCCTAATAGACCTAGATATTATCCCTACTAGTATCTCTTGTTCTGTACCGTCTCAGGATCCATCTCCTCACTATATCACAATCACCATATAACTTGAGAAAATCTTATAGTGCGCACCAACGACCTCTACTCCATTAGGCTGTGTTCTCTTTGGAGATTTTCTATTTTTGTTACTCCCAATTATGTGGACTCGGCTCCACAAACCACCCCATCTATGTTTTGTAGGAATCTTGTTATGGGTTACCTAGCCCTGCCCTATCAAACAAGTAACAAACAACTATGGTGTTGCATAACCTTATTGAATATCCCGATAGGTGAATCATCTAGTCAAGGTGTATCCTTATCCTTCCCGTTGACCGCAAGGGATCGATGACTATCCATCGCAACCTATGCAACCCTACACTTAGTGGTTGGTACCCTGTGCGTCCTGTTGCATAGAATCCGACCTTACTCACCATCTATTTAGATTGCCTAATGCAATCAAGGCAATACCCTGCTTTAACAAATTTGAAGATGGCTACTAGTGCTTATACTGTCTCGCCATCCGCAAAAGGTCCGCCAAGTGCCTGCAATTACGGAGGTTCTATTCCAAGCACTACCATAACTAGAGGGTATCCCTTCATCTATACACAACTGTATACTCTCCATGGGTCCTATGGTTGAATATGCTTTCGCACTTCAACCTACTCTAATGACTCTTAATGTCATTTTTGTTCTATAATTTATATATTAAAGTATAATTATCCTCACCCATCATAAAAGCATATCCGATGTTACTTATATACATATTTCATATTCATGTATATTTATTCTTCTTACATTTCCTTTACCGCCTCTACATCTTTTATGTTTGAACTTAGGTCTTCATTTTATTATGCATTTATTTTTCACCTCAACAAATTCGTTTACTGCTTCTCATTCTTAGTTATCAATATTATTGCTACTACATTCATTAGTTTCACTTTGATTTCCATTCCATTTTATCTTCCCGTTTCTTTTTATTCTTGCCTATAACTCCAAATTTTCTTATTACATTACTTTCCATTTTATTGACATTTTTATTTCATTATTATCTTAATATTCAACTCTCGGGATTTACTAGATTTTAGCAGATTAGAATTAAAATTTATCAATTAATTATTAACACGGTAAATTTCCATATCTTATCCAAAAAGGCGGCTTATGCAGTGTTTGTTATTACAGGAAATTCTCTTTTTATTTATTGAAATAGCAGTACAAAATACAGTAATCATCCCTGTTTTGTACATCTCTTTCTTTTATAAGCACGTATATGTTCCTTGTCATTTCAAACATCACATTTTTGTTCATTTAGACTTAATAAATGTATGGAAATCTACTTGCAACAATATAAATTCCAATAAACTAAAATATCTCTAAAACCTCAAAATCAAATAACTTCATTCTTTAAATTTTATTCATCAACTTCGAATAAAAAAGAAATTCTAATCAATACTCTATTTACTAAGATATCATAAAAATTCATGTCTATCGCATAAAATAAAATTCTAATCATTACATTTTATTAAATTAATATTCGACGTAAAAGAAAACAATTCTAATCATTACAAAATTTTAATCAATCGCACATAAAATTGCAAACTTGCTCGTAACAGGGAAGTGTTCAATTTTAACAATAATATCCATAGGCACTACTAAATTAAATCATTTTGTATAACGGAAATTAACTCCCAGTTAAATTTAACTTGTCAAGTATGTTGGAATAGGTCTGCAACAATATAATATAGTATTATACAAATATATATATAATATTTTCACTCGACTTACTTTAGCGTTCCCAAATCTCTAGATCTAATCCAGATCTAATTTCTATTATATGTATTCTCCATTTTGACTCGCTATTCGAATCCACAAATAACATTTATACAGACTTATTAGAATTTTGGATTAGAGAAGAGAGATTTAGATTTAATTTTATCAGTCAAGATCAAATCTAAAATTTTACCTTCGATGTAGCATTTTGATTCGAACATGTCTCTATTCTCTATCCTATATCCTTTCCTATTCTTCTTCAAAGTGTATCCGTGCAATCTAAATCTATTTTTGTGTATTTAAACATTTTTAAAGGAGAAGAGAAAGTGACGAAGCTTCTCCGCTCATTAGAAAATAATGTGTTAGAAGTGAAGCTCTAGGTCCTAATTTATAGAGGTTCAAATCAACTCTAACATCTAATGATACTAGATTAAATCCAGAATGCTTAAAAAAATAATTTACTGCCGCACACAACCTTTGAGTCGACCATCCTAGGCCCATGGTCGACCTACATAGGTTATTTTCAAGCATGTTTAAACATTGGTTGATTTAGTTTGTTTGTTTTTGTTGTTTGAGAGATTATGCATGATTGTTTCCTCTATTAGTTGATCTCATTCAATTCTTACTCCTTTTATAATTCCTCTAAGATTTTTAATTTAATGTTTAAACTTATTGACATCTAATTAATCTTTATGGATTCCATTACCATATTTACATATATAATTATTTTCGACGCTAGAACTTGAAATGCTAATAACTTTTCCGTTTGAAGTCCAATCAGAAAACATTATATTTGAAAATTGATCGGAAAATCACCACGAACACAATGGTATAAGTTTCATAGTCAAATTCTGACATTTGTAAAAAAAAATTCACTATTTACTATTTATTAATAAAATCTTTTTTTAATTGATTAGCATTTAAAACGCAGGATGTTACGAAGATGGAGTGTGTTATTGCATTTACTTTATCAGGGTCAGAAAGGATGTTGAAGCTATTAATTGTTTTAATGTTGGTTTGGGTACTGGTATGGGAATGAGTATAGGCTAGGAGGGTATATGCATGTATGGTGTGCTTTGTGGAGTGTCCTTTGGTGCTGGTGCAAGTTCCATGCTGCGTTGTTGAGCTATTGGTGTTAGTAGCCTAGTTTGGTGTTAATGGTGTGGTTGCATTCGATGTATTAGCAGTGGACGTGGGAGTATTGCATAGGGAATCTTCAATGTCATCATTGTTGTATGGGGTGTTATGAGCAATGTAGAATTAGGAAGTGGATAATATGTTTGGTAAATAACATTCCATTGATTGGGTCTTATGATTGGTTGGTATTTTAATAATTGAAACAGGGATTGTTGGGGGGATAGGAGTGTAGCTGGTTTGATTATTATAGGGACATGCATACATGCTTGTTTGTCCGGTGGCTTCATTGTTGGAGGATTTTGGATATTATTGCTGATTGCGTGTAGGTATATTATTGGTCCACATGGACTACTTTTGTTGCCCTGTTTTTTATATACTAGTGGATTCTACGGCATGTTTTTTTTTTGAAGAGAAGTAAAAGGGCCCAGCCCAGAAATTACAAAACAAACGGGTATCGAATAATTTTACCCGAACACTCCATCTCACACAAAAACAAACCCTAACCTAACAGAGCCGACATAAACTCTCAGCAAACAAAGAAAAAATAAAAATGGCGGAGGCGATTTAGAGATCTAAACTATCTCCTCTCCATTCTTTACTTTGCTTGATTCTCCATGTTCCTAGTATGATAAATTCTCATTCATAACACCTCTCATGCCTCTACCCCTATTAACGTTGCTCGAGAAGCTCGAGTAGCTCGAGTAGTCGGATCTGTTGAATATGTTGGTCACTAGAGTAGAAGTGTTAGATCTAGCGTCACAGCGACCTAGATCTAACATTCTCTTCTCCCAATCTCTGTTGATAACAAAGTCTTCACTAGCATTCGGATTATTTGCATCTGGAGCTTGATTGAAGAAATAATCACTATTATTAGCAATATCCAAATTCCTATTAACAGTGTAAGCCATGAAATCATGTTGATTGCAAAAGCAAGACTCTGGAATCTGAGAGCTTCTAGAACGCATCAAATACGCTTTTAAATGCTTGCTACCAGCTTTGGAGCTCCAATCATCAGCAAGGGAAGTAAATTTGGTTTGATTTTTGAATATTTTCTTAGGTTTTTGCAGAATTATCTTGCTGTCAGATAAAATAGTTAACCAAACATGCTCTTTACTCCTACTGCCTTTGTTGTGCACTCGCAAATTTCTCTCTTTCCACAAGTTGAAAACTGCCGTAGTTAGTAGAATGTGAGCAAAATCTTTATCTTTGGAATTAGATCTGAAGTTGTTGTTGATTAACTTTATAATATTCATAAGATCCATATGCCTGTTATCAACTATGTTCAGAGTAGCTTTTATATGATTCCAAATATAAAAAGAGTAGCTGCATTCAAAAAACATGTGATTAGAACTTTCATTACATATATTGCACAGGGAGCAGAGTGAATTTATATTATTGCCCCATTTATTTAATCTGTCCCAAGTTGGCAATCTGTTCCTAACTGCAAAATACGTACAGAATGCCATCTTGGGACAATTCACTCTATTCCATATGCAATGATACCACTCTTCTGTTGGGTATTTGCTTCTAATAAAATTCCAAGTTGCTTTAAAAGAAAACTTCCCTCTGATGTTAGCTTTCCATTCCCAATAGTCATTCTCTGCAAAAGCATCAAATTGTATTTTGCATATTTCATCTTTATGAGGGTTAGTAATAGGATGGATTTGTGGTTTCCATTTATTATTAATAATGATATCTAAAACTTTGTTATTAGAACCACCATAAATAACAAGGCTATTCCACCCTACTTTATTTATAAATGCCTCATTTTTAAACCAAGGATCAAACCATAAACTTGTATCTTGACCATTTTTAAATTTTCTTTCAATCATCAATTTTCCAATTTCTCTACAATTTAAAATATTTTTCCAAGTGTTTGAATGATTACTTTTATGAATAGTAGTCCATAAATTATTATGTCTCAAATATTTTGATCTCATCCATCTAGCCCACAAAGAATCAGAATTTAGGAATCTCCAAAATAATTTAAGTGGCAAGTAGTACAGAGATCCTTAATATTTCTAATGCCAAGACCCCCTTCATTTTTAGGTCTGCATACATTATCCCAGCTTATTTTATGATATTTACCTTTCCATAAAAAATCAGCGCATCTACTTTCCAACTTTTTAATAGATGCAACTGGGATTTGAAAAGTTTGTAGCCAGTAAAGAATAATAGCATAAATCACTGTCTTAATAAGTTCAAGCCTTCCAGCAATAGATAGTAACTTACAAGACCAAGTCTCCATTCTATCCTGAATTTTTTCAATAAGGATTGAACAATCAGAATCCTTAATCATATTTGTAGAAAGAGGCAGACCTAAATATTTGATAGGGAGAAACCCCTCTTCAATATTTAAAACATTTAAAAATTCTCTTTTAGACTTACAGGATTTACTAAAATAAGCTTTACATTTATTCACATTGAGTTGAAGGCCAGGATAATTTTTTAGATTATCAAAAATTGATTTAATAGCAACTGCATTTTCTTTATTAGCTTTTACAAACACCCTAAGGTCATCAACATAAATCAAATGATTAACACAAGGTTGGATTCTGTTTATAGGCTGCACATTACCTTTAATACTTTCTATATCCATAAGAATAGAAAAGTATTCCATAACAATAGCAAAAAGATAAGGTGATAAGGGGTCTCCCTGTCTTAACCCCCTATTAGATTTAATAAACCCTTCTGCCTTTCCTTGAATCAAAATTGAAAAGGTAGGAGTATTTATACATTCAAACACCAAATCACAAAACTTTTTAGGAAAACCCATACATTTCATGATATAATGAATAAAATGTCTGTTTACCTTATCATATGCTTTCTGTAAGTCAATTTTAATACAAACATTGTCACCCTGTTTAGTGTTAAATTTCCTTACCATCTCATGTGCTAAGAGAGAGTTTTCATATATAAGTCTACCTGGAACAAATGCACTCTGATTTTCTGAGACTATAAACGGCAAAAACACTTTAATTCTGTTACTAAGGACACTAGCAATAATTTTATAAATAAAGTTGCAGCAAGAAATTGGCCTATAATCACCAATAACGGTGGGATTTTTATTTTTTGGAATAAGGGTAATAAAAGTATGATTTAAACTTTTAAGAATTTTACCATTATCAATAAACTCATTAACAACATCCAAAACTTATTGTCTAATATAATCCCAATTGTTTTTATAAAATTTTGCATTAAAACCATCAGGTCCAGGGCTTTTGTTATCTCCAGCATTAAAAACAATAAATTTTATTTCTTCAAGGCTCACTGGAGCCACCAAGATTTCAGAAGCATTATGATTTAAAATATTTTTACAGGTTATATATGGAAAAGCCTTTTCATAATTAGTAGAGAAAAACAGCTCCTTATAGAAATTTATAGCATCTGAAGAAACTTTATCATGAGCATTAGCTAAATTTCCCTCTTTATTAATAATGCAGCCTATATTATTTATGTGCTTTCTATTACTCATTTTAGCATAAAAAAATTTGGAACAGTCATCACCAATTGTGAGCCAATCAACCTTTGCCTTTTGTCTAGCATTAATTGACTCTTTATACATTTCATTTGACAATTCCTGTTGATTTTGAAAAAAATTATTTATTTCTCTAATATCCTCAAGGTTGTTATCAGCACTCATTTGTAAAAAAATTCCCTCTTTTTTTAAACTAGTAATCTTGTTATTATTTAAAAATTTGCTCTTATTCCAGTTTTTGAGATTATTCTTTGTGAATTTCAGAAAACTAAAAAACTGAAATTGTTTAGAACCGCTGCAAGAAAAGTTAAGACAGTTTTCCATTAAGGATTTATAGTCTTCTTCCATCACCCAGCTATTTTTAAATCGAAAAGGAGGAGCTTTATTATTAACCTCACTATTCAAAAAGAGATTAACCAAAAGAGGAGTATGATCACTTAAATTCTGCTCCAAAGTAGAACAAACACTATTAGGAAAACTTTTAGAAAAGTCTTTATTATATAGTATTCTATCTAACTTGCAGTGAATATTTTTAGCTAAACAGACTTCCAAGTGTATTTATTACCACTGATAACAGGTTCAATTAGGCCAGATTCTAATAAAAATTTATTGACTCTGCCCAATTTATTATGCGGGATTTTAGTCCCCCCAAATTTCTCATTAGCATGAAAAACAGTATTGAAATCTCCTAATAGAATCCAGGGGAAATCATATATAGAATTTAAAGATTTGAGTTTTAGCCACAGAGCATTCCTTTCTAATTCAAAATTACTTCCGTAAACACAAGTAACTTGCAAATAAAAGCCTCCAATGTTTTCAAAACTACAATCAATAAATTGGCTATCCTTGTTTATATTTTTATTTGTCCAGATATTAGAATCCCACATAACAATGATTCTTCCTTTACATCTACAATCATTGTTATGCATTGCTTTCCAATTTCTGGATAGTTTAAAACAAAATCTTTCAAAATTCTCATCATTCATTTTATTTTCAATTAAAGCAACAATAGATGGTTTATAAACATTAACCATAGATAGGATATCAGATTGTTTAGCAGGAGTATTCATCCCCCTAACATTCCAAGAAAATATTGACATATATATAATAATAAAATATGGATATTAAATCGTACCTGACACTATAGTGCTTTTACCTCTCCTTTTTTTCTCTGTCCCTTTAGCTTTTAAACTGGTAGACATTTGATCCCATTCTGGATTTATTGATATATATTTTTGCTTAAAGGCTTTTTTCTCTTTGTTTCCCTTTATCTTACCAGATGATTTTGTTCTAGCAATATGTAATTTTGATATATCAAATTCCTCTATGATATCCCCTTTCTCTGATTCATCTTCCTCCATTTGTGCAGATTCTGGAATCTTGATTAAGGAAATATCAAAAGAAGCTGTGCGAGGCATACCTGACTCATTGCAGTCAGTCATTGCAGCCTGCTCTAGAGGTGGATCACCCTTCCAAGGCAATGCTGAGCTATTTTTCATTCTCTCAGCATTTGCAGCAATTGTAGAGGAAGGTCCCTTCTCAACTATAGTTTCCTGATTCGGATTTGAAGGCAGTTGAATATTATTGACAACTTTTGTAATATTCTGGTCTGTATTTAAACATGGCTCTGAAATATGGAGGGTTTCAGAGTTAAAGAACTGTATTTCTTTACCCTCTTCTATACTTGTCGAAGTCAGACCATTTGAGAATTCTACACTTTCTTTTAACTGATGAACTTCCATTGCCATGATCTGATTATTTTTGTCAGGGAGCTCTCTATTATTGTTTTCTTGATCGAAAATGATATCATCTTGATAGATTCGATCTTTGCCCATCTGGGATTTTGACTGGATTTTTGTGCCTTCACTGTTTCTCGTTTCTTGAGCAACTTCAGAAATATTTTCTTGAATAACAGTTGTATCTTTATCATTCTTTTTGGGGATCCACATCTGTTTCGGGTTGCATTGATCTATATTGTGACCGAAACACTTACAGATACTACACTTTGGTGGAACCCATTCGTATTCAACTTTTTGTGTAATGTTTCACCATTGTAAAGATTAAAACAAATTTCACTTGGGAGTTCATCAGTTGTAGAAACTTCTACAAGAAGTCGAGCATAATTCAATCTCGACTTCATGGTAGTTGCTGCGTCCATTTTTATGGGTTTTCCGATTAAACTCGCCATGATGCTAAATGCCTCTCTGTCCCATAGTTTGAGATTTACACTGGGTAAACGAACCCATATCGGCATAGTTGACAGAAGATCTCTGTCCAACTTTAAAGATTCAGTCCACCTTCTCATTATGATGAGTTTGCCATTGTAGAAGCATGGACCATTCTGTATGATAGAATTGCAGTCTTGTGAATCATTAAACTTGATTAGAAAAAACCCATTTTCCCTTGAAAAGATTTCAAAATCACCATTTGGTTTCCAAACTCTTTTAATATATTCCTTAAAAAACAAGAAATATGGTTTATTGCTAACCACATAAACCAATATAGAATTATTCCAACATTTTGTGGCTCTTTTATACACTGCCTCCTTAACAACACCATATTTCTTGTTATTAATTCAAATGGGAGCAATGGTTTCAAGACTGCATTCTTCATCCCTTGGTTCCTTTGATTGCTCAGATACAATATCAGCCTAAGTTTTCTGCCCTAGTTCTCTATTCAAAGAGAACTTTGTTGGTGGTTTACTGCTTTGAATCAGTTTGGTCCTGTCTTCGAAGGAGTTGGTCTTTGGATCATCTTTCTTTCTCTGTACATCATTTGATTGAGACCGAATCTGATTATTTCATGGCTGAAATCTTCTTTGCGATCTTGGCTAAACCAATTGGAAGCCCTCTTTATCTATGATGATATTCGACTTTCTGATGTAAGATTTAGGTGGCCTGTCTTGAGGAATGGGTCGAGAGAGGGAAGGATTGGATTTGGAATTGAGAGAGAAATTGTTTTCTCCCATGGCAGAAGAAACCCTAAATTTTAGGGCATCATAGTGACAATAGCCTCAATGGTTACATTATTACCTTCAATGCACTCTTCGGATTTGTTCCCAAACACTTTGCACTTGCAACAAATATCAAGCACCCAAAGCATAATCAACCTTAATATCAATTATTCTATCAGCTGTAACTTGAACTAGAATTTCATGTGGCAGCTATTTTTCTGGGGATATTTCAATCATTACCTTAGCATACTCAAAATGACTCAGCCCTTTAGTGGATTCATCAATGCACACAACGTTGCCAATATGACTTGCAAGCTAATTGATTTCGATAAGCGATAGTAGGCGGTAGAGATCAGGCTTAAATGATCCCATATTGGAACTGATTTTACTTGCTCCTTGACATAGTCAACTATGGGATCCCACTTAGTGATAATAAAGACCTTTCCCTTACTTATTGTTGGGTCCTCCTCTAGTATCTTGTTTTGTTTTGCTTCATCCTCCACCTTGAAGAAGAATAGCGTGCCATCAGATTTGACTTTGATTCCATCAAGATTTCGCCGGACTATTTTGAGATTATGTAGAACAAAAGAGTAAGAGAGCTTCTTATTCAAAAAGAAGCCTACAAGGTGCTCCCTCGGTATTTCTTCCCTTCCTCTAGCACTTTAGCTAGGGGTGTGAGTGCTTTATCGCTTGAGTATTTCAGCTAAAAACTCCTCAGCTTAGATTGGCCAGCGTTTTGTGGTAGTTTCTTAAGCAAGGTAGACCATGTTATGGTGTTCCTTACTTGCGTTGATAGTGAGTACTAGTGATAGGTATAGTTAGTAGGGTAGAGCTAGCATTTGGAAGTGGTGGAAAATTTAAGGAGTAGTTGGTTGTAGTTGGGAGGGTGGTAGGCAAATGGGGAGGTTGTTGGTTCTAGGAAAACACTTGTTGTGGTGGAGTAAGCATCGAGGTTCTGGGCTGCGGTGGTGGGGGAGGTAGGGGAGGAGGTATAGGAGGATTATTTGGCAGGGGTGGTAAAGTGAAAGGGAGGTGGGCGGTGAGATGTTGAAAGTGGTGGCTGTAGTGTTGGGTTAGGATTTGGAGAGGTCCCCATGGCTATGCAACAAGCTTTTGGTTGATTAAAAAATAAAACCTATTAATTTTATCTAAAGAAGTTACTAATTCACATTTCGAACAAAAGATTGTACCTATGGAAAGAAATGAAAAGTTCCAAATCCTCATCACTAATAGAAAGGGCCAAAATAGCAACAAACGGTTCCAACAGCCGTCGACGGATCCATCAAGATGTTTTCAACAGCTTTCGATAGCCGGTTATTTTAACTAATTTAATCTGTCACATTATTATAACTTATTAATTATCAAAATTTGAAATTTGTTAAAAAAAACTAATTTAGTTTCTAAAAATTAAAGAAGATATTTTTATTCAATTCTTCAATTTTACGATGGTTTGTGACTAATTAAATTAGTATTTTCGACAATCTTTTGTTGTCTGATTCGATATTAACTTTATTCAAAATCATACTCAAATGATCAATCTATGCAACTTTAAGACCGTCCATTATACAACTTTGGCGAAATTTATGATGCGTAATAGTTTTATGAATTTAAATATATTTTTTAACTATTGTGTAACTAATTATTAATTTTTAAATGTATTTAACATTATAAAGTCATACAAAAGAAAATATTCGGTAGAAAAATAATTTTTTTGGATCTTATGTCGATCCAAATTATTTTGGGCCTTCTTCCAAAATATGATAAAAAGTAAATAAATTTAGGATGCCGATCTTGATTCTCAAATTTATAATCATTTGTCTACATTCGAACTTAAAACCTTCTATTCGAAGGCCAAACAATATTCAAACGAGACGAAATTCATGTCACATATACTTTATGATGTATTTATTCAATCTATAGGGCTGGAATGAAAAAAACCGAAGGAAATAATATTAGACACAAAATACATCTTTTTCCAAGGAGATTATAACCCTTAAAATATATTGTTAGGACAACTTCTATGAAAATGACATGTTTGAAGTCTAAATTTGTGTTCTTTTTGTTTTTTTAAAATCCAATCATATGGATTGGATAAATACATAATATATATATATATGGTTTGAATTTCCTCTCATTTGAAGATCGTTTGACCTTTGAGTAAAAGGTTTAAGTCTGAATTATAACAAACGACTATAAATTCAAAAATTAAGATTGATACCTTAAAACTATTTATTTTCATTTCATATTTCGAATGTATGCTCAAAATAGCTTGGATCGACATAAGATTCAAAAAATCTATTTTTACCAAATATTTTATTTTATATAGATTTATTATGTTAAATAAATTTGAAATTCACAATTAATTGTCAAATTGTTAAAAATGTATTGTATAACTATTAGCCATAAAATCTTCTTAAGAACAGAAGTATGAAAGAAGGTTAATGTGAATATCATGCTTCGTTGGAGATTCAAAGCATGGGTTTTAATAAAGGTCACAATAGGACATTTCGAAAGCATTGAGAAGGTTCCGAAGGAGTCAGAAGCACCAGGTGCCCTTACCAGCAATAGACAGTGTGAAAGCTTTTGAGTCAGATAGAAGTAGGACTACCCTTCCGCTACTTTCAACCTTCCGACACAGATGAATAAGAAAAGACAGCTTCAGAACCCCTTTCGAAGGTAATGAATGATAATCTCTCACTTACGCGCCATACCTTTTAGAACCGAAGGTTTCACCTTTATAACAACCATTAATAAAGCATATCCAAGCCTATCGAACTGATCGAGGCCAATGACATCAGGAGAAGGTTCCGCGTCAATCAACGAATAAGCATTTGGAAGCCACCAACAACATCGAAACCATTGGTGCTTCAATATCTTTGAAGCCCCTATAAAAAACCTTCAACAAAACCGAAAGGCTACCATCTTTACTTCCGATGATAGCAAGGCAACATGAAGGGAAAGACCTTTCCACAACGTCGAAAGCAGTTCTGAAGAAAGCGGAGAAAAGAAATACTAAAGACTTAACAAGGGCGAAAGGTTAATAAAAGACCCTTATGACTTAGTCGAAAGGTATGGAGAAAGAGGAAGAAAGTGCAAGGGTAAGTTAAAGGATTCGAAAGAGACGCCTTTCGACGGCTTCGAAGGCATACGAGGCCTTTCGACCAAGTCGGAAGGCATGAGGCGACATATAAAAAGAGGTCTTTCGACCGGTCGAAGGCATAAGTGCGAAAGGGAGGTCAACTTGCATCTATAAATAAGATCCAAGGGGTCCAGTTTTAGGGACTGATTTTTGGGAATCCAAAATTCATTTCTTTCACTCTAACTTCTTAGCTGCAATAAAATTCTTTGTAAACCCTAAATCAATTTGTGGATAAAGCTTCTATAAATGTAACTCGTTTTGGATTATTAATAAAGGAGAGATTGCGGCTCCATTAAGGATTTCGATGATGAGGGAGATCATTTTGATCATTAGCTTTACTAATGATCCATTTCCCATGATTCTATCGTATTCTCTTAACTTCTTTTTGTCTATGCAATACATAGGATCGACTTGGATATCCACATTTGAGACACATCACCATCGAAACCAATATTAGACAATTAAAAAAGAATGGTGATGGGGTTTTGACATTGAAGAATCTATGAAATTTATGAATATCAAAGCCGATCTTATACAGAATAAACATGGTGGTGTTTGGACAGTTACAAGCTAGATTTGATTCGAAGGGATGGAACTCCTCTCGACTTGATCAAAAGGGGTGTTTCGAAGGGGTTCCAATTTGTAATTGGCTAGCGATTGACTAGGGAGTAATTCCTTCGAAAAGGGTTTATCCCCAGCTACCTCTATAACCTTTTGAAGGGGTTCCTCAATAAAAGAAGCAAAACCAGTTGACGAGAGCTGCTATTTCACATCAATCGATCGTGCATGCCTTTCGACATGGTCGAAAGGGCCAAACGAACCTTTCGACGCGATTGAAATGGATGGAAAGCCAAAACGAAATAGTTTCCTTTGACCCACTAAAATGAAAGGTTTCAGGTGAAATGCTACTTCCTTTGACTGCATTTCTGAGCTAAATTCTTAAACCATTTCGATTAAGTTAGCCTGGACGAAAGGTAGGTTTTGAAGGAAGTAGTCTTCTCAACAATCTTGTTTCGTTTGAAGTCATAGCTTTGGGGATGTTAACAATTTTTCTTGTTGACATTTTTGGCGCTAGAAGAAGGACCTGAACCTCCGACCTTGTGGTTATTTTATAGAATAATTTTGGGTCATTTTATTTAGTGTAGGAAAATGAGGTCTAAACGACTCAGCAATTTGAATAAAGAGGTTATCCACACAACAACTCTTATGGAGAACATATCCCCGACCTTTAATCTGGATAGGGGCGTTCAAGGGCAGCCTTTGACATCAGTTCGACAAGATGAGAATACCGCTAAGATCAAACACTTATAGCAGCAGCAGCAAGAAATGCAAGAGCTCCTCAAAATGGAGCTGTCTCGGAAATCTTCAAAAATGGCTAAGCCAACACAAGGGGATGAGGTAATCTTCCTAAGAAGGAACTTGAAAGATCACTCCAATGTAAATAAAAGCAAGATAGATCTAACATCCTCGAGGAAGAATGAGCGCCCTTGATCTAAAGCTAATCATCAAGGGAGGGTGCTCGATAAAACGCTTGAACAATCCGACAACTCTATATCAAAAGAATACTTTCCAGATCAGAAAAACTATCAAGATGTTGAGGCCTATTTGAAGGATGCTACAGAGAAAGCAATGAAGGATGCAATGAATACCAAGGGGAAGAGGACCATGGATGAAAATGTCAATAATAACAAGCGAGTGCCCCCCTTTACTGATGAGATTATGGCAACTGTCATCCCATCTTACGTGAAGATTCCAACAATGAAAGACCATGGAATTACAGATCTGGATGATCAGTTAATACTTTTCGATAGCTAGATGGATTTATAAAATGCGTTGGGAGTTGTCAGAAGCAGATTATTCCCAATCACTCTCCAAGGAGCTACAGCCAAATTGTACTGAGAGAAAACCATCTATTCATGGAAGTAGTTCTCTTACGAGTTCTCCGCCCATTTCTGCAATTGTAAATATCCCACTATAGATTATACAGTCTTGGCTGACATAAAGAAAAGGCAGGGAGAATCTTTGGGAGACTATCTAAGGAGATTCAATGCTGAAGAACTAAAAGAAAACGACATTAATGACTATGACAAGCTTATCACAATACATTCCGGCTTAATAGAGAACACCCCTTTAGGAAGCAGCTCTTTATCAATGGGTGTAAAGACTTGCAAGACTTCCACTTCCAAGCTGACAAGTTCATTCAAATGGATGAGCTTTACTATGCTAAGAGGAAAGCCATCCCTAAGAAAGAAGGAAGGGGATTTGGCCTAGACCGAGGACACAAAAGAACAAGTTGGGAAGAGCCCATTGCTAACGCAGTCACTTTAAACAAGCTATTGTTTTACGTTTATGCTATGACCAAGGAAAGATTCAATTTTCCAACCTCCTTTAAGGCGAAGAATAATCCTGAACAAAGAAAGGGAGGAAATTACTGTGCTTATCATAAAGCAAACGGCCAAAAAAATGATGAGTGCGGGGTTCTAGCTGGAATCATCCAGAAACTGATCCGTGAGGTCATTTGAAAGAATTTTTTCAAGATCAGCAGAAAGCTCAACGGACAGTGGATGGTCCATAGAAACATCTTGATATTGCTGTAAATATATTGGAAGATAAAGACCCCTTACGTTTAAGCCCGTCGATATACAGAATTGACGTGATTTATGGTGGGCCACACCCGACAGGAAACAACAAAGGGGCCCGAAACAGATACATCAAGGAAGCTAAAGAAGGCATTTTCTCAATCCAAGAAAAGCCCCCGTTGAATAATCCATGTCTCAATATTCAAATGCTGAACCTTGTTGTGACTCCTCAAGAGCTGAAAAAGGGGGTCCACCATCCACATAATGATCCATTGATGATTATTGCCCAAATTGGATCCATCGTCTCCAAAATTCTGGTTGGCACATGCAGCACAGTCAACTAATCTTTAAGCACCCCTTCAATCAAATGAACATTCCCGAAGACAAACCAGAGCGTAGCATGGAACCCATCTTCGGATTCAATAATAAAGAATTTACCATGTATAGCAAATAAAGCTGCTCATGCAAATAGGGGTGCCGCCATCTTGCAGAACCTTCGAAACCATCTTTGTGATCAATGATCATTACTACAACACTTTCTTTGGCAGGACGACACTAGAAAAAATAGATGCATTCATCTCCCCAAAATATCTAATGGTAAAATTCTTGACAAAGAGAGTATGGGCCACCATCCGAGGGGAGCAGTTCAGCTCTCGAGAAATGTATTTTGAAACACTGGATCAATATAAAAGGGAGTATTCCGCTTATTTTGATTCTTCTACTATTTTACAGCCTTCGAATGATGGATTTTCACATCCAACATTCAAAGCAAAGATTAAAATTAATAAGTCTAACAAGCGTATGTATAAAAGGTACGTTCCATCTGGAGGCAAAAGAAAGAGAGTTGATGAAATTCTGCTGAAGAACTGCAATCGTCATAGAATTCGATTGCCAAGGGAAAAAAGGATAAAATCTATAGAGGATCTTGAGGAAGTATACATAGATTCAGATAATGCTATTAAAGTGATCAAAGCGGGAAAGATTTGAATAGTGACTTGAAGAAGGACTTAGTCCAATTTCTTAAAGAGAACAAGGACGTATTTTCCTAGTCACATTCTGACATGGTGCGGATTGATCCAACGGTCATGTGTCATGCGCTTAATATCAATCCAGAAGAAACCTCTGTCAGACAAAAGAAGAGACAGTTAGATAGAGTACGGTCTAATGCATTAAAGTAAGAAGTTGAGAGACTCCTCGAAAATAGGTTTATTCGAGAAATATACTACCCAAAATGGCTAGCAAACCTAGTTTTAGTGAAGAAACCAAATGGAAAATGGAGGATTTGCATTGATTATACGGATTGGAACAAAGCATGTCTGAAAGATTGCTTCCCGCTGCCACGAATTGATCTGTTAGTATATGCAATGAGCGGGCACAAATTATTGCCTCTCATGGATGCCTATTCAGGGTACAATCAAATACCAATGTTCAAGCCAGATGAAGAACATACTAGCTTCATAACTGACTGGGGAATTTATTGCTATAAAGCAATGTCATTTGGACTAAAGAATGCAAGGGCAACATACCAAAGGCTAGTCAATAGAATGTTTAAAGAGCAAATTGGCTGAAATATGGAGGTTTATGTGGATGACATGCTAGTAAAATCGAGCGATGCTAAGAACCATCTAAAGGATTTAGAATAAATGTTCAGAATATTACGGAAATATCAAATGAGATTGAACCAACAAAAGTGCTCTTTTAGAGTCTAATCAGGAAAGTTTTTAGGCTACCTTGTAAGTGCCCAACGGATTGAAGCTATTCTTGGCCAAATTCAAGCCATTAAGGACATGGCAAAACCCAAAACCAGTAAGGAGGTAATGAGTTTGAATGGAAGGGTGGCTGCCTTAAGTATATTCATTTCCAAAGCTACCGATATGTGTATTCCCTTCTTTGATGTAATCAAGAAAAAGAAGAACTTCGAATGGGGGGAAGATTGCAGAAATTTTTTTTCCAGAATTAAAAAGTCATCTGGAAAAGCTACCGATACTTTCTAGCCCCGAGAATAGGGAAATCTTATACTTATATATGGAAATTTCGGAACATGCGGTCAGCTCAGTGTTGATTAGAGAAGGAAGTGGAGCTCAACTTCTTGTGTATTATGTGAGTAGACGTTTGAAACATGCAGAAGTCCGATATCCAGTACTAGAGAAGCTAGCATATTGCTTGATTCTCATAGCTTGAAAACTCAAAGCATATTTTCAAGCACATTCGATCAGGGTATTAACATATTTCACCCTGACTCAAGTTTTCAGTAAACCCGAAATTTCGAGAAGGTTGGTAAAATAGGGAATCGAGTTCAACCAATATGATATAGAATTTAAACCACAAGCCGCAATCAAGGGGCAGGCATTGGCAGATTTCATTAATGAGCGCACTAACTTCATTAAGGAGCACTTGGAAAAGGAAAAGGATCGAAAGTCTATGTGGCAATTGTTTGTTGATGGTGCGTCGAATGAATAGGGGGCTGGCATAGGATATGTGATAATAACTCCAGATGGGCACTGCTTACATTATGCCATGAAATTATGGTTCCCCGCAACAAACAATATGGAAGAATATGAATCTATGGTAGTGGAATTAACCTTGGCTTTAGAACTCAAGGTTCCACGAATTCAGATCTTTAGTGATTCCCAGCTAATGGTAAATCAAGTGAAACAGATATATCAACCAAAGGACTCCAAGCTATCTGTGTATGGAAGAAGATACTAAAAATGCTTGCTTTATTTGAAGACTTTTCAATACACCAAGTCCCAAGAGTGGAAAACTCATAAGAAGACTTGCTAGCAAAACTAGTCAGCTCAAATGGAGCCCTGGAGACACGCATTGTCCCAGTAAGATATCAAGAAAATCCAAGTATTTGAGACGAACCATCCGAGCTGGGAAAAGTACTGTTAGTTCTAAAAAGGTCTCGAGCTAAATTACAAGGGGAAGAGAGAAGAGAAAGTGATAGAGAAATATCAAATGAAAGGGTTAACCAATCAAGATCAAGTGACATGAATGATGACACTTGGATATCACCCATCATCGAATATCTTGTTAAAGGAATACTCCCATCTGACAAAGAAAAAGTAAGGAAAATCAGGAGACAAGCTCCAACCTTCACAATGATGGATGGAATCCTCTATACGAAGGGATATGCTCTTCCCTATCTAAGATGCGTAAGCTTGAATGATGGAGTAAAATTGATGGCTGAAGCACATGAAGGATTCTGCGGGAATCATTCGAATGGAACAAAATTAGTAAAGAAAATAACGAGGCAAGGATTTTATTAACCTCTTATGGTAAGCTAAGCTATCGAGTATATAAGAAGATGCGAAAAATGTCAGAAATACTCAAAGATTCCTAGATTACCCCCTAGTAAGTTGACTTCAATTGCAATTCTATGGCCCTTCGACATATGGGGAATAGATCTAATCGGCCCATTGCCAATCTTGAAATGAGGAGCAAAGTACTCCACGGTCGCCATAGACTACTTCACCAAATGGGTTGAAGCGGAACCATTTCTAAAGATTACTTCTGGGAAGGTACTCAGATTCATCATCAAAAATATCATAACCAGATTTGGAATTACCCAGAAGATAATTTTTGACAACAGGACACAATTTGATAGTGAAGAATTCTCTCACTTTTGCCACAAGAATGGAATCATTAAGAGCTTTTCATCTGCCGCACATCCAAAAGCGAATTAGCAGTTGAGGCTGCAAATAAAACCATAAAGACAGTTCTGAAAAAGCGGCTAAACAAAGCAAAGAAAAATTTGGTAGAAAGAACTACCACTTGTGTTATGGGCTTATCGTACATCTACCAAAACAGTGACGGGACATACTCCTTACTCTTTGACATATGGGTGTGAGGCGATGTTACCAATTGGGATTGAAATACCTACGCACTAAAGAATCACCTATGCATTTGATATGAATCAAGAACTGAAAAGAGAATCCCTAGATTTGATACATGAACTGAGAGATGAAGCAGTGGTAAGAATCGTGGAGTATCAAAGAAGAATTTCAAGGCATTAAAACTCAAAAGTGAGAACGCGATCATTTTGCGAAGGAGATCTGGTACTTTGAAGAGTAATGGCGAACGCAATAGACCCTACAGATGGACCCCTGGGGTCAAATTGGGAAGGACCCCTAATCATTTGCAAAGTAATTCCCCAAAGAGCTTACAAATTATGTCTACCAGATGGTAATATGGTTCCAAGAATATGGAATGCCAAACATTTAAGACCATATTTTCCAAAGATAATGAATAAAGCATCTTTTTTTTTCAAAAGAAAAATCTACATGGTTGGGAGTAAAATACTTCTCACATTTAGATACTACCTAAAATGGTAGTCTACCTAAGATGGTAGAAAGCCTCTGTCCAGGCCGAGTTGGCCAGAGCAGAGCACCTCATAGAGGGAGGGCAGAGTAAGCCTTTAACTGCGCCATGCTATGGCCTGGTTAAAGCACCGGACAAGCCCTTGGCTGCGCCTCAGGTCAGGTCAAGGCACCTCCTGGAGGGTGAACGAAGTAAGGCTTTATCCACGCTACAATATGGCCAGGGTAGAGCACCGAACAAGCCCATGTCTGCGCCACGCTATGGCCACGGCAGGGTGCCTCTTGGAGGAAGTTCGGAGTAAGCCTTTATCCACGCCATTCTATGGCCAAGTTAAAGCACCGGACAAGCTCTTGGCTGCATCTCTGGCTAGGTCAAGGCACCTCATGGAGGGAGGTCGGGTAAGTCCTTGGTTACAGTGTGACGACCCAACTTTCTACTACCAGAAAATTGCATCATCCTTAAGAAAGAAAGGGGTGAGAAAATAGAAAAGATAGAGAAGAAGAAGAAACAACATCAGAATCTCAACAGCGGAACGAATAAAATATAATATATCACATAAAAGATTACATATTATCATATACATCAGAGTTACACAGATAATACAACACATACTAGACAGTTATAAACTCCTGTCTAGTTAATACAACTCAAATACAATACAGAGATACACACAGAGATACCATCACAGCGGAACACTATATATATCTACAACGCTGAAGCCTCCTGCTCCATTTGCTCCTCCAGAATTCGTCAAAGTAAACCTGAATCCCTTGGCTACCCGTAAAAATTTGGGTACCCGAGAGTTTAAGGAAAAACAGAAATAAACTCTGGGTCAGACATGGGTCTGGTATGAGTAACAGGTTAAAGTTGCTTAACTTTAAAAATCCTTTGAAAACAAAAGGTATCACGTAAGACATCCCACACATAAACATGGAAATGTTTTTACCTTACGCTAACCAAAACAGTTTAATAGGAAATCCGGTGATATTATAATAGTGTCTAGGGTTTTCAAGTAAATAGAAAATAGCTGAAATTGTTACATCTATTAAATTCCAGCATACTAGCCACAATGTGGGTAATACAATCAAAACCGTAGGATCTCGTAGGGAAAATGGGTTTCCATCAATGGCTGGGCTACTGGGGTACCGCCCGTCACAGTACGTGGCCTAGATCACCGTACCGAGGAGTACGCCCGCTCCCCTGCAACACAAGGCCGGAACCATTCCTTACTGAACAGTTCCAAACGAAACAACCCCAGCAGTTGTCGCGAATCAACTGCCCACAAACCGAATATAAAGGGACATCTAGACAGGGGTATATCTCGCTCTCAAGTGGGTGCTACCCACGAAGCCTTGCTGCACCTCCCCTGTTTTAGCCATTCCCGGTTGATGAGGCTTGAGGTCACGATTACCTTTTAACAGAACTCATCACTTAGAATGCTCATCGTCCGCCTGACGATGTGCTGAAAGCATTCAATCCATACAAGTTCGTTCCGGGTTCGAACGAAACCGAAGGCATTATCTCGTTACACTCATTTTGGAATCACCCTCAGAGTTAACGACAATAACCCTTGCACTCTGAATCACCATCTCGAGCCTATAAGTACTATCTCCGTAAAACTCATTACGGAATCACCCACAGAGTTATACTGACGAATAGTTCTTATACCTCGAGTCTTCACTTGCTCCAATTGAATTTCACGACCTAACGTTAATTTGGATCGATGTGGTTTTCGGGTCTCCAGACCTGGAATCCCGGTATACGGAAACCCGATCCCGGTCTCATCGAAATCCAAAACGTGTCTTTTAAGGCCAAGTTGTTTTAAAGTTAAAACAGTTTAATTCAATTATCTATATACACAGAGATAGATAAATTACAATATCACAATGGATAATAACATCATCATCATAAACAGATAATCCATATTATCTACTCAAACAGATAATTAATATCATCATACTTAAAACAAGCATCCATATCACAATGGATATTACTCATCTCATATCTGAGATCACAATCAATCAAGGAAATCAATATCATCCATCATAAGCAATGATTAATAATCACACCATTTGTAATTAATTTAAAATGAATTAAATTAATTACAACTCTCTAATTAATTTAAAGTAAATTAAATTAATTACTTCATCCTATAAATCCTGCTTACTTAACCATTGATTAATTTCAAATCAATTAATTAATCATTCTCTAGATTTCCATCTTAATTAATCATCTTAGCTTAATTATCTTTTAATTACATTCAAGTAATTATTCTTTAATTAATTACACAAATTAATTATTTATAACCAAATACAGTAATTAATCTTTAATTACTCTATTTATTAATTAACCATAATTAATTACATTTATCCTTAATTAATTACTCTTAACACTTATTATTGATTAATAAATATTAATGAATCAATCCTTTAAATTTATCATTAATCATATAATTAATGATTCTTAATACATTTTTGAATTAATTATTCCGTTTACATTAATTACTCTAGGTAATTAATCTTTAACCAATAATTATTAATCATCCTTGATTCATCCCATTCAGTAATTAACTACCCTTAATTACTTCACTTAATAAATTAATTAATCCTTAATTAATTTTCTAAATTAATCCCTTGATTAATTTTACAAAGTAATTTAATCCAAATTACTATTATACTCAAAACATCTTCAATCAATTACATATAGAAATTATTATCAATTACTTCATTAAGTAATTTCACTTCATTAATTACATTTAAGTAATTATACTTATCAAATAATCCAATGATTTATTTACATTAATTAAACTCGATAAATTAATCTAAACAAATCATATTAAACTCAATAATTTTATTAAGTAATAAACTCAATAATTCTTTAATTAGTTTATCTAATTAATTATTAAAATTAATCACATAAATATACCAATTAATCAACTTAGATAATTCAAATTTATTTAATTAATTATCTTGAGTAATTAATTCCTTTAATTACACTTAAATAATTCCACAATTGATTTTCTTTAATTAATCAATCTAATTAATTATTTGAATTTCATATTGATTAATTATAAAACAAATCTTGAGTTAATGACCATTATTACTATTGACAGTCCTAAATTTCTTTTCTTAAGAAATTTAACTTAGATAAACCCTTATTAATTTTCAAATTAATTTATCCTTAACCAAATATTAATTAACCACTAGTTTAAAATCTAATTTATTCAAATTAATGATCTTAACTCCAATTTAATTATTTCTAATTAATTTACTTAAAACTAAATTAACGAGCTTAAAACTCATAATTACTTAATTAATCCAGTTATTAATTAAATTTGTCAATCTATTTAATTAACTTAATAATTTAATGAATCCAATCACTAAATTCCACTTTACAAATTTAAACTAAATTTCTTTTTAAATTTTCAAATCATTAAAGTATATTTTAACTTTAACTTATTTACCTCATTTTAAAGTTATAAACTTATTCCATTTTCAAAACTTAAGATTCGAATTTCAATTTGAATTTTAGATTTAAAATCTTAATTTAAACTGGGTTTTAAATTTGCTTCAGATTTTATATTGTATTCAAAAGACCTGAAACTGCCAGGCTATACCCTTTTTAACAAAAGCCTGGAACACTCTACTCGAATCAAACTAAAACTGCATCGAGCCCAGACTAAATTGACTTCGAGTCAAACACTTCTTGCTTCGAGTAATATACTCGAATAACTCGAGTAAACCCGAGTCGAAATATTCGTCTTCCCCAAAAATTACCAGAAATGATAAAACATGCTCGTGCACGTGCACGATCGATGCCACCCACTCCGATCGCCAGCGATGATCTCCTCACATCGGAAAACCCCTCTGCAACCAATAGCGACCCCCTGAACTCGACTAACTACCCATAATCAAAATCTAGCCTTACAACCCAAACCTGGAACACGCACTCGGCCCATCCTCAAAACTGTCAACACCGAGTTCTCCACCCTCCGACCATCTGAGAGCCTATAACTCCGGCCTCTTCTCCGACCATAACCCTACTACCACCACCCCAAAAATCACCACACTCGATCACATACTTCGGCCGGGGCGATCGATTTACTACACAAGGTAAAAATTAGGGTTCTAAAAAGAATCCCACTACCGCAACCTCCTTGATGAACTCGATTACCATCAACCATTTTTCCCCTCAACTACACTTGCTCCTCCATCATCAGGGAGAATCCCCGACCACCACCATCCATTAGATCGCCAGAAATCACCTCATAACCATTTTCTGGTTAAACCAGAATTGCTATCAATTTCCTCTACTAAAAACTTCCATTTTAGTTTCAAAAATCAAATTTTGTTTTAAGCATTTGATTCATATACTTGAATCAAAGATTCTTGATAGTTTATATTTTGACTTTTTTTTAGTTTTGATCAATAAACCTGGTTTCCAGAGTCAAAAATAAATGTTATTTGACTTAAGTACAAATTTAAACTAAAGCTTAAATTTAAACAATCAAGTTTTGATTTGCATATTAAGTTAAACAGAGACAAGATCAAAGATTTGAATTTTATTTCTTTTAAACCAAAACTGGAAAACTAAAAGATAAAAGCAGAGAGTAACCAGATGAAACCATACATGCATATCATACATTCATACATATACAGAGAAAAACACTAATATATTCAAGCATTCAAACATGATAGTTCCAGAGATTTCATGCAACCAGATTACTACTTAAGTTATTTTAATAAAAATGTTACTCACCGGAAAATAAACAGAGAGCAACTTTGAAACTGGAAATGGTATTTGCTTGCTTTTGTTTTGAGTCCAGAAAACTTGAAACTTTGTCTAGCTTCGATTTCTTTAAACTGGAAAGCTTTAATATTTGAATCTGGAATGTTTAGGACTTTGGAATTTTGAGGAAGTTGTTCAAGATTGCAGCTTTGTTTAGTTGAATAATGTTTGAGTTGAAACCAAACTTTAGTTTGAAATTGTCTTAAAAATGAAAAAAAATGCTAAGTTTTCTTTGAACGAATTGAAATGAAATAGGTTGATATATGGAAAAGAGTTCACAGGATGGCATCATTTTACTTGTACAAAATGACCAGAGATTTTTTTCTCTTTAGCTTATCAGGTAGGTTTTGGGGCTGAGATGATTTTTTCCAACCATTCGAATAGACTTTGTTTTGGCTGGCATTTAATGCAATGGTACTTAGATGCTTTAGTTTACTATGTTTATTAGCCTGCATACTAACTTACAGCTGCTAATAAATTTATACAAAGCCTGGAAGTTTTTAGTCTATATATATACTTTATTTGCTTTGCTCTTTGCATATACATATGTATACTTTGTTTACTTTTGCCTTCAATTTCTTACAGGTTATTCTTTCTTTGGTACAAACATGTTTTCAGAGATTTTTATCTCTATGGGGGTTGAAGTGATCCATATCATATGTACTAAAGATATAGCATTTAATGCTTGTCCTTCATGTCTACACTCTCATCTTTTATTTTACATTTTCGTATGTACTTATGTTTCATGTTGTATACAAAGATATTTTACATTTTTTTTTACCTTGCTTTGTTATGCCTGCAACATGTATATCTTTCTTACCTGCATATTTTATTTCACAACTACATACAAATATAACTTGCCAGGCTTGCTTTTACACTTCATGTACAAAATGTACAGTTATTTTAGTTATTAGCTATGAATTTTAACTTATGTATTAAGTTCTATAACCATATGTTTGTCTCATTTTAGTTTTACACATTTGTGCTTTAAATTTCCAGTTTCTATTGTATACATACTTTAATTACTTAGTCCATGTTTCCATTTATATTTGTATTTTAACCTTGACTATCAATATTTAAGTTATGCTCAATATGATTTACTTACATTTTGTATTTATACTTTATATTGCTAGAATTAGATTTTAATTTAAACATTATCATCCATATATATTTTTATCAAATGATGACATGACAAAGTATTTTAATTAAATTATCTAAGACAAATTTATTGTAAATATTATTGAGATATTTTAGTTTTAAAGGTTCAAATCAATTTCCTTTTTAGGATACCAATTTATATAAATAATTGGTAAATATTTCCAAAATCATATCTATTTTAATATGATCAGATTACATTTTATTTAATTAGATTAAATATTTATAAAAGAGATTATAACTTCCTATTATTATTAAATAAACTAATATCTCATATTTATTAAACAATAATTTAAAATAAACCTTTTATTTATCTTAACATAAGCTAAGATATAATTTAAATCAATCAAACATTTATCTTAACTATTTTAAAACCATATGGTTATTTATTTAATAGCTTAATATTAAATTAAATCAAATTTCCAAATTATCAAAAATATTTGAATTGTAAAACAAGATTTACTTATTTCTTACATTTTAAACAAAGCTTATCAATTTACAATATATATAAACTTATATACATTATAAATAGAAAACAGTTTATTTCTTTTAAAAAAAATAAATTCACAATTTAAATGTTTATTAAAAGAAGAATTATCAAATCAATTCAAATTTACCAACAAAATCATCAAATCAAATTAATTTTAAATGCAGATTATTAAATTGATATTGTTAGAAATTCCGGGATGTCACATTCCTCCCCTCTTTAAAAGAATTTCGTCCCCGAAATTTAAAACAAAGGTAATTTAATAATCTAATTAAAGATTTAATTTTAAAACACGAGCATATATTAATTATACGCTAACAACCATAGCAAACAACTCATCCAAACAAACAAATCTAATGATCCAGACAAAATTCTGGATAGAGTTCTCTCGAGTTCCCAAGTATATATACTGGGATACTCGCTCTACAGAATCCAAACAATCACTACTAAGCTACAGAGCTCCTACTCATCTAGATCTACAAAACCAAACAGATATCAGACTACAGACAAGTCTGACTCAACAACCAAACCCTCTAGAACTGCTGGTTCCAAAACCAGAGATAGATCATACACGTACTCCCTTAGAGATACGTGAAACTCATCGAATCCCAGTCATCCAAACTGACAATTCACTCCAGAAGATCAAACACTTATCCTCAGAAAACAACAGAAAAGATCCGAGATATCTCGGAGCTGGCTTCCCAATCTTACCCAATCTATACAGCTCCTTTGACCGGAGAAAACTTGCTCAAAATCAAATCCAGACTTCGAAATCCAAATTCCTCCATCTTATATCCACAAAACTCATCTGACGATCCAGGCTGCCTCTATCCCTACTGATGGGCTCAACCTTCGCTGATGCCTCAAAACAACTCATCACAATGATCGACACACAAACAATCCAAGAACACGGCCTCTACTATCATCAGTAGAAAACAACTTCTCCTATCCGGAAAAGAAAAACAGATGCACTCCCAACTGCTTCCGCTGCACAACTCTGATCTGAGTAGAAGAAATGCTGATGGTACACCTGAGCACAAACCGGACAACACATCCCAAAAATATGGTTCAACAGATCCATAAAGAAGAAAACTCAGAAATCCCGAAAGATATCTGACAAGCCAAGAGAACACTCCACTATCGCAAGTCACTTTTGCGATCAATCCAACCCAATATCCAAAGAAAAACTGCTCTCTCTCTACCAATCAGAACAGCTTAAGCTTATCTAGCCAATCCACCGAAGAAATGGATCCACTCTGCTGCTTCTGAACTTCACTTCTAGAAAACTGCTGACAGATGGCCTCCTGCCTACACACAGAACAAATCAGAACTGCGACGCTGCCACTAACGACAAAGACTCCCTAATCCAAACTCCTCGAGAAACTCGGCCTCAACGCCAAATAGAAACACCCAGCTGAACACAGCCACAATACCGATGCAAACACTCCCCCTTAACTTGTTCCAAAGAAAAATCTTCAGAGACATCCATAGTCACTGTGTCTCATCACACAACTACTGATTCCTGAGGTATCAAGATACTATCACTAGCTTCTGCTCAACTGTCAAAATCCAAATTCTACTCATCCAAACTGCATTTCAAAAATGATCTCCAAACCCTAACAGATATTGGTGAAATCCTTACACCACAACAAAGAATCACTCGAGACGGTATTAGGTCTACAGTCTCGACAGATACACTTCCAAACTCAACAACTCCAACTATTGGTAGTCGTGTTACACACACCACCACCCTATCTACCTTTTATAACTTATATTGGAAAACCCGAACAGGTAACCCAACAAATAGGTAGAATATATAAATATATATATATAAAAATACAAATACGCTCTCTCAAGATAGACACCACTCCAGAGCCTAGGTATTCACTCAACCTATGCTCTGATACCACGTGTGACGACCCAACTTTCTACTACCAGAAAATTGCATCATCCTTAAGAAAGAAAGGGGTGAGAAAATAGAAAAGATAGAGAAGAAGAAGAAACAACATCAGAATCTCAACAGCGGAACGAATAAAATATAATATATCACATAAAAGATTACATATTATCATATACATCAGAGTTACACAGATAATACAACACATACTAGACAGTTATAAACTCCTGTCTAGTTAATACAACTCAAATACAATACAGAGATACACACAGAGATACCATCACAGCGGAACACTATATATATCTACAACGCTGAAGCCTCCTGCTCCATTTGCTCCTCCAGAATTCGTCAAAGTAAACCTGAATCCCTTGGCTACCCGTAAAAATTTGGGTACCCGAGAGTTTAAGGAAAAACAGAAATAAACTCTGGGTCAGACATGGGTCTGGTATGAGTAACAAGTTAAAGTTGCTTAACTTTAAAAATCCTTTGAAAACAAAAGGTATCACGTAAGACATCCCACACATAAACATGGAAATGTTTTTACCTTACGCTAACCAAAACAGTTTAATAGGAAATCCGGTGATATTATAATAGTGTCTAGGGTTTTCAAGTAAATAGAAAATAGCTGAAATTGTTACATCTATTAAATTCCAGCATACTAGCCACAATGTGGGTAATACAATCAAAACCGTAGGATCTCGTAGGGAAAATGGGTTTCCATCAATGGCTGGGCTACTGGGGTACCGCCCGTCACAGTACGTGGCCTAGATCACCGTACCGAGGAGTACGCCCGCTCCCCTGCAACACAAGGCCGGAACCATTCCTTACTGAACAGTTCCAAACGAAACAACCCCAGCAGTTGTCGCGAATCAACTGCCCACAAACCGAATATAAAGGGACATCTAGACAGGGGTATATCTCGCTCTCAAGTGGGTGCTACCCACGAAGCCTTGCTGCACCTCCCCTGTTTTAGCCATTCCCGGTTGATGAGGCTTGAGGTCACGATTACCTTTTAACAGAACTCATCACTTAGAATGCTCATCGTCCGCCTGACGATGTGCTGAAAGCATTCAATCCATACAAGTTCGTTCCGGGTTCGAACGAAACCGAAGGCATTATCTCGTTACACTCATTTTGGAATCACCCTCAGAGTTAACGACAATAACCCTTGCACTCTGAATCACCATCTCGAGCCTATAAGTACTATCTCCGTCAAACTCATTACGGAATCACCCACAGAGTTATACTGACGAATAGTTCTTATACCTCGAGTCTTCACTTGCTCCAATTGAATTTCACGACCTAACGTTAATTTGGATCGATGTGGTTTTCGGGTCTCCAGACCTGGAATCCCGGTATACGGAAACCCGATCCCGGTCTCATCGAAATCCAAAACGTGTCTTTTAAGGCCAAGTTGTTTTAAAGTTAAAACAGTTTAATTCAATTATCTATATACACAGAGATAGATAAATTACAATATCACAATGGATAATAACATCATCATCATAAACAGATAATCCATATTATCTACTCAAACAGATAATTAATATCATCATACTTAAAACAAGCATCCATATCACAATGGATATTACTCATCTCATATCTGAGATCACAATCAATCAAGGAAATCAATATCATCCATCATAAGCAATGATTAATAATCACACCATTTGTAATTAATTTAAAATGAATTAAATTAATTACAACTCTCTAATTAATTTAAAGTAAATTAAATTAATTACTTCATCCTATAAATCCTGCTTACTTAACCATTGATTAATTTCAAATCAATTAATTAATCATTCTCTAGATTTCCATCTTAATTAATCATCCTAGCTTAATTATCTTTTAATTACATTCAAGTAATTATTCTTTAATTAATTACACAAATTAATTATTTATAACCAAATACAGTAATTAATCTTTAATTACTCTATTTATTAATTAACCATAATTAATTACATTTATCCTTAATTAATTACTCTTAACACTTATTATTGATTAATAAATATTATGAATCAATCCTTTAAATTTATCATTAATCATATAATTAATGATTCTTAATACATTTTTGAATTAATTATTCCGTTTACATTAATTACTCTAGGTAATTAATCTTTAACCAATAATTATTAATCATCCTTGATTCATCCCATTCAGTAATTAACTACCCTTAATTACTTCACTTAATAAATTAATTAATCCTTAATTAATTTTCTAAATTAATCCCTTGATTAATTTTACAAAGTAATTTAATCCAAATTACTATTATACTCAAAACATCTTCAATCAATTACATATAGAAATTATTATCAATTACTTCATTAAGTAATTTCACTTCATTAATTACATTTAAGTAATTATACTTATCAAATAATCCAATGATTTATTTACATTAATTAAACTCGATAAATTAATCTAAACAAATCATATTAAACTCAATAATTTTATTAAGTAATAAACTCAATAATTCTTTAATTAGTTTATCTAATTAATTATTAAAATTAATCACATAAATATACCAATTAATCAACTTAGATAATTCAAATTTATTTAATTAATTATCTTGAGTAATTAATTCCTTTAATTACACTTAAATAATTCCACAATTGATTTTCTTTAATTAATCAATCTAATTAATTATTTGAATTTCATATTGATTAATTATAAAACAAATCTTGAGTTAATGACCATTATTACTATTGACAGTCCTAAATTTCTTTTCTTAAGAAATTTAACTTAGATAAACCCTTATTAATTTTCAAATTAATTTATCCTTAACCAAATATTAATTAACCACTAGTTTAAAATCTAATTTATTCAAATTAATGATCTTAACTCCAATTTAATTATTTCTAATTAATTTACTTAAAACTAAATTAACGAGCTTAAAACTCATAATTACTTAATTAATCCAGTTATTAATTAAATTTGTCAATCTATTTAATTAACTTAATAATTTAATGAATCCAATCACTAAATTCCACTTTACAAATTTAAACTAAATTTCTTTTTAAATTTTCAAATCATTAAAGTATATTTTAACTTTAACTTATTTACCTCATTTTAAAGTTATAAACTTATTCCATTTTCAAAACTTAAGATTCGAATTTCAATTTGAATTTTAGATTTAAAATCTTAATTTAAACTGGGTTTTAAATTTGCTTCAGATTTTATATTGTATTCAAAAGACCTGAAACTGCCAGGCTATACCCTTTTTAACAAAAGCCTGGAACACTCTACTCGAATCAAACTAAAACTGCACCGAGCCCAGACTAAATTGACTTCGAGTCAAACACTTCTTGCTTCGAGTAATATACTCGAATAACTCGAGTAAACCCGAGTCGAAATATTCGTCTTCCCCAAAAATTACCAGAAATGATAAAACGTGCTCGTGCACGTGCACGATCGATGCCACCCACTCCGATCGCCAGCGATGATCTCCTCACATCGGAAAACCCCTCTGCAACCAATAGCGACCCCCTGAACTCGACTAACTACCCATAATCAAAATCTAGCCTTACAACCCAAACCTGGAACACGCACTCGGCCCATCCTCAAAACTGTCAACACCGAGTTCTCCACCCTCCGACCATCTGAGAGCCTATAACTCCGGCCTCTTCTCCGACCATAACCCTACTACCACCACCCCAAAAATCACCACACTCGATCACATACTTCGGCCGGGGCGATCGATTTACTACACAAGGTAAAAATTAGGGTTCTAAAAAGAATCCCACTACCGCAACCTCCTTGATGAACTCGATTACCATCAACCATTTTTCCCCTCAACTACACTTGCTCCTCCATCATCAGGGAGAATCCCCGACCACCACCATCCATTAGATCGCCAGAAATCACCTCATAACCATTTTCTGGTTAAACCAGAATTGCTATCAATTTCCTCTACTAAAAACTTCCATTTTAGTTTCAAAAATCAAATTTTGTTTTAAGCATTTGATTCATATACTTGAATCAAAGATTCTTGATAGTTTATATTTTGACTTATTTTTAGTTTTGATCAATAAACCTGGTTTCCAGAGTCAAAAATAAATGTTATTTGACTTAAGTACAAATTTAAACTAAAGCTTAAATTTAAACAATCAAGTTTTGATTTGCATATTAAGTTAAACAGAGACAAGATCAAAGATTTGAATTTTATTTCTTTTAAACCAAAACTGGAAAACTAAAAGATAAAAGCAGAGAGTAACCAGATGAAACCATACATGCATATCATACATTCATACATATACAGAGAAAAACACTAATATATTCAAGCATTCAAACATGATAGTTCCAGAGATTTCATGCAACCAGATTACTACTTAAGTTATTTTAATAAAAATGTTACTCACCGGAAAATAAACAGAGAGCAACTTTGAAACTAGAAATGGTATTTGCTTGCTTTTGTTTTGAGTCCAGAAAACTTGAAACTTTGTCTAGCTTCGATTTCTTTAAACTGGAAAGCTTTAATATTTGAATCTGGAATGTTTAGGACTTTGGAATTTTGAGGAAGTTGTTCAAGATTGCAGCTTTGTTTAGTTGAATAATGTTTGAGTTGAAACCAAACTTTAGTTTGAAATTGTCTTAAAAATGAAAAAAAATGCTAAGTTTTCTTTGAACGAATTGAAATGAAATAGGTTGATATATGGAAAAGAGTTCACAGGATGGCATCATTTTACTTGTACAAAATGACCAGAGATTTTTTTCTCTTTAGCTTATCAGGTAGGTTTTGGGGCTGAGATGATTTTTTCCAACCATTCGAATAGACTTTGTTTTGGCTGGCATTTAATGCAATGGTACTTAGATGCTTTAGTTTACTATGTTTATTAGCCTGCATACTAACTTACAGCTACTAATAAATTTATACAAAGCCTGGAAGTTTTTAGTCTATATATATACTTTATTTGCTTTGCTCTTTGCATATACATATGTATACTTTGTTTACTTTTGCCTTCAATTTCTTACAGGTTATTCTTTCTTTGGTACAAACATGTTTTCAGAGATTTTTATCTCTATGGGGGTTGAAGTGATCCATATCATATGTACTAAAGATATAGCATTTAATGCTTGTCCTTCATGTCTACACTCTCATCTTTTATTTTACATTTTCGTATGTACTTATGTTTCATGTTGTATACAAAGATATTTTACATTTTTTTTTTACCTTGCTTTGTTATGCCTGCAACATGTATATCTTTCTTACCTGCATATTTTATTTCACAACTACATACAAATATAACTTGCCAGGCTTGCTTTTACACTTCATGTACAAAATGTACAGTTATTTTAGTTATTAGCTATGAATTTTAACTTATGTATTAAGTTCTATAACCATATGTTTGTCTCATTTTAGTTTTACACATTTGTGCTTTAAATTTCCAGTTTCTATTGTATACATACTTTAATTACTTAGTCCATGTTTCCATTTATATTTGTATTTTAACCTTGACTATCAATATTTAAGTTATGCTCAATATGATTTACTTACATTTTGTATTTATACTTTATATTGCTAGAATTAGATTTTAATTTAAACATTATCATCCATATATATTTTTATCAAATGATGACAAGACAAAGTATTTTAATTAAATTATCTAAGACAAATTTATTGTAAATATTATTGAGATATTTTAGTTTTAAAGGTTCAAATCAATTTCCTTTTTAGGATACCAATTTATATAAATAATTGGTAAATATTTCCAAAATCATATCTATTTTAATATGATCAGATTACATTTTATTTAATTAGATTAAATATTTATAAAAGAGATTATAACTTCCTATTATTATTAAATAAACTAATATCTCATATTTATTAAACAATAATTTAAAATAAACCTTTTATTTATCTTAACATAAGCTAAGATATAATTTAAATCAATCAAACATTTATCTTAACTATTTTAAAACCATATGGTTATTTATTTAATAGCTTAATATTAAATTAAATCAAATTTCCAAATTATCAAAAATATTTGAATTGTAAAACAAGATTTACTTATTTCTTACATTTTAAACAAAGCTTATCAATTTACAATATATATAAACTTATATACATTATAAATAGAAAACAGTTTATTTCTTTTAAAAAAAATAAATTCACAATTTAAATGTTTATTAAAAGAAGAATTATCAAATCAATTCAAATTTACCAACAAAATCATCAAATCAAATTAATTTTAAATGCAGATTATTAAATTGATATTGTCAGAAATTCCGGGATGTCACATACAGCCTCTAAGATGAGCTAACTAAGAGCACCAGACAACAATGGACTAAGATTTCCAAGCCCAAGAAGAGGCTCGTCCAATATGGACTAAGATGTCCAAGCCCAAGAAGAGGCTCATCCAATAATGGACTAAGATGTCCAAGCCCAAGAAGAGGCTCATCCAGTAATGGACTAAGATGTCCAAGCCCAAGAAGAGGCTCTTCGAATCATGGACTAAGATGTCCAAACCCAAGAAGCGGTATATCTCCAGTGGACTAAGACGTCCAAGCCCGAGAGACAATTGATCAAATTACAACTACATACAAGACCTGAAGGGTTCATACATGTCAAAGAGGACAAAATCTAAAGAGTAAAGTCGAACTCCATCAATTAAATACCCGAATCTAGGTTTCAGGTTTCTAATTTTAGGATTTCATCTATTAATACCCGAATCTAGGTTTTAGGTGATCACTTATAATATTATTATACCCGAATCTAGGTTTGGGACTTTCATTTTTGGAATTCATTTACTAGTACCTAAATCTAGGTCTTGGTCTTTATCAATCACTAATTATCTTTATCATACCCGAATCTGGGTTTCGGGATTATTACTTAATGCCTTAATCTGGGCTTGTTGTTTCTAAAGACTGCTACTAGGAACTTCTAGCTATCCAATATGTGCCCTAATCTAGGCCGAAGATTTCTATTATGACAAACAATTACCGTGGATTTCTGCTCATCCAACAGATGCCCTAATCTAGGCCGGAGATTCTTATTACAAAGAAAATTATCAATAATTTCTAAATATATGACATATGCTCTAATCTAGTTTTGGGATTTTTGATATGGAGATAGTTGTTACGGATTATTGGTTATCCATTACAAATACCCCAATAGGGGTTCGATAATTCCATTCTGAAAACTATTTTCGATTCTTGCATATTAAGACTCGAATCTAGGTTCTGGATATCTAACTATTAATTTCTAAGTTCCATATTGGCTAATACCATAATCTGGGTTTGAATGACGCTCACCAACATCTAGATCCAGACTCTGGGACCATTCTTATCTCCATGGAAAACTTCCTAGCACATACTAAATTTTTTTATCATTAGATAATAGTTAATAACCTCCTATTACTTATCATCAGATTTCTCCAGTAGGAAGTTCTCAGACTTCAATTGTTATGTGCAGGGATAACTATTAATTGCAGACCCATGTCCTTTGTTGAATCAAGCTTATAATTAACTAACCAATTAAGTAACAGGTTGACAATAGAAAATGTCACTTACTTTGATTTTTGCAGGAAAGCAAAGTGATTAAAAGATAAAGAGTTTTGACATTTTTGTCCTAAAGAACAAAAGCTTCTTTCATACAAAGGGAGGAAAAATGTTAGGCATAAATCTGCTTAAGAACATAAGTATGAAAGAAGGTTCATGAGAATATCGGGCTTCACTAGAGACTACAAGCATGGGTTTTGACAAAGGTCACAAGTGGACATTTTGAAAGCATTGAGGAGGTTCCAAAGGAGTCAAAAGCACAAAGTTCCCTTACCAGTAATAGATAGTGTGAAATCTTTCGAGTCAGATAGAAGCGGGACTACCCTTCCGCCATTTTGAACCTTTCGGCACAGATGAATAAGCAAAGACAGCTTCAGAACCCCTTTCAAAGGCAATGAATGATAATCTCTCACTTACGTGCCAAACCTTTCAGAACCAAAGATTTCTCCTTTATAACAACCCTTTCGATAGCATAGCCAAGCCTTTCGAACTGGTCGAGGCCAATAACATCAGAAGAAGGTTCCACGTCAATCAACAGATAAGCATTTGAAAGCTACCGACAACGTCAAAACCATTGGTGCTTCAATATCTTCGAAGCCCCGATGAAAAACCTTCAAGAGAGTCGAAAGGCTCCCAACTTTACTTTTGATGACAATAAGGCAACATGAAGGGAAAGGAGCATTCGAAGACCTTTTGACAACGTCGAAAGCGGTATTGAAGAAAGCGGAGAAAAGAAATACTAAAGACTTAACAAGGGCGAAGGGTTGATTAAAGACCCTTTCGACTTAGTTGAAAGGTCTAGTGAAAGATGAAGAAAGTGCAAGGGTAACTCAAAGGATTTGAAAGAGATTCCTTTTGACAATGTCGAAGGAAGACGAGGCCTTTCGACCAAGTCGAAAGGCATGAGGCGACATATTAAAAGAGGCCTTTCGACCGGGTCGGAGGCATAAGCATGGAAGGAGGGCCGACTTGCATCTATAAATAAGACCCAAGGGGTCCAGTTTTGGGAACGGAATTTTGGGAATCCTAAATTCATTTCTTTTACTCCAACTTCTTAGCTACAATAAAATCCTCTTTAAACCCTAAATCAATTTGGGGATAAAGCTTTTATAATTGTAACTCATTTTGGATTATTAATAAAGAAGAGATGGCAGATTCATTAAGGATTTCCATGATGAGGGAGATCATTTTGATTATTAGATTGACTAATGATCCATTGCACATGGTTCTATCTTATTCTCTTAACTTCTTTTTGTTTATGCAATACATAGGATCGACTTGGATATCCACATTCAAAACACATCACCATCGAAACCAATATTAGACAATTGAAATAAAAATGGTGATGAGGTTTCAACATTGAAGAATATATGATATTTATGAATATCCAAGCCGATCTTATCATAATAAACAGAGTGGTGCTTAGGTAGTTACAAGCTGGATTTGATTCGAAGGGATCGAACTCCTCTCGACTTAATCAAAAGGAGTGTTCCGAAGGGGTTCCAGTTTGTAATTGGCAAGCGAATGACTAGGGAGTAATTCCTTCGAAAGGGGTTTATCCTAACTACCTCTGTAACCCTTTCGAAGAGGTTCCTCAATAAAAGAAGCAAAACCAATTGAGTCGAGAGCAACTATTTCACATCAATTGATCATGCATGTCTTTCGACATGGTCGAAGCGGCCAAATGAACCTTTCGACGCGATCGAAAGGGGTGGAAAGCCAAAACGAAATAGTTGCCTCTGACCCACTCAAAAGAAAGGTTTCGAGCGAGATGCTACTTCCTTTGACTACATTTTTGAGCTAACTTCTTAAACCCTTTCGACTAAGTTAACTTGGTCGAAAGGTAGGTTTCGAAGGAAGTAGTCTTCTCAGCAATCTTGTTTCGTTTGAACTCATAGCTTTGGGGATGTTAACAAGTTTTCTTGTAAACATCAACGAATAAAAATATACTTTTTAATATTTAGAAACAAAAGAGGGTTATTATAAACTTTTTAAAATTGTAACAAAAAGTTAAATTAAACTAAATTTATTTAAATGGAGAGAAAAATTAAATTGATACAATAAATTGCCATCGAAAGTCGTCGAAAATTCACCATTGACGGTCGTCGGTAGC